>OZ010793.1:207440332-212240332 GCA_963932465.1 Maratus speciosus
GTGTAAAATTTTTTTTGTCTCACCGGGTGATTTAATCTGTATAAAAAAATAGTCCTTACTGTCGAAACTCTTTGAAAATTTTATGAACAATAGATATAATAGTTTCAAAGCCAGTATAAAAAATTCTTGAAAAAATATTGATATTTAGTTATAAAAGGGCGGTGTTTTCTTCGCATTATTTTCTCGTGTAGGGTATTTTAATATTAAAAATAAAATAGTTCTAATTGCTCGAACACTTTGAAGTTTTTATGAGTTATAAATACAATGTTCCCAACACCTGCGTATAATTTTAGTGCAAAAAGATGAATATTTAGTTGTAAAAACATGATCAAAAGCCAAAAGTATTGACATTCAGAACAAATATTTTGCAGATTTCCTTAAAAAAAAATATATATATATATATATTACCAATCATTCGAATGTTTAGAAATTCTCATATGCGTGATATAATATAAATCAAGTGTACGAAGAACATGTAAAAAGATTGTGTTAAAATACCGATATTTAGTTACTTTTAGAGTAGAAAAAATGTGTTTCCGGAAGCCGCGAAGTGACTTCCAGTCTTGAATTTTTTTAAAAAAGTTTAATATTCGCATTTTTGAAAACGAATTTCACTGACGTAGACAAGAAAGTGGGTATTTTCTTTTTTCTGTAACTTTAAATATAAACCCGACGCATACATTCGAAAAAGGGGGAAACCCACACCCGCTGCAGAAAACTCTTTACAAAACATTTTTTGAAAGAGTTAAAATTAGAATTTTTTATGCGGTTTGCAGAGTTCGAAACTAGAAAGTACGAAATTTAAAAATATGCTTTTACTTTGCACGGATTTCAAACGGTTCGGCCGACGTGCGTTTACAAAGACGGGGTGAAAAAAAAAGTCTGCTCGATCTTTAATGTCTTCTCTGCTGGAAAATTTTTGGGAGTGTCTTAACCACGGTACTTACCGTGGTCTAACTGCACAGGCGAGCGCGCTATCGGGTGGAGCAAATAGAGTCTACATTAGACCCTCGTGGTCTGGTGACTGCTCCACTTAGGCATTCAGGCGAGCGTGCAAAAAAAATAATGCTTTTTCGCTGAATTTTCATTTTGGTTTTTAATTAACATCTCAGCTTACTATCAACAAATGAAGGATCTGAGCCTTAGATGCATCAGCACCTGCCTTGGACTATCCTTATTCAAATTTTCAGACATTTACGTAGGTAGATTTCGCTACGTATCGCCAACAGTCGGACAGACAGACACTCACAAGCATCTTTCTTTTATTAGTATAGATTGGTTGTACTTCTTTTATGAGTAGTGTTTACTATTGCATTGATTTTCAAATATATGATTTCTTTCCAATGAAACTTGAACGCAATTTTTTAAAACAAGAATAAAAAGAAAGTGTCTTATTGCCACATATAGTTTGACCTTGACACAAATTAATGCTGACTAGATTATGGTGTATATTGCTCAACAAATGCCGCTAAAAATGATAAATTCTGTTTTACACTAGTTCCATTAAAATCCATCAGTAGAAGAATGCTTTCTTACTTTATAAAATTATTATTACTTGTGTTATGATTTAATATTGAACTAAATTAATTTGGAAATGTTTGCAAATCTTGTGAAAGAAATTATCATTTTATATACATATATATATATATATATATATATATATATCATTAAATAGATGCCAATTATTATTCATCTGTTCATTCTATACTATTATTTATTATTATTCATTACATAAATGAGGTATGAGTTGCATCTTTTTTTTATTTCCCATTTGTGTATTATGAATTATTATTGTCATCTATATAATTTTTTTATATTCAAATCCTTCCGTTGCATTTGCAAATACAATTATGAATGTACTATTCATTATATCTTTATAATTTTTGCTTTGCATATTAACATATTACTTTTGAAATTATATTTCTCTTTTAATCGGTATCTTGCATATCATGTAACATAAATTACAATCCTTAGATATTTTAGGCTCATAACAATCTTATATATACATATATATACAAATATTATGTAGAGATATCTCTATCAAACTAAAATGCATATGTTAGAAATAAATTGCTATATATATATATATATTTTTTTTTTTGTGAGAGAGATCTATTTTATCGCTTTGTATAACAATTATGTCAATTTTGTATCAGTGTTTATTGCAGATTTGACTGTTCGAATCATGGCTTTTTCTGTGGTTCTTTACCGAAAGTTTATTAAAGCCAATAAATTAAACTTTTTAACGTGAGAATTAGTAACAGATATTCCAGATCTGATGTTTCTTATTTTGAAAATTCATGTAGAATATGTTAAAAATATCCATTTCATTTCTCAATTTGAAAAAGCTGCATTCTACGATTGTAATAGCTCTTATATTTTCTAATTTTATTTATTTTCTGATTTTGCTTATTTTCAATTTGATCTGTTTTTTTTTATTTTTAGAAGGCTTTTGTGATTCTACCACTTTTTATTCTTCTGGTATCTGCGGATAGCCAGAAGAAAGAAACGAAACCCAAGGAAGTAGAAAAATCTAATGACTTAGAAGCCCAAGCAACTGGACGAGCTTATTCGTCTGTCCAGTCTTCAGCAAGTTCTTACAGCAAAAGCGCAACGTACCGCTCTCCTGGTTACCACGGGTCCAGTATATCCAGCCCTAATTTATTATCTAGCTCTTTTGGATCATCCAGCCCACATTTACCATCTGGGCCTTCATTACCTTCCAGTCCTTATGGGCCATCTAGTCCTGGTCTTCCATCCAGCCCCCATCTTCCGTCGAGCCCTGGACTTCCACTAAGTCCTGTTGCACCTTCTGGCCTACACGGTCCACCAAGTGGCATTTCAGCTTATGGACCATCAAGTTCTCACAGGCCTGTAGGTGGATACGGACCATCACAAGCTCATGGATCACCACCAAGAGCTGAACATGGTTTAGTACATGACTATCCTCAATCTGGATATGGCCAAATTGATCATACAGCTGATAGTCACGCCGGCTCAGCCGGAGGACATAGAAAGGGGGTTGAACATTCCTCTCTTTATGGTTATGGCAACTTTAATAATAGGGGTCCTGCATTACCTAGTTCTCATTCAAGACCCAGTTCTTACCATGGATCAAGGGTACGAAGTTTTGTTATCCATAAAAAATATTTTCAGTGATTTTAATACGCTATACTTTATAAAACAGTAGTTTTGTTAATAACATTTTAATTTGCTTAAAATCTTGCAAACGTTTTTATGAACAAAAGTTTATAGCAAAAATTTTGCGATAAAATTTTATTACATTTTTTTCATAATAAATCCATAGTTTAAACAGTGTCTACTTAAATTGTAACTACTGAAATTGTAATAGAATCCTTGACAATTCGCGAGGATGGCATCTAAAGTTAAGTTATGGACAAGGCTTTAGAGTAAATTTTCTCAATTTGTGTTTAACTTTCAAATAAGATTAATCAAAATAAATTGCAAAATATTCATTACAACTAAACTTGTACAGAAATTTTAGAAAGATTGCGAAAACATTACAACATCTGTTTAGAAAATTGTCGGTGGAACAAAAGTTCTTAGAAGATTAAGCGGATGTAAAACTCCGACTAATCATAAATGAAGAAGTATTAAAACCAACAATATCAACAGATAAAAGGGTAAACTTACGAGGAACCTATGAAAAGATTAGAAGTACAAGGGAAAGCATTTCAGTTGCATTGAATTGTTAAAGTTCATAACTTTGCTTTAAATAACCGTCACCTGAACTTATACCGAACGAAAAACTTCAATGTCTCATCAATCATACTATTTTATAATTTTTTCACAAATTATTCTTTTGTTGTGTCGATTTGCCATTGACAACGTGCTTTACATAAATTCCAAGCTATATCAATTGTTGGCAACAGAAATACCGGCGTATCGTATCAGGGGCTTGGAAGAGAAGGGGCGAACTCGAAAAATCGATTTTGTTTTTGTTTTTTCTACCTCAGATACATGTAGGCAACGCGTAGGTATGTCGTTTTGCTCTGGTTCGCCCTTAGTATTCTCACAGTGTCGAGCTAAAGTGAGTAGTACCCTATTCTATAACACTACTTGCAAAACTTTGAGCTTGATTTCCCAACACACCAATTTCGAGATTCGCCCTTTCTCTTCCAAAGCTCTGATGCGTCAAAGATTGTAGCTAATTTAAGGATAAAAAGTAGTTTTATATACAGTGAAACGCCGATTTAACGTAACACGTATTTAACGATTTCCTGCATATAGCGTCATTATTCATTACTTCCAATTAATTTCCTATACTCGTAATGTTTAAAAATCCCCGATTTAACGTTATCACTTACAAATATTTCCCGCATTTAACGTTTTTTTTTCAGCCGAAAAACGCCATGAAAATTTCCTAAAATAGAAGTTCTGTTGAAAAAGAAAACAAAAAAAATTAAATAATAAGCATTCAAAATCAATACGTGTAAAACTCGGAATCCTCTCTTTCTTTGTTTTATTTTTGTTGTTGCTGTTTTTACAAAATGTACCGGGTGTCCCAAAAAGGACTGACTGATTTTAAAATTCAATAACTTCCAAACGGTGACAGATATTTAAAAAATTCTTGCAGGAGGGTTACGCATAAAGTCAAAAGTTTTTTTACAGTGATTTTCAATTTTAGTTCGAATTACAAACAATAGATGGCGCTGCGATCAATAGAGGCTAAATTCAGGCTCAATTTTTGGTACTTCGTGGCCCGGATAATACATTTCCATCTCCTTTTTCTGCATGGAACAACAGAAAGGACCAAAAATCGAGCCTGTATTTAGCGACTATTGCGTACAGCGCCATCTATTGTTTGTAATTAGAACTAAAATCGAAAATTACTGTAATAAAACTTTTGACTTTATGCATAACCCTCCTGCAAGAATTTTTTTAATATTTGTCACCGTTTGGAAGTTATTGAATTTTAAAATCAGTCAGTCCTTTTTGGGACACCCGGTAGGTGCAAGATTCAGCCTCCATCCCCTTTTTCCATTCGCACCCATTTTATCTGATTGGATTTTGCTTACTAGAGTTTAGCAGCAGGGAAGCTCGGTTCACGAGCAACCAATAAGAGTTTTCCAATGTTAATATATCGCCAACTTATGACATGAAGGGGGAAAAAACGGTTCTGTAGTACAGGGTCAAATAATGACTAGATTAAAAAAAATCATAACATCGAAACCTTTTATGTTAAATGAGTAATTTTTTCACTACACCATAACTGATGAACGCAAGTTTGGTTTTAGTTCACCAGAAATCGTTTGCGTGTCTGTGTTATGCGCAGATTAGTTGTGCAGTCGTCAAGGTCAGCCGGCGCGCCAGACTACAGCTGCTCGGTACGATGTTGACCGTGCAACAAAAAGTACAGTGCGTGATTTGGTATGTGGAGTCAAAGTCAATAGTCAGTGTACAGCGGCTTTTTCGGAGAACTTATCCAGGTGAAACTGCTCCTGGTGCTCACATTGTACACATTTGCTCCTGGTGCACACCGAACGGCGCTCACATTGAAACATACTAAGGTATGAAAAAAAATGTATTTTTTGCCGCACATTATAAGACTAAAACTAATAAATTACCTTTCATAGTTTTTTTGTGACAGTTATTTAAAATCTAGGCATTATTTTTGGATGACACTGTAAAATAAATTGGGAAATTTGATAACTTTTCAGTAATTTTGTTTTTTATAAATTAATTTGACCTATTAAGAATTTTAATTAACTTTTCTTTCACTTTGATGAGTTTGAAATAAAAAATAGTAAAATTTGTTCTTCACAAGTGACTTAAATTAAAAATCGCAGTACAAGAAAGAAATCGTCCCTTTCAAATAGGGAAGGCCAAGAGAAAAGTTTGCAAAAACTCATATATGTTGAGACTGCGATTTGTGATGTAGCTGCTAAAAAGATGACGCAGAGTAAAATAACCGGTTTCTTTAAAACATAATTTACAAAACTGATGTCTAAGCATAGCCATTTGTCTATGTAAAGGAAGAAATAAAAGTATGTCACCTAAATTAACCTTTATTTTAGGCTCAGGGTTTTATTTTGTCTCACTCCGATTTAACGTTTTCCCGCATATAACGTCATTCCTTTGTGGTCGCTCGAATAACGTTAAATCGGGGTTACACTGTATTTCATAACTTGACGACATATTCAACGTTTATATATAAAATTTCTAACAAATTTAAAAGTTCTAATACTAACATCTAATTTTGAATTTTGACATCATATTTGAATTCTTGGGTAAATTTTATCTTCAGATACTAACTAGGAAGTTATTCCATTAAGTAATTTAGGAATTATGGAGGTTTAAAATTTGAAACTCGGAATATTAGATTCATTTATAATCTTTGCAAAGCAGAGTGCAGTGGGGGTAATTTTTTTTTTAAGCATTACTGAAAAAGTGCTTGGCGGAATGAGCTATAATTTTGGACCCGCTTATTTGTAGATTCTAGAAATCGATTTCTATTAAAAAAAGTATAGGTAATAATTCTTAATTCTTTCGAAAGTTATTTTCGAAAATAATTTTCGAAAACAATATGACTTTTTTACAACTATGATTTTTTTAAAGAGAAAAGATTTCTAGATCGTTCAAGTATGGGAATTGAAACATTATACCACATTCCGCTAAATAGTTATTGAGTTAAGCTAAAAAAATTACTCGCATTGCAACCTGTTTTCCACTGATTAAAAATGAATTTAACATCAGGAGTTCCAAACTTTAAACTGGCATCATTCCTAAACTACTTGACCGAATGGCATCTTGCTTGGTATCAGAAAATAAATTTACCGAATAATCCAAATATGATGTCAAAATTGAGTGTTAGCGTTGAAAGTTTTCAAGTTCGTTACAATTTCTATATGGAGACGACTTCCTAAGTAAGAATTAATTATAGCATTAATTAGTAAATGTTCTTATTAATCGACTGATTTTAGTCAAATTTATATACAGCGATTTGTGGCAGAATTAGTACGCGGGTAATCACTTCTTGTTCTACTACTTTTTTTTTCGTTTAGGACTGTATAGTTGCAGCATAGTCAACATTTGCATTGAATTTTCTTTCACGGAGCATTTACCGCTCCAGAAGCAATTAATTTAATTAAAGAAGCTTAGAAAGGCAAATGGCTTGATGACTTTTTTTATAGCATTATAAATGTATAATTCTGTGGAAGAAAATTCAATTCGAATGTTATTTTAGCTATGTAGGCTTTACATAACTGCTATTCTTCGTGAGTGTTTTTCAACTCAAAAAACAGTCACGGTACCATAAAATTTATTTAATAAAATTATTTAATAATGAGTCATGTTTCTAAGTGGTAGTTATATCATTTCATTTCTTATTAAAAAAATATGGTTCGAAATCCGTTTATTTGACTTTAAAAAATCGGAAGGTTGGCAGTTATGTGTTTACTAAAAAGACTTCCTGAAAATGCTTCGTCACTTTCTTCGAAAAGTGGTGTGAATGACAGGACTGTTACGCATCTATTACTTTTAAAGCTTAATTAAGCATTCGGAAAGATTTAGTAAAACTATAAAGTTTTAAAATTATTTACTTTTTAATATAGATGCATGTTTTGTTTTTCAACTTCTCTAGAGCAAATGGACGACAAGCATTTCTGACGTCATACAATGTCACGATGGATTATAATTAATCAGCTTCTCGATTTTTCCCACAAGCGTTCATTAAAAACCAATCAAATACCGCAATGCTTGTGGGAAATATTGCGAGCTCCGCCCAGTGCGTGTGGTCAATTGTTTACATATCCGAAGCGACCGGCAGTTTCATTTGATTCACTCGCTTCTGAGGCAAGTACGTTACTGAGTAACTGCCAGTAACTGTGATTTCAGGATCACGTCTTTCACCGTGACTAGTTGCTTTGCAACGTCATAATTTGTGGCCAATGGCATTTCGGATATAAGTTTATTCTTATGGATTGGCAACAAGATTATGCAAAACAACTGCTAGTTTGTTGCATGGAGGAAAGAGATAGATGGAGATGCAGTAAGGTGACTGGAAGTGACGCCAAAAAAGTAACCCTAAAATCCGCTACAGTAGGCCCAAACACAATGCATTACAACACAATTACCCCGCTCGAGAATTTTTTTACGACTTTATAAATTTGAAAGTATGTCTTTTGGTAAAATAGCTTGAACGAGAATTTTTATTTTAAAAAAGTAACAATAAGAAAGAAACATCATGGTTTTAAAATTATTTTTCTAAAATGTAAGTTTTAAAATTGAGAGACGGTGGAGGTAATAAGACACAGCGATAATATGAAACTTGCAAAAAAAAATCACAAATATATATTTAAAAATATAAGAAGTATGCTAAAATATAGTTTTGTCTTTAAATTTTTTTCATTATTATTATTTATCTAATTTTTTTCTGTACATTTTTCTTTTATATACATTTTGTTGCTTTATGAAAATACTTTTTTATTTGAACTACTTGTAACTAAGGACTTTTCAGAATAAAATGGCATAATGTAAGATGAGTTAAAATTTAGATGTAATTGTTATGCCAGTTTTTAACTAATAAGTGTTGAACCCAGAGTTTACATTCTAAACTAAAAGAAGTTATTTTTATTTTTACTATTATTTTTCAATACATACTTTTATCAATGTCTTTTATTACCCCGTTTATTCCCATTGATAGGGAAGTAACAGACAGACTTTTTTATTATCACTCTGATATATATCTCTCTCTGTAACGTTTCATATTTAGTCCCTTGTGCATTCTAGGGATGCACCGAATATTCGGCCGTGCTACTGAATATTCGGTTTGGCCAAATATCAACCTATTCGGTATGCCGAATATCAAACTATCCGGTGTGTCGAATATTTGGTTTGGCCGAATATCGAAATATTTGGCTAGACCGAACACTTAAAAGACCTTTTTAAAAAATATCCTTAAAAACCTTAAAACCACTACTATTTTTAACTGCCAATTAATAAAGATATTTAATAATTAGAAATCGAATTTATATTATCTAAAATTGTTTCAAAATTTAACTTTTTAATACTTACAAATTCTGAAATTTAAAAGTAATCGGCAAGCCGAATATTCGGTATTCGGCCTTAGTTACGATTCGGCAAGCGGAATATTCGGAATTCGGCTTGATAGTCACTATTCGACTAGCCGAATATTCGGTATTCGGTTTACCTGTTGGCCGAATATTCGGTAATCGGTCAAAATCACTATTCGGTGCATCCCTTGTACATTTATATTTTGCATAATTCATATCTCTATAGCTGTATATGAATTTGTTGGAAAAACAAAGCGACGGTTGTATAATTCAAGAAATCTCTTTTTTAGCCTTCTGTAATCTAAAAAAGTTTGTATTTCTTTTAAACTGGTAAGCTTTGTAGAAACATTTCTATTTAATATTTTTTCTTCTACAACCCTACTCAGAAGGGAACCACTTTTGGTGCTACTTGCACGTAGCGTCGAGACCTGGTGCATTTTGTAGCCCCATACATAAAAGTTAGAGAACCGATAAAATATCTCTGTTAAAATCATATTTTGTATACTTTTTATACTTTTAATTTTTTATTATTACATTTTTATTTGTTTATTTCACGTCAAAAGTGAATTAAGTCACGTTAAAAGTGAATTAAGTGAATTAAGGCGCCACAATTTTTCCGCCCGCTTTATCCGAGGACTAAGCACAGTACATATTAGAATTATATCAGATTTGTTTGATAATTGATAGCATAAGAAACAAGAATTAGTTTTTTTCTTTTTTTGTATGCAGACGATAAATATATAAATAGACAATATATTTCTATGAAAGCTTTCAAGCTCATTGAAAACTATTTTTTAGTGAAATACAAAATAAGCAAACTATTTTCTTTTGAAATCGAATGGAATAAAGTTTGGATTGTTTAAAATGAAATGTTGCTGTATTGAATGGTCCTTTGGTAAAAGTAATCATAAAGTAAATTAATATTTTTACACAATTTAGAACATTTACTGTGGCTATTAGGTCGGACATTACAATTTCTACTGAAGTCCAAACCACTCCACACACAAGGCAAGCAGCTATGACATTTGGCTGGAGTTGCCGGAAAGCTCTACTTTTGAAAAAAAAAACCGCCAACTTTTCCACCGCCAAAAATGTGAATATAATGCTGTAATTTTTCAAAATCAAATTCGTGGGTTCTTGAAGGAATTTTTAAACTTTTTTCAATATTTTATATTTATTATTAACTAATTTTTATTTTTAAATGCTTTTCTTTAAAAATTTCAATGTTAATAATCCGATAAGTGGTCTCGAAAATTGCATTTTCAAAAAGTAATGCTGCTGTAAAATCAAGAAATATTATTTTAACAGAAAAAATTTATCGATTCTCAAACTTTGAAGTAGGGCTTTAAAATGCACCAGGTCTCACTGCTAGGTGCGAGCAGTACCAAAAGTGGTTCCCTTGTCAGTTTAAACTCTTCACGCTTTTGGTCACATATGTGGACGTTTAGATTTTTATAATTATAATTACTGTCAACAATAAAAATAACAACTAGTGGGATGCGCCAATCCCAAAACTTTCTTCTATCGCATATCAATATTTCGTTATAATTAGTTTTATTAGTATTTTTATTAGAATTAAGCATAACTTCATACACTTTTCGATGGTACAATATTGAAAATTGCACAAAAATCGCTATTACAGCGGCCCCTTCCGGCGGAATTTTTCCAAATTCAGGGAGGACCTTCTTGCCATGGCCAAAAAACATTCACAAAAAATTTGGTTTAACTCTATGCATAACTTCATACACTTCTCGATGGTACAATATTCAAATTGCACAAAAATCGCACAAAAATCGTTATTACAGCAAACCCTACCGGCGGATTTTTTCCAAATTCAGGGAGGACCTCTTTGCTATGGCCAAAAACATACACAAAAAATTTCGTTGAATTCTATGCATAACTTCATACACTTTTCGATGGTACAATATTCAAAATGCACAAAAATCGCTATTACAGCGCCACCTACCGGCGGATTTTTCCAAATTAATGGAGGACCTGCTTGCCATAGCCAAAAACTTAAAAAAAAAATTGGTTCAATTCTATGCATAACTTCATACAATTTTTGATGGTACAATGGCGACATACGAACACAGAGACAGACAGACAGACATTTTCTATAAACATGTTTTTTAGAATCTCTGACCCCTAAAACGTGTAAATCCGTCGAAAACCGGGAGTCGAAAAAATTTCGATTACAATACTGTCTTCTATTGAAGATAGAAGAAAGTAAAAATTTGATAGTAATTTATTCACTACAGAATTACTTAACGCGAGAAGTAAAAATTTTATGGTTTGGCTGCACTGGTAATGTTATTTCCGATCTACAGTTAGAGATATAAAAAAAGCGTGAAGTAATTTTTCGGCAGTCAGTATTGTTGGATTATTTGAACAAATCGTTAATATTTGATAAAAATAATATCAGATATATTAAGTTTTAATAATTTGTAAAAATGTAAGAAAGAAAGTCACTGTTAGTTTTTTATTTTATAAGAAATTATTTCTCTGATATGTTACCATTAAGGGTGTGTTCTCAAATCGAAAAGGGCAACTTTCTGACATAAGTTTTAATTTATTTTTGTTCGAAAATGCACGAAACAAGCTGGTTTGTTCAGAAACTATGTAATTGAGCTGTTTTTTTTTCAATTTTTTTGCAAACGTAATAGATCTTACAGAAAATAATGTCAAAGTAGGCGTTTGGAACAGAATTTCCGCGCGAACGAAGAAAGAGCATTCAAGAGTGGGCGAAAAACGGGTTTGTCACGTGATCGAATTCGCTTATAACTCAATAGGTAATTGATTGATCAAAAAATGAAAAAAAAAAACACTTCCATTCCAAATCACTTCCATGGCCAGGCTTTCCAATTTTATATCTTTCCGTTAAAAAATGAATTTGTAAATAAGTCAGAACGTTTTTCGCTTATTGAGCAGAACAGTTAAGGAGAGCCTTAACGTTCAGCAGCCACAAATGCGGATATTACTTTTTTTTTTTTTTTTTTTTTTTTGTGAATTTTTATTGTTTTTCTTTTTTTCTTTTTTTCTGAATTTCTATTAATATAAAATGAATAAATCGTAAAAAAAGAGAAAAAATAGAAAAAATCATCCCTGAAGAGGTTAACACGTTGAGTACTACGTCACTCACCGATGGCTGACACTGAACTTTTTGTTTAGACCGCGTCAGTCATTGGTGACTGACACTTATAGGTTGTGTAACGGGACTCTTCTTTCGTGGCCCAAACGGAAGACAGACAAAATAGACTTGGCATTCAACGTGTTAATAGTCTTTATATGAATATAATGTCTCTCTGTCTCAGGAGATAATTACAGAAAAAAGATTTCAATCAAGAAAACAGAATTTTTTTCTACAATTGTTACATTTTCATCCAAACTGTGGTATATAATGCCCGGTGCAAGGCTCTTTATTTATTATTTAAAAAAAAATTGTCTTTTATTATTCCACCTTCCCTAAGTTACAGATTTCGTAATTTGAAGTTTGTTAACTGAAATAAAGTAGTTTTCAGGGTTAAAATTGTACATTTTGAATTGATGTTACAAATGTAATCTAATATCATAGTTAATTTAAGTACCCTTAAATAATACTATTTGGTTATAATATTATGATCTGAATCTAAATTAAAAATCTTTATTTCTTTAATAAGCATTAAAAATAGTATTTTTTTGCATGGTTCTAAATCAAGCCAAAATGTATTTAAATAAAGATGATTAACCTTTCGTACTCTTTAAAGATTATTGTTTAGTAATAGTGGTTGCCTTTTTCTACTACGATTTTTAAACAACAATATTGTTGTAGATTTCTGTTACAAATGTTGTAGAAATATACTACGAAGATTATTGTACTGAAATAATGGTGGCAACTGCTGATATCCTTGCAATAATGCCAACATTTTTTCGAATCAAACTCGACAAAGGAGTAAAGGGCTAATAATAGAAAAAAAATAATTACTTTTTTATCTTTTCACTATGATCTTCAAAAATAATCATTTCAAGACTCGATTTTTCTTATAATATATTTATTATTATTTTTTAAATTTTCAATGATATGTCAATAAAATATTTAGAAATTACCAGTTTTTCGTTTATCTGCTTTTTTCTAACCATTGAAAAGGCATAATGACTGTACTCTTTTATATGTATTGAAAAGTATCAAAAAGTTAAACGGCTAAATAATAAAACGCTTAAAAGTCCTGTATTTTTCAATTAAGATGCTGTAAAACAAATAACGTAAAAAAAAAAAATATGTCTCTCAAGCTTTTTTTTAGACTTTATAAAATGAAGGATTTTTTTTATAGAAAATTCTCTGAACATCCAGATCACAACACAAAAACATAGTAGATTGTTTTTTGTGAAACTTGATAATCTCTTAAAATGTTTTATACTTCCCTAGTAATAAAACATTATTTATATTGGCTATATCTTGGATAATACGAGAAATATTAGCATGAAATATTGTCCCAACATAATATTTTGTTATATTCATTCATTTATATTTTGCTAATGCTACATCAATAGTGACAAGACACATTAAACCCTTTCTTTGCAATATTTCTTAAATATTAGCGTTTTATGGGAAATAATTTCAATATAAGGGCAGTATTTATGTAATAATGAGTTTCATTGTCAAAATTTGTAGTGCGGAGACAATATTTAACTAATATATTTATTTCATTCGAAATATCTTCGACGGATAAATATTGCATTCCAATTTAAATATTATAACCACGTTGTTTTGCTACTTGTGTTCTTAAAAGGGGACACTCACTTGAAAACACCCGTTAACCTATAGGCAAGTTGTTTTCGAATTTCTCATTTTGAATATTTTTAAACGATTTTTTTTAACATGGAATATCTAAACTCGATACTTTTTCGATTTTGATTACAGATTTTTTTTTCAGAAGTTACTTTTACTTTCGAAACAGATTCCGAAAGTGAAAATACCTTTATTAAAAAAATCTGCAACCGAAATCTATAAAGTAAAAAATAGCCATATTAGAGATCGAGTTCAGTTATTCTATGCAAAAAAAATCGTTTAAAAATATTCAAATTTAAACGAGAAATTAGAAAATAATATGTCCTTACGTTTAACATTTGCGAAAGGGTGTTTTCAAGTGAGTGAAGAGTAAGGCTAAAGTAGAAAAATTAATAAAATATCTTTATCTTTATCTGCTTCAAAGACATCGCTATATCGGTAAAAAATTAAGCCAACAAATATGTTTTTTCATTTCATAATTATATTTTTACAGTGATTGCTTACTTATTTGTATTATCTCTTTCATTAGTTATGGATCTGGTCCAGCTTCAGCTCATGACAGTTACCCGAGGCCTGTAAGTGGATACAGTCAGTCAAGTCATCCTAGTTCTTCAAGTGGTGGATATAGCGGCCCATCTAGTGGATACAGTCCATCAAGTCACCCTGCTTCTTCAAGTGGTGGATATAGTGGCCCATCTAGTGGATACAACAGCCCATCTAGTGGATACAGTGGCCCATCTAGTGGCTACAGCGCACCGTCTACTGGATATTCTAGACCTGTTAGTGGTTACTCTAGACCAGGATATTCCAGACCAGTTCCTTCTTCTGGATACTCTGGTTCTCATGGCCCTTCAGGATATTCTCGACCTGCACCATCTTCAGGATATTCCGCACCATCTAGCGGTCATGGCAGTGGAAGGCAATATGGCGCTTATAGTGCAGCTCCACCAAGTGGTCAGGGTTCAACTTCCTCCATTCATACTCCAAGACCTTATTCTGCTCCAGTACCTAGGCCACAAGGAGCATATTCTCCATCTTCATCATTGAGAGGATATTCTCCATCATCTTCTCCTCACAGAGGATACGCTCCTCCTTCATCTGGCAGTGGCTATTCTGCTCCAGCACCTCACAGTGGTCCTGCTCCCGTTCCTCATGTAAGTTATGTCTCTCAAGCCCCGTCCAGTGGTTATTCAGGATCAAGGGGATCTGGTAGTGTACATAATGCCCCACCAAGTTACTCGTCACCTGTCAGAGTACAAAGTTCATCTTACGGATCTAGTGGACATGCGGGCTACGCTGCTCCTCCACCTCCAGTAAATTATGCATCTGGAGTTCAAAGTCATCCAGCGTCTTCTTATAGCAGTTCAGGGCACAGACCGGGAGGATATGGTAAATCATACGGTACTGTTTCGCAAAATGAATATCATAGAA
Source organism: Maratus speciosus (assembly GCA_963932465.1). Lineage (NCBI taxonomy): Eukaryota > Metazoa > Arthropoda > Arachnida > Araneae > Salticidae > Maratus > Maratus speciosus. The sequence continues at coordinate 207,455,564 of OZ010793.1, forward strand.
CAATAGAATCTTACGGAAGCACCGGAGGACTTGGTGGTCATTCTTATGCAGATGGAAGGCGCGGTGCACTTGCTGAAAGTCAAGGATTATATGGAGCCTCTACTTTTGGAAAAAGGAACGATGCTTCAGGTCAGTCCCAAGGTCATAATCAGGATCAGGCTATTTACGGAGGCTATGGTCATTTGTATTAAAGACATTCTGTGAATATTGTTTATCTTGAACATATTTGTTTTATTATGTTAAAATTTTCTACATTGTTTTAGTTATCTGTTATGTTTGTATATTTTATATAACCAAAGAATAAAACTTAAAAGAGTTTTAAAACTTTTCGTATTTTGTGTTCAATTTGTTAAAAAAATGCATACGAAAAAAAATCTAAGAAAAATAAGTAATAGTTAAAATTCTAAATACACGAATGATGCCATAAATATCCTCCTGTGAAGTATAAAGTGTACACTCTAGAAATTAAACTGCAATTACGAATGCAAAGAATGTTCCTGTTTGCAATCATATTAACAGAATGTGATGTATGTTATCATTTCTTCATAGTAGAGATGGGCAACATCGTTCCTTTTAAGGAATCGTTCACCGAAAGGAACGAGTTCATTGGAGTCGTTCCTTTCGGAATCGTTCCGAAAAAAGGAACGAATCCGAGAAAAAGGAACGATTCCGAGAAAAAAGGAACGATTCCGAGAAAAAAAGAACGATTTTGAAAAATAAAGGATTCCAAGGGGAAAAAAACACTTCCGAGATAAAGAGAACCACATGCAATCCATAATATTTTTTACTAATTTATTTTCTTATGTACCCATCCATTTTCTTAGGCATCCAGTCGCTTTAATTTTGTAATGTTTTGGACAGATGAGTTTGTTTTTAAGAGTTCATTTCATTGATCAGTGTGTGCAATTAATTTGCAGTTATTTCTAACTTTATGATTTATGGTATAAAGCATAATTCCTCTTGGAAATTTAAGGGCGGTGCAAGGTCTATTCGATTTTCAGTGTAATCATTGGTTTCTCTTGAAAATATGTCGTCAAATGACCGTCCATTTATATTATTATTTTATACAGTGTGTCTTTACTCTCAACGATGTTCAGTGGCTAAGTCCTAAACCGTTAGTTATAGACCTATAGTTCCAATTACAAAAATGTTTTAAATAAGGTAAAAAATTATTCTGAAAGTCGTTTGGATCAATAAAAATATTTCTAAAAAGTTACGAAATTTAATTTTTTATACGGTCCTCCGCCCAATAAGAGATATTTAGTAAAAATTTCCTGTTCTCTTAAAAGAAAGACAAAAAAAGTCCCATTCATCTAACACTAAAATTCATGAAGTTATACGAAACTTTGAAATGCAAGACATATGCCAGTTTTCTGCATCCGAATACACATGAGTTTAGCCATGCTTCTAGGGGTCGTAAACAAAGTGCTTAAAGTATTTGAAGGATTTATTTCATGTGTAGCTGCGCTTTGAAAGGAATCGTATTACGACAGATTTTTGTAAGGATTTGAAGCTGTTTCTTTTCATGATTTTTTTAACAAAAACTATGCTATTTTTATAAGCTTTTATTTAACCTATTAACCGCCAAAACTATAAGTAGGAATTTTAAAATTTCTTGTTGAAAGTCGCTTGTCACCACAAATTCAGAAAGGTAATTTCCGCTTTATTAAAATATCAAAATTTCTGCCAATAAATAAGGCAATTTTTTTTAATTGTGAAATAGTGGTGACAAAGTAATTAATGTAAGCATGAGCAATTATTTTGACCGTTGCGTGAACGCAACACCAGCGGTCAACGGGTTAACTTGAAACGATCGTATGTATGTCTTTCCAGTTCAAAATTTGTACTCGAAATTCAACTCACTTTAAAATATGCGATCGAGGTTAAATTTTACATATTGACGTAAATCAGATGACAATGTAATATTATTATGATTTTCAGTGTTTACCATTATGTACTTATTTTACAGGGTAACACAAAAAATTTCGGATAGATTACTGCCAACAAGTTTTCTAAAAAGTTTTAGATTAGATAACACAAGACTGCGATGGTTGTGTTTTTTTATTTTTAAAATTATGTATTTTTAAAATTATGATTCTTATGTATTTTTTAGCGCTGAATCCGAAAATTATCTTCATTTTTAACCATCATGTCAGAATTTTTCGCAAATAGTAAATTTCAAGAAAAAATAGCTAATACTATAAAATAGAGTCGTTGGTTGTATTTTTTAACTTTTACGACTGATTTGTATGTGCTTTTTAGCACTGAATGTAAAAATTACCTTCATATTTAACCATCATGTTAGACTTTTTTGTAAATGGTAAATTTCAAAGTTAAAAAGTAGCGAAAATCTGATACTATAAAATGGATGTAAAACTTCTTTTATTCAATTTAATTTTATTTAATTCAAGAATTTACTCAATTTTTGGCTTATACTGGGATTCTTACAGCTAAACAGCTCGGGGATCCGATGATGTGGGAAGGGAAGAGGTTCAATTAAAACTTTGAACTTTTAAACATTGAAATTTACGACTTGCGAAAAATCCTGACTTGATGGTTAAAAATGAAGGTCATTTTCGGATTCAATAGTAAAAAATACATAAAAATCAATTATCAAAAGTTAAAGAAATAACAATCACATCTATTTTATACTATCAGAATCAGATTTCCGAAAATTTTTCACTTTTTGGCTTTCAAATTTACGATTTGCAAAAAATCTGTACTTTGTGATAAAAAATGAAGGCCATTTTTGGATTCAGTGTGTAAAGAATCGAGGCTGTTGCTTTTCAACATTTTATTTAACGAAAATTCTATTATTTTTTTCCTGTTATATGTTTAGTACAAGCTGTATATTTTGCATTAATATTTCAGAATGATTATAGATTTCAAATTTATAATGCAATGTTAATTTTACTATCAACTATATATTTTATATATCTGAAGATTATTTATATTTCTAGTAAATTTGTAAATGACCCCTATTTCTCAGCAAAAAATATGCTCCAAGTTGAAACAGCCATTACTTCGGTCAGTTTTAGTCGTAGAATAATAGGACTTTTATTTGTCTTACTTGTAAGTGTAATAGGAAAGTTTTACTAACTATAACTTGAAGGACCGGGGGATCGTATAAAAAATTAAATTTCATAATTTTTCAAGAAATGATTCTATTGACCCAAATCACTTTTTAAATACTTCTTTACCCCCATTTAAAACATTTTTGTAATCGGAACTATATGGCTATGACTAGCGGTTTAGGAATTAGCTATTGGACATCGTTGAGAGTGGACATCCTGTATAGGAAATTTTATTATTGCTCTGATATTTGTCACCAGGGTCTAGGAATTTTTAGTCTCATAGATTCCTCTTCAAAATCTACCTCTAGGTAATCTTAATTTCATTTTTCATTCTGAATCTCATTTTTCATTTGGATAGCCCTACTGGTTTGGATATGTAACTAGTTAAAGTAGATTACTTTTTTGTTCCAGTGTCCGTACTTTCAATAACTTTATGCCCTTTATCGTCTTTCTCCTCAGCTCCCTAACTTTACGCACACAGGATATTTCGCATAATTCATCAACATTGTTATCACCGCCTTCAGGATCTGGTTCAGAAGTGAAACACCCTATTCTATAGCAATCATCTTGTAGTGCAATTCAGTGATATATATCAATTTTAATGCATTTGAAATAGCTTAATGTCATTAAAATGCGCTGTAAACGATTTTTTCCCGTTGACCATAATGTAACGAAATACTTTTGAGTGCCCCTGTAAATAAACTATTAATGCTACACTCTTCATATTGAATACCAAACATCCCATGGTAAACATCATTAACATATATCAATTGCATGGGAATCCGAGTATATTTACGGGAGTTAGGTATATTACACACTGAGACCAGAGAACGACACAAAGCGCAACATGAAGTGCAAAAACCGGTCGAAACAAAGAACGAAGTTGTTGCAAACTTGTTTTAAACCAGTTTTTCTAGCGAATTCAAGCGACATGTCTTATGTGTCGCCTTAGTGTGTGACTTGCCTTAGAGCGTGAACAAACGGTCTGACGGACAGACAAACCGCATTCATAAACACTAACTTTATTGGAAAGAGTTAAAAAGTAAAGCACGTTTTTGCACACTGTCTTTCCTGAGTGACTGATGTGTCTTGTCTTTTACCCTAACATCGCTATTTGTGAACTGCTGTTAACTACGTAGAATTTCAATAAACTTACAACTCTTTTTGAATCTCCAATTTCACGAGAACCTACAGGAATTTCTCTAATTTCACACCCTCATCCGCCGTCACCCTCTCTCCACTTATGTCATACAGAACCTCAGTTCGGTGTGAGTGAATTGCAATGCTAATATGTTTGTTTGGATTGGGATCTTTGGAGCTTCATAACTCATGAAGTCATGGAACACTTGTGTTACACGAAAGGGTAGAAGTTCCTTCAGATGATTTGTAAACAGATTCATTAGCAGGGCTATGGCTAGTGATATTTATAAGATAATATTGTATGCATTAATATTATAATATATATATATATAGTAATATATATAATTTTATTCATATATAGTACATATTATACCGCCAAAAGATATAGTGATTCACTAAACTTCAAAGTTCTATTTCTTTAAATTTGAAATTTGCTAACATTTTAACTGAAAAACGGTTTATTGGTTTAATTAAATTAAACAAATTAAAAGTATGTCCATTATTATTACAGAGTGTAGTACTATACAGGGTGTCCGGTCTCAACGGTGTCCAATGGCTAATTCCTAAACCGTTAGTCATAGACATATAGTTCCAATTACAAAAATGTTTTAAATCGGGTAAAGAAATATTTTAAAAGCGATTTGGGTCAATAAAAACATTTCTTAAAAAATTACGAAATTTAAATTTTTATACGGTCCCCCGGTCCTATAAGTTATATTTAGTGAAATTTTCCTTTTACACTGACAAGTAATACAAAAAAAGTCCCGTTATTATACGATTAAAATTGACCGAGTAATAGCTGTTAAAAGTTGGAGCATATTTTTTGCTGCAAATTGGGGGTCATTCACAAATTTAGTCGAAATATAATTTCGTCAGATATAAAAAATGTTTGGGAGTAAAATTAACATTGCAATATAAATTTGAAATCTTTAATCATTCTGGCATATTAATGGAAAATATTAATAAACATTTGTAACAAACATTTGTAATAAACATTTAAGAAGAAAGAAAAAACAGAATTTTTGTTAAATAAAACGATTCTAAATTAACAGCCTCAATTCTTTACAAAATGATACGTATTTTAAAATATTATTAGATTGCACAAGCCAGCAAAAGTTGGGTTATGTCATGTTTTTTAGCTTTTGATAATTGATTCTTATATATTCTGTACCGCTGAATGCGAAATTGACCTTCAGTTTTTAACTATCATATCAGGATTTTTGGCCAACTGCAAATTTCAAAGTTAAGAAGTTCGATGTTAAAATTGAATTTCCTCCCCCATCTCATCGGACCACTCAGCTGTTTAGCTGTAAGAATCCCAGGATAAGCAAAAATATCGAATAAATTTTTTAATAAAATAAAATAAAATAAAATAAAATAAAATAAAATAAAATAAAATAAAAAATGTTTTACATATGTTTTATAGTATGAGATTTTCGCTATATTTTAACTTACACATTAGCGATTTGCAAAAAAATTCTAACGTAATGGTTAAAAATGAAGGTCATTTTCAGATTCAGAGCTAAAAAGTGCGTAAAAATCAATTATCAAAAGTTAAAAAACACAACCATCTCCTCTACTTTATAGTATTCGATTTTTGTTATTCTTTAAATTTGAAAATTTATGATTTGCGAAATATCCTGACATGATGGTTAAAAATTAAGGTAATTTTCGGATTCAAAGCTAAAAAAATACTTAAAAGTTAAAAAACCCATTAAACGCAGTCTTGTATTATCTAATCTAAAACTTTTTCTTAATCTCCTTGGCAGAAATCTATCCGAAATTTTTTGTGTTATCCTGTAAAATAAGTATAAATGGTAACCACCGAAAATCTTAATAATATTAGATTGTTATCGGATTTGCGCCAGTATGTAAAATGCAGTCTCGATTGGATATTTAAAAGTGGGTTAAAGTTCGAGTACAAATTTTGAACTGGAAAAACATACATACGATTGTTGAAGTAACATACAAACTTATAAAAAAACATGATTTTTGTTAAAAGAAATCATAAGAGAAACAGTCTCAAATCCTGACAAAATAAAACATATGTTATTTTAGCCAATTTGAGACTTAATCATAATACTTGTAGGATTTTTTTCCAAAGCGCAGATACACATGAAGTAAGATCTTCGAATACTTTAAACACTTGGTATATGATCCCTCAAAGCCAAGCCGAACTCATTTGTTTTCAGAGTAGAAAAGTGGCATAAGTCATGCATTTTTAAAGTTTCATAACTCGCTCAATTTTAGCGTTATATGAATGGTACTTTTTTTGTCTTACTTGTCGGTGTAATAGGAAAAAATTACTAAATATAACTTATAGGACCGAGGGACCGTATAAAAATTTAAATTTCGTAATTTTTTAAGAAATGTTTTTATTGACCCAAATCGCTGTTAAAATATTTCTTTACCCGATTTAAAACATTTTTGTAATTGGAACTATATGTCTATGACTAACGGTTTAGGAATTAGCCATTGGACACCGTTGAGACCGGACACCCTGTATAAAGAACTATTCTTTTGACGATGTTTCGGCCGTTGAATGAAAGATATCTGTTGCAAACGTGTTATAGATAATACCAACCTTAATTTTTTGAGAATTTGACTATTTTTTATTCGGAGTTAAACTTTTTATTGTCAAAACTATTTAAAATAGATAAAACATTTCGTTAAATTCGAACTTTTCAGAAAACTTTATGTAATTTAAGAAAAAAAAGAAAATAGATAAATAAATCTTCTAAGTGAAAAGAATAACAATAAAAAAAAAAAAATACATAAAATTTAGTATCGTATTTGCAGTAAGTTTTACCTCAATAAAAACGGAAATTTGGTATTAGGCTTGAAACATTAAATTTAGTTTAGCATGAAGGGAGCCTCGATTTGATCGAAATTAAACTCAGATATGTATTATCCATCACCACAGTAACAGGCATTAATCGTGGCATTGATTTCGGGATTTACGAGTATCAATAACGATCAAGAAATCTGAATTATTATAAGAAATTATTACGATAAACGATTTTTTTTTTTTTTGCTTTTATTTTACGTTGAATTAAAACAAAGTCACAGTTATTTAAATTCTAATTATTTAGCAAGGAATAGAAGCAAAATAACAATTGAAAAAACTGTACAAAATCACAACGTGCATTCTTTGGAAACCAATAATTAAATTTGTATATTGTAAAACTTTTTAAATACAATATTAACCTTCCGCATACCAGACCGGTGCAACAGACCCGATAGATACATTCAAATTGATTTTTCACATTTAAAAAAATGAAAATTTTGTAAATATGTGACTTTTTCTGGAATGTTCTACTCAAAAGAATAGAACATCCCAGAAAAAACCCATATTTACAGAAATTTCAGTTTTTAAAATAAATTAGAAATATCATTATAAATGTACCTGTCGGGGCCATTGAACCCCTCTGGTAGGCGGAGGGTTAACATAAATCTATTAAACCGAAACAAGCATAAAATATGCAGCTTTATATATGTCGCAGTGTTGGAGAAAGTCCGATAATCTATATGTAGCACGTGATTTTTCTTTCCCGTTTTTATACTCAAAACGGCCATTAAGAGAGCGAACCGCGGTTAAATTATTTCAATCCCACCCACCACTGTTACTGTTATCTTAATATTATTATTAGACATTATGCTTTTTGAAATATTCATTATCTTAAGAAAGAAAGAAATGTTTTACAAAAATTCCTTGTTCTAACAGATTTTACTCTATGTAATAAACCTCAATGTAAGTTGATTAAAACAACAATCTTAGGGAGTTTCGAGATTTTTTTAATCATCATCTTCAGGAGAGAAAAACAAGACGCCAAACTGTGGAAATAAAGTGGTACTCGAGCGCTCGTAGCTGGTCATATATTTATTTTGACAAAGAGGATTCTCAAATTGAAATTATGTTTGAGGAAAAAACATGAAATAGTGAAATATGCATGAAAGTGCGTAACTCTACAATTATTAAAATAATTGAAAATCAGTTATTATTATCCTATTAAAATGCAATTTTTATGGCCTAGTGATATATTTCTTACATTATTCAAAACTGTTTCTAGTCAGATTTAAAAAAATATTTTTCATTAGTAATTAAACAAGCATTTTCTTTGTTTTTCTTAAGGCTGTTCTTAAGTGATCTGCTCAACAAGCGTAAAACGTTTTGACACATTTACAAATTCATTTTTTAACCGAAAGATATAAAATTGGAATGTTTGACCATGGAAGCGATTTGGGATCGAACTGTGTTTTCCATCTTTTGATCAGTAAATTACCTATTGAGTTATAATCGATTTTGATCACGTGACAAACATGTTTTTCACCCATTTTTGAGAAATTATGCCTCTTTCGCGCGGAAATTCGGTTCAAAACGCCCACTTTGACACTATTTTCTGAAAGGCCTATTGCGTTTGCAAAAAAACGGAAAAAACAGCTCGATTACATAGTTTCTGAACAACAACACCTGTTCGTTTCATGCATTTCCGAATAAAAATAAATTAAAACTTTTGTCACAAATTTATCCTTTTGGATTTGAGAACAGCCTTAAGAATTCATTTAGAAAAAAATCATTTCGTATGATACATTTACCAATTAGAAAATGTATTAGTGTATTAAAGTACACATGGTGTTCCATCACCTTCGGGGTCCAGGTACTCAATCGGTAAAGCACGTAAAGTTTCTGGGTTCGAATCCCATCTTGGGCACTTTTCTCTCAGGTGTAAAAAATCCAATTCGTATAAAATATTTTTTTTAATTATTTCTTTCAGATTAATTTAGCACAAGAAGATGAAATAGTAATGTTTATTAAACGCCCTACTCCGCCCCGCACTTCAATTTCTTTTTTCTTTACTTTTCTTTTTTTTTTCTTTTTTTATGGGGAGGGGGGGGTGGAGGGGCACACACATTAGAAGGATATTTTGGCAATAAAGTCAGCTTTAATAGAATCAAAATCTGTTATTTTGAAATAAAATAGCGTATTTTAATTTATTAAAACTGGCCAGTCTACAAGAAAAGAACAGATTTTCGAGGAATCGGTCCTTTTCGGAACGGTTCCTCGGATTCGGTCCTTTTTGGAACGAAAAAGTACCTTTACATACGGTCCTTTTTGGAAAAAAAAATTACTATGAAGTAGAGATGTGTCATTTGTTGAGGAACGACTCCAAAGGAACGATTCCGGCAGTGAAACTGAAGGAACGATTCCATTCTGTAAAAAGGAATCGGTCCTTTTCGGAACGAGTCCGAAAAGGAACGACTCCTCGGATTCGGTCCTTTTTGGAACGGTTCCTCGGATTCGGTCCTTTTTGGAACGGTTCCTCGGATTCGGTCCTTTTTGGAACGGTTCCTCCGATTCGGTCCTTTTTGGAACGGTTCCTCCGATTCGGTCCTTTTTGGAACGATTCCGAAATGGACCGACTCCGAGGAATCGGTCCTTTTCGGAACGACTCCGAGGAATCGGTCCTTTTCGGAGTCGGTACATTTTGGACCGATTCCGAGGAATCGTTCCGAAAAGGACCGATTCCGAGGAACCGTTCCAAAAAGGACCGAATCCGAGGAACCGTTCCAAAAAGGACCGAATCCGAGGAACCGTTCCAAAAAGGACCGAATCCGAGGAACCGTTCCAAAAAGGACCGAATCCGAGGAGTCGTTCCTTTTCGGACTCGTTCCGAAAAGGACCGATTCCTTTTTACAGAATGGAATCGTTCCTTCAGTTTCACTGCCGGAATCGTTCCTTTGGAGTCGTTCCTCAACAAATGACACATCTCTACTTCATAGTAATTTTTTTTTCATATAAACGTATTTAACTATGCCGTAAATAGGCTGATAATGTCTACTGTCATTGCCTAGGGATTTAAAAATAGATAGTTTTAAAACACACATGGTAGCATTATTAAGTTTTTAAAAACTAATAACTAGAGTTTTTACACACATGATAAAATTTGCGAAATATGCTCGTTGGTGTGCTTTAAAATTCATAAATTAATTATAATGCATATGCACTTATAATTTTTCATTTGCTTCCAATTTTTAAATACTGTCACATATTTTAATGTGCATAGATGCGTAAAACATAATAAATTATATTTAAGAATATTAATAAAATACACACACTCATAAACATGTATATACAGGATAATATAAACGTACTGCATAAAACACATCTGAGATATTGTATTAAACATAACTATTGTGTTTCAGAAGTTGTTCCTATAGATGCAAACACAATTATTCATAGCAGTAAGTCAGACACCTCTTTTTTTTTTTTTTAATTACTTGATGTTCTACTGTTGATCTAAGGCGACAATACACACACACACACACACACACACATATATATATATATATATTTAATATGTATTAATAGTTATTTTTTAGGAAAAGATTTATTGCATGCACACACATATATAATAAAACTCATGTAAGAAAACAATAAATATATATGCGTGTGTTTACGACTGTGTATCGTGTAGTGTAAACGAAAATCAAATGATTCAGGAAATTGTTTTCCAATAAATGAAGATATGTAACTATGAAAAATTCAAAGATAAAAAAGTCCTTCCGGCCAGTGCCGGGAGGAAGAGGTAGCTTTCATATTCCTTATTTTAAAAAAGCCAACTTATATTATTCAAAGACACGAAGCTCAATTTAGTGGAAACCGACTGTAGGAGATTCAATACTAATTTTTATCAATACTAAATCATTATGAATGAGAATTTCGCGAAATTAGTCAGCTTTATCCAAGCTGCTTTTATTTAAAGTAACTTATATTTGGCTGCCAAATTCGGCGATTTCTTAAAGTGCCTGCCATTTTAAGACAACATGGTGGATGAGGCTAACCAGTGAACTTGGTCGAGACCTTAGTAATTGCTGTGCACATGATCACTCACATCGGAATCGGTTGATATATATACAAGTGCTGTCGTAGGCAAAAAATCAGATTTTTCAAAATGTCACCCACGTTAGAAATTGAAACTGCTATATCTGAGCCATTTTTTAAGATAAAGACAAACCAAAAATGCTCCTGAATCCTTATATAAAGGTCAAATACTTAAGAAAGAAACCTTTTTCAATTTCTAATTTTTTTGCACCTCACTTTAAATATATATATTTTTTAATTTAATGGCCGCCATTTTGAAACAAGATGGCTGATGAAGCTGGCCAGCGAACTTGGTCGAGATATTGATGTATACTATCCACATGCCTTCTTCCATCGAAATAGGCGAATACGTGTGGTATCGCAAGGTAATCGTTTCAAAGTGTTAGCCATGATAGAAATTCAAAGTGCTATAATTCAACCACTTTTTCAGATATAAACAAAAGAACAAATTTTCAGAAACAAAAACTGCTCCAGAATCATTGTATCAAGGCCAAACACATAAAAAAAAAAATCTTTTTCATATTCCAATTTTTTAATACCTCATTTTAAATTTTAAATTACATTTTTTTTTTTAAAATGGCAACCCTTTTGAAACAAGATGGCGAATGAAGCTGGCCAACGAACTCGGTCGAGAAATTGGTATGTACTATGTACAGACCAAGTTACATTCAAATCGGTTCATAAATACGCCTGTTATCGCGTGACAAAAATCAGGTCGTTTTAAAATGTCAGCCACAATAGAAATTCAAAATGTTATAACTCAGCCATTTTTTTAGATATAGACGAAACAAAACCTGTTCCGGAATCTTTGTATTAAGGTCAAACACATACAAAAAAACTCTTTTTCATTTTCCAATTTTTTGGTATCTCATTTTAAATTTAATTTTTTTTAAATTTCTTTAAATGGCCGCCATTTTAAAACAAGATGGCGGATGAAGCTGGCCAACGAACTCGGTTGAGTTATTTGTATGTACTATGTACACACCAAGGTACATCCAAATCGGTTCATAAATACGTCTGTTATCAGGTGGAAAAAATCAGGGCGTTTCAAAATGTCAGCCACACTAGAAATTCAAAATGCTATAACTCAGCCATTTTTTAAGATATAGACGAAACAAAAACTGCTCCCGAATATTTTTATCGAGGTCAAACACATAAGAAAAAAATATTTTTTTCAATTTTGAATTTTTTGGTACCACATTTCAAATTTAAATTTTTCTTAAAATTTTAAATGGCCGCCATTTTTAAACAAAATGGCGGATGAAGCTGGCCAACGAACTCGGTCGAGACATTGGTCTGTACTATGTATAAACGAAGTTACATCCAAATCGATTCATAAATACGCCTTTTATCGCGTGACAAAATTCAGGAAGTTTCAAAATGTCAGCCACACTAGAAATTCAAAATGCTATAACTCAGCCATTTTTTAAGATATAGATGAAACAAAAACTGCTCCCGAATCTTTTTATCGAGGTGAAACACATAAGAAAAAAATATTTTTTCAATTTTCAATTTTTTGGTACCACATTTCAAATTTAATTTTTTCTTAAAATTTTAAATGGCCGCCATTTTTAAACAAAATGGCGGATGAAGCTGGCCAACGAACTCGGTCGAGACATTGGTCTGTACTATGTATAAACGAAGTTACATCCAAATCGGTTCATAAATACGCCTTTTATCGCGTGACAAAATTCAGGACGTTTCAAAATGTCAGCGTCGCTAGAAATTCAAAATGCTATAACTCAGCCATTTTTTAAGATATAGATGAAACAAAAACTGCTCCCGAATCTTTTTATCGAGGTCAAACACATAAGAAAAAAATATTTTTTCAATTTTCAATTTTTTGGTACCACATTTCAAATTTAATTTTTTCTTAAAATTTTAAATGGCCGCCATTTTTAAACAAAATGGCGGATGAAGCTGGCCAACGAACTCGGTCGAGACATTGGTCTGTACTATGTATAAACGAAGTTACATCCAAATCGGTTCATAAATACGCCTTTTATCGCGTGACAAAATTCAGGACGTTTCAAAATGTCAGCGTCGCTAGAAATTCAAAATGCTATAACTCAGCCATTTTTTAAGATATAGACGAAACAAAAACTGCTACGGAGTCTTTGTATAAAAGTAAAATACATAAGAAAAAAATATTTTTCAATTTTCAATTTTTTGGTACCACATTTCAAATTTTAATTTTTTTTTAAATTTTTAAATGGCCGCCATTTTGAAACAAAATGGCGGATGAAGCTGGCCAACGAACTCGGTCGAGACATTGGTATGTACTATGTACACACCGATTTACATCCAAATCGGTTCATAAATACGAGAGTTACAGTGTGACATGTGTCAGATATATATATATATATATATATCAATTTTGAACGGATGGTGGTTTCGGGGTCTGGGGTCATGATCGATGAAAATATACCAAAATTTTTTGAAATCGCTTTCCTCCGAACGGCTGCAATAGGTAGCTTTTTGTAAAGAAAGCTACCTAAAAGCACGTTATTTGACAAACTGACGAAAACGTAGGACCTCAATGCGGTGTTAAGACGCATACATAAAGACGCCCAAAAGACATGAAGGCAAATTAGGAAATAAAAGACATTTTTATGAACTCAACCTTTCCCCCAGTAAAGACGAGCAAAATACATGAAGGTACATTAGAAACTAAAAAAACATTTTAATGAGCTAACCTCCCCCTTTCAGCATACATAAAAATGATCATAAACCAGAAAGTCAAAGTAAAAAATCAAAATCAAAATATAGAATTATAATACATATATGTAAACAATGGCGATCAGAACAAACCAAACAAATTCAAAGAATATAATCATAAAAAAAGATAATTTGTAATTGAGATGCTTAAAGAATAGAGAAAAAATGAATGAGAGAATATATCTTAATTAACACTTTTGAATAAACTTCAAGAAAAATAATAGTATATGTACTAATAAAAGAAAGATGCTCGTCTCTCTTGCTCTGTGTGTATGTGTGTGCCCGCGATTGTTAGGGAAATCTACTGTATGTAGAGGTCTGAAAATCTCAATAAGGATAATCCAAGGCAGGTCTTAATGCAACTGAGGCTCAGATATTTCATTTTTGATAATTAGCCGAGATACCTACTAAAATCCACAATTAAAAAAAATAGCAGAGTGTGTACGAAACCCTGTTTCGTAGCGTAAAAGAATAGAAGAACGAAAAGTGATAGCGCAGCTTTTGATTGCGACCTTTATTCGAAACGTGCATAGGCAAAACCGTTGCAAATACGAAATAATCTTAAATTTCTAATTTTAAGCTTAAAATGCCGCAATCCGTGCGAAAAATATTATTATTAACCTCTTAAAATATGTTTTTTCTTAAAGTTCGATTTCGTAATTTGATTTTATCTTTTGTCCAAGCTCGAATCGGGCTCATTTTCGCAGATTAGGATTAACGAAAAATAGTCACTTAAAGCGGACACATTCTTCTTTACGAGGGGGATTTATATATATATATATATACAGGCATCCCCCGATTTACGTAAGTAATGCGTTCTGTAAAGTTTTACGTAACTTGAGTTTTACGTAAGTCGAATTTGTGAGTTGCTTAGGTAAAATTTTGTAAGAAAATGTATATTTGTTATATATATACTAGGGGGGCTGTGACCCCTGCAAGCTACGCTCGCCAACCCCCCGTTCAGACACCGCAGAATCTAAAAACACGCTAATCTGATCGGTTTTAAAAATATAGAGAAGATTGAATTATACTGAAAAAAACTGTGCAGATCTCCCTGTAAACGGTTTTCCATTCAATTCCCTTTGATTGCAAAAATTTAAGGCCGAATCAGTTGCTGTTAAGACATCCAATGGTTGTTTCCGTGTTTGATTAAAGAGGATCAGTTAAACATTTGAAAAGAAGCTAAAATAAATTGATTTTAAGTGTACAGAGTCTTTGTCTCCCGGTATTTTAAAACAATTTCTATAACAATAGCCTAAGTCATATGACTATCATCAACAGTTCTTGGCGGACCACTTCGCTTTTTATATTCCAGGTGCCATTTTGGTACTTTAATGTTAGCCAGGCGCAGGTGATAGGTACGCCAAATATTATTCTACCGCCATCATTTCATCTATATTATAATAGTCCAAGTCATGTAACTACCATAAATAAATACGCTCTGATCCCTTCGCTTTTCATATGAAAGTTTGGCCCAGATATCATATATGGCCCCATATTGGCGTGATTTTTTTCCGACGCTAATTTGGTGAAAACATCAACAGCATAAACAACAACATTCGGCTTATGAAATAAGCAAAATAACGATACTATGGCGCCAGTTAAGTACTCGTTGCGTATATGACATTGGCGTCAGAAAAAAATCGCGCCAATATGGGTCCGTATATGACATCTGTGCCGAAAGTTTTCCATTTTAATAAAAAAAATCAAATTTCTTTTTCGAATGAAACTACATAAAAGTTGTCATGGCCGCAAAGAATTCTTGGCACTGTTACGCTAGCCGGGTGCAAATCTCGCCAATAGCTTTTTTCAACACGCCAGTTAGCATTGTTTTTTTTTTTCGAGTAGTAAATTAAAACATTGCCTTGAAGTTGAAATTAAATGTCATGGTTTGTTACATCATTTAATATTTGGCCAGATGTCATATACGCGCCGGGTTTGGCGTAATTTTTTTTTTACGAAAATTTGGCGAAAACCTCGTTTTTGAATACCAGTTACATATGTATTTTTGGTACTACTTAGTTATCCCGTCGACCAAAAATCTATCACCAAACTATAAGCTTAAATGCCAATAATGGTTAATCGTAAATGTCACATTCATTTGACTCTAAGAAAGTTACACGTCTTTACGTCATCAAGTGATTTTTATTTCGACGTTTTATTTGTATATTTATTAATGTTATACTATTTTATTTGTTCTTTCGTTATTTAA
This sequence comes from Maratus speciosus, assembly GCA_963932465.1. Classification (NCBI taxonomy): domain Eukaryota; kingdom Metazoa; phylum Arthropoda; class Arachnida; order Araneae; family Salticidae; genus Maratus; species Maratus speciosus. The sequence goes on from OZ010793.1 coordinate 207,471,591, forward strand.
AATAAAATTTATGTCAATTTGTGTAATTTGGCGAGTGGTTTGGCGATTTATATAATTTGGCGAAATGGGTCGGCGGAATAACAAAGTAGTACCGTATTTTTTAATTATTTTCCATTATTTTAAAAGAAAATAACCAAAAAAATAATTAACTATAGAACAAAACAATTTATGTAATTTAAAAAAAGAAAATAAAGTAAATGAACATCTATTATTAAATAAACAACAATAGCCGGGTTACCATGTCAACCAAAATAATGCCATTTTGGCGCCAATTAGGTACCCCGGTGCGTATATGACATCTGTGCCTAATATGTTTCTTTTTGTCTCGTTTAAAAACAAAGAAAGAAGTGAAAGCCATTTATTTTAAATGTTTCAGTTTGTATTAAATAAAATGATAATGAAATACAAATTGAATTATGAATAAAAGTAACATGATGCATTTCTTAGCATACATTTAAGTGAGGCCAAACTGGTCGCCAAATTAGTATAAAATAGTAACCTTTCCTAAAATATGAAGAAAAAAAATATCTGTTATGATTCAAATTTGAGTTGCCTCATTCGAGAAAAGTATATAAAATTAGAAAAAAATTAATATTTCGAAAAGTAATTCGAATTTAAAAATTCTAATACCAGTTTTTAGATCTGCAGATCAATAATGATTTTTGGTGTTAGTTTCATCACAAAGTATTCCATATTTTAGAAGAAATCGCCGTGAAACATAATCAGTTGTTTAATCAGTCGTTTCATAGAATCGTTACATAAATTTGTTTCATTAGGATTTTATATATATAGGGTAGATTATTATTAGGACGAATTATTTTACGCAGGCTACGGTAATATTATATTTCGACAAATAAAAATTTCAAGGCGTTTGAACGATAACAACATTAAAGGAAAAAAAAGTTTAATGTGTCCGACGACTTCTCTCCTTCCTTTTTTTCAGCATGCTTCAAAATTACGCATGTACTTGGGAAATCAATATACGAAATAAAGAAAAATACGTAACTGCATGTAGGTTCTTTCTAACAGTGCAATCGGTTGAAAAAACACGAATATTAACCCTTTGAAAAAATTACTTTCCGACAGTCACTTTTGGGGAATTTAGTTTCAAGATTTCGATACGAAAAAAAGTGAGAAAAAACACTGCTTTTTGACAATATTTATACTAACATCCATATTTTACCAAGAAATTTATATGCAGACTTCAAAAAAGTTTTATTTATAAATATTTCTTTCAAAAAGTTTGAATGATAAGAAGTATTTTTTTTTATATATGTATACATCATATGTATACATATTTTTTATATTATATATACATCAAGGTGCATTATGCTTTATTTATAAAATAATACTGTGTAAATAATATATATATATATGTGTGTGTGTGTGTATACATATACATATTATTTACACAGTATTATTTTATAAATAAAGCATCATGCAACAGTATTTACTCGTATTATAAACTGTAAACGCATGAAAAAATGTAAAAACAAACTTAAAGAACACTTTTCAAATATCTTGTGGAATACGGGATTTATAAATCTAACATTGATGAATTGATTTATAAAAATTTTGAATCTGCATCAAACAACTATAAATATAAGAAATAATTAAAGGAGACTAATTTAACCTATTCTTCATGAATTTTTGATGACAAAACAAATGACAAAATAAAATATGCCTTGATAAGCACAAACTGTGTTTATTATGAATTAGATTACTACTATGAAAAACTAACAATAAAGATTAATTTGTTTTGTTATAGATTTGATTGTATATACCAATAAAAATGTAACTCTATCTAATACGTTAACTATATTATGGTTGTGGTTTCCATCTATATATAAAAAAAGTAATCATTTGAAAATGGACCAATGAAAATCTGCGTAGATACCGCGAAACGCATCTGACTGGTCAGAGCTTTCTGACGCTAAAAGGGGGGTTACCAAGGGGGGGGGGACGCTACGTCTCCAAGTTTGTCGCCAACTTGGCGATATATCGCCAAATTTGGCGATCAAAATTAGCCGCCAAAAGTAACGCCAACTTGGCGCTATTTCACCAAATTTCCATTGACTCTCATTGAAATCCAATAGAGTTTACTTGCTTGCAGAAAATCAACAAATTGAGATATTTCAATTTTAAATAATTTTATATATTGTTAAAATTTTAAATATTTCTTTTACTCTCATTTCTAACTTAGCCATTAAAGTAATATTTTTAATGTCATTTAACCACACTTAAACATTTTTCTTTCATGGTTGCCTATGCCACATCTAGTCGAACCACCTTTACTTTGGATGTTAAGTTGCTCAGCAACTAGGAATCCAGAACATCTCCTATGTTGTTCCATTGTTCCTACATGAACTTTCCGGGAAGAATTTAAAATTAATGAACGGTAGTTTTATAAATGACGTATAAAAGTATCAGCGGGCTGTATAGCGATAATATAACAATACAGAATTTCCAATGTTTAAACAAAAATATTTTTTTTTTAAAAGCAGGAGATTTTCTATAATAAATCAGCCTTTAGTTCAATGCAATTTCCTTTTTTAGTTTTTTTTTTTTTTTTTTTTTTTTTTTAAATGTAGAAATATATACACCACTGTAGTACAAATAGGACAACACATAAAACTATTTCTTGACTAAGCAAATGACATTTAAGATATTTTAAGATAAATTTAAATTAATTAAAAATAACAGGACAGATTTTGTCTTCCCATTAAAATATATAAAATAGTGAAGATCTTAAATGCCTTTTATGCATATCTCAATAACTTTTATAAATATGGATGAATGATTATACACTGTAAAAAAAAAAAAAAATCTCCCAAATTGAAAGAAAAAAACTGCCAATTTTGGCGCCAGTCGAAAATCGTTTAATTTACAGAAAATATCTGTAATTTTTCATTAAAACAGTTTTTTCTGTAAAAAATATAATTTTTCTCTGTAAAAATTACAAAATCAACTTTTTTTAACAGAAAAAAACTGTTTTTCTTTAAAACAGTTTTTTTCTGTAAAAAATACAATTTTTTTCTGTAAAAATTACAGATTTTTTTACAGTTTATCTATCGGACTGCACCCGAAAGATCCCGCAGGTTGAGTATGGCTCCTTTAGAAGAACCTTGAAATCATTCCAGAAGATCCAATTCCAATAAAATATAGGAATTAAATTTTCGAAACATTCTTACAAATGTATCGTTTCGTGATTTTCTTTTGTAAATTCTGAGGAAAAGGTATTTTGAAGATCTTTCAAAACATTATACATTGTTTTTAGGTGCGTTCGTAATTATATAAATACGTAGCACCTATAGTCGTCGTTCAGCCCGTCTGTCTGTCCGTCTGTCCGTCCGTCTGTCTGTCCGTCCGCATATAACAGAGCAAAAACTAGCCGACCGAATGATTTGAAATTTTTAATATATAATTGCTGCAAAATTTTGTCGAGCCATTTCCAATTTTATGAAAATCGGATGTATAGTTTAATTACAGAGACAGTCAAAAGTTTTTCTTTACATTACGGCCAATGGGAAAAATTATTGCAAGTGAATTTTAATGATGTTACAGACTTCCGAATGGTCTGAAATTTTTAATATATAATTGCTGCAAAATTTTGTCGAGCCATTTCCAATTTTATGAAAATCGGATGTATAGTTTAATTACAGGGACACCCAAAAGTTTTCCGTTACATTATGGCCAATGGGAAAAAATTATTGCAAATGCATTTTAATGATTTTACAGCCTTCCGAATGGTCTGAAATTTTAAATATATAATTGCTGCAAAATTTTGTCGAGCCATTTCAAATTTTATGAAAATCGAATGTATAGTTTAATTACAGGGACAGTCAAAAGTTTTCCGTTACATTACGGGGAATGGGGAAAAAATTATTGTAAGGGCATTTTAATGATGTTACAGACTATGCACTTATGAAGCGCAAAAAAATATACATTCAGTACAATATGGGGTGCAAAAAATAATTATAAAACTAGTTATAGTACGAACGCACCTCATTTGCCACGTTTGACGAGCAATTTCCAACTTGTTTTTACTCGGGAAAGTAGTTTTTCTTGAAAATTAAAGAGGAAAATGATGATGATAATGTAATAATAATAATAATAATAATAATAAAACGCAAAAAAGAACACATTTTTCATAAACGTTTAGAATTTTTTTCACCATTGAAAGATGAAAAAACATATTGAATGAAAAAACTATTCAATCTTATATTTGCACTTGATTTCCTCGTAGATCGTGTATTTTTATATTAGAATAAATCTATTTTTGCTCTCCACATCAAATTAAATGCAGTTAAAGCAGTAAAAACGAAACCTGTCACAAAAATATACCATACAAATATACATTCTAAGACAAAAAACTGTTTGAAACGGAATTTTTGCTTGATTCTTCATATTCCGTCTTTACAAGTTTTACTCTATAAGCCACAAGCAGTCATTTTTTTAAATCGACAATCTAAAGCGTTCGTTGTTGTCATTGCAAAGATAAAAATATAAAAAGAGGAAATAAATTAATCTTTTGAAATGAGAAAACACACATTAAAACTTAATGAATAATATAACTAAAGTATTATTTTTAATTTGATATGCATTATTGTTATTCAAAATGATCTCATATAAACCTTGACCTATGACCAGCCTACGAATGATTATATAATCGTAAAACATTACATAATCTAAACCTATTATGGGATATAATGTAGTTGTAATATTATACTCCCAAGCTTTTCCTTGCACACATTGTCACTCTCATTCTTTGAATATTAATATTTAGCAAAAATTATTTAATTAAAAAATTCAATATGAATATAATATAAATTCTATGTTAACTCAAAGATTTTTCTTTGGATAGTTTTCTTTATTATATATTTATGCACGCAAATTTGCTTTATAAACTTAGCAAATTTGTATTGTTGTTGAGGTATTGTTAAACAACCATTAAATAATGGAATTACTTTAGAACACATGCTTTAGTTTTCAGAATTTTAACACTTTTAATAACACTTTTAATAACACTTTTAGTAACACTTTTAGAATTTTTACTTTATCATAGCTGGTAAACTTCCTATTTTTTTTCAAGTGTAATAAATATAATTTGAACCAGAAAAGCTATCTAATGGAATGTTATTTGATTTTAAATGGCCATTTAATAAGTCTTCTGTTTTAAATTTAATATGAATGAATATGAATTTTGTTACGTAAACGGATGCTTTAATTTATATTTAATTATTATTTCGAGTGAACGAAATCTTTATAATACAAACAGCAGTAAAATTAAAATTTATTTAGAGCTATGTTAAGAAGATAACTGTAATTGTGTAATCTTATGGGTGACAGATAATACTAAACGCAACTTTTTATTCAGGAACTACTTAATACGTATAATGACGACTGCAATACGTATAATGAATGGTTATTGCATCATATTTGGCAAATTTTCTTGTGTTTAAATGGTTTAATTGTACAAAAAGTTTATATCTATATCTATCTATCTATACTAATGTTATAAAGAGGTAAAAATTGTTTATTTGTAGGAAGTAAGCTCTGGAATTACCGAACCGATTCCAAAAGTAATGGTATCAAAATGATGGTGTTGGTCCAACTTAGAACATAGGCTATATCTTATGTCCACGAAACTAGCCAAAAGGGGGTGCAGGAGCAAAAAACGTTCTAAAACTGCGATTTTTGTGTTACTGAAGGGCCTAGAAACATGAAATTTGGAAATGTAGTTACTTATAAGATACTAATGACCTCTAAGGACATTTCATAAAAAAATCGAAATTAAAAAGGGATGAAAATGCGCGAAAGGCGTTCTAAAAAACGTTCTAAATGACGATTTTTACGCAATTTCAGGAAGTACCAAACTGATTTAAAAAATAATGGTGTCAAAATGACGGTGACAACTCTTGCTCCAACATAGGATACATTTTATGTCGGTGCCACTATACCTAAAAGGGGTGCAGGAGCAAAAAAACGTTCGAAATTGCGATTTTTGTGTTACTGAATGGCCCAGATACATAGAATTTGGCATGGTAGTTACTTATTAGATATAAATGATCTCTAAGAACATTTCTTTAAAAATTCGAAATTTAAACGGGGTGAAAATGTGCAAAAGGGCGTTCTAAAAAACGTTCTAAATGGCGATTTTTACGCAATCTCAAGAAGTACCAAACCGATTTAAAAAATAATGGTGTCAAAATGATGGTGATAACCCTAGCTCCAACATAGGCTACATTTTATGTCGGGGCCACTACCCCTAAAGGGGGTTCAGGAGCAAAAAACGTTCGAAATTGCGATTTTTGTTATACTAAAGGACCCAGATACATGGCATTTGGCATGATAATTACTTATTATATATAAATGATCTCTAAGAACATTTCTTAAAAAATTCGAAATTTAAAAGGGGTAAAAATCTGCGAAAAGTGTTCTAAAAAACGTTCTAAATGGCGATTTCTACACAATCTCAGAAAGTACCCAGCCGATTTCAAAAGTAATGGTTGGAAATTGATGATGACAGCTCTTGCTCCAATATAGGATCTACTTCATGTCGGTGTCACTACCACCTTGTGGTTGCATTTTTAAAAACGTTCTAAATTGTGATTTTTGTGATACTGAAGGGGCAAGCAACTTGAAATTTGGCATGGTAATTGCTTATAACATATAAATGCTCTCTGAGAAGAGTTCCTTAAAAATTTGAAATTAGAATGGGGTGAAAATAAACGAAAAGCGTTCTAAAAACGTTCTAAATAGTGATTTCTACGCAATCTCAGGAAATATAAACCGATTTCAAAAGTAATGGTTTTAAATTGATGGTGACAGTCCCCGATCCAACATAGCCTATATTTTACGTTGTTGTCACTACCACCTGGGGGTTACAGGAGCAAAAAATGTTCTAAATTGCGTTTTTTGTGCTAAAGAGGGGGTCTAACATTTTAAATTTGGAATGGTAATTACTTCAAAGATGCAAATGCTTTCTAAGAATTGTCGAAAGAAAATTCCAAATTTAAAAGGATGACGTGAGCGACAAGCGTTCTATTAGCGTTCTAAATTATTATTTTTATGCAATCGTATGAAATACGAAACCGATTTCTAACATAATGGTTGCAAATTGATGGTGATAGAACCTGCTCAAACATTAGCTATATTTTATGTTGGTACAACCCCTAGAGGGTTGCAGGAGCTAAAAAATATCTAAATTGAGATTTCTGCGGTACTGAAGAGGCTAGAAACTTTAAATATAGCACGGTAGTTACTTATAAAATATAAATGTCCTCTATGAACTGTCAAAAATAAATTCGAAATTATAAAGGGGTGAAGCTAAGGGAAGGAGCGAAAAGCATTCTAAAAGAGTCCTAAATTACGATGTCTGTGGAATCTCAGGAAATAATAAACCGATTACAGAAGTTATTGGTTGCGAATCAAGTGTGATAGTCCCTGATCCTACACGGAAAAATCTGTTTTGTTGAAACAACTAAATTTTAGTTAATATAGATCTAACAAAATATTTTGGTTGGAATAACCAAATTTTGGTTGGACCAACGAAATAATTTGCTGAATTAACAAAATCTTTTGGTTAATCTAACCAAAATTTGATCATTCTGATCAAAATATTTGGTTGGAGCTGTATTACAAAATTTAGTTGTTTCAACAAAACAGTTTTATCCGTGAAGGCGGTGTGACAACCACTTGGTTGGCAGGAACAACAAGAAAGCCTTTAAAAATATCTAAATTCCTTTTTCTATAGAATATTAGGAAATACCAACCGATTTCAATGTTAATGTTGGTAAATTAATGGTGACAGTCTCTGTTTTAACATTTTTCAAGACATTGTATTTCAACTCTGTTTCGTCATTTTATGTTGGTGCCACTAACACCAGAGAGGTGGTAGACTGTTAGCAAGAAGCTTAGAATTTGACATGATGGTAATTTTAAGATATAAATGTATTAAGATGGTTTCTAAAAAATTCGAAACTTCAAATGAATACTGAAATGAGCGTATGAAATAAGCATAAAAGTCTCAAAATACTTTCTAAATTATCATTTAATTGGAATTAGTTTTAGTTCTTCTTATTAATTAAAATCTCATTTCTGTCTATTGCACTTTTATAATGAAGTTAAGTCAAACTGTGGCTTAATTTTGTAATTTTTGAATTATTCCAAAACGTGTTCTTCTAATAAAAAATAATCATGCAAATATCACTTGGCATATTTCAACTATTACGCGAGCAAAGCCGCGGGATTTGCTAGTATATATATATATATATATATATATATATATTAAATAATTTTAATTAACAAAAAGACCCAGAATATTTTATTTGCGCAGTCACGTAACTAATGAATTTTTTATTATTATTTCTTTCTAAATAATCAATTTATAATTTAAATACTGCTAAAAGTATGGAAAAAATATACTGAACTTTTCCATAGTGCGTTTTGCAAGTGTTGTTCTTTAAACAGACTAATACACAACGAATAAAGTTGATGGAAAAATTTGTTGGTTGATTGCAGGGGCTACGGTCATCTTTTGTACACGAATACTAAACAGACACTAACATCCATTTAGTACAATCTGACCCTTTACAAACATCCATAACACAAATGGAATTCGAACCCAGCACCTCTTGTCCAATAGCCAGCGTTCTAACCACTAGACAAACGATTGAGCAACATCGAAGAGAACAGACTGCATTTATTTTTTTATCCGTAAAACTTAAAATGTACCAATTAATTATTAAAATAGCTTATTGTAAATGATTTAACATAATTATTTAAGATGGATACAATCAATAGGAGAGATTTGTTGTATTTCAGATTTTATATTATTTTTTGACGCCAAAAACTTTTCAGTCATAAAACACAATATCTGAAATCGTAACTTTGTGTAATGAAATCTATTTCTATATCAATATTTTCGTCAATTAGGCAACGTAATGAGTGAAATAATTTTCATTAATCACGCAAATTAATATCAACTATACATTATACGCAATAAAACAATCAGATTTCAGACCATGCAGCAATGACGTTTTTTCTTTATGCTAAAAATTGGCAACCGACCGTCTAGAACTGACCGGCTCTGAACCAGCTGTATGAACGGGCGAAACCGAATAATATAGATACATAATCAATAACATATATATATCAATAATATATATATATATATATATATATATATAATCAAATATCAAATTTCAAATCATTTGGATCAAAAGTTTCGGATTTACAATTATTCAAAGCTTGTATTCTCTATTGATTAATTACTTTTACATATTTTTATTTATATTTCCTAAAATAATAAACTTATTACGCCGTTTTTGTTGTTGCTGTTGTTTTCTATGAACATACTACTTAACAGCATAAGGATCTTATTTTTATAATTTTGTCACATGAAAATTATGTTCGAAAATTTTAATTCTATAAAAGTTTCTATTGCAGCCTATTGAAAATTATGTTCGAAAATTTTAATTCTATAAAAGTTTCTATTGCAGCCTATTGAAAATTATGTTCGAAAGCATTAATTGTAGACCTATAAAAGTTTTTATTCCAGTCGATTGATAAATGCTCCTTACAGATGCATACAAAATTTTAACTTTTTCCTCCGATAAGTTTTTTTTTTGTCATATAAAAAACATCACGATCCTTCTTTTTCTGGGTTAGTATTTCATAGTAAAAGTCTTTAGTATTTTTTTAAATCAAATATCTGAATCTAACCTAACAAAAGCGATGCCGTATATAATGCAATTTTAAAATGCCTTAAGCTTAAGATTTCAAACTTTTTTACTTTCTTCTATCTTTACAAGAAGAAAGTACTGGATTCATGAAAATTTTCGACTTCCGGTTTTCGACGGATTTACACGTTTTAGGGGGTCAGAGATTCCGAAAAACATGTTTTTACAAAATGTCTGTCTGTGAGTCTCTCTGTCTGTCTGTCTGTATGTGACACAAATTTTGTGGGCGCTCTATCGCAAGAGCTAATGCACGGAATTTAATAAAAATTTATATTATAGTAGCCCCTAATATAAACTGGTCTTGATTTGTTTTTGGTGTAAATCGCCCAACAGGTGGCACTGCTATGCTGCATTTTTCGCGATTTCTGTAATAGCTCTATCTCAAGAATTTATCTCAAGCACGGATTTTCATCAAACTTCAGATTTAGTTATTCCTTGATATGAATTGGTGCTGGTAAGGTTTTGGTGTAAATCGCCCAACAGATGGTGCTGCTAAGCTGCATTTTGCAGGATTTACACGATTTTTGCAATAGCTCTATCTAAAGAAATAATGCACGTATTTTCATCAAACTTCAGATTTAGTTATTCCTTGATATGAATTGGTGCTGTTAAGGTAATTTTAAGATTTTTTTATTCAGTCCCTTTTGAGTTATTAATTAGCGAAAATTGCCAAAATCAGACATAACGCAGTTTTTGATACGCTGTGCAAAAAAAAAAAAAAAGGAAAAGGTTTTCAGAATTGAACTTTTTGAAAAGTAGTAGTCCTATAAGAGATATGCGTCAGAAAAAAATATTTAAGGTGAGTCTGATCTCCTTCATAAAATATAATGGCAACGAAATTGTGTTGTTTGACCTTTTGTTTCTTCGTTTTTTAAACATGTTTTTGACCTACATCCTTAAGTCAAATGAAAATTTTATAATTACATAAAATGTAGACAATTTTATGCTGAACATTTTGGTTTTTCATTCATCTTGACAGGTATAAAAATAAAGCAGTTACAGCATTTTCCGTAAAACACGTATTTCACCCAAACACGGCTGTATAGCTTGTTAAAAATGGCCACCGCCAAAAAACTATATGACAAAAAAAAAAAAAAAAAAATTAATCATGTTTTTAAACCCAGAAAATAGGAAGAAAACTTGGTTAAATGATTAGAAAAATTAAAAGGTCGAGCGACATCACCTTGATGATTTGAAATGGATTGACCCAATAACAAGCCTCAACTTATGCTTTCAATGTAACGGCTGTAATAAATTTACTGAAATGATAGACAACTAAGCATCTGTCATATTCTTCATTTATCGATTTAGAAATTATCAAAATATAACAGTTATTGATTTGAGGGAGTTCGGACATTTCTACCTTGTCAATGTTGAATTTCTCATATTGATGATTCTTTATCTTAGGAAATATTCCAAGGAATTAGCAGAAATTTTCAAAGCTTATTCACTATATAATTTTACATAATTTAACACAGAGATTTCTTGACATTGGCTGTAATTATAATTTTATGATTTTTACGCCAAACTAATAAAATTAAAAAATAAAACTTAAAATGTAAAAATTCACAAAAATAACAAAACTTCAAATTACAAATGATTGTGTTAAATTATACACATATGAGGGAAAAACGTGTGTTAAAAATTAAAATCTTGTGTATCTTGTATAGTTTATAAGATAAAGGATCATTTAGGCAAAAAAAAATTCGATTTCAGAAAAATGAAAATAAACTTTAATATACTATTATTAGTACATCAATAAATGTAATACATTCCATCACTATAGCTTGGCCCTCTTCTTCAAGGAAAGCCTCTTCAAGCTTTCTTTTTTCGCTTGCACGTTGCTGTCGAAAAAAATAGAAAGCAAAAAAAAAAAAAAAAAAAAAAAAAAAAAATGAAGTGCCCGAACCCCCTTAAATTTCTTTTCACAAATAACAAGAACGAAAAATCCTGCAACAAGCATAGATTATGAAATGGTTTCAAACACGTTCAGAATACTGTAACAAAACAATTATCTTTAATAAGGTGAAAGGCGATATTCATGTAAACAATTTGGAAAGTGCGTAACATTTGAAAATCCGTTTTAAGAATTGCCATCAACAGCCCGAAAGCATCCCACTATCCTTTTGTATAGCCCTGCGTACGATCTATAGATTGGCATGTATACTACATAGTATGCTAAAATTTTGTTCAATTAAACGCATAGCACAGTTGAAAACTCACATTCAGCAATTTCCGTCAATATATGATTGGGTTTCCTTGCGTAAATACGAGTTAGGTTCCGCTAGAAAGACCCCCCCCCCCCTTATGGAGGGCATCTCCCCCTGTGCCCATATCCCTCGTGTAGATAATTGGCCATCATAAACAACACTGACACTAACGCCGTCAATATATGGAAATGTACTTCAGATCTTTTGTGTATATGAGCTATAGAATTTATATACATCAAAAGTGATGGGAAAAAACCTACATTTTTAAAAGCGTACGACAACTAAAAACTCGTTTTCAGCAATTATTGTTCATTGTCAGGAGTATAGCCAAATTATTCTGTGTGTCCCCTGTAAATGGACAGCAAATTACATGCACACTAGATTCTACAGTAAGCGCCTTGTAGTACACCTCAGTGATATATATACGAGGGCATTTCGAAAAGTAAAGATACAATGGCTCGCATTCCTTAAAAAAAAAAAAAAAACATTTATTTAGAAAACGTAAGTTACATCTTATTAACTGGATTTTTTATTATTTTTCGACATAATCACCCCCGTTATCCAAACATTTGTTAAGTCGGGGCACAAGCTTTTGTATCCCACAGTCACAGAAGGTTTACGCCTGCTGTCGAATCCACATTTCAACTTCATCTTTGATCTCATCATCGTCGTGGAATGATTTTCCTCCAAGATGTGACTTCAGGTAACAGGAGACGTATATTCGCACGAATTGCTTCCTCCGTTCTCTGAAGAAGGGCATCAGAGATCACAGATGGCCGACCTGTTCTTTATTCGTCATGAACATCGGTCCTACCTTCAGAGAAATGACGACACCATTTCGTTACATTTTGTCGATTCATAATGTTACCATAAACAGAAACAATTTCTTTGTGAATATCGCTGGTCGCTGACCTCTTGCATGAAGAAAACGTATGACGGAGCGCACTTCGCATTTGGCGGGATTCTGAATCGGCGGAACCATTTTAAACACGACCTACTCCAACCAGAATCAACGTTGAAATGCCGAACGACCGCGAGGAGAAAGCTAACGGTTCAAGGTTAACACCTGTGTTGCCAACTTGCTTGCCAAAACTTTTCTTTTCCTCCGGCGTACGGTGTAATTTTACTTTTCGAAATGCCCTCGTATATATATATATATATATATATATCTAAATTTCAGTATGTTTAAAATAGGGTAATATCATTAAAATACACCGCAAACGATTTTTCCACATAGCCTTTTGTATTGTAAGTCCTGTGCACGGTCTATAGATTTGTACATTATAATACTTCATAGTATGTAAAATTTAGTTCAGTTAGGAAACGCATAGCACAGTTGAATTTTCCCCTTCAGCAATTTCGGTCAGTAATCGAAAATGTGCTAGAGCTTTTGTGCAGCCCTGTATGTTTTCTATAGAACTTATTCACACCAAGTAATATAAAAAAAAATTAAACTTAAAAACGCGTACCACAACTGAAAACGCACTTTCTACAATTATTGTTCATAGATAGTATTACAACCAATAACTTGAGTGTGTACCTGTAAATGAACGACAAATTCTATTCACCGCATGTTTTACAGTAAGCACATTTTAGTGTACCTCAGTAATATGTATCAGTTTCAATATTTTTAAAATCGTGAAACATTATTAAAAAATACTTCACAAACGGTTTTTCACCATAGACCATAATATGGCGAAATTCTTTTGAGTGTCTCTGTAAACGAGCCATAAATGTACATACATCATTTTCAATACCGAACATACCATAGTAAATCTCAATAACACAATAAGGGGCTCACAACTATAGTAGACCAAGTCCATTTTGAAAAAAAAATGAGACAGTCCATTTAGAACAGTGGTTCCCAACCTTTTACTGGCCACGCCCCACCAAATCATCTGTAAAGTCACTATGCCCCCCCCCCCCCCAGCAAACCTCTAATGTGTAAATTATGTTATATTATTTAAAAAGTTAACGCTAATCTCACGGTGGAAGCGTAATATTACCTTTAATAACTATTCATGACACATTTTTTAACTGATCAAAGATGTGAATCTTTTGTCACAAATGTGTGCTTAGCATAATTTTATAAATGCAATGAGGTTATACATCTTTGCCTTTGAGACAAAAAGTGTTTTGTTGCAGTTTACCAACTTATCTCAATGTTAAAGAAAAGTGTTAAACGGTGTGCATTTTTATCTTCACAAAATATCTTAAAGATACTTGCATTTAACGTTAAAATTGATAAATTCATACATTTTACAATGCATTTTTGTAACTCATTAAAAGTTGGTGGAAAAGGTTTGGACACCAAATTTTCTTTCTATGGATACAGACACAAGGAGCATTTTAAGATTCTCATCTTTATCAAATTTAAGTAGCCATTATTCCACACCAAAACAATTTTTTTTTTGGTTTTTCCTTTCCAAATATCATTATCTTCTACGCATCATTTGATTTTAAAATTTAAAATGTATATCCAATCATGCAAATTTATTTACTGTGTAGAATGCCTGTGCTAGAGGCATAGATATTTACTATCTACCCATTTTTTCTTCTAATGATATTTAAGATTTTTAACTTATATAAAGTTTGTAGAGCCTCGTTCAGATATTTCCTATTTTTTAGGCTAAATATCAAATCATTCAAATTTATATATAATTTTAACGTGGATATAGCAGAGCGAATAGAACTAAAAAACTCGTAAATGCAAAGAAGGAAAGTGTCACGAAAAATTATAAAATTCTGTACCAAAAAAATTATAGCAAGTTTCAATTATAACCAAAATGTCAAAACATTTTAATAGATTGTTTGTATAATTATTCTGGTGTCAATATCTATTTTAAACTTTTTATAGGGAATGTTTTAAAAGTTCAATAAAAATGACTTTTTAAAATTTTGCATCTAATTTTAATCTTCAACATTATTTTTTTAAAAAGACAAAAGAAACTGATAGAGAAAGAGTGAGTAACAAATTTGGAATTGCCCCCCTAGAAAGTAAAATTGCCCCCCAGTAGGGCGTACGCCCCACGTTGGGAACCACTGATTTAGAAGGTGCATAAAATCTGTTTTATCCACTCCCACAGGGAACCAAGTCTGTTTTCACATATTTTATCATATATGTCATTTGTTTACATACTTGGTTTACTGTGGAAGTGGATAAAACAGATTTTATTCACCTTCTAAATGGACTATCTCATTTTTTTTTTCAAAACGGACTTGGTCTACTATGGTTGTGAGCTCCTCATATATCAACTGCTTAGCAATCCGAGTATGTTTACAAGAGTTGGAGCATGGACAAATTGCAGACAGACAGACACATAGACAGACGATTCGAATTTATAAACACTTTTCAACTATGTTGGAAAGTGTTATGAAGAGTATTGATTTATTTTTAAAATAACATGAAAATGATCTAAAAAGCATTGATCATGAGGAAATTGTTATTGATATTATTACTACCACGACTTTTAATTAACAATATATAGATAAAAATAAACTTGATAAAATGCGAGATGTAGAAACTTTTAATTCAAGGGTACAAACATTTTTCTTCAGATATCAGATTGGGGATTCCTACAGTTTAATGCAACTGAAAAATTTCTGATGTTAATATGAAGCCTGATCTGATACTTGGACAAACTTATTTGAAGCACAAAAAGTGGATTCCCTCTCCAAAGAATGTGTGTTATATAAGAAAAAAAATGTGTGCATAAGGTGTCACAGTCGAAGTGAAAATTTCCATGGTAACTGCATCGATTCGAAGTAAAATGTACAAGGTGGCCATAATTAAACTGACAAGTACCCAGCGTGTTCTGTAGTGCGATTAAATTGTAAGAATGATGCAAAGACGAGAGACGAAGGACAAATATCCCTATCGGTGACTTTTGGAACTACTTTTTTCGCGGACTCCATAGTCTTGTTTAATTATCCTGCAAAATTTAACTCCATTCTCGCAATTAGATCGTGATGCAGAACATGCTGGGTACTGTCAGTTTAATTATGGCCACCTTGTACATATTAAATCAATGATATTGATATTACGAGGGTCATACAGTAAATAAGTTTCCCATGGCCATAAAAATAAACAAAATACAATTACCCGGAAATATTTATTGCAAAAGATATAGTAGTGTTTCAACTACTTCTCAACATAAGAACCACCGTAATTGTAACACTTGTCATAGCGTGGGATACGCTTTTGTAGTCCAGTGTCATAGGAGTCTGCCGCTTGGTATGAAGCCAGCTTATAATAGTCGTCAACCCACATCTCATCACCCGTAACTATCCTGTTGAGGTACTTGTTGCTCTCATCGTGGTATCGTTCCAGAAAAGTGCAGAAAAGATCGGCGATGCATTAAATTATTACGAAACATTTGTTGTTCCGGAAATTATGCACCAGGTGAGTGCCGAAGAACCTTATACCCGAACAAAAAACGAAACGCGTGGCAGCAGCATTGACTTTTCTGCAGTTATACCACGATGAGACAGACGAGTACCTCAACAAGATCGCTACGTGTGATAAGACGTGGGTTGAGAACTCTGACAAGCTGCCTTCATTTCCAAGCTGTAGACTTTAATGACACTTGACTACAAAAACTTATCCGACGCTATGACAAGTGTTAAATTTACAGTGGTTTTTCTATTGAGAAGTGCACCGCCCAAAACAATTAGGGGAGCACATGGTTTTAACAAAATTACGCAAATATTTACACCGATTAATAACGTAAAATAAAGCATCGATAATTTAAAGTGTAGTAGAAAACAGATGAAGAAAACTTCACATCCAAATCAAAGTTTATTGCGTCAAAAACTAGAAAAAGGAGATAAGTGCAAAAATCGGGATTTTGCAAAATCGTCTGTTTCACTGTCTCAGTTGTAAAATTCAATTGCTCAGCTTATGTTTTGAGAAAAAGAGACTTGAAAATGTCACAATAATGTGATTTACCGGAATCCACGGCTTGGCGTATTATTGGGACAGTTGAATCTGGGGAAACACAACAAAGTGTAGTGGACGCTGTTGGAATCGTAAGAAGTGTCAATGCAAGGTTGTGGAATGGATTCTAAGACACATGTAATGACAGATATCAACGAGGGAAAGGTCGGCCATGTGCTACCACAGAAACTCATGACCGATATATCCTACTGAAAGCACATCAAGACGGAACGGGCAATGCTACTCAGCTGCAAACACAGTTGTTCTTGGCCACATGACGAAGTGTCCAGGCAAACAGTCCGAAATAGGCTTAATCAGGGTGGGCTCTTTGCACATAAGCCACTGGTTTGTAGTCCGTTGACTTCAAGTAACTGTGTGGCCGAAAGAAAGTGGACAACTGAACATCGAATTTGGAGGCAACGTTGTTGGAGTCAAATTCTGTTTACAGACAAGTCCCGATTGAGCCTGGATGTGACATCCGATGTGTTTTGGCATGGAGAGAAAAGGGCATTTAAAATAATCCCACGTTCGTTCGGGAAAGATCACATTACAGACGAGGTGGGTTGATGCTATGTGCTGGAATCAGCATAAGGTGGACGTACGGGCCTGCATATAACTCGGAATGGCATTTTGATGGTCCGAAGTTATACAGGCGAGATACGGAGACCTCATGTCGTATTTTACGATGCAGCAATTGGTGATTCCTTTTTTTCCATGCATGATAATTCCAGATCGCATACAGCTCGTCTTGTGGAGTATATGCTTAAAGTTAAAACAGTACAGCGTATGGAATAGTCAACATACTCTCTAACCTGAATACGATCAAGCATGTTTGAAACACACTCGGGCGACGTATTACAACGAGATTGGGGCCTTCTTTTATTGCCTGGGACTTGCAGATTGCAATTCTTGAGGCGTGGAACAGTACTCCGGGAAAACTTATCGATAATGTTGTCGAATCCATGGAAAACAGGTGTGCGACAGTTTTATCTATACGAAGGGACCAAACGCCATATTAAATACCTTGCATCATTCCTAAATTGTACTTTTTTTTTGTCATTTACATGTAACGAAATTGTTGCCCTAATCCACTTTTCACGTTCTATCCATCGTTTCAAAGAATTAAAGCTCATCTGAAAATTTTTTTTGCAACTTTTTGACTTTTTTTCTGAATTGCGCCTTGATACACATGTTACTCTCAATTTCATGCCCATGCATGACTGTCTCGCACTGTTATCTCCACTTTTTTGCTTATTATCCTAATTTTTTGAGCAGTGTAGTTGAAACATTGCTGTATCTTTTCCAATAAATCTTTTCATGTAATTATGCTTTGTTTCTTTTTACGGGAAACTCACTTTCTGATGATTACTTTCGGATGTATTATAGAGTTTCTGTAGAATCATTCACATTTCCTGAATCATCGTTTATATTAATAAGGATATTCACATTTGTGGATGTTCCCGGGATTTGTGAGTTATGAAGTATACACAGGAGACGCACTAGTAATATGAAATTACTTTCGAAATATATTAATAATTATTTTTATAAATAAAATATAATTATTCAAGCAGTAACAGAAGTAATACAGCCATTCCGTGGCAATAACAAAACTAAAAGCCTGGACTTTTCTTCCCCTGCTCTGTCAGAGCTTACCTAAATGAGGGTTTCCTCTCAGAGCTTGGCGGATCAGACTTATTCATTGCCCAGGAAAAAGTGTTCAGAATGTGCCTATAGCAGCTTTTACTTCAAAAACTGTATTTTAACTTACGAACGCTTCTAAAACAAAAGAAAAAGTACAACAATGAAACATTAACAATAGAGTACAGACAATAACATTAATTATAGGAACTGTACAATATTATATTATAATACTATTCTAATAATTTATAGCAGTAGTATTAGGTTAAACCAGAAGTTATGCCCAGTAGTGACCTATATGGCAGCTAATTTATAGGTCAGTATTTATTAAAATTGGTTATGATTGCATGTTTAAATTTGATAAGTGTTTAAAACATTCGCCACCAGACAACAATATAGGGAGGATTTTCATTAGTAAATGACTTTATGATAATCTGTACCTGCAAGGAAGGATGAAGGGGAAAGGGCGGTCTTTATATTACAGATTAATATTGCAAACTGAGATGCCCTTAACTCTACGTTAGTCGCATCAGCCATTATTATGCATGACGATGAGCATACAAGCCACGATTTTCCTCTTGTAAATTTCGAGTGCATTAGCCGGTTCGAGAGCAACTGTCACAGGTGAAAAATTGATACAGGTGGATGGTAGGTAAAGGAAGACCCAGGTTCCTAATATACTTGGTTCAAAACTTACAAGAGGAAAATGACGGTTTGTATCATAGAGATTTATATGCGACTAACTCACGGTTAAATTAAGCCTTCAGAGTTGCCAACCTACCGAATTCATGAATACCAGTAAATTCTTACAAAAATGTTCGCTTTATTTAATTGCAGAAATTATGTGATTGTATAAAACAGGTAAGTATTTCTGCATAAAAATACTGGTATTAAAACAATCGGGAGGTTGGCAACTATGATCCTGGATTTATGAACATTTGTAGCACTGCTCTCATAAAATTTTCAATTTTTGTTACATTTGTTTTTATTTAAATGAAATCAATATTATATGTTATAAAAAGTTTCTTAATATTTTGTATTAAAAGGCGTACGAAAGGGCGTACATAACACTTCACTTCAGGCAAACGTACGATAGCTAGAATAAGATCTAATAATATGGCGACAATTTCTATTTTTTGTATCATGTTATGCATTTTTGATATTACCTTTATTATTTTAACTGTTATCGGACGCAAGGTTTTAATACATGACTCGCCTCTAGGTTGTAATTGTATTCAGTGAATATTCACAAGGTTGTCACACACAACTATTTTAATATTCTACTCGCACCACTATATTTTAAAAGTAAACTTTTAGTAATTTTTTCTTGTAATGTTTACAACAAAGCGATATAAGTAAGCATCCTATCTTAAATGGGAGAGGTAACAGCAAGATTAAAGGCGAGGTCTCGTCAACCAAGGTCATACGCCACCCAGCGGACGGAGTGAACTACAAGAGGATTATTAACTTCTTTCCCTTTTATGGATGATCTATAAGTTCGATATCTATGAAATAACTATGCGCACGCGCAGCCGTGATTTTATTCGTTTGTCGTCTGCAGTACTTAATTGTTGGAAGGCTAGATATAATTTGATTTATTTATTCACCATTATTTAATTTATTAATTGAAGTTAGTTATTTAAACAAAATCAGTTCTTTTAAGAACTTATATTATTTGGGAAAATACCGCGTTGGCGTTCTAATTATTGCAGTTTTCAAAACTGCAAAATATGAATATTGTTGTCTCATTTTTTTTCGCTTCCCAAAAGAGAAAAACAGGTTAGTTTTGTGTTTTATTATAATTTATAAAAAAGTTAAAATATTATTTAATATATATTATTAAATGTCAGTGATTTTAATACGTTCTATTTGAATTATGTTTTTGTGATGCAATGAACAAGGACTTATAAAAATTAGTTAATGTATGTTAAGATAGAATTTTACAGCAGCGTTTTTAATTCAATTCCTGATAAGATAAAGTTATAAAAATTACATAAACATGTGTACTTCCAATGAGAATTAAACGTTTTATCACACTTAGAGTTTAAGTATAAATTATTTAATTAATTTTAAGGCATATTTTTTATTTACCGGACGCAGGCGATAAATTGCCAAATATTCTCTTGATCGAATTGTATTTATAATATTTAAAATAGAAGCATTTCATTCATTCCATTTAAAACTCATTTAATTTTACATTAGGATCCACTTTAATTTAAAATGCAAGCATTAATTCTTGCACTATTAAACCAGCAATAATTGATTATTTATAGTTTTAAATATTTTGAGAATTTTAGACAAGAGCTTTAAAAGAAATCCTAAAATCGACAAATTACTTTTTTTTTTTTTTTTTTTTTTTTTTTTTAATCTAGAAATATGTCGGTCATTGTGTCATATCCGGGAAAAACAGTTTTCATGGGATACCTGCACTTCGCACAGGTGAATAACATTGCAGAAAGCATACAAAGTATAGAAGAAACTTCAAAAATTGGAATAAAATATAAAATATTTATAAATAGTACGTGGTATGCTCAATTAAACATTTATTATCTTACACCGGTTCTTCGTAGGGGTAAAATGAATAACTTTCCATAATCGGGCCGATAACCATGATTGGCGTCAAATGAGAAAACAGTATATACAATTGTAACTGTATAAAAGTTAAATAATGGTTAGAAAATGAAAGTAACTTTTATCGAAATAACCCAATTGCGGAACATTCTCCAAATTTGAAAAAGGCTTATGAAACACACAACAATTGCCAATAACTGAAAATTATAGACTAATAATAAGTTCGACGTAGCGGTTGTTGCTCGGTAGCCAATAATTTCAAATTTCCATTTTAATTTTGTCCGGTTCAATTTTTGAATTTTTTTTTTTTTTCAATCTGGCTTCCGCAAAAGAGTCGGAATAAGTAGTAGAAAAAAGGGCTGCGGACGGAGATGGGCCAACTGAAAGTATAAAAATCACTGACATTTAATAATACATATTAAATAATATTTTAACTTTTTTATAAAAAAATTATAGGGCTGAAAATCACGTTTAAGATGCTTAAAGATTTTAAATATTTCTCTTTTGCAATTTCCCAACCAGCTGGTATATTTTAGAAATCGTAGTTTGTTACATAACTTACTCAATTGTTGTACTTGTATATACAGTTGTAACAACCATAAAGAATGTTTAAGGATTTATCAGCTACGTTTAGATAACGTAAAATTAATTTGCTAATTTATAATCAAGTTGTAAAGATACTAAAATGTTGTATTGTTACTAGAAACACATCCATGTACATAATTTTTATTTTTCTAGCATATCTGGGAGGGAAAAATAGATTAATTTTTTTTATCTTTTCATATATATGAACATTGTTAGATTAAATAAACAGTGTAAAAAAGTTCTTTTATGTTAGCCGGCCGCAGTTCATAAACCGTCAAATATTTTCCCCCATCACCAGCGTTTATGTTGCATTCATTTCATTCAAAATATAAAATCCTCATTTTAAAAATATACTCGTCATTTGAAAAACATAACTTTATTTAAAATACATACATACTGGTATATTACATCAATTTAAACACATGCTTTTCGCTCATTATATTTAAAATACATTTTTTTTCTAATAAATAATAACATAAACCCAAGGTGGGCAAGTTTCTTCCAATGTGGAAAAAACTTGGAAAAAACCATGGAATTAAAAGCTACGCCCATAACTTTTATTAACAAAAATGGTTTTCTTTTAGCCTGAATAGCTTGCATAAAATTCAGGTCTATTTGAAGATATTTACAATTTAAGAGTTATAGGCGGAAAAGCAGACAAAGCCATTTTAGAGAATACCCGTTAAAATTTTAATCGTGAATTTCAAATATTTACTCACTCATGGAAGATTAACCTTGTTTACCAGATTTATTGCAAAATATTTTTGTTACAGCTTGTTTTGGTAAAAATATATGTATTTAAAAAATAGTTGCAATGTCAGTTTAGTTTCGGGGCAAAAGGCAATACTGTTTACGTAGCATTAGTGGTTTTTTTCCCGAAATTAAAATGACATTGCGATTTTTTTTTTTTTTAATACACATATTTTCAGCAAAACAAACTGTAACAAAAATATTTTGCAATAAATCTGGTAAACAAGGTTCATCTTCCATGAGTGAGTAAATATTTGAAATTCATGATTAAAATTTTAACAGATATTCTCTAAAATAGCTTTGTCTGCTTTTCCGCCTATAACCCTTAAATTGTAAATATCTTCTAATAGACCTGCGCACGAAATGCGCAAATGGTAGAAATTCTGTCATATATGACGTCATACAAAAAACGCGCGTATTTGCGTTATTCACTCCATCCACAAGATGGCGCAGCTGTGTCAATTTACGGCAGATTCCAGCATTAACTTTGTAAGCTTACTTATAGCGCTTTGGTTTGCAATAAAGCCATTAAATAAATGCAAAGTACAAGTAAAAGTGATGCTTAAAAAAAAAAAAAATAAATAAATAAATTGTGCGAACCGAATAAAATTCGTGTAAGATATGTTGGTCCCAAACGGCTTAACTGTCGCATGTGAAGTGATTAATCTTGTCACCTCATACGTGCCATATTACAAAGTACTAATGCCACGTAAGAGTGACATAGGACCGATAAGGGTTATAATATGTTAATACAACTTAAAGCGCAATATGCATTTCTACTGAAAGCAGAAAGCGATTTAAATACTTTATAAATAAATACTTTTAACACTTAATTTTCTTATTAAAAGAACATCCTTTTGAACATTAACGTTGATTTTAGAAATCAGAAACTAGGCTTACGATTAAGTACAGAAGATATCCCGAACGTTTTTCATGGCATGTGACTAAAATGTGCATTTTTACAGGGTTCGTACGCATCAAGGGATTTAGAGGTTTTTAGGTGTTTTAGTACCAGAAATTTCGTAAAGTACTGGTCGCTTTATCTGAAGATAGTTTTTTTTTTCATTGAATAAGGCAAATATTACCTTCCGAAAATTCTGGTAAAAGGTGCTTCAAAGACCTTGAAGCGTATGAACCCTGTTTTAACATATTGCGTGTAAAATTTTCATCGCATAAGTGGAGGAAAAAATTTTGGACATTAAGGCTGATAGTAGAAATTACATATTAAATTATTAAATGATTAAATATAGAAATGATGAAAAATATTCGTTGAAATTATAATGACTTGTGATTGCATTTGGAAAGAAAATAATTTGATCGCATATAAAGTATAGAATATCGATTTTCCTAAAATATCTAACAGATATTAAGTCTTTTATTTAAAATAATAATAACATTAAAACATTGAGTTCATTTTAATGGAACTAGACAAATGTTTTAAAATCAAATATTTGTAACACTTTCTTTCTATCAAAAAACACTTTTTTAAATAAATGTTGATTCTAGAAATCATATGTTAGATTATTAAATGAATAAAAACTAATTGGAAAAAATTTAACAAAAATTGAATAACTGGCGATTGAAATTTAAACCCATTGTGTAGAATAATTTGAATGTAAAAGTTGCCCTTCCTAAAAATTCTCACAGACATTCACTTTTTTTTCAGATTTCGGGGTCATTCTAATGGAAGTAGGAACCGGCTTCAGGCATCAATAAAACTGCCTTCCTGCCAAAAAGGGGGGTTCTCTAATTAACGGGGTCACGATCCGATACCAACGCCCTTTTTGTTTTGAGGTTCGATCTGCCGCTGTGTGGCATCACAACTCGCCCATGCTCCTGTTTCTTATACGTGCGAAAGAGAAAACTGGAGCGTCATGTGAAATTACCGAAGCAGTTACGTATAATGGAAGGTTAGCGATTGATTAAAGTGTAGAAATCCAGTAGAGAAGGATGCAATTATGGAATATTGTGAGCTGCAGAGTTGTGAACAACATTACCTAATTTGTCTGTCAATTGTTACATTCAGTGATGTAATGGTTACTGACAAGATTTAAAGCCCGTCTACACTTTTTTTTCATGGAAGGTAAAAAAAAAAAAAGAAAAAGAAAAAGAAAAGAGATATATACATTTTCGTATCACGCATAAAGGAAATTATATGATATTCTTAATTAAAAATTGATTTCAATTTTAAAACGTTACTGTGCTTTTTTGAGTTTTGATGCAACAAAAATTTTAACTTATATAAAAGTATCTACAGGGTGATTCATAGATATCGAAACAATAGGCTATCTCCTTAAATATTGCCCCTAGGCACATACTTCCAATTGCAAAATTTCATAAAAAAGGGTGCCAAATTTTATGGCATAAGTTGTAACTCTATGAGGGGTCTATTTTAGAAAATACAAAACTAATTTTTCATACGGCTCCCGTTGGGTAAAATTTCTAATTAGGAAATTTTCTCTTATCCCTTCTTGAATTAAACAAAAAAAAAAAATTCATCTCGGTATCTGGAAAACTCAAAGAGTTATTAAAATTTAAAATTTGCGACTTACACCATTTTACCATACCTCTGAGCGACGAGTTATTGGCTCATTTTGAATACAAGATAGGGATTATCCACAAATTGTACGTTATTAAAAGTCGATTTAAGACAGTGCCTCTCCTTTGGACATAAAATGGCAGCGTATAGATTTTAAGTTAAACCTTCTTTCAAACTATGCTGGAGGCCTTTATTAGACGTCTGCACGGGTCGAAATATCCAGACCCGGTGTCGAGCCGACCGATAGAAAAAAAAGTTCGTCCCGGCCTGAAAAAATGTTTAAATCTTAACCCAAGTCTAGTCCGGCCTGATTGAATTTCTGGAAAACATAGTTTTTTACGTCGATATGGTTAAAAACTGTTTCGTATGAAAGAGATCTGACCAAAAATAGCTTTATAGCTTTATAATAGCTTATAGATTTTCTTTTTACATGTTTTTAATCTTCATTTTTAAAGAAGCGTCAAAGGCTGTGATTTTTTTTTTTTTTTTTTTTTTTTTTTATGAATCTGTATTTGTATATAAATGTTTCACTTTCCATTTAATATCGTTAATCCATAATCAGTGTATTGGAAACTTTCAAAAATGATATACGGTAAAACCTTCTAAGACGGAATCACACAGACAAGAAAAAAAGCCTTATAGACAATTTCCCATGTTAGGAGGTGCAAATGTGTTCTATTCTTTTCTCAAGTATTATATTCATTTTGCATGGATCAAAAAATTATTTCGTTTTAGACAGGATTCCGTAATAGGCAAGTTCTTTTTCACTTGTTTCACTGTTTTTTATTTTTTCGTTTAAATCTACTATCCTTTAAAAACGATTTTTAAAGTTTAATTGTAAATGGTAATATGTTTTAATTGTAATGGTGATTTAAAAATATATGCATTTTTTTGTAAACTTTTTGGGTTGAGCCAAACTTTACTGATTTTTGCACGGATTAGGTGAGTCAGATAGAATGATTTTAATACGGGTTGAGTCGAGACCGGGGCTGAAAATTTCGCCCCGTGCAGACCTAGGAAGAAAGGAAGCCAGTCCTGGTTCGGTATGAAAAATACATTAGGCCCGGTCGAGACTGGTCCGGCCCCAGAATACAGACTTTTTTTAACCGCTCGCCGGGATGATATAAATCCTGAAGTTGTGAGGGTTAAAATTATGAAACACTCTTAATCGGTGTGTTAGAAAAAACCTTGTTTTAAATAGTACAGGAAGAATGTGGACCGGGCAAAGGTTAAGCTGAATCGGAAGTTTAAGCTACAGGAAACAGTTACATACTCACCTGCAATTTTTAAAAAAGCATTTAAACATTTTATTAGGAGCGAATCTTTGTTTAAAACTTTAAATGCGTTTTAAATTATTAATTTAAATTGTTAAAAATAATTAATTTAAATTTATTAATTTAAATGCGTAATTAAAATTAAAATAAATTTAATTTTAGTTATTAATTTACATTTTTAAGACGACAGTTGTTTTAAAAAAAAAGTGTGCAAACTCGGAACATGACCTTTTTTATTATTTTACATAAATTTTGTTTCGACAAATTTGAAAATATATTTATTTTTGAAAATATGATTTAAAAAAAAGTTACATTTTTTTGTGTGTGTGTTTTTAATATTTTTAATATCAATATTTAAAAAAATCCTGAAACAAAATTAAAATCACATGTTCCTCTTTAATTAAATGAAAAAAAGTTTGAAATTCGACAATAATATTTCGAGTTATAACGATTTTAAACTACCATAATTAAAAATAATAATAATAATTTAAAACAATTTAAACTTTCTGAGAAATTTTAGGATGTGATTTTATTTGTAAATTATATGGTTAATCATCACAAAAAACAGAAAAATTTAATTCTGACTTAATAAATATATTTTTTACATGTGTCCTGGAACTTTTAAAGTAACATTGTTTCTAGAATAACACGCATTTCAATTTGTGTCTAATCCCTTAAAACCTGACGAATTATTTAAACAGGCATAACTCCATGAGTTTTGTAGATATGAAGATGGAACTTTTTGTGTTTAATTCAGGAATGGATAAGGAAAAAAATTCCTAATTGGAAATTTTACCGTACGGGGGCCGTATAAAAATTTAATTTTCGTATTTTCTCAAATAGACCTACCATGGAGTTGTAACTTATCTCATCAAATTTCCCACCTTTTTTATGAAACTTTGCAATTGGAAGTATGTGCCAAGGGGCATTAATTAAGGAGATAGCCTATTGTTTCGATATTTATGGATCACCCTGTATAACAATAATAAGTATATAACTGTACAACCTATAATAGATAGAACTTAATTAAAGATTAATTTCAATTTTTAAAATGTAACATTTTGTTTACAGGTTTAATGTTTAACCTATCACTGTGTACTGATACCAATCTGTTAGTATAAACGTCTACTAATTAATGCTACACTAAAATAATAATAATAATAATCCGTAAAAAAATGGAAAATGTACTGGCAGCAAAGATATTCTCTGTTTTTTTTCACAGAACTTCAGATTAGGTATAATGGAAGGTTAGCGATTGATTAAAGTGTAGAAATCCAGAAGAGATGGGTGTAATTATGGAATATTTTCAACTGCAGACCTCTGAACAACATTACCTTGTTTGTCTGTCAGTTGTTACATTCGGTGATGTAATGCTTATTGACAAGCTTTAAAGCCTGTCTACACTTTATTTAATGGAAGGTAAAAAAAAAAAAAAAAAAGAAATATATACATTTTCGTATCACGCTCATGAAAGAAACTATATGATATACATAATTAGAAATTAATTTTAATTTTAAAATGTTACTTCGTTTTGTTTTGATGCAACAGCAATTTAACTTATAAAGTATCTATAATATAATAGGTATATAACTGTACAACCTATTATAAATAGAACTTAATTATAGATTAATTTCAATTTACGGGTTTAATGTTTAATCTACCACTGTGCACTGATAGCAATCTGCTAGTATTAACGTCTGCTAATTAACGCTGCACTAAAAAAAAAAAAAAAATAATAATAATAATCCGTGAAAAAATGGAAATACTGGCAGCAAAGATATCCTCCGTTTTCTCACAAAACTTCCGATTTGGTATTCTCCCGTCTTCAAGTTGTAAATTTTCCGCTATTTAAGAAGGCATTTTTGTTTTTAAAAATAAATATAAGCAATAGAGCAATATTTAAAAAAAAAATCTCTA
The DNA here is from genome assembly GCA_963932465.1 of Maratus speciosus. Lineage (NCBI taxonomy): Eukaryota > Metazoa > Arthropoda > Arachnida > Araneae > Salticidae > Maratus > Maratus speciosus. The sequence goes on from OZ010793.1 coordinate 207,499,754, forward strand.
TATTAATTATATATATTGATGCGCATTTATACAGAGCAGGTATTTGTATTGCTTATTATCACACTTGGTTTGTTTTTTATCTCCTTCGTCAGGATTCGAATTTCGGTACTCGAAATTAGTAGATGAAAGTTCTGTCCCCTTCTACAACCTGGTCACATCCATCGACTTGGTTATAGGCCAAAACATCAATTACGAAAATTTAAGTGGATAGTTTCTGTTTCACCTCAACTGAAATAGAACATTTCCGTTTGTCTCTCTTAGAAGAATCATTTTTAACACTTTGAGGTCTGGGCTTTTTTAACCGCACATGTCCCTCTAAACTGAGGGTATTTGGTTATTTTCATAATTTTTTAAAACATACTCGGAAGATATGTATTTTAATTTTATTTAATTATAAACTTCAAACTGTTCTTATTCATAATCTAGGAACTGTTTAAATGTACTGATGTACTGAAAATTAATATTTAATGAGAAATTATTGAAAAAAGCATAATTTTATATACTTTAAAAAAGTTCCGCATAAGAAAACATAATTTTTTAGCATAAAATTTTACATAGACTTGAATAAAAACTGAGCCAAATGTTGTACAAATAGCTGAAAGTAGGTTTTATTTGTATATAAACGCTATTTAGCAGAATTTGCTGTTGTGTGGTACACTTCAAAACACAAACAGCAACACCACAAGATTCACATAAGTTCGAATTAAGCTCTGATTCTAGATATTTTCATACACTTACTTCTGTTTAGTGCTGCCGTGTATTTTTTTTTTTTATGTTTTAATAAAAGGTTCGTAGATAATATATGACAAGACAGCGAGCGCATATAGTAGGTATTTTTATAGCTCAGAGAGTTAAAAGTTGACCCCGAGAGACTCTCGGGCTTAGTAGCTGCCATGGAAATACTCGAATTTTTTAATGCTAAAAACAATTTTTTTAAGTATTTTTGATTTATTATTATTTGATTCATTAAATTTTTTTATTGATGGCACGTCCTGATCAGGTAAAATATATTTTTAGAAAAATTTGGCATGCGGATGTGAAAAGGTTCGCCGACCCTGCATTAGTCATTAAAACCTGGTGCTAGGGGGTTAATTTACATTATAATAAAGGAATTGATTTTCCATAAAACAAAGCGATAGAAATATAAATGATAATAATAATAATAATAAAATTCTGAAGCAACTCCACCCGACTTTCCGAACACTGGTCTATGAGTCAAAAAAAAAGAAAAAAAAATACATTACATACAAATATAGTATATTTTTATAGTACATAATTTTTGGTACAATGGAATGGGTCGGATTAAAACGCTGGACCTTCCGTTTTGAAACTGGAGACGTCGACCCTGCTCTACTAATGCTTGATTACATTGCCGCAATATTTATTTTCTTATACTTTGCAAATTTCCTTTATGATTTTCACTAATGAATCGGTCTAAAAACATTTGAAAGGGGATCCGGGGGACAAATTTCTCAAAGAGACATTTTTTATTTTTCTTACTAATAAAATACTACGTATTTAAATAAAGCAAATCGCGTGTTTGTACCATGATTACATCAGGAGATACAACAATTTTTGTGCTGTACTGTTCCGCCCTCCCTATAACTAAAACTTTAAGCCCATTTATCTTAGAATGGATTTTTTCATAATTTGCTATAGAAAGGATATATCTAAACTTGCTTGCAAGATATATATTAGGTCATCAAGTAAGTAACTTGTGATTTCAAAAGGTCCATATTACTAATGGGGCAAACTTCCGTCAGTAAAAAAGAGTAGAATCTTTTGTGTTATTCATGCTAGTAATTTTTCGTTTATAAAAGACGAAAATTTTTATTAAAATTTACTGATGGAAGATTGCCCCGTTGTTTAATCTGGCCCCTTTGTAATCACAAGTTTCATACCTGATGACTTGATATATGGAATTTTGTACAGAGTTTTTATGTTATGTTCTTAATAAATTATCTTCAGGATTTTCAATTTTGTGAGGAAATTTTGGAAATATATTCCTCGAGGTAATAATCTACAAAAAATCCACTTTTCTTACTTTTAAATTTATTATAAATTTTGTAAGCGACATTTTCATAAATCCTGAAGACAAATTAACAAGAAGCATTTTGTGCACACAATAGTGAAAAAAGTAAAGAAATCAGGCAAATGGTTCATGAGTTATATAAAAATTAAATAAGTTTCAAATTTTAAATTTTAAATTTTTTAAAAACAAATTTTTAAAGTTTTCAAAAACTTACTGTCTGAAAAATAATCTGTACAGAAAAATACATTTCAAGGGACGAAAAAATCATTAAAAAAGGCCTATAAATAATGAAAATAAAATTTTTACCTCCTTACCCCCTTAAAACAGGATTGAGTACCTAACCCGATGGCCTATTTCAAAGAAAATTTGTACAGTTCTTGCGATAGTACTTTATAACATACTCCCCAAATGGGAGCTCAATCGAAGTACGATTTGGGAGTTATCTCGTTCACTTACACACACACACAATACTTTCCTTGCACTGTAAGTTTCGAAAGTAAAAACGTTAAATTCGCTTCCGTAGTTTCCGAGAAAAAGGTACAGTCGTGGAAATAAAGTACCTCTCTACCCACTACAAACTTTACAATAAATTATTGCATAAGAAAGTTACTGGTACCAAATGATTTGAAAATAAAATCTACTTTTAAATGATGCATATAAAATTTGCTTAGAGGGTCATCTGTATATCAAAACGAACCCAAACTTTGATTTTTTTTCTTTCTTTTTTTAGTGGCAATACCCAAGTTTGACATCAAAAATAAATTCTACATCTTTCAATTAGCCTAAATACAAATTTTCATGAAATTCGTATGATTATAGTTACAGAGAAATTAATTATTTTAAATGAGGATATTTTAGGGGTTGTATCCAAATTGAAGTTCGGTTCTCGACTGTTGAAATGCTGCAGAATGACTATGTCATTTCTATTAATGTATTATTTCTTGCCAATATGACCATTTCACTCGCTTGATATGTTTCGAGCCCAAATGTTTCAATAAATTGAGAAAAAAAAATATTTTTTTTCAAATTATGATTTTCTGTACATCATAGACGGCATTTTAAACCATCGTTTTGACACTTTTTTAATAAAAATTCGAAAACTACTTGGAAAATTTTTTTGAAATTGAGAATTCGCATAAAGCAGGCCATAATAAATATAAATCTATCAAAAAAATTGTAGGTTGCAATTCATATTTTTTCGAATATTAATTTCATAATTCATAGTTCGTATTATAAAATATTTAAAATTACAAATTCAATGTATTTATGTTTGGGTGTTTTAGTTTTATAACCACACAAAAAATTATCACATTATGATTATAATTTCAGGAGATATTAATGAAAATATGAAACGTATTTTAACGTTGTAAGCTCTAAATTTTGAATGTTTATAATTCAAAAACTTATCAGCCAAATGACTTGAAATTTCGTTTCTAGGCATAGTTTGAACTGAAAATTTAAAATATATTGTTAAAATTGGGTGTTGCTATTGAAAAAAAAAACAAAGTTTGGACTAGTTTTTATTTGTAGATGGCCCCTAAGAAAATTTTATATACATCATTTAAAAGTAGACATTATTTCCAATAGTTTTGTACCAGTAACTTTCTTTTATTATAATTAGTTGCAGAGTTAGTAGGGGGGTGTTTACTTTTTTTCCCCCACGACTGCACGTTATTATCAGCAGTTTTTCATAAGATTTCGCAGCTGTTGTTGCTTCCTTCAGTGGAATTTCCCTGATGTAAGTTAGATGATGGTGATCAAAGATTTAATTAATTCTATGTAAAAGACAGCGAACGCATATAGTAGGTATTTTTATAGCCCAAAGAGTTAAAAGTTGACCCCGAGAGACTCTCGGGCTTAGTAGCTGCCAGGGTTCTATAACCAAGGTTCATGCGGGTCCTAGAATTTTCAGATCAGGAAATTCTTCGGTACCAGTATTTTCTTATAGAAAATCTGTGCTAAAATAATGTGAAATTTCCCGCGTTTGAACTAGTTTTCTTTTTTTATAAAAAAAAATACTGATGTTTTACCTGGAAAATAACAGGACCCGTGCGAATCCTGTATAACATTGTTTCACCTTATACTAATGTGCGACTTCTTTATTGTATTCAGTGTTGAAAAATTTTTTAGTTGAAGTATTATATTTTGCTGATTATTAGCATTTGAAACCGTATTACGTTTTTATGTAAGTATTTATCATTTATCCTCTACGCTTTTAAAACTCTTGTACAACATTTTTCCTTTTATAGATTAATCATTATTCTAAGTTTTTCTGGATATTTTTTATTTGCATTATTTTTATATTTATCATCTGAGACATCTACGCTGTTAAAAGTCTTGTTCAAAATTTTACCAAAATATGGTGACAGGTGTTTTGGCTCTATTCAATATTGAAATATTTCTCAGTTGAAATATTACATTTTGCCGGTTATAACATTAGAAGTAGTATTAAACTTTATATATTTGCCATTACTTGCAGTGTTTCAATTTATTATAATACACATTATTTTTTATATTTATCATGTGAATGTGAGACATCCACGCTCTGAAAAATCTTTTTTAATATTTTACCAAAACCAAGCAGGAGTTTAAACAATATTTGCCATTACTTGCAGTGTTTCTATTTATTATAATACACATTATTTTTTATATTTATCATGTGAATGTGAGACATCCACGCTCTGAAAAATCTTTTTTAATATTTTACCAAAACCAAGCAGGAGTTTAAACAAATCAAGTCACACCATATTTACCGTCCTAGTACACCTTTCCCATTCTAATTGATATTAACCATGCTGCCACTTATGGACTGGGTCGTTTTTCTCCCAATGTGAGATTGGTGTACATAGTTATATATAATGTTTATTTAGTTAATGATCTTTTTTAATAATGTGCATAACAACGATGTAAACTGTATACTTATTACGTAAACTATACATTAATTTGAATATACCATGCATAGTTGCCAACCTCCCGATTTTTCCAATACCAGCAAATTCTTACAAAATGTTCGCTTTATTTAAATGCAGAAATTGCGCGATTATATAAAACAAGTATTTCTTCAAAAAAATATTGGTATTAAAATAAATCGGGAGTTTGGCGACTATACATAGGATGTTGATATGTCTAGTCTAGACCCACGAGGCATCTGTTGCCTCGAGCCAATTAATTATTGCCGTTCCGTTGGCTGCATCTATGAAGTTGTCCCAAAAGTCTTATGTACTTCCCGTGATCTTTTTTAATTCATCTTGCACCGCTTACTGGAGACAAATACTTTTTTCGTAGCCTTTGGCAACATAAACAAAAGTAATATACTACAAAACGTACTTTTTAAAATAGTGGTACGAATAGAATATAACTAATAGTATGAATTGAAAAAAGACGCTAGTGGCAGCCTTGCCCATGACCTGATGGAGCGCAACATTCTAGACCGCATTCACATCTGCAAAAAAGATCCTTCTTTGAAAAGATTGGTCACCTAGGACGAAAGTTGGATACTTTTTGACAACGTGGGAATGCAAACAATACTGGTACAGCCGATCAAAATGTTCCAATCTTGTCGCTAAAACTAGCCTCCACCCGAAGAAAACTTTGCTGTATTTTTGGTGGGATTGAATCTACTACGAACTACTTCGCCCAAACCAGACCATAAATTCTGAAAAATACTGCTCGTAGCTCGGCGAACTGAAAGCAGTAATAGCCAGAGAAAACCCCGAATTAGCAAATAGAAAAGGTGTTGTCTTCCATTATGACAACGTCAGGCCGCACGTATCGTTGGCTGTCAGAAACAAATTCCTTGCATTCCATTGAGAAGTTCTTCTTCACCCTCCTTGCTCTGCGGACATTACTGCATCCGACTGCTAGTATTTGTTTTGTTTTTCTGAAACAACAAAAAAAAATAACTAACTAACTAAATAAATAAATAAAATTACTTTTTTAATGACATAAAACATGAGCTCAATAAGTATTTTGCAGGTATATCACAAATGTTTTGGAAAGAAGGCATTATGAGACTTTTGGAATGATGGAAGAAGGTTGTTGAATAGAAAGGCACGTATAAATTTCAATAAAATCTCGCCGGTTTCGAAATTTCACATAGCTCATTTTTTGTTAAAAAAAAAAAAAAAAAAAAAACGAAAGACACGTTTGGGACAACCTAATATCCATGTTTCGGCGCTTTTGCTGTCTTTGCACCATTAACCCTAGAACTACAGGAAATTTGACTGAAATTGTATAATAATATTCTAAACCAGAATTTTTATTTAAAGCCATTTAACTTATTTAACTTATTATTGTCTTGTTTATATATTTAGTTTACTTTAAAGAAAAGACTTGTTTGAAGAAATATTTCGAATGTAACTGTCGGATCCATCGGACACGTCTAGCAGGAGGAGGGTTAAAAATTTAATGTTGAACGATTTTTTTTTTTTTTTTTTTTTTTTTTTTTACAGTATGTCGTACCATATAATGAAAACCAATTCAAACACTTTTTTTCCACCTAATTTTGGAAATGGCTTCAGTTATGATGAATCTGATTTTTTTTACAATACTTACACAACTTTCTCCTTGTCCGTGTTGGTTAGAAAGGAAAATGACTCGGGAAAGCATCCGGTACTGACCGGGAAAATATGTTATTACAAGACTGCTACGGCCGGTTACAAACAAGAAAATATTTGAGAGAGCGGCAAGCGTGGAATGGATACAGTAAATACAATAAATAATAACAATAACAAAAAACTTTTGTAATCAATTCAATGACATAGGGAGTTTGGAATTGTCCATTTCACTTTTATTTTATATATTTGTGAAACTCATATAAGAATATTTTGAAATTCAGATAAAAGGTGTCGAGAAAAAATTGCCATTTTGAAGATTTTATTTTACAAACTAGGAAAAACAAAATCAGCAATGAAAATATGAAATTTTATAAAAGAAGCTTTTTAAAAGAAACTAAAAATCTAGATTTAATAATCAACAAAAAATGTTATGCGTCACGAATGATTAAGAAACACTTTCCAATATTAATATGAAATTTTATAAAAGCATTTTGCAAGAAACTAAAAATCTAGACTTATAGTCCAGGGGAAATGTACAAAAAAAAAAAAAAGGGGGGGGTTACCTTGCAAAAGGTCGGGTAAAAGATTTTTTTTTTTCTGAATTGTTTATAATGATGCCAACATGGAAAAACCACGTTTTGTAACAAAATTTCTTAAGGCTAAAATTTCTGTGACCAAAAAACAAGGAAATTTTGGGACCTTTTTTGTTTTTTTTAAATATCTCGAGACCCGTTGCCGTAGCATGTTATTTGTCAATTATAATATTAAAGAAAATAAAATTTTCTACAACTTTCATAGTTACAAATTTTTTATACACTCAATAGCAAGCGCAGTACGCCATTTCAAAAGTAGGACAATTTTTTCAATTTTCCTAAAAAACCGTGAAAAACGTAGTTCTGCCCCGATTATTAAAATGTCTCCCACGGATTTAATCGTGTATGTCAACTTCTATGCATTACTAGCAGTAAATTATGTGCTTCAGGGCTAAAACTAGCCTTTTTCGTACCCGTGCCAAACATGGATTTTGGCGCCCCCTCCACCGCCCTCTCCCCTCTTTTAAAAAGAAAATTTACCACCGGAATTTTAATAAATCTCTAATAGCCGGATTTTGAAAATTTTAAGTGTGTAAGCATTAAATACGTAATGCTGAGCTACGTAATCAGCTTTGCCAAATATTGATTCATTAAAACCTTGAAAACCGTACCGAAAGGAACCGAAATATATTCCGCTTTAAACAGGTTTCCATCTTAGCAGGTATAATTGTTCACATTCTTTCTCTTGAAAAAATATATACTTTTCTTTAAAGACCGAATTCGGTATATACAGATTTCATTTTCAAAGATTTTACGGTATTTGTCATATTGAGGCATTTAAAGTCACAGTTATATGAATTATAGGACTAAATTAGTCACACGAAGACATTCGCAAGGTAACATTAAACCTATGGGAGCGTTCTTGACAAATATCACGCTCGCATTTTGTTACTTTTAAATATTTTTTTTTTCATGGGATACCTGAGATCAATATCTAATGTTGTGCTTTTGTACTCTTTCGGGTTTGGTTACTTGTTTTTTTAAAATATATTCGGACACTTTCAATTTTGGAAAACTGTTTAGAACCCGATCTGAAATTTAAAGTACCCTGTTTGAGCTTTAAAGTAATTAATAGATAATCTTAAAGTTTTACATATTTTTGCATGCTAAAATGATATAATCTCTTGTTATATTTATTGATATAAGTGAAAAAAATTGACAATATATTTTAAAACTAATATTTTAAATATTTTTTATAAAACTAGTGATCTCAAATATTTTATTAACAGAATTTATAAATTTTACAAGATATAAATGCATAACATTAGTTAGTGAAATAATCTGGTGTCATTTTTATTGTAGCTATTTTATATGGTAAAAGTATTTCTTTCATAAAAGATATTTATCTTTTGAGTACCCCCCCCCCCCACTTTTATATGGAACTACAATTCACCGTTTGCTATCTTTAAAACATTAAAACATATGTTATCAATAATTAGTAAATAAAATATACCATTGTAGTGGGGATTAAAATATGTTTTTCGCAAATTTTCATACCTGGGTGATTTTCAAAAAAGTCTCATGTTTTATTGTCCTTTCACATTTGCACAGAAAAATAGTTAAATATCATAATTTTAATTATTGCATTTTAACTATCATGTTTTTTAATGATAATTTACAGATATATCAATATTTATAAAAAATTAAAAAATAAGAAACATATTCTTTTGAAGTCAAAATATCATTACCATAGGTTGTCTCAACAAGCAATTTATTAGGTAAAGATTTGACAAAGTTCTATTTAAAACAGATGGTTATAATTTTTTTATACATTTTTATTTATTAAGATGTTACTAATTAATAAAATATTTATTTTCATTAATTAAACTTATCTATAATTCTTTATAATTTTTTAAAACCGTGTCCCAAGAAAGAGTGTCATTGCCATGCTTCTGACAAAAAGTTCCTCCGGATCTTTTTAGAGGACACCACATGCCTTTTTATCAAGGCAAAAGTACTCCTTAAAAGTCAACTTGTTATCAGGTTTAGGTGAATAGAGTAAATAGTTTTATAGTTTCAATAAAACAAGCAAAGACTTTGAATGTTTTGGTGAGTATTCTTTTGTAAGTCATTACCGTACCCAATTCTAATTGATAATTAAATGAACTTTTATTTCTTAATCTGCTTTCATTATATGAGAAATAGAAAATAATTGTATGGGCCAGAAGATATAATGGCTGCCATTTATGCCTGGGGGAAAATAAAAATATTTTGCTTAATTTGTCATTACCGTGCTCGCTTATGTCATTATACCAAGTTCATTAAAATTAAAAATTAGTTTTAAAATGTTAAATTAGTAATTTGGTCTCTGCTGATACTTGCATATTAATATTTATGAGGTAAGGTAATTATCTACAAACAATTAAAACTTTCTGATTATTTCTAAAAATTTGATTTTGTTATTCCAAATCATGGACAGATTTTGAAAATGACCCACCTATTCCATTGATACCTGGAAAAATATGTATGCATTATAAAAATTATAAAATTTATTAAAATTAAGCAAGAAATCTTTTTTAATTGAAACTATCGTGCCAATAAGTTAATATAGATTGAAAAATTATTTTAAACAATACTTTGAAGTTAACATTGTATACACTTAAAGTTACTGTCTAAATACGAAAATTGTCTCATTCATCCACATCCAGTCCGACTTTTAAAATTATATAAATTTATTGCATATAAAATGTCTGTTGAGATGAAAATAAAGACGTGAGTGTGCAAATAATAGATAATTTACTGCTACCAATTTTTAGAAGTCGACATACACAATTAAATTTGCGGGGAACATTCGAATAATCGCGGCAAAACTACGTTTTTCGCGGTTTTTAAGAAAGTTGAAAAAATTGTCCCATTTTTGAAATAGCGCTTGCTATTGAGTGTATAAAAAAGTTGTAAATATGAAAGTTGTAGAGAATTTTATCTTCTTTAATACTGTAACTGACAAACAACACGCTACGGCAACGAGTCTCGAGATATTTCCAAAAAAACAAAAAGTGTCCCAAACTTTTGTTGTTTTTCGGCCACAGAAAATTTAGCCTTGAGAAATTTTGTTAGAAAACTTGGATTTTCCATGTTGGAAATCCAAACCAGTTTCCAATCATTACAAACAATTTAGAAAAACAAAATCTTTTAGCCGACCTTTTGCAAGGTAAAATGTACATTTCCCCTGGACTATTAATAATCAACAAAAAATATTATGCGTCACGCTTAGATTAAGAAACTCAATATTAATATGAAATTTTATAAAAGAAGCATTTTACAAGAAACTAAAAATCTAGATTTAATAATCAACAAAAAAATATTATGTGTCACGCTTAGATTAAGAAATTCAATATTAATATGAAATTTTATAAAAGAAGCATTTTGCAAGAAACTAAAAATCTAGATTTAATAATCAACAAAAGAATATTATGCGTCACGCTTAGATTAAGAAACTACATATTAATATGAAATTTTATAAAAGAAGAATTTTAAAAGAAACTATAAATCTAGATTTAAATCAACAACAACAACAACAAAATATATATATATACATATATGCGTCACGCATAGATTAAGAAACACTTTCCAATATTAATATGAAATTTTATAAAAAAAAACTAAAAATCTAGATTTAAAAACCAACAACAATAACAAAAAATTATGCGTCACATATAGATTAAGAAACACTTTCTAGCATTAATATGAAATTTTATAAAAGTAGCATTTTAAAAGAAACTAAAAATCTAGATTCAATAATCAGTAAAAAAAATTGTGCGTCACGCGTAGATTAAGAAACCCTTTCCAATATTAATATGAAATTTTATAAAAGAAGCGTTTAAAAATAAACTAAAAACCTAGGTTTAATAATCAACAACAACAACAAAAAAAATTATGTGTCACGCATAGATTAAGATACACCTTCCAATATTTCTACAATATTAAATCGAAACTTTATCTTTTGATAAGGCGAAAGAAAATATCTAAATAAGCAATTTAAAAAATTCATAACACAATTGTAAATCAAATTTCAGCAACTACCACACATAGACAATACCGTATTTGAATTCTTTTATTCAGCCCTGTACATGATAAACCTGATAGTCTGGTAAAATTCAATAATTAAACTAAAAAAAGGCATAACACAAGTTAAAATTCCATTTCAGAAATTACCGACCATACATGTTTATGTACTCGAATTCTTTTGTGTAGCTATGTATATGATAAACCTTACAGCATGGTAAAATTTAATAATTTAACTAAAAAAAGGCATAGCACAAGTTAGAATTTTTTTCAGAAATTACCGACCATGCAGGGTTGGTTATGCGCTCGATTTTTCTTTCTTTTTTCTTTTTATTGTAGCCTGTAGATGAAGTTCGGGTATTATGGTATACAATTTAAATTTTTATTTCTAAGTCAACATAAGAAAATTGAGATACATTAAAAGTTAGAAAAAAAAAACAAAAACTTTGACTATTTGTTACACATTTTTAATGCGTTTAACGTGGAAGAATAAAATACATATCAGTATTTAGCTTTAAAAAAAGTTATACTTTTCGGATAATGGCAATGAGTCGGGTAATATGGAATAGGGTTATTTATAAGGAATATTAAAATTGCAATAAAAAACACGATTTAAAAGAGTAACCAAAATTATTTAATTAATAAACCTTAGTACAACATCTATAAAACATCAGATTCTTTGAAAACTTGTTTTAATTTTTAGACTCTTCTTGAAACAGTTGTCTAGCTGATATTCCATATTAACCGACACACCATCTTGAAAAACATAACCCCTTCACTCGTCAACAAGTTAGCATAGAGGAAAAAATGACTAACGCAGCAATAAATATAACTTTTCAGCTTTATACTGAACTTGATTAACATCACTGAAAAGAAGATTTTATAATTAACTATATGGCCTTGTCCCCTACGAGCTACACTTGCCAACCCCTATTCAGACAGCGCAGGTTCTAAAATCAAGCTAATTTGATCGGCTTTAAAAAGATTACAGAAGATTGAATTATAATTAAAAAACCAGTGACGATCTCCCTGTAAATGGGCTTCCATTCCTTTCCCTTTGATTAGGGAATTTTAAGGCCAAATCAGCTGCTGTTAACCCCTTAATTCTCGCTCCTGTGATATTCACGCGCTGTGTCTTTTATTAAGATTGTTTGATTCCCGCCAGTTTAATAAAATAGTGCAATTGGCTTTATTACGGTATCATTTTACCTGTCAATAAATAAGGTGAATATTTCTTTTTCAAAAAAGTGGTGCCAATAAGCAATTTGAATTTTTAAACCGTAATTTAATGCGAGCGTTAAGGAGTTAAGAAACCCAATGGCTGTTTTCGTCTTTGATTAAATAAAATCAGTTAAACATTTGAAAATAAGCTAATACAAAGTGAACTATGTAAACAGAGTGTTTGACTCCCGGTATTTTTTAACAACGCTATAAGAAAGTTGTTTTAAATAAGACATTTTAAATGTATCATTTTAAACCTGACGTAATTTTCACCAAAGTTTCTTTTTCTTTTTAATATTCACGGGAAAATACTTTTGTTGTGAGAAAGGAAATATTATTTGCGCTGTCTTAGAATTCACAACAATAGTTAAAAAGATTATCTGAAAATAGGAAATAAATGTCTCGTGTAAATATATTTTTAAATTAAAACTGTTTTGCAGTATTATTATTTGGTCATTTTAAATATGACGTAATTTCTTGCATTTACGACTTTTAAAGCCTATTAATGAGTTTATTCTTTTAAAATTTTCTTTCTCTTTTAAAATTCAAGTGCAAATATAGTTTTTATGACGCAATTTTCAATAATTAATTTTCTTCTTTTAATACATAATCATTTAATTTTAATTTGAAAGTTTTTTTTTCTGTTTATAATAGTCACGAGTAAATATTTTTTTAATTTGAAGGAAACATTCTTTGCACTGTTTTTAAAATTGGCAACAATTTAAAATAATCATAGATAAATATACAAGATCGGACACTTCCATAGAGCGTAATGGTAATGCGACGGTGATCGCAGAGCCTTTAGTGACAATTGGGGAAGAAACTTCTGATCCTTGTAATATATATATATATTTTTTTTATTGAGCATCTACCTTACTATGATCTTTCTTTTTCCAATGTTGCATGTTTACGTTTTCAAAAGAATCTTACACCGATACATGAACATTAGGGTGGTCACAAGCAACATGGGGAAAATTTTTTTTAACGTTTTCTTCGGGGGGACCCTCCTAAAAGTTGCCAATTTGTTAGAAAATGAGATTGGCAAAGTTTCAGCTCAAATAAATAACATTAACCCGTGCCTCATCGAGGTTGAATTCTTGAAAATTTCCAATTTTTGGCAAAAAATTGTCGTTTTTCTTTCTTTACGTGAAAACTATTTGTCTTAGAAACCTGATTCTTGTTTTATTTCATAGAAACTGTTGTTGCCTTGAACTTTTATTGTCATGAAAACTTATATTTAATGAACACTTAGTATTTTTCAGGACAGCTAGTGAACCATACCCTCAAACTCTGCATTTTTGAAACATAGGTAAAAAATGACAAATTAAAAATGTTATTACTTTTGATAATTTTTTTGTATTATTTTTATTAAAAGGCAAAAATAAGTGAACAATTTTTGCAATTTTAAAAATATTTCACGAATTATAATTGATTATTAGTTATCTAGTTCTGTGTCTAGTAAGAAGGAGCTTTTCGATTTGTATTGTAGTTGAACCTCTGAATTTCTCTTTTTATTGCAAGGCTGTTTTTGTTATCTGTTATGGTTATCTATTTTTAGAATTGATGAAACATTCCGCAAAACCCCTTCCCCCTCTTGATATGATGGCAGAAATGTAAGATTTTTTTAATTGGCCACATGTCTCATCAAATCATCGACAGTAAGCAGCCAAGTAATTGTCAAGTTTTATGTATTTTATTTTATAATATTCGCAAAATGAACTGAATGCCAGAGAAGCTGCTAGACTTAGAATACATCCACTAGCTAACCACAGACATCGACTCTGCAAAAATCTGTTTCGTAAACAAAAAACTGAGCTCATCAAAAACAGATTTTAAAATTCCCGTTTAGAGAGAACTGATGTTCACTGGGGTGGAAAACTGCTTCACCATTTTTTGAATAAAGAAAATGTAGAGTGGATAAAATTTTAATTAGTTGTGGTGATGAAAAACAGTTACTACGAGTTTCTCAACTTGAAAATAGTATCGGAATAGTTCAGGCGAAAGCTGTATTTACAGCAGTTGAAGAGTGGGAGGAATTTGGTAAAATCCAGGCAATATTTTTTGATACAACTGCAGTAAACAGAGGTCGCCTCAGAGGAACCTGCATTTTTCTATAGCAATTGTTAAAGGAAAAGTCTTCTGTATTTACCATGCCGCCACCATAATTTAGAAATTTTCCTAAAAGCTGTTCTTGATTGTAAAATGGGCATAATCACTGGTCACTGCCCCTCAGCCAGATTAAAAAAAAAAAAAAAATCAATTCTGATTGGGTGGTCTAAATTAAACCAGAGTAAGTATACAAATGCTATTGAAGATGAAATACTAGGTATAAATAGTTAATTCAGAAGAAATTTGAAATTTTCTTACAGGAACTTTTAAAAATTAACAGTTCAGGGATGATTATAAAGAGTTTATCCAACTTTGTTTAATTTTTATAGAACTCCTTTCTGCAAAAGACTTTTTTTCAGAGCACCTGGTGCTTTTAATCATGTCAGATGGATGGCGGCACAAGCCATTCATTCTCTCAAAATATATTGTATCAGGGATCATCTTTCAATAACAAATTTAGAAAAAGAAGGTGTCAGAGATCTTTTCTTATTTCTAATCAATATTTATGTAAAAGCGTGCTTCAATACTTCCACTGCCACTTTAGCCACCAATTCAAGACCTGCAAATAATAAAATCACTTGTTCACTACAGAAAATTTGATAAATAGGCTACAGACAAAGCACTTGCTAAAATGACAAACCGCCTTTGGTATCTTAACTCGGATCAAGTTGCATTTTCATTTTTAGATAATATTTTGGTAAATAAAGTCAACATAAGCCATCTTATCTAAACCATTACCACTTAAATCCTTTCCGGCGCAGTGTCCCACGCCGGGACCACCTAATTTTAATTCCAAACTTACAAACGGCACGAAGAATATTTTAATAAAATTTTGCTTTTACAATGAAAGGTTAAAGTAACGTGTTTTTAATTTTAAAAAATCGTTTGTAAATTCCGGGGTAGACAATCATTTCATCCTTTTACGAACAGAATTTTTCTGTGCCGGAAAGGGTTAATGTGACAGTTGTAAGGGAAAATAATTTATTTTCTTTATTATGCCTCCTTTCTTGTAACACAACTTTAATAATAAAATGCAATTGAGCATTATTTGCTCTCATTTCTATACTTCCTTTGCCTTCCTTTTTTTAAAAAATTCTTTCAGTCTCAAATTCGATTTTTTTCCTTTTCTTTGGAATTTTTTTTAATCAAACACTTTATTGGACGTCACAAAGCGAAAAAAAGAAAAACAAAAGGTGGAAAGCAGATGAAATGGAATGTTACAAAATTTTCTTCGCTTTTTCATAAAAAGTCAATTTATAGGATTCAGGTGAAGTCTGAAAAATGCGCATATTTTTAAATCTATACATTTTTAGAAAAAAATGGTGTGTGGTTCTTCAAAGCAAAACTTTTTTTTCATAAAATGAGACCTGCATTATGTTTCTAGGTTCAATTGTATTCATTTCATGAAGGAAAGACAGCATTTTTTTGCGAAAAATCACGTTTTTTTCAAATTTGAACCTCAATGAGGCACGGGTTAATATTATCCAAATGAGCTGAAACTCTGTTTAATTTCTTTCTCTCATTTTCTAGTCAATTGGCAACTTTTTGGGGGGGTCCCCCCAAAAAAATTCGAAAATTGATTTCTTGTGACCACCCTAATGAACATAGAATAGATATTCTATTCTATATATCTAATATGTATTCTATGTTCATGTACGGATATATATGTTTTTTTCGTATATGATGACTGAACGATTTAAGTCCAACTAAAAACGAGCAAAAAATTTGTCTTGAATGTTATATATCAAGTAAATATGATATAATTGGATTTAAAGCTACATAAAGTAATGGTGTAATATAAAAATATACGAAATATTGCACTCTACAAGTCCCAGAAAATTTCACAAATATTCCCATTTGGTAGGAAATCTTTACAATAATCTTTTAAAATTTACGCATTTTCGCTTTCTTACAGATAAAATAAAAATATTGTTTTTAATCTAAATAACGTACAATCAGTTCAATAATTTTATAATATTAACATATAAAAAATAATAATAAAATTACCGGCGAAGAAAAATTCCTTTATACAATTTTTTAGAATTATATAATTCTAAAAGTTACAAATAAATAGAGACACTGATATGACATTTGAAAAAATTTTATTCGATGTTAATAAATTAACACAATACTTGAATTAATTTTTTACGATATAATCTCATAAACTTGCATATTTACGTTCTTAACAGAATTTTGGTTTTTCTTCTTTTATATTATTATTATAATTATCATTTTGTAAGTTAAAAGTAAATGATACAAATACAAAAAAAAAAAAAAAAAAAAAAAAAAAAAAAAAGACTAGTTGGATGTGCCAATCCCAAAACTTTCTTCTATCTTATAAATCTTAATATTTAAAAAAGTAGTTACACATGTTAATACTTCAATATTATTAGTTCAATGCTACACCAACTTTCATTTTCTTCTTAAATTTCTGCTTCAGTCAATTAAACGGACTAAAAACGAGTTAATCTATATCATGATATTTGTTAAAATTAATAATTTTTCCTTACTCCGTTCTTATCAGCTGTTTCCGAATAGCCGGCTTAGCAGGAAGCGAGTTCCCGCCGCTACGCGAGCCGCCGATGGACAATAGAACTACGAAAAATCAAGAAAAGTATACAAAAATCGCTATCACAGAGCCCCTTTACCGCGCAATATTTCCAAATTCAAGGAGGACCTGTTGGCCATATCCAAAATTATGCACAAAAAATTTGGTTCAATTGTATGCATAGTTTTATATAACTTTTGATGGTACAATAAAGAAAATGGCACAAACATCGCTATTATAGCGACCCCCTTCCGGCAGATTTTTTTCAAATTCAGGGAGGACTTGCTTGCCATAGCAAGAAACATACACAAAATATTTGGTTCAATTCTATGCATAACTTCATACACTTATTGATGGTACAATAATAAAAATGGTGCAGACATCGCAATTATAGCGCCCCCTTATGGTGGAATTTTTTCAGGTTCAGAGAGGACCTACCGACCATAGCCTTACACATACACAAAAAATTTGGTTCAATTCTATGCATAATTTTATACAGTTTACGATGGTACAATAATGAAAATGGTACAGACATTGCTATTACAGCGCCCCCTTCCGGCAGATTTTTTTCAAATTCAGGGAGGACTTGCTTGCCACAGACAGAAACATGCACAAAAAATTTGGTTCAATTATGTGCATAACTTCATACACTTTTCGATGGTACAGTAATGAAAATCGTACAGACTTCGCAATTATAGAGCCCCCTTCCGGCGGAATTTTTCCAAATTCAGGGAGGACCTTTGTGCCATGACCAAAAACAAACACAAAAAATTTGGTTCAATTCTATGCATAACTTCATACACTTTTCGATGGTACAATATTCAAAATGGCACAAAAATCGCTATTACAGCGCCCCATACCGGCGATTTTTTCCAAATTAAGGAAGGTTCTGCTTGTCATAGCCAAGAACTTAAAAAAAGTTTTTGGTTCAGTTCTATGCATAACTTCATACCCTTTTCGATGGTACAATATTCAAAATCGCTATTACTGCGTCCCCTACCGGCGAAGTTTTTCCAAATTCAGGGAGGACGTGCTTGCCATAGCCAAAAACTTAAAATAAAAATTTGGCTCCATTCTATGCATAACTTCATACACTTTTTGATGGTACAATGGCGACAGACAGACGGACACATGGACACACGGACGGACGGACACACGGACAGACAGACATTTTCTATAAACATGTTTTTCTTTAT
This sequence comes from Maratus speciosus, assembly GCA_963932465.1. Classification (NCBI taxonomy): domain Eukaryota; kingdom Metazoa; phylum Arthropoda; class Arachnida; order Araneae; family Salticidae; genus Maratus; species Maratus speciosus. The sequence continues at coordinate 207,518,014 of OZ010793.1, forward strand.
CTCTGACCCCTAAAATGTGTAAATCCGTCGAAAACCGGAAGTCGAAAAAAATTTCGATTACAATACTTTCTTCTATTGAAGATAGAAGAAAAAAAAACTAGTTGGATGTGCCAATCCCAAAACTTTCTTCTATCTTATACATCTTAATATTTCAAAAACTAGTTACACATGTTAATACTTCAATATTATTAGTAAATTCAATACAGTATAACCTCCCTAAAGCAACCACGTTCCGTTCCAATAAAAATTGGTCGCTCTGAGAGGTGGTCTCTTAATAGAGGTCATGTTTAAATCTAGATTTTAATTGTTGAAAAAAGGTAACAATTAATGTTACTAAAATTTACTTTCACATTAGGAAAAAATATGAAAATTTAAGTGTCAAAACAAAAGTTAATTACATAACTTAATTACTGCAGAGTTAAAAAAATTAATACCTTGACGTTTGCTTTGATTTGACGGTTTTATAGGTTATAACTTTTATTTCCAAGTCCTTTCAATGTTCAGTATATAAATGCAATTTTTTTTTGGACGGGAACAAATAATGACGATTTCATTAATTTATCTATTTCTTTGAGAGTTTCCTGAACAGAATAGGGCAGGAGAGTTTATTGACTGTCATCCTTAATTTGTCATCAGAGTTAAATTCATTGCCTAAAAAGGTACAAAGGGGTTTAAACACTTAAAAGTTACCGGAATAAAGAAAAATTCTAAACTTAGTTTAGAAGATGGATGAATAATGCGCTGTCCGGAATTATTTTTCTAATAAAACCTTCTTCAAGCGACCAGGAAAAAACGGAATTTGTTTCATTTTCTTCAAAGAAATGGGTCGCTCATGGAGGGAGTTCAACTGGGATGGTCTCTGAATAGAGGTAAAATTAGTATTGAGCCTATGGCAATAAATTTCGTTCCATGAAAAGATGGTCGTTCAGGGAGGTGGTCGCGCAGGGAGGTTTCACTGTATTAGTCAAATAAAAAAAATAAATGTAGTCTGCATACCGGGAGCTTCTAATGTAAATCCTTAGAAAAAATGATTAACTTCCGATAGTTTTTGATCCTATAAAACTGTTTTAATGGAACGATTTTGAACAAATTTAGCATTAAATATCTCTTAAAATAATTATTCGATTTAAAACCTGTCTACATCAGAGTGTTTATCAAGCATTTCTGTATAATACCACCTATTTTCATATTTTTGAATACAGTAGTTTTTTTTAATATTGACGAAGAAAGACACAAAATGTCACGAAAGGTCACAAAAATGCATTTACTGCAGCGGCGACAGCGTTAGTTACTTTTTTCAGAATGGAGAGCAGGGCCGAATCTAGCCGGGCAAACATGGATTTTACCGCCCCCCCCCCTCCCCCCCCCCGTCCTCCCCAAAATACATTTACAAAGAGAATTTTTCTATTTTTCTAATAGCCTATTTATTTTAAAATTTAAAATATGTATGACCGAACTACGTAATCTGCTTTGTCAAATATTGATTCATTGAAATCTTGAAAAATGGAATTAAAAAAAATTCCGCTTTATACAGGATCCTTATGCCATATCATCCTTAGATTCTTCTATGCTTTGGTATACCCCAGACAGGACGAATTCAACAATACAATGGTAAACATAGACGTGAGAAAAATCGACAAAGAAAATCTTCATTTGGCGCCCCTTCGTTCTTACGCCCGGGGCACATGCCCCCTCTGCCCGCCCTTAGTTTCGGCCCTGATAGAGAGATACGAATTTTCCGAACTTCCTCTATATGGTCAACTTTCATACACACTACCTATTAAGCTAAAATATTCAGTTAGAAAATGCCTAACACAAACTAACACGCACTTCCAGCTGTTACCCTCCACAGACACCAATTTACCCATTTTCTTTAATTTATATTCTGCATTCCTGCCATAATAATCTAAAATATTGTCCAGCTGAAAAAAAAGCATAGCAGAGTTAGAAACACACTCTAAGTACTTGATGTGCATGTAGTGTCGCATAAGGTAAGTGGGATGACAAATATCAAGGGCATCGAAACTCAAAAGTAGCTTTGCTAAATATCCCGATTTTGCGGGATGTTTTTGGGGGCTCAGTGACACGTCCTGCAGAATCACTTCGTGGGAGCCAAATGTCCTGATTTTCAATAATACACAAAATATTTTACATTTTTGCGCATACCATGCTATTCCTTTTTTTGTGTGTCAATTATTTGAATGTAAATCTAAGTAAGATTTTTCAATTTATAAGGACTAGACCTCCTTAAGTTCAACTGTTTTTTTTTTTTTTTTTTTTTTTTTTTTTCAATACATTATTGATTATTATCTTTTTTCCCACAAGGATATCAAATATGATTTATGGTTTAGTAAAACTGCAACAACCGAGATCGCATTTCATAGTTTAAAATTGATGTAGCATTGTTGATTTTCATTCATTCTATTTATCATTCATTGTCATAAAGATTTCTAAATATTAAAGTAAAGATTTTTATTGAATTCTATGCTGAGTAATATATTCTTAAAAATAAAATGGCTTAAGATTCAGTAATGAATATGAACCAACATTCAAAATCTGCGAATTATTCCTAATAACAGCAATGTGATTTATTGTCTTCGAACTTTGTGTCTTTGGAGTCTTTTTTTTTTGCTCATATAAATTTAATGTGTTGGGAAAAAAACTGTGTCGTTCTTAATATCTTTATATATATTGTCTTAATTGATAGGCATAGTCTTCTCCCTGCCTCTATTTTTCTTGCTGCATCTGGCAGCATTACTCAAAAGGGCCTCCGGTAACCTCCGAGAATGAAATATAAAGAAAAAAAATTTTTTTCGTGAAATTTCATAGTTTTAGGATTTACAATGGTTTTTACAATAACAGTGCAATTTAGTTTTTCCCCCAGCAAAGCGAAGTTATACACACTTCACGTATATTTATATACATTACTTATCTTTTGGTACTCCAGGCTATTTGCTGGATTTTTTCAATAATTCTTTTCATAGAGGAAACTTTAGTAAAAGAAATTCCACTTACGATTTCTCTATGAACGCAATGCTTCTAAAATCGAACGAATGAAATGAACATTTTCTTGCAATTATAAAGGTTTTCAAAATCTGAAATCCAAAATCATAAACGTAGAGTAAAATGTTTTATTGATAATAAATCTACTTTGTGTTATTTTACATAATGCAGTGCTTTTAGCAAAATTGAATGTCGTAATTGAGAAATGAGTCTGAAGAAATATATTTTGTATCCATGTATTTGCATATATTTTGAAAAATTTCTCGAAATTATGAATGTTTCTAAAAAAAAAATAAATAAATAAAAGTTACTAGCCTACGGTAAATAAATATCAAGGACCAAACAAGCCGATAAAAGTAGAACAATCTGAAATATATAAATAGATTGACAAATAGATTTGCATTAAAGCTCATAGATGGCAGCACCATATATTTCCAAAAGTTTTTTTCTTTTTAGGAAGTTCATAATTGTACGACATCATTATTATATCGCTTACATTTTGTTCGTTGTTTCATTTAAATATTTTTAAAAGTACATTTGAAATTAAGTTTTGTGAATAAAAAATATATGAAAGTATATTAATTGCGAGCTTAATATTAAAAAAAGAATAATAAATAAAGTACATGCAAATAATGATCGCTCTGTAATCATGATTGGTAGGTTTTATCCATTTTACCACACAAGAGATAATTCATATAAAGAAAGATTTATAATAATCAAAAGAAGTTGTTTTAGGATTTAGTCATATTAATTATTAAATATTTAATTTTTATGCTTTTTTCCCTTTATCAATGGAATTATCAATATTAGGACTAACATTAAGTCTAATTATTCAAAAGTATTTCTTAATGCCAGCAGATGGCAGTACTAAGCATTTTAAATTCTGTGGGTTTTATTACCTAAAGTACGGTGGCTAGAATATATAGTGTGCCGTTCCACGCTAAAAAAATGCACGCGAAAGTAATCCCCCAATAGATAGCGCTGACTGTAGCAGAGACTGGAAATTTCCGAAAGCAGATCGGATAAATTAATGCTTTTTCGATACTTATTTTAATATTATATAAGAAGACATTTAAATATAGGAATTAATATTTAGATGAAAACAAGTCTAAAATATTTAAATAATAAATATATTATTTACAAACTGTTATTTTAGAACAGAGACATATTTTTTAAATAAAAATTATATGTGTGAAAAGTAAATAAATTCAAATGTTAAGTTCGCTTTAGCTTTATTTACAAATAGCAACTGTTCACTACTTCTAAAACTGTGCTAACATACAATGAATATTTAAAAATAAACTCCCAAGAGCAGTATTTACTTTGTGTTATTTTCAAAACAAAGCCCCATTTGTTAAATAAATCTTTCTTACACTTGAAATCACATATTAAAATTCTTAAGAAAAATTAAAAAAAAAATTATTTATGAATTATGTATGAAAAGTAAATAATTTCAAAAATAAATTCAAATGTTAAATTCGCTTTAGCTTTATTTACAAATATCAACAACTGTTCACTACTTCTAAAATTGTGCAAACATACGATGAATATTTAAAAATAAACTCCCAATAGCAACATTTACTTTGTGTTACTTTCAAAACAAAGCCCCATTTGTTAAATAAATCTTTCTTACACTTGAAATCACATATTAAAATTCTTAAGAAAAAATATAATTTTTTTTTTTTTATGAATCCATGTATGAAAAAAGTAAATAAATTCAAAGGTTAAATTTGCTTTAGCTTTATTTACAAATATGAAATATCAACAACTATCCACTACTTCTAAAACTGTGCAAATATACAATAAACATTTAAAAAGAAACTCCCAATAGCAATATTTACTTTGTGTTATTTTCAAAACAAAGGCCTATTTGTTAAATAAATCATTTTCACATTGGAAATCACATATTAAAATTCTTAAGAGAAATTATAAACATTTGTTTCTTTATGAATTATGTATGGAAAGTAAATAATTTTTAAAATAAATTCAAAGGTTAAATTCGCTTTAGCTTTATTTACAAATACCAACAACTGTTCATTACTTTCAAAACTGTGCAAACCAGTGTTGAATTCAGACACTTTTCTCCGGGAAGGATTTTTGTAGCTCCGGGGGAGGGGGGGATTACACTTTTTGACCATTGAAAACAAAATATCAAATCTTCCGGAGGGACATCCCATTCCTCTGTGGAGGAATCTCCTTCCCCCGGGCCCAGGGTTCGTAAATATCGTGATATTTTCGAAAATATAAAAAATATCCGATATTTTCGATATTATATCCGATATTTTCAAAATAGTCAACTTACTGCTGACAATAAATATTTTTAAGCATAATATAAATTAGAAACTAAAACACATTGCACTTATCATGAAAACTTAATCAAACAATATTCTAAAAATGCATTTTTTTTTTTACTTAGAACAAAATTGGTGATCAACTAATTGGAAATAGATACATTTTGCTTTATACAGTTATTTAAAAAACAAATTACGACAACCAGGCGCAAAACAATACCTTTGCTGATATTTTTTGTTAGTTTTTCACTCATATTTTGTTTCTTAAACAGACATAATTGAAACTTTATGGGAAAAACTCGCGTTTGTTTACAATATGCTTCACTGTCACGGCGCTAAAAGCTTTCAAAATTCCCAGTCGGTGATAACATGCGCGCCACCTTGCGGCGTCCTCCCTTTCACGACCAAAAAAAAAAGCGTTATGGTAACCAATGAACGGCACACTATCTATTCTAGCCACTGTACCTAAAGTGAACCAAGGGCTCCACTCGATCTTATAAGGTGCGTTTTCACTGGTCGTTCTAACGACCTAAAAATCCTCAGCTACCCAAAACCTTAACCTAGGAGCGTTTTCACTGGTTACAGATAAACCCTTACGCCAACCAATCAAAGGCAAGTTTTTACTGCGCAAGCGTCTACAGTCTACAGATCGATCAGCTGTCTCAGTTATAAACAACACAAGATAAAATATAATTCCTCTTGTCATATTAGTAGCAAATATTTGATGTCAAGCACACAAGTTGTATGTGTTCAATAAAAAACAAAAGCAAACACTTTGTATAGAGCATAATCGCAAATTTTGACGGGTTTTCGCCGCTAAAGGGTCTTGAAAATAATGCCTCACAAATCAATGTCTATACAAGCTCTTGTTATGCATAATAAAAAATCAACGAAACTTATTATTACCTTGTGGATTCAAACAATAATTTTTTAAATAATGACGCTCGTGAATCTAAAGATTTAGAAATAATCCACAAGGTCATTTTATCGGTCAGTAGTTTTGATACCATATAGCTCGCATCTAAAATTATTTTTTAGCTTTTCTTATGACAAATTAAAAGCCTAAATATGTGTTTCTGATGTTCATTTCAGTGCTGTGCTCATTCAGTGCTGTACATATGTATTTTGTGGCAGTGCAGTTATACACTGAAATAAATAAACTATTGTTTTTATTTAAAAATTACTGTTAATAAATCATAATGTTTTAATGATTAATTTTAAAACTCAGAGGTAATTTTTCACTTCAGAGATACAGTGATGAGTGATATACTTTACCCAAAATTGTTATTGTACATGAGGCTGCTTCAAAGTACATTTTAACAAAATATGTGTTGGTTGATTCCTATATTATGTTATAAGTACATTATCATATTAGAAGAGTTAGCAAAATGTGTAGTGCCTGCCCTGGGTAAATATTTAATTTTATTATTTGAAGAGCTAGATTGATAAAGGTGTTGATACTTTCAGAAAATCAACTAATAAATTGGATAATTACAATGTTTTTACTGTCAAATGCCTCTTTTATCAATTAAAATCTCTGTGAGTATTGTTTTTTTTTTTTTTCAAATAGTAATTTAACAGATGGTAGAGGATCATTGATTATCTTCAATCACATGATCAACTCTTTTCCTTTTTTTTTTTTTTTTAAATGTCATACACTGCTTTTATCATCTAAGCTCTTCAGTTATTAGCACTCTATAAAAATAATCAGGCTGTATTAATATCCTGTGTTAGAGGCAAATAATTTGATTGGCGATGAAACTGATATTTAGACACAATGGATATTTCTCATATTATATCATTACTACAATTAAAATTATCCAATGTAGGTACACATCTACTTTTTGTATGTAAAAAAAGAACTTCACAGAAAAGGGCAAAATAAATTATAGATAACCATAATAAATATTTAAAATTGTAAATTTTACTTTATAATTTTACATTAGGGGTCAATGGCAGTTTTTGTTTTTCTTTCTTGTGTTGGTACCCGTTTTTTTTATTTTTTATTATAGATTTGAGAAAAATAAACTTTTGTAACAAAAAATCTGGCATTTAAAATTCCTTTGCCCTCCCCCTCTTTCTGAAGTTTACTTTTCTTGTGAGTTTGTTTTGTTTACAAATTACCCACATCTTAAATCCTTACAATTTTTTCCGTATAGTTTGAAGTCACTTTTATGGAAAATAATTTTGTGAAGAGTTTTTGTTTTTATTTAGGAGAATTTTGTGAAGGAGTCACAATGTTTGCCTTGAGCAATTCCCTGGTTCTGTCAGTAGGTCATAAAAAGGATACTTCAATGTTAGTTGGGTGTAAATCTTGCAATATTTTTTCCTTTCAGCAATAGAACCTTTTATTCTTCATTTGTGTGACTTAGAAACAACGCCTTGATGCTGAAATACTCTGATGCTGTTTGTTGTATTTAATTTATTCTTTTTTTTTTTTTTTTTTTTTTTTTTTTTAATGAAATGAATGAAAATTTTATATTTCAAAAGAAATTAATAATTCCTGTAGGAACAATATTTAACGATTTATCTGATGTGCTTGGCTGACATAAAGTGCCCAAAAGTGTTGTGAATTTAAACAACAGGATCAAACGGCATAACAAGGATTACACTATTAAATATCTCTCCATCCATAACATGCAAATAAAACACATTCTATTATCTCTCAGCTAGTTTAAAAATTAAAATATGAAAAAAGTTGTTGCATTGTTACTGGAGAAGTATAAAAGTAAAAATAGGGTACTTGTGTTTATTTGGGCCAGGATATTTATTTATCCGGGCCAGGTAAAGAGATTTCCAAAAATGGTTGTCAATTGCCAGTTTTGTTTATCATTGTGAATTGTCCATGTTGCTCAAAATGATAATTTAATACAAAATATCGTTAAAAAGAATAAATAACATAAAAGCAAACTGGAATAATACAAAACAGCAATTTAGTATACATCTATTAAATACATAACATCAAAATGATGGCTTTTAGCAATAAATGATATTAACGATGGTAGTTTTATTTTGAGCGATTAATTATGCTCACCAGAATGAATATAATATATTATGTCTATATATGTATATATATAGTATGCTATATCATATTATATAGTAATATGTATATAATATATTATGTCTATATATGTATATATATAGTATGCTATATCATATTATATAGTAATATGTATATAATATATTATGTCTATGTATGTATATATATAGTATGCTATATCATATTATCTAGTTATATGTATATAAATATTTCTGTCATCGCCTTTAATAGGGCAACTATATAATATGCACTTAAAATGAAAAAAAAGTATATAATAATAAGGGGTTACTGTAATATTTTTGGCACAGTGAGTATGACCTGGACCGAATAATACACAAGTATCAAAAATAGTTTTCTTTTCTTTAACCACCTCCCCTAATACTATGTTCACACTACGATAGTTAAGATATCTTAGGCCGCCGAACTCTCTTAATTTTGAGGTGGTACCGTCCCGGAATTGGAAACCTGTTCACATGGAAAAACTCACTTAAGATAACTCAGTGAACGTCACTGTGTTCTTTGCGCATGCGCTTAAGATAAAACCGCCCGCAACACCCAATCAGTTAATGCGAAGCTTTACAGCCAGCGAGAGTGAATGGTCGTGACTGTCTCTAGCACGAAGAAAGCTGAAACTCTCTCAGAGAGTTTGTGGAACTCCCTCAGAGAGTTCGGAGGTTTAAGAGAGTTCCGATAACGCAGTGTGAACAGGGTATAAAGCATTCAATATTTATAAAAATCATGTCTAATTTCAAGACTGCAAATCATGTTGGTCCAAAATACTTGTTACAATACATGAATTTGGCATGACTCTAATTATTGAAAATTCACCGGTTTGATTTACACTTGATAAGAAAGCATGAATTGCCGAATTTATTAAAAAAAATTACACATGCTCTATAATTTTTTTTTCAGATATGACAACAGGAAAGGGGAAAAAAACATTTTTAAAACTATGTATTCAGAATCTTTAAATTGTTTCCTTAACTTATAATTTACTTAATATTAAGCTATTAATTGATAAAAGCAGATTTTAAAAAATACATATTACTCATTATTTTTTATTTACATTTTATTTTCTACCATTAAGAGTTTAAAAATATTTTGTTGTTTTATATATATATATATATATATATATATATATATATATATATATACTATTTCACAGCCAGTTGGCATATTTTATTGGTGTGTTGTTTGGAGCATAATTAACTCTGTTGTTGTTGTAACTTGTAACCATAAAGAATGTTTGGTGATTTATCACCTGTGGCTAACTCGAAAATGCCGTAAAATTCATTTCTTATATTACAATAAAGTTCCTTAAAATATTATTATCGTCAGAAGCACACTTGTGTACATATTTTTTATAATTCTGGACTATCAAGAAGTGAGTAAAAAATCTATTATATAATTCTAGCTTGACATATTTACAAGTTAAATAAAATAGTGTAAAAAGATTAATAGTTAAATAAGTTAATTAATAATTAAAAGACAAATTCACAGTTTAATGATAATACAGCTCACACTTCTTAAAAAAATACAGATAAATTCTACTAAAGTAAACAGTGGATTTAACAAGAAAAAGATATTGAATTGGGTTCAGCAGTGACCCGGAGCTGAACAATTTTTGATGCTCCAGCTCTGCTCCTGGATAAAATACTGTGGCTCCGGCAACTGCTCCAACTCGGCTCCGCGCTTTTGAGTTACAGATTTTAATTTACACATTTAATTTTTTGCTCGCAAATTCTTTCTTCCTTCTTTACCTTCATTAAAGATCTGACAAAATGCATTTTTCTTCTCATCAAACTTGAAATGCTTGTTCAGAAAATATGACATCTTTTAGCTTTTACTTTTAAACTAGAAAGTTTGGTGGAATTTTAAACACAAAAATCTTAAAATTCTTCCACACTTTTCAAACAACCAAAATTGTACAACTACACTTGTAAACAACAGGCGGCCATATTTGTTTTCAAATAGTTTTGTCACTTAGCCCAAGTAGAAAGAAGAAGTGAAGTAGTGTTACTATGTTTTTGTGAGAAGTTTTCCATCTCTAATAAAACAAAAAGCTCAAAAAATGATATAATTAAAATACTGAATAACGATGTAATTAAAATATTTTAAGACTGAAAAAAAAAAAGATTTAAAGGAATATTAAAAACTAAAGGAGCGTGGGGCAGGGGAAAATTTAGAGCTCCAGCTCCAGGGAAAACACAGCTCCGGAGCGCTCCGGGTTGTGTTTTAGCTCCAGGTCCCTGGGGTTCGGTGATATATATCGATGGATATATACCTTGATGTATACATGATATATATCTGATATTTATTTTCTAAATATCATGAAGTTTGATATTTTCATATATCTGACTGACACTAATTTTCAAAATATTGCATATGATATTTTCAGTCAAAACAAGTGTAAATGAATTTTTTGATATTTTCAGTCAAAAAAAGTGTAAATGAATTTTTTAACTGTTATTGATTGTGTCATTTTGTAGTTAAGAACTTTTGCTTTGGCAGGCTGTTTTTAGCTTCCCCACCTTCTGTAAAAAAGTCTTTTCCAAGCTTTATATTTCAAGCTGAATTTTTAAATCTAGAATGTAGAACTGATAATTATGTGAGACAATATTTACTATAAAAGCTATTTAAAGATAAACTGTAAAATTTAGAGAAGTTATTTATAGCTTCATTAGAATCTTTTCTGCTTTTGGTTTTCTTTAGTTTAAGGCTGTTCTTAACTGCTCTGCTCAACAAGCGCAAAACATTTTGACATAGTTAAAAATTCATTTTTTAACGGAAACATATAAAATTGGAAAGCCTGGCCATGGAAATGATTTGGAATAGAGCTGTTTTTCCATTTTTGGATCCATCCATTACCTATTGAGTTATAAGCGAATTCGATCACGTGACAAACCCATTTTTCACCCGCTCTTGAGTGCTCTTTCTCCCTTCGCATGGAAATTCGGTTCAAAACGCCCACTTTGACACACATTTCTGAAAGATCTATTGCGTTTGCAAAAAAAATGGAAAAAACAGCTCAATGACATAGTTTGTACATAACAACATGCTACAGTATATAAAATTCAAAATAATGCTAAAATCAATTAAGAGATGGTGGCACTGTACAACACTGGTATCATTCATACTTGGAAAAATATCTCACCTGCATCAGAAGAGAAAAATTTGCTAGAAGCAGGGCATAGCTTTTTTTTTTTTTTTTTTTTTTCATGAGGGAGGGGAGGGAGTGTATTCTAAACATTTTATGAATCTAAGGAGAAGAGGAATTAAAAGGTATTTCCTCATTCATTGGTTTTGTGAATAATGGAAAACATAATAATATAGTACTTTTATATTTGCTTGTCTTCTAGATTATAAAAAGGAATTTTTTTTTTTTATGTAAAAATAATATACTTCCTCTTCGAAGAAGAGGATGTCTTCGATCTAAAGAAACATGTTATGATAATTTAGATATCTATATATGTATTATTCTTATTTATAAAATACTATAATATGAAAACATTTTAAATGGTATGAAAAATAAATACTGTAATGAAAGAAATGTTTTAATTCTACATTCAAGGAAATTTTTCTAGAAGAGTACAGTCTTGTTTTAAAAAAATTCAGTTCTTATACTTAAAAATATGCAAAAAAGACTTTGCACTCCATCCATTTCTTTTTAAATTATTAAGAGTTGCAAAATTTAATTTCATTCTTCTTAGTTTTTTTAATTCATCAGTATGATCAATAGGTTAAGGCTTCCATCCTTTCATGCAAAGACACTCGCAAGCTAATGTTAAACCTATGGGAAGATTCTTTAAAAAAATATTATTTACATTTCTATATATATATATATATATATTTTGTCATCAGATAGCTGTAAATTTCTACATTTGATTTTTATTTTTTTAATTTTGCTTGCAGTTTTTTTTTTTTTTTTTTTTTTTTTTTTTAATGAGGACATTTTTACGTTTAGAACAGGTTCCTAAAGTGAAAGAAAATTAATTAAAAAATCTGCAACCAAAAGTAAAAAATGGTGAATGCATGATATATTAATATATTGTACAGCCATTTATACATGTCTGCAAATTCTGAGCCAACATTTACATTCAGCGCAAAGTGGTATCCATCTAAAGGAAAATAACAGAATATTTCTGTCAATGCCACATGCTTTTATAATTTGTTTTCACCTCCACATTATTTATAAATATTCTGTTCTATTGAGTAATCTAATAAAAAGATGCTTTAATTTTTTTTTTTTTTTTAATGCTTGCTTATATTAGCATGTTTTCTTAAACAATAATCGGTTAGCCAGGTGCCAGTGTTATATATGCATAATATATATATATATATATATATGTGTGTGTGTATATATACAACATATGGATATATGTATATATAACACTGGCACTGCGGCTAACCAAAAAATACCCAATAATCTAATTTTATATTAAAGTCTTTATTTTAATCTAAGCGATTGTTCTAATTTACGTAATTGATAATTACTAAATCCCTTAAAAATTAATGTTTTGAATCAGAAAACATTAAATTGAATTTACTCTTACATTGCAGTACATAATAGAACATAAAAAAAAAAATTAAGCAAAAAGTGACTTACTTTTCATAAAGATAGGCAATAAAGCAAAATATAGGTAATCTTCAGCAAAATAAAAAAGAAGCGTAGCTTCCACATCCATGCAGAATATAAAATGTGTTTTAGCCTGAAAGTTTGCATCCAAAGGACTAAAGATTATTTCTAACCTAATAGTCCCCCAGGCACATTCCAACGGGCCAACACAGAAGTAAGGAACCAACAAGCTGCAACTCTACTAGAAATTAGTTGACTTTGCTGCTTTCTGTACCGATCGTCAAAATGTTAGTGACAATAACTGATGCTGCTGATGAACAGATAATACTGCTTAAGATCTATTCACACCATCCTTGTTGCATTTCTATCAACTGTAGCAGCTAAAGCAACTAGCAAATTAAAAGAGAAAATAATGTAATACATGCATACATATAATATTTAAAAAATGAAAGACAAAATGTAATAAAACAAATATTTGATTCAAACGTTAAATGTTGATTTTTTGTTAAAGTACTGCTCAAAATCAGACATGGGAAACTGAAAACAGCTGACTATATATGTATTTGTTAAAATAGTATAGGGTGCAACATTAACGAAAACCTCATAAAAGAATTTTATCCTAAGCAATGATTTAGTATAAAATTACACATGCTTTCACTTAGATTAGGCCTAAATTCCATCAACTGTCATGAGACTTTAAACTACATTTAAATACAAAAACAGTTATATTAATCCTTTAAAAGTTGATTGTCCGGTATAGATGTCATATTCGCCCCATATTGGCGCGATCTTTTTCGGTTGCCAATTTGGCGAAAACATCAACAGCATAAACAACATAATCCGGGTTACCACATCAAGCAAAATAACGACACTTTGGCATTGGCGTCAGAAAAAATTGCGCCAATATGGGGCGAATATGACATCTGTACCGATTGTTCTACCTGCACATACTTAAAATTGTTTTGGTGGACTTTAAAATCTTTCTGCAAAAGATTAAACTTATAAATCATACCTCTAATTATAAAAATGTTTGTCAACATAATATTAATTTATGAAAGATTACCATTAATTTTTTTTAAATGTTATTTGAAACTTACCAGTTTATTTAGATACCTTATACAATGTGACAGTATTTTTATTTAGGTTTTTTTTTTTTTGCAAATAACATGCTTTAAAAATCCCTGCTTTCAATCTAAGTTTTAAAATTTTCCTAAAGATAAACAAAGGCTTCACATTTAAATTTTTCTTTTTTTCTGCATTTATAATTATTAACAAAACAATAACACTACAAAGCAATCGAAGAATCAAAATTTAACAACCCTTGTTTATAATTTTAAGCTACTTTCTAATTGACCAATCAAAGTGTATAATTACAAATTCAATCGTATAACTTTCAGATTCATTAGCACACTTGGAGAATATCAAACAATTTCAAAACAAAGTTAAGGGAGCATTAATTCTGATCAAAGTTACAGGATTTATGGGTAAACTCTAGTGAAATAAAACTTAAATGCCTATCATACTATGCCTACATACGAAAACATTGCTGAATTAGCAACAAACCACACATGAAAATGCATACAAATTCTTAGAAATACCCAGACAAAAAAAAGCTATACATGATTTCAATTGATTTAGAATCTCATACAAAGTTATAATCCTTCATAGAATTTTCAGCATGAATCCAAGAACAAGAAGTAAGATGGCACATCTGTGGGGGAAATGCATTAAAAATAAAATAAAAAGTAGAACAGTCAGAGTTTTCTTGGTATGACAATGTTCACAAGTAAATCTCAGTAAATAGGTAAAGAGCAAACTCATCTGCAATTGAATCTTTCTTTCTTAAAAGAGAATAGGAGAATACAAAATACAGAGGCTTATTTATTTTAAAGTTTATAAGCTTTTCTACATCCTTGCATAAATATGCATAATCAAGTACTATTAACAAAACTGAATTGGAGCTTGCCTTTAACTAATTTTGCATTTAAAAACCGATATGAGCTACAGTAACAAATAATTCTTAACACAATTATTTTAAGTGAGCAAAGAGTTATTTAATTCGAAATTGGTTAGAAATAGTCTATCAAATAACCAATTATAATTAATGAAGCATGTAATTAAATTTAAGAAACAAATATTCATATAAAAAAAATACTTTTATTCTTTGTACTGTCAGTGGTGGAAAAATGGCGCAGAGGTGGAGCCTATTGACACCAGTAAATTATAGTAGTATTTTGCCTGTTATCTAATGATCAAATTTCTGAGTTTTTATTAAAGTGAATAATACCATAAAAATTTAGTGGTGTCAATAGGCTCCGCCTCTGCGCCAATTTTCCACCACTGTACTGTTAACTTTCAATAAAATTTTGAGAACAGCGTATTATATCTTCATTATTACCCGAAATAAAATCCATAAACGAACTATGTAATTAGTATTTTAATTTTAATAAAATGCATCTGAATATTTACCAAAGACAGATAGATATGTATCCTTCTACAAAGGTGCAACATTTCAACAATCCTTACCGATTACTATTTGTTAAACGAAAACACATTAATAAAAGATGGTATATCCAACACAATTTAATAAAACGTACCATATTTCTCGAATCACAGAACATAGATTCTTGTTTGATGCAAAAACAAGAGTAATTCTAAATAAAAACACCGATGTGAAATATAAATATTATTTTTAATACCATATTAAACCACCGCCATATTTAGCGAAAATCTCTTTTCTAATTGGCTGAGCTTAGGTTAGCCGTGCTTAGGATTGAACAGAGAGCATTCCTTCAAAATCACGTTCTAACGACCTAAAATCTTGTGCTTAGGTAAAAAGTTAGCTAAGTTAGACCTTGGGTAGACCAGTGAAAACGCACCTATACAGCGCGAAAGATCGAGTTGGGCCTTGGGTGAACCAAGTTTAAGAAGGCCAGCCATACAACTGCGGCCAATTGCTACTCGTCAATGTTCACAGTGCCTACTCCAGGGATGGCGAACTTTTTTGAGTATGCGTGCCAAAAATTAAAAAATATTATGTACAAACATTCTAACGTGCCAGAAACATTTTAACGAGTAATATAGCCATATCGCATCGAATTCCGTATTGATAATCTATTAATGAGTTTTTCTTTTATTGTATACTCCCAAATCTGATCATTTTTAGTTATTCAGGTAGAAACAGGTTCAATAGACACGTAACTATTTGCAATAACAGTTAAAATTAAATTTTCAAAATTAAAACCTAAATATATTAAACCTAAAGTAACTTAAAGCCCTAAACCTAAATAAAATAAAACCTAATCTGAAATAGAAGCGCGTCAATTAGGTATATTACTACGCAAACTGACTCTTAAAATTCAATTTTCAAAAATAAAACCTTTGAAATTTGATAGAGAAGTAAATTGATTTAGAAAACACTATATGTTGAATGGTTTAAAGAGAAAATGACACTACAAGGCGCTTTCATTGAAATTTATAATACCTTAATTCATTCAAAAGTAAAGGATTATTTTAAAGTAAATTATATAGCTGTTACACAAAACTATACTTTTTGTAAGAAAAACATAAAGTGGATTGCTCACCATAAACTGAATATGATCTATTAGTTTTTTTGCGTGCCAGAGACGTTTTCTTACGTGCCAAGTTCGGCACGCGCGCCATTGGTTCGCCATACATGGCCTACTCGGTTCAGATTCGACACTGGCATTTCTCAGTATATTTTTCTGGAATGAAAGGTTGAATATTTTAAAACACTTAGTTTTGTTATTATTTTCATGTAGTAATAAAAGTATCCTAATCCTAATAATAGTATTATAAATGTGATTGAGGTCAAAATCAAAATGGATAACTAATTTTTTTTCCATTATTTATTATATATATATATATATTTTCAATGTTTAAAATTTCCCTTAAGTTAATCAAATTTATGTATTTAATTTGTTTCTAATACATAAATAAATATGAAACAAAACCTACTTTCAATCAAATGTAGCAATGGAATATTCTCTTGCGTTTGTAATATTGAGACATTTCAAATATATATAGGGGAGATGGGGGCACATGTGAACATCGCAGTTTTTCGATAGTTATTATAAGTTTTTTAATTTGAAAAAAATTACTAAAGATGATAGCACCTGTAGACATATGGTAAAATTTTTTTGAAGCTCTATGATATTTTGTTTCTCCTCTGTAGCCAAAACACTGTTTTTAGATCTCAAAAGTAAAATCTTTGTTGCAAGTTAATAAGCGAATAACTTTATTTATTTATTCATTCATTTGAATTTGAGTGTTTTAACATATACTCTGAATTCTAGTAAACATTTTTGATACAGCTCTTTTTCTTCTAAAATTGAGAAATGTTAATGATTTATCAATTTAACAAAAGCAGCAATGTGGGGCACTTGTGAACAGACTAGTTGTGGCAGATATGAACAGTTCATAAATGCCCCAATAATCATTCTGTGATTCTGTTTCTTTCAGTTAACTTAATGAGAAATAATGTAAGTTCCATTATCTACAATTTTCCTGAAATAGAAGATATTTTCCTCACACAAAGTTTATTTAGTATTGAAACTTCCACAAACACATCTTTCAGCAAATACATAAAGAGCAACAAGCTCGTTTACGTTCAATTGTACTTTAAATAAATTTAATGTTTTCTAAAATGCAATAAGTGTTATATATTATTTTACTAAACGGTTTACAATAATATTTTTTATGCATTGTTAATACAAAAATATTAACTTGAACAACTTTGCAAATTTTTCTGTTACATTTGTTCTAACCTTGCAATGATGGCTTACTTCCATCTCTAAAACAGTTATGTATATGATGCTTTGAATGGAGCTATCCATTCAAAATACCATGTCCCTAAATACCAGTAAACTGATAACTACCGTAAAATCCCGATTGTACCCCCCCCCCCCCCCCCTCTTTCAAAAGCAAAAGAAGTTGGGGGGGGGGAGTTATAGTCGAGATTTTTTTAATCATTAAAAACCCTTCTTTATCTATAATTTACAAGTAAATAAGGCAAATACAGGAGTGAGAATCTTTCGTATTTCGGCAGATTTCCGATAAATAGTATGTAAATGGCCCCTCCCCAAAATTTCCCCCAAATAAAAACCCTTAAGCAAAATTTAAAAGTTTTAATTTCTTTTTTTAAATTGCTTCTTTATTTTTTTATTTTATTGCAACAATATTTAATGAATCATCTAAGCCTCCCCCCTCCAAATCTACTTATTTTCATTTTATAATCTTTTGCTTAAACATATCACCCAGAAACTAGAGAAATATATATATATATATATATATATATATATATATTATGGTGAATTTAAAAGGTAATATCACTAATGATTACGATGACAAATGAATAACAGAATAAAAAGCATGTTAAAGGATATTTTTTCCTTGCGTTCAGATGTGCCCCACGTGTGTTCACAACTACCCCGCTGATGGGGCACATGTGAACAATTTTTTGAATTTATAAAACTATTAAAAAATGTAATAAAAACTATACATGTGATTTTTAAAAAATTACCATGTGTAAAAGAAAGTTCTGTTTACTATATTAAGTAGTTTTTGTTTATAGAAATTAACCCAGTTATGAGGAAAAGCTATATTTATGCGAACTGTTCACATGTGCCCCCATCTCCCCTATATATATATATATATATATATAATATGAAAATTGATTTGACATTAAAGTAATAATATGTACAGCAATGTTAACCTTACTAAAAATGAACCTGATGCGAAAATTCACGCGTGATTGTGTTTCCGGATTTTGTATAGGCACTATTTTTTTCTAATAGTAATATTCGCCATATAAATTGAGAAATAAAAAAAAATGCGACAATTGCTATTTGGAAATAAAGATTAAAAAAATCAAAAAACACAATTGCTTTGAAAAACAGTATTAGTTATATTGATTATATTTTCAGCAATATCACAATGTTCTGTTTTGTTCGATATTCTATAGAACAGATTATTAAAGAAGATTTTTTTTTAAATTTCTGCCCATGAAGAATCAAGCCAGAGATGCGGATTATCTGGATAGTATAAATTATTTCCTAGATGAGAATTATCTTATCTACTTCTGCAATATAGATAAAATGCTAACAGGAATTTCATTCCGGCTGCTTATAACTTGAGTTCTGTTGAATGGATTTCGATGAGACTTGCAATGTTAATTAGATAATTTTTCAGCGAAGATTGTAGCATATTGCATATCGTTCTACGTTGGTTAGTTATAGAATTATAGGGGAAAATTCTATAATCAGGTGATTACGATTGAGAAGGATTAGCCTTTTTAAAAAATTGTACCGGATGGATTTTGATAGAACTGGCATTGTTAGTTAGATAATTTTTCAGGGAAGGTTTTAGCGTAAGCTAGAGGGGGGAGCACATGTGAACAGTTCACATAAATATAGCTTTTTCTCATAACTGGGCTAATTTCTATACACAATTAACTACTCGACATAGTAAACAGAACTTAAGGAAAAGAAGGAATTGCACAATTTAATAAATAACGAACCTGTCTAAAAAGATACAGAGAGCTAATTTGGGTCCCGAACACTAAATGCCCCCCCCCCCCCCATAAATGTCTTTACATAAAGAAATTTAAAAGGTAGTACCATTAATATTTTTACTTGTAAATTTAATTAAATTTTAATTAATTTGTATGTTTATAATGACTTTTTTAATTAAATAAATTCAGTGAATATTTAAAATAAATTTTATTTTATAATCAAATTAATGTTAAATTAACAATTACGTGCTATTCAGATAAAAACGTACACATGCAACTGTATGTTGTTTTATGAATTATAGAATAAGATGCAATTTTCCATACCAATTTTAGATAGGTGTATAGCATATAGCAGGTTATATTATTTCTATGACTGCTTGAGAGGTTTAGACAAACCGCGAATCGACAAACAGACTGTTTTTTAATCAGAATAAACTTATAAATTTGTAGCTTTAGCCACTGTGTTTTTCAGCCCTGTTCTAAACAAAAACAGGATTTAAATTTTGAAAGTTCGGAAAAAATATTTTTTCTATAAAACTATATAATGCTTACAATAGCGGGGACTCCTTTGCCCCTTTTCCTGGGACCCTGTTTTTTCCCCCACCTTGTGTGAAAAAATAATTTTTCTTTACAACCAGAATAACGTGTTTTTAGTGCCGAAAAGCTCTGAAGTTTTATAAACTGTAAAGCATCATAACTTGGTGGCATTTTTTTGTCAGAATATGGAGATAAAAGGTCTAAATGTGACATAGGATTCAGGGAACGTATATATATATATATATATATATATAAAAGTGCCCAGTTAAATTGATGGCATTGAGCTCACAGTCTATTCACGCTAACTGTATATTATACTCTTTTTTCAAAGAATAATGTCTTTCGAAAAACAAATTAAGGCGGTATGGATTAACCCCTCCTCTGTTTCACATCTTTATACTTAACCCATGAACCTCCATATCTAATCAGGGAAGCACCTTATCATAATAAACCAGTATACAAATTTGATTCAAATCGGATAAGAAAACCCATTTATCTAAATTAAGGGGGTAATATCCCCCGATCCCCCCTTTATACTTAAGCAATGAACCTCCAAATCTAATCAGGGAAGCGCCTTATCAGAATTAACTGGTATACCAAATTTAAAGCAAATCTGCTAATTCTGCATGAAAAATCCATTTATCTAAGTTCAGGGGAGATTTGCCCCCATAACCCCCTTTATACTTAACCAATGAACCCCCAAAACTAATCAGGGAAGCGCCTTATGCAAATGAACCTAGAAAAAAAAAGTGAAGTAAATCGGATATTTCTATCAAGAGTTATAGCATTACGTACATACATACATACATATATACAGAACCGACGGGCACATTAGCTCTCAGGCTTTGATAGCCTGTGAGTTAAAAGGAATAATTTTTTGAAAATTAATGACAGGGATGTTTCATCAATCTTAATTTCTACTTTATTTTAAACACTTTTACAATGTACATTGCCTACGTATCTTCAATAGGTAAAAAATAAAAGCGCATTTCAATCTTTTTAGGACATCCTGTATGTATTGAACCTTGATCATAGAAAAGTGAATTAACTTACAACAAAAGCTATACTGAACAAATTTCAAAGCTTAAGCGCTGTTTCTAAAATAATTTTGTTTGAACGATTTTAGTATATTGAATATCTCCATTTGATGTTAGGTTACAGAATTAGGGGTGATATTTGTGAGTAGCGTTGCCAGGTGTCCCGCGTAAACCGGGGCTCAAAATGCTCGGGCACCACTAATTTCTAACAATTTATTTCGCCATCTTCAATCGCAGATAATTATGCCATTATACAAAGCGAAGAAAATTACAGGGCGGTTATAAAAAACTTCCCCGATATATGAATCCCTAGCGGCCTGACCGCTCAACCAATCGAAAAGAAATTTTAGATATACTTATTTGAAGGTATGCGCTCGAGATCGTGATGATTTTAAACAATAGAGCTCTAACAATTACGGTTACAGTGACAAATTTTCGATTGGCAACCCCCATTTTTTTCATTCGCAAATTCATCAGCGCATTGAAAAACCATAAATGGCGTTGGAATGATACACGTAAAATTGACGGCGTAAAACACTTGCAAAAAAGACCATTGCGAGGAACGAAGGGAGTGGCTACAAGACATGTTTTTCAGTAGCCAATTTTTTTTCTCACTTGTGAACTGCGTAATGTTGTAAGATTTGTTTTAAAATGCTTTTTGAATTGCGTTTGTGTAGACATAGTGAAAATAAAAATTTAATGATTTGTTTTAGTGTGCTGAATATTACGTTACGCAGGAATTGATTAGGATTGAGTGCCACGATATTACACCGGGCAATTTTAGTCATACGCGTATCGTTCCAACGCCATTTATGGTTCTTGAATGCGCAGGAAAAAAAAGGGTGTTACCATTCGAAAATTTCGAATTTTTTCCACTGTAACTGTAACCGTGAGAGTTCTGTTGTTCTAAATCATCACGATCTCGAGTGCATACCTTCAAATAACTAAATATAAAATTTTGTTTCGATTGGTTGAGCGGTTAGGTCGCTGGGGGTACATATAGCGGGGAAGTTTTTTTTATGACCACCCAGTACTTTAAAATGCGCGTGTACAGAGCATTTGGAGCCCCTATTTACACGGGACACAAAGCAACACTATTTGTGAGGCAAGTCGTAGAAAAATCATTTGACTGACGCATGAATAACTTAAAGTGACAATCATGTTAACACACAAGATCAAGTTAGGAAATTTGGTGGATAGATACGTTTTGTATTAAAAATATTCGGAAATTCGGAATTTGAAACATATTTCAACTGAGCGTAATACTCCCTTCGTCCCAAATTAGTTGCGACCTTTAGGTCGAAAATTTTGTCCCAGATTAGTTGTTACATTTTAAGTGGGTAGAGTCATAAATAACTTCCGATACAGTTTAGTAGATCGACACCATTTTGTAAGGACTCTACCACCAGTATACCATAAAGGTAATTTTCTTTCTAAAGAATTAACAATTCATTAGTTAGTAGGTAGTTTTATGCGATTACTGGTGGAAGAATCCTTATAAAATGGGGCGTGGCTTAAGAACGTGCGAACCCTGGATTTTTTAAAACTAATTTGATACTTATTTAAGGAGAGACGGAGGGAATGTTTGGTAAGTAAATGATGCTGATTGATAGCATAGCACACTGAAATTTCTGAAAAATGTTCAAACAAAATCATAAAATTATCAGTATCAATAATCAGTACAAAGAGTATCAAATGTAGCAACTAATTTGGGACAGAGGGAGTATCCCAGATAGCAATTTTAATTTGCAGAAAATTTTCAGCAATCTTACTTTGCAAACTTGCAAAGTTGCAGCAAGCTCAGCATGACAAGCCTGAAAGTTCATAACAAGACTACAACAAGATTATGCAAACTCCGAAGTCACCATACTTTGAACTTGCAGCTAACTTGTCGTGCAAGTTGCAGTCTTGTTCTTCAAACTGACTGCAGACTCATATCAAACTAGTAATATTGCCATGGCACACGATCTGCAAATGCATTGTAAACTTGCAATCTTGCCATGACACACTATCTGCAAATGCATTGCAAACTTAGATTCTTGTCATGTCAAGCTAGCTGCAAGTATGCTGCAATTTCATAGCAATTTTGTTAATTCTCTGAATTTTACGTGTAGTACAGGTAAAATAATATTTTTTGAGACAAGTGATAGCCATTCACCAAAACTTGGGAAGAACTTCGTTTTGATATTCGAAATGAAGATCCGATGAGTCCTAAAAAATAAAGTTGTTGTACCATGTTTTGGGGACAAAAGACGGGGGCATTTTTAGCTCAGGGAGGGGGTGGGACTCAAAAAGTTTTATGTAGGTGAAGTAGGATATTGTTTATTATGTATTTTATAATTACGAATCAAATAAAATAATCCGCAAGTCGATACGATCATTTCTTACAAAGTTAAGCAGGTTTTATGAATACGAATTCGAAAATTATACTTGTGCAGGTAAAATAGGTTTTTACAGTAATAACTGATTTTTATTCACGAAAATTTGAGAAAAACATCGTTTTGGAACTAGAAATTCAGATACGTTGAGCCCCCCAAAATTAATGTTGTTTATCGTATTTTGGGGGCAAAAATGGACATTTTAACTCGAGAGGGGGGGGGGGGGAGGACAGAATTCAACATTTTTTAAATAGGTCAAGTGGGATATAGTTTCATATGTATCTTTAAATTCTGATTCGTATAAAACCATCCGCAAGTCGATACGATCATTTGTGAGACAGTTACAGCAGGTTTTATGAATACAAAGTGGAAAATTATACTTTATTTTTTAGCATAGTTTTGTCGCATTTATTTTACGTTCAAAACATGTTCTTTATATCATATTAAATCATTAAGTTTAATCATTATAATATCAAAATCCTTAAATGTCTTCAAAATAGCAATAATCAAAATCAGAATAATTTGAGTTTACTCCAAAGCCATTAAAGTTGCCGAAATCCACTTTTACCCTGCCTTAACTTTGTAATGAATGGTCGTATCGGCTTACGTACGGTGTCATTTGATTCAGAATTATAAGCATCATAACAAACGGTACCCCATTTGACGTGTTTAAAATAATTTCAGTTCTACCTTACAAATTTAACCCCCCCCCCCCAAAACAAAAAAAAACAAAAAAAAAAACACGATAAAACTACACTTTTGGGGAACTTATTGGATCTTCATTTCTAGTGTCAAAATGAAGTTCTTACCAAATTTTTGTGATGGCATCAGTTGCTGCTGTAAAAACCTATTTTACCTGCAGTAAAGTATAATTTTCGACTTCGGATTCATGAAACCTGCCGTAACTATGTAGCGAATGATCGTATCGACTTGCGGATGGTATCATTCGATAAAAAAAAAAAAATACATAATAAACGGTAACCCTCTGTTGACCTACTTAACATTTTTTAAGCTTTACCCTTCCCCTTCCCTGAGTTAAAAATGCTCCCCAAAACATGGTTAAGTAACTTTATTTTTTTTTTTTTTTGGGGGGGGGGGGGCTCAAGTATCTTCATTTTTTGTGTAAAAACGAAGTTCTTCCCAAATTTTGGTGAATGACCATCAGTTGTCGTATATTACTCACTTTTTGGTTATATATATTTTACCTGTACACTAATAGTCGTACTTTTCTGGGTTGTGCGTGTTTTATGCAAGATTCCGCATAATCGGAGGTTTGTCTGCCATATATAGACTGAGTAGACAAGGACTTATAGTTTAAAGTAGATTCGAAAGCAATTCTAATTTCTTATACAACTAGCTGTACCTGGCGCCCTGTTTGGTTTTCCTTAAAATATATGGTAATCATTGTATCATGCTTTTTTTATTATTCATAATTCAATTTACTTGCTCAAGTCTTCGCCAAATCAGAAGATTCTGATAGAGAAATCAAGAACTCTGTACTTTTATGTCAGAAGGGTGTAGGTGATAATGGCCAAATATCCAAAATCCCATTGTATTTTTTCTTATTTCATTAATTTCATTTAAAATATAATCCTTTCATTCATTTTCTTTAAAATGCATAACTAATTTAAAACAGAAAAATTTTAAATCCAAGACTTTCACTTATTTCAAAAGAATTAATTAAAAAAAAAAAAAACCTGATAAATAACATAAACCAAGACATTTAATTTTAACATTAAAGCATTGTTTTAAGTTATCACGTGAAAAATAAAAATGCTATTTGCGAGATTTGCACGTGGTTAACATAAAAGTACCAAGAACTCTTTGCGATCATGGCAACATTTCATATATTTTTTGTTGTTACGTATTTCATCTTTCTTTACAAATACAGCTTAAATCGCTTAGGCATTTATGCTTCATGTCCATGTGTTTATCAATTGCAATATGTTCGATAACGCATATTTTTAAACCTATTATCTTCCGTAATCGGGTCAATGACCAATTGCCGTGTTTTAGCTAATAAGATTTGGTGCAATGGAATGTTTTTTGTGAAAATCCTTTAATGATAGCTACATTTACATTAAGCTATATTGTTGCTGATATTCTTTTTGTTACACTTGAATCTTGGCAGTAGACTCGATTACGGAAGATTAGGTAATCAAACATCTTAGCTGAAATTCATCAATCTGATTTCATGTACTTAACAAATGCATATCAAATTACTGTTTAATACATTTGGTTAATAAGAATGGTAAGTGTGTTTGGCAATTAACAATAATCATTTTGCATGATCTATCTTCTCGAGATGGATAACAAATAAGTAGAAAATGAGTTGATCATTCGTTTTAAAATTTGATTAATTAAATATTTTTACAGGTGATGGATTTATTTGCATTTAGCTTATTTTAACCCCTTGAGGGCGGTGGGATATATTTTATCTCACCTACGATTAATGAGGATTTGCACCAGAAAATTTTTTATTAAATTTTACTTTTCTAACTTTGGTGGGAAAAGTTATAAACTTGCTTTTCCTTATTTTGCAATAAATCTTTTTGCGGATTCCGGTGTGAATTCGACATTTCAAAAACACAATTGCTTGCCCCTCAAAGGGTTAAGGAAAGATCGGCTATTTTTGAGTTAGCCGGGAAAAGTGATAAATCCCCAAATATTGTTCCCCTTACCATCATTTATATTGCATTCATTTCATTTAAAACACACAGCTTTCATTTCAAATACATTCCTTTTAAAAAATGTATCATACACTTAAAATACATTGTTTTTGACTTACCTCAATTAAAACACAAAATAAAAAAATAACAGAAACAGAAGCATTTTATCTCAGAATCAAAGCATTGTTTCTTATTTACGCCCTCAAAAAATATGAAAAATAAAAAAATGCTAGCAGGTTTGATTTTCTAAACAAACTTATATACATATTATTTATTGCTTGTCATTAAGAAAAATTCATGGAACTCATTCCTTTCTGAAATAAATTTCATAAATAGCTATCAACATACAAACTGTTATTGGATACACCACACAAATATTTCTCTAATAATTTGCATACATTAACATTAAATGATTTTAAAGGCAAGTAAGAAAACTGTAATAAATTTAAAAAGGCAAAAGAACATCCTAAGGTTATTAGAAAATTAAACTAAAAATAGGATAATTGAATTTGCAAACTTAATAGCCTGTATTTCAACAAATCAAACTTATTTACTGATATAGTAAAACATTTCTTTTTTTACTGTAACATAAATGAATGTTTATTAGAAATACCACACATTCTGGATATTAACACTGCATTTCAAAAGATTTTTTTTTTTTTTTATCCTAAGATTTTTTTAATGATACAACAGAAAAACACAGTTTAAAGGTTTTTCTGAAAATAAGCATGCTTACCTGTCTACTGATGAACCTTTTAGCTAATTTTATCAAAGATAATATAATTTATATGTTTTGCAGCCAAACTGTAATATATGGCTAAAGCAATGGAAGCAAAGCTTATCAGAAAAGAAAAATTAACTTTAAACTTGAAATTCTCGTATACTTAAATCTAAATGAATTTCTCTCTCTCTATATATATAAATTATTTAAAAAGCTTCTAGAATTTAAAAAAGACAAAGTTGTAATAAAACAATACTAGTTTTAAAATAGTTACAAAGTTTATTTTTACACAAATACAAATAACAGTTTATAAATAATAGTATTACAAAGTATTATTTTCTACATATCTTGAGTTAAGACATTGTTCCCTAAACAAAACACACAAAAAATAATTAAAAAAGTAAATATTTAAATATATTTAACACTTTCCTGTTCTCCTCCCCCACCTGAGTCTGTTGCATCATGCAATTTAAAATCCATGTTTTTTAATGTCTCTGCATCCTGAAAGAGAGAGAAAAAAAAGAATAAATTTTAAAAAATCGCAGGTTTATTTTTTACAGTTTTCAAGAATTATATCTACAGTTAGTTTTTAAGGTGATCACAAATTACAACTTCCCAGTTAACAAAACTACCTTGATGTTAAGGGTGGAATTGCCGGGAGGTAATAAAACTTAATAGAAACGATTAAATCGATTTTGCCGAGCAATAAGCCTTATCTTTCAGACTGAACTTTCAGGCAAACCAGACTCGACAATAATGTGGGTTATGCTTCTGGCAAATTACACAATACATAAGAATAAATATTACTAAACAACGACATAATTAACATAAACAATTTATTTTCTATATTGTTTAGACCCGAGAAGAAGATATTGAGATAATTCATTCAGTTGGTTTGACATTTAATGTGAAATTTTTATCCCATGCGTTATCCCGTAAGGAATGAACGTATCGAAATTAAACGTAAAGTTTAATTAAACTTTTAAAGATTTAACCATTTAAAATAATTTTACTTCTTAAAATATTTGTTTTTTCCAAAAGCAAACAAGATAAACCAGTAGAAATCAGAACATTCTTTAGTATAAAGTTTTAAATTCTTTAAGCAGTCATCAAAGCATTACCAGCGCCTTTATTAAATATTTACGAAAACGATTATGATTCCGCGTCGATAGGTACATCGAGCATCCGTCAACTCCTCCACTGAGCACCCGCCAAGTAAAGTCAGTGCGTAACGAAAAAATACGATTTTCTCAAAAGTATGTGACTAGGATAATCGCTATAGTTTTCCTGTACGGCTTAAATAAACTTCTAGTACTATTTTTTTTTCATAATTTTATTTACAGTAGATTTGGTAATAGCGGGGAAGGAGGAGGGGGGTCACATTTTTCCAGTACATTTTCGACTACATCTCTGAAAATGTAATATCTAAAATTACAACAAATACGCATTTGGTTTCCGTATTACAAGACCTTTCGAACGATACCCCACACACTACACACACAAAAGAAAAAAAGAAAAGAAAAATAAGTAGCTTATTTCCGTAATTTTTTTTCTAAAAATACTTGCGAATCGCTAATAATCAATAAGTATGTTGGTCAATAACCTTATAACTCTGGCAAGTTTGAAATTTCCCGTAGTTTCAAAAAATTGACTATGACAGACGGACAGAGACACACAAGTGATGTTTACAATTCTTCAGTTTTTACATTTTAAGTGCGGAAGCCAAAAAAATTAACTAAGATCAAAACTAGTTTATCTAGTCAGTTAGTCTAATTTATCTAGTAAAATTTCATCAGTTTAATCTAATTTATATAGTCAAATTAGTTTAATCTAATTTATCAACTTTAATCTAGTCAGAGAGACAAATTAAACATTAACTAGTCAGTACCTAAACAGTACAAACGCAGAATAAAACTTTTTAACCTCAGGTATCCTATGCATGAAAAGGATTTAAAAATATTAAAATGCGAGCGCGCGAGAAATCTGTAAATATCTCCCATATGATTAGCATTAACTTGACCGTTTCTTCGCGTGACTGGTGTAGGCTCTTAAGAAGTTACCTTTTATGAAAGATTGTTACCAGTGTTGAATTCAGGCACTTTTCTCCGGGAGGGATTTATGTGGCTCCGTGGGGGGGGGGGGGGGCGGATGTCCCCCCCCGGAACACCCCCTGAATCCAACACTGATTGTTACCATAAAAATAATGACAAATAAAAATACAGTTGGACACTTTTTTACATGTAAGAAATAAAACAAAACAAAACATGTTCAATAAGAATACAAATAAACAATATTCAAATCTGACATTAACACTATAACATTGAGATTTTGAAGTAGTTATTTAGCTTCAATTCATTACAAAAATACGCACCAATCAATAATAGTAAAATTTTTTGCGGCAGGCCTCGAAATGGAAAAATCCACGAACAGGGACGCTATTTCAAAATTATCGTTGACTAAAAACTTTTTTTTTTTAACTTTAGGCAAATTTATGTCTAATCATACAAAAACAATTTAAAAACTGCATTCAAAATTCTAAATAATAAAAAAAAGTTATAGACAGCACAATAAAAGCCATATGTATAAAATTGTAATAAGATGTTTTAATAACTTCACGGATCACTAACCAGAACAATATCTGTCATAATTTCACGAACCGGAATATCGTTTCGATTTGCTCCGGTACATGCCTGATTTGCGGACGTGAAAAACTAAAAATTTAAAAATATTCATATTTAAAATTTTTACAAAAATTTGGAAATAAAAAGATTTATACACATCCGATTAAGAAGCAGTTACGTCAAAAGAAGAGAGAAATTATTAAAGAATTAAATAAAACTAACGTCGGTACGAAATACTTTTAATAATTTCAATAAAAATTAGAAAAAAGAGGTACATTAAAAATTCAGGTTGATAAGCATAGAGCCAACTAAGAAACAGTTTAAAATTATACTTAATATTTAAAGAGAAAAAAAGGTTAATGGTAATGAAAAAATAATTTAAAGTTTAAAATCATACACTCGAACGCAGTGTTGAATGCAGGGGGTGACCGGGAGGGGACATTCCCCCCGGAACATTGAAAAGTCGTCCCGGAATGTTTGAATTTTTATGCTTTTTAATGGACAAAAGTGCAATTTCCACCTCGGATCTCTAAAATCCCCCCCACCCCCCCCAACCTCATCCCGGAGCAACAGAAATCTCTCCCGGAGATAAGCGTCTGAATTAAACACTGCTCCAGCAGCGTGAAAGGCAACAACAACATTAAAAAAAGCAAACGAAATCCTAAACCCCCTGTAAAGTTCAGAAAAATTCATTTAAAAATTAAGATTTTCAACATTGGTTTAACATGGCCCAAAACATAACTATTGAAAAACGTAGGCATTACTTAGAAAAATAACATAACTTTTAATTTATTAGAATTTTTGTATGGCATAAGTTGTAGATTATAGAGAAATGTTACTTTAGAGAAAATAACCACATTTCAATAATTAAAATAAGAAATACCTTTATTTCTGGGTTCCTTTACTTGAACGCTAATCAACGATCCGCTGATCACGAGATTCAATAACGATGCGTCTTTTCCTTTTGACTCTGAGCTCTGAATTTCCGGTCATACGCTGTTATCTATTCTGCTCTCAACAAAGGGAATTTTCGCTGACGTCGTTGAAATATGACAGTGTTGCAGCAGTTTTACAGCAAAATGGCATTGCAAGGGAGAAATCAATTTTGTTTCACCTGCCTTGCAGTACTTTTGAGTGAAAATTGTTGTGTCAAATTTGTCAAAACAAGGAAATATCGAGAAAAAGTCAAACTTACTGCAAATGTGCATGCTATCTGGGATTAAAATTAAAAAGAGCTTATTTCTCTTAACTATTCTGCATTATACATACCGTATTTACACCTACACTGTTCCCTACCTCCAAAATATTTAGGCTAAACAGGACTCGCTCGCAGTAGACATTCGCCAATGCGGCAAATGCCAATAAATCATAAAATTTCCGAATAAAGATTCATTTTTACGAAATACTTGATGAATCAGATCATTTCCGGTACATATGTTTTCGGATTTGCGCATCGGTAAATGACCCGACAAAAATAAATAAAGCAATGCTTAAAATTTTTAAACAACTTGACAATAAAGGATTGTAGTAATTTGTTTCTTATATAAAATGAAGGTCCAAATATGTGAAATTTAAATTTGTATGCAGCTTTAATTAATTGGTGTAAAAAAAAAAGAAAAACATTCGACGTTTAACGCAATTAGATGTATTTGAATAGTTTTTTAAAGAATTAAGAATTTATTAGTGAGTATAACCATTAACTAATATTTTTGTAATTTACGTTGTAGGCTAAAAATATAGTATGGTCTAAATTTGATTAAAGTGTAATATGACTTACAAAAGTTAATGCAAAATTTGAAGAGTATTTCCCATACAGTAATGGCACAATTTCACTTTTACTTGCCGTAGTTTGTGTATTATCAGCAAAAATAGGCATCGATAAATATTTTAAAACAAAATTTCTGATGAGAGAAATGTTCACATTATACAAACGTTAAATATATGGTATTTTAATAAGGAAGTATAATATGAAGGAGTAAATATGGTAATTGAGATTGGAATATACGCATATAGAGTTAGGGGGCTCTGCCCCCTGCGAGCTATGGCCGCCATCCCCCGTTCAGGTTTCATAGCCTCTAAAAACATAATAATGCGTCCTGTTTAAAAAATATTACCAGGTTTCGGAAGATTGAATGATATTATCAGTATAACACATGCTATCTTCTTTAATCGGGTCGTCCCGTTTTTCCGTTTGAATTGAGTATTTTTCGGTTACCATGACCTCATCCATCATTGTCGTAACAACTGATGGCGATTTTCAAGATTGATAAGTAAGACCAATTACACATTTGAAAATCAGCTTGTATAAAATGGTTAGATTTAAAATGTTGTTATCTTTCTGACTTTTATAACGACTCTATAGACAATATTCTTCCTTTAATTTTGAGGTTAAAATATTACGTCTGCTTGGGAAAAGCTTTCAGAACCAAGGTATTGAAAAACATTGTGTTTTGAAATTTTTAAGCTTATATTTTATGTTTTGATCGAGTTTTAGATATTTTCAGGAACAGGTATAGCTTACTCATGAATTCTTTTCTTTATTTTAATACACCATCATGCATATTTCACAATGTACATTGTTAATATTAATTAATATGAATATCCCCATTTTCTAAAATGTATTTATCGAATAATAATTCCTATAAAATAGAACGAAAGCATTTTGCGCGTACATTTACATGTATTTACGCTACATCAAGTGATGTAAAGTATAAACAAATTTGCTAGTCGCACTACTTTTATGCCATGTGGCGCCACATTAAAACTCTCCAGAGTGAAAATCGTTTTAATATATGACGTAATTTTCACTATTAAATGCATTTCTCATATAATATAATAATTTATTTATTTTGAACTTTTTTCCTCTATCAAGATTCACAGGTACATATATTATTTAGTTTAAAAGTGTTTCGAAACATTATTATTTGAGCTTTTTAAATATGACCTAATATTCAAGCCTAATAATTTAATTATTTTAGGCACTTTAAATATGACGATATTTAATATTTCGGAACTTTAGATATCACGTAATTACCACCTATAAACGTGTTTCGCGTGTAATAATTTTATTATTTTAAAATTTTCGTACTTTTTTAATGTTCACGTGTAAATAGTCTGACGTAATTTTCCCTATTTTCTGCTTTTAACACATGATCATTTAATCCTTATTTTTAAATTTTCTTTCTGTTTTAAATAATTTCTTTTTTCAATTTCAATTTGAAAATGACGACGAAAAACAAATATAATTTTTATTTTTTCAAATTTTCCTGAAAAACATAATTTAATCACAATATTGTTTCACTATCGATTGGAATAAGACCAATGTCAGACGGGCGTCTTTTTTGCTGGTTTTTTGCTTGCGTATTATCCATCGTCAATGCTATAGCATTGTGAATGGATAATACATAAGCAAAAAAGCAGCAAAAAAGACGCCCGTCTGACATTGGTCTAAAAGATAATTCCAATTTCAATTTGAAAATGACGAAAAAGAAGAAATCTAATAATTCCTATAGTTTTTTCCTGTTCTCCCTTTTTACCCACAAAAAGGGAGAAATTTAGTTGCCATCATTACAGAAATGTCATTAAATTTAGAAAAAAATATAATATCTCGAAAACTAATTCAAAATTTTAAAATTCTAATACAGTAAACTCTGTGTAAGGCGGAATCAATCGGGACCGAGAAATTTTTCCGTAGTAGATAGTATTCCGCCTTAGACAAATGTTACTCTATGTCTATGGATTCGCTGGGACTTGAAAATCTTTCCGAGTTAGGCAGATTTCCGTCTTACACAGAGCCCGCCTTACAGAGAGTTTACTGTACCAGTTTTGACGCCTGTGGATCAATAGGAATAATTGGTGTTAATTTCACCGCCAAACCTTCCATATTTTAGGAGAAATAGCCGTGAAACATAACCAGTCGTTTCATAAATTCGTTTCATTAGGATTTTATAAATATAGAGTAGATATATATATATATATCAGGATTTCAGCAGTTTTTTTTTTTAATTCCTGGTTTTTCTGCATTAAAATGGCATGGTGCGCATTATGCACGAAATATAATGTTTCCTGGTTTGCCTTATTAAAAACAAGATTACACTTGTAAATACCATAAATCTGCAAATATATCAGTTCGTCTTCATTCTATTATTATTATTATTATTATTATTATTAAATAAACTATTCTTTTTAACAATTTTTAATTTTTTCCACATCAGTGCTTTCTTAAATCTATAAAGAATTACTATAAAGGAAAACATGTTCTTTTTTGATATAATGATTCAAATAACAATGGTAAACGTTCTCACTCTCCAATTTGGTATTACATACTCTGTTAAAAGAATCAATGCAATTGTATGTCACTATTCATCCCAGTTATGTTAGATTAAACCCTTTCTTTATAATTTTTTCATCTAGAAAATTAGGTATTTGCAAATGAATTTGTTAAAAAAAGAGTACAAACTCCAAGAATATAATCATAGTAGTGTAACCGGAAGTTCGTCACAGACCGCGAGCAGACGATAAAAGATCATCCTTACATTGTATTCTTCTGAAAAGATTATTTTGATGCCGTGAATGTAACCAGGTCACCGTGAAGCTATGCACTATAAACAATCCCTCTATCTGCTTCTTTAGCTAACAGTACTTTGAAAAAAAAAATAAAATGTAAAGCAAATAAAAGTTCTAAATTACACTGGAAAATGAAACTAGTTACCAATGTTACGGAACTAGTAATAAAATAGAGAAAATGTTGTTGTTTTTAACGTGCTAAATATGAATTTAGTGTATATTCACAATAACATTGCCAGGCGCAGTAATGAAACAAGTCGGAAATTGTACGTGGATTTAATAGAATGAAGAAAACTTTTATTACTATCTTTTTAAGCTTTGATTCGATTTTCATATAATTTGAAATGAATCGCCAAAATTCTGCAACGATTACAGATATTAAATTTCAAACCATTCGGTTGGGTAGTTTTTTGCGCTGTCATATGAGGACAGACGGACCAGACAACTATAGCTGCTATGTATTTATATAATTACCAACGCAACTAAAAAAAGAGACAGGGAGATTAAAAAGAGGGAAAAGTATTTCCTCATCCGGCTACTGTAAATACATAAACATACTAACCGTAATGTAATTTTCTTTTAGCATATTACATTTGCGAGAATTAAATAACTCCGAGGGAACACAATTCGAAATTTTTAATACTAGATTATCCAACATAATCTTAACGGGTTGCAAATTATATGTGAAAAACATTTTTAGGTGCGTTCGTAATTATTTAAATACGTAGCACCTATAGTCTTCGTTCGTCTTCTTATACCCTCCGTCTGCCTGTCGTCCGCATATAACAGAGAAAAAACTACCCGGCCGAATGGTCTGAAATTTTAAATATATAATTGTTGTAAAATTTTGTCGAGTCATTTCAAATTTTATGAAAATCGGATATATAGTTTAATTACAGGTACAGTCAAAAGTTTTCCGTTACATTACGGCCAATTGGAAAAAAAATATTTCAAGTGCATTTTAATGATATTACAGCCTTTCGAGCAGAATGAAATTGATATGCATTTATGAAGTGCACTAAAATATACATTCAGCACAATATGCGGGGCAAAAAACATTTGTAAAACTATAGTACGAACGCACCTCATTTGCCACGTTTGACGTACTATTTCCAACTTGTTTTAGAATGAAAACTGTAATAGTTTTTTTTTTTTGCATTTAAAATGTTTTTTTTTTTTTTTTTTGGATGACCAAATAACAACACCACAAAGCATTTTTCTATGAAAATTATCAATGCTGTATTTATTTATTTTTTTCAAAATAAAGTATTCCTTTCCTAACTACAACATAAAATACACAGTTACTTAAATACAGGGGGTTTCACAAAGGACCAATAACTTTAAAAATCAATAACTCGGAAACGGTGATAGATAGAAACATGAAACCAGTGGTATGTTTAATAAAAAAAATCGTAAGAATCTTATACATAAATCTTAAAATTTAGTTCAAAATAGCCCCGATAGATGGCGTTGAGAGCGTTAAGAATCCTTGGGTGTGTTCAAGATGAACGCGCGCAGGCTCAGGAGACAGGAACATGGAGTGGGTCTTTATCGTAGATGGAATAAATTTTCAGTACGTTCAGGAAAGGATCTTGGATTTGATTAATTATTGTGCTAATTATAAAGATAATCTGTTGCAAATGAAAGGTAAGCTAGATAGCTGAATGGACAGAATATTGAACTCGAGACTAGGGGTTATGGGTTCCAATCCTCCGCGCCCCAAATTGTGTTTATGATTTTTTCAATTTATTGGTTGCTTTATATTTTTCATAATAAATAAGATATTTTTGATAAAGATAAATTTTTATGTTAATAATACAGAAGCACATGTGAGTTTTATCGAGACTAGGATGCAGATAATATTTTACAGTGTTAAAATCAACATGGAAAATATAAAAATAAAATGTAATAGATGTATATTATTTTAACTAAAAATATCTGAACACATATTTTCTAGAAGAGATAAAATATATGGGGTTTGTCGTCTAGTTTTGTAGTGAATAAAGTATGATTAGAATGTTTATAAATTTTCAAGAATGTTTATAAATTTTAAAAAATATGATCTGCATCCTAGTCTCGATAAAAACTCACATGTGCTTCTGTATTATGAACATAAAAAATTATCTTTATCAAAAATATCTTATTTATTATGAAAAATATAAAGCAACCAATAAATTGAAAAAATCATAAACACAAATTTGGGCGCGGAGGATTCGAACCCATATACCCCTAGTCTCGAGTTCAATGCTCTGTTCTTTTCATCTATCTAGCTCATCTTTCATTTTCAACAGATTATCTTTATAATTAGCACAATAATTAATCAAATCCAAGATCCTTTCCTGAACGTACTGAACATTTATTCCAACTACAATAAAGACCCACTCCATGTTCCTATCTCCTGAGATCGCGCGCGCGGCGCGCTTTCATCTTGAACACGCCCAAGGATTCTTAACGCTCTCAGCGCCATCTATCGGGGCTATTTTGAACTAAATTTTGAGATTTATGTATAAGATTCTTACGGTTTTTTTATTAAACATACCACTGGTTTCATGTTTCTATCTATCACCGTTTCCGAGTTATTGATTTTTAAAGTTAGGGGTCCTTTGTGAAAGACCCTGTATAATTCATGTACCATAAATGTCAACGAAACTGCAAAATTTCTCTGAAATTTCATAACTATGCAAATTGCCAGAGGTTATTTTTATCAGAGATAATATGTTCTACCGCGAGTGGGAAAATGAATTCTAATACGTCTCACAATTGAATTTCTAGATGAAATTTCGAATAATTCCGTCTTTAGACTTACGTCAAACTAATATATTTCGTAATGCGTTTAAGCTTTCAGGCTGTTCTCAAATCCAAAGGAGAAACTTTGTGACATTATTTTTGTTCGGAATCGCATGAAACTGGCAGGTGTTGCTATTCAGAAACTATGTAATCGAAAGACGTTTTCCGTTTTTTGTAAAGTCAATAGATCTTTCAAAAAATACTGTCAAAGTTGGCGTTTTGAACCGAATTTCCGGACGAAAGTTGAAAAACCAGTCAGAGAAGGGAGAAAAACGTCTTGTCACGTGATCAAAATCGCTTATAGCTCAATAGGTAATTTATTTTTTAAAAAATGGAAAAATCATTTCGATTCCAAATCGTTTCCAAGACATATTTTACAGCTTGCGCTTAGGGTTTCGGCAAAATGGATTGTCATATTTTTATCAAATGCTAACATGTTATGTAATAAACGACTGAAGCTGAAAATGCGTAACATTTTGATTTTAATATTTTTAAAATACACTTACTAATATATATATATTTTAAATATAGTATAAATATCCTCTTTTTAACAAAAATTTACTTTAGACTAGTTCCATGAGTACTTGTAGTGTAAGTCACAATCTGAGATTTTTGGCTACCAGTATTTTTTGACCAGAACGGAAAAATGTGACTTATTTATTGGAGATGCCTCATTAATTGTATAAAGCGAAGCAAACTTTTCGAAAATAACGCAGACCAACAAGCATAGCAGTTATCAGCTATCTGGCTTACACTACAAAAACCCATGGAATCTTTAGTATTATTAAAATAAAATAAAATTGTTTGACAGTAAGTTATTTTAATTAGACACGGTTAATTATTAAAAGAAAACTGTCTCATACGGCTGAGTATGGAAAGATGTTATAAATAATTTATAACTCAAAGTTAATAAACATTTTCAAATGTCAATCTCCACTTTTGACACTTTCTTTTTAATTCTAAGAATTAATTTATTCCGGAAAGCTTTATAGTTTATTTGGAGTATTATTTATAGTAGTATTTTTGTTAAATCTTCATGGCGTAAAAAACAAAAAACAAAATTTGAAGATATTAATGTTCAATTCACGTCACAAACTTTAGTTTATAGCTTGCTAAAAATTCAATCGATTTAAAATTTTTGTTTTCAGAGAGGTACATTGAATGGACCCATATTTTAGACATTTATTGTATTCAAAAGCTTAATTTTAAAATTCTAAAAATTATTAATGAATTCGTAGTAAAAAAAATATGAATTATCACCTATATCTATTCTAACTTAAACGGAATGGACCTAATCATAAATATGGATTTGTAACTTTACAGTTTATTCCTGTGATTATTTTAGAGGTATAGCGAAATTTTACTGTTTAAATCTCTAAAGGGAACATTTTGTTCTACCGTTCAATCACATATAAGAAAATTGAAAACAACCAGAATATTTATGTTAAAGATTTTTTAAAATAATATTTAGAAGATTCAAACATTACGTAATTTGTTGTAAACGTAGATCGCCACTACAAGTTTACTGGTTTAATTCTGTGCTTCTGTGAAATCTAAATTTAATTTTTCTAAATTTTCTGATATACTCCTAATATATTTTTCTTTATAAATCCATAAAAATTTAATAAAAAGTATAGCATACCCTTTTCCTGGCTGTCTTGACCCGAGGAAATTGAATATGGTGTCAGAAGTGGGTGTTACCTTAAACAAACAACAACAAAAAAAAGTTAGTGTAATTTTTAATATGTAGACGACTCCTATTTCAAAAATTGCAGTGATAATTTCACGCTTGCTAACATTATTTCTTTCTTTGCTTTTTTTTTTTTTTTAATCCTATAAGCAAATTTTAAAACAAAAATTTTATGTAATTAAATTTGTTTTGTTTTGATGTGGTAGTACTTAATTTCAATTTCATTTAATTTATTAAATCAAATTTTTAGTTAAAATATGATTTTTTGACTTGAAAAATTCAGGACAGACATTATTCCGAGTCTAAGGATGCCTTTGTTGTGATTTTATCTTAAACGATCTGCAAATGAAGCAGATGTAACCCCCCCCCCCCCCCAACACACACACTCACTTTTTCTTCTACATGGAATGTACAAATGAATACAATATTTTTAAGATTGAAGGCGCTGTATTCAGGACCACATTTACAAGATAATATTAAATCATCGGAAGCGTTCGCTACAGATTTCTCGCTTGCATTTAAAATTTTTTAACCCGGGAGAACTCGCTGCATGAGATTTTCTCTCACAGTCGTACTTTTTTAAGACTCTTATTTAAATCATTTTTCATTTTAATTAAAATTTCAAAATGTTTTTCAATTATTTTACCTATTTTGTGAATAAAAGTACTAAGCCAACCAAAAAAAGTTGATATTATATGAATGTAAAGTAAAAGAAAAGCAATTGGGCATTCTCACTAGCGAGTTCTCCCGGGTTTAAATGATTATTTTCGCATGGGATATTTGAGGTCCAATATTAATGGCAACAAGGCAGTTAAAATGCACGCGATTTGCAACAATGGAGCTAATGTTTCAAATAATAATTCAAACAATCGCAATATTATATCTATTGGAAAACTGGAAAAAATTTTGCGCGATATTTTGAAGCGTTGGGTTTGGCGGATCTTTTAGATTTTCATTCACCAATGCGATTTTGGCATTATCGACGTCCAGCTTAATTTTTGTGTCAATGCGGTTAATATTTTGAGTGTTATCGTGTTAACGCATTTTTTCACAGGAAGCTGGATCTGTACTCCGGCAGTTATATTCATTTTAAAAGTTCTTGAAAATCCTTCTTTTGTCATTATCTACGATAAAAATTATGCCAAAATGTAATTAAATTTCATAATTTTAGGACAAATGATTGAGGCTATAATGTCTTGCCATTTATTTAAACGTCTATTTCATGCTTTTATATGACTTGCTTCGCAAATATCTCCATAACTAAACATATAAAGTTGTTCAGAATACTAAAACCTTCCTCGTAAAATTAACTAACAAACGGTGCAAGTTCCTCTGAAATTTGGTCAGTAGAAGTTAAGTGATAAATTATGTTCCTTTTCCTTAAACGGGGTACATTTAATAAATATAGCAACTCTTTTTTTAACTAATGAAAGTAATAATGAATAATAAGGCATCTACCGGAATCCTAAAACATAATAATTGCCACAAAATTTATTTATTTCCATATTTGGAGTGCTTTAATCATAAATACCACGACGGTTATCGGAATATTCAAAGCAATGAGCAAATCTGGCAGTTAAAAAAATATAAATCAATTGAAGACCAAATGCTGATTTTTGTTTATTATCCAGATTTGAAGTAATGGAAGTAAGTTTCCATTTTAATTATGTAAGGTAATTATCTTCAAACAATTTACAGACCTTTTATGTTAGAGAAAATAATCATTAACATAATGGGCATTGTATATAAGTGCGACAACAATAAGTGCGATGAGTTCCCCGTCTATCTCTTTGTTCTGAGAAAGGCTTAAACAATTCTATTCGGCAAATTAGAGTATTATTATCATTTAATGCTTACATTTTAAATTTCTTCTTTTTTTATAACATGGATATGAGTTAGAGGTTAATTCATTTTGTAATTATTAACTTTAAGATTAAAAAAATAATCGTGTCATTCATCATTTATTTTTATTTTTAAAATGTATTCTTTGAGAGTATGTAATGGTAATTAGGAAGCAAATGAGTATGTAAGTTTTTAAATTACTTTTTTATGCTCAAAGAAAGTTCTGGTCTCTCAAATGGAGCATTCTATGTTATCTCTCTCTGCGTTTACCTGATAAAACAAGGTAGAACGTTCTAATTAAATCACATTGATGAATACTTCAAAGAAAAAAAAAAGTGAAAAAAAGAAAGAAAGAAAGAAAATTCTACACTGATAAAAATTTCGTGCTTAGGTTGAACCAAAATTTGGTGGTGCAATTTCCGAAACCATACGATAGTCTAAAACTTTACAATGAATACTTCATATGAATCACGAAACAGTATAATATAGACCCAAAATTTTATTTTAGGGTGAATCATAAACGTATACAGGCTCGGCCATCAGCTGGAAAAAATTTAAACCATGAACTGATTAAACTTAGAAAGAAGAAATAAAAAGCATAGTTTATGAAACACTGTCCAACACAATCAGAATAATGTAACAAAGTTTCATAAAGTGAAAGATCATGTCTAAGTTAGCAATTTGAAAAATGCATAAAGCATTTTGAAACTCGATTTCAGCAATTACCATTATTATTCGGGAAAAAAAATTCGAATCTTTTGTCCAGCCTTGTACATGATATATAGATTTGTATATACACAACTTAGTACGCAAAAAATTAGTTAATTTAGGAACCATAAAATGCATTCAAAAGGGAAACGCAAAACAATTTCCCTTTTAAATTTGAAAATACCTCCTCCTTTTTAGCAATTATTTTCAATATGAGGAAATGTACTCGCATTCTTTTGTACAGTCTTGTATATGATCTATTGAACCAAGTAGTATGCAAAAAATTAGTTAATTAAAAATACGCGCCATAATTGAAAACTCAATTCCACCAATTATTGCTCATAGAGAGTACTGCAACCGAATTCTTCTGTGTTCCAGTAAGAAAAAAAAATGCAATGCACACCATACTCTATAATTAGCATCTTGTAATGCACATCAGTAATGTGGTTTGAAATAGTGTAACATATTTAAAATGCACTGCAAAAGATTTTCACACATAGACCATAATATAACGAAATTCTTTTGAAAGCCCCTGTAAATGAACTGTAAATGCTACACACTTCCTTTTTAATACAGAACATGCCATGCTAAACCTAAAATAAGATGTGTCAATTATACAGGACAATTCAAGTACAGTGCACGGCCTGACAGATGGATTGACAGACGAAGCGAATTCAAAAACACTTTTGAACTATGTTGGAAAGGATTAAACAAAATTAATAAAATGTTGATGAATAAACTCGTAAACTATTGAACAATAAAGTGGTTGCAATGTCGTTTGCAAACAAGGTGCAATCAGAGTGAAATTTCCTTTTAAACATGAATCCTACTGTCACTTTGGACACTCAAGCTTGATGCGGGACTCGAATGTGATACCTCTTGACCCATAGAAAGCATTCTAACCTCTAAGCAAGCAGAGCAATCCCCAGTGCTCTAAAACAGCTTATTGAGAGCGTAAAGAACTATTTGTTGTATTGAATAGCTCCATTTTTTGGTGAAAGGTGAAATTATTTTAGATGTTAAACCACGAAGAAGATATTTTGAAAGTTAAGGCT
The DNA here is from genome assembly GCA_963932465.1 of Maratus speciosus. Taxonomy (NCBI): domain Eukaryota; kingdom Metazoa; phylum Arthropoda; class Arachnida; order Araneae; family Salticidae; genus Maratus; species Maratus speciosus. Next base: position 207,560,067 of record OZ010793.1, read on the forward strand.
TCTTCACAGGCTAGAAAATTTGACATACTGGCGAATCGAATTTATAAACACTTTCCAACATAGTTGAAAGTGAGTTTGAGATACACTCGTAAAATTTTGAACAATCAATTAATTGCCTATTATCATATTTTGCAAACACGGAATAATAATAATAATAGAGCGGACCTCTGTTTAAACAGGAATCCGAGATTTATCAGACATAGCAAGCGTTCTAACCACGAGGCAAGCAAACACATTCCTAGTGCTCTAAAGCAAATTATTGAGAGTGCATAGAACTATTTGTTCTGTGCACTGGCTATTGAATAGCTTCATTTTGGGGTGAAAGTTGAAATTATTTTCGAGATTGAAGATATTTTGAATGTCTCCTCCCAGTCAGACAGCAAATTCCCCTGTCTCATGTTAAACCTACGGATTTGAAATGCATTCGTATTTTTAAAATTTCACCTCTTAAATTAAAATGTTTACCTTTCTTCCCATATGTTCCTTTTTAAGGATGTTTCCTTCTTTTTTGACACAATGTTTCTAAAATATATACTTAATTTTATATTTAAAGTATTAAAATTTAAGTGAAGCAGACGAGTTGCGAATAAAATTGTGACACTTGAAATATAACTATGTATTGTAAAACAAATTCGTGAAATAAAAAAGAAAGAAACGTCCTTCGATAATAGCATGCAGAAAAAAAATACCGTAAGCATTTTAATTTTCAAAGTTGAAATTTGAAAAACGTGGATGCATGCCAAGCCTATAGGTTAAAAATTAGAGAGAGAGAGAGAGAGAGAGAGAGAGAGAGGGGGTGGGGATTGCGGTCTGACTGATAACAAGCATTGAGAAAAAAGATATTATGGTTCATCTAATTATTTTAGAACACTAAATAGTTTAATTGGAACTAAAATTTATAACAGTGCATAGCTTCCATTATTTTAGTTTTGAATTGACAACTCAATTATTTGCCCAGTGTTTATAATAGTTAGATAGTTGAACATATGCGAATATTTGCTCACTTTATCCATACATTAATACAAGCATGTGCATTGATGAATTCATGAAAATATTTCTGCTTCTAAAACAGGAAATATAATTTAGGTGCTGTATTCGGTGAATGATTTTGCTATGTATCTACACTGTGTCATAAAAGTATGAAACAAGCTTTAAATTTTTACCTTCTGGAGATTAGTATGCGATCTAAATTACAAAAGTAATAAAAAAGAGATGTTATCGAAAATACCATTAATTTTTAAAAACTTACACTTTTAAAATTTTTACACACCCCTCTAAAGAAAATTGGACAATTAGAATTTTTTTTCTTTTGAAGCAACAAGCTAATTACAAAAATATGCCTATACGTATCTTTGAAATTAAATGAGTTATGCTTAATTAAGGGGTTAATTAAAACGAAATAACGTAAATTGACAGAAGTTTGATCATGTTCGTGGATTACGAAGCCTGTAATTAAATTATGCTATTACCCTTGTTTTGCATTCATTTATGTTTTACAGTAAATAATTTTTTATTAAATTGAAAAAACAATAAAGACAATTTTAACCGTTTCTTTTAGTATCCCGAATTATCTCAGGTTCGTATGTAGCGCAATTAATTATTATCGCGAGATAACTCGGGCATACATGACTGTCACACGCGACTATTTTTCTATTCTACTCGCACCAACATTTTAAAAATGCAGATTTTGTAGTATATTTCGCTTTCAAATGTTGGCAAACTGCATGTAAAAGATTTTTGTTTTGAGAAAGTGGTGCCAGATAGAATTAAAAAATAAGTAATTAAAAATAATGGGAAAAAATATGATGATTTTTTGCAATTTTTTTTTCTCCAAAAAAGTGTTAAGGGAAGCGGTTAACACATAATTTGTTTAGAAACACTCGCACTAACAATGTCCATTCCTGGGATAATGGCCCAAGTTTACTTTTAAACTATGCTAGAAAGCGTTATCAGCCGAACACTTTTAATCCCTTGAGAGACAAATGATTACGTTCCTGTTGCATAATGTTAAACTCACACTGGAATCTTTTAAAAATTTTATTACAAAACATAAAAAGGCAATTTTATAACTTATTCTCCACCCAGTGTTGCCAGATAGTCAAAAGTTAATTTCCCCAAAATTTTTTTAATTTTCCCCAAATCAGTGTTTTTTTCTGCAAAAGTCCCCAACTCTGTTTTTACTCAAAAAGGGAATTTTTAAATTTTCAATTTATCACTATAAAAAATATTTAAGTAATTTGAGCTCAAAAATTTTCCCCAAATCAAACCTTTTTTTTGAAAAAATTCCCCATTTACAAAAAACAAACTTTTAAACTGGGCTGAATGCATATTCTGTAGCTACATTAAGAGAATGAGAGATATATTTTGCAGTGACAAGTTATTTTACGTTTGTTTTTAAAAGTATTGTCTAACAATGTTGGACTATTGTTACATTAGCTCCATAGCTTTAGATAATCTCTTATCAGTTGGGATTTGAATGAATCCGAGATGGTACGCTGTTTTAATTCTTTTTGTCCTCCCTATACTGAAGTTCATAATCATAATGCAAAGTATTTTCGCTGTATCAATCGATGTACTTTTGTATATCATAAGAGAAAAATATCTACTTTCCACATATTTAAATTATTTTTTTTTAAAGTACGGTGAAGAAATTCTACGTTAAAATCCTGCAGATTTAGTCACGTGCAGGTTTAAGCTGCTTAAGACTTTAGAGTCTCATGCATCTGTAATATCTGTAAACTATAGTGTAACATTGTAAACAACGAACACGACCACATCCAAGAGAATAATGATTGATATTTCCGATTTCTGGATTGTATTTTCATTTTTCAAATCGAAATTGAGTTCGGGACAGATCCAGTTTTTCTACAAGACCAAAAAGATATCTTTACGGAAAATAGTAAAAAAAAACGAAATCCCCAGATTTTTCCCCAAAAATTTTTTAGTCCCCAAAGATTTTCCCACGAACTTCTTGCCCCCCAAAAATTCCCCTAGAGGTTTAAAATTCTCCAAAATGGGGACAAAATCCCCAATCTAGCAACACTCTCCACCAAAGCTAAAAAAGTAAAATTTAATAAAATTTTTCTGGTACAAATATTTATTAATCGTAGGTGGTTATATCGCACCGTCCCTCAAGGGGTTGAAGAGTGTTTCAAGATTCGTTTGTAAACCATGTATTAAAAGAAAAAACTCGTATTTCAGTTTTCAAAAATGCCTTTAGTGGCACCTATGAGCCTCTTCACGCCCTTAGCCACATATGTGGATGTTTAGTTTTTTATAATTAAAAATTACTGTCAGTAATAAAAAGAGCGAACATTTGATAATAACTTATTCACTACGGTTGGTTTGGTTTGGTTTGTTTTTGACGGCCGATTATCTACACGAGGGATATAGGCCCAAGGGGGAGTGCCCTCCGTGGGGGTCTTTCTAAGGGAACCTAACACGTATTTACGCATGGAAACCCACGGCTTCGAAGAAAACCACGAAAACTCCGAAACGGTTAGGCCGACGGGCGCGATTGGGTTCGAACCCAGCACTTCCCGTCTATTCACTACGGAATCCTTCAATAAGAGAAGTAAAAAATTTACGGTTTGACTGCACTGATACTGTTATTTTCGATGTTCAGAAAAAAATATAAAACAGCGTGAAGTAATTTTTCGGCACCCAGTGGTGTTGAATTATTTGAACAAATCGTTAATATTTGATAAAAATAATATCAAATACATTAAGTTTTAATAATTTGTAAATATTTGTAATGTATTAAGTTTTAATAATTTGTAGAAATGTAAGAAAGAAATTTACTGTTAGTTTTTATTTTTTTTTATTTTATTTTTATTTTTTTTAAGAAATCATTTCACTCATTAATTACCATTAACGCTCAGCGGCAACAAATGTGAACGCTATTTTTTTGTGAATTTTTATTATTTTACTCATTTTTACTTTCTTCTATCTTTACAAGAAGAAAGTATTGGATTCGAGAAAATTTTCGAATTCAGGCTTTCGACGGATTTACACATTTTAGGGGCCAGAGATCTCGAAAAACATGTTTTCATAAAAGTCTGTCTGTGAGTCTGCCTGTCTGTCTGTCTGTATGTGACACAAATTTTGTGGGCGCTCTATCACAAGAACTAATGCACGGAATTTAATAAAAATTTATATTCAGTTAGTCTCTGATATAAATTGGTGTTGATTAGGTTTTGGTGTAAATCGCCCAGCAGGCGGTGCTGCTCTGCTGCATTGTTTTTCGATTTCCGCAATGTCTCTATCTCAAGAACTAATGCACGGATTTTTATGAAACTTCAGATTCAGTTAGTCCTTGATATTAGTTGGTATTTACTACGTTTTGGTATAAATCGCCCAACAGGTAGTGCTGCTGTACAGCATTTTTCACGATTTCCGCAATGACTCTATCTCAAGAACTAATGCGTGGATTTTCATCAAACTTTAGATTCAGTTGGTCCTTGAAATGAGTTGGCGCTGACTACATTTTGGTGTAAATCGCCCAACAGGTGGCGCTGCTATGCTGCATTTCTCCTGATCCCCGCAATAGTTTTATCCCAAGAAGTAATGTACGAATTTTAATGAGACTTCAGATTCACTTACCAAGTTGACATTAGTTGTTGCTTATTAGATTTTGGTATATAACGCCCAACAGGTGGCGCTGCTATGCAGATTTTTTTACGATTTCCGCCATAGCCCTACTCAAAAAGTAATGCACGGATTTTAACGAAACTTCAGATTCCGTCAGAAGTTGATATAAGTTGTTGCTGATTAGATTTTGGTGCAAATCATCTCTAACCGGTAGCGCTGCTATGCTGCATTTTTCAGGAAGTATTAACATGTTTGAGATAGCAGAAAGTTTTGGGATTGTCACTTCCCACTAGTTTTTTTTTAAATTCCTATTAATATAAAATGAATAAATCGTATAAAAAAGTAATTTTTTCTCACCATAAAAAAATCGCCCCTGAAAAGGTTAATTAAAAAAAAAAAGACTTTTTTTTTAACCCCTAATTTCGTTAGAAAAATTCGCACTAACATTGTCCATTCGTGGGATACTGGACCAAGTTGGCTTCTAAACTATGCTAGAAAGCGTTAACAACCGATCAATTTTAAAGAGTGAGATAAGTCATGAATAGTTTGTAAACTATTTAAAAAAAAACTCGTTGTATTTCAGTTTTCGAAAGTGCCTTTAGTAGCATCTATTAAAAAAATCAAAGTGTCAAGGTTTGAAATTCTTTTCCTGTTGATTTTCCATCGACTGACCTAAATGTAATTGAAGAGTGTGTGAAAGAGCATAAAATAAAAAAGGTTAGACGTGATATTATATTAATGGAGTCATTGTTACCTCTGAAATCCTCCTGTAATAATATGTTCTAAAATGACTTCATACCAAGGGAATGAGAAGTATTTGTACTTTCTTTTCTTTGATGGTTCATTTGGTGATTGCATTTATAGAATCAAAGAAATGATCTTTCTCAACTGCTTTTAAAATAGACGGTTTTGATCATGATGATATAGTCAAGAGCATGATGATGTGTTGAAACAGAACTTCTTTAAATATGTTTAAGAGGTACGTATTCAAAGATGTTGATGAACGTAATAGAGAATGGTGAAACAATCGAAGGTTTTGCATTGTGTTAAACTGTAATTTTAAACACATATTGCGCTTCTAATGGAATAGCCAAGTAATGAACCGGGTTAGAACGAACTGAATAATTTTTTACATGTTAATTACACACCAGAAGTGTAAAAAAAGAAGATTAGAAAGAAAAAAGGAAATCAAATACCTTTAAAATGACGACAGGGATAAGAGCGCTCCAACCCAAATGGTTGATTTTCACCGCTAAATTTTAATAGTATTCTTCGTTTTATTAAATGTCAGACAGTTTTTCAATAAATAAGATGAGAAATACTATTAAATTTTAGAGGTGAAAATCAACCATTTGGGTCAGAGAGCTCTCATCCCTCAATGACGGAACTGAAAGAAGTACAATATTACTATTAACCCCTTAAGGATCGCTTAATATTATTTGAAAAAACCATAAAAAAAGTACCTATTTTTTATTACGGAAATAGATTATTTATAAGATTTCTAAATAAAATATGATATTAGTTTTTTTTATAGGCGAAAATAAAGATATTATAGAACAAATTCACACTTGTAGAAAAGCCATGATGCCAGAATTCTGTGTCTTAATGTTTGTTTTAAACCATACAAATTAATGCGAATAAGACCTTTATTTTTCACATCTTAGATCTTTATTTATCATCATCACTCAAATTTTTACAAATAATATGCTATATATATGTCGTAGGCTAATTGAGAAATCAGGCTCTTTGCAAACAACCTAGGCTATTTGCAAAGAGCCGGGCTATTTGGAGAATCATCTCTCTTTTTCCAATCAGCCTGATATTTTTTAGGCTTATTGCAAAGAGCCTAGACAGCGTTAGGCCTACGACATATACATTAAACTTTGATTATTAATAATTTTTTTTGAGTGTGATACATTTGGAAACATGCAGTACAAAGTCCAAAGCCACAATCAGCACGAAACACCAAGTTCAAGAAGTACTATTCAAAGACTTCACATGGAAATGCCAATTAAATTTTTCTGGTTTCAGAAGTTCTTTTGGCAATTAAATCTCCAGCCCGGAAATATGACGGGCACGAGAAATAACAAATGAAACCTCAGCCCGTGATATTGAAGGGAGCGAGAATTAAGGGTTAAAAAAAATAGTATTCTGTGGCCATCTCAAAACTTCCGTATATCCAGCGTTTCTCAAACTGTGCTCCGCAAAACAATTCACAGTACGAAAAGGTAGGACATGTTTAAAATAAAAAAAAAAATTTATTAAACATATTTTAAAATTTAAAATTTGAAATATTTTTCACGAAAAAAAAAATGGGACAAATGACAACATCAGACAACAGAGAACCAAACAACATGGAGCCAGACAGAGGCTGGTCTCACTGTCTCCGCGTTTGTAAAGGGTGTTTGTTTTAGAGGTGTAGTTTTGAAATTGGCAACACTGTTTCTAGTCGCAGTCAATTTGAAAACTGACAGATGACTCGTGTGCTCACTATGTTTTGCCATTTCACCATGAACAGCCTTACGCCAGAACAACGCTTGCAAATTGTGCGAAACATCATCAGCTTATTGTGGGAGACATTCGGTGAGCGCATGATTTCGCGTAATGGACCTGTGAACCGACCTCCACGGTCATGTGATCTCACACCAATGGATTATTTTCAGTGGGGATATGGGAAGTCTCTGGTCTACGCCGATAAACCACAGACATTGGACCACTTGGAAATCAACATTTGCCGTATTATTGCTGATATACGTTCCCAGCTGCTCGATAAAGTGGTTGAAAACTGGACTTCCAGATTGCGCTTCATTCGAGCCAGCCGTAGCGCTCATATGTCCGAGATTAATTTTAAACACTAAAGGCATAAACTTATTTATTTAATAAAACCAATATCATGGCTATTAATATTATTTTTATGTGTTTTATTTCGTTTTAAATTTGTATACTTAAAAAAAAAAACACCCTTTAGAAACAATTAGAAACTTCGAAACCTTTCCAGAATTATCGGAAATTTGTTTATTTTATATAAAACTGGTTTTTTACTCACCTATAAAAATCAGTTGCATATTAGTCATCCTTCAGTCGAGAACCGACAAATTATAAAGTTCATTACATGTAATTTGTTACTTTTTAAAAATCAATATTCTGTAGTTTCTCAGATTTTTCATTTTGATGACAAAATATCTGTCTTGTGGAGGTTTCTTCAAATATAAAAGTAGTGATACGGGGAATAATGTCGATTTTATTTCAATGTATTGCTGCCTGGATTACGGGGTCCTTAAAAAACATCAAAACTTTTGTCAAGCCAATTAGAGTAGACGTGAAAGCATTAAATTCTAAGAGGTATGTACTCGTTTTGGTTTTATTCAATGTTTACATAAAGGGACATAGCACCCCAAATATATTAAGATATTTAGTTCTTTTATTTCTATTTAAAAAAAGGAACTGTATTAAATAAAAAAAAATATAAAGTCATGGCTGCGTAGTAAAGGAAAACGTTCCATAATCCAGAAATTAAGAAAATTAAACAAAATTTTTATTATTTATTTGCATTTCAGTTTCATTAGTTTTTAATTTTTTTATAATGAAAGAAAAAAATTAAAACTTTAAATAAAGTAATATTAGAAAAGTAAAAATTTATTTTGCCCCAATGAATCATTTTAAATGCAATATCTTATTTAAACTTTTTACTGAATTTATGCTATTTTTATATACAGCTAATGTTTATATTACTTCCTAATTGCAGTGCGGAAGAAGATAGTTTTTAAGTTATATTTAGGTACACCATCGACCAGGATGACTTTCTCTCTCTTTGTTTTTTTGCCTCTTGTTGTTTTTAAAGATTCAGAAATTGTTGAAATTTTCATTTATTCAATTTCAAATTCTTCTTTTTTTTTAGTTTCAAGATATCGGTTGTAAATTTTAAAAGTCACATTAAATATTTTTTAAGAATAGATTTTTTTTAAATTATTTTTTTTAAGTGGGAAAAAAAATTAAATCTTCAAATTAAGTAATCCTAGAAAAGTAAAAATTTATTTTTCCTCAATGAATCTTTTTAGATGAAATACAGTCGGACTTCTATTTAACGAACCTCTATTTTGCGAATTTCTCTATTTTGCGAACTTTTCCTTGGAACAAAGAACATTTTGCGAATTTCTTCATAAAATAACCTCCAAATAGCGAAGTGCATTCTCTATTTAACGAACTTTTTGTTGTGATCGACTTTTTTTTTCTCTCCATTTCTCAAAATATTTCTGGAAATTTCAAACTTATTCTTTCTTTAAACGCATTTTATGATGTTCAATTGCCTTGAACTGGTTTTACAAGGCGCCTTCTTTGTCAGCAGTGAGAATTCGGTAAGTACGGTGGACGAAGGCGATAATCCCTTAGAGTAATTTAAAAAAATGTGGATACATATGAGAAAAAAAGAAGAAATTAACCATGGTGTGCTGATTGGTGATTGTATTTCATTTAATTCTGAAATTGAGACCTCGGAAACACTATCCGAATTGGATATTTTCGACAGTGTGAAAAATACAAACAATACAGCAATGAATTGCGATGAAGACGAATATGATGAGGATGGAAATAATTATGATGCAGGAATTAACAAAAATTTCGTATGATGAAATGCTAAAATCATTTGAAGACAATCTGACGCGGATTATAGAAAAAAAATATTCATGAAGGGGTTTTTGGTGCATTGTAAAGATGCAAGACGTATTATGGGAGAAAGCACTATTTAAAAGAAAAAACTCAGGCAGAATTAACAAAGTTTTTCAGAAATGAAATTTAAGGACGCAGATGTTAATATATGGTTAAAATTATTTGTGATAATAATAATAAATACAATAATGACATTAAAATTCGTTAATTTTAATGTAAAACTATTTACTTTAAACAGAAAGTACAGTGTATTCCTGGACAATATTTTGTTTTCCGTGCAGATTTCAAAGATTTAAGCACATAGAAAAAATGAATTGATGACGGATATTGGTGGGTAAAATAAATAAAACAAATCGATATAATTTATAAAAAAAATGTGATTAATTACTTTTAGTAAAAATATTTAGTGTTTATGAATTTAAAAATCTGTTTTGTGTACTTTAAAGTATTTTAAAAGGTGAATCTCTATTTAACGAATTTTCCATATAACGAACATTTTTCCGGGATTCAGCGACTTCGGTAAATAGAGGTTCGACTGTATCTTACTTAAACATTTTGCTGAATTTATGCTGTTGTTATATACATCTAATGTTAATATTACTTTCTAATTCCAGTGCGAAAGAAGATAAAGGTGTTGCTGCTGTACAAGCTAGTTTTTAGGATGAATCATTGACTACGGATGCAACAGAATTCCTTGATCTATCGAACAAGTTGCATAGCTCAACTTCCTCGGATACAAGTTCCGCAATTAAAAAAAAAAACTTTAAAACGAAAGTATCATGATTCTTATTTGGATATTGTGTTCGCTGAGACCACTGATAATAAACTTCAGTGCGTAATATGTGGCAAAGCCTTGCCGAGCATGTCAGTGTTTCCAGCAAAAATTTGTCGCCATTTTGAGAGCGTCCATCTAGAATGCAAGGATAAACAAACTGAATTTTTCAGAAGGAATTATAAAGAACTGAAGAAAGTCCAGAAATGTATATCGTATCATTCAAAAACTGTCAACAAAAGGCTTTGATGGCATCTTACGTAGTCAGTCAGTTTACCGAATTTCTCAAGCTGGCGAAACCGATACAGTTGCTGAAAACCGTATCAAGTCTTGTGTAAAAGACATTATCGAATGCATGTTTGAAAAAAAAGGCTGCAAAAGTGATAAACACAATTCCTTTGTCAAATGACAACATTTCGCGACGAATCTAGGACTTAGAAGAGAATGTGACAGTTGCTTTAATTTCTCGTATAAAATCCACCAAATTTTAGCTTCAAATAAATGAATCAACCGATGTTACTTGTTTGGCAATATTAATGGTATTTGTGCGCTACCCATATTTGACTCTTTTCAAGAGGATTTACTTCTTTTCAAGTCTTTACCGACCACCGCAGGTGGCACTGAAATATTTAAATTATTAGATGAACTTTTCACGGGCAATAGCATCCTATGTGATAACTGGTGTTGACGTGTGCACGGATGGAGATAAAGCAATGACTGGCAAGATGTCTGGTGCAATCGCAAAATAAAAGAAAAAGCCAAGGGGTGCAGCAGTAGCCACTGCGTACTTCACCGACATACTCTTGCAATGAAGAAAATACTATCTTTTATAAAAGAAGTGCTGGGTGAAACTATTAAAATAATAAATTTTATAAAATCATGACCTAAGAATACCAGATTGTTCAAAATCATATGTGATAACATGTGGAGTCTGCATACGTCTTTATTTCTTCACGCAGAAATAAGGTGGCTCCCTCGTGATAAAAGTTTAATGCACCTCTTTGAACTATGGAATGAAGTCAGAATCTTTATGAATGACAATGGTTTTGTTTTGGCAGAGAAGCTGTGCGATGATCGTTGGCTAATGGAATTGGCGTATTTGGCAGATATTTTTTACAAAAGTTAATGATTTATGTCTCCTACTTCCAGGAAAAGCAGTAACTGTTTTTGCTGCTACGGATAGAAAAAAAGATGAAAAACGAAACTGAAGTATTGGGTAGAGTCCCTCAAACACGGAAACCGGGATTCTTTTACTAATAAAAGGATTTACAGAAGAACCCGAATCAGACATTCCTGTGGATATCTTAAACGAGTTTGAAGTTCATTTCTTGCATTAGATTGATTCTTTAAACTCTTATTTTCAGAAAGGATTAGGGTAAAGTGTCCATATTTCGCCCCCTCTCCTAATTTCGTCCCCCCTTAAATTCTCCACTTCTGAGAAATTGGCGCCACTTATAACGCAAGGCACAGGGGAGGGAGGTAAAAGGGGTCATTGTTGAAAGTTTCTTTCTCAAAGACGCATAGACAAATTAAAGACGGCGAATTTCCCGTTTCTAGAAGACCCGAGTTCTTATTACGTCGTTTGTAGAACGTTATTTACTGTACTATAAGTGCTTATTTCTTATTCATTGTATATATTTTTCGTTGGTAAGATGCTGACAGTAGCATACAGTGAGTTTTAGGACACTCTGTTCATCTTACGGGAACTGAAGCTCCATCATATTGGGAAGTAGTGATGTGGCCTCAATTCCGTCCCCCTTGCAGTTCTTATTTTCGTCCCGGGGACGAAATTAGGAATGCTTTTTCATGACTTTTTTTCAATTTTTTCCTCATGTTTGGAGGGCTAATGTTTCGTTATGTTTTTCGTCCACTGATAATTAATACATTTCTTTGTGCCTTACTTTAATGTAAATTAAATTACTTACTCATTTAGAAATAAATTTTGATTTTGTTATACGTTAAGCCTCGGCGTATTTGTTTTTTTTGGGGGACGAAATTGGGACCACTTTTTTCTGTTGCATTTTTTAGATACTTTTGAAAAAACAATTTTTCGCATTGTTAAAATTTTTTTATACGACATATGCCTATATTTGCGTGGGTAGTTCATCTATGTAAAATCCAAATTTGGTAGATTTTCACTTAAAATTACAAATTCCAAGGGCCTAAAAGTGACTGGGGGACGATAATAGGGCACTTTACCCTACATCAAAACATAAAAGAAAACGTTTGGGTTGTAACACCTTGCTCTATATCCAATAAAACGTCGTCTTTGACATCACAGGAATTTGAGGGCTTACTTGATTTGACATCAGATACAGCGATAAGATCAAAGTTTGAAACTGAAAAATCAAGCTGCGTTTTTCGGTGTAAGCTAAAACATGAATTTAAAATCCTATCAGACAAAGCGAAACTTAGTCTCCTGCTCTTCGCAACCACTTATTTATGCGAAACAGTCTTCTTCGAATACGCCGCTTCTAAAGCAAAATACAGACACCGCTCAATGCAGAGCAAGATAATTAATTAGTTGCAACTATCCGAAATTCAGTCAGATATAATCTCATTGTGCAAATCCAAGCAGCCTCATACTTCTTATTAAATTCCTGTTTCACAACAGCTAACCAAGATAAAATTTATGACAAATGTAATAATGCCAAGTTAATAAAATAACAAATTGTGGATCTGCAGTATTTACCCTGAATTTATTTTCAACTGTCTTTTTTTTTATTTTGTGTTTTCTATCTGCAATGGGAAATTAGTGCAGAAAAAAACAATTTAAACGGTGAAATCTAATGTCCTGCAAGCTTAAATGACAAAACTACCTTGTATCGTCAATGCTATTTTGTCGTTCTAGTTACTAAATACAGTATATAGCTGCGAGATAAAATTTAGAGTTCCACTTTGAATTTCCAATTTCAAGGTACTCCGTGATCGAAAAAATTTGAGAAATTATGGTCTATACCATTCTAATGTAATAATTTACAATAGCTTGAACGTTTAAGAAGATAAAACAGTGTATTTCTTCGAATTTAACGCGGAATTACAGTGATCAGAGAATTTAAAACATCCCTGTTGGAAATAAAAAAATAATTTCACATACACATTTATCATGTAACTCAAATATGAAATTTAGTGCATCTCTACACAAAAGAAAATAAGATACGGCAATAATATTCACTTCAAAAAGTACAGGGCTAATACACGGTAATCGGGTCCACAGCCAAAAGTTGGCTTAAAAAATAAACGATTTTGGCGGCAACAATATGAATAAAAAATCCCTGCAGGCGGAGGTAGATTTCGAAGTTAAGTACTAATTTCACCAACAGAAACCAAATCAAAATTAGGGATAAACCGAATCTAACATCTTTATCTGGTCGCTTTTGACGAAAATTTGTCAATGTTTTGAGAAAATTTATAACAAGTTTAAGTGAATTTGATATCTTGAGAATTGACGAAGTTATGAATTTTTTTCTGCCTAAAACCCTATTTTTTGCGCCTCTTCAGACCATTTTTAATTTTATCAAAAATCTATGATACATAAATTTTTGGCCCTTTTCCTAGAAATAATAACAGCTTTAAACTGATTTGATATGCGTTATAATTAAGAAGTTATGGGCTTTTATTGGTTTTTACAAAACCCCTCCCTATTTCCATCCCTTGGTTCGAATTTGCCCATTAACAAACTTGACCGATATTTTCTACCCCTTGATTTTATGTATCAGTTTTCAAGAGAGTTGTGCAGAATTATGGAAGTTATCGAGTCCTTAAAAAAGTGATATATATTTATATATATAGTTTTGAACTTGGGGTAGTTTTGGGTTCTAGGGGTCATGATTGGCGTAGATTTGCAAAATGTTTTCAGGAATTCCAACATAGGGGAGAATGTAATAGGTGGTATTTCTTACAAAATTTACCTAAAATCTATGAGAGTTACAAGAATGGAATTAATAATATTGCAAACCACGCTCCCTAAATTGCGTTAATGTGGACTCGACACAACAAATAAAATAAGTTTTTTCCAAATTGTAGTGTTTTTTAGGTGCAATTTTACCAATAGAATACATTAATAGAGAAAAAACGATTTTTTAAATTTTAGATAAGGCGAGTTTTGAAACTCATGTCCTCATATATTTATTTATATAAAATATCTTTGAATTAAAATTTATCCGACGAGTTCATTTAACAACATAAGCCAAATTTCTAAATGAAAATGGGCATGTAATAATACTATACATTGTTATACTAAGACGTATATTAATGTAAAGCTTATTGTCAAATAGAATTAACGCACTAGGAAATCTCAACAAAATATTGACAATATTAAGCATTTTAATATATCGATGATACCGAACAGGCAAGTTGACAACTATGTAGAAACAATGTTTCTAATAACATAATTTTAGAATGTAATAGGTATTTTTTTTAATTAAATGCATTTAAAACAATCCAAATTACAGAAAATGTATCTTTTTCTGATGTTAGATAAATATTTTTTGTTTAGTAATAGCATGAAAAGCCTTTTACTTCTTTAGAATCGCGTATTTCGAACGCCGGATTATTCGAACTTTTTCTCAGTTCACGTGTGTTCGAATTATCAAGCGTCACTACTCCTATTTTGCTGTGATTGTATCTGTAGTAGTGTTTGCCATTTAAATTCTCGCTCTTTGTGGAATGCAGGCAGTCGTCGACTATAGAAGAGTTCGCAATTTCGTACATATTTTTCTACTGAATTTAAAAATTATGTTATTATCCATAAGTATATCCTCTTTGTTCCCGAAGCTAAAATAATTCTTCAAATACTCATTCTTGGTTTTAAACAAACAAAATGACATCATAGATGACAGTAAAAAGAATTTTTCTGAAACTGATACTTTAGAGGACTAGTAATTTAGGTTCATAAATAGGGATCTAAAATTACAAATCCCTTTAAGGGCTCTCAGGACTCCTAAAATTGGAAAAAAGAAAAAAAAAAAGACCATTTTTAACATTTAATATCTTAAACTGTATTTGATTTTAAGACACAATTTTAACTGGGATGAAAGATGCCAGAAAGTATGAAGAAGAAATTATGCTCTTTCATTTGAAATATTTAAAAAATTGCAAGATGCAGAATTCGCATTTACAGGGGGTTCCAAACTGTCAGACATTTGGCGAGCAGAAAATCACCATAACAGATTACGCGCAGGATTACAAAAGAAATTTTGCAACTAGAATGAAAATTTTGGTGCCTACTTATACTTCAGATTAGAATAATTATCCTGAACCTAAATAAATTTGTACTTAAAGCATTTTTATATTTTTAATACAAAGTTGCATTTAGCTAATGCAAAATTAGAAAATTTCAACTATATAATCAACTAAAAAAATATTTTTTTGAACAATCAAAAAGAAATTTTAAGTTCCGTTTATACAGACTAACATGAAACATATGTTTTGAAAATTTGATGAAAAAATAATCAGAAGTATTTGAGATATCGTGCGCGTTATGCCCAAAAACGTCATTTGGAGAAAAATGACGTTTTTGGGTTTCGTAAATGCCGTTTCAGTTATTGAGCGGGTATAATTCTAAAATCCATACCTTCTGTTGTAATGGGAATTTCAAGGAAACAATTATATCAAAATGTTCAGAAAAAAATAAGAGTTTAACATCTAAAAAAATTAAAATTTCATTTAAGACTCCTGAGACCTCTTAAAACATCAATTTAACTATCACTTACCTAAATTCACACAATCCCAAATTTAAGGCCTTTAAACAAGTGAATGATAAAAAAATCCTCAAAACATTTTATTGTAAATGATTTCAGTTAAATAGTTATGAATATTTCTAAATTTTTCGGCCACACTGTCTTGAAGGCATTTTGCAAACTCAGATGAAAATAACATCTATTTTAGGAGAAAATCACCATAGATGTTGCCATTTATTGGTTCAATTTTAAAGCAAACATTCAGCTATAAAGAAATGAAGTCAAAATTGCAAAAAAATCAAACAGTTTAGTTTTTATGAGAAATAGAATAGAGATCCACATATGTGGACCTATATGTAACGAAGGGATTATGGAAAATGCGCGCTTTTTATCAAATGAACTCTTGGTTAAATAGACAGAGATGAATTAAATACAAAATGAACAATTTTGAAATTGTGCATCAAACGTGGCAAATGAGGTGTGTTCGTACTATAGCTAGTTTTTATAAATATTCAGATTTTTGTGCAATAACTGTTGCACTCTCATGCAAAAATGCATGTGTACAACATTTATTACGATTATATATATTAAATTCATTAATACGGAAATAATATGACTCCATCTAAAACAGGGCGTAATCACCATGGCAACCTAAAAACATTTTCCATCATGGGGTATAAAAGAATTATATATCTATGATAGGATGTAATATAATAATCACTATGGCAACCTAGAATCATTACCTATCATGGGGTGTAATTGAATTAATTACCCATGATAGAATTCAATAGAATGAAGAAAACTTTTATTAATATCTTTTTAAGTTTCTATTCGATTTTCATAAAATTTGAAATGACAAAATTCAGAAACGATTATATATATTAAATTTCAAACCATTCGGCTGGGTAGTTTTTGCGCTGTTGTATGCGGACAGACAGATGGACGGGCCAGACGACGACTATAGGTGCTATGTTAATTACGAACGCACCTAAAAAGAAGAATCTGGTAACAAACTCATTTCGGAATTAAAATTTTGACTATCGAGAATATGAATTAAAGCCATCACATCTCTTGATATATTACTTATCATAAATCAAGAACGTGATTCCAATACAGAGTATATTCCTGGTGTCCTAAAATGGACTGATTGATTTAAAAATTCAATAACGCGCAAACGGTGAAATCTGTTTTAGAAATTCTTGCAGGAGAATAGTGTACGATGTCAGGAGTTTCTTTTACTGTGACTCTTAGTTTTAGTTTCAATTACCTGCGATAGATGGCGTTGGGAGCAGTAGATGTCCAATCGAGACAGAAACAGAAGTCACTCAGCCATGGTGCCAATGAAGGAGGTCAAACGTATAGAGTAAAGGACATTACCCTTGGGTATAGTTTTGGCTCGAAGTTTTACGGCAGTATGCTTTGGTAATAAGTTACGGTTTCAATTTCGAGTGTGTTTGTGCTATTGATCTTTGTCCGGATTTTTTTAGACGTGAAGTATATGGAAATAAACTGTGTTTTAACAGATAATGAGAGTCTTTATCGAGTACGAGTGATATTTACCATAATTCCGTGCCATAGGATTAAAATGGAATGGGTTATATTCGTCGATAAAATTTTGTTTTTTGGGTCTCGATTCTAAGCTTAATCTGTGTGATTGTGTATGATATTATTTTTTAATCTGAATCTGACACCAACGATATCCAAATGCAGGGCTCCCAAATGGTCCGCCAACTGAATACCAATAAATTTTAACAGGAAATTTTATGGTAGGTTTGCGCTAGAATTAACTTTCAAAGGTGATTCCGGGGCGGTTTGTAAGAAAAATCTAAAAAGAAAATTTCCCTAAAATAATATTGGTATTCAGTTGGCGGACCATTTGGGAGCCCTGCAAATGATACCGACTGTGTTCATAATCATTCCTTAAAAATGAGATTGTAAAGGCGAATGAGACCCGCATCATACGTTTGACCTCCGTTATTTCCACCATTTCTGCCATTCCACTATTTCTGCCTGGAATCAACTCCTACTACTTACAATGCCATCTATCGCTCATATTTGAAACTAAAACCGAGAATCACAGTAAAAAACTCCTGACATCATACATTACTCTACTACAAGAATTTCTTTAACAGCGGTCAAAGTTTGCCGGTTTTTGAATTTTAAAATCAGTCAGACCATTTTAGGACACCCGGTATTATACCGCATGTGGAAGCGCAATAGAAAAAGTGCAATGTGCTACAAAACACTTTAAAGTGAAAAGCACAAAGAATTTTAATTTAATGTAGTAAACATCCGAGAACCAGCAACATTTTTAATCAATCCTTTTGTATATTAACTCATATCTTCAAATATGTGATTGTAACAATTTTATAATCTAAGCTTGAAGGTCCCTATGGCGATCTTCAATTATCGCGTTGCCACTCATTTCCCTTTGACTGAGGTATGTTGCTGCCCACGAGATCGCGACCACCACTATCTCGACAGCTGACGACTGTTTTTCAGATTAATTAACGCTTCGCGACTCATATACGTGCGACGACTTATGTACTTGCCGTATAGGGTGTGTAAAATTCTTGAACAAACAGTCCTGAACAACAGTAAATCCCTGAACCCTCCCCAACAAAAAATTCCTGAACAACAGTATTTTTCCGTAGAAACCTTCGCCTTTATCAAAGCACAAATTTTCGGAAAATAATTAATCCTAAAATTCTTTTCAGAAAAAGTGGTGCTATGAAAATAACAAAAGTAATTAATGACTGTCACAAAGGACTTAAGAAATGTCAATTACTTTTTCGAATATAAGCTTATATAAAATGTTTAAGTAAAAATTTTCTCCTCCTCTCAAACTATGAGGTATGGATCAATAAATTGTTATTTAATACTTTTGTATTTAAATTTGACGTTTATCTCTGACTTCTATTTTAAATCTTTATGCTGTTTTTAAACACCAATTAAAAAACCACATAAGAATATTTCCTTTCTATTATTATACGCAACATTATTGCGATAATCGTTTAACCAATTCAGGATACACGAATCAATAATACATCATTATTTTTCACTATATTATATTGTTTTCATAATTTAATTCAATATATTTGGAATTTGAATTAGATATTTTAACTTAGAAATCTAAAAAGTGTTGTTTTATTCAAAGAAATTTCACAACTGCTTTTAAGCAAAACTTTTGAAAAGTTTGGAAAAAATTAAAAAAAAAAGTTGTAGCATATTTAAAATGTTAGTTATATTTACAAAATAAAAATAGATATAAACAAAAGCTTTTTCTGAACAATAGTGGAATAATTTCCTAATTTCTTGATTTAATAATGACCAAAAATTCTGAATGGAATTAAGGTCTGGTGTTTGGAGAAAGATTTTTGAAGCATGCGGGAAACCTTATAGAATAAACACTCTAGTGTATATGAAATCTCGTCGTATATATTGAACTAGAAATATGTACAGAATGCGTATCAAAAGATAATTTGTATTGTTAATTTGTTATTAACTTTCCGAAATCATTATCAAGTGCATCGGCACATTTCATTTTACGCTTCAATTAGAATAATGGTAGAAAACAAAGGAAAATTTTTATAAGAAAAGGTAAAAGAATTTTCGAAGAAATTAATATTATTACACATATTCAGTGCATTAGGAAAAAGAAAAGCGGACTTCTTGCTTTACATTTTCTAATAATCGAAGTCATCCTCTAGGATCACTTAGGAACTCGAACTAGTACGGTAGGAATGAAGTAAATAAGAATAACATATGCACGTTAAAAATTTGTTTATTTTTACTACTTTAAATTTCCGGTAACAATTTTTTTTTATTATATTGATAAAACACAAATTCAAATACGAAATAGATGGATTCGATGAATTTACAAATTAAAAACGCCTAAATAATAATAATAAAAAAAGAGTTATGGTAGTAGCTTAATGAAGCGTTTCCTTATATTCATATGCATTTACATGCAACAAAATATATTGTTCTGTGAAGTTTTCTTCATTTAGAAGAGAATTCCTCTCTCTTCTTTCTGCTCTTTATTAAAATTGCTATTTTACTTTTTATTAAAACGATTAAAATTAACTTGTTTAAAACAAATTAAAAAAATTAATTATGGGAGGGGCTTGTAGTGAATTCCGATTAAATTGAATAATTACAATTATCGACAATTAATAAAATATTTATGAAAAAAAATAAATCGTTTAAAATAATTGCTAATTCCACCATCACAAAATAGTTTAATGTTTTTAGATATACAATTTAAGATACTGAATTCGATTGAGTTACGACTATTAAATTAATGAAGCAACGGGAGGCAAAAGGTAAAAAAGCCCCTTGAATGATACAAAGTTTTAACAGAAAATAAACAATCCTGGAGTATCGATCCATGTAATCGTTTTCCACATTGCAATTCTCAAGAGTTAAATCCCCTGAAACTATGGCTGGCCACTGGATAAGAGGTGGAGAATTCGATTCATAATCAGGCAGGATTCATGGATTAACCGCTTGGGGACGAGCGACCGGTATATTTGCTGCGTAAGGTGCTCATAATCCATGATTATTCTCACCAGTAAATTTTTATTCTAAATTTTTCCTAATTTAATCCTAGCATTTTCCCGATTAAATTAGGCAAAAATTTCTGCTTTGAAAAACCGCTGATAAAAGATAAAAAATTCTGTAAAAGACGCTCGTCCCGAAGGGGTTAACGTACAGTACAATATAGGACAGTCACATAGAGCGTTGTGGTAATGCAATGGGCGATTGCACAGTGTAATGACAAAGGTGAGGTAACTTCTGATACTCGGAATGTTTCTGCTTTTTAACATTTATCTTATTATGCTCTCTCTTTTTTAATGGCAACAGACGTCTTGTTTGAGTTTTCAGCAGAATCTTATAGTTTTTTTATTTTACATAAGTGAAGGGTGAGCGACATATGCCTAAAGATAAAAAAAATCTAAAAAATTATCTTTAACATTATAATTTAAGTAAAAACCTTACAATCGGATTTAAAAACATATAAAGTATATAAAAATATATGAAGAATATATGATAAAAATATATGAATATATAAAAATATATGAAGTATTATACTCTACAAGTCCCGGAAAAGTTCTTTTTTTGTTACTGAGAAAATACAGATAAAAAATTGGCAATTTAGAAAATAAACATTCCTACTTAGAAGTGAAAACATTTTTGAAAGATTTATAAGGCTTAATGTATAAAAACAACTGTTACGATAATCTGTTAAAAAAAATGAACGCAGAAGAATAAAATGGTGATTTTTAATTTTAAATAACATACAAGATTCTGCTTGAAGTAGTTTAATATAAGAGTTGAACTGTTGTTTCAATAATAATAATAAATGAAAGAATAAAAATGAAGTCATTTAAAAATACACTTAAGCAAAGTGCGTCTGTCTTGAAGAATATTAATGAATATATACTAAAACTACAGTGTATAGAAGTATATGGTGTAGAAATCAAGAAGCAAAACCGTATCCAAAAAATTACATTTTCACCAGAGGGCGCTATGATCGAGTCTATTGCTACAAATGAATGTACAGTAAAACTCCAATTATCCGAACTCCGACTATCCGAATTGCTTATTAACCGAATCGCTTTCAGAATTTCAGAAAAAAAATTAAGACGGAATTTAGCATTTGCGTGCCTTGAAATTGCGTGTTGAAGTGGATATAGCGTCAGCCCGAATGTGACCACATGCAACTTCTCACTGTCAAACGGATCGCGACTTGGCTGCCCGAAAACCAGGGTTGTAAAAAACCCGGGTTTTTTAGAAAAAACCCAGCCCGGGCGGGGTTTATTAAAAAACCCGGGTTAAATGGGCAATTTTCCCCGGGTAAATTAAAATGCCAAAATGTGGACGATGATTCTACCTTCTTCACAAATAATAATCTGTACTTTTCGTTTAGCTGGGCACCAGCATTTATATACATATTTATATACATACACATATGTAAATATACATATATATGTATATATATACATATTGTATATGTACACATATATTTATATGTATATATACATACATATATAGACATAATATAATTACAAAAGTACCTAATAATCTTCACAGTTGCCACTATATAGAGAAAACTAGAAAATCTGAGGGAATTTAAAAATGAGTATTAAAAACAAGGAATTTTACTAAACTTTGGTACTTTGCAAAATTTATACGTTGAAATTTTGAAAATTCTCAGAGGAATTACTCTGGGAAAAATTAATTTTTTGCTTAGGAAAGCGCAAGTGATTTGATTGCCGAAATAAGTGGCAATCCTGATCTCAAATACAATCTTTGTGAACATCTTCATAGTCTAATAGATGGGAATGACTTCATAGTCTTAATAATGATCTCACTATTTTTCTCTGTGCTTATACATGGTGTGTTTACAAAGTTTCAAGACTGTTCCTAGAATACAAAAGTTATTAAACATTTTTGTACAGTGAACTGAAATTCTTCGAAATATGACCCTTGGGCATGAACACACCGCTGCCAGTGTCTTTTCCATTGTTCATAAGCTCCCTGGAAGTCTTTGCGCGCAAGGCTGTTAAGTGACCTCGTCGAAGCTGGAATCATATTGAATCGTTTCCCTTTCGGGTCTTTCTTGATCCGGAGGAATAAAAAAAAGTCGCTGGGAGTGAAGTCGGGGCTGTAGGGAGGCTTGTGGCAGTATTGCCATATTGAACTTAGCCAAAACTTTGGCGGCTGCGAGCGACGTGTGAGAGGGTGCATTGTCATGGTAAACAATCCAATCGTATTTGGTGTCTGGACGGATGTGTTTGGTTCATACTGGAATGCACCACCATTTGAAGGATAAGAGTCTGGTGCACATGCCCAGATATCAGAGACGATTGGATTGTTCACCACGAAATATGCTCCCTCTCACAGGTCGCTCGCCACTGCTGAAGTTTTGAGTAAGTTTAACGTGGCAATACTGCCGCAAGTTCCCTACAGCCCCGACCTTGCTCCCAGCGACTTTTGTGTTCACCTGGATCAAGAAAGACCTGAAAGAAAAGCGATTCGATTCCAGCGATCGAAGCAGCTTTGACGAGGTCCCTTAACAGCCTTGCACACGAAGCCTTTCAGGCAGCCTATGAATAATGCAAAAAACACTGGCAGCGGTGTGTTGATGCCCAAGGGTCATATTTCGAAGAATTTTAGTTTGTTGTACAAAAATGTTTAATATGTTTTGTATTCTCAGATCAGTCTTGAAGCTTCGTGAACACACCCTGTATATAGATAGGATCCCTTTAATTTAAATAACAAACAAATTTTAAATTGAAAAGCTATCAATTGTATGTTTTTCAATTGTTTCCAATCTAAAAACGAAAGTAAATTAGTACAAATATATGCTCTAAGATACAAAGAAGTGAATAAATAAAACAAAAAAACCATAAACTGTTAAAAAATACATCATTTGTTCTTTTCCAGAAATATATTTTTAAAAACCCGGGTTTTATACCTGGGTTTTTTATAAAAAACCCAGCCCGGGCGGGCAGCTGGGCGGGTACCCGGGCAGCTACCCACTACAACCCTGCCGAAAACGGATGAAGACTGTCAAACAACTTACTTTGACCGAGATGTTCAGCGAGCAGTTACTTCCATTAACAGTACGGTACGTACAGTCGTGGGGGAAAAAAAGTAAACACCCCCTACTAACTTCTCAACAAATTATCGTAGAAGAAAGTTACTGGTACCAAACGATTGGAAATAAAGTCTACTTTTAAATGATGTATATAAAATTTGTTTAAGGGGCCATCTACATATTAAAACGAACCATAACTTTGTTTTTTTCAATAGCAGTACACAATTCTGACAGCATAACTGAACTCTACACCTTTCAATTAGCCTATAAATTTTTTTTTATATAATTCGTGCCATAAGTTTCCGAGAAATTAATTATTTTAAAACGAGCGTATTTTAAGGGCTGTATCCAAATTGAAGTTCCGAACTCGATTGTTAACCGAGAGAGCCACCTTCTTGATCAAGGCACGTTTAAACGTCAACGAAACCTGTTTGATTACAGGATAGCAGAATAAATTAAAAAAATTTACTCACTTCTATCATAGACTTCTTAAACCATCATTTTGCCGTTTTTTAAGCATAATTTGAAAACTACTTGGAAGAAAAATGCGAAATTTTGGATTTCCATAAAGCAGGACTTAATCAATCTAAATCCATCAAAAAAATTGTAGGTTACAATTCATAATTTTTTCGAATATTAATTTCATATTTCATAATTCCTATCATAGAATTATAAAAATTGCAAATTCAACATATTTAAGTTTGGGTATATTAGTATTATTGCTACACAAAAAATTAACACATTAGGAGCATAATTTCAGGAGATATAAATAAAAATATGAAAATGTAATTTAACATTAGAAGTACTAAATTTTGAATGTCTATAATTCAGAAACTTATCATTCGAATGACTTGAAATTTGGTTTCTAGGCATATTTTGAACCGAAGATTTGAAATATCTCGTTAAATTTGGGTACTGCCATTGAAAAAAAATGAATTTTGGATTCGTTTTAATATGTATATGGTCCCCTAAGCAAATTTTATACACACCATTTAAAAGTAGACTTTATTTCCAATCGTCCGGTACCAGTAATTTTCGTCTACGATAATTTGTTGAGGAGTTAGTAGGGGGTGTTTACTTTTTTTTTTTCACGACTGTACATACTGTACTAATATACAGCACTTGCAAGTACGCTTAACATAAGTGTTGCCTTTTCATTTAAGTAATCAAAAGCTCATTTTCTTTAAAAAAAGCTTTTTTCTTCCATTGTCAATATACATACAGTAATTAATTAAAATAAACCGTTTTTTCGGAAAAAATCCAATTATCCGAAGTTTTGATTATCCGAATGGGGTCCGGTCCCAATTGATTCGGATAGCTGGAGTTCTACTGTAGTTGTGTGTTTTTGTATATTAATGATAAATTTAAATTACGGGAAACTTATAATTGAACGATAAATTTTGCGAAAAACAGAATTAAAACGATTTATGTTGTAATACGCGATGCATTAGGAATGAACAAAAAACCAGTCATATATATTAGGTCATTAAATATGAAACGTCTGATTTGAAAGCGGTTTCTATACTTAGGATTTCGAAATTCACATAAGAAAAATTTGAATATTAATTTATTTTCATGTTATTTGTGGAATATCTATCATCTTATAAAAAAAAAAATAACTATTAAAACTTTCTTGTGAGAATTTGGAATTTCTAAATAAAAAAATCGCTTTCTAATCGGACGCTTCATACTTAATGGTCTAATATTTTAATCCTTTCAGTAGTAAGTAATTGTGTTTCTGTAATGTTGAATTCATACCGGAATTTTCCCCAAAAATTATTTCAAAATAAGAAAAATCAAATGCGTAACCTTCTATTTACATCAAAGTTATAATAGTAAAATTTAATTAAAAGATTCTGGAGAAAATTTTGATTAAAATTAGGTTACCGCCCCTCAAGGGGTTAAATGCATTCCGCACATCATATTTCTAAGTGCTATAACTAATGCTTAGTGTTTACACTTCCAAGCAATAAATTCAACTGCAGCGCCGCCTACGAAAATGTGGGTTTTTTTTAATATACATTTTAAAGCAATACCGGTATACGCGATTTTCACACTATATACTTCTTGACACTGTACTAAAGCGTAGCGCATAAACAGATTTCTGATACATGGGTAAATTTCGGCAAGCATGTTAATTTTCCCCCTTCGTCACTATCGACGCTAGTATTGCTGCCATTACAGGTTTTGCCGTAACTGTCCTATCTTGTTTGTTAATCTATGGTATTGGATAGGTGTAGTGGGTCGGATTCCACTTTAAACAGAAGTCCCGTTTTGTTTAGCCCTCGTGTGCGAAAAGTAACCGTTGTGCCTCCAACCTGAAACTTCTTTATAATACTAATGTGAAAGAAATGAAACTAACAGGTGAAACTTCCAAATATTACATAAAATGAGATCAAAATAAAAATGTGACTTGCAAATAAGTCAGATTTAGGATCCTAATCTACTGGAAATAAGATATATATCCCCTGGAAATAAGATATAATTTAAAATGCAGCAATAAATAAGAATGAAAGTTGGATACAAATTGCAAAAATTATCAGAGTAATATTCAAAGTTCACACAAATAGTATAGTTATAAAGAAGTAACTAATTTTGATTTCTGTATAGAAAAAAATTATTACAATGATTTACTAAATAAGAGGTTTTAAAAAAAAAAGTAATAACTATAATGGAAAAAAGCGAAATTGATTGAGATGTTAATTTTAAACCGAAAGAAATTTAAAATCTTCCAAGCAATACATGAATCTTCGAGACTTTAAATAATTTGCATAATCATGCAAAAAAGAAAAAAAAAATTCTGTCTACTAAAGGTGACAAAAATAGTAGTAGGAAAATGATTCTACTCCCAATCGGCGGGAAACTGTCTACTATCACAATATACTTTTTAAAATTTGCCTTGGTTGACATCGTCATATTAAAACGAATCAAAATATTAGTTTTCGCAATAGTAATATCCAAATTTTATAACATAAAAAAACCGCATCATTGAATTAGCCCAGATACGAATTTTCCTGACATTCCAAAGAAAAATGATTTGTGATTTTTTTTTTACAATGTATGGTTTTTGGGCATGTACTCATGTGAAACAAGTCCACATTTCTAAATCACGCTGTATTACATATATAAATTGTTTTATTTTAATTATTTTAACAGAAATATGAAGATAAACGCATATTTCAGTTTGGAAATTGACATAAAATTTTATTTTAATTTGCCACTCTTTTTTTTTATCTGCTTATAATACACGCAAGCATAAAATTTTAATAATTTAGACATCAGTCTCATTAATATTTGAATGTGCCCAGGTACCGTGTAATAAAACGCATAATGATGAATCCTCAAATGAAGTCTTCTAGCGAGAAATCAAATATCTGACACGAATGGCAAGATGAAGCTTCCAAATGAATTTGATGAGGTTTGATTTTGTGATTCTTTGCACGTAACTGTAAACTTATTACCTTAAAACAGAGATTAATCACGATTATTTGATAGAATATTTGCGAAGGCTACAGTACTTATCTACAATGGCGTAAGGTGGGTTTTGAGAGACAATTCATAATACTGCGCCTCCTAAATAGTGACGACTGTTTACCATGAAGTATTATAAATCCATGTTTATTTTTGAATCACTGAAAAATTAGCGCACTAAACAGCGATCCTTCTACTTCCCGTCATGCAACCTACGCAAAGTCACTTCTCATTTCATCGCTCTGATTTACTGAAACTAGACGATCCAACTCAAATTTCCCGGGTAACAGAACACAGGCGAAAACAATTTTTAATTGAAAATCGCAATAATTTTTTTATATTTAAAACGTATTTTTAGATTGCCCGCTAACAACACTAAAAAGCATTTTTATATGAAAAATATCAATTATGTCTATCCTATACATTAAAATCCTAATGAAACGAATTTGTGAAACGATTTTGTGAAACGACTTTATGAAACGATTTTATGAAACGACTGATTAAATGACTGATTATGTTTCATGGCTATTTCTCCTAAAATAAAACTAGTTATAGTATAGAACAACCTCATTTGCCACGTTTGACGTACAATTTCCGACCTTTTTTTTTCCTATGAAATAAGTTGATTAAATAAACGAAGGGGCTCAATTAGACCTAAGATCTGGAACTGGCATACGTAAAGTCATTTTAATTATAAGAATGTTTTAATGTTGGATAATGCATCGAAAGCGAATGACAAATTGTGTTATGCTGATGATAAATTTTAAAAGCCTTTTATCGCTTGGTATGTGGTTTTAATACGGGAGAACAATGCACGCAGTGCTGGAAAATTGGCGCAGAGGTGGAGCCTATTGATACCACTAAATTATAGTAGTATTTTGCCTCTTATCTAATGATCAAATTTCTGACTTTTTATTAAACTGAATAATACCATAAAAATTTTGTGGTGTCCATAGGCTCCACCTCTGCGCCAATTTTCCAGCACTGTGCACGTAAAAAGTCGCTTTAGTAATTTCTCTTTTTATGCCATAACACATATACAGTAGAACCTCGATTATTCGAAGTAATTGGGACCGACCATGTTTCGGAAAATCGAAATTTTCGGATAATCGAGAATGCTTGAATTTTAAGAATAAGGACAAATATATGCGCTATTTCTTTTTTAGTAACAAGTGCTTAATAAAAATAAAGCAATAGCAAAGTAGAAACACTAATTAGTTACATGAATTTTAATTTTCAAATCAAGTACTTTTTATGTATTTCACAAGGGTTTAAAACAAAGTTTTGTTTGTCGCAGTTTCGATTGCATTTGCTTTGCAGCTCTATCACGAAGTTTTTTTTTAATAGTATGTGAATTTCTTTTGAAGATTATTCATATTAGAATTCCTTAAGTGTAATTTACTATTGATGTAAACAAAGCATTCGTATAACAAAAAATTAACGAATAAGGAGACTTCAAATGTGTATTTTTGTTCTATGATTAACAAAGGTATGTAGTGTTTATCTTCTTTATTTAAATGTAGCTTTAAAAGTGGATTTTGCAGACGAGGAATGTGACAGTAAAAAAAAAAAAAAAAAGCTTTAAAAAAGGATTTTGCACATGAGAAACGTGATAGTAGAAAAAAAAAATGTTTAAAAATTGATTTCGGTTAACCGAGAGTTTCGGTTAAAAGAGTTTCGGATAAAAGAGGTTCTACCGTAGTTCAAAATATGCATATATTTACTTATCTGGAAAAAAAAGATGATGCGTCTCTCTAAGACCTTTCTCTTCACCTTGTAGTATTTAAACGTTCTTCTAAATCTAACTATTCAGCCGTAACCTTTTGTCTACAGAGGGGTTAGGAGATCTTTTGTTTTCGGATCTTCAAATAAACTCAAAAATGTATTGTGGTGAAGCCATTTCATGATATAAAATTAACAGAAAACTAATGATTAAAAATTACTTTTACAGAGAAACTTCAATAAATTTAATATATTTAATAAAAAAATGTTGTTAGGGATTATTTAGACTCGGACCAGAAGTGGACCAAGTAATGCATTTTTCGTTATTAGCGCAGTATTCATTACTTGAAATTCTACCGTGTTAAGTAATTTTCTATGCATCTAACGTTGTTGTTTTATTCTCAAAGATTGAATATGAAATGCGATTATTTCTTGACCTTGTGTGTAACGGCAGAGTGAAAAGATGCGGAGGTGGAAGTTATCAGGTTGCAAAATTTAGTGTTTTTATCACAAAGCAACATATCCGCAACTATAAGAAGGCGAGAAGAGTTGGAACGTAGTTGAGCGAATCGAATGTTAATGTATGGCTATTAACTGCTAGAACACTGTTGAATCATCGCGTGAACACTTTCAACACACTAGACTTAGCTATGTTAAATTTGAATATCGTGTATAATAAATTTTGTACCAAAAAATATAGCATGGAAAGGTGGAATCGTTTGAAAAACCTATTTGCAAACCGATGAATTAGCCATAATTGAAGATAAAAGTGCCGCATAAAAAGGACCGATCGAGTAAAAAAATAAAAATGCATTTGAATCACCGTGCGTTACAGAACATATTGCAGAAAAAAATCAATATGATACTGTGATTAAAAGTTTGAACAAATTAAAATTGTATATTACACCCGGAAACCTTCTGTCAGCAACCCTAAGAGAAAGTGAAAAATTTGACGAACTTACCTTATAAGGAATTAAAAAAAAAAACAAATTTAGCTAGCTGACTTTAAAATGCTCAATATTGATAGATTAGTTACAATAAAATTTACTTTTCAAAAAATAAAAGTGTATAATTTTTAGCGTTAAAAAAAATCTTCAAAATTTGATATGCCGTAAACTAATGATTCATATTAACCGTCTAATAATGTTGAGATACCATAAAAGTTACCAACTGGCATCTTTTGTAAATTTAATTTAATTTAATTTTTTATTATTTTATTCTGATTGCTTGATTGAATATTGCACAGTAATAATTTTATTAATGCGGCCATTAAATAAGGAAAATATAACTTTTTAAAAAAAGGTGGCAGCAATTAAGGAATCGGAATAAATAATCCCGCTTCCAACTAGCAACACTGATAGTAGCATGTATGCTACCAGGGTCATTAAAGTGCTAAAGTAAAGTTTTGTATATTTTTGTCAGCGGGAAACTGCTCATGTGCTGGTTACGATGAATTAATCTAATTAGTCTTCTAAATAATATACGATGATCATCCAGAAAATAAGATTCTCCCAGCCAGTAAAAAGAAACAAAACATAATTACCTGGAAAGATTTATTGCAAAAGATACAGCAATGTTTCAGCTACTTCTCAACATAAGAACCACCGGAATTTTAACTTTTTCATAGCGTGGGATAAATTTTTATAGTCCAGCGTCATAGAAATCTGCCGCCTGGGAATGGAGCCAGATTGTCACACTTGCCAAGCCACATTTCATCACCCCTAACAATCCTGTTGAGGAACTCCTTTTTCTCATCGTGGTATTCCTGCAGAAAATTCAATGCTGCTCCCATGCGTTTTGTTTTGTTTTCGAGTGTAAGGCTCTTCGCACTCACTTGGCACGTAACTGCCCAAACATCAGGTGTTTCTTGAAGATTTCATGCATCGCTGATTTTTCCTCAAATTTTCTGCAGCGATACCGCGATGAGGGCAAGGAGTACCTCAACAGGATCTTTACGGGTGATGAGACGTGGGTTCACGACTGTGACAAGCTGACTCCATTCCCAGGCGGCGGACTTCTATGACACTGGACTACAAAAACTTATCCCACGCTATGGCAAGTGCTACAATTTCAGTGTTTCTTATGTTGAGAAGTAGCTAAAACATTCCTGTATCTTTTGCAATAAATCTTTGTATGTAAACATGTTTTGTTTCTTTTGTGGGTACATTACTGTGACGAGCTGACTCCATTCACAGGCGGAGGACTTCTATGACACTAGACCACAAAAACGTATTCCAAGGTATGAAAAGAGTTACAATTCCGGCATTTCTTATGTTGAGAAGTAGCTGAAACATTCTTGTATCTTTTGGAATAAATCTTCTAGGTAATCATGTTTTGTTTCTTTTGTGGCTTCACAACTGTGACAAGCTGACTCCATTCCCAGGAGGAGGACTTCTATGACACTAGACTACAAAAACGTATCCCAAGCTATGAAAAGAGTTACAATTCCGGTGCTTCTTATGTTGAGAAGTAGCTGAAACATTCTTGTATCTTTTGGAATAAATCTTCTAGGTAATCATGTTTTGTTTCTTTTGTGGCTTCACAACTGTGACAAGCTGACTCCATTCCCAGGCGGAGGACTTCTATGACACTAGACTACAAAAACGTATCCCAAGCTATGAAAAGAGTTACAATTCCGGTGCTTCTTATGTTGAGAAGTAGCTGAAACATTCTTGTATCTTTTGGAATAAATCTTCTAGATAATCATATTTTGTTTCTTTTGTGGCTTCACAACTGTGACAAGCTGACTCCATTCCCAGGCGGAGGACTTCTATGACACTAGACTACAAAAACGTATCCCAAGCTATGAAAAGAGTTACAATTCCGGTGCTTCTTATGTTGAGAAGTAGCTGAAACATTCTTGTATCTTTTGGAATAAATCTTCTAGGTAATCATCTTTTGTTTCTTTTGTGGCTTCACAACTGTGACAAGCTGACTCCATTCCCAGGCGGAGGACTTCTATGACACTAGACTACAAAAACGTATCCCAAGCTATGAAAAGAGTTACAATTCCGGTGCTTCTTATGTTGAGAAGTAGCTGAAACATTCTTGTATCTTTTGGAATAAATCTTCTAGGTAATCATGTTTTGTTTCTTTTGTGGCTTCACAACTGTGACAAGCTGACTCCATTCCCAGGCGGAGGACTTCTATGACACTAGACTACAAAAACGTATTCCAAGCTATGAAAAGAGTTACAATTCCGGTGCTTCTTATGTTGAGAAGTAGCTGAAACATTCTTGTATGTTTTGGAATAAATCTTCTAGGTAATCATGTTTTGTTTCTTTTGTGGCTTCACAACTGTGACAAGCTGACTCCATTCCCAGGCGGAGGACTTCTATGACACTAGACTACAAAAACGTATCCCAAGCTATGAAAAGAGTTACAATTCCGGTAGTTCTTATGTTGAGAAGTAGCTGAAACATTCTTGTATCTTTTGGAATAAATCTTCTAGGTAATCATGTTTTGTTTCTTTTGTGGCTTC
Source organism: Maratus speciosus (assembly GCA_963932465.1). Lineage (NCBI taxonomy): Eukaryota > Metazoa > Arthropoda > Arachnida > Araneae > Salticidae > Maratus > Maratus speciosus. The sequence goes on from OZ010793.1 coordinate 207,592,055, forward strand.
ACAACTGTGACAAGCTGACTCCATTCCCAGGCGGAGGACTTCTATGACACTAGACTACGAAAACGTATCCCAAGCTATGAAAAGAGTTACAATTCCGGTGCTTCTTATGTTGAGAAGTAGCTGAAACATTCTTGTATCTTTTGGAATAAATCTTCTAGATAATCATGTTTTGTTTCTTTTGTGTGTTCATTACTGTGACAAGCTGACTATATTCCCAGACGGTGGACTTCAATGACACTGAACTACAAAAACGTATCTTACGCTATGACAAGAGTTACATTTCCGGTGTTTCTTATGTTGAGAAGTAGCTGAAACATTCCTGTATCTTTTGCAATAAATCTTTCTAGGTAATCATGTTTCGTCTCTTTTGTGGGTTCACAACTGGGACAAGCTGATTCCATTTCACATAGGGCGGTCTTCTATGACACTGGACTACAAAAAACTTAACCCGAGCTATGGCAAGAGTTACAATTCCGGTGTTTCTTATGTTGAAAAGTAGCTGAAACCTTCTTGTATCTTTTGGAATAAATCCTTCTAGGTAATCATGTTTTGTTTCTTTTGTGGGTTCACAACTGTGACAAGCTGACTTCATTCCCAGGCGGTGGACTTCTATGACACTAGACAACAAAAACGTATCCCAAGCTATGACACGAGTTACAATTCCAGTGTTTCTTATGTTGAGAAGTAGCTGAAATATTTCTGTATATTTTGCAATAAATCTTTGTATGTAATCATGTTTTGTTTCTTTTGTGGGTTCATTACTGTGACGAGCTGACTCTATTCCCAGGCGGCGGACTTCTATGACATTGGACTACAAAAACGTATCTTAAACTATGACATGAGTTACAGTTCCGGTGTTTCTTATATTGAGAAGTAGCTGAAAGATTCCTGTATCTTTTGCAATAAATCTTTCTAGGTAATCATGTTTCGTCTCTTTTGTGGGTTCACAACTGGGACAAGCTGATTCCATTTCACATGCGGCGGTCTTCTATGACACTGGACTACAAAAAACTTAACCCAAGCTATGACAAGAGTTACAATTCCGGTGTTTCTTACGTTGAGAAGTAGCTAAAACCTTCTTGTATCTTTTGGAATAAATCTTTCTAGGTAATCATTTTTTGTTTCTTTTGTGGGTTCACAACTGTGACAAGCTGACTGCATTCCCAGGCGGCGGACTTCTATGACACTAGACTACAAAAACGTATCCCAAGCTATGACACGAGTTACAATTCCAGTGTTTCTTATGGTGAGAAGTAGCTGAAATATTTCTGTTAATTTTGCAATAAATCTTTGTATGTAATCATGTTTTGTTTCTTTTGTGGGTTCATTACTGTGACGAGCTGACTCTATTTCCAGGCGGCGGACTTCTATGACATTAGACTACAAACACTTATCCTACGCTGTGAAAAGAGTTACAATTCCGTTGTTTCTTATGTTGAGAAGTAGCTGAAACATTCCTTGTATCTTTTGCAATAAATCTTTCTAGGTAATCATGTTTTTTTTTTTTTTTTGTGGTTTCACAACTGTGACAAGCTGACTCCATTCCCAGGTGGAGGACTTCTATGACACTAGACTACAAAAACGTATACCAAGCTATTAAAAGAGTTACAATTCCGGTGTTTCTTATGTTGAGAAGTAGTTGAAACATTCTTGTATCTTTTGGAATAAATCTTCTAGGTAATCATGTTTTGTTTCTTTTGTGTGTTCATTACTGTGACAAGCTGACTATATTCCCAGGCGGCGGGCGGACTTCAATGACACTGAACTACAAAAACGTATCTTGCGCTATGACATGAGTTACAGTTCCGGTGTTTCTTATATTGAGAAGTAGCTGAAAGATTCCTGTATCTTTTGCAATAAATCTTTCTAGGTAATCATGTTTCGTCTCTTTTGTGGGTTCACAACTGTGATAAGCTGATTCCATTTCACAGGCGGCGGTCTTCTATGACACTGGACTACAAAAACTTATGCCAAGCTATGACAAGAGTTACAATTCCGGTGTTTCTTATGTTGAGAAGTAGCTGAAACATTTCTGTATCTTTTGCAATAAATCTTTCTATGTAATTACGTTTTGTTTCTTTTTACGGGCTGCGGGAAATGTATTTTTTAGATGACGCTCGTACTTAAAAATATAAAATAAATATATAAAAAGTAAATTGTAATGAAAATAAACTAGCTATATTCGTTATTACCATTATTCTAAACTTTGTATGCAGAACTGACATTCTAAAACAAGATATTTCTTTTAAAATCTTTATAAATTTTATAATTAAAGCGGGTGCAACGAAGTGGGCATATAAGGATTTACATACTGTGAAACATTTACCGCAAACTGTCCAGTCATTCGATCATTTTTATTGAAAACGATTACATGACCGTAATTTTATTTTATTTTTACCGTAATATGGTGAGATACGCTTGATAATATTTTAGTGTTTTAGTTGTGATGTTTTGTGTGTAGTTTCTTTATTAATTACGACTAATTGGAAACTTATAAGAAAGATACAATGGCTCCTAAATACCCTCCTTCTTCAAGTTAAAAAGAGAGTAAATCTCCAGAAGTAACTCATAAAACATTTCAAGATACCATCTATTTTCCATTAATGGTCTTCTTTGACGTTATAAGAACTATAATTGTCAAAGGAAACTCAAGTATTGACGTTATACTGGCGGTAATGTAGTAATAACTTTAAGCTATTCTCAGGTCTCTACAAATCCACTTAACTTCAGCAGTGCATATAAACAAGCCAACAGGGTCCAAAAAGTGGTGATGCTTATAAGTTGTCCAGAGGAGAGTGGACGTAGCTCTCTCTCTCTTCCTAAGAGAGTTTTTACGGCAAAAATTATGCTGGGAAATTGACTTTACCAGAAGCGAACCCATGCTGATATCAACATTACGAAAAGACTCTAAAGAACTGCTTATGTGTTGCTTGATGTAAATTTACCGTGTGCTGTGATGTCGTAACGCTTAATAAAATAATCTTGGGCGTAAGCAAATCTTTTTAATTTAAAAACTCTATAATACGGTCAAGTAACCATTGTCTTCAAAAACGGCCGAATGACTGGGCAATTTGCTGCAGATTTTCAACAATGCATTCACCCTCGAGAATCAAAAGATTCCGAGCCATACTGGGACCATTGAATTATACAAATTATGTCAAATACATAGTCAGCTTACACACGAAGTAACAGAGATTATAGTAAATAGTTAGAAAATGGCAAATGCCGCAAGTATAGAAAACAGCAAAGGACGGGATACTGGAATTTTCTTTCCAATCCATGATTATAAATAGAGCACTAAGCCGCATAGAGGTTATTTTCAGACAGTAAAATAAAGCAGGTTTATTTATATTTATTTTGGTGGTTTATTTATATTTATTATTTTTATATTAAATTAATATATTATATTAATATATTAATTTTATATTCAAGATAAAATTTATTTTGAATAATATATGTGGTTAATAAAATGCTAAAATGAAAAGAAATTACAAATGGGTGTGCAAAATTATAACATAACCTTTAATGATGTTTCTTTGTTTAACCTTTTCAGGGGCAAAGTACTTCTATTCGTAAAATGCTGAAATGAGCGATTGACATCAGAATTTACACAAAAATTTACTTCAAAATAAGCAAAAACTTTTCTTCACATACTTAATAAAAGAAAAATTTTCATTTCAATATTCTGGTGTTAATGTGGCATTTAGGAATTAAAATTAAGTGGTCCAAAAATGAACCATCGCCCTTCAAGGGGTTAAAGAGTTCATGCCAGAAGTGCTTTGTACCAACACATTTGAATTCTTCTTATAATTAATTCAAAGTAATATTTTCTTAACACAGCAGTAAATAGCGCTGATTTTTAATTCATCTAAAATGTTAAAAAGCTATTTTCTTCAATCGTATAATTTAATAATCAAATTACTATACCTGTATTTGTAAGATACAGTGGCTTTTTTGTTTTAACTGCAAAAGATTTTTTGGGGACGCCAATTTGATATACTTTTTTTACTTTTTGTGATTAAGGGCTTAAGAACATACATTTCTAGTTAATTACTATTTTTTTCTGAAATCTCGTTGTATAAAGCGTATAAATATGGAAATTACGTCATGTGATCTCAGAGATACAAAGGCAGCCATTAACACAAGTTTTTTGAGAATCAAGTGTCAAGCAACTTTATTGCCATGTTGTTTTTTAATCAGCCGATTTGTTTACAAGAATTGCATTTGTTATTTAATGTTTCTTTCTTGTTTTTTTATTTTCCCGTAGTAGGATTTTGCCACTTCATTTTTCTATTTTATGACACACCCGAAAATATATCATATTATATCAGATTTTGATCAGTAATAACGGTAAATAGCCAACTTTTGAACTCCTTAATATTTTGTTGTTGAAAAGTTTTCTTTCTCTTCATTATAGCCACTGACCATTTTTTCATCTCCGAATAACCAAAGTTATATCAAAGTTACTTTTGGAGGAAAAAAAACGTATAGAAGAAGTTTCGATTTCGCTCGGTTAGTTCGCGGACGAAAAATTTTCGCATTATTCGATGAGTAGCAGTATTCTTTAAGCGATATGTTTAATGTTAATTGAAAACCAGTGGACCTGTGCGAGGACTTCGCACTGCATTCTAATATTTATTAGCAATGTATAATATTTTATTGGATGCAGGTTTAAGCTTCTAAAGAAAAATCAAGTATAAATACAGGGTGGGGCATAAAGATCTCCCTAATTTGCGGCTATCGCTGCGACGGCGCTAGTGTAGAGGGCGTGCCCGAAGTAGTGCTGTTATATTTCCCTGGTTACGCTATTTCAGTTGACAGTATGTCTTGGACTAGTGAACATCGTGCGTTCGTTATTGAAACTTATTTTTAGAATGCGGATCTTGCTGGATGTGACTTCTTCCTGTGGGGGGTTACCTCAAGGCTAAAGTTTACACCCATAAACCTAAGACACTCGACGAACTGAATGATGCTATTCAATTCGAAATTGCAGCAATTCCTCCACCAATGGTAGAAAAGGTTATGCTGAATTTCCGGTAGAGACTTTACAAGTATATAGAGAACGAAGGAAAACATTTAGACGATATCATTTTTCGTACAACAAAACCTCGAAATTAATTAATAGCAAAAATTGTTACAGATTGTAAAAATTAATAAGCGGCAAACATTATTTTTTCCGAATGTAAACATAAAATATTTGTTTTCAATGTCCTATATATTTTTATTGACCCGTTAAAACGGGAGATCTTTATGCCCCACCCTGTATGTATGCAAATATAAGTGAAACCAGAATATCATATCACTTATTCCATCAAAGTGACAGTAAAAACTGATCGAAGATAGAAAAAGACACGTGCCAGGGAAAAAAAGTAACAATCGTATTTTAACTGCATTAGAGGATGACGTCTTCGGGAAAAACATGGGTCAAAGAAAAATAATCTGGATACAGATAAAATACAGTTTAATCTAATATAACAAAGTATACCAGTTAGGCTACACGTAAAATTCCACTGCTTCGATTGACAGATGGAGTCAGCTTCTCCTAAACATTTCAATTTTAATCATAAATATAAAATAAAGACGTTCGGGGACATAATTTTTGTAATATTTATTTTTAGAGTTTCGCTCATCTCACGAAACCCTTATACTCTCGCTTCTCTGTCTGTCACAGGCTCGCACTGGGAAACTATTTAACTTACTGGCTTTATTTTTTTTTCTTTCAACATAGAGCTGAATACTTCCTTCCCCAAATCATAAAATTTTGAAAAATCCTAATATTATTTTAATTAAGCGAATTGGTTCTTTTTCGATTTTAAATTATAATATTACATTCAGCAAATATCCCCGGGCATTGATAGTGTATAGGTGACGCAGATGCCTCCCTCGTGGGATCGAAGCTCTCAGCGGAACTTCCAAAAAAATTTTTTTTATTGTTACATTTCATTTTTCGATGTATTTAATTAAAAGAAAATTCCTTTTTTTTTGGCAATTTTAAAGGGTTATTTTTTTTACCCACTGGTAATTTTTAGACACAGAAAGAAATCTGGAATTTCAATCTAGAATCAGTATTTTTGTTTACTGCTGCCATCTACTGGCCATTTTTGAAATAATAAGGCAACTTTTGAAAGGTTTTTTGAAATAATAGGACAAATTTTGAAAGTTTTTCCTTTCAATTTCGATTTTTAATAAACGTTAACATACTTTTTTTGGCGTCATCTAGTGAGTGTATGGGAAGTCAAACAATTAATATGGATTATTTGAGCATTTTAAATATGTTTTAAACAATTTTTCGCTCTTAAAAATTGTATATTTTATTTTTAGCTGCGCTAAATTTTTGAATTTGTCGAATTAAAAAAGATTCGGATTTTTAAATTTTATTTAAATATTTTTTCTTAAATATTTTTAATTTGATTAAAAAATATTTTTCGAATTATTTTCAAATTAAATGTAATGGTGCTGCCATTTATGTAAGGATTTAAGAATTATAAATTAACAATTTTGATTTATTGATTTAAGGATAAAGTGTTTTAAAAGAAATATTAAACAAAACCCTCTGTGCGATCTGCGATCACCCTTACCCACTGTTTTATAATTATTGCTGATCATAATGTAATGTTGTATTTTATTTTTGAAGCAATTGTGAAGATTTGAAAAAAACCTTAAATTTCATTTATGAAAGCAATGATGATTTAATTTTTAATTGACTACCATTTTTAATCAAAAACATATTTTTACGAAATGTGAATGTACTATGTCAGAAGCCGGTTCAAAAACCTTTCGAATGTTATTTCATTCATTGTTGTGCGTTTTATAAAAGCACAGAAAAGGGGAGGTTGACAACAGAAATAATATATATGATAGAAAATAATGAGGAAAATTAAATTGTCCTGATTAACCTGATATATGTCATAAACAGGGACGTATTAAACAGAGTCCACTGTAGATACGGGTGTTTTTATGCAACATTTCTATATTTACACGACAACTTTCTATTTTGAATGAAAATCGTAGTTTTCCCAGCAATAAACAACAACAAAAACAAAAAAATCCTTTTTAGCTTAATACGTTGAATGCTTAACGGAAATTTTCCTTTTCAGTTAAGAGTAAACCGAAGATTTCCATATCAATTTTTGTAACTGATGTTCCGGCAGAGTTGTTGTATTTAGACAGGTGGTATAGGGAACCGGGCAATCATCTACTATTGAAGAGCACCGAGGTTAGAATCTGTGCGAGCCCAAAGCGATAAAAGCGTGCGTGATGTCATTTATTACACATACTTGTTCCGTCTAAATATGCATAAGTATATATTGGTTATTATTTAGATTTTTTATAATTATTGTGCATATGTATTTCCCAAAACCGAAAATTTCTCGTATTGAATGACGGAAAATTTCTATGGGGAAAACATAGGGATACCAAAATGGAAATTTGTTTTAGAAAAAAAAAACAGAGAATATCCGGCTACTTTGCCACCAGTACATTTTCCGTGTTTTGGCAAAAATTTTTTTCTTCTTTTAGGTAGCTTTCTTTACAAAAAGCTACCTATTGCAGCCGTTCGGAGGAAAGCGATTTCAAAAAATTTTGGTATATTTTCATCGATCATGACCCCCAGACCCCGAAAACACCCTCCGTTCAAAATTGATATATATATATATATCAATATATATATATATATATATATATATATATATATCTGACCTATGTCACACTGTAACTCTCGTATTTATGAACCGATTTGGATGTAATTCGGTGTGTACATAGTACATACCAATGTCTCGACCGAGTTCGTTGGCCAGCTTCATCCGCCATTTTGTTTCAAAATGGCGGCCATTTAAAAATTAAAAAAAAATTAAAATTTGAAATGTGGTACCAAAAAATTGAAAATGGAAAAATATTTTTTTCTTATGTATTTGACCTTTATACAAAGACTCCGTAGCAGTTTTTGTTTCGCCTATATCTTAAAAAATGGCTGAGTTATAGCATTTTGAATTTCTAGCGAAGCTGACATTTTGAAACGTCCTGAATTTTGTCACACAATAAAAGGCGTATTTATGAACCGATTTGGATGTAACTTCGTTTATACATAGTACAGACCAATGTCTCGAACGAGTTCGTTGGCCAGCTTCATCCGCCATCTTGTTTAAAAATGGTGGCCATTTAAAATTTTAAGAAAAATTTAAATTTGAAATGTGGTAGCAAAAAATTGAAAATTTAAAAAATATTTTTTTCTTATGTGTTTGACCTTGATAAAAAGATTCGGGAGCAGTTTTTGTTTCGTCTATATCTTAAAAAATGGCTAAGTTATAGCATTTTGAATTTCTAGCGTGGCTGACATTTTGAAACGTCCTGATTATTGCTACGTGATAACAGACGTATTTATGAACCGATTTGGATGTACCTTGGTGTGTACATAGTACATACAAATAACTCAACCGAGTTCGTTGTCCAGCTTCATTCGCCATCTTGTTTCAAAATGGTGGCCATTTAAAAAAATTTAAAAAAAAATTAAATTTAAAAGGAGATACAAAAAATTGGAAAATGAAAAAGATTTTTTTTGTATGTGTTTGACCTTAATACAAAGATTCCGGAACAGGTTTTGTTTCGTCTACATCTAAAAAAATGGCTGAGTTATAACATTTTGAATTTCTATTGTGGCTGACATTTTAAAACGACCTGATTTTTGTCACGCGATAACAGGGGTATTTATGAACCGATTTGAATGTAACTTGGTCTGTACATAGTACATACCAATGTCTCGACCGAGTTCGTTGGCCAGCTTCATTCGCCGTCCTGTTTCAAAAGGGTTGCCATTTTTAAAAAAAATGTAATTTAAAATTTAAAATGAGGTATTAAAAAATTGGAAAATGAAAAAGATTTTTTTTATGTGTTTGGCCTTGATACAAAGATTCTGGAGCAGTTTTTGTTTCTGAAAATTTGTTCTTTTGTTTATATCTTAAAAAGTGGTTGAATTATAGCACTTTGAATTTCTATCATGGCTAACATTTTGAAACGATCTTGTATTTGTCACGCGATACCACACGTATTCGCCTATTTCGATGGAAGAAGGCATGTGGATAGTATACATCAATATCTCGACCAAGGTCGCTGGCCAGGTTCATCAGCCATCTTGTTTCAAAATGGCGGCCATTAAATTAAAAAAAAATTATATTTAAAGTGAGGTGCAAAAAAATTAGAAATTGAAAAAGGTTTCTTTCTTAAGTATTTGACCTTGATATAAGGATTCAGGAGCATTTTTTGCTTGTCTTTATCTTAAAAAATGGCTCAGATATAGCAGTTTCAATTTCTAAAGTGGGTGACATTTTAAAAAATCTGATTTTTTGCCTGCGACAGCACTCGTATATATCAACAGATTCCGATATGAGTGAGCATGTGCACAGCAATTACTAAGGTCTCGACCAATTTCACTGGTTAGCCTCATCTACCATGTTGTCTTAAAATGGCAGGCACTTTAAGAAATCGCCGAATTTGGCAGCCAAATATAAGTGACTTTAAATAAAAGCAGCTTGGATAAAGCTGACTAATTTCGCGAAATTCTCATTCATAATGATTTAGTATTGATAAAAATTAGTATTGAATCTCCTACATTCGGTTTCCACTTAATTGAGCTTCGTGTGTTTGAATGATATAAGTTGGCTTTTAAAAATAAGGAATATGAAAGCTACCTTTTCCTCCCGGCACTGGCCGGAAGGACTTTTTTTTTTTTCCTTAACGTCATTGGAATATGTTTACAATGTAGTTCTAGTACACTTTATGTAAATCACCAGCTATTCAGTTTTTCTCATTGAGAGACGGTAGTCGTTTTCCGACTGGTAGGTGACTTAGAAAGTTGAGACACGACTATTTTGGTTCCGACATGGTAATTTAACGAACATTTAAATTCTAAACGGTTTTGTTAGGTTATAGCGGATTTGAATAGAAAAGATAAACTGGGTTTAACCGAAAGTATCTAAGTTTAGGTAGGAGGCTAACTGGAGGTTACTTGCAGTTATAAGACCTATGATTTATAAATACTTTCTCATCAAGATTTTCTGTAGTTTTTTCTAATGTAATAGATCTAGCACTGACTAGAACAAAATGAATTAATGATGCAAGTATTTAAATGTGAATAATTCACTCAGCATTTCAACGCAGAAAAGAGCAAGTTATAATTTCAATAATTTGCGAAATCCGTTGTAACTGTTCCGCAGCACAGAAGCTATGTTAATAGAAGAAGTAGATTAAATCGTTGTTAACTCAGAATCTTCAATGCAACTTTGTTGTCTTTTGTTTCTCAACTTTCTTCTTAAAACAATTGACAGCAATTACATTTCGTGCAGCATCCATACATAAATTACGCAAAGACAAAAACATTCATAGACCGTTACGACACAAATAATGAAAAAAACTTTTAAGAAAGTTTATTAATCGTTGAACTTGTCGGCAGCGGAATGCTTCTCACCTTCGAAGAGATACTATTGAATCTAGAACAAAGAAATAACTTCACCACAAAGGGACGCATAAAGTTGTCTTCAATGAAGTAGATAAAAAAAAACACAAGCTTGTTATCTTATTCCTGTTCGACATTAATGTTGTTTGATAATAAAAACATTTGCGACACACGATTTATCTCCTGAATATAATTTTATATTCATGTATATCTGACTAACATAAGAATGAACAATCAGCAAGTCGAAAGCAATTATTATGCAAAGACCGTAAAGGCGTTTTATTACAGACAGAATTGCAAACGAATTAATTTCATACAACACAATGACATGATTTTCAACACTGTTAAGAACACCCAAAGAATGTTTCGCTTTTTAAATTAAGCAATTACAACTAGCCGCCCATGATGGTGCCTTTAGATAGCCTACGAAGTTCTTTGCGACAACATTTGGAATATCCGTACTATTTGTGTTATTTTATTCGTAATAGCAGAAAGAAAATTTGCTAAGAGAGAAGCTGTGAAACTTTGAGTGTAGATATTAAACACATTTATAAGAACATCTTACTTTATCAAACAAAATACCATGTTCTTTATTTGTGTATCAGTTGATAAAAGTTTTCATAAATCAAATACTATTTCATGATCAATTACATAGATTAGATATAATAACACAAGCCTGCAATTGTTGTGTTTTTTAAATTTTGATAATTGATTTTTAGGTATTTTTTAGTACTGAATGCGAAAATGATCTTCATTTTTAACCATCACGTCAGGAGTTTTCGCAAATCGTACATTTCAAAGATCAAAAGTAAAATAATAGCGAACATCTTGATACTGTAAAATAGATGTGATGTTTATGTTAACATTTGATAATTGATTTTTATGTGTTTTTTAGCGTTGAATCCGAAAATGACTTCTTTTTTAACCAGCACGTCAGGAATTTTCACAAATTAAAAATTAAAAAGTCAAATAATAACGGAAATCTATCAAAGCAATTTCTTAAAGCCTTACCAAAAGAAGGCAAATATTTTAAATACATCTGCGACAATTTTTGAGCCTTATCAACCACCAAAATAAAAAAGGGCATAGGAGATGAACTATATAGAGAATATTGAAGGAAAAGCACGAGGCAGAGCAGGTGCGGTTCAAAGAAACTTCCACACGCAGAATAAAATTGTGAGGATTTTAAATACACAATTTTTAAATGTTTAGCTGTAAAAATGCGTAGTATAAGACAAAAGATAAACCAATTATTATGAAAAAAAAGTTTTACGTCTGTTTTATAGCATTAGATTTTCTCAATATTTCGACTTTTAAAAATTTAAATATTTACGATTTGTGACAAATCCTGATGTGATGGAAAAAATAAAAATCCTTTTCAGATTCAGCACTTCAAAATACATAAGATTCAATTATCAAAAGATAAAAAAACACAATCATAATATGTATTTTACAGTATCAGATTTTTGCTATCTTTTGACTTTTTAACTTTGAAATTTACAATGTGAGAAAAAAAAAACCTGACGTTATGGTTAAAAATGAAGGTCATTTTCGGATTCAGCACTACAAAATACATGCGACTCAATAATCAAAAGCTAAAAAAACATAACGCAATCTAACTTTGCAGAGTAGTGTAATCGTAAACATCGCAACTCAAGAAGATCGAGAGTGTTGACAAAAATAACACTTTCATTTCTGTGGTAGCGACAGACGTGGAACATCATCAGCTTATAATGATAATGCAGCTCACAGCTATAACACCGCCCCTGAATGCTAGGCTCGAGCGCTGACACAACAAGTAAAAATTAAATTTAAAAAATCAAAACCCGACGGCGTAAAAAGCCAAATAATTAATTATTTCTCATCAATGTTAAACTATTTTTTATATTTACTTGTATTGATGACTTTTAAGTTGTGTTTAATTGTTAGTTCTTATCTATAAACACTATTTTGATGAGGCCTAAAGATGTCTATGATGGTTAGAGTTGCAGTAAAGCTAGAGATCCTACCTAAACAACTTCCAGGTTGTGTGATATTTAAACGGAGCTTCTGCCTGTAAAATAGTCAATTAAACATCGTCTTCATTTCGAAAGACCTATCCAATGATATGCCACTCAATAGGGTGCGTATTTTTTTTCGTGTCGATTGCCATTTTGTATTTTACGGCTGCCATTTTAAATTTATAAAAACAAACCTAGCCTATAACCATCGGACGGTTAAGACAAATCGATAGAGACCTCATTCATTAAAATCCATCCAGCCGTTGGGATGTTTCGAGAGTATAAAGAAATCCACATGCCCAGATACTCGTGAAACACATAACCCTTCTTGGCAGTCGGGTAAAAAATGTCGTCTGTCGTAGGCAGATTTTTTTTAGCGCTTTTACGGTCCCTTGAATTTGAGTACCATACATTTCTCCTCTTTATTTTCCTGAGATAAATTAAGTCAAAGAAACTTTTCGAAAATACTGGTGTCTAAATTTAGGGAGTCGTACAAACACTTAAAAAAATCCGCCTACGACGACCGCCATTCTTTGTGTTAGCTATCAGGTCTAGTATTCAGGGGGCAGTGGCTATGAACCAACTGGCCCTTTCAGACACATCTTAAGAAGAAATTCTCAACGCACACTCTAAAAACGACATTTTCAAAACTGAGCAAAAAATACTCAAATCTGAGTATGCCGCACAGTCAAAATGGCTCCGAATCAAAGTTACTCAAGTATAAACATGTATATACTCATTTCTGAAAACACGGACATACTCAAATAGGAGCACATTGACTCTTTATTCACGATGTTTATTTATGATTATACATGATGTTTGTATTTATATATTGTTGATGGTTGTCAAATTCCACCTGCGAAGTCTTTCTTTTACAAATTCATCCATTCTTCGGTTTCGAAGGCTGAAGCACAAATTTACGCTCCTGATATTACATTACGACGGCTTTTAAGTGTTCTTCCGCGAACACGATAAAAATGTAGTTCGTCACATTTCATCTTATAAAATATTATTGAAAGGAGCGTTTCGTTCAAAATCATAGCAAATGAAATAACATGAATAAATTAAACTACCCTTGTGAAATTTACTTTATTTAACGAATAAAAACTCATTTTGTTTGAAACTGAGTATTTCTGGTATTTCAGAATTGAAAGCATTGGGTCGTCATATTTGAAACAAAAAGTTTCATAACAAAATGAAATCATCGATTTACTCAGATTTGAAAGTGTCATTTTTCTCAGTGCATATTTCCATTTAAGACTTGCCTGAACTATTTCAAGTAAAACATAATTAGTGTATGTGTGTTTAATATTAGGATATATAAAACAAAATACGTAAAATAAAGAAATAAATAGTGATAAAATTATCAAAAAATCTGAAATTTTGAAAAGAATCTGTATAATTTGCATTGACTTCTCAAGAAAGATTTTACTGTAAAAGAAATAACCAATAATTTTTTTATTAAAGTGCATTATTCCCCAAATCTCTGATCAAATGCTTTGCGTAAAATATATATGCATTATATTTTTTGTATAACATAACATACATAAACTTCCTTATTGGTACAACAGCACATTATCCTCTTTTTTCTCCTTTTTTAATACTTTTAGGTTATGATAGTCTAAAAGAAAAATAAACCAATTACGGTTAAATATAAATGCATCTGAGTATAATCGTAAATGTGATACGATAAAGTTATTTGTTTCTGATTCTTTACAAGTACCTTATAAATAGGGAGCTATTTACTGAGCAGAATACCCTGAGCTGACATATTTTTTTCAGGATGTGAAGGTTCCCCCAAAAAATAATTACTAATTAGGATCGTCTTATTAAAATGATGAACAACCCTTATGACTTGCGTTTAGATTTTTTTGATCATGCAATATCTTACTAGTGTTAGATGCTTAAAGAGCTTATAAAAGTATTGTATACAGTAACTATCCAACCTTCTTGAACTTTTTTATATTTTTTTGTTGTTGTTTTGTTTTACAATTACCGTTCTCTTATTCAAGTATACGTTTACATAACTTTAAGTTTCATAGAATAATCAAACGCAGAATTCCTATAAAGTTGTGTTTGCATTTGGTGAGGTTTTACGCTTATTGTAAAATAAAAAGCAATCAGAGGGAAAAAAAAAAAACCTTGTAAATTCTATTTCTTTACCGCGATAAATGTCTGAAATATAGCTTCTTTAAGTATATATTGCAAATATAAGCCTTCTGCATCCAAACACTAAAATACGTCTTATTCTCTTGAGCTTAAACGTTGCAAGTAATGAAACAAACAAAAAAAATTTCCTGTGTAGGTATACCAAAAGATTGATCGATGAATCTTAAAAAATGGCTTCTCCAACAAATCGAATGAAGATTCATGCATGTTTTTAAGTGATTATATCTTTATGTACATAGCATCACGTAATATCAGACAAGCAAAAGAAAAGGTTCTTCATTGTTATAAAACTCAAAATTTGGTTTGAAGATATTAAAACGAAGATTAACTATCATTATTATCGAATAATAATAGCTAACCCATTGATTATTCTTTTAGACAAATCATTCATTGATTTTCCGTAGTTGCAAGCCTGTTCCAGTTAAGAAATCTCAGCCGTCATTGTAATTTTCACAGTTATTCCTCTGAGACATATCTCATCTGCTGTTGTCACACTGTCTCATTGTCTCCTATTCACCAGATCATTGTTGGAAATGAAAAAGACTACCATCGATGACAAATTACGTTTCTAAAACCAAAGTGTATCGAAGTCATAAATTACACAGTTGTTATCAGGAGCTTTTGTTCTATCATAACTGTATCACGAACTGCGGTAATGCCATCACGAGTTGGAATTTCAGATTCTCGGATGTATAGACGAAAGGAGACAACAAAAGAAAGAGCTCCTTTACAACTGTCGAGAAAAATAGTAATTATAGCCAAACTCGTCCAAAACGATCTTGAATTTAAGAAGAACCCGGTTATAACAAACAAAATGATAGAATATAGTTGGTTTAATGTATTAGACTGAATTAAGGGGACCGTGGACCTTTATTTGATCAAAAATCCCTCCAAAATCGAAAATTATTTTTGCGCATATTATTATTCTTTAGTTTGTTCTGAGCCATTTGAAAAAAACCACAATTATTTTTCGTTACAAGTGTTTAAATTTTGTACGCAAACAGTTTTTCGGTCCTTTAATATACTTTAAATCCGTTTTTCTCAAAACTAATTTTTCAATGGTTTTAGATTTTTGAAACGCTCCATGCGTCTTAATTTGGGATCAAAATTCATGAAATTGATGAGCAAGAATCCTGATATTGCTTATAAAGAACTGCGTATGCATTTAAAAATTAGACTTCATTAAGATAATAATGCACACGCAGAATTTTATTTTTAACTTAGAAAAAGGTAAAATTTTGAAGAAAATTTCGTCGAGAAGAGAATTGTCGATCTGGAATTCAGAAAAAAAAATCTCTAAAAAAATTAACTGTTCAAGGGATTAAAAAATCGATACGCAGGTTTGTTTGTAATAGAGTTTTAAACGATTAAAATTCAAAATAGAGGAAATATCTTAAAAATTAAGATGCATGGAGTATTTTAAGATTTCGTTTTAAAATTTAATTTTTTTAAATCTTGAAATTGGAAAAAAGATTAAAAATTTCTTTTAATGTGGTCTATATACTTGTGGGGAATTGTATATTTACAAATAATTCTATATCTCTGTGATGAAAATTAAAAAACAATTGTTTTAACGTCCATATCCTTTTATTAAGGATGCTTGACAGAAGCGCAGCAGGTTAGCTTGCGTGTATGAAATACAGAGAGCTCACCGGGCCGCAGCTAAAAGTAGCTGCTAAAAAAATTCCCCTCAAAAATTAAAAAGAAAATTATGTGTTAAAATAAATTGTTGAAAAATTAAATACTACTTGAGTTTTAGATGGATTGCATGCACTTTTGAAATTCGTTAAAGTTATACAGAATTTATTGTAAATTTAAAAGATGCTGTAACTGTGATCGTTTTGGAAGAAATAATTTCTTCATTTAATTTTCAGCTAATGATTATGTTGAAGAGTGGTCAAATAACAGATCAGTTCTTACACGTGGGCAGATTACATATGTTAGTTCAAATGAGTATCTGTTTCTACTAGCGTCCACAAGAGTTTTTATGTGTAATTAATGTGTAATTTATGAATACTTATAGCATATGCCAAAGACGCAAGATCCCCCCATCGGGTTTGCATTAGAAATTTAACCTTTAATTAATTACTCTGGCCATGGATCGAATTTCAAAAATTTTGAAACGATATAATCTCTTCTTTCTAAGGTATATGTTTGTGGAAATTACGTTGTAATTGATTTAACCGCTGTACAGTGAAGTATTTGGCACAAAAACCTGCCCAAAAATGTAAAAATTAAAATTAGCTCAACAATTGTAAAAGCGAATTTTATAATAACTGACTATCTGCTGCATCGATCTATGTCTATTTCAGAGGCATGAGTATATGCGGAGACTCCTAGCCTTAGTTGAAGAGAAGGTTTCTTTGCAAGAAGAGGTGTTTTATTGTTACGTTTCAAGTTTGTTTTTATGTTTAATTATGTTCAAATGTATCTCTTTTGTGGCTTCATGTATTGTTGAATTCAATAACTTTATTTTTAATGTAATAAAAAAATTAAATAAAAAAATGTGTTATTTTTAAGCTTTTTGAGCTCAAATTTAGATATATTGAATTAGATATACAGTTTTTTAAATGTGTGCCGGGATTTGCTGGGCCATTTTTGAAGTATAGTCCTATTGCTTACAGTTTTGAAGGCCAATTAAAAAAAAATCTTCCGCATACTGCTGCCATTTTAAAATATAAATTGTTTTGATAATGTCTAAATAATACCTAAAAGCCAGAATATCTATACTACAATTTAACTTTAGAGACTCAACTTTGACAAAAACTTAAGGCAAATAATATATATATATATATATATATATACACACTTGATAAAATATCATTAGTTTACTACACGGTGTACAAAACTGTTGTAAAGTCAAATAAACTTATACAAACATTAAAATAAAGTTAAAATCTCTACGTTTCGGTCATCATTCTATGACCTTCCTCAGGAACGTTATCGTATAACTTCTAAAATTAGAGCAAAACCGTCTTGAGTTCAAAATGTTCGTTATATATTCAGTCAAAAGTCACTTTATCCAATTACAATCCAGAAAGCATGCAATGGCACCATCTATTAGACAAAAAGTAGACTAAAATTTCGAATGATTTTTAATATGGCGCCGTCTATGAGGTAAAAAAAGAATAAAAGACCATCAACTGAACAATTTTGGCCTGCAGTGGCCCCATCTATTGTAAGGCAATGTAAATACATGTGACTTTTGACTGAATATATAACGAACATTTTGAACTCAAGACGGTTTTGCTCTAATTTTAGAAGTTATACGATAACGTTCCTGAGGAAGGTCATAGAATGATGACCGAAACGTAGAGATTTTAACTTTATTTTAATGTTTGTATAAGTTTATTTGACTTTACAACAGTTTTGTACACCGTGTAGTAAACTAATGATATTTTATCAAGTGTATATATAACTTTTTACGGTGTAATTGTCCAGTTCTTTTATTATATATATATATATATATATATATATATATATATTAATACATTGATTGATATAAATAATTAAAAGTTTACATATAGTAAAATTAGCAACATTTAATTAAACATTACCTTTAAGTAAAACAACTCTATCAACAATTACTTTCCTCTTATTAACAGTAAAATGTTAAGTAAACTTTATATTATATATTTATTTTTTTTAAGTAAATGCATACCTTTATGTGCATATAACTTTAATTAAGTGTACTTACTAATAGTAAGTTAACAGTAATGATTTTAACTGTAAAACACATGAACAATAATTTTGGTCAGGATTTTGCTTCAAGTACTCCACTGTCTGTTGCCCAGAAATCATTTTCATTTCATTGTCAAATTGAAGTGGATATACAGGATGCTTCGCTTGCCTTGATCTTGCACCGCTCCAATAAAATAAATTGTTTTAAACTATGTTGAAACGACAGAAATTCAGATATAGACAACGATAAACATCATTCCATTAAAACTAGTCAGAAAAACGGTAAGTACTATCAAAATGTTTATGACAATGCTATATATCACGAGACCCGATTTTAACTCAGAAGAAGAAAGAATATAGTTTATCTAATGTAAAATGTACATTTCGGAAAATTTGATTGTAACGAAGAAAATTCGAATATAGCGAGCAAAATTTTTTTCGATGTTGCTGACGTTTCCTATGGAATATACATTGCTCAAACAAATTAGGGGAGAAAGCAAAAAAAAAAAAAAGAAGAGAACAGTTTGATACAGAAATGCATGGGCATAAAATTGAGAGTAACATGTGTATCAATGCGCAATTCAGAAAAAAAGACGCAAAAAATTGCAAGAGAGCTTTAATTCTTTGAAACGATGGATAGAATGTAAAAAGATGATTTGGGGCAACAATTTGGTTACATGTAAATGACAAAAAATGTACAGTTTAGGAATAACGCAATGTATTTGATATGGCGTGTCGTCCCTTCGAATAGATAAAACTGTCTCACACCTGTTTTCCATTGATTCGATGACATTATCTATAAGTTTTCGGGGAGTACTGTTCCACTCCTCAAGAATTACAATCTCCCGGGCAATAAAAGGAGGCCTCAGTCTCGGTGCAATGCGTCGTACGAGTGTGTCCCAAACATGCTCGATCGTATTCAGGTTAGGGGAGCATGTTGGCTATTCCATACGCTGTATTGTTTCAACTTTAAGCATGTTCTCCACAAGACGAGTTGTATGAGGTCTGGCACTATCATTCATGGAAAAAAAGGAATCACCAATTTCTGCAACGTAACATGCGACATGATGTCTCAGTATCTCGTCTGTGTCACTTTGGGCCGTCAAAGGGCCATTCCGAATGATATACAGGCCGATACGTCCACCTATGTTGATTCTAGACCATTTCATCAACCCACCTCGTCTGTAATGTGATCATTCACGAACGAATGTAGGATTATTTTGAGTGCCCCTTTCTCTCCATGCCAAAACACATTGGATGCCACATCTAGACTGAATAGGAACTCGTCTGTAAACAGAATTTGACTCCAACAATGTTGCCTCCAAACTCGAAGTTTTGAGCCACATAGTTGCTTGAGGTCAACAGAATACAGACCATTGGCTTACTTGCATATCGATTCCTCTGATGAAGCCTATTTTGAACTGTTTGACTGGACACCTTTCGTCCTGTGGCCAAGAATAACTTTGTTTGCAGCTGAGTAGCATTGCCCGTTCCGTCTGGATCAGCTATTAACAGGATATATCGGTCATCAGTTTCTGTGGTAGAACATTGCCGACCTTGCCGTTGTCGATGTGTACCATTAAACGTGTCTTGGAATCGATTCCACAGCCTTGCATTGACATTTATTGTGATTCCAATACCGTCCGCTGCACTGCATTGTGTTTCTGCAGGTTCAACTGCCCTGATAATACGCCAAGCCATGCATTCCGGTAAATCACTTTGTTGTGACATTTTCAAGAGACCTTTTCTCAAAACACAAGCATAGTAATTGAATTTTACAACTGAGATAGTGAAACAGACGTTTCTGAAAAATAACGATTTCTGCACTTATCTCCTTTTTATGGTTTTAAACGTCATAAATTGTATGAATACATAATATGAATGTTATTAAAAACAAATAAACAAACAAACAAAAAACCAAAAACAAGAAAAAATCTTAAAAAACTTCTTGAAAATCTATTCAAACTAATGAATAAATTGTACTGTGATTCCCCACCCCCTCCAAAAAAAAATCCTTTCAAAATATTATTTTCCACGTATAAAATAAAAAAATATATATATTAAAATGAATTCTAAGCTGTCATGTCATTAATTTAATCCTGCTCATTTAGATATGTGAAATTACCTCTAGAACAGTAATACCATCCAGTAATTTTAATAATTTAAAAGAATTTGTACTTATTTTCGCAAGTTTCTTTACGCGGAATTTTAAACCTGATTGCTGCCGACCTCTATCAAAGCGAGCAAAACACCGATTCGTTTTTTAAATAACCAAATTCTATTGTATTAATAAAAAGATTTAATAGAGTATATGAGAATGGATCATTCAATAAAAATCATAAAACACTATTGAGGACTTTAGTTACAAGAAGTATCTGTTTTCTAGTTCGATACAAGGTGTATGAATCTCTGATTGACGATGGGAGATAATTAACGAAGAACTATCGTAACTGACTAAAATATGATTTTCCATATCTTGCTTTTCATCTATGAAGTTTTTAATTCTCCTGGAAATCAGTGCTGTAACCTTAGATTTATCGTTTTCTATGATGAGTAATTACGGCTAAAAGGCAAAAAAAGATTTTTTATTAATAAAAAAATTCAGCTTAACAAAAAATTAAACATAAATCAGGATCTGTGAATTTGTTATTAGCAAGTTCATTTTTCATAAATGAAAGCAACACTTTTTCCGGTTTCTGTCTCGTGCCCTTCGAGCTTTGAGTGAGTGGTTTTGTTAAACGCAGGCAGGTTTTGCCCATATTGCTATAGTCGGAATGCCTTCAAGAAATATTTTTGAAGGGACTTTCTCGTACAACAAGAAAACTCATGTAAACATTGAACAGTCCCACGGTGGGTGATTTACCAATTCTAGCTGGCCAAAATTATTTTTGGCGTCAATATAGTCGCATCGCCATGAAATTGAAAAATATTATTGATATTCACTATTGAATGTTAGGTACTGCAAAATGTAGCGTGTAGCAGTCATAATTTCGTTACAGGGACATTCAAAAATGTTTCATTACATTACGGCCTATGGGGGAAAATCGTTTGCGGTGGTTTTTAACGATGTTTCACAATTTAAAACACTTTGAAATTTATATACATATCTATGAAGTGCACTACAAGATGATTGCTATAGAATATGGTATGGATAGCATTTATCGATCATTTACAGGGACACAAAAACAAATATTACATTACGGTCTATGGAGAAAAATTGTTTGTGGTGTATTTTTTTCATGTTACACTATTTCAAAAGTATTTAAATTTACATATATCTCCGAGGTGCTCTATAAGATCTTACTATTGAATGTGATGTGCCATTCATTTTTCATATACAGGGGCACACAAAATAAATCAGCTATATTTTTCTCTACATGAACAATAATTGCTGGAAGTGGGTTTTCAGTTGTGGAACACTTTCTTAAATTATAAAAATTGCATACTATTTAGTATGTATAAATTCTATAAATCATATACAGGGCTTGCCAAAACATTTGAAGAACATTTCCGTTTACTGACGGAAATTGCTGACGAGGAATTTTCATCTGTGCTTTGCGTTCACCAACTGTTCTAAATTTTAGCATATTGTGAATTATATGATAAATCTAAAGTTCATATACAGAGATGTGCGAAATTTTCAGCTATTTTTTCGACTTTGGTTGAAATTGTGTTTTCAAACGTGTTATATGTTTTACAAATTATTACTTAGGCATCGTTTTTCGCGTTATTAAGCTATGAAGTTTTATTATAGTAGTCCAAATGCGTTGAAAGATGTTTCATAATCTGATTGACGCATCATTTTATGTTCTTCTTGATAATTTTAATGATACTTTCTTAACGGTATGAAAGCTAAAGTGATAAAACTATTTTTGTATTACTATAACAAATCCTAAAATTTCTTTTTCTAAAATTTAAGATACGGGGCAAACATGCGACAACTTTAATGAAAATTGCTGTGTTGTATATTCTGTTGTATATTTATATTTATCTCTTCACAGAGGAACTTTATGTAAAGATTGGGAATCATAAGATATCAAGAGAAAATGCATACATTATTTTTGGCATTGTATCAAATCTGAATTTGGAGAATTTGTCTGGATCAATTTTGTAACCACTCGAAATTTGCAGCCAAATAATATATTTTAAATCATTTTGTCCTGAGATATCTACATACAACTGGCAATCATTGTCCAAATTTGGTCATAAATTCAAATATTTCACTCTTGCAAAACATCATGTGTCTCTTCATTGTAATTTCCCTCTGTTAACAAAATATTTTCAACCAAATTCACGGTTTCGTTAAATTTTAAATCTTGTTACCGTTGCATATTGCTGCCAAAAGTTTATTTCTGTGATTAACTTAAATTCCGCTGTCTTTGATTAAAAAGAAAAAAAAAGAAAAAAAAAAAAAGGTACTTGATCTAAAATTTGAAGAGAAAAAAATAGACTTAAGTTAAAACAATTCTAAAAACTGAGGGGGCACATAAGAGCAGACAAATTAAGTCGGAACGAAAAGGTAACAATCTAAACTATTTAACCATATCAAAAATTGAGCTTAATCGTGCTTTATCATATAACTTTTTCTACATTAAAACTGAAAAATTGTAAAAAAAATACAGTTTTTGCGACATTAAATATGAAATAACAGCTGATATGTGCAAACTTTATGCACATAAATCCCATAAAATAAAGTCCATATTTTGTTTAGAAGCGTCCATAATCGAGCAGCATATTTTATTCCGCAACAGATTAAAGAACTATACTCAAATTGATTGATTCATTCCCAACTAAGAAGCACCAAATTTGCGCTAGTCTATGGACCATACAAATATATTTATATCAAAACCAATAGCAGGGTAGAACGCCCTAACTATTGAGCTATAACAGGCAAAAAATAAATTACGCTAGGATAAACTTTTAAAAATCGACTTTTGCCAGCTAGAATCGGTAAATCACCTACCGTGAGTCAGCGCTGGTTTCAAATTTACATTATGAAACTAGTAGGATGTGGTAACCCCAAAACTTTCTTCTACCTCATACATGTTAATGCTTCCTGAAATATGCAGCATAGCAGCGCCACCGGTTAGGTGATTTACACAAAAATCTAATCAGCAACAACTTATGTCAACTTCTGACTGAATCAGAAGCTTGATGAAAATACGTGCATAAGTTTTTGAGATAGAGCTATTGCGGAAATCGTGAAAAATGCAGCATAGAAGCGCCACCTGTTGGGTGATTTACATCAAAAAGTAATCAGAGCCAATTTATATCACGGACTAACTACAATTTTATTAAATTTCGTTCATTAGTTCTCTCGATAGAACGCCTACAAAATTTGTGTCACATACAGACAGACATTTTGTGACAACATGTTTTTCGGGATCACTGACCGTAAAACGTGTAAATCCGTTGAAAACCGGAATTCGAAAATGTTCACGAATCCAATACTTTCTTCTTGTAAAGATAGAGTAATGTAAAAAGAACAGATGTCTCTTTAACAAGATAAATATCATTAACCTCTTTCGATTTACCCATGATTCCAAAAAGCGCTCTTTACATTTAGAAACCCCAGAAACCAATATATTTTCGAAATTTAAAGAATATATCACAAAAACAAAGTTTCTTTTGCTACCGCTAATTTTCGAAAACGTTTCCGACTAGTTTTTAGAATGCATTAATTAGTTTTTCCAACACGGAATATAGACTTGGTATCGATTCTTAAGTAAACATTTTCAACAAATATGTTTTATAGAAAAGCATGATCAATTAACATCATTAAGATTAACATTAATATTAAAATGAATGTTATTTATTTTACTCTTGAATGTATAATTTCAGCTACGCAGCTGAGCTCAAAATGTTTAAGGGGACTCGACACCAAAAAAATTATTTTGTAACTATGCCCTATATTACATTTTTAGGTTCATGTTTGAATAAAGCACAGTCATAATAGATCATAAAACGTGTTAAGTTCTCAATATAACAATAACATTTTTAAAAAAAATTGAATTTTTAAAAGAAATTTAACCATATTAAAATTCCTTCCTTTTTATTTCTCATATTTGGAAATAAATTTTTTTATTCTTTATTCAGAGTACTTTTTCTATAAATGTAAGTATCGGATTTTTGATTTGTCTATTAGATCGGCAGAAAAAAAGATTAGTGAATATATATGTAAAATACGTAGAAAAATAGCATGTTTTTAAGTTCATATTAAAAAAAAAAAAGTTACAAACATATAAAAAATCCGATACTTAGTTATCACACACAGGGTCTAAAGATACTTTTTAAAAAATTTTAGACAATTTGCGTAATTATTGTAGAAGCCTTAGCATTTCGATTAAAATGAAAATATAAAAAATTGCAAACTGAGAAAAATGAGTTTAAACATGTGCTTAAAGGGACGTTAAACGAGAAGACTTAATGACATTAAGTAGATCTCCTTTATCATTTAAGGAATCGCTCCGAAATTTGGACAGAATGCTCTAAGAATACCAAGGCACATTTAAAAATAAAAATCTGTAATTCGACATTTTTGTCATTTTTTATTGAAATGACAAGTGCTGAGTCCCCTTAAATGAGAACTGATAGCATCCTAAAAATCGATATTCTGGTTTTAGAAAACTGATTAATGCACTAGAAAATTTTTCGGATAATTTTTCGAGAATCAGCGTAAAGAAAACAAACTTTGCTTTAGTGCTTCTTCGAATCTCAAAAATATATTGGTTTCTTTGGTATCTAAAGATAAAGAACACTGTACATTTATATATTTACCGATTTTCATCAGATATTATTTCATTAAAAATGGGGTCTTTCATACATGTATGTGTTCTTTGATAACTGCTAAAGAGTCTTAATATAGTTATCAAAAAATGTTTTAATTCATCATATAAAAACACAAGTTCAGTTGCTTTGTAAAAAATTTCATTTACATTTTATCTGTAAAAGTAGTACTTTTTTTGAGAGTAGAATTGTATTTTTATATGATGAATTAAAATTCTTTTTAATAACTAAGCAGCTATCGAATAGCAGAGACATGTATGAAAGACCCCATTTTTAATGAAATAATACCTGATGAAAATCGATAAATACATAAATGTATAATATACTATAGGTAATAACCAAAAAACCTTTGGTTTTTACTTATTTGAGATGAAGAACAGTTTTGGAATCATGAGAAACTTTGAAAAGGCTATTGTATATTTTCGTTCGTGGTTATAGCATATTTCTGTAGATTAATAAACAACTGCGCTTCATTTAAAGTACAGAGAACGGGTTTTAGGAAAATAGAGTGTTTCTGTGGCAACTCTTTATTATTATCACCATTCATTTTAAATCCGTTGTTAACAATATTGCTCATTTTGACACTCAGTGTAACTGATTCTATATTAAAATTTTTACTTGTCTCTGTAGAAATGTATAAACATATACAACTTTTTCTAAATGCAAATTAGTACTTTGTTTCTCAGCAACGTATTAAAATTTCAGGACAGCTTTTGCCAAAATTAAAGCCTAAGAAGCAATAAGCAATTTCATAGGTATGTTAAATGCTGAATTAACTAAACTTTTTGAACCTCAGATGAAAAATAGGTTAAAACCTTCTATCTGACTAACCAGAATTGGTATATAAAAAGCTTCATTCAAATCTATGCAGTAGTTGTCGGGAAAACTGCGCATACACGTACAGTCAAAAAAGAAAACAAGACACCACCCAATACATTTTATTCTCCAAAATGTCCCAGGAAACAACGAAAATTGCCATTCGACTAGAAATTGCGTTTTCTTTTATAGTCCAGGCAATAGGGAATTTTACCTAGCAAAATTAATGGTAGTTCTGGAAATCGGCTTACTTTATGTTTTTTGGGTCGCTAATTCCGAATTTGTAACTTCCCACCAAAATTTCTCCCAGAACCCCCCTCCCCCCCCAATTTTGGTAAAAAGCCCCCCAAAAAGGTTTTTATTTAAAAAATCAATTTTTTTATTGGTTTAGGGGAAAAGTATCTAGAAATTCAGAAAGTAGACAAAATTTGCAACAAATTAGATATATGATATTATGACTTAGGATGAAGGGGGAGGGGGATCTGCCTCGGAACATGCGCGCGGTGCTGCGTGGACTATGTTGCACAATTCCACTTAACCACTCACACGTTCACATTCGCCATCCCATTTCCCCTCCGAACTTTCCTTATAAGGTTTACCTTAAGTTTTTTCGGTCGCTGAATCCGAATTTTTAACTTACCCCCAAAATTCCCCCCCCCAAACCCCCCCCCAAAATAGTTGTTATTAACTTAAATTTTTTATTGTTTTAGGAGAAAAGCATTACGAAATTGAAAAACTAGACAAAGTTTGCAACAAATAGGATGTATGACATTATGACGTAGGATAAACGGGGAGAGAGGGGCTGCCTCGGAACATTCCCCGCGCGCTTTTCTCAAAAACCAAATTTTTTCAAAAAATCAATTTTTTGGGGGGTTGCCGGGTGAAATTTTGATGGGAAATTACAAATTCGGATTCAGCGACCCAAAAAACATAAAGTGAGTCGAAATCCAGGACTAGTGTTAATTTTTCCAGGTAAATCCCCTATTGCCTGGACTTCATAACTTAGTGCACGTAGCGCCGCAGTGCATGTTCAGAGGCAGCCCCCCCCCCCCCCCCCCGTTCATCCTACGTCATAATGTCATATATCCTATTTGTTGCAAATTTTGTCTAGTTTCTGAATTTCGCAATGCTTTTCCCCTAAAACAATAAGAAATTTAAGTTAAAAACAACTATTTGGGGGGGGGGGAAATTTTGGGCGTAAGTTAAAAATTCGCATTCAGCGACCCAAAAAACTTAAAGTAAACCTTATAGAGAAAGTTCGGAGGGGAGATGGGAGGGCGAACGTAAACGTGTGAGTGGTTAAGTGGAATTGCGCAACTTAGTTCACGCAGCACCGCGCGCATGTTCCGAGGCAGATCTCCCCTTTCCCTTCATCCTAAGTCATAATGTCAATGTCATATATCTAATTTGTTGCAAATTTTATCTACTTTCTGAATTTCTAGATACTTTTCCCCTAAACTAATAAAAAAATTGGTTTTTTAAAAAAAAACCTTTTTTGGGGGACTTTTTACCAAAATTTGGGGCAGGGGTTGCTGGGGGAAATTTTGGTGGGAAGTTACAAATTCGGATTCAGCGACCCAAAAAATATAAAGTAAGCTGATTTCCAGAACTACCATGAATTTTGCTAAGTAGAGCCCCTATACGGTCTCTATTGCCTGGATGTTGGCATGATTTCAACATTTTGGATATTTAGAACTATTTTTTTGAAGGAAAAAGATATATATATATATGAATAAGTTTACTGTCGATATCATCTATGTATATATTTATCTAAGTGATTATTTTATCTAATTGATTAATTTTTTAATTCAAGTTTTTTTTTATCTAAGTGATTATTTTATCTAATTGATTAATTTTTTAATTCAAGTTTTTTTTTTTCAATGTACAGTATTATTGTTTTTATGTATGCATTTATTAGTACATTATTATTATTTTATTAAGGATGGGTACCAAGAGCATTAAGTATTTTCCCAGGCAAGTGTTTTGCTAAGGGGAAAGCTTAATTGCCAGTTACTATCTGTATGTATGATATTACGATGTAAAGTAAAGAATTGGACAGTTTTGGTACAAAAGAGGGACTTTTATGACCTCATGTTTTATGGGACAGCTGCAGGATCTTCGTGTGGGAGCCCGCGGTCTCGTGAGAAAGTGGGGTTTGAAATATCGGATGTAGGAGGGTCGGAAGGCCCTGTGCATTCCGGGGACCCACTGACCACTGGCCGACACGAAGGCGGGTCCAGGCAGCGGCGAGTGGTTGGAGATTTTAATTATGCTGAATATATTAATTCGCATCCACCACTCAGGGCCGCACATGCAAATTTTTAACAGAGAGAGATTTTCTTTTTCTCGAAAAAAAATACAGATGTACAAAAAGAGTTCCAGAGTGCGGTGGTTATTTTTTTCAAGCCCTTTTGGCTGATCTGCCCATGTTTACTTGCTCTGTCTATGACGAGCAATATAGTAGTGTTAATTTAAAAAAAAAAAAAAAATGATTTAAATAATTTTGCTTTTGGCCCAGACCTGGGTGGAATTTAGTGTAAATAAAACTAAAATTACGGAACACGAATATGTGTGTTGTGGTTCTACAAACAAAAAAAAAGAACTTTTGGATATATATATATATATACTGTCAAGTCTACAACTCTAAAAGGATCTTGTGACCCCAATGGGGAAAAAGGTACGATGTTATGGATGTTCTCTTTTCTATTGTGTACCGTATTAATATCAAATGTTTGAATTGGGAATAG
Organism: Maratus speciosus; assembly: GCA_963932465.1. Classification (NCBI taxonomy): domain Eukaryota; kingdom Metazoa; phylum Arthropoda; class Arachnida; order Araneae; family Salticidae; genus Maratus; species Maratus speciosus. The sequence goes on from OZ010793.1 coordinate 207,620,701, forward strand.
GGTGCCCAGGAGAACTTGTCAACTTCAATTAATATCCAAATTAGTGTTTTGTTTTCATGAGTTATTATTTTGGATGGTAAAAGTATGAATTATTTAATTGTAACTTAATATAATTTGCCTGTGGTGTAAATAAATGATTTATTATTATTAGAGATTAATACTTTAAGTATTGAAGAAGTTCGTAAATTGAGGGAAACAGAAATTTCACCGGAAGATTTTGATCTTGCGCATCTTCCCAAAGAACTACAGGAAAAGATGGAGATCCTTTTGATGCAACATTTACATGCATTTTCGAAATCTTACAAATCGTTAGGTCAGACATCCTTAGTCACCCCCCAAATCAAATTGGCGCACAATCATGCTATACAGTCTAAACCTTATAAGATTCCTCATACAGTGCGAGAATATGCACAAGCAGAGATAAGAAAGTTGTTGGAGGCAAATATTATTGAGAAAAGCAAATCTTCGTACGCGTTTCCGGTATTATTTGTAAAAAAGAAGACTGCGGAGAACCAGGAGTTAAAATATCGTTTAGGTTGTGATTATAGATTACTAAATGCAATATTAGAAGGATATGCTTATCCGATACCTGATATTCGTGAATTGTTGCAGAAAATTAGCGGAAAAAAATATTATACAGTCCTGGACCTCCACAGCGCATTTTTCCAAATAAATTTACAACCACAAGACAGGGAAAAGTTAGCATTTATAACGGAATTTGGCAAGTTTCAGCCAGTGAGAATGAATTTTGGCTTGAAGGTCAGTCCAACTACTTTCGCAGAATTAATGGACTTAGTTTTAGGCGACTTCAATAAAGAGGAAGTCACATATTTTATAGATGATGTCCTTATTGCGGCGAATTCGGTGGAAAGAATGCTAACTCTAATTGCAGAGGTCTTAAAAAAATTGATTGACAACAATTTAACAATAGAGCCACGAAAGATGCAAATATGCAAACATGAAATTGAATTGTTAGGTTTTAGGGTTCATGAAAACGGTTATTCTCCTTCGAAAAAGAATATTGAAAAAATTCAAAATTTGGCAAGACCTAAAAACAAAAAGGGTGTCAAATCTCTTTTAGGAATGGCCAATTACTTTAGATCGTTAATACATAAATATTCGGAAATTGTAGATCCATTAGTTCAAATGACCAAAGAAAAAGTAAAATTTAATTGGAACGAAGAGGCGGAAAAAGCATTTTTGGCCATTCAAGAAGCTATTTTACATAATCCAACTTTAAAAGCGCCAAATTTCAACAAGGAATTTTTTTTAATTACGGACGCATCTAAGACAGCACTTTCTGCAATCTTAGCACAGAAACAGGGAGAGGATTATGTACCGATTGAATTTTACGGACGAAAATTAAAGGATTCTGAGAAAAAATATCCTAGTATAAAGTACGAATTACTAGCGATTCATGATGCTTGTGTTTATTTTGAAAATTTTCTTTTGGGAAAAAAATTTACAATACTCACTGATTCTAAAGCTTTGACTGATCATCTTAAGTTAGAAAAACAGAGCGATATCATAGCAAGGTGGATAATGAGGTTAGGGAATTTTGATTTTGAGATAGGATTTATTCCTGGCGAAGAGAACCCGGCAGATTTCGTCTCAAGAAATATAAATAATATAACGGCTTTAAATGAACTTCAAAATGATTTATTTAAAGTTAATTCTAATCTTTCAGAAGAAAAGATAAGAGAGGCTCAAAATGTTGATCCAAAACTTAAATTAATTATTCAGAAAATTGAAAATGGTAAACCAAATCTCCAGACTAAGAAATTTGAGCTAAAGGACAACAAAGTACTAATATTGAAGCAACGGTATAAAGATAAACCACTGCTGATAGCTCCAAATAAATTAATATTTGAAATAATTCAAGAAGCTCATAAGGCACATTTTGGTTTTCCCAAAACATATGAATTAGTGATAACAAGATTTTACTGGTTTGTGATGTATAGGGATGTAAAAAATTATTGTGCAGCTTGCATACCTTGTAACAAAAATAAGCAGCATAAAATGATTAAGATTCCCTTACAGAAAGTGGAGAAAGATCATATAATAGGCTCAGTGGTGCATACGGATATTGTGGGCAAACTACCACAGACCTTAAAAAAACACTGTTTTATCTTGACGATCATTGACGTTGCGTCAAGATTTTTACAGGCAATACCATTGCGTAATGTAGAGACACAAACGATACTAAATGCACTCACAAATTACATTAGTACATTTGGCCTCTTTCGAGAATTAATTGTGGATAACGCGAAATATTTTCGGGGAACCCTTTTTAAAGAATTTATGACAGCAATGGGGGTGAACCTCCACTTTTTCTCTACTTATAAACCTTCCTCGAATGGAATTCTTGAAGTGACTCACAAAGAGTTAAAGTCTTCGATTAGTGCAATGGCAAGAACAACAACGGAATGGGATATAAGGTTGCCGTTCTTTATTCTGTCGCATAATAGTTCGATGCACAGAGCTTTAGGATACCGTCCTGATAAGCTGTTTTTCGCTAGAGAAACGGCCAACCATTTTACAGCTCTAGAGGAGCCGGATATGTTATGTACACAACAGTTTGTTCAAAAACGCATTGCACATATGAAAGAAGTTTATAAAACTGCACTCGCAAACCAAGAACGAATGGCGAAAGAATATGTGGGCAAAGATTTTGAAAAAGTTGTGAAATTGGAAATTGGGGATCAAGTATACTTAAAAAATGTTGGACGCCCATTGGCGTTACATCCTAAGTTCGACGGTCCTTATGAAGTTGTAAAGGTGGCACGACGCAATAATTATATTTTGAAACATATACTCGAACCTAATAAAAAAAAGATTCAACGCCATATTACTCACATGTGGAAGCCAAGTGCTAAAATTAAATTACCTCAAACGAACGACAACGATGAGGAAAGTACGGAAGAAGTGTAAAAATATTTTAAATTTTCTTCATTTTTATGTTTTTTTAGAAGTAGAGGTTGATCTAACTAAAGTATTACACAAAAAAAAAAAGAAAAAAAAAAAGACGGGCGGGAGCTGAATTGTTCTGGTGTATCTACTAGTGTGTATGTTTAGTGTATATAGTGTGTTTAGTAACATAATTCAAAGTTTACTTGTTATTTTTCTGTTTATGATGATAAATATGTCACCGAATTGTTCTTTTGTATCTACTAGTGTTTAAGTTTAATGTATATAGGATATTTAGTCAGATAATTCAAAATAGGTTTCTATTTTTTGTTCTTTAGGGTGATAAACAGGCCACCGAATTGTGCTTCTGTATCTACTAGTGTTTAAGTTAGTATATGTAGTGTAGTGATTCACATGGCCTAAGAGGTGCTTTATATTTTTGAGGTTTAGGGTTATAAACTTGTTATTGAATTGTTTTTATGTATCTACTAGCGTGTAAGTTTTAGTATATATAACATGGTAATTAATGTAGTTTAATATTAGCGATGGAGATAAACAGGTAGTTTAACGGCTTTTATGTATCTACTAGTGTGTAAGTTTTAATATATATAGTATATTAATCTAGGTAGTTTAACAGTTGCGAGGGTGATAAACATATCACTTAAAGGTTCTTATTCAAATATTAATTTTTATATCTAAGGGCATATATTGATATAAGAAAAGTGTCTTTTCTTTGCATATTTCGGTTATTTATAGTATATTAAAGCATGTAGAATAGTAAAATAGGTAGAATATGTAGCAAAATACATATATATAAATAGTAGACAAATGCTCACAAGCATAGGATGGTGTGTTTTTTTTTCCCTCTTTCTCTCTCACTCTGGTACACTGTAACAGTCTGGGAGTACGTTTTGGGAGAATGGTAATTACTAGGTTCCAGTCTATTAATAATACACATAGAGCGGATTTATCACTAAGTGAAGAAAAAAAAAAGGAAGAGGGAGAACTTATAATATACATTGTTTTGCTTAGGCATACTAGGTTGTAAATAGCGATGATTTTTGATGTTCTCTGGAATTTTAGTTAGTATTTTAAACTTTTTGTAATTACGATTCCTGCGGAATATATTTTAGTTAGTTGCACCTTTAACCAAGTGGTTAAAATAGTGGCTAGATAGTTTTAGGTAAAAGGTTCAAGCAAAGAACATACTTCATTTTATTATTTTTTATTATTATTTAGTTAAGCAAATTTCTAGTAGAAATAGTTTAATGAGGAAAATGGTATAAATCCATAAATAAAGTGAAAAAAAATTATAAACATAGTGGATCTATGATTTTTGACTAATTTTTGATATATTACTGTAAAATATAAAAATTTAATATTTCACTTTTATAATATTTACAATACTTGGAATAATGGTATTATCAATGAATAATTTAAAAAAAAAATAATAAAAATTGGAAAAGTTACTGTATTATTGGGGTATAATTACTATTGTTGGGGGGGGGGGGGTAAGTTATATGGTTGGTAAATGGATATACATGACTAAAATGTTTTTTTTCCCAAATTGGCCATACGAAAAAAAAATATTTTTTTTGGTTGTGGTGGATTTTAAAATAGGTCTCTGAACACTGGTTTTGTAACTACTAGTCATTAGACAAATGGATACATGTAAAAAGCATGTGGTACGCCTCTAAGTTAACCTTTTGCGGGCTACACACCACTGTTTTAGGTCCTAATAAAATCCGGTGGACTCTAATTAAAAAAAAAAAGGATATTTTTTTAATATAAATGGGGGGGGGGGGGTGTCTACAAAATAATAAATAGGGAACTCTACAACATTTTAACAAGAATAAATAATTATTTTTATATACACACATATATATATATATATTCGGAATTCAAGTTAAAACACAAAGGGAATACATAAAACAACTTTTTTTTTCCCTCTCTCTTACACAAATAAAGTAATAAATACAATTTGTATAACATAAGCAAAAGTATGTGCATAGGGTCACTCCGTACGGATAAGTAAGTAAGGAATGTAATAGGTAATAACTCGCTGTCAGTTAGTTTCTGTTTACCACGCAATAAGTGCGCGCGCAGGGCAGGAAAGGCATTGAGAGAAGGGATTGTTTTTCTCTCTTGGAGAACTCCCCATCCTCTTTTTGGAGCATCAGTTCACGATCTCTCTTTACAGAAACGAGAGAAGGAATTCGGGTTAAGAGAAAGGGGAGGATGAAGGGGGAGTGAATAACTACTCAATATTTTTACTTTTTGGTTCATGACAGCGGAATTTTGGAAAAGGGGATTTTCAAAATTTCTATGGGAACTGCACACATAGATAAAAAAATGTTGCAGGATAAATTTTTGGGGATGCATAATTAAAATGGATTTGCACTTTTTAAAGGGGGGGGGGGTGGTGGTATTTAAACAACACCTAAATTAATAAGGATATTAGGATAACTGTGGAAGATGGATTAACAGCAGAGTAGGGTATATTTTATAAATAATTATTAATATAAAACTGGGCAGAGCCAAAGATAAATATGTATATACATTTTTTTTTGGTTTTGGCAACTTCTTTTGGGGATGTACTTTTTTTTTCTTCCCAAGAAAAGTAAATATATAACAAGGGTATTTACGGTTCCAGTTATTTTACAAACGATTCGAATGAAATGGATACATTATATTTATAGAAATAAAATCTTAATCAAATAAACTGATAAGCAGTAAAAACAAAAAAAAAGAAAATCAGTAGGTTTGGAAAAGGGCTCCCTATGCACACACATCAATATATAAGATTCAAATTCATATTGTATTTAAATACAAAACAGATAGTATTGTGCAAAAAAAAAAAAAAAAAAATAGTAAATTATGGACAAACATCTGCTTCACCTTGCCTGAAAGCATTTTATCACATTTCATATATATATAAAAAATTGTCATGCAGAGGCATGCGGTTTAAAATCAGATAAATAAACAGATAAAAAATTGTCATGCAGAGTACGTGCAGTAAGAAATTAAATAAATAAAAATAAATTGACCAGCAGGCATTCGGTTGGAAGTTTAAATGTTGTGGCCTCTCTAGCGGACACATAGTTTTAAACATACTGGCATCAAGAAAATTCAATTAGATTTTTCCCCCCTTTTATGAATAAGAAAATAATGAAGACTTTTTTTTCCCTTCTAAATTTGATTGTAAATTCTGGTGTCAGTTTTGCATTTCATCTTTTCGGAATACAGATTGCTTGACACCGAAAAGAAATAATTTAAGATTTAAGTGTGCGGAAAAAAAAATAATAATGAATAAATAATTAAGATTAATACTATTTATACCTTATGTATATATATATATATTCTACTAGTATAAATAGAAAAACAATTCATATTGTCCTAAGTAAGTATTTTTATTAATAAATGCTAGTTATGGTGTGTAGAAGGTAGCGGTTACACCCCAAGTGCAATGTTTACTACAGGTCACGAAAATTTAAAGGGTCAAATGTAAATAAACAGTCGCCTAGCGCCATCTACGTGCATTTCAGAGAAACATGCAAAATGTATTCAAAGACAGGCATGCAGAATGGTAATTTTAACTTACCGGTTTTCGCTCTCTATAGAAATCCTGGATTCAGTCAGGAAAGTTCGCCACATTGCGAGCGCCAGATTTAATTTTTAACCAGGAGTAACAATTTTTTTTCTTCTTCTTGTTCACTGAAATAACCCGCATAGTATTAGCATAGTACATAAAAAGACATTACGTATAGATATATAGGACATTTAAACGGTATTGGGTTAGAAAATATCTTTTTAACAAATTAAGATAAAATAAATTAAAGTAGAGGATAATTTTTTTTCCTCTTTTCGTTAGTCAAAATTTACATTTCTAAAAAGGAAGGACTATTATCAGATTTAAACAATTTAATCCCGTCAATTGTGGTGCATACTGGATGGTAAAAAATTCATTAACGAATGTAGGTTGCAATTAAATTAATAAGAATTTTTATCTATTGGTATATCTTTTTTTTATTTTTTAGTATGTATTAAATGTGAAATAATACAAATTAATTAAATAAATATAACAAAATATATTTCATAATACAAGTAAATACGCAAAAAGAAAAACAAAATTAATTATTATTATTTTCTTTTTCTCTCTCTACGGACTCTTTTGGTATATATATAATTTTTAGTTACGAGGTAATACAGCTTTTTTTTTTTTTTTTTTTTTTTTTTTTTTTAAGTAACATAAAAGATCTACACGTAAGAGAAAATATAGAGTACATAAAAGGGTTTACCAGGGGTATCAGAACTGGGAGAGCTAGGTTAAAATGAAAAGAAAATGTATTATTGAACACTGTAGGTTAAAAAAAAAAAAATTCTATTTATAATTTTTGTTTTCTCTTGTGGAATAATAATTAAATCATTATTTAAATTAATTTTTACTTACATTTTTGTGTGGAGAGCGGAAAGAGGGCTGATCAGCTTCCAGGCATTGATATTCTCTGCAGGCGGAGATTTATTTTTAGCCGGCCGGCATTGTGTGGAAGAGGATCATGTCTTTCTTCAGGGTTCCCCTGTAAAAATATAGATTGGGTGCAGGTATTAGGGTATTGTATTTAAAAAAATAAGGGTTTCCACATACAACAACAAAAAAAAAAAAAAAAAAAAAAAAAAAGAAAGAAAGAAAGAAAGAAAAAACATTCGTGGTTTTAATTCAATTTTAAGAGTATCAGTTGAAAACGATATTTATATATTTTAGATAAGAGTATTCGTAGAGTTATTATTGATAATTTTTTTTCCTTGTTTTCTTTTTTTTTCTCTCGGGGTGAATACAAAATTAATTGTTTAGGATATTTTAATATAAAGTACACAGAACCCGTTTATTCTGCAATATACTGTAAATTCGAAGGCGCGGTTCAACTTTATTAGTTACGAATTAAGTTTCGTCTTATACAGGTGTCAGTAAAAGTGGGGGATTCCAATGAACAGGAATAACATTTTTGGATGTTATATTTTAAGAAAGTATATCGAGTTTTTCTTAGCACTTTTCATAGTTCTAAATGGAACTAACATTTATAGGGGAGACAGTAATCAAATAAGGATATCAGATGCGGTTTGTAAGAAAACAGGCTACAGTTCCGTACGGGAGGAAGTGAAACTGGTTTCGTGGAATGTCATTGATGCAGCAAAATGGCTACTAGGCTTTCGTATTTGCATTACAAACACTTGTATTATAGTTAATTATTATAGTAAATAGTACGAAAAGAAATTGTTTTTGTTGCGTAGGCGGTGTATAGGGTGCAGATTAAGGAATACGGAGAAGTAATGTAAAGATAATACATGTATTACAGGGATTAATAGAAGTAATTGTTACTTACTTTGCAAACGGAATATCCACGCTTCTCTCTTAGGGCCACTCCAGCTCGTACTAGACTTGGCTTGGCATTAAGGGGTGACCTTCGGCCGCTCTGGAATTATCACTTTCCAGCCTGTTTCGATACATTACAAACACTTGTATTATAGTTAATTATTATAGTAAATAGTACGAAAAGAAATTGTTTTTGTTGCGTAGGCGGTGTATAGGGTGCAGATTAAGGAATACGGAGAAGTAATGTAAAGATAATACATGTATTACAGGGATTAATAGAAGTAATTGTTACTTACTTTGCAAACGGAATATCCACGCTTCTCTCTTAGGGCCACTCCAGCTCGTACTAGACTTGGCTTGGCATTAAGGGGTGACCTTCGGCCGCTCTGGAATTATCACTTTCCAGCCTGTTTCGATACATTATAATGGGCGATTCTAAGTGTTATCGATGGCAGGTAACGGGTAGCTGGAAAAGTGGATATTTTTTTTCTTTCTCCTCTTTTGTTGGCGCTATTAGAAATTGTAATTTTACGATAGCTTGTATTGCACTGTTTGCTAGGGTGGTTAAAGTACCTATTGAGGAAAAGGGAGTAGTGAAGCGGTGAATGAGTGGAAACAATCCACTTATTTATATGAAAGAAAAGAATAAATAGAAGAAGAGTGTTTAAGTAATTTATTTAAAATAAAGTAACATGATAATACTTACACTCATAATTTGTAATTTCAGATAAAGGATTCAGTCACAAAATAATATGAAATACTGTTTTTTTTTCTTTTCTGCTTTCTTTTGTTTTTAAATTTCTACTATCTCTATCTCCTTCTCTGGGTGGAAGTGTTGTTTTTTTTTTGTTTTTTTTTTTGTTTTTTTTTAAGTTTGAGACTGAGTTTCTTATATTTGAGGGGATATTAATAGTTATTTGGTTAACTTTTAATTAGAGGGTACGTTTAGAGAATCACGTAATTTACTGAATGAAAGTATCGAATTTACTATATGAGAATCAATTTTAGATATTGTGGTTGCATAGTTTTAAAAATATATGTGTGTTGTAAACTATAAAGGTAGTGAAATAATTGTAAAAAAAGTATTTGAAAAATGTAAGAATATGTATTGATATATTTGCTTGTTTGGTAGTTAAATGATTATTCGGTGTAAAAAGTTATGTTGGCAAATATGTTTCATTGTGTGTTATAAACCTTTCTTAATATGGATATTTAAATGTTGTACTTATGTAGTCATGAACTGAATACTTGCTTTGTGTAAAAAAGTGTGCTAAACTTTGTGGATCAGTATTTAAACTCTTTGGCATAATTAATTAGGTTCCTAATTTTGGGATTTTATCTTTTATGATTAACTTTTTGTTTTCTCTTCTAAATTGGTACACATATATACAATTTTTGGGAACATTCAGGGACTGTACCTTCATCACAGAGAGACAGAACTCATGCAGTATGCGGCTGTGATGGTTATGGGGAACACTGCTTTAAGGACCGTATACAAATCTGCATAAAACCGTGGACAGAATAAGAAGGAATATTCATCTTATGTACAATGTACAATTTAGGGTACAGGCATATTTTAATGAACTATACAGATAACATCAGCGTGTATTTGATAATGAACATTCATATCTCTGCACGGACTTCACAGAGTTTTGAACACTACGGAAGAGGTGAATCAGGGAGCATAGAGGAGAAGCCCCAGTGCCTTACAGATCTGCAACGTCCAGCCGTTGGAGAGGCTTTCGGTGTTTGATAAGGACATCGGTCCACTTGAAAGATGTTATAGTTCCTGTACATGGACTTTCAAGTGCTATGTGTTGGGGGGGAAGTAATGTTGGCATGATTTCAACATTTTGGATATTTAGGACTATTTTTTTGAAGGAAAAAGATATATATATATATGAATAACTTTACTGTCGATATCATCTATGTATATATTTATCTAAGTGATTATTTTATCTAATTGATTAATTTTTTAATTCAAGTTTTTTTTTATCTAAGTGATTATTTTATCTAATTGATTAATTTTTTAATTCAAGTTTTTTTTTATCTAAGTGATTATTTTATCTAATTGATTAATTTTTTAATTCAAGTTTTTTTTTCAATGTACAGTATTATTGTTTTTATGTATGCATTTATTAGTACATTATTATTATTTTATTAAGGATGGGTACCAAGAGCATTAAGTATTTTCCCAGGCAAGTGTTTTGCTAAGGGGAAAGCTTAATTGCCAGTTACTATCTGTATGTATGATATTACGATGTAAAGTAAAGAATTGGACAGTTTTGGTACAAAAGAGGGACTTTTATGACCTCATGTTTTATGGGACAGCTGCAGGATCTTCGTGTGGGAGCCCGCGGTCTCGTGAGAAAGTGGGGTTTGAAATATCGGATGTAGGAGGGTCGGAAGGCCCTGTGCATTCCGGGGACCCACTGACCACTGGCCGACACGAAGGCGGGTCCAGGCAGCGGCGAGTGGTTGGAGATTTTAATTATGCTGAATATGTTAATTCGCATCCACCACTCAGGGCCGCACATGCAAATTTTTAACAGAGAGAGATTTTCTTTTTCTCGAAAAAAAATACAGATGTACAAAAAGAGTTCCAGAGTGCGGTGGTTATTTTTTTCAAGCCCTTTTGGCTGATCTGCCCATGTTTACTTGCGCTGTCTATGACGAGCAATATAGTAGTGTTAATTTTTTTAAAAAAAATGATTTAAATAATTTTGCTTTTGGCCCAGACCTGGGTGGAATTTAGTGTAAATAAAACTAAAATTACGGAACACGAATATGTGTGTTGTGGTTCTACAAACAAAAAAAAAGAACTTTTGGATATATATATATATATACTGTCAAGTCTACAACTCTAAAAGGATCTTGTGACCCCAATGGGGAAAAAGGTACGATGTTATGGATGTTCTCTTTTCTATTGTGTACCGTATTAATATCAAATGTTTGAATTGGGAATAGGGTGCCCAGGAGAACTTGTCAACTTCAATTAATATCCAAATTAGTGTTTTTTTTTCATGAGTTATTATTTTGGATGGTAAAAGTATGAATTATTTAATTGTAACTTAATATAATTTGCCTGTGGTGTAAATAAATGATTTATTATTATTAATTCCCTTCTTTGTTATTATTTGTTAAAAGTCTTGCTAATTACTTATTTTACGTATTTAGAAATTACCTGACTGCTTAATATTGTTATTAGACCATATATGTAAAAGCCATAATTAAATTTATCTTGTAGGGTTGGTTTGTCTGAAAATTGGGGAGTTATATTTAGTGGTTTTGATTTTATTATATATTTCCCTTCAAACCAATTGGCCATAGGTTAGTTATCTTCTAAACATTTCACAACGCATTGTCTTATTTATTCAAGATAACCTTTTAGGTAAATGACCGTAGGTTATCTATTAACTAACTAGGCTTTACGATCACCAGGTCCTCTATAATTAGAGGCCCCTATAAGATAGATTTTCTTTTGGATCAAGTAAGTTCGGAGAAAAGGGTGCGCCCAACACTCTTGTTAGCTTGTGCTAGGGAATTTATAGATAAATTAAGATATTCATTAACCTAATTTTTAATAGTGGTCTAGATCTTGCCAGCACTGGACTATTAGGCTATGTTACAAAAAAAAAAAAAAAAAAAGAAAAGAAAAGAAAAGAAAAAGAAAAAAGCTTAGAAGATCGTCTTCCCGACTAAGATTGTACCAAACTCTATCATTTTTAATGTGAATGCTTAATTTTGACATCATATTTGGATTTTCCGGAACATTTTACCTTAGTATAACCAACGGGAACTCATTCGATCAAATAGTTTAGGAATTAAAGTTTGAATTAATTAAAAATTCTGTTTCATTAAATTAGGCGTTAGTATTTAAAACTTTAAAGTTTGATACAATTTCTATAAGTAGACGACCCCCTAAACAACATATAAGTTTAACATTAGTTTGTAGACATTATTATTAATCAGTTTGTACCAGTCATATTTTATACTGCTTTGTGGTAGCGTTAGTAGGAGACATAGTTACTGTACAAAGATGTGATAAAAATTAAACCAATGAGTAAAAGTTTCAAATATTTTTTTGGAAAGCAATTACTTTAAAAATAACAAAAGCCTTATTTAATATTGCTATTATCCTTCATTTAAGTCCATTTAAACAACTTTAAATTGCCCTTAAGTAAAGATCTATGCAAATCATAATTCTACTTAACCGTAGAAATACCAATCATTTCCACATTTAAATAATTCCTACATGTTTTTTTTTGAAAGGGATGGAGATAAAACATGCATACTTGTTATTCTGAAGACCTCTTGGAATTAGCTTTCTTTTTTCTTATTATCTATCATTCTATCATCACTTGTAAATTATTCCTGTAAACAATATAAAATGAATCATTCTTTAGGTCACCAAACGATTTTCGATGATGGAGGATTCGTTCGGTCAAGGTGAACGACTCATCATCGAATTTCATTTTTTGCGAAGGCTGGAACAAATGGGATTATTTTTCTTTTTTGCAATATGACTTCCCAATCCATTCGAATTTTCAAAGAGAATAAGAATGTTATCATCTTCACACGAGAATTCGTCGCGTTGTTCTAAGTCAATATACTGTAAATATTGACACCAAAAAGCGCTTTGTTTTTGTTTATCACAGCTGTCATCTTATAAGAATTATAATAAAGGACTTCTTTTCAGAGATTTAATTCAAAGAGAAAAATGCCGTAATAAAGACGCGAATTTGTAAAGAAATACATGAAAGATTACAACGTATGAGCCTAATATTATTAGTTCATGAAACTATCTATTAATTATCAACAATCTAGATTAACACTTTAAGAAATTTGATGCTTTTAAATGAGTAAAAAAATTACGAAGTTCCAATATCTTTTCAATAAAGTGCCTTAGTTTAATAAATATTAAATATTAATTTTTTATAGGTACTGTTTTCGAGTCATTATGCAAAGCCATATGAAAACATCAATTTAAAAAAAGAAATCAGGATCGGAACTGTCTTTTATTGATATCGTGTTAAAGAAAAATAATCGTATATAGTGAAGTCAAATCTCAGAATAAAATAATATATAGTTTTTAAGAGAAAACTACCAGGAACGAACCTAGAATCAAACGAAATACGTCGGTGAATTTGAACTTGTGTTTTAAAACAACGTGTATCTTTACCTGGAATATCTTTCCGCATCAATGAAAACAGTACGAACATTATTGCCATATTGTATTTTGTAATGCGTTTAACAAAATTTGGATATTAAGGTCCAACTCTTTTAGTTGATAATGCTTGCTTATCTGCTATTGTAGACCAGTTATGGTGTAGCAAAGCTGCCTTATTCAAGGCTGAACGATCCGAGCGTACCCTGGAAAACTTCGGAGGGTGACAAGCACTAGGTAACTGTCATTAAAAATTAGAGAGCCATGTGGCCCCTCCTTTTTTATGAGTTCTTAGTTCAATGTTAATTAGGCCTCTGGTTACCTTATGCTATGATTTTTCGTGAACTTTGTTACCCTACCGTCTTAGCATTATCCGTTTTTTACCTATGCCAGTCGTTGAAGTGACATTGAAGTGTAGGACAACCAAATATTTTGTATGCTCTATGCGCCTTATTTTTGGAGGGTATGTTTAACCTCGTGCTTCCAACTCTGGAATGGCCTTCGGGACTGCATGCATTATAAATGAAACTGTATCCAAATCCTATTTAAAATTCGGGAAAACTTACGCATACTTAGTAATGAAAATGTGAGTTGAAACCGCGCCTAAACACTGCTCTTTTTAGCGTTTTCATCGACAATGTCTCGGATTTTATATAAATATCTATTTTTAGGTAGCTTTCTTTACAAAAAAGCTACCTATTGCAGCCGTTCGGAGGAAAGCGATTTCAAAAAATTTTGGTATATTTTCATCGATCCAGACCCCGAAACCACCCTCCGTTCAAAATTGATATATATATATATATCTGACCTATGTCACACTGTAACTCCCGTAATTATGAACCGATTTCGATGAAATTTGGTGTGTACATAGTACATACCAATGTCTCGACCGAGTTCGTTGGCCAGCTTCATCCGCCATTTTGTTTCAAAATGGCGGCCATTTAAAATTTTTAAAAAATTTTAAAACTTGAAATGTGGTACCAAAAAATTAAAAATGGAAAAATATTTTTTTCTTATGTATTTGACCTTTATACAAAGATTCCGAAGCAGTTTTTGTTTCGTCTATATCTTAAAAAATGGCTGAGTTATAGCATTTTGAATTTCTAGCGTGGCTGACATTTTGAAACGTCCTGAATTTTGTCACGCGATAAAAGGCGTATTTATGAACCGATTTGGATGTAATTCAGTGTGTACATAGTACATACCAATCTCTCGACCGAGTTCGTTGGCCAGCTTCATCCGCCATTTTGTTTCAAAATGGCGGCCATCCAAAAAATTGAAAATGGAAAAATATTTTTTCTTATGTATTTGACCTTTATACAAAGATTTCGGAGCCGTTTTTGTTTTGTCTATATTTTAAAAAATGGCTGAGTTATAGCATTTTGAATTTCTAGCGTGGCTGACATTTTGAAACGTCCTGAATTTTGTCACGCGATAAAAGGCGTATTTAGGAACCGATTTGGATGTAACTTCGTTTATACATAGTACATACCAATGTCTCGACCGGGTTCGTTGGTCAGCTTCATCTGCCATCTTGTTTAAAAATGGTGGCCATTTAAATTTTTAAGAAAAATTTAAATTTGAAATGTGGTACCGAAAAATTAAAAATTGAAAAAATATTTTCTTTTTATGTGTTTGACCTTGATAAAAAGATTCGGGAGCAGTTTTTGTTTCGTCTATATCTTAAGAAATGGCTGAGTTATAGCATTTTGAATTTCTAGCGTGGCTGACATTTTGAAACGTCCTGATTTTTCTCACGTAATAACAGGCGTATTTATGAACCGACTTGGATGTACCTTGGTGTGTGCATAGTACATACAAATATCTCGACCGAGTTCGTCGGCCGGCTTCATCCGCCATCTTGTTTCAAAATGGCGGCCATTAAAAAAATTAAAAAATTTAAATGAGATACCAAAAAAATTGGAAAGTGAAAAAGATTTTTTTTGTATGTGTTTTACCTTAATACAAAGATTCCGGAACAGTTTTTCTTTCGTCTATATCTAATAAAAATGGCTGAGTAATAGCATTTTGAATTTATCTTGTGGCTGACATTTTAAAACGACCTGATTTTTGTCACGCGACAACAGGCGTAATTATGAACCTATTTGGATGTAACTTGGTCTGTACATAGTACATACCAATGTCTCGACCGAGTTCGTTGGCCAGCTTCATTCGCCATCTTGTTTCAAAAGGGTTGCCATTTAAAAAAAATTAAATTTAAAATTCAAAATGAGGTATTAAACAATTGGAAAATGAAAAAGATTTTTTTATGTGTTTGACCTTGATACAAAGATTCCGGAGCAGTTTTTGTTTCTGAAAATTTGTTCTTTTGTTTATATCTTAAAAAATGGTTGATTTATAGCACTTTGAATTTCTAGCATGGCTAACATTTTGAAACGATCTTGTATTTGTCACGCGATAACACACGTATTCGCCTATTTCGATGTAAGAAGGCATGTGGATAGTATACATCAACACCTCGACCAAGTTCGCTGGCCAGATTCATCAGCCATCTTGTTTCAAAATGGCGACCATTAAATTAAAATATATATATATATATTTAAAGTGAGGTGCAAAAAAATTAGAAATTGAAAAGGGTTTCTTTCTTAAGTATTTGACCTTGATATAAGGATTCAGGAGCATTTTTTGTTTGTCTTTACCTTAAAAAATGGCTCAGATATAGCAGTTTCAATTTCTATTGTGGGTGACATTTTGAAAAATCTGATTTTTTGCATGCGACAGCACTCCTATATATTAACCGATTCCGATGTGAGTGAGCATGTGCACAGCAATTACTAAGGTCTCGACCGAGTTCACTGCTTAGCCTCATCCACCATGTTGTCTTAAAATGACAGGCACTTTAAGAAATTGCCGAATTTGGCAGCCAAATATATGTTACTTCAAAGAAAAGCAGCTTGGATAAAGCTGACTAATTTCGCGAAATTCTCATTCATTATATTGATAAAAATTAGTATTGAATCTCCTATATTCGGTTTCCACTAAATTGAGCTTCGTGTGTTTGAATGATATAATTTGGCTTTTTTTAAATAAGGATTATGAAAGCTACCTCTTCCTCCCGGCACTGGCCGGAAGGACTTTTTAAATTCTTCTGCTCGTCGGAATGTTTCGAAATTTTTGTAGGTGGTGTAAATCTGATCTGCTAAGATAATCTAAAAATATTGTATCGAAATACAAACAGTTACTTTTAGCGTACACTGTTAAAAATTTTGCAGCATTCTGGCAGGTCATTCGACCGTTTTTTGAAAAAACGGTTTCATAACCATAATTTAATTATATTCTGACCATAAAATGGCCAATAATATGGTCAGAATAGTGTTAAATTACGGTTGTGTAACCGTTTTCGAAAAAAAAAAAAAACGGTCAAATGACCTGCCAGAATGCTGCAAATTTTTAACAGTGTAGAAAAAAAGATCATCTTCGAAGGGCGTGAACCGAGATCTCGAATTTTTAAAAAGGTTAAAATTCGTAACTTTGAAAACCGATTGCACAGCCTAAAATAAAAAGATCTCAGTTTAAAATACATATCTTTTGTTAATCGGTACCTCTGAAATCGAGCCCTGGGGTAGCAATGCCGAAAAGGAAAAAAAAAAAAAAAATGCAAAAGCGATTTTTTTTTTGCATTTTTTTTTTCAGAGGATTAAAAACAATATTTTTCTTAACTGTCTGTTGCATTTAAAACGAAAAAGTACAAAATTTAAGAATATGTCTTTTTTTTTCCATATCCCTAACAATTTGTCCGAAGTACGATATGACAAACGGACGAAAATATACAGCATTTGGGTCTTCGCTTTTATGTGCTCGGGAAAGAAGAGATTGAGCATGCCTGAGATGGCTTCCACCGATTTGTAATTATATTATTAAATTAATATCTCGGTTAATTATCAAAAATAAAAAATCTGAGCCGCAGGTGTATCATAACCTACCTTGGATTATCCACATACAAATTTTATTCTACATGCGCTAGATTTCATTAGCCATCGCCTGTTGTGAAATGAAAAACGTCAGCAGACGGCGCTAAGCCCATTGAACTGTTGACTGCGGGCTAGTTGCTGTTTACGTTTTTTTTTTTTTATGTAAATAGAATATGGGTTGCGTGATCGTTATAATAATGTAAATGTTTCGTCCTCCCAAATAAATATATTTTGCTTGTTAAAGATGCCTCCCAATGAATGTGAAGCAGTAGAAAAGAATCAGGAACTGAATTAGGTGAGATCCAATCTTTTCTTACGTTTTAAACATTTTGATTACTAAAGTATTTATGAGCTTTTCGAATTTGATTTATCGCCAACACACACACTGATCTCGGGAGATCTTTTCTTTTATTAATATAGATTTATTTGACAAACGTGACTTCTAAAAAAGGGGGATTTTTTCCCCCAAAAAACTTCGCCTTCTAATTAAAATAATAATAATTATTATATAATTTTTTTGAAAAAAAATGAACAGTTTTCCACAATTCTAAATGCAGTTTAAATATTTCCAATCCCTGTTTCTTTGTTTCAGAACCACCGTTACCATGCAGTAATATCCTCAAGTCAGAACTGAGGCCTTACGAAGAATTTTCTTGTTCTGAGCATCTTGGTGATATGGTATGCTGTTTAAAGTTTGTCTAATCTAATAATGATTTCGGCTTGAGAAAAAGTTTTAAACTTTTACCTAAAAAAATACCCTACAAAAATCCATATTATGAAGCAAAAACATGTCCATGACAAACGCTGACGTCATATTGGCAGCGGAAACACCTAGTCAATAAATTTTGATTTTACCGAACATCTAAATATCGCACAATTTCAATTTTTACACTGTCCAATAGGGAAAAAGATTTCTCACAAATGCAATTTATTTGAAACTGTATCTGAGTTGACTCATTTTTATGATTTTAAAAATAAGTTTTAAGTACGATTTTTGAAAAAAATCTATCTCTATCGCCTTCAGCCCGATTACGCAAGATAAATCGTTTTGCACTTAAAAAAACTGTAAATAGTTAGGCATATGTTTTCGGCTAATATTCCATAACAAAATAAAAAGATCATCAATAAGTAGATTAAATTATCTAAATTTAACATAAATTTAAAAGACATGAAATCAAACTACGCTCTTAAACTATTGAAATTATCAGAATAAAAAAGGGTGCTGTAAATAGTGTTCTTTGGCAGTTTATTCGGCTATTAACTCCTGGCTTGTGGCTAATGCAGAAATATCTCTTTTAATAAGGTCCAAAACTTTAAATTCATTGTTGATATTTTTAATATAAAAATGCTTTTTGGTGTTGTAAGGGGTCAATCTAAAAATATTTATTAAATGTTGAAAATCTGTTAGAGTTTTCATAAAAAAAGAAAGATAAAAAAAAAGGTTTTTACCTATGTTTTGTAACCGAGAAGCCCGTGTGTTGGATAGCAAACTTAATTTAACTGTGGTATCCCGTATTAAAAATATCTCGTTTCATTTGGAGGAGAAAATAAGTGTTGTGCTGTGCTATTTTAGTCGCACATAAAAGAAAAATATTAATTTTTGCATAAACTATAAGAAGATTGTTAAACTCGCAGTTTTTAAGCTTTATGTTTCTATACATTCAAATTCACAAGCAGTCTTTGATAATGCAAATCCAAAATGTTAATTTTCATAAAATAATCAAACAAGGGTTGTGCATTTCTTAAATCAAGAAATTATTTATGAGTGTTTTTTAATAATTAGAAAAAAGTATATTATGATTCAGGAAAATGCATAAAGAGTTTTTCACGAAAAAACTTATTTAAGAAATGTATTTATTATTTTCAAAGACAAATAAAACGAAAATAACATAAACGGGTGGGTGAAATTGCTGTCAGCCCAATTAAAAGAAAAATGCGGTCATTTGTATCTTCTTCACATGTTTCTTTTGTTAAACTATTATGTTTACATTAAGTCGTGAATAAAACTTTTGAATAAAGGCAGACAAAGTTCAAGGATGCAAGAGAAGGAAAAAAGACATGCATAAAATTACCAGAAAGGCATGTAATTTAGTGAAATCATACGCGTCAACCTACATCCGAGATTTTTAAATAATTCCACGTGCTATTAGTGATAATGCCTTTGCAAATGCCCAAACTTCAGAACTTGGGAGCTTGATTTCATAATGTTTGAATCTTTTAAACTTTTTTCAACACAGTAGAAATGTTTTTATGAATTCTGTTTGTCTGGTCGTCTATCCGCGTAGTAACTTACATAAATAGTCACGGATTGCCTTGTATTTGATATATGCTGTTGAGATTTACTATGGCATGTTCCATATAGAAAATGAAGTGTTTAGCATTTATAGTTTGTTTACACGGCGCTCAAAATAATTTCGTTGCATTATGATCTAGGGGTAAAAAATCGTTGGGAGTGTAATTTATTGATACTACACAATTTCAAACATATTGAAATTGATATGCATACCTTAAATACACTACAGAATTCAAGAACATGATGTGTATAACATTTATCGTTCATTTACAGTAACACACAAAAGAATTCAGTTTCGATCTATGAGAGATAATTCTTGGAAGTGCGGTTTCAATTGTGGTATGCCGTTTTTGAAATTAACTAATTCTTTAGATATTAATTGGTTCGTATACGGGTACATTTCTTTTTATTGAGGGAAATTGCTAAAGGGGAATTTTCAGCTGTGTTATGCGTTTCCTAACTGACCTAAAGTTTTGCATATTATGTAGTATATGTTTGCTAATATATACAAATCCATAAATCATGTACAGAGCTGCATAAAAAAAATCGGATTCTTTTCTGACTATAGATGGTGCATTCTGACATTGGGTTTTCAAATGTGTTATGCTGTTTTTAAATTGTTTACTTAGACATAATCTTTCACCTTATTAAACAGCCACGTTTTGTTGCAGTATTCTGAATGTGCTGAAAAAACTTTCATAATCTATGCTTGACGTGAGATTTTTTTTTTTTTTTTTTTTAGTACCTATTGTGTTTCCATTATGTATCTTAATTATATTCCGAGAAAACAGTTCTGGATATCATGATTCGTACTGCAAAAGTATTTGAACATCATTTGAGGGATTCACAACCATAGTAGACCAAGTCCATTAAAAAAAATGGGGTAGTCCATTTAGAAAGTGAATAAAATCTGTTTTATCTACTCTCAAGCTGAACCGAGCCTGTTTTCACACACTTTCTCATATATAGCATCTGTTTACAAACTTCAAAATGGACTATATCATAATGAAGAGAACGAATATTTTTTTCAAACTGGATTATGGCCAACTGGATTCAGCCTTGAATATGGACTATACCTTTTTTTTTTTTTTTTTTTTTTTTTCAAAATTGACTGGTCTACTATGGTTATGAGCTCTCATTTCATAATACCACCATTAGTTGCTAAAAATCGACAGAATGTATTTTTTTTCTCACTAGTGAAGTATTTAAAGAAGGAAAAGCGTTCATCAACACAAACAAGGGTGAATAACTACACTATATATAAATGACTAATCAAGTAAATAATCTCTCTAAATTAAATAATTCCACATTGAATTGTATAAAAATAATGCGTCAAGTGCGAGTTATACACTGGCACAGAGGGTTCCGTACACAAAAGGCCTTGTAAAAAGTTTAAACTTGGCACTGTGCCAAGGGCGCTTCGAAAGGAGGTCGAAAGTTGCAGCACCTCCTTGGTCCATACCGACCATACCGTTTTCTAGATAGGTTTTTAATATTGCTGCTAATTACGAACAATTTTTTTCGAAAATTGTTATAAATAGTTCTTGATGATTCCGCGACGATATGTACCTCGAGCGCCCCTCGATTCTCCCGCTGAGCGCACGCAAAGTAAATTTTGTGAGTAAGCGAAAAATGCGATTTTCTCAAAAACTATGTGACCTAGGATAATAGTTATAGTTTTCCTGGAAGGTTTAAATAAACTCCTACTACCCCTAATTTTTCATAATTTTAGTGATAGTAGATTGGGAAATAGGGAACATATTTTAGCAGTACATTTACCAGGATATCTCTGAAAATATAATACCTAAAATTTAACAAATATATTTTTGAGTTCAGTGTTACAAGATCTTTCGAACGATACCCAAACATATACATACCTAAACAAGATATACAATATTTTTTTAGTAACTTAATTAGTCCCCTAATTTTTTTCTAAAAATATTTTTGAACGGCTAATAATTTGTAAATATGTGTGTCAATTAGTCTTTATAACTCTGACAGGCTTGAACTTTCTACATTTCAGAGTTTTCGAGGAAAACGCTGATAGAGACGGACAGACAGACATACGAGTGATCTTATAATGCGTTTTTACGTTTTAAGTACGGAACCCTAAAAAGACTGCTTTTATAAACCTTTCAAATGTAATAATCTTGTTATTTTAAAACTATGAATACATTATGACAAAATTATTTTACGATACTTTAATTCCTTTTATTTTCTATTTTAATATTTTGAATCAAAGACGTTTTTGTGTGTCATATTTTATGTCTCTGTGTAAGATTGCTGAAATTAATTGTAATCTTAAAGGTTTGAAGTCTTCATGATTTATCGAAAATCCTTCGTTAACATTTTTACTTATTATATTTAACGAACAGTGGAGATGAAAGTAAAATAAATGAGCGAGTGAATTTGCTGGTGACACAATAAAAAAAAAATGATGTCATTTGTATCTTCTTCACAAGTTTCTTTTGTAAAACTGATACATTTACATTAAATCGTGAATAAAACTGTTTAGTAAACGCACGCAAAGATCAATGATATCAAATAGCGAAAAAAAAGTTATGTAGAAAGGCATACACACATAATTTAGCGATATAATATGCCCATTTAAGGTTTTTAGATAATTTCACATCTTATAGGTTGGTTGGTTGGTTGGTTGTATTTATGACGGCCAATTATCTGCACGAGGGATATAGGCCCAGGGGGGGGGGGGTGCCGTTCGTGGGGGTCTTTCTAAGGGAACCTAACCCATATTAACGCTTGGAAATCCAAGGTTCGAAGAAAACCACGAAAACTCCGAACGATTAGGCCGACGGGCGCGATTGGGATCGAACCCAGCACCTCCCGTCTACCAGCTTCGAGAGCAGAACCTCTCAGCCACTGGTGGGGCCATCTTATAGGTGGCAACACATTTGGAAATGCTAAGACATTTGAACTGCCTAATTAGACAACGCCTGAATTTTTTTTTAAACTTTTTCTTATTTATTTTGTTTTCAGCATGTGTCTTAGTTAATATAATGCGAGAAAATAATAACTTCTGCATATCATGATTGTGTATTGCTCACATGTATTTTTAAAATTAACGAAAGTACTCATTAAAGATATATGTCTCACCTTGAGGTAGTTCGAATAGCAAGGTTTTAAGATTTTTTTTTTATAATTATTAATTTCTATGCATAAGCATTTATTTAATGCGTATGTTTTTTGCAATCAAATCTGATAAGATATTTTAGAGTTTGAGCAATATTCTAATGTTTGTTTCAGTCTGAAATTTGTTAGGGATGCATTGAATATTCAGTATCTATTCGGTATTCGGCCATAGTACCGAATATTCACGGTTAGGCCGAATATCAAACTATTCGGTTTGCCCAATGTTCGGCCTACCGAATGTTCGGTTTGGCCGAATATCAAACTATTCGCCCAAAACCGAATACTTAAAAAACCTCTTAAAAACATTTTTTTTAAAACGTTACACAACTTCTACTTTTAACTGTCAATTACTAAAGATATTCAGAATAATTAGAATCTTTAAATAAAATAGAATGATTTTATGTTATTTATTTGTTGTTTTAAAAATGTCATTTAAAAAAATCAACCATTAATGACATGTCATTCGTTCATGGGAATTATTAAATGTAGAAATGCAAGTTACTGAGCACTGTCTGGTAAATAATCCGTTTCTTGCTTTTTCGCAAACAGGGTGTTTCTAAACAAAATGGAAGAACATTTCAGGGGTAATAATAAGCATCAAAACAGGCAATTTTTTTCCAGTAAATCAGGATCGCAATTCACTTATTCAGTCAAAAATACAGTGCATCCCCAAGTCAAACTTTAATTTTCTTTTGTTACTTTAACAATAATGAAGGTATTGTAACTATATTATCAACAGAGTTACTTTAATTTCTGTGAAATATGATAACATGACGAGAAGTGCTGGAAATAGCAACCATTCATATCTAAACAGCACTGAGCTAGACATTATTTTATTAAGAATGCATCTAACAATACTTATACTGTACCATTGGCCAAAATCCAGTCTCTTCCAAGGATATTTTCACATTCTATACAAGCAAATTAATGTGATGCAAATTTCGCTAAAATATCTTCATTTTTATACAGTTATAAATGAAAATTCTGCTATGGCTTGTACACCTTTCTTTTTTGATGAAAGAAGTGGAATGATATGTTGCTTCTTGTTCAATATAAGAGAATTCTTTTCATTTGTTTGAATTAAATGAAGAAGGCATGGGATTTAAATTTTGTTATCTAAAATTTTTTAAAACCATCCTCCTCTTTAATAATTACTCAAAACATACTTTTTTTTAGTACAAAATTTACTTATAAAAAAAGTCTTGTTTGTCAAAATGGAACTATCTGTGCTAAATATTATATAAAATTGTATAAAATTTAACATTTTAACGTTAAACATTGAGATATAAAAGTATTTGGCCAGCCGAATAGGTACTATTCGGCTGGCCTAATATTTTGTATTTGGCATAACAGTTACTATTCGGCTGGCCGAATATTCGGTATTCGGTTTACATACAGGCCAAATATTCGGCACTCGGTATTCGGCCAAAATCACTATTTGGTGCATCCCTGCATTTGATGGTTGATAAATATTCTGAAATATCACATTCCTTGGGGTCGGGGGGCTATTGCCCCCCCCTCCCCCCAGCCCCCCTCAAATGGCGCCCTGTGATCTTTCTATTTTCAAACTACGCACTTTGAAATTATACATTCCGATAACTTGAATCTGCGTCCGTTCGATTTTCTGTATTTTGTATTATTATACTTTGTACAGTCAATATATTTATCGCGTCACATTTTATACATGTGTGCATCATTCTATATATTAATAACATTCTTAAAGGACGATAAGGCTTGTAGATAGCAAACAGGTTGTATTAAATTCATTTCTGCAATAAATTTTATGCCTTATTTGAAACACATATTTGCTAGCGATATACATACATTATATATACACATAGTATATGTATGTATAGGCACATATCGCATATGTATGTATTTTTTTCACTGCTGTATTTCTTTATAAATCATTATGAAAATATGTAGAATTTTTCAAAATGATGAATGTCTGTTTAGCGCATTTGTCACTTTCTTTCTTGAAAGTTGGTATTTTCACTTTTACAGTATTGAAAGTGCGTAGAACAAAATCGCACTTTTCTTGATTACTCTTAAAAAGCCGAATGTATGGCCCAGCAGAAATTTAAATTTCAAAGTAATATTTAAATATGTTTTACAAATTTACTGGTTTCAATTTTTTTTTTTTTTTTTTTTTTTTTTTTTTTTTTTTATAATATCGGTATATATAGTACTTAAAGCATAAAAAATGGGTCGAAAGAAAAGAAAAAAAAAACTAGAAAACAGGAATTTCTGCCTTTTCAGTGTCGCACCTGATGAAAAAAAATTACATATGTATATAAATACAGATAGTACAAAACATATTTCAGTTTTAAGATTTAAAATACACGCTTTTATTTTATATAAAATGACGTCATTCGCATCCACTGAAGGATTCCACATTTACGATCTAATCTTAAACAACATCTACAGTGAAGTATGCATATGACGACCCTACCGATAAATAATACTCAAATCCTGCAAAAAGTGATGTCGTCATTCAAGAAACTCGACAAAAAAAACCGTCCAACTAATGATTCATATGCCTTCTTTTGTTTCAACATTAATACAGATACTTAAAATTAAATATAGTTTATAGTTGCCAGATACACTAAATTACTTCATGCGAAGCTATGATGGTAAGTAAAAAACACTTACCGATCCAAGGTATGCCGCCTTCTTTTCGAATCAGAATTCTAAACTTTAAGAACAGAAATAAGCATCACCAGACGATATTCGAAAATGAAGAGAAGATTTCTTGGCTTTATATGTATTATTTATATTATCTTGACTTACACAACGGAATATATACATTATGTACATAATTGTAGAATAACATCGAATGCAATAATTATTATTTTGATGGGGGAAAAACCCGGATCACCGATCAAATTTTTCGTTCGTTCTAAAAACAACAAAGTTACTGTTGCCAAACGGCAAAAACAAAAGTCCTCATTTGAAGAGAAAATGTCCATGGAGGTCGGTGTTTTCCGATAATAGTAGTTCCATGCTTTATCAGAAATCATTCATTTATATTTTTCCAAAATAGCACGTATTTTAATTACATTTTTTTTCCATTTTTTCCATTATTCCATTTACATTTTGTTGGTATGGGAAAATGGCAACAAAAAGATATAATTACTATTTTACAACTATTTTCCCTTTATTTTCTACAGAAATGGAGTACTTGAGTTGCCAAAATAAAAAAGATGGCGTTAAAAACTACAAAACATTAATATCTCAGAAACAAACTGAGATGCAGTTTTCAAACAAATTGCATTTAAAAGTACTTTTTTCCCTAATACGACGGTATAAAAATTGAAAATGTGTGATGCTTAGAAGCTTAAAAAATTGCAGTGGAGATTATCCGTATTTAACCGCACAATGAATGATACATCTGCTGTGTTTTACGGGTGGTTTATATAACGTAACGTTATTTTTTAGAGACGACACTTTAATTGCTGGCCGAAAAAAATAGCATATCGGGGGCTAAAAAAAATCATCTTTACTAACTCGGTCGTAAATCATAGTATGTGATTGGTACCGATCGATTAGTAATAACGTTTGCTATGTGATGCTACATTTATATTTTAGCTTACGGGGTTTTTACACATAGGCAGAGTACCTAACTTTAACATTTCAAAAGGAAAACGTAATTTTGACTTCGTATTTTGATTCTTTCGTAAAATTTAGCTTAGCATACGAAGCAGAAGTCATTCGATCAAGTTGTTTAGGAATTATGAAGCTTGATATTTGTAACTCCTAAAGTAAAATTCATTATTAATCGTTGTAAATCATTCTGCTATGAGGGTATTTGTTTTTTTTTTTTTTAAAGAATAACTCAAAAACTAGGTGGAGGAAATAACTGAAATTCTGGATTCGCATACTTTAAACTTCTAGAAATCACCTTCTGTTGAAAAATTCCACATCCTAAGTTACAGTATACGTTCAGTGCACAAATCGATTAACTCCACTTTCTAAAAATCTTAAATTTTAAGTGTCAAAGCACTTGGTATAGTCATAATATTTTATATTTGTAATAACTTTCTTGAAAAATAAATATTAACACCATTAAATGACAAAATTGTTTTGGCCACTGAATAATAAATAATTCATTTCAGAGGCCATTTTGATTAACTCCTTACCCTAATGTAAGTCGTTGCAATAAAGCAACTCAAATGCACTAGCAAGCGTTTAATGATAACGATAAATTTTTTAGTGCCGACTTATCAGAATTAAAGTAAAATAAATTGGCTTAAAATACGCTGGGTAAAGTTAGAAAAATCCAAACCCCACCTCATACAATTCAAGTATGACTTTAATAAATATTAAGAATTTAATGCCATTATTAAGAGAAAATCTGTAGTAGGTAGACCACAAATTTTGAAGAATGTAGATCATCCTAAAGGTAGAACTGTGACAAGGAAAAAAATAAGAGGTATTATGGACATGCTAAAATTCATTCCTCCTGTTAAACATAATTACTATAAAAACTTGACAACAAATCGAAATGACGAGTCCTCACATACACCTGATGTACAAGACATTATATTGCTGATGAATTAATCACAAATAATATATTATAAAAGGTCAAGTTCGAGTATTACTCGCGCACAGAGGGTTCCGTAGAATAAATATATAAATTAGTAATTGCATTATTAAAAAAAAAGTTGCTAAAAGAATACTAACACTTTGTAAAAAACTATACAACGTCCGGTTGGGTATTACTGTATATCCTAAAAAAGTGTAAATGGATATACTATGAAAGTTCAAAGAGATATGGAACCTAAATAATATCAAATATAGCTATTCTGTATAACTCATTTTTTAATATTATCCTAATCTGTTTATGATGAACTTAATTCGGTACTGACAATAAAAACAGTGCATATTTAAACTTCATTTGGCATTTAATAAAACTAAATTCAGCGTAGTAATAACCTTTTTTTCTACAGTGTATCTAAAACAAAACCTTTGTTCAACGTTTGAATTTACATTGTGATAAGCGCGCTTCGAAAGGAGGTCGCAAATTTGCAACGCCGCCTTGGTCCGTGCCGCATTTTTCCGGATAGGTTTTTAATTAACTTTTAAAGTCACTCGAGGCATATTGAGAGATCCACTCAATGCAAACTAGCCGCGAATCCCATAGTATTTATGTGATTCATTCTAATTAAATTAGTATGTTTTTAACAATTTGACGTTTATTGTTTTTAAACTGCTAGTGGGCATTTCATTACACATATATATCAGTAAAAGTTGTTAACTAGGCTTTAAAAGCCGATGGTACATGTACGCCGCCCCTGTCTTTATGTATGTCCAAACCGTCCATATCTTTAAGGTTTAATATCTCGGCTAACTACTGATGATTTTTTTCGAAAATCATTATCAACAATGCTTTTATACTTCTGCTACGATAGGTACCTCCAGCGCTGCTCAACACTTTTGCTGAATGCACGTAAATTGAAATTTGTGTGTAACAGAAAAATGCGATTTTCTCAAAAACTATGTAACCTAGGGTAATCGCTATAATTTTCTTGCAAGGTTTAAGTTAACGTCTACTACCTTTAATTTTTTCATAATTTTAGTGTCTGTAGATTCAGAATTAGATTGAGGAGGGGGGGGGGGGGGAGCATATTTTTGCGCTACATTTTCGACTATATATTTGAAAATATAATACCTAAAATTAAAAGAAGTGTATTTTTGAGTTCAGCGTTACGAAAGCTTTCACAAGATACCCCGCATGATATACAAAGGAAATAGTTTATTTTTTCAAGTAACTTAATTAGCCCCTCCACATTTTTACTAAATATATTTATGAATGTTTTATAATCTGAAAATATGTGGGTGGATAGTCTTTATTACTTCCCTTAATTTGAACTTTCCACCTTCCATAATTTACGAGTAAAATGGCTGTAACAGACAGACACAGGAGTGATCTTATAATGTTTTTTTTTTTTTAACTTTTTAAGTACGGAAGCCTAATAACAGAGCTGTGAACATCCATTTTTATGAAAATCTGTAATAAAAATATATAATAACTAACTTTTTCTGTAACCAAAAACTTAAAAGTTTAAACTCTGAATTTAACTTCATTGCTTTTTCAGTTGCCAAATCGATTAATTCTACCCGTCACATAAAAATTGAACTTTACTAACGGTTATGCTTTGTCTATTCTTTCTAATTAATTTTATATACCTTTACAAGAAAGCTATATCTGTATTTATGCATTCTACAATATATTTTTGAATTTATATTATAAAGGGAATTTTAAAAAGCAATGTACATTATTTCATCGCTTTTCTCAACTTTTTGTTTTATCGAGTTAATCGATTTGTGCATTGAACGGCTCATGTAGTTTTCTCAAAATTATTTTCATAATATAAAATTATGAAAATTGAAAGTTTGGCAATGCATAAGCAAAAATTTGAAAATTCTTAATGCAAATCCAACTAAGAACATAGCTCTTATTAGTAAAGTTTTTTTCTAGAACGACAGGAACACTACTGCTAACATGCGGGATATCCGCACGCGGAAAATCTTATGCAGAAAACTTCTATTAGTAATTTTAATGAATCTGAATCAAATTTTTTAAACGTCAGTTATCCTAATTACATGAAATTATAAGAAAAAGAATGTCCTAGGCAGCTCTTTGAATTAATGAATTTTAATTCAAACACCCTTGTATTAAATGAAACAACAATGAAATCTGGGAGCGAATAGAATTTAATTTCACAATATTTTCCCTTTGTAAATAAAGCGATAGTTACGCTTCAAACAATCAATCAGAATAGGGATCCTCATAACCCAATTAGTCGGCTGCAGAACATGGATTTCCATGTCTAAAAGTTGTCTTCGTGACGCACCTCACCTTCCTCGCATTGCAAAACCTTGTCCCAGATAATTTCAGTGGCTCATCTTCATGTCAAAAGAAAGAAGGTAGAAGATGGACAGTTCACGATGCATTATCTTCCAATCTCCAATTTCATGTTCTTGGATCTTCTATGGAAGTTTACGTTTCAAGTCCCATTAGACACGACTTTTCAAAGCGTGCTATACAATCAAACTTGCTTATTGTATCCGCCTAAACTTTAAAATGAAAATTCCTGACAAAAATGTTCTACTTTTACCATAATATTAAAACCTGTTATTTTAGCTTTCTATATCATTTTCAATTTTATTTCTATCTTGAACAGAACTTGAGTTAGAAACATGTAAATGTTAGTTTAAATTTAAAAGTTAGAATAGGATGCTGAAACACATTTTAAGTTTTTTTAACACTAGAACTTTCCAACATAGTTGAAAGTGTTTATGATAGAGGTCTGCACGAGACGGAATTTCCAGGCTCGGGTCCGGCCAGATGAAAAAATTAAAAGTTCGGCCCCAGCCCGGCCCGGCCCGGCCCGTACAAGAATCAGTGAAACCAGGCCCGCCCGTGGAAAACCAATTAAATGAGGTCCGACTCATTTTCCACAAAAAATTCAGGTTTTTCTAAACATACAATTAAGAGTCTTTTAAAGTATAATACTGCATACATATTTATGGGTTAATTTTACAGTAAATTTTTAAATTACTATGTGTTCGCAAGACAGAAAATACACAATAGCAACATTAATGATTACTTAGTCTTAGACGTTTCAACATTCAAATAAGGATTCATTAAAAATTTAATGTAGTTTAGAATAAAAGAAAAAAAGGAGAGTTAAAAAACATAACTTTTGAAGCTGTATAATAAAAAGCAGATTTGTAAAAATATTTATCTGCCATTTAATAAGGCTTTTTTCAAATCCAAAGGACCTATTTTCTGATACATTTTTTAATTCATTTCTTTTCGGAAACGCATAAGATTGGCAGGTGTTCTTATTCAGAAACCATGTAATCGAATAACGTAAGCCATATTTTGATAAAGGCAATATATCTTTGAGAAAATATTCTCAAAGTTAAAGTTTTGAATCGAATTTCCAGAAACGATAGCACGGGAAAGGAGAACGATCAGCAGTCACGTGACAAAAATCTCTTATATCTCGGATAAGTAATTTATTTATAAAAAATGGAAAACGCTGATCGATTCCAAATCCCTTCAATAGTTAGGCCTGTCAATTTTATGCCTTTACAGTTAAAAATGAGTCAGGAAATGTGTCAGAAAATTTCTCACTATTGAGCAGTGAATTTGAGAGCCACCTTAAGGTATATTTACAAAGATTCCGTTAACCGGAATTCGCTATTAATAATTTTTACAAAACATATTGACTTCCCTACACATCTTGAGAACAATAAAATCCAGTTCCGGCCTTGCTCGGATTCTGTAGAAAAAAAACATCCTGATCTCGGCCCGCCACGAGTCTGCTGAAAAATTAAGTCCGGCCTCAGACACCATTTAACTGTCCGATGCTGATCTCTACGCTACACATGTTACATTTCTGTATTAACGTTTTCAAACTAACATCGGCTCGGGAAGCATATTTATACTTATTCTCGCGAAAGTGACCATTGAAAATGGCTCATATTTTATTGACCTCGATTAAGTGTTTATAACGGACCGGCAGGCCCGCTTAATTTTTTTTATCAGTCCAGCCTGGCCCGGAAGGCCCGTTCAATTTTCTATCAGCCCAGTCCCGGACCGTTAAAAAAATTGTTCTAATTCTACCGGGTACGGGCCTCGGGTCAAGCTCGGGCCCGTGCAGACCTCTAGTTTAAGAATTCGGTTAGTCTGATCGTCCGTCTATCTAGCCTTACGTTTGTCTGTCTGGCCGGTTTCTAACGTGCGTAAATATTGCCAGATTCTCATGTAACTGATACATGTTATTGATATTTATCGTGACATGTTCAGTATTGAAAATAAAATGTGTGTATTTATAGTTCGTTACACAAAATAATGCCGCTACATTATGGTCTATGAAAAAAAAAAATCGCTGGCAGTATATTTTGATGATTTTACGCTATTTGAAACCAATTGAAAATTATATACATCACTGTGGTGCATTACAATGTGCTTATTATAGTATAGTGTGTGCATAACATTTTTCGTTCATCTACAGGGACACACAAAAGAATCCCATTACAGTAGTGTCTATGAGCTATAATTGCTGGCAGAGCATTTTCAATTGTGGTATGCGTTTTTAAATTTACTTGATTTTTACTTGGCGTGCATAAATTATAGTTATGGCTGAAAAAAAAATACAGGATATTCTTCTCATGACGATATATAATGTTTATATAAAAAAAAATCGCGGAATCTCGATATAGTGTTTGTAAAAGAATAATGAAAATATAATTTTTTTTGGCAATTTATCGCTGATTGGCGACACAGTAAAACTTTGAAAAATACGCTTTTATGATAAATATTATTTAAGTAAAACCTTTTTCTACTCTTCATACGAAATTAGTTTAAGTAAGTTTAACTTAAATAAGTTTTTTGGACTACAGTTTTGACATATACATTTATATGTGTATATAATGAAATTTAACGATTGTAATTATACGATTTAGAGCAAAATATAAATTGATTAATATTGTTTCAAACTCAAAAATTAGTCCGATTCGGAGCATTGGCAATTTGACTTCGGTTTTTTTTAGCGTCAGAGACAATAAGAGAAAAGTATTTTTGCCATGGAAACAAGGACTTATTATAGAAATGTTTAATGACTACATCCTTAATCAGGCAGTTACATTTACAATACACTTAAAACTTATTCAGCTAGTAAACAGTGTAAAATTAAATAAATACAGCAACACGCACTTAGTCTTTTCACCCCAAATACTCGGAAATATTTTATTTTTTAACATATTTTCTACTGGGATTCCACCGCTAAATTTGAGTGATCTTTTATTACATACATGAGAGATTCATTAGCATTTTTTTAAACATATTCTGAGTATGCGCTTTAAGGAGACCTTTCTTATCAGATATCATCTTTCACCTCATCAAACGTGAAGTTTTGTTACTGTATACTAAATGTGTTGGAAAGTATTTTATAATCTATGCTTGATGCGTGCTTCTTCTTTCTAGTTTACATATGGATTTAATGCAAAACGTCATAAAACAAAAAGTGATACCTGTAATGTTATGAAACTTTGCTAAAATTCTCTAAAGAGATTTATGGGATGAACATTTACTGTGATTATAGCCACATTATTTGTCATTATTTTATTGGTAGAAGTTAATAAATGTCATTAATTTTAAAGAGTATTTTGGCTGTTATAATTTGAACTTCCAATAACTAGACGACCTCATAATAATATTTGCAGAAAAAAATATCTCTATTCAAATTTAAATTTTGATATTTTGTGTTAGTGCAGTTTTATTGCTATTTTTTATAAGTATTTTAAACATTTAATAAATAAATACGTATAAATATAAATATAAAACTGTTTTAATTATTTTTCAATGTTTTAGCCAAGTTTATATTTCAAATTCCACCAACAGACAACTTTGCAAATGATTCTATACAATCAAACGTGCGGAAATTGACGAGTTTGTCAAGTAATAAATCGACCTAAATTTATAAATTAAGGACAGATTTTTTCCTTTTACATGTGCTATAAAATCGAACAAATTTAAAAACAAAAATCAGAATAAGTGCGAGTAAGCACACACACCCTGAGAGTTCCGCATCTTTCTTATATTATAGTTAAAAATTCTGTTTCAATGCCTTAATTTGGCGTTAGTACTGACTATGAAAATTCATTAAAAATTTAATGTAGTTTAGAATAAAAGAAAAAAAAAGCAGAGTTAAGAAACATAACTTTTGAAGCTGTATAATAAAAAGCAGATTTGTAAAAATATTTATCTGACATTTAATAAGGATTTTTTCAAATCCAAAAGACCTATTTTCTGATACATTTTTTAATTCATTTCTTTTCGGAAACGCATAAGATTGGCAGGTGTTCTTATTCAGAAACTATGTAATCGAATAACGTAAGCCATATTTTGATAAAGGCAATATATCTTTGAGAAAATATTCTCAAAGTTAAAGTTTTGAATCGAATTTCCAGAAACGATAGCACGGGAAAGGAGAAGATCAGCAGTCACGTGACAAAAATCTCTTATATCTCGGATAAGTAATTTATTTATAAAAAATGGAAAACGCTGATCGATTCCAAATCCCTTCAATAGTTAGGCCTGTCAATTTTATGCCTTTACAGTTAAAAATGAGTCAGGAAATGTGTCAGAAAATTTCTCACTATTGAGCAGTGAATTTGAGAGCCACCTTAAGGTATATTTACAAAGATTCCGTTAACCGGAATTCGCTATTAATAATTTTTACAAAACATATTGACTTCCCTACACATCTTGAGAACAATAAAATCCAGTTCCGGCC
The DNA here is from genome assembly GCA_963932465.1 of Maratus speciosus. NCBI lineage: Eukaryota > Metazoa > Arthropoda > Arachnida > Araneae > Salticidae > Maratus > Maratus speciosus. Next base: position 207,654,833 of record OZ010793.1, read on the forward strand.
TTGCTCGGATTCTGTAGAAAAAAACAGCCTGATCTCGGCCCGCCACGAGTCTGCTGAAAAAATTAAGTCCGGCCTCAGACACCATTTAACTGTCCGATGCTGATCTCTACGCTACACATGTTACATTTCTGTATTAATGTTTTCAAACTAACATCGGCTCAGGACGCATATTTATACTTATTCTCGCGGAAGTGACCATTGAAAATGGCTCATATTTTATTGGCCACGATTAAGTTTTTATAACGGACCGGCAGGCCCGCTTAATTTTTTTTATCGGTCCAGCCCGGCCCGGAAGGCCCGTTCAATTTTCTTTCAGCCCAGCCCCGGACCGTTAAAAAAATTGTTCTAATTCTACCGGGTACGGGCCTCGGGTCAAGCTCGGGCCCGTGCAGACCTCTAGTTTAAGAATTCGGTTAGTCTGATCGTCTGTCTATCTAGCCCTACGTTTGTCTGTCTAGTCGGTTTCTAACGTGCGTAAATATTGCCAGACGAGTTTGTAAAGTAATGAATCCACCTAATTTTATAAATTAAGGATTGACAGATTTTTTCCTTTTACATGTGCTGTAAGACGTCGTAGCAAATTATATGGTTCTAGGTCAAATGTAAGTATCCTATAGGTTTTACTTTCAAAACCTATTGGGTACTTACGGTTGATCTAGAACCTCGAAATCCGGCCTGAAGGACGGTTTTATAGCACACGTAAAGAAAAATTCCCAAAATCATTAATTTATAATTCTGTGCCTACTTACTTATTACGTGTTTTTTTTTTTTTTTAATCGAGATGCCCAAAGCGAGACTATAAGGGTTCCGTTTTTCCCTTTTGTGGTATATCTTAAAAAATACTCATGATTTTTGTCATTTCATACCGGGGAAGGCACATACGATAAAAACATTTTTTATTCGTAATACAATAAAAAATTATGCATAAAACATATGCTTTTATTAAATTTAGAATATAAAAATATATGCTTTTAAATTTAAATTCGAATATTATCTTTCGTTAGATTAAGAAGCTTGGGCGATTACTCAAAATATCTGAAATTTAACAGAAAAGTTCTGCTTTATTAGCACCCAGACATTATATTCTAAACAAATTCGAGTTCTAAATTTGCATATATTTTAATAAAGGATCTAGGATAAGCATGGCAAAGCGGCTTCGAAATGGGAACTTATTGTACTGAAACTTGTAATAAGTTATCACCTTGAAATTACAACACATTTTATATGTATTTAAGCTTCCTAATTCGATGTTAGTTCAAGATATAAAGAAATATATCGCATACGGGAGTATTATATTAATTGCAAATATTTTTGTTTCCTAAGCATGCTACAGATATAAAACCAATTTCCTTTCTTGCTAAGATTTCATAATATATTATATATATATATATATATATATATATAGAGAGAGAGAGAGAGAGAGAGAGAAGATTGAATTGTACTAAAAAAAGCTGTGCAGATCTCCCTGTAAACGGGTTTCCATTCAATTCCCTTTGATTGCAAAAATTTAAGGGTGAATCAGTTGCTGTTAAGACATCCAATGATTGTTTTCGTTTTTGATTAAAGAGGATCAGTTAAACATTTGAAAAGAAGCTAAAATAAAATAAATTAAGTATAAGAGTCTTTGTCTCCCGGTATTTTAAAACAATCTCTATAACAATAGCTTAAGTCATGTGACTATCATCAACAGTTCCAGGCGGACCACTTCGCTTTTTATACTCTAGATGCCATTTTGGTACTTTAATGTTAGCGATGCACAGGTGATAAGTCGCCAAATATTATTCTATCGCCATCATTTCATCTATATTATAATAGTTCAAGTCATCAACTGCCATAAACAAATACGGTCTGATCCCTTCGCGCTTCATATGAAAGTTTGGCAAAGATGTCATATACGTCCCATATTGGCGTGATTTTTTTACGACGCCAATTTGGGGAACGCATAAACAGCATAAACAGCAACATCCAGCTTACCATATGAAGCAAAATAACGATACTTTGGCGCCCGTTATGTTCCCGTTCCCTATATGACATTGACGTCAGAAAAAAATCACGCCAATATGGGACCGTAAGTTTTCCATTTTGATTAAAATATCAAAATTTGTTTTTCGAATAAAACTACATAAAAGTTGCCATGGTCGCAAAGAATTCTAGGTACTGTTACGCTAGCAGGATGCAAATCTCGCCAATAGCTTTTTTTCAACTCGCCAGTTAGCATTTTTTTTTTCGAGTGGTAATATTTGGCAAGATGCGGTTATACAGGTTACAGATATGCACGGTTACAGATATACAGGTTTGGCGTGATTTTTATTTTTTTACGAAAATTTGGCAAAAACCTCGTTTTCAAATACCAGTTACATATGCATTTTTGGTATTCCTTAGATATCCCGACGACCAAAAATCTATCGCCAAACTATAAAATTAAATGCCAATAATGGTTGATCGTAAATGTCACATTCACTTGACTTTAAGCAAGTTACACGTGTTTACGTCATCAAGTGATTTTTATTTCGACGTTTTAATCGTATATTTATTAATGTTATACTAATTTATTTGTTCTTTCGTTATTTAAATAAAAATTATGTCAATTTGTATAATTTGGCAAGTGTTTTGGCGATTTATGTAATTTGGCGAAATTGGTCGACGGAATAACTAAGTAGTACTGTATTTCTTAAATATTTTCTATTATTTTCTAAAGGAAATATAAAAAAAAATAATTAATCATAGAACAAAATAATTTATATAATTTGTAAAAAGAAATAAAAGTAAATAAACATTTATTATCATATAAACAACAATAGCCGGGTTACCATGTCAACCTTTTCTGAAATATATATATAAAAAATCTGTTTGATTAAAATTTGAGTTACCATCATTAGAAAAATGTATATAAAATTAGAAAAAAATTAATATTTCGAAAACTAATTCGAATTAAAAAATTCTAATACCAGTTTTGAAATCTGCGGATCAATATTGATTTTCGGTGTTAATTTCATCGCAAAGTATTCCATATTTTAGGAGAAATCGCCGTGAAACATAATCAGTTGTTTAATCAGTCGATTCATACTTCGATTCATACTTCCGTTTCATAAATTCGTTTCATTAGGATTTTATATATATAGGGTAGACATATAATCATTATATAATTACAGATCATCATCTATTTCCAATTACTAAAATTAAATTAATAAATTAATAAATTTAGCTTCAATTCATAATATATATATATATATATATATATATATATATATTAATTTTTTTTTATTAATTTACTCAATGCCAAAAATTGAGAGAAAGTAAAAATTTTATTTTTGATTTTTATCTGAGATTCAATCACTGAATCAACATACGTTACCGTACTCATCGACTGCTATAAAATATATAAACTTCATTCAAATAAAGATGGAGTACTTTGTAAAAAAGAAAAAGTGGACGTTTTCATCTTTTAGCATAGAACAAATTACTCTCATTTCCGTAAAAGAGAAAGAAGTTCTGTTACTTTCTGTTTATCCTTAAGTTTATTGCTATACCTAGTAATTCTAATAACATGCATTTAATATCTATGCTATCCTCTTCAGTTCCGATGCTAAAATAATAATACAAATGCTTATTCAATTTTTTTTTCCAAACAAAATTACATCATAAATGACAGAAAAAATATCTTTTCTAAAATTGATCTTTCAGGCGCTTAGTAATTTAGGTTCAAAAATATGAATCTAACAGTACAAACCCCATAAAAACATCAATCTAATAACCATTAACCTAAATTAACGCAATCACAAATTTAAGAGCTTTAAACAAGTAAACAATCTACAAATCCTCAAAATGTTTTATTGAAAAAGATTTAAGTTAAATATTTATGAAAATTTCTCACTTTCTTGGTCATACTGTCTTTTGGGCATTTTTTGGCATTTTTCAAACTCAGAAGATAATAACATTTATTTTATGTGAGAATCAGCTTAGATGCTGCCATTTATTAGTTTGTTTTGAACGCAAAAAACATTCAGCTATTAAGAAGTGATGTGAAAATGTAAAAAAATCGGACATTTTTTTTTTTTTATAAGGAAAATAACAGAGGTTCCCGTATGGGGAGCCAGGGATCGAAGAAGTTAAATAAACCTTAGCTGCTAACAACTATGAAATAATTTGATGAATACTGATCTACAATAGGTGTCGATCTACATAGAAGGACATAAGTACCACCTTACTGGTGAAAAGGTCTTCTATTGCACAGCTATAAATTAGATTATATTAGATTGAGAGATATTTTTATTCTTTTAATATTAATTAATCGAATCAAACTTATATACTAGCCGAGGGGAGTTGTAAATATTCGATCATGTTTTATTGTCATAGAAAATGTGACATTTAAAAAATGTAAAAATGAGATATTCCAAAACTGTGTTGGGTCTACTCAAACATAACACAAAATTAAACTAAACAAATTTCCCCATTTCTTCATTTTTCTCAAACATATGCTTAAGTTATATGCTACTATGGCGTGTATTTCAGAAAAATGCATCAAAAGTAGAAAACTGTATTTTCTACTTCTAATTTCGTGGTTAATTTCGCTCAAGTTTGAGTTGGCCGAAGTGTGTTCAGGCGGCACAGATGAAGAGTTGAATGTGATCGAATGCTTACAACTCCCGTTAGCTTAGTATATCAAATGACCTGTCGTCATGAGTTTCCGTCAATTAAGTAGTAAAATAACAAAAATATCTAACAGAATATATAGTATGATTTTGTTCGTTTCGTTCGTCCGATTTGCCTTTTGTTTCTGCCAGGTATCACCATACATATCTTATATTATATATTTAAAGAATTTTATTGGCTAATACCTTAACAGTAGCACGATATTTTATTTTGGGCATTGTTTCTTTTTTCTTTCTCTATCTTATTTGAGAAAAACGCATTTGTTATGTAATATTTACATAATCTCAGTGCATAAATCATAAAAGACACTTGTTGTTTCAAAAACAATATAAACAAGTCACTTTCGTCACATTGTAAAACAGACTTTCAGTTCAGTTAAAGACACATAAACTACGTCATAAATACCCTTGCCATTTTATCATAATGAAATCAAGCGAACTTTCTTCGCTTCACTTATATTTTTCACTTTCATATTATTGACAATGGAAATTTTCCACTTCAACCCACCTCCTTAACCCAGTCAACTAGCGCCGCTGTTGATCAGCCTAATCTCATAATCCGAGTGGGCAAACAAATAGATTCTTTTTTTAATTGAGTAGATTGCGCCATGGTTAACGTTCTGGAACATTGGACACTTAGAGACTCGCGTGAGCATGAACATCATTTGGTTCCTTGTTAAAAAATGCTGTTTGCGTAACGTGGATGACCCGGTTAAAAGCAAGAGCAGAAGATGCTAGGGATTTTTGGTGTATGCTAATACCCAAACTTTTGATACTTTGTCGCAAAAAAGAGAATTTTGAAATACTGCAGTAACATTGTTATCTTTTCTATAGACTTGATTGTTTTAGGAAAATTAAATAAGGAAACAAATGATTGCTCGAAAATATGATGACGTATGCTCAAATAGTATGATGAAGCTCTACCTACACTGACAGAAAAATTCATCTTTATACACTAAATTATTCGTCATTTTTAAACAAATAATTTCCGTACTCCTAGAAAACATGCTTTTTCCGTTAATTTTTTTCAGAAGTCTGCAAAAGAGGCAAAAATTATCTTTATTGCTTGCACGCATGCGTATTGGGTGTATTAATACCAAATTTCGAATTTATATTTAAAATGAAAATCCGAAAATTTAATAAATTAAAATTTCTAATTTGTTTAAAAACAAACAAACAAAAATAATGCTTTCGAATTTAATAAAATAGCAATTTACTCATTCATTTAAACTTATTTGCAATTTATTTTTAAAGTATTAAAAAATATATATTAGCATGTAAAATATATTCTAAACGAACACATTTAAAAAATACGTAATGGTTCAGTCAAGTTAAAAAAATCGATTTTATTCTTCTCAAATTTTATTCAAAATGTTAATATACACTGATTGACAATTGTTAAGGAACAACTGGTTTTTGCAACGTAGCGTTCCCAACAGTCAACCAACCATAATAAAATTTAATGTAGACGGCGTAGGAAGGTAGGACCTGTTATCTGCATAAAAGGCAGTGCACGAAAGCTCTCAATTCGTTCGGATATTCATGTAGTTTGAAGGCAATAGCGCCGTAGGTCGTTGAACTTATTTCTGTGAAATTCCGTCCAGTACGTCAACAATTAAGTGCAAAATGTATGCTAGACATCATTTGATTGCTTACGATTGTGGACGTGCAGTTGGACTGCTCAAAACAGGTCAAAGTATCTCTACTATGGCCACAGTAATGGGAGTGTGATAAAGTGTCATATCGCGATTAAAAAAGGCAGTTGATGGAAATGCTATGCAAATGTATGCTGGTGGACGTGGAAAGAACAGCACACCTCAAGATAATCGATTACCTAGAGAAAAAAAGAAACAGAAATTTAATTACGAGTCAGATAGCTGCATACCTTGCAATCGCTACCGGTACACGTGTATCTTCCAGAACCATTTATCGGCGATTAAATAAAGTTGGTTTGTATGCACGGAAGCTGGTCAGTGTATCCGACTTAAGCCACGCCATCGTCGAGAAAGATTGCGTTGGTATTAGGAACATATTGGTTGGGGTCAGAAACGGTGGTCCACAGTAATGTTCTCCAACGAGTCTCGCCTCACTCTAGCAAGTGATTCTAGCCACTAGTTAGTGTGGCGAGAAAGGGGAACACGTCCCGCACCACAGAATGTTCATGAACATCATAGGTATGACCAAAGCGGGATGGTGTGGGCAGGCACTATGCACAATGGCAGAACAGCATTTTACATCTTTGAGCGAGGTACCGTTACGCCACAGCGGTATTGCGAAGAGATCATTCTATATCATGTTCGTCTACTTAGGGGTGCTACAGGTCCAGACTTTCTGTTTGTGGACGAAAATTTGCGTCCATACAGGACCGCTGAAGTATCTGATACACTAGAAAGTGAAAATATTGAGCGTATGGAATGAATGGCATGCTTACTCTTCAGACTTGATTCCTATAGAGCATGGCTGGGATGTTCTTGCAAGACGTGTTTCTCAAAGATAACACCTTCCCCGAAACGTGCAAGAACTGAAAAACAAGCCTTGAGAGAGGAGTGGGCAATATCCCCTATTCAATAGTAGACAACATGAATAATACGCAAATGAATGTATAAATGAATAATAGATGCAAAATATGCACTAATGTCAGGAGGGCATATTCCTTACTAAGAGACTGATATATCTCATCCTTCCGTCAGTAAAGATCTTTTATTTGCGACTCCAAAAAATTTTAAAGGAGACATCTATTTACTGTTTTGCAATCCCACTTTCCTGTGTGGGACAATCTGTACCATTTTGCGTGATAAATATAACACTTTACCTCTGTTATATATGTAATTAGTTTCATTTCTTCAATCATTGCCTGTGATTATTTATTTAAAAAAATGCCTCTATTCCATCGCAACTGTCAAGTAGTCTACTTTACATCTAACAATCAAATTATGTCTTATTAAAAATATGTCTAATGTAAAATAATTTTTATCCTCTATTATTCTACAAGTGTTAAAACACCAACCATTATTTCATAATGATGAAATGTCCCTGCAATTAAGTGTAAATTTCCGAGCTTTACGAACAAGAAATTTAACAAGCCTTGCCAATAACCCATTTGAAGAAAACCCATATCTTCATTTTAAACTCACCCTCTACCAAGTGCTCGCTGGCCGAGTAGTTAAGATGCTCGATCCGAAACGCGCAGTCCTAGGTTCAAAACCAAGTGGATCCATGGAAGAACGAGAACGTATTTTTTTTAAAAGTTCCTTTTATCAGATTGCGGAACATTTCTGTCTATATTTAAAAAAAAAAAAGAACGAAAATTTCTTCAATTGTTGGATATATACCGGTAGCACTGCTGCCAGGAATATTTCCGTGAACTGAAGAAAGTGTTTCTGAGAATGTATATAGTTCTTATAAATAGAGAATCTTTGTCGTTCACTGCCTTTCTGACTGAAGAAATTTTATGTCACCGAACCTCATTAGAATTTATGTATCATTTGAAATCAAATGCTGTCTATAATACAAAAAAGTTTGTCTGACTATGGATTAAGATATAGCCGTCACGTCAGATCAAGTCAAAATTGCAAATTGTATCATTTGATATCAAATGCTGTCTATAATACAAAAAAGTTTGTCTGACTATGGATTAAGATATAGCCGTCACGTCAGACCAAGTCAAAATTGCAAATTTTGAAGGATAAGCTGAGTGAACATCGTTCAGAAGTAATCCATTAAAAATAGTTAAATGTCAGAAATTAAGCATAAATCATAAAATAATAATAAATAAATAAATAAATAAAAGTTTAATATCTTCATCATATATATATCTTTCTTTTTAGGGTTTCGTTTATCTGACGAAACCCTATTCGTCTCTTTCAATTTCGACAATCAGAAGCGAAGATAATTAATTTTTTGGTAATTAATTCCAGAATTGCATTTTTTGCGCAGCCAGACCACGTGACAGGAAAAGAAAAAGAGATATTTTTATACTAGGGTTTCATATAATCGCAGTACAAAATTTTTTAACTATTGATTTTATAAATTTGGTTCTTTTGCATCCGGATGTTATTTCATACGCTGATTCATAAAATCTAAATGTAAAAAGATCGGACCACAACTTTCCGATTTATGAAAAAATCGAATTTTAAACTTATAAAAGAAATGCTTTTTCGCACAATTGACAGGAATTTGTTACGATTAGGAAAACTAAAGGTAAAGGACCGATCGCTTTTAAAGAATTTTTCAGAACGGTGTCACATTTAAAATAAAAATACAGCATAAATTTTACTTATTCAACATAAAGTTTCATGTTGATACCACTGTTTTCAAATAGTAATTTCAGCAAATATCTAAAATTCTTGCTTAAGACCATTTTTAAACTGTAGCGTTCTCTACCATTTTGCGTGCGGTTTTTTGACTGCGTGATGAGATAAATATTACTTATTCAATATAAAAAAATTTCATAAGTGCTGATACCACTACTTTAGAATAGTAATTCAGCAAATATCTTAAATTGGTGTTTAAGACCGCCACCCCCTCGACTAATGTATCTACGGATAAATCGTAGAAAGGAGTTTCGTTCAGATACACTTTTGTTAAGAATAGAGTACGCTCCCTGGTGGTGAATGTGGAACTAACAGACCGCGATTTTATTTAAATTATGAAATCTAACAAGGCGATCTATTTGAAACTTTAAGATAGTTTATAACACATAATAAAAAGTTTTGAAAATAATGACGCGAGAAATTTTGGGAAGGGGGGGGGGAGGAGGGGCGTTAAAAATTTGTTTTAAACATTAGCGTTTTTTACCGTTTTATGTGCGGTTTTTCGACGGAGTCCTAAGATAAATGCAACTTGTTCCATATAAAAAAAATCATAAGTGTCGATACCACTATTTTAGAATAGTAATTTTAGCAAATATCTTAAATTTGTATTTAAGACCACCACACCCTCGAATAATGTATCTACGGATAACTTGTAGAAAGGAGTTTCGTTCAGATACAGTTTTCTTAAGAATAGAGTGGTGAAATGTGGAATTAAAAGAACGCGATTTTATTTAAATTAGGAAATCTAACACGGCAATCTGTTTGAAACTTTAAGATAGTTTATAACACATAATAAAAAGGTTTCAAAAGAATGGCACGAGAAACTTCATGGGGAAGGGGGGGGGCGCAATTTTTTTTTTAACATTAGCATTTTTTACCTTTATATGTGCGGTTTTTAAGGATTAAATAATTATAAATTATATCAGTTTGGCTTTATTAATTAAACAATAAAGTGTTTTGAAAGGAATATTAAACAAAACCCTCTGTGCGATCTGTGATCACACTTACCCACTTGTTTATATTACTTTGTAGGTTTCAGATGAATGTTTGATTTATTTATTAAATTGTGAAAAAAAACATCTTTCCATCAATTTATTCTTTTTACAAAAGTAACCGATTTAGGGAAAATAAATCATCGTTCTAATTAGTCAAGATAAATGAATAAAAAAGAAAATATTTTAATGAAAGAATTTTTAAAATTAGAATTTTTTTCTAACTCATCAAAACAATTTGCGCTTTCTTTCAGATCTGCCTGAAGTATCTTGATCGCCGAATACGGTCGCATGCAAGACATGCAGTAAAGTTCGCATCATCATGCCGCGCTGTCCTGCCGCGCTGTCCTGCCAGTTTCACATAGTCACTGCCCACTGGACATTCTAGTGAGACAGCAGTGGGTAAGACCAGACGTTTAGTATTCTAGACAACAATATCTTTCAAATTGTATTTAAATTGCGGCGATGTTTGATTATGTGGAATTTTTTGTGGTAGACTATTCGTGTATGATGTATGAATGAAATAATAACATTGCTTTAAAAATAATAATTTAAAAACAAGCGCAAAAAGATAAAATAAAGTAAAAAAATAAAAATAAATAAATAACATTAAAAAATAACAAAACCCCCTAGATTTTCATATTAGCATAGTTGTCTTAATTTGAGAATACTATAGTACTGTTAAAAAAGCATTAATATGTAGGAAAACTGTCCCACAGATGACATGGAATGACCCAGTAAAATATGCCATTTCAATCATGTCGTCATTTTCTCAGCATCTTGCACAAAAATGCAAGAGTTGTTAAAACTTATCCATGCTTCTTTACCATACTTGTTGAAAATGTACATTTGTAGTTTAAGGGGTTTGAAATTTTTTTTTTTAAATAATCTTTTCATCTAATAGTACAATATGTCTAGAATATTTTCCCAAAGTTTTAGGTCAATCGGAGTAAAAGTTTAGAAGAACTGAACAGGTACCGAGCAGGTAATCAGGATTGAGGGGTTTCCTAGCTGATTACAGAATTTGTGTATTGTTGAAATCAAAATAGCTCTTTTTTTACTCCAGAAGTCGTTGCGCGCAAGATATCTTGAGAAAGTATGTATGGATTCTCATGAAAATCGGTAAAGATACTAAATATATGTTTTAAAAATGAACTACTCTTAGGCCAAAATTATTTCATTAACTACATAAAAAATATTTTTGTAAAAAAAATAAAAATATTATGTTTTTAATGAATAAAAATAGTCATAACTAAAAATATTACCATTGTAAATACTTAAAAGTAGTTCATTTTAAACACACATATATTTGTTTACTATCTTTACCAAATTTCATGACAATCCATACATACTTTCTCAAGATATCCTGCGCGCAATGACTTGTGGAGTAAAAAAAAAAGAGCTATTTTGATTTCAACAATATACAAATTCTGTAAAATGCTAATAAATTTCTAATGGTAGAATATTACAAAGCACAATCTGTTTAATTAATATGCAAAATTTCATGTTTGTACATAAAAAGGTTTTTTTTTTTTTAAGATAGACTTATTCAAACTTTGAAGTTTTTCGTTAATTTTCGACGCGTTTGAAAGGTACAAGGCCCTTAAGCTAGACAGGCCGGGAACGACGCAGGTATTTTGAGGCAGCTGCTTAGCTATTGTTTGTCTGTCTTTCCCACTCGCTTCTCTCCCTTTCTAAGGGTCACCTATTTTAAATATTTTAGTTTAATCTCTTGGATTTATTTGAAAAAAAACTCTTGTGTTAGGAATGGATTTAATTTGCTGATGCGAAACCCGAAATAAATTCTGGATACTCCGTAAGATACGCAAGCAGGACTTGCTCCTGAATTGGAGTCCGACATGTATATAAAACTTGGCCGAGATAGCCACGAGTACACGCAGATCGAGGATGATAATCGCATACGCATAGCTGAGAAAAAAGATGAGACTGGGACTCGAGAAGCAAGAATTCGTCTTAGGCGGACAGAGGCGATGGGGAGTTGTACGTGGGGGAGGGGAGAAGCCTCCCGCTCCAATATATGTGAACTTCGGAAATTTGAGATTAGAGTTGGGAAATTCTACGTTTTTGAAAGATTCTTTCTTTTTTTTTAAATAATAGTAAAAAAATGCGAAATTTTTATTGTTTTGCTAGCTGCATTTCTGAGTTTTGTAACAGTATTTGAGTTAAATTATCAAAAGAAATACAAAAAGCAGCCAGACTCAATTTGTCATTGTGTTTCCCTGTGCTACGAAAATATCATACATCTACCAGACCTGATTTTTCCCTACTGTTGTGCCCATCTGCAGAGTCTCTAATCTATTCCCTTATTTCTTCCAAATCTTTGTTCCTTTCTCATTATAACATGACTGTACGGAGTGCGATTATGACTCGTACGTAATAGGAGACAAAAAATTTGCAAACCTTAAACTAATGCTGGTTTTCTCTATATGTATGCAATTTTTCTAGGTTTAAATCTTACATTTACTGTATTGTTTGAAATTGCTTCTTGAACTATTCATTTAGCAATTAGGTATCTTATTATTTTCATGCTCAATGATTCCAAGATAGAAAAATAGAAATTAATCTAGTTTTGATTTTAATTATTATATGAAATATGTGTATTTAAACTTTCATTAAACAAACCAATAATTATAATTTTTATATTTTTTAGTTTCAGTATTTTTCTTTGGAAAGGATTTTTTACGTATAAGTATCATTAGCATAAACACACACTGCACATATCATTTCATATCGAAAAGAAAGCAATTTGCTTCAAGTTGGGAAATTTTTTAATTCCCCCCCCCCCGAAACAATATTATAGCTACGCCCCTGTAGGCGGAGCAAAAGGATGCCCTGGACATTGCAGCTGCAGCAGGATCTTTGATTTATGAAGCTGGAATCGACGATTCTATGTAAGTTCTAAAAAAAATCTTCGTTTCTGTTTTCTACAAACACTATTTTTGAAATCGGTGGACACGATTTCTCAAAAACTAATGCACCGATCCTTATTAAAATTTTCCGCACTTCTTGAAAATAGGATTGACTAGGGATTGAACGAAGGATTTTTTGTTTTTTCGATTACAACTTATTTTACAAGGCTATACGTAGTGTAAATTGTACTAAAAATTGTACTTTTTTTGCATGCAACTCTGTTAAAAATTCAAATTTAAATTTTTGTTTAAATCCTTCGTTTAATCACGAGCTGTACTTATCTACTAACAGAAATAATTTGTTTTTTAATTTCAGATAAAGCTATATCAACAGAGTTATCCTGAGCACTACAAGGACACTTTTTTTAAAGGTCTGCGGAAACGAGGTCCCACCAGCTGAATTTTCAAAATTTTTGAATGAAAATTTTATAAAATATCGTTTAAATGTTGCTCTTTTATACATGCTTAAAAATTTAATAAAATAATTTATTTACTATGTAAAAGAAAAATGGAAAGTATATGCTTTTTTTTATCTTCAAAACCCATGGAAAACTCCTTAAAGATTTGTGAAGATAAATTATGGATTTAATTCTTGAATACTTAAATTTATTAACTTTTTTTGTCATTTACTTAATTATATGTAGATAGCTTTTGGTATTATGAATTTGTTCGGCTATACCATGTAAAAATTTTATAGGGGCGATATAGCGAGTTGCTTTTTAAATGTAGCTTTATTATAATGGATTTTCCGCAATTCGTCAATCATCTCACTCTATCTTTCTGACTTTTCATAGTATTTGACAGGACTTTTTATATAAGTTTCCCTAAATAGCTGCATATCAAATAAGGAAATAAAAATTTTGGAATCTTTCACGCATGAGCAGTTAAAAATTATCGCATACAAATAAATACCCGTATCTCATGAAATATTCAATATATTTATATTTTGATTGCAGCATACTGTTTCTACTATACTGTTTTGTATTTTCGGAAAGTGGTGTTAAATTATTTGAAAACACTGTATGCTATAAAGAGAAAACAGTTGAATTTTTCACAGAAACGTTAACACCTTCACGAACCAGTTACAGACCATCATGAGTATTTTCTTTTACATGGATGATCGCAAACATTATTTTATTATCAAATGTATTCTTGGTCTCCAAATTGTTCCCGCGATTAATTTTTCACTCGAATATATGAAGTCAAACATATTCTTCACATCCTCGAAGTTCAAGGACGATTCGTCAAGAATTTCAGTACATTTTCGACACACCGTGTACAATTAAAAGCATCCGGTCACTGCCACTTAACTTTTGGAGGTCAGTGTATATAAAGGCCAGTAGAAACTCTCGTATGATAAATTGTACTATTGTATTTTTTATCTAGATATATAAATTCATGAAAATGTCTCTTCTCATTCTTACTATAAATATAGTTTTTTTTAAGCACTTCTCAAATGCAATGTTCAGTAACTATGAAACATAATTAAGGTTACCGTAACTTTTTATTATTCAAGAAAATTCGTGACATGTAAAATGATTATAAAAGATATTTTTAGCGATAATAGTTCTTTGATTAAATCGCAAAAGAAGACCTTTGTTTATGATTCTCTCTCTCTCTTTTCTTAGTTCTCTTTTTTTAGTTATACTGCTATATATGTATAATGACCTTTGTCATTTAAGTAATCGAATTAGAAAATACATGTTTTTTATATCTTTCCTGGATTAACTATCCAAATTCCTCAAAAAACATGCCATACAGCTTAAATGTTTAAGGTATATTAAATTTCCTGCTTCACAATTTTTATTTGAATACGAAAATTCCTCTTTAAAGTATTGTTATAAACAAAATCATCATAAACATTTTTCGAATTCAATGTTTAGTAACCACGAATAATAATGTAATTCATATTATCATGACTCCTTATTATTCGAAAAATTCGTGACATGACCAATGAGGACAAAAGATATATTCGTTCACAGCACTTCAGCGATTGAATCTCAAAATATCACCATTGTTTACGATACACTGTTTCTCTTTTCATTTCTGTTAAGTTATGTTGTTATATTTAACAACCTTCATGATATAAGTAACGAGAAAAGATCTTTTTTACATATCCTTGAAAGGTTAACAATCAAAACAGCTTCATTTTTATATTATTGATTCAAAAGATGGATTCAAAAGATGGACACTTTATTTTCGTTGCCATTTCGAAAGATAAAATTCCTCCCAGCTTGTACCGGGAGGAAAAGGTATTTCCATATTCCTTGCTTTTAAAAATTCAACTAATTTTACTCAAACACATTAAGTTTAAATGAGTGGAACCCGGTTATTGAAGATTCAATCTCAGTTTTCTTCAGTACTGAATTTAAACGGTAATTTTGCCAATTTAGTCTGCTACATCCAACTTGGCTTCCTTTAGGGTGGTTTATGTTTGGTCGACAAATTCGGCGATATCTCGAAGTGGCCGTCATTTTCAAGCACATCGCGGATGAAACTGGCCAATGAACTCGGTCGAGACCTTGACCCGTACGCATGCTCAGTTACATCGCAATCAGTTAATATATATCAGTGTTGTCGCGTGACAAAAATCAGTGTTTGAAAATGTCAGATACCTTAGAATTTCAACTGCTATATCTAAATCCTTTCTTAAGATAAAGACGAAACAAAAAAAGTCCCCAGAATCCTTGTATCAAGGTCGAACACTTAAAGGAAAAAAACGTTTTCAATTTCTAAATATTTTTGTACATTATTATTATTTTTTTTTTAAACAACATGAGCAACAAACTTGGTCGAGGCATTTATATGTCCTGCTCATCCATATATCCAAATCGGTTTATAAATACGCTTGCTGTCGCATAACAAAAATCATATATATATATATATATATATATATATATATATATATATATATATATATAACAATATTTAAAAGGAGGTTGGTTTTGGGGGAAGGTTGTCATTTTTTATCCTCTAATTTGATTCGAAAATCCCGATTTCAAACCGCAAAGCACGGACGTTATTTTCTGATTTATTTAATGACAAACATTTTATGATTACGTAAAGTAAAAATCCCTTTTTAAGAAGTTCCGGTATGAGTTCGGAATTTCGGAATAAAAATGGAGGCCGAACTTGCAACCCTGTTTGCGGGTGATGGTGATGATCGGTGGAAACATATCAAAATTTTCCGGGATTATTTTCCTCTGAGCTGTTG
The DNA here is from genome assembly GCA_963932465.1 of Maratus speciosus. Classification (NCBI taxonomy): domain Eukaryota; kingdom Metazoa; phylum Arthropoda; class Arachnida; order Araneae; family Salticidae; genus Maratus; species Maratus speciosus. Next base: position 207,670,934 of record OZ010793.1, read on the forward strand.
CAATAAGTCGCTTTTTAGGTGTGATCGTACTTATATAAATACGTAGCACTTATAGTCGTCATCTGGTCCGTCCGTCTGTCCGCATATAACAACTCAAAAACTACCCAACCGAGCGGTTCGAAATTAAAAACATATAATTGTTGTATAATTTTGTGGAGTCATTTCAAATTTTATGAAAATCGGATGTATAGTTCAGTTACAGGGACAGTCAATAGCATTCCATTACATTACGGCCAATAGGAAAAACACTTTCAAGTGCATTTTATGGTGTTACACCCTTTCGCACATGGTGAAATTGATATGCATTTCAGAAGTACACTAAAATATACATTCTGCAGAATATGCGGCGCAAAGGATATTTGTTACTTATTTACAGGGCTCCGCAAAAGAATTCCGTTGCGTAATGGTATAGGGGGAAACAGTGTTTGCGGCGTATTTTAATTGTGTTAAACTATTTCACAAATAATGCAAATGATATACGTTACTGAGGTTTACTACAAGTTACTTCCTGTATAATACAAAGAGCATACTATTTACAGGGACACACAAGAGATTTTGGATACTTTACCATATCCGAAGCACTGTATATTAGGGGTGATTATTGGAAATGCATTTTTAGTTGGGATGTGAGTTTTTAGGTTTAACTAAATTTTTGAATATTGCATTGTGTGCACAAATGCTGCAGATCATATATAGGGCTACACAAAAGAATTCGTAAGGGCTACTTTGCATGAAAGAAAATAGCTTAAAGGTGGTTTTAAAAGGAGTTATCCATTTTTACGCCAAACTACATTTAGTATACTAAGATATGTTTGCAGAATATAGATAAAATGATATACAGGGTCACGGAAAGAATTGGATCGATGACCGTTTATGAACGATAATCTCTGAAAGTGTGATTTTAGTAGTTTTAAGCGTGTTTTAGTATTAATTACTTTTTAGCTGAATAGTGGCGTGTATATAAAGATAGTAGATAAAACACGAGGCTGTACAAAAATATTCAATTATGCTTCCGTCTATGGGTATGAATTGATGAAAGTGAAATTTTAACCTATTATACGTTTTTAACACTTTCCAGCATAGTTGAAAGGTGTTTATAAATTCGGTTTGTCTGTTAATTGTTCTGTAATTGATATATGTTACTGAGATTTACTATGCCACGTTCGATATTGAAAATAAAGTATGTAGCGTTTATAGTTTATTTACGGAGGCACTCAAAAGTATTCCATTACACTTTGGTCGACAAGGAAATGTCGTAATTATATAAACACGTAGCACCTATAGTTGTCGTCTTGCCCGTCCGTCTGCCTGGGATTCCATGATAGGTAATGAATCTAGGTTGCCATGGCGATTGTTCTATTAAATCATTTCATATGTAATTAATTCAATGATACCCCATGAAAGGTAATGATTCTAGATTGCCATGGTGATTACGTCCTATTTAAGATGGAGTCCTATTATTTCCGTATTACTGAATTTAATATATATAATCGTAACAAATATTGTCTTAATGCATTTTTGCATCAGAGTGCACCAGCTTTTTCACCAACATCTGAATATTTATAAAACTAGTTGTAGTACGAACGCACCTCATTTGCCACGTTTGACGTACAATTTCCGACTTGTTACTTTTTGTTATGGAAGCTGCCTAAAAGTTAGTGTGAGAATCCCTTGTGTATGAGATGATAGCGTAAAATGAAGTCAAAAAGGAAAACATCAAAGTGATGAAAATTAAATTAAATTTCAAAACTAAAGTAAAAATACGGGTTCTGAGGAAAAAAAAAGATTTTAGAATTTAATCCTTTATATTCTAAATTATGAATTAAAGAAAATATCTCTCCGAAACTTTTTTCCCTTGCATTACTATGATACATTAGAATATATATGCATTAAAAATAAAACATTTATTATTTTTTTATAATTACGGCTAATTACTTGATGTGGTACTTGACAGTACCGTTGGGTCATGCTTGGACAAAAATGGAGACTTAGAAAAAAAACTATATCCATTTTTTTCTTAATATTTTAATGCGACTTATCATGCATATATCTTGTGTATATATGTCTATGATGTATATATGACTAGATGATGATGCTGTTGGTGTTTCATCAGTGAGCATTGTGCATCAGCAGAATATCCTACAGTTTTAATACTATCGTCAGATGGAAAGCACATCTCAAAGAAATTTCCAAATTTTTAGTTAAACTTAAAAGGATTTATTTAAATGCTAAAAGATATTTTTAGATTTTTTGTTCTTTAATTTGTAATTTTTTTTCCATTTTGTTTTATAAAAACACAATATATTTTTCTAAAGATAAAAGTAACACATTTCTTGCTTTATTATTCATCAGTGTCTTACATAAATTATGCAATATCTTCCCTGCATTGTATCAAAATCCACCTATCTAGCACCCATGCATCGACGCATCCATAGTAAATATATACGTTTTTATGCACCATATGTATTCAAAGGATAAAAATCTGAGTAAAAATCCTGCTCACAGACAGTATGGTAGACCGGGTCACATTTACGCGATTTTTTTTCAATGAATTTTCTAATTTTTATGTTTTAACTTAGGAAATTTAGACATTGTGGTTTTATAAAGCATTTAATAAAGTCAAAATTCGTGTATTCAGTTGTTGCCCTATTTGTGTTTTTTAACGTAAAAAAAATTTTTTTTTAAGTCCAAGTCTTTTGCGTGCATCAACTGGGGCACGTTTACGCTTATTATAAGTGATACCAAGGAGTAAGTGAAATAAATATTTAATCAAATTAAAATGTTTTATTTATAACTTAAAACACTGTTTAAAAATAAAAAAGAGAATTAATTAAAGAACATTTTATAGGCTAAACTAAAAACATAGGGCTTATTGCTAATTCAAAACAGAAACTATTTAGTCATCTTCATCATCACTGTTACAGTTTTTACAAACAAAAATTAAAGTATTTCCTTTTGCACACTTGTCATGGGACCACCTTTTGCATCTAAGACATTGAACCCAGTCTTGTCCTTTTTTGGATTGGTTGTATGATTTCAAACAATAAATTCACACACAGTTTTCATTTTCGTCATAAGATTCACTTACTATTTTCTTTTTTCCAGAGTGTATCAACATTTTCCCTTTTCAGTTGTTGGTTTCATGCTTTTTTCCTTTGCTGTCTTCTTCTTGATCTGCTTCCATAGAAACTAGTAAATTTTTACGTTATTTCTTCTTTTGTTGTGCCATCATTTTTTTTTCTTTTTCGCTTCTAACTGCTCTTGTCTGAGTGTTTCTTTAACCGGAGTATCAGTTAGGATTGCGGACTTCCTCTTTTTCTTCCTTTTTTTTGGTGCCAAGCCTTGGTCCTGCCTTTTCAAATGGTCTCAGTTGTTCTGGTGTTGAGTAGTACACATGTGATGAAGTGGAAGGCCTACTGGGGCAACTACTTGGAGGATCGATAGGCATATAAGTCTCAGAGACTTCTGCTGCAGTACCAGAGGCTTTAGTAGGCCTATTAGTAGAGAGCGATGTTGGTTCTGATCTGTCAGTCCAGTACGATGGCATGAAATCAGCCTCAGAAAATATCAGTGGGCTTAGCGGTTGAATCCTTGTCACTTTAAATCCAGCCATTATGCTTGCTGGAGTAACTGCTAGGTTCAAGTTTGATACCAAAATTGAAGGAATGTCATGAATTGTTGTTGGGCGTATGTTACTAGCCATCCATGAATCGCATGCAGTGTTAATGTATTTTTAAACATTAAATGGTGATTTGCAAAACTAAATAGCCTGAAAATACTAAAAATGTTTGAGACAATACGGAGCAGAAAAGCTTCAGGGGCACATTAAGGCAGTAAGAACGTGCATAAAGGTGCTCCGATGTCAATGCGTAAACGTGCCCCGTCTCCATGCTTGGATTTATTTTTAACGTGCAACGGAAATTAATAACATTTCTGTTCATACAAATACAGTTCTCAAAAAAGGATAAAATTCTGCTAATGTTCATATATTTGTTTATCCTTAACTAAGTATTATTAGTTCACAATAAGTTTCAATAAGTTCAACAAAAAATTTATTTACTCTCCTCGACAGAAAATGGGTTATCCTTTCCACATGCTAGACCGAAGCTCGACTGACGCTCAAAAACGTGTGAGAATACCCGCTAGGGAGCAGCATCAATCTGTCATGACTGGCGGTGAGCCAGTTATAACTCGTTTCGGAAAAAGTGCACTGCGTAAACGTACCCTGGTCTACCCTACTAAAAAGTACCGCTTTGAAAAGTGCTTCATAAAGTTAATAAACGGAAAAATAATTTTTTTTTTAGAATAATATATTGTCAAGTGACCTACATAAATCAAGAAAAAAAAATATGATAGCCTTACCTTTAAAATTTAAGATGTATCCAAGGAGAAGTTGGGGAAACCATGTCAGAGAAGAAAATGGAAGCAAAATTGACACTCACACGCTCCAAAGAAGCTTATTTAACAATTTCGAGCTTACTGTATTTGCAATTGCTATCTAGTGATGGTTAAAGGAAGTACTTACTATTGTTTCCTAAAAGTACCATTGCGAATGCATTCAATGAGTGTGTTTTAATATGGATAGAAAACTGCGGTACTTTAAAGTACCGTCGGGGCATAAAGGGTTAACAATTTCTCCCATACTGTAGGAAATTCTTTTTACACAATGTTGAAATAGGTTATAGTTTGTAGCTGTTTCGTAAACGCACTTCAAAATCTCTTCTTGATTATGATTCTGGCAGTAAAACTGAAAATTCAACAGCGATTTTTAGGTAGCTTTCATTACAAAAAGCTACCTATTGCAGCCGTTCGGAGGAAAGCGATTAAAAAAATTTTGGTATATTTTCATCGATCATGACCCACAGACCCCGAAACCACCCTCCGTTCAAAAGTTGAGATACATATATATATATATACATATATATATATATATATATATATATATATATATATGATCTTTGTCACACTGTAACTCTCGTATTTATGAACCGATTTGAATGAAACTCGGTGTGTACATAGTACATACCAATGTCCACACCGAGTTCGTTGGCCAGCTTCATCCGCCATCTTGTTTCAAAAAGGCGGCCATTTAAAATTAAAAAAAAAATTTAAATTTGAAATGTGGTACCAAAAAATTAAAAAGTGAAAAATATTTTTTCTTATGTGTTTGACCTTGATACAAAGATTCCGGAGCAGTTTTTGTTTTGTCTATATCTTAAAAAATGGCTGAGTTATAGCACTTTGAATTTCTAGCATGGCTGACATTTTGAAATGTCCTGATTGGTACGTTTTATGCATACACCAAGGTACATCCAAATCGGTTCATAAATACGCCTGTTATCGCGTGACAAATATCAGGTCGTATTAAAATGTCAGCCCCGCTAGAAATTCAAAGTGCTATAACTCAGCCCTTTTTTAAGATATAGACGAAACAAAAACTGCTCCGGAATCTTTGTGTCAAGGTTAACACACAGAAAAAAATATTTTTCAATTTTCAATTTTTTGGTACCACATTTCAAATTTAAAATTTTTTTAAAAAATTTAAATGGCCGCCATTTTGAAACAAGATGGTGGATGAAGCTGGCCAACGAACTCGGTCGAGACATTGGTACGTATTATGTATACACCAAGGTACATCCAAATCGATTCATAAATACGCCTGTTATCGTGTGACAAAAATCAGGTCGTTTCAAAATGTCAGCCAAGCTAGAAATTCAAAATGCTATAACTCAGCCATTTTTTAAGATATAGACGAAACAAAAAATGCTCCGGAATCTTTGTATCAAGGTCAAACACATAAGAAAAAAATATTTTTAAATTTAAAATTTTTTGGTACCACATTTCAAATTTTAATTTTTTTTTAATTTTTTAAATGGTTGCCATTTTGAAACAAGATGGTGGATTAAGCTGGCCAACGAACTCGGTCTAGACATTTGTATGTACTATGTACACACCGAGTTTCATCCAAATCAGTTCATAAATACGAGAGTTACAGTGTGACAAAGATCAGATATATATATATATATATATATATATATATATGTATATCAACTTTTGAAAGGAGGGTGGTTTCGGGGTCTGGGGGTCATGATCGATGAAAATATACCAAAATTTTTTGAAATCGCTTTCCTCCGAACGGCTGCAATAGGTAGCTTTTTGTAATGAAAGCTACCTAAAAGGTTTTTTTTTTATGTGTTTGAGCTTGATACAAAGATTCCGCAGCCTTTTTTGTTTCGTCTATATCTTAAAAAATGGCTGAGTTATAGCACTTTGAATTTCTAGCATGGCTGACATTTTGAAACGATCTGATTTTTGTCACGCGATAATACGCGTATTTATATACCGATTTGGATGTGATAAGGCATGTGCATAGTACATAGCAATGTCTTGACCGAGTTCGTTGGCCAGCTTCATCCGCCATCTTGTTTCAAAATGGCGGGCATATAAATAATTTTTAAAAATTTTAAATTTAAAATGAGGTACAAAAAAATTAGAAATTGAAAAAGATTTTTTTCTTGTGTGTTTGAGCTTGATACAAAGATTCCGGAGCAGTTTTCGTTTCGTCTATATCTTAAAAAATGGCTGAGTTACAGCACTTTTAAATTCTAGCATGGCTGACATTTTGAAACTATCTGATTTTTGTCACGCGACAACACGCGTATTTATGAACCGATTAGGATGTGACAAGGCATGTGTATAGTACATAGAAATCTCTCGGCCGAGTTCTTTTTCTAACTTCATCCGCCATCTTGTTTCAAAATGGCGGCCATTTAAAAATTAAAAAACAATTTAAATTTAAAATGAGATACAAAAAAATTAGAAATTAAAAAAGATTTTTTTCTTATGTGCTTGAGCTTGATACAAAGACTCCGGAACATTTTCTGTTTTGTCTTTATCTATAAAAATGGCTGAGATATAGCAGTTTGAATTTCTAATGTGGGTGGCATTTTGAAAAATCTGATTTTTTGCCTGCAACAGCACTCGTATATATCAATCGATTTAGATGTGAGTGAGCATGTGAACAGGAATTACTAAGGTCTCGACCAAGTTAATTGGTTTGCTTTGTTGCAGGCATTATGTTGTTTTAAAATGGCGGGCACTTCAAGATATCACCCAATTTGGCGACCAAATATAAATCACTTTATATAAATCCAGCTTTGATAACACTGACTAATTTCGCGAAATTCTCATTCATATTCAGTATTGGCAAAAATTAGTATTTAATCTTCTATAATCGGGTTCCACTAATTTGAGCTCCTTGTGTTTGAATAATATAAGCTGGCTTTTAAAAAATAAGGAATATGAAAGCTACCTCTTCCTCCCGGCACTGGCGGGGCCGTCGCGAAACAACTTCCTTCTCTAACGGGCCTGCTTCAAGACGAAAATGTACAGCAAGATGGCGGCACAAGAGATCTGAGTAGCAAACGAAATAGGTCGATAGTTGTATATTTGTATAAAAAAAAGTGCTAGAAATTTCCATTTTAGAATATTTTGTTGAGCAATTTGTGGCTTATTTTAGATATTTAATTTATACATTCAATAATTAAACAGAGAAGGGTCATTAAACAGGTGCTTTTTTTTCTCTCCTTTGATTTAAAATATTTTCAAATACATTTGATTCGCCGTTTTTATCGGAGATTTTAACTTGAAATATACATTTATGGTAGAAAAAAAAATCATACATTAAAATTATCAACTTTATCATGAAAAAATAAAAATACAAAAATAGTTAAAGAATTGGGATTCGTGGTATTTTTCAGAGAGTTTAACTTGAAACATAAATTTATGACAGGAGATATGTATTAAAATAATACAATTTTAGTAGATAATAATTAAATTTCCCTTTAAAAATAGTCTTAATTTAAAAGTATAAATTTCAGGATTAATATTACATAAAATCAAAAATAAAGATATTAATTTTTTTAAACAATTAAAGCAAAAATTCTATTTATCAATTAAAATTTTAATTTTCGAATGAGATTGCCCGAATAAAGTGTCTAAGTACATGATGTAGGCAGATAGTGGTAAAATAAAATGGCTCCAGGAAATGTTATTATTTCTAATTGTAAATGCTTTTCAAATTTTTAAAAACTAATTAATCAGAATAATAAAAATACTTTTCTAAAATTCCCACAGCTCAAAACACTTATTGTACAACTCACCATTGAAAAGACTGAAATTTTAGGTCTGAATTTCATAAGTAAATGCAAGTGTGGAAGCCAACGTTGCTATATATTTAAGAAAGCAGTTTACCTTTTCAACATTTTTTAAAAAATTTAAATAAATGATTCAAATGGTGCAATAAGCCACTGCATTTCAATGTTAAACTAAAAGTACATTTTAAAAAAATTAACTGCATATTTAGTTAAAAATTTAAAATAGTTTAAAACATTTTGAATTTTTTTAAATGCTACTTTTTTATTAATTATTAATATTTTTGCCCATTTTTAAAAAAATATTTTCAAATGTGTATTACGCAAGACTGAGCATAGAGTTTTAGATAAATCAAATATTACATTTCATATAATTTTTTTACTGATATATATAGTGTAAAACAGTGAAATCTAATACACCTTCATATACTTTTATTAAAATAAATAAATAAATAAATAAAACCATGAAGGACAATTCCATGCTCATATTTTTCACACAATTCCATGCTCATGTTTTTCACATATATAATAAATAACATGTACAAAAAAGTTTAAATCTATATCTGAAATACAAAAAAAAAGGCCTTAGCATTTCTAAAACATGAAAGTGAAAAATCATTTAGAGCTGGTTGTTTCTGGTTAATTGCGCTGGGTGTATTAATGAAATTTACAATATCTGGCGTTATAATCGCCGTATGGGTAAAAATGAGGTGTCACAATATTCGTAATTAATTAGGCTTCCATTTAATTTTTTTTAAGTCGATTTTTTGGGTTAATTTTCAGGTGAACTGTCCCCTTAAGTTATGTGTTTGTCAGGAATTGCGAATATAATAATAAAATAAATAACTATACAAAAGTCAAGAATGACAACAGAAAACTCATTTCGAATAAAATAAAATCACATGTATTAACAAACATGTAACAGTCGTTGATAAGTTTCCAGATATTTCAACTTCCTTAATACTTGTCTGTTTAAGTGAGATTATTTTTTTATGCAATATTAAATACCATATATTTTTTAAATTATTGTAAGTACGTGATTACTGATAGTGAAAAATGCTATTTTAGTTGTAACATCTACCAACAGAATGTGTATTTTAAGTTATGCATACATTTAGAAAATTAAAATTTTTATTGATAAATAGAATTTTTGTTTTAATTAATTAAAAAATATAACATTTTTATTTATGAGTTTATGTAATATCAATCCTGATATTTATAATTTTAAATTAAGGCATTTTAATTTAAGAAATTTTTAAAGGGAACTTTGTCCTAAATGTACATTTCAAGTTAAAATCTTAGATAAAAACCGCGAATCAAATGTTTTTGAATATATTTTATATCAAAGGGCAAAAAGAAGCAAAAAAAAAAAAAAAAAAAAAAAAAAAGGAAAAAGAAAGAAAGTACCTGTTTAGTGACCCTTCGAAGTTTAATTATTGAATGTATAACTCACACACTGACATAACAAAATATTACTAAACGGAAATTTATAGCACTGTTTCTGATGCATACATACAACTATTCGACTTGGTTCGTTTGCTAACTCAGATCTCTTGCGTGACTCATCTTATTCTTGAAGCAGGCCCGTAGAGAAGAAAGTTGTTTCGCGACGGCCCCGGCACTGGCCGGAAGGACTTTTTTTATTTTTGTGACTAATTATTCTTTGAATGAGGGTAAAAGCTATATTTGTTGATATTTCATAGAGCAACTAAACTTCAAAATTTCTTCATTACTATATGAGGGGCTCACAACCGTAGTAGACAAAGTCCATTTTGAAAAAAAAAATGAGATAGACCATTTAGAAAGTGCATAAAATCTGTTTTTTTTTTTTACTCCAACAGTTCCAACAGTGAACAAAGTCTGTTTTTACATACTTTAGCATATATGGCATCTGTTTACATACTTAGTTCACTGTGGAAGTGAATATGCACCTCCTAAAATATGTGTATTCTCTTAAAATATGTGTATTTTATGCACCTTCTAATTGGACTATCTCATTTTTTTTTTTCAAAATGGACTTGTCTACTATGGTTGTGAGCACCTCATATAATGAACTCTCGCTCTCTTTCTCGCTTTCTTTTGTTGCCATAGCTAATAATCTTCATCCTATAAGAAATGGTTAAAAATATTTTCTTTTGCACATCTTTGAAAGGTTAGCCGTCAAAACTATTTTTTATGTTACTGATTCAAGAGATGCGCAATTCATTTTCAGTGCCCTGTAATATAGGAATGTTCCATTTTTCTATCAATCTATCTATTTTATATATGGACAATAACCTTGATCATAAAATAAGCGAATAAGAAAAGATAATCTAAATTACTGTTTTTATATCTTTAGAAGATTCATTACTTACATTCAAATTAAAAAGTTATTGCTTTATAATTTTACTAGCCGCCCTTGGCGATCAGTTTGGTCTCCCTTAAAATTTATGTTTGGGAAAGCATGCTAAGCACTGTATCATGTTACTTATATTCATAATTTAATTCACTTGGACTCCCTTAAGTATAATTAATGTAATCCCTTAAGCTAATATTAGTTTTTGTTGCATTGAAATATCCCAATTTGTTGATTTTCTGTAAGTAAGTAAACCCTATTAGTTTACAATGGAAGTCTATGGGAATTTGGCGAAATATTAGAGATATTGCTAAGCTGGCGTCACTTTTGGCGACTAATTTTGGTCGACAAATTTGTATCGCCAAGTTGGTGACAAACTTGTCGGCATTTGGCGACAGAACAGGGCCCCCATATGGTAACCCCCTTATAGGTATGGAGATGCATTAAATGCTGTTCAATAACCAATGAGTTCCGTTTCATCAAGTCATTTGGGCGTTGCCATTAAGCAATTAACAAATAATCGCGATTTCTGTGCCACGTACGATAGCGTAATAAGATTGTAGAGGTGTTCTTAAGGTATAAAACTTCATCTTTAGTATCTTATCAAAAGCAAAATTGCTAAAATCAATTCTTGAATGCAATATTTAGTTTCCATGGATATAAAACAATGTTGTTATGACTTTTTATTATTCATAATAATTCGTGATGCATGGAATGAGGACAAAAGAGATATCCGTTGGTTCATAAGCATTGCACTTCAGTGACTGAATCTCAAAATATCACTATTGTTTATAATCTATCTCTCTTCATTTATATTTCATTATGTTGCCATATCTACTAACCTTCATATAAATAGCGGATATATATATATATATATATATATCTTTGAAGGGTTACCCGTCAAAATAGTTCCATTTTTACATTGGTAGTGAGATGGATACCCTTGTTTGCATTTCTGTTTCACAGAAGGAAATTTAGCATAAGAATTTAGCATGATGTTTCCTCGATTCATATAAATTATTCATTATTATAATAATATTGTTGTTATAATATTATTCATTCATGCGTAAATTTTGTCAACAATCAAACAGTAGTAAGTATGCAAAAAATCCGTATAGAGTGCAAGAAACCTGATAAACCAAATTTCAAAATACTCAATATTTGAAGCCATATCTAAAATTAACGAACATCCCCAAGATTTTCGACTTAAAAAAGGGAAAAGAAACGAAAAGTAAGTAGGGGGGGACCAAGGCTAGTAGGCGTAGTTTTCAGTTATTGATTTTTATTAACTTTGTGTTTAAGTTTTTTAACAAAATTTCACTGCACTTTTAAAGCCCAGACATTTGGCTATAAATACCTAGAGTTCTATGTTTGTAGTTTTTGTAGTTTATGTAGTTTATTTTTGTAGTTATGTAGTGAAGAGGAAGACTGAAGTAAAAGAAAATATGTGTGCCAACCTACCCCATCGTGGGGCAAGTTGCCTATACCTATGGGGTAAGTTGGCTCACGCTTCATAAAAAAATTATTTAAGCTCAAACAAGACACGTAGTTAAGAAAAATCAATTTTATTATTACCGGGAAGATTAAACAAAAGAATTATCCCCGTACAATGTAGATTCTAAATTATACAGACATAAAAATAATGAATAAAGCATTAACATTGAGTAGCTTCTATTGTAATCGATATCATCATCAGAGTTACCGTTATCGCCAATGTAAAATCGAGTGTCTCCGTTTGTGCAGGCCACATGTGCTTGAAGACTGCATCGCATACACTTTTGTCGGTGTTTGCTGTTTATAAAGTGCCAACACGCACCAGATATTAACCTTCCTAGTCATCGAGATATTGTCAAGAATTCCGTGCTTTTCTCGATAACAAGTTCCCTTTTATTATAGGTGGAAACAAAGTATTCCATATTATCTGTTTACCTTTGGCCAACTTTTTCTGTTGCCTTTATTTCCTTATTTTTTGTATTTCATCTTTTTTCTCTATAAAGTTTACTTTTCCTCATTCAGTGCCTTCAGATTTGGTGAATCTGTTAATATTCATGTGGCTGCCTTTTACCTACGCCTATTTTTCCCTATTTTCTTTTTTGAATCTGTCTTTTTTATTGGTGTAACATCCTCAGGATATAATTATCCAATATCCTAAGCCAAAATCAGAGAATCTCCAGTGACTGCTGAAGATAAAACCAAAAATGTGGTACTGAATCTTTTGAACATCCAGCTTCTAGCCTGTCATAGCTGTGTTATGAACATAATCAGTCGTATGAACTTCATTCTTCATAATTTTGAAATATCGGGGCAGACTTCTCAAAGGAATATTAAAAGCTTTAATAGATTGCCTAATGGCTCGCCCATTAATTATTACAACTTCCACATCATCTATACTTCATATTATAAAGAGGAAAAAATTGTTTATTTGTCGGAGATAATCTCAGGAAATATCGAACCGATTCCAAAAGTAATGGTATCAAAACGATGGTGTTAGTCCAACATAGAACATAGGCTATATTTTATGTCGGTGCCACTACACCAAAGGGGGTGCAGGAGCAAAAAACGTTCTAAAAATGCAATTTTTGCGTTACTGAAGGGCCTAGAAATATGAAATTTGGAATATTAGTTACTTATAAGATATAAATGATGTCTAAGAACAGTTCTTAAACAATTCGAAATTTAAAAGGGGTGAAAATGCACAAAAAGCGTTCTAAAAAACGTTCTAAATGGTAGTTTCTACATAATCTCAGGAAATACCAAACCGATTTAAAAAATATTGGTGTCAAAATGATAGTGACAACGTTTGCTCCAAGACAGGCTATGTTTTATGTCGATGCCACTACCCCAAAGGGGGTGTAGGAGCAAAAAACGTTCTAAAAATGCGATTTATGTGTTACTGAAGGGCCTAGAAATATGAAATTTGAAGTATCAGCTACTTATTAGATATAAAGGATTTCTAAGAACAGTTTTTAAACAATTCGAAATTTAAAAGGGGTGAAAATGCGCGAAAAGCGTTCTAGAAAACGTTCTAAATGGTAGTTTCTACACAATCTCAGGAAATACCAAACCGATTTAAAAAATAATGGCATCAAAATGATGGTGAAAATCCTTGCTCCAACATAGGCTATGTTTTATGTCGGTGCCACTACCCCAAAGGGGGTGCAGGAGAAAAACGTTCTAAATTGCGGTTTTTGCGTGACGGAAGGGCCTTGAATCGTGAAATTTAGAATGGTAGTTAGTTATAAGATATCAATGATCGCTAAGGACATTTCTTAAAAAAATCGAAATTTAAAAGGGGGGGCAAAATGCGCAAAAAGCGTTGTAAAAAACGTTCTAAATTGCAATTTCTATGCAATTTCAGGAAATACTGAACCGATTTCAAATATAATGGTATTTAAATAATGGTGACAGATCTTGCTCCAAGATAGGCTATATTTTATATATGTTTCCACTAACCCAGAGGAGATGCAGGAGCAAAATGAGCGAAAAGCGTTCTAAAAACGTTCTAAATGCCGATTTGTCACCAATATCTCAGGAAGAATCAAACTGATTTCAAAAGTAATGTTAAGAAATTGATGCTGACAGCCTCTGCTCTAACATAGACGCTATTTTAAGTTGGTATCACTACCACCTAGACGTTGCAGGAGCAAAAAAGCGTTCCAAATTTTGATTTTTGTGATCGGTAGGGGCTAGCAACTTAAAATTAGGCAAGGTACATATGTATTACATATAAATGATCTTTATGAACAGTTTCGAAAAAATTGGAAATTTAAAAAGGGGTGAAAATGAGCGAAAAGAGTTCTAAAAACGTTCTAAATTGCGATTTCTACTCAATCTCAGGAAATAAAAAAAAATATTTCAAAAGTAATGGTTGCAAATCAATGGTGACAGTCCCTGCTATAACATAGGTTATATTTTATGTTGCTGTCACTACCATCTGAGGGTTGCAAAAGCAAAACATGTTCTAATTTGCGTTTTTTTGCATAACTGAAGGGTCTAACACTTTGAAGTATGGCATGTTATTTACTTAGAAGATGCAACTGCTTTCTATGAACTGTCGAAAGAAAATTTCAAATTAAAAAAGATGAAGTGAGCGAAAAGCGTTATAAATTACAATTTTTATGTAATCTTTTCAAATACGAAACCGATTAAAAAAATAATGATAACAAATTGTTGGTGATAGAACCTGCTCAAACATAAGCATTGATGGAACAGCTGCTCCAATTGCTCGAATTGCGCCAAATCGATAATGCTGCGCACTTTTGCGCCAAAACGATCATTTTTCAACAGCCCAACTGCGCCAATTCAATAATAATTCTTGAACCAAATCGATCATTTTCCACCCGAATTTCGGCAAAAGACTGCCAAAAACATGCGAATTTGGTCAAAAGATCGCGAAAAACACGCGATGTTTCTCAAATGGTCACGAAAAAAAAAGTGATTTTTAACAAAGGGCAGCTAATTTCGTCAAAAAACTAACAAAACGTGGTCAAAAGATCGCGAAAAAAACGTGATTTCGTTAAAAGATCGCGAGTAAAACGCAAATTTTATCGAAAGATCGCAAAAAACACGCGAATTTTGTCAAAAGATCACGAAAAACACGCAAATTTCGTCAAAAGATCTCGAAAAACACGCGAATTTCGTGAAAGGATCGCGAGAAAAACATGAATTTTGTCTAAAGATCGCTAATTTCGTCAAAAAACGAAGAAAACACGGTCAAAAGATCATGAAAAATGCTAATTTATTTAAAAAATAGAGAAAAAACCGCAAACTTCATCAAAAGGCCTCAAATTTCGACAAAAGATCGTGAAAAACACGAAATTTTCGTCAAAAGATCGCGAATAACATGCGAATTTCGTCAAAGGATCGCGAAAAAAACGTGAATTTTGTCAAAAGAGTGCTAACTTCATCAAAACACGGTCAAAAGATCGCAAAAAAATGCTTTTTTCGTTTAAAGGTCGCAAAAACACGCGAATTTCGTCAAAAGATCGCGAAAAACAAGCGAATTTTGTCAAAGGATCGCGAGATAAAACGTAAATTTTGTCAAACGATCGCTAATTTCGTTAAAAAACGAACAAAACGGGGTCAAAAGATCGTGACAAAACGGTTTTTCGTTAAAATAACGTGGGAAAAAATCCTGCAAATTTTGTCAAAAGATCGCGAAAAACACGCGAATTTCGTCAAAGGATCACGGAAAAAAAAACGTTAATTTTGCCAAAGGATAGCTAGCTTCGTCAAAAAACGAACAAAACACTGTCAAAAGATCGTGAAAAAACGCTACTTTCTTTAAAATATCGCAAAAAAACCCCGCAAATTTCTTCAAAAGGTCGCAAAAACACGCGAATTTCGTCAAACGATCGCAAAAACGTGCGAATTTTGTCAAAGGATTGCGAAAAAACGTGAATTTTGTCAAAGGATCGCTAATTTCGTCAAAAAACGAACAAAACGGGGTCAAAAGATTGTGAAAAAAGGCGAATTTCATTAAAAAGATCGCAGGAAAAACCACAAATTTCCTCAAAAGGTCGCAAAAAACCGCAAATTTTGTTAAAAGATCGCGAAAAACTGCAAATTTGTCAAAAGATTTCGAAGAACATGCTTATTTCGTGAAAGGATAGTGAAAAACCGCAAATTTCGTCAAAAGATTTCGAAAAACACGCTGATTTCAACAAACGGTCCGAAAAAAATACTAATTTCATCAAAGGATTGCGAAAGAATGCGAATTTTGTGAAAAAGTTGTGGAAAAAACGCGACTTTCGTCAAAGAATCACAGAAAAAAGCGCGACTTTCATCAAAGAATTGCAGAAAAAACATGAATTTCGTCAAAGAATACCAAAATGATGTTTTGATGCTCCAAAATGAGCCTTTTTGCTGCTCTAAAATAGTTATTTTCTGCTCCAAAGTGGCTTTTTTCTGCTCCAAAATAGTTATTTTCTGCTCCAAAATGAGCGTTTTTGCTGCTCCAAAATGGCTTTTTTCTGCTCCAAAATGAGATCCACGCTGTTCCATCACTGCATAAGCTATATTTTATGTCTGTGCCACTACTACCAGAGGGTTGCAGTAGCTAAAAACTTTCTAAATTGCGATTTCTGTGATACTGAAAAGGCTAGAAACTTTAAATATGGCATGGTAGTTACTTATAAAATATGAATGCCCTCGAAGGACTGTCGAAAATAAATTCGAATTAAAAAGGGGTGAAGCGAAGGGGAGGTGCGAAAAGCATTCTAAAAAAGTCCTAAATTACGATTTTTACGCTATTTCAGGAATTATAAACCAAATATAAAAGTAATAGTTGCAAATCAATGGTAACAGTCTCTGATCCTACACAGGCTATATTTTATGCCGATGATTCTACCACCTGGGATTCACAGGAACAACAAACGCTCTAAAAAAGGCCTTTAAAAGCTTTCTAAATTACGTTTCTGTGGAATATTAGGAAATAACAAACCAATTTCAAAATTAATGTTGGCAAATTAATGGTGACAGTTCCTATTTCAACATAGCCCTTTATGTTGAGAGAGGTGGTAGGACATGGAATTTGACATGATGGTTAATTTTAAGATGTAAGAAGATGGTTTCTAAAAAATTCAAAACTTCAAATGAATACTGAATTGAGCATAAAAGTTTCAAAATATTTTCTAAATTATTATTTATTTAGTTTTATTTCGTTTTATTAATTTAAGTCTCATTTCTGCCTTATGCAGTGTAACAATGATGTTTAATCAAACTGTGTTTTAAATAGTAATTTTTTTAAATTATTCCTAAAAGTAATAAGTACATTTAATAAAATAAAATATTACCTTTTAATAAAATAAAAATTTAGTTAGTACCTTTTAACCCCTTGAGGGGCAAGCAATTACGTTTGTGAAATGCTGAATTCCCACCGGAATCTTTGAAAAATTCTATTTCAAAATAAGTAAAGGTACTTTTACGGCTTTTTTCCACCAAAGTTCGAAAAGTAAAATTTAATAAAATTTTTCTGGTGTAAAACTTCATTAATCGTAGGTGGTATATAATATATACCGGTGCCCCTCAAGGGGTTAATAAAAATTAGACATATAAATATCACTTGGCATATTTCAAATATTACGCGAGCAAAGCCGCGGGTTTTGCTAGTTTCTTATAATAAGGTAAAGCCAAGAGAGATCGCGCACAAAGAGATTCGACGGGAAAGAGTAGAGTGCACGCACAGCGTCCCCGGTTAGTTCTACAGCAGTATTAGTGCAATGTCTACATGAATGTGCACATTGATTGTTCCGAGGGTCTTTTTTAAAGCATTGCTATTTTGTTTTGTTTTTCGAAAGTAAGTGCTTGAATTTTCATAGCTGTTCGTCAGAATTTTTATAGAATGTCAGTAGTTCAAAATATTTTGAACTTAAACGATTTCTTGTAAGCTACTAACCTAGACTAAGGATTAGGACACCAATAATTCAGTTTTAAAGTGACCATATTTAAATAAAAGGCCGCGCGATTTCTCCTACCAAAATAGGAGAGTTTGCGCATCTGCTACTTATGAGAGATGGCGCATTTACCCATAAGTTTCAATGCTGGTAAATTTGCATGAATTGCAAATTACGTGTGAAACATATAAATGAATCAATTTTGAGATAATTTTGGAAAAACACATAATTATCGAAACTAAATTTTGCAACAAATTAATTTGCAAAAAAATAAAAAAATACTTTGCAGATAAAAAGTTTGTTAATAAATTAACAATATGTTTGTTAATAAATTAATTGTATATATATATATTAATTTATGAACAACTAATTTGCTGATAAATTAATTTTGCTAACTAAAATAATTTTTCTAATATGTGATTTTTGAATTTTTGCTAATAAATGACACATGTTGGAATTTTTAATACATTTTTCAGGTCACAATGCCAAATATTTACAGAAGAAAATCGATAAAAGGATCACGGATCGAAGAAAATCTAAAGTTAACCGTAGAGGCAATACAAAATAGCTCACTTAAAATGCGTGCAGCAGACAGGGACTACATTAGGTTGAAATATTCATCCTAATACAATAATATTTACTCACAAAAACCTTACAAAAATGTCATTTAAGTGTAATTATTATTGTTAACAATTTAATTGTAGTTATTATTAATAACAATCTCTTCTACCCATGTGCGCAATCCCTCCTACCCTGTAAGGAGAGCGCTAAATAGTTGTTTTGGTTTTATTACTGCTGTTCCATTAAATTACAGCATAACAACAAAATAATAATGAAAATGCGTAAAAAACAAATGAAGTCAAAATTAAATAAAATAATGCTATAAAAGTGATAAAATATCTTTATTAAGATTGACGATCGTTTCGTCGCACCAACGGCGACATTTTCAAAATCATTTATGATAGAAAATATTTTCACATAATTTAAAAACAATAAACATAGTAAACAATGTCACGAGACATGATTCATAATGAAAAAATGTTGCAAACGTAAAATTAAATTAAAATTAAATTAGATATTTGTGAGCGTGGACTAATTTTCATGTAATTTAACAAAACAATAACATGGTAAACAATGTCACGAGACAACATACATAATGAAAAACATTGCAAAACATGAAATAAAAATAAAATTATCTTGGCTATTAGCGATTGTGGATTAATTTTTACTATTGTTATTAAAATTACATAGCATCTCTTTCCAAATTTTAGGTAAATCAAGGGACACTGAATCATTGCAAATATTATTGTTGCGTAAAAATATCTCTATTGATTCTCGGATTATGGAGGGTAAATAAAATCTTGATGTATAAATTAACTTGCTATTTTTAAAATCGATCTGTAACGGTTCTTCGCTGCATAATCTGGCCAAAGCTGTGGATCTTCTGTTGTACTTGATGTCTGCTATATGTTCTTTGATTCTGGTTTTAAGTTTTCTACTTGTCATACCTATATAAAACTGCTTAGTTCCATCTTCTTTTGTGATGGGTATTTCGTACACTCCTGATAACTGGTTTGACTCTATTGGATCTATTTTCTTGCATACTATATATTTTTAATTTCATAGAAGGTTTTGCGACTAGGGAGATATTGAATTTACTGAGTCAAAATTATTCATGCATAGTTTAGCAAAAAATTAATATTTAGATTTTTTATTAATATTCTTTTGAAATGTGCGCAGACTCTCCTAGCTTTACCTTATTCTTTGGTGTGTTAACCTGTTCAGCTTTTCTTTGGCAATTACGCATGTTTTTTGTAAAAAAAAAAAAAAAAAAAAAAAAAAAAGTAATTAATTTATCAAACGGAATAAAATATCGGAAAATATAAGAAACAATGTAATGGGGTTAGCTGGCGCACCGAGCCAACTTGCCCCGTGTTCAATGCGCCTACTAGCTCCATAACAAATTTCTTCACAAAATTGGAGATCTAATCCTCTAGACATAAAAAATTCAAGTAAATCACATATGGAATAGGGAGAGCGAATCATACACTATGAAAAATTACAAAAGTTAAATCGCGACAATTAAGATAAGTATTAGAAATTAGAAAAAGAATGAAGCAACAAAAAATTACTTATGAATGCAAAAAGAAGAAAAATCGCTATAAATGTCCACTGCACGTGGGTAACGCTGCAAAACTACAGTGGGAATTGTAGAAAGCAAGAATAAAGGTACTCTGTGACTGGGTGCGTCATCCATCAATAAACGGACAAAATATGAGGACTGCGCCTACTTACCCCTGTAGCCAACTAGCCCCGGTCTCCCCTACTAGTGTTTTTAGATGACTGGGTGATCAAAGCATGTATATTATAAAAAAAGGGATGTACTTACTATAGTTACAAATAAAATAAAATAAAATAAAAATCAAATTTTTAAAGACCGGAATCTTCAAAATATATTTATATATAAAATATATTTATATATAAATATAGTTTTAACCGTTTATAGATGGCATATTAGTACTTATCATAAACTAACTTAAACGCTTTAATTTTTTTTCTGGTTTCTTATCATATTCAAAACTGTTAAAAGCATTTTTATTCTATAATATCTAGTAACCATGGACATCAATTATTAACACTGTTATGACT
This sequence comes from Maratus speciosus, assembly GCA_963932465.1. Lineage (NCBI taxonomy): Eukaryota > Metazoa > Arthropoda > Arachnida > Araneae > Salticidae > Maratus > Maratus speciosus. The sequence continues at coordinate 207,691,465 of OZ010793.1, forward strand.
TCAAAATATGTTATGATTCAAATTTACACGATTTTTTAGACTATAATTAGTCCAAACAATTGTGTAAATTTGAATGAGTGCTAAAGAGATATCCTTTCATAATACCTCACAGAATAAAATTCTAAATACTATCATTGTTTATGATGATGTACTATCTCGCTACTTTTTTCAGTTATGTTGTTATATCTAATAACCATCATTATATAAGTAAAAAAGTTTATTTTAAATTTACCATTTATATGTTACTGATTCAAAAGAGGGGACAATATATTTTAATTCTCGTTTCATACAGGAAAGTTTCTTCTTCTTTCTATCAATCAATCTGTATTGCATATACATAATAACCTTCGTTATATAAGTTATCAAACTAGAAGAAGGGTATTTTTCATAGCTTTCGAGGTTTCATTACTTATATTCAAATTAAAAATTCTTCTTTTGTAATTTTTATCCGGAGCTTAAGGCATGAACTTTCTTCTCTAATACGATTGTCTAAGCAAAGTTACAGATAACAATTATTGAGTGCAATGTTTAGTTACCATCGATATCAATTAATATTGCTATGATTTCTCATTATTCATAAATATTTGTGATATGTGGAATGAAGACAAAATGTCTGTCCGTTCAAAGCATTGCACTTCAGTGACTAAATCTCAAAATATCACTATTGTTTATAATGCTCCATATCTCCTTTCACTTTTATTTATGTTGTTATAACTACTACTAACCTGAAAGAGTAACATGCTGTATCAGTGGAATATTAAATACATTTTGAAAAATGTGACAGTTTAATGATAGTCCACGGTGATATTAAAAATTTTTGTATGACTATTGTTAATTGCTTTTCGTCTTAAATGCTATCAAACAACACTGTATAGAAAAAAAAGAGTCTAAATAACACCATAATTCAAAAAATTGAAAATATTTTGGCAAGTAATTGCAAAAATAAAATATTGCACTGTTGAATTTACAGTTATATATTCAGAATCTTGATTAGGAAAGGATTTCAAGATACGACTAGATAAATGGTAACAATATAATGGATTTCATAAAAATAGTTTTCCTGAGATGTGGGAAGTATAATTAATACAGTTTGACGTAAATCCGTAAATCCACGTCATTTGGATAAGAGTAATATCGTCCGCGGGAGTTCCTTTTGCATTTTTAGGTGCATTCCTAATTACATAAATACTTAGCACCTATAGTCGTCGTCTGGTCCCTCCGTCTGTCCGCATATAACAGCGCAAAAACTATCCAACCGAATTGTTTGAAATTTAATATATATACCAGTAACGAGACAACGATTTTTTTTCATATCCTTGAAAAGATAACCGTTAAACAATTTCCATTTTTATGTTACTTTTGTTATGTTGTTTAAGACGGCGGTCGAGGGTGGGCGGTAGGACAGTCCGTCGCTAATTCGTGGAAAAAGTGGCCGCGCGCCCAATCGGACGTCCCTATATCCTTTCAACACAAGTCCGGAACGGTAGCGGCAAGTTCGGAAAGTCAATCACCGAAAACATTTTACGGTATGAAACTTCTTCCCAAATGTGATTTTGTAAGCAAAGTTACTGATAATACTCACTGAGTGAAATATTTAGTTAACAGCGATATCAATCAATATTGCTGCTTTTTCTCATTCATAAAAAAAATTGCAACATGTGAAATGACGACAAAGGGTATATTCATATGAGTAGTAATTTTTCAACTCGGCGGAAAATGTCTGGGCCAGAATCCGAACCAGTAATGTCTTGGCTGAAGCTGCTTGCTCTACCAACTGAGCTATACCTGACGAATCTGGAGAACTGATTCACCCAGCTAACATTGTTGATCGCACCTGGTCTGATATATTAATCAACTCAGCAGGATAAATCGCAGGTTATGGAACTCCAGTAAACGCTGGATACGTAATTTCACTTGATTAATTTTAACAAAATTATTCAAATTGGAAAATAATTCATATGAGTTCAGCCAAGACATCCCTGGTTCGAATCCTGGCCAGGACATTTTTCGCCCTGTTGAAAAATTACTTCTCATATGAATTATTTACCAATTTGAATAATTTTGTTAAAATTAATCTAAAATATTCGTTCAAAATACTGCATTTCAGTGACTAAATCTCAAAATCTCAATATTCTTTATAATGCTCTCTCTATCTCTTTTCACTTCTGTTTAGTTACGTTGTTACACTACATGGCAAAAGGTGACCGGCCACTTGAGATTTTAAACGTTTTGTTAAATATCTAGAAAAATATATGAGGAATTAACCTGAAACTCCAGGTGTGTAAACAGTATAGTATAGGACATACATTTCTGCGAAGAGTTTTTCCCGAAACCCCATTGGCGACGGTCAACAAATTGAAAAATAAACGAATTTTTTTTTAATAACACTGTTAAAACTAATGTAGCAAAAGCGTTCAAACTATAGATTATGATTAAGTGTGTTATTGTAATAAACTGTGTTCATTTTTAGGAGGACAGCATGTATACTCGAAGAAAGATTCAGGTTTTCATAAAAACAGTCTCAAATTTTGCCAATAATTTGCAGAGTTCTTAATGTAAAAAAAAAGTTCTCTAAAAAATTATGACAAACAACATTGTACATAATATCCTGCAATCAGAATTAAAATATAGTAAAAATTGTATGAAAAATGAGCAGGTTTGCTAAATAATGTTTCACTGCGCATGCCCGAACGCAATCAAAATATAATGTGCATAATGTGTTAGCTAAATGTATAGAGCAACTTTTCTAAAAGTCTCAAAAGTATAGCTAGAAAATTCTGAAAATTATCCTTGATAGAATTAGCTCAAAATCCGTTGTTCCAAAATGAAGCAAAAAGATGAGGGACTGTATCCATATATCCATTGATTAGTGCCAATATAGCATACACAATATTGCACGCACTACTGTATTTGGATACAACTCCTCATCTTTTTGCTACCTTTTGGGAATAACGGATTTTGAGCTTATTCTATCAACGATAATTTTCAGACTATTCAAACTATGTTTTTGAGACTTTCACAAAAGTGGCTCTAAACATTTAGCTAACACATTATGTAAATTATATTTTGATTACATTCGGGCATGCGCAGTGAATCTTTATTTAGTAAACGTGTTCATTTTTCATACAATTTTTATTATTTTCCTATTCTAATTGCAGTGTATTGTGTACAATGTTTGTCATATTTTCTGAAAAGAACTATTTTTTATATTAAGAACTCTACAAATTATAAGCAAAAAACTTGGCAAAATTTGGGACTCTTTTTATAAAAACTTTAATTTCTCTACGAGTATACATGCTATCCTCATTAAAATGAACACAGTTTATTACAATATGGTACTTAATCATAATCTAGAGTTTGAACGCTTTTGCTACATTAGCTTTTACAGGGTTATCCAAAAGATATTCGTTCTTTTTTAATTTGTTGACGGTCCCCTATGAGGTTTCGGAAAAAAATCTTCACGGAAATGTATGACCTGTACTATTCTGTTTATACACCTGGAGTTTCAAGATAATTCCTCATGTAATTTTCTAGACATTTAACAAAACGTCTAAAATCGCAAGTGACCGGCCACCTTTGGCCAAATAGTGTATACCTACTACTAACCTTCGTCATACAAGTAATGGAAAAATAACAATTTTTTTTTGCATATCCTTGAAAGGTTAACCGTCAAAATAGTTTCATTTTTATGTTACTGATTCTGGAGATGGACATCTAATTTTCATTGCTATTTCACAGGAGGAAAGTTAGCGTGAGAATCCCTTGCGTACGAAACGATAGCATAATGCGAGGTCAAGAGGGAAGCATTCAGTGTATCATTAGGGTTATCTCGGACATACACAGATGGTGAGTGAATAGAGCGTTTACGCAGCAGTTGTAATGAAGGAGTGTAATTGGAATAGTAAAAAGTATTTCAGTGAGATTTCATTACTTGCATTCAACTCGGCTCGAGTCCCTCACGAAATCATTGTTGACTCAATAGAACATTGTTGCTGGAATTTGCAAACAAACAAACAAACAAAAGAGCGTCATACGAGATATATGTAGAAAGGGACAATTACTGTTTCAATTACTGTCCTAAAATCTCAGTTTGAGTTCCAGAAAAATATGAGGAGAATTATCTTTTTCAGTTTGTAAAGAAAATAAACAATGTTGCCCAGTCTGGCAGGCTTTTTATTCAGAAATTCTGAATTCAACAAAGAAATTTTTAAATAGCATTTTCATTTTGTTCAAGGAATAACTATCATTATACAAAGCAAAAATAACTATTCAAGCTTTCTGGGAAAATCCGGAATTTCTAAATAAAAAATTCACTACATTTGGCACATGTTCGCCATCGCACTTTATCGTGTTTTGAATAGGAAACTCTGCTTATGGGAAATACTCTTGCATATTGCATTATGTGACAAATATTTTCTGAATTCAATTTTTGATTACAAATGAGAGTATAAATAATGATATTATTTATAATCGATTTATACCAATACATAGTATGCTGGCTGTATAAATATGAATATTATGTATATTTTTGAGAAATAATATAACATAAACAAGTCGGAAATTGTACGTCAAACGTGGCAAATGAGATGCGTCTGTACCATAATTAGTTTTATAAATATTCAGATCTTGGTATAATAGCTGTTGCATTCTAATGCAAAAATGCGTGAATATAAAATTTATTACGATTATATATATTAAATTCATTAACACGGAAATAATAGGACTCTATCTTAAATAGGAAGTAATCACCATGGCAACCTAGAATCATTACGCATCATGGGATATCATTGAATAAATTACGTATGGTAGAATTTTATAGAATGAAGGAATCTTTCATTAATATCTTTTTAAGTTTTGATTCAATTCTCATAACATTTGACATGACTCGACAAAATTCTGCAACGATTATATATATTAAATTTCAAACCATTCGGTTAGGTAGTTGTTGGGCTGAAATATGCGGATAGACGCACGGACCAGACGACGACTATAGGTGCTACGTGTTTATGTAATTATGAACGCACCTAAAAATGCAAAAGGAACTGCCGCAGACGGTATTACGCTTAACCAAATGACGTGAATTTACGGATTCACGTCAGCGGAAGCAACTGTATTAATTATACTTCCCACATCTCAGGAAAACTATTTTTATGAAATCCATTATATTGTTACCATTTATCTAGTCGTATCTTAAAATCTTTCTTCATCAAGATTCTGAATATATTACTGTAAATTCAACAGTGCAATATTTTATATTTGCAATTACTTGCCAAAATATGTTTTATTTTTTTAATTATGACGTTATTTAGACTCTTTTTATTCTGCACAGAGTTGTTTAGTATCATTTACGAAAAAATGCTCATCCTTATTAACAAAAGTCATACAAAAATTTGTAATATCACCATGGGCTATCATTAAACGGTCCCATTTTTCAAAATGTATTTAATATTCCACTGATACAACATGTTACTCTTTCAATAATGCAAATTCTGAATTTAATTAAGGTCAATTATTCTTTTTGTCACAGATCCAATATTTAGATGTATTTCAGAATTGAATTAGCCGTTTAAATTCAAATATAAGACCTTAAAATAAGATCAATAGTACAATGTTATATTTTAAAGAGGTTTGCTGAGATTCTTCGGTTCCTTATAACGGCATCGTAAACTGTAAAATTCTGATTTCTTCCAATTTGATTCTTTTTTTTTGTATAAAACTTGACATTGTTAGTATTACTAGTATTGAAAGCTGATTGGCTTAGAGAATGTGAATTGCCCGCAACAAATATTACAGTATACTTAAACTTTATTTAAAAAATTTAAGCTTTCATGTAGCTTCACTTAATTATATAACATTACTGAAAAACGCTCTCATTAATATTATAATACGTTCAAGACTTGTTTTCTTTAGAGTCAATGGCTAAGCATGAAGACGTGTCCAAATCTTAGTCCACGAAACAACTCATTTTCAAATACATTTTTTTCCTAGTATACGGGGTGATTCTCTACAGCGTGTAAAAGTTTCTAGGGATGGTGTAACTCACTAAAACAAACATTTCTTTACATAGGAATTCTGGGTCACAATGTCTCACTGCAAGTCGAACCCGAGTTTTTGTTCCTAACTCTAACGGTAATGAAGCTATTTTACCGATGTATTTGTATGAAATGTGACAGATATTACAATAAGTCCACTTTCATTATATCAGTTATCAATATGTACCGTGAGCTACATTCCAAATTGAAGTGACTAGACGAGTGTTGTTTGGAAGCAGATCGTATCCATTTCCAGTGATTCTTAGGAAGTTATCACATTTAATAGAAAATACAGAATGTGTTGAAATTATCGGTAAATTATTTTTACAAGTGGGGATGACCGAGCTATGCTCCATCAAAATTAACTTTGAGTTCAACACGATATAATACTTTCATTGTGTCATTCTCTCTGTAGTATTTCTACAAAGCATGTTATTTTAAAACAGTATTATTTACAAAAACAATCAACAGAAAAACTATGTACGCACATGTAACTAATTTTATATTATTTAAAGATTTACAATGAAAGGACATCAATCCATATTGTATTTTTAGCTCAACTCTGATTGGTTTAACCCTGTATTTGGAGTCTTATTAAGAATTTTTAAACTATTTCTTTATAATCTGAAAGCCTATTTTTTTCGCCAAATAGAGCCAAGTTTGGCTACGTTCTTTCATTTGGCGCCAAGTATGTGTTTTGGCATTCTTAATCTTGAAAGTAGATATTTCGGCCAAATGTCGCCAATATTTCGCCAAATATCGCAAACTAATTGGCTGTTGCTAAATTCGCGGCTTCGAGATCCTGACCAATTTTGAACCAAAATGGCAAACTAATCGAATGTTCTTGAACATGCGACCTAGGCTAATGGTCTTCTTGAGCGCAAACGATAGAATACAAAATTTCGTCAAAATCGTTATAGCCGTTTTTGAGATAAAATTAATTGGACCCGAAATGGCCCACTAACCAAATTTTCTCGAACATGTGACCCAGTCCAGTGTTTTTCTCAAGACCGAAAACGGTAGAATACAAAAACCAGTCGAAATCGTTAGAGCGGTTTTTTAGATAAACTTAGCTTGACCCGCAGTGACCCAAAAATGACCCATTAATCTAAATTTCTCGAACATGTGATCTAGTCCAATTATCTTCTCGTGCCCGAAGACGGTAGAATACAAAATTTTGTCAAAATCCTTTGAGCCGTTTTATAGATACAATTAGCTCGACCCTGACCCATTGTGACCCAAAATGATCCACTAAATGAATTTTCTCGAACATACGGCCTAACCCAATGGTCTTCTCGATCCCGAACATGTTAGAATACAAAATTTAATCAAAATCGCTAGAGCCGTTTTCTAGGCATAATTAGCTTGACCCGTAGTGGTCCAAAAATTACGCACTGATCGAAATTTCTCGAACTTGTGACTTAGCCCAGTGATCTTCTCATGCTCGAAAACGGTAGAATAGAAAATTTTGCAAAAAATCTTTTGCGCCGTTTTTTAGATACAATTACCTTGATCCTGACCCATTATGGTCCAAATTGACCCATTAATCGAATGTTCTTGAAATGTGACCTTCCTCAATGGTATTCTTGTGCACGAAAACGATAGATTACAAAATTTCGTCAAAATCGTTAGAGCCGTTTTTTAGTTAAAATTGGCCTGACCCATAGTGACCCAAATATGACCCACTAATCGAAATTTCTGGCACATGTGACCTTACCCAATAGCTTTCTCGTGCCCCAAAACCGTTGGATATAAAATTTAGTCGAAATCGATTGAGCCGTTTTTTAGATATAATTAGCTTGATCCTTACCCAAAATGACCCACTAATCGAATTTCTTCGAACATGTGACCTAGCTCAATGGTCTTCTCTTGCCCGAAATGGGTAAAAAACTAAATTTAGTCAAAATCGATAGAGTCGTTTTCAAGATAAAATTTACATACACACACAATTTTTGCTTGTATTATAATATAAGATTAAATAATCACGAATAAAAATTAATAGAATATTCTATACGGCCAGAATATAAATACTACAAACAAATGAAAACACGGCGTTTGCACTTGCGCAGTTATTTCATAGATCTAAAATTAATGTATTATCCATAAAGAAGAAAACAGTTAGGTATATCCCTGTAGTTCAAACCCGTCCGCTACGTGGCGTGTAACCTTGTTTGATGTGACCTCACCTTTAATCTTGCGGTAACCTCTCCCATTTAAGATAGGACGCTTACTTTGTATCCTGTTTTGGTATGGCATTCATTACTCACAACGCTAGGAATTCTGTACTACTCTTAATTTCATTTAACTACAAACTTATATCTGTAGTTTTACTTGATTACAGAGGCAATAAGATGACACTCGCTAAAATACCGACGTATTTTTTAAATATAATGATAAATATTTCACTTACTTTTTCTGGTGTATGTTATTCAATTAATTTCCATGTAACGTTGGCATTTTAATTTCGCTAACATTATACGCTACTTTTCTACGAAAATCGCTAAAGTCGTTTTTTAGATAAATTTAGCTTGACCCGCAGTGAACCAAAAAGGATCCATTAATCGAAATTTCTCAAACATGTGATATAGCCCAATTATCTTCTCGTGCCCGAAAATGGTATAATACAAAATGTTGTCGATATCGTTTGAGCAGTTTTTTAGATACAATTAGCTTGACCCGGACCCATAGTGACCCAAATTGATCCACTAATCGAATTTTCTCGAACATGCGGCCAAACCCAAATGTCTTCTCGATCCCTAAAATGATAGAATACAAAATTTAATCAAAATCGTTAGAGACGTTTTCTAGGCAAAATTAGCTTGATCCGTAGTGACCCAAAAATTACCCACTAATCGAAATTTCTCGAACATGTGGCCTAGCCCAATGGTCTTCTCGCGACCGGAAACGGTATAATACAAAAATTTTGTCAAAATCGTTTGAGACTTTTTAGATGCAATTAACTTAACCCTGACCCATTGTGACCCAAAATGACCCACTAATCGAATGTTCTTGAACATGCGACCTAGCCCAATGGTTTTCTTGAGCGAAAACGATAGAATACAAAATTTCGTCAAAATCGATAGAATTTTTGAGATAAAATTAGCTGGACCCACAATGATCCCAAAATAACCCACTAACCTAATTTTCTCGAGCATATGACCCAGTCCAGTGTTTTTCTCAAGACCAAAATCGATAAAATACAAAATCCAGTCAAAATCATTAGAGCCGTTTTTTAGATAAATTTAGCTTGACCCGCAGTGACCCAAAAATGAGCCATTAATCGAAATTTATTGAACGTGTGATCTAGCCCAATTATCTTCTTGTGCCCGAAAATTGTATAATACAGAATTTTGTTGATATCGTTTGAGCCCTTTTTTTAGATATAATTAGCTTGACCCGGAACCATAGTCACCCGAAATGATCCACTAATCAATTTTTCTCGAACATGCGGCCTAACCCAACGGTCTTCTCGATCTCGAAAACGATAGAACACAAAATGTAATCAAAATCGCTAGAGCCGTTTTCTAGGCAAAATTAGCTTGACCCGTAGTGACCCAGAAATGGCCAACTAATCGAAATTTCTCAAACATGTGATCTAGTCCAATGATCTTCTCATGCCTGAAAACGGTAGAATGCAAAATTTTGTAAAAATCGTTTGAGCCGTTTTTTAGATATAGTTAGCTTGACTCTGACCCATTGTAACCCAAAATGACCCATTAATCGAATGTTCTTGAAATGCGACCTACCCCAATTGTATTCTTGTGCCCGAAAACGATAGAATACAAAATTTCGTCAAAATCGTTAGAGCCGCTTTCTAGATAAAATTAGCTTGACCCACAGTTACCCAAAAATGACCCACTAATCGAATTTTCTCTAACATGCGACTTCGCCCATTACTCTTCTCGTAATCCAAAATGATAAATTACAAAATTTAGTCAAAATCGTTAGAGTCATTTTTTAGATAAAATTCGCCTGGCCCATAGTGACCCAAATATGACCCACTAATCGAAATTTCTGGCACGTGTGATCTCACCCAATAGCTTTCTCGTGCCCCAAAATCGTTGGATATAAAATTTAGTCAAAATCGATTGAGCCGTTTTTTAGATATAATTACCTTGACCCTGACCCATTGAAAATCGCTCTAACGATTTTGGATATATTTTGTAATTTAACATTTTCGGGCACGAGAATATCATTGGGCTAGGTCACATGTTCAAAAAAATTCGATTAGTGGGTCATTTTGGATCATAATGTGTCAGGGTCAAGCTAATTATATCTAAAAAACGGCTCAATCGATTTTGACTAAATTTTGTATCCAACCGTTTTCGGGCACGAGAACACTGTTGGGCTAGGTCTCATGTTCGAGAAATTTCCATTAGTAGGTCATTTTTGGGTCCCTATGGGTCAAGCCAATTTTATATAAACAAGAAAGAAAAATCATGCGTTAAGCATAGATTATGAAATACTTTCCAACACTTCCTGAATGCTTTAACAACACTTCGTTATTTAGGGAAATTAGGTAAATAAGATAACTCAGTAAACATTTTATAAAACGCATAAAACATTTGAAAAACTGATTTCAGTAGTTACCGTCCATAGCCAAATATGTATTCCAATTCTTTTGAACAGCCCTGTATTTGATCTGCATGTTTTTATATGTATACTATATAATAGGAAAATTTAGTTTAGCAAGAAAATGCATAACAGGTTGGAATTCATCTTTCAGCAATTTATACTAATAGGTGGAAACATACTTGAATACTTTTGTACAGCCCTTTTGTTTACCTAGTACCTTTATTACATGCCACTATTTAGCTAAAATTTAATCCAAAATAAAACACTCTTAAAACTACTGAAATTACATTTCCAGAAATTATCACCCATAGACGGCCTCTTTGCGTGGCCCTGTATATTATTTTATCTATATTCTACAAATATTTCTTAGTAAACTAAATTCCGTTCAGCGTAAAAATGCATAATTCCTTTAAAACCCAATTTTAAGCAATTTATGCTCATACTCAGTAACTTTTACGAATTCATTTCTGTAGCCCTGTATATGAACTATAGCATTTATACGCATTTTATAGTATGTATGAATATAGTGAAAAAAGCGCATATTATAATTAAAAATGCATTTCGAGCAACCATTACTAATATACAGTAATTTGGATACAATACAGTCTCTTAAATTTTTTTCAAATACACAGCAAACAATTCTCCCTGTACCATTATGAACGGAATTCTTTTGTGAGGCCCTGTAAATGAACAATAACTATTCTTTGCACCGTATATTCAACAGAATGCATATTATAGTGGACTTCATAAATGAATATCAATTTTACTATGTTTGAAAGAGTGTAACATCATTAAAAATCATTTGAAACGATTTTTTCCCATTGGTCGTAATGTAACGGAAAACTTTTGACTGTCTCTGTAAATGAACTAAACATGCTACAAACTTCATTTGAAATAGAGAACGTGCTATGGTAGAGGTCACTAACATCCAAAAATTTCAGAACGATCCGAGCATATTTACGAGAGTTAGAGCGTGGACAGACGGCCAGACGGCCAGACAAACTGAAGTCATAAACACTTTTCAACTTTGTTGGAAAGTGTTAAAAACGGCTCTAACGATTTTGACTAAATTTTGTATTCTATCGTTTTGTATTACGAGAAGACAATTGGGCTAGGTCATATGTTAGGGAAAATTCGATTAGTGGGTCATTTTTGTGTCACTGTGGGTCAAGCTAATTTTATCTGGAAAACTGCTTTAAGGATTTTGACTAAATTTTGTATTCTTTGATTTTCAGGCTCGATAAGACCATTGGACTATGTCGCATGTTCAAGAAAATTCGATTAGCGGGTCATTTTGGGTCAAAATGGGTCAGCGTCAAGCTAATTGTATCTAAAAAACGGCTCAAAAGATTTTGACAAAATTTCGTAATATACCGTTTCCGGGCACGAGAAGATCATTGGACTAAGTCAAGCCAATGTTCACGAAATTGTCCACATGTTCGAGAAATTTCAATTAGTGGGTCATTTTTGGGTCAATACGGTCAAGCTAATTTTATCTAGAAAATGGCTTTAACGATTTTGAATAAATTTTGTTTTCTATCGTTTTCGGGATCGAGAAGACCATTGGGTTAGGTCGCATGATCGAGAAAATTCGATTAGTGGGCTATTTTGGGTCACTACCCGTAATGCATGGTGGCGTCACGGCGACGTCGTTGGGAAGTCACACTGGGATTTTGTGACCGTCGATATGACGTCATAGTGACTAAAATGCGAAGTCGTTATGGCCGTTTTAGAGGTCGTTTGTGACGTCACATTGTGACCACTCTGTGAAGTCACGGTGTGACTGTGAAAAGTGTGTCATTTGTGACTATTTTGGCATTAACTTTGTGACGAACCTGTGACGAAAGTGACAATGCTTTGAAGTCACATTGTGACCAATTTGTGAAATATGTGTCATTTGTGACGAACTGGTCATAAACAATGTGATGATTTAAAAGGAAAATCAAATTTCAAATTAATTGCTTAAAAGGCGCAAAGGCCAACATAGTGAAAAAGATTCCGTGCCGGAACTCGAACCCGGGCCATCAGTATAGCACACTGACATTCTACCGACTAAACCACATGGAACGATACCCAGCCGGGAAAATTTCTCACTATTACATGTTGGCAAGACTACAAACTTAGCACAAGATGGAATATTTATCGTGAGCCACCGACATTGAGCAAACACGAAACTTAATTAAATCCAGCATCGATTGAAACGATTCTAATACTTGGAAATTTTTCCAGAGAGAACCATTCGCCTTGCATACAATATTTCAAATGAAAATCAAATTGCAAATCACATGCTTAAAAGGCAATTTTAATTCTAAATTTGATTTTCATTTGAAATATTGTATGCAAGGCGAATGTTTCTCTCTGAAAAAATTTCTAAGTATTAATATAGTTTCAACCGATGCTGGATTTAATTAATTAAGCTTCGTGTTTGCCCCATGTCGATAAATATCCCATCTTGTGCTGTTTTTGTAGCCTTGCCAACATGTAATAGCGAGATATTTTCCGTACTGGGTATCGTTCTATGTGGTTTAGTCGGTAGAATGTCAGTGCGCTATACTGATGGCACGGGTTCGATTCCCGGCATTGAATCTTTTTTACTATGTTGGCCTTTGCGCCTTTTAAGCAAATAATTTGAAATTAGATTTTCATTTGAAATATTGTATGCAAGCCGAATGTTTCTCTCTGGAAAAAATTCTAAGTATTAATACTGTGATGGTTCTTGACATAAACACTGAGATGAATTTTAAAATGCACAATTTTAAAATAAAGTTTTGTTTGAAACATAAATTCTTATCTTTTTACCGTACTTTTTAGCAAAATATCCATATTTTGGAGTCCTATTTTTCTAAAATATGTTAAATTTTACCACTTAAAAAACAATGCTTATCAACTGACAACTTTTTTTATTAAGTTTTAAGCTCTATCTTGAGTTCAAGCTTGATACTAAGAATGTGTAAGATTTTAATGTGTTGTGATTAGTCATTGCTTTATTAAATACGACATGATAAGTCATATTTGTTTAAATTTTTTATTCCCGTGTATATTGTATTTTGTGAATATGAGCTAAATAGATTTGGTATGTTTTATAGGAAAAGACTGATCTGCGAAATAGAAAAAACAAGTAAGAAAAATCATGCGTTAAGCATAGATTATAAAACACTCTCCAACGCTTCCTGAATGCTTTAACAAGACATCGTAATTTAGAGAAATAACGTAAATAAGATAACTAAGTAAATATTTTAGAAAACACATAAACCATTTGAAAAACTGATTTCAGCAGTTACCGTCCATAGCCAAATATGATTTCTAATTCTTTTGAACAGTCCTGTATTTGATTTGTAGGTTGATATATATATTACATAATGGGAAAATTTATTTAGCAAGAAAACGCTTAACAGGTTGAAATACTCTTTCAGCAATTTATACTAATATATGGAAACATACTTGAATACTTTTGTATAACCCTATAGTTTACTCAAAACGTTTATTATACGCTACTACTTAGTTAAAATTTAATTCAAACTAAAACACTCTTAAAGCTGCTGAAATCACATTTCCAGAAATTATAATTTATAGATGGTCATGTATCCAATTCTTTGCGTAACACTGTATATCATTTTATCTATATTCTACAAACAGTTCTTATTAAATTAAATACAGTTCAACGTAAAAATCCATAACTCATTTAAAAACTACCTTTAATCAATTTGCGCATATACCCAGTAACCCTTACAAATACTTTTGTGTAGTCCTGTATATGAATTATAGCATTTATATATACCATATACTATGCATAAATATAGTGAATCATAAAAGCGCATATGATAATTAAAAATGCATTTCCAGCAATCATCCCTAATGGACTTCGGATGCAATATAGTATCAGAAATATTTTGTGTGTCCTGTAAATGCTATATACATTTCGTATTATCATGAAATAATGTATAGTGTGTAAACCTCAGCGGCTTATATCAATTTCATTATATATGAAATAGGTTAACATAATTAAAGTACGCCGCAAACAATTCCCTCCATCTCTGTATAATAATGTATTGGAATTCCTTTTTTAGCCCTGTAAATGGACAATAACTGTTCGTTGCATCGCATACTCTTCAGAATGCATATTTTAGTGCGTTTCATAAATTCATATTCATTTTTTATGTCTGAAAGCGTGTAAAATCGTTAAAAATCATTTGAAACGATTTTTCCCGTAGGCCGTAGTGTAAAGAAATACTTTTGACTGTCCCTGTAGATGAACTAAACACGCTACAAACTTCATTACAAATAGAACCGTGCTATGGTAAACGTCAATAACATCCAAAAATTTCAAGTCAATCCGAGTATATTTGCGAGAGTTAGAGAGCGGACAGACGGCCAGACAAACCGAAGTCATAAACACATTTCAACTTTGTTGAAAAGTATTAAAAAGGACATATAAAAGTAAAATAAATGATTGCATATTAACTATTTTTATTGTTTGAAAAACATTTTAATGTAGAAAGTAGTTATTAATCGCTTTAAAAAAATATTCAGTCCTATATTACGTAAGTAAATACCAACTTTTTAAAAAACATACTAAAGCAGTTTAATCTATAAACTTGTTATCACAGGCATGAAAAACACTTTATTTCAATGCTTAAATATCATATTTAATTTTTTAATGCCAATGATTACATATATCGAAAACCTAGAAAATGAATTTACAATCGAAGAAAATTTAATAACTGATTCTGAGTTTCTACAATTAAATGTTTGATTAAAATCACAAACTGCAAAAAAAATGCTTACACACAATTAAAAATAAATAAATATACTAATTTGAAAAACACTAAATAATTAGCATTTATAATTATATTATTAAACACAACAAACTACAATAGATGAATTAAATGCATTATTAGACTTAACAATTTCTCAAAAACATTTCCACACGTTATAAGGAATTCCTATTCTTTTATAATGTTGTCAAATGTTAAATTTAAAAACATTGGTATGAAGATTTAGGATTTTAAATAATAATTTAAAATATTATTAGCAATGAAAAAAAAAATCGTTCAAAAGTTACACTACTATAATATGTAAAAAGACATTTTCCCTGTATAATGTTAATTTCTAATCTGAAACAGCTTCTAATTTCATATTCAACTCCAAAATAATAATGACGCTATACGTGTTAATAATTAGAAAACATTAAGAAGCCGAAAAAAATTCCACATCACTGTTGCAACACATTTCTAATCTCAAGTAACTGAAAATTAATATTTACATTCATTCCACTAGGAATGTAGGCATGAATCATTCTCTGCGCCAGCTTTTTTTTTTTCGAATAATGTTAATTTCTAATCTGAAACAGCTTCTAATTTCATATTCAACTCCAAAATAATAATGACGCTATACGTGTTAATAATTAGAAAACATTAAGAAGCCGAAAAAAATTCCACATCACTGTTGCAACACATTTCTAATCTCAAGTAACTGAAAATTAATATTTACATTCATTCCACTAGGAATGTAGGCATGAATCATTCTCTGCGCCAGCTTTTTTTTTTTCGAGCGATGGCAGATCAAGATATACAACAGAGTCGAATAGGAAAATATCCTTCTGAAAACAATACAGATCAGTCTCTTTCTATATGTGTAACATAAAACTACTTAACTCATCATTATAATATATACAAAACAGGAATAAAATATTTAAATTAAATAAGACTTACATATATGCTCTATTAATAATATCCGTGTATTTGTAATATCTTAAAATGGCAGATGTCTTTCTTTTATATTAAAAAAAGTGCTGTAGGCGTGGTGATGTTCTAAACAGTGGAATGAAATTAACTTCTCGCGTATTCTCTTGTTGGTAATATCGCGAGGCAGACGATTTGAGCAGGTGTTTTTTTTTTATCGTTTATTTGTTTTTGTATAAAACACATTTGAATCTTAAATGCGCAATAATTTTATGAGAGTGTAACAATCAGTGGAGGATTATTATATTAAATTGCAATGCTAGATAAAATTGAAATCATTAAAAAAGAATACTTTTACTGTCTTAGATATCAAATTGATAAAATATAGCATGAAAATTTAGTTTATTAATGCTTGTATCGTGCACTTTATTTATTATGTCCCTCCCCCCCACCTTTCGTGACAGAATTTACTATTTGCTATCCACTAATATACTTTCATTCCTTATGCCGCTGTAACTCGGGACTGTTTAAAATACTGTTTAACCCTTAACTGATGTGACAAAAATTGCCGCATAACTACTGTGAGCGGTCTGTGCGACCGCTTAATCTATCAAATTGATAAAATATAGCATGAAAATATAGTTTATTAATGCTTGTATCGTGCACTTTACTTATTATGCCCCCCCCCCCCCTCCCCCCACCTTTCGTGACAAAATTTACTATTTTCTATCCACTAATATATTTTCAATCCTTATGCCGCTGTAACTCGGGACTGTTTAACCCTTAGCTGATGTGACAAAAATTGCCGCATAACTACTGTGAGCGGTCTGTGAGACCGCTTAATCCATCAAATTGATAAAATATAGCATGGAAATTTAGTTTATTAATGCTTGTATCGTGCATTTTATTTATTATGCCCCTTCCCCCTTCCGTGACAGAATTTACTATTTGCTATCTACTGATATATTTTCATTCCTTATGCCGCTGTAACTCGGGACTTTTTAAAATATTTCTCTTCATTTCCAAAGATTTTTGAAGTTCATATTTTTGTCACACTGTGACTTACAATATGGTGGGGTTTTTATCACATATGTGACGTGACATACGTTACATGCAGTGACATAACAGTGTCGTCACAATTTTTTTTTAATTACCAGAAAAATATAATTTTACAGTAAATAACATGTTTTGAAGAATTTTTGTAATTTTTTAAAGTTTTCTAAGAAGTTCACATCTCAGTCACAATGTGACAACACTGAGTGGTGGCATTTTGGTCAGAGATGTGACGTGACCACAGTGACTTACAGTGACGTCACAAAGACGTCACCGTGACCATGCATGCTATGAGGGTATAAGTCCGGGTCAAGCTAATTATATTTCAAATCAATTAAGTATCAAACGATATCGACAAAATTTTAAATTAAACCGTTTTGGGTACGAGAAGATAATTTAGCTTTATCACATGTTCGAGATATTTCGATTAATGGCTTATTATTGAGTCACTACGGGTCAAGCTAAATTTATCTAAAAAACGGCTCTAACGATTTTGACTGAATTTCGCAGTATACCGTTGTGGGTCTTCAGAAGACCACTGGGCTGGGTCACATGTTCGAGAGAATTAGGTTAATGGGTCATTTTTGTGTCCCTGTGGGCCAAGCTAATTTTATCTAGAAAACGGCTCTAACAGTTTTGAATAACTTTGGTATTCTATCTTTTTCAGGTTCCAGAAGACCATTGAGCTATGTCGCATGTTCATGAAAATTCGATTAGCGGGTCAATTTCGGTCACGATCGGTCAGGGTGAAGTTCATTGTATCTGAAAACTTCTCAAACGATTTTGGCAAAATTTTGGTATTATACCGTTTCCGGTCACGAGAAGATCATTAGGCTAGGTCACATGTTCGAGAAATTTTGATTAGTGGGTCATTTTTGGCTCACTATTGGTGAAGCTAATTTTATCTAGAAAACGCCTCTAATGATTTTGATTAAATTTTGTATTCTGCTGTTTTCGGGCTCGAGAAGACCATCGGGTTAGGTCGCATATTCGAGAAATTTCGATTAGTGCATCATTTTGGGTCACTCTGTGTTCGGGTCCAGCTAATTGCATCTAAAAAACGGTTCAAACGATATTGACAGAATTTTATATTCTACCGTTTAGGGTCTTAAGAAGATCACTGTGCTGGGTCACATGTTCGAGAAAATTAGATTAGTGGGTCCTTTGTTGTCACTGCGGGTCAAGCTAATTTTATCTATAACACGGCTTAAACGATTTTGACTAAATTTTGTATCCTACAGTTTTCGATTGCCAGAAGTTCATTAAGCTAAGTCGCATATTCGTGCAGATTTGAATAGTGGGTCACTACGGGTCAAGTTCACAAAGCCGTGAAGTCGACAATATTTGGCGAAGTATTTGCGACAATTGGTCGAAAAATCGACTTTCAAGATTACGAATGCCAAAACACATACTTGGCGCCAAATGAAAGAACGTCGCCAAATTTAACTATATTTGGCGACAAAAATAGTCTTTCAGAATGTGAAGGAATTTTTTAGAAATTCTTAATAGGACTCGAGATACATGGTTAAACCAATCATAGTTGATTTAAGTATGTAATTTGGTTTGATGTTCTTTTGTTTTAAATGTGTAAATAATGTAAAATTTAGAAACACGTACGAACATAGTTTTCCTGTTGATTGTTTTTGTAAATAATACTGTTATAAACCAACATGCTTTATCATGGAAGACGGTAGTATTTCGAGTGACGCAGCCTTAAGCCTAAAATCGTATCGTATCGTATCGTTAAAATCGTATCGTATCGTATCGTATCATAGAATTCGTAGATGGCGGAACTCATATATACAGCTAACTCGACATCAAAGAAAACGCGAAAAGCCGCCTTTTAATAACTCAGCAGATATATGTCTTATTGTTCTGAATTTTCTAGAACAGTCTTATATCTGCAGTCTAATCGTATACTGAAATTTTTGCATTTCTACGTGCAGTATATTTTGAGATCTAAATAGCCATTTTTAAAGTGAAAACGTTGGTATGATATCGAGGAAGTTCCTAATTTGAAAATCTCGAAAACGGTTCTAACGATTATTTTTAAATTGATACATAATATAAATGTGATTAAGGCGAGGTGAATAACACTTTTCTTTTTTCTGGGAAAACTCTCGTTCGTTAAATAATTCGATTTTTTTTTCTCTCGAAAATGACACGGGCGACTTTTTAAAAATCAAATAAATATGTTTCAGATGAACCAAATAACAATTTACTTGTTTCCAGCAAGACTCTTGTTCGTTTTATAATGCGCATGAAAAATCGGACTATATTTCTTCGCCATTCTATGGAAATTTCACCGAAAATGCATGACACTGTATTCATACACATGCTTTCTTTTTAACCACTTTTGGGGAGAAAAATTTTGTCTTCCCACTGGCTGAGTGGCTAAGGGCCATCGTTTACTGACCTTAAGATAGGCAGTTCGATACTCACTGTTACGTGTTTTCACATGTGAATGTTTTTTTTTTTTTTTTAAAGTCTGCTAGTTGACCATTATTCTCAGTTCCTTTGTAATTTTTTTAATTGCTATTAAGTTAAATAAAATTACAATTATAATGACGCCAATTTGATGATGATTATTTCTTGGCAATTTTTCAACAATAAAAATATTACCATAAATTTTATAAATATATTTAATTTTAATCACTTTACAAAAAATATACATTAATAATTATTATTTGAATATAAATCACACGATCAGAAACGTAAAAAATAATTCATTTCAGCTCTTCTTTTTATAATATCATTTTTTATTATTATGACGGTCAATCAATATATAATCACTGACATCCATAATATTATTATTATTATAATTATTATTTTCCTTGCATAAAAGCTATTGTGGTGTAATAATTCTTTTATAATAAATAATTTAGTTGAAATGTTTTATTTATAAATATCAATGAAGTTTGATAACCCCGAGACAATTCTTTGCAATATTTACAGTTTACATAATAAGCATATCAGAATTCTGGTGTCGCCATCTTTTGACGCAATTGCGTAGTATTATAGAGAAATGTTTGATAAAAATGTTGAAGTAGACAGTTTTTAAATCGAAGAATTATTTTAAGAGATATTTAATGTTAAATCTGGATAAAATTGTCTCATTAAAAAAGTCTCATAGGAAAAAAAAAATATACATGGGAATTTAATCATTTTCATTCAATTTAATCATTCAATAGAAACTCGAAGTTTGCAGAGTGCATTTATTATTCTTAACTTGCCTAATTTTTTGACGGTTTATTTCAATTTTAAATTAAAATTTTCAGAATTTCCAGAGATATTTTTTACATATTTTAGAAAAGGTTCTTTTAAATTGTTGCCAAATGTTAAAACAGCGCAAAAAATAATATATCCTTTAAATTAAAAATTTATTCACACGTGACTATTATAAACAGAAAAAAATCCTTTTAAATTAAAATTAAATGATAACGTGTTAAAAGCAGGAAAACATTAAACATTACGTCATAAAAATTGTTTTTACACATGCTTACTTAAAATGAAAGAAAATTATAAAATAATCAATTATTTTTAAATTAGAATTAAATGATTACGTATTAAAAGAAGGAAAACATTGAAAATTACGTCATAAAAATTATATTTACACGTGAATAAAAGAAAAAGAAAATTTTTAAATAATAAATTCATTGATATGTGTTAAAAGTCGTAAATGGGGGAAATTACGTCATATTGGCCAAAGTGGCCAAAACAGTTTACAAAACACATTGCAAAACATATTGCAAAACAGTGTAAATTAAAAAATATATTTATATGAGAGATTTATTTCAAATTTCGAGATGATATTTTTAACTATAGTTGCTAATTTTAAGGTAGCGCAAATAATAATATTATCTTTCTAATAATAAAAATATTTTCAGTTGAATGTTACAAAGAGAAAGGAAAGTTTGGTGAAAATTATGTCAGATTTAAAACGTTACATTTAAAATCTCTTATTTAAAATCATTTTCTTATAGCGTTGTTAAAAAATACCATAAAGCAAAGACTCTGTTGACTTAGTTCCTTTTATATTTGGTAATTTTCAAATGTTTAACTAATCTTATTTAATCAAGCAGGGAAACAGCAACTAACATCAGCTGATTCGGTTTTGAAATCTCTCAGTAAAAGGGAAACCCGTTTACAGTAAGATCGCCATTGATTTTTTAATTATACAGAGCAGCATCGATTATCCGAGCTAATTGGGACTGTTAGTAAATCGGAATCGGAAATCTCGGTTAATAGAAACTGTATGTAAAAACTCGCCGTGCTTGCGAATTTAACATCTCTTTTAAAAAAATATATAGAACGTTTTTTAAATAATAAAAGTAAATATATGTAAAGTTCTGTTTCACAGCTTAACAAATTTAAAAAGAAAATCAACTACCAGTAGTAAATTTTAAAATGCAAATTGAAAAATTTACGAAAGTTCACACAGCCACTGGAAACAAAGCATTGTTCGCTATTGACTTCTCAGGGTCCAATGTTTCTTTGGAGTTGAGGGCTTTTGGGGGCAGAAGGGCCTGTATAGCACGGACAGTGAGCTAAAGAGTGTGGTTATTTTTAAGGCTCATTCAAAAGGGGGAAAAAATCAGACTTTGTTATCGGCTCGGTTAACAGAAACCTCGATTAATCGAAGCTCGGTTAATCCAGGTTCTACTATAATTCAATCTTCCGTAATCTTTTTAAAGCAGATCAAATTAATGGACTTTAGCACAAAGTCACATAGCTGATAACTGCCATGCTTGTTGGCCACCTTTTTTTCAAAAAGTTTGCTTCACCTTATTCAATTAATGAGATATCTCCGATAAAATAAGTCACATTTTCCCGTTCTAAAATACTGGTATCCAAAAATCGTAGCATGTAACTGACACTACAAGTACTCATGGAACTAGACTATTTTAAGTCTGATTTTTATTATAGACTATATAAAATTATTAAAAATATATATTATGATAGGAACTAGCGGGCTTCGTCCGCTATTTACGTTACGGATATAAAAATCATGTTTTTTTTTTTAGGGAAAAAGAAATAAAAACCTATTTGACGATAGGTTTATAAAGACACATTTTGTATTTGTTATATTTCCGGGGATGAGGAGGTGGGGGGGGCTATTTTCATTAAATATTGCAATTAGTCTACATGGCAGATATAATTATGATAGACACTTGCGGGCTTCGCCCCTCTATGGTGCCTTATGGGTCCAGCTTCCATAACTCAGAAACTACCTTTCGGACATCAATGCAACAGATTCCAAACGTTATAATTAACTTAATAATCACCCTATATAGCATTAAAGTAAATTTATGAGTACTGCATACTATTTTTTTATCGTAATTTCTGAAGAGAAAAAAATATTTCGGTTCCATTCTTAGGTACTGGTCTGAAAAATTTTGAAAAAGGAGGGAAGGAGGGGACATGAGACTGCTGTTTGTCAAACAACACAACGGGATCTGGCTTATTCAACTTGGTTTTTGATGACTTCAATTGGAAGGTGGTTTGTTTAAAAGAGTGCGTTCCCTGCCCCATGAAAATTGGAACTATTGGTGCTACATCTATGTAAGGATTTAATAATTATAAATTAACATTTTGGATTTATTAATTTAAGGATAAAGTGTTTTTAAAGGAATATCAAATGAAACCCTCTGTGCGATCTGCGATTATACGTACCCAGTTGTTTTTATATACAAACTGCTATAAGGAAAATTGTAATAAAATAGTAAAAATTAAATCTGCATTAAATTCCATAAGTATCTTTTTTTTAATCATTTTATCACTAACCTCAAAAAAGTAATGATATCAATGCAAAAACCCTTGACGGGTTAAAAGTTTCTGAGGCAACACTTTATCTTATGCTCTAAGAATTTTAAATATGGAACTTAAAAATACTGATATCAAATTTTGAGTGACGTTATGCTATTTCTTAAAAAATATATTTGTATTTATTTCACCATTTTATTTTTGTTTTATTTATAATCGCATGTGCAAAAGTTATGTTCAACATGAAAAGCTGCATAAAATTTTATTCGCTGTTGCTTTATCATTTACATCTCTCATAAATTCAAAATATGTGTTTTAAAAGATATGATATAAAATTTAAGTGACGCCTTGATGTGACTTTAAAAGGTTTGTTTTTTAAAATTCAATTTAAATTATTTTTGACTTGGTTAAAATATTTTTTTTACATCTACACAATACTTTTAATTTTCCAATTCACTGTTAAATATATCACTTTCATTGAATCTATACTATGCATTGAAATGTATTTATTTCAATAAATTGATTTATCTTTTGTGTCACGCTATTCAAAATTGTGAGTAAGATTTATGTAAATGGTTTCTTTGCGTCATTGTGTCCAAACTACATGAAATGTATGAAAAAGGATAGTTTGACGCAAATAAACCATTTACATAAATCTTACTCACAATTTTGAATAGCGTGACACAAAAGATAAATCAATTTATTGAAATAAATACATTTCAATGCATAGTATAGATTCAATGAAAGTGATATATTTAACAGTGAATTGGAAAATTAAAAGTATTGTGTAGATGTAAAAAAAATATTTTAACCAAGTCAAAAATAATTTAAATTGAATTTTAAAAAACAAACCTTTTAAAGTCACATCAAGGCGTCACTTAAATTTTATATCATATCTTTTAAAACACATATTTTGAATTTATGAGAGATGTAAATGATAAAGCAACAGCGAATAAAATTTTATGCAGCTTTTCATGTTGAACATAACTTTTGCACATGCGATTATAAATAAAACAAAAATAAAATGGTGAAATAAATACAAATATATTTTTTAAGAAATAGCATAACGTCACTCAAAATTTGATATCAGTATTTTTAAGTTCCATATTTAAAATTCTTAGAGCATAAGATAAAGTGCTGCGTCAGAAACTTTTAACCCGTCAAGGGTTTTTGCATTGATTGCAATAATACAGAGAAAATGATACAATGATAATATTATATCATGTTGAAAATAAAGCTAATTTTGACCGAGCAATGCTCGGTTATCCCCGCTTGTATAAGATTATTATTAAAGCTATGAAGAGAAAACCCGTGCTTGACTTGCAGTGAGACACTCTGTATTTATCACTGAATAAATAGGTTGCAACACAGCTTTCCTATTTACAAAATATTTATTTTAGTGAGCTGTACCACCCTAAACGTATGTTCACTAGAGTTGAGACGGGCTCAGGCTTTATTTTTATACCAATCTCCGGGTTTGGGCCCATTTCTTTCTGAAACTGAAAATTTTATTTATTCATGTATAAAAAAAAAAAATTGCTTATTTCTTTTCAATTCATTTTAATTCTATTTTGATTAAAATTAAGGGTAAATAGAAATGTTCTGCCTTCTATAAAATTCGACATGATTAGTATTGATAACCTTTTTTGTTGATTTAATATGTAACAAATATGCTATATAATACAATAAACTTACATTTTACAAACATTTATGCTAAAAGAATTAGTCATTATGGCACATTTTCCCAAATATATATATATATATATTCATAAGACAATGCATACTTTATCATGGATATATTCAATCTTTGTGTATTTGAATACATGATGTTATTCGATGATGAAAATAATTTGTAGTGTAAAAGCTCCTCAGGTAAATTAAGTTCTATAAAATATTCTATTGCCAAATTGTATTGCTAAGATTAATTATTCTTTCAAGGAACAATTTTACACAAATTTTACATGATTTTACCAGCCTTTGCAATCACGAATAAAAGTTAATTATTTAAAAATGAAGCACGTAAAATATTATTCCCTTTTCGAACACTAATTAATGCTGAAATAATTACGTTTCATAACCAACCTATAAAATTATTGCTGTCACTATTTTATACTGCTTTCATTTATCATATTTGGCATTGTGAAAAAGAATTTTCTTTTTTGACAATGTCCATAAAGGCAATTAATACCCTTGCTATCAATCTTGTGTCTTGTATAAAATTTTGACATGATTAGTATTGATAATACTGAAAGTTACATATTGATTGATTTAAACATTTAACGGCAATAAATTGGGTATCGAATATGCTATGTATTACAACAAACTGTATCCTTTAAAAATATATATATATGCTAGAAGAATTTGACATTGCATCACAATATCGTAAATATACAGGGTGTTTCAAAAGTTCCTTACACATTTTAAAATTTATTATAAAATCAAGTAATTTTCGTACAGGAGTGCGGTTTGGATTAAAATGCTTCTCACGATGAAAAGTTTTCTTCAAGTGGATAAAAAAATTAGTTCCAAACTTCGATCATAGATTTGTGCGTATAAGTTTGGTTTCAAACATGCGTTCGTTCTCATTTTCAGATTAGTTTCGATTTGGTTTCGAAATACCAACCTACGCAATAAGCTTTTTCGCTGGGAGTCGTCATTTATGTGTCACAGAGGCAAAACTAATCAAAAAATCGAAAAATAAAAACCTCATATTTGAAACCAAACATGCGTCTAAGTGTCGCCATCTATGATCGAAGTTTGGAACTAGTTATTTTCATTATATTGGATTTCAAAATGTGCCAGGAACTTTTGGGAGACACCCTGTGTACTTCTAAAGCAACGCATGCTTTATAATGGCTATATTGGTTCCTTTATTAAATTTTTTTGTTCGATCATGAAAATTTGCTTGTAAATGCTGAGGTTCAACTAATATTCTAGTACTCATTAAAATTTCTGTAAGAACCAAAATCTGGTAGAGAAGTGAGTTCTGGGGCTTCACTTATATTTTTACAGTCATATGTCTACACGCTATTTGTATTTACTAATATACAGGCCATTCTATGAAAAACGGACAAAATGCCCTGCACACTTACATAAATACCAGTATCTATTAATTTATAAGTTGCTGATCTGTTTTTATAAAGACCTTAATAAAGGCGACCGGGAGGGACACTATGCTCTACAGACTTGGTTTCCTTCTCTGAGCAGTCTCTCTTAGGCAATAAAATTATACATTAAAAATAACAAAAATCCCCAGATTTCATATTAGCATTGTTGTTTTAATTTGAAGATACAATAGTATTGTTAAAACAGCAGTAATATGTAGAAAAGCTGTTCCACTCGTGATATGGATAGGCCCTTTAATAGGTTTAAAAATATCCACATTTTTACCCTAGATCTAAGTAATATGGCCGTTTTTAGTTGGTTTAAAAAACTCCACATTTTAAACCCTAGACCTAAGTAATTTGGCCGCTTTCAGAGTCATGTGGAAAACAGGCAAAATGTTCTGCTTATGACACTTACTTATATACCTGCCTATATCCATTAACTTATAAGTTGTTAAAATATAAACTATAACCCTAGATTTTCATATTAGTATAGTTCACTTAATTTGAGGATATAATAGTGTTGTAAAAAAAAGCATTAATATGTAGAAAAGCTGTCCCACATGTGACATGGAATTGTCCATATATAAATTACTAATACAGTCGGACCTCTATTTAACGAAGTCGCAAAATCCCGAAAAAAAGTTCGTTATGTGGAAAATTTGTTAAATAGAGATGAATCTTTTTAAATACTTTAAACTACACAAAACAGATTTTTAATTCATAAACACTAAACATTATTAAAAAACTTAACTAATCACACTTTTTTTTGTAAATCATATTTATTTTTTTTGTTATTATTATTCATTTTACCCATCAAAAAGAAATCTGTAAGGACAACAAGAATTAATAAAAATATTATCCGGAAATACACTATATTTTCATTTTTAAGAAAATATTTACATTAAAATTAATGAATTTTAATGACATTATCGTATTTTCTATAACAAGCAATTTTAAGCATAGTATTACTACATGCGTCCTTAAATTTAATTACTGAAACTTATTTACTACGGAACTGCCCTTTTGAGTGTGAAATGGGGGATATTGAAACTTTGCATTTCCTAGATGAAATGCGAAGAATGACAGGGATTTTACTGCTCTCGTTGAGTTAGTCACCTGGTAAAAGTAATTCAAGATTATTGAGCATTATAAAATGTATAAAAGAAAGAATAAGTTTGAAGTGACCGGAAATATTTTGAGAAAGAAGGAGAAAAAAAATTATATCAGAAGAAAAAGTACGTTAAATAGAGAATACACTTCGTTATTTAGAGGTTATTTTATGAAGAAATTCGCAAAATGTTGTTCGTTCCGAGGAAAAGTTCGCAAAATAGAGGTTCGTTAAATAGAGGTCCGACTGTACATAATTATGGATTTTATTCAATGTTATGAGATAAGTATTAAATATCCCCAATTAGTAATATTTTTTATAAAATGTAAATATTAGCAGCGTTTAAAATGACTAAGTATAGTTATTAAAAATTTTTAATTTACATACATTTCTGGTATATTTAGCTTTTGTGATGGGAGGGGAGTGCCAAGATATCGATTTCCACAGGTTCCTTAGTAACTGAAGTTTAGAATTGTCATTAATACGCATAATAAGAGCTAGAGCTTTGGCCATGCCCGGGCTTAGTTCCAAATGTTGCTTTAAAAATATCGGCATGTTTTGCGGAAAATGAGTCTAAGAAAGCTGAGGCCTGGGCAAAATTTTCAGGTTTCATAACAGGCTGGCTCAGGTTCGGATGGAGATTTTATACCGAGTCGGGCCAATAAAGATTTTGGACAAGACGGGCAGAATTTTCATATTACATAACGGACCAGGACATGCCCGGACCTGAAAATTACAGCCCGTGTAGACATCTATTAAAAAATATTCAAACAATTTTTAATCAAAACAGTAATGCAGACAAAAATAAATGAATCTAAGCAAAAACAATGGAGAGTATTCTGACAAAACTTGAATAAATTAGAATCTTCCCTTTCTTAAGTAGCTATCATTTTTAAGATCTTTAAACACTCCAGTCTAAAATTACATTTAGTAAATAATTGATTTCTCATCTTGAACAATTTCTTGGCTCCGGCGTTTGGCTATAACGAAATTTCGGCTTTGTATTCTGCTACGATGCTATCGGCAAAACCTTGAATAACCTCTCTTGTTTAGAGAAATATTCTTGCAGGAAAAATGGAATTTTTACTTTTCCTGAGAAATGACCTCACTTGTTTGTTGTTGTCCTAAGTAAATTGTTTATTTACTAAAATTACCCCTCGAGTGATGAAATGGGCGTATGACAATGCTGACTGAAGGGCAGAAGGAAAATCCAACCAGAAAGGTGCAAATGTCAGATCATAAGCCAGATACGTGAGAATGTGTAGAAGTTAGATATTTATTCCAGCTAGGCAAGCGTATCATTAATTACACGTGAATAGATGGTGTTTGAGATTAAAAGTTATTTCGCATTTAAGTAATAGACTAGCTTTTAAAGGATAATTTAGAAATAAACAGATGAATCCATTGGCAAAAGAAGGTTTTGAGATACCGAAGTTTAGATTTTTCGATCTAACGTAAACGCACAAGAAGTGGGCCACTTAAGGGGGTCCGAGACACATTTTCAAAAAATTTTTATTTATTGAGTTAAAATTTTGAATTTTTTGTGATGGTTAACCATATCATTTGTAAACAAAATCAAATGATAAAACTTCTCATAGCTTTTTTTAAAAAAAAATTAAATTTAAAATTTATGAAAAAAGTGGTATAACTTAAAATCGTTATAACTCGAAATATTATTTGTAGAATTTGAATTGTTTTTCATTTAAATAAACAGAAATATATATATTTTAATTTAGAGCCAGCATTTTAAAAAATATTAATTTAAAAAAAAATATTTAACGAAAAAATTACAAAAAAGTAGTGCAACTTTTAAAAAAAAACCATATTTTCAAAAGTAAATATTTTTTTCAAATATGCTGGCTCTAAAGTAAAGTAAAATAATTGAAAAAGATATGTTCCGAGTTTCAACCCTGTATCTTTAACGGTTCTCGAGTTATAAGAATTGAAATATGAGAAATGGTGAAAAATTCTATCATGAAGAAAAACGCAATTTCACAAGAACTTGTTTCCTTGACAACCATAGCTTGAAAGGCAGATTTTGAAAACAAACCAAAACGAAAAAATTAACATTTCCTGTTCTAATTAAGATAGAAACATGATTTAAACGTCATTTTAAGCAAAAAACGGCAGAGAAATTTTTAATTCAATAATAAAAAAAAAAAAAATGAAAATTTGAAGATTTTTGTGACCCGGACCCCCTTAAGGACATTTATCTAATTACTATAAAAGTGTTAATGAATT
Source organism: Maratus speciosus (assembly GCA_963932465.1). Lineage (NCBI taxonomy): Eukaryota > Metazoa > Arthropoda > Arachnida > Araneae > Salticidae > Maratus > Maratus speciosus. The sequence goes on from OZ010793.1 coordinate 207,721,025, forward strand.
CCGAAAGGTATATACATTTTTTTTAGCCTAGTCCTAACCTTCATGTATCAGAATAAGCATTCACAGTTTCAAAATATATTATTCATAAAAAATGAAAAATGAGAAATATTACCTTCCTCTATGTTCCAGTAAATTTCTGATGCATGAACTTTTGAGTTTTCGGTTATCCGACAAATTATTTACAATGTGATAGAGTGTACCAATAGCAAATCAAATATTAATTTATTAATTTTAATGATTTATTTAATTAAAAATAAATCATAGTATTAAAGAAACAATGTTTTAAATAAAAACTTATCTCTTAATGATATCTCTCAGAATTTGCCAAAAAATCTGTTTTTGAAGTCACTCTAGAAAATAAAGAAATGTACCAGCAGAAAAGAAAACAGTTATTCCAAACAGTTTATGGAAAGTTAACATTTAAGGATGTTAGTCAATCAGATATTCTTCAGTTGTTTTTCAGAAAGGCATCGTGGGCTTGTTTTTAAACTTTAAAAATTAGTGGCACACTATTGGTACGTGGCCCACTCACTATATGTGCATCTGTTTTATATATTATCAGAATTATATTAATGGAAAGATAGGCTGTAGAAGATTACTTGTTGCTTAAGGCTATTAAAACATGCATGATTATTATTATTTTATTTTTTTATTTTCATGGCCAAGTGAATTTTAAATTTTAAGCGTTTGGAATTCGAATTTTCGTAAGCTGCATATTAGTAATAAAAAATTATTTCAAATTTAAATAACAAACAATATTTTTAAAATATAATTTAGAACTTTAGAAGCAACGATAATTAAACATTTTTGAGATATCGATATACTGATTTTTGGCTATGTCGTTAAAAAAATATTAACAAAGAGAAAAGCCAAAAATTATGGAAATTTTTATGTACTGGGAGATTATTTCTTTTACTTAAGGTATACTGGCTACATTCGGAGCGCTTTTTTTATGTACAATATTGAATAAATACACATATTTTTAGTTGAATTTGAAAACAAAATGATGAAAAAAACATAAAATCCTAATAATATCTTGATAAAAATTTTAAAAATTGGGTGGGGTAGGGGGTGGGAGTCATTTTTTAGCAAAATTTCATGCTTACGCCAGACAGCGTACATTCAATGCAACTAAATATATTTCAATTTCCTTTGTACTACATACTACTTACCTACACTTACCTACGCACTGAACTAGGAGTTTTACAATATCTTCAAAATTAACTGAAATATTTCAGAATAAGTCAAAAAGTACATTTTTTAATAAAAAATAATCATTTTTTATATTCAAGTACCTATAAAATAATTGCATTATCACATAAGTCTTAGAAATTTAGTTCAGAACATAGTGAGTAATACGGAAAGCATCCTGAGAAAATTTCACTGACATATGTTTAAACATTTTATGTAATGGAGTTTATTCGAACATGGAAATAACGGAAAAATTGATTTTCCAGAAATAGCATTTAAAGATTTTATATTTATATTGTTTCTTATCTGTAAATTAATCTAGAAGTGTCAATAAAGGTTTATCACTGTGTTTTTATTTTAAAAACCTAAGAAAATCATGCATAGAAATATTTTTTTACATTTCTTGGCTTTCCTACGACCACTTCCGGTATTTGACTCATTACTTCCTGTTTATTAAATTGGCCATAACTCCTCTTTTAGTAATCGTAGGAATAAAATTAAAACAGATTTGTAATAGTAAAAGATTGCCCTTTCAAATAAAACAATGAAAATTTAAAAATTTCACCAAAACAGCCATTTTAATGTATGCAAATACTTTAGTGTTTTAAAACATATATATATATATATATATAAGATATATTTATATTTATTTTATTATTTATTTATTTATTTATTTATTTTTTGTCAAGATCATTTTAATTGTAAAGGGCTTGTAATTTAATTAGTTAGAATTCCAAGATAGATATAGAGTATAAAAAGTTACTTCACATTTAAATTATAAATTATCATTTAAAATTTAATCTAAAGTTTTGCGAAAAGGTAGCAGAATATTTTTGACATATAGAAGTATCGAATTTCAGATTTACTGTCTGAAATGTATTGACAGAAATATACTTCAAATATCGATATATTTGATATACTGGAAGATTATTTCTCTTTATTTAATGATTTAAAGCATAGATGTATTTTTTTGGTCTTTCGATTGAGTGGATTCTTCGAAATTACTTGGAATTCAGTTTTTTTGAATTAAAATAGATATTGTATGTTAAAAGTTCTTTCAGAATTAAATAACAGGCGAATATTTAAAGAGTAATTTAGAATAAAACACTCATACTGCAATATAAATCAAAACACACATACACACATAAATAACGCCTGCATTCAACAATTAAAGGTATATATAAATATTATACAGACATACAAACAATAAATACAATAAACCCAACTGAAGTGAAAAATTAGCTAGAGCCAGGAATCGAACCCGGGACCACAGTATACAAGACTGCTGCTCTAACCACTGAGCTACTCCGGCCGATGCCTGAGTCTGCAATTTCTCACTAATAAACCATGTTGGGGAAGTCACCAGCCATCTATACGACAGCCTTGGATGACCGGACAACGATGAATAGATTTTACTATTACTATTATATTATTATATTATATTATTTACTATTATAATTTTCGTAGATCGATGTAATAGTAAAATCTATTCATCGTTGTCCGGTCATCCAAGGCTGTCGTATAGATGGCTGGTGACTTCCCCAACATGGTTTATTAGTGAGAAATTGCAGACTCAGGCATCGGCCGGAGTAGCTCAGTGGTTAGAGCAGCAATCTTGTATACTGTGGTCCCGGGTTCGATTCCTGGCTCTGGCTAATTTTTCACTCCAGTTGGGTTTATTGTATTTATTGTTTGTATGTCTGTATAATATTTATATATAACAGTAATTTAGAATTTTGCTGTTGGAACCAACGGTAAGAAGATATTTTTTAGCTATCGAAGTACTGTTTTTTCGGTATGTTGCCAATAAAATATTGATGGAAGTATAAGCCTAAAAGTATATCGGAAGATTATTCAATGCTTCAAATATTTGATTAATATTCTTTTCCTTTCTTTTTTTTCTTCCTTTTTCTGTTTTTATTTTTTATTTTATTGCTTATTTATTATTTATTTATTGTTGTTGTTCTTAATTGAAATTTGATCTTGGATTTAGCTTTTTCTGCAAAACAAAGATATATATTAGACATAAAAAATTATTTCATATTTATGTAAGTAATTTTGTTATAACGAATAGTCTAAAATTTTGCTGTCTGTAACCAGTGGTAAGGCAGGGAAATCCACACATCGACTTTTTTTTCTTTTTTAACCCCTTAATTCTCGCTCCCGTCAATATCACGGGCTGAGGTGTCGTTCCTTATTTCTGGTGCCCGCCATATTTCCGGGCTGGAGATTTATTGCTGGAAAAAACTTCTGCAACCAGAAAAAATTAACTGGCATTTCGGTATGAAGTCTTTGAATATTAGCACTAGAAACTGTTTTTTTGGCGCTGATTGTGAGGTTGGATTTTGTATTGCATGTTTCGAACTATATCACATGCAAAAAAAAATTATTAATAATCAAAATTTAATGCATATTATATTATTTCAAATATTATTTGTAAAAATTTGTTTGATGATGATAAATAAAGGTCTAAGATGTGACAAATAAAAGTCTTATTCGCATTAATTTGTATGGTGTAAAACAAACCTTAAAACACAGAATTCTCGCATGATGGCTTTTCCACAAACGTGAACTTGTTCTATAACATCTTTTTTTTTTCGCCTTAAAAAAAACTAATTGCATATTTTATGTAGAAACCTTGTAATTATTCAATTTCTGTAATAAAAGAAATAGGTACTTTTTTGATGGTTTTTCCAAATATTAAGCGACCGTTACGGCGTTAATATCGTCAAATCAACATTTTTGAAATATCGAAATCATTGTTGTTACTTAATTTGTGGGTGATTTAAAAATAAATAAATATTATTTATGATTAGCTTTTTGTTCTGTTAGGAATTATACATTTTCAAGATTTAGTTTATTTTTAAAAATCAGATAACTGGAAAATTTGTTTGCGGAAAAATTCTAAATAATTATTTTAATAACTGTGTGAATGAATGGAACTAAAAAGGAAGAGATTTTCTTGAAGTTTATACGTTGTTGTCAATGTGATTTCGTAAATGTAACTTTAAGTATAATTTTATCAGAATATATATTTTCATATAACAGAATGATATCTAATTCGAAAACAAAAAAAGAAAAGAATAACATTCCTAAATTTTAAAAGGAATTAAAAAATAATTTATAATAAATAACATTAACAAATAATAATAATAATAATAATAATAATAATAATAATTAATAACAATAATAATTAATAACAATAATAATGTTTATTTTAATAACAGTATCTATCAACTAAATTAGGGAAAAAATTCACGTTCAGGTATGGGTATGTTTTCAGATTAATTTATTTTAATGTTTATTGGGTTATTTTATGACATAACATTAGCAAACATAATGCAAAAATAAAAATTTGATTTTCAGTGTAAATATTGATTTCAACAAATGCCAATGTGAAATATAAAATAACACTAATCATCAGGCAATATAACATCCATATGTTTTTGAACAAATAAGGATATTTTTAATATATTGATGCATTTTTGTCATCCTTAGCTGAAAAATACCATTAAGTTAAATCCGCATAATTAAAATTAAAATATCTTTAACTTAATCACTGAAAATTAAATCGCATGCTATCATTAAGTGTGGAATTCCCGTTGTCTAACGTGTTGTTATTATAATTTCGAAAATGTATTTACATATATTTCATAGTATTTTTGCTATTCTTTAATTAATATTTTTAAAGATCTCCAGTTTACAAATAGTAACTATTTTCATAAGGTCCTTGAAGTATTATAATGTAAGTGAAGATTTTATTGCTGGCAGATAAAAAAGGAAAAATTGAAAGAAGAAAGGAAAACAAAAATAGCACACATATAATTTATAACTTTTCAGAAAACTTTTATTTAATTATTCAAATTTGGATTGTAAGTCGAAAAGTAATTAGCTGAATAATTCATTTGTCATAGCTGTCATCTATATGTGTATGAGGTCAGCCGATTATTAACGGTTTTGCCCTTATCTAATTCATCCTTGAAAGAAAATAGGCTGCATAAATATCTTTATTATTGTCTTACTCATCGTAAAGCTTGAGACTAAATACCGGTAGTAAAGTTATAAATCGCTCTTGTAGGTATTTTCAAAAATGATTTCTGTTTTAATCAGGCCAAATGTGTATTATGAAACCGCCACAAATTAGTGAAAGGCATAATTTTATGATATGTTATAAAAGGTAGGGTTCGTAAATATCATGACATTTTCTAATATATCGAAAATATCCAATATTTTCTAAATATATCCGATATTTTCAAAATTGTCAGCTTACTCCTGATTCGAAATATTTTTAGACTTAATATAAATTACAATCTGAAACTTATTATATTTATCATGAAAACATAAAAAAACAATATCATAAATGTCTTTTTCAATTTTTTTTTTTTTTTTTTTTTGGGGGGGGGGGGATAATTGATGATCAAATAATTGAAAACACAAACAATTTTCTGTGCATTTCAAAAATTGCTTATCCACTCTTCAAAACACAGAATGCAGGATTCTGTTTTAAGTTTTAAAAAATATATATTTTTTTAAAACTTGAATGTGGTTGAAAATAAAAATATATTTTTTTAAACCACACATTTTAAAATACAAAATAAAGTTTATTTTTTTCTATTGAAGAATTCAAACATGAATGTAAGTCTGACTGTTTTTTCCTCCCCTAATCTATTATGCAGTTTAGACTGAACTAAATCAAAACTAGAAAGATTCTTTTAAGACAGCTGTTGAAGAAGAAGCTCTAAACAACTGATTAGTTAAATTATCTTTCATGTACTGTTATAATTTAATATTATCCCCCAAATTACTGGTTCATAATTTAAGTATTCAGTTTCAAACATAAAGCTCAGAAAATTGAGATTTTTTTGCTAAATTCCAATCGCCAATTAACCCCTTTATCCTATTCAGAAAATGCAGTCTAAAAATATAATTGAGACAGGGTGAGAACAACGGCAGGTATTGTTCAGAGACAGATTTCTTATGATGGGGAAGGCAAAAGCTGCAGGTACAGTCAAAAACTACATTTTGGACGGTGGGGAACATTGTATGAGGTATTCTTTTTAGTTATTTATTTACAGATGTGCTAATTTTCAATAACAGTTGAAGATACCATTTGCACTTATTTTGATTGAAAATATTTTGAAAATAAATATCAGATAGATAAAAATATCAAAAATATATTTTGAAAATAAATATCAAATGCATTAAAATATCGAAAATATCAAAAACTTGATATTTTGAAAATAAATATCGGATATATATCATTGATAAATATCAACGAACCCTGATTATTAAAATTAAAATTCTAATAAAAAGGTTATTTTTGTACAGGCTTCATTTATTAAACAATTAATACTTATCCATAACTATGAAAATTTAAAAACTTGCAAAAGTTCTATTCAGAAAGATAATAAATCTTATGCGATAGAATTTGGTAAATTAATGTTCCTTTAACATAATAGAAGAACCTCAAATGCATTTACAAACTATTTTTTTAAGCTCAAATACCAACCTTCATAGAAACGACCATAATATCATCATCACAAAAGAGCATTGTCATATGAGTAATGAGTATACTGAATGTCTCAAAATTACAAGTGCAAAAGTATTATATCAATTTTTATGCAAAACCATGTACTGTTGTTAGCAAAGGCGTGGCTGCCAATTTTAATGCATTTTTTAAAATTCATATAAATATATTTGAATCAGGAATTTTAATTAATAGATAAAATAAAATAGGAAATATATTTTATTAAATAAAAGTACCCAAATTTTATTAAATATTTGTTTTGGTACAAAATATGATTATTTTATTTAAAAAAAGAAAAAGAAGTTGATGAAAGATAGCAAGAGATATCTTTTTATCAAGCGTTAAATATATCAAGAGTTTATCTTTCACAGTACTCTAAAAAATTAAAGGATTTATAACTAACCGAACATGCTGGAACTAAAATCTTAAAAAACACATTTAAACTAAAGTTTTGGGAATTTCATTCATTTATAAGCTTTAATTGTCAAAAAGTGCAATATACAATTGCTTATGCAGATGTGAAATTCCATATAATTCACTGTCTACAAATAAGTGCAGTTTTTGAAGATCCTTTTAATAATTTGGAACATACAATACATACTGCATGTTTCATAATTATGGAATGTTGTTTCCAATGTAATCTGCTGAAAATGTTTTCCATTCGAAGTACTATATCTTATAGATTACACTACACATCATAATCATTAAACAGAAATCAATAACTTCATTTAAGCCTAATATATATTTTTAAGTCTCATTATATCTTCATAAATTATTTTTTAGCCAGATTAAAAATAAGATCAAACATTTGATTTTATTGTCAATTTGTACTGTTTCAATACACCATGCACGTTTTATAATTACGGAATGTTGTTTCCAATATAATCTCCTGAAAATGTTTTCCATTCGAAATACTATATCGCATAGATTACATTGCATACTATAATCATTAAACAGAAATCAATAACTTCATTTAAGAGGTCTTGTACCCTTTAAATGCGACGAAAATCAAGAAAAAAATTCAAAGTTTGAATTAGTGTATCGTCAAAACCTTATTAGGTATGAACGTGAAATTTGGATTATTAATTAAAGCGATTGTGTGTTTTAATATACACCATTAGAAACTAACTAGTCTTTTACAGAATTTGTGTACTGTTGAAATTAAAATAGCATTGTTATTTTTACTCCGTACGTTTTTGCGCTCATGATATCTTAAGGAAATATGCATGGATTGCTACGAAATTTGATATATATAATAAGCAAAAAACTATTTTTAAAATTATCTACTTTTAATTATTTACAATGATAAGTTTTTTAGTTATGACAATTTAAATTCATTAAAAAATGTAAAAGTTTGATCTGTTTTAGAAAAATGTTTTATTTGCATCGTTAACGAAACAATTTTTACTTAAGAGTAGATCATTTTAATAATACATATGTGCCTATTATTTATATTAAATTTCATAACAATCCATGTATATGTTCTCAAGATATTATGTACGCAATAACCGACGGAGTAAAAAAAAAAGAGCTTTTTTAATTTCAAGAATACACACATTTTGTAAACGTCCAGTCATTTTCTAATGGTTATATATTATAAAGCACAATCTGTTTAATTAATAGTCAAAGTTTCATGTTTATTCATAAAAAAGAGTTTGGAGATACACTATTACAAGCTTTGGCTATTTTTGTTGATTTTCGTCGCGTTCAAAAGGTACAAGACCCATTAAGCCTAATATATATTTTTAAATCTTATTATATCTTCATAAAATTTATTTTGGCCAGATTAAAAAGAACACTAATCGTTTGGTTTTATTGTCAATCTTTATTGTTTCAATACATAATATACGTTTTATAATTACGGAATGTTGTTTCCATTATAATCTTCTGAAAATGATTTCCATTCGAAATACTATATCTCAGATATTACACTACAAATCATAATCATTAAGCAATAATTAATAAATTCATTTAAGCCTGTATATATTTTTAAATCTCATTATATCTTCATAAATGTCTTTTTAGCCAGATTAAAAAGAACACTAATGTTTGATTTTACTGTCAATCTTTACTGTTTCAATACATAATGCGCGTTTTATAATTACGGAATGTTGTTTCCAATATAATCTCCTGAAAATTATTTCCATTTACACTACACATCCTAATCATTAAACAGAAATCAATAACTTCATTTAAGCCTAATTTATATTTTTAAATCTCATTATATCTTCACAAATGCTGTTTTTTAGCGAGATTAAAAAGAACACTAAACGTTTGATTTTACTGTCAATTTTTACTATTTTAGCTTTCACCTATGATCTCTGGAGCGCAACGAAAAAAAATAAGAGTCCATTATTTGGAGATCAATCTTTATGCGGAAATCAACTGAGAAGTAGGATGAGCTGAAAAGTAACAAAGAAAGCTGTTGAAGGCATTACAACACTGTTTTTGTTTTAGGTTATTTACTGCGAATATCTCTTACGTTTTCATATGTCCAAGAATATCAGCTAATATTTTGCCAATTCTGGTTTTGAACAAATTGTAGACAAATTTAATCTTATCCTTATAGCCTTTTGACAACATCCTCTTCAGTTTATTCTGATCACACTGATAAACCAAATTATGTATTGTTCGTGACTGTAATGTTAAGGTATCGATACTTCTTTGCGGTGAAAGTCATTTAGCATTATTGTAAGGATTCATCGTTTTAATGTATTTAACGATTTACGAGAAATGTGTTTTTTTATATGGGCTTTATACCATTTTCCGTTTCCTATTTAAAATTTAACATACTCCCCTATTACTGCCCTATTTATTATACTTGCATCTTCCGTTTTACGGTGTAGTTAATTTCTCTACTATTAAGCTTAAATGAATCTATAGCTGTGCAATACAAAAACTCATTTCATTCTTCATTTTCTAGAACCTTTTTACATGATTTCTTTTAACTTACAATTATGTTTGTATGTAGCAGTCAAATCTTGTTACTCATTTTTCACATACTTCTTGTTGACATAGAGCTTTGAAATTTGGAATATACATGTATTCCTGGGGCAATACATGAATTGGACATTGAATTTTTTAAATTCTATTCATAAATTGAGGCAACGGGAAGTAACGTTTGATTTTCTATGGAGAAATCCGCATCAGATTCAATAATGAGTATTTGTTGAAAAGTACTAATGACAGGGTTAACCACAATAGCACCAAATTCTGTCCAACTTGACGAAATATCGCCAAATTAACAAACAAAAATGAGTTGCCATATAGGAAGCCAACTTGGCGATAGCTGGCTAATTTGGCGAAATTCCTATTTAAATCCATTAACTTTCCATAATCGAGCTCACCGCAATTTAATTTAAACTCCTCGCATTTAAGTTTTTTCTTCTTTTTTTTCATTTTTTTTTTTTTTTTTTTTTTTTTTTTGCAAGACTTTTCTACTTTTTAGTGCATTTAAAATACAACTATATTTTCTATATTTTTGTGAATTTTAATAAAAGCATATTTTTAGCCCCCGGTATGCTATTTCTTTCTCCCAGCTTATTTTGTGTCGTCTCCAAAAAATAACGTTACGTTGTAGAAGCCAGCCATAAAACAAAGCGGATGAATCATTGTACGAATAAATACTCTATAGCATTTTTTAAATCTTCTAAGCATCGCACATTTAAAATTTTTATACCGTCGTATTGGAAAAAAAAGTACTTTTAAATGCAATTTGTTTCAAAACTGCATTTCCATTTATTTTTGAGATATTAATCTTTTTGTAGTTTTTAGCGACATTTGTTTAATTTTGTCAACTGAAGTACTGCATTTCTGTAGAAAGTAAAGGGAAAATAGCAATTATATCTTTTTGTTGCCATTTTCACATAAAACTGAAAAAAAGTGTAATTAAAATACGTGCTCTTTTGAAAAAATATAAATGAATGATTTCTGTTAAAATATGGAGCTATAAACTAAATTTAATTTTAAGTATCTATATTAATATTCTAAACAAATGAAGGCATTTTAATCATAAGACAGCCAATTTATTTATTTATTTATTTATTTTGGTCAAGATTCTGTAATGACGAAATCTCTTTTTTTGGATTTGTGTATTATTCAGCGATAGTGACGTCATATGCATACTTTACTGTACATGTTGTTTAATACTGGATCGCAAATGAGGAATTATTCGGCGGATGTGAATGACGTCATTTTATATACAATAAAATTGCGTGTTTTAAGCCTTATAACTGAACTACAAGAGACTCCCAGATTATTCGAATCCGGCTTAACCGAGTTATTTTCTTCTGATGGACTGATGACTTCTATTATTTTGAAACAGCCATTATAAATGAAGTGTTAGGTAAAGGTGAAAGAGCAGCCGTAAAAAGTTAGAACTCTGATTTTCTGGTCAGAATGGGAAAAAAAATTACCTCCATTTTTTTTTCCATTCTAACCAGAAAATCAGAGTTCTAACTTTTTACGGCTGCTCTTTCATCTTTCCGTAACACTTCATTTATAATGGCTGTTTCATAATAATAGAAGCCATCAGTCCATTAGAAGAAAAGTCCTTCCGGCCAGTGCCGGGAGGAAGAGGTAGCTTTCAAATTCCTTATTTAAAAAAAAACAACTTATATTATTCAAACACACGAGCTGAATTTAGTGGAAACCGAATATAGGAGATTCAATACTAATTTTTATCAATACTAAATCATTATGAATGAGAATTTCGCGAAATTAGTCAGCTTTACCCAAGCTGCTTTTATTTAAAGTAACTTATATTTGGCTGAGATGTTGATGTATACTATCCACATGCCTTCTTACATGGAAATAGGCGAATACGTGAGTTATCGCGTGACAAATACAAGATCGTTTCAAAATGTTAGCCATACTAGAAATTCAAAGTGCTATAATTCAACCATTTTTTAAGATATAAACAAAAGAACAAATTTTCAGAAACAAAATCTGCTCCGGAATCTTTGTATCAAGGCCAAACACATAAAAAAAAAGTTTTTCATTTTCCAATTTTTTAATACCTCATTTTAAATTTTAAATTTAATTTTTTTAAATGGCAACCCTTTTGAAACAAGATGGCGAATGAAGCTGGCCAACGAACTTGGTCGAGACATTGGTATGTACTATGTACAGACCAAGTAACATCCAAATCGGTTCATAAATACGCTTGTTATCGCGTGACAAAAATCAGGTCGTTTTAAAATGTCAGCCACAATAGAGATTCAAAATGCTATAACTCAGCCATTTTTTTAGATATAGACGAAACAAAACCTGTTCCGGAATCTTTGTATTAAGGTCAAACACATACGAAAAAAATCTTTTTCATTTTCCGATTTTTTGGTATCTCATTTTAAATTTAAAATTTTTAAAATTTTTTTAAATGGACGCCATTTTGAAACAAGATGACAGATGAAGCTGGCCAACGAACTCGGTCGAGATATTTGTATGTACTATGTACACACCAAGGTACATCCAAATCGGTTCATAAATACGCCTGTTATCACGTGACAAATATCAGGACGTTTCAAAATGTCAGCCACGCTAGAAATTCAAAATGCTATAACTCAGCCATTTTTTAAGATATAGACGAAACAAAAACTGCTCCCGAATCTTTGTATCAAGGTCAAATACATAAGAAAAAAATATTTTTTTCAATTTCCAATTTTTTGGTACAACATTTCAAATTTAAATTTTTCTTAAGAATTTAAATGGCTGTCATTTTTAAACAAGATGGCAGATTAAGCCTGCCAACGAACTCGGTCGAGACATTGGTATGTACTATGTACAAACGAAGTTACATCCAAATCGGTTCATAAATACGCCTTTTATCGCGTGACAAAATTCAGGACGTTTCAAAATGTCAGCCACGCTAGAAATTCGAAATGCTATAACTCAGCCATTTTTTAAGATATAGATGAAACAAAAACTGCTCCGAAATCTTTGTATAAAGGTCAAATACATAAGAAAAAAATATTTTTCCATTTTCAATTCTTTGGTAACACATTTCAAATTTCAAATTTTTTAAAAATTTTTAAATGGCCGCCATTTTGAAACAAAATGGCGGATGAAGCTGGCCAACGAACTCGGTCGAGACATTGATATGTACTATGTACATACCGAATTACATCTAAATCGGTTCATAAATTGGAGAGTTACAGTATGACAAATGTCAGATATATATATATATATATGGATATATATATATATACATATAAACTTTTGAACGGAGGGTGGTTTCGGGGTCTGGGGGTCATGATCGATGAAAATATACTAATATTTTTTTTAAATCGCTTTCCTCCGAACGGCTGCAATAGGTTGCTTTTTGTAATGAAAGCTACCTAAAAGGATCCATTCCAAAGGTATAAGATCGATTAACTCAGATAATCGGGACTCTACTGTATCTATATTTATATACATCAGTGGCGCGGCGTCCGGTCATCGCTGGATGCGGCGATGACCAAGCAATATTTTAAAACTCTTAATAAGCTTTTAAAACTCTACGATCCAGTTTTAGCAGAACATTTGGAGTTCATGTATAAGTGAAGGTAAGATTTAAAGTTTCTTTTATGAACATTCAACAATTGAATTTTAGAGTTAATAATTTTTCACCACAAACTTAAATAATTGCGATGACCACCGAAAATTTTCACGCCACGCCACTGATATACATATATTTTTTTTTTTACCGGGGGCGATACTAAATTCTGAAAAAGCAGAATTCCTGTTTTCTAGTTTTTTTATTATTTACATTTATATTTATTTAACATCTGTTTCATAAAATAATATTTGAACAAAATTTAATCAGTCGAGAGAAGTTAGAAACTTTAAGATCGATATGGATTACAGCGTATTGACTTTGTTTCTTTTTCTGACAGTTCTCTACAATTTTGGATATATTTTCATGTAGTTTAACTAAGGGCTTAATTTGTAACAAAAAAAGTACCGGAGTCCTAATATTCTGAATACTAAAACCGTAGCATGCCCCCCCCCCGATTCTTTAGTTTGTAACTCCTTTTGAATAGAAATCTTTACCTAATTTTAATGTTAATTAATCGCAGAATTCTGAAATTAAATAAGGTAAGGATTAGGAGTCGGAAATGGTGTTAACACAAAAACAGAAAGATTCGATGCTTTTATAGAAAAAGGCAAAACACTGCTTTCTATCAGATTAACAAACAATAAATGGCAATCATACCTACTTACAAATGAAAATTACTTCGTAAATGTGCACAGCAGAGCCTTGGGCTGCGTTCATGATGAAAAATAAATAGAAAAATCACTAACGTTATTTTCATACTCGTGCACAATAGAAGACTGAAAGCCTTAAATAAACAAAACCTCAAGCTGATGTTCGTTGGCTAAAAACAGAAGAAAATATTCTTTTTAGGTTAGATACCTAAATAAAAAAAAACGATCCAACTAAAAAATACCCTACTGTCACAAAAGAAAATCGAACTGAAAGAAAATTCGTTGTTCGCTAGCTTAAGTGGAACCATATCAACACGTCGTCGCCATTAATGCCAGACATAAATCTGCCAGTATAGCTCGAATAGAAAAACACGATTCCTGTTTTCCCTTCATTCTGATCAAAATAGCATTAGAATGATTTGAAATGAAATTCGTACTTTTTAAGGGGGAAAAGTTCTTTTTTTTTTCTATGCACGAATAAATAAAATTTTGAATGTAAGACTGATTGAGCTCGAGCCCGCCAAAGCCCAAATACTAATATAAAATTTCAGGCCGTTTCATCTCCATCTTCTATGTGTGCGACACGTTACGTTACATATAAGTTTTTTGATAGAAAAGAATGCAACAAGCTTGGAGCTGGTAGGGAATGGAAATGGTGATTTAAGGCTTCGGTTTTTCGGAAGCGCTATTGCAGTGGGCTCGGAGCCCTGTATTTATGAGCTTCGGAGAATTCCGACCAATATTTAAAAAATTTTGAAAATCAGAGAAGTACTGGAGCTGAGCTCCGGTAGGCTTCGACGCAAATTAGGCCCTGGTTTAACCCTAATTCCTGTGTAGTTACGATTTCTCTGTAACATAAGGAATTTACTAAATCGAGAGAAGTTAGTAACTTTAAGACCGATCTGGGAGCGGGTTCAGCGTTCTTATTGGCTTTGTTTCATTTTATCCACAATTTTGGATATTTCCTAATGTAGTTTAACCCTGATCCTTCTATAGATACAATTTCTTTATAATGTAAGGATATACAGGGTAAGTCAAAATGAATAGAGCAATTACAAACGGCTATAACTATTTAATGGAAAATAATTTATCAATAAGATTAACATAGAATGTAGACGGAACTTCAAAATTTCTTTACGTAAGGCCCAAGTGCAGTTAAGTGGAAGTCTACACATGCGTGATTTGAAACGTTGCAACGACAAGAAACCTGTTCATTACGGCCGTCTCATTAGTAAAAATGGCCAATTATGACGGTAAAAATGGCCGATTTTTTTCTATCGTTTTATGTGAAAGACAGGGTGCCTCCCATGCCCAAGACAGTTGAAGAACTCAAAATACGCATTTATAATGCGCTTGCGTCGGTGACTGAACAAATGCTTCAAAATGTATGGCGTGAAATGGACTACATCCTAGATGTTGACCGTGTAACCAAGGGAAGTCACATAGAACATCTATGACGTATGTATGCAAAATTTTGAAGTTCCGTCTACAATCTGTGTTAATCTTATCGATAAATTATTTTCCATTAAATAGTATAGCCGTTTGTAATCGCTATATTCTTTTTTACTTACCCGGTATATATAATCTTTTATAAGGAAACATATAGCAACTCATGTAATAACCTCTGAAACTTGCGTTTGTCGATAAACTTCGATCTATATATCTCCCCCTCTCTCTATATATATCGAATATATACTGGGTGTCCCAAAAAGGACTGACTGATTTTAAAATTCAATAACTTCCAAACGGTGACAGATATTAAAAAAATTCTTGGAGGAGGGTTATGCATAAAGTCAAAAGTTTTATTACAGTGATTTTCGATTTTAGTTCAAATTACAAACAATAGATGGCGCTGTAAGCAATAGTCGCTAAATACAGGCTCGATTTTTGGTCCTTTCTGTTGTTCCATGCAGAAAAAGGAGATGGAAATGTATTATCCGGGCCACGAAGTACCAAAAATCGACCCTGAATTTAGCCTCTATTGATCGCAGCGCCATCTATTGTTTGTAATTCGAACTAAAATCGAAAATCACTGTAAAAAAACTTTTGACTTTATGCATAACCCTCCTGCAAGAATTTTTTTAATATCTGTTACCGTTTGGAAGTTATTGAATTTTAAAATCAATAATATAAAAATATATGTATATATTATTTGCTACCGTAATTTGTGTTACTTTTCCCCGCGTAATTTATGCATACCGTACTTTTGAAGGAAGTTTTTGGCCAATAATAAAAATGATTTTCGCACCTTCTACTTTTCAAATAAATTTTGGTAGAAAGTGAAAAACACTTAAAAAAAAAAAGAATACATCCTAGAATTTTTGATTTCATAAGGAGATTTAAAGTCAATTTTGAATTTAGTTTTGTTTATCTAATGGAGCATGTTCTGTTCTTTGTGTATGTTCCTGCGATTTTCTATTATCAGCGTTCCAAGAGTGCTGGTGTTTTTAATACCAATAATGCTGCATCGGCAGACGTGTGATACATTAATATACGTCCTTTCGAAAATTAATCAGTCTAAGTTAACATCTGAAAGTAGCACCAGTGTACTTTTCTTTGTTGAAAGCACTAAAAATTTATCTGGCAAATGAGCAGGTTGTGTCTGGAACAAGGGCGTAATTGCACTCATAGAAAGCGTAATTCTCGACTCTATGTGCATGATACTTAAGACACTGCGAAAGTAATAGAAATTCAAAACCATTTTAAAATATATCCCAGATTTTTCCGGGTATGCTACGCCGTTTTTCTCCTTCAAAATTTTAATATCGGGGTGCGCGTCATACGCGAGTATTCGAAATTTGAATAGCCTCTGTATGTATGATCAGTAGTCAAAACATAAACCTTTGGACAATATTTTGTATTTAAATATACGAAAACTTGAGTACTATTGAAATACATTGATACTGTGAAATTTTAGCAATAATTGTTAAAATTTAATATAATAAAATGTGTTTGAAATGTTCTTATCCTATTTGTTTTAAGAATCTCCCTCCCCCACCCTCTTAATGGCATATTGAAAATGAAGTTACCCCGTGTTCCACGAAGGTGCGGTATACACGATAAAAATTTGGCATAAAAGGCTCCAAACTTCACTTATCTTTAAAATACACATTAAGTGTACACATTTATCCTCGTTGATTGCGAAAATTCATGTTGACTTATGTAAAAATTTAATTAGGAGAATACTCATTACTTAATGTAATTATTAAAATACGGTTTTCCCCATAAAAAATCAGACGTCCATGCCGCCGTAGTGAATCTTCAAAAATCGTGTCTTTAAATTTCAAGTATTAAAAATAAAGACCTTATAGACTACAAAATTTCTACTCGAGAAATTTTTTCAAATACTGTAACAAATAGTGTAATTTAAAGGAGGTTTAATAGAAAATATTAATGATAGTTTATTTGAACTTTTAATGTGTCTCCGTATATTTTTAAAAAGGCACAATGTAATGGCCATTTTCGAAAATAGATAAACTTATACTTCAAGAGTATATCAAAATTTTGTAGCGATAGGAATATATCTTCGAACAACACTTTACACGTAGATAGATAAGAATATAAACTGACACAACGTGCTATCTTTGCATCTTGATTTAAAGTGTTATGGGCATAATTCCTATGTATTTAGAGTTATTTCTTTAGATAAATTTAAATAAAATAATTATAGTAATTTAAATAAATAAAATTAATATGGAAGTTTAAATGAGTAATGAAATTAAATAACGTTTATATAGGAAATAAGTTATTAAAAGTGAAGTTATGGAGTTCGAGATATGGCAATAAGGGTGGCCTGTTTTCGAGAAGCAACGAACCCTGCTGGACTAATTGAGAGAATTATATACTATAAATCCACAGGTGCTGGAAAGAGAGTTGAAGGGTTCTGCGATATATGCCGGTAGAGAGGGTGAACGAAGTCGGTTTAAGAAACAAAAACAATATTCCAGGTCAGTTTTGCAGATGAAAATTTCAAATTTTATGTATAAATTAATATATTAAAAATGTTATAATGGGTACGTTCTGATACTTTATCTTTTTTACAGGTTCAGTGTACCACCTGAAAACGTTAACATGGAAAATGTGATTATGTAAGCAGTATACGAAGAACTTGAGTCCTTTAAAGAACCCTGCATAATTTTCAGAAAATTTCTCAATCTCCAAAGTGAATTCTTTAGAAAAGCGCTGATTAAAAAAAAAAAAAAAAAAAAAAAAAAAAACTGTCACAAAACAGATGAAATCGCCACAATGAATCTGTTATATAAGCTATATGTATATACGTAGGAACTTATTAATAATGTCTAAATAGGAACCTATAACGATAATTTCTAATTTACAAAATTCGTATTGCATTTTTACAAGAATGAACAAAAGTTCACAATTTCACGAAACCTGGATCGTGCGAAAAAAATCTAAGCAAAGATAATTAAATGTAACCTTTCGTGTTGGAATTTCTCTGTTAAGATAATTAAATCCAACTTCACTGTAAGATTAGTAAATGCAGCTTTTGTGGTAAGATAAATAAATCCAACTTCTCTTGTTAAAAATAAAAGTTCGTTGCAAAATTATTTCAATAATACCAATTAAGAGAAATAGTGCAGTTGAAAATTTAATATAAAATTTAAAATATGCATTTTTTTTATTTGCATAGCTGCAATTTTTCATATTACCATCTTATAAGATAATTGGAATTTTAACTATTTCACTCATATTTTCAGAATGTGAATATAGTTAAGCTGTGATCGCCAGAAATATTTAACTATTTTTTAATAACATGCAGTTGAAATTATTTATTCTTTTCAAGCTCTTTTATTCGTTTTTTTTCTTTTCTTTAAGTATAGATGTAGATTCTTAGAGTTGTCTAACTATGCATATATATATATTTATATATATAGAGAGAGAGGTGGGGAAATACATCATTTTACTCGCCACTGGCGAGTAAATTTTTAGGCAGTCTTCGAAACCAACTGTACGTTGCATTTTGCTGGCTGGTAAGATTTTCTAGAAATTACCCACCGCTGTATATATATATTAAATATAAATGCATGCAAATAACTTTGCAAAGAAAATATAAACAATTTTCAGCGAAAAATTTAGTTGAAAACAACTTTTAAAAGTATGCAAAAATCTATCTGTTTTATAATAGCAACCGTTTGTTTGCAATGAATTTCCAACCAAAACGTCATGTCACACTAAAAGCGTCTTTTGTAAGGTAAAAATAAATACAATCTAGTAAAATATTACCAAATTTTAAACAATGCAAGATTTGAAAATGATTGTATTATACATATATGTCCCATCTTGATAGTATTGTTTCTGGATAGTAAGTACATATGTAGTGATATTGATTGAAACGTTTTTGTATTTTTTAAATTACCTCTACTGTAAATAAACAAATGCAGCTAAAAAATCATTTAAACAGATATAATGATCTCAATGGTGTTAAATTAAGCTAGAAAGGCTACTGTCAAAATTCCGATGCTGAAATGCTAAACACTTAAAAGCTGACTTTTCTTTTTCTTTTCTATAATATATTCATGTAAAGTGAAAATGATATTGTTTAGTATGTGGAAATTTAAAATGTTCGTTATTTTATATTTTTAAGAAAATATAACTTATTTTAAAGTGACATTTCTGAGAAGTCAGAAGTTTTTTCCAGAAAAAAAGTGGTTTTTCCGCCATTTCAAACTTTTCTGAATTTTTATATCTCTGTCTAGATGATGCAGTTGCTTGATTTTAAAAATGTGTTAAGATGTTTTGAACTAGCAATTGAGGTGCAAGAATGTCTGGATATGTTTGTCGCTTCCTTAAAATGTCTGATTCAACAGGGGGGGGGGGGGGGGGGGAGGGAAAGATTTAGCCCCAGTTGACTTGTTACGGGTTTTCTTCTTTATTTAACAATTAGGTTAGGACGTTAAGAAACGTGGATTAGGTGGAATACAACCAGGACCTTAGTTTCCCTGATTTGTCTGCCCAAGTAAAAAATAACCGGGACAGTTTTAAGACAGTGCATACTATTTTCCGAGTAGGAGTAGGCAGTGTTGCAAATATGTTCTTATTGCTTTAGACGCATAATGTCTGAGTTTTAACTATTTCGCTCATATCTCCAGGATGTGAATATTGTTGAGTTGTGAGTACCAGAGACAGTGTCAACTAACACTGGTCAAATATAGGCAGAGTTTTTCCGAGTCAAATCCCTTTGTACTTTTCATGAACCATATACATTTAATATAAGATGGAGATTTTTTTATGGATAAATCATTATTTTTTAAAATTACTTTCTTCTATCTTCAGTAGAAAAAAGTATTGTATTCGAATTCTTTTTCGACAGATTTACACGTTTTAGGAGTCAGAGATCCCCCAAAACATGTTTATACAAAATGTCTGTCTGTCCGTATGTCACAATTGTACCATCAAAAAGTGTATGAAATTATGCATAAAATTGAACCAAAGTTTTTGTGTATGTATTTGGCTGTGGCAAGCAGGTCCTCCTTCAATTTAGAAATAATCTGCTGGAAAGGGGCGCTGTAATAGTCTGTGCCATTTTCATTATTGTACCATCGAAAAGTGTATGAAGTTATGCATAGAATTGAACCAAATTTTTTGTGTATGTTTTTGGCTATGGCCAGCAGGTCCTCCTTTGATTTGGAAATATTCCTCCGGAAGGGGTCGCTGTAATAGCGATGTCTATAAAGGACTAAGAAGATAGTAGGTGAAAGCCTGATACTGCCTATTTACCTCTCTTGGCTTAATATGGTTGCAACATCGGGCGAAATAGCACTCATTTCGGCGACATAAAATTTATTTTGAATTGCGTTTGCAAAACCCTTATTTCAATGATTTTTTTTTCGCCATTCTTTGAAAGATGAAATATAATTGGTTATTCATGATTTATCATCAAGGCACATTATTTAAATTAGAATAACATATATTATTTTCCAAGAACATTACACCTTTGAAAGTAATCTTCAGAATTAAAATATTTTAAAAGGAAAAAAATAAATATACTGTTGCAGTTTAACATCACCTATAATTTATTTATCATCTATAATTTTATTATTTTGTAAGGGAGTCATAATTGTTTCGTTGAGAAATGTTTTTGAAAACTAATTCAAATGTGTTTCTAATCAGGTTTAAAGTGATATGTATGTAACACGTAACAGGTATCTAGCATTGCTTAATGTAAAAATTTGAAGAACCACACTAATTCACATTGTATTTTATATAAAGTCTTTTCATATTTTAAATAAAGTTGAGAAAACAAACTATTAAAACAAAACCTTTAAAAACTTTTAGCTTTAATCAGCCGAAAATGAAAATCACCAGAATATCTGAATTATCCACATTACGATACAAAGTTATCTCATCAAAATACGTAAACAAACAACATATTTTTCCTTTATTCAATTCCATAATCATGCTAAAACTTCTGTACTATATTAGCATAATTATGCAATTTTTTTCTAATATTGACAATAACTATACTTTGTCCGAAGCCTTAGCCGCATTTAAAAAAATATATAGATTATAAACATGAAATAAGGTAAATTAAAAAATAAAAGTAATAATCAAAATTCCCGTGCAAGATAATTTTTAAAACATATGAAAATAAAAACTAACTTATAAATACAACAATTAAATACTATTTAATATTTAGAAATAAATTTCCATCAGGATTTAAAGAGAAAAGAGAAAAAATAAAAAAACAAATAAAATAAAAAAGTATTAACCCTTTATATACTGAATTATGAATTCACGAAAATTTTATCTTCTAAAACATTTTTTGTGAATTGTTTAAACTACATTAAAAGATTTAAATAATCATTTAATAAATTTGAAGGATTTTAGAAGGATTGGAGGATTTAGAAGGACTAATTAAATTTGAATTTATAGGGATTTTGTGCAATATTCATAACCCCACTCAAATCTTTCATTTTAAGTATTTTTCTTAGTATTTTGTAGAATTAGGAAATGTACAAATATAATTTTCTTACAATATAGAAATATTTCTGAATTGAAAAATCCTCCCCCCCCCCCCCTTCGCCAACGCCAAGAAAGCTGAAAAGATGAAAAGGCAAAAGAAAACATCCTTTTAGAAATATTTTTGTTTTGTATAACCATAATGCTTTTGTAACAAGATAAAGTAATGTATCTATAACTCATTTTAAAAAGTATTACAACTAATCGATGTATTAAATAAATTTTATAACAAGTTATTTTAATGGTACTTATAAGTACCGTCAGTAGATAAAAGGTTAAACAGTAATGTTTCTAACAATTCTTACTTTTTTCAAAGATTTAGAGCTCCCTTCCCCCTCTGCACATGTCTATGTTTCTGTTAAAAATGACTCAAATTTGCCTGTACAAAGATTCATATTCGAGCGGAATAACTTTCTTCAATTTTTTTTATTTACAACCTCGGCATTATAAATAAACACCTTTCCATTCATTTTATTTTGCATATTTTATTTTATGTTTTAAATATTTTAGTGCCATGCTTGGTATCCATTTGAGGTAAAATTTTCTGATAAGTTCAAATCCACAAAAAATGTTTCTGTATTTTAAAAAGTTACAAAAATAAAAAATATTTATTGCAGATAAAAAGCCGCAAACTTCAAGTACTTATCTCTTAACTCAGCGGAAATTGGGGAGATGCGGAATTGGGAGATCTCTAATAGGTTTTCAATTTCTGTACAACACATGTTCATTAGCGCCAAAATTTCGCCAAAGCGAATAAATACATTTCTGTTTAAATTTAATATATACATATCATAATAGTGACAAATTTTAACTTAAATCAATTTCGTTTAGTCAATGAATCGTTTTCGTAGAAATTTTTGGGAAAGAAACAGATATCGAGTGAGACTTTATTAAAACAGTCAACGCACTTCTTCTTGTCGCGGAAGTATAATGATCGCAGTATATTCAATACTATCAAGTTCCTCGTTCCCCAAGTATATGTCATTTTCATTATTGTACCATCAATAAGTGTATGAAATTACACATAGAATTGAATCAAATATTATGTATACGATTATAGCTATGGCAAGCAAGTTCTCCTTGAATTTGGAAATATTCTGCTAGAAGAGGGTGCTGTAATAGGGACTTTTGCGCCATTTTCATTATTGTACCATACCATCGAAAAGTGTATGAAGACATGGAATTTAACCGAATTTCACATATATGTTTTTGGCTATAGCAAGCAGATCCTCCTTGAATTTAGAAATATTCCGCATGAAGAGAGAGATAGCGATTTTTGCTTAGTTTTTGAAGTTCTGTTGTACATCAGCTGTTCGTACAGCGACGAGAACTTCTCACCCGGCTAAGCCGGCTATTTGCAATCAGCTGACTTACAACAGAATAACGAAAAATATTGATTTTATTAAGTATCATGATCGAGATTAACTCGTTTTAGGCCTATTAATTGATTGAAGCAGAAATTTAAGATGAAAGTCACAATTTTTATAGTATTAAACTAATAATATTGAAGTATGAACATTTGTAACTACTTTTTATTGCCGAAAATTACCTTACCGAAATATTAAGATGCTTGAGATGAAGAAAGTTTTGGGATTGGCACATCCAGCTCGTTAATAGGTGGAAAGATGATTAGTAATATAAGACTGAAAAAATAACTAAAAGTACACATTTTCTTTGGCAAATTATACCACACTTTAATTGTTGTTTTCAAATGGTAAAATATAGATCTAATGAAAAATCTAGCAGCTAAATATTTATAGATTGTTCATAATCATGAATAACAGTACCCCATAAACTTTGAGATGGATGATAAGGTAAGGTTAAATTTATAAATATAAAATCTAGGTACCGGAAAAAGTAATAGAAAATATACAATTGAAATGATAAATATAAAACTAATTGTGGTTTGAATCAAAAAAATTTGTATACTTAAATAATCTTGCTGCCTTGGCGGTTAGAAATCCCAAAATAGAAAGCAGATCAGTCGTTATTAGAAACATCAGGGAATGGTCCCCAGGTTATAAAACATATTTTCCGGTGTACAGATTATGAGTGGAAATCGCGTATAGTTGAAAACGTTAATAGATTTTTTTAAGTTTTACATTTAATATATATGTCGCAGGCTAATTGAGAAATCAGGCTCTTTGCAAAGAGCCGGGATAATTGAAGAATCACCTCCCTTTTTCCAATTAGCCTGATATTTTTCGGCTTATTGCAAAGATCCTAGAAAGCGTTAGGCTAATTGAAAAAAGACCACTTATTATCCGACTAGGGTGATTTTTTAGGCTTATTAACCCATAACCCGACCCGACCCGAAAAATAAATTACAACAGACCGTACCCCGATCCGAACAAGACAAAATAATTTCTGTCTACATGCAACCCGACCCGAACATGACAGTTCCATTTGAAAAAACCCGAAATCTGACCCGAACCAAATCTGGCAACCGACAGAAATATTCAAAAGCACCATAACCCGATCCGAGCAAGACAAAATAATTTCCGTGAACACGCAACCAGACCCGAACTTAAAAATTCCATTAGAAAAACCCCGAAATCTGACATGACCCAAATCTGAACCCAACAAAAATATTCCAAAGAACCATAACCCGATCCGATCAAGACAAAATAATTTCCTTGGACACGCAACCCGATCCGAACCTAAAATTTTTGTTTGAAAAATTCCGAAATATGACCCAAACCAAACATGATAACCGACAAAAATATTCTAAAGAACCATAACCCGATTCGAGGAAGACAAAATAATTTCCTTGGACACGCAACCCGAACCGAACCTAAAAATTTCTTTTGCAAAAAAACCCGAAATCTGACATGAATCAAATCTGAACCCGACAAAAATATTCTAAAGAAACATAACCCGATCCGAGCAAGACAAAATAATTTCCGTGGACACACAAACCGATCCGAACCTAAAAATTTTGTTTGAAAAAAAATCCGATATATGACCAGAACCAAATATGATAACCGACAAAAATAAACTAAAGAACCATAACCCGATCCGAGGAAGACAAAATAATTTCCTTGGACACGCAACGCGAACCGAACCTAAAAATTTCATTTGAAAAAAAAACTTGAAATCTGACTTGAACCAAATCTAAACCCGACAAAAATATTCCAAACATCCATAACCGGATCCGAACAAGACAAATTAGTTTCCGTGGGCACGCAACGCGACCAGAACCTAAAAATTCCAAACCAAATCTGGTTCGAACCAAATCTGAACCCGACAAAAATATTCTAAAGAAACATAACCGGACGAGGATGGGCCGCTCGCCGCGGCGGTTGACCCCCCCGCCCACCCCCAAGACTAATGATAAGCTAGAGGTAGCTAGGAGTCGTTCGGTAGCTTCATCGCCCCGGTCCCAACCCTTCCCGCTTTTCGGTGTCTTTAATTTGCGTAATTTCCCTTTTAAATTTGTCCGGTTTCAATATCTGATTTTTTTTTTTCAATCTGGCTTTCGCTAGAGAGTCTTTCATTCGGGACGTGGCTGGGTACCAGGGAATCTTGCTTCCTCAAAAGAGTTGGGGTAGAGTGAAAGAATAAAGGGTTGCGGACGAAGATGGGCCGCTCGCCGCGGCGGTTGACCCCCCCGCCCACCCCCAAGACTAATAATAAGCTAGAGGTAGCTAGGAGTCGTTCGGTAGCTTCATCGAGAGCAAGACAAAATAATTTCCGTGGACACACAACCCGATCCGAACATAAAAATTTTGTTTGAAAAAAATCCGAAATATGACCAGAACCAAATATGATAACCGACAAAAATATTCTATAGAACCATAACACGATCCGAGCAAGACAAAATAATTTCCTTGGACACGCAACCCGAACCGTACCTAAAAAATTTCATTTGAAAAAAAACCGTTAAATCTGACATGAACCAAATCCGAACCCGACAAAAATATTCCAAAGAAACATAACCCGATCCGAGCAAGACAAAGTCATTTCCTTGAACACGCAACCCAATCCGAACCTAAAAATTTTGTTTGAAAAAAATCCGAAATAATACCCGAACCAAATATGATAACCGACAAAAATAAACTAAAGAGCCATAACGCGATCCGAGGAAGACAAAATAATTTCCTTGGACACGCAACCCGAACCGAACCTAAAAATTTCATTTGAAAAACAAACTTGAAATCAGCCTTGAACCAAATCTGAACACGACAAAAATATTCCAAACATCCATAACCGGATCCGAACAAGACAAATTAGTTTCCGTGGACACGCAACGCGACCAGAACCTAAAAATTCCATTTGAAGTCAACCTGCAACCCGACCCGAACAAAATCTTAAACCGACAAAAATATTCCAAAGAACTATAACCCGATGCGAGCAAGACAAAATAATTTCCGTCGACCGGCAACCCGATCCGAACCTGAAAGTTCTAATTAAACTCAATCCAAAATCTGGTTGTGGTCGGTTTTCGGGTTGACTTCAAATGGAACTTTTAAGTTCGGATCCGGTTGTGTGTCTACGGAAATAACTTTGTCGGGTTACGGTTCTTTAAAATAATTTTGTCATTTTCAGATAGGGTTCTGGTCGGGTTTCAGGTTGACTTCAAATGGAATTTTCAGATTCTGATCGTATTGCGTGTAAACGGAAATTAATTTCCCTTGCTCGCATTCGGGAACGGTCTGATGTATTTTTATTTCGGGTACTGTTCGGGTTAACTTAAAGTAGAACTTTCAGGTTCGGATCGGGGAAATTATTTTGTCTTGCTCGGATCCGGTTATGGTTCTTTGGAATATTTTTGTCGGATTCAGATTTGGTTTGTGTCAGATTTCAATTTTAGGTAGATTTCGTATGAAATACTACCTATTGGGATTGTTCCTATGTTGGAATTTCTGAAAAATTTTTGCAGATCTACACCGATCATGACCCCTAGAACCCAAAACCACCCTCAGTAAAAAACTTTATATATCTATCTATCTATCTATCTATCTATCTATCTATCTATATATATCACTTTCTTCTGGACACGATAACTTTCGTAATTCTGCACCAATCTCTTCCAAACCGATACACAAAATCAATGGGCATAAAATCTCGGTCAAGTTCGTTAATGGGCAAAATCGGACCAAGGGGAGGGAAATAGGGAGGGGTTTTGTGAAAACAGAAAACCCCCCATAACTTCTTAATTTTTGTACATATCAAATCAGTTTAAAGTTTTTATTACTTCTAAAAATAGGGCCAAAAATTTATGTATCACAGATGTTTGATAAAGTTAAAAATGGGCTCAAGGGGCACAAAAAATAGGGTTTTTGGGAGAAAAAAATTCATAACTTCGTCAATTCTCAAGATATCAAATTCAATTAATTTTATTATAAATCTCCTTAATATTATCTAAAACTTTTATATTGACAAGTTTTTGATAGGAGCAATTCGTACCGCAAAAAAAATTAAAAACGAAAACAAAAAGGGCGTTTGAAGAAGAAAAAAATCCATAACTTCGTCAATTCTCAAGATATCAAATCCAATTAATTTTATCATGAATTTCCTTAACATTATCTACAACTTTTATATTCACAAGTTTTTGATAGGACCAATTCGTACCGCAAAAAAAATTAAAAACGAAAACAAAAAAGGGGTTTGAAGAAGAAAAAAATCCATAACTCCGTCAATTCAAAAGATATAAAATCCCCATGAATTTATCATATATCTTCTTAATATTGTCTACAACATCTATATAGACAAGTTTTGGATAGGACCAATTCTTAGAGCAAAAACAAATTAAAAATACATACCGGTTGAAGTAAAAAATGATCTTAGTAAGGGTGTATTCAAAT
This sequence comes from Maratus speciosus, assembly GCA_963932465.1. NCBI lineage: Eukaryota > Metazoa > Arthropoda > Arachnida > Araneae > Salticidae > Maratus > Maratus speciosus. The sequence continues at coordinate 207,748,712 of OZ010793.1, forward strand.
CCAAACTGCTTATTTTCTGACTCATTTTACAATTCATTTTTGCTCTCAAAGGCTTCCAATTGGTACGTTTTCTTACTCAGAAACTATATAATGTACCGTAATGGTCGATTTTCTGATAGGGGCAGAATATATTTTTTTAAATGCTGTTAAAAAGGGCATTTTGAACCGAATTTACCGAAGCGGATTGTGTTGGAAAAATCATTGTATTAAGGATGCGCTTAAATCCAAACTGCTTATTTTCTGACTGGTTTTTAAATTCATTTTTGCTCTCAAACGCATTTAATTGGTAGATTCGCTTATTCAGAAACTATATAATGTACCGTAATAATCGATTTTTAGGTAGAGGCAGAATATATTTCAAAAAATGATGTCAAAGTGGGCATTTTGAACGCAATTTCCCGAAGCGATTGTGTTAGAAACGAAAAATATTGTCCTTCTGAGAAAATAATTGTTTATATATCAAGTTTTAATTAATTGAACAAAAAATAAAAACACAGGTCGCTTATAAATCTCTTCAAAAATCACGTCAGCAAGTTTCATATTTTTTTTTAATTAAAAATGAATCTGGAATTATAACAGAAAATTTCGAGTTGTTGAGCATGGAAAAGTATTTTTTTGAATACCGCCCTAACATGATTCTGATAAAACCAGCTATTATATGAAAATGAAATAAAAACTCGTCAAGAGCGGCCACATAAAATTGTTAAAGTGGATTTATCTATAATCATGATTTAGTTTTTGTTTGTGAAATTAGTATATTTGACTTCGAAATCTACCTCTGCCTGTAGGCCGGGCCGGCAGGGATTTTTTTTTTTTTTTATGGAATTTTTAGGTTCGGGTCGGGTTACGTGTCAACGGTAATTACTTTGTCTTCCTCGGATCGGGTAATGGTCTTTTAGAATATTTTTGTCGGTTATCATATTTGGTGCGGGTCATATTTCGAGTTTTTTTTAAACTAAATTTTTAGGTTCGGATCGGGTGCGTGTCCACAGAAATTATTTTGTCTTGCTCGGATCGGGTTATGGTTCTTTGGAATATTTTTGTCGGGTTCAGATTCGGTTCGTGTCAGATTTTGCGTTTTTTCTAATGGATTTTTTAGGTTTGGGTCTGGTTGCGTGTTCACGGAAATTATTTTGTCTTGCTGTGATCGGATGATTCTTTGGAATATTTTTGTCGGGTTCAGATTTGGTTCATGTCAAATTTCAGGGTTTTTTTTCAAATGAAATTTTTAGGTTCGGTTTGGGTTGCGTGTCCAAGGAAATTATTTTGTCTTGCTCGGATTGGGTTATGGTTCTTTAGAATATTTTTGTCGGTTATCATGTTTGGTTTGGGTCGTATTTCGGATTTTTTTCAAACAAATTTTTTTTAAAACTTTGGTTGAGTTATGTCATCAGTAAGCCAGAAATCATAGTACGGAAGCAACATGCGTACAGTATCCTACGACACTTGCGCCTACTTTACAATGATAGTACTATTGTGTGATGTTGTGTCGCTCTGTTTTTATCCAAATATTATAGTTTTTAGCCCTTGTGTGTCGAACAATTAAATTTTAGTCACGAGATGTGTCTCTTTAGCATCCTCTGTTGAAAACTGCTGCTGCTTATTTTGGAATCTAGGCATTTAATGTTCGAGATCCATTTCTTGCAGAAGTTCCAAAAAATTCTGGAAGCCTCTATCAATAATCATAAAATCATTTGGTTTCAGCCACTCTTTGATATTGTATGCATCTTTTTTTAATATTTGCTTAAGTATGTTAGTGTCATTTTTCTTTGAATTCGTGAAGTGAGGTCCGTAGACATCCAAAATGTAACCTGAAATAGTGACCATCATCATAGGCTTAACCAAAGGTCTTCCTTTGTGTAATGAGAAAGATCGTCTCTGAAAGGAATAGTTCGCACTCTTCTGGATATAAATGTACGTACCATCAACAACAAATATCATATCATTGTTGTCATCCGGAATAAATAATCTTCTTGCTAAAGGTCTCGTATAATTTTCAATAACCTGTGTTCTGGCGACGTTTTCCATTCCAAGGTATACTGCGACAAAGTTCTCAATCAAAGTCTTGCATGCATATTGTACAGAAGATATTATTCTTTTTTCATATTGAATAATGTGGACAGAACACCATTAGAGATATCAGTTTTAAGCTTTACAAGTAACACTGCAAGTACGGTATGACCTCTTTTCAAGGAACGCATTTTGGGTTTCACTAGTTATGAGTAGTTCAGTCAAAATCGAGGCCTCTCTTCTTTGCTACATTTCTGATATAGTTTAAAAGACTTTCAATATATTTTTCATACATTGATGTATTCTGACTTATAAGGCGTAAAACTTGCAGAGCCAACTCATACCGTAATATGAGTTTTACAGCATCGTTTTCCCGACGAAATATAGAATCTAGTTTCTATAAAGGCTTCAATTTGAGTTGCTTTTGTGCTTTTGGTACAGTCACGAGGTAAGGCAGTTCTTACCCTTACATATTATACAACAAGTGTTAGAGTTGCGACAACGAGGTATTGATAAATGTATATTAAGTTTCTTATTTGTGGTGTTGTCGGCAGTACTCGTTGACGCATAACATCTTACTGTTACCACGGAAGAAGAAATAGGAGTATTTAAATCCCAAAGCATACGAAATACATATGATCTGCATTTAGATCACAACTTAGAGCCTCTCTGTAGATTGCAGTTTTTAGAACTTCTAAGATATAACTTTTCTGTTAGAACTCATACGAAAATCACTACTTGCTTTTCGCCAGGTTTTACAACAACCACACTGATTTCCAAGCATTATTTATTATTAAGTTCTTCAATAAACATACAGAACAACAGTTTTAGAACGGAACACTGACATCTGAACAACTTAAATACTTTTTGAGCGCGGCAAAACAAATCTGAACACACTCCGATAGCAGTGCAACTGATGATCTCGCATGAAATATTTTTTCTCTAATAGGTAGATGTGCACACTGAACCAAAATAAAATAATGCTTATATAATAGCTTATAAAGAGTAGTATCATTGCAAGTCAAAATTAATTTGGTTAATGGAACGCTTCTTAAAAAAAAAAAAATTCAAAGATAAAAAAACGACAAAATTGTAGGAAAAAGCCAAATATCTCTATTTTCTGGTTATAATTTCTATGACTTACTATTTTATTTATCACGTAAATCTTATATGGAACAAAAATACATATCTTTAGTATACAAAGACATTGAACAATTGTCGGAATCCGGAACTTTTTTCTTCGCGTGTATGATGGGCGAAAATTAGGCTCTGTTCGAGGGTATAAAAATCATTCTACGATACTTAGAAGCGAATGTGGTTCCAATAAAAGAAAAAGCAATAGCGCAGGTCGTTGCCATCAACGTTATGATGTCAACATTAATAACCGACATGTTTTAACAATTTCAACATAGTTGAAAAGCGTTTATGAATTCGTTTGTCTGTCTGTCTATCTGTCTGAATCTGGCCGCACTCTAACTCGCATAAATATAGTCAGAGTTCCATGAATTGGTATGTGTTATTGGGGTTTACTATGACATGGTCGGTATTTAAAATGAAGTGTGTAGCATTTACGGTTCATTTACAAGGCCACCTCAAGATAAATCCGTTACATTACGGCCTACCGGAAAAAATCATTTGCAGTGTATTTTAATGATATTACACTATTTTAAACAGATTGAAGTTTATGTATATCACTGAGGCGACTACGGTAGAATCTGGTATTTATGTCATTTATTGTTCATTTACAGGGATACACAAAAGTATCTGGCGACAATACTGACTAGGAAGAATAATTGATGGAAGTGCGTTTTCAGTTGGGGTACGCGTTTTAAAATTTAACTTCCTTTTTTTTTTTTTTTTTTTTTTTTTTTTTTGCATATTGCTTAGCGTGTATAAATTTTGTAGATCATATACAGATCTGCACAAAAGATCTCAAGTGCATTTCATTTATTATTGGAAACTGCTGAATGGAACTATTCAACTGTGCTATGTGTTTAATTGAACCAACTTTTAGCAAAACACTGTAAGTATTTTATACAAATCTTTACAGTATATACAAAGCATCAGAAAAAAATCGGATATTTTTCCGACTATTGGGTGGTAATTGCAGAAATTGGGTTTTTGAATGCGTTATGTAGTTTCTAAATTCTTTATTTAGATATCTTTCATCTTAATAAACCGTAAAGTTTTGTTACAGCATTCTGAACGTGTTGGAAAGTGTTTTATAATCTATGTTGGACACATCATTGTTCATTATTGTTTATTTATAATATACAATTGTCTCTAAATAAGTATTGACTCATTATGACTTCAATATTAAACCAGTCTTGTAAATTTGGCAGGGTTTTTTTTATTCTATCAATCCGATTGTCCAATTTAATGACAGATTAATAGAGGCAAATATTACTATTTGAGAATTCGTCTAGTTATCTTTATAAAAATATGATCTAAGCTATACACTCTGTTTTAAACTTTATGTTACTGAATAAGGCTGTTGATAGACATTGTCAGCGCCGTCAAATTATTCCTGAAACCTTTCCTGCATGTCCCTATTACATTCTATCTACAGTGTGTTCAGCAAAGGATCCCTGATTTTAAAATTAGATAACTCGGAAACTAAGATCGATATAAGAACGAAACAAGTGATACGTTTATTTTGAAAGCTGTATATGATATAACATTTTCAAAATTAGTTTAAAATTTTGCCGACAGACGGCGCTGTAGTCACTGAGGGATCCCTAAACAAAGCACTCTGAAGCCCAGAGGGATCAATCTTCTTACTGAAGGAAATGAGTGAAGTCGTCTATCCTGTGAAGCAACGTGTTTTCCAGCACAGTAGTACCCCGATTTACGTCACCCCGCATTTACGTCTTCTGGGCTGGAAAAAAATAAGACGCACTTTGAAGTTTTTTGACGACTTTTGGTTCTATGAAAGAAAACTTTCCCGCGACAATAAAGTAATGGTGACAAAAAAAAAAAAAAAGTGACTAGAAAAAGCTTAGAAAACTCACTCTGCTGTTACAAAAGTCTTCTAAAAGTTAAAAAAAATTTCTCGATTCGAACTTCATTGCAAAATTTTTTTCGCATCCTTAAAGACTCGAACGGGGCAGCTAGAAGAACAGTAAATTGTAAGTTAACAACTTATTGATTTATTCCAAATTCTTGTATTCCAAAGGCATTTTTTATAACATTAAATGTATGTAACATAATACCTAAATAGAATAGAATATGTTCATTAGATTTTGAAGAAATTTTATTACTTATCCTTATATGCATATCTAAATGTACCTCGACTTACGTCGTTTTTGACTTACGTCGCTAGTCTTGGAACTAATTGCTGACGTAAGTCGAGGTATTCCTGTACTCGAGTATCGCTGGTTAAATCGCATTCCTTCGGCAACAAGGCGCAGTTTTCAATCGCAGTTTAAAGTTGCAAAAGGTCTTGATAAGAAAGCAAATTGCAAACTTTTCTAGAAATTTCAGGGAACAAGCAGAGTGGTTGATGATTGGGACAGCATCTTGCAAAGGACAGTCTTTAGCCTATTTCTCCGACTCGGTACTGCGACTTCATCGTACAGCGCCACCTGTCAACAACATTTTAAACTAATTTTGAAAGTACTGCATCAGATTTTTACGGCTTTCAAAATAAACATACTACTTGTTTCCTTCTTCTATCGATCTTAGTTTCCGAGTTAATTAAATTTTAAATCAGAGAGTACTTTGTTGGACACTCTGTATATTATACAGCACAAACGTAACGCTGACATTATTTTGGTGGTGGCAACAGCAGACGATTAAATTTAACTTTAAGCGAAACTTTTTAAGCTTCTAAATAGCACACATTTTCAATTTTTATATATTATATTTAAAAACCTGTCAGAGTATCAATTTTAAAGAAATGGTTTTCACTTACAGTCTGTTGCCCAGGAATCCAGGATTTATATCCTTGTAATCGCATGGCTGCCACAGACGACTATTTTTAAATTCCAATTCGTATAACTTTTTTAAAACAAAAATATTTTATATATGCTTTGGCAACTTTTGCAAGAGAAATATACTACAAAATGCATTTCTTAAAAATAGCAGTGCTAACAGAATATAAAAATAGTCGCCTGTGGCAAACCTGTAATCACAAAAGTACCTTAACGCTGTTGGTCAGTGAAATCTCAAATTCCACTCTCTAATGTTAAACATATACGGGTGTGATGCATTCGTATTTTTAAAATGTCTCATCTGGGAACTAATATTTTTAGCTTCTTTTCCCCACGTTCTTTCCTGTGTACTCTGCTTGAAGGATATCTCCCTTCTTTTTAGATGTCAATATGTTTCTAAAATAAATATTTATAAATGTATGCATTAAAATCGTAGCGAAACTGGGTAAGAAATACTACACTAATTTTTCAGCTTTCTGAAAAATCGTTCAATCCTAAAAGGTTCATCATCAATCCTCAAAGTGAAAACTGTATTTATTTCCAAATTGAAAAAAGGAAGGAAAAAAATAATATATGCTATTTGAGAAACAAGAACGTTGTCTTAATTTCTTAATATTTGACTGTCCTCCAAAAAATCAGTTTGAAAGGAAATTCGATTGTTACAGATGAGATATAAAGAGAATTATTTTAAATTTGTTATGTTAAACCGATTTTAGGAGACTTCAAAATCATGAAACCTCGTCATGGGGCAGAATTTAAAATTAATAGCTATTTCTATGTAAGAAGATATACTTAAATGAGAAAACTAATTTTCAAATAATTTTCAAATACCGCTAACAGTTCTCTACTGCATACTATCGGTATAGGATTCAAACTCTGATGACACAAAATGTTTCGGGCTCGAAAGATAACCCGAATTCATTTTTAGTTCACTCAATAAAGAACTGCGTTGCTTTAATCCTTAACAGTCGAAATACTCATCCCAGTCACAGGCATCTGTTAATTTATTTGGTTCTGACCACTTTTTTTAAAGAAACATTTAGTAGTTTTCAGCTACAGCTATAGTTTAATTTAATTTTTTAATCATATATTTTACTATTCTACTTACTAACCATTCTTTGACTTAAGTTTACTAACTTAATTTTTAATTCTTAATCTTTTAAACTTTATTAAACTTTGTAATTAATTGCTTATAATTTTTGTTATCATTTACGTCTTAAGTAATTTTAAACTGTACCTTTCCTTTTCCCAATGACTCAAAATATTACAAGACATTCAAACAATAGACTGGGTGTTAAGTTGATGTTAACTATGTAACCCCTCAAAGCTGCTCCTGTTCAGCTGAACAGTGCTTAACAGTTGAGCAGCATTGAGTTTCCTAGCTGTGATCAGCTTAAGACTCAGTCTATTGATTTAATGTCTTGTATAATTATGAGCCATTGGGAAAAGAAAAAAGTGCAGTTTTAAAAACTGCATGATAAATAAAATAAAATAAAAATATGAAAAAAGCTAAAATTATGAATTCATTTTTAAGAGATAAAAAAATAATGTTAAGTCTTTAAGCAAAGTTAAAGATGTTAGTATAATAATTAAGTTAAGGTATAACTGTAGTTGCATGAACTACTGTTCAAGAGAAGTTTACTAAAAAATGTACTTTTAAAATATATAGTGGTGCAAACATAATATAAAAATAGAATCGTGTATATAAAGCTGGACGGCTATTTGCCGACACTCGGCTGCAGAGGGTTAATCTATGTAGCTTTTTGAAAATTTATTACACTCTTGGGATGTCCAGTTGTAGTCGATGCAATAGATCCGGCGTTTCCAATGTTTTCATGCACTTTTGTTAACACCGTCTGGATGCCAAATTCCTTCAGCCATTTAAGTTCGCGACAGCTGTTTTTTTCGTTTATTAGATTGGACGTCAAATATTGTATCTAACACTGAACTTATAAAAGAAGTTTAATATAAAGTTATGTAAAATTAGAAACTAAAATTAAAGAAAACTCAGAAGTATGTCACTACAAAATCTACGTATTTTCTTTCGTACTTACGCTGACAAATGAGATGTCCTTCAAAAAATGGATTTTAGAGTTAGAATTTTCAACAATTTTGTCATATTTAAATACCAAAAGAGATGACACACATATTTTTGCCTTTAAAACAAGTTATTTCTAATACATATTTGAAATGCATTTTGTTTTATTCTTCCTGACACTAAAACTTCATTTTATTCACTCTGACCTGTAGTTGATGTAATGATAGCTGTCATATTTTTTTAATCACAATATCATTTCTTATTATTTCACAAAAAAAAGGAACCTCACTAAAAGCTCTCTATTACCAAAATGGGGTTTTAGAAATTCTGTGCTCATTGCTGTGGGCAGTTATTTCTCAACAAACAATCAAATACTTCAGTTTTTTTTTTTTTTTAATTGGATACATTTATTCAAGAGTTACTTCACCTTAGGAACAGGAACGACATGTTATTATACAATCATGTTAGAGAAAGCTGACATACTATATAGCCTTAATTTTGAAAATGTGGTTAAGTGACAAGTTTATTATTTCAAAGAAACATTTGAAAAGAATTTTTCTTTTATGTAGATGTCACTTAAACTTTATCTTATGCTGAAGATAAGGTTTTCCTTTCTTCATTTTTCGAATTTCGGGTAAGTCTATCATTCCAACTTCTTTTTCTATATTCTCAAAGAAATAGAACAGTTTCAAGTTAGATAATACAATCATCGAATTCAGCTTATGCTCAAAAGCATAGTTAAAAAGTTCTGAATCACAGCGAGATGTGTTTAAAAAAAATCATATTATTCACATATTGAAATCCAAATGGTACTATATATCTTGTCTAAATTCTAAATTACTTTAATCCATATTTCTTAAGAACACATAAAATCGCATTAAACATAGTAAGCGTATCACGAAAAAAAAAAAGAAAGAAAGAAAGAAAATAGTAATTTGATGATTTAATTTATTGCGTATGAGTTTCGTCAAATTAAAAATACATCTATTTATACAAAATCAAATTCTCTGTGTGCCCCTCATAATTCTGTTTGGACTACTTCATTGAAAGCGGTCATGTTAGGATTCGTCCAACTGTCGGAAATCCAATATATAATTTCTTCTATCTTAAATCACGTCTGTTCAGCATATTTGTCTATAAAATATTCAAAATTAGAAAAGTTTAAGGTTTTGCGATGTCGTTAAACCGTTTCAGAAACCGTGTTTAATTCAGATAATATAAACAAGCGCTGAGCTGCCATGAGGAATCATTCAGTATTGAGAATCGTTCACATAAAAAAATTCGCACATTGAATATCTATCTTGCCTCACTTTTATACAATGGTAATCACGCCATCGCCGGTCATATCGCCACGAAATAGTCTGTATGAGAAAAAAGGAACCGATGTTGGCATTTATCCAACATTGAATTACCTCTATGGTTTTTATAGTGTTTATTTTTTTTTTCTCATGCAGACGATGATGGCAACTCAAAGCGGCAACCTTTTTTTTAGGTTTGTTCTGCTCTCTGAGTGGGGAAATACAGATGAAGTAGAGAGGTAATATAGAATATGTTATATAAAAAAAAACATGGAAACATTTTAAATGCTTCATTTAAAACACATTACTACATAGGTGTGATAAAATATATACAAATGTTTTTTAAAATTAAAAACACTAGATGTTAAAATGATAAAAAGCTACTCCGAGCGCTTTCGGCTAACCTTAAGCCTTTGTCAAGGAGAAGAGAATTGACTGATAAAAACACTCGAAGCTCGATGTTCACTGCTACAGATTGACCGGAAACTCACTTCAGGAAGCTCGCAGGTGGTCGTATCCATTAAACTGAAGGAGGGGGAAGGCAGAGAAAGCTCAATCCTCCGAGAGACCGAACTCTCCAGAAATATTAAGTAAATTAAACCAGATACGCGGAATTTGGTATGATAATACGTCATTACAACAATTTTTTGCTTGTGATAAAATTTCCAAAGACTCTAAAATAGCACAACTATTAAAATCAGAAGACTGGATAATGACTGTTGCTCTATTGAAAAGGATGTCAATATCTTTAGTTTGAAACAGCCTTGAGTGGGCGGTAGCAGGTCTATTTTTATTAATATCCTGCATATGCTCTTTAACTCTTGTTTGGAATTTTCTTGTGGTCATACCAATGTAATTGAATATTTTATTTGTTTCTTTCCTGATTCTTTTGATGACTTACCAGATTCTTTCATCTAAAACTTACTAATGATTTTAATGTCCCCCCCCCCCCACCATTAAATCATGATTAGAAATTTGTAAACATTTTAAAGACTTGTATCAATATTAATATTAGGATTACTTTTATAACGCTCTGAAATATAAATAAAAATTTTAGTAAACATTTGTTATAATTGTTTATTTTCTTATTTCTGATATTTTTCCTTTATTTTTAGACTTTTCCTGATTCTTTTGTTAACAAAACTTATCAGATTTTTTTTATCTAAAACTTACTAATAACTTTAATTCATCCCCCCTCCCCTAACACACACATTAAATCATGATTAGAAATTTGAAAACATTTTAAAGAGTTATATTAATAATAATTTTAGGATTATTTGTATAACACCAATATAAATAAAAACTTTAGTACACATTTGTAATAATAGAGATCTACTGATAGAAAAAAAAAAAAAAAAAAAAAAAAAAACCCGCTGAGTTTCTCAATGCCCAACTAAAGAAAATTCAGCCAATGAACCAAACAAGAAAAATACCTTTTGATGAAGGTGTGACATTAGGCCAGAAATATTTAAATTGTTTAGACTTAGAACAACAAAGTTTTGTAATATTAAATGTAAATTTCCAACTGGGTGAAAAATGTCCGGACCAGAATTCGAACCAGGGATCTTCTGGCTGAAACCGCCAGTGCTCTGCCATCTGAGCTATTCCGGACGAATCTGGTGGAACTTTTTCACCCAGCTAACCTTAAGGATTGTAGTATCTGCTCTGAAAGCTGGTTCAGCTCAACAGAATAAATCACAGGTAATGGAACTCCAGAAATCGCTGGATGCGAGATTCTGGAGTTCCATTACCTGTGATTTATTCTGTTGAGCTGAACCAGGTTTCAGACCAGATGCTATAATCATTAAGGTTAGCTGGGTGAAAAAGTTCCACCAGATTCGTCCGGGATACCTCAGATGGCAGAGCACTGGTGGCTTCAACCAGAAGGTCCCCGGTTCCAATCCTGGTCCGGACATTTTTCGCCCAGTTGGAAATTTACATCTAATATGATTTATTTACCAATTAGAAAAATTGTGTTAAATTTAATCTGAAGTTTTGTAACTTAGCGACTATTGCTAATAGTCATAGCAAGAACTTATGATTATTTGTAGCCCGCAAGATAAAATTCAACAACAAAAACCAAATGTCTTAAAAAAGACCATTGATGACATGTTTGAAAAAAAAATTTTTTTTTAAATAGTTTTTACCTTACTTATATGTGCGTAATTTATTTACTTTTAAGAATTGACAATCTAAATTCTCCAAAATATGAATTTAAAAAAATGTAAACAAAGATTGAATAGACATGGCCTGTAATCCGCAAAAATCCTCAAATGCACACAACACTTGGAACCAAGCTGTGCAGTTTAGTGGTCTTCTACTGTACATAGTTTTTCATAAATGTGTTTCGTTTTTAAAATGTGTTATGTTCATCTACCACTGCGGAATAAGCGAGAAAAACTCATATTCTTGCAGATGTGTTGTATATATCTTTACATCTCATTTTTCGTCATTTTTGACGGACTACCTTTCTAGTATATATATATATACACTGGTTATCAAAAATTAAGGAAAAGTCACAAAATGCCAATTTTCAAATACGCGAACACTCAAAAGGAAATAATATAATTCGAGTAATTACTATCTCTACAACACAGCTAGCCCATATAACATATCATTCATGTCACACATGGTCACAAGTGTCACAGTCACTACAGTGAAGCAAAAAAATGGGAAATTCCATACATCTCATTATGAGTCTCAAATGATCACTTTATGTGACTCCACTGAGACGTCACTGTGACTGCTGCTTTGGGACGAGTCACTATGTGACTTTACAATGTAGTTACATTGTGACTCTCATGTGACTGTCATTTGTAGACTCAATTTCAAAGTCATCGTGAACGCTGCATTGTGATAAGTTACCAAATAATGTCACATTATAGTCACATGATGACTTTCAGGTGACAAAGAGACTACTGTGAAGTCACCATTGTGCTCTTTTGGGAAAAGTCTCCATGTGACTATAATATGATATTATTTGGTGACTTATCATAATGCAACGTTCATGGTGACTATGAAATTGAGTCTAAAAATGACAGTCACATGAGAGTCACAATTTAACTACATTGTAAAGTCACCTGATGACTCGTCACAAAGCAGCAATCACATTGACTTCTCAGTGGAGTCACATATAGTGATCGTTTGAGACGCATAATGAGATGTATGGAATTTCCTATGTTTTTGCTTCACTGTACTGACTGTGACTCTTGTGACCATGTGTGACCTGAATGAGATGTTATATGGGCTAGCAGTGTTGTAGAGATAGTAATTACTCAAATTATATTATTTCCTTTTGAGTGTTCGCGTATTTGAAAATTAGCCTTTTGTGACTTTTCCTTAATTTTTGATAACCAGTGTATATATATATATATAACATTTTTGAATTGAATGAAAATTTTCTTATGATTTACCTACTTTGAATTTAACGATACAATTACAGCTGCACAAATTAATTTCAGGAATTAAAAAAATCGGATGAATTTGAGCCTTCACTTGAAACCTTGGGACTGCGGAATTCGTCCGCTATTCGGAGGTGTTTGCTATTCAGTGGTAAAAATGCACAAATATCTAGGTGTTGGTTATCTAAAAAGTGTCCACTAAACACAGGTATCGGCTATTCGGAAGCGTCCGTTATGAAGGTTTTTACTGTATTTGTAATGTTTTTTTTTTATTTTATAATTAAAAGAAAATATTCTCAGAAATTTTGACTGTCGAAAAAGAAATTCTAAAACATTCCAAGATATAATTTTTTCAACATATAAAATACATATATTATTATTTTTTTAAATCTGGGACATCAAAGAGAAATAAATAAAGGAACAGAAAACAACTGGTATTGAAACGTGCAATAATCTTACTTTACAGCTAAACAAATTGATTGATGGTTAACAATTGATTTCTAAATATTAATGACTTTAAATTAATTATTTTATTATTAATAATCTCTAAAAATAAGACAAAAGCTTTTATATACTTGCGAGAAGAAAAATTACAGTAAGTTATTTAATGATTATAAATGATATTTCTTAAATGCAAAATAACTTTATAAAAATAGATCATCTATCATACAATGAATTTTGTGTCCCTTTGTGTTTTGTTATTCTGTGAGCATTTTGCCCTCGGCCCCGTTTTCGTAAACTAAATTATTGTCTTCTGTTTATCAAAATATGAATTCATAAACTTTCAAGGGATTTTGTATCCAATATACAAAATGAAATTGATTGAAATTTCGAAATCTAGGAAATTAAAAATAATTAAATAAATGAGCAGCAATTAAAGGCAATTCTATTGTTACGTTGAGTAATCTTATGTGATAATTTGTTAACAAGTTAATTGATTACTAAATCATCGACGTGAAATTTATTAATCTGCAAAAAATGTAAATGATCCATTCTACTTAAAAAAAGAAAAAATAGCTGTAAGTTATTTGATGAATTCTAAAGAGACGTTCAAAAAAATTATTATGTCTACTAAATATTATACAATAAATTTAAGATTTAATATTCTGCTAGCGTTTATTGTAGACACTATTCACGTGAGTTAAATAATAATTTTCTTCTTCTTCTTCTCTTTTTATTTTTTGCTTATTGATTGCTAGTGAATGAAATCGAATAATTGTTTGAGGAGTTAAATTCATTTTAATTTTGAACTTCTTAAATTCATTCACAGTAATATCGAATTTATAAGTTATTCCAAATTTTAATGAATTATTAGACACTGCTCCCATATACTCGTTTTATTTTTAAACTTGAATATTCTGCGTAATTGGAAAAAATTTTCATCAATGCAACTTTCGAAAAAGGCCAAAAAATGTTTATATGTTTCTTAACAAATAATCTCGATTAGTACAGGCGGGTTAAAATTAAACTGACGGTACCCAGAGGCACATAGCTCCCGTTCTACTGAACAGATCCGAATGAAACTTCAAATATATGTTATGTAGATCATGCGGCCAAGGTTTTCGCAAAAAACAAACAAACAAAAAGTTTGAAATTTCGCCACCATGTAGCGCTTTAACGATTTAAACAGAAAAATTACAGTTCAAAATTAAAAGAACAACGGAATATTTTATTTATTTACACATCTGTGTACATGGCCCTCGCTAAGGGGGAAGGGGTGGAGAGGGAGCCTCCCCAAACGCTCACGAATGCTGTTACACTTAGCAAATTTACAAACTTAGTTGGCAAATTTGTTTAAATCTTAAATAAAAAACTATAATACACTACTTATTTCTGATAGACTTGGCAAAACTTACAAATCTAATTGGGACTGTTATTAAACATTTTACAAACAAGAACTATATTGCAACATTTTCTAATTGTGGTAACGTGGCAAAATTATAAAATAGTTGGCAAATATCGAGAATTATTTATTTTTGCTTCTCAATGAGTTGGCAAATACTGAAATTTGACTTGGCAATTTAAGGTCCTCCCCCCCCCCCCAATAAAAAGTCTTAGCGATGACCCTGCCTGTGTGCTCTATGTGCATAGCTTGTCGGCCAACAATATTCCGACAGTGTATCATCGCGTTATCAACGGTCGCACGCAACATATCAGTAGGAATGAGGGAAATATGGCGTACGATGCTACATTTCAGTTCCCCTTCATCAGTTACACGTCTTTGATAAACACGATCTTTAAAAAAAAAAAAAAACACAGCCAGAAGTCAAAAATATTCGTTCAGATCCTTGCTGGCCCGGCAATTGCGAAAGTATGACCGAAGAAAGAGATGACCCGTTCATCAGGGAAGTTAGCTTGAATCACACATTTTACACGTCTCGCCGTATGAGCAGTTGCTCCATCTTGCATGAACATTGTGGTGGTCAAACAGCCTCTTTACCTTAACGGCGAGTACGGCTGGATGATATCAAAAATTTAATATCGCAATATATCAACGAGTTAATATCAAGATCGGTGATATATCGCGATAACTACTTTAAAGTGTGAGGGAATAGAAAAATTTCTTATTTTTAAAGACAAATGGTATAGTAGGAATAATTTTATTGCAAATAGCTGTAGAAAGCAAAGAATTAATGCTTTATACCTATTTGCTCACGCAATATTCTTTAAATATATATATATATATATATATATATATGCTACAAATAAATACTTTAGAAAAAGCAACCAATATTCGGTATCCATTTGCACTCATATCATTGATTACATAGTGATTTTCTTTAGCTTGTTCTCGATTCTTCTTGTTTTTTGAATTATTTAAGAATAACTTTTTAACTATTTAATTTTATCGCGTAAACGGAGAATATTGTTTAAAAAAACTTTACTAGATAAACTAAAATGTTCTCAATTTTAAGACGTTGATGATTTTAAAATAATTAAAATAAATGAAAAGCAAAAACTGAAACAGATTTAATGTCATAATTGCATGTACTCGTAATAGTCTTCAGTGAATGACAGATGCAGCAGAAATTTTATTTTTTAATCTTTTTCTAAGAGTATCAATACATTCTTAATAGTTAAAATATTTAGAAAATTTCTCTGTCTTTATACCTTCGTATTTGTTTATCTATGGATGAATAAAACATTAAAAATTTTAAAATATACATATTCAAATCCCATTTTGAAATAGACCTATGCTAAGTAAAGTTCACTTTTTTATAAATATTTTGTAAATAACATCTAGATCCGTAACAACATATTTTTCCAGAAAGAAACTAACAAAAAAGAAAAACTTACCATAAAATTCTACTTGATTACGCAAAATACTCGGTTTGATATTTAAATCTGTTTTTTATTTGGAAAGTGCCACTGAATTTAAAAGCAAAAAAAAAAAAAAAAAAGAAGAAGAAGAAGAAGAAGAAAAAGAAATGTTTCAAATGAAAAAAATAAAAATAAAATAAAGTTATTGGCTAACAAAAACAAATACATAAACAAAACAATCGATATTTTGCATTAGATTTCAAAAAGTTCGAAATCAGAGAGTCTTGGTTAGTTCAAAGAGATCATTGCATTTTAAATTTATGAAAATACTCATAAAATTTATTTTAAAAGATTAATAAACAAAAAAATTTAAAACATTAATAATCATATAATTATTTACAAATGAATATACATCTTATAGATACCCACGCCTTGTCCGGATGGGCTTTTAAAAAGCCGTGATGACAGAAAACTCCACCTCCACCCCACCCCCCCCCCCCTCATTTTAACGCGAGAACACACTATTCAAATTCTATTCTTTTAAATAGTATAAAAAGGACTCCGTGAAAGTGTCATCAAGTTTGCGGTGCTTAAGTGCAGAGAAAAAAACTATTAAGTTGCAAGCAAACAAAAAAAGAAAAAGAATGAAAATCAAAATCATCTTTTCCTTACTGTTAAAAAAAAAAAATAATAATCAATAAATCCATATCTCCTACGTAAACCAATTTCTTTCAAATTTTCAGCTAGTTGAAATAATAGTAAATTAGGCTGTGTAACAAATTTTTATTAAAATTTAATTATTTATTAAAAAGTTACAACGCCTTCCGAAACTTCGAATGAAAAGCAGGAAAGCACCTGCGGTTATTTTCGTTTATTCATCTCGCTCCGAGAAATCGGAAGTCATATGTTTACACAATCAGATCATTATGTTTTGCAAAGCAGAAAGAAACCATGGATAGAGCTTTTATTTGTTTATTTTTTCTTTTTAACTCAAATATCTACTTTAGTTTTATTATTTTTATGTACTATCTTTTTTCAGTATTGTAAACGTGTTTCTGATGTAAATAATTTGCGGGGAAAGAGAGTGTTCAATGTGGATAGATTTTTTTTTCTTACGTTAAAAAAATTCGCTATTAAAACATCTGCTTTAATATTATGGTTTTTTTAGTATTGAAAACGCGTTCTTGACGTAAATCACACACTGTTTTTTGTAATTTGGGAGAGGAGATGGGGAGGAGGGCGGTGGTAGGTATATATATATATATATTAATTAAAATGAAACGAAATTCGGAATCGCCAAGGTCCAGTGGGTGCTGGATTTCGAATTTTGTACTGTATATTTATGTATAAAAATTCAAGTACAGGATTTTTCAGATTATTTGTGCGTCTGTGCCGGCCATAGAACATGGTACATCAATTTTAGTGATCTTGATCTGATCACTTAAGCAATTATAAGCACATAAACCAATAAAATTTTTAATTTAAATTAAAATGAAAGGAAAATGTGGTTAAAGAAAATCAAAACTTTTGAACAATGAAAAAAGAAAATAGATTTTTAAATTATTACGCTGTAGTTTTTGAAGCAAAAATAAAACTTCAAAATTTCTATTAAAAATGTATTATATAACTATTATTTTTACCAAAAAAGAGAGAGAGAGAGAGAGAAAAAAAGTAAAGTAAGGGAAACTATCAATTCGACGTATACTGGAAAAAAGTTCAAACCCGACCCAGTCTTCAAATTAGATTCTTGCATCGTCTCAGGTTACCCGATTTTACCCGAACCCGACCCGACACGCGGTTCGTGTTGACCAACCATTTTAAAAGAAAGTCAGGAATATATTTTATGAAAAAAACTATATATTTGAACATTAATGGTATATCTATTCAATTTTGTACTAAAAAGATAAATTTGATATTACAGAATAATTCTTTTTTATATTGTATTAAAATATGAATTTATTATCTTCCACATCGAGTTTGTGATGAAGTGCGCCGGGTGTCGGTCGGGTTGACTTTAAGCAGAGTTTTCGGGTTTGGCTCTGGTAAGACGCGACCCGTGCCGCACTACACCCTGAGTGAGCAGAAAAAAAGACCGACCCAGCCTGCATGTCCAGAGCAAAAAGCAAACACGGCTTCAGTCTAATGACACGAAATTAATCCAAGCGTTCCAGCCCGGTTTGCAGACATCCAGTATAATGGCATTTAATAATATTACATTTACAGACTTTAAAAATAAGGCCCGGATGTAGTAATATTTTTTATTTTTATTGTTCTTTTTTGTCTTTTTGCTCATTTATGTCATTTTTTAAAACAGGATTTTTTTTTGTCTTATTTAAAATTAGATAAATTATACAATTTAAAAAAAATCAGAAATATATTTTCATTGAAAAAATTACAACTGAAATTCGTCTAACTAATTTCCACGCCCGTGTGAATATTATCAATAAAATCAATCAGTAAAGTAAATCATATAAATAAAGTAAATCAGTAAAATAAAGTAAATCAATTCTTACCTTGAATTTAGTCCATCATATTGTAGAGGATAATTATATCTAAGATGACTCCATAAATTAGAAGTAGCTTTTGCAGATACCGGTCGAACGCATATACTGCATACTGCAATTTTTTCATTTATTACTTCACCATTTTCATTACCTGGGCATCCAAAATATTGCCGCACGTTACTCTTACCCTCTTTTTTTGAAATCACTTGATTATAATTCGGGCAATTTACCCGACACCGTACGTTCATCTTCCTATAAAATATAAAATCACTACCGATAACTCGCTCGAGACGACCATACGAACGAGCATTAAATGAAGCCTATAGACAATTATTGAGTCAACATTGAACAGATGTTCTAGCTCATGTCATAGGCCAGGACGTATCAAAGACTTGATATGTCTAGACCAATAGTAGCAGCGAAGTTAAATCAACGACGATTAAAACATTATTCAGTAACGAACGGGCATATGTATGTTATATTAGAATATGAATTATTCTGTGTCTGGGATATCAACGAAAGACAGATTATCGTGGGAGGGGAGTTTAGAATAAAGCGGGTCTGCGAATAAATACATCTATCGGATGAGAGAAAGGATTGAAGAAGTCATTGGCCAGGACGTATCAAAGACTTGATATGTTCTAATATGTCTAAACCAATAGTAGCAGCGAAATTAAAACAACGACGATTAAACCATTATTCAGTAACGAACGGACATATGTATGTTGATATATTAGAATATGAATTAGTCTGGGTCTGGGATATCAACGAAAGACAGATTATCACGGGAGGGAATTTAGAATAAAACGGGGCTGCGAATAATTGCATCTATCGGATGAGAGAAAGGATTGGAGAAGTTATTGGTTACGCAATATTCGGCGCTTTTTCTTCTTACGGTTCGAAGTCGTGGTGCGGAAAAAATTGTTATTGGGATATATAAGTAGAGCCAGAGATTAGATATCGCTATTGGGATATATCGTTAGAGTCAGAGCTTACATATTGTTATTGCGATAGTTAAAAAATATCAATATTTGACCGATATATTGATAATTAATCCAGCCCTAACGGCGAGAAAACATGATTCTCGAAAAGCCTGCTGTATCTGCCACTTGTGACTGTACACTTCACAAACCCATTCATTGTGACTTCCTCGAAGAAGTACGGGCCCAAAATGAAATTCTCCGTGAATCCATACCATGCCGTTACGTATGGGTTGCCCACGGAATGGTCAATGCTCGTGCTATTGAGCGGCCACTTTCAGTAGCATTTGAAGAACTTGCAGATGTTTTAGCTGTTGCAATTGCAACTTCCTCCACAATTGTCGACTCAGTTGCACGTCGCTCTTTTCCCCATGCAACATCCAGAGAACCGATTTCTTCAAACTTGCGAATCACGCCTTTAACTGCATTTACGGCCGTGGGTCCGCTCCTTAAATTATTTATCCGCCGATGAGCAAGGAGTACTGCCGAAGCATTGCGGATGAATGATTTCTTTGAACCATACGTATCGCTTTTATAGCGAAATTGCATTAGCTACTCATTTGCATATGGTTTTAGCAGGCGTTGCTGGATGTTTTTGCTCTTTTCGAAGAGAAATACTCTTAATCGAATATTAAAAAAGTGTGAAAAGTTTGATTTTAATATTTCGGCACGTATAATAAGTGTCATAATTAATAAAAAAAGAAAGAAACACCAAAGTTTACATTTGACTGTTAAAGGGTAAAAAATGCATACCCATGAAAGATACGTTCATCACTTGTGTCGTCTAGTTGCAAAACCGGCCAACTCCTCAAAAATGTAAAATGTGTTTTTTCAGTTTTTTCAGTTCTAAGTAAAGGTTTCTACCACCTGAAAACGATAAACCATGCCAAAACCGGTCAATCTCTGTGTTATATGCGTTTAAAAATCACGATGTGGTGCAAAACCGGCCAATTCCTTCAGCTTGTGAGTTTCAAAACCGGCCATCTCCATATCCGCTAGATGACGCTTCTGCTCGACCCCACAATAACTTCTCAGCTGTTGATTAGATTAACGTTATCCTGTTCTCTCGCCTGTGACTGCTTTCCCTTGGTGCATACAAATTCTCTAATAATTTAGCTTCGTGTTTTCTCCGCTTGTGAAAAAGTTTGTGGAAGAAGTGTCTACTAATCAACCAAGGAAGTGGCAAAGTGGACCTACGATGTGGAAAGGGAGAAAAGTCAAAACTCAAAGGTAATGTACACCTTTTGATAACCAGGGGTGGCTTATCCTTTTTTGACGTCCTAGGCCAAAATACTTTTCCGCGCCCTCCTCCCCTGCTTCATAAAACTGTAAGTGAATTTTCTCTGATAAATTTAAGAATTTTTTAATCTATTTAATTATTTAATAATAAATTTAAATTTTGTTTTATAAATTTTAGTATTTTGAGGATTGTAGATTGGGAATGAACGGGCTTTTGTTACACTTAAAATCTGAGAGAATTTTGTGTTGGTGTATCAAAAAGTAGAAAGATCTGGGGTAATCCACCTTGATGATAATATAATACATAATTAATTGATAACATAATAGCATCATAGTTAGCATATTTTGATTAATTAATCATCATGATGCCATAATATGTTATTAATCTAATAACTTGCTTACGTTGATTCAGTAATCTTTTATCCCTCCAGACCGTGTTTTAGCTCAAATTGAAAGGAGATTGAAGAAAATCGAGTCCCTCGTTCAGCCCGAAAAGTATGAAGAAATTTTATATGAACATGGAACAGTTTTTAAGCCGGGAAGAGATTACACCGACCATGATTGGAAGAAGACCAGCAATTTCTTCTCCAAACCACCTGCACAGTGGCATTTCAAATTTGCTCCTACGAAAAAAAAATTTCATAACAAAGCATAAAAATAAGGTGTTGGTGCAAGGTGAGGTTTTCTACAAATCTGAGGTAGAAGTCAGAAAGTCTGTTGTCAAGAGTAAGAGAAGTATTATGAACAGCAAGCTTGAGGGCGTGGCTCCGGATACAGTGGTGAAGCCTCTAAAACTTTGGGATGTCCAAAACTTGCTGACAAAACATTTTGGACCAAATTGGGATGCTGGCAAGCGGTCATTTTTTTTTTACAAAAATATATTGGCATCAGCTGTTTAAGAAGCAGAAATCAGAGATGATGAAGAAGAAGACGCATGGATGGACCATCATGACGAAATTTGTGAGACTATCGAAAACGATGAGATAATTAAAATTTCAAATTGTATGCACATGTATATAGAATGATTTTGTTTAAGTTTTTAAAATTTAATAATTTTATTTAAAATAATAGCATGTCATTTAAATAATTTGTTTAGTGACATTTAAGTCAGTTTTAACAGCTAGTCAGTTAGTTTTAACTGTTAGTCAGTTTAACAATCAGTAACTGTGTAAAAGTCGTTTTACGTTAATAACTTTCCTAAAGTTCTTTTTGTTAAATAATACTTAGTTGAACAAAACATTTTTGTGTATTTGCTACCCCTAAAAACCCAATGCCAATCCACAACCCAATTAAATTTAGCAAAAATTAATTTCTGGTTTGTTGCAAAACCGACCAACTCCAAAATAAGTTGCAAAGGCGGACAAATCCAAAATAAAGACTTAAATAACCCCCTCCCTTCATGTGCCCCTGCCACCTTATTTCGTGTTTTCAAATATACTGCCCTAATGATTATAAAACAAAGAGTTTTGGTTCCAAACTTTATTTGACTAAGTGTGGTAAAAAATCAGCTTTCCCTCAAAATTTTATTTTATGAAGATGGCCGGTTTTGCAACTAGACGACACACTTAATATATCTAAAGTCAGCTCTCATATTTTAAAAGAAAATTCAACCCCCAAAGAAACTTTAAACATCTCTATAGGAACTGTAAAAAAAAATGATAAAATCCGATTTAAATATTTAAAAAAAAAGATATTCACCGTGTATACCTCTAAATCTACTGCTATATATTTAGAAAAAATGAGAAATGAAATCGGAATTGAGGCTGTATTATTTAAATGCATCCCACCAAGTCCTCCGACGTGTCTCGTATAGATTACTATGCTTTTGGGTTTTTAAAACAAGCTCTTTATAAACTGCATCCCAAAACATTGGATGGACTCTGGAAGATAGTGCTCGACTTGTGGAACGAAATCCACCTCAATATTTTAGGAAACACTCTTTTATCTTTAAAATCAAGATGTAATATGATAATTCAACAAAAGGGCTATCAGACTGAACATAATAGAAACAAAATTTCTTATCTTTGTATGTAAATTTCTTTTTCCAAAATCGTTATAAAAATGTGTGACACCCTCTGTAATTTGTTACTTTTTTTAAGTTAAGCTCTCATTTATCGACATATCGCTATCAACTTGTTTTTTCCTTGAAATCGTTACAGTGTATTTAAAATGCAAAAAGATGTTCAAATATTGAGATTAAAGAAGGTACAACAAATAAATTTGAAAAGTTTTAAGAACTTGATGTGAATATATCTTATAGATTTTCAGAAATGAAAACTGTAAATGCGTTTTCTGAGAAACATGATTTTGATGATTTTTTTTACGAATCATTGCAATTTTATTAATGGTTTCGACCACCTGTGGGCATCCTGAAAGGCGTTTCCTTTCATTGTGTATCAGTGAACGTCGAGTTTTTTCCCATCAGTTTTTCCCCTTGACAATGGCTTAGGATTAGCTGAAAGCGATTGGAGTGCCTTTTTATTTATAATTTTAACATCTATAGAGTTCTTAATTTTGAAAAACAGATGCATATTTTGGCAATGTGTTTCGGTGAAGCATTTTTTAAAAGGTTTTCATAGTTTTACATCTGTTTATATACTAAAGTATTTAAATTATTTTGTTAAAAAAAATTATTAAAAAAAAGAACGAAAAATTATGCGTCAAGCATAATTCATGCTTGAATTCAGCATAGATTATTAAACACTTTCCAACACATGCAAAAAAATTGTAATGCAACTCCGATGTTAAATAAGATGAAAGAAGATATGTAAGTAATCAGTTTAGAAAACATATAACACATTCAAAAATCTAATTTTAACAATTATTGTCCATAGTTTAAAAAAGATAGTCGGATTATTTTATGCAGTTCCTGAATATGATCTATTGAATATACACAGCATTATAAAATTTAGTTCAATTAGAAAATTCACTTTTAGAAGTTTTCGCTAATAGATGGAACTTCCCTTGAATTCTTTTGTACAGTCTAATTATCTAAAGACTTTTGTAAACACCACACATTCGGCTAAAATTTAATTCAGGTAAAACACAACTTAAAACGTCTTCCAGCATTTACCAACTATAAACGGCAAAGTATCTCGTTCTTTGCTTAACTCTGTATATAATTCATTTAGGGGCTATGCATATATAAAGTTATCATTTTAGGGAGGAGGGGGGAGTCTGGCACATGATGTCGTAAGATATCTCTAGGGGGAGTGGGGGGTTGTGTTTTGATATCGTTATCATTTTTGATCCAACCAAAATTTTCTCTTCTTATTTGTAACTTGGTCTTTACATCAAAATATTATGTTATTTTTCTTAATATGTTATCTATTTTCTTGAAAATACAAAAGTTATTATTTAAATCCTTAAATGATTATAAAGTTATTCAGTTTCAAAATATGGAATACCCCAACGTGTATGCATATTTAATCCGCTGTTCAACAAAGTATAATACGAAGTATGTTTGAAATTACACTTATATTTAACAAGTAAATAAAAGAGAATGTTGTCCGCCTGTTTTGTTGATAAGAAGTTCTGTCTGCCCCACCCCGTGAGGGGACAAGTTCAAAAAGACATTATTACTGTTGAATGCATTATGCAACGAAAAGCTATTATTAAATATTTTTAAATAGTTTGTTTCTTTTAAGTGTTATTTGAGATTAAGTTGTTTCATATATAAACTGATATTTTATTGACTTCTCTCATTTGAATCAATAAAGTATAAGAAAAATAAATGTAACATATTTGTATATCACTCCAAACAAAAGAAAAAAATTCCAAAAATCTAAGGAATTGTTATACATTTTTATTATTTATTATTATGATAACGATATCATTACTGGGGGCTCGAAGGATGATAACATATCATATCGCAAGGGGGGGGGAGGGGGTCCAAAAATACCAAAAAGTTGATAACGTTATATATGCACAGCCCCTTATATTCACAAAATTCTATTAGTATACTATGTATACTGCAGCAGGAAAATGCATAGCACAATTATTATCTACCCTTAAGCAATCCATTCCCATAATCAGTAATACTAACGAATTATTTTATGCAAACCTGTATATTATCAACAGACTTTACAGACAACTCGTAATATGCAAAAATTTATTTAATCTTAAAAATGCAAAGAGAAAAATTTAAAACACACTTTCAACAGTTGTAGCTCATAACAATACTGCAACCTAATTCTTTTGTATGTCCCTGTAAATGAACGATAAATGCAATGCACATCATACTTTTTAATAAGCAACTTATACTGCATCTCAGAAATGTATATAAGGCATCATTATGTTTGAAATAGTGTAACAACATTAAAATACAGCGCAAACTTTTCTCCCCGTAAACCATTATGTAACAGAATTCTTTTGTGTGACCTTGTAAATGAATAATAAATACATTGCATATGAATTAACGTTATAATAAAAAGCTTTTATATTAAACCATTTATGCCTGGCGTCCCATTTTTGGGACGTTTCGAATTTTAATAAATTTGTATAATTTTCTTCTTCTTTATAACATGAAAATTGTATGAAATAATTATCTAATAAATGTCTTTATCTGTTTCCGAAAGATGATAGCATAAGGTTGATATTTATTTACTTAAAATGAATGCTTTTTTCGGAGTTCATAGATTTTTCGTTTTTCAAGATGGCGAAATGTAAAAAGTACGATTATGTGTTTTTTCTACCAAATATCGAAATAAATAAGTCATAATCGTAGCTTGTAGACTTATTTGAAATACGTATTTTTTTAATTGTGAAATTATATGTTCAAGCGTATTTTTTAAGCATTTTTGTAACATACAAAATATAAGCGCTAGACACAAATGGATACCTATTTTTATTAGCCATTTAGGGGGCAGTTTTTAATGTAAAATCCTTTTAAAGATGATTATGAAACAAATTATTTTTAAGCCTCAAATACAACTATTCTTAGTTTTTTATTACTAATACTTATAATGTTATTAATTTCTGTAAAGAAATAACTATATATATTTTTTAGCAATTCATAAAAATACTAATTATAGTATATTATATACTATTTAAAAGCTTATTTTAAATAAATTTAGACAAAACATATAATTATGCATATTATATTATTACAAATATTATGCATATTCCCATATTCAAAACGTTTACATTTTATCAAATAAATACAAAAAAATTTTAGCGTAATTTTTTTTAGTATTTTTCAGTTCATTTTGCAACATTTTAAAGTGATTTTGCCAACAAATTTGAGAAAAAAAAAATTCAGGCACAAATGGGTTAATGCTGAGTTAGGCATGTTTCAGTGTTCTTTATAGATGTAGTATATCAATTTCATTATGTTTGAAATTGTGTAAAATGATCAAAATGCACTGGAAGCGTTTTTTGTCATTGACTGTAATCTAACGGAATACTTTTGACTATACCTGTAAACGAGCTATAAATGCTACACACCTTATTTTCAATAGTGATCATGCTATAGTAAATGTCAATCATATAAAATTCCATGCCAACCCGAATATATTTACGAAAGATGGAGCACGGACAGACAAAGAGAAATCATAAATACTTTTCAACTATGTTGGAAAGTGTTACAAATGGGGGAATGTAGCAGTGTGGCAATTTAACAATCATCGTCAATTGTAAGAATTGCGATATATCTACAAATTCTGTTGAGAAATGCTGGTGAAATTTACTTATAAATTGTATGTTATTACCTTCTTTAATTTTCTTTTTTTTAGTATTTCTGCCTCATTTTACACGGGATTCAAGATCGTCCTTTTCAGTATTTAATTTCGTATGACTGACGAGAAGAGTTAGATAAATGATACAATCCCAGCTTTAAACTTTTGAGGTCCTATCAAGACATAAGAAATCCCGTAAGAATTTGGGCTGATATACACAAACTAAAAAGTTATATCTGATTGAATTTTTCAGTTTTTTAGTGTTTTTATAAATACATTAGAACCTGGTTAAGACGCGTTTCAAGGGATTGCGCGAAAGTCGAGTAATAATCGGGATCGCGTATTAAACGTGATTTGCATAATTTTGCAGGAATTGGGCTTAGTTACACATCTAATCCTCTAAATGAACTTTAGATCTTTCTTTTATATGTTCACAGTCGAAAATTGTGTTTTTTTACACATATTTAGATTACAATTCAACTGTATTCAAGTTTATTTGTTATAATAGGTCCGACTTTAATCATAACACAAAATAAAAATGCATTCAAGTATGGCTTTATTATCGATTAATACATTACAACCAAAAATAAAGGAACAGAAATATTTTTTTGATAATCTAATTTTTTTTCTTTTCTGCATAACACGACCCAGTTGTTAAAATCATATTTAGTACTTGTGATAATCAGCAACCTTATAATCTGCCCTTAATTTTTAATATAAGGAAAACTATCCTTATTAATATTTGTATAAAAAAGTGTTTTAGAATAGCAAAATAAACAAAACACAGAAAACATAAAAAATATATACAACCACAGTTGCATGAAATCGCGTCTTAAGCAAGATTTTTTGTCTCAAGGGACCGAAACTCCATCGCGTATTAAGCGGGATCACGTAATAAACGTTCGCGTATTAAACGTGATATTTTTACATTACTCTAATGGCCATGTTCAAGGGACCGAAAAAAATTCACATATTAAGCGGGATCGTGGTTTAACCGGGTCGGACTATATGCCATACTTTTTCTCACTTAAATCCTCTTTTCGCTTTTGCTGTAATTCTCACATAAAGTTACGTTGATGTTTCTTACTTAAATTCTGTAAATTCTTTTATGCTAAATATTCATTATATCTTCTACCAGAATGGATTTTATTATCAAATGAAACTTTACTTCTGCATTATATGTACTTGTTAGTTATCTAGAATTTAGAAGAATTTAGACCTCTTCCTAATTAACAACAGGTTTAATGGGAGAATACCAATCTAAACGTAAGTATCTAGCCATGTGTACTTTAAAATTAATTTTGACTGATATGGAAAAAACTAGTCGTTGAGGGCCACTTTTACTTATCCGACATGGATATGCATAATATAAAATATGAAATAAGAATAAAATGATCTATTACTGAATTGCGTAAAAGAAACATCCTTATAACTAAAAAAATGATAATCTTATTAACTAACGGTTTACTGCGTCCGCCGGATTAAACGTCTCATTTCCAATTATCTTTGACCTGAAATTTGAATGAAATACAGTGTAAGGAAAAATCGAAGAGTGTGACTTCATTCTTTATGCAAGATTTGTGTTTTTTTTTTTATTGTCTTTTGTATTCACTCCTTAAAATAAATAATTTCGAAAAATTTTATGTATCTTTTATCAGAACGAATATTTCGAGAGTTCGAAAAAAATAGTTCTGGATAATCGAGGTTACTGTAATTGAATAGGCTTCTTCTCATTATTAAGTACTAAGTACATACCGAATTTCAAATCTCTATCTCAATTTGTTCGAGAGATAGAGCGTTTACAGACACACACACAGACAGATGAACGGCAATTTTTTTTTTCTAAAAATATGCTTTTCGGAATCTCCAGTGTCTGAAACATGCAAATCCGTCAATTTTTTTTCCGTTTTTTAAAACGTTTACAAGACCTACCCTATACAACGCATAATGGGTAAGTAACAAGAGTTAAAATGTTCACTATACAAAGACTTTGACATCATCGTTTAACATTTAAAGATTTTGCTATTGTTATAAAAAAAATACAATAAGCAAAAGCAATTACATGCATTCTTATATTTGTATGTTGCATTAAGGGGACCAGGAAAGATCTATCTTCGCCATGTTAAATTCACCAACTTTATGTACCTTTTTCTCAGAAATGGTGAAAGATAGAGGTCTAGATTTTTTAGAGCAGTTAAAACAACATGATTTACGTATTTTAACTCACCATTTTCTTTCTAAGTGAAACTCAAAATTAATTATTAATTGCTTATTGAAAGTCATTTTTAAATTAGCATTTTTTTGTAAGATTTCACTGCCTAAAATACCAGTGGCTGAGAGGTTCTGCTCTCGAATCTGGTAGACGGGAGGTGCTGGGTTCGATCCCAATCGCGCCCGTCGGCCTAATCGTTCGGAGTTTTCGTGGTTTTCTTCGAACCTTGGATTTCCAAGCGTTAATACGGGTTAGGTTCCCTTAGAAAGACCCCCACGAAGGGCACTCCCCCTGGGCCTATATCCCTCGTGCAGATAATTGGCCGTCATAAATACAACCAACCAACCAACCACTGCCTAAAATAAATAATCCTCAACAAATCATTAAATCCCTGTGTTAAAGTATACAATATAACATAATGTACGTATTAAATAAAGATCCGAGTTCTTAAGTTTAAAAGGTATTGAAAAAAAAAGAACATAAACATGGAAAATCCAAGTTTTGAGATAAGGTCAGTTAAAGATTTAAATGGCCATTAAGCTGTGAAGTACTCTTAGAAAGAATGAATAATTCCAACACTTGTTTTTTTATACATAAACATGTGTGACACATCGTTGGAAACATAAATTTTAAACTATTTAATGATACATAAAAGTAAAAATCTGTTTTTTCCCCAAATTTAGCTTACCTACTCCCATTAAGCCATTATTTAAATTATTGCAAAAATATGGGGAAGTTATGAGAAGACTGTAAATCCCATCTAAACCAACAAAAACTGTATTTATGCTCTATAATTTTATCCACTCTTCTATTTCTATCAGGGTTCGCAAAAACCCGGGTTTTTTTGAAAAAATCCAACCCACATGGGTTTTTTCGGGTTTTTTCATGAAAAACCCAATTTCCCCCGGGGAAAATCGGGTTTTTTCAAAAGTACAATGTATGCGATATTACATTATTGTATTACTATATTATTTATATATTATATATACTATACATAAAAAAAGGCATTGTTCCCTTATATACAATATAATTGTAATGCTATTTTACAAGTTAAAGATTGTATAAATTATGTGAATTTAAATCAATTAAGTGTCAGTGTTTCTCACAAATTAGTTTTAAATATGATAGAAAATATAAAATTGTTAATTTGCTTTAAAATCAAATAAGAATACAATATTAATATTTAAAATATATAAGTAGGAAGAAAAAAAGGGATTAACTAGTCGGATGTGCCAATCCCGAAACTTTATCTCATACATGTTAATAATTCAAAATTCGCAATCACAGTACCACATCTATGCCCATCACAAGGATTGTAAAATATAGGATCATTGAATTGGATGCATTTAACAAGGAGATGTAGGTATTACATTGTTTCAAATAAATCATTGAATTTTGGAACCCACTATCTTAGATGTCCACAACCAAAATTTTCAACCCAAAACACTATAAAATCAACACTTGTTGTTCAGTTTCATTAAAGTCTAATAAGGATCTATTTACATGAAAATGAAACATAATATTAAGTTTGATTAAATTACATGCATTAGTTTTTGAAATATAGATTTTGCAAAAATCTTGAAAAATTCAGCATACCAACATTACCTGCTGTGCAATTTACACCTAAACCTAATCAGCAACAGCTTACGTCAACGTCTAACTGAATCAGAAATTTGATGAAAATCCATGCATCAATGCTTGAAATATTGCGGAAATCATACAAAATGCAGCACAACAGAGCCACTGTTGGGTGATATTCACCAAAAACCAATTAGCACCAGTTTATATCAATGTCTAACTGAATCTAAATTTTTATTCAATTCCGTACATTAGTCCTTGAGATAAGAGTTATTGCTGCAATCGTGAACAAAATGCAGCATAACAGCGCTTCCTGTTGGCCGATATACACCAGAACTTGATAAGCAACAACTTAACTTGTAACAGAATCTGAAGTTTGATGAAAATCTGTACATTATTCTTGATGTAAAGCTGTTGCAAAAATTGAGATAAATGCAGCATAGCAGCACCACCTTTTGGGCAATATACACCAAAAACTAATCAGCATCAGTTTACATCAAGGTCTAACTGAATCTAAAGTTTTGTGAAATTCTGTGCATTAGTTCTTGCGATAGAGTACCCACAAAAGATTTATTACATACAGACAGATGTTTTCTAAAAACCATCAAATCGTCTTCAGGACCCTTTTAAAACGTATAAATCCATCGTAAACTGGAAGTCGAAATTTTTTACAAATTAAGTAGGTACTTTCTTCTTGTAAAGATAGAAGAAAGTAAAGATACATACTTTTATTTTCACGAATATAGTTCATTTGAATTTTTTATATAAAGGCATTCTTATGATATGCCTTTATCTATAATTATATACTATGTATGTTTCCTACTATGTTCTATGTTAATAAAGTATTTCAATGTGCTAAAATATATTTTTATTTTACCTCAGGTGTTTATGTAATGGCTGTTATATATATATATATATTTTTCAAAATTAACTGAAATGACTTAAATTCATTAAATGTACCGGGTGTCCCAAAAAGGACTGACTGATTTTAAAATTCAATAACTTGCAAACGGTGACAGATATTTAAATTCTTGCAGGAGGGTTATGCATAAGGTCAAAAGTTTTTTTACAGTGATTTTCGATTTTAGTTCGAATTACAAACAATAGATGGCGCTGCGATCAATAGACGCTGAATTCAGGCTCGATTTTTGGTACTTCGTGGCCCGGATAATACATTTCCATCTCCTTTTTCAGTATGGAACAAGAGAAAGGACCAGAAATCGAGCCTGTATTTAGCGACTATTGCTTACAGCGCCATCTATTGTTTGTAATTCGAACTAAAATCGAAAATCACTGTAATAAAACTTTTGACCTTATGCATAACCCTCCTGCAAGAATTTTTTAAATATCTGTCACCGTTTGCAAGTTATTGAATTTTAAAATCAGTCAGTCCTTTTTGGGACACCCGGTATATGTTGTTTAAAATTTTAAATATTTCTGAAAATTGAAAAAACCCACATTATGGGTTTTTCAGTGGGCTTTTTCAAGTGGGCCCATTCTGAAAAAACCCACCGGGTTTTTTCGAACTGGGCCCAGCTTTGCGAACCCTGATTTCTATGTATGCGTGTGAAAAGACATGCAATTTAGTTTATATTTAGACTAACTTAAGGGGTTACATGTGTTTGAAAATTTCAAAAAATCCATTTTATTTTTGCTTTTTTATCTAATAGTACGATATATCTAGAATATTTTCCCAAAATTTCAAGTCAATCGGAATAAAAGTCTAGAAGAGAGAGCATTTGAAAATGCCCCTGATTAGGTTAGACCGGCAGGGAGCAACGCATGTATATTGAGGCAGCTATTCTTAGCTATTGTCTGTCTCTCTCGCTCTCTTTTTCTCACTTTCTAAGGGTCACTTATTTTAAATATTTTAACCCCATGGGTAAAGATTTATTTGAAAAAATTCAAGCGTTTGGAACGGATTTAATTTCTGATTCGAAACCCCAAATAAACTCTGTATACTTTGTAAGATACGACAGCAGGCCTTGATGGATCCGGTATAGATATGGCAGTCCTGCATGGATATAAAACTTGGCCGAAATAGACACGAGTATGCGCGGAAAGAGAATGAACATAGCATACTCGTAGCTGAGAAAAAAGCTGAGACTGGGATTCGAGAAGCAAGAATTCGTTTCAGGTAGGGGCAAAAGCATGCATTGCAGCTGCAGCAGGATCTTTGCTTTATGGAGCTGGAATCGGCGATTCTGTGTAAGTAAAAATAATTTTTTTTCTTCGTTTTATTCTTACTTAAAACTTTAATCACTGTTTTTTAAAAACACTATTTTTGAAGTCACTGGACACGATTTCTCAAAAAAAAAAAAAAAAAAAAAAAATTCCGATCTTATTTAAATTTTGCACACTTCTTCAAAAAAGGATTGTCTAGTGGTTGAATGATGTTTTTTTCCGATTTCCAATAATTTAACAAGGCTATACGTATTGTAAATTGTACCAAAAATTGTATTGTTTTGCATACAACTCTGCCAAAAATTCAAATTTCAATTTTTATTTAAATCCTTCGCTGAATCACGATATGTACTTATGTACTAACAGAAAAAATTTGTTTTTTGAATTTCAGATAAAGCTATCATGAGTTATTCTGACCCCACGAGGACACTTTCTTTATTAGAGGTCTCCGGTGCCGCAAGCTGAATTTCCCAAATTTTTTAATGAAAATTTTATAAAATAAAGTTTAAACATTTCTCTTTCATATGCTTAACATTTTGAATAAAATAGTTTATTTTTTATATTTAAAAATAAAGAAAGTACATATATGACAACTCATACAGTCATAATCTGTTATCTAAATTATTAGAAAAATATGATAAAGTTATGAGGAACATATCAATCGCACCTATTATAACAAAACAATATGACGTTCTACATGTCTTTATCTATCATCTTTTATCATCTTTTACTATTTTTATATATACGTGTGCAGATATACGTAATAAGAGAACTATACTAAGAGAACAAAAACGATAGAATTAAAAAAATAATACAAATATTTTGGCTTCCTCATTAAAAATTTACTGGTTTTGCTATTGGAAAATATTTTGCGATACATATAAGCGACAACTAACAAAAGTGTAGCATAGAATAAGAAAAGTCGCTATCGGCGTTATTGCAAAAATATGACAAAGTTATTAAGAGCCTATACATACGATCTAACTCTACAAAAAACAATTAAACCCTATATTCATATCCACATTCACATGTTTCATGTATACGTGTACAGACACATGCAATTTCATTTATATTTAGACTAATTTATGGAAAATGAGAGTTAAAACGTTCTCTACAGATACTTTGACATCACCATTTATCATTTACCATTTTTTTTAAAGTTATGAAAAATTACAACAAACAAAAGAGATTAAATACGTAAGTACATTACAATCATATAGTGGAAGAAAAGCCGTTATCGAAATTATTACAGACATATGAGGAAGTTACTAAGAATCTAGAAATCCCATCTAATATAACAAAAACAATACAACGATCTACATTCTTATCATCTTTTACATTTATATCTACATGTGAGATGTATACAATTTAGGCTGACAGAAGAAAAGCGGCAGATTTAAAACTTTTATTAGGAATATTTTGATATCATTATTTATAATTCGAGGATTTTTCTACCTTATAGAAAATTACTTACGACAAACATACGTGATTTCTCACATAAGTGTGTCAGAGCGGGAGAAAAAGCGTTATCTGAATTGTTACGAAATTATGAGGAAATTATTAGGAACCTATGAATCGCAACGAAATCTGCATTACGCTTTACACTATCTTGTCAATTTTTACTTGATTTTACATTTTCTAGAGGACCATCTTTCTTTCTTTTTTTTTCTGAGACCCTTGTAAGAATTATTATAAACATATGAGAAAATAGTTACCTATAAATTCCTCTTAACCCCTTGAAGGGCGGTGATGCCGCTACGGCATCACATAATTTTAATCCCTAATTGCCACATTGGTACCCGAATTTCTTAATGAAAATTTCACTTTTATTGAGTACGCGAAAATATACTTTTACTTGTTTATAAATAAATTTTCTTGTAAATGCTGGTGTCATTCAATTATTTCAACAGGTTACGAGTTCAAGTACCTTACCCGTGAAAGGGTTAAGACACTGCAGACGGACAATTTCTATCAAATCTAAATTTTAAAACAGTAGAAGCTCCTCCCTGTTCTGAAAGTATTTTGTTCATTGATGTTCTAGATAGGTTTCCCAAGTTTATGCATCGGTAAATATCTTTCAATGTACGAATTTAATTGAAAATGTCTTACATTATTAAAAAAATATGGACAACATGATATAAATGAAGTTTCTGTTTGAAGCCACGCCCTTAGTCAATGATGTTTTTTGAATGAAAATGAGAATTCTCGGAATCATTACCTACAGTTCACATATTTTTCTTTATAAAAAGTAAGGAAAAGAAACTGGAATTTCAAATATCTTAGAGGAATAATTCCCCCCCCCCCCCATTACCCCCTACTTCACTTTAAGCCGCCAATGACGCATAAATAAATAAATAAGTAAATAAATAAACTTCAGGAGAAATTACAAAGAGTTAAACAAATTAGAGTTAAAATAATTTCTCACTGCTCTTTAACATGCACCATTTTTATTACCGTTTTGGAAAATTACTTATATTAAACAAAAGCTATTTTTTACATAATTAATTTACATTCACCCAGTAGAAGTATAGCCAATGTGGGAATTATAGTAAATGTATGAGAAAGTCAGTCATTAGTAGATTATAAATCATATACTTACAATAACAGTAAATAAATAATTAAATAATAATTCTAAATAATAATAGTAAAAGTTGATTTGTGATGGTTCTTCTAATATGATATTTGCTGTTTTAGATAAAACCAGCAAATATTATATCGCAAAAACCATCATAAATCAACTTTTACTATTTCCATGTATGCGTGTGCAGGCATATGCAATTTAGTTTATATTTAGACTAACATAAGTAAAACAAGTATATTTTGAGTATACTTAACGAGTAGAAACATGACATCATCGTTTAACATTTACCATTTTTGCTACCGTTATGAAAAAGTGCGATAAACAAAAGCGATTTAGTACGTAAGTATATTACAATCATCTTATAGTGGGAGAAAAGCGGTTATCTGAGTTATTACTAGTAAAATATGAGGAAGTTATTAGAAGCCAATAAATCCCAACAAAAACCATATTACGCTCTATATTCTCTTATCAACTTTTACTTGATTTTTCATTTTTCAGAGGACCATCTCCCTTTTGTCTGAGGTAGCAATATCATCTCCTGATAAAAATGAGAGAGAGAAAGCCCACCTACATGCAAGAGATTCCTCAGATGATAGGAATTCTCTTGTGTAGCATCCTCTTCGGAATATGGAACAAAGGTCAAATGAGAGGTTCCTGAGAAAAAAGAAAGTAGAAAGAGAGAGGTTTTTGAAGAAGTCCTATTGTTTTGTTAGCCGTTTCAGGTCATCACTGTGACGTCATGGATGGCAGACGGAAGGAGTGAAATTGTCTTTTAACTGGTTTTCAGTTTTGGTAAAAGGTTAGTTGGGTTTGCATTCGTTTAACCGGAGGATGCTACAACAGGAGATAACATGATGCTTTCGGTGAGTACCATCTCTCTTCTTAGGAGGAAGTATCAGTGGCGGAATAGGATAACTTTCTCCTTTCACTGATGTGGTTGGAAATATGGTAAATGAGTGCTTCGTAGCAGGACTATATGGTATGGGCCGGGCAGAGGGCCTGGCGCAGTGGTGCAGCCAAGATTTTTGTTTGGGGAGGGGAGGGTGGAGGTATTTTGAATAATTATTTATTGAACAATTTCGTGGTTTTTATATGCATATGAATTTTTCCTTTCACTTTTTCTTTTACTTTTGGAGTAAAGAAGAATGTATAACAAGCACCGTAAAACGGAAAACACAGTCACCTTGATTAAATTTGCAGCAGATTATAAATTTCAAAGTTTTTCAAAGCTTCATTAAGGAGCCGAATTCCTTTAGAGTGGAATGAAAAAAATGATACTTCTTTCTCACCTTTTCTCAATTTGCACTGAAAGCCTACAATTTTTATGAATTATTTTTATGAAGTAATTTAATGCTAATTATTTTATTAACCATTTGGAAAAATGGTTATTGTCCTCGTCAGGGTAGGAAATCAAAAGCATATCTGAAGGCTTTTATTGGTTTAATCATCATTTTATTCGTTTTCTGATTGGTCTATTCAGTAATATGTATTTCCCTTTACTTTCAACAGAGATGGATACCTTCTGTTGCCACTTTGACAAAAAAGTAATAAAAACTACAATAAAAATTAATAACTCAGAAACAAATTGAGATACAGCTTTCAAACAAATTGCATTTAAAAGTACATTTTTTTTCTCTATACGACGGTGTAAAAAGTAATATTGTAGGATGTTTAGAAGTTTAAGAATGAAATTTCATTTAAAATGGGCCGTCAGATTTCTTGGAAATCTGACGATGGAAAAGCCTTTTCCCGAACAGCCAATGAAATGCTTGGATAATACGTAAGTTTCAGGAAATTTTGCAATTTTTACGTGTAATAACACTATTAATGTTTAATTCATG
The DNA here is from genome assembly GCA_963932465.1 of Maratus speciosus. NCBI lineage: Eukaryota > Metazoa > Arthropoda > Arachnida > Araneae > Salticidae > Maratus > Maratus speciosus. Next base: position 207,785,446 of record OZ010793.1, read on the forward strand.
GCGTACGTAATGTATGATCAACTCCGTGCGATTTTTTGTGACTTAAATTTTAGTCTTTAAAAAAATGATTTTCCAAATGGTCGTTGTAATTTGTTAAATTGTTTTTTTTTTCTTTTTTTTTTTTTCTTTTCTATTTTGTTTCTTTTGTTCAACTTTTAAGGGACAGTTAACTTTTTCAACAATTTTGTTTATTTTTAAAAATATGGTTCAATTGTTGAATTCACTAAATTTTAGTATTCAACTAAAAGTACTTTTTGAAAAAAAATTTTTTTTTTTTACTGCATATGTAATAATTTTTTTTACATTTTTATAAAAATTTGATTTTTTTTAATCTTTACTTACTTTTTCAAAAATTGATTTTTTTGCCCAATTTTTTTTTAAGATTTTCAAATGTGTATTACACAAGACTGCGCATGGATTTTTAGATACATCTAATATTACCTTTAATATAATTTTTTACTGATATATATATAGTGTAAAACGATGAAATCTAACACATCTTCATATACTTTTATTTTTTAGAAAATAACAAAAAAGCTGAAGGTTAATTCCATGAACAGATTTATTACATGTATAATAAAGAACATGCACAAAAAAGTTTATATCTCTATCTCAAATTGTGGATTGGCGAAATTTTGTCGTCAATCCACAGCTCTCTCTCGTTTAAGTTTCAATCAGAATATCGCAATAGATTTTGATCATGCAAAAGTCATATTCTCAACATCCAATTATTACGCATCCACTATAAGAGAATTCATAGAAATCCTATGTAAAAACAATCAAGTATGTAACGTAGCTCTATCGTACAATATTCCCCAGTTTATGGTTCAATATCCTGAAAATAAAGCCTGAAAACTTGAGCAAAGTGACGTATTAAAATTTAAAGTACGGCAATTAAATATTTTCTTCACCCATGAAAAGTGACGTATGAGAACAGAGTGATGTCATAAAATAAATGGAACTGCAGTTAATAATCTATATATATATATATATATTTCTCTTACATAGCGCTTAAATAAGGATGAATTTGTTGCTTGACGTTTGGCAACAACCGCAGTAATAAATTTAATCTGCCATATTACATTCCACCAATCAAAAGCGTGATTTCACCACTGAAACTCGCGTCATATTTTTTTTAAAATGTCAATTGTTTTCATAAAATGTAAATATATTAAAACTATTCCGTTTATGTATGCACTAATCGCGTAAGAGCAGAACACAGAATATTTTCTGAGAAATAATATTAAGTAATCTGTGTAAATAAAATGACAGTGAATAACCTTTCTTAGTAAGCAATATGTAAAACGAAATGTCTCCGATGAAGAAAATGAAGTCATTCTGAAAACACAAGATGCATTTTCATTCATGAATTAAAATATTTTACTGTAGCTATGTGAGTGACGATGTCATATTCATGATGTTTATTCCTGCAAAAAAATAGACTGGACATATTTATTTATTTATTTATTTATCTATTTATTTAAAGATTCTTGGCATACACAAAAAAAAAAAAAATTCTGAAAATTACATAATTTCCAATTAATTAAAATGATTATTTAATGAAACGCAGGAATTTTAAAAGAATTGCTTAAATGACGCTCTAATCTCGGAAGAGGTGAATAGTTCTGATGGCGAAAATGATGTCATATTTGAAAGAAAGGATTCATTCTCATATGGACTCCAAAAGTATCATGGCACACGGTAGAATTCTTTCAAAGAAACAACCGATTTCTGGGAAGTTTTCCATAGTGTGAAGGAGTTACCTCCCGGAATATAGCGCAGCAAAAGCCAGGAAATGCACAGAAACAGTTTGTTAGGAACTCTCAATAACATCATGAGCTTTAGAGTCTATATAAAACTGAAATATTTTAGTACGATTTTGTCAATATGGCGTCATATTCACCGGCCTTTACACCTAATTCAGCAAATTAAATTTCAGACCAAGAGCTGTTTTTAAACACAGTACGCTCTTTTGGCAGATGTAAGAATAGCAATGGCCATTGGTTCGTTTTACGGTCACGTGATGCATTCAGAAAATCAGCTTTTTAATCAAAAGTTTCTTTTAGACACATCAGAAAACGTGTTGTTTACGTTTTGTTATCTTGCCAAGTGTCTGAGAGATATTGTATTTTTCACGTTGAATGAACTTTAAATAGCGTTTGTTGATTTATATTGAACTTTCTTGGTATAAGATAGTGTTTTTCCAAGAGTTTTTCGAAATAAATTTAAGACGTGCTGTACAATATTATGCGCAATGAGTTTTAAATTAATTGTGTTCCAAGGTAATTTTTTAAGTTAGTTATTTTACATTTCAAAAATTGGTAAATTTCATAACGTTAAAATGATTTATGCTTGGTAGCACCAACTAAATGCATTTTTAATTGTGATTTTAACAAAGTTTTCAATTACTGTCTTTTTAACCTTAATTTTTTTTCCCATAAGTTAAAAGGATTTATTATAGTACACATTATGGCTAGAGTTGCTGCAAAAAGTGGTGAGCAAGCGAAACGTGCTGGGGATGCGTAGCGGCCCCAATGTGAATTGTGTCGGAATTCACAGGGGTTGGCGAGCGTTAGTGAGCAGGGGGCAGAGCCCCCTAGTAGTATATATTTTCTCTAATTAAATTTAATCCAAGGAACTGCTACTTCTACTTTCACATCTAATAATTATTGGCTCTTTCATTTTCAAAACAAAGTCACGTATTTGTATAACCTCTTCGGACCTGGAGTATCCTATAGGATACACATCTTTACAAATTTTTTTCCTGTATATAAATAATGATTAAAAAAATGAAAATGGTGTGAATGGAATCTTAAAAGATAGCCAAACTAACGCAAAATATCAATTTATCTGTTATAGTGCTTTTTTTGGCTGTAAAATGGGATTTGAAAATGACTTGCAGCAAAAATGAGGGGAATATACAAAAACGAAAAATAAATAATTTATTTATACGTTAAAATACCATATGTAGAGTCCATTAAAAATAAAAATTTATTAAATGCATAATTATTTAATATTTTTCAATATTTTTCCCATGCTTTTGCATGGAATCTATTTTCATGGAATGAAAATGTCCTAACAAATTGTCAAAAAATGTACTTATTGAGTCCCATGTGTCGTATATGATATATCAAAAATTAAAATTAATTTTTTTTTTGCTTTTAAATCTTTCTTAGTTATCACTTTGCAAATATAAATTCATAACTGAAGTAAAAAAATATATGAAAATAAACCCTGGGGTCTGAAGAGGATAAATAAACAGCATATAGTTATTAAAATATTCTCTAATGATGAGCTTGGTAAGCTTGAAAGTACTAAGAAGTTTGAAATAAAATGTATAATTTTAACTTGTAACATCTTTTTCATTTCTTTAGTCGCCTTTTAAGACAGTGAAGTTTTTAAAGTTCGCATTATATATTTTATGGAGAAAAAGGCCATTTAAAGTTTAATTTGTGTGGGTAATTGTGCTGAGTGTATTAACAAAATTTGCAATTTCTTGATATAATATGATATAATTGTCGTATGGGTAAAAATGACGTGTCAAAATATTCACAATTAAACAGGCTTTCATTTAATCTTAAAAAAAGATAAATCGATCTTTTTGACCAATTTTAAGGTAAACTGCCCCCTTAATTATCACAATATGAGAATTTTCCCATTTATATTACCCTCTTTAAGTTAGTCTGATAGGGGTTTTAACCCTTAAATCCCTTCATTAGCTGCGTCAGTAGCTCTCGAAATGAAAAAGTGGTGGCGACTCTACTATCTTTAAAACTAAGTTATTTGTTTAATCCTAAATTATAGATTAGTGTAAATAATTTAATATTATATGGAGCATTCTCACAATCTTTTGACTTTTAAATCCCTGAATAATAATTTTTATTTTAGTACATATTCTTGTTTTTTTTTTGTTGTTTGTTTGTTTTTTCATATACTGGGGAACATTCCATTGAATGATGGCACAATAATATTAAATTAACCTGCACACATTTTTAAGGTTGATATTATTTTTTTAACACTGTCCCTGGGTTTTAGATTCCTTTCCATCCATCCCGCTTGCTAAGCATATACAGAAAATCACTTCAGTTTTTTCTCATTCAGAAGTATGCTAGAGAAAGAATGTCTAAAATTCTTTGACAGGAAATTTACTGCGGAATTTAAATCAGAATTTAAATATCAATTTCAATCATCGTGGCTTTATTGGTAGTCTTACCGTCTCCAAGATTTATTCCTGAACTTTTCGGGGTAATTTTTTTTATTATTTTTTAATCCAGTATAAATAACTGTTTCTAAAAAGCAATGAACATTGTGGCTATCACTTAATCTTAACATGATTTGAATAAAAATAGTGGTAATTTTCCTTACCGTCCCATCCTTACCATCCCTTTTTCCCTATACCATCCCTTTTTTCCCCTTCCATCCCTTCTTTAACACCCCTTTAAGACAATGTTATACCAAAATTTTGTACTAAAAATACTACATTGTTATTATTTCTTATTTTAATGTCCTGTGGGTACTATGCAAATCCATTATAAGTAAAAATTTAGAAGAAAATAGAAAGTTATAGTGGTAAAATGGTAAGGAGAATTAAACTTGCAAGTTTAACTTAAACCTCAGTTAAATAAAAAAATTTTCGCTGCTGATCATTTTTTCTTTATTTTGAATCATGAAGGCATTCGTCTGTCAGATTACAATGTTATTTTAGCAAGTTTAATTTCACCAGATTTTTATTCCCGAAAGTCAAAATATTGTGAGAATGCCCCATATAGCAACTTATTAGCATAAATCATGATTAGATTATATAATGCATAAAATTATATGTAGAGAGAGAGTAAAAATTATTTTTATTAGGCAAATAAAGATAATTTCGTCGGAAAAAAAAAATCATTTTAATGATTTCAAATTCAATTCAATTGCTTAATATAGTAAATAATTTTCTGTATTGAAAAATGATCAGAAACGTCAGATGAACTTGTGGTCATTAATCTCCGTAGATTATTTTTATAATGTTTGTTTATACAGTAAAATATCGTTACAACGAATCACTGGGGAGCACTGATTAAATTCGATATACTGAAAAATTCCTTAAAGCGAATATTTTTATAATGAAATTTGGGAATAGGACTTTTTTTAATCCAAATAATATTCGTTAAACTGGAAAATTCGTTAAAGTTACATTCGTTGTAACGAGATTCTATAGTATATATATACACTGGTTATCAAAAATTAAGGAAAAGTCACAAAATGCTAATTTTCAAATACGCGAACACTCAAAAGGAAATAATATAATTCGAGTAATTACTATCTCTACAACACAGCTAGCCCATATAACATCTCGTTCATGTCACACATGGTCGCAAGTGTCACAGTCACTACGATGAAGCAAAAAAAAAAAGGAAATTCCATACATCTCATTATGAGTCTCAAATGATCACTATATGTGACTCCACTGAGAAGTCAATGTGGCTGCTGCTTTGTGACGAGTCACCAGGTGACTTTACAATGTACTTAAATTGTGACTCTCATGTTACTGTCATTTTTAGACTCAATTTCATAGTCATCATGAACGTTGCATCATGATAAGTCACCAAATAATATCATATGATAGTCACATGGAGACTTTTCCCAAAAGAGCACAATGGTGACTTCACAGTAGTCTCTCCTGTCACCTGAAAGTCATCATGTGACTTTAATGTGACATTATTTGGTAACTTATCACAATGCAGCGTTCACGATGACTTTGAAAATGAGCCTACAAATGACAGTCACATGAGAGTCACAATGTAACTACATTGTAAAGTCACATGGTAACCCGTCACAAAGCAGCAGTCACAGTGACGTCTCAGTGGAGTCACATATAGTGATCATTTGAGACTCATAATGAGATGTATGGAATTTCTTATTTTTTTGCTTCACCGTAGTGACTGTGACACTTGTGACCATGTGTGACATGAATGAGATGTTATATGGACTAGCTGTGTTGTAGAGATAGTAATTGCTCGAATTATATTATTTCCTTTTGAGTATTCGCGTATTTGAAAATTAGCATTTTGTGACTTTTCCTTAATTTTTGCACACCAGTGTATATATATATATAACGTTTGTTTACATATATATAATTTTTGTTTATAGATATATAGCTGCTACTCACTGAAGTTAGATGCTATAAACCTCAAATACAGAATTTTTAACGGAATTTCAACTCTAAAATGTGTGCTTCTGAAATTTAGATTTCTAATTATTTCTAATGGAAAATCTCTTTCAATAGAGGGTTTTTTTCTCGATTACATTTTTCGGATACAATGATTAATCATTGAAATAAAATTGAGATTAAGATGAATCGATGATTGATCGTACGACGATTAATAATTGAAACAACACACTTTCTAGGCTTATTATAAAAGCGAAATTTTCTGTAAAAAAAATTGGGGGGCACCAGAGCCTCTGTTTCCTTAAGCTAAAATTTGGCCCAGGCATTAAATAATACCCATTATGGCCTTTGTCGTGGGACAGCGGATCCGGGAATTCTATTAGGAAAATTTTGAGATAATATATTTTCCTTTTTTGATTTTTTTTCTTTAAAAAGCCCATTTAGAATTAATAATAATGAACGAAAAAATTCTTTTTATTATTTACTGTTGTTATTATCATTATAGAAATTGTAGGAAAATATCCTCAGAATCACATTATGTTTTGTAATTTCCCACCCCATATTAACTTAAATTCATGCATTTAGTAATAATTTTTCTGTCAAACGATAAAACTGTAATATAAACATGAGCAGATTTCATTTTATAACCACTAAATTAATTTATTTTATAATTGAATATTTTTACATGTTAATATAGGTCTCTAAAAATAAAAACATCGAACCAAGTAATCTCGAATGCATAAAGATGCCCCTGATGATAATTATGATAATTATAGTTTCCAATATGTGTTTTACGGAAAACATTTTTTGACCTATCTACTTGTGATAGTGATCTCAATTTTGTGATATGGCTGGCAAAATAAATTATTAACCCATTGCCGAGGGAAAATTAATAAATTGGTGCCATTATTCTAAATTGATTACCAGATTTTAGTTGTTATAAAAATTAAAGTACGAAAATCCTTTTCAATGGCAGTATTTTCAGGCTTCAAGCCATGTAAAATTTTGTTCCAGTTATTATTCCGATTCAGCAAAAATAGAATTTTTGATTTTGATTCCGATTTTTGTGCCATTAAAAATAATGGTTTTCGGTTTGGTTTCAATTCGAAATCGAAAGCCCATTTTCATATAGCGTCAAAAAATGTACAGTTAAGGAAGCAACAGCAGTTTCTAAATCCTATTGTTAAAAGTTGATATGGGTGTACTTTTTTTCCCGATGCTTTATTTATATTTATATTTATATTTATATTTATTTATTTTATTTATTTTATTTATTTTATTTATTTTATTTTATTTATTTTATTTATTTATTTTATTTTATATATATATATATTATTTTATTTGTAGTATGGTTAGCTATATGTTAATCGTTTTCTTTTCTGGGATTCTTTAGTAACGTTAAGTAAAAAAAAAAAGAAGAAGAAGAAGAAACTTAGAATACTTTGTTTACGAAAGTCAGCTATTAAATTTATTTTTATTGCTTAATCAAATTATACTTATCTATTGAAAAAACTACATACAAAAGAAATATATTTAAATCATCTCAGTATTTTCTAGAAAAAGCTACGTCAATATCAACTCTTTTTTATATGATTTTTCTTACGTATTGTTTTTCAAGTGTTCTTTTTTTTTTTTTTTTTTTTTTTGCCATTTTATGGCCAAAAGTTATACAGTATTTTATAGTTTTTTTTTTCTTTTCAAAAATTCTTTTTCTTTTTTTAGAAATTGCGAAATTTTAAATTGACTGTATTTCGTTGTCGTATGAGTTTATTTGAAAGGAATTTTTTTTTCTTTTTTTTTTTTTTTTGCCATTTTAAGGGCTTTTTTTTTTATGCAATTAAATATGCTTTTCAGATATACAAAGATACGCTGTTGCAATTGTCTGAAAATCAGTTCTTGGATATTTTTAATTTGATTAAAAGACTATCTTCCGATTGTAAAAAAAAATTAAATGAAAAGGCTAAGGATTCAATAATTAGAAATTAACGGTTTGATTTATTAATTAAAAAATAAAGTGCTTCGAAAGGAAAGCTAAACGAAACCCTCTGTGCGATCGCGATCACACAGAGGGTTCGCACACTTACCCACTGGTTTAGGTTATGGTAACAGCAAAGAAAAACAAGTAAGAAAAATCATGCGTTAAGCATAAATTATGTAAAACTTTTCAACACTTCCTGAATGCTTTAAACAAACCTTGTTATTTAAGGAAATAAGGTAAATAAAATAACTAAGTAAATATTTTAGAAAACGAATAAAACATTTAAAAAACTGATTTCAGCAGTTACCGTCCATAGACAAATATGTATTCCAATTGTTTTGAACAGCCCTGTATTTGATCTGTAGGTTGATACATATATACTATATAAAGGGGAAATTTCAATTAGCAAAAAAACGCATAACAGGTTGAAATTTCTCTTTCAGCAATTTATACTAATGGATGGAAACATACTTGAATACTTTTGTACATCCCTGTAGTTTACCTACACTGAAAAAAAAAGGAGATTCTACTGCCAATCTAGACGCCAGTACTATTTCCGTATTTTAACGGAAAATTTCCCCCCTTAAATTCCTGAAAAACGGAAAATTTTCTGTAATTTATGGGGAAAAATTTCCGTAAAAAATACAGATTTCTGGAATTTATGGGGGAAATTTCCGTTAAAATGCGGAAATACTACTGGCGTCTCGATTGCCAGAAGAATCTCAGTTTTTTAATCCGTTTTTTTTTTTTTTTTTACAGTGTAGTATCTCTATTAACCGCCACTATTTAGCTAAAATTTAATTAAAACTAAAAAACTCTTAAAACAACTGAAATCATATTTCCAGAAATATCATCCATAGACGACCGTGTATCCAATTCTTTGCGTGACCTTGTATATCATTTTATCTATATTCTAGAAACATTTAGTAAAGTAAATGCAGTTCAGCGTAATAAAAGCATAGCTCATTTAAAAATCACCTTTAAGCAATTTACGTTCATACCCATTAACCGTTAACAATTCTTTTGTTTGTGTTTTCCTACATATGAATTATAGCATTTATGCACACCATATAGTATGCATAGGTATAGTGAAACATAAAAGCGCATATCATAATTAAAAATGCATTTCCTGAAATCATGGCTAATGCACAGTACTTGGGATACAATATAGCATTTGAAATTTTTTGTGTTTCCCTGCAAATGCTATGCAGATCGTATTATACATGAAATAACATATGGCATTCCTCATAGACGTATATAAGTTTGATTATATATGAAATAGTTTAACATAATTAAAATACGCCGTTAACAATCCCCCTCCCCCTATGTCATTAGTAACGGAATTCTTTTGCGTGGCCTTGTAAATTAATACTAACCTTTCTTTGCATCGCATATTCTACAGAATGCATATTTTAGGGCAATTCATAAATGCATATCAATTTTATTATGTTTGAAAGCGTGTAACATCATTAAAAATCATTTGGAACGATTTTTCCCCATTGGCTGTAATGTAACGGAATACTTTTGACTGAACTAAACATGCTACAAACTTCATTTGAAATAGGGATCCTGCTATGGAAAACGTCAATAACATCCAAAAATTTCAGGGCAATCCGAATATATTTACGATGGTTAGAGCGCGGACAGACGGTCAGACAAATCGAAGTCATAAACACTTTTCAACTTTGTTGGAAAGTGTTAAATACCATTATTTAGCCTATCGATTCAGGATTTCTAAATTGTTTTCTCAATATGTAATATAATCATAATTTAATTACTGTTAAACTATTAAATGACAAAAGAGTACAAAAAAAATATTCTTTATTTTAAACACTTCCCAACAAAGTTGAAAAGTGTTTATGAATTCGGTTTGTCTGTTAGTCTGTCCGTCTGGCCATCTGCCTGTTTGTCCACACTCTAACTCGCGTAAATATACTCGGATTTTCATACAATTCATATATGTTAATGATGTCCACCATGGCATGTTCGGTATTGAATATGAAGTGTGTAACATTAATAGTTTATTTACAGGGGCACTCAAAACGATTCAGTTACATTATGGTCAATAGAGAAAAATCGTTTGCTGAGTATTTTAACCCTTTATGTACTGAATTATGAATTAGTGAAAATTTTATCTTCTAAAGCATTTTTCGTGAATTGTTTAAACTACATTAGATGATTTACATAATCATTTAATAAATTTTAGAAAGATTGCAGAAGGATTGAAGGATTTAAAAGGATTAATAAATTTGAATTTATAGGGATTTTGTACAATATTTATAACCCCGCTCAAATCTTTTATTTTAAATATTTTTCTTAGTATTTTGTAGAATTTGAAAATGTGCAAATATAATGTTCTTACAATAGAAATAATAGAAATATTTCCTAATTGAAAAATCCTCCACCCCCCCCCCCCCCCCCAAAGCCAGGAAAGCTGAAAAGATGCAAAGGCAAAAGAAATCATCCTTTTTAAAATATTTTTGTTTTGTGTAACCAATAATGCTTTTGGAACAAGATAAAGTAATGTATCTAGAACTCATTATAAACTGTATTACAACTAATTGATGCATTAAATTAATTTTATAATATGTTATTTTAATGGTATTTATTGGCGTTATGTTATTTCAAATGAATTGAAATTAATATGCATCACTGAATTTCAACACAGGATTATTACTATAGAATAGTACATTCGTCGCAATTTTCGTTCATTTACAGGGACACACAAAAGAAATAGCTTACAGTACTGAGTTTGAGCAATAATTTCTTGAAGCGCATTTTCAATTTCGGTATGCGCTTTTAAAATGAACTAATTTTTTGCATGTTACTCGTTGTATATAAAATCCATAGCTCGTACACAGGGTTGCGCAAAAGAATTCGCGTACCATTCTCCCTATCAGCGAAAATTACTGAAGGTGAATTTTAAACTGATGTATGTATTTACTCACTGAACTAAGTTTTTGCATGGATGTACACTGTAAAAGACAAAAAAAAAAAAAAAAAAAAAAAAAAAAAAAAAAAAAAAAAAGGACTAAAAAACGGAGATTCTACTGGCAATCGAGATGCCAGTACTATTTCCGTATTTTAACGGAAAATTTCCTCTATAAATTCCAGAAAAACGGAAAATTTTCTGTAATTTATGGAGGAAAATTTCCCTAAAAATACGGATTTCTGGAATTTATGGGGGGAAATTTCCGTTAAAATACGGAAATAGTACTGGCGTCTCCATTGCCAGTAAAATCTCCGTTTTTTTTTTTTTTTTTTCTTTTTTTTCTTTTCTTTTACAGTGTAGTAAATAGATTCAAATCTATATATCATACACGAAGATGCTTAAAGAATTCGGATAATTTTCCGATTGTAGATGGAAATTGTTGTAATTAGATTTTCAAATGTGTTATGCGTTTCCAAATGGTTCAACTATACATCCTATTTCAACTTATTAAACGGTGAATTTTTGTTATACTATTCTGAATGTGTTGGAAAGAGTTTCATAATCTATGCTCGACGCCTGATTTTTTCTTTCTTGTTTGTTTATATTTTCTAACTTTTCAGTGTTTGAAGCGTTTTGTTTTTACAGTTTCATAGATATATTTTGACGAAAGTGATTTGGTGCTTAATTAACTCCATTATTTTTGTAACTCGTATAGAATTGTAACCAAAAAAAATATTTTGCGATTTATCAAAGGAAAATATCTTAAAATTAATTTACTAATTTATATTTAAATTCCAATGATGTTGCTCGCACCTAGCATCGAGACCTGGTGCGTTTTGTAGCTCTATACATAAAAGTTAGAGAACCGAAAAAAATTCTCTGTTAAAATAATATTTTATGTACTTTTTTATACTTTTAATTTTTTATTATTACATATTTATTTGTTTATTTCATGCCAAAAGTGAGTTAAGTCGCCAAATATGGCGCTACTATTTTTCCGCCCGCTTTATCCAAAGAGAAAATGTACAGAACATATTACTAGAATTATATCAGATTGCGATTTTTTTTTTTTTTTTTTTTTTTTTTATAATTGATAGCATAGGAAACAAATATTAGGTTTTTATTTTTTTTCTATGCAGACAATAAATATATAACTAATAAATATAATTCTATAAAAGCTTCGGAGATCATTGAAAACTATTTTTTAGTGAAATACAAAATAAGCAAACTTATTTTCTTTTGAAATCGAATGAAATAAAGTTTCGAGTGTTTAAAATGAAATGTTGCTGTATTAAATGGTCCTTCGGTAAAAGTAATCAAAAAGTAAATTAATATTTTTACACAATTTAGAAAAATTACTGTGGCGAAATAGGTCGAACACTGCAATTTCTAGCTATTACAAATTCAGCAATGACATTTGGCTAGGGTTGCCGGAGAGCTCTACTTTTGAAAATAAACGCTAACTGTTTCCCTGCCAAAAATATGAATATAAAGTTGCAATTTTTCAAAATCAAATTCGTAGGTTTTTGAAGGAATTTTCAAACTGTTTTCAATATTTTATACTTATTAATAACTAATTTTTATTTTGAAATGCTTTTCTTTAAAAAAAATCAATGTTAATAGTCCGATAAGTGATCTCGAAAATTGCATTTTCAGAAAGTTATGCTGCTGTGTAATCAAGAAATATTATTTTAACAGAAAAATTTTATCGATTCTCAAAGTTCATAATATGGGGCTTTAAAATGCACCAGGTCTCAGTGCTAGGTGCGAGCAACACCAAAAGTGGTTCCCTTGAGAGTGTATAGATACTATATCTAATATCCATGATTGTTTTTAAATTGTTAGTTGTATTTTTTACTACATTGTATTATACGTTTATATTATACTAGCAAAAGCCGCAGCATTGCTCGTGTAATAACTGAATTATGCTCCGCGGGGCAATTTTGTGCCTATTTTTATTAGAAGAAATAATATACTGCTACGGATAATACAAAAATTACTAATTAAGCGACAGTTTAACTTAACTTGATTATTACACTGCATTAGGCAAAAATGATACTTAAATTAATGAGAAGATTATTTCTAAATAAATGATAATATAGAATGCATTTTGAAGTTTTTCGTGCTCATATTAGTTTATATTTGATGGTTTAAATTTGTTAAAAACCATTCTTAGCACGCACTTACATTTTAAAAGTTACTATCATTCCAGTCTACTACACCCTTCTGGTGGTAGTGGCACCCACATAAAATATAGATTATGTTGGAGCGGGGACTGTCACCACCATTAATTTGCCAACATTATTTTTGAAATCGGTTTGTTATTTCCTGAGACTCCACAAAAATCGTAATTTAGAAAGTTTTTAGAAAGCTTTCCGCTCATTTTACCCTCTTAAATTTTTCTTAGAGAGCATTTACATCTACTAAATATCTATCATGCCAAATTTTAAGTTTCGATCTTTACCAATTCAATAGAATTCGTAATTTAGAATATATTTAGAACGCTTTTCACTCATTTCCGCGTTTTAAATTTCGGTTTCTTTTTCAACTGTTCTTAGAGAGCATTAACATATTAAAAGTAACTACATGTCAAATTTCGAGTTTCTATCTTTAACAATAGTTCATTTATATGGGTACTCAAAAGTATTCCGGTACATTATAGACTATGGGGGAAAATCACTTGCGGCGTATTTCAATAGTGTTACCCAATTTTAAACATAATGAAATTTATATAAATTATTGAGGTACATTAGAACATGGTTACTATGTAATATGTTATGAGTAGCACTTACACTACGAGTCAAAAGTATTTCGTTATATGTTCCATGAAAAATCGTTTGCTGCGTATTTTAATGATGATAATCTGTTACAAACATGATGAAATTGATATGAACTTCTGAGGTGCATTAACACATGCTTTCTGTAGAATATGGAGTGCAAAGTATTTTACATTCATTTACAGGGTCACACCAATGAGTTCGGTTATATAATGGTCTACGTGGAAAACCTATTAGCAGCGTATTTTAATTATGTTGCACTAGTTCAAACATCATGAAACTGATATACATTATTAAGATTTACATGCTACAAGATTCTTAGAAATGAATATGATCTGCATTGCATTTATTATTATGAACACATAAAAGATTTCGGATACAATACTGCATCCGAATATTATCTATTAGGTACGATTGTTGAAAGTGCGTTTTCGGATATGGAATGCGTTTTAAAGTTAGATAAATTTTTGCATACTACGTGATGTGTATAAATTCTGTAGGCATATACAGGGCTACACAAAATAGTTCGTAAGCATTACTGAGAATGAGTGTGAATTGCTTAAAGGTATTCTTTAATTTTAATTATGCATTTTCAAGCTTAGATAAATTTAGTATACGAAGGCATGTTTGTAGTATTTAAATAAAATCATATACAGAACTATGCAAAAGAGCTGGATACATGGTCGCCTATTTATAGTAATTTCTGGTAGTGGGATTTCGTTAATTTTAAGCGGGTTTTGGATCTGAATTAAATTTAAGCTTAATATGTGGCGCATATAAAAATCTGTAGGTAATATACAGAGCTGTAGAAAAGAATTCAAGCCCGTTTTCGTCTATTGTAGAAATTGCTGAAGGTGAATTTTAAACTGTGTTATGATTTTTCTGACTAAATTAAATTTTAGCATACTAAGCCGAATATATACAAACATATAGATCTTATACAGTACTGCACACAATAATTGGAGTACCTTTCTGTCTATGTGCAGTAATTGTTCAAACCTGGTTTTAAAATGTGATATGCGTTTTCTAAAATGTTTACTACCCTATTAAACTGCGAAATTTTTCTTACGTATTCTGGAAGTGTTGGAAAGTGTTTCATAATATATGCTTGATGCATGATTTTCCTTTCTTGCTTAAAATTTACCAATGTCATTTCGGTGAAACTTTTAATATCAGTAAAGGCTATGTTGGATGATTTCTCGATGTAAGATAATACATATTCGCTGTTTCATTCGCGATACTGTTTTTTTTTTTTTTTCACTAACTAGGAGGCTCTGCCCCCTACGAGCTACGCTCGTCAACCCCCGTTCAGACACCGCAGTCTCTAAAATTACGCTAATTTGATCGGCTTTAAAAAGATTTCGGAAGATTGAATTACAATTTAAAATCATTGGCGATCTCCCTATAAACGGATTTCTATTCATTTCTCTTTGATTGGGGAATTTTAAGGCCAAATCTGTGTGGCCAACAAAAAATGTTCTAAATTGTGTTTTTTGTGATAATGAGGGGTCTACCATTTTAAAATTTGGCATGGTAATTACTTAAAAGATGCAAATGCTTTCTAAGAACCGTCGAAAGAAAATTCCAAATTTAAAAGGATGAAGTGAGCGAAAAGCGTTCTAAAATCGTTCTAAATTACAATTTTTATGCAATCTTATGAAATACTAACCCGATTTCAAAAATAATGGTTGCAAATTGGGGGTGATAGAACCTGCTGAAACATAAACTACATTTTATGTCGGTGCCACTACCACCAGAGGGTTGCAGGAGCTAAAAACGTTCTAAATTGCGATTTCTGTATGAAGAGGATAGAAACTTGTAATATGGCATGGTAATTACTTATAAAATATAAATGCTCTCTATGAACAGTCGAAAATAAATTCGAAATTTAAAAGGGGTGGAGCGAAGGGAAGGGCCTTAAATCGTTCTAAAATTGTCCCAAAATACGATTTTTATGCAATTTCAGAAAATAATAAACAGATTACAAAAGTAATGGTTTCGAATCAATGATGATAGTCTCTGATTCTACACAGACTATATTTTATGCCAGTGCCACTACCACCTGAGGTTGGAAGAAGCAACAAACGTTCTAAAAAAGCATTTCAAAAATTTGTAAATTACATTTTCTATGGAATATTAGGAAATACAAAAACTATTTCAAAATTAATGTTGGTAAATTAATGGTGACAGATCCTTTTTCAACACAGGCATTTTATGTTGGTGCCACTACCTCCAGAGAGGTGGTAGACCGTTAGACAGTGTTGCCAGATTGGGGACTTTTTTAATTCAGATTATTTGACTGTCACCACTTTTTTAAAATAGTATAATTTGCCGTATTTTTCAGAATTTGTAATCTAACTTTCAATAGACGGAATATTTCTATTTCAAAAAAGCGGTGGCAATCAACAATCTGGGGACAAAAAATTCCCCAATCTGGCAACACTGCCGTTAGACAAGAAGCTTGGAATTTGACATGATGGTTAATTTTAAGATGTAAATGTGTACTAGGAACGGTTTATAAAAAATTCAAAACTTCAAATGAATTCTGAAATGAGCATAAAAGCTTCAAAATACTTTTCTGAATCATCATTTATTTAGAATTAGTTTTAGTTCTTCTTATTAATTTAAGTCTCATTTCAGTCTAATGCAGTGTAATAATAAAGCTTAGCCAAACTGTGGCTTAATTAGTAATTTTTGAATTATTTCTAAATGTATAATTTCTTCTAATAAAAATTAGGCACACAAATATCACTTGGCCTATTTCAACTATTACGCCGTGCGTACGCAAAGCCGTGGGTTTTGCTAGTACAAAATAAAATGATTAAGTTTAACGGAATCCGGAGTCTTGTTCTAAAGACATTTCTGCTTTTAAAATTAGAGAATACAAGAAATTTATCAGTATTATGTCCGTTCTTGGCTTTGTTCTTTTGGGCACATGCGTTAAAATGGCATTGTTCGTTCCTAAATCTTAATTAATAAATATTTTCATTTTTGGCAGCTTACTTAGTTTCCGTATACTTAAATTCTTATTTAACTTTTGACATGATTTTTATAAAAATGTTAATGTTACATAAAAGTTAATTCATAAATTTAATAATAATTATTAGTTAATATAATAATAATAAATTAATCACAATAATAATAATTTAGTTACTAATAATTGAATATTAGTCAGGTTAATCTAATTTATAATAATAGTTTTATATTTTAATATTCATAGTTGTATAAGTATGTAATGATCCCTGCTAAAATTCTGGTGGAAAGATGATTCTGTGTAGAAAATATAGCATGAGCTTGAAGATGTGAACCCATGTTATACTGCAAAACAGCACCGAAAACTGCCGATATGCAACAATTAAAATAATAAAACTTTGTAAAAAATCACCGACCTTGTCCCCTTACGGACACGTGTTACTTTAGCTGATGACGAGCTGTTAATATTTTTAGCTCGAAACACGTCCTGTGTATTGCTTTTATTTTATGGTGATTTTTTTTGCAAAGATTTATTATTTTAATTCCATGTTATATTACCCGTCGAAGTCGTATCAACCGAGAGATTTTATTTGAAAGGCATCAAAGATTATCAACGGTGAATTTCTCCGATTGTTGACAAAAAAGTCAGCAGATCTTATCAAAACATTTATTATTAGAAATGTCAAGTTCACAGATTTGATGGGCAAACTTTGTTGGATAAGAATTCTCTTAATTACATGTTAGATTCCGTAATGATTTATAGTATTTTGATGCCAGTTCATCGTAGCTCATAAGAGTTCAATAAGAAACTCGATAACAACTCCATACTAGTTCAATGCCATCTCAAAACAATTCAATTTAACCACTCCAAATTAAAACGCCATAAATATTATATAGCACTCTGGTGTTACGCGGTTTTGGATGAGAATAAAAATGCGAAAAATCAACTCTCTGACAGCTTTTATCGATCACGGCGTAAAAAAACAAAACCCTGGAAAGTCGAATATCGAAAAGACCACTGAACCAATCAGCGCACCAACCTGAAATCGTTACTGGTATATGGAAAAATAATGATACGGTGCCGATTTTGACGCTGAAAATTTCAGAACGCGTCCCTTTGAAAAATAAAACTAGGCTTACAGTTTAAATGTAATATTTTAAAATAGAATGAGTTATGATATTGGGAAGTTAAGCTACTACGCGTAGAAACAATTAAATTTCAGTTAGGGAAAGGAAAGAAAAAATATTTTTAAGTGAGTATAAGTAAGCTAAATGATAAAAAATATAGAATTTTAAAATATCTTATATGCTTTCCTCTCACAAAAAAAAGACTAGAAGACTTAGAAGACCTTAAGGGTGAGTTGAGGTTAAAAGCTGTTTAATTGAATAATTACGAAGAAAGTTCTTAAAGAATGTATTCCTAAGCAATTTTGAGGAACTTCTATATTAAAAACTTGTTTTAAACAGTTAAAATATATCTCAGAGAGAAGAACACTTTTAGATGTAAAAGTCCAAACATATCTAGTTGCAAAAACTTTTATCACAGGAGGTAGGTATTTCTTTTTAGAATTTTAATAAAAAAAAACACCAACAGTATCAATAGAAATATTTTCAAAACAGTGATTTGTGGATGGCATAGCTTGTAAGAAGCCAAATCTCTTTGCTTAAGTTTTTTTTTAATATCACAGTATTTAACATATTGAAGTTATATAGAGAGTGACATTAGGCCAAACATTATTTAGGGAATAATATTTAACATTTTTGGATACCAGTACAAACAAACTTTTCACGAGCAAGATCTAACAATTGTTTTTTTAAAGATAGAGAAACGACTACCTTGTCTTTTTTACAATAATTATTCTGTTTTAAGTTTTATAATTATTATTAAACACATTATCCTTTTAATGCATCTCTATAATGCCAGTGTTTAAAAGCAAACAAAAAGTAAAATAGCAAAATAGTAAAAGCAAAAAATAATCATCATTTTTAACTTTATTTAATCAAACAAGGGATGCATGATCAATGTGAATTGTAAATTTTAATTCATGAAAATAGTGGTGAAAGTTATCCAAAGTGTCCAAAATAGCAAGGCATTTCAATTCAGTAATAAGATAATTCTGTTTATAATTTTCAAAGCTCCAAATAATAAGCATTAGGATGTAAAAAATTATTTCCATGAAGTTGTTTTAAAGCAGCATCTACTGCAACCTTCGAAGCATCGACAATTAGATGAAGAGCTAATTTAGTACATAAATTTTGAGAATTGGTTTACCAATTCAATTATTTTTTACATTTTGAAATATATTTTAACAATGTGAATCCCATTCCCATAGGGTATTTTTCTTTAACAATCTATTATCCCTTTATGTACTGAATTATGAATTCGTGAAAATTTTATCTTGTAAAGTATTTTTCGTGAATTGTTTAAACTACATTAGAATATTTACATAATCATTTAATAAATTTTAGAAGGATTTTAGAAGGATTGAAGGATTTAGAAGGATTAATTAAATTTGAATTTATAGGGATTTTGTGCAATATTTATAACCTCACTCAAGTCTTTTATTTTAAACATTTTTCTTAGTATATTGTAGAATTAGGGAATGTACAAATATAATATTCTTACAATAGAAATATAGAAATATTTCCGAATTAAAAAAATTCTCCCCACCCCCTCATCCAACACCAAGAAAGTTGAAAAGATGCAAAGGCAAAAGAAATCATCCTTTTAAAAAGATTTTTGTTTTGTGTAACCAATAATGCTTTTGGAACAAGATAAAGTAATGTATCTATAACTCATTCTAAACTGTATTACAACTAACCGACGTATTAAATTAATTTTATGACAAGTTATTTTAATGGTGCTTATAAGTACCGTCAGTAGATAAACGGTTAATGGGTTGTCTAAGTTCTGCATATTTATTTATGAAAAATGTTTTAATATAAATAAAAGCGTTTTAAATTTGTTTTTAGCATTTTTTTACTCATCGTATGGTTAGTACTTTACCTACTTATTATACAGTTCATGATACATATATATATATATATATATATATACATAATATACATATACAGTTCATTATACATCTATTAATCTATTTCTAAAAAAAAATATCTTTATTTATACTATCCTTCAAATAGCATTCTAAATCCACACAATGCTTTTGAATAGTTTGTAAATAGATATTTAATATACATATTTTTTATTATTAAAGCGGAGATTATATAAAAATTCAAAACTATTATTATGGAAATTTATTGTTTAATACTTTGTTTTCCTGTGTGGTATTAAAATGTGCATTTGGAACTTTTTTTAAATTAAAATATTTCTTCTGAATCTCGCATAGCTTCATGTAAAATAGTTCCTATTTCATAAAATCCTACTGCATTTTCAATATCTTTTTAGATATAGGATCATTCCACGTAAAATGAGCAAAAATTTTTAAAAAGTTCGTAGCCACATAGCAACAGATTTTAATAAAATTTGATATACAGGTTCAATTCATATTCAAATAGAGCTCTGCAAAATATCTTCACAAAAAATAAATTATTTTAGCAGTTTTGGACATTTAAAAACTTGTGATAAAGAATGGCATGTGTGCAATCGTCCAAAGTTGCAGGTTTGAAGTTGTGTATCTTGAAAACTATTTAACTGAAATGATTTTTTTTAATAATGTGACCTCTGAAAAATTATCTTCTTATTTCTTGAGCAATAATAATCGGGTAACACCATGATTATTCTTTAATTGGTTGTAAAAATTGAAAATTTGCAAATTTTGAGAAAATTAAAAACGTAATAAAAATTAAAGGAATTCAAAAACATCTGAGAAATTAATGCCTGATGTAGTTTTACATATTAAGATCGAATTACTAAAGTTTTTAAGTTGCCATGTATTTCCTTCACCTTTAAAAAATTTTAGAAATATTTAAAAAAGTGACAAAATCGTAATTTTTCCTCTTATTGACAGGTAAAAAAAACAATGAAGGAAATGTCCCACATTACAGTTATTGCACAGACATAAAGATCAATAAGTCCATAATCTGCTAAAAAAATTTCAAGCATGCCTTTTTGATTCCTAACGTCAGAAAATTGGGTTAAAAAAGGCAATATTAACTATATTCCATGAGCTATTTTTTTTTAAATTCACGCGCGTTTCTTAAAATATTGCACGATTTCAAGGTGAAAAAATTTAGTGCTGCCATCTATTTTCTGTATGTGGGTTTAGAAATTAATATATAATTTTCTGTTCAATTGAGCTTTTTTTTCTACTTTAATTAAAAATCTTCTTGAGGAAAAAATAAACTGAAAGCAAGTATAAAGGTTTTTATATTTAAAATATACACTGTTATCTATAATATCAAAAGAATTAAAAGTTTAAAAAAGCTTTCTTTCACGTCGAAACAAGTGATAGAAATATTGCATTTTATCCTCAACATTTTTTACTATCTATTTTTTTTTCTCATTAAGGAATAAAAAAGGCAAGAATGAAAGTTTAAATATCTAATATATATACTTTTAGCTATAACGTCAAGCAATTTTGATATTGTCAGAGGTGTCCTTCATCTCTATAGAAACGTTGCATTTTTCCCTCAAATTTTTTCAAAAATAATTTTTTTCTCATTAAGGAATAAAAATACAATTACTAACTTACGTCAATCTGTTACTTATCCTTCATTCCTAATTATAAATAATTTTTAATATAGTCTTTGCATTCTTAAGCCAAATAACCAAAATTGAAACTTCAAGCATGTAGCCAAAACCACGATTTTGCATCAACTTTTAATATAAATTTTAATACTTAAATAAACAATCCTAAAATCTATTATTTTACATTTACTCATAAATAGATATGATCTACTTACAAAATGATTTTCGTTAAAATCTGTGACATGTCTGCCACAGG
The DNA here is from genome assembly GCA_963932465.1 of Maratus speciosus. NCBI lineage: Eukaryota > Metazoa > Arthropoda > Arachnida > Araneae > Salticidae > Maratus > Maratus speciosus. The sequence continues at coordinate 207,807,161 of OZ010793.1, forward strand.
TGATTTGCTCATTTTGTATGGAATGACCCTATACGGTTACTGAAAGTAGTATGGCATATTACAATTCAGAATTTAATGCAAAACGTCTAGTTTTTATTGTATTTACACTGTATTTTAATATTTTATTAAATGTCTGAAGTTTTATCAATTTTAACCTGTTAATTGAATTCAGTTTACACCAGAAATTAAAAAAATTGCCAACTTTATGCTAAAATAAACACCCTTCTCTTCAATTTAGTAATTAAATTTAAAAAGCAAGTTAATGACGATTTGTTAACATAAAAAAATTAAATTACTCTTGTCAAACAAAGTACGCAAAAAGGCATTACCTAATAGAGATTGCCATAGACACAATTTAACTTTAATTAATCTCTAACTTTTCTTTGTGATAGTTAAACAATTAATTTTTTCTTCACATTATTTTTCGCTCGTTACACACTCGAAAATTCGGTCTTTCACACAATATTCTGATTTGAAATATCAATGAACATCCGTTAGCAATTTTTGAACCTTTCATGCTTTTGGTGCTGGAATGTTTTCTTTTTGTTCGTCCCTATCACTTGCATTTTCTTGATCTCTCAATAACCAAAGTTTCTTTTGAAGAAATAAGGTACCAAATAAATTTCGATTCTGTTCGGTCAATGTGGGAAAAAATTGTCTATATTATCCGATGAGTAATGCACATTAGCTGGTGTCCTTAATGTTAATTACAAATGGAAATTGATGGAGAAAAGGAAATTTTCTTCATTAACTAAAGATACGTCTTAAGCGGAGATACAATAACGACAGTCCACTGTAATACGAAATAATTCTAAGTCATCTTCTGTTATAGTTTTGCAAAGAACATGGACCTCGCTATATAAAAATCGGAAAATTTATATGCTATAGGTTATGAATAACACCTTTTGAATACTTACTTACTTTTTTTATGGCGATTTATTCTCATAACAATGCGTTTTTCAACATATCTAATGGAATTGCACTTGAACAATCTCTCAGACAAGTTTTTCTTAAAATAAATACTAATATTAATAATATGTGCCATTTTTCCAAATATTCTGTAATTCGTCAATATCTTGAATAAAATGTAACGCAGTGAAGCCAAAAACTAGTTTAAATGGAAAATATTTAGCTTCGCTAAAGAGAATTGAAAAAGTATTTTTTCTTGAGACAATAGTCGATTAAATATAATTTTACTGTTAAATAGTAATTTACTCGACATTCTAATGAAATTACTATAAAATAACCAATATACATACTGTAATATTTCCCCAAAATCCCTTAAATGCACTACTTTTTGTTGCTGTTGTTGTTGTTTAGATAATTGCCGGAAAATTTTGATGGAAAATAGGACGCCATTATTACACTTAGATAAATCTATTCAATAGACATAAACGCTATCTTGTGAAATACAAAGTGTCCCTGAATTCATGCGCCAAACTGTTAAGTAAGGTAAAGTGCAGATAAAAAAAGCAGAAAACAAGAAATGTGGAGAAAAGGAAAACAAGCGTTTTATCGCAATAACAATTGCAAGTAAGTGCTCAAATGTGCGCCCACCAACGTCCATACAAGCGTGCCAGCGCCTAGAAAGCTATTGATGTACACCATCGAAGATTCCAGATGTCTCTTCTAAGAGACACCAATTGACTCTGATGAGGACCTCTTTGCAAGACTTTCAGTCGCTGCTGCAACAATTCGTGAGACACCTGAAACCTTTGAAAGAGTTCGCCAATCACTTTCTAGACGCTGCCAAGCCTGTATCGATATTGGTGATGACCCATTTGAGCACTTTCTGTAATTGTTTATGCCAACAAAACGCATGTTCTCATTTCCTCCGCATTTCTTATTTTTCGCCAATACTTTTCATTTCCGACCCCACATTGCTATACCAAAATTCTTCTTTATGTATACTATACCTTCCCTTACAGTTTGGCCCATGAATTCAAGGACACGCTATATATCATGTAACTATAGGGCAATTCCACAGAAAATCATCATTTTTGAGGGGGGGGGGGATCAAATTTATAATATGTTTAATTTAAGGGTATGATTGAAAAAACTTGATATTTTTATATTCTATAGAAAAATCCTAATAAAAAGGCATTGTAAATTACTGTTTACAAACTAAGTTAAGTACCATTATTGTCTTTCTAAAGTCATAATGTTACGTCAGTTACACAATAAAAGTTACGTCAGTTACACGTGTAAATGCCATTTTTTCTTTTGTATTATTGAGAAATTAATTACACAAGTTACTGTTATAATTTGGCATTACTTAGTGTTGTTGAGAACATTAAATCACCTTTTTTAACTGGATAGTTTTGATAATTTTTATACTTCAATGAAGGCAGAAAAAATGTTTGTATATTTTATGTTACGTCCGTTATAGAATTTTGAATTGCAATTTTTGGGACTCAAAGAGAGATTGAAATAATCTGCAGGTATTTGGGTATTAAGACCTTAGTAAGAAATATTTTAAATTGTAAAAATTTGTTCTAGCTTTATTAGTAAATTTTCTACATAGATTTGTAAACAAAATTCGATGATAAAAGTTTACGTCAGTTATGATGGAATTGCCCTATAATGATGTGTAAGCTGTAAAGTTCAATATTCTTTCTTTTCTTCTACATATAACAAATGAATTGTTATTAAATTTTCGTTGAAGGATTTTTTTTTTTAATGTTCAGGTTAATTCTTGCAACACATTGATTTTTTTTAAGTGCAGGAAAGTTGCCATAATCGGACGTCTACATTTTTTTGTTTTTTCAACGCATTGTCAATGTACTATATTCAGCATATTCTCAATATACTACATTCATCATGTATACTATATTCAGTAGATTCTCAATATACTACATGCATCATGTATACTATATTCAGCAGATTCTCAATATACTATACTCAGCATATAATACTATATTTAGTATATTCTCAATATCACAATTTCACTGCTGCTGTTTTAACAGAACACGATTCTGTAATTTACTTCATAAATTGCAAATTTTGTCTTTTGTAATATTTTTATGAAAAAGGTTGGATACTGAATGAAAAGTTAACATAATATATATTTTTAAAAATAATTTTAAATTAGACGACCATTGTTAAAACCTTATTGAAAATATTTTACTTTCTTCCGACTCTTCTGTGATAAGATTACTTTTCACGTATAATACGTAAAATATAATAATGAATAGGATAAATGTTATTATTTATTCTTAATTTATTAAATATATTTGCAGTACATAAAACAACAACAAACAAATAGTTTGGTCTAAGGAAATTAATACATTACCATGAAGTGAAAATTTTTTTGCTGAAGTTGCACCAATTCTCTAATAGAAAAATTTCTCTATGCATTGCACGTATAAATTTTAATCACTAAACGTTTGTATGTATTTATAATACTGATTAAATCGAACAGTTGAAAAAAAACTTTAAAATTAAAGAATTTATATCTAAACAATAATAAAATTATTGTTTGACTATGAATATTTATTTAAATTGGAAATAGCCTAACTCTTCATTTCAATGTTTTCAACTTCTTGAATATTCAAGCTTGAATTCTTGCGTCTGTTGTTATATGAATATTTCAGGAGAAAATGTTAATTAATTTGTATTCCAGTCTTTTCTCTAAGTTGGAGATGAAATTGCGTGGTAGTGCTAATAGAGTAACCAATTTAATTTTTTTAATAATTAAAATATGACAATTTCAAGAAAAAATCATTGATGTATTTTTGTTGTTTCTTTAATTGGTTTTGTTTGAAGCAATATTTAAGATTTTAATGTACAAGTACTTGGGTTACACCTGTTTCTTCTTTATTTATAAACTTTTTCTAGGGCCAAAAATATTAGAATATGCATGAGTGTTCATTGACGTGAATTTCGCCGAATTTTCGAAATTTTCGATATATTTTAAATGATTTTTGGCAAACATTTTATATTATTTAATAAAATTTACAATATGCTGAAATAATGTAACCCTATTTTAATCATTTATTAGCATTTTTACTATGTTTAAACTTTGTTTGATTATACGTTAAAAAAATATAAACAATTTCGTTCGGAATGTTAGAATACTGCTGCAAACACCTTTACGATGAATATGTGAGGGGGTTGTCGGATATTCGAGATTCTACTGTACCCGAATATCCGGCATGTTACATGTTATTTTAAATTTAAAAAAATCTTACATACTATAATAATATTTTTTCAAATCGTATTGTTAAAAATAACTGTAAAATTAAAGAAAATATATATAAATAATAATAAAATCATTATTTGACCGTGGATCTTTATTTGAATTGAAAAAGGCTTAACCTCCATTTCAATATTTTCAACTTCATGAATATTCAACCCTGAATTCTCACATGTGTTGTAATACAAAGACTTCAGCATAAAGTGTTAGCTAATTTGTATTCCGGTCTTCTCTTGAAAATGAACTTGCGTGGTAGCACGAATAAGATAATCAATTTCAAGGATTTCGAGAGAAGTTCATATTATCATGAAGTCAGTGGCTCGTTAATACCGCGCCTTTTATCTTTCTTTTTAAAAGGAAAATCAAGAAATTGAAAAATCTTTATTTTATCTGTTGTCATCTAATTTTGACCTCAAGTATTCAGACATTTACAGAAGACTACAAAACCCCGGATAAGGCAACTTGACTACTGAATCTTAATTGCTGTTTTTGTTACGGGTTAACGGCTGCTTTTCCGTTGTAAAGATTGAAAAGTTCGATGATAAAAGTAAATTAAAGCATGGTATTTGAACCATGATTAAGACGTATATTATTTAAATTCAAATTTATTTTATTCGGACAGTAAAATAAGAAATATGCATAACTTAAAATAATTAAATGACACATTTTTAATTCAAAATTTAATATGATTTCAAACAAAAGCTAAAAAGATAATTCCGTCTTTGGACTCTGTTCATGATAAGGCACGATTGTAGAAGTGCATCAATATTCCATTGTCTAAAATGAACTGTTGTGAAAATTTAGAGGAAAATTGCTTCTTTGGACTTCTAATTAAAAAAAAAAAATCTTGCTCTTGGACTTTGTCCTTGATGAGGTATGCCTTAAAAATTTCTGAATGTTGAATGGTCATCGACAATGAGTTTCGTGGACCATTTGAGCAAAATCAGTAAATTAGATATGCGATTTCAAGCAAAAACATAAATAGGATGTTTCTTCAACAGGAATAGTCTCGCCTCTTCTCTAAGGTGCTACGGCACTGAAATTACACAAATATACCATTGTCACTGACAAAGAACTTATCTGCAAAATTAGTTCGTCAGACTTGTGATTTCAATCAAAAGAGTTTTTGTCATTGTTTGCCCCTGATAGGCAAGGTTTCGGAAATACATAAATATTGCACTGTGATCAACCATGAGCTTGTGAAACTTTTGATCAAAATCGGCACCTTACATATGTAATTTCGAAGCCCAATAACGTAGTGGTCAACGTATCGCGCTATTACGCTTACGGTTCACAGTTCAATTTCGGACTGTGGACTGGAAAAGGTTCATTCAACTTTTCATCCTTTCGAGGTCAATAAAATGAGTACCAAGCTTGCTTGGCAACTAAACACTGAGGGACCTGGCCGGGGCATATGCTGTTAGCACCTCAGAACCCATGAACAAGAAAACAGGACTAATCTCTATAGGTCATGATTCTTGATGGACAGCGCAGCAGGTTTAGTTTTAGATATGCGACTTTAAGCAAAAACTTAAAAGAATGTTTTTGTAACTGAACCCCTTGTTGAGGTACTACCCTGATAATCATATTTTCACTGACAATAAACTTGTATGCAACATTTGCGAAAAATCAATTTGGCAGATGCGAGTTAAAGATAGATTGCAAGATTTGAACTAGAAATGTAGACCGACAGGCATGAAAACAAAGCTAATTAAAAGCGTCCAATAAAGAAAATGATTAGAAAAAACAAATTTCGCGGCATTAGATCGTATGGACATGGCTATTAAGGTTATTCCTTTTCTAAAGGCCTGCTTCGTTGTAATATTTTTCTCGTGATTATTTTTATAATAAAGTTCAAATGGATTTTCTTCAAGAAAATATTTTTTAAAATTCAGATTTTCATGAAGGTTTTAAGTTATTAATACTGCTGTTTTTAAATAAAGAAACAGATATAAAATTTGAATTTTAGGAGCAACACTTGGCTGCAAGAGGTCAAAAATGTTTATAACGTATGATATGTTTGCATATTTGCAGGTGACTATGTATAAGTTTTAAGAATTGTGTGATAATAAAAAGAATCAAACAGGGAATGCTTGTCTGTTCATACTATTCTATAGGATTTCATTAACAACAAATTCATTTTGCTTGCATCAAACGTTAGATTTTTGCGACTATCAATATGTCGCTTAACATACATTAAAAAAATACACGTCGATAGTTTTATTCATGTAACAGTGATTATTCGAAGAATTGTGGAGATATCCAAAGAAAGACGTACGATAAGAAAGACAGTCGGTGAATGCGAAGTTGATGTAATGATGATTGTATTGCGCAAAAATAGTTTTCTGACTGATAGGAATCCAAATGACACAAATGGGTTCGATCACAAAGGTAACTCAAGATTGCGATCAAGGTATGGGTTTAATTGTTTAATAGTTTAAAAAATTCAAATGATTGCTTGTAGGTTAACACAAGAGCTTCAAACAATGATGATACATTGCCATGTCAAAAAGTGTTTATGAAATCTATGCTGCAGCTATAATCACTTGCAATATATTCGTACGCGAAGCACGAAAGAGTTTGTGTTATCATGAACATGCTTAAAATGTGGAATCATGAACTATTCAATAATGTAGTGGATAAACATAGCTGATAACTTTTTTTTTTTTTTTTTTTTTTTTTTTTTTTTTTTTTTTTTTGTTAAATCGAATAAATATAATTTGAACCAGAAAAGTTATTTCATGATTTTTTTTTTTTTTTTTACTAAATGGGTATGAATTAATTGATGCATGTAAAAAAAAATGGTTTCATTTGAATTGTAAAAAACACGTATTGCAGATACTTTCATTGGGCTTGCTGCCTGAATTGATAGACCAACAAATCTGTTGTGAACCCTAAATAACAATCCTTCTGCAATCATAATGTGAGTTAATCAATGCAGACATGATGACTGGTTATCTAGAATTGTATTTACTGTATAATATGTAACATCACATATGGAAAATGGATCTATGATTGCTAAACATTATTGATAAGAATGTTAAAATTTCTCATGTCTGGAATTGTCAAAATACAGAAATGCCTTAATCTAGACTAATGTTTTCGTCCATTAGATTATCATGAGGTATCTACAACAAATAAAGATATAATCATATTGGAGCTTTCTACATATTCCCGCAAATTCGCTTCCAGTAAATATATACAGTATGCACTTGTGAAGCCCATAGCAGAGCACAAAATTCTATTAAACACAAAAAGCACCATGCAGCTATCTGTGGGGGTTTTGAAGTGCCGTGATCGAATGTAAAGTTTCTTCATATGATTCTATATAGAGTTTACTTTAAAATCATTAAAATATTAATAAGTTTGAAATTGAAATCAATTTTGAAAACATGATTAGCTCAAAATACATTATTCTTAATATCCCAATGGAAAATAAATATATAAAAGAACACATTTTAGGAGTTTGAATTAAATATTTTATGCTAAATGGTGAAACCATGAAATAATTAATGCAAAATGTTCGTTTTTTCTTTCTTTGTTTCAATTTATTTGTTTGCATGCATAAGTGAAAATTTTTCTAAGAATTCCCAATGATTAGTTTCATCCATAATAGGAGATAAAAACAGATCTTCCAAATAAAAAATCATTCGCTAAAAAGCAAACAACTTTCAAAAGAAAACAAACAAATAGAACCATTAAGGGGTTTTAAGGTTAAAAGCCTTCAGAAAATTATACCTTTTTAAATTCAGAACATTCTGCGCTGTTTAGCGCTTTGTATTATAAAAAAGGTTGAAAACAAAGATTAATTCTTACTTTTAAAATTCCTTTAATAGAAAGTTTTCAATGGGAAAAGCTCTAAAATGTTACCTTTCATATTTTACACATCACTTCAGTGAACATTTTAGAGATGAAGCTGAAATAAACCAGCCTACATTTATGTGAAAGCTTTTTTATCAGATTACCAAAAAGCATTAATTTAATTTCTTTGTGATCCTTTTTTCACTTACATTATGATTCCAACCCACATAAATTTTGATCTTGACACATATATCATGTTCTGCGAATGGCCCGCGCCTTTTTAAGTGCAGTGTTATGGTCCGAAGCATACTTTGTTATTCTATCTGGTCATCTCAGATTTAATATTCACGGGGTAAATCTGTATCTAATTCATTGTCCTCACTGAGTTCAAACACCGCAAACAGTAGCAGGCCTGTAGCCATACATCATCATGTATATGTGCTTCATGTTTCATTTAGTTTTCTTAAATTTAGTAGGTTTAGTTCGTTTAAATTAGCTGGTTTCGATATTCTTAAATATTTCTGTATAGCATATTACAGCTTATATACGAATGAAGAATACAGCCTTCGTAAGTATTTTAGAATAGTTTAATTTGTATTATGATGCCGTAATAAGAATATAATTTGAATACATGAAGTATAAAAGCCAATGTAAATAAATCGCAAATAACCAGAATGATGCTTATGATAGAACTTATTTAAGGTGACCAAAAAGGTTTAAAATGACGAAAAAAATAATGTATTATTGTTGTTGTTTTTATAATGTTTGAACCATTAAGAATACCGTACAATTGGTCCGATAGCAAAACTCCTAATATACTGTTCCTAATTTATAATTCCTAATATCCATATACACGGTTCGTATGGTCGTACGAACTGTAAGAGTTTATCCACGCAGACAAGAATATTTGCGAAAACAAAACTTTAAACTCTATTATTTCAAACGTGTTTTCCAGTGGTTTTGCCGCAATTATTTTTGGAGAAGTTAACCGGTTTTCACTTTTTTTTTTTTTAAGTAAAGGAAAATAAATTTTCCACAAACTATACGTTAAAAATAAACAACAACAATTATTTTTGTTTTCAAGTTATAGCAAAAATATAATAAATTTTTATGGATTTTGAAGTTTTTATAATATTAATTTTTTGTTTGTTTCAATTATAATTGAGAGACAGCATAATAAGCAATATAAAAAGAATTGGTGACAAAAAAAATATGAAAACTGGATTTCAAAATAGTGGCAAAACTAGTATCGTATTGTCGTACAATATTAAAATTTGTATTATTATTTTTTACAATTTAACAAATATTTTTAACAGAAACAAAAAATAAGTAATAATCTGAATTAATTACGAGCTTCCTAATCCACCATCAAATTTCAAGCAATTTTCGTCATTTCAAACATTTTTAGTCTCCTTAAGGCATGAAGTAAAGAATAGAAATAAGCATAACGAAAATAATTTTTTAATTCAAATGTTTGACAATTAAAAGAATAATCATGTGAACATTTAACATAATTTGTGTATCTATGTGGTTTATCTCAGTTTTAAAATTCTCAAGAAAAATCTATATTCATTGTCCGCCACCGAATTCAAACACAGCAAACAGTAGTAGACGCATTACCATTACAGATGAAACGTACTCAGTCTCATTCTTTCTAAAATTGAAAACTTTATTTTATTATTATTATTTTTTAATTCACGTATAGAACCCCCAAAAAAATTTACTTTTTTTTCTTGGAAATTACTTATTCAATTCCAAGTCATTTTTATACTATTTAAATCAGAATGAAAAATCATGTTCAGAAAATCAGAAATCATGATTCTCTATTGTAGTATTAGAATGCTATTTTTATATAGGTCTGACATTGACGGCGGCGACCTGTTGATATGGCGCCAATCGGAAGAGCTGTTATCAGTTTGCTCGATTCAATTTTTTCGATTTTCCTTCTTGAAAAATAAACAGTGGATTTTTTTATTATTATTATTTTTAATTTAGCGATCTAACCCGAAACAAATATTTTCTTCTGTTTTTAATCATCTAGCATTAGCATGAGGTTTGTGAATCTTTAGCTTTCTATTGTGTGCGAATCACAATTGCTTTTCATATGAAAATAGCGATTGTGATTCTTATATCTATTTTTTCACCATGAACTCTGCTCATGCTGAAACTCTACTCTGGACATTCACGAAGTCACTTTCATCCGTAATTAGTTATAACTGACATGTATTGTTATTCAGATAGAAACCGATCCTATAAAAGAAACAGATCTTCCAGATAACGATGTCAAATTTTCAGTTTAAGTTTATCATGGACACGACAATTACGAAATATTTTTATGAGGAAGAAATCGATTATAATTTAAGATGTTCACCTTTTATAGGAAATAGAAAAACGTAGTTCGATACTCCGGCATATAAACAGTAATTTCTGAAAATTTCCTACATTTATTCATAAAACGCATTTCGTTAATGTGTCCATCAGATTTGCTTGTTCAAGAAGATAAAAATGAAAATCTGATATAATATCATAAGACGAAACGCAATTTTTCACCTAGATTCAACATAAAATATTTAATGTGAACTTTAAAAAGGTCCACAATCTTACTTAAAAGGCGATTAATGTAATGAAAAAGATGTTATAAGTTTCAAATATACATTTTATTTAAAACTTCTTAGTACTTTCAAAGCCTTCCAGGCTAATCATCAGAGAATATCTTAATAACTAAATGTTGTTTATTTATACAAATACGTCACTTTGTTTTGAAAATGAGAGAGCCAATAATTACTAGAGTTGAAAGTAGAAGTAGCAGTAACAGTTTCTTGGATTGAATTTAATTAGAGGAAATATATATTATTATTATTATTAATTGCAGTTCCATTTATTTTATGACATCACTTCGTTTCTCATACGTCACTTTCCATGGGTAGAAGAAAATATTTAACTTCTATACTTTAAATTTTAATACGTTACTTTGCTCAGGTTTTCAGGATTTATTTTTAGGATATTGAACCACAAACTGGGGCTATTGTACGATGGGGCGTCGTTACGTACTTGATTGCTTTTACACAGGATTTCTATTGATTCTCTTATAGTGGATGTGGGCAATGATGGGTGATTGATCAGGTAAAAATTATATACCCAACATCCAATTATTATGCATCCATTTTAACATCGCATTAAACATCTGCTTTTTTTTATATACATTTTTTTTTATATTTTTGCCTTCAAAATTTTTTCTTTATTAAAAGTCATGCAACTTTATTTTTGTGTTTCTTCTTTTACTTATGTTGTTTGTTATTTATTATATATCACATATTCATTAAAGTATAAAAGATTTTATATTTTTCTCATAAAAAACATTTATTCTAAGGTTAGAATGTCATGTGATCAAACTAGTTTTTTTGCTTCTTTCTTTTTTACTCAGCATTATTTAGAAAGACGTTTAAAACCATTACGGTTTTATTGGATTCAAATTTTTGCTTAAACCTAATACAGTAAAACCTGTAAAGTTGACCACCCTTGTAAGTTGACCACCTGCCTATGTTGACCTTTGTTGTCAGGAACCAAATTTATCTTATACAAAACTATAAGACAAACCCTTTATAACTTGACCACCTGTCTATCTTGTATCTTGACCACCGAAATTATTCAAATTTGGCTAGAACTATTATAAAATGCCCATCAAAACCCTTTATAACTTGACCATCCAAATAGCGAACAAATCATGAATTGAAAAAAAACAACTATCCACGAATTTTTTCTATTTTTTTTTCTTTCTTTTTAACTAGAATTTTTAAAAAGGTGAAATAGTGATTAACCTGGGAAATGCTTTCAGTAGTGATAGGTGTAAGTAAATAATTCAAGGCTATTCTTACATTGTTGCTGCTTTTAGTAGTGATAGGTGTAAGTAAATAATTCAAGGCTTATCTATTCTTACATTGTTGCTCTTGTGGATTTGTCTTTTCAAACTCTCCCCCCTCCATTCTTTGATTCTAGATTTCTTTCTCCTATTTCTCATTCTCTTATAATTCCTTCCCTTCTTTCAATAACCCCAGGTGCTAGTTGGTAAGCAGAAATATTCCACCAATTGCAATAGTTTGTGGCAATTGTTACACAGTTAAGAAAATTATTTGTGATAATGATGAATTACTCTAGGACTGTGTTGTAGTACAGAAGACTGGGCTTATGCAAAGTCCAAAAATCAGCTTCAAACTACAATAATTTTTTTTTTTTTTTGGACAAATAGGTAATGTAATTGACAAACTTAATTTTAAAATTTTAGAATGTGTATGTGTCTTAACATATGAAAAAAACAAGCTTTTCTTAAATATTTCTTTTTTATAAATTATGTGTAATAACTAGTATAGTTTGAAGAATCACCAATTGGCTGTATATTGATTAACTATTTTTTTTCTAAATTAGTAGTAATACTAATTGATTTTAAAATTGATACACAACTATTAATTCATTCTTGTAACGTTAATCTTTTCTTTTATAAGGTGTTAGAAATATGCATGGTAATACAATATTATTTTAAAACCCTGTCAATAAATAAAATACTTTTGGGAAAAAATGATATGGTATGAATATTACGCAAAAAAAAAAAAAAAAAAAAAAAAAAAAAAAAAAAAATTAAAACTATCATCTTTCTTTATAAATTGACCATCTCTCTAACTTGACCATTGAAGTTGGTACCGCAAGTGGTCAACTTACACAGATTTTACTGTATTATCTTTTTCTGAAATGGATAAGAAATACTTTGAGGAATAACTTCATTAAGCAAACTGAAGAATTTCTTTATTTTTTCCTTGCACAATTTCCTTATAAAATAGAGTGGGCTGCCAAATGAGGGAAAATTTCCTTTCACCCGTCATTTTCATTTCCAATAAATATTAAGACGATCGCTTAATGTGTACTTTTTCTCGGATAATGCGGATTTTTTTCGAAAATCAACTAGACAGAATCGAAACTGGTTTTTTTACATTATTTTTTCAAAAGCAACTTTGGTGTAACTTTAGTTATTAAGATCAAGACATTATCAGTAACAGTGATGAAGATTGAGTATATATATATACGCACATACATAATCAAACTTTTTGTAATTATAAACCATTTTAACAAATAAAAAATTGACCATAAAAATGAAATCATTTATGATACCAAAAAACATTATCCAAAATGCTGAATATTAAAGTGGAGTAATTGAAAATGTAATAGGAAAAATTACAAAAGGAATGTAAGAAACATGAATAAAAATTGAAATTTATGTTGTGAAACTTTCGTCAGGGGCATTATTTCCATATTATAAGTAAAACACATTTTATTTCTGATTGAGAATGACGAGCTGAGCTTTAAAGGCCAAATCTCAAAATACGCTATCAACTGTATACAGAAGGTTAAGATATAAACAAAACATATGAAACGGAAATTAAATAAACTATGAAAGTGGATAATTGAAAAATAAAATTTTAAACAGAAAAAATTATATTAATAATACCAACCAAACCTTATAAGATCTTGAGTTCCATAAGGCCCCACCAGTGGCCGAGAGGTTCTGCTCTCGAAGCTGGTAGACGGGAAGTGCTGGGTTCGATCCCAATCGCGCCCGTCGGCCTAATCGTTCGGAGTTTTCGTGGTTTTCTTCGAACCTTGGTTCTCCAAGCGTTAATACGGGTTAGGTTCCCTTAGAAAGACCTCCACGGAAGGCACTCCCCCCCCTTAGGGCCTATATCCCACGTGCAGATAATTGGCCGACATAAATACAACCAACCAACTTGAGTTCCATAACAATCCACGGCCAATCTTTAACAATGAATGTTATGTTCACGTGGATATATAATACCGTTACGGTTATCAGTTAAAATTGACTATTTTGATATTAACAAGAAAATTATATATTTATATTTTATTGTAATAAAAACAAATAAAACCCTCTATATTTCAGTACAAATGCAAGATATTTAAAAATTGCTGACGGTTGTTCGACGATAATACCAATAAAATGTGATGCAACAGAATTTATTTGAAAAATTATGTGGCAATTGAAAAATTATGTGGCAAAAAGAGCATTTGTTCAACTATCGCAAAGTAAAGGATGAGATTACTTTAAAGTAAAATTATATAAGTTGGACATCTTTCTTCCACATTTTGTTTGTCTTGAGTTATTTATTCTTTTACGATTAATATACTGTCATTAACTTGCTTTTTTACTAAAATTTCTAAACTAATGAAAAGGTTGTTTGATTTAGTATAAAGTTGGTAATGTATTTAATTTCTGTTAACCCTTTATGTACTGAATAATGAATTCATGAAAATTTTATTTTCTAAAGCATTTTTCATGAATTTTTTCAACTACATTAGAAGATTTACATAATCATTTAATAAGTTTTAGAAGGACATTAGAAGGATTGAAGAATTTAGAAGGATTAATTAAATTTGAATTTATAGGGATTTTGTTCAATATTTATAACCCAGCTCAAATCTTTTATTTTAAATATTTTTCTTAGCATTTTGTAGAATTAGGAAATGTACATATATAATGTTCTTACAATAGAATACAGAAATATTTCCGAATTGAAAAATCCCTCCCCCCCTCAACGCCTAGAAAGGTGAAAAAATACAAAGGCAAAAGAAATCATCCTTTTAAAAAATATTTTTGTGTTTTGTGTAACCTATAATGCTTTTGGAACAAAATGAAGTAATGTATCTCATTCTAAACTGTATTACAACTAATCGGTGTATTAAATGAATTTTATAACAAGTTATTTTAATGGTACTTATAAGTACCGTCAGTAGATAAAGGGTTAAAAGCTGAATTCGATTTATTCTATGAAAGATATTACTTTGCATCATTCAAATGTTTACATATAGTATAATGCAGGCTTCGGTTAGTACAGGGAAATATAGTCTTCCCTGTTACGCTTATTGTTGAATAACAAAAAGCGTAATACAAAACGTTTCACGCTTTTTATCAGGTTTTTTTATGAGACTATTAAATTATCAATAAATGAAATGAGACTACCTAATACTTTAACTGTCTATATTACAGCTCATAACTGTCTAGAATTTATTTATGTGTTAAATAAAACATTATTATTATTCTATGATCACTAGTACATGAAATAAAGCACTCTTGCATTACTTTACATTTAAGTCATTAAATCAATGTCAAATAAAATTAATTTAGTTATGCGCAATATAATTTTGGTTCAAATCGTTCCAAAGAAGTAGTTTTTTTCTTCGATTATTATAATAAGAATGCTATTTTATGATTACTAAAAAAAGAAATAGTTCTATCCAATTTCTTGATCTATATATTTCAACTTGCAAAATTATCATATTTTCTAATTTTCTATTACATATATTTCAATTCATAAAATTGCTAGTAATAAAATAAAATAATACTGAAAATATCAATACTAAAATTTTTAAGCTGGAAATTCTCATGAGCTCATTTTGACAATTTGAAACTTGACTAATACATAAGTATTGTACAACACATATGTGGGCAAAGACCTGTTTAACCCTCACCCACGTCTGACAAGAACATCTTCTTTCACAGCTTTTCACAGACCTTTTCATTGCTACATCATACAACCCACGAACCGTTTTTCACCTGTTTTGTGAAAGAAAAAAAACATTTCTGCATTCTCCTTCTTAAATGAAAATGCAATATCAACGCTTCATATTTATCCTTGAAAGCATCTCTATTAGCTTCCTGTTTGGGACTACAATTAAAGTAGCGAGCATAAAGGAGGTCAGACGGGTAGGAAAAGCCATCATGAGGAATTGCAGGAAAAACCATAATGATGGATATTTTATTAGATGAGTTTATGGATTTTTCAAGCTATAGCCTCGATTACATCCCTGAAACAGATGTAATACATGTATGCAAGCATAGAAAACAGCGTCGAATGCATGTTTGAATTATAACAGTTATTTAAGAGTCTTGCGTCATGTCAGCGTATGTCATATTCTACGCTAGGTGACTGCCAATAAT
Source organism: Maratus speciosus (assembly GCA_963932465.1). Classification (NCBI taxonomy): domain Eukaryota; kingdom Metazoa; phylum Arthropoda; class Arachnida; order Araneae; family Salticidae; genus Maratus; species Maratus speciosus. Next base: position 207,823,156 of record OZ010793.1, read on the forward strand.
TTTGAGTATTTTTATTTACTAATTAATTTCTAATATTTTTTTATTTATTAGTTAATTTTTAATATTTCTTGTTTATCAATTAATCTTTAATATTGTGCCAATAAGATATTAGCTGCGAAATATTAGTATATTATATCTTATTATTTTAAATCACCGTAAAAATCATGGTATTTTTTAATTGCGTTCGTAAATTACATAAATACGTAGCACCTATTGTCGTCGTCGGGTTCGTTCGTCTGTCTGTATGTCCGTCTGTCCGCGTATAATAGCTCAAAAACTACCCAACCGAATGATTTGAAACTTAATATGTATAATCGTTGCAGAATTTTGATGAGTCATTTCAAATTTTATGAAAATCGAATCAAAACTTTAAAAGATATTAATAAAAGTTTTCTTCATTCTATTAAATCCTATCATACGTAATTCATTCAATGACATCCCATGATAGGTAATGATTCTAGTTTGTCATGGTGATTACATACTATTTATGATGGAGTCACATTATTTCCGTATAACTGAATTTAATATACATATAATCGTAATAAATTTTGTATTCGTGCATTCTTGCATAAGAGTGCAACAGCTATTACACCAAGATCTGAATATTTATATAGTTATAGTACGAACGCACCTTATTTGCAAGGTTTGATGTGCAATTTCCGACTTAAGTAAAGTAGCGTTATTTAACGATTTTTAACAGTTTAACACAATTTTCGATTTTTTTCAGTTTTTTTTCCAATTAGCACGTATTTTTAATTAATTGAATTAAAAAGGATTCAAAGATTTGGAAGATGCATAAAATTTCCCATCAGATATTACATAAAAATTTAAAACGAAATTAAAAATAGGTTATTGGCAGACCTCATTAGTATATCTTGCTGTTAGATGATGTCAAACATTTAACTAATTCTATAGTTCATTCTTATCTTCTAATCCATTTATTTGAAATAATTAAATCATCTTCTATAGAAATAAAGATAGATGCTTGTGTGTCGGTCTGTGTGCTGTACTTCGAAAAGCCCGCTACACACAGAGCTATAAGATTTGAGAGAAAGTACCTGTATGTCTGAGGTTATGCACCTAGAAGTTAGTTTTTGGATTTTTTTTATTAGATTTTTTTAATTAAAATTTGCATGCAATTTGTAGCGTTGTCCGCATTTCGCGATAATATTTCCACATTAGTAAAAGGTTTCAATCTTTAATCCCAATATGAATGGTAGAATAGAAGCGCAGCAGGAGGCGGATTGTCATCACTAAATTTCAATAGCAATCAATCCTCGCCTTGCATTTGGCAGAATTTCTAAGATGAAATAAGGCGAAGAATAATATTAAAATGTATTGATGACAATCGGTCCACTGCTGCGCATCTTTTCCACCAATGCAACATAGAAAATTTTATCCTCTTTTCAATAAAGTTTATTCGAAATTCGTACAATGATTTTTAAGCTGATATTTTGTTTGCGAATTTTAGATGTTTTTTTTTTTTTTTTTTTCGCCTTTCGCTGCAACTTTTTTGACTTAAAAAGTATCCTGTTTCTGACTTTTAGCCTAATATAGTACATTTCGCCCTCATCTATTTCTGAAATTTTAGCGATTTTTTATGCGAGTTTTATCGTTTTTTCGTATTTCAGAAAGGTTTTTCCACATTAATTAAAGGAATCTTCTTTTAATCTTTTAGCACAACATTATAAATTTCATTCTCTTTAAAATAAAGTTTATTCAGAATTCGCACTGCAATTTTTGAATTTATCGTGAAATTTTTTATAGGACTTTTACAGTTTTTTCGCGTTTCTCGGCGATTATTTGACATCCGTAAAAGGAATCCAGTTTTATTCTCTCAGCCCAATGTAGTAAATTTTGTCGTCTGAAAGTTTCGAAATTTTATGCGATTTTCGTTGTTGTTATTGCTTGTTTGTTTCGTGAAGATTTTTTGACGTTCATAAAAGGAACCCCGTTTCAATCTTTTAGCCTACTATAGTAAATTTTATCCGCTTTCAAATACAGTTTATTCGGAATTCGTACAGCGATTTTTGAACTTTTCGCGAATTTTTTATGTGAATTTTTTCGCGTTTCATGATAATTGTTTCATATTTGTTAACAGAATTCTATTTAAATGTTTTAACCCAATATAATAAATGTTGGTTGTTACGATTTTTGATTTTTCCCAACTTTTTATGTTGTTTTTAGAGTTTTCTCGCGTTCCGCGGCGATGTTTCGACAATTTTTTTCTGCTGTAAATTTTTCTACTGGCGTGATTAAATTCACGTTGGAAGAATGCCAAATCGATTACCGTAGCATCGTCAATGAGGATGCTGAAAATTTGAATTTAATATGGATTGAAATAAAAAGTCACTGTAATTCAAGGTTCGCTTGACCCGAGACCCGAGCGTCAGCTAACAGGAATGTATACTGCCGTACATTCTGAAGCCCCCAACTCTAGTTTCGTTTGGGCTAAACCGTTCAGCGATACGGACGAATCTCTGCTAGTCAGAAAATGTATTTGATTGTTATTTTAAACAATCATCTTAACATTTTTTTCAATGGAAAGTTTAACCGTGATTTGAACTTAAGTAGCTGGCCGTCATGTTGGGATGCGATTTTTGTTGTTGTTGTTATTTTCTCTACCAATATTTCATTATAAACCTTATACTTTGAAGATTAGCAGAAATGTACGATAACGGTTTTTGTTTATAAATAGAGGTAGACGAAATTTAAAAAATATATATTCGCCAGTGATGGTCTTTCATGATGGGATAACAGTCATTGAATCATTCTTTTATCATGTTAAATAGATTACGATATCAACTGTATGTAATATATCAAACGCATAAATAAATTTACTATTTAAAAAATTTTCCAAAGCAGATGATAATATATTCAAAACTTTTTTTAGCCTAGATAAAATTATAAATATTATATAAATTTAGGAATATGATATAAGTTTATGAATATATGAAAATGTATGAATATTTATGAAATAAAATTTATGAATATTCATCACGTCTATTTTCAAAATTAAAATATTTTACTCTACCTGAAAAACATTTTCAGGTTTTTCAGCAATCCTTGAAACAATCTCTGTTAGCTTCCTGTTTAGGACTACAATTAAAATCCTATTCATAAAGGAGGGCAGATGGGTAGGGAAAGCCATCAAGGTGAATTGCCGGAAAAAATGTATTGATGAATGACTTTGTGGAGTTTTCCAACAATATCCTCGATTATATCCCTGAAACAGATGAAAACGTGCATATTGGCACTGACCGCAGAATTTTGATGGGCTCGAATAACAACTGTTATTTAACTACTTGCGTATTTACCCCAAGCCAAATAATTCATCAAAAATAATTATAGCAAATTAACTCGTATACTTTCCAGTTTAGTGCTAATTTCTGTAAAACTGTACAAATATCTTCTACAGCAAATAAACAAGTTTTAAACCAGTAAAACTTTTCAATAAAGTGTATTTAGTTTCCTTATGATTAGTATTTATTTTCATGTAATAAAGAAAATTTACAGTATGAAACATGTTTATTTAATTGATATGAAATTGATGTTATTTTACGGAAATTATCGGTACATATATATATAGCAACTATCTCGCACACGTACCTTCAGACCGTTACATGAATTATTTTTACTACCAGATTTCTATTTTATTTTTATTATGTAAATTTTAAAGAACAATGTAGAAGGAGTTGTTAGTTACCTATAATTTCTTTATTTGTATTCATGTTTAGTTTATAGTGTATGATGATAAAGTTAGCTTGTAAATCGATAAAAACACTTTAAAAAATTTTAACGAATTTTCTGTATCGCAATACGTGTTTCTTATATACGAGTGTTTTAGGCCGCGATTTATAAATATATAAACTAGGGAGCTCTGCCCCTTACGCGCTTTGCGTGTGAACGTTCATAAGACCATTTTGAATTTTCATATTATAACTTTTATGTACATTAAATTTCTTTTTATTTTCCCTTAGACAATAATTAACACTATAACTTTTAAATATTTTAATATAACTATTCAAGTATGTGAGTGTTCGTTTAATAATTTATTTTATTACAAGATTCAAACAACAAAATTAGCATGTTCAATGCTAAAATGTAATAATACGGCTTCTTTTCTGTTTTTTTTTTTTTTTTTTTTTTTTTTTTTTTTTTTTTTTTTTTTCAAAATCTAAGGTGTTGGAAAATTTCAGTTTTTTACTCCACATCCTCAAGGAAAACTACCAATTTCTTTATGAGAAACATATACCATGTTAAACAACGTAATATCACCCCTTTTAAATCGTTCTAGAAATTGTTCTTATCTTCTAATCTATTTATCTAAAATCAATAAATCAACAAAAAATTAGTATTATAATTTCAATCAAGCACTCAACTTATGGATAACTGCAGTAAAATCTCTATAACGTGCACTCTGAATAGAAGATATCTCTATTTAGAGAACACGTTTACAATACCCAACAACTATATATTTGTATATTTTTACCCCTAAAAGGCGGATACCTACGTATGACGTCCAAATTCCGCGCTCCTCAGGTGCACATTATTCAGAGGTTTTAGTATATATGTCTGGATATATATATATACAAATCAATTCAAAGTTTATTCAGTATTTAAACTCGGAATCTATAGCGTTAATCTGGCTATATTTAAAGATATAGGAACTAAATAAAATCATAAGACGAAATGTAATATTTCACCTTAATTCAATCATAAAATACACAATATGAACTTTAAAAGCTCACCGTTTTACTTAAAAGGCGACGAAAATAACAATATTATAGATGTTACAAGTTAAAAATATACATTTTATTTAAAATGCCTAGTACTTTCGGCCTGCATTTCCCGTGGCCATCATTAGAGAATATTTTTGTAATTAAGTGCTGTTCATCCATACAAATACGTCATTTTGTTTGAAATAGGAGGGCCAATCATTATTAGGGTAGTTACACAAAAAAAGTAGTAGTACACTTCTACTTCTACCATCCAGCTACGCATTTAAACATGAAAGTGACGTATGAGAACAAAGTGATGTAATAAAATAAATGGAACTGCAGTTAATATATATTTTTTTCTACTTAAGTTCAATCCAAGGACTGCTACTTCTACTTTCAACTATAATAATAATTATTGGCTCTCCCATTTCAAACGAAGTGACGTATTTGTAAGAATGAAGAGCAATTAATATTTAAAATATTCTCTGATGATAGCCGCGGGAAATGCTGGCCGAAAGTATCAAATCGTTTTGAAATAAAATGTATATTTTTAACTTGTAACATCTATTTTATTATTTTCTTCGCCTTTTAAGTAAAACGGTAAGCTTTTAAAGTTCATATGGTGTATTTTGTGATATAGGAACCATTTCTCCCTAGTGATAAACGGATTAGGATATCGAATACTATACATAATATGTTCTAACAGTATTTTATGATGCCTTGTATAAAATGTATGTCCATTCATTGTGTTTATTTTCAAATGTAAATTATTTTACTCTACCTAAACAATGGTTTCAAGATCTCTGCCGTTTCTCAAATCGGGCTACAATAATAGTTGTTAGGCATAAAGGAAATCAAATGGTTAGGTCACGATTCATACTCCTCCTTGAATTTTGCAAACCAGAAAATTTTTCGACACAGGTATTTTCTTATAGAAAATCTCTTCATAAAAGAAGGTGAAATTTTGCTCGTTTAATCTTGATTTCTTTTTCTATAAAAAGATACTAGTAGTTTCCTGGAGAAATAACGCTATCCGTACGAACCATGTAGACCATCAAAGAAAATTGCAGGAAAAACCATAATGATGAGTGTTTTATAGGATGATTTTATTTATTTTTCCAGCACTTATAACCTCGACTACATCTGTGAAACAGGTGCAACCGTGATGCAGGCTTTGAAAGCAGCATATTGACTCCTGACAGGTTCGAGTTAAAGTTTCCGTTGTATTTATTTAGAGTTTATTGGAATCTATATTAAAGGGGTTACCAATAACTTTTAATAAACTTTTATTTATTAACTTTTAATAAGTTTCACTTTATATATATATATATAAGATAGTAGATGGAAGCTATTACTGTATGATTTTACACTCTTATATGTAACTCAACTTGGTTTTTGTATGTGAAGATAGAATATTTTAATAGATCTTTTACTCACTTCCTGATATGCTAGAATTATACAAATTATGTTCACGCTGTGTTTTCAATGGCAATACAAGATTTTAGTCTTTTTTACAACATTACTATAAATGAATAAATTAATTTCAAGCTGTTTTCCGTTAACTGGCGGCAGATGACAAATATAATACCCTGTATTGTTACAATTGTGTACGAGTTACAACGACAATGGATTTAATTATGCGGCACACCACGCTAGTCAAACAAGGCCAACTGGCTGTAAAACTGCAACAAAGAAATATTTTAAACACTAAAAAGTAGACAATATAAATAAAACGTAAAGAGTGTAATATATACAGTGGTGTCCAAAATTGTGGACACTTTTAGGTAGCTTTCATTACAAAAAGTAAAAAGGTACCCATTGCAGCCGTCCGAAGGAAAACATTTCGGAAAATTTTGCTATATTTTCGCCGATCATGACCCCCAGATACCTAAACCACCCTCCGTTGAATTGCTGACTTATATATATATATATCCATATATATATATATATATATATATATATATATATATATCCATATATGTATATATATATATATATTTATATCTGAATTTTGTCATGCTGTAACTCTCGAATTTTTTAACTGATTTGGATGAAACTTTTCATATGCATAGTACATACTAATGTCTCAACCGAGTTCGTTGGCCAGCTTCATCCGCCATCTTGTTTCAAAATGGCGGCCATTTGAATTATGTGGACACTTTTCGAAATTTTTAAGTTTCCTAACTTTCTCTTTAAAATGACCTATGTTGTTACCTTACACTGTGTGACTCTTTAAAATATTATTTAATATTCCTAACATTCTGTTTAAAATGATACATAAGATTTTGCATTTTGTGAAACATAACATTGTCTGTAAGTATATAATGTTAGAAAACATAAAAAAATTTCTAAAATTCAAATGACCGCCATTTTGAAACAAGATGGTGGATGAAACTAGCCAACAAACTCGTTCGAGACATTAGTATGTACTATGCACATGAAAAATTTCATCCAAATCGGCTCAAAAATTTGAGAATTGCAGCATATATATATATATATATATATATCAACATTTCAACGGAGAGTGGTTTTGACATCTGGGGGTCATGATCGACGAAAATATATCAAAATTTCCCGAAGTGTTTTCCTTCGGACGGCTGCAATAGGTAGCTTTTTACTTTTTGTAATGAATGCTACCTAAAAGTGTCCACAATTTTGGACACCACTGTATATTTTTTTTAATACGTTTTAATCAATTAATAGCTTCACATTTGTTAAATTTTAATTACACGTTGAGAAATCAATTTATAAATCTTAAAAATAGAGTTTAAATAATGTTTCCCCCCCCCCCCCTGTTTCCATAAATTAAAATAAAGAGAGCAAAAATTTTATTTTTTAAAAATAAATTCATTTGATCGGGCTTTCTACCAAGCGTAAAAAAAAAAAAAAATGAGTTTTCCATTATCGAGTGCCCAAGTCAAATGAAGGTATTATAACTGAATTATTTTTGGAAAAATCATGAATAGCAGTCATGAAATTAGGCGTGGTTTTCAAGATAAACGTTGATTGCTTATAAAAGGGTGTGTTTAAAAAAATCTATTTTTACTTTTATACTTACTTATTTAAAATATAAATTTAGCTGACTGTACGATTTTAGGTAGATTTCGTAAGAAATACTACCTATTGCAGTCGTTACCATGGTGCGACTTTTGAAACATTCCTTCATAACTTTTCATTATATGACCTCAGTAACCCAAAACCACCCCCCACCTAAAAAATTTATATATATATATATATATATATGTATATAAACCATTTAAAATTGTTTTTAGGTATTTTAAATAATGTAATTATTTTCTATTTATATTATATTAATTGTATTTATCACGGTATTTCAAAATGAATTAACTGAATCCATAGGTTTTAATTTCTGTGTTAACTTAACTGTTTCATTCACCTTAATCTTATCATGCTTTTGGATTCCATGTGCGGGAATCTATTTTGAAAATCTACTGGGAATTTATTCGGTAAGTTGTGTAAGATTTTTATTGCTATAAATTAAATATTTAATGGGTTGTAGTGTTTTTTTTTCTATTTCATGTCATTTGATAATGTTCTGTTTTCATCTTGAGACTATTCTTTTGGATCTATTGGTTGTTCGAGTAAAGGAGAAAAAAAAATTTAGCTTTAAGCATTTTTCTCACAGAAAACAACCGATTTGCTTATATCATTGAATTCTGTACTCTTGAAAACGTAATTCAATATATAAGTTTTTCATTTTTTTCGGAATCCATTTCTTCTTTTTTTATTCTTCCTTATTAATTCTTGTAATTAAGTATAAGGTACTTTATTTTATACATACATTTCTATATTATAGGTTTGTGGCATCCATTTTTATTGTCAATCATTCACAATAATGCGGTTTTTGATGATGGTCGGTAATGTTTAATTAATGGTAATTTATATATACACTGCTCAAAACAATTAAAGGATATTTGAAGTTTTATATAAAATAAAGATATAAACGAATTTTTTTTTGCCGAAAATAGAAGAAGAGAATCACAAATGCAAATTTTTCTGGTTTTCAAACTGTGGAGTATGCAAATTTTGAGTTCGACGTCAAAAACGTCGCTTCAGCGGCAGCGAATGAAATTTGACTTTCAACTGGATAAAAGAGAATGAAGACAAGGATGATCGGCATTCAGTGATTGCTTTGTTTCGATGAGTACGATGTCTCAGCGAAGTCATTTGACAGATTCAGAAGCTTTGAGAATTGTTGGTAGGTTAGAAGGGGGCCAAACTCAAGCCGAAGTAGCGCAAGCCATTGGAGTGTCACAAAGTGTCATTTCCAGGATCTGGAACCGTTTTTTGGAGAGTGGATGTGCAGGCCGAAGACCAGGGCAAGGTCGTAGACCGGCAACAACGCTCAATGAAGATCGGTATTTAGCGTTAACAGCTCGGAGACACCGAACCATGAACGCTACTCTTCTCCAACAACACCTTCGCTCGGCTACAGGCACCACGATTTCAACTCAGACTGTCCGAAACCGGCTCCATGCTGTAGGTCTGTATGCTCGTCGACCGATGGTATGTGTTAGATTAACATCAAGGCATCGTCGCGACCGCAGGGAGTGGGCAACCGAGCATGTCAACTGGAGGAGAAATGAATGGAGCAATATTCTGTTTTCTGACGAGTCCCGTTTTTCTGTGCATCCGGATAATAGGCTTATTTTCATCTGGAGGGACCGTGGCAGTAGGAATAATCCTGCGTTCGTGCACGAAAGTGTCAGATTTGGCGGTGGAGGAGTGTTGGTGTATGGTGGCATCTCCATTGACGGGCGCACTGACCTCTACATCATTCGAGATGGAGCTCTGACTGGTCGTCGATATAGGGATGAGATCCTCAGACCTATTGTAGTCCCTTACGCTGCAGCAATCGGAGATAACTCCATTTTAATGGACGATAACTGCAGGCCACATCGTGCAAACCTGGTGGAGGATTTCCTTTTCGAGGAAGGAATCGTTTGAATGGAATGGCCAGCGTGTTCTCCAGACATGAATCCAATCGAGCACGTTTGGGACGCTCTAGGAAGACGAGTTTCTGGCCGCCAACAACCCCCACAAACTCTCCAAGAACTGGAAAGAGCTCTTCTGGAAGAGTGGGGCAGAATACCCCAACTCGTCATTAATAGCCTCATTGAGTCCATGCCTCAAAGGTGTTCAACGTTGCTGGCCGCCCGTGGAAACCATACCCCCTACTGAAAATGATTTTCTTTGAAGAAAACACCTTTTCTTATTCTTTTTTTCTCATATGCACAAATTGTGTTTTTTTCCTTTAGTACACAAATGCGCAATAAAATGCATTTTTTTCTGCCAAACATGTGTAATTTATTCTCATATAACCTACTATGTCTGTCGACCATGTATCAATCAGCTAAACAGTTTACCAGATACAAAATCCACCTAAAACTGCAATATCCTTTAATTGTTTTGAGCAGTGTATATATGTATATATATATATGTATGTACTAAATTTTGTCCGCACGAAGAAAGTCACAACTATGCACGGATCGTTTTCAAACTTGCCAAAAACATTGAGATGGTTAATCTCGGCGGGGATTGCAAATGAGAAAAATCGGCGCAAGGCAGTAGAAATGAGGGAGGGTTAAAATTTTTGAATACCGCCTTAACATGATTCTGATAAAACCAGCTCTTACAGAAAAATGAAAGGAAATTTAAACATTTTTCGTTTATTTTGTTGCCAACAATTAAAGAACCACAATAAAATTCTTACCACAACAATTACTTTTCTATTGCAAGATTTCCACGTGAAAAATAAAAATCTATATATATATTGCGCTATCGTATCTCCATACATATAAGGGGTTACCGTAGGGGCACCCTGTTCCGTCGCCAAATACCGCCAAGTTTGCCGCCAACTTGTCGATATCTCTAATATTTCGCCAAATACCCATAGACTTCCATTGTAAACCAATAAGGTTTACTTGCTTACAGAAAATCAACAAATTGAGAAACTTTAATGCAAGAAAAACTAATATTGGTACTACTTGGTTATCCCGTCGACCAAAAATCTATCGCGAAAGATTAAATGCCAATTATTGTTGATCGTAAATATCGCATTCACTTGACTTTAAGCAAATTACGCGTGTTTACGTCGTCAAGTGATTTTTATTCCGACGTTTTATTTATATTTTTATTAATGTTATACTAATTTATTTGTTCTTTCGTTATTTAAAATAAAAATTTAACTTTTAACTTCGAAATCTACCTGCGCCTGTAGGCCGAGCCGGCAGGGATTTTTTAAGATATAAGCTTTATTTTGAGATTTCAAAATATGAAACATAATTTCTGATTAGTGTTGTGTCAATTTATATTTATTGAACTTTTTAACAAATTAAATTAAAAACGATTTAAAGGTTTTGGAATTTTCACGAAATTTCCTATCAGATGTAGCAAAAATGTAAAAAGAAAGAAAAAAAATAAATTATTAGCAAACCTCACTGCAAGAAAGTATCTTAGTATTTTGCGATGCCAGGCTTTTAAATAATTATATGTAGTTCATTCTTATCTCCTGCTCTATCTATTTGCAGCTATCACAAGAAAACACAAGTGAATTTCATTTAAAAAATAAAATTTCAAGAAAAGCTTTACCGGGTTATAAATGTCTTTAAACTGGCTTCCCATTATGGTAAACAGATTAGGATTTCAAATATAAAATATTTAACCAATTATCGCCGCAAACAGAAATGAATTCGAATTTGTTACATTTATCCGTAAAATTTATGATTATAGCCCATTTATTTTCGGAAGTGAAAACATTTTATTGTGTATTAACAGACGAAAAAACACAGCGAATTGCTGTAAAACCGAAAATGACATCATTTTCTATTTTATTCTATGACATTATTGCAGAGTTGTCATCTTGATAAAGAATAGCTTAATCGACTGGTATATATCGCATATTTGTTTTCCCTTCTGAGTGAGTTAAAAAATATTTTTTAGTAACTCCATCCCACATTTTTCTCAGTCCACGACCATGTTGAGAGTTTTTACAAAAAGTCTTTCCTCCAACTTTGAAAATTCAAAGCAGAACATTATCATTGTCTCCACTTTTAGACAGATTTAGGAGAGACACAAATGAACAATATGACATCCTAATTGCAGTTTTAACGAAAAATTTTCAGAAAATCTAACATCAGGCTTTTAACCCTTTGCGGCCTTATTAAATTTATACATAGGTAAGATGTTGGTCGGAATCGATTTACGTTGAACGAACAGTAAAACATAATATGTAATATTGTGAAGGAAAAACAATTTATTAATTCTTTTTTAAATTTTAGATATACGTAATCCATTAATATGTTTTAATTTTATCTAAAAATTATATTTTGAGGTTCTGCATCGTGTGGTATCTTTCAAAGCAACCTCCAATAGACAGTCCTCAATTTTTATATTTGAATTATACAGAATAATCTTTACTCTTTACGTCTTATATCTTTATCATTTTTAAACTACTTTCAATTTCACGTTACACTTCTTTCGGTAACTTTCTTTTTGCCATTTTAGAGTATTATTTAAAAAATATTTTAAGAAGCGAAAATGCCTAATGACACTTAAACACAATTTGTAAAATATTATTTCGAATTCTACGTATCTCCGAAGCTTGTCGACTTAATATAAGATCAGTATGGTTCTGTGCAGTGATGGCTGAGAGCAAACATATGACTGAAACGGTAAAAGAAGCTACGGTGGCTGAAAGCAGACATACGACCGCAAAGTTTAAATCAGACATCCCTTTCCAATTTAAAACACCTTGTTAACTCGCTAATGGAAAAGGCGAAAAAATAACCTTTTTCAGTTACCATGTGGTGAAGTTCTTGAGAACATTTTCAAGTGGTCGAATTAAAGAAGTTATGGTTGAATAGGCAAACGGAATAGCTTCTGATTTCTGCGGAAGCTGGATCATTTCTCCTCGTATTTAGCACAACTTGTAACAGTTCCTTTTCTTCGCTTCTTTCCAAGGAAACCGAATTTTGAAACAGGTGAAATATTGAATTAGACTTGAAGCTAAAATAAACAAACACTGAATGGAACATGAAAAACTATGTTTGATTAGGCGAGCTATACAAGTTAAGTTAGTGCAGGCTAGATTTTAGTGCGTTATAAGGTATAATTTCATAACTACATTCGTAGAAACTAGCAATGGACAGAATGAATGATTTTTCTATTCAAATGAATCCTTCGGTCATACACAAAACCACAGCTGCCAACCACTGTTTTTTTTATTATTATTATTCAATTTCTACCTGAAATTTTGTATCGAAAAAGAAGTTTCTTATTGTAATTAGAGTTAAGAAATCCATAAATATGCAAAAATTCTTTTTATCTTCGAAATTTTTGAAGATAATTGAAGGAAAATATTACAAAGGCTGGCAACTATGCCTATGTTTCTTTTCTTGTTACAATCTTTCATGAGGGAATTGATTAAAAATACACTGGTGTCCAAAATTAAGGACCAGTCACAAAACGCTAATTTTTAAGTAAGCTAATACTCAAAAAGAAATAATATAATTCAAATACTTACTATCCTTACAGCATAGCTAGTTCATATAGCATCTCATTCATGTCACAGGTATCACAGTCACTACGGTGAAACAAAAAATAGGAAATTCCACACGTCTCATTATGAGTCTCAAATGATCACTATATGTGACTCCACTGAGACGTCAATGTGACTGCTGCTTTGTGACGAGTCACGAGGTGACTTTACAATGTACTTACATTGTGACTCTCATGTGACTGTCATTTTTAGACTCAATTTCAAAGTCATCATGAACGTTGCATTATGATAAGACACCAAATAATATCACATTATAGTCAAATGGTGACTTTTCACAAAGGAGCACAATGGTGACTTCACAGTAGTCTCTTTGTCATCTGAAAGTCTGACATTATTTGGTAACTTAACACAATGCAGCATTCACGATGACATTGAAATTGAGTCTACAGATGACATTCACATGAGAGTTATAATGTAATTACATTGTAAAGTCACATGGTGACTCGTCACAAAGCAGCAGTCACAGTGACGTCTCAGTGGATTCACATATCGTGATCATTTGAGACTCATAATGAGAAGTATGGAATTTCCTATTTTTTTGCTTCACCGTAGTGTCTGTCACACTTGTGACCACGTGTGAAATGAATGAGATGTTATATGGACTAGCTGTGCGATAGAGATAGTAATTATTCGAATTATAATATTTCCTTTTGAGTATTCGCGTACTTGAAAATTAGCATTTTGTGATTGGTCCTTAATTTTGGACACCAGTGTAAGGGTTGGAAACTATGGTTGGAAACAAAGGTTGGAAACTATGTTTTTGCGCATATTGCTGAATGATACATTCGATAGTAAAATCATTCATTCTGCCCATCACTAGTAGAAACCCGTAGCAAAATTGCCCCAAGGACATATTACTTATGACAGTGTTGGTAAAAAACAAATAATTATTTTCTAAAAATAACGTCTTAAAATAACCTTTAAAATGCCCTGTTTAGAATTTGAACTCACCATACTCAACATCACTGTCTATTTTTAGACCTTTTTATTTAAATAAACCTAGTTTTTCTATGTAAGGATGGAATTTTGCAATCGATTTTTAACCCACTTCCTGATAGGCTAGAATTCTACCAATTTTGTACAAAGGTGTGTTTCCGATGACATTACAACATTTTAATATTTTTCCAACTTTAATATATTAATTTTAAGGCATTTTTAATTCGACGGCCGCAGGTGAACAGTCGCCAAGTAATCTCTGTAACTCGTGCAATTCTACGGAATTTGAAAAAAAAAAAAAAAATCATCCCATTTTTGCAATCACATCATTGCATTTCATCATTTGCATTTCATATCACAAAACTTAGAAAAGTGTCAATCAAATATTATATATAAAACTTAATTATATATAATTTATTATATTATATAAGAATATTTTATTTCTTTTTAAGCTTCATTTCGAGTTAAAATGTGATAAAACAAATCGTAGTGACAAATTATGCCACGCACGAGTTTTCTCGGGATAATTATTAATTGTAATATATACGAACCCGGGATAACTCGGCACAATAAGGGAAGCGGTTAATTTGAATTTTTGTTAAATGCTGAATTTTTATTCAATTTGACTTAGGGGCCATCCAGAAATGATGTCACGCTTGGAGGGGGGGGGGGGAGTTCGTGAAATTATGACAGTTTGTGACAAGGGGGTGGGGGGATAAGAAGAAGTGTGACATCACACATTTTGGTTAAACATTAGAGGGTTTACTATCATTGTATTGACATTAGAGGGCTTACTATCCCCGAGGATGAGAGTGATGTCAAAATGCCTGTCTACTCTATGGATGAGCATATATCTTCTCCAAGGGAGGAAGAGTCGTAATAGTAAATGATTCAGAGTAATTTCTATTTTATGGTTTAATATATAATTTTATAAATGTTCATATTAATGTGACAAATAAAATGTGATGGCAATTCCATTTAAATAAACTAATATTGAGGCTTCTTGAAAATCAATCTGTTTTAAAGTACTTTGTGTTCATAAAATAAATATAAAATTTAAAAACCAAATATATTAAATTCCATTTCAAATTCTAAAATACTACTGTTTTCAGTTGCTCTTTCATATTAATATTTCATTACTATTGCATATTAATTATGTTTTTTGTTGTAAACCTTAATCTTATTTCATACAAAAAAAGTACACGAATAATTTTTATTGTTATGCTCACAAATGTCATTAAAACACATAGTTAAAGTTCAAAAATAAAATTTTAAATATGACCAATAACGTAGTGCTTTGTTTCTGAACTTCAAGTATATGTTTACGTAATATAGCGTGACATGTCACAAGCGGAGGGGAGGGGGTATGGTGAAGTGTGACATTTTGTGACAAAGGGGAGGAAGGGGTAATAAATATTGAAAAAATGTGTGACATCATTTATGGATCCACCCATAGGGTCGTAAAACCAACAGAGTGAAAAAGTGTCCAGGTTTCATAGATTCTACGCTTGGACACTTTTTCACTCTGTTGGTTTTACACCTCTAAGCCAAGCTGAATAAAAATTCAACAATTATATATAGATATATATTCAATTTACTATATTTGTGTGAAATTGTGTGTGATGCGTGTGAAATTTTCTACAAAATTTTCCAAAATTATATATACAGAAAAGCCCCGATTATCCGCGGTGCGATTTTTTTTTCTTTTTTTTAATTCAAGCCCACCGCAAGGAAAATACAATAAGACCTAATAATAAATATAAACAGAAAAATTCATGTATTCGAAAGTAATAAAAGAATATTTCTAGATTAGGTAGCCATGTTTAAAATATCAGATATAAAGTCTTGATGTCTTTTCTTGATTTTATTAACCAAACGTATACACAGCCATTAAAATATTTAACAATTAAATAAGACTATTATGATAAATTCCAGGGGAGCATATCAAGGATAGCTTCATTTTCGAGATAGAAAAGGTGTTTCCAAAGCAAGAAGCAAAAACAAGTGACTGATTTTTCTAAAATGCTGTAACCTCAACACTTTTTGTACAGTATGTGTATGGCATTGTTTCTTGTTTACTGTTCTTTATTTTAGTAAATTAGACGTAAAACAAAGGTTTCTGCTATACTGTGCATATGTATATATTTTAAAAGTTTTATTATGTCTTTTGTACACTAAAACATAGTTTTTATGCTAAATTTTCCTCTTTTCGTGCTTGCACCCCATTTTCACTCTTTTTAGGGTTATCCGCGATTTTTGTTATCCGAGGTGCCCTTGCTACCCAATTCCGCGGATAATCGGGGCTGTATACTGTATGTATATTCAATAGATTTAATTATGCGCCAATAAACGCTCACCAAAATATGCCAAATCGCTGTGAAACTGTATCAATGAAATACATTTTAAAAACTAAAAAGTAGCAAATAAATTATAAATAAAAAAATGAAGAGTGTAATATATTTTTTTTAAATACGCTTTTATCAGTTAATAGTTTAATATTAATTAATTTGCGATTATACGTTGAGAAATCAATATAGAATTCCTAAAACAAAGATAGTTTAAATAAAGTTTAATTTTTTTTCCTGTTGTCTTATCTTAAAAAAGAAACAGAGCAAAAATTATATATATTTTTTAAAAATTCACTTGCAAGCGCTTTCTACGAAGCTTACAAAAATCAGTACATTTTTCATAATCGAGTTGGATGCCCATGCCATATTAATGTATAGTAACGGAAATTTTTAGAGAAAAACATGAAAATAATGCGTGATTTTCAGGAAGAACATTAACTGTTTATAAAAGAACGTCTTTAAAAACTACTAGCTGACCCGCCCGGCGCTGCAAGGACAGAAACTGTGCCGGGACTGTCATTGAAAAATATATCACTGGGGTGCACTTCATAAACAAACACTGAATAATATTTATTTGGCACAGATGTCAAATACACACCACGCCAATATAACTATAGATCCACAGTTATTCTCCGGAACGTTTAAATCAGTAATTTGGATTTCAGAAGCAACGCGTTCGCCCGTGCGACTGTTATTAAGCCTACTTTGCAGATCGCTTATGCTGTGTGTTTGACGCCATTCTCGATCCAATCTAGTATTTCGACTTTCTCCTCTTAATGCGGCTTCTTGTTCACTTTCAAGCATTCACCGAGATCTTTTACGGGCATTTCTAACGATATTGTGAAGTTCCATAACTGCAGCGAAAGAGAGAGTGTAAATAACTAAACACAAAACGTAAATAAACCGGATTTACCTCCGCCTAAATCCTGCCAAATTACAATACTTTACACAGTAACCAATGAGATGCGTTTCTCGGGCGTTGCCATTCAACAATAACAAATAATCGCGATTTCTGTGTCACGTACGTTAGTGTAATATATATATATAGATTTTTACTTTTAGACTTATTCTGTATAACATAAAAGTCAATTATCATTACGCCACTGTGACAATTTAAATGCACTGGCGGAAAAAAACAAACAAAGGAACGACTAAAGATTCTTCCACGGCTTTTAACAAATTCTATTTTCTTTTTCGTTGACATACCCTTTTTTATTTTTTCTCATACCTTGTAGATATGTGAAAACCTACACAAAAAGGAAGTTAAAATCCACTTGCAAAAAATTTCTATCTTAAAAATCTTTTCATTTTGGGGGTGTCAAAAGCTCCGATTTTCCACAAAACTCGAATATTTATAAAATCGCCCATATTTTTTGAACTAATAGAGATAAACAAAAAATTCAAAAGGAATTGGAAATCTACTCATCTTTTCCTTTTAGATCACGATATTGTCGTCTATTTATTTATACTTTAAAATGGTTGAGCCCTGTTACAATCTTTTATGTAATCCACTTTATATCACATTCCCTATATTCTTATTTCAATTTATTTTTTGCCGAAGTACACTCTGCATTTTGAAAGTATGTCACACCAGGCATGACGAAATAACAAACTTTTACAATTTCTATGTTCTTAGCTACAAATTCATCAGAATTATATGAGTTTTTATGCTTGCTCTTTTAAATTTTTCCACCAATGTATTTAACCTTTTCAAATAGTGTTATTCAAATAATAATGATAATGAATGAATGACAAATGTATTTGAATCTCCGAGGTAATCTTGTATAAAATTGAGGAGTAACAGGAAAATCATTTTTAAAGTCAACTCAATCAATCATCAATTCTTCTCTACTTCAAAAGCATAATTGAATGCCACAAGTAGACCGTTAATGATAATGACTGGAACATAAACTAAACATCTTAACTTTAAAGTTGGAGGTAATGTATGTTAAATAAACATTCTGGCACCGGAAAAATTAATAAAAATATGTAATTAAATTAATTAACTATTTTCTTATAACTGCCTGCTGTTCCTCCGCTCTAATAATGTGACTGTCGACATTAGTCGGTTAGATAGGCAGCCGAAATAGCAAAATCGGAGTACTCGCAACGGTCTAGTTAAATCAACGTATTAGCAACACCACGACGTCCCTTTAAACTTAATGGAACCGCTGACAGTAATTATGAAATCTATACAAGCGAACAACTAAATATTTTAAAGATAATGGAGTTTTAATAAATTCTATTTTTCTTTTCGTTGCCATGCCATTTTTTAATTTTCTTTATACTTTGTATGTGGAAACCTGTACAAAAAAGAAGTTGAGATCCACTTGCAAAAAATTTCTATATTAAAAATCTTTTTATTTCGAGGGTGTCAAGAACTGCGATTTTGCTTATTCTTTTGCCTTTCCTATAGTATCACACATAGATGAAGATACAACATATCAGAAAACTTCAGAAGATTCTAAGTTCTAATAAGTCTAGTTTTCATCTACGTTCCAATATAATTTGTCATATTTTCCTGATATTCAAGGCTCTTTTTTGGACTATTATTTACTTATAACTAATATGTAAAGTTAAATTTTTACTTTATTTTCTATGACATAGCAAAATTAACAGGTTAAGTATATTAATAAGACGTTTAAGGTTTAATAATAACGAACATGACCAGTATTTTCTGCTTAAAATTTCTGGAATTTCCCTTTTTTCACCTTGCAATGAATTTCATATAACATCTGATCTCTAAAACGCATAAAAGTAATAAATTCGTAGAATCTTAATCGGTTTTTTATTATCCACGTCTGGTGCTCCGAACATCGTGGCCCCACTAAACTCGAGGTTTCTGGCATTCGCACCCTATCCACCCAATACTTACACTACTACTAATGTGTCATACATCTATACTCCTATTATAAAGAGGAAAAAATTGTTTATTTGTAGGAGGTAAGCTCTGGAACTACCGAACCGATTCCAAAAGTAATGGTATCAAAATGATGGTGTTAGTCCAACTTAGAACATAGGCTATATCTTATGTCGGTGCCACTACCCCAAAGAGGGTGTAGATGCAAAAAACGTTCTAAAAATGCGATTTTAGCGTTACTGAAGGGCCTAGAAATATGAAATTTTGAATATTAGTTACTTATAAGATATAAATGATGTCTAAGAACAGTTCTTAAACAATTCGAAATTTAAAAAGGGTGAAAATGCACAAAAAGCGTTCTAAAAAACGTTCTAAATGGTAGTTTCTACAAAATCTCAGGAAATACCAAACTGATTTGAAAAATATTGGTGTCAAAATGATGGTGACAGCGCTTGCTCCAAGATAGGCTAAGTTTTATGTCGGTGTCACTACCCCAAAGGGGGTGCAGGAGCAAAAAACGTTCTAAAAATGCGATTTTTGCGTTACTGAAGGGCCTAGAAATATGAAATTCGGAATATTAGTTACTTATAAGATATAAATGATGTCTAAGAACAGTTCTTAAACAATTCGAAATTTAAAAGGGGTGAAAATGCACAAAAAGCGTTCTAAAAAACGTTCTAAATGGTAGTTTCTACAAAATATCAGGAAATACCAAACCGATTTGAAAAATATTGGTGTCAATATGATAGTGACAACGCTTGCTCCAAGATAGGCTATGTTTTATGTCGGTGTCACTACCCTTTTGGGGGTGGAGGAGAAAAAAACGTTCTAAAAATGCGATGTATGTGTTACTGAAGGGCCTAGAAATATGAAATTTGAAATATTAGCTGCTTATTAGATATAAAGGATTTATAAGAACAGTTCTTAAACAATTAGGAATTTGAAAGGGGTGAAAATGCGCGAAAAGCGTTCTAAAAAACCTTCTAAATGGTGGTCTCTGCACAATCTCAGGAAATAGCAAACCGATTTAAAAAAATAATGGTGTCAAAATGACGGTGAGAACCCTTGCTCCAACATAGGCTATGTTTTTTATCGGTGCCACTACCCAAAATGGGTTGCAGAAGCAAAAAACGTTCTAAAAATGCGATTTTTGCGTTACTGAAGGGCCTGGAAATATGAAATTTGAAATATTAGCTACATATTAGATATAAAGGATTTCTAAGAACAGTTCTTAAACAATTCGAAATTTAAAAGGGGTGAAAATGCGAAAAAAGCGTTGTAAAAAACGTTCTAAATTGCGATTTCTATACAATCTCAGGAAGTACTGAACCGGTTTCAAATACAATGGTGTAAAAATGATGGTGACAGATCTTGCTCCAAGATAGGCTATATTTTATATCTGTTTCCACTACCCCAGAAAAGATTCAGAAGCAAAATGCGCGAAAAGCGTTCTAAAAACGTTCTGAATGCCGATTTTTCAGCAATATCTCAGGAAGAATCAAACTGATTTCAAACGTAATGGTAGGATATTGATGCTGATAGCCTCTGTTGTAACATAGACGCTATTTTATGTCGGCATCACTATCACCTAGACGTTGCAGGAGCAAAAAAGCGTTTTAAATTTCGATTTTTGTGATCGGTAGGGGCTAGCAACTTAAAATTAGGCAAGGTACATATTTATTAGATATAAATGATCTTTAAGAACAGTTTCGAAAAAATTGGAAATTTAAAAAGGGGTGAAAATGTGCGAAAAGCTTTCTAAAAACGTTGTAAATTGCGATTTCTACGCAATCTCTGGAAATACCAAAGCTATTTCAAAAGTAATGGTTGCAAATCAATAGTGACAGTCCCTGCTATAACATCTATAATAATAAAGAAAGAAGTTTGTGTGTGAGTGTGTCGACGGTGTTCTACAGAGACCACTGCACGTAGAACTACAAAATTTGGGCAAAAGGTACGTCTATATACGAAGTTTTGCACCTCGAAGCCCGATTTTCGATTTTTGGATTAGATTTTTTTTATTTAATTTTTTATGCGATTTTTAGCACTTTTTTAAATTTCGAGGCGATTTTTCCACATTAGTGAAAATAATACTGTTTCTTTCTTTTAACCCAATATAGTAAATTTTGTTCTATTTTCAAAAAAGTTTATTCGGAATTCGTACAGCGATTTTTGAATTTTTAGCGAATTTTTATGCGTTTATTGAACAACATTTAATGCATCTTCATACTTATAAGGGAGTTACCGCAGGGGGGGGGGGGGCACAACTCTGTCGCCAAATACCGTCAAGTGTGTCGCCAACTTGGCGATATATCGCCAAATTTGGCGGCCAAAAGTGACGTCAACTTGGTGATATCTCTGATATTTCGCCAAATTCCCATAGACTTCCATTGTAAACCTATCGGGATTACTTGTTAACAGAAAATCAACAAATTGAGATATTTTAGTGCAACAAAAACTAATATTAACGTAAGGGATTATATTAATTATGTTTAAGAGAATCCAAGTAATTTAAATTATGAATAAAAGTAGCATGATACAATGTTTAGCAAGTGTTATGTTGATATTTATCGTATAGGTGATTCTCGATGATATCTCAGAAACATCAGAAAGCCATTAACTAAATATTAATTATTCGAATAAAGGACAGGAGGCCATTTTATATCAATAGACGAATATCGAAGAATATCTGAACGCTGTTTATTAATCACTAGGTTCTTTAACACACTTCGAGAGATTTTCAGCCGCAAATGCCGATGCAGGAGGGGAGAGAAAACGTAGTACATATTTATTTTATAAGCCCGACAGTCAAAAGAGAAGTGATGTCATTAAAATTCTGAGAGAGCAGGGTTATTGGCGAGGGGCAATTTACAGAAAACGTTAACCAGTAGATATCTGGCGAGAATTAAGTTGAGATGAGACACGTATTAATTTCCGTTAACGAATTTCCAATGAGGAGGGCGAAAGGTCAAAATATGAATATTAATGCCAACCAGATGATCGGGAAAGTATGAACTACCGAAAGCCACAAAGCCGCATTTTACAGGGGGGTTGCTAAACCATTGGAATTAGGCGCGCGAGCCGTTTGAAGGCATATGCAATTGAAAATAAAAGATATTGCAGACAAAATTTATGACAAGAATTTATACGTTGGAAAAATATGATGCAACTGTAGAGACACAATCAAAAAATAAAGAAAGAAGGCATGAGAAAGATCCCGCCTATCAATCGAATTAAGCGTGCTAATGTAAAGTGTAAATCGTTTCTATGCCAGATAAAAATAGCATGCCTTTTTTAATCCAATACAGTCTGATGCAATTTTTCCATATTAGTGAAAGGAATCAACTTTCAATCTTTGAAGACAATATATATATATTTTTTTCTTTTCGAAATTTTCGCATCGATTAAAATTTTTTTCGCGAATCTTATTGTGATTTTCAGAGCTTTTTCGCAATTCCTGCTGTTTTTTGACGTACCCGGGCAACGCCGGGCAAGTTCACTAGTATAGATATATTTTTAAATATATTGTAGTTTGATATTGTACGTATTATTGTACAACCATGGTGTTACTCTTTACCCTTTATGTGAAAGTAAATGAAGGATGATAATCTAAGTGTCATTTTATTAATATACATAACATGCTTGCCATGTCCTCTGGTTTTGCCGGAATATTTCTAGTTTTTGTATTTATCGCTTTCCTCCTGCTCACAAAATAAAACATTTTGTTTTGTTTTTTTTTTCAGATTTTTCTTATTTCTATACATTAAGATGAATAATTCAAAATTGTTTTAAATGTTAAAATTAAATATCTTCAATTAACAAAATCAAATGTTTGCAAAATTGTCTGTGTTAAACCATATCAGACGGAAGAAGAATAAATAACAAACCTTTCACAAAGCATGTTCACTCAGCTTTTTCTGAAATTTACAGAAGCTGAGCAAACAGCATTTCTATAGGGTCATTCCACGTAAAATGAGCAAAAATTAAAAAAAAGTCGTGGCCACATAGTAACAGATTTTAATAAAATTTGATATACAGGTTCAATTCATATTCAAATAGAGCTCTGCAAAATATCTTCACAAAAAATAAATTATTTTAGCAGTTTTGGACATTTAAAAACTTGTGATAAAGAATGGCATGTGTGCAATCGTCCAAAGTTGCAGGTTTGAAGTTCTGTATCTTGAAAACTATTTAACTGAAATGATTTTTTTTTAATAATGTAACCTCTGAAAAATTATCTTCTTATTTCTTGAGCAATAATAATCTGGTAACACCATGATTATTCTTTAATGGGTTGTAAAAATTGAAAATTTGCAAATTTTGAGAAAATTAAAAACGTAATAAAAATTAAAGGAATTCAAAAACATCTGAGAAATTAATGCCTGATGTAGTTTTACATATTATGATCGAATTACTAAAGTTTTTAAGTTGCCATGTATTTCCTTCACCTTTAAAAAATTTTAGAAACTTTTAAAAAAATGACAAAATCGTAATTTTTCCTCTTATTGACAGGTAAAAAAAACAATGAAGGAAATGTCCCACATTACAGTTATTGCACAGACATAAAGATCAATAAGTCCATAATCTGCTAAAAAAATTTCAAGCATGCGTTTTTGATTCCTAACGTCACAAAATTGGGTTAAAAAAGGCAATATTAACTATATTCCATGAGCTATTTTTTTTAAATTCACGCGCGTTTCTTAAAATATTGCACGATTTCAAGGTGAAAATATTTAGTGCTGCCATCTATTTTCTGTATGTGGGTTTAGAAATTAATATATAATTTTCTGTTCAATTGAGCTTTTTTTTCTACTTTAATTAAAAATCTTCTTGAGGAAAAAATAAACTGAAAGCAAGTATAAAAGTTTTTATATTTAAAATATACACTGTTATCTATAATATCAAAAGAATTAAAAGTTTAAAAAAGCTTTCTTTCACGTCGAAACAAGTGATAGAAATATTGCATTTTATCCTCAACATTTTTTACTATCTATTTTTTTCTCATTAAGGAATAAAAAAGGCAAGAATGAAAGTTTAAATATTTAATATATATTCTTTTAGCTATAACGTCAAGCAATTTTGTTATTGTCAGAGATGTCCTTCATCTCTATAGAAACGTTGCATTTTTCCCTCAAATTTTTTCAAAAATAATTTTTTTCTCATTAAGGAATAAAAATACAATTACAAACTTACGTCAATCTGTTACTTATCCTTCATTCCTAATTATAAATAATTTTTAATATAGTCTTTGCATTCTTAAGCCAAATAACCAAAATTGAAACTTCAAGCATGTAGCCAAAACCACGATTTTGCATCCACTTTTAATATAAATTTTAATACTTAAATAAACAATCCTAAAATCTATTATTTTACATTTACTCATAAATAGATATGATCTACTTACAAAATGATTTTCGTTAAAATCTGTGACATGTCTGCCACAGGTGATTTGCTCATTTTGTATGGAATGACCCTATAGTGTCTAACTGTCATGGTGGGTAAGCAAAAATAGGTTCAGCATCACCAAGTTCAAGTAACTTCTGCTAACCAAAATGTAGTGTTAGGTGAAAAGTTGGGCGAGTAACTTCAGCATGAAACGGCCAAAGTTAGGGTCTGGCTAATGCATTGGCATCTGAAGTAGCTCCTCTGGTTCTCCATTTTAGGGAGCAATCATGGGAGGGGAATCAGCAATCAGGATTTTCGTTAAGATAATGCCAAATATTTAAAATTTTCCAAAAGAGACCAAAATCTTTTCATTTTTAAAGATTTAGAAAGGGGCTGTGGCCCTTTCCTTCCCCTCTCTGCCTCAGGAAAAAGGAACGAACTATATCATTAGAAAAACTAATTATTATAATTAAATTATCACACATTTATATTCTATTGTTTTCAATAGAAATCCATTATTGGCGTTTACCTGATAACGAGCAAGTTAAACCCATTAATGATGACCAATTTGGAGGCATTTGTTTTACTTACACATTTTATAACATTCGAAGGTAAGCAAATGGAAAGTTCGCAAAGGAATACTCCTGTCAATCAATCCATCATTTTTCTAGCAGTTTTCCTACTGTAGTATTTTTTCTTAAAGTTGTGACAATATTGTGTGTGATACCCTTATACACACGTGAATAGTACCTAGTACGAAATTTATGTATACATACAATAGGTATGAAGTTTTGTACTAGTCACTTCAACATAATTCAAGAAAAATTTCTATAGACAGATAGGTGGAAAGACCACCAGAACTATGCTCTCCCCTGTTCTATAGATAGCCTAAGTTGGACCCTGACCAAAGTTATATATTGCCTCAATCACTTGCCATCACAAGGTTCTTTTCCCCTTCCTTTACTTTTACACAGATATAAATTTCATTTTTATTTGCTATGATACATTCTATAGAATACTGAAGTGAAACTAACACGTGGTTTCTCCATTATGCTGTATTTTATCAGCAATAAAAGATTTTTAGACTATTAGGTATTTCCATCTTAGTTTCTCTGAAATTAAATTCCTCCACACCACAACTACCTGTTGTGGAGTTCTCGCTATCGATCGCTATTGCGCCAGACCGCATTAAAGATAAGAGAAAATAACGAAAAGACGAATCGAAACCTTAGAAAATAACGATCGAAATTGCCAAATTGCGAGAGCCAAAATCTTTTTCTTTTTTTTTTTTTTCTCGTGTAAAGGCGTAAAGGGGGTACTCTCATTCACGTTGCTGACCGATTGATGTTTTTCATCGTGTTCAAGCATACCATACCAATTACATCACTCTATTTTTAGTGATAATGTTCTACATTTTAGCCAATTCCTGCTTTTTTAAAATTTTTATCGAAATCTCACCCTTTTTCCGCTCAAAAGACATAATTTTGCCCACCTGCTGCACACAGAATCAAAAATCTTTAAAACTTTTGATTTATGTAAACTCTTTCTGCCCTATTTTTAGGTAGCTTTCTTTACAAAAAGCTACCTATTGCAGCCGTTCGGAGGAAAGCGATTTCAAAAAATTTTGGTATATTTTCATCGATCATGACCCCCAGACCCCGAAACCACCCTCCGTTCAAAATTGATATATATATATATATCAATATATATATATATATATATATATATATATATATATATATATATATATCTGACCTATGTCACACTGTAACTCTCGTAATTATGAACCGATTTGGATGTAATTCGGTGTGTACATAGTACATACCAATGTCTCGACCGAGTTCGTTGGCCAGCTTCATCCGCCATTTTGTTTCAAAATGGCGGCCATTTAAAAAATTTTAAAAAATTTTAAATTTGAAATGTGGTACCAAAAAATTGAAAATGGAAAAATATTTTTTTTCTTATGTGTTTGATCTTTATACAAAGACTCCGTAGCAGTTTTTGTTTTGTCTATATCTTAAAAAATGGCTCAGTTATAGCATTTTGAATTTCTAGCGAAGCTGACATTTTGAAACGTCCTGAATTTTGTCACGCGATAAAAGGCGTATTTATGAACCGATTTGGATGTAACTTCGTTTATACATAGTACAGACCAATGTCTCGACCGAGTTCGTTGACCAGCTTCATCCGCCATCTTGTTTAAAAATGGAGGCCATTTAAAATTTTAAGAAAAATTTTAATTTGAAATGTGGTACCAAAAAATTGAAAATTGAAAAAATATTTTTTTCTTATGTGTTTGACCTTGATAAAAAGATTCGGTAGCAGTTTTTGTTTCGTCTATATCTTAAAAAATGGCTGAGTTAAAGCATTTTGAATTTCTAGCGTGGCTGACATTTTGAAACTTCCTGATTTTTGCCACGTGATAACAGACGTAGTATTTATGAACTGATTTGGATGTACCGTGGTGTGTACATAGTACATACAAATAACTCAACCAAATTCGTTGGCCAGCTTCATCCGCCATCTTGTTTCAAAATGGCGGCCATTAAAAAAAATTTAAATTTAAAATGAGGTACTAAAAAATTGGAAAATGAAAAAGATTTTTTCGTATGTGTTTGACCTTAATACAAAGATACCGGAACAGGTTTTGTTTCGTCTATATCTAAATAAATGGCTGAGTTATAACATTTTGAATTTCTATTGTGGCTGACGTTTTAAAACGACCTGATTTTTGTCACGCGATAACAGGCGTATTTATGAACCGATTTGAATGTAACTTGGTCTGTACATAGTACATACCAATGTCTCGATCGAGTTCGTTGGCCAGCTTCATTCGCCATCTTGTTTCAAAAGGGTTGCCATTTTTAAAAAAAAAATGTAATTTAAAATTTAAAATGAGGTATTAAAAATTTGGAATATGAAAAAGATTTTTTTTATGTGTTTGGCCTTGATACAAAGATTCTGGAGCAGTTTTTGTTTCTGAAAATTTGTTCTTTTGTTTATATCTTAAAAAGTGGTTGAATTATAGCACTTTGAATTTCTATCATGGCTAACACTTTGAAACGATCTTGTATTTGTCACGCGATACCACACGTATTCGCCTATTTAGATGGAAGAAGGCATGTGGATAGTATACATCAATATCTCGACCAAGTTCGCTGGCCAGCTTCATCAGCCATCTTGTTTCAAAATGGCGGCCATTAAATAAAAAAATATATTTAAAGTGAGATGCAAAAAAATTAGAAATTGAAAAAGGTTTCTTTCTTAAGTATTTGACCTTGATATAAGGATTCAGGAGCATTTTTTGTTTGTCTTTATCGTAAAAAATGGCTCAGATATAGCAGTTTCAATTTCTAACGTGGGTGACATTTTGAAAAATCTGATTTTTTGCCTGCGACAGCACTCTTATATATCAACCGATTCCGATGTGAGTGAGCATGTGCACAGCAATTACTAAGGTCTCGACCAAGTTCACTGGTTAGCCTCATCCACCATGTTGTCTTTAAATGGCAGGCACTTTAAGAAATCGCCGAATTTGGCAGCCAAATATAAGTTACTTTAAATAAAAGCAGCTTGGATACAGCTGACTAATTTCGCGAAATTCTCATTCATAATGATTTAGTATTGATAAAAATTAGTATTGAATCTCTTACATTTGGTTTCCACTTAATTGAGCTTCGTGTGTTTGAATAATATAAGTTGGCTTTTTTAAAATAAGGAATATGAAAGCTACCTCTTCCTCCCGGCACTGGCCGGAAGGACTTTTTTTACTTTATTCCGGCATAAATAATCAATCATTTAAGTCCCCACCAGAAATCACAACTTTCCAATATGTCTTTTTTTTCCCTTGTTAACTCTTTGGTACTTACATATTATCCGAGGCAGGAAAATGGATCAGCAAAAATGATTATCAATTGCCAATTTTGTTATTGCCAATCGCCAATCGTGTTCAAAACGACATTTTAATGCATATTTAATAAAATGATAAATAGCATAAAAACAAACTAAAATAATACAAAATAGTAATATAGTAGACATTTATTAAATACTACAGATCGTAAAACTGATGGCTTTAGCAATAAACAGTATTACCGACGGTAGTTTTATTTCTAGTGGCTTATTATATCCACCAGGATGAATATAACATAAATATACCGTATCAACGAATATAATATATTCTGTCTATACCTATACTACATCACATTATATAAATACACGTATTCGGCTACTATACACTTAAAATGAAGAAAGCAGAAAAAAATATTGTAATTAATATTTTCGGCACCGTTGTTTGCGCAGTGAATATTACCGGACTAGGATACTACGTAATTAGCAAATCTTTTTCTATTCTCAATTAAACAAGTTGGAAATTGCTCGTCAAACGTGGCAAATGAGGTGCGTTCGTACTATAACTAGTTTTATAATTATTTTTTACGCCCCATATTGTACTGAATGTATAATATTTTTCACTTCATAAAGTGCATAGTCTGTAGCATCATTAAAATGCACTTGCAATAACTTTTTTCCCATTCCCCGTAATGTAACGGAACACTTTTGACTGTCCCTGTAATTAAACTATGCATCCGATTTTCGTAAAATTGGAAATGGCTCGACAAAATTTTGCAACAATTATATATGTAAAATTTCAGACCATTCGGAAGGCTGTAACATCATTAAAATGCACTTGCAATAATTTTTTCCATTGGCCGTGATGTAAAGAAAAACTTTTGACTGTCCCTGTAATTAAACTATACATCCGATTTTCATAAAATTTGAAATGGCTCGACAAAATTTTGCACCAATCATCTATTTAAAATTTCAGACCATTCGGTTGGGTAGTTTTTGCTCTGTTATATGCGGACAGACAGACAGACAGACAAACGGACGGACTGAACGACGACTATAGGTGCTACGTATTTATATAACTACGAACGCACCTAAAAAAGGAGGGTAGCATCAGGTTTTATATGTATTTATTATCAAAGTTAACTCTTTGTAAAAACCTATCTATAATTAGTGTTAAACAAAGCAATCAAAACATACATACTTTGGATTGTTCATTACGACAGTAAAAGCACATTTTAAGCATTTTACCTATTTTTTCCTTTGAAAGGAATAATAGGTATTCTTAACCCCTTGGGGACGAGCGACTGGTATTCGTGCCGCGTAAGTTGCTCAGAATCGGTGATTATTCTCGCCAGTAAAATTGTATTGAAAAATTTGCCTTATTTAATCCGAGCATTTTCCCGATTCAATTAGGACAAAATTTCTGTTTTAAAAATCCGGTGACTAAAGATTAAAAGTTCTGTAAAAGACGCTCGTCCCGAAGGGGTTAAATAAAGATATTTTTTCCTTTGAAAGGAAAAAATACTTAGATTTATTTAGAATTTTTATTTTTCTTAATTTTTACAAATTTGTACTAAAATATTGACATTTTCTTTTATTTTCCAGCACCCAGTGTTACTGGGTATTGTTTGGTCACTCCTGGTCTTATCAACGAGTGGCCAACCACAGATAAGCAATAATGAGTCTAACAAAGTTTATGCCTATTCCTATCACTTTCAACACAATGGTACGACCAATTCTAAGGATATCTTGAGAAGTGTGCTTGGAACAGATCCCGAGCTTGGACTAGACTCTGGAGATGATAAAAGCATCGTAAAAACCTTTTCCAGTCCTGGTATCCGAGGATTCTTCACAAAAGGTGTTCTTCCTGCAGGTCCTATCAGTCGCAGCTTCAACAATGGAATAAGCTCCCCTATTTCTGCCATCAGAAGGATCGTCGAATCTAACCTGCAGTCTCCTCCTAACATTGCCACTGGTCATCTCCCTCCTATTTCCCCAGATATACCAAGAGGATATCCAGGGGATTTCAATAATGTTAATCATATCGGAAATGCACTTCAAAACCAAGATGATTTTCCAAAAATTCCTTCCCCTCCAGCGTTTCCTAATAACATCGGAAATAGAAACATTGAAAATTTCGCTCGGAATACACCAGATGGAGGTCGGATTGTAGGTCAGGTGGAAACGTTTTCTTATAACCCTCCACCTATTACGAATAATGTAGCAAGAGTCGAGGAGAATTCGCAAGGCTATAGAAGAAACGAGAATATTCTGAATAATAACAAAGAAATTACAGGACATAGAACACAATCATATTTCAGGCAACATTTTAGAACCATCACGCCTAATTTTGATTCTAATGGCTATAATACAAATAATAGAGTTGATAATGGAAATTCTCCTGTTCACAACACTAATAATCAATGGTGGAATGGTTTGAATGTTCTTGGAAATGGTAATAGAAATATTAATCCACCTGCTCATGGTATAAACAACTATATCAACCAAAACATAAATGAAATTCAAAACAATGTAAATAAAGCTTTTGGAGCAAGGCTTAACAGTTTTAGAGGGCAAAGTAATTTAGGACATTCTATTAATAATAATATTCAAAATAATTTCAATAATCAGAATAATGGCAATCACTTCAATCGAAACCAAAATCTTAACAACCCAGTGATAAATCATATAAATAATCCTTTACCTAACAACCGTCCTTTCATGAACGCACAAAACATACCTATTACTGGCACACATCACGTAAATAATCAACAAAATGTCTTTAACAATAATGGTTATACTAATATTCCAAATCCTGCAAACAATATTGTGCCAAACACAAATAATTATCCAAATCACCAGACATCCCACAATAATTTCGGTAATCAGAATGTAAACAATGTGTACAATAAAGAGACAGAAAAGAAAGTTTTAAATCTTATTCAAAATGTTAGGTCCCATCTAAACAATATGCATGAGAATAATCAAGCAATTAATAATATTGGTCCTACTTGGGATGATGATATTACCAGAAATATCCACAATGATTGGAGCAGCAGACAACCTAACTTGAACAGGAGACCATTCTCCAATGGACATTCAGGCCCTTCAAATTTGCCGCCATCAATCGATTTATTAAAAAATACTTTCGATAGCCTAATGGGAAACAGAAACTTCGACATTCCAAATAATCAAGGTAACAGCTACAGGAATGTAGACGGGGGAGGCGTGGAAAAGGTATTTGGGGTAGACAAAATAATTGAAGGTCCAAATTCTTTCAGTAGAAATCAACAAAGGGGATATGAAAGGGACTTTAGAGTCAATTCAGACAGTGGATACAGCAGATCTAACCAGTGGTCAACCAATACTGTGAGGAGGCTAGATGCCTTGGGAAGTAAGCCAGACTTCAGCACAGATTTCATTGATGTGTTCAGAGATGAAAAATAAAAAAAGAGCGATCTTCAATCTTAGATAGTGCAATATGCCATATTTAATGAAAAGTGAAACGTTGGCATCATGAGATCATAAAAAAAAATCATGTGAGAAAACTGTTTATTGAAACATTTGATGTTCACACTCTTTAAACATGTTACCTTGAGCATAATTTAACATCATTTGCTCAAGAATTTCTTGTCATTTTTTAAATATTTGTTTTTGTTGAAGTAAATGTTATGAAATTTATTCATAATTTTCATGCTGCTATTTATAAAATAGTTTTTAAAATTATATGAAACATTTTCATTTTTATATCTTTTAGGGAAAGTTGAGATATTATATCTATCACTTTTTGTTTTAAAACTAATCGCTGAAAGCTTCAAACCACCAGTTCAAATTTTCAAAAAAGACCTTTAATGGTGATGGTATCTAACTGATATTTATTGAAAGAGCTTGGGTTATTTTTTTAACTGATGGCCATTCAGTACTGGTGTTGGCAGAAAAAAGTTACTTAAACAACTAATTTCTCTGTAAATTTCTTCATAAATGGAATTTATAATTCTGAAAGCATCTGTTAGAAGATTGTTTGTTATTTTTTTTTATAAAATAATAATTACGAATTATAAAGTTCTAAATAAATGTGTTATTTTATGTGTGAATTCTATTTATTTGCTGCCATGTTTACTTTGTAAACTTCTCCCTAGAAATTTTCGTTTCTAACTGGATTTCTGAAAGATGTTTGGGTTATTTTTTTAATTGATGGCCACTTGGTACTGGTGTTGGCAGAAAAAAAGTTACTTAAACACCTGGTTTCTTTCTAAATTTTTCCTTAAATATAATTTATAATTCTGAAAGCATCTGTTAGAAGATTCTTTGTTATGTTGTTTTTTTTAAATAAAATAATAATTACGAATTATAAAGTTCTAAATAAATGTATTATTTTATGTGTGAGTTCTATTTATTTGCTGCCATGTTTCCTTTGTGAACTTCTCCCAGGAAATTTTGTTTCAAACTGGATTTCTGAAAGATGAAATCAAATGACATGAAAAGAATATTTATGTTGACAGAATTCAAAATTGATATTCATTTTTTGAATCGATGAGAAAAAAATAATGAAAAATAAAAAGCCCAAGATATAACGTAAAAAGAAAAAAAAATTCTTTTTACGTTATATCTTGGGCTTTTTATTTTTCATTATTTTTTCATGTAGTAAACTAGGAATCCATCCAAAAATAAATATGATAATAATGAAGCATTTAATCATCGTTTTGACGCTGACTTCTGCCCAACATTTTCACACTTTCACATTTATAATTTTAATAGGATTATAAAAATAATGCTCAATGAAAAGACATGTTAGCTTAGTTCTTAGTATAACGTGGTTAAATAATAATTCGATGTTTCTATCAGATAGCGATTGCTTTAATAAGTGTTTCAGAATATTCAAAATTACATACCAGAAAAATATACTGAGAAAAACCAATGTCGAATCTGAACCGAGTACGCATTGTAAATATACATGCCGCATTTAGAAATGTATAAAAGGTATCTTCCTGCTTTGCAATCATTCTATGGAGTGACAGTGAAAAGAGGGTAGTTTTTCTCCATGGAAAGGTAATTTGTTCCTTTATTTTACATAAAAAAAAGGAATGGGTGAGATTAACCCCTAGAGGGGCAGTGGGCTAAAATATATCCCACCTAATTTAAACAAGATTGCCACCAGAAAATTTTAACTAAATTTTATATTTTTATCTTTGAGGGAAAATCCTTAACAAATTGCTTTTTTCTTATTTAAAAATAAAATTTTTCGATTATTCCTGTGAGAATTTAATATTTAGAGACATTTTTGTTTGCCCTACAATGGGTTAAGAAATGTTTCAATATTTATTTGAAATTTGTAACACTTTAACCCCTTGAGGAGCAAGCAATTGCGTTTGTGTAATGCTGAATTCCCACCGGAAATTTAGAAAAAATTTATTTCAAAATAAGAAAAAGCAATTTTACGACTTTTTTCCATCAAAGTTAGAAACGTAAAATTTCATAAAAATTTTCTGGTGCAAATTTTCATTATTTGTAGGTGGGATAAAATATATCTCACCGAATTAATAGTCTTCCAAATTTTTAACATTTTAAGAAGTTTATTAATTTGAACTTGTTAAATCGTTATAGATGCGAAATTTGAAAATTTGTAAAAATTTTGTTACCTCCTTCTTAGTTATTTGTAAACGAATAAAGTTTTTTTATTTGTAAACTAGTTAAGCTTGTAACACATAGCTACTTCACTAGGAAAGTCTAATTAAAGTGCACACTCAAAAAAATATATTATCCCATGTATGTAAGTATATATAGAGAGAGAGAGAATAAAAGATCAAGCAAATTTAGCGGTGTGATATCGATAGATTTCTCAAAGTAAAATAGGAAAATTTTAGTTTAATCACCAAAGTCATACAATTTTGCTAGACATTATAGACGGGGAGGTGGCTGCACAGACCATCAGCTCATCGAGTTGAAGGCTAAAATTCTAGGATTAGAAAGAACTTGATTAGCATATTAAAATGCAACTGGTCTGCTAAGTCATATCTTGCTGGAGACCACTTCCAGACCCGATTTTAGTGGTTGAACGGTAGGTTTGTCATTATGTTTTCCTGCACTCAAAGATATGAAAACATGGAGGACTGTGAGATACACAATGGTAAATCTACAAGTCAACCACTAAAATCAGGTTTGCAGGTGTTTTCCACCAAGATGTGTCTTGGCAGACCAGTTGCAATTTAATATGCGAATCGAAGTTTTACCAATCCTGGAATTTCAGCCGTCAATTTGATGAGGTGATGATTTGTGCTGTAGCTTCCCTGTTTATTGTGTTCGCGCGATTTACAAGCCAATATTTGTGAAACGCTTGTGAATATGATTTCGGCCCTGTTTTTTAAACGAGTAAAATTTTGAATTTCTTCCAATTAAAATATAACGAATAGCATAGTTTATGTGCGTTTAAATAATAAAAGCTACGATGACCTTCAACCGCTTAGCTGCGAAATGAATTATTAGGATGCGTTTTTATTTTTCTATTCACGACAGATCATAGTCAGATCATCCCATGTATGTAAGTATATACCGGGTGTCCCAAAAAGGACTGACTGATTTTAAAATTCAATAACTTGCAAACGGTGACAAATATTTAAAAAATTCTTGGAGGAGGGTTATGCATAAGGTCAAAAGTTTTTTTACAGTGATTTTCAATTTTAGTTCGAATTACAAACAATAGATGGCACTGCGATCCATAGACGCTGAATTTAGGCTCGATTTTTGGTACTTCGTGGCCCGGATAATACATTTCCATCTCCTTTTTCAGCATGGAACAAGAGAAAGGACCAGAAATCGAGCCTGTATTTAGCGACTATTGCTTACAGCGCCATCTATTGTTTGTAATTCAAACTAAAATCGAAAATCACTGTAATAAAACTTTTGACCTTATGCATAACCCTCCTGCAAGAATTTTTTAAATATCTGTCACCGTTTGCAAGTTATTGAATTTTAAAATCAGTCAGTCCTTTTTGGGACACCCGGTATATAGAGAGAGAATACAAGCAAATTTAGTGGTGGGATATCGATAGATTTCTCAAAGTAAAATAGGAAAATTTTAGTTTAATCACCAAAGTCATACAATTGTTATTCAGAGATCATATAGGAATTAAAGTTGGGACTGGTGAATTTACACACAATTAAATACATATTATGAATAATGAAAACAACATAACTATTCCAAAAACATTAACTATCTGTGGAATCTAATGAAGTTTTTGAAGGGTTGGTTGGCAGAAACAGTCCAAATAATTAGATCATTTTCTTACAGATCCGAATCTGTGTCATTTTTTTCATTCGCATACTAACATGCGAATGAAATTTTTTGTAGCGAATAAACATGGCTTACAGAAATATATTTTTTTTTTCTCCGAAATATTTCTTTTTTCTTTTAACATTTTGATATTTTCATTTCTAATGCTTTTACCCTAAAATGAAATATTATTTTGGATACGGTTAAATAAAACAGGCTTCTTTAGTATAACTTTGTTTAATTATATTACTGCTCTGACTGATAATTTATCATTATCTTTAAATATAGGAAACAATCCTTACTTTAGAAAAATCATTAAGTCGTATTAAGACGTCACCAACAGTGTGATGTTTCTTCAGTTAATGAAATTTTTATCACTTTTTATCTCAGATTATATTGAGATTCTCGCCAAATTTTTAATAACTATGTATGACCACATAAAAAGTATTTTCAGTATTTCTTTTTTTTTACGAGTATGCACTTGTGGACGCCTTCCTTGTTCGACGCAGCTTTTATTACAATAGTTGTCACCGCTCTGAATTAATGAACAGGACTTTAGTGACCGCACTGTTTAATTCAATTCATGTCAATTGAAAATACATTGATGTACTAAACAGGGATATCTTATATTTTATGGGGAATAGAAATGTGTGGTTTCTAATAATGTTACATACAAATTTAGAATTTTATGACTGAAAGATAGAAATCACAAAATGAAAGCTGTACTAATAAGTGTTTACACTTTCTTTTCAGAATTGAATTTGCTCTTTACTGCCACGTGTTTTTCCTGTCTTTTATTTTTGAAACAGATTTTGCTGATAAGGAATAAGTAAAATAAATATCAACTTTCAGAAGGGATTTTTTTATTAATATAACATGTTTTTTTTTTCTTGTTTTTTAATCAGTTTTAAAGGCACGTTTCAATTTAACTTTATATAAAAAAATCAAAATTAAATTAAAAAACAGCAACAATTTTTTTACAAAATGTGCGACTCTTAAGCTGAAAATCCGAATTTCGGACATGATGTGAGGAGGTTTACACGTATTTAAACATAAGTTTTCGAAAATCCGATTTACATTTTTCCACGCCTCCGCACAACAGACGAAAAAAAATCGTTTATACATAGTAAAAATAAAAATTCGCACTAGAAAAAAAAAATCCTCGTTCGAGGACTAGATTTTTTCATGAAGAAAAGGCTAAAAAACTAGAAATAAAAATGTTTTAAATAAAATCATAAGACGGAATGCAATATTCTACCTTGATTCAACCACAAAATACTCAATATGAACTTTAACAAGTTGGAAATTCCCCGTCAAACGTGGCAAATGAGATGCGTTCGTACTATAACTAGTTTTATAAATATTTTTTGAACCGCATATTGTGCTGAATGTATATTTTAGTGCAATTCATAAGTGCATATCTATTTCATTCTGTTCGAAAGGCTGTAACATCATTAAAATGCATTTGAAATATTTTTTCCCCATTGGCCGTAATGTAACGTAAAACTTTTGACTGTCCCTGTAATTAAACTATACATCCGATTTTCATAAAATTTGAAATGACTCGACAAAATTTTGCAACAATCATATATTTAAAATTTTAGACCATTCTGTTGGGTAGTTTCTGCTCTGTTATATGCGGACAGACAGACGGACCGAAGAACGACTGTAGGTGCTACGTATTTATACAGTGTGTCCACGTACAACCTGACCGACCTTTATTTTCGCAACCGTTGGTCCTAGATGCATACTTCCAATTACAAAAATGGTTTAAATAAGGTAAAGAATTATTTTTAAAGCGATTTTGGGTCAATCAAGCATTTATTAAAAAATTACAAAATTTAAATTTTTATATGGTCCCCCGGTCCTATAAGTGATATTTACTAAAAATTTACTGTGACACTAACAAGTAAGACAAAAAAAAGTCCCATTCAGCTAACCTTAAAATTGATCGAGTTATGAAACTTTGAAATGCATGACTTATACCACTTTTTTGTATATAAAAACAGATGATTTCGACCATGCTTTCAGGAGTCGTGTATAAAGTACTTAAACTTATTTCAAGGTATCTGCGCTTTGAAAGAAATCGTACAAATATTACGATTAACTTTTATTAGTTAAGTTTCAGATTAGTTGAAATCATTGTATTTTAGCATATGTTTTATTTTGTAAGAATTTGAGGCTATGATTTCCTTTAACTAAAATTATGTTACTTTCATAAGGTTTTATTTAACTTGCAATGATCGTCTTTCCAGTTTAAAATCTGTACTCGAACTGTTATTTACTTTCAAACGTCCGATGGAAGTTAAATTTTACATACTGACTTAAATCCGATGACAATGCAATATTATTATGATTTTCGACACTTATTATCTTATACATACTTACATTAGAGGATAACACAAAAAAAATTCTGATAGATTGCCGTCAAGAAGTTTAAAAATGAGTTTTAGATTAGATAACATAAACCTGCGATAGTTGTGTTTTTTAACTTTTATAATTACATTTTATGTATTTTTTTAACGCTGAATCAAAAAATTACCTTCACTTTTAACCATCATGTCAAGATTTTTCGCAAATCGTAAATTTCAAGGTTAAAATATAGCGAAAAATCTGATACTCTAAAATAGATGTAAGACTTTTTTATTCAGTTTAACCCTTAAATGCCGGGTGTTGCTTTTCGGCAACATACCCAATGTAGGCTCTAAAATACTATTAGAATAATATTGAAGCTAAAATGCCAAATGTTGCCAATAAAATACATTCTGAAAATATTATTAAATCGATTTACAACATGCAGATGACAACACTTGTGCTGTTTAAGAATAAAGATAGATTTATTTTTTGAATTTTTGCTTCTTGTTCTTTTTGTTTTGTTTGGAAGCTTGCGAAATACCTTATTTTGTTCTGCCGTGAGCAAGTAAAATTTATTTCTTATTATAGATCCTAAAGTTCTTGTGTGTTTAATATTATAGAATTTTATCAAATAAAATTATATTTTCAATTAAACACCAGTATTGCCGATTAGTAACAAACTGTTTTTTAGCCGTAAACCATACTTAAAACAAAATATGATTTTTTTTAAGTATTTTTCCCGTGATTTATTTATAAAATGAAAACCGAAAAACATTATTACAATGATTTTTTAAAAATCAGGCATTAAAGGGTTAATTTTATTTAATTCAATAATTTATTAGATTTTTTGGCTTATACTGGGTTTCTTACAGCTAAACAGCTCGGGGGTCCGATGAGGTTGGGAGGGGAGGAGGGATTAATTTTAATTTCTAGCTTTTTAACTATGCGATTTGAGAAAATTCCTGACATGATGGTTTAAAATTAAGGTCATTTTCGGATTCAGTGCTAAAAAATATATAAGAATCAATTTTCAAAAGCTAAAAAACATGCCACAACCCAAAATTTGAAAGACAGTGTAATCTAACAACATTTTAAAATATGTATCATTTTGTAAAGAATTGAGGCTGTTGTTTTTCATCCTTTTATTTAACAAAAAATCTATTATTTTTATCCTCTTATAATGTTCAGTACAAATTGTACGTTTTGCAGTAATATGTCAGAATGATTAAAGATTTCAAATTTATATTGCAATGCTAATTTTACTCTCAACCATTTCTTTAATATATCTGACGAAATTATATTTCTGCTAAATTTGTGAATGCCCCCTAATATGCAGCAAAAAATATACTCCAACTTCAAACAGCTATTACTCGGTCAATTTTAATCGTAGAATAACGGGACTTTTTTTGCTTTACTTGCCAGTGTAACAGGGAAATTTTACTAAATATAACTTATAGAACCGAGGGACCGTATAAAAATTTAGATTCTGTAATTCTTCACTAAATTGTTTTTTTTTTTCGCTTCAAACTTTTTTTTTTTTTATCTTAACCCTGCACCTAATTTTGACCCTTTTTGTAATTGGAAGTATGCATCTAGGAGCAACGGTTGCGGAAATAAAGTTCGGTCAGGTTATACGTAGACACACTGTATAATTACGAACGCACTTAAAAAGCTCACTGATTTACTTAAAAGGTGACAATACTACTAATAATATAGACAAGTTAAAAATATACATTTTATTTAACTTTCTTAGTACTTTCGGCCTGCGATCCCGCGGTCATCGTCAAAAATATTTTTATTATTAATTGCTGTTCCATTCATTCAAACAAGTGGCGTTGAAAACGAAGTGACGTATTTGAATGAATGGAACCGCAATTTATAATAAAACTATTCCCTGGCGATGGTCGCGATATTGCAGGCTGATAGTACTGAAAATTTTAAATAAAATGTATATTTTTAACTTGTAACATCCGTATTATTATTATTATTATTTGTCGCCTTTTAAGTAAAACGGTGAGCTTTTTAAAGTTCATATTGTATATTTTATGAAAATGTTTTATTTCATTATAGTTTAATTTTATAGTTTAATTCATTGGCATTAGTGGTATGATGATTCAACAAGGTATTGGGACACGATTTGCGTCCTGTCGCACAAATAAACACGAAAACATACGAAATTTCCTTTTTTTTATATCCTCCAGTCCGTGGCTACTACATACTTAAACAATTACTTTCACCAATCATGAAAAGAGAGTCGATATGCTACCTAATTTCCATTCTAATAAATATTTCCCATAAGTTTTGATTCTGCTGGATAAGTCTTTGTTTGTCCATATATTTTAGTTACTGATGTATCCACTATTATGATTTTCTGAATATAACTGTACCGCAAGATTTTGACTGGAATTTTTCTTTAAAAGAAAAGTGATTTGCTGTTAGAAAACGGCTTAATTAGAAGGAAAATATCATTTATATATGTGTATAAACTATTTTTTGATAAATCCTACCTATAAAATCTTAAATGGCTGATTATTTATCATTATATTTTTAAAAGTATTTTGAAGGTTATGTTCTGGGTAAATTTGGAGTAGCTTTGCACCACTTTTTAAGGGGTTGCCTTCAATCACGATCTTCGATCGAAGATCTTTTTTAACATATTTTGTTTTTCTCGAAAATATGCAATAGATAAAAACAATAATTAGTACGTTCAAATACCTCAGTCTTAAAGCTTATTCACGAATTTTTCTGTACAAAGACAAAAAATGGCGGAGTTATGGCTCGGCTCCGGGGACTTCTGTCAATGGAAGTGGTGTGCGATGAACTGGATAACTCAGAAGCTGCTTGCCAGAAACAAACGAAACCAGTCGAGTTTAATCATATATTAAATAAACTTGCACTTGAGCGAAAGAAATTAATTTATTATGATTGTAAACAAAATGGCGACTGTTTGAAAGAGGCTTGAAATTTGAATGTTCTAACGTGCATAAAAAAATATTAATTTTGTTCAGAAATTAAATTTCTTCATCCAATGGAAAGATAATTCTAATGCTTACAGAAATTTATTGAAACCAGTTACGAAATTTGTTTGTTATCAAGTCGATCGACGTAAAAAAGGTCGTTTCTGCTAAAACTACTTTAAAGTTTTGAAAAGAAATAAAATGCATATAACATTCATAAAAAACGATACTATGTAACAAATCTACCCTATATATATAAAATCCTAATGAAACGAATTTATGAAACGGAAGTTAATAATAAATATAGAAATAATTAAATAAAATGATAACGAAATTAAAAAAAAGCATTGTTCTTAGCATAGATTTAAGGGAGGCCAAATTTGGTCGCCAAATTAGTTTAAAATTATAACCTTTTTTGAAATGCGAAAAAAAATATCTGTTATGATTGAAATTTGAGTTGCCATCATTAGAAAAATGTATATAAAATTAGAAAAAAATTAATATTTCGAAAACTAATTCGAATTTAAAAATTCTAATACCATTTTTGAAATCTGCGGATCAATATTTATTTTTGGTGTTAATTTCATCGCAAAGTATTCCATATTTTAGGAGAAATCGCCGTGAAAAATAATCAGTTGTTTAATCAGTCGATTCATACTTCCGTTTCATACTTCCGTTTCATAAATTCGTTTCATTAGGATTTTATATATATAGGGTAGATAAATCTAGTTTAAACGGACGAAATTTCGCCTTATTTAAGGAGAGATTTTCTATAAGAAAATACTGGTACCGAAGAATTTATTAGTCTGGAAATTCAAGGACCCGTGCGAACCCTGCAGCTGTTAGCTCAACTTTTATGTTTGCCCTGAAATTAACAAGACCTGAATTTAAAGTAAAGCCAAAGCTTTTTAAAGTCTTTACTAAATTTCATTAATGCAAGTTGCTGTGTTTATATATTAATACAATGAATTGGCTTTTTCAGAATTTTGTCCATTTGTTCATCTTAATCCCTTACCTATGGAATGTATTTCAGTAAAATGTGTCAAAAATAGAAAAATGTTTCCTCGTTAATTTTGCGCATTATAACAATAAAAAGGTAAGAAATTGGCTATTTTATAAAAAGAAAAAATTAAACGAAATAACTCAATTAATGTCTTCAGATATAGAGAGCATATCAGGGGAGTAATGACTCCACATACATGAGATGGATGACGAAGACTATACTAGTTTTCAATGTCTTGCAAGTGGTAATATCGTTGATTAATTAAAATTTCGTTTTTAGTTGTTTCATAAAGAGTACATTCAAGCGCAGTGCTATTTCGTTGGCCTCTAAACCTGATGTCTTCAGTACGATCCCAGGTGAGGGAATTTTAAAATAGGTGGAAGCTTTTTATTTTTCAATATTTATTTAAGTTTTAAAAAAATGAATCAGACAAATTATTCACAAATTCAAAACCGGAGTTATTGGCGAATTTGCACATTCTAGTTGCTTTAAAGATTTCAATACAACGATTCAGTCAAATCGATTTATTGCGTTTGTAGAAACTGAACAAAATATTTGATAAGTATAGGTAAATGATTTAGGTAAGCTATATAGGTAAGTTATTTTAAATTATTCAGAATCATCGTTAAATTGTGTTATAGTTAGTGCTGCCAGGTGCGTAAATCAGTGCTCCAAATGCTCTGGACACCACTAATTTCTTAGAGTTTACTATTATTTTTAATTTAATTTTTGTATTGCAAATTAAATTGTATTTTTTAAAATTATTTTAAAATACTGGTGTCCAGAGCATTGGGAACCCATATTTATGCGAGACACTTGGCAACGCTAGTTATAATCAATTTGTGTGCATCGAGAACACGGGTTACGTGATGCAGTTGATCACTGCTTCATAGACATTAAAAGTCACTATGGTAAAAATTAGACGAGCCAATAAGAATGGTGCTTAGATCTGAACCGAGTACTGATATTATCCGTCGTATGCGCAGTTTGTGGATTCATTACTTCCCTGATCCGCTCGTCAGATGTACATCAGAAAAAATAATGGAGTAAAGCAGCCGTACTAATATTTTTTTCACCCAGGCCGCAAACATATGTTTTCTTTATTAGCTACTCGCAACATATATACTTATATAATAATAAAAAGAAAATAAAAACATTAAGGTAATAAAAGAAGTATATTACAAAGCAATATAATCCAATTAATATAATTAGAATTAACTGTATAATAAGCATGAAACACAATAAGTTGATAACGCAATAAACTTTAAATTCTTAAAAAAAAAAAAAAAAAAAATCAGGAGATATTCTTTTATGAAGCAGACTTTCGCTCAGCGCAAAATTTTACGTTTTCACCATACTATCCTCGAAAATAGTCTTTGATATTTTCCAAGCAATCAAGAAAACATAAACGGAGTCATGATATGTCTTGTTAAGTACTTCTTTCAGTCTCAATTTCAATACCAAACCTAAAACGTATTTCGTCCGA
Organism: Maratus speciosus; assembly: GCA_963932465.1. Lineage (NCBI taxonomy): Eukaryota > Metazoa > Arthropoda > Arachnida > Araneae > Salticidae > Maratus > Maratus speciosus. Next base: position 207,866,904 of record OZ010793.1, read on the forward strand.
AATCACAATTTTGAAATCGTTAATCAGGATACAGGTCACTCAAAATGATATAGGGATGCATTAATCAGCTTAGTACTTCTACTATATATACACTCTTAATTCAAAAGAACGAATTATTAACTCAACAAAAGGACGAAAAGTTTTACGCGTGTTTTTGTTCTTTCTGAGTATCTGTTTTATCAAAAAGAGACATTTTCCACAAAAAACTGGTTTGCCAAATAACCTTTTTAGGAGTAGCATCCCCAGGACCGCTCATTTCAGATCGGAACAGAAAAATATCTCTAAAAGAGCGGTTTAAGAAGCTTCCCCATTGGTTGAAATCGTGTAACGCGATATATAGTTTGGCAAAGGGAGACCATTTTGAAAAGGAAGTCGCTTGTTTGTTTCAAACGTCAAAGGTTAGCGTTACCTACATGATAAAAACAATATTACAATTATAATTTGATTGGTTTAAAAATGGTATAGAATAAGATAGATGGATTATGCTATGAAAGCAGGGGGTAGGGGGCAATCATCACAAAGAACTGAATAAATTTCGTTTTTGTTTCCCAGCTAAAACCAAGATGGCTACCGGCGATTCTAGGATTTTACTAATACTGAAAATTCTAAGGTAAAGTACGCTGTTTTACTTCATCTTTCTTGTAATTCCTTCGCCATTCCTTGTTGTATTTTCCCATTGTAGTATGATTTTTGCGTTATTTAACGTTATTACTTTAAAACCGGAAACATGAATTTCTTAAATTACTTTTTTTTTCTTTTTTTTTTAATGCAACTGTTCCATAATTTTTATAATCAATAAAATGCGCTTAGATATGTAGTTTTCTCGTATTCAAATTGTGTATAATTACACTAATTTGTATTTACATTATTAAACATATATCATTTTGTGCTTATATTATTGATTATTAATATACTACTTTGCTCATGACACTCAGAAATATTTGCGGAACACAGCCCATGATTATAAAAATTATTAAATTATTAGTAACTTATAATATATGTTCTATTTTTTTTTTTTTAATGTTTCAGTAAGTACAAGTATTTAATAAATTGTGTTCAGTTAGATAGTTGTACACATCTACACTTTATTTATTATTTTTTTAATTGACACAGTATTATGTAAATAGTACGAAATGTAAAAGATAATTTTAAAAAGTATCAGAAAATAATAGATTAGTAAAAAATATGATTAATTTATTTTATGACACAACTAGTTTTTTTTTTAATTATGATTTTGTGAATTTTTATTTTTGTGTTATACTTCGCTCTGTTCATATTCAAAAGTTTAACTAAAAAAAAGTCTGCAGTTATGTAACACATGAATTCTATATTCCATAATTATTTATCTGTGTCATAAGCAAAATATATTAAGAACATATAATAATATCAGAAATAATTAAAGAAATCGACATTTCCGGATTAAAACTAATAACGTTAAAATTATATATACAATGTGAAAATACTAAAAAGAAAAAAACCATAATAAGAAAGATAAAGTAAAAACAGCGTACTTCAGGATATTGACAAGTTAAAAAATCTTGTCTTGTTATAGGGCGAATCATCTTTTATTATTATTATTATTATTATTATTATTATTTAATTTATCTTTCGGAAATGAAAAACAAAATTTTTTCCGTTCTTCTACATCTGGATTAAAATAAACCAAAATGGAGTTTTAAAAATAATACATTTTGCAAACTGGGGAGTTATATATGTTAAAAAATAAAATTATAAAAAAAATTCTGAAAATAAGAGGGAAATAACTTATTTTGCCTATTAAATTTGACAAAAAGAAGGGGTTTAAAAATGACTTGTCAATAATGAGTGCAGTCACTCGTTTTGCCTATTAATTTAGTCGAAAAAAGAGCGAAAACAGCTTATCAAAAAGGAATGAAAAAAACCACTCCGTAAGATGGATGAAATTCACTCCTATAGGATAAGTGCATTTTCAATACTGGAAAGGAGTGAAAATACACTCAGTCGGAGTTAAAATCGCTGAATTTTTTAAGAGAGTACAAAATGGAAATGGGAATTTCATTCCGCTTGCTTATAACTTTTGAGAGATTTCGATGAGACATGCACCGTTAGTTAGATAATTTTTCAGAAACGATTAAGTATATAACATATCGTTATACGTTGATTATTTATACAGTTATGAGGAAAAGTTCTATAATCAGGTGAATTCTATTATTAAAAATTACCCTTTATAAAAAGATTCTGCTGAATGGATTTCGATGAGACTTGTATTATTAGATAGATAATTTTTCTGGGATGGTTTTAGTATATTGAGCATCGTCCTTCGTTGCTTTGTTTTAGAATTACGGGGGAAAATTCAATAATCAGGGGAGGGAACCCGATTATGAAAGATTAGCCTTCTTAAAAAGTTCTATTGAACGGGTTTTGCGGAGACTTCCAATGCAAATCTCAGGAAAATTCGTCGTTAGTTAGATAATTTTTCGTGGATTGTTTTAGTATATTACATATCGTTCTGTCGTTCTTTACCAAATCCCACTGTAAATGATCAAATAAACGTGTTAGCCCTTAATAGCCCAAATTTTGTCCGACACATTAAAAAATATAATAGCGCAATGGCGTTCGTATCGTTTTAGCAATGCGGAAGGGTATTCTAAGTAAAATTTCATATTTCTTTATATAAAATGTCAAATTCACCGATATATTTCGTTTCATATAAGGTTCGTTTGGAGAAATCGATCAGTGTAGCGGGCGAAGTCTGCTAATAATGATATAAAAATTAATATGACTTTTAGTGACAAAATCCTATTTTTTTTTTATTATGGAGCTTTCCGTTGTCATCAGAAATGTGTTGTCCACTTAATATTAGAAATAAATCCAAAAAAGTAGTATGATATGCCGATATCATATATGGATATGATATCAACGATAGTGGCCATGAAATGGGCTATCGCTTTCCCTTTAATCGCTCATACATTCGCTTTTAATATTGCATATTTTACATTTTTACATCATCCAATAGAACAAAAAATAAAGTTGCTTTATAATTGCAGTTCAATTCAATGATTCTTTATCAGTTTTAAAAGATTTACAGGAATGTTTTTTTTTTAACTTTAGATTAACAAAAACATGTATGGTATAATAAAATAAAGTAAGGAGAAAATAGCAGAATTATCACGATCGGAAATTGATTGTCCATGTATGGTGAGAGAGAATTAAATAGCAAAAAGCATTTTCTTTCTGTTTTTTTACATTCGAATAATCTTACGTAATTGGGTCTACTGCTATGAATCTGATACCGCATTTTGGCGCTAAACTAAAATCTGACAATTAAAAAACAAATTTCCATTTTATTTTGAACATAAAAATAATATCAAGTTAAGTTATATTGGTTAAAATATACGTTGCATCAGAATACGCTCGGTGTAGTCTTTTTCTCTGTTTGCATCCATTTCTCGATTTTTTTATTTCTAACTGGCTTAAACACGCAGTTAGATAGCCTGATTGACAGAAAATTGTAGAAAGCGGATTCTGCTACAAAAATTTATTTTTATAATTAGATATAATTTCATATATTTTTTCCAGTACCAATTTTCAAAATAATTTTCAGTACAAAACAGAACAAATTGTTAAAATTTAATGAATAAAATAATTATAGCAGTCTCCAGTTATCAGAAAAACCCAATCACGTAAACGCGTGGCTCAAGTACAGTTATTGCAAATTGGTTATTGTTTTGTATGGAGGAATGACAATACAACATGGATGTTTAGGTATAATATACAAATTTTAGCACGGTTTGGTGGAAAAAGTTTTGAAATTTGGTGACCGTACATTAGAGGTCTGTATGGACTCGGGCTTGACCGGCGGGCTGGCCAGCAGAATGAGGAAAAGTTTTTCAATAGGCCGGGCCAATAAACAAAATAAATGGGCCGGACCTGCAAAAAATTGAACGGGCCAGACGGGCTGGGCCGGGTCGATAAAAAAATTTAGCGGGGCTACCAGCCTGATATAAAAATGTAAATGAAGCCGATAAAACATGAGCTATTTTCAATTAATGTGACTTTCGCGAGTATAAATATAAATGTGTGCCACGAGGTGATGCTAGTTTGCATCAATACAGAGCATCAATACAGTAACCTCAATACAGAAATGTAACATGTCCAACGTAGAGATCGGAATCGGAGAGTTACATGGTGTCTGACCCGGCCTTAGTTTTTTTTTTCAGCAGACTCGTGCCGTGACGAGATCAGGCTTGCATTTCTTTTTTGCATAGTCAAGCCGGGCCAGAACTGGACTTCATTGTTCTCAGGATGTGTAGAGCAGGCAATATGTTTTGCAAAAATATTAATAGCGATAATGAACTTCTGTAATCTTTGGGAATATACCTTAAGATGGTTCTCAAATTGATTCTGATCGACAACGCAAAGCTTTGACACATGTTCTGACTAACTTTTTGCTGTTTAAAGTATAAAACTGACAAACCTGACTATTGAAGGGATTTGGAATCGATTAATTTTTTCCATTTTTTATAAATAAATTACTTGTCCAGATATGAGAGATTATTGTCACGTGACTGCAGGTTTTTCTTCTTTTCGGCACTGCCGCTTCCGGAAATTCGATTTGAAATCGATAACTTTGACAGTATTTTCTGAAAGATATATTGTCTTTCTTAAAAAATGGATAACGACTTTCGATTACATAGTTTCTAAATAAGAACACCTGTTAATCTTATGCGTTTTCGAAAAGAAATGAATTCAGAAATGTGTCAAAAAGTAACTCCTTTAGATTTCAGAAAAGCCTTAATAAATGACAGAGAAATATTTTCACAAATCTACTTTTTATTATACAGCTTCAAAAGTTTAATGTTTTTAACCCTCCTATTTTTCTTTCATTCTAAACTAAATTAATTTTTTAATGAATCCTTATTTGAATGTTAAAATGTCTAAGAATCTAAGTACTAATCGTTATTGCTGCTGTTGTGTATTTTCTGTCTTGCGAAGATATCGTAATTTAAAAATATACTGTTAAATTTTCCCATAAGTACAGTGGCTCCCATTGGAACTCCTATAATAGGAGTCTTAGCTCCCATAAATGTTCGTACACTTACGAATTTCAATGAAATTGTGTTCTATCCATTAATTAAAATTAATATTTCAGAAAGAGTATTTAATAATAAGAAATACAACTTATTCTTAACAAAACTACTTAAAATATTTTAAAAACATAGTAAAACAATACTTTAAAAAAATCAATAATCGAAAAGAAGCAAAAAAGTTACCTCACAAAAGTCTTCGTACACTTAAAAAAAATCATTACATATTAACAAATACTGTAATATTTCGTTAAATTAGTACTTAGTATGATATCCTTTAGTACAAACAACAATTTTTAAACGTCTAGAAATAGGTTTCACAAGTTTTTTTTTTTTTTTTTTTTTTTTTTTTTTTGTAATTTCTGCATCAATATCCATCCATCATTACTGTTTTAGTTCGCTTTTCGTTTTAATGTCGTGTCTTCGTACTCTAACCTCCATTTCTTTCCAAATATGCTCTATTTGGTTTCAATCCTACGGTTGATATGGTGTTGTCAGAATTTATGGACAATTATAGAGACACCAGAGGCGAACGTTGAGAGCCGTGTGATTAGAATCGTTATCTTGATAAAAAATGAAGTTATTTCCAGTTATCAAATTTTGGGCTTATAAATTTAAATTGCATTTTAAAACATTTAAATAAAGTTCATGATTCATTATACCATCAATAAATACCAAATTACATGCTTCCATGTACCCCCACACAAGAACACCTCCACCGCCATGCTTAATTGTTCCAACTAAGTTCTTCGGATTAAATTCTTCATTTTTAGGGTTCCGTAGTTAAAAAGTAAAAACGGAACCATTATAAGATCACTCCTGTGTCTGTCTGTCTTTCACAGCCATTTTATTCGTAAACTGTGGAACGTGGAAAGTTCAAATTGGGGGAAGTAATAAAGACTATTGACCCACATATAGTAAGAATATTAAACATTAATAAATATATTTAGTAAAAATGCAGAGGGGCAAATTAAGTTACTTGAGAAAAAAATCTTTTCTTTGTATATCGTGTGGGGTATCGTGTGAAAGCTTTCGTAATACTAAATTCAAAAGTAAATTTCTTTTAATTTTAGGTATTACTGTTTTAAAGATAACGTCGAAAATGTAGCGGGAAAATATGTCCCCCCGCCCCCTATCTAATCCCGAATCTACTGAAACTAAAATTCTGAAAAAATTAGAGGTAGTAGAGGTTAATTTAAACCTTGCAGGAAAATTATACCGATTACCCTAGGTCACTTAGTTTTTGAGAAAATCGCATTTTTCCGTTACACAAAAATTTCGATTTTAGGGGATTCAGCAAACGTGTTGAGCAGCGCTGGAGGTACCTATCGTAGCAGAAGTATAAAAGCATTGTTGATCATGATTTTCGGAAAAAAAATCGTCAGTAACAAGCCGAGATATTAACCCTTAAAGATATGGACGGTTTGGACATACATAATAACAGGGGCGGTTTACTCTATGTACTATCGGCTTTTAAAGCCTAGTTAACAAATTTTAATGATATATATGTCGTAGGCTAATTGAGAAATCCGGCTCTTTGCAAACAGCCTAGGCTCTTTGCAAAGAGCTGGGCTAATTGGAGAATCCATCTCCCTTGTTCCAATTAGCCTGATATTTTTCAGGCTTATTGCAAAGAGCCTAGAAAGCGTTAGGCTGATTGAAAAATGACCACTTATTATCCGATCAGGGTGATATTTTTAGCTCATAGGGTCATAGGCTATCAAAACCTGAGAGCTTATGTTACCGCCGATTCTGTATGTACGTGTGTACATACGTATGTACGTAACGCGATAACTCTTGATAGAAATATCCGATTTGCTTCAAATTTTTTTTCCTAGGTTCATTCTGATAAGGTGCTTCTCTGATTATTTTTTGGGGTTCATTGGTTAAGGATAAAGGGGGAAAAAGGGGTTAGTCCGCCCCTTAATTTATATAAATGGGTTTTTCATGCAGAAATAGTCGATTTGCTCCACATTTGGTATACCGGTTTATTGTGTTAAGGAGCTTCCCTGATTAGATTTGGAAGCTCATTATTTAAGTATAAAGGGAGGAAAGGGGGGCTACCCCCCTTAATTTCGATAAATCGGTTTTTCATGATGAATTATTCGATTTGCTCCAAATTTTGTATACCGGTTTATTGAGTTAAGGAGCTGCCTTGATTAGATTTGGAGGTTCATTAATTACATATAAAGGGAGGAAAGGGGGGGGCTATCCCCCCCCCTAATTTAGATAAATGGGTTTTTCATGCACAAATATGCGATTTGCTATACATTTGGTATGCCGGTTAATTATGTTAAACAGCTTCCCTGATTACATTTGGAATATCATTATTATGTATAAAGGGGGGAAAGGGGGGCAATTGCCTCTCACCTTAATTTAGATAAATGCGTTTTTCATGTAGAATTATTCGATTTGCTCCAAATTTCGTATACAGGTTTATTATGTTAAGGAGCTGCCTTGATTATATTTGGAGATTTATTGGTTAAGTATAAAGGAGGGACAGGGGCTAGTGTCCCCTTAATTTAGATAAATGGGTTTTTCATACAGAATTACTCGATTTGCTTCAAATTTGATATACCAGTTTATTACGATATGGCTTCCTTCATTTGATTTGGAGGTTCATTGGTTAAGTATAAAAGGCGGGAAAGGGGGGCAATTGCCCCTAGCCTTAATTTAGATAAATGTGTTTTCATGCAGAATTATCTAATTTAGTTTAATTTTTTTTCTAGGTTCATTCTAATAAGGAGCTTTTCTGATTAGATTTGAACGTTCATTGGTTCAGCATAAAGGGAGAAATAGGGGAACTAATACTCCCCCCTTAATTTAGTGAAATGGTATTTTCATGCAGAATTATCTGATTTGCTTCAAATTTGGTATACCAGTTAATTATGTTAAGTAGCTTCCCTGATTAGATTTGGAGGTTCTTTGGTTAAGTAGAAAGGTGGGCAACGGGGACTAATACCTTCATTTATTTTTCGAGGAGCATTATTCTTTGAAATAAGAGTATAATATACAATTAGTGTGAATAGCCTGTGAGCTCAATGCCACCAGTTTAACTGGGCAATTTTCTTTTTATTAGGTTTATTAACGCATAACCCTACCCAAACCCGAAAAATAAATTACAACAGACCGTACTCCGATCCGAACAAGACAAAATAATTTCAGTCTACATGCAACCCGACCCGAAACTGAGAGCTCCATTTGAAAAAAACCCAAAATCCCGAACCAAATCTGATAACCGACAAAAATATTCCAAAGATACATAACCGGATCCGAACAAGACAAATTAGTTTCCGTGGACACGCAACGCTACCAGAACTTAAAAATTCCATTCGAAGTCAACCTGAAACCCGTCCTGAACCAAATCTTAACCGACAAAAATATTCCAAAGAACTATAACCCGATGCAAGCCAGACAAAATAATCTCCGTCCACCGGCAACCCGATCAGAACCTGAAAGTTCTAATTGAACTCAATCCGAAACCTGGTTGTGGTCGGTTTTCGGATTGACTTTAAATGGAACCTTCAAGTTCGGATCCGGTTAAAAAAAAATTAAACTAAATCAGATAATTCTGCATTAAAACCCATTTATCTACACTAAGGGGAGGGGCAATTGCCCCCCTTTCCCCCCTTCTATACTTAACCAATGAACTTCTAAATCAAATGAAGGAAGCCATATCGTAATAAACTGGTATATCAAATTTGAAGCAAATCGAATAATTCTGTATGAAAAACCCATTTATCTAAATTAAGGGGACACTAGCCCCTGTCCCTCCTTTATACTTAACCAATAAATCTCCAAATCTAATCAAGGCAGTTCCTTAACATAATAAACAGGTATACGAAATTTGGAGAAAATCGAATAACCCTGCATGAAAAACCCATTTATCTAAATATAGGGGGGGCTAGACCTCCCCCTTTTCTCCCTTTATACTTAACTAATGAACCTCCAAATCTAATCAGGGAAGCTCCTCAACATAATAAACCGGTACACCAAATTTGGAGCAAATCGAATAATTTTGCATTAAAAACCCTTTTACCTAAATTAAAGGGGGGAGCCCTTTTCTCCCTTTATATTTAACTAATAAACCTCCAAATCTAATCAAGTCATCTCCTTAATATAATAAACCAGTATACCAAATTTGAGCTAATCGAATAATTCTACATGAAAAACGCATTTATCTAAATTAAGGGGAGAGGCAATTGCCCCCCTTTCCCCCTTTATACATAATAATGATCTTCCAAATGTAATCAGGGAAGCTGCTTAACATAATCAACCGGTATACCAAATTTATTGCAAATCGCATAATTCTGCATGAAAAACCCATTTATCTAAATTACGGGGGGGGATAGCCCCCCCTTTCCTCCCTTTATATGTAACTAATGAACCTCCAAATCTAATCAAGGCAGCTCCTTAACTTAATAAACTGGTATACCAAATTTGGAGCAAATCGAATAACTCATCATGAAAAACCGATTTATCTAAATTAAGGGGGGTAGCCCCCTTTATACTTAAATAATGAACTTCCAAATCTAATCAGGGAAGCTCCTTAACACAATAAACCGGTATACCAAATGTGGAGCAAATCGAATATTTCTGCATGAAAAACCCATTTATATAATTTAAGGGGGGGGGGGGAGACTAGCCCCCTTTTCCCCCTTTATCCTTAACCAATGAACCACAAAAACTAATCAGGGAAGCACCTTATCAGAATGAACTTAGAAAAAAAAATTTGAAGCCAATCGGATATTTCTATCAAGAGTTATAGTGTTACGTACATACGTACGTACACACGTACATACAGAATCGGCGGGCACATAAGCTCTTAGCCTTTGATAGCGTGTAAGCTAAAAACATCACCCTGATCGGATAATAAGTGGTCATTTTTCAATTAGCCTAACGCGCTCTAGGCTCTTTGCAATAAGCCTGGAAAATATCAGGCTTAACGCGCAGGATATCTCAAGAACTTCTGAATATTTTTTCATGAAATTTTCAAAACATACGTTTCATGTTAATCTGTATAAACTGAACCTAAAATCTCCTTTTTATTGTTCAAAAAAATGTTTTTTTAAAGTGATTATGTTGTTGAAATTTTCAAAATTTTGTACTAGCTAAATACAACTTTGTATTAAAAATATATAAATGCTTTAAATACAAATTTATGTAGGTTCAGGGTAATTATTATAATCTGAAGTATAAGTAGGCATCAAAATTTTTATTCTAGCTGCAATATTTATTTTCTAATCGTGCGCGTAAGCTGTTATACCAATTTTCTGCTTATCAAATGTCTGACTGTTTGGAGCCCCCTGTAAATGCTAATTCTGCATCTTGCAATTTTTTAAATAAATAAAATGAAAGAACGTACTTATATCTTTCATCTCAATAAAAATTATGTTTTAAAATCATATGTATTTTACGATATTAAATGTTGAAAATGGTCTCTTTTTTACATTTTTTCCAATTTTAAGAGCCCTGATAACCCTTAATTAGAATGAATTACATAAATACTATGGGATTCGTGAGTAGTTTGCATTGAATGGATCTCTCAATACGCTTCGACTTTAAATGTTAATTAGAAACCGACCTGGAAAAACGCGCAACTTACCAAGACGGCGTTGAGAGACCTCCTTTCGAAGCGCGCTTAGCACAATGCCAAATTTAAACTTTAAACAAATGTTTTGTTTTAGCTACACTGTAGAAAGAAAGATTATTACTATGCTGAATATAGTTTTATGAAATGCCAAATGAAGTTTAAATATGCACTGCTTTTATTGTCAGTACCGAATTAAGTTCACCATAAACAGATTAAGATAATATTAAACTAGTCTGATTTGTTAATCCCAAAACTTTTTCCCTGTCTCATACATGTTAATGCTGCTTGATAAATGCAGCACTGCCACGCCACCGGTTAGGTGATTTACACCAAAATCTAATCAGGAACAACTTACGTGAACTTCTAACTGAATTTGAAGTTTGATGAAAATCCGTGCATTAGTTTTTGAGGTATATCTATTGCAGTAATCGTCAAAAGTTCTGAATAGCAGTGGCACCTCTTGGGCAATTTACACCAAAAATTTATCGGGATCAATTTATATCAGGGACTAACTGAATCTAAAGTTTGATAAAAAAAAATCATGCATTAGTTCTTGAGATACATCTATTCGAGAAAACTGCAGCATAGTAGCGCCACCTGTTGGGCGATTTACACCAAAAAGTAAACAGCACTAATAAGGTCTAACCGAAGATGTACACCAAAAATTTATCGAGATCAATTTATATAGGGTCTAACCGAATCTGAAATTTGATGAAAATTCGTGCATTAGTTCTTGAGATAGAGCTATTGTGACAATCATGAATAATGCAGCATAACAGCGCCACCTATTGGGCGATTAACACCAAAACGTTATAAGTACCGAATTATATCAAGGACTAACTGAATCTGAAGTTTTCTGAAAATCCGTGATTTAGCTCTTGAGATATATCTATTGTGAAAATTATGAATACAGCAGCATAGCAGCGCCAGCTGCTGCGCTATTTACACCAAAAGGTAATCAGCACCAATTTATATCAGGGACTAACTGAATCTAAAGTTTTATTAAATTCCGTTCAATAGTTAATAAGATAGAGCGCCCACAAAATTTGTATCCCACACAGACAGACAGACAGACTCACAGACAGGCATTTTGTAAAAATACGTTTTTCGTGATCTCTGTCCCCTAAAACGTATAAATCCGTCGGAAACCGGAATTCCTTATATTTTTTAACTTTCATGGTATATCCATTTACATTTTTCTAGCATGTACTGTTATACCCAACCCTACTTTGTATTGCTTTTTACAAAGTCTTAGTATTCTTTTAGCAACGTTTTTTTTTTTAATAATACAATTGCTAATTCATATATTTATTCCACGGAACCCTCTGTGCGCGAGTAATACTCGCACTTGACCGTTTATTTATCCTCCATACAATTATACGCCCATCAGAACCAAAAATGTTAAATTTACTTTCATCTGCAACTAAGACTTTATTTCAATACGATTCAGGTTTATTTACCATTGATTTTGCGAAGGAAAGCCTAAGTTTTCTGTTTTTCTCACTAAACAAAAAAATTTCTACGAACAGAACTCCCATTTAATCCAGCTGATATCGGCACTCGTCGAATAGTTTCAGGTGAAATTGAAGAACATTTTTCATTAAATCCTGTAGCAACTTTTACAGCACTTAAAAGTGAAATTTGTACAGTTTTTCTAATTATAAATCTCTGATCATGTTGTGTTAACTTTGATGGACAAACTTTTCTTGCCTTGTTTTCGATCCGATTTTCTTTTTTAAAGCATTTTATCACATACTGCATCATAGAATGGGTTAAATTAACTAATTTAGTAATATTGCGAACAGATTTACCACTACTATGATGAAAGACAATAAATTTTTTAATGTTGTTAGTTGTTTCTTACGACTACGAGCCATATTTAAATAATAAATAGAATATTATGGCAGTGTTTCCAGATAGTCAAAAGTGAATTTCTCCAAAATTTCTGAAAATTTCCCCAAATCAGTGTTTTATTCCGCAAAAGTCCCCAACTCAGTTTTTACTCAGAAAGGGAATTTTTAAATTTTCAATTTACCACTAAAAAATATATTTAAGTAATTTAAGCTCAAAAATTTTCACCAAATCAAGCCTTTTTTTGAAAAAAATGCCCCATTTACAAAAAAAAAAAAAAAAAAAAAACTTTTAAACTGGGCTGAATGCAAATTCTGTAGCTACATTAAGAGAATGAGAGAGATATTTTGCAGTGACAAGTTATTTTACGTTTGTTTTTAAAAGCATTGTCTAACAATGTTGGACTATTGTTACATTAGCTCCATAGCTTTAGACAATCTCTTATCAGTTGGGATTTGAATGAATCCGAGATGGTACGCTGTTTTATTTATTTATTTATTTATTTTTTGTCATCCCTATACTGAAGTACATAATCATAATGCAGAGTATTTCGCTGTAACTATCGATGTGCCTTTGTATATCACAAAAGAGAAAAATATCTGCTTTCCACATATTTAAATTGATTTTTTTTTTAAGTACGGCGAAAGAATTTTTCGTTAAAGTCCTGCAGATTTAGCCACGCGTTCGATTAAGCTGCTTAAGACTTTAGAGTCTCATGTGTCTGTAATATGTGTAAACTGTAATGTAAGTAAACAACGAACACGACCACATCCAAGAGAATAATGATTGATATTTCCGATTTCTGGATTGTATTTTCATTTTTCAAATCAAAATTGAGTTCGAGACAGATCCAGTTTTTCTACAGGACTAAAATAAATCTTTACCGAAAATCATAAAAAAAAAAAAAAAAATCCCCCACGTTTTTCCCCAAAAATTTCCCCACGAACTACTTGTCCCCAAAACATTCCCCTAGAGGTTCAAAATTCCCCAAAATGGGGACAAAATCACCAATCTGGCAACACTGTATTATGGAGAAAGCAAGCAAAATTTAAAGCCAAACGATTTCTTAAATATCCCCATAATGCAAAAATAATAATAATAATACGAAAGACGATAATTTTAATTATGAATTTATCCGAAAATGTTTCAGTGTACGAAGACTTTTGTGGCGTATTCTTTCCCTGCCTCCTTCCGTTTTCATTTTTATATAAAAAGAAAATCAGTCAATAATAAAAAGAAATGTTGAGCATTATTTAGAATAACATAAAGTTGATGTGGAAAAATGTTGGACTTCATATTCGAATTGAATTCCAGGAAAATGCCTTTTTACTATAAATTTCTAAAGTGTACGAACACTTTTGGGATCCACTGTATGTATGCAGTATTCTTTAACCCATTGGGGGGCGCCGTTTGCAGTCTGCAAACAGTTAAATTTAATGTCGAAATTAACAAATTAAACCAGAAATTTTTTAGTACACTTTTGATTTCATAATATACGTGGGAGGAGAGAAAGCTTTTGATTATTTTAAAATAAATTTGTTCTTAAATTGCGGTGTGAATTAAATATTTTAACATTTTTAGAGCAGAAATGCCTTGCCCCTGAAAGGGTTAAATGAATCGTAATTATATATTTTTTAAAAAAATCTGAATTTTTTGTAGAAATTGAGTCGGGCCAGATCGGGCCTTGCCTGTTTTCACTTATTTCTGTAAGGACCGGGCCGAACCGTGAGCTGTGAAAATATAAACGGGCAGGGCCGGGCTCGGGCCGAACTTTTAATTTTAATACCGGGCCGGGCCAAGATAGTTTTCGTTCGGGCCGGGCACGGGCCTAGAAATTCCGGCCAGTGCAGACTTCTATCTTACATAACAATATTTATCGAATGTAAAACTGTTTTATGTGAGCATATATGAAATTTGTCATTTGAAGGATCTCATTTGAAGGATCCCTGAAATTTAGGATCCCAGTTTCTCAGACCTAGAGGACTGCGCATTTACCCGGCTCTCATTATCACTGTCGTCAATGGATCAATTATAAAATGGATGCGTAAGTCGGTCCACAGAACCTTATAAATGGAGTATCGCCTCGTTCCGAATCGTCATTCATCCTCATCTAAAAATCAAATTTTGAATGAAGCATCAAACTTTTATTTTTATAGAAGTAATGATAGTAATCTAGTGATCTTACGTTGATAGTGTCTTTGTTGTAAAAATCAAGCAATTGTGATATGCTTCCTTCTTTGTTAAATATAGGGATGATTTTCTATTGACTTTCTTTTAGCAAACAGCAATATTTCTATAATAAGAATGTGTGACAGACAATGGCTTTTTATCTACGCGTAAAATCATTAACTAACCGTTAATCATAGAAACAAGCAAGACAATTTTCTTTACAGACATAGAGGAAATAAAATGAACGTTTCATAAAGATGATAAAACTTGAAAGTTCATGGACATTTTCATGACCTGCATTACCATAAGTATCCTAATAGACCAGGCAATAGAGACCGCATAGGGGCTCTACCTAGCAAAATTCATGGTAGTTCTGGAAAAAAGCTTACTATATGTTTTTTGGGTCGCTGAATCCAAATTTTTAACTTCCCACCAAAATTTCCCCCGGCAACTCCCCACCCCCCCCCCAAATTTTGGTAAAATGCCCCCCTCCCCCCCAAAAAAGGTTTTTATTAAAAAAAATCATTTTTTTGGGTCGCTGAATCCGAATTTTTAACTTCCCCTCAAAATTTTCCCCCCCGAACCCCCCCCCCCCAAATAGTTGTTTTAACTTAGATTTCTTATTGTTTTAGGGGAAAAGCATTACGAAATTCAGAAACTAGACAAAATTTGCAACAAATAGGATATATGACATTCTGACGTAGGATGAACGGGTAGGGGGAGGGCTGCCTCTGAACATGCACTGCGGCGCTACGTGCACTAAGTTACGAAGTCCAGGCAATAATGGATTTTACCTGGAAAAATTAATACTAGTTCTGGATTTCGACTCACTTTATGTTTTTTGGGTCGCTGAATCCGAATTTTTAACTTCCCACCAAAATTTCCCCCGGCAACTCCCCACCCCCCACCCCAAATTTTGGTAAAATGCCCCCCTCCCCCCCAAAAAAGGTTTTTATTAAAAAAAATCAGTTTTTTGGGTCGCTGAATCCGAATTTTTAACTTCCCCTCAAAATTTTCCCCCCCGAACCCCCCCCCCCCAAATAGTTGTTTTTAACTTAAATTTCTTATTGTTTTAGGGGAAAAGCATTACGAAATTCAGAAACTAGACAAAATTTGCAACAAATAGGATATATGACATTCTGACGTAGGATGAACGGGTAGGGGGAGGGCTGCCTCTGAACATGCACTGCGGCGCTACGGGCACTAAGTTACGAAGTCCAGGCAATAATGGATTTTACCTGGAAAAATTAATACTAGTTCTGGATTTCGACTCACTTTATGTTTTTTGGGTCGCTGAATCCGAATTTGTAACTTCCCACCAAAATTTCGCCCGGCAACCCCCCAAAAAATTTATTTTTTGAAATAATTTGGTTTTTGAGAAAAGCACGCGGGGAATGTTCCGAGGCAGCCCCCTCTTTCCCCGTTTATCCTGCATCATAATGTCATGTATCCTATTTGTTGCAAATTTTGTCTAGTTTCTGAATTTCGTAATGCTTTTCCCCTAAAATAATAAAAAATTTAAGTTAATAACAACTACTTTGGGGGGTTTTCGGGGGGGGGGAGGAATTTTGGGGGTAAGTTAAAAATTCGGATTCAGCTACCCAAAATACTTAAAGTAAACCTTATAAGGAAAGTTCGGAGAGGAGATGGGAGGGCGAATGTAAACGTGTGAGTGGTTAAGTGGAATTGCGCAACATAGTCCACGCAGCACTGCGCGCATGTTCCGAGGCAGATCCCCCCTTCCCCTTCATCCTAAGTCATAATGTCATATATCTAATTTGTTGCAAATTTTGTCTACTTTCTGAATTAGTAGATACGTTTCCCCTAAAACAATAAGATAATTGATTTTTTAAATAAAAACCTTTTTTGGGGGGCTGTTTACCAAAATTTGGGGGGGGGGTGTTTCTGGGGGAAATTTTGGTGGGAAGTTATAAATTCGGATTCAGCGACCCAAAAAACATAAAGTAAGCCGATTTCCAGAACTACCATTAATTTTGCTAGGTAAAATTCCCTATTGCCTGGACTATAAATAAAGTTATATTCATCTCTGTTTTGTTTCATTTGATAAAAAAGGCAAGATTTTGCTATTTGATGAACATTTATATAATACAAACTTCATTCTCTATTCATTATGATACTGGTTAACCGCTTGAGGGGCAAGCAAAAATGTCTCTAAATATCGAATTCTCACCGGAATAATCGAAAGTTTTATTTTTAAATAAGGAAAAGCAATATTACAACGATTTCCTTCCAAAGTTGAAAATATAAAATGTAGTTAAAATTTTCTGGTGAGAATCATGTTTAAATTAGGTGGGATATATTTTATCCTACCGCCCTTCAAGGGGTTAATATAGGGTAAACATTCCAATAATGGACGCTTTTATAAAGGACAAATAAAATTACAGAATTAACATTTGCGGGCCCTGATCTGCAGATTTACTAGTTTCATTACTACTACAAATGCAATTAATATTTATGGTATTTTTTGTATACATAGATTTTTTTTAATAGATTAATCAATTATTTAAGTCAGAAAATAATAGGTTTTAGTTCACATTCTATCAAAGCCTGAGAGCTAATGTGCCCGCAGGTTCTGTATGTATATAACGCGATATTTCTTAATAGAAATTTCCGATTTGCTTTAAAAAAAATTCTAGGTTCATTCTGATAAGGCGCTTCCCTGATTAGTTTTGGGGGTTCATTGTTTAAATACAAAGAGGGAAATAGGGACTAACCCCCCTTAATTTAGATAAATGGTTTTTTTCATGCAAAATTATCCGATTAGCTTCAAATTTGGTATACTGGATCATTCTAAAAAGGGGCTTCCCTGATTAGATTTGGAGGCTCATTGGTTAAGTACAAAGGGGGGAAATGGGGTAGCTAATCCCCCTCCCCTAATTTACCTAAATGGGGTTGTCATGCAGAATTATCCGATTTCCTTCAAATTTGGTATACAGGTTTATTCTGATAAGGCGCTTCCCTGATTAGATTTGGAGGTTCATTGGTTAAGTATAAAGGGGGGAAAACGGGGGTGGGGTAATCATCCCCTTAATTTATTTTTCGAGGTGCATTATTCTTTGAAATGAGAGTATAATATACAATCAGTGTGAATAGTCTGTGAGCTCATTGCAATCAGTTTAACTGGGCACTTTTCTTTTTATTTAACAACTTGTGTGATTTAAAAAAATATCGTTTTTTAAATGGGGATGGATTAAGCCCTTCCTTTCCCTATGCCCATGAACATTATTATCCTCTTCCTGATTGGTTTGGTTGATTACCAGGTTGTAAAATATGCACGGCAGAGTTATTAAAAAAATAATCTGGCTTTATATTAAAAATTTTATTAGCCATATGAAATTAATTAAAAGCAGTTATTTATAAAAATTGCGTTCTTATTACATTCTGGTAAGTGAAATTTAAAAATTAAATTTGATTGCTTATCTTTACAGTTGAATCAAAAGATTTTATACACAATGAGTCAATGACCATTACTGAAAATACACTTTTTGAAATGTCCATCTGGAAATTGACGAATCAAGCATTCCAGTAATGAACACTGGTCCTAAAACATTAAAAATAAATTAAATTTTGTATACGGCCACTACTATGTGAAATTCAAAGTTTTCTATTGCTTAATTTTTTTTTTCAAAACAATAAAGATATAAATTAATAAAGTAAAGAGCTCTTAGCTTGTTCCTTAAAATGTTCACAAAAAACAGTGGACAAGTGAAACATTATTTTCTGCTTCCTGGTTGTTTTGATTAAAATTGCCAACAATAACCCAGGTTGTAAAACATACAAAGGAGAGTTATAAGAGAAATAATAAAAGCTTAATTTTTATTGGAAATATTATATATATATATATATATATATATATATATATATATATATATATATATATATATGTATATATATATACCGGGTGTCCCAAAAAGGACTGACTGATTTTAAAATTCAATAACTTGCAAACGGTGACAGATATTAAAAAAATTCTTGCAGGGGGGTTATGCATAAGTTCAAAAGTTTTATTACAGTGATTTTCAATTTTAGTTCGATTTACAAACAATAGATGGCGCTGCGATCAATAGTGTCTAAATTCAGGCTCGATTTTGGTACTTCGTGGCCCGGATAATACATTTCCATCTCCTTTTTCTGCATGGACAAAGATAAAGGACCAAAAATCGAGCCTGTATTTAGCGACTATTGCTTACAGCGCCATCTATTGTTTGTAAATCGAACTAAAATTGAAAATCACTGTAATAAAACTTTTGACCTTATGCATAACCCTCCTGCAAGAATTTTTTTAATATCTGTCACCGTTTACAAGTTATTGAATTTTAAAATCAGTCAGTCCTTTTTGGGACACCCGGTATATATATATATATATATATATATATATAAACTAAAAGCTTTGGAGAGTGGCCAATTGCCGGAACACTCCCTTTAAAGTTTGATAAATTCACAAAGAAACAAAAAAAATTCAAATTAATTTTTTTATTTTTTATGTTTAGCACCTTCCAATGTAGTTGAAAAGTGTTTATGAATTCGGTTTGTCTACCTGCCTCTCTGTCCGCGCACTAACTAGCGTAAATATGTTCGGATTGTCATGCAATTGATATATGTTATCGAGATTTACCGTAATATGTCCAGTATTAAAATAAAGTGTGCAGCATTTATTCTTAGTTTACAGGGGCGCTTAAAGAATTTTGTTACATTATAGTTTATGGTGAAAAATCGTTTGCAATGTAATTTAATGTGTTACGCTACTTCAAACACGTTGAAATTGATATATATCACTTAGGTGAACTACAAGATGGTTTTTATAGAATACTAGAAAGATAACCCGTCAAAAATAACGGAATATGAGATATAAAGATATATACAACACATGTGCAAGAATATGAGTTTTTTCGCTTGTTCCGCAGTGATAGATGAAAATAACAGATTTTAAAAACGAAACTCATTTATGAAAAAATATAATGCGGTAGAAGACCACTAATCCGTATAGCTTGGTTCCAAATGTTGTGCGGATTTGAGGCTTTCTGCGGATTACAGGTAATGTCTAAATTAAATTAGATATATGGCTTCTTTATGCTAAATAAATTGTATAAATATTGAAAAAAATATGCGTGTGTATATGAAATGAAACAGCAAATAGGTTGCCAATTTTTCTTCTTCGTCAAGTCCCCTAAAGTGGAAAAGTACCGACAATTTAACTTTTATATCCGACTACATAAATCGCGGTACTTTTTCAGCATAGGGGCCTTGGCGTACTTTTTTAAAGTTTCTCATAATTTGGGCTTCATAAGTGAGATTTTTTGCCAAATGATATAAACAGCTATGAAAACAAAATTAATCAACTTTTAAGTTTATTTATATAATCTATAACCATTTTATTTATATCTATATTATTGTTGTTTTTTAATTTACTTGAGTTTGTATACAAAAATAGTTAAATAGCTTCCTTATATTAAATAAATTGTATATAAATATTGAAAAATTACTTGTGTATATGAAACAGTCAATAAATTGCTAGAAAATATGTTGCCAAATTTCATTTTGTCTGTCTCGCCAAGGCCCCTACACTGGAAAAGTACCTAAAGCACATTAAATTCGGGCAGTTAGGAGCTCAGACCGTACAGCGTGGCTGTTATAGTAGCATAGGGATGGAGTTGTAAAGACATACATTTTGCGTATATTACACTTTAAATTCTCACTCATAGATTTTGAAAAAAAAACTTAAAAGCTCGGAGTTTAAATTAAATTGCGGTGACCTCAATTAAGAAATATTAATGGTTTTAAATGGGGAATTTCGTCAAATTAACTAGCTATCGCCAAGTTGGCTTCATATATGACAACGTATTTTTGGTCGCCAAATTTGGCGATATTACGCCAAGTTGGTCAACATTTGGCGCTACTGTGGTAACCCTGCATTAGTATTTTTCAACAATTACTCATTACAATGAGGCGGTCCTACCGGAATTGTGAGGGACACACAGAGACTAGATTTTATATAAATAGATGGTGCGCATGGAATTCTTCGTTCATTTTCAGAGACATACAAAAGAATTCGGTAATAATCTAAGAGCGAAAATTGTTGGAAGTGCTGTTTCAATTATTGTGGTATGCGTTTTTAAATGTAACTACTTTTTTGCATATTATTTGGTGTGTATAAATTCTATAGATCATATACAAGCTGCACCAAAATAATTAGAGTACATTTTTTCTTATTGACTGAAATTGTTGGAGAGAAATTTTCAACTATGTTATGCGTTTCCTAACAGAACTTTGTTTTGCGTACTATTTAAACAAATCTATAAATCATGTAGCTGCGCAAAAGAATTCCGACTTTTTTTAACTCTAGATGGAAACTGTTGAAATTGGGTTTTTAAATGTGATATGAGTTTTCCAAATTGTTTACTTAGACGTCATCGTGCCCTTTGTTAAACGATAAAGTTTTATTATAGTGTTCTGAATGTGTTGGGAAGTTTTTAATAATTTATGCTTGAGCATGATTTTTCTTTCGTGTTAATTTTGCATCTAGCGGCGTAAATCACAGCAGAACCCAAAATTAATCATTTCATATGCATGTTGTTTGTTTTGAAATAAGATATAATTGTTAAAATTATCTTACTGGTTAAAATAACTTAAAAATGTGTAACAAAACCGTGCTGTAAAAGCATTAAGGGAATAACCTACTAAAAAAAGAAAATCCATATTCTTTTTTTTTCATAGTATTTTTCTATGTACTACACAGAATGTAAAAATTCCCATCTCGATATGTGCTCTGGAAGTACCCTAATTTTTTTTTTGTAAACTAGGTATAGTAGCATAAGGTTATTTCTTCTCCTGAAAATTAGCCTTTTTTATCACAAGTTTGTACCTTTCCTCCAAAACCATAATAGATATCTTGATATTTTTTTTTCTCTGTTAGTTTGCCTCAATTAGCATCATTTAAATTGAGGGAATTTAAAAAAAAAAAATTTTTTTTTAATTTTTTTTTTTTTTTTTTTTTTTTTTTTTTGGCGATGGGGGGTTGCTCAAAAACAGTACAAAAGTTCTTTTTTTTTTACAAAATTTCAATAAAATATAAGTATTTATTCCTTTAAAAAAATCTTTAATTCATTTGATAAATATAGATTCAATAAAGTTACACAAAAAAAATTGTAGTGATCGGATGAGTACTTTAGGAGAAATGGTACATTTCTTTAACATGTACAACACCTCAATACCTTAACCCTCTTAATAAACAAAGGACATTCAAATTAAATTTTTTATCTTATTTTTTTTTACATAAATTACTTCAGGACCTAAAATTAATCATTTTATATCCCTCGCATGACCAAATGGGGTCCTTTTATGACCCCAGCGCAAGTTTCTGACGAATATTTATTTATTTATTTTTTTTTTAATGTAGTGGTTTCAGAATTTTAATAGCTGAGTTTTACAATATTTTATTACGAATTCTGAAGTTATCGCTTGCCTCCTGAAACAAAAAGGTATATAAAAAATTACACTTTGATTTGGGGTCAGTAAATGATCCCACCTGTATTTTACCGTTATAAAACTCTAATTAATAGTCGTATTTTTCATGTAGTGCTTTTAGTATTTTTATAGCTGCGTTTTACACTATTTTATCACGAATTCTGAAGTTATCGATTTCCCCATGAAAAAATAAGTACATAAAAAATTACATTTTGATTTGGGGTCAGTAAATGACCCCACCCGGCTGTTAATATTCTGAAATCCTCATTTCCAACAATTCTATTTCTTTCGGTGGTTGCAACTTTTAGATTATAAAAATATTATTAAATTAATTTTAAAAACTATTGTTTGGGTTTTATTTGATATGGTAAATAAATATGTGTGTGTTTTTTTTTTTAACAACGGGGTTACTGAATGACCCCACATGGTCTTTCATGTTTCAAATTTTCACCTGGTCATCCGAGCAACTTATTGATTTTAAAATAAGATATGGTTATTTTATTGGTTGAAGAAGTACTTTATTATTTTTTTTCCTATATTAGTTTGTCCAGTTG
Source organism: Maratus speciosus (assembly GCA_963932465.1). Lineage (NCBI taxonomy): Eukaryota > Metazoa > Arthropoda > Arachnida > Araneae > Salticidae > Maratus > Maratus speciosus. The sequence continues at coordinate 207,889,622 of OZ010793.1, forward strand.
GCATCAATTATATTGAGGGAATTTCAATCAAACATTTTTTTTTACTCAAAAACAGTGAAAAAGGTATTTTTTTCAAAACCTCAATAAGATATAAGTATTTATTCCTTTAAAAAATCCTTAATTTATTTGATAAAGTTATACATAAAAATTTGTGGTGATCGGATGAATGAGTTAGAAGAAAGAGTACAGTTGTGGGATAAAAAATAAACAACCCTACTAACTCTGCAACAAATTATTTTAAAAGAAAGTTACTAGTACCAAACGATTAGAAATAAAGTCTACATTTAAATGATGTGTATAAATTTTGCTTAAGAGGCCATCTACGAATCAAAACCAGACCAAACTCAAAGGCAACATCCAATTTTGATACCATAAATAAATTCTACACCCTTCAGTTAGCCTAAAAACGAATTTCCATGAAATTAGTACGATTAGCTTTAGAAAAATTAATTATTTTAAAATGAGCATATTTTAGGTTCTGTATCCAAACTGAAGTATGGTTTGTTGAAATGCTACAGAATGACTATGTCACTTCTTTTGATGTATTATTTCTTGCCAATATGACCATTTCAAACGCTTAATACGTTTCGACTACTGCCAAATGTTTCAATAAAATGTGTAAAATTTATTATTTTTATTATTATTATTATTTTCTGCAGGTCATAGACGACCCTTGAAACAATTATTTTGACGTTTCTTAAGCATAATTCGAGAAGAACTATTTGGAAGAAAATTTGAAATTGAGAATTCTCATCAAGCTGGACATAATGAATATAAATCGATCAAAAAATTGTAGGTTGTAACTCATATATTTTTATATTAAATTCATAATTCATATTATAAAATTTTTAAAATTACAAATGCATTGAATTTAAGTTTGGACTTTTTATTATTATAACCGCACAAAAAATTATCACCTTAAGATTATAATTTCAGGAGATATTAATAAAAATATGAAAATGTAATTTAACATTGGAAGCTCTAAAGTTTGGATGTTTATAATTCAAAAATTTATCATCTAAATGATTTGAAATTTCGTTTCTGGGCATAATTTGAACCAAAGATTTTAAACATATTGTCAAAATTGGGTATTGCCATTGAAAGAAAAACAAACTTTGGTCTGGCGTTTATTTGTAGATGGCCCCCTAAGCAAATTTTATATATCTCATTTAACAGTAGACCAAAAACCAAATAGCGCAAAACTACATACATATATTGGAGAACAATTTGCTGCCATTTGGTAAACTTTTAGCTGTTCCAAAGTATGTATTTCAGCAAGATGATGCGTCCATTCATGTTGCGGACAAAACAATAACTTTGTTTAACTCTTAAAATATTACTGTCCTCGATTGGCCCGCTTCTAGCTCTGATCTGAACCCAATCAAAAATCTTTGGAACATCATATCTCGCAAGATTTTCGGAAATTTTCGACAATAATCTTCTGTTAATAAACTTCGAGTTGCTGTTGAACGTGCTTAATACGAAATAGACCCCCAAGTGATGCAAGATTTAGTTTCTCCGATGGAAAGTCGCATTTTTTGTACTAGTTGTAAACAATGGGGATGCAATTCTATTTTAATTTATGTTTATTTTTCTGTAAATTTATAGATTGTCTGTATTTTACCACAGTGTTACTTCTTTCTTTTCTTTTTTTTGGTCATTATATATTATGTAAAGTGTATAATTTTAAATTTATTGTTTATGAATAAGGGATAAGTCACAAGTAATGTATGACAGCTGAGTTACAACAATTCGTTACATACTTCGCAGTGCAGAAATGTAATCGGCCATTCTCTAAACTTTTCTTACGCACTTTATTAAATAAGCCTGTGTGTAGTCAAACCAAACTTCATTTTTTTTATACACCGGTGATTATTTAAATACAATTTCAGCAAATGTAAATGTTATTTGTATAGTTAATTACGAATTTATAGTATACTATGGGGCACAGCCCCCTTCAAGCTACGCTCGACAACCCCCGTTCAGACACCGCAGAATCTAAAGGCACACTAATTTGATCGGTTTTTAAAAGATTAGAGAAGATTGAATTATAATGAAAAAATCTATAGCGATCTCCCTGTAAACGGGTTTCGATTCAATTCCCTTTGATTGCGAAAATTTAAGGCCGAATCAGTTGCTGTTAAGACATCCAATGGTTATTTTCGTGTTTGATTAAAGAAGATCAGTTAAACATTTGAAAAGAAGCTAAATTGAAATGAATTAAGTAAACAGAGTCTTTGTCGACCGTTATTTTTTAACAGCATTATAAAACGATTGACATAATACAATTTACTACAATTACTAGAATTTACTGCTTTAGCCCCTTCAAAGGCGGTGGTTCATTTTTGGACCACTTAATTTTAATTCTTAAATGCCACATTCGCACCAGAATATTGGAATGAAAATTTCCTTTTATTAAGTAAGTGAACAAAAGCATTTTCGTATTTCGAAATTTGTTTGTAAGTTCTGGTGCCATTCACTGATTTCAACATTTTACGAATAGTACCTTGCCCCTGAAAGGGTTAAACGCATATTAATGTATTTATTATTTTAAAGTTTTCTTTCTCTTTCAATATTCACATGTAAATACAATTTTCAACACAAAATTTTCAATATTTTCCTGCTTTTAACACGTACTCATTTAATAGTAATTTTAAAGTTTCTTTTTTCTGTTTTTAATAGTCATGTGTAAATAAATTTTTAATCGTTAGGAAATATTATTCTTTGCGCTGTTTTTAAAATTGGAAACAATCTCTATAATAATAGCCTAAGTCATGTGACTATCATCAACAGTTCCTTCGCTTTTCATAAGAAAGGTTTTCATTTTGATTAAAGAATCAAAGTTAATTTTTTCGAATAAAAAAACTACATAAAAGTTGCCATGATTACAAAGAATTATTGGTACTTTTATGTTAGAGGGGTTCAAATCTCGCCTATAGCTTTTTTTAACTCGCCAGTTAGCATTTTTTTATTTCTCGAGTGGTAAATTAAAACGGTACTTCTTGGTTATCCCATCGACCAAAAATCTATCGCCAGACTATAAGATTAAATACCAATAATGGTTGATCGTAAATGTCGCATTCACTTGACTGTAAGGAAGTTACACGTGTTTACGCCATCAAGTGATTTTTATTTCGACGTTTTATTTGTATTTGTATTTTTATACTAATTTATTTGTGTTTTCGTTATTTAAAATAAAAATTACTCAACTTGTATAATTTGGCGAGTGGTTTCGCGATTTATATAATTTGGCGATATTGGTCATTTGCTTTGAATTTGAAATTAAATGTCAACATTTGTTGCATTATTTAATATTTAACACAGATGTCATATACGCACCGGGTTTTGCGTGATTTTTTTACAATTTGGCGAAAACCTCGTTTTCGAATACCAGTTACGTATGTATTTTTAAATTATTTTCTGTTATTTTTAAAATGAATAACGGCAAATAAAAAAAATTAATTAATAACCATAGAAGAAAACAATTTATAACATTTTTTTAATAAAAAGAAAATAAATGTAAATAAACATTTATTAATAAATAAGCAACAATAGCCGGGTTACTATGTCAGGCAAAATAACGCCATTTTGGCGCCAATTAGGTACCCCGGTGCTTATATGGCATCTGCGCCTAATATTTTTCTTTTCGTTTCGTTTAAAAAAAAGAAAGAAGTGAAAGACATTAATTTTAAATATTTCATTTTTAAATGAAAATTTTGTATTAAATAAAATGATAATGAAATTAAAAAAAAAATAAAATAAAATAAAAAACATTGTTCTTATCATACATTTAAGGGAGGCCAAACTGGTCGCCAAATTAGTTTAAAATAATAACCTTTACTAAAATATGAAAAAAATATCTGCTATGATTAAAATTTGAGTTGCTATCATTAGAGAAAAGTATTTAAAATTAGAAAAAAAATAATATTTCGAGAACTAATTCGAATTTAAAAATTCTAATACCAGTTTTGAGATCTGCGGATCAATACGGATTTTTGATGTTAATTTCACCGCAAAGTATTCCATATTTTAGGAGAAATCGCAGTGAAACATAATCAGTTGTTTATTAAGTCGTTTCATAAATTCGTTTCATTTCTGTCGTTTCATAATATCCGTTTCATAAATTCGTTTCATTAGGATTTTATATATATAGGGTAGATTTGTGTTTGTTCCCAGTTTTACATACAATACCGATGCTAGACTTGGTGCAATGAAAGCAGTTTATTAAGATGGTGCAATAGTTCATATATGATAACCAGAGTTGCCAAGTCGCCGGCTTTTTGCACACCATTATTATCTTAGAGAAAATGTTGTTCTTTTAAATCGGCCAAATGTCCCAATTAAATAAAAGAAAATTTTCTGTATTAAAATACTGGTATCGAAATAGCCGGAGACTTGGCAGCTCTGATGATAACATCCGGTATAGTAAACCTTGTGCGCAGTGTTGTCAGTCCACTACGTTTTTTTACAAAAAAATTGCTTCATTGCTACCACTTTTTTGAAATTGTAACATTTGCCTTATTTAATGGTAGATTAAGTAGAGCGAATTATACTTTTTCAAAAAAGCCATAAAAATTAAACAATCTTAATAATAAAAAAAATAAAAGTAACGGGTTGGTAACACGACTTTTATGCATGAGTTTTCTTTTAACTGGATGAAAAATATTATTTACATTTACAATAGATCTAAAACGGATTATTAAGACCAAATGTTAATTTTTTTCAATCTCTTGCAATTGTTACAGAATTACAAAACGAACTTCATTTGAGGTTTACAAGCAAAAAAAAAAAAAAAAAAAAAAAAAAAAATTATTTTTTATAGTTTATAAAATAGTTTTTTGTGTGTGTGTGTGTGCGTTTGTGTGCAATAATTTAAACTTTGACTTACATCAACATGATGGAGAAACTAAAACAATATTTTTGGTCATGTTTTTGTTTAGATTCAATGAAAGATAATTAAAAAAGAAAAAAAGTCTTATCTCACACAAAACAGTAACAAGTTTGTTAAAAGTGGAATTTTCGAACTAAATATTTGAAAAGAATATGGTTCTTCAATCTATTGTTGCAGTTCATATGCATTTTTGAACTTCGTGTGAGATTTATGTGTAATAAAGGGGTAAAAATAAAACATCCATCGTTTCCTGGGGTTTTTCGTAATACACGCATGAGAAGCTTAAAAGAGTGATAAAGTGGCATCCGTCTAAGGCAACAAAATATTATACTATTTAACTATATATATTATATATAAATTATATAGGCACGTTTTATCACGATTCTTAAGATTTTTTTTTTTTTTTTTTTTTTTTTTCATTGCGTTTCTAATGGAATCTTCGTTTTTACCAAATTATCTTCGAGTCGGACACTAAGAGTAACATTTAGATCAGCTGTTCCCAACGCAAGACAGGGGCGATTTGATTTGTAAGGTGGCAATTATAAATTAGTTAGTAACCTATTCCCTACCAGTAATTTATTTTCCTTTGGAAAAGTAATATTGTAGATTAAACATAAAAGCAAATTTGTAAAATCAAAGAAAAATATATTTTTAAATTCAATTTTCAAATTATTTCCATTCCAAAGTCCAAAATACAATATTAAGCGGAAGAATTGTATGAAAATTTTAAATGAAATTTAAAAACTTTTTTTTACATTGAAATGTTTTTCAAATTTTTTGCTTATAACTATATTTTAGAATTTTTACACAATACTTTAGTCTATTAGCCTTGTCTTATTTATTTATTGCATCTACATTCTACAATATCCCACTTGAAGAATTTTTTTACATATGAACCTACTACTTACTGATAGATCTATATCTGATTGTCTCGAACGCATTTCGCTGTAAAAGTATTATATATCAAAATATCTAATTTAGATTAGTACTAATATATACTAATAAGAGAGCGTTTCGCTTTGTCTGTCTGGATACCAAAATCTACCGCACGTACAAGTCTGAAAATTTGGATGAGGGTAGTCCTGGTGCACCTGAGGCTCATATGTTTATTTTATTTTTTATTAGCCGAGATATTAATTAAAAACTTATCAGAAAAGAATTTTATTTTTCGTAAAAAAGGTGGGCACATCTGGACCTGATTTCACAGCTGAAATGAAAGTTAAAAATGTTCACTAATAAGCGAAAACTAATTGAGATATCGATTTGAAAATTTTAGAGCAGTAGAAAAAGTATTTTACACCAGAGTGTAAATTTTTGTAAAAATCGGCCAGTGATTTTCCTTATTAACGCTAATGCGTCAGCTATAGTTTCATAGAAAATTGAAGAAAGATTGAAATAGGGAATTGATATTAATTACAAACAGATAAAAAAAAGTGATTATTGTTTTTTTTTTTTTTTTTCATATCGTCCGATCTCTTAATCTTATTTCAGAAAACAAAAACGGAAGGAATTAAGAGTTCTTACTAATTAGCGAAATATAAGAAAACTAATTAAGATATCAATTTGAAAATTTCAAAGCATAAGTAGAAAAATATATTACACCAGTTTGTATATATATATATATATATATATATATATATATATATATATATATAATCGGATGGAAATTTTTCTTATTATTTGCGAAATACTAATGGCGCCAGAGAAATTTACTTACAAAATCGTCAAAAGCGTAATGAAATTGAATAGGGATCACAAAGAAATCTAAAATTAATTATAATTATTTAACTAATTAACCGATTTAGACCATTCAAGAAGTTAAATATATAAATACCATATATTCAACTTTGCGTCGGGCTTCGTCCGCTAGGGATTATTACAAAATTAATGATGCGAAAAGAAATACGTCTTAAATGTAATATTAACGAATTAAAATTTAGGATGTCATACATTAATTCGGCATTTTTGTAACTCAAAGGTGAGAAGGCGAGGAAAGATTCAGGCAAGCTGAGATTTTTTAGCGATTTTTCGATTCCAACGGCAATTTTTTGACATTTGCAAAAGGAATTCTGTTTCAAACTTTTATCCTAATATGAATTTTGTTTCAAGCTTTTAGCTTAACCCTTTACGTACTGACGGTACTTATAAAATCCACTCATTTTAAACTTTCATCCCATAGTGAATATTTCTAATATTCTAATGGTACTTTGCAAAAACACTCTTTTAACTCCACTTTTTCGGGATACATGGCAGAAGTAGTTCAAGGTTTGTTATTTTAGCGAGGAAGGAGGGTATCTTTGAAACAGTCGATATGTTTTGTGCCGACATTTTGTACAGATTGTCACGCTCGTCTTTTTATTGCAGCAAACACAGTAACGTGTATAAGATAAGTGTTATTTCTAATATTCTAATGGTACTTTGCAAAAACACTCTTTTAACTCCACTTTTTCCGGATACATGGCAGAAGTAGTTCAAGGTTTGTTATTTTAGCGAGGAAGGAGGGTATCTTTGAAACAGTCGATATGTTTTGTGCCGACATTTTGTACAGATTGTCACGCTCGTCTTTTTATTGCAGCAAACACAGTAACGTGTATAAGATAAGTGTTATTTCTAATATTCTAATGGTACTTTGCAAAAACACTCTTTTAACTCCACTTTTTCCGGATACATGGCAGAAGTAGTTCAAGGTTTGTTATTTTAGCGAGGAAGGAGGGTATCTTTGAAACAGTCGATGTGTTTTGTGCCGACATTTTGTACAGGTAGTCACGCTCGTCTTTTTATTGCAGCAAAAACAGTAACGTGTATAAGATAAGTGTTGGATTTTTTTTTTATGTGTTCATTATGCTCTTAAAATACAATTTGACTAGCTATTTTAGGTGAACGGTGTGTGTATTTGATTTAACAGTTGAATTACTCAGTGGTACTTATAAGTACCGTCAGTACACTGTGTCTTGGAGAAAAACTTCTTGTTTACTTTTCGTCTGTGTAGTTATCATCGGTTTCATCTGCTTTAAAATGTAATTGCTAAAATGTAGTGTAGTAATAATTTTCCTAGTATTTATTTTCTGTTTCATTATTATTTTTCATAGGAAATCGAAAACGTTGTGGCACCGGCTCTTTTTTGCTATGCTGGAAATGGCATAGGTAAACTCATATGTTGAAAATGTGGAGATGCGAGAGAACATGTTGTCACCGGAATATAGACGTCGCATAACTAAAAGACTGCTAACAAGATTGAAACCTAAAAATAAAAATAGTTTTTTTTAACCCTTTCAGGTGCAAAGAATTTTCAATGCTAAAGTGGTGAAATAAATTATTGGCACCGGAATTTTCCAAGAAATTTATTTGTAAATATGAAAAAGGATATATTTCACATACTTAATAAATCAAAAATATGTTACCACCATTCTGGTGCCGTTTGAAATACCTTGTGGGTTTTCTGTTACGATATTTTAGTCATAGTGTACTGACGGTACTTTAAAGTACCAATAATTAATTAAATTTCTCACGGGTGAGTATTTTTTTTCCTTTAATTTTAATTGTAGTAACTGAAAAAAAATTACATGAAAAAAATTGCAGTAGATCATAATGCAGTAGATAAAGGGTTAATACAGTAAATTTTTGACATAGTGGACGCACCGCGATTTTTACCACAGCTTTAAATTTCGCAGTTTTACTAAGTTTCTAAGAATATATATTTTTTTAATTGCACATTCCATAATGTAATACTCTGGTATTTCATAGCTGTCAACTTTTGCGCTTTCTATTACCACTATTTTCGAATAGTAATATTTGTCTCTTTTTTAATCAAAGAATTTATGTGATTATTTAAGGTGAAGATAACTATTTGGAAATAATTATAACCAAAAATTGCTATAGCTGGCAACGGTGGTTTCAATATGGTTGTCAATAGCAGTTTATGTGAATATCATTTTCAGAAAAATATCTTGTAAATGTTACAAAACCATTATTCAACGTCTGATCTACATACAAACTTAACAGAAGAATTAAAATGTCGTTGCTGGAATTCTAGGTTCATCTAATTAAATCGTACATTATCCAAACAGTTCACATTTAGTTTCTACTTTTTTTTCAAATGTAATTGAATTCTACTCAGTATTTCAGTACAAAGTCTTCTGCTCTTAATTACAAAGATAATAATAGTGCATTCAGAGATACAAACTCATTATAAATCAATTACTCCTAAACTAATGATACTTGCTTTTTAAATAAAATGTTCGTCTAACAGAAAATATCGTCTTATGGACTGTTGCTTAATCAATATGAATATCATAATAGTTCTAAAAGATATAACTAAAACAACATATAATTACTCAAAAGAAACAGCAAAAACTAATCTAATCCAAACTGTTGTCAGGTCTAAAAGATGAAAATTCAACACCAGAGACTGGAATGCTACAACTCTAATTTCGGGTAATTAAAGCATTATTTTCATAGCTGCTTAATCTATTGTTGTAAATTGGTTCCGAATTACTAATTACAAAACCTGTCCTACAATGACGCCAGAAATTTTTCAAAAAAACAACGAACGTTCGTTCGCAATAGTGTTAACAGAGTTATAGCGAAAATGCAATAAAAAGCCAATTATAGATAAATCTGTAAAAAAAAAAAAAAAAAAAAAAAAAAAAAAAAAAAAAAAAAATTGAAGTTCAGTTCCAAAAATGAACAAGCTATTTAGTTTATCTTCCTGCTCCATCTGTAATAACAGTTTTTCCGGTTTTCGGCTCCTTAAACCTCTCGCTGCGGAACTTGAGATTCTTTCGGGGATGCATTTTCCCATCAAATTAACCCTCTGTGATTATTCCAACCAGTTATTTTTTTATTGTAAATTTTAGCTTATTTAATCTGAGCATTTTCAACCGATTAAATTAGACGAAAATTTTTGTTTTGAAAAACCGGTGAGAAAAGAATAAAAATTATTAAATACACAATTTTTGAAGCTATTTTGATAAAACAATTACGCAGCGAGAGGGTTAAAGTATCCCGCTCCCTAAAACAAACACTATGCAGGCAGAGACGTAGCCATGTGGCCAACGCCCCTTCCCTCCCACCTCAAAGAATTTAGTTCTTTATCTAATTCTGAGTACATTATGCTATTTAGAGTTCTTATCTTAGAGTTCTCATCTAATTACGAGTACATTACGCTATTTACATAACCCCGCTTAAGGTCCTCCCTCTCCCACCCTCCCCTCCCCTGGTCCTCAGAAACAAAATCCTCCACTAAATATGCATGCTAAAGCTATGTCTAATTTTTACTTTTTACAAGCAAGAAGAAAATTGAATCATAATAAAAGAAATAAAAATTACATCTTTTGAATGTTGAAAAGGTATTTCCCAATAAAAATTCAATTCTTTGACATTATTGTCATATGTTAAGATTTTTGTAAATCCGATTGATTGGATTTTAATCTGACCCCAGGGCCTCTATTTGACTATCGCTAGATGAATGCAATCGCACTATTTGTAACATCAATGGAATATCGTAAAGGAAAAGATAAGAAAAAAAAAAAGTGAAGAGCAAAATAAATCTGTAAAACGGTAAAATGTGAATATATAAAAAATCATTGATGATTTTTAAAGGAGGTATAAGATGGGTTAATTCCCCCTCTATTTTTCGATTGAAAAATATATAATCGAGGGGAAATGATTTTCGTTATAGAAAAATTTTTATACCTTTACCCTATCTGGATACCTACCTGGAATCGTTCTATAAGGGGATTGCACTAAAATGATATTGAAATCAACATTATTTTTTTATGAATTTTTGATGATCCTAATTTTTCATGTGTCGGAACTCTGTAAAGAATTGAATAGTTTTTTGGAGAAGAAAAAATTGGAAGTTGGAAGAATTGTGTTTTGATTTTATGGAAAGTAGCGGAAATATTAAAGTCAGCAATACTTTTACTTATAGTGCTGCCATCTACGGAGAAATGTATGAATTTGAAAATAAATATTTTAAAAAGGAATAATTTTGTTATATGCGTGATTACAATATTTTTATCTAAACATTACTATTTCTTACATGCATAAAAAAAATATCAGTTTGTTTTTCTCTTCTTTGAATCTCATTTTAAAATTAAAATGTAATGTAATGATTTATCTTCAGAGAATATAATTATTCATTTATCTTTAAAGTTTGAAGCTATATACATCACCAAAGATTTTTTTTTTTTTTTTAATGAATTAAATAAGGAAATGCTTTAGAATAACATATAGATTATCATATTTCCTGTTATAGCTCACTTTTTCAAAAGTGACGCGCATCCCACCCACATACACACAAACAAAGACAATGTACAAGCGATAATGAACAAGTGAACTCTATACTTGTGAACATAGTGAGCTCTGTACAAGTGACAATGTACAAGTAGTTCACAGAAAATAAATTCAATCAGTCAAAATATTACTTATTTAGCTTAATATAATATTACGCTATCTCTTTCTATCTTCAGAAACACGACATTGTCGTGTATTAAACTGTTGTATAACATCTAGTTTCCATGCTCCATCGCATAAATTGTTATTTAACGACTTCCATAAAAGGAAATTAGGAAGAAACATCACGCTCCATGCATTGAGTATGGAACACATTCCAATATCTATACGGTAACTTGCATCGGTTTCGCTCATTTTTATTGAAAATGTTGCTTCCAAAATCTGGTAAAAGTCTGTTAAAATATTCAAATTTCTATATGAATCGACTACTTTTACACAAAATAGAGCCTACAAAAAAAAAAAGATTAACAAGATGAATTTATAAACAGTTTTTAAATAATCTGCCAAATTTTCGCTTTACGTTATGAAAACTTTTACAACAACCATAGACGATAGTATGTATATTTTTATTGTTTTGTCCGGCCTGGAGATGTAATATTTGCGAAAATTTTGAAGCGGCGGGGAAAAAAAACTTTTTTGTTTTCATGTTTGCTTTTTTCTGATTTTTTTTTTTTTTTTTTTTTTTTTTTTTTAGAAATAAAAACTTTAGAAACTTTTAGAAATAAAATTAGAAGATATAATATATAAATAGAAAATATAAATAATATATATAAGTATACTATATGTGTACTATATATGAGTGTATACCGGGTGTCGCAAAAATGACTGATGGATTTTAAAATTCAATAACTTGCAAACGGTGACAGATATTAAAAAAATTCTTGCAGGAGTGTTATGTAAGATGTCAGGAGTTTTTATGTTGCGATTCTCAATTTTAGTTACTAATAGCATCGATAGATGGCGCTGCAAGAAATAACCGCTAAATTCAGGCTCGATTTTTCGGCCTCTCTCTTCTTCCATGCGAAAGAAGAAGATTAAAATGTATTGAATGGATTCCGAAGTACCAAAAATCGGGTCTGGACTGAGCGCTTATTGCTCTCAGTGCCATCTATTGTTTGAAATTCAAACTAAAATCAAGAATCACAGTACAAAAACTCCTGACATCATACACAACCCTCCTGCAAGTATTATTTTAATATCTGTCATGTTTGGAAGTTATTGCATTTCAAAATCCATCATTCATTTTTGGCAGACCCGGTATATAAGTGTACTATATGTATATATTTTTTTCATTACATGAATACATTACGAAAAGAAATAAATGCTTTCACTAATAATGCCTTTCAATCTCGGAATTTCCGCAATAGCTTTCCTTTTTAGGTGCGTTCGTAATTATATAAATACGTAGCACCTATAGTCGTCGTTCAGTCTGTCCGTCCGTCCGTCCGCATATAACAGAGCAAAAACTACCCAACCGAATGGTCTGAAATTTTAAACATATGATTGTTGCAAATTTTTGTCGAGCCATTTCAAATTTTATGAAAATCGGATGTATAGTTTAATTACAGGGACATTCAAAAATTTTTCTTTACATTACCGCCAATGGAAAAAAAATATTGCAAGTACATTTTAATGATGTTACAGCATTCCGAAAGGTCTGAAATTTTAAATGTATAATTGTTGCAAAATTTTGTAGGGCCATTTCAAATTTTATGAAAATTGGTTGTATAGTTTAATTACAGGAACAGTCAAACATTTTCCCGTTACATTACGGGGAATGGGAAAAAAATTATTGCAAGTGCATTTTAATGATGTTACAGACTATGCACTTATGAAGTGCAAAAAATATACATTCGGTACAATATGGGGTGCAAAAAATATTTATAAAACTAGTTATAGTACGAACGCACCTCATTTGTCACGTTTGATGAGCAATTTCCTACTTGTTTAATTTAGCAACATTGTTTGTAATATATCATTCAACTCTTTAAATGATCCTTTCAATTCATTTTATGTTTTTAAAATTTATTTTTAAAAATTACAAGAAAAGGATAGAAAATTTTTAATTCCACCCAATATTCCACCCAACCTCATTTTTGTAATGAAGTTTCTAATTTGTAGTTACAGTAAATAATCTTATCATATGAATCTCCTCTCTTCTGAAATTTTCACTTCGCCGCCTTTTCTTCGCCAACATATATGTGTTGTAAAATTACATATATAGTGTTAAGAATATTGTAAATAGTAGTTTTTGTGCTTAAAAATAAAGTAAATAGTTCAATTAAGCTCTATTCATAAGCTAATATTAGTTTTGTTGCATTGAAATATCTCAATTTGTTGATTTTCTGCACGCAAGTAAACCCTATTGGATTACGATGGGAGTCTATGGAAATTTGGCGAAATACTGGAAATAGCGCCAAGTTGGCATCACTTTTGGTGACTAATTTTGGTCGCCAAATTTGGCGATATTGGTGAAAACTTGGCGACGTTTGGCGACAGAGCCGGGTCCCCCTCCCCTGGTAACCCTCTTATAGTGTCAGAAAGTTTTGACCAATCAGGTGCGTTTCGCGGTAATCTACGCAGATTTTCATTGGTCCATTTCCAAAGCGTTACTTTTTTTTATATATAGAAGGATTCTTTGTTTTAGTTCGAATTTCAAACAATAGATGGCGCTGAGAGCAATAGGTACTCAGTCCAGACACGATTTTTGGTACTTCAGGATCCATTCAATGCATTTTAATCTCCTTTTTTAGCATGGAATTAGAGAGAGGCCGAAAAACTGAGGCTGGATTTAGCGGTTATTGCTTGCAGCGCCATCTATCTATGTTATTTATAATTAAAACTGAGAATGATAGCATAAAAAATACTGACATTTAACATTACCCTCCTGCAAGAATTTTTTTTAATGTCTGTCACCGTTTGCAAGTTATTGAATTTTAAAATCCATCAGTCATTTTTGGGACACCCGGTAAAAATAATTAAAATTTTAAAAATAGAAATTATAAAACAGGTGAATTTTTGCATCACTTAACTTATATAAATTGTTTTTAATTAATTTTTTCCCAAAAATTGATTGCATTTTCTTTGCAAAATTTATTTATATGCACTGATATGCATGCAGTCAGAACCGGTTAAGACGATCACTGTTAATGCGCAATCTCTGTTAATACGCGATCTCGCTTTATACGCGGACTTTTTTCGATTTCTTGAACATAATCCATAAGACTAAGGCAAGAATATCAAATTTAATACGCGAGTGCTTATTAAGAGATCCCGCTTAATGCGCTATAGAGTTTCAGTCACTTGAGGCAAAATATCTCGCTTAATACGCAAATTCATCGACCAAGTTGAAAATTTCTTCTTTCTTCGCCAGTGTTGGAAATTTAACGGGATTTTTCTTCAAATTGAGATATGTACCACTATTTCCGAATAGTAATATTCGCTCTATTTTTAACAGATTAATTAAGGCGAATATTACTAATCAGGACTAGTGATAGATATTTGAATACAAAAAAATCCCGATAAATTTAGCACCTATATAACTCTTGTTATATCACGTGCCCGATTATTATTTGTCTCTCGCTTTGTGTGGGATATTCTCACGAAAAGATAGATTTTGCGGTCCCGAAGGAATGAATATTAGGAAATGTAACAGATTTCCTAATATTTTCATTCATATGTATATTTAAGTTTTAATTATAAGTTTAATTATTAGTTTTAATTTTAAATCAAGTATAAGTTTTAATTTTAAATTAAAGGTTTTAATTTTAAGTTTAATCATAAGTTTAATTATAAGTTTAACTATAAGTTTTAATTTTAAGTTACGTTTACTGCAACTCTTCTTATATCCCGTATCCTATTATTCTTTGTCTCTCGCTTCTTGTGGGTCATTCTCACCAAAAGGTACATTTTACGGACCCGAAAAGATAAATATTAGGAAATATATCAAATTTTCTAATATTTTCATTCATATGTATATTTAAGTTTTAATTATAAGTTTAATTGTTAGTTAATTTTAAATGAATTATAAGTTTCAATTTTAATTTAATTATAAATTTTAATTTTAAATTAATAATAAGTTTTAATTTTAAGTTAAGTTTACTGCAACTCATGTTATATCCCGTGTCCTGTTATTCTTTGTCTCTCGCTTCGCGTGGGTCATTCTCACCAAAAGGTACATTTTACGGTCCAGAAAAGATAAATATTAGGAAATGTATTAAGTTTTCTAAAATTTTCATTCATATGTATATTTAAGTTTTAATTATAAGTTTAATTATTAGTTTTAATTTTAAATTAATTGTGTTTTAATTTTAATTTAATTATCAGTTTTAATTTCAAATTAATTATAAGTTTTAATTTTAAGTTAAGTTTACTGCAATTCATGTTATATCCCGAGTCCAATTATACTTCGTCTCTCGATTCGTGTAGCTCATTCCCAAAGAAAGGTACATTTTACGGTCCCGAAAAGATAAATATCAGGAAATGTATAAAATTTTCTAATATTATCATTCATATATTATGTTTTAATTATAAGTTTAATTGTTAGTTTTAATTTTAAACTAATTCTAAGTTTTAATTTTAAATTAATTCTAAGTTTTAATTTTACATTAATTCTAAGTTCTAATTTATTTCTAAGTTTTAATTTAAAATTATTAAGTTTACTGCAACTCATGTTATATCCCGTGTCCTATTATTCTTTGTCTCACGCTTCTTGTGGGTCATTCTCAAAAAAAAGGTACATTTTACGGTCCAGAAAAGATAAATATTAGGAAATGTATCAAATTTTCTAATATTTTCATTCATATGTATATTTGAGTTTTAATTATAAGTTGAATTATTAGTTTTAATTTTAAATTAATTATGTGTTTCAATTTTAATTTATTTATAAGTTTTAATTTTAAATTAATTATAAGGTTTAATTTTAAATTAATTATAAGTTTTAATTTTAAATTAATTATAAGTTTTAAGTTTAAGTTAAGTTTACTGCAACTCATGTTATATCCCGTGTCCTACTATTCTTTGTCTCTCGCTTCGTGTGGTCTCACAAAAAGGTATATTTTACGGTCCCGAAAAGATAAATATTAGGAAATGTATCAAATTTTCTAATATTTTCATTCATATGAAAATTTAAGTTTTAATTATAAGTTTAATTATAAGTTTTAATTTTAAATTAAAAATGTTTCAATTTTAATTTAATTATACGTTTTAATTTTAAATTAATTATAATTATTAATTTCAAGTTAAGTTTACTGCAACTCATGTTATATCCCGTGTCTTATTATTCTTTGTCTCACGATTCGTGTGTGTCATTCTCACAAAAAGGTACATTTTACGGTCTCGAAAAGATAAATTTTAGGAAATGTATCAAATTTTCTAATATTTTCATTCATATGTATATTTAAGTTTTAATTATAAGTTTAATTATTAGTTAATTTTAAATTAATTATAAGTTTCAATTTTAATTTAATTATAAATTTTAATTTTAAATTAATTATAAGTTTTAATTTTAAGTTAAGTTTACTGCAACTCATGTTATATCCCGTGTCCTGTTATTCTTTGTCTCTCGCTTAGCGTGGGTCATTCTCACCAAAAGGTGCATTTTACGGTCCAGAAAAGATAAATATTAGGAAATGTATTAAATTTTCTAATATTTTCATTCATATGTATATTTAAGTTTTAATTATAAGTTCAATTATTAGTTTTATTTTTAAATTAATTGTGTTTTAATTTTAATTTAATTATCAGTTTTAATTTCAAATTAATTATAAGTTTTAATATTAAGTTAAGTTTACTGCAACTCATGTTATATCCCGTGTCCTGTTATTCTTCGTCTCTCGATTCGCGTAGCTCATTCTCAAAAAAAGGTACATTTTACGGTCCCGAAAAGATAAATATCAGGAAATGTATAAAATTTTCTAATATTTTCATTCATATATTTAAGTTTTAATTATAAGTTTAATTGTTAGTTTTAATTTTAAACTAATTCTAACTTTTAATTTTAAATTAATTCTAAGTTTTAATTTTACATTAATTCTAAGTTTTCATTTAAAATTATTAAGTTTACTGCAACTCATGTTATATCCCGTGTCCTATTATTCTTTGTCTCAAGCTTCTTGTGGGTCATTCTCACCCAAAGGTACATTTTACGGTCCAGAAAAGATTATTATTAGGAAATGTATCAAATTTTATAATATTTTCATTCATATGTATATTTGAGTTTTAATTATAAGTTGAATTATTAGTTTTAATTTAAAATTAATTATGAGTTTCAATTTTAATTTATTTATAAGTTTTAATTTTAAATTAATTATAAGGTTTAATTTTAAATTAATTATAAGTTTTAATTTTAAATTAAATATAAGTTTTAATTTTAAATTAATTATAAGTTTTAAGTTTAAGTTAAGTTTACTGCAACTCATGTTATATCCCGTGTCCTATTATTCTTTGTCTCTCGCTTCGTGTGGTCTGACAAAAAGGTACATTTTACGGTCCCGAAAAGATAAATATTAGGAAATGTATCAAATTTTCTAATATTTTCATTCATATGAATATTTAAGTTTTAATTATAAGTTTAATTATAAATTTTAATTTTAAATTTAAAATGTTTGAGTTTTAATTTAATTATACGTTTTAATTTTAAATTAATTATAATTATTAATTTCAAGTTAAGTTTACTGCAACTCATGTTATATCCCGTGTCCTATTATTCTTTGTCTCACGATTCGTGTGTGTCATTCTCACAAAAAGGTACATTTATGGTCTCAAAAAGATAAATATTAGGAAATGTATCAAATTTTCTAATATTTTCATTCATATGTATATTTAAGTTTTAATTATAAGTTTAATTATTAGTTAATTTTAAATTAATTATAAGTTTCAATTTTAATTTAATTATAAATATTAATTTTAAATTAATTATAAGTTTTAATTTTAAGTTAAGTTTACTGCAACTCATGTTATATCCCGTGTCCTGTTACTCTTTGTCTCTCGCTTCACGTGGGTCATTCTCACCAAAAGGTGCATTTTACGGTCCAGAAAAGATAAATATTAGGAAATGTATTAAATTTTCTAATATTTTCATTCATATGTATATTTAAGTTTTAATTATAAGTTCAATTATTAGTTTTAATTTTAAATTAATTGTGTTTTAATTTTAATTTAATTATCAGTTTTAATTTCAAATTAATTATAAATTTTAATATTAAGTTAAGTTTACTGCAACTCATGTTATATCCCGTGTCCTGTTATTCTTCGTCTCTCTATTCGTGTAGCTCATTCTCAAATAAAGGTACATTTTACGGTCCCGAAAAGATAAATATTAGGAAATGTATAAAATTTTCTAATATTTTCATTCATATATTTAAGTTTTAATTATAAGTTTAATTGTTAGTTTTAATTTTAAACTAATTCTAACTTTTAATTTTAAGTTAATTCTAAGTTTTAATTTTACATTAATTCTAAGTTTTAATTTATTTCTAAGTTTTAATTTAAAATTATTAAGTTTACTGCAACTCATGTTATATCCCGTGTCCTATTATTCTTTGTCTCAAGCTTCTTGCGGGTCATTCTCACCAAAAGGTACATTTTACGGTCCAGAAAAGATTAATAGTAGGAAATGTATCGTATTTTATAATATTTTCATTCATATGTATATTTGAGTTTTAATTATAAGTTGAATTATTAGTTTTAATTTTAAATTAATTATGAGTTTCAATTTTAATTTATTTATAAGTTTTAATTTTAAATTAATTATAAGGTTTAATTTTAAATTAATTATAAGTTTTAATTTTAAATTAATTATAAGTTTTAAGTTTAAGTTAAGTTTACTGCAACTCATGTTATATCCCGTGTCCTATTATTCTTTGTCTCTCGCTTCGTGTGGTCTCACAAAAAGGTACATTTTACGGTCCCGAAAAGATAAATATTAGGAAATGTATCAAATTTTCTAATATTTTTATTCATATATTTAAGTTTTATTTATAAGTTTAATTATTAGTTTTAATTTTAAATTAATTCTAAGTTTTAATCTAATTATAAGTTTTAGTTTTAATTTCATTATAAATTTTAGTTTTAATCTAATTATAAGTTTTAGTTTTAATTTCATTATAAATTTTAGTTTTAATTTAATTATAAGTTTTATTTTTAATTTAATTATAAATTTTAGTTTTAATTGAATTTTAAGTTTTAGTTTTAAATTAATTCTACGTTTTAATTTAATTATAAGTTTTAATGTTAACCCTTAAATGCCTAACCCTTATATCCCGTGTCCTATTATTCTTTGTCTCTCGCTTCGTGTGGTCTCACAAAAAGGTGCACTTTACGGTCCCGAAAAGATAAATATTAGGAAATGTATCAAATTTTCTAATATTTTCATTCATATGAATATTTAAGTTTTAATGATAAGTTTAATTATTAGTTAATTTTAAATTAATTATAAGTTTCAATTTTAATTTAATTATAAGTTTTAATTTTAAATTAATTATAAGTTTTAAGTTTAAGTTAAGTTTACTGCAGCCCATGTTATATCCGGTGTCCTGTTATTCTTTGTCACTCGCTTAGCGTAGGTCATTCTAGCGAAAAAGGTACATTTTACGGCCCCGAAAAGATAAATGTTAGGAAATGTATCCAATTTTCTAATGTTTTCATTCATAAGCATATTTAAGTTTTAATTATAAGTTTAATTATTAGTTTTAATTTTAAATTAATTTTAAGTTTTAATTTAATTATAAGTTTTAATTTTTAATTAAATTCACTGCAACTCATGATATATCCCGTGTCCTATTATTCTTTGTCTCTCGCTTCTTGTGAGTCCTTCTCACAAAAAGGTACATTTTACGGTCCCGAAAAGGTAAATATTAGGAAATATATCCAATTTTCTAATATTTTCATTCATATGTATATTTAAGTTTTAATTATAAGTTGAATTATTAGTTTTAATTTTAAATTAATTATGTCTTTCAATTTTAATTTATTTATAAGTTTTAATTTTAAATTAATTATAAGGTTTAATTTTAAATTAATTATAAGTTTTAATTTTAAATTAATTATAAGTTTTATGTTTAAGTTAAGTTTACTGCAACTCATGTTATATCCCGTGTCCTATTATTCTTTGTCTCTCGCTTCGTGTGGTCTCACAAAAAGGTACATTTTACGGTCCCGAAAAGATAAATATTAGGAAATGTATCAAATTTTCTAATATTTTCATTCATATGAATATTTAAGTTTTAATTATAAGTTTAATTATAAGTTTTAATTTTAAATTAAAAATGTTTGAGTTTTAATTTAATTATACGTTTTAATTTTAAATTAATTATAATTATTAAATTCAAGTTAAGTTTACTGCAACTCATGTTATATCCCGTGTCCTATTATTCTTTGTCTCATGATTCGTGTGTGTCATTCTCACAAAAAGGTACATTTTACGGTCTCGAAAAGATAAATATTTGGAAATGTATCAAATTTTCTAATATTTTCATTCATATGTATATTTAAGTTTTAATTATAAGTTTAATTATTAGTTAATTTTAAATTAATTATAAGATTCTATTTAATTTAATTATAAATTTTAATTTTAAATTAATTATAAGTTTTAATTTTAAGTTAAGTTTACTGCAACTCATGTTATATCCCGTGTCCTGTTACTCTTTGTCTCTCGCTTAGCGTGGGTCATTCTCACCAAAAGGTGCATTTTACGGTCCAGAAAAGATAAATATTAGGAAATGTATTAAATTTTCTAATATTTTCATTCATATGTATATTTAAGTTTTAATTATAAGTTCAATTATTAGTTTTAATTTTAAATTAATTGTGTTTTAATTTAATTTAATTATCAGTTTTAATTTCAAATTAATTATAAGTTTTAATATTAAGTTAAGTTTACTGCAACTCATGTTATATCCCGTGTCCTGTTATTCTTCGTCTCTCGATTCGTGTAGCTCATTCTCAAAAAAGGTACATTTTACGGTCCCGAAAAGATAAATATCAGGAAATGTATAAAATTTTCTAATATTTTCATTCATATATTTAAGTTTTAATTATAAGTTTAATTGTTAGTTTTAATTTTAAATTAATTCTAGCTTTTAATTTTACATTAATTCTAAGTTTTAATTTATTTCTAAGTTTTAATTTAAAATTATTAAGTTTACTGCAACTCATGTTATATCCCATGTCCTATTATTCTTTGTCTCACGCTTCTTGTGGGTCATTCTCACCAAAAGGTACATTTTACGGTCCAGAAAAGATTAATATTAGGAAATGTATCAAATTTTCTAATATTTTCATTCATATGTATATTTGAGTTTTAATTATAAGTTGAATTATTAGTTATAATTTTAAATTAATTATGAGTTTCAATTTTAATTTATTTATAAGTTTTAATTTTAAATTAATTATAAGTTTTAAGTTTAAGTTACGTTTACTGCAACTCATGTTATATCCCGTGTCCTATTATTCTTTGTCTCTCGCTTCGTGTGGTCTCACAAAAAGGTACATTTTACGGTCCCGAAAAGATTAATATTAGGAAATGTATCAAATTTTCTAATATTTTCATTCATATGAATATTTAAGTTTTAATTATAAGTTTAATTATTAGTTTTAATTTTAATTTAATTATGTTTTAGTTTTAATTTAATTATACGTTTTAATTTAAAATTAATTATAAGTTTTAATTTCAAGTTAAGTTTACTGCAACTCATGTTATATCCCGTGTCATTTTATTCTTTGTCTCTCGCTTCGCGTGGGTCATTCTCACAAAAAGGTACATTTTACGGTCTCGAATAGATAAATATTAGGAAATGTATAAAATTTTCTAATATTTTCATTCATATGTATATTTAAGTTTTAAGTATAAGTTTAATTATTAGTTTTAATTTTAAATTAATTATAAGTTTCCATTTTAATTTAATTCTAAGTTTTAATTTTAAATTAATTATAAGTTTTAATTTTAAATTAAATTTACTGCAACTCTTGTTATATCCCGTGTCCTATTATTCTTTATCTCTCACTTCTTGTGGGTCATTCTCACCGTAAGATACATTTTACGGTCCCGAAAAGATAAATATTAGGAAATGTATCAAATTTTCTAATATTTTCATTCATATATTTAAGTTTTAATTATAAGTTTAATTATTAGTTTTATTTTTAAATTAATTCTAAGTTTTAATTTAATTCTAAGTTTTAGTTTTAATTTAATTATAAATTTTTGTTTTAATTTAATTATAAGATTTAGTTTTAAATTAATTCTACGTTTTAATTTAACTATAAGTTTTAATTTTAACCCTTAAATGCGTAACCCTTATATCCCGAATCCTATTTTTTTTTTGTCTCTCGCTTCGTGTGGTCTCACAAAAAGGTACATTTTACGATCCCGAAAAGATAAATATTAGGAAATGTATCAAATTTTCTAATATTTTCATTCATATGAATATTTAAGTTTTAATGATAAGTTTAATTATTATTTAATTTTAAATTAATTATAAGTCTCAATTTTAATTTAATTATAAGTTTTAATTTTAAATCAATTATAAGTTTTAAGTTTAAGTTAAGTTTACTGAAGCCCATGTTATATCCCGTGTCCTGTTATTCTTTGTCTCTCGCTTACCGTAGGTCATTCTCACGAAAAAGGTACATTTTACGGCCCCGAAAAGATAAATGTTAGGAAATGTATCCAATTTTCTAATGTTTTCATTCATAAGCATATTTAAGTTTTAATTATAAGTTTAATTATTAGTTTTAATTTTAAATTAATTCTAAGTTTTAATTTAATTATAAGTTTTAATTTTAAATTAATTATAAGTTTTAATTTCAAGTTAAGTTTACTGCAACTCATGTTATATCCCGTGTCCTATTATTCTTTGACTCTCGATTCGTGTGTGTCATTCTCACAAAAAGATACATTTTACGGTCCCGTAAAGATAAATACTAGGAAATGTATCAAATTTTCTAATATTTTCATTCATATATTTAAGTTTTAATGATAAGTTTAATTGTTAATTGTTAATTTTAAATTAATTCTAAGTTTTAATTTAATTCTAAGTTTTAATTTAATTCTAAGTTTTAATTTAATTCTAAGTTTTAATTTAATTCTAAGTTTCAATTTTAAATTATTAAGTTTACTGCAACTCATGTTATATCCCGTGTCATTCTATTCTTTGTCTCTCGCTTCGCGTGGGTCATTCTCACAAAAAGGTACATTTTACGGTCTCGAATAGATAAATATTAGGAAATGTATAAAATTTTCTAATATTTTCATTCATATGTATATTTAAGTTTTAATTATAAGTTTAATTATTAGTTTTAATTTTAAATTAATTATAAGTTTCAATTTTAATTTAATTATAAGTTTTAATTTTAAATTAATTATAAGTTTTTTTTTTAAGTTAAGTTTACTGCAACTCATGTTATATCCCGTGTCCTATTATTCTTTGTCTCTCGCTTCGTGTGGGTCATTCTCACAAAAAGATACATTTTACGGTTCCGAAAAGATAAATATTAGGAAATGTATCGAACGTTGTAATATTTTCATTCATGTGCATATTTAAGTTTCAATTGTAAGTTTAATTATTTGTTTTAATTTAAAATTAATTCTAAGTTTTAACTTTAATTTAATTCTAAGTTTTAATTTTAATTTAATTCTAAGTTTTAATTTTAAATTAATTATAAGTTTTAATTTTAAGTTAAGTGTACTGCAACTCTTGTTATATCCCGTGTCCTATTATTCTTTATCTCTCAGTTCCTGTGGGTCATTCTCACCAAAAGGTACATTTTACGGTCCCGAAAAGATAAATAAATTTTATATTAAAATTAAATATAATATTAAAAATAGTTCTATAAGCTATAATGTTTCACCGTTATCGCAGATATTAATCACTCTTAGAGCATTTTATAGAACATTTTGTGCTCTTTCAGAAAAACTTCGTGCAAAAATCGCATGCTTGAGGACAGAAACTGGTAAGTAGTTAAAATTACTCCTATTAAAAAGAAGAAGGTAAAGAAAATCTAGATTATCATGAGAATTAACGCAAACCGCCCAACAAACAAGGGAGTATTTCAAGATAGCTTCTATTTAACTTTTCATTTTCTGATTCCCCACCTTGTATAGTCCTGTCGAAGTTAACAAAAACA
The DNA here is from genome assembly GCA_963932465.1 of Maratus speciosus. NCBI lineage: Eukaryota > Metazoa > Arthropoda > Arachnida > Araneae > Salticidae > Maratus > Maratus speciosus. Next base: position 207,913,932 of record OZ010793.1, read on the forward strand.
AAAAATAAACTCCTCGGCATTAATAACTTTTTCATCCACCTTTAAGAGTCAAGGAAGTCAGCTTTAGCGAGAAACATCTTCATGTTTGATAGGTTCACAAGACAGGTTACTCGCTGTCTTCGAAGTCACGAAATCAAAAGCTAACAGAAGGAAGATCTGAAGAAGGGACAAGATTTATTCTTGTTTATTTTTCTTGCATCATGAGCTTTGTGCAATCATCGGCTTTCGAACTTTTATTAGAACCGGTGCGTTGTGTTCTTCCAAAAGCAGGTCAATTGGGTAGCTAAAACATGCACAAAAAAATGTTAGGGAGATGATTAAAGTAACGGTGTTTGAGAAACTGAAGCCGGAAACAAGTTAAAGGTGACAGGAGATTAATACGAAGATGTAATACAGATATTTCTACTGTCTAAATTAATTTTCTTTGAACTTGCAGGCATAAAAACGAGTAAAATTTACGAATTTATAAAAGGTTTACGTTTTTTCTTTCTGTAACACTAGGGGGCTCTGCCGCCTGCGATCTACGCTCGCCAACCCCCGTTCAGACACCGCAAACTCTAAAAGCACGATAATTTGATCGACTTAAGAAAATTTTCTGAAGATTGAATTATAATTAAAATAACAGTAGCGATCTCCCTGTTAACGGTTTGTTTTCGTCTTTGATTAAATCAGATCAGTGAAACATGTGAAAATGAGCTAATATAAAATGAATTAAGTAAACAAAGTCTTTGTCTCCCGGTATTTTTTAAATAAGATTTTTAAATGTATCGATTTGAATCTGACGTAATTTTCACCGAAGTTTTCTTTCTGTTTTTAATATTCACGTGAAAATACTTTTGCTGTTAGAAAGGAAATATTATTTGCGCTGTTTTAGAATTCTCAACACAAGAGAAATGCGACTCTTGTAGGCACTTCAATAATATCTGCATTGGTTCATTGGTTCAAAATATCTCAATTTGTTGATTCTCTGTAAGTAAGTAAACCCTATTGATTTACATTGGAAGTTTATGGGAATTTGGTGGAACATTAGAGATACAGGGTCCCCCCAATGGTACCCCCCCCCCTCCTTATAGGTATGGAGATGCATTAATTTTGTTGTTAGAAAGGAAATATTATTAGCGCTGTCTTAGAAATATCAACAATAGTTTAAAAAGATTATCTCAAAATATGAAATAACTGTCTCGCGCAAATGTATTTTTAAATTTAAACTGTTTGGAAATTTTAAATATGACGTAATTTCCTCCATTTGTGACTTTTAACGCATATTAATGAATTTATTATTTTACAATTTTCTTTAAATTCACGTGTAAATATAGTTTTTATGACGTAATTATCAATATTTTCCTGCTTTTAATATGTAATCATTTAATTCTCATTTGAAAGTCTTTTTTCTTTTTATAATAAGTCACGTGTAAATAAATTTTTAATTTGAAGAAAATATTATTCTTTGCGCTTATTTTAAATTTGGCAACAATTTAAAATAATACCCTTTTCTAAAAGTTGTAAAAAACATCTATCGAAATGCTGAAAATTTGAATTTAAACTAGAAATAAAACCTCAAAAAATGAGTGAAATTAAAAAAAAATAAATGCAACCTGCACACCGGGAACTTCTAATGTATAAAATGATCTAAAAATGATTTAATTCCTATCATAGTTTTGCTCCTATAAAACTTTTTTAATGGAACGATTTTGACCAAATTTAACATTAAATATCTCTTAAAATAATTCCTCGATTTGAAAACTGCCTGCATCAGCATGTTTATCAAACATTTCTCTATAATACCACCTATTTTCATATTTTTTTGTATGCAATATTTTTCTTAATATTAACGAAGAAAGACCTCCGGTCACAAAAAATGCAAAACCGGCGTCGGCGGCGGTGACAACGTTAGTTTCTTTTTTTTTTTTTAGAATAGAGAGATACTATGCCCATGATAACAAGGGAGAGTTTGGGAAAAGAAAACTAAAATGGGAAAATCTGTACCACAATTGAATTGAGCGAAACGCTCACAAAAATGTATTTTCTTTTTAAACCAATTTATAGCACAGTTTATTTATATATATGTCGCATACAATTGGTTGATTTCATAAAAGGATATATTAAACATAACTTTTAAAATTTAAGTCCATTTCTTTTTGTTTTTCGTGTGTGCGAGCATGTGTGGAGTTTAAATAGTCGCAATGATATGAAAATGGGTTGAAAATAAATAGAAAAATATATTAAAAGACCCTATTCAGAATAAATTTTCGAAAGACTTGCAAACAGGCAAGCTTCCGCTCTAATTATGTACAGCTTTGAAATTTATTTCTCAAATTTGATATAAGATGCATCAATATTGACCGCAATGATATTCTTTTTGTATGATAACTAATGTCTTCTGTTTTGTTTTGTTTTCTACATTTAAATTAAGTTTAGTGTTATTTCGAATCTATAATAGCAATTAAATAATTTAATTTCAGATCATGCAAAGCAATTTTATATTTGATTTTCTTAAATTAGATATTAGAAATTCGATGAATTTAGAATCAGAACAAACAGTTTGTTCATAACTCTTCTTTTGACATATTTTGTATCTTACAATACAAACTGCAGTAAAGCTCTGCCTCGGCTTTACCCAAACCGGACTCATCCAGGGAGTCGAGGTGCGTCGGGTTGACGATTTTTTTTTTCCTTCGTTGCGGCCGAGTTGACTTTAAATGTTTCAGGTTAGGTTTTAACTCTTTCGGGTCGAAGTGATTTTTCAAAAAAAAATTGATTTTTTAAAATATGTATATTTTAATGTTAATGAATGTATATGTGTTCATTTGTATTAAAAAAAAAAAAAAAAAAAAAAAAAAAAAAGATGAAATTGATAGTAGAGATGTAATTGTAGATTTTTTTTTCACGTTATTGGTATTAAAATATGGTTTAATTTTTTTTCACTTCGGGTTCGGTCTTGAATATTTTAGGTATGGATTCGATTCGGGTTGACGAAATTTTTTTGTAGCGTTTGCGTCGAATTTCGGGTAAATTTTAAACAGACATTTTGGGTTTGGGTTGGGTCCAATCGTATATCACTGATTTTCCATTAAGCGAAATTTATTTATTTCAAAATTTTTCGCAGGAGATATGAGGTTTCTTAATTAGAAGTTAAACTATATTATTTTAAATTATAATTTTTATTATTATTACTTGTAGTAATTTAATGTAAATCAATTCATAAGTAAAATTGGTAAAGTTTTATATAGTTCATATAGTTAGTTCTGCTTGGACCGGCACACCTTCGAGTAGAGGACAAATTCCGAGATTCCAAGATTACCTTTATCCAGAGGTTTTACTGCATTTTTTTAAGGTGGAAATTTTTACAAAACTGCATTAGTTCTAACCAGTATATTTTAAAGGGGGAACTTTTACTGGTTTTGAAAGCTTTTTTTTAATTTACTTATATTATTTTTTTTTAAATTTATTGACTAAAAAACAAAACTTTCATTTCAAAACTTAACTTTTCGAAATTTACAGCACTAACCCCTTTCTTGGTCGGCGTCCCTTGTAATGCGACGAAGAAGAAAATTACATAGTTGAAAGTGCATTCGTCGCTACCGTACAGTCGTGGGGAAAAAAAGTAAACACCCCCTACTAACTACTCAACAAATTATCGTAGAAGAAAGTTACTGGTACCAAACCATTTTAAATAAAGTCCACTTTTAAATGATGTATATAAAATTTGCTTAGGAGGCCAACTACATATTAAAACGAACCCAAACTTCATTTTTTTTCAATGGCAATACCGAATCTTAACAAGATATTTCAAATCTTCGGTTTAATCTATGCACACCAAATTTCAAGTCATTTGAATGGTAATTTTTTGAATTATAAACATTCAAAATTTAGTGCTTCTAATGTTAAATTAAATTTTCATATTTTTAGTAATATCTCCTGAAATTATACTCCTAATGCGAAGCCCCACCAGTGGCCGATAGGTTCTGCTCTCGAAGCTGGTAGACGGGAGGTGCTGGGTTCGATCCCAAGCGCGCCCGTCGGCCTAACCGTTCGGAGTTTTCGTGGTTTTCTTCGAACCTTGGTTCTCCAAGCCTAAATACGAGTTAGGTTCCCTTAGAAAGACCCCCACGGAGGTAACCCCCCCCCCCCCTTTGGGCCTATATCCCTCGTGCTGATAATTGGCCGTCATAAACACAACCAACCAACCTAATGTGCTAATTTTTTGTGAAGCAATAATACTAAAATATTGGTACCAAACCATTTTAAATAAAATCTACTTTTAAATGATGTAGATAAAATTTGCTTAGGAGGCCAACTACATATTAAAACGAACCACAACTTTGTTTTTTTAAATAGCAGTACCTAATTTTAACAAAATATTTCAAATCTTCGGTTCAAACTATGCCTACACACCAAGTTTCAAGTCATTTGACCGATAAGTTTTTGAATTATAGACATTCAAAGTTTAGTGCTTTTAATTTTAAATTACATTTTCATATTTTTATTAATATCTCTTGAAATTACACTCCTAATGTGCTAATTTTTTGTGTAGCAATATTACTAAAATACCCAAACATAAATACGTTGAATTTGCAATTTTTATAATTTTATGATATAAATTATGAATTAAGAAATTAATATTAAAAAAATTATGAATTGCAACCTACAATTTTTTTGGTGAATTTAGATTTATTAAGTCCTGCTTTATGGAAATCCAAAATTTCACATTTTTCTTACAAGAAGTCTGTGCTTAAAATTATGCTTAAAAAACGGCAAAATGTTGGTTTAAGGGGTCGTCTATGATAGAAGTGACTAGATATTATGAAATTTCTGATGCTATCCTGTAATCTAGCAGTCTTCAATGACTGCTTGAATGGCGCTTAAGTTGCCTTCATCAAGAAGGGGGCCCCTCGGTCAACAATTGAGTACCGAACTTGAATTTGGATATAGTCCCTAAAATACGCTCGTTTTAAAATAATTAATTTCTCGGAAACTTATCGTACGAATTGCATAAAAATCTGTTTTTAGGCTAATGGAAGGGTGTAGAGTCCATTTATGCTGTCAGAATTGTGCAGTGCTATTGAAAAAAAAAAGTTATGGTTCGTTTTAATATGTAGATGGCCGCCTAAGCAAATTTTATATACATTCTTTAAAAGTACACTTTATTACCAATCGTGTGGTACCAGTAACTTTCTTCTACGATAATTTTTTGTAGAGTTAGTAAGGGGTGTTTACTTTTTTTTTTTTTCCCCACGACTGTACAATGTCGCGGTCAATTCAGAGATTATTTATACATATATATATATATTTCTGAATAATCTTGAGAGGTGCGCAACTATAGTTCTGCTATTTTGTTTTTCAGTCTTTCAATTTTTGTTTGTATATTCCATTCTATAATATCAGCTTCCGTTAGTTGTTATTATTTCAGGATGTGGGTAGAAGAAAAAAAGTGTGTCCTGATCCTCCTCCTTTTAATTTTACAGAAAGCCCTAACAGAATAAATTTGATAAAAATAGTATCTGACTATTATTTAAATTTAAAACTTGGATGCATAGCAGAAAAACCTGGAGATCAGTGAGTGGAATATTACATGCACGACCGCCGGTAAGTCAAGCAAAAAACTGCTTACTGACAAAAAATATTTTGCATTTTCAAATTGAGAATGGAACATACCGTATATACTCGGGTATACTTGGAAGAATTTTAGACAAAATTTAGGAGTTGAAAATGGGGGGTCGACTTTTACACGAGGTAGTGGAAAAAAAAAATCACAGATAATCGGCGAATGGGCGAGTCTTTTAAAGAATCGCATGAGAGATAAAAACGGACAATGGTCATTTCCCTATGATTGACAAACAAAGCTCAACAATAATGTCCCTGTAATTGTTCAGCACCCATTTTCTCTTGGGACAGAATTCCCTTCAATACAGGAGCATTCCTTTCAACATTTTAACACCCTTTTTAAAAAGAGTTCAACTTGAGAATGCTTCTTAGATATCTCTTCTAAAAGTCCTACAATACAAAGAAGTGCTATATTTTAACAGTCTAAGAAGTTGCTTACCCTTGTAAATAAGACTTAAATAGATTTTTGAAAGATTTTTTTCTTTTTAAGTATATTTGAATTGATGTGAATAAGTTTAAAAATAGTTTAAGCTTCTTCGTTTATTACATAATCATACAGTTTTAAAACGTTGAATTAAAAAAAAAAAATCTGATTAGAAACCTAAAAAATGTTACTAATTTAATGAAAATTTATTAATTTTCTGTATCCTAGATTACAAATAATTTTTCAACATACTACTACCAGAAATGTGGTTCGACTTATTCACGAAAATTATTTTTTTTTTTCAAAATTTTGCTTAAGAATTGAGGGTTGACTTATACACGAGTATATACGGTATATTAATTTACGGCAATGAAAAAAAAAAAAAAAAAAAAAAAAAATCCGACTAATCCGTTATTTGGAATTGGACATGAAAACAATTTTGAACGAATTATTTTTTTTCTTAAAATTGCCCTACATTACTAGAATCACATTTTCGGAAACTTTTGTAATAAAACCCATGTATCAGATTGTTTGGAAAACTTTAACCATTTTTTTTTTTGTGGGGGGGGGGGGGGAGGGGTTCGAATTTTTAGAAGCTATATCTTCTATCATTTAACATTACTTTGAATTACAATTTAAAGATGAAGTAAATCCATGAATGGTTCAAACTTGTAAGTAGAAGCGTTAATGGTTTACTTTATATATATGCTCACAGAAAAGAAAAAAAGAATTTTTTCTAAAATGGTTTCTGTGGTAGAATGAAAAATTCGTTAAACAGAAATTAGTTTTTACTATTTAGATGTGTCTTCCTGTGTTATTTCTAGTTCAAAAACAATGTGTCAGAGAAAATTTCGTTAAACATAGGATTTCGTAAAATAGAATATCACTATCTAGAAGCTGTATTGCATATAATTTTATTCGCAGTTAGAAAAATTTTTACTGTTTGAGAAACATCTGTGCTCGAATCTTTAGTGTTTATCCATACAAAGATTGAACTTTGCTACTTTTTACTCCAAGTGAATGCTTTAATTAATGCTTTATTATAATATATTTTATATGCAACGGAGAACTCTGTCATTTCAGAAGCTCCAGCTTTGAATCCTATAAAACATGTATGTTGTTTTGTTTCATAATTATGTTTATTTGAATGGATTTTAAAGGAAAAGTGATAACGATCATAGACAGAATACTACTCCGTCATTTCAGTTTTCAGCATCCTACAAAATCCTTTTGCACGAAATAACTGTAAAAATGTCTGCTCTACTTTAAATAAAATAAAGCTTTCAGAAGACATTTCAATAAACCTAAACTACGTTTTGAAAAGACAATAATGATTTCATCCACTGATAACATTTCTATCCCGTTAAACGAAAAACTTTCTAATTTTGAATCATTATCAGAATTATCGTGCATTTCAAGAAAGTGATTTCAATCTATTTCCAGAAAAAGTTTACGTTTTTTCTTATCCATTTTCCTTTCTTTTTGATACGTTCCCTTTCTCATGCTGACAAATTAAAGAGTTCTGAACTCATTTTCTGTAAAATAAAATATTATTATTTAGAACGCTGAGAATATTCTGAATAGTAAAAGGCATTTTAAGAAGAAAAGTGGCGTGACATTGGAACATGGATCGTTCAACATTAGGCCTCGAAACACCATTACTAAATTTAGATCATTTTTTTTATAAAACTCTTTAGGTGGTAATGTTATTGTTTTTATAGTTTTCTCCAGCCACGACCGTCATCGAGCGTGACGTCAAGCATTTCGGAAGGGGATCTCAAAACATCATAAAGCAATATCGTCTGCTGTAACGAGTAATGCCATTGTTTGGTGACAAAAGCTTTTTAAAAAAGCAACACAAGTGATCATCTTGGATTATCTTACGTTCCTAAGGGTCAAGACCAATCTATAGAAAGAAAAATTGTATCTTTCAGAAGTCGATGAATATTGTGGTTTATTTTCGTCCACAAAAGATCGCAATCTTCAAAGATGTAGCACAGAACAAGTTAAATCGTCCAATCAATAACACAGAAAGGAAAAGGTTATAGTATGCTAAAATTGTTATATCAAAGTGTGCATATGGTTTTTTACGTCTGACCTTCGCATATTTGTCATTTCCTTCTGAAGGGGATATAAATAAGTTTTTCTGGAGCATGATCCCTTTCATTCACAATTTCTTGTCTGAAGAATGAGTTACAGGTGTGCGTTAACTTCAGTTCGTTGAAATTTAATATTTGCCTATATTCATTGGATTTAAAATTCAGAAAATGGGAGTCTTTGTAGTAAGTTTTTAAATTAATTATATCATTTAGCGTAATTTAAATATATATGTTCTTACAAAAATTCTAATTACACTTAAAGTGCTTTTAATATTCAAATTTAACTAAATATTTTTTTAATTGACATGAATTAAATTTTATAATCAAATGTATCATTATTTTTTATCTTCCTCTATTGAACCAAATTATTCCAAAATAACAGTAAATTTTGATAACAGTAAAATGTTTATCTGTTTTTATCAAAAATAATTTAACTTCATTTTTTATCCGTCGTTTCGAAATTAACATTTTGTGAAATATTGGAAGTGGAAGGAAATTTCAATATAACAGAAATGGAATCAGCAAGATTTGCCCATACTTAAAATTTGCAAAAAGGTGTTCTGACTTCAGTTCATTTGTTTTGTTAATCGTCTTTTTCGTCACTAACATTTGCAAATTGCTCGAAGGAGAATGAAATTTGAATAAATTTTCGATGAGATCTCCAAGATTTGCAAATGATCAAAATCTTAAAAGGTAATGGAAATAGCTTTACTTCTTTTCAATGAGCTATTTTAGCATTTTTTTTTTAACTGCAATTTGTAAAGTTATAAATAAAAAGTTGCATATTTTTATTTGTTGCAACATTTTACAAAATGCTTTCAAGTTTTATTGTGAAAGTACTCTATAGAGATGTGTTCAAGCCTAAACAGTGATTGCTTAATACCAAAGAAATAATTTTTTTTCTTGAAAAAGTAATAGTTTATATAAAATCTTTGTAAAAGTATATATTTGATAAAAGCAAAAAGAAAATTCTTAAACTGAACATTTTTATTAAAACACTTTTATTCAATCATAATTGTAAAGCATGGGGTAGCATAATTATTTTGATGCAGTGGTCAAATGCTAGTTCGAAAATTTTCAATTTTCTTGTTTAAAAATTTTCGATTGTACAACAACAAAAGAAAAAATGAGAAATTTGGTACATGATAGAAGTTATTTATATCTGGTTGCATTGAAAAATGAAATAAAATAAATAAAAATAAAGTTATGCAACATGTTTTAGAGAAATTATGTATGCGAAATTTTTACTTGCCTTCTGTCCCACCATCACTTGGATTTTTGAATTTTAAATATTTTTTATAATTTCTATTAAGCATACAACAAAAATTAAAGAATATTATCGACATTACAAAAAGAAATTACTTGGCGCAGTACAATATAAGTAGATAAAAAACAATAGCACAAAAACATTTTTAATTGTTGCAAACTAGTTTCGGTAGCCATAGCATACCGTAATCAGTACAAAATGGGATTGCTGAGAAAAGAAATTTGCTGAAATATCTAGTAAATATATAACGTACCTTGTAATAATATTTTATCTTTGTAATAATCAAGTATATGTACCTAGAATCTGCTTCTCCTACATATATTTGAGCAAATTTCTTTTCTGGTTTTGTTTTATGTATGACGGCCGATTACCTACACGGCGGATATAGGCCCGGGGGAATGACCTCCGGAGGGTCTTTCGAACCTAACCCGTATTTACGAAAGTTTTTCCAAGGTTCGAAAAAAAAAACACGGAAAACTTCGAACGATTAGGCCGACCGGCGCGATTGGGTTCGAACCCAACACCTCCCGTCTACCAGCTTTGAGAGCAGAACCTCTCGGCCACTGGTGGGGCGTAATTTCTTTTCTGAGCAACCATATTTTGCACTCATGATGGTACGCTATGGCTACCGAAACTAGTTTGGTACAAGTAAAAGTGTTTTGATACTATAAACGTTGTTTTTTTTTTTATCTACTTGTAGTATCGACAGAAACTACTATCAATTTTACTTTTTTTATTACTCTTATTAATTTTGGCACATATTTATTCTTTTAAACCAATTTCCCTCCCAAAATACGTATACACACTTCTCGGTTAATTTTTTATTGCTGCATTTAGTATCTAAGCTTTAAACGTTTTTTTTTTTTTTTTTTTTTTTTTTTACGATTCTTGTATAATATGCATGATTTTACGCACATGCTCAAAATTGCAAGAATGTCATAGATAAGTTCCTATTCAGTCAGTGACCCTCTGACACACACTCTTTTATTTATATATTGTTTTTAACTTAGTCTTTTTATCAGTGATTTTAACCTTTTTTTTTTTTTTTTTTTCCTTTTCACAGTACATTGGAGGCTATTTAAATCTTTTAAACGGAGGACAGTTAAATTAAGATGATAAAAAATAAGAATAAAAATGTATACTTTTTTACATTTATAAATACAGGCAAAAGGTTACATGAAACTCAAATATTAAAACAATATAATTTTGTAATAATGTAGTCGTAAAAAATAAACTAACATTTAAAAAAGTAATTAACAATGAAAACAAATTTTTTATTTAATATCTTGTTTATTATATTCTAACATTGAATAAATCAGTTGAACTTGATTTTTTTTTTTTTTTTTTTTTTTTTTTTTTAAGAATGTCTTCTTTACTTGGTTCAATTATATCTTATGCAAATACGAATTAGAGAATGAAACAAATGTTTCTTTTTTCTTTAAATTTTAAAACTTTTCCCATGAAAAAAAAATCGAATTATATTAACTTATTTAATCTCTTTTAAAACATTTTGTGGCACTGATTGGATTAATGCAGGATTACCAGTTCAGCATTTTTTTTTTATTTATAAATTTTGAATTCGTACCGGAAATTCCGAAAAAAGAATTTTTGCTTTAAGTAATAATGAAATGTTTGTCATTAAATAAAGCACGAATTCGCAATTTCCGGATTTAAAAAATGTCAAATCTGGGTTAGGGATGGTGGAACCGCATGCCAGCAAGCCAATTAATTGTCAATGCTATATTCTATAATATTTCGGAAATGTTATTCGGAAATAAATTTACCTCCCGCCCCCCCCCTTATTATATTATATTATCTGTCTGTCCCCCTGTTATATTATCTGTCATTAATTAGTGATTACTATTCTGAAAAAAAAAATGGTGGCAAATAGCGCGCTGGCACGTTCTTGACTTCCAGCAATGAATTCAGGGGTGCACCAGAGGGGATATATCCCCTCTGTCTCACCAGAAGAAGAGAAAGATTTGATTTTTTTTTCAAGTAATGGTTTAAAATTATAAAGCCCCCCCCCCCCTCCCAAAATTTGTATTGCTCATCCCCGGAGCAACAAAATCTTTTCGTCATATTAATCGCATACACTTTTCCACAATATGCAATATTTACTCTTTCGTTTTATATATACAGTGTGTCCACGTATAACCTGACCTACCTTTATTTTCGCAACCGTTGGTCGTAGATACATACTTCCAGTTACAAAAGTGGCCAAAATTAGGTGCAGAGTTAAGATAAAAAAAAATAATAAAGTTTGAAGCGAAAAAACAATTTAGTGAAGAATTACGGAATCTAAATTTTTATACGGTCCCCGGTCCTATAAGTTATATTTAGTAAAATTTTCCTGTTACACTGATAATTAAGGCCAAAAAAAAAAATCCCATTTTTCTACGATTAAAATTGACCGAGTAATAGCTGTTTAAAGTTGGTGCATATTTTTTGCTGCAAATTAGGGGCCATTCACAAATTTAGTAGAAATATAACTTTGTGAGATATGTTAAAGAACTGGTTGAGAGTAAAATTCGCATTGCAATATAAATTTGAAATCTTAAATCACTCTGACATATTACTGCAAAATACATTTGTACTGAACATACACTATATGGCCAAAGGTGACCGAACACTTGCGATTTTAGACGTTTTCTTAAATATCTAGAAAAATACATGAGGCATTATCTTGAAACTCCAGGTGTGTAAACAGAATATTACAGGTCATATATTTCTGTGAAGATTTTTTCCCGAAACCCCATAGAAGACCGCCAACAAATTAAAAAATAACGAATACCTTTTGGATAACCCTGTAAAAACTAACGTACCAAAAGCGTTCAACATGGTAGATTATGATTAAATGCCTTATTGCAATAAACTTTGTTCGTTTTTATGAGAATAGCTTGTATATTCGTAGAGAAATTAAAGTTTTTATAAAAAAGTCTCAAATTTCGCCAAGTTTTTTGCTTATAATTTGTCGAGTTCTTAATAAAAAAAAAAGTTCTTTTCAGAAAATATGACAAACAACATTGTACATAATACCCTGTAATCAGAATTAAAAAGTAATAAAAATTGGAAGAAAATGAGCAGGTTTACTAAAAACATTTTCACTGCGCGTGCGTGAATGCAATCAAAATATAATGTGCATAATGTATTAGCTAAGTGTATAGAGCAACTATTGTGAAAGTCTCAAAAATATAGCTTGAAAATTCTGAAAATCATCGTTGATAGAATACGCTCGAAATCCGTTGTTTCCAAAACGAAGCAAAAAGATGAGGGGCTGTGTCCAAATACAGTAGAACGTGCAATATTGCGTATGCTATATTGGCACTAATTAATGGATATGGATATATGAATCGATACAGAATATCGATAATCGAAGCATTTGTATGTATGTTCTGCTGTTATGAGTATAAGTTTATTAATCGTGTAATTTGTACAAAAAATATTATGCGCATGGTTATAGCACGTGACGGGTAGCATTTAACTTCTCTATTTTCTGCACATAATGCGAATACATAGATGAAACAGCACTGGAAAACTTTTGATAAATCACAATTAGAACAATAAAACTTTGTTAAAATTACCATAAAATATAAAATAACACACAGGACGCGTTTCGGAAAGGAAATTTCAACATCCCGTCATCAGCCAAAGTAAACACGTGTTAGAAAGTGGACAGAAAAAAAAAATCCCTTTATTTCTTTTCTTTTTCTTGTGTTTTCTCTATTTTTTTTAGTTTTATTTATTTATTTTTTTTATTGAATTTAATTTATTTTATTATTTGTTTATTTATTTATTCTTTCCGTTACTCTTTTCTTTTCTGTTAATTTTTTCGTTCATTTTGGCAACACTATCCTTTTCTGCATGTGCTCCTCTGTGATTGGTGTTTTCCTTTCAGCTAGCACCTCCTGTAGCATTCTTTGTAAGTTCTCCTCCCTGCCGATTTTGTTCATTTATGACCTTGTCCGTTTTCGAACACGTGTTTACTTTGGCTGATGACGGACTGTTAAAATTTCCAGTCCGAAACGCGTCCTGTATGTTATTTTGTATTTTATGGTGATTTTAACAAAGTTTTATCTTTCTCATTGTGAATACCCAGAGTTTATTTCACCAATAATTTACAGTCCACAAATTAAAATAAATCTATCATTCGAATACAAAAAAAAAAAAAAAATTCTTCAAACAAAATTTTTAGCCCAGAGCTTTGTAAGATATGTTAGCGAATAAAAAATATTACTATTTGATATTTCACCAAAAAAAAAAAAAAAAATACTGTTATCGCATTTAAATGTCATGTAAATTACATTAATTGCCTTATTAATTACATTAACCAAATTAATGTTGTATTTTAAATCTAATTATTAAGTAATTCTTTGCAACTATTAAATAACTTTTTTGCAAGTGTAAAACAAAAATATTCTACATGTTGCGGCTTTAAATTGCTGTTCTTTGTATTTTTTGATGAAAGGTTGTCTGAAAAATAATAATTGAAAAGAGTTAATAAAAGATATAATTTCTATGATTGTTTTTCAGACAGAATTGCAGAGAAAAAAAAGTATAACAATAAATTATTTTTTTTAAGATGTAATAATTTGAAAATGTGAAAAATACACATTTGGCCTTCTCAAATGTTAACTAAGAGCTCGTTCTAATTTCACGATTTTGGTTTGGCAGGTTTCTGTGCTATAAGGCATTAAGAATTACAGTCTTGAGATATTTTTGAACTTCTACGAAGATCATATGACAAGACATGCATAAATCGTACTGGTACAGTCGTGGAAAAAAAAAAGTAAACACCCCTACTAACTCCTCAACAAATTATCGTAGAAGAAAGTCACTGGTACCGAGCGATTGTAAATAAAGTCTACTTTTAAATTATGTGTATAAAATTTGCTTAGGGGTCATCTACATATTAAAACGAACCCAAACTTCATTTTTTTCAATGGCAATGCCTGTGAAGGTTTGTCGTTAGTGTGTACGCTTATGTGTATTATATTTACTAAGTAATTATTCCTTTCTAAACACTCACTATTTATTACAAAATTACAGGAACAAATACTAACATAAAACATAATATAACATATTGAATATTTTTTATCGCAGTTCTGTTGTTTTTACTATTGCCAAAATCTGTAAGTAAAAGTTGTTATTCACGTGTTGCCATAAAAGTACAAAATGTTAATTTTGAATACACGACAATACCCAATCTTAACGGCATATTTCAAATCTTCGGTTCAAGCTATGCCTAGACACCAAATTTAAAGTCATTTGACTGATAATTTTTTGAATTATAAACATTCAAAATTTAGTGCTTCTAATGTTAAATTACATTTTCACATTTTTATTAATATCTCCTGAAATTATACTCCTAATGTGCTAATTTTTTGTGTAGCAATAATACTAAAATACCAAGCAAATTCAACATAAATATGTTGAATTTGCAATTTTTATAACTTTATGATATGAGTTATGAATTATGGAATTAATAATCGAAAAAATTATGAATTTCAACCTACATTTTTTTTTATGGGTTTAGATTTATTAAGTCCTGCTTTATGGAAATCTAAAATTTCACTTTTCCTTCCAAGTAGTTTTCAAATTATGATTATAAAACGGCAAAATGTTGGTTTAAAGGGCCGTCTATGATAGAAGTGACTAGATATTTTGAAATTTCTTATGCTATCCTGTAATCTAGCAGTCTTCAATGATTGCTTGAGTGCCGCCTTGATCAAGGCGGCAGTCGACTCTCTCAGTCAACAATCGAGTACCGAACTTTAATTTGGATACAGCACCTAAAATAGGCTCGTTTTAAAATAATTAATTTCTCGGAAAATTATCGTACGAATTGTATAAAAATTTGTTTTTATACTAATTTGAAGGATGTAGAGTTCATTTATGCTGTCAGAATTGTGTACTACTATCGAAAAAAAAACAAAGTTATGATTCGTTTTAATATGTAGATGGCCCCCTAAGCAAATTTATATACATCATTTAAAAGTAGACTTTATTACCAATCGTGTGATGTCCGTAACTTTCTTCTACGATAATTTTTTGCAGAGTTAGTAAGGGGTGTTTACTTTTTTTTTTCACGACTGTACATGTAACTGATATTACAGCATGATAACTAGTGTTCGACGGAAATAATTTTTTAAGACCGAAACCAAATTTTAGTTATCTTCCTAGAATCGGCCGAAAACGAAACTGTCTTAAAAATAAATTCAAAATGATTAATACACACACATACACACACACTTAAATATATATGTGTTAGTGTGTTTGTGTGTATGTATATAGTATATATATAATTATTAATTTATAATGGGTATATAGAAACACATTTCTAAAAAATACAAATGCATATATATACATGTGTATGAGTATTTGCTACCCTCCAAAAAAACTTCCCCCTCGTTCCCTCAAAGAAATTTTGAAATTGCGACGCTGTTTGGATTTTTTTTTTTTTTTTCCACGGGGCCCAAGTTGTCTCTCTGTTCCCCTGATGAAAATTTCTAACTTTTATATAAAATAAAATTTATGTAATTCATCAATAACAGAGAATCATTTTCTAATTTTAAGAATTTCACCTGATAAAAAATGTTTTAGTAATGGGTACCTTTTAAAATGACTCTTGAAAATGATCAAAAGCTGTTCTATTCTTTACTTTTATTATGCTTCTTTCTAAGAGCACGTTGGAAACGCTTTGGCGGTATTCAAATAAAAAAAATTCTATCACTATTAAGTCTGCATATTTTAATGAGCAAATGTAAAGAGTTTGTAAAGTCTTGTCATATAACCATTGCTTATAATTTGAACTCACATCTTGTGTTAGTGATAACTGATATTTATAAAAAATGAAGTACATAGCAATAAATAAATAGAGTCTCATTTGAGCCAATACAGCTCAATTTTATGAGTAATGTTAGAAATTCCAGAAGGAAGAAACGAGATTTTAGGAATACTGATATTTTCGATTAGTTTCGGTCCCGGTCGAATATTTGAAAATACAGTTTCATCGAAAATAAATGCTCGTCGAAACTCAGACTTTCTGCCGAAAACGAAAGCGAAACCGAATTTCCGGTCGAACTGCAAGATAACTGATAACATACCACATAGATTATCTTGTAGAAAACACAATTCATTATTTTTGTCTTTCTAAATCCCTTCGGGCTGGGGATATTCCAGTAAATGTATTTTTAGTGCTATAAAAAGTAAATTTTGTAAGTTGCTTTATCAAATTCTAAAGTAATTTCGGAAACCTTTGTTTGGCGTGACATAAGTACAGCATAAGTGCCGCATAAGCAATCATTTTGAGTGTATCCTGAACATTCATATGAAATGTCATAAAACAGTATCGTCTTACTTTAGATATTTTTTTTTTAATAAATAAAGTTGCAGAAGCTGCATATTAAACTACAAATTAATATTATTTCTCTTTTCTCCTGATTGCTTTTTTATAGGAATAGAATGAAAACTAAGGTTTCAACCTCCAACTTATCTTCCGTAATATGTGGGTTAATTTGAGTTAGGTTTAATACGTTTCAAACCAGAATTTTTTTAAGAAATAAAAATAAATATATTCTACGTAAAAAAAAAAAAAAAAAAAAAAAAAAAAAAAAAAAAGAACCTGAAAATTAAATCAATAAAAAATAATAAAATGAAATTTGTGGGTGGAAACGTGTTTAACAGTGATCCATTTAATCTACATATTACGGAAGATCAGTAGGAGCTTGGCAGCTATAATTGTTTTTCCTGCTTTATTTAAGCTGTATAATCATAACTACATTATTAAAATAAACATGAATGACAGCTCCGGGAACCTAGTTTTCGCTTTAGAGTATAAGTGCAATGCCGGGGAAAGTGTTAACATAATAAAATGTATCAATGAAATTTTGTGTTTTGTTATCTTTTGAATTTTTCTCATGCTTTTATTTTACAGATTCCAAATATTGCCCTTTTAGTATGCCTGGTTTGTTCCAGCTCCCAGGGTCATATGTCGAAAATGTCTTCCTCGGTTATGCCTCATTCTGATTTGACATTGCACGCTCACCGAAGATTAATGTCTAAAATGGGTGATCTACATGCATCGAATACAGTTACTCCTTTCTTTCTGCAACCTCCAACCATGGCTGTTGCATCTGGCGGCAGCGATCAACACTATCAGTGGTGGGATAATAACAACACTCCTGAATTAGTTCAGTCAGGATGGTATGGATTCAACCGTTTTACATCTAGAGCAGCAAAGAACTTGGGGAAAACTTCGAACAGAAAAGCCCGGGCTTCTTATCTGCTTGGCGAAAGTACACAAGTGCAACCACTAATGAGTTACAAACCTCAACCACAAAATCAAAAACAGTATGACGAGGATTTAGCCATCCATGAAGTCTTACGAGAACTTCAGCGGCATATTCGCCCCTTACCACAGAGAGGACAACCTCGCATTATCATGATTGACGAATCATTTGGACTTCCACGTGGCGTTCTTGTTCCAGTTAATCGTCCACCACGACATATTAATACATCCCCTCGGCAGTCAAATTATCATTCTCCTCGAAGAGATTACAGAAGACTTGCTAGCGCACCAATGCCAGTTACCATTAAAGTAGTTCCGTTGAAAATTTCATCTATTGATATTGCTAACGCTTTGAAGTCGATGTCGTTCGTACCCATTCCATTAGATTTTATAAAAGCTAATGATAAAAGTGATGAGGAAAATGTTCAAATAACATTTGATGATAAAGCTTCATCGGATGATGAAGCCGATTTGCCTCCACCGTCTTCTCATGTCGCTACACCTTTAGATAACCCGCTAGGAATAACATATGCTGAAGCTCAAAGGACAGATCATTTTATCTCTAATTACCAGCCAAGAAAATAAAAAGTTATAGATCGAATGTCGTGTAAAATAGCTTTCACAATTTTGTTTTCTTTAAACAAATACAGTTATGATGCAATTCTCGCGCACAAAATTTAACAAAAAAAAAATTCTTATGTACAGTTATAATATTTTGTACCTTGCTTACGGTATTAAAGATTTTTGAAAAAACGTCGACTGTATTTATTAATGAATACATAGAAGAAAATACATTAAAAATAGATTTCATCTAAGTACCTCAAATAACTGCAAAGGTAAATGTTAAGATTTTTGCGGTAAATCGATCTTTTAGTACCATCTGAGGCTGTTTAATTAGTCTCTTCATATGTTCACGAATTTCGAAATCTCTTTTTCTTTCTTACAACAGTTATTTTTGAAAAAATGTCGATTGTATTTATTAATGAATACATAGAGGAAAATACATCAAAAATTGATTCTATCTAAGTTCCTCAAATAACTGTAAAGGTAAATGTTAAGATTTCTGCAGTAAATCTATCTTCTAGTACCATTTGAGGCAATTTAATTCGTCTCTTCATATGTTCGCAAATTTCGAAATTTCTTTTTATTTTTACAAGGGTATTTTCTCAACATTAAAGATTATATGTCACATGAGTATATCATTTTCTGGTGCAATCTCCTATATACTT
This sequence comes from Maratus speciosus, assembly GCA_963932465.1. Lineage (NCBI taxonomy): Eukaryota > Metazoa > Arthropoda > Arachnida > Araneae > Salticidae > Maratus > Maratus speciosus. The sequence goes on from OZ010793.1 coordinate 207,932,845, forward strand.
AATAGCTAATTATTGTAAAAGACAGAAATAAGAATAATTTCTCTGAGATACAAATTGTAATTCAAAATCTGTTCTCGTCATCTTGCCATATACCACAACCAAATTTGTTTGAACTAGACATAATACGAATATATAAGTTGTTTAAAATGAAGAATATACTAATATAATGTTAGTATATTCTTTATTGTAAACAACGTATAATTTGATTGAATTTTTATGTTTTGAGTTGCATTTTGAAAATGTTTTAATAGTTTATTCAAATAACTTATCACAGATGAGTAATTACTGGAACTTTGAGGACCAAAAATTACAACATTCATGAAAATCGATCTTCGATTCACAACTGTTCACAGAATGCAGTTTTGCCGGAGTGGGGACTTTTTTGTCTTAAGATTGTTGATTGTCACCGATTTTTTAAAATAGAAATATTCGGCCTATTTAAAAATAGTTTAAAATTTCTGAAAAATAAGGTGAATTATAATATTTTAAAAAAGTGGTGACAGTCAAATAATCTGAATTAAAAAAGTCCCCAATCTGGCAATACTGACAAAATGCTCTAAGAAGTGAATTGTTGAGGGTGAGTCCTTTGAACTTTCAGCAGGGGATCTATGGTATACCAGGCCAGGTGCTACTTTGTACCTATGATTAGATGGGAGAAAAGCGGAATTCGTTATCATACGTACTTCGTCATATTACCCTCCTTTTAAAACAACGTTTTCTATTTTACATTTATCGTACATAAAAATAAAATCATAAATCGCAAGAATTCTTTAAAAAAATTTAATTCACACCGGAAATAATAATAAAAATATATATATAGAATGATGAACTATGTTTCATAACCTTTAAGTAATTTATTTATTAACTGTTAATAAAATTTTAAATTCTTTTTATATTTTTTGCAATTGAGCTCAGAAATTGTTTGTTTGTTCCCAACCCCCCCCCCCCCACACACACACTAAATTTTTAAGTCTTTCTCCCAGTACTGCCATGATTCAGTTCCTGTTAGTTTTCCATAGTATTACTGTCGGGGATGTGGGGCAGTGGCCCCAGGCTCCTCGATAAACCGTCAGAAGTCTCTCTAAACATACGCTGTAAGCAAGTTGTTTGAAATCTTGTAATCATGCTGTCTTTCTTGACGACTTAAATATAAAATAGAAAATATTGTAACTAGCGTCCAAATCGCGCCCCTCACAACGGCTCTTATCACAAATGTACCCTAGAAATTCCCTATTTAAAGGGAAAATATGGTTTCTTGTTCAGTTGGTTTCCCTATTCGATATTTTAAATACATGTGACCGAGCAATCTTTTGTTATTTTAGTAGTTATTTTATTATTATAAATTTGTGATTTTATAGTAGCAGTCGTTTTGATATAATTATGCGATTTTATAATTTTTTTTCTTGTTTTTTTTGTGATGAACGTCTGAGTGCATACCTTTCATGAAAACGAAAACAAATCACTGGGTGTAGCAACCTCGTCGTGCAGCAGTCTCAAAAAGCAGTAATTCGCGAGAGCCGCGATCACGAACGAACGAAATTCGTTAACACTGCAACCAATAACGAACGTATGAGCGTATAGCGTTCATGAAAACCGAAAAAAAACATCACTGGATACAGCAACCTCGTCGTGTAGCAGTCTCAAAATCACACTAAATTCGCGAAAGCCGCAATCACAAACGAACGAAAATCGTTAACGTCGCAAGCAGTTACGAGCGTATGAGCGCATAGCGCTAATGAAAACTGAAAAAAACATCACTGGATGCAGCAACCTTGTTGTGCAGCAGTCTCAAAAACGTCCTAATTTCGCGAAATCCGCGATCATAAACGAACGAAATTCGTTAACGCCGCAATCAGTTACGAATGTATGAGCGCATAGCGTTCGTGAAAACAAAACAAAAAAAAAACATCATTGGCTGCAGCAGTCTCTAAAACGCAGTAATTCGCGAAAGCCCCGATCACGAACGAACGAAATTCGTTAACGCCGTAATCAGTTACGAACGTATGAGCGCATAGTGCTCACGAAAACCGAAAAAAAGCATCACTGGATGCAGCAACCCCGTCGTGTAGCAGTCTCAAAAACGCACTAAATTCGCGAAAGCCGCAATCACAAACGAACGAAATTCGTTAACGCCACGATCATTTACGAACGTATGAGCGCATAGCGCTCATGAAAACCGAAGGAAAATATCACTGAGTGCAGCAACCTTGTTGTGTAGCAGGAATTCGCAAAAGCCGCGACCACAAACGAAAGAAATTCGTTAACGCCGCAAACACTAACGAACAAATGAGTGCATATCACTCATAAAAACAAAAGAAAGATATCACTGGATGCAGCAGCCTCAAAAACGTACTAAATTTGCGAAAGCCGCGATCACAAACGTACGAAATTCGTGCACGTCGCAATCGCTAACGAACGTATGAGTGCAAATCAATTTCATTTAACTTGTGCATAAATGATATTTGTAAGGCGTTTTCTCATTTTTTTATTTGTAAAAACAATAAAGTCTGAATATGCAACACTAAAGTAAACTATAATGACATCGTATGAGCCAGGGCGAAGTGCTAGGGAATTTCTCGGGTGCATTTGTGATAAGAGCCGTTCTGAGTGGCGCGATTTAGACGCTACTATATTGAGCAGAGGAAAACGATAAAAACCTTTAGGTGTATTGTAGACTTGTACAAGAACATACATACACCCTTTAACTTATATAGATATAATACAGAGTAGCAGACCCTCCTGGCGTTGTCAGTGTTAACCTTGAGAATCTTTTGGGTAAAAACAAAACAAAAATATAATATCCAAAAAATACGATGCACACAATAATTGTGTATAAAATTTTGTTTTACCAAGTTCATTTTTAACATTTTTCCTGAAATAATTTTTATTAATATTGATCTTGATAAAACCGCCGATTGTGTGTAAATCAGTTTATTAAAACGTATTTATATGCCTTTAAATGTACTTTTTAACCCTTTTAGGATGGCATAACTTTAGTTTAACAATAATTGAGCTTTGTGCATTTACATAAATCGTTAATAGCATTCAGAAAAAAGGTTGCTGCAATTAAGGTACTTGTACCTAATATGGACAATGCTCTCAATTTGGACACCCTTAATATCTTTAAAAGTAACAATTTTGATCGAGAGATGGCGCTGCATGTCCGTAAAGAAAAGCAGTTGAAAAGATAATTAAGCCTGGAAAGTGCGAAAAAGCGCGCTGTTCGCCATTTGGAAGAAAACTTGTTATTTCGTGGTGTGCTAATCGTAATTACAGGTAAGTTTAAATTTTTATTAAATATGGTAAAATTACTTTAAATATTGAAAAGTGGAGTGTTTTAGAAAGCTGATAAAACATATTTTCGATTGCTATGGCATATATTGCTTTAAAATGTTTTCTTCGTTAATTTTTACAAGATTTAGTAAAACTATGTCCGATTCCCAATATGGACACCTTATGTCCACATTGGAAATGCAGCAACTGAATCTTCAGATTCACAAATTGGTAAAATATCTGTTTAACGTCATCTGAACAATCCTCCAAGAAACCTCCTCAAAGGAAAAAATCCTCCAAAAAGCCCTTGCAGAAAAATCAAAAGAAGCCTCCCCTCAGTAGGGTATCTGTTGGCGAAGTCGCAGTTATCAGCGGTATGACTTCCTCAACAAAGGAGTGCTGGTACTGCTTCTTATGCAGTATTGATGCTGTTTCAGACATGCGACTATGCATCCCATCACATGCGGCAGATATGTCCATGAGGACTGTGCGGGACTTACCGCCCATGATGAAGAAGTTTTTATTTGTCCATCCTGTGAGGACTAAGTAATAACAGATGCAATAAAGCTAAGCAAAATCAACTATATTATTCCGTAACATTTTGTAGTAACTGAGGTGCTTTGCATGGGTCTTCGAAGAGCCACAACCGAAAATCACCCCCGCCCCCTTCTAAAGTGCATATTCTGAAGATATTTACTGCCCCCCCCTCCCCCGCAATACTTTAAGATATATTTCTTTTATCCCCTCTTCTCTAAAATCCCTTGGAAGAGTGGGTCTTCCATATACCCTGTGTAGTATGTCAATAAGGAGCCACCTGTCCATAATAGGGACAGGTGGTTCCTTATATGGACACTCGTAAACATTTTTCGTTTTTATCATTAAAATTAAACCAGAATAATTATAAGGTCGCTAATTTTAATAATGATAGTCAACAGTTCAGGGATAGTGGTGATATATTTTTGGAGTCCTATGACGTGTACACGGGGATGAAAAAAATCAATTTTCCTTAGGGTGTCCATATTGGGTACAGGTACCTTATAGCAAAACTTCTGTGATATTTAAATGAGAATGCACGTTTTCTTTTGCGGTCGTCACAGAAAAACATATGATTTCTCTGACAACACCGAAAAATTTGTCGAATGCTTCTGTGCAGCGCGGCGTAGCATTTATTGAAATTCTATTTCTTTTGGATTTACCATTTCTTTGACAACATAGCATGAAATTTGCAGTCTCAATTTACAATGATAAATTTCACAAAGAATTGTTAAGAAAAAACAAATAAGACCAACTTCTAAAGATTGTGTTTTACCTTACCTTACTTGTATGCCAGCTAGGGTATTTTGGTGAGAGAGACTTATCTCAACAGTGTGTTTTTGTAGTAACGCTTTATTGTTATCCACATTCTTTTTAAATGCCATTGTTGCAAATATAGCTGATTTTCCCGAGCAGTAGGCGATGACAAATTGGCGTATTTTTAAAATGTCTCGTAAAATTATATATACGATACGGCGACTATTTTAAAAACAAAAACTAGTACTGTGTAAATAAAGTACTTCTACAACATATCGAAATTGCGTGACGATTAGCCAATTTTTACGAAAGTTAGAGCCTATAAAGTCAAACTGCTGGCACAAAAGTCATTTTTGGATCCTGGTGAAAGTGAAATATAATGAAATTACAAGTTAACCTTGTATTCAATAACATAGATAAATCGTAAAAATAATTACAATATAAATACCTCTGCCACGTGTTTGAGAACGGTTTGGACATGACAGACCAGGACAATAATATAGTACCAGATCAAGGGAACATTTTCCATATTTTCTTATTTTTGTATGACATATTTTAGGATAAGCCTTTAAAAAATACACCGGCAGTAGTATTATTTTTTGGCTTACGCAACACTTCCCTTTTGGCCGACCCGAATCACTAGTTTCTGTTATTGCAACTCTTACATAAAAAATATTTTTTTTTCTTGTATCTGATAACACAGGATTTCATACGGTCGTCTTCTGGACTAGTAAAAACCTCCATTCTCGAGCGTTCCAGTTGGTGCAATTCGGTTCTGGAACAATATAACGGATTTCGATACGGTTCTCGACAAGTGACAATGTCATCATCAAATCAACCCGAATGAAAAAACATAGCAAAAATAACCAAATTATTTATTTTATATTTTTGTTTCATTTATTTATTTATTTTGTTGAATTCAGAGCGCGCATACGTGACGCACATTGATCACAACGTTGTCGAAATTCATGAATTTTGATTTTTTTTTTTTTCAAATTAGGGAATGAAGATACCTGTGCTAATGAATTTCATGCATTTTCAGATTGAAAAACAAAGAAAAATCATGCGTCAATCATAGATTATAAAACACTTTCAAACACATTCAGAATAATGTAACAAAACCTCCCCTTTAATAAGGTGAAATATGATGTCTAATTGAACCCTTTGAAAGGCATAGCAGATTTGAAAACACAATTTCAGCAGTTCCTATCTACAGTCGGGAAATTATCCGAATTCTTTCAGCAACCCTGTAAATGATACATACATTTATAAACTACATGCACGCAAAAATTTAGTTCAGTTAGGAAATATATACCACAGTTGAAAATTCCCATTTAGCAATTTTCGCTAATAAGGAGAATGGCACGTGAATTATTTTGTACATCCCTGTATACTAGGTATAGTATACAGGGATGTAATTTATACAAAAAGAGTAACATGCAAAAAATTAGTTAAATTTAAAAGTGCATACCAAAATTTAAAACGCACTTCCAGCAATTATTTCTCAAAAAAAGTACTGTAACCGATTTCTTTTGTGTGTCCCTGTAAATGAAAGATAAATGCTATGAATGCCTTTTATAGTAATCATCTTGTGGTGAAATTCATTGATCTATAGCAATTTCAATACATTTGAAATAGTGTAATGTCATTAAAATATACCGATAACGATTTTTCCTCATTGACCATAATGTAACGGAATTCTTTTGAGGGCCCTGTAAATGAACTATTAATGCTACACACTTCATATTCAATACCAAACATGCCATGGTAAATATCATTAACATACGTCAATTGCACGAAAATCCGCGTATGTTTACGCGAGTTAGGGTGTGGACAGACAGACAGGCGGCCAGACAAACCAAATTCATAAACATTTTTCAACTACGTTGGAAAGTGTTAAAAACAGACATACTAAAGATCTAAAAAAGTAAGAGTGAAAATCCATTCCTTGCCCTCAATCTCAAATCATTCAAAATTTACCCAATAAAGGTATACGCGTACGATACCTGACAATTTTTTGTTAAAATCTTATAAAATTATCATTCTCTCATGTAATACTCCGTATGTAATACTTTTTCTTATTTAACTGTATTGTACTACATAATGTATTATTTAAAACAGATAAACACAGAGAGCAACTTAAAAGATAGGAACTATTTAATCATACTTTTAGCTCTTTCCAATATATTTAACCATGAAAAGTGCTTATGACTTTGGCTTGTCTGGCTGCATTCCGTCTGTGCTCTAACTGTCGAAAAAATTCTCGGATTGGGATGAAATTAATATATGTTTATGAGGTTCACTATGGCTTGTTCGCTATTGCAAATGAAGGGTGATCATTTACAGTTCGTATACAGGAACACTCAAAAGAATTCCGTTACATTATTGTCTACGGATATAAGTTATCTGCGGTGTAGTGGAGTGATATTAAACTATATCTAACATAATGAAACTGATATGCATTTGAAACATGCTTTCTGTAAAATATGGAATATGGCATTTATAATTCATTTACAGGGTGATGCAAAAGAATTCGGTTACATATTGGTCTATGGATAAATACTGTTTGCAGTGTGTTTTAATGATGTTGCTGTATTCGAACATAATTAAATTTATTCACATTATTAATGTGCACTGAAATATATTTACTGTAGAATATGACGTGCATAACAATTACAGTTCCTTTATAGGGTCGCGCAAAAGATTTCTGTTATAGTAATGTCTATGAGCGATATTGCTAGAAATGCGTTTTCAGATGTGGCATGTGTTTTTAATTTTAACAAAATTTGTGCATACTACATAGTGTATATAAATTCTATAGATAAAATAGAGCGCTACGCAAAATAAATCATAAGAATTACTGTTTTTGAGAGAATTGTTTAAGCATGTCTTTGAGCATACTTTTTCCAGCTGAACTATGTATAGTACATTAAAAGGTGCTTGTAGGACATAAAAAAAATCATACTCAGAACGAAGCACAATGGAGTATTTGATGCAAAAAACGGGCCATGAAAGAAAAATTAAAATGTTCAACACCTGCAAAACGCATGTTATATAATAGCTGACTAACTGGTGCATCATTTTATGTCCATTTCAGGAACATGAGTATAATATCCGGATGCTCCTAGACTCAGTTGAAGAGGAAGTTTCTTTGCGAGAAGACGTGCTTTATTGATACGTTTCAGATTTGTTATTATGTTTAAAGTTTAATTATTTTTTGTGGTTTTGTGAATTGTTGAACGCAATACCTTTACTTTTAATATGCAGTCGAATCTCGTTATGCCGACACTCTAATGTTCAGAAAAAAGTGTAGTCATAAGCGGAGTGTCGCGGTAACCGGAGTTGGAGAAAAATATGTTTAATAAAAAGCTGTATTTTTAATTTATTTAAGACAATTTTAAATTCATAACTGTTCTTGCAGTTTTAGGCAATAAAACATTATTATTAAACAAAATAAACACAAAAACAAAATTGAAAAGAATAAAAATCAGATTTATGATGACTGGTTTTTTTAATTGTTACATTAAGGGTTGCTTACCCCTACACTCTAAAATTATGAGGAGTGAAAAGTTCACTTTTTGAAAGAGTGACAGGCATTTTTATTCTTTTTGGAGTGAGTTTTATAAAAATACACTCCTTAAAGAGTGGAGTTTTCCACTCTCTAGAAAGGAGTGAGATGTCTCACTCCTGAAAGAAGAGTGACTTACGTGTGCATTGCTTATTAACCAATCAGAGCAGCAAGGCGACGACACCCTTTAAAGATAAGAAAAATGATCACTTTTTCGTCCGCCATTTTAAGATTAACAGATTAGGATATCATTAAAATTATTCTTTGGAATACATGAAATGAAGGTAAGTCTTGTTTAATTTTAAGCATTTATCCGTGTAGATATGTGGAATGTCCAGATTATGAGCTAAATAGTTGTATGTTTGTATAGCAAAAGATTGATCGTGGAGTATTCATAAGTGATTGTGAGATTTCTTCATGTAGCGATCTGAAATGTAATTGTTTTAAGGGGACCGGGAAAGCCGTATCTCCGCCATGTTAAATTCACCAACTTTATGTACCTTTTTCTCAGAAATGGTGAAAGATAGAGGTATAGATTTTTTAGAGTAGTTTGAATAACATGCTTTACGTTTTTTAACTGACCATTTTCGTTCTAAAGTGATTGTGAGATTTCTTCATGTAGCGGACTGAAATGTAGGTAATTGTTTTAAGGGGACCGGGAAAGCCGTATCTCCGCCATGTTAAATTCACCAACTTTATGTATATTTTTCTCAGAAATGGTGAAAGATAGAGGTCTAGATTTTTTAGAGTAGTTTGAATAACATGTTTTACGTATTTTAACAGACCATTTTCGTTCTAAGTAAAATTCAAAATTAATTATTAATTATTTATTGAAAGTCATTTTTAAACTTTTAATAATTCTCAACAAATCATTAAATCCCTGTGTATACAATATAACATATTATAAGTATTAAAAAAAATCTGAGTTCTTATGTTTAATAGATATTGAAACAAGTTGGAAATTGCTCACCAAACGTGGCAAATGAGGTGCGTTCGTACTATAACTAGTTTTAGAAATATTTTTTGCACCGCATACTGTACTGAATGTATATTTTAGTGCAATACATAAGTGCATATCCATTTCATTCTGTTCTGAAAGGCTGTAACGTCATTAAAATGCACTTAAAATATTTTTTTTCCCCATTGGCCGTCATGTAACGGACAACTTTTGACTGTCCTTGTAATTAAACTATGCATCCGATTTTCCTGAAATTTGAAATGAGTCTACAAAATTTTGCAACAAATATATATTTAAAATTTTAGATCATTCGGAAGGCTGTAACATCATTAAAATGTACTTGCAATAATTTATTCCCATTGGCCGTAATGTAACGGAAAACTTTTGACTGTCCCTGTAATTAAACTATACATCCGATTTTTATGAAATTTGAAATGACTCGACAAAAGTTTCCAACAATTATATATTTAAAATTTCAGACCATTCGGTTGGGTAGTTTTTGCTCTGTTATATGCGGGTGTTGAATGCAGACCCTTATCTCCGGGAGGGATTTCTGTGGTTCCGGAGGGGGGGACATTATAGAGTTCCGGGGGGGGGGGGAATTGCACTTTTTGACCATTGAAAACACAAAATCTCAAATCTTCCGGAGGGGAAATGCCCCCCCCACCCCCCACCCGGGCCACCCCCTGAAATCAACACTGACAGACAGACTAAACAACGAATATAGGGGCTACGTATTTATATAATTACGAACGCACCTAAAAAAGGAACATAAACATGAAAAATCCAAGTTTTGAGAAAAAGTCGATTAAAGATTTATTGCCATTAAGCTGTGAAGTACTCTTAGAAACAATGAATAATTTCAACACTTATTTTTTATATATATAAACATGTGTGACACATCGTTGGAAAGACAAAAGTTTAAACTATTTAATGATATAAAAAAAATAAAAATCGCTTTTTAGGTGCGTTCCTAGTTATATAAATACGTAGCACCTATAGTCGTCGTTCAGTCCGTCTGCCCGCATATAACAGCGCAAAAACTACCCAACCGAATCGTTTGAAATTTAAAATATATAATTGTTGTATAATTCTGTCGCGTCATTTCAAATTTTATGAAAATCGGATGTATAGTTTAATTACAGGGACAGTCAAATTTTTCTGTTACATTACGGCCAATGGGAAAAATTATTGCAAGTGCATTTTAATGTTGTTACATCCTTCCGAATGGTCTGAAATTTTAAATAGGGCAGATGTGCCAGTAATGGTCACCCTTTGATGTTTTTGGTTCATGAAAAAATAAGTAATAAATATTTAACTTTAATTATTTTTTTTATAATTTCCCCTTGCATGTTTTATAAAACTGGGTTATTGTTGACACTTTTAATCAAACCAATTAGGAAGTAGAAAATAATGTTTCAAAGTTTTGCTGTTTTCTGTGAAAATCTTAATGAAGAGGCTAAGAGCTGGCTTCTTTTAATTAATTTATATATTATTTATTTTCTTGCAAAATTTGAATGCTTTTGTTTGAGTAGCAATAGAAAACTTAGACTTTTATATACTAACGGTCATTTACGAAATTTCATTTATTTTTAAGGTTTTAAGAGAGGGTGTCTATTACTAGAATGGTTAATTAGTCATTTTCCACCAAAACTTTTTAAATAGCTGCTTTTAAGTTAGTTTATGTGATTAATAAAATTTCAATATTTTATTCTTTTTTTATGTATATATACTTTGCTATTTTAAAATCTGGCAATCAAACCAGCTAGGTAGTAGAAAATATTGTTTAAGAGCACATCCAAAGACGCGCTTATAGGGCTTAATACCTCTCCTTTTAAATAAAAGCAATTAAGTTACAGAAGCTATTAAAAATCTATTTTCTGTGTTAAATGTTTGGTTATTCTTTATCTGAAAAAAAAAGAAGGAAAAAAAAGAAGTAATATTCTTTAATTTATAGGCAATATTCATGAAACTGATAAATCTGCAGATCAGTGGCCTCAAACATCAGTTCTACAGTTTTATTTTGAAATTATTTTACTTAGCATTTAAAATATTCAACTCACAGTATCATTTCTTTCATATTTGCAATATCAATTATTATAAATGATATATCAAGTAGTCTCTGGAAGATTAATTGTTAAAAATAGCGAGACAAAACTAAACATCACTAACATTCCAAAACTTTTTTTTATTATTATTACCTTTTAAATCGCCCACTGTTTCAATAATTTAATAGCTGTAATTGCCTGATATTTAGTATTTTAAACTATCCATCTAAAATAATTAAAACATTGATCGTCTGATAATTACAATAACTGATGCAAACAGTAAATGATCATCACAAATATTTTATTAATTACTGGTATCCTTATTGTTAAATTTATTTGAAAATAACCATTTTGTTTCATTAGTATGTTTTCATTTTAAATTCTGGTTCTAAATACAGTCATAAAAACAATTATATTTATTACTTTTTATGGGGTGTCCATTACTGGACCAGAGGGTGTCCATTACTGGGCTTTTAGGTGTTTTGGTATATTTCTGTTATTTAAAATTAAATTTCGATTCACATTGGGAAATGAGACTATAAGAATGGTTAAATATTGTTGATAGATTAATATAATATTGAAAAAACTGGAATGTAATAATTATAAAACATTAACAAAATAATAATTTTAAAAGAAATTCCTTAAGAGTGTCCATTACTGGCACATCTACCCTATTTAATTGTTGCGAAATTTTGTCGAGTCGTTTCAAATTTTATGAAAATCGGATGTACAGTTTAATTACAAGGAGGCAAAAGCTTTCCGTTAACTTTAAGGTCAATGGGAAAAAATTACTTTAAGTGCATTTTAATGATGTTACAGTCTTTTGTACAGAATTAAATTGATATGCACTTATGAAGTTCACCAAAATATTCATTCAGCACAATATGCGGTGCAAAAAATATTTATAAAATTAGTTATAGTACGAACGCACCTCATTTGCCACGTTTGACGAGCAATTTCCAACTTGTTTCTATTTCCGAGGTCAATCTTTTCCTATAAAACATATAAAATTTATTTCGCTCATATTCACAAAATACAATATCTACGCGAATAAAAAAAATAAATTAAACATGGCTTATCGCGTCACTTCATTAATAAGTATTGTATTAATTTCATTTTTCAGCAATGACGGACGAAAATTAGAAATCATGATTAAGTTAAGGAATATGTTTAAAAGAAAAATATATACATATTCCAGAGAACTTAAAAGTTTAACTTTAGACTCCATGTTCATATTAAATAAAACAAAAGCAAATGACAGCGGATAAAATATATATATACATTCTTAATATTTAAATCATGCTTAGAACTTATTTAAAAAAGATGTGAGTTTATAAGTACTGTTTTTTAAATGGAAAAATTAAAAATATTTTAGAACAATAGGACTTTGCAAAAATAGCAATAATTTAAAGAAAAAGTACGGTTTTATATTTAAAACAAACATTAAAATCAAATCAAACATTGTTAAACATACAACATCCGCTGATTAAAAAGTTATTAATAAAACTTTAAAAGTAATATCTTTATAGGGCATGCAATAAAAGCAAACACAAAGGATAAGATTGGAATAAAATATTTTAGTTTATTACTATTAGTAATCTAATTTAAATTCGTATGTAACTTTAACTGAATTTTTCCCTAAAAGTTCAATTAGTGTTACAAACTATGAATTAAATAAATATTGCTAGTAAAGTATTATATGTTAATCTTTACTACGCTTGTATCTGTTTTCATTGCATGCTGTAAAAGATGTGATTCTTTTAAAATGACCATAGAAGCGGGGGGAAAAAAAAAAAAAAAAAAAAAAAAAAAAAACGACTACATAAAAAATGAACATTCACTTTTATGAAAGAGTTACTATTCACTCCTACCAGGGGTGAAAAACCGCACTCCTTTAGCAAGAGTGAATAGTCACTCCTCCGAAAAAGTGATTATCCACCCCTGTTAAGAGTGAATATTCACTTTCCAGGAGTGACTATTCACTCTTTCAGAGAGTCAAAAATTTCACTTTTGCTCAGAGTGAATAGTCACTCTAAAGAGGTTGGGCATATTTTGACTCTGCGATAGAGTGACTATTCACTCCTCCGGAGTGAATAGTCACTCCTTTTTATTTAGAGTGTAGATGTGCTTCCTACAATTCTTTTTTTCAATATTATGTAATGAATTGTAATCAATATTCGTTGTTTCAGAAATGGGTGTTAGATAATTTCTGATCGTTTCAATGCAATACAATGCTTCGGTTTTAGTCGGATGAAAAACGCCGTGTAGCGACAAGAAAGCGCCACCTGACCAGAACAAAAAGAACGCGAGTAGACTATACGTCTATCTGGAGCTTAAGTGGGTCATTCATAGTGTGTGGGTTTATTTATTCAGATAAAGGATTGAAGTAAAACTTCTCATTTATCTCAATGAGTAATTTAGACACTTTTGTGAAAAGTTTGGCTAAGACATTTCTTACCGCTTAATTGCCGTGCTTATAAGATGGATTATGAAAAATGGACAATTTTCCTAAACCGTCGGGGTATCCGGAGTTGATAATTATTTAACGACGCAAAATCCGGAGCTTATTTACATTAAAATCATATACAGAAAATCGGGACTTTGAAAAACTGACATGATAAGAGGAGTGACGTGAAAACCGGGTGTCAGGAAACGAGGTCCGATTGTAATAAAAAATTTGAAAATTAAAAATGTGTTATTTTTAAGCCTTTTTAGCTCTAATTTAGGTATATTGATTTAAATATATAACTTTTTAAAGGTGTGCCGGAGTTTGCCAGGCCATTTTTGAAGTATAGCCGTATTACTTATAGTTTTGAATGCCAATTAAAAAAAAATATATATATATATCTTCCGCATATAGTTGCCATATTTAAATATAAATTGTTTTAGTAATCTATTAATAACACTATAAAATCAGAATCGCTATACTACAACTCAACTTTAGAGACTCAACTTCGCTAAATACTAAATGCAAATAATATATATATTAATAAATTCATTTATATAAATAATTAAAAGTTTACATATGGTATAATTAAACACGTTTGATTAAAGATTATTTGTAAGTAAAACAACTCTATCAAATATTATTTTCCTCTTATAAACATTAAAAAGTAAAGTAGACTTAGTATTTTATATTTATTATTTTAAGGAAATGCATACTTTTATGTGTATATAACATTAGTTAAGTGTCTTTACTAATAGTAATGCAACAGCAATGATTTTAACTGTAAAACACATAGAAAATAATTTTGGCCAGGATTTTGCTTCAAATATTCCACTATGCGACGCAAAGAACTGGTTACATTCCCGTCTATGGAATGTAATGTTTGAAAATACGTTTTCAGTTGTGTTTCGCGTTTTTTTGTTTGTTTGTTTTTATTATTAAATTTTCATTTAATATGATGCACGTATAAAAATCTTTAGATAATATACAGGGCTGCACAAAATTATTCGAGTGTATTTCTGTTTTTTGGTAGGACTTACTAAAAGTGGATTTTCTGTATTTGACTGTGTTTGCGTTTTGTAACTAAGCTACTTTTTATCTCACTATGTAGTGAAAACAAATCTATAGATCATATACAGGGATAGACGAAATAATCCAAGTACTTTTCCGACTATGGACGATAATTGCTGAAATTTGATTTCAAATGTGTTGTGGGTTTTTTAAGATATCTTCTTTCGCCATTTTAAAAGGTGAAGCTCCGGCACCGTATTTTAGAAGTTTGTGAAAGTTTTTCATAATCTACGCTTAACGCATGATTTTTCTTTCTTATTGTTATTATTATTTTGTTTTTGATAAAATTTAATTCTGTTCTCGAATAATTCTCTGGAATGTATTGTGATCTTTCGTGAGCAGAGATACAACTACACGTTCATTTGAATTTAAATTATGATAATTCCAATAAAAATATTGTAAACGATCCGTAAGTGGCAATTATATACTAGCAAAATCCTAAATGTAATTGTCCTTTTTACTTGCTTGTTTGTTATTTTCGTACAATTAAATTTGCTTAAAATAATTTAAAATGACATATACACTAAAATATTAAATTTAATTTGGCAAATAAATCAGCTAATAATTTTTATTGCGTATATTTACATAAAAATATTCATGTAATAACAGCAAATAGATTATGAAAATCATAAATATGGAATTCGTATGGAAAGTTGAACTTCTTATACGGGCTCCATGATAAATTGAAATTCATTACATTCCATATCATATTCCTGGGGTAATACAGTCCTTATACGGTGACAGTCCTTAGTTAACATAATAGCCTAATTGTTTACCGAGAAAGGTATTCATTAACGGACTGAATCCATACCTCACTGGATTGTAGCTGTATCTTTGGCCGTAGCTCCCGAGTCCTCCTAACCCATGAATTCCTTGCATGTATCTGAATCGGTTTGAATCATCACGGTCTGGAATATAACGTTGTAAGATAACTGATCTGAGAGGTTCACGTCTTGGAATTACTTGTACGTATCTGAGATGACGCATGTTATCATAATCAGACTCAACATCTTTGCCTCTGTTACGAGCTCCTCTTAAATCAACGAGGAAATTCTTATTGGCAGAATTTTCTGCTCCGCGATTGTATTTGCTGTTAACATTAGCAAGATCCCTGTGTGCATTTCCTCCTTGGTTATAGTATGCTCGATTTTCATCATGGTTATATCTATCTCCATGGTTGGCATAATTATCGGCAGCATCACGATGTTTTGTTTCCCTCTCATACCCGTAACCTTTTTCAAAAGCATACTTCTTTTCTTTCTCGTAAAATCCACGGTCGTGAGCTTGCTTGACTTGGTTGCCTTTTCCTCCTGAAGCGTGAAGATTAGCATGAGATCCCTGATTGACATAGCCATGCTGACCAATATCCCTTAAGGATTGACGATCTCCATGATCATAACCTCTGGCTCCATGTATGTCATTACTAGTTTCGAGATGCCTTTTGCCATCTTGATCATACTCCTGGACTGCAAGATGTCCATAGCCAGTGTCGTCATCGTAATGGCCCCTTACGAGTTGCGGCTGATGTTCCGGAACGTAATAATTTTGGTATACCTCAGCAAATGAAACTGCTATGCAGAGGAAAACGACAATGCATTGCTGAAAATAATAGATAAATAATTAATACACTTCAAACTAAAAAAAATATTAGTAATATGAACTAAACTAGCTGACACGCCCGGTGTTGTCCGGGCCGTCAAAAAAACAGTACGAAGTACGAAAAAGACTCTAAAAATCATGCTAAAAAGGTTTCTTAACCCCCTCACTGACAAGCCCGTGTTAATACGTTCACTAAGCTCCAAGTTTCACTGCAATACAAGCAATATTTAAAGTAATATAATTCTATTGATTTAATGTATTTTTAATACATTGAACAATGATTAATACTTCCAAGGATTGCATTCATATTCGTTATTAAGTTTTTTTATAAAATGTTCAAAGAATCATTTTTTTAGCATTTAAAACAAAACGCAGAGAAAACAACATTACAATTTTGCCATTTTCCAAGACATTCGGAGGGTTAAATATTTAAATTTAAAAAGAAAACATCATCCTTTCAATAAACATATAAACTCACAAAAAGTTTCTTTTACTTAAGTGAGGTGTCGCACAAAATACATAAATAAACAAATAAACAACTTGACATGTTTCGATTTCATTACAGATTTATTTCATTTAACTCTAAAAATCGTAATCAAAAATCACGACAAATTAAAAAAAAGGCTGTACGAATTCCAAATAAACAATGTTAAAAAGAGTGCAAAATTTACTATTTTGTGCTAGAAGACATTAAACCGGATTCCTTTTACTAACGTGGAAAAATCTCAGCGAATTGCGAAAAAATCTTTTACGTATGTAGAAAAAACGCGAAAAATCTCTATAAAGTGCAGGGATGAGAGCCCCGAGAGCTCACATTTTAATTTAGAACTAAGGGCAATCCCGGAAAATCTATAAAGTACATAAAAGTTCCGCAAAAAAAATCAAAAATCGCTGTACTAATTTCATATAAATTTTATGGAAAATATGACAAAATTTAATATATTGGCATATCTGCCAACTTGTACGGATTTTTGCTACCACTAAAATTTAATAGAAAATGTTTCCTAATTCAATCGCCGAATTCCACTGAATTTTGATAATTAAACAAGGCAGGAACTTCTGTTAAATTTTAGTGGTAGCAAAAATCCATACAAGTTGGCAGCTATGTATTGGGCTAAAAGTTTAACACCAGATATATTTTTACTAATGGAGAAAAATTGCCCCAAAATGAAAAAAAAAAAAATCTAAAATCGCATACAAAATCGAAAAATGTTCAAAAAACGCAAATGACAATATTTAGTGGGCTAAAACATTGTAACCGGAATTCTTTCACGAATGTAAAAATATCGGCGCGAAACGTAGAAAAACACTAAAAAACGCATTGAAAATCACTAAAAATTTAAAAATTGCGAAAGACAAAATTATCATGAAACTATTATTCTTTATTATTTTACACTAAATGTTTAAAGCCGATTGCCTTTACGAATTTCAAACAATTGCCGAGGAATGCAAAAGAATACTAAATTTCTTATTGAAAATCACGTAAGAAATCTAAAAAATTTCAAAAATCGTTTTATACAGGTTTTGTGTTAGCAGGTATATTTGTATGTATAATATTCCTTCCGCAAGAAACGTGAATATTTTCCTTTATATACAGGCACAGTTTTCATAGGATTTACTCTATTTTTATGTTCCGATTTAGAAGCTACTGTCCCGCTTTTATTGTCTCTCTGTCCTGCTTTTTGTGAGAGTGGACCGGGCAACACTACAACTGGGCCTCTTTAAAGGGAAGCTTTGTTGGCATCCATTTATTTCACTTCTTTTCACTTCTTGTCTTGATTCAAAGAAATATAAATAATCTCGTTTTACATATATGTAAGATTTATTAGTAATTAAAAATTAAAGATTTAATTAAGTAATTAAAGATTTAGTATTAATTAAAATTTCCCTAAATGTCGAACTACTTAACACCGATTTCACATAATATTAAAAAAATATAAAAAAATTTACACATTCTTCTGTTACAACATTTGGGGCTTAGGCACCAGATGGCGATACTTATTCCTTTGCGAGAAAATTTCGCTAAAAAAAATCGGTCGGAGGTCATTTTAGATCAAAAATAAAACATACGCGCGTGTATTAATCAGGAAAAGATTTTCGTTTGAAACCAAGTCTGCTAGAGACACGTTCCTTTTCTTTCTTTTTTTCCTAGAGTAGAGTAACGCATTTATCACTGTTACGGTTACGGTTATTTAAAAGTAAAATAAGCTTTAAAAAATATTTTGCTTAATGAATGTTTAAAAATTTTAACTAAATATATATACTAGTGTGCAAATTAAGTGGGGCAAGGTGGATAAACATTTGATTTATTTTATTTTTTTTAATTAATTTTTTTTTTCAGAATTTCTAGATAATCGCTAGACAAGTCATTCTTCAAATTTGGTCATGTAAAGAGGATGCTTTAATTCGCACTTTCTGATGGAAATTCAGCCTCGAGTGTATTTTAAAGAGACACAACAAATATAATAAGTCAGGATGATCACAAATGTTGTGATCACCCTGAATAATAAAAAACTGCAATTAATCTGTGGCTTTTACACATATTTTTACTTGCCAATGTATAATATTTTATTCATTTTCATAAGAATAGAAGATATAGTCACGTAGATGCAAACGTTTCCTTTAGCAATTCTAATTTTCTTCAAATGTTTTCTGCTTATTACATGCAAAGTTTTTAACCAAAACTAAAGTTTGACAACTTACAGAATAATTATCATACATAAATTTACATTGAATATTTGATAAGGTAGAAGATGTTCTAGTGAAACATATTTAACTGTGCGAGAGCAAAAGATAACTCTTTTTGCAAACTTGTAACCTTTTCTGATAATTTTGCAACCAACAATATGGAACGACTTACACACACACGCAAAAATAAAATATACAGTTAAACATCGCAAAAGTTAAGAAAGATATCAGCAAGATAATGAGAATGTTAGCTACTTTTATAAAAAACATTCTTATTAAATTTATTGTTGAACTTATTAAATGCTCTCGAGACTGAATTTTACTGATAAAACTGAAGATTCTTTCACTGGAAAGTGTGAGATGACAAAGCTTCCTTACGTGGCCGAAAATTAAGAGCAATCCGTTGGGTTGTCAAAATAGCACAGTTACTTTATACACTACTGTATATAAATTCGTTCTTCTTTTCTACTGTACACTGTAAAAAAAATACTGCCAGTTTTCAGGTAGGAATCGGAAAAATAGTTGCCCTTATCGTACCGGAATAATTTCCGACCCAGCTCGGAATAAAATGCGTAAAAATAAGGAAATAGTTCGTAAAACGGTATTTTACGGATGTTATTCCGAGCTGCGTTGGAAATTAATCCGGTACGATAAGGGCAACTATTTTTCCGATTCCTACTGGAAAACTGGCATTTTTTTTTTTTTTTTTTTTTTTTTTTTTTTTTTTTTTTTTTTTTTACAGTGTCTATAAATTCTCTTCTTTTCACCAGTATTGTTGCAATATAGAAGAATACATTCTGAAAATTATGCTGCAGTATTTCGAAGCATGAAGTTGATTTTAAAGTAGATGGACTATTTTTTATAAATGATGATTTAACGTTAAAATCTGATCATTTTTGTAATTGGTTTAATAACAATAATATTTACTTTTAACTTCAAAGCAATGACTGATTATTTATCACCGAACGTTTCAAATTATTTTTTTACAACAAGGAAAGACCACAGTTTTAAAAGTTTTTTTTTTTTTTCTTTTTAAACGTTTTTTTGAAAAAGCAAAACACGTTCTTTAATCTTCTCTCAAGTACAGTTTGTGCATACTGAAAATTTAATTGCTTAAGAATGATATTTTAAGTTGCATAAAATAAACTTCAGAAATAAATTTTCATTAATTTTTGCATTTTACTAACAGTAAATAATTTCCGTGCGTTACTTTAATTTTACATCCAGTATGACAACAAAAGAGCGATGTATTTAAAGGTAAGTAATAATTAAGGAAATGTGTATTTGTGGAATCTACTTGATGTTTCTAAACTGTGATAGATACGTGAAAGACAATAAGAAGGGCTTCTCCAGCATTTTTTATAAAATCTTTTTTTAGAAAGAGTTATTGATTTTTTAAAGGGTTATATCCATAAAAGAAACTTATTTCTCCTCTTGACAATTGCTTTTATTGTTGCCTGGGAGGTAACGTATAATAAATTCTTCATGTGGAAAAGCAGAGACAAGATTACCTTGATAAATTTTAACAAAAGATTCATAAAAAAAGATTAAAGACTTATCAAAATAGCTTTCATGTGTTAAATATACCCCGCTGAATGGATGACTGACGAAATTACAATTTTTAAAAGAACTAAAGTAATGTAAGAAAAGCGCACGACATAAAACTTTATTTGTAATGTTTAGGAAAAATGTTAAAATATATTTCACTTTGAATTAAATAAAATAAAAATTTTTAACCTTATTATTTTTATCTGGAACACATTGACTGACAAAGAAATGGTACGAGTTGAAACTTTCCAAGTGAGTAAAAAAGTTTCCAGGTCAGGAATCCAACCTAGTATAATTGTGTACCCATCGTTTAATGAATTCCCTTTATCTGAAGTTTAATCTGTTGAGCTAAATTAAACTGCTGAGTCCTGCATCGAGTCGGGTAACTCGATTTTACCAAACCCCGACTAGACCTGGTGGCGTCGGGTTGACACTAATTTTTTGTTGTTGTTGATGTTGTTGTTGTCGGACGGTTTCTGATCGGGTTGACTTTAATTATTTTGAGTTCGGGTCATGTTTTATTGAGATTTTATTCTTGTGGTTCAGGTTCGGGGTGACCTAATTTTTCATAAAAAAAGTTTAGATTATTTTTTCAGATAAAAAGCTATATATTTGCTAGACCGGATCGCGTCGGGTTGATGCTAATTTGATTTCGTTGTCGGCCGGCTTCCGATACGGTTGACTTTAATTATTTCGAGGTCGGGTCATTTTTTTTGATTGGGATTTTATTCTTGAGATTCAGGTCCGGGGTGATTTGATTTTTCATAAAAGAGTTTAGATTATTTTCTCAGATAAAAAGCGATATATTTGCTAGACCGGGTCGCGTCGGGTTGACGCTAATTTGTTTTCGTTGTCGGCCGGCTTCCGATACGGTTGACTTTAATTATTTCGAGGTCGAGTCATTTTTTTGATTGGGATTTTATTCTTGAGATTCAGGTTCGGGGCCGTCTGATTTTTCATAAAAGAGTTTAGATTATTTTCTCAGATAAAAAGCTACTAGCAGGAATGACCGAGCTAAGCTCGGTCAAAATTAGCTTTGTGTTTATCTCGATATATTATTCCCACTGAATCATTCTTGCTGTTTTAAATGCCAATAGCTTGACCCTGAGACATAGTGACCCGAAATGACCCACTAACATGCGACCTAACACAATGCTCTTCTCGAGCCTGAAAACGATGGAATACAAAATTTAGTGAAAATCGTTAGTCGTTTTCTATATAAAATAAGCTTGACCCACGTTGATTCAAAAACCAACTAACCGAAATTTATCTAAAATGTGAGCTATTTCAATGGTCTTTTCGTATTGTAAAACGGTATAAAAAAAATTTTGAAAAATTATTTGAACATTTTTGAGATGCCGTTAGGTTGATCTCGACCCATTATCACTATAATGACCCACTAATTGAATTCTCTTGAGCATGCGACCAAACCCAATGGTTTTATCTTGTCCAGAAACGGTGTAGTACAAAGTTTTGTCAAAATCTTTTGAGCCGTTTTCTTGATCCTGATTCATTAGGACACAAAATGACCCATTGATTGAATTTTCTTGAACATGCGACCCTGCCCAATGGTCTTTTCATGCCCGGAAACGGTATTATACAAGATTTTGTCAAAATGTTTTGAAGAGCTTTTTAAATACAATCAGCTTTACCCTGACCCATTGTGACCCAAAATGACCCACTAATCGAATTTTCTTGAACATGCGACCTAGCCCAATGGTCTTCTCGAGCCCGAAAACGATAGAATACCAAATTTAGTCAAAATCGTTTAAGCCGTTCATTTAGATACAATTAGCTAGACCCTGACCCATTGTGGTCCAAAATGACCCACTAATCAAATTTTCTCGAACTTGTGACTTAGCCCAATTCTTTTCTCATGCCCAGAAACTGTATAATATAAAATTTTGTGAAAATGTCTTGAGCCGTTTT
Organism: Maratus speciosus; assembly: GCA_963932465.1. Lineage (NCBI taxonomy): Eukaryota > Metazoa > Arthropoda > Arachnida > Araneae > Salticidae > Maratus > Maratus speciosus. Next base: position 207,955,263 of record OZ010793.1, read on the forward strand.
TTAGATATAATTAGCTTGACCCTGACCCAAAATGACCCGCTAATCGAGTTTTCTTGAACACGTTACCCATCCCAATGGTCTTTTTTTGCCCGAAAATGGTTCGATACAAAATTTAGTCAAAATCGATTGAGCCGTTCTCTAGATATAATTAGCTTGACCCTGACCCATTATGACTCAAAATGACCCACTAATCGAATTTTCTCGAACACGAGACCCATCCCAGTGGTGTTTTCGTGCCCGAAAACAGTAGGGTGCAAAATTTCGTCAAAATCATTACAGCCGTTATCTAGATAAACTTAGCTTGACCCACGTTGACCCTTAAATGACCCACTAATCAAATTTTCTCGAACATGTGACTTAGCCCAATGGTCTTCTCGTAATCCAAAACTGTAGAATATAGAGTTTAGTGAAAATCGTTACAGCCGTTTTTTAGATAAAAATAGCTTGACCCACACTGACCCAAAAAGACCCACTAATCAAATAATTTTGAACACGTGATCCATCTCAATGGTCTTTTCGTGCCCGAAAATGGCTAGATACAAAATTTAGTCAAAATCGATTGAGCCGTTCTTTAGATATAATTAGCTTGACCCTGACCATTATGACCCAAAATGCCCCACTAATCGAATTTTCTCGAACACGATACCTATGCCCATGGTCTTTTCGTGCCCGAAAACAGTTGGGTGCAAATTTTCGTCAAAATCATTACAGCCGTTATCTAGATAACTTAGATCGACCCACGGTGACTCAAAAATGATCCACTAATCCAATTTTCTCGAACATGTGACTTAGCCCAATTGTCTTCTCGTAATCCAAAACTGTAGAATATAGAGTTTAGTGAAAATCGTTACAGCCGTTTTTTAGATAAAAATAACTTGACCCACACTGACCCAAAAAGACCCACTAATCGAATATTTTTGAACACGTGATCCATCCCAATGGTCTTTTCGTGCCCGAAAATGGTTAGATACAAAATTTAGTCAAAATCGATTGAGCCGTTCTTTAGATATAATTAGCTTGACCCTGACCATTATGACCCAAAATGCCCCACTAATCGAATTTTCTCGAACACGAGACCCATCCCAATGGTCTTTTCATGCCCGAAAACAGTAGGGTGCAAAATTTAATCAAAATCGTTAGAGCCGTTTTCATGATAAAATTTACATACACACACACACACAATTTTTGCTCGCATTATAGTATAAGATATATTTGCTAGACCGGGTCGCGTCGGGTTGACGCTAATTTGTTTTCGTTGTCGGCCGGCTTCTCATACGATTGACTTTAATTATTTCGAGATCGGGTCATTTTTTTGATTGGGATTTTATTCTTGAGATTCATGTTCGGGGTGATCTGATTTTTCATAAAAGAGTTTAGTTTATTTTCTCAGATAAAAAGCTATATATTCGAACATTAATGAGTATATTACGCATGTTCATTTTCCAAAATAAAAGATAACAGTCATACTAGAGATATAACTGAAGCATATTTTTCATAATTGTATTAAAATATAAATTGATTGGCTCCCATTTCGAATTCAAGCTTAATTATTTCGGTTTCGATTTGAAGTGTGCCAGATTCAGAGTGTGAGAATTTCGGGTTGAAGAAATTTTTTTTTGTCGGTTTACGGTCGGGTATAACTCAACTCATGCAGTACTCTAGTATGAATGAATTACGTTGGCTAGCAGTGTCCAGGGTAGCTTATTTGGTAGAGTATTGTAAAGTTAAGCCAGTGGTCCTAGGCAGCACCGCAGCAACTCTGTTTGGCATTTAAGCGAAAAAAAATTTTCGTTTTTAAACTGATCATCCGTGCATCTGAAGTAATATTTGACGATGCCAAAAATGCGTTTTGGTGCCTAGTGCCAGCGCACCATTCATGTTACTCTTGATGCAGCTGTCCTGGGTTCGACTTGTGGTCTAGATACATTTTTACTCAGTTGAAAATTTAGGATCCATAAGCGCAGCTTCAGCTGTAAATATCCACAAGATTGATTTAGATGGATTGGAGAATTCATAAGTGATCATTTGCTGAATATTTATTTTAAATTATTTACCAGTCATTTAAGTTTATTTACATTCCATTTACCATAAAAAACTATAAATGTTTATAAAAATAGTTATTATAGCATTTTAAATGTACTATGATAACAGAACGACTGATAAGATTAAAATTTTTACAGAGGATAGGGATAATTTAAGAAAAATGCATGTGAAAAAATAGTGATCGTAATGTTTTCAAAAAAATATATTAAGATAGAGCACTCTTAGTCAAGAGAGTAAGGGTGTTCATCGGTTACAGTGAAAGTACTGGATTAAACACTATGTGACTACATTGCACACATTGTGCATTGTGGAGTTCCCAGCTTTGTACGTGTCGCCTTATGGATCATCTGTAACATGACTGTCACATTTGTGTATGGATTTCAAAAAACTGAATAAGAAGACATTAATGTAAAAAGGAAGAAATTTGTGTCAAATCTTGTACAGTAATGTCCCGATTATCCGAGTTAATATGGATCAAGCTTACCTCGGATAAGCAAAAAACTCCATTAAACCGGATTTACACAAATAGTCACCAACTAACTAAAGAGATGAAATATAAATTTTCACTTAATTCATTATTTTTTATGGAGCTAATAACATTTCTTTGATGTACAATTCCGTTACTTTTAAGAAAAATGGAGAATGAAATTGTTTATTTGAAAAAGCCCTTGATAGTTTTTTGTTTTAAACACATGTATGATAATCACTTATAAACAGATAAAGTTAAAAAATGCTATAAAAAGTGATAGAAAATCTTTATTAAGATTGACGATCGTTTCGTTGCATAAACGGCAACATTTTCAAGATCATTCAACGATAGAAAATATTTTCACATAATTTAAAAACAATAAACATAGTAAACAATGTCACGCGACATGATGCATAATGAAAAACATTGTAAACATAAAATTAATTTAAAAGATTAGATTAGCTATTGGTGAGCGTGGATTAATTTTCAAAACAATAACATGGTAAACAATGTCACGAGACAACATGCATAATGAAAAGCATTGCAAAATATAAAATAAAAATAAAATTATCTTGGCAATTTACGAGCGTGGATTAATTTCTACTATTGTTACTAAAATTACATACCATCTCTTTCCAAATTTTAGGTAATTCTATGGACACTGAATCATTGCAAATATTCTTGTTGCGTAAAAATATCTCTATTGATTCTCGGATTATGGATGGTAAAATAAAATCTTGATGTATAAATTAACTTGCTATTTTTAAAATCGATCTGTAAAGATTCCTCGCTTTATAATCTGGCCAAAGCTGTGGTTCTTCTGTTGTATTTGATGTCTGCTATATGTTCTTTGATTCTAGTTTTAAGTTTTCTAGTTGTCATACCTGTATAAAACTGCTTGGTTCCATCTTCTTTGGTGAAAGGTATTTCGTATACTCCCGATAACTGGTTTGACTGAATATGATCTATTTTCTTGCATACTATATTTCTTAATTTCATAGAAGGTTTTGCGACTAGGGAGATATTGTATTTATTGAGTTTATATTTCAGACGTTCGAAGAAACCAGGAAAATATTGTAAAGTGGATAACATGGAATTTTGTGGATTGAAATTTCTTTTCTTGTTATTCTTTAAGCTCTTAATTAATTTTTCTATGGCACTTTCTTTGTATCCATTGTTTCTTACAATATCATATATTTTATTTATTTCGTTATTTAACTGCACGGGGGTACAAACTGTGAAAGCTCTATGAATAGAATGTCTAAGTGCAGAAACTTTGTATGAAAAAGGTGCTTGAGCATTATGAGGGATAATGGATTGACTGGCTATGGGTTTTCTGTAAACAGAGCGTTCTATTCCTTGGTGCGTCTTGATTAGTAATACATCTAAGTAAGGTAGCGTACCATTTTGTTCTATTTCCAATGTAAATTTAATTTTAGAATCAAGGCTATTAATCTGGTTTAAAAAGTTATTGAGCAGGGTATCTGCATGTTGCATGGGAAGTATACGAAATACCTTTCACCAAAGAAGATGGAACCAAGCAGTTTTATATAGGTATGACAACTAGAAAACTTAAAACTAGAATCAAAGAACATATAGCAGACATCAAATACAACAGAAGAACCACAGCTTTGGCCAGATTATACAGCGAAGAACCTTTACAGATCGATTTTAAAAATAGCAAGTTAATTTATACATCAAGATTTTATTTTACCATCCATAATCCGAGAATCAATAGAGATATTTTTACGCAACAAGAATATTTGCAATGATTCAGTGTCCATAGAATTACCTAAAATTTGGAAAGATATGCTATGTAATTTTAGTAACAATAGTAGAAATTAATCCACGCTCGTAAATAGCCAAGATAATTTTATTTTTATTTTATATTTTGCAATGCTTTTCATTATGCATGTTGTCTCGTGACATTGTTTACCATGTTATTGTTTAGAAAATTAATCCACGCTCACCAACAGCTAATCTAATCTTTTAAATTAATTTTATGTTTACAATGTTTTTCATTATGCATCATGTCGCGTGACATTGTTTACTATGTTTATTGTTTTTAAATTATGTGAAAATATTTTCTATCGTTGAATGATTTTGAAAATGTTGCCGTTTGTGCAACGAAACGATCGTCAATCTTAATAAAGATTTTCTATCACTTTTTATAGCATTTTTTAACTTTATCAATTTTTTGTTTGTTAAATGCCAATTTTGCTGGAGACTTTTTTTTTTTTTACTGCAGTATTATGCTACTGCATTGCTACTAATTTCTAAGATTTTTTTCTTACTACTAAAACTTACTAGTAAATTTTGCCTAATTCTATCGCCGAAATCTAACAGTTGTCAACGATTAAAATATGACAAAAATTTTTATTAAATTTTAGAGGTAACATAACTGTACAAATCGGCAGTTATGTTATTCTATTAGTTTCATGAAAGTTGTAGGTGTAGCCTCTTCTTTCTGATCAAAGCATTAAATAGTTTTTTTTTCAATCGAACTCATATATTCTTGTATTGGATCATTTTCTTCTGATAGACAAAAAATAAAAATAAAAAATAAAAAATAAAAATAAAAAGGTCAATTTTTAGGGTTCCGTTCTTAAAAAGTAAAAACGGAACCATTATAAGATCACTCCTGTGTCTGTCCGTCTGTCTGTCTGTCTGTCACAGCCATTTTAATCGTAAACTATGGAATGTTGAAAGTTCAAATTTGGGGAAGTAATAAAGACCATTGACCCACATATTTTCAGATTAATAAACATTCATAAATATATTTAGTAAAAAAGTAGAGGGCCTAATTATGCTACTTGAAAAAAAAAAATCTTTTCTTTGTATATCATGTGGAGTATCCTGTGAAAGCTTTTGTAACTCTGAACTCAAAAATACATTCCTTTTATTTTTAGGTATTATATTTTCAAAGATATTGTTGAAAATGTAGCGCAAAAATATGTTCCCCCCCATCTAATTCCGAATCTACTGAAACTAAAATTATGAAAAAAATTAGAGGTAGTAGACGTTAATATAAACCTTTCCGGAAAATTATAGCGATTACCCTGGGTCACATAGTTTTTGAGTAATTAGCATTTTTCTGTTATACACAAATTTCGATTTACGGGCATTCAGAAAAATTGTTGAGCATCGCTGAATATACCTATCGTTGCAGAAGAATAAAAGCATTGTTGATAATGATTTTCGAAAAAAATCATCGGTAATTAGCTGAGATATTAACCCTTAAAGGTACGGTCAGTTTGGACATACACAAGGACAGGGCGGCGTACTCTACGCCTAGTTAACGACTTTTAATGATATATATGTGTAATGTAATGTCCAGTAATAGTATAAAAGCAATAAATGTCGAATTTTTAAAAACATACTAATTTAAGGAGTCTCGGGACTCTAAAAAGTGGAAAAATGAAAAAAAGACCATTTTCAACATTTAATGTCTTAAAATGTACATGATTTTAAAACACAATTTTAATTGGATATAAGTATGTTCTTTCGTTTCATGTATTTAAAAAATTGCAAGATACAGAATTAGTATTTATAGGGCGCCCGAAACTGTTAGACATTTGTCGAACAAAAAATTGGCATAACAGTTTACGCGCAGGATTACAAAATAAATATTGCAACTAGAATGAAAATTTTGGTGCTTACTTATACTTCAGATTGTAATAATTTCCCTGAACTTAAATAAAGTTGTATTTAAAGCATTTTTATATTTTTAATGCAATGCTGCATTTAGCTAGTACAAAATTTTGAAAATTTCAACAGTAAAATCACCTAAAAAAATATTTTTTTGAACAATAAAAAGGAAATTTTAGGTTCAGTTTATACAGAATAACATGAAATATATGTTTTAAAAATTTCATGAAAAAATATTCAGACGTTTTTGAGGTATCCTGCGCGTTATACCCAAAAACGCCATTTGGAAAATAATGAATTTAAAGTTCCGGAAACGCCGCTTCAGCTATTGAGCGGGTATAATTCTAAAAGCCAAAACTTCTGTTTTAATGGGAATTTCAAGGAAACAATTATATCAAAATATTCAGAAAAGATATGAGTTTAACATCTAAAAAAATTAAAATTTCTTAAATTTTGAAGCTTTAAGAGTCCTGCGACCACTTAATCCTTTCCGGCACGGAGTGATTCTATTTATAAACTTATGAAATAATGAACTGACACCGGAATTTATAAACGAATTTATTAGAAAATGCGAACTTGCTTATTTTCACGTACATTATAAAAGGAAAATTTTAATTAAATATCCTTGATGCCATTTGTCTGTTTTGGAATTAAAATTAGGTGTCCGTTTTTTAAGGGCATCGCCCTCGAAATATTTAATTAGAATGAATCGCATAAATACTTTGAGATTCGCGATAGTTTGGATTGATTGTATCTCTCAATACGCCTCGAGTGACTTTAAAAGTTAATTAAACACGTATCTGGAAAAACGCGGCACTAACCAAGGCGGCGTTGCAACTTTGAGACCTCAATTCGAAGCGCGCTTAGCACAATGCCAAATTTAAACTTTGAACAAAGGTTTTGTTTTAGATACACTGTAGAAATAAAGGTTATTACTACGCTGAATTTAGTTTCATGAAATGCCAAATGAAGTTTAACTATGCACTGCCTTTATTGTCAGTACCGAATTAAGTTCATCATAAACAGATTAGGATAATATTAAAAAAAGAGTTATACGAATAGCTATATTTGATATTATTTAGGTTCCATATCTCTTTGAACTTTCATGGTATACCCGATTACACTTTTCTAATATATACAGTTATACCCAACCCTACGTTATATAGTTTTTTAAAAAGTCAGTATTCTTTTAGAAACTTTTTTTTTTTTTTTATAATACAATTACAAATTCATATATTTATTCTACGGAACCCTCTGTGCGCGAGTAAGGCTCGCACTTGACCGTTTATTTTCCCTATTCTCACCAACGAATCAGAGTTCTAACTTTTTACGGCTTCTCTATCACCTTCACCTAACACTTCATTTATAATGGCTGTTTCATAATAATGGAAGCCATCAGTCCATCAGAAGAAAATAACTCGGTTAAAGCGGAAACTCGGTTAAGCGGAACTCTACTGTATGTGTTTTAAGTTTATGTAAATAAAGATCATTCGAGACAACAGCTGTAGCAGATAAAGGTCTCAAAACAACCCGCTCTAAATGACTAATGTCTATGTTAAGATACTTATTTCATTTAACATAATAAAATGTGGAGTAAGTTCGGTTTCAGCTGAAGCTGTATTGAAGATTTGATAAATGATCATTTGTTGCATATTTTTTTTTTTTTTATCATGTACGATTCGTTAAAGCTTATTTACATTTATTTTGTAATTAATAGTAGTAAAATATGAAATTAGTAACTAAATCTAAATTTTTTATACATAAAAGCAGTGATCAGAATATTTTTAGTTATTAAGTTTTAAGAAAAGAGTCATAAAAAACGATAAATGTTTATAAAAAATAGTTACTGTATGTTAATTGTACTCTGTTGGCAGAATGGCAGACACGATTATAATTTGTAATAAAAAAGGGGATAATTTAATAAGAATTCATGACACAAAACATTGCTTGTAATGTTAACAACAAATTAACTAATTGAGGAATTAATTAATAAAAAACATAAAGAAATTCAAATGATATCTAACAAATTCGGAATTTATTAACAAATAATTATAATATTTTTACAATATTTCATCAAATATTTTTTTAATTACAAATAAGTGAAATATTAATTACATTTAAGGGGACAGTACACCTTTAACGGTCATAAAACATGCGAAATTTGTCTTGAATTTAGCAATTTTCTATAAAAAAGATAACCACTCTAGCTCACCACTAGAGAAGCACAAAATTTTTAGAGTCTATTTAGGTGATATTGAACTACGTTTAATTTTTTTTATTTGGATGTATTATAATTTTAAAAAATTCAAGGGGGGGGGGGATTTCAAAGTGCTATTTAAATTTTTACAGTGGATAACACTTGACGATAACACGATATCTCATGCTAATTTCATGATATTTGCATAAACTTTATCTTAAATTAAAGAAAACACTCTAGTCTATAATTTGAACTAGGATATTTGTAATCGGTTAATTAGATAAACGGTAATTAACATTTAATTAAAGGAATTAGAAAAACTATGAATTTTTACATGTATTCAATCACATTTCTAGTTCATTTTCATGATAATATAAATATTTATGTAGGGCGAAAATTTTAAAGCTCTTCTTCAAACAGTTTTGGAGATATGCGCTCAAGAGTACAAAATGCCAATTTTGAGAAAAAGCCGTTTAAAGGAAAAATTGCATTTTTTAAATATAAAATTTATAATAAAGGAAACAAAACTACTAATTATATATCGTATTCTGTATTAAAAACAAAATTAAATGCTAGTTAAAAATGATAAATATAAAATTATTTGTAAAATGCTGCAGAATATAGGAACATGCTTAAAAAAATAAATAGATGTAATTTGTAAAAATGTAGCATTTACTATTGCAAAAAATTAATTTTAGACATATAACTTAAAATTTTATTTAGCTTTGATTGTAAAGTGAATTAAATGTTCGCGTTTTTAAAACTAAATTATTTAATGTAAAATATAGGCCATTTTATAGGGATTCTCGTATTTCGATATCTGGTTCACATACTTTGCTTCAAAAAAATTCGGATAGTTTACTAAAAAAATGTATTAATGCCAATAAATCCGCTTTCTAAACTGTCAATTGAAACAAAAGTCATAATCAAATTGACTACTTTTTAGTTTTCTATAAGATGAATTAGCACCTTAGGATATATTTCTATCATCGTATTTTGTATAGCGATTACCATTAAACTGACTCCTTCTTCGATGCTGTTCTGAAGCACATTTTGAATATTTTTTTCATTAAAAAGCTAATAAACACTCAGAAGTAGAATACTATTACAAAATCAGGAAAGTGTTGCTCTCGGGGGGAAAAAAAGTTTTTTTTTCAAATTTAAGCCCTTAATAGCAAATAAAACTTCAAACAACTAAGCAATTTTGCTATCAAGTTTCAGAGTAAAACCATGAAAATAAACAAATTTGGGGAAAGTGGAAGTTGAACTTAGTATTTTAAAGCTTTCTTATTATTGTTTAAGGTATTTAACCAATAACAATTGCGGCATTTTAGCATATTTCCAAAGTTGCGATAATGTGAAAGCACGAAAACAAAATGTAAACAAGCCGCCATGACGTAGGGCTTTTAATTCGGAAATGAAGGGGTGATGTCTACATTTTTTTTTATATTTCAGTAAATAATTATCACACAGTTAAGAGATTGGTATCAACTTATTCAGAATACAATAACCTTTCTAACGATGTAAAAATAAACAAAAATCGATTTTTGACCATTTTAAAAGTATACTGTCCCTTAAGAGTATATAATCACGTATTAAGAATTTCTATTAACATTTTCAATAGAATTTATCTTCTTTGGAGAAACATTGTGAAAAAAAAAAATATTACATAAGAAAAAGCATTTGTAATTATCAAATACAAACTTTAATACGTAATAGTTTCTCAATAAAAATTTAAAAAAAAAATAAAGTAGAAAAACTATTTGAGTCAGAGATATCATCATGTGTATTAAGAACTTGTTCCTATCTAGTGAATATTCTTTAAAAATTTAATATAATCATTAACAAAACCATTAATAAGTAAAATTATCCATGTGATAAGGCTATGAGAAGACAATTTATGAAAACTATCAAAATAGTTTAGTCCAAACAATGTATCTTTTAAATAAATAACTATATCCTTATCCTTAACTAAATGAGAATGGCAATTACTTTCAATTAACATATATATTTGTCCAATTACAGTTTTAAAACTTATAAAATAGAAGAAATAGATATATTTCAAAATACGATCTTGTACAGTGAATAACCTTCAGTTTTTATTCACATTATCGTATTATTTTATAGCTTTTGTAATATATGTAAATCAAAGCAAAATCAAGCTGCAATTAATAAGTTACTCATACGAAAAAGGTATAAAAAAGAGAGTTCAATAAAGTTATACAAATCTTCCTTGAATCCATCCTCTTTATTTAACACATGCACACTATTTAAATACTACATAATTATATTTAACATTTAAATGAATAGTTTTTTTTTTTTTTTTCTAAATGGGAATGTCTAAATAAAGAATTACCGTATATACTCGCGTATAAGTCGAGAAATTTCTGACGATTTTCGCTAAGCAAAGTTAGGGGGTCGACTTATACGCGAGTCAGTTAAAAAAGCAAAAACAAAAACTTCGAATACTGGAAAATTAAGCCCTTTTTATGTGTACGAATAAAAATATAAGGTACTTGTTACTTATCCCGTTGACCAATTTCGCCAAATTATATAAATCAACAAACCACTCGCCAAATTACACAAATTGTCATAAGTTTCATTTTAAATAACGAAAGAACAAATAAATTAGTATAGCATTAATAAAAATACAAATAAAACGTCGAAATAAAAATCACTTGATGACGTAAATACTTGTATCTCAAGTGAATGTGACATTTACGATCAACCATCATTGGCATTTAATCTTACAATTTTGCGAAAGTAATTTGGTCCATAGGATAACTAACAAGTACCAAAAATAATACATAAAATGTACAAATAATAATAATTTATCGTTTAAAATTTTCAATAACTTGTTTTGGTTTACTTACTACCTTTTCGCATTGGCAAGTGAAATCTTTGGTTTGATTTTGTGCAAAATTGAAGTAAAAAATTAGGGGATCAATTTATACGCGGGTTTTTGATTTTTCCAGAATTTACTTTCGAAAGTTAGGGGGTCGACTTATACGCGAGTATATACGGTACTACTAATAACACTAGCCAGCAATACCATTTATAGTTGAAATACACGAAACAAATGTGCTATATCCGAATACGCGATTTAATGGAGCCTGATATAGCGAGCGGTTACTGTATTTGATAATATGATCTTGTATTGCATATGTCAGGGGTGGTAAACATTTTTACGCATCCGTGCCAAAATTTCACAAACAATATCTATCAACATTTGAGGGTGCCAAACGTTTACATAAAAATATACAGCAGCATACGTTATTTTTATAAAAAGATTAATAAAATCACCCACTTTTATGCATGAAATAACTAAGAATAAAAGTCCAAAAGTGATTTTCTTGTATATTCGAATCACCCATTAATTTAATAAAATTTTGATTTGGAAATTTGATTTATTTAACCCTTTCCGGTCGAGTGTGGGCAAATAGCCGCTCAAGCCTTATATACATGATTTTATTTTTATATTCTATTCGCACCACTATATTTTAAAACGGTTATGCGAAGAGATTGTACATCATAATCGTTCCATTTTAAAAGTACATTTTTTTGTAAATTTCTCTTGCACACATTGCATAAGTATAAATAAAAATATTTCTCTCTATTCTTAAAAAAAAGTAACTAACGCTGTCACCGCCGCTGGTAATGATTTTTTTGTGGCCTGAGATCTTTCTATGTTAACATTAAGAAAAATATTGCATATAAAAATATGAAAATTTGGTGGTATTATTGAGAAATCTTTGATAAGCACGCTAATGCAGACAGTTTTCAAATCGAAGAATTATTTTAAGATATATTTAATGTCAAACTTGGTCAAAATCGTTCCATTAAAAAAAATTTATAGGAGCAAAAGCTATACATAGGAATTTAATTATTTTTTGGATCATTTTATGCATTAGAAGTTTACAGTGTGCAGATAGCATTTATTTTTTTTAATTATTTGATTTATTATTTGAGGTTTTATTTCCATTTTAAATTCAAATTTCCAACATTTCGAGAGAGAGTTTTTACATATTTTAGAAAAAGGTATTATTTTAAATTGTTGCCAATTTTAAAAACAGGGCAAAGAATAATATCTCCTTCAAATTAAACATTTATTTACGCGTGGCTATTATAAACAGAAAACGTTTTTCAAATAAGAATTAAATGATTACTTGTTAAAAGCAGAAAAATATTGAAAATTACGTTATAAGAACTATATTTACACTTGAATTTTAAAAGAGAAAGAAAATTTTAAAATTCATTATTATGCGTTAAAAGTCGTAAATGGAGGAAATTACGTAATATGTAAAATGACCAAATAATAATGCAAAACAGTTTAAATTTTAAAATGCATTTGCAGGAGACATTTACACGTTACACACGTTTTTTTCGCCAAGAACTTAACGATCACAAACATCCCAACCTTCAATTGTATAAAGTTCTTATTATCCTGGGCTCACTTGATGTCTTCAGTCATTGACGATTGATCATCATCTTGAGGAACAATCTCCTGCACTAACTCTTCACTGTGTTCGTCAGATTGCTCGTGCTCTGCATCTTGTTCGGGTTCTATTCCTTCTTCTGGTGCTACACCTTCCTCTGATTCTGATTCAGATGTGTCATAATAATTGAAAAACCTCCGATTTGAAGAAAAATAATGAAAGAATCTAAGCAAATGACAAAATTGTAGATTGGCAAAGTTGTCCCATTCTTTCCGAGATTCCTGGTGCAACTTTGCAAACTAATATTATCAGCCATAAAAATAACATTATATCAAGTTCCAAAAGAGATTTTGAAAGCTCATTATATACTTTATCAGACAAAATAGGCAGTTTTCACTTACGTCCGGATTAGAAAGTTGAAATGAAACACTTTTCAAACGTCCAAAATCACCTGTTTCACAGTTACAAAATATTTTCACTGATAACGGTCATAAAACAACTGATAAGACAAAAAACGAGCGTCATACAGTGTCTTTTTGTGAAAGGAAAGCACTAGCGCCTATTTTAATTAGATCTGGAACTTCCTAGAGCGCCAAACAAAAATATTTTACAAAAAGTGGCAAAGTTGTCCCGGTTAACGGTATAAAATTTTTATTTTTTGCGTGCCAAAGAAATTGCCATGCATATGCCACCTTGGGCCTAACTTGTGCCACCTTGAGCACGCGTGCCATAAGTTCGCCAATCCTAACGTAACTACTTCTGTTATTATTCATTTATCATACTATTTTATACCATTTGAAAACTTTGCAAAATCATGAACAAAGTCAATCTGCAATTAATAAATAAAGTTACTGATGCGAAAAATGCTATAAGAAAAAGTGTTTGTGAAAATTATGCAAATGATATACCCTAAACAATGCATCATTTAAATAAATGATTAAAGTTAACCTTTAAGCGAATAATATTGCTAAATGAGAATGACAATTATTTTTTATTATCTAGATTTTCTTGATATAACAGACACGCTTCTTTGATTTTCTTATTTTGTATGCATTATTCAAAAGTTTTGAGCATTCATAATGTGGCAAAGTAGAAAACTGATTCTTAGTCAAGTTAATGTAATCTTTTAATAGGCTATTTTTCAAATGCAGCAATTTCTTTAGAGGTTTTTCTTATTCATTAGTCATTAGTCATTATTAACGTCAAGATTTTGTTGCTCAAAAAGTAAACTAAAATAAATCATTTAGTTATAAATACAGCTGAACTCGGATAAAATCAAACGAGCCGGATTAAAATCAAAGTATCGAATAAATTGAACTGTTTATTTTCTGCGAATCGCAACATATTCTAAGAAAATCGTTATAGCAAAGTCTGCTTATAACGAATACTTATAAGCGTTTTCCACTGAACTTTATTTTCTAACTATTTTCCTAAAATACATTTTTATTATATTTTATTATATTTTAACAAATTTTGTTTTCTTGTAATAATATCTTTTTTATATAATCTTCGTGTTTAATAATAAGGTGAGAAAAGTAATTTTCAATAAAATACTCATTTATAACGTACTAGCATATATATTTTTTTACTTCTCACTTTTTACCATGTATTATCAATTCTAATTAAATAAGTTTAATATTTTCGCAATGTGAAATGCTTACGTTAAATGTGCATTTTGAAAGATAATTTAAACAACAATTATAAGAGAAAACCACGAACTCTCATGTTTTTGTTTTGTTGATTTAAACATTTATTGCTGAAATATTATAATAGAAACCAGAAAAATCATAACAGTTATAAATGAAAAATGTAAAATAATATCCAAATTTATGGTGATACATAGAAATGTACTGTAATGTGTTAATATACTTTGTAAAGAAAAAATTTTAAACGAAAAAATTAATTTTTTTTTTACTTGTAATCAGAAATGTTAGCCTCTCTCAAAAGATATAAATTCAATTTAGAAAAAGTAAGAAAATAGTTAAATTTTGTGCATTTTATCGAAAAAGAGTTATAGCTACTAAATATTGATATTCCTAGACTTTTATGAGAAACATTATTTGAACTAATGGATTTGTAATTAAAAGAAACTTTTTTGTCATTAGAAATTCTTTACTCTTTCAACAGATATAAATATATTATTATTTAGTTAAACTCTTACAATCTTTATCTTTTTATTTAACAAAAGTCAGAAAATATGAAAGTTGACACATTTGATCAGCAAATATAGTTATTGATATACCAAAACTTTAATAAGAAAAAGTTTTCAACGAAAAAATTAATATATATATATTTTTTTACTTGTAATCAGAAATATTAGGCTCTCTCAAAAGACATAAATTCAATTTAGAAAAAGTAAGAAAATAGTTAAATTTAGTACATGCGTTCGAAAAAGAGATATAGCTACTACTAAATATAGATATTCCTAGACTTTTATGAGAAAAATTATTTGAATTAAAGGATTAGTAATTAAAAGAAACCTTTTGCTAATTAGAAATACTTTGCTCTTTCAACAGATTTAAATATTATTATTTAGCAAAAATCTTACAATCTATAGCTTTATCTTATTATTTTAAAAAATTCAGAAAATATGAAAATTGGCACATTTGATCAGCAAATAGATATAGCTACTGATGTATCAAAACTTTGACAGGAAAAAGTTTTCAATTAAAAAATTAACATATTTCTTTTGAATTGTAATCAGAAATATTAGCCTCTTTCAAAAGATATAAAATCAATTTCGAAAAAGTAAGAAAATAGTTAATGTTACATATTTGATCGATAAAGAGATATAGCCACAAATATTAATATATCCAGAATTAGATAAGAAAAAGTTTCAACTAAAGAATTTGTAATTTAAAAAAATATATTTGGTAATTAGGCATGTTTTCCCTTTCAACAATTGTAAATAATATTTAGAAAAAGTAAGCAAATAATTAAAGTTAATACATATATGATCAAAAAATAGATATAGCTACAAAATATTGATTTTCCTAAGCATAGACAAGAAAAAATGTTTCAACTAAAGAATTAATACGAGGACTGTTCAATATAGAATGAGCATAATTTTTTTTATTAACATACATTTTTGCACACAAATTGACTTTTATGTTCCATTGTTCGCTTCATGTGTAATGAATACATGGTAATTCTTTTGTTCATTTATTTCCAGTAATACGTCAGTGGCAACCATGAAAGTTCAAATACTGACAGTATCGCCTACAGGAACGATGGAGGGTATACGCAATGAGCAAGTGTGCTCTTGCCTGATGGAAATTTTGCTTTCTCCTGAAGAAATCGTCAATCGAAACGTGTTATTGCAATAGGGGATTCATCTCATGTTCATGTAACATCACCTTCAATTTCGAACAACCTCCACGCGAACGTCCTGTTGTTCGAGTATGAGGAGTCTCGGAATTCAAGGCCCACAGACACGTCTCATGTTAACTTTTATGTTACCAACGTGTGGATGGCACGCCATTATAACTGCAATATTTTTAACTGTTCTAATATCTAACAATTTTCTCTGACAATAATAACGACTATATTATATTGACTTCTGTAAGCCCAGTTACAGAAACTTCACGTCCATATTTCATTGAAGATGATTGTTTTTCTCTTTCTTAACCCTTAATTGCATGAATTATTCTTTTAGAATTGTGTTTTTTATTTTTATATTAAGGATTAGACACCAGAAATCTTAAGATGAATTTTTAACTTTATTTAGTAGCATATTTTTGTAAATTTTAGACGATTAATATTTCTATATAAATATAGTGGTTGTAAAAACTTAATTTATGTATTAAAGATTAAATAAAAAGGTGATGGAAATTTACATCACTATGCAATTAAGGGTTAAGCATTTCAAACCATCGACTGAAGATTTTTCTGACGAAAGCAAAATTTCCAGCAGGCAAGAGCATACTTGCTCATTGCGTGTTGCCTCCATCGTTCACATAGGCGATTCTGAAAGTATGTGAACTTTCACGGCTGCCACTGACGTACTACTGGCGATAATAGAACAAAATAAATACCACGTATTCATTATATATTAAGCTAACAATGGAAGATAAAAGTAAATTTGTGTGCAATAAAGTATGCCAATAAAAAAATTATGATCATTCCTTATTGAACAGCCTCGTAATTCAAAAGAAAAATTTTGGTCATTAGAATTGTTTTTCTCCTTCAACAGTTGTAAATATTATTGAGAATAAGATCAGAAAATAATTAAGTACATCTAATAGATAAAGAAATATAGCCATAAGATATTGATCTCTCGAGACTTACATAAGAAAAAAAATTTCAATTAAAAAGTTAGTAATTTTTAAAAACGTTTGGTCATTAGAAATATTTTTCTCTTATAACTAATACTATTGTAGCATGCACTGATGTAAATATTGTTTAGAAAAGTCAGAAAATTATTAAAGTTAGTACATTTAATCGATTAAGAGATATAGCTATAAATGTTGACATTTTGAGACTTAGATATGAAAAATAATTTAATTAGAAAGTAATTTTAAAAAACATTTGGTCATTAGAAAAAAATTTCTTTTATAACTAATACGGTTGTAACAAGTAATGATGTAAACACTGTTTAGAAAAGTCAGAAAATAATTAAAGTTAGTACATTTAATTGATAAAGAGATATAGCCACAAAATATTAATATTTACAGACTGATAAGAAAAAGTATTTCAGTTAAAGAATTAGTAAATTAAAACAATTTTTGGTCATTACAATTGTTTTCCTCTTTCAACAGATGTAAATCTTATCAATTAGCAAAAGTCTTAAAATAATTAAAATTGATATATTTGATCGATAAGGAAGCCTTGCGTCGACCTTCTCAACTTATCTGCATGTGGCCATGAGTTTGTAACGCTCTAGTGACGCTTGAATTCAAAATTCAGATTAAGTATTTTATGGGAAATTTTTCAAAAGAGTATAGTTAAGAATCTCAGTTTTAGTTTGTCACAGTCTATCGCAGTAAGAATTAACTTCAAATTTGTATTTCGAAATCAGAAATATTCCCTTTAACTACGCAGGTAGCATACATTTTCAACCACAGTTTTTTTATTGGATTTTTTAACCTTTATTTAATCTCAGATAATTATTACAAATTTTGTGATTAAACGTTACCAGTTCTGCTATTTAAACATTTAAAAAATGTTTTCTTATCTGAAATTGTGGTAGAAGACTCCATGAAAATTCTAAGGAGCATACTCACCTTGATTACAATATCTTTAATCATATTTACCATGTCTCCCGATTTTTAGTGCCACTAATTTCTAACAGTCGGTTTATTTAATCGCAGAATTAATTATGTGCTTAGGACTGTTGAAAATTAGTAGCATTCAAAAATCCAGAGACTTGGCAATTTATTACATACTAGGGAAATTTATATAAGCTACTGGGAATCTTGATACTGCCGATACATATCGTCATGCTTTATTGTTATATTTCTTTTATATGTTATTCAAAAAAATTTAAATATTAAGCACGTAACTTAAGAGGCTACTTCACTCACGCGAAAACACCCGTTCGCTAATGGAAGGATTTTTTTAAGACATCTCGTTTGCATTTCAATATTTTTAAACGATTTTTTTTTTTTTTTTTTTTTGATTGATTTGCATAAAGGCCGTTTTTTTTTTTTTTTTTTTTTTTTTTTTTTTTTTTTTTTTTTTGCTTTTTCGATTTTGTTTTACAGTTTTTTTTTTTTTTATTAGTATACTTTTATTTTCGGTAAAGGTTTCGAAAGTGAAAGTATTCTCGTTAAAAAAAACCTGCAAAGAAAAACGAAAAAGTAAAAAATGGCCTTTGTACAGATCGACCTCAGCTACTCAATGCAAAAAAAATCATTTAAAAATATTGAAATGCAAGCAGGCTATCTTAAAAATAAAATTCGTAAGATTATCATTAGCGAACTTGTCTTTACGCGTGAGTGAAGTAGCTCCTTAACCCGTATTTTACTACCATCCTGTATAGAGAACTATTCAGATTCAAAGAAAAAAATTATCTAACATTTTAAAAAATTATCTAACATTTAAAAAAATTATCTAACATTTAATAAATCCAAGATTATCTTTCATACAAATAATTACCAGGAAGTCATGATAAGAGAATCTATTGAAATAATTGCTAATAAAGATATAGCTTGCAACGATGCTCTATCATGCGACATCCATGGAGTTTGTAAAGAATTTGCTGGATAATAAATGAAAGCTTGTTTTGTTAGAAATTTGAATACCTTTATCTGGCATCTTATCTGCCGAATCACTGTTAAATTACAATTATCTCTACTAGACGATTCTCAAATAAGCACAAATAAAAATAACAATATTTAAATACCCACTGAAGACGTCCATGTGATGGCGGAAAAAGTTTTGAATTTTTAATGGTTTTTAATGTATTTTTAGGATATTTCTAATGTGTTTTAAATAATTTTATATTATATGTAAGCACCTGCAAGAAATTTTAATGCATTTATTTGTGCTTTTTTATATGAATTTTAATTATATTAAATTATTAAAATTATTTATTTTAATTATATTAAATTATTAAAATTATAAATTTTAATTATATTAAATTATTAAAATTATAAATTTTAATTATATTAAATTATTAAAATTATTAATTATTAATATTTACTCAAGGTGAATTTAGAACTAGAATATTAAATTTCATAAGGTTTAAGAGACATTGTTAAAGCAGTAGCACAGTGATAGAGGGGGACAGATGGTTGAAAATTCAAACACCGCCCCCCCACCCTCACCTTCCCACCGAGAAAAAGGTGACTCCAGCTACAATAAAATTTATGTGATTTTACTGGAAAAATATTTTTTTGACACATTCAAAGTTAAAATCTTAGTTTTGTGCAGAATATTAATCAAAAGAGCGCATAAACTACTAATTTATGTTTTTTTTTTTTTTTCTGTTTTAAAATAGTTTATTTCAGATTCATTGTTGATATGCAGGGTGATTCAAAAAAAAGTTTACACAATGACATGGCAAATCAGGCATACAACAAAGATAAAAAATCACATGGGAACATCGGGTCGCAAAACACTTATTTAGTCACAAATACAGGGTCTTTCATTCAAACTGAACCCGGGATGATGGTAATAATTTCGAGAAAAAAATAAAAACATTGTAATGAAAATGAAACGATATGGACCTTGTTTTGTGTGAAATGTAATAACATCACGAAAAGATGTGGAAAAACATGTTGCTCAAACAATCGATGATACTATATGAATTGATAATCACAGTCCAAAATGTGGGGCGTCAAGTGCATACTGCTGACGCATATAATGCAAACACTTTTGTTTGGTGTTATCACATTTACAACAAAGGTGAGAATGTCTGTTAACCCCTTTGAGAGGCGGTGGGATAAAATACATCCCACCTAATTTAAACAACATTCTCACTAGAAAATTTTAACTAAATTTTATATTTTTAACTTTGGAGGAAAACCATTGAAAAATTACTTTTTTTTATTTAAAAATATTTTTTTTTCTATTATTCCGGTGACAATTTAATATTTAGAGACATTTTTGCTTGCCCCTCAACGGGTTCAATGTTTTATTATAATATACTTCAGTTTTCTGAAAGTTATTACCGTCAATCCAAATTGAGTTGTAATGAAACACCCTGAATTTGTGACTAAATAAGTGGTTTTCGAGCCTATGTCCCTATGAGATTTTTTATCCTTGTTGTATGCCTGATTTGACACGTCATTTTGTAAACGTTTTTTTTTTTTAATTACCCTGTAGTTTAGAGATGAATTAGGATTTTTTTTTTTTTTTTTTTTTTTTTTTTTTTTTTTTTTTTTTTTTGTCCGACGATTTGAAATTTGAACCCAACCCAAGCCCAAAGATTTTGCGTCTTTAGAGCCCGATCCTGATACCAAAAGTACACTGTAGAAAATTGTTCACATTTTTTTCTTTTTTTATTGTTTCAAGATTAATTCTATCACTTAAAAATCTCTTCTTGTATAAAGGCAAATATTAGCCTTAAACATTAACTCATGATAACGTTTCGTAATTTTCATGTCGCTGAAAATCTGTTTAACGTTTGTGACTAAAAAACTTCGATTTTTTAAATATTTACTAAGATGTTAGAATACACCCTTTTAAGCATGTAAAAAATAATTTAAAATTTTTTTAGCAGAATATATATATATATATATATAATAAATTTGAAATCACAAATATATGAAGAAATTGATAAAGTTCTAAAGATGATTTAGAAATGAACTATTATATATATAGAGAGAGAGAGAGACTAAAAGATACTTTTTTCACATCTGCAAAAAAAAGAAAAGAAAATTACAAACTTTGCATAGCCCCCACCAGTAGCCGAGAGGTTCTGCTCCCAAAACTGGTAGACGGGAGGCGCTGGGTTCCATCCCAATCGCGCCCGTCGGCCTAATCATTCGGAGTTTTCCGTAGTTTTCTTCGAACCTTGGATTTCCTTGCGTAAATACGGGTCAGGTTCCCTTAGAAAGACAACCACGGAGGGCACCCTTGGAGCCCATGTCCCTCGTGCAGATAATTGGCAGTCATAAACAACACCAACACAAACTTATCATAAGTAATGTCAATTTCCTTATACAAAATCATAAAGTATACGAATTTACCTTTGTAAAAAAATATTTTTTGGGAAGTCTTTTAATTTGACAAAAATTACGAAGTTCACTTTAGCAATAATGATGCAAAACTGCTCGAATGACGAATAAAACTGTGGCATGAAAAATTAACTCGGTATCGCCGTCTATTGAGAATTCGATGAACAATTCATATTAACTACTATGTTGGAAGATAGCAACAATAAATAAAATCGTCTTTAAAAGACCAGTATATAAGTAACATTGATATTTGGATATGTGGCAGATATGCAATGTGGTGATAAAAAGGGTTAAAATTGCAAATTCGATATTTATACCTGAGCACTGACAGAAATCTACAAAAGTCACAGTTCTTATTCTTTTAAAATATCATTGTGCAACTATGGCAAAAAGACATGAGTTATGATTTCCAGTAATTTTGGAAAAGGACTTCAAAGAGAAAGAGAGGATAGACAAGGAATATTCCACATCTTCTTTATACTACTAACATTGACCTTGTAAAGGCTTCGGAATCAGATAGAATATTTCTTCTTATATTACGTACTGTGAATAACACTTAAATTATTTTATAAACTGATTTTCAAAGGGTTGCAAAGTACTGTAAGAAAATTAAACCACTCTTGTTTCTCAAATAGTTTTTCAAGTTTTTTTTCTTCCCTGTTCAATTTGTGAATAAATAAAATTTTCGCTTTGAGTCCGAGCCCTAAAATTGATATAAAAATCGATCCGGGCTTGTCTCATCTCTAATATAGGTCACTCAAGGGAATATTCAATGTAAAAATAATGCAACGCACCTCTAAGTTGATGTGAAAAATTACAACCAATTTGCTTCTACAGGTCATGAAACAAACATGCGGTTACATGTTCTTTTTCCAATTTGTGAGTAAATAAAATGTGTACTTTGAGTTCGAGCCTTAATACTGATATAAACAAGTAAGAAAAATCACGCGTTAACCATAGATTAGGAAGCACTTCCCAACACTTCCTGAATGCTTTAACAAAACTTCGTTATTTAGTGAAATAAGGTATATAAGATAACTAAGTAAACATTTTAGAAAACGCTTAAAACATTTGAAAAATTGATTTCAGCAGTTACCGTCCATAGCAAATATGAATTTCAATTATTTTGAACAACCCTGTATTTGATCTGTATGTTGATATATATACTATATAATGGGAAAATTTAGTTTAGCAAGAAAACGTATAACAGGTTGAAATTTCTCTTTCAACAATTTATACTAATCGATGGATACATACTTGTATGCTTTTGTACAACCCTCTAGTTAACCTAGTACCTTTATTACACGCCACTATTTAGCTAAAGTTTAATTCAAAGTAAAATACCCTTAAAACTACTGAAATCACATTTTCAGAAATTATCATTTATAGGTGGCTATGTATCCAATTCTTTGCGTGATCCTGAATGTCATTTTATCTATGTTCTACAAACATTTCTTAGTAAACTAAATTCAGTTCAGCGTAAAAATGCATAACTCATTTAAAAAAAAAACCTTTAAGCAATTTGCAATCATACCCAGTAACCATTACAAATTTTTTTGTGTAGCCCTTTATAGGAATTACAGACTTTATACAAACTATATACTATGCATAAATATAGTGAAACATAAAAGCACATAACATAATTAAAAATACATTTCCAGTAATCATCGCTACTGTACAGTACTTCGGATACAATATAGCATCTGAAATCTTTTTTGTTCCCTGTAGGAAATGCTATGCACTTCGTATTATACATGAAATAAGTTACAGTAAACCTCAGCGACGCATATCAATTTCATTATACATGAAATAATTTAACAGAATTAAAATACGCCGCAAACAACAAACAATTCCCTCCACCCCTATATCATTATGTAACGGAATTCTTTTGCGCGGCCCTGTAAATGAATAATAACTATTCTTTGCACCGCATATTCTACAGAATACATATTTTAGTGCACTTGTTAAATGCATATCAATTTTATTATGTTTGAAAGCATGTAACATCATTAAAAATCATTTTAAACGATTTTTCCCATAGGCCGTAATGTAACAGAAAACTTTTGACTGTCCCTGTAAATGAACTAAACATGCTGGAAATTTCAGTTGAAATAGGGAACGTGCTATGGTAAACATTAATAGCATCAAAAAATTTCAGGGCAGTCCGAGTATATTTACGGGAGTTAGAGCGCAAACAGACGGACAGACAAACCAAAGTCATAAACACTTTTCAACTTTGTTGGAAAGTGTTAAAAACGATACCAACCAATCTCCTCTGTAATATACGTCACTGAAGAGAATAATATTCCATGTAAAAATAATGTATCCCATCATATGCAATCTGAGCTTAAATAAACAGCACTATCGTGGTGCAAAATTATAAACAGTTTGCTTCTATAATTCACAACACAAAGACACAGTTGCATGTTCGTGTTGTTTTCTAAATTATATTTTGCATAGCAATCACAAATAGTGCATAATTATTAAACAAACTTTAATTTGAATGTAGTTATTTAAATATATAATTGCAATTATTTAATTTAAAAATAAACTAATATCAACATATAAATTAATAATAGATTAATTTCGCTTAAAAATAACGAATTTAGTAAATGTCTAAAATTTTCCCATTACAATTCCCGCATTTTTGTGTCAAAACATAAGTACTACGAAATTTTATCACCTTTAGCCCAAGTTGGCTCTGCGCCTCTACTCTAAAGTATAACTAGAATTACTCTTGGAAATTTTTTTACTTACCGAAAACATTGTTATCCCAGAGTTAAATGGTGAGAGAATTACTTTTTTCTGATCATTCCCACCTTTATATACCTGTTAAATAATTCCAGAGACATTTTTCGCGCGCTTCTACAAATTCTATGAATCAGAATCACGTGACACTCCACGGTCTAAGGCACGATATTCGTGAAGTTCTCCCCCCCTTAAAAATTATGAAACTTCTTTCCGTTTGGACTGAGGGATTAAGAGCAAGGTTTGTGACGCCATCGATAGTCAAATTAAAATCGATAAGTACATTGAGATAATGTAAATCAGTAATTAAGATGGGTGACACGAGTTAATGTCTTTCAAATTTGGGAGAATAACAATGTTTCATAACATTACTGAATGTCAATAAAGCGTAACGAAACACTTAATTCAACGAGATTC
Source organism: Maratus speciosus (assembly GCA_963932465.1). Lineage (NCBI taxonomy): Eukaryota > Metazoa > Arthropoda > Arachnida > Araneae > Salticidae > Maratus > Maratus speciosus. Next base: position 207,979,842 of record OZ010793.1, read on the forward strand.
CACTAAGAGATTCTCGGGAAAACCACACTCTAAATATACCAACAACATACAAACAACAGGTCATTTGGTCGGTACCAAATGAAAATATTTCAATTCAAACCAAAACTTTTATCATAAAATAAATAAAATATGAATCACACAGTCTAAATAAGTTAAATTTGAAGCATAAATAATTTCTATTTAAACTATGAAACATTAGTGAAACTTATACTTTGAATGTTTTTGATTTTAATTAAATGTTTTTATATATATATTTTTTTAATTTAATTGCTTTTTAAATGTATTCAAGCCTGTCAAATAGTTTTATAGCTAGTTTAAATAATATTTTAATTCAGACATAAAAATATATATTAAGTATGAATAGTTTTAATAAAAATTCTGGTGTAAATGATTCTATGAAACATGAGTAAAATTCTCGGTATGTTTTGTGTTAAATATTTGTAAAGTGACCAAACCTCCAAGAAATTTAGGACGTCCTCAGATTTTAGGTTTTATTTGCAGTCCTGCAGTTTTTGATTTAAAACAAATACATACATTTCAAGAAGTTTTACCTTCTTGAAGTAGACCGTTCTTTGAAGTTACCTTCTTCAAAGAAAGAAACGGTCAAGTGCGTATATTACTCGCGCTCAGAGGGTTCCATACAATAAATATAGGAATTATTAACTGTATTATTAAAAAAATCGTTGCTAAAATATTAATAAGATTTTCTAAAAAACTATACAACGTAGGGCTGGGTATAGCTGCATATACTAGAAAAGTATGAATGGGTATACCATAAAAGTTCAAAGAGATATGAAGCCTAAATAATGATAAGAAATATTGACAAAATTTATGAGACAAAAAATAGCTTAAAAAGTTATAATTTTTTAAGTCATGAAAGCCTTTAAAAAGTTCCGTTACAAAATTTGCTTACCTCATTTGCGTCTCTGCTACCCAAACCTTTTCATTAATTCTCGTTTTTAATGAAAATCATTATCAACAATTCTTGAATGATTCCGCGTCGATAGGTATTCGAGCTCTTTCAACTACCACGCGGAGCGCCATCAAAATAAAGTTTGTGTGAAACGGAAAAATGCGATTTTCTCAAAACTATGTGACTTAGGATAATCGCTATAGTTTTCCTGCAATGCTTAAATAAACTCCAACTACGCCTAATTGTCCATAATTTTAGTTTTATTAGATTCGGAAATAGGGGGGGGGGGGATATATTTTTTCGGTACGTTTTCCACGATATCTCTGAAAATCAAATACCTAAAATTAAAACAAGTATATTTTGAGTTCGGTGTTACGAGATCTTCAGAACGATTTCACACACGATATAAAAAAAAAGAAAGAAAGAAACGGTCAAGTGCGTATATTACTCGCGCTCAGAGGGTTCCATACAATAAATATAGGAATTATTAACTGTATTATTAAAAAAAAATCGTTGCTAAAATATTAATAAGATTTTCTAAAAAACTATACAACGTAGGGCTGGGTATAGCTGCATATACTAGAAAAGTATGAATGGGTATACCATAAAAGTTCAAAGAGATATGAAGCCTAAATAATGATAAGAAATATTGCAATTATAACTTTTTTTTTAACCTTATCCTAATCTGTTATGATGAATTTAAATCGGTACTGTCAATAAAAGTAGTGCATATTTAAACTGCATTTGGCATTTCATAAAACTAAGTTCAGCGTAGTAATAAACTTTTCTTTTTGCAGTGTAGCTAAAACAAAACCCTTGTTCAAAGTTTAAAATTGGCATTGTGCTACGCGCGTTTCGAAAGGAGGTTAAAGCTGCAATGCCGCCTTGGTCCGTGCTACGTTTTCCAGATAAGATTTTAATTAACTTTTAAAGACACGCAAGACGTATTGAGAGATCCACTCAATGTAAAATAGTCGCGAATCCCATACTATGTATGTGATTAATTATAATTAAATTGGTCTGTTTTTAACAATTTGATATTTATTGCTTTTATATTGCTGCTGGGCTTTGCATTACTCAAATATATCATTAAAAGTTGTTATCTAGGCTTTAAAAGGAGATGGTACATAGAATACGCCACCCCTGACATTATGTATGTCCAAACCGTCTGTGTCTTTAAGGGTTAGGCAGCCTAAGAGAGACCGCTCAGGGCCAGCTAGGGCTGCCCCTTAGAGCTTAGCATCGCTCCGGGTATGTTCCCCGACACATTGGGGCTCGTTTGTCCAGACGTGTCCGGCCGAATGCGGGTGCACATACATAAGAAGCAAACGAGGCGACACCCACCCACCAAGGGCGATCACGCACCATCGATCAAGGAACCCAAAAACTATTTGAAAAAGCAACATAGTGAAGTTTACAAAAAAAAAAAGGCAAATGCCCCTGCCCGCCAAGAAAATTCCTACTTGCGACAGAAGGCGGGAGTAGTCTTTAAGTGTTAATACCTCGGCTAATTACCGACGATTTTTTTTAATCATTATCAACAATGCTTTTATACTTTTGCTACAATAGGTACCTCCCAGCGATCCCTTACCTTTGTAGAATGCCCGCAAGTTGAACTTTGTGTGTAACGTAAAAATGCACTTTTCTCAAAAGTTATGTGACCTAGGGTAATCGCTATAATTTTCCTACAAGGTTTAAATTAACGTCTACTACGTCTAATTTTTTCACAATTTTAGTTTCAGTAGATTCATAAATAGAGGGGAGGGGGACATATTTTTGCCTTACATTTTAGACAATACCTCTGAAAATATAATACGTAAAATTAAAAGAAAAGAAGTTTTGAGTTCAGCGTTACGAAAGCTTTCACACGATGTACAAAGAAAAGAATTTTTTCTTTTCAAGTAACCTAATTAGACCCTCTACATTTTTCCTAAAAATACTTGTGAATGTTTAATAATCTGTAAATATGTGGGTCAATAGTCTTTATTATTTCCCCCCAATTTGAACTTTTCGCGTTCCATAATTTACGAGTAAAATGACTGTGACAGACAGGCAGACACAAGAGTGATCTTTTAATGGTTCGGTTTTCACTTTTTAAGTACGGAACCCTAAAAAAGAAAAAAAAATTAAGTAACTTTATTTTAAATCAAGTAACTTAGTTTTATTTCAATGTTTGAATGATCTTAGTAATTATTCATTAAAATAATGAAAATGTTCTCGCATCTGCAGAGAAAGTTAATGCTGTCAAAGAAAAGTTTTGTCTTGGATGAAAAAATAGTTGAAATGGTGTAGAAATATTTGAACTAGTGAAAAGATATACGTTCGATAAAAATTTTATTGAACGAATCTGATAAACTTTAAATTTATTGTACGCAAATTTTTGAGAAATAGTCGGCCGCCTACACGATTTCTCTGGATTAGCCGGAAAATACTTTTAAATCTAAGTGCATTTATGCAGCTTTACTTAAATATTAAATAAGAGAGTATTTGAGATACAGGAGAGAGATTTAAGATACCTGTAAGAAACGACAAAGGATTGCAATGAAAAAATTAAACAACAGATATTATTATTGCTTTTTTCTAAATCATTAATTTGCAAGCGTTACAAAAGAAAATTTTCTGTTGTCAACATTGTATGTGGGAGAAGTGAACATTTCTGCATTGAAAAAATTACCAAAAATTAACTTAGATCCCGGTTAGATTTTTAGAAGAATATTAAAAAATATGGCTATCCAAAAAATTGGATTTTGCAGAAAAAAAACGAACGAAAGAAGAAGAAATATAAAAGATATTCTATAAAGGAAATAAAAGTCAAGCTCAGCTATTTAGTGAAATATGAATCTATAATAATGATAAAAATAAAATATGCTTTTTCAAGAATTACATTCAGTCTCTTTTTACAGAAAAAAAATTATAAAAAAAATTAATAAAAGAAGAAAAATAAATTTATAAAGCAGGGTAAGCGAAAGGGGTGGGGGTTGCGTTTTGACAATAATTGAGCACTAGCGTTTTATTTATTTATTTTATTTTTTCATACGACGCTGCTCTGTATTTTAGTACAAATACAAACACATGTAGCTATGTTCATTACCTATAGGTGTTAAGAGCTACGGATTCTCAATGACACTTTTTTACAGCTTATTCGCCTTGTTTAACCGTAAAATTATGCGATTAAATAAGGCGAAACTTTCATGAAGTAAAAAATTGTATTAAATTTCCGTGACATTTAGAGACTTAAGATTTATCTATCGCTCCATACTTTTTCAGCTTTTTATACGAGGATTTCTTTGAGAAGAGAAACACTAACATCCTGTATCTTCTAACAACCACTTCCACCCGCTTACTCTATATTCTTTGCGTATGACTTTTTATAATTAAGGCGTTCCGTTTAAGTTTAAATATGGGCTCAAGTGTACCGCAAATATTTCACTATATAGGTGGTTCAGAACTATATGTCAAAAACGTAAATACAGGTAGAGGGGACCTAAATAAGCAGATTTCGTATAGAAATCTGGGTGCAGAAATGCAGTAGAGGGCGCTATTAAGTTCAGTGGATGAAAGCGCTTCGCTGGCTTGAATCGCCATTCCCTCACGGACTTCGAGTAACATGCATCGTTACACCAATGCGGAGCTTGCCGACATGCATTTCATGTACGGGGCTAAGCAAGGAAATGGTTCACAGCCAATGCACGTCCAACAGCTATTGAGCTTGTCTAAACGTTATCCTTTACTGTAGGAGTGCACAACCTTTTTAAGAGAAGGGCCACTTACAAAAGTTTCTGAGTTGTCGAGGGCCACTTTTAGTAACGCAGAGATAATTCGATTTCGGGAAGGTGATCTGTGGACAAAAATCAGATAAAGAAATATGGTTTCAGAGGGGGGGCGGAGTTTTATCCCTCCAGGTTCTCCTATCCAGCCAACATATCTAAGTCAGCTGGCAAGGATATATCAACAGTTTACATTTGTATATACAACAGATATATGCAATGATTATTTAGGAGTGATAATATTCCTTGACTTTATTCGGGGAGTCAATTTGCTTTATTAAATGTGCTAAATGCAAACATAGACATGAAAGTGGCTAGTGCCGAAAAAAATGTGAACTTTATGAACGTACGGGGGGGGGGGGGCTATCAACGAAATTTGCGATTTTTCCGCACCTGATCGACGAAATTTGTGATTTTTTTCGTGCCTGATCGACGAAATTCACGATTTCTTCGTGCCCGACAAACGAAATTTGCGATTTTTCGGCGTCCGATCAACGACTCTGACGTAATTCGCATTTTTTTCCGCAGGAAATTGACGAAATTCGCGATTTTTTTCTCACGATAAACTGACGAAACTCGCGATTTTCCCGCAGCCGATCACCAAAATTTTCAATTTTTCCGCCCATCATCGAGAAAATTCGCGATTTTTCCATGCCTGATCAACGAAATTTGCTATTTTCAGCGTCAGTAGAAAAAACTCGCGAATGTGTCGTGCCCTACCAACGAAATTCACCATTTTTCGGAGCCCAATCGACAACAATCGCGATTTTGTAGTGCCCGATCGACGAAATCTACGATTTTTCCGCACCTGATCGACGAAACTTGCGATTTTCCCGCGCCTGATCTGACGAGATTTGCGATCCTTAGCTGACTCCGAAGAAATTTGCATATTTTCCGACTACATCGACGAAATTTGGGTTAAACTGACGAAATACGCGATTTTTTCTCAGCCGATCAACGGAATTTGAGATTTTTCCGCTCCTAATCGACAAAATTCTCGATTTTTCTGCACCCAATCAAAGAAATTCGTGACTCTTAACACGCTGACGAAATTTGCATCTTTTTTCCCGTGGCCAATTGACGAAATTTGCGATTTTTTCTCGCAACTGAAGAAACTCATTATTTTTCCAAAGCCGATCATCAAATTTCGTAGTTTTTTCGCGCATCATCAACAAAATTCATGATTTTTCAGCGACCAATTGGCAAAATTTGCAATTTTTTCCGCGCCTCATCGACGAAATTCACTATTTTTCCGTGCTTGATCAACGAAATATGCGATTTTTCGCGCCTGATCCACAAAATTCGCGATTTTTCCGTGCCTCATGAAATTCGGATTTCTTAACTGACTGACGAAATTTTCAATTTTTCCAGCGGCAAATTGGCGAAACTCACGATTTTTTCCTGCGACCTATGGGCAAAAATTGCAATTTATTTCCAGTTATAAATTAACGAAATTTGCGGGCCACTTTTGGCCCGCGGGTCACAGGTTGTGCATCCCTACTCTACTGTGTATAATACTGCTTCTTCCACTGCAGGAATTCTGCGATATCTTACAATTCCCATATCAAGTCCGGGAACATAAAAGGATCCACTCGCGCACAACTCCTAATGAAAACTCTCAAATGTTCGGGGGGTTCGGCCGAATCGTACCAGTGAATCTGATTCCTTTGAGCAGCCAATCCATTTCCCCTCAATCCCATACATTAAATGCATGTCGGCAACCTCTGCATTGTTGTAATAAAGCATGTTGCTTGAAATCCGTGCGGGAAATAATGATTCAAGCCATCCTAGCATTCAGAGCATTCATCCGCCGAATTCAACAGCGCCTTCTACTGTCTCAACACTGGATTTCCGCACCCACATTCCAATACGAAATCTGCTTATTTAGATCCCCTCTACCTGCCTTTACATCTTTGACATATAGTTCTGAACCACCCTGTGTATTCAAGTGTGCCATAAGACTAAAAAATAAAAATAAAAACCTGTTTTAAACTACGTATGTTGGCAAAATATCCGAAAAAATTTGGCAGTCTACTTTAAAATAATGTTTTAAAATATTTATATTTCATTTAAAATATTTCATATTTACATACTTAAAAAGTGTAGATTTCAGAATTTCACCTATTCATTATTTGGCAAAAATACGATATAAAGTCGGCACGAAGTCTTTTTGGTACGCATGAAAACCGCCTTTCTCATTTCTAACTATAAAACAAGTTCGGACGTTAAATAAATTATGGATATTGCGTAATACCATGATATAGATATTTCATTATAATATTTTCGCTTCTTTAACCAGCTCAAAGAGCATAGGTAGTACAGCTTGATTTTTTATTAGCCCCGGTATGCTATTTCTTTCTCTCAGCTTATTTTGTGCCGTCTCCAAAAAATAACGGTGCGTTGTATAAGCCAGCCGTATAATAAAGCAGCTGTATCATTGTACGATTAAATACTCTATAGCAATTTTTTAAACATCTAAGCATCGCGCATTCTCACTTTTTATACCGTCGTATCTCTCTATTCTAAAAAGAAGTAACTACCGCTGTCACCGCCGCCGCCGGTTTTGATTTTTTTGTGACCGGAGGCCTTTCTTCGTTAATATTAACAAAAATAATGCATACAAAAATATGAAAATCGGTGGTTTCATACAAAAGTGTTTGATAAACACGCTGATGCAGACAGTTTTCAAATCGAAGAATTATTTTAAGAGTTATTTAATGCTAAAGTTGGACAAAATCGTTCCACTAAAAAAGTTTTATAGCAGCAAAAACTATACATGGCAGTGTAATCATTTTTAGATCATTTTATGCGTTAGAATTTGCCGGAGTGCAGATTGCATTAATTTTTTTATTTTGACTCATTTTTTCAGGTTTTATTTCTGTTTTAAATTCAAATTTTCAGCATTTCTAGAGATATTTTTTGCAGATTTCTGAAAATTGTACTAATTTAAACTGTTGCCAACTGTATAAAAAGTGCAAGCAATAATGTTTGCTTCAAATTAAAAATTTATTTACACGCGACTATTATAAACAGGAAAAAGAATTAAATAATTACGTATAAAAAGCAGGAACTTATTAAAAATTACGTCATAAAAAGTATACACGTGAATTTTAAAAGAGAAAGGATATTGTAAAATAATAAATTCATTAACATGCGTTAGAAGTCTTAGGAGAAATTACATCATATTTACGTCACATTATAGTTATTACATAAAATGAACACAAAATAATATTGCAAAAAAGTTTAAATTTAGAAATTGCGCTAGACATTTATTTGATATTTTGAGAATTAATTTAAAATGTCTCATTTAAAAGAAGTTTCTTTTCGCTTTGTTAAAAAATACCAGGAGACAAAGACTCTCTTAACTTAATTCCTTTTATATTAGCTTATTTTGAAATGTTGTTACACGTGTATACGCATCAAGTTATTTTTATTTCGACGTTTTATTTGTGTTTTTATTAATGTTGTACGAATTTATTTGTTCTTTCGTTATTTAAAATAAAAATTATATCAATTTGTATAATTTGGCGATTGGTTTGGCGATTTATATAATTTGGCGAAATTGGTCGACAGGATAATCAAGTAATACCGCAGCGGATTTGGCGTTAAAATTCCCCAATCAAAGAGAAATGAATAGAAATTCGTTTATAGGGAGATCGCCACTGTTTTTTAAATTATAATTCAATCTTTCAAAATCTTTTTAAAGCCGATCAAATTAGCGTGCATTTAGAGTCTGCGGTGACTGGACGGGGGTTGGCGAGCGTAGCTCGTAGGGGGCCGACCCCCCTAGTTGAGGAAAAAAAAGTACTTTCAAATGCAATTTGTTTGAAAACTGCATCTCCATTTATTTTTGAGATATTAATTTTTTGTAGTTTTTAACGCCATTCGTTTAATTTTGGCAACTCGAGTACTCCATTTCCGTAGAAAGTAAAGGAAAAATAGTTGCAAAATAGCAATTATATCTTTTTGTCGCCATTTTCTCATGAAAACTGAAAAAAATGTAATTAAAATACGTACTATTTTGAAAAAATATAAATGAATTATTTCTGATAAAACAGGGAGCTATTATAAACTAAATTTAGTTTTAGGTATCTATATTAATGTTACAAACAAATGAAGGCACATGAATCATTAGATAGCCGATTTTTTTTTTTGTCGAGTTTCTTGAATGACAATATCCCTTTTTTTTTTTTTGGTTTTGTGTATTATTCAGCGGTAGTGACATTATATGCTTACTTTACTGCAGAAGTGTAGATGCTGCTTAATACGGGATCGCAAATGAGGAATTCTTCAGCGGATGCGGATGACGACATTTTATATAAAAATATAAGCGTGTCTCTTAAGTCTTAAAACTGCAATATGTTTTGTACTATCTATATGTATACATATATGTTTTTGTGTTTTTTTTTCATCGGGGGTGACACTAAATTCTGAAAAAGCAGAATTCCTATTTTCTAGTTTATATTTTACCACTATTACACGAAATATCGCTCACCCGCAAGAAAAGTGACACATTTCGACAAAAGCAAATTTCACAGGAGAGGCAAAAGAAAAATTGCATGATTTTACTGTAACATGAAATTATAGAACTTATCTCTGCATGCAGGAATAAAAACGTGTATAAAAGCATAAAACCCTTAAGAATGAAGACGTAGGATGAGGTTTGGAGGGTTGGGTCATTTTACCTCCCCACACAATCCACCTCTCTTCTGAGGTCATAAATGGACATATAGCGTAATAAAGTGATTTTCCGTATAACTACACCTCCGAAACTTTTTGTGAGGCAAAACAAACCTATTACAGACTTATTAGTGGAATAAAACGCAAAATGAATTTTTGCGAGATGTATCACTTTTCTCGCGGGTGAGCGGTATGAATTTTTTAGGTAGATTTCGTAAGAAATACTACCTATTGCAGTCGTTACCATGGTGCGACTTTTGAAAAATTCCTTCATAACTTTTCATTATAGGACCCCAGGAACCCAAAACCACCCTCACCTAAAAAGTTTATATATCTACCCTATATATATAAAATCCTAATGAAACGAATATATGAAACGGCTGAAATGTGTATCGATTGTTTGAATTGACTGATTAAACAACTGATTATGTTTCACGGCGATTTCTCCTAAAATATGAAATACTTTGCGATGAAATTAACACCAAAAATCAATATTGATCCGCAGATTTCAAAACTGGTATTAGAATTTTTAAATTCGAATTAGTTTTTAAAATATTAATTTTTTTCTAATTCTATATACATTTTTCTAATGATGGCAACTCAAATTTTAATCAAACAGATATTTTTTTTCAGATTTTAGAAAAGGTTACTATTTTAAACTAATTTGGCGAGAAGTTTGGCCTCCCTTAAATGTATGCTAAGAAATGTATCCTGTTACTTTTATTCATAATTCAATTTTTATTTCATTATCATTTTATTTAATACAAACAGAAACATTTAAAATAAATGGCTTTCACTTCTTTATTTTTTTTAAACGAAATGAAAAGGAAAATATTAGGCACAGATGTCATATACGCACCGGGTACCTAATTGGTGCCAAAATGGCATTATTTTGGTTGACATGGTAACCCGGCTATTGTTGTTTACTTAATAATAAGTGTTTATTTACTTTATTTATTTTTTTTAATTACATAAATTGTTTTGTTCTGTAGTTAATTATTTTTTTGGTTATTTTCCTTTAAAAATTAAAAATAATAGAAAATAATTAAAAAATACGGTACTACTTAGTTATTCCATCGACCCATTTCGCCAAATTATATAAATCGCCAAACCACTTGCCAAATTATACAAATTGACGTAATTTTTATTTCAAATAACGAAAGAACAAAGAAAATAGTATAACATTAATAAATATACAAATAAAACGTTGAAATAAAAATCACTTGATGACGTAAAGACGTGTAACTTGCTTAAAGTCAAGTGAATGTGACATTTATCAACCATTATTGGCATTTAATCTTATAGTTTGGTGATCGATTTTTGTTCGACGGGATAACTAAGTAGTACCAAAAATACATATGTAACTGGTATTCGAAAAAGAGGATTTCGCCAAATTTTCGTTAAAAAATCACGCCAAACCGGGTGCGTATATGGCATCTGGCCAAATATTAAAGGATGTAACAAACGATGACATTTAATTTCAACTTCAATGCAATGTTTTAATTTACCACTCGAAAAATAAAAAAAAATGCTAACTGGCGAGTTGAAAAATAGTTGTTTGCGAGATTTGCACCCGGCTAGCGTAACAGTACCAAGAATTCTTTGCGACAATGCTTTTATGTAGTATTATTCGAAAAAAAAAATTGATTTTTTTAAATCGAAATGGAAAACTTTCGGCACAGATGCCACATACGGTCCCATATTGGCGCTATTTTTTTCTGAAGCCAATGTCATATACGCAACGGGTACTTAACTGGTGCCATAGTATCGTTATTTTGCTTTATTTGATAAGCCGGATGTTGTTGTTTATGCTGTTGATCTTTTCCCCAAATTAGCGTCGGAAAAAAATCGCGCCAATATGGGGCCGTATATGATATCTGGGCCAAACTTTCATATGAAAAGTGAAGGGATCAGAGCGTATTTATTATTGGCATTTGCATGACTTGGACTATTATAATATAGATGAAATGATGGCGATAGAATAATATTTGGCGACTTATCACCTGTACCTGGCTAACATTAAATTACCAAAATGGCACCTGGAATATAAAAAGCGAAGTGGTTCGCCCGGAATTCTTGATTATAGTCACATGACTTAGGCTATTGTTATAGAAATTGTTTTAAAAATACCAGGAGATAAAGACTCTGTACACTTAATTCCTTTTATTTTAGCTTCTTTTCAAACGTTTAACTGATCCTCTTTAATGAAACACGAAAACAACCATTGGATATCTTAACAGCAACTGATTCGGCCTTAAATTTTTGAAATCAAAGGAAATTGAATGGAAACCCGTTTACAGGGAGATCTGCACAGCTTTTTTCAGTATAATTCAATCTTCTATAGTATTTTTTAAACCGATCAGATTAGCGTGTTTTTAGATTCTGCGGAGTCTGAACGGGGGGTTGGCGAGCGTAGCTTGCAGGGGGCAGAACCCCCTAGTATACATATATATATATATGTATGTATGTATGCACTAAATTTTGTCCGCACGATAAAAGTCGCAATTATGCACGGATCGTCTTCAAACTCGCCAACAACTTTGAGATGGCTAATATCTCGACGGGGATTGAAAATGGGCAAAATCGGCCCAAGGGAATGGAAATGGGGAGTGTTAAAAATTTTGAATACCGTCTTAACACGATTCTGATAAAACCAGCTCTTACACAACGATGACAGGAAAAAATAAATATTTTTCATTATAGCAGTTGCCAACAATTAAAAAAACAAACAATAAAATTCTCACCACAGCGATTGTTTTTCTTTTGCAAGATATTTCACGTGAAAAAATAAATTAAATAAATAGTTTGACGAATTGAAAACAAATTGAATATTACGTCATAAGTTTTCTAGAGCAAGATTTCAGAATGAAAACTCAAAATGAAATAAATAGTTTGACGAATAAAAAATATATATATATTACGTCATATTGTATATATAATGTACCTCAGCAGGTGAATATGTAACGTCATGTTCAGTTTGAAGAAACGTATTAAAACATTATAAAAACCCAACTATGGAAATATTAACATATTTTAACACTTTGAAGTTCTCTGAATTTGTTTTAGCCATTTTTAAACCTATTCCATATACATGCGTGTGTGTATTCGTGCATATAAGAATTTTCACAAAATGTTTAGCTCCTTAGAGCTCATTCTTAGTGAAGGAACTGCGTTTATCTTTAATGTTGATTTAAGTTTTGTTGGTGATTTTAGTACTTAACTTCGGAATCTAGCTCCGCCTGTAGGCCTGAGCCGGCAGGGATTTTTTATACTTTAATTTCGCTGTCATATTTTTTCCGATAGATACTTCCAACAATTTTTTTTTCAATAAAAAAAAGTAAAGGCATATGCTTTTGGTTTGCTGTCGTAAATTTTTCAGTTTTTTTGTGTAAGAAATAACCAAATCAGTGCTCCATATAGAATGGACAGAACCCTAGAGTCCTCAGACTTGAGCAGCCTAATAACCTGCACCCCCCACACACCTGGAACGGGGCAAGTCAAATTCACTGCTTTCATAGCATTTCATTGATTTTTTTCAGCTATTTGAATTTTTAGAGGTTACAAGACACGACCAGCGAAACTACTGCGCCAAATGTTCCGATTTGGCAGGGTAACCAACGATTTTTTAACTTTTTACTGTTCTCATTTACAACTGGAGCTTCTATTTGACATATTTTTTGAAAAGGTGACATGAACAATTTAAATATGATATCCAAGCTAGTGAGTGTTTGAATATTTTAAATTCAGTTTATTTTTCAAAAAAAAAAAAACACAATAGTAAAAAACACACAGCAAAAACATAATAGTTAAAAGACCTTATGTCAAAAATAAAATAACTAAGCGTTCAGCCATGCTGAGGATACAGTGTTCAAGAACATAGTTTTATAAAAATGAAGGTGTCTAAACGTTTTAAAATTAATTACTTTAACTTTTTAAAGCATTGTAGGTATCAGGGTGTCAGCTATATTATAAAGCAAGAACATGTCCATGAGTAACGCTGACGTCATCGATGATGACACCACCTGACCAATAAATTTCGCTTTTACTACAATTTTATTAACTCATTAAAGCCGGTTGGCAAGAAAACTTGCCAGATTAAGCGAACAAAGTTTTTAAATTTGAATACCAGTATTTGAGTTTGGGAATTTTCATATTATTTAATCTCAGATTTTGAGCCATTAAATAAATCCAAATTACAAAGTGGCAAAAACTGGTGTTTAAGAATTAAAAGCAGTTTAAAGGAGGCTCGTCGTTAATGGGTTAACTTCTAAACATCGCACAATTTCAATTTTCACTTCCTTGAATAGGGAGAAATTGTACTTTCGAATGTAATTTCTTTGAAAATTGTATCTCAATTCGCTGTTTTTATGATTTTAAAAGGATTTTCAAGCATGATACTTTTAAAAATCTATCTCTATCGTGTGCAACCCATGTACAAAAGATTAACCCATTTGTACTTTTAAAAAATATATAAATAATTCAACTTTTGTTCCCGGTTAATATACCATAGTAAAATTAAAACGTCATTAATAAATAAATATAATAATATAAAACACAAATTTAACAGACACGCCATTAAATTACGCGCTTAAACCATTGAAATTATTGAAATAAAAAAGGCTGCTCTAAGTAGCGAAATCTTTAGAGATTTCTTTGGCTGTTAACTCCTGGCATGTGGCTAATACAAAAGTATCGCTTTTAATAAATTTTAAACTTTATTTGAATACATTATTGGTATTTTTCGTATTAAAGTGATCTTTGATGTTATTAGTATGCAATCTAAAATAATAGATTAAATGAAAAAATGTATTGGAATTTTCAATTTTAAAAATGATTTTCACCTTTATTCCATAACCCGGGAGAAGCCCGGGCTAGATCTCCTGGTGTTCTTAAAAGTTTGTCGAATAAGTATCATTTATAAAATCTGAACGACAAAAAATATTTGTTAAATGTGCGAAAACTATGTTTAGCTAGCATGCTACTATATCCTTTGGAGATCGTTTAATTCTCTTAAATTTAATAGGATAAATGAAAATTTAATTAGATTTTGTATATGTCCCGATATACTAGGCCTGACAACACTATCTAGAAAACCGCTAAATTATGCTATAGTGTATTTTTGCCATCACGGAGGGCGGAAAAGTGTGGAGAGGGATCAATTTAGTCAATCCTCGCTATCTCTCTTTTAATTTAACTGTTTATTTGTTAATTTAATAGTTTAGTTTGAAAGAGTTGTGGAAGCAACAGATGCGTTTCGAACAAAAACTTGCTGAGCAATGCTTCCCTTCAACCGTATAAATCTGTTTGCTTAGATCAGACCTGCCCAACTTGTCAGTAAGTTGGGGAACACCTCAGATGGGGGCAACTATTCAGTTATTTATATTATACTCGTACTTAATACAATTTAATCAGGAACAATTTACAGTATATCGACTATAAACGTAGTTTATTAAATTGCGGCATTCCATGATACAAACAGCGGTTGTCTAAAACAGACTACAGTTAAAATTGCAGTTACATGATAGTGACAGTTAATAATTAAATTACATAATATATGAAACGCCCTTTTTTTCAATAAAAAATGAAAGTAAAAACTTAATATGAAGTATACAAATGCTTTTTTTTAATTTAAACTACTGCTAATTTAGAAATAAAGTACTCTTGAAAAAAGAATTAAATTTAAGTATTCATGTTTATAAAAATTAACAAGAGATTAAACAGAGTCATTAAATCTTAAAGGTCTCTTGATTTCACGTCATGGGAGGCATGGTGTAGTTTCACAAGACGCAACTGCTTTTGGTGTAGGTGGTAACAGGATGGCCAGTTTGGTCTCCTTTTTTATTCCAAAATTTCGCTTTCACACCAGAAATTGCCTATTATATTTTACTCTTTGTTTAATGACAGGCATTTCCTTAGAAATTAAAATAAAAATTCTTTTTTAAGAATTTCTCATCTGAATTTGAAGTTCTTTTCATTAAAGCAGAGGCCAAACTGGCAACCCTGGGTGGTGATGGAGATTGGTTATCCGCTGGAAACACAAAGGAGTGTGTCGATGGAGGTAATACAACTTCTTGATCACCGGTAGTTAGTGATGTAGGTGCTGGTCTTGACGGAACTCTATTTCGTCTGAGAACTGCACCTGCTGGGGTCTTCACAGCGTAGGAGCGAGATTCATAGCATCCCAAAACCATTGCAGGAGTCCATTTACACTGATCAACTTGGACGTATACCTGATCGCCTCCTCTCAACGGTGTCATTTCGGATGACCCCCGGTCATAGTATTCTTTCTGTTGTTATTGGTTCCTCTGCAACTGCTATTGGGCCTTTCTCGTTAAGAATCTAGGACTTAGAAAATTTATTATTTATAGGTAGTGTTGTTCTTAATTTTCTACACTTAAGCATTTCTTCTGGCGATGAAATGTTGTCCTCAGGAGTGTTGTTGTGCTCCTAGATGGCCACATGGGGATCAGTAGCAGATTCACTAGCTTTTAAAAGGCTGTTTTATCTGCCATCCCATTTGACTTTGGATATCGAGATGAAGATGTGACATATACAAAGTCATAATTCTTTGTAAAATTTTAAAAGTTCTCACCATTATAAGGTGGTCCATTCTCTGAATGGAGTTTTTGTGGTGTTTCATGCGTTTTAAACACTCTCTTAAGTGTAGCTATGGATTTCATTGAAGCTATTTACTTTTTGCACTTCTATAAATTTAGACCGATAATTTACAATTACTATGTACTGTGACGTTTTACATAAAATGTAGAGTAAGAGTGGCTGTTTAGTATTTTCTCTCTGTGCTGATTGACAAGTTGCACACAAACAAGCAAGTCTCTTAATATCAGACGGCATGTTAGGTTATTAATAAGCAGATTTTGCTTTGAGCTGACATGAATTAATTCCTTGATCTGCTACATGTTGTTTATTGAGTATTTGAGTTCTCTTGGATATAGGTACAACTAATCTGTTTCCAATAAACAAAAGGTCATCCTGTTCATTTAATTATATTTTCATTCTATTTTCTTGCCCAGTGTGGTTTTACACGTAAAGGTATTTTGTGAAATTTTGAAGGAAACCAATTTTTTGCATATTCTTTTAGCACGTTAATATCTGTATGTTTAAGTGAGACTTCTTTCAATTCCTTAGTTATTTCTTCAGTAGCTTTCAGTATTGTATAAACAACTGCTGCTCCCTCATTAAAGAAATCTGTTTTAAACTCAGTGTTGGAGGGATTGCGGGACAAAGCATCAGCAACATAAAGTTGCTTACCAGGCACATGTTTGAGTTTAAAATCATATCTAAACAGTTCAAAAGCCATTCTTTGAAATCTCGGAGATAGCTTATCTATAGGTTTCTTTAGTAAACCTAATAAAGACTTGTGATCATTTTCAACAACAATTTTTCCCATATACACAATAATGGAATTTTTTACAATCATTCAAAATAACCAAAAGTTCTTTCTCAATCTGACTGTATCTTTTTTTAGTTTCATTTAAAGCGTCTGATGTATATGCTACAGGGTGATTATCCGGCAACATAACCACACCTAATCCATATTGACTATTGTCAACTGAAATTACTGACTTTTTTTTAATCAAAAAAAAAGGCTATTACTGGAGCATTTATAATTGCAGCCTTTAACCCTTTAAACACTTTGGTTTCATTTTCTATCCAAATAAATTCTTTTGCTGAGCTTAACAACTGCTTTAGTATCACAGTTTTATTTGATAAATTAGACACAAATTTAATAAATCTTTGCAATGAAGTTTTATTTTTAGGAATTTTATAGTACAGTATAGCTTGAACTTTCTTTTCTGATACGTTTATGCCGTTCCTAAAGATGTTGCAACTCAAATATTTAACTGATAAAGCTTTAATTTGGCTTTTCTCTTTTGAAAGTTTAAGACCTACTTGTCTCACTCTTGCCAAAACTTCTCCTAATTTTTTGTCATGCTCTTCAGATTTTTCTAAAATATTAAAATATCACCAATGTAGATTAAAATGTCACTTACCCCTATAAGATGTCTTCAATACTTTTTTGGTATACTTCTGGAGGACTTGCAAATCCACATGGCAGGTGACAAAAACTATATCTACCAAAAGGTGTTGATATAGTACAAAGTTTTTGACTTTCTTCTGGCAAAGATCTGGAAATCTGATGAAACATCTAGAACAGTGAAATACTTTGCACCTTCTATCTGTGAAAATAAATCATTTTGATTTGAAAAAGGATGATGTGACGCACATTTAGAGCTCTGGGGTCCAGGCAAATTCTGATATCATTATTGAGTTTTTTAACAATCACAATTGGATTTACCAAATTTGTTGGTTCTGTAACTGGCCTTAATATTCTTAATTGTACCATTTTATCAATTTGAGATTTAGCTTTATCTCGAATAGCGCGAGGAATAATTCTAGGAGCTGCTATGTTTGGCACTGCTCCTTCTCTTAACTTTATGTCATATGTTGTGGGCAGTTTACCCAAGTTACCTTTAAAAACGTCACTATACTGCTTAATAATGTTATTTGTATTCTTGATCACATTAACATTGATGAGGTGTTTCATTTTTCTATTTACAAGTTTGAGCTTTTTTGAAGATTCTGAACCCATCAGTGGAGAGTTGTTATTATCTGTCACAGAAAAGTTCAACTTTTTAGTTATATTACCAAACATACAAGGACAGGTTCTAATTACTTTCAAGATATGACCAGTATAAGATTTCAATATTTTATTTGTTTTTCGCAATTTAACATTCTCTTTTACAGCGTTAACCCGGTCAAACTCGCATCGGGCCTCTCAGGCCCGGTCCTAACTTAACTATACTGCAGCGAAATCACCCTTTCACCGAATATGGACGGGTTTCACGATAGCTGCTTTAAAGGTCATCTACATACTGACAACAGGTATTTCAGGAATTCCGGACCCCTCTTTTCTGAGAAAATTCTGGTTCTGGCCTCAGAGGCCCGGAGAGAGCAATCGCGTTTATCATTTGAGATTGTGTATGTGAAGGAAAATGTTGTTAATTGTATCGTTATTTAACATATAAGGATGAAATGAAGAGATTGGAGACCTTGTTAGCTGAGGTTTCATCTGAAGAGGAATATATTAATGAGAAAGATGAAGAAGCAGTTGACACAGTAAAATATACTGATCATCAGTCAAGTTCAGAAGACGATTTAGATTCACCTAGTGACTCAGATATTATTGAATCCGTTAGCTACTATATTGGCAAAGATAAAATAACGAAATGGCATAAAAAAAGAACCAAGACGCACTGTCAGAACATCTGCTCACAATATTGTATCAAAATTGCCCGGAAATTGTTGGCGATGCAGGGAACGTATCCTGCCCTATGGATTGCTTTTTGAAACAATAACAACGAGTATTGTGGAATGCACAAATATTTATATAAAGTCCATTGCAGGTTATTTCCAAAGAGAAAGAGATGCTCGTCAGACAAATATCACAGAAATTAAAAATAGTCGCCTGTGGCAGCCCTGCAAGCTAGGAGTAATGCTATTCAAAGGTATAATTTTGTAAAAGAATATTTTTATCATAACATAAAAGTTTAAAATATTTTGGCGATATTTCTATCAAGCACATAGAATTCTTAATGAAGTCCATGTGATGTGAACACGATAGCTTTTAATTTAGGTTTGTACTGATTAAGTTTCCTTATATGACCACCATTTCTACATTTTCCCCTGTCGCGTACTTGTTTTGTGCTATTCTCTTGCAGAGATTGACACGTATGCAGAAATTAAACACGTATAAATTTTGGTAAATAAATACTTACTAGGGAAGGTCCCCAGCTGCCAGATCGGGATTTTATCGAAAGTGGTGTCGTTGGAAAGCTCTTACCAAGGGAATCAACGGAATGTACACAACTACCCGTTCGAATACAACTGGTGAAGAGTTATAGGCTGATGTATTTCTGTCATTTATTGATTTCTCGAGGTCGCTAGCTATGCAGGAAAGACACTCTGTGTGATAGAAAAGACAGCTCACAATACAGTTATGTAACCTGTTGTTGCCAGTATGAAGTTGGTGAAGGCTCCATGTTTCCTCTAGTAAGAAACAGAAGATTGTGAGAATATTTTTACAATCATATATAACTAATTGGACTGCTCTGACTTGGAGTATGCTTTAAAGAACACCAGGAACTAACTCCTCGCCTGATCCTACGGGATGAAAAGAGGGCATGGGCAGGGCCTATGGGGGCAGTTCCCAAGGCGCTCAACCATGGAGAATTTTAGCAATACATGTGGCTCGCATTCCAGGAATGCTGATTCAGGGGAGGTGGAACGCACCCCTGTGACATGCAAAGTCGGACCCAGTTCTGAAGATGTCCTCGGCGAGCCTTCAGGTAGAAATGCTATCCCCGACAAAGCGAAGATTTCAAAACTCCTTAGTTTGCAATTGCTTGAATATTTTGGAGAATCCGAGGAAAAGGAGCCAACGACTGATGAGAAAGCCATTAGTCAGCGAATTTTCAAGGCAGTGAAGGGGATGATCGAAAATGATTTTTTCCGGTCGCTCGATATTCTGTATGAGAGCAGTATCGACGAAAATGAACTGACAAGTGATTTGGAAATAAATACGGACCTCATTTTCGAATATGAAGAACCTGCGGGAAAAAACGCGGGCAGGAAGTGAAGGAGTATCAGTAGAAATAATGGTTAAAGCAGTAGAAACGTATAAGAATCAAAGAAAAATAAACTAAAGGCTGTGGAACATATATATAGGCAGGTAAAAGACCACAAGATGTTTCAACGGTGTGCACAATACGTAGGGACAGGTGAGAACATGCAGAGCAAAATGAAATTATTTTTCAAACACATGTGGTCGCAATTTATTCTTCATAGTAGGATGTTAAAAGTCACCGTTCATGACAGGGACCTCATAATGTGGGCCATTGACAAATCATTGTAGCTTGGATTTGGCGGATTCACAGCAAGTTCACACTTCATCAAGAATTTCAAACAGGCACATAAAATAATATGAAATATGACACAATTCGTAACAAAAAGAGATTTGTTTCCGGAAGTGTCTTTGCAATCTGTGAAATGACGAATTCCGGGAAAACGTGAAAAAATGATTGAGCAGCAAAAGTGTCCACTGTCCAATGTCCTGAAGACCGATCAAAGTGGCTTCCAATCCGAGATTGTATCTAACAGAACTCTCAATATGAATGAATCTAAGGACGTGGGTGCATCGGTAATCAGTAAAAACAAAATGGCTCATTCCTGTACCGTGCAAATGTGTATTAACGCCGCTGGAAAATTTATGGGAATTTTACTACTTCTAACACAGGGGAATTTTTGATCCTAAAGTTATGGAAAATGTGCAACGAATATCATCCTCAAATTTGCTCATTACATGTTCCAAGTCAGGAAAGAGCACAAAACAAATAACGCGGCATACTTCGATAAACTAATAGAGTCGATTGGTGATCAGGAAACAATCATGGTGCTGGATAGTTGGAGTGGCCAAACGGATCTACATTTATGCATTGAGAAATTTGGATTCAATGTCGAGCCAGTTTTTCTCCCACTGGGCACGACAAAATTTCTTCAACCGTTAGACGTTTATTTCTTTTAATCATACAAGTACTTAATAAAGGTAATAGTGGAATATTCAAAAACTCATCAGAGTGTTTGTAGAGATGTCGACATGACCACTAAAGAAAGCATAATAAAATTTCATAAGTTGACCTATAACCAATTCTCCGCGCCCTCCTTCGATTACATGCGTCGGCATGCCTTTCAAAAGCCATTAATTAGAGACACAAATCCTGTCTTTCGATCAGTTAAACAAGCATGCTTTAATTTAACTAATAAAACCTGTGACAACTGCGAAACACCTCCTTTCTTTGTGTGTACCTGGTGTTGGAAACACTCGTGCTTCAACCATTTCAATTCAGAAATGCACTACCTTCCGTGAAGTTACTTTTTCCACCAAGCATAAACTGTCTTCTTTGTAATCTCTGTAACCCGTCAACTCTCTTTTCTACCACACAGAGTGTCTTTCCTGCATAGCTAGCAACCTGGAGAAATAAATAAATGACAGAAATACATTGGCCTATAACTCATCACCAGTTGCAGTCACATTTCCTTGATCCCCATGGTAAGAACTTTCCAACCCCCCCCCCCCCCCACCTCCCTCGACAAAATCTCGATCTGGCAGTTGGGACTATGGCTCTCGATCTGGCAGTTGGGTTCCCTATTTAGTTATTTATTTTCTCAAAATTTTGATCCTTTAATGTTTAGATATATGTTTTCGTGTTTATTTGTACAAGGCGATAAATCCGGTCTTCCCGGGTTACAGAATATAGGTGGAAACCATCACATATATTATTTCTGACGTTAATATCCTCTTTTCTCAAGACATACTGAAGACACAGCGATGAATGAGGTATGTTTCGAAAGGTTCTGCAAGCGGTTTTTAACGTAGTATACTTACATATTGTTAAAACACGCTGCTTGATTTTAAAAAAAATGCAGTTAATCAAACACATGAAAAAACGAATCAGAAAATAATCGCAAAGATTGGGGCAAGAAAGTCTCGCTAAGGTCTATGTATTTTTTTTCTCTTGATAACTTTAACAGATGTTTTAAGTTTAATATATATCTCTCTATTCTAAAACAAGTTGGAAATTGCTCGTCAAACGTGGCAAATGAGGTGCGTTCGTACTATAACTAGTTTTAAAATTATTTTTTGCACCCCATATTGTACTGAATGTATAATTTTTTGCACTTCATAACGTGCATAGTCTGATACATCATTAAAATGCACTTCCAATAATTTTTTCGGAACACTTTTGACTGTCCCTGTAATTAAACTATACATCCGATTTTCCTAAAATTTGAAATAGCTCAACAAAATTTTGCAACAATTATATCTTTAAAATTTCAGACCATTCGGAAGGCTGTAATATCATTAAAATGCACTTGCAATAATTTTTCCCATTGGCCGTAATGTAAAGAAAAACTTTTGGCTGTCCCTGTAATTAAACTATACATCCGATTTTCCTAAAATTTGAAATGGCTCGACAAAATTTTGCAACAATTATATCTTTAAAATTTCAGATCATTCGGAAGGCTCTAATACCATTAAAATCCACTTGCAATAATTTTTCCCATTGGCCGTAATGTAAAGAAAAACTTTTGACTGTCCCTGTAATTAAACTATACGTCCGATTTTCCTAAAATTTGAAATGGCTCGACAAAATTTTGCAACAATTATATCTTTAAAATTTCAGATAATTCGGAAGGCTCTAATATCATTAAAATCCACTTGCAATAATTTTTCCCATTGGCCGTAATGTAAAGAAAAACTTTTGACTGTCCCTGTAATTAAACTATACATCCGATTTTCATAAAATTTGAAATGGCTCGACAACATTTTGCAATAATCACATATTTGAAATTTCAGACTATTCGGTTGGGTAGTTTTTGCTCTGTTACATGCGGACAGACGGACAGACGGACAGACTGACAGACGGACGGACTGAACGACGACTATAGGTGCTACGTATTTATATAATTACGAACGCACCTAAAAAGAGTAACTAACTCTGTCACCGCCGCTGTTTTTTAATTTTATGTGACCGGGGGTCTTTCTTCGTTAATATTAAGAAAAGTACTGCATACAAAAATATAAAAATCGGTTGTATTATAGAGAAATGTTTGATAAATACGCTGATGTAGACTGATTTCAAATCAAAAAAATATTTTAAGAGATATTTAAATTTAAAGTTGGTCACAATCGTTCCATTAAAAAAGTTTTATAGGAGCAAAAACTATACATAGGAATTTACCCGGCAAAGAAAGAAACAGTGGGCCATCAGCTGGAAAAAAGATGGCAGCCAGCACTGCCATCAGCGGTAAAGTGCAATTGTGCCATTACTTAAACCAGTACAAAAGTGTCCGTGCGGAATGCAGCTGGCCCATCAGTGATGGCCAACAGAAGGCCGGCATTGGTATGCCACCACATTACTTCAATCCGGCACTTTTCCTACAGTGCTAGTATCTATCCCACTGCTATTCCTTTGCTGGCCCAGCACTTTCCCTTACAAAAATTTCTTATAGAATTCTATATAAAAAAAAGCATTATAGAATAATGGCCCCGTTTTCTATAAGCTAGTTTCACCAAGAGCTATAGAAATATCTGTAGAAGTGTCTATAATAGAAATGTCTAAATAAATATTTGAACTAGCAGCGGTTTCCATGTGGTCACCCTCCCAAGTACTAAACGCGCTCGGTGCTGTTTGGTTTTTGTGATCGGGCATGAACAAGTACTTTCAGCGTATTCTACGACCGCTCGTAGTTTTCAAGCTCTCATTACACTATTTCAAGTTTGTTTCTTTTGGGATTTACGTTCCCAATCATTAAACTGGTATAGAAATGATTGTATTGTACAGAAATCCTATATTTTTTATACGCTTTTTTTACGTTTTTTTTTTATTATTGATTCTCAACTGTGTAAATTATGAAAACCGAAATCCTTTGTAACTTAGTAAAACCAGATTTAAGGAGGAAAAAAAAGTGCATTGAAATAAAGAATTTATTTATTTATTCTTTTACTTATTTATTTTGTTGGTGGCAGTGGTGCTATATTATTTACAGTAAAAAAAAAAAAAAAAAAATAGTTTCACAGCTTAAATTGTGTTAAGATATTCATTTCAGATTTGTGTTCAAATACTCAGTGTCTTCGATATTCGCAACGCCACCTAGCGTAAGGGTTCCCAGCAACAATATTGCAAAACTTCGTGCACTTCCACGTAGTGGTGGGCCAGCGCATGAGATAAAACGGAAGCCCTCCAGAATTTTATCTGTTGATTTCCAAAAGCAAAGTTGACTGAAGCTGTCCAGCTGTTTTCATGCAGTGGTAAACCATTAGCCAGCACTTCTCCATCATTGCCAGCACCTATCTTGCTGCTGGCCAGCAATTTTCTCTTTGCTGGGTAATTACTTTTAGATCATTTTATACATTAGAAGTTCGCTGTTTGCAGACTGCATTTATTTTTTTAATTTGATTCATGTTTGAGGTTTTATTTCCATTTAATATTCAAAATTTCAGCATTTCGAGAAATATTTTTTACATCTTTTAGAAAAGGGTATTATTTTTAATTATTGCCAATTTTTAATACAGCACAAATAACAATATTTCTTTCAAATTAAAAATTTATTTACACATGACTATTATAAACAGAAAAAAAAACTTTCAAATTAAAGTTAAATGATTACGTTTTAAAAGCAGGAAAATATAGAAAATTAAGTCATACAAACTATATTTACACGTGAATTTTAAAAGAGAAAAAAAACTGTAAAATAATAAATTCATTAATATGCATTAAAAGTCGTAAATGGAGAAAATTACGTCATGTTTAAAATAACCAAACAATAATATTGCCGAACAGTTTAAATTTAAAAATATATTTGCGCGAGACATTTATTTCATATTTTGAGATAATCTTTTAAACTATTGTTGTGAATTCTAATACAGCACAAATAATATTTCTTTTCTGACAACAAAAGTATTTTAAAAAGGAAACTAAGAGTTTGGTGAAAATTACGTCTGATTCCAAACGATTCATTTAAAATATCTTATTTAAAAGAACTTTCTTATAGCGTTGTTAAAAAATACCGGGAAACTCTCTCTCAGTTTACTTAATTAATTTTATATTAGCTTATTTTCAGATTTTTCACTGATCTGATATAATCAGAGACGAAAATAGACCGTTAATAGGAAGATCGCCACTATTTTTTTTAATTTTAATTCAGCCTTCCGAATTTTTTTTTAAGTCGATCCAATTAGCGTGCTTTTAGAGTTCTCGGTGTCTGAACGGGGATTGGCGAGCGTAGCTCGTAGGGGTCAAACCCCCCCTAGTATTTTTAGAATGCCCCACTACCAATACTAAAAATCATATTGATACAAAAAATATCAATAATGCGTTCAAATAAACTTTAGAAACGTATTAAAAGCGATATTTTCATATTGGCCGCGCGTCAGGAGTTAACAGTGAAGAAATCACCAACAAAATCTCTATTTACAATCAGCCATTTTGATTATATTCATTTCAGTGGTTTAAGTACTAA
Source organism: Maratus speciosus (assembly GCA_963932465.1). Taxonomy (NCBI): domain Eukaryota; kingdom Metazoa; phylum Arthropoda; class Arachnida; order Araneae; family Salticidae; genus Maratus; species Maratus speciosus. The sequence goes on from OZ010793.1 coordinate 208,005,303, forward strand.
ATTCGATTACATACAATCTTAAATTTGTGTTTTATTTATACTTAATATTTTTATTTATTGAATGATGAATGTTTTAATTTCGTTATGGAATATAAGGTGGGAGCAAATTATGAGCTATTTATATTAATTTAATGTGAGTACAAATGGATTTATCTTCCGTAATAGTCTGCACGCGACAGGGGTAGATTTAAAAAAAATTCCTGCATGAAAATTATTTTAAAAAGAATTAAAATTGAGCAAATTGTGATACAGTTTTCAAAGAAATTGCGATGTAGTTTTTAAACAAATTGCATTTGAAAGTACTTTTTTTCCCTATTCGACGGTGTAAAAATTGAAAATGTGTGGTATTTAGAAATTTTAAAAATTGCAATTATAGTTAATAAAATCGTCTGATGTTGCTCCGTCAAAATGACATCAGCGTTTTAGCAAGGACATGTTTGTCCTTTATAACATCGATTTTATAAAATAATAACCATATCTTTCAAATTTTTTATGAACAGTCACATTGTTACAGAGTAATAAAAGAAATATATATACAGTGTATCAACGTATAACCTGACCGACTTTTATTTTCGCAACCGTCGATCCTAGATGTATGCTTCCAATTACAAAAATGGTTTAAATGAGGTAAAGAAATATTTTTAAAGCGATTTGGGCCAAGAAAAACATTTCTTCGAAAATTACGAAGTTTAAATTTTTATACGGTCCACGGTCCTGTAAGTTATATTTAGCAAAATTTTCCTATTACACTGACAAGCAAGACAAAAAAAGTCCCGTTCATATAACACTAAAATTGACCGAATTATGAAACTTTAAAAATGCATGACTTATACCAATTTACTGTGTCTGAACACAGGTGTTGAAAGTTTCGTTAGCCAAGACTCATACACAAATTAAAGACGCCGAATTTCCCGTTTCTAGAAGACCCGAGTTCTTATTACGTCGTTTGTAGAACATTATTTACTGTACTGTAAGAATTTATTTCATATTCATTGCATGTATTTTACGTTGGTACGATGATTACAGTAACATACAGTGAGTTTTAGGACGCTCAGTTCATCTTTCGGGAAATGAAGCTCCGTCATATTGGGAAGTAGCGTGGTCCCAATTTCGCCCCCCTTGAAGTTCTTATTTTCGTCCCGGGGACGAAATTAGGAATGCTTTTTCATGACATTTTTTTCAAAAAAATTTTTCGTGTTTGGATAGCTAATGTTTCGTTTTGTTATTCTTCCACTGACAATTAGTTTTGTGCCTTACTTTAATGTAAATTAAATTACTTACTCATTTAGAAATAAATTTTGATTTAGTTATAAGTTAAGACTTAGCGTATTGGATGATTTTTTTTTTTGGGGGGGGGGGACGAAATTGGGACCATTTTTTTTCCTGTACATTTTTTAGATACTTTTGAAAAAACAATTTTTCGCATTGTTAAAAAATTTTTGTACTATTACAACTTCCAAGGGCATAAAAGTGATTGGAGGACGGTAATAGGGCACCTTACCCTACATATTTTCTCTGGGCGGTAACTGCTGAAATCAGTTTTTTGTATGTTTTATTCGTTTTTTAAAATGTTTACTTGGTTATCTTATATACCCTATTTCCCTAAATAACGAAGTTTTGTTAAAGCATTCAGGAAGTGTTACGAAGTGTTTTATAATCTATGCTTAACGCATGATTTTTCTTCCTTGTTGTAATTGGGAGTATGCATCTAGGACCAACGTATGCGAAAATAAAGGTCGCTCAGGTTATACGTGGACACCCTGTTATTATGTATATATATTTCTTCGCCTGACGCTTTTTCAGGTAAACTTTTGATTGTTGGAAATGGAAACATTACACAATAACTTTAATCTCTTAATGGCATTGTTCGTCACGCATTAAATCCAAATTCTAGCTACTGTGATCTTGAGCTAGAATACCTATTTAATTATTTTATGTATCTTTTTATCTTTAACAACACTTTCCAATGGCTGCAATTATTTCGAAAAAATGCAAAAACATCAGTAACGATAAAATAAAAGAAACAAAAACGTGTTAAGCTATCATTTTGCCACTAATTTATAGCTTGAGGCGGGAACCGTCACATTTTGATTCTGTATTAATATATAAGCGCTTATGTAATTCTAAAATACACCGCAGACCGTTCAAACAAATACAGTATTTCATATCTTTCGATATGATATATATAGTTACATTTTTAATAAATTAAAAAAATACTAACATGATATGAATATATGTATATGATTTCGATATTTTGCACATTTCAGTGAATACAGGAATGTGAGAATTAAGACTTTTCTTTTATCAATTGTTCTTGCATCGTTTCAGGCTTTTCCATTGTTTTGCGGTACACTGAAATCAGAAATACCGAGCCTTTTACCCGACAGAAAAGAAGGGTTATGTGTTTCACGCGTATCTGTGTATGTGGATTTCTTTATACCCTCGAAACATCCCAACGGCTGGATGGGTTTTAATGAATGAGGTCTCTATCAATTCGTCTTAACGGCCCGATGGTTATAGGCTAGGTTTTGTTTCTATAAATTTAAAATGGCGGCCATAAAATACAAAATGGCGGTAGAGACGAAAAAAAATTACGCACCCTATTGAGTGGCATATCATTGGATAGGTCTTTCAAGATGAAGACGATATTTCATTGACGATTTTACAGCCAGAAGCTCCGTTAAAATATTATACAACCTGGAAGTTGTGTATGTAGGATCTCTAGCTTTACTGCAACTCTAACCATCATAGACATCTATAGACCTCATCAAAACAGTGTTTAGAGATAGGAACTAACAATTAAACACAACTTAAAAGTCATCAATACAAGTAAATAAAAAAAGAATAGGTAAGTAATATAAACAAGTAATATAAAAAAAGAATATTTTAAGTCAATTCCTACTTAGGTCAATAAGAGAATTTTTTTTCTCCCATTCTTCTTTTCTCTTGAGTGGCGCTTAAAATGCCTTGATCAAGAAGAGGGCTCTTTCGGTCTTAAAATACCTTGATCAAGAAGAGGGCTCTCTCGATTATTGAAAATTAATTAATTTAATTTAATTAATGAATTAATATTTGAAAAAAATGGATTAACATATAATGTCATCCACTACAAGTTTAAAAAAAATTATTTGAGCTTGATTGGATGAATAATAAGTATTTTATTAACGATTGAAAATTTGAACAAGATATATATAGCGAGAGTGTGAACTGATAGTAGGAACTGAAAAAAAAATAGTTTCACATTAATGAGAAATAATTAATTAGTTCGCTTTTTACACAGTCGGGTTTTATGATTTTTTAAATTTAATTGTTTATTACTATATCAGGAAAGGTTTTTCTTTTTTACAAATATGACGGTATGCCGTGATTCTTAGACTGTACGCAGCTTCCTTTAGCATTATATCAATCTTCGCGGCACGGTTACCAGTTTGGCTTTCATTTTTATCCCGAAATTTCGACTTCAGACCAGAACTTTTCGAAGAAGAATTTTTACTTTAAGTAATGAAAATTCTGACATTAAATAAATCTGAAAATACTTTTTGTATTTTCTGGTGTGAATCAGAGTTTTTTTAATAAAAGTGATGGCCAAACTAGCAACCCTGCTTCACGGACCTCCAAAATGTAAGACTGAAGTTTCTCACATTCTTTAAAATATCGAATAGGGCAGCGGTTCGTAAACTCTTGGCTACCACGGACCGCTTTTTTTTTTTTTTTTTTTTTTTTTTTGCATTTCCTGTGTCTTCGCAGACCACCAGAATTTATAACTGAAATTACTGATATTCTTTATAATATGAAAGGTTCATATGGATTCTAAGATTTGAATACCAATATCTTCGACGGGTAATAACCGACGGGAGTAACGTCTACAATAGGGGTGCACAACCTTTTTAAGAGAAAGGCCACTTGCAAAAAAGTCTGGGTTGTCGAGGGCCACTTCAGTAACACAGAGAAAATTCTATTTATTTATTTATTTTTTATTTTTTATTTTTTTTTTTTTTGGGGGGGGGGAGATTATCTGTGGCCTATAATCAGATAAAAAATATGGTCTCAAGCTTCAAGGGGGGTGAGTTTAACCACTCTAGGTCCCCTACCCAGTCAACATATCCAATTCAGCTGACAAGGATATATTAACAGTTTCCAATTACAGAGATATAGCAAAAATTATTTTGAAGGAGTGATAATATTCCCTGACTTTATTCGGGGAGTAAATTTTGTTTTATTAAAAGTGCTAAAAACAAACATAGGCATGAAAGTGGCTAGTGCCGAAAAAATGTGAACTTAATGAACGAAGGGGGGGGGGGAGGAGCCAATCAACGACTTTTGAGATTTTTCTGCATCTGACCAATCAAATTCGCGAATTTTCCGCGCCTGATCAACAAAATTTGCGATTTTTCCGCTCATGATCGACAAAATTCGCGATTTTTCCACGCATAATCGACAAAATTCGCGATTTTTTCTCACAGGATCGACAAAATTCGCTATCTATCCTCCCCTGATCGACGAAATTTGTTATTTTCCCGCGCCTGATCCAAAAAATTCGCTATTTTTTCGTGCCCGATCAAGGACATTCGCGATTTTTTCATACTCGACCAACGAAATTCGCAATTCTTTCGTGCCCGACAAAGGAAATTCGCGATATTTCCGTTACCGGTCGAAGATATTTGCGATTTTTCCGTCCCTGATCGATGAAATTCATGATTATTAAGTCACTGACGAAATTTGAAATTTTTTGCCACGGCAAATGCACGAAATTCGAGATTTTTTCTCGCAATAAACTGACGAAACTCGAGATTTTTTTGCAGCCCATCAACGAAATTTTCAATCTTTCCGCGCATCATTTAGAAAATGCGCGGTTTCTTTCTCGAGTCCAACCAACGAAATTCGCGATTTTCCGTACCCGATCGACGGAATTTGCCATTTTTCCGCTCTTGATCGACGAAATTTACAATTTTTCCGCACCCGATCAACGAAATTCACAATTCTTAATTGACTCGGACGATATTTGCAATTTTCCCCGCGGCAAATAGCCGAAATTCGTGATAAACAGACGAAACACGTGATTTTTCCGCTGCCTATCATCGAAATTTGAGATTTTTCCACTCCTAATTGACAAAATTCGCAATTTCTCCGCATCCGATCGATGAAATTCGCGATTCTTAACTAACTGATAAAATCTGCAATTTTTTCCCGAAGCAAATTGATGAAATTCGGGATTTTTTCTCGTGACTACCGAAACTCACGATTTTTTCGAAACCGATCAATAAGTTTACAATTTTCCGCGCATCATCAACAAAATTGACGATTTTTTCGTGCCCAACCAACGAAATTCGCGATTTTTCCAAGCCCGATCGGAGAAATTTGCGATTTTACAGCGCCTCATAGAGAAAATTCGCGATTTTTCTGTGTCCGACTAAAGAAATTTGCGATTTTTCCGCCCCCCATCGAAAAAATTTACGATTTTTTCGTGTCCAATCAACGAAATTTGCGATTTTTCCGAGCCCCATGGACAAAATTTCCTATTTTTCTGCTCCGATCAACGAAATTCGCAATTTTTCCGCGCCCGATAAATGAAATTCGCGATTCTTAACTGGCTGATGAAATTCATGATTTTTTTTCACCTATGGACAAAAGTTGTAATTTTGTCCAGTTATAAATTCACGAAATTCGCGGGCCACTCGTTAACCCATTGCGGGCCACAGGTTATGTATCCCTAGTCTACAAGATGCCTCCCTCTAGAAGTAATTCTACTTAGTTTATTGATTATTATGAAATTTGTCTACTGAAAGATGTTTTAATTTAGTTTTACTCATCTTACACTTGGTGATCTCTGAAAAGATTCTTAATTAAAGAGTTTATTATACACTCTTACCTAAAATTATAAGGAGACGAAAAAATGTAAAGAATTATAAATTTTATACAATTCTGAGTATTAATAAACATTATATAATATGCATTTGTAACTTATGCATTATATAAAATATGTAATGCATAATTATGCGTAATTTATTAATATATACATTATATAATATGCATTTGTAACTAAAATATGTAATGTATAATTATATGCAATGTATTAATATATACATTATATAATATTTATAACCAAAAAGAACTGTTTTTCTCAGTTAAAAAATAATAATAATTTGTTTTAAAATATAGAATAAAAAATCTATTGTATTAATATTATTACATTTTTTATGATAATAATTATAACGATACTACTCATAAATTCGAATTTGTACAATTTTAATTAGAAAGGTAAACAATTTTCATATCGGCGACACTTCGCCGTAAGATTCGACATGCTCTGAACATGTTTTAATAATTATGATTAACCGCTTCAAGATCTGTAATGCATGAACGCTATGTGAACATTCCTTGCCATTTGCAAAAAGAAAAGTCCCCTATTGCACTCATTTCATTTTTTATAATATCCATATCGTACGATCGCAGTGGCCAGTCAAATAGTGGGATATTGATATCATTGAATAACTTTTCCTTAGATTTTGAGACATAGCACGATTCATTCAGTATCTTGTTGGAAAAGGAAATTTTCAACCTTTTAAAAGACTATTTGGACATTTTCAAAAGCTATTTTGGTGAATTATATGTCAATTTTTACCCGACTGCTAAGAAGGGTTATGCGTTTCACGCGTATCTGGGTATGTGGATTTCTTTATACTCTCGAAACAGCCCAACGGCTGGATGGATTTTAATGAATGAGGTCTCTATCGAATCGTCTTAACCGTCCGCGGTATGGTTATTGACTAGGTTTTGCTTTATAAATTCAAAATGGCGGCCATAAAATAAAAAATGGCGGTTGAGACAAAAAAAAATTTTTACGCACCCTATTGATTGACATATCATTGGATAGGTCTTTCAAAATGAAGACGATGCTTCATTGACTATTTTACAGTCAGGAGCTCCGTTTAAATATTACACAACCAGGAATTTGTGTAAGTAGAATCTCTAGCTTTACTTGCAACTCTAACCTTCATAGATATCTATAGTCCTCATCAAAACAGTGTTTATAGATGGGAACTAACAATTAAACACAACTTATAGAGTCATCAATACAAGTAAATAAAAAACTAGGTAAGTAATATAAAAAATAGTTTCACATTGATGAGAAATAATCAATTAGTTCGCTTTTCACGCAGTCGTTTTTTTTTTTTAAATTAAATTTTTACTTATTACGTAAATGTTTTAAATTCCAAATGTTAATTCTCTTAACTATTAGTCCGGGAGCCAGTGATATCGAAAGCCCCGTCATCGCGGAATTGAAATTTTTTTATATAAAATCGATAGTAAAAAGTCACACGAACAAAATGAGCTAGGTATGACTAGGTTTAACAAGCCGAAAATAAGATTAATTTAATTATTATTAAACAGTTGTAATGATTTACCGTTTTCACGGAAAGCCGACACTTGGCCAGCGTCCAGTTGCGAAATAAAAATGTACCGGTAAAAATTCAAAGCAAAATAAAAGTGAAATTTTATTCTAATTCAGTGGGGTCGTTTTGATGATCTAGGTGGACAAAATCCATTTTTCCGATTATCTTGGAATATGACAAAAACGCGTGTACTGGTTGTCTGTATTTTCAAGATCCGTACTAGTTTTGGCGTAAGAAATCAGAGGTGTCAATTAATTGTGACCGTAAAATAGCCATTTGCGCAGTTGGTTTGAGGGAGTTTCAAAAGTTGCACTAGCTTCCTCTAAGTTTGAAAGCACGTCGTGACTATTCTGTTTTATTTCAAAGCACGAGTTTGCTGATCGAATGTCACAGCTTTGTCAAGGTCAGATTTAACCCATTTTTGTTTGAAAATAAGCGATATTAAACCCGCCTTTTTTTCAAAAGCTGAAATTCTAGATGATCCTTGAGGTTATTTACAAATTTCATCTTGACTTTTAACAAATTATTCAGCGTTATTCAGCAATAAGCGTTTTTTTTAAATCAAACTGCTATTCCTAAAGTATTGAAAAATTAAACAAACTCCTGCAGATAGCTGCAGATCAGTAAGTTTTTATTAATAAACAATCATCATATTAACTTCCAGTGCATGTATATATCTTCAGTTCAAATCTTGCAAGTCAAATTTAAATCACTTTTAATTATCCTATTGAGCCGAAACAATGAATACATGTGTAATTTGAATGACAATACAATATTATTATGATTTAAAGAACTTATAAGAATGTGTAGAATATTGTTTCTACAAGGCTTCACAAAAATTTAGATTAAAACTTGTAAATTAATTTTAAACCAATTTCAATTGCTCAGAATGAGCTGAAACTTTTCTCAGGATATGTAATTCTGATGACAATGCAATATTATTGTAATTTATGGAACGTAGCAGTTACGCTTTTTTTACAGGGTCACATAAAAGATTAGTTCAAATCTTGCAAGACAATTTTAAACCACTTTCAATTATCTGATTCAGCTGAAACTTTGCCTACATGTATTTTTCCGATGACAATTCTATTAAATTATAATTTGACGAACGTAAAAATTATGAATTTGTTACAGGGCCACACAAAAGTTCGCGGAAAGATTGTTGCTAAAAAGTAGAAATTTTAGTTAAATTTCTACAAAATTACTATAGGTTATTGGGATACACAATAGCATTTTTTAAATTGAAAACAAAGTACGTAGCAGTTGTATTTCTTTTACAGGGACACATAAAAAATTCGAATACATTGTCGTCTATATGCAAAAATTTTATTTCAAATTGAATAAAATTTAAATAGGTTATTTATTCACACAACAGCATTTTTCAACCGAAAATAATTGTTTTGCATTTATATGTTTTACAAGGTGCAACAAAACATTAAAGTTTTTTTTTTTTTTTAAATATGATTTTATTTTTAAAATTTTATTTTTCAGGATGACTACACAAATTTCTCAAGAAATTCTGAGTAGACAAAAATACAAAAATGTAATGAATGTTAACTTACATGTGTGTATTAAGTTTTTTTTTACTTAATTGTAAAATAAGTATGTTTAACGCATTATTTGTAATTCATTATACAGGGTGCCCACTAAAGTTCTTCCAACGCTCTTAATTGCCGAACGGTTGCAGCTATACTCATAAAAGTGGTGTCTAGGTATAATAAAATGGTTATGCCCTACCAGATGACGCCGCTTAAAGCGTCACCTTGCGCAAAACAGTTGAGTTAGTATTCCTATCTCGAAAACGAGATTCATGCTTATAACGAGATTCATGTAGCATTCGTGTTCGCAAGGTGTCCTTTCGAAATAAATCTATGATGCTCTACAAATGTGTCATTCACTTTTATCCCATATTTCGAATCGTTTTCGCGATAGGAACACTAATGCTGTCATTTTGCACCAGGCGGCGCTGTAAGCGGTCTCATCTAGTAGCGCATAGCCTCTTTACTATATGTAGACACCACGTTTATGAATACAGATGCAGTCGTTCGGCACTTAAGAGGGTGGGAACGGACTTTAGTGGGCACCCTGTATTTTTATTTTAAGACATTGTTGTTAAATAACCAAATATTTATCACTGTTTGAGTATTTTATTAGTGATGCATTAAAAAAAACCAGCAAAAACTAATTAAATTCAAACGAAATAATTTTGTCCACCTAGATCGTCGAAACGTCCCACTGTGCGGCCGCTCTCTTCAAAACTGCATATATATTAAGCGTACAACGTTAATGCTAGAATCTGTCGTAAATTGATACAGCTGCACCATATTGTAGACGGTGTTGATAACGCAAAAACGCGGGATTTTAGTATGACATCATGTATGACAGAATATCTACTATCTGCGCATCTCTTGCGCATATATTCTGAATCTTTATTCACTTATGAAAAATTAATCTTGTTTACCAGATTTCTTACAAAATATTTTTGTTACAGTTTGTTTTGATAAAGTTATGCACATTAAAAAAAAAAAAAAAAAACACAATATCATTTTAATTTCGGGGGGAAAAAAGCACTAATGCTACGAAAACATTATTGCCTTTTGCCCTGGAACTAAAATGACATTGGGACTATTTTTTAAATGTACATATTTTTATCAAAATAAGCTATAACAAAAATATTTTGCAATAAATCTGGTAAACAAGAATAATCTTCCATAAGTAAGAACCATTTGAAATTCGTGATTGAATTTTTAACAGGTATTCTCTAAATGGTCTCTAAATCTGTCAGAAAAAAAAATTCTAATCTAGCGATTTTAGTATAATTATTGAAGCTATTGTCTAGAATCGCAAAATATTTAAATAAATAAATGAACAATACTTGCTTGTTTAATAGTACAACATTTAATGCATGCATTTTAAATTAAAGTGATTCCGAATATAAAATGACTTGAGTTTTAAATTTAGTGAATGAACTATTTGTTAGTTAAATAACGTAAGTGCAATGCGTTCAAGAGAATATTAGAAACTTATCGTCTGCGCTCGATAAACTAAAAAAAGACTTAAAATTGAATATTTTATTTATAATCAAGTTCTATACATATTCTAAACATTCATAAACGTTGTATTCTCATTCGGGAATACAATCGTGTACATCTTTTTTTTTATAACTTTAGCACATAAAAATTGAGTAAAAAATGAGACTACAAAATTCTATCTTTATATATTAACTACTTACTAATTTTTATGCGTCATTTTTCATTACATTTAAAATATAATAATTAAAATCCAGCGTTTAAATCAACAACATTTAATAATATATATTAAATAATATTTTATCTTTTTTTATAAATTAAAATAAAAAACGTAACTAACTTCTTTTACTCTTTGGAAAAGGACAGAGACGAATTCCATCAGAAAAAGAATTTTCTAACAATTTCGAAAACTTCAGCTTTTAGATGGCCAACATTTTGTCATTTTAACAAATAATATTAGTTCTAAAAGGAACTGTTTTTATTTAATTATCTACCTATCTATATAAATAAAAATGTAAATGTTCGTTTGTACAAAATCGCTAATCTCGGAAAGTTCCTACCGATTGCTTTGAAATCCACGGATTGAGTTTCATTCAAATACGAACGTGTTGTTATATACCTATTATGAACCTCGCTCCCTCCCTCCCCAATTTTCTACACCCCCAACCAGGGGGCGCTTTTTAAATTTTTTTCCGACACCCATTATGTAATATATCATTAGAAAGCCCTTTGACTACTCTTTCATATTATGCACCTTCCCTTTCTCTCACCCCCGTGGGTTACCAGAAAACAGCCAGAATCATTAAAAAATTTGCTTGCGGGATGTATTGCCGATTCAAAGATTTCCCTATCTAACATCAGGAAATACAATTCATGCTTTCAAGTGTCGTCGTTCGGCGCAGAAATCGTAACAACATGAGTGAAAAGACAAATTTATCATAAATCCGGCTCCCTGCTTTCATTCCTAGATGGTCAACATAAATTCCTACAAATGTATTTCATCGTTGATGGCAATAATGAATTGAATGCACGCTGGAAACGATGGGTATCCTTTATACAACAGAAGGTCAGCATAAGATGGCGGTAAATTAGCAACCATACAAATGCGAAACGGTGACATCGAAATAGATAACAGTTGGATTGTTCCATATTCGCCTTAGCTATCAAAAATATACAAAAGGCAAATAAACGTGGAATACTGTAATTCCGTTAAATCGATCAAGTACATTTGTAAGTACGTGAATAAAGGCAGCGACATGACAGTTTTTGGCGTGCAATCAGAAAAAAGTGATAGGCGGTCAGACATATCAATGAAATCACACAGTATCCGGCTGAAAGATACATAAGTATCAATGAAGCTGTAGGACGAATTCTTTCGTTCTTCACACATGAACGAAGTCCAGCTGTTGTTCACTTAGCGGTACATGTAGAAAATGGACAATTCGCTTATTTCACAGCTGCAAATGTGCAACAAATAGCACTGAATCAACCGGCTATAACATTAATTGCTTTCTTCACATTATGTCAAAATGACTTGTTTACGAAGAAACTGCTGTATTCGGAAGGGCTTAAATATTATGCATGGAAAGCGAGTAGAAAATCATTTGAACGGCGCAAACGAGGAGAGGATAACCTGGCATATTCAAAGAAACTATGATAGGCAAATTGTACACTGTGGATCCCACTCAAGGTGAATGCTTCTTTCTTCCCATGCTGTTGGTAAATGTGCCCGGTCCAACATCTTTCCAGCAATTGAGAATTGGCAACGGCATTACATATTCACTTTCCACAGTGCATGTCAAGCTCTAAATTTATTGTAGAACGACCTATATTTAGAAGATTACTAGAAGATACTTAGAATTAATCACGTGTGCAACACGTCACATCCAAATAAAATTCGTGTGTTGTTTGCAATCATATTGACGGACTGTTCTCATTCATCTCCAACAAAGTTATGGGAGAAATACAAATCGCACATGGCTGAAGATATTTTTTGTCGAAATTCAAATATGAATACGGATATCACAGCCGAAATCTACAACGAAGCGTTGATAATGATTAGAGATTTGTGCATAGATGTCACGAACAAAGTTATCAATCAATTCGGAAAGCCATTACCGAATCTATCTGCAGCTGCTTCGTTCGATGTAGAATTGCGTCGTGAACAGAATTGCAACACATGTGATCTTTTATCGTATGTGCAATCAAACATTCCTAAGCTAATGCTTGAGCAAAAAGGCATTTACGATCAAATAATGCAAACTGTCAATAACAGGGTTGGAAAAATATTCTTCTTAGATGCAGCTTGGAGGAACAGGTAAAAAGTTCCCAATTAGATTCATTCTGACAGCAATTCGTTCCCAAAATGACATAGCCTTAGCTCTTGCGTCGTCTGGAATAACTGCAACATTGCTACCAGGTGGAAGATCTGCTCATTTCTCTTTCAAATAGCCTTTGAACATGCAATTCATTGAAACTCTCACGTGCAACAATTCTAAAGCATCCGGCATGGGAAAAGTATTGCAAAAATGCAAACTTTGTTTGGGATGAATGCACAATGGCTCACAGAAAATCGTTCGTGACTCTTGATCGATCATTGCAAGATTTGCGTGAAAACATCAGACCATTTGGAAACGCATTAATATTGCTTGCAGGAGATTTCAGGCAAACATTACCTGTAGTTACTCGACCGACACCAGCGAACGAAGTAAATGCTTGCCTGAAATACATTAATTTGTGGGTATACGTAAAGACTTTAAAATTAACTACAAATACGCGTGCCCAGCTTCAAAACGATCGATCAGCTGAGACATTCTCATATCAATGCTGGAATTTGGGAACGGTAAGGTGCCGGTTGATCTGACCTCACGACGAATTTCATTGCCTCATAACTTCTGCAATTTAGTGACGTCAAAAGAAGAACTAGTTGAAAAAATTTTCCCATTATTCAAACCAATTATAAGAATCACGATTGGCTGAATGACTAAGCTATTCTTGCGGTCAAGAACAAAAGAGGTCTACGAATTTAACAGCATTTCTTAGTCTAACATTCAAAGCGAGGCAGTCGCATACAAGTCCGTTGACACTGTTGTAGAAGCAGATGAAGCAGTTAATTATCCAACAGAATTTTTTAATTCACTCGATTTACCAGGGATGCCACTTCACGTATTGCAATTGAAAAACGGCGTGCCAATTGCGAAATATCGATCAACCAAAGCTTTGCAACGGCACGCGGCTTGAAGTAAAAAAATTAATGAGCAACGTCGTAGAAGCAACAATCTTGACAGGACCTTTCAAAGGTAAAGATGTCCTCATTACCTGCATTCCGGTGATTCCACGGATACGCTATTTCAATTTAAGAGATTGCGATTCCCACGTTGATTGACGTTTGAAATCACCATCAACAAAGCTCAGGGAAAACCTTTAGAATTCTGCGGTTTAAATATAGATGCAGATTGCTTCTCACACGGACACGTATATGTTGCGTGTTCTAGAATCGATAAACCAGATGATATTTATATCTGCACAGACAATGGAACAACAAAATATTTTGTATGCCCACACACACTGTGAAATAAACATGTTAAAAACGTGCGCTTTCTCTTTTTTTTTTTTTTTTTGTCTTTTAACCAGACTGAGCCACAGCAACGCGTGGCCGGGTACAGCTAGTGATAAATAAATTAAATAATCACGCATAAAAATTAATAGAATATTCTATACTGTCAGTACATAAATACTACAAACAAATGAAAACAGAGCGTTTTACGCTTGAGCAGTTATTTCATAGATGTACAATTAATAGATTATCCACAAAGAAGAAAACAGTTAGGCATATCCCTGTAGTTCAACCCCGTCCGCTACGTGGCGTGTGACCTTGATTGATATGACCTCGTCTTTAATCTTGCGGTTACCTCTCCCATTTAAGATAGGACGCTTACTTTATATTCTGCTTTGACTCTCTTAAAATGGGAATGGCAGACTTTTCCGGCAGAATAAAGTTTGTCATTCCAAGTTTTTCTGAAAGAGCATAAACTTTTAAACAAAATCCTCTAACAAGTAAAGGTACAATAGTCTGTGGCGGCGAATTTTGATTTTTATAGCTCATTCGATTCATCTCATCCAGCTAAGTAAATTGCTACCTCGCATATCGGCTATTGAGTTTTAATAATGACAGAGGTCTGGCTCAAAGTTTAAAAATTTGCTTAATGCGAGCTACCGAAAATAAAACAGTAGTACAAAATTCCTCCGCATGCAATCGTACACAAACGTAAGTTATGAAGTGACTGAAAAACTGACAAAAGAACAAAGAATGTGTGGTTACAAAGATTTTTGATCGTAACTCGGAAAAAAGTATTGACAGGATAAACAAAACTAAACCAGTGTAGCCAGTGGCTACTTTTTTAAAATTCAGATTTCTTGATTTGCACCACTTTTTTGAAATAGAAAAATTTGCCTTATTTAATGACATATTAATTAAGGAGAAAACAAGGAGAATTTTAGCATTTCAGAAAAGTGGTGCCAATCAAAAAATCTAAATTTTAAAAAAGTAGCTCACTGGCAACACTGAACCAGACGATGACATAACTTGCGAAAACCTGCCTGTTAAGTAGCATTCGAATATTTTATCTGCAATTACAAATTCTTATAGTAACAGCAATAATTTAACCTTATAGTAGTTATTGGCACTGTTAAAACAATTAGTAAACTTAAATCGCACTTATTTCTTTGAAGGCAACTGTTTTTCAATGAACCAAATTTTGAGCTTTGACCCGGTCCCCTGTCATTATAAAAACTCAACAGCCGATATGCGAGGTATAAAATTACTAAGCTTGATGACACGAATCGAATGAGCTATAAATATCGAAATTCGCCGCCACAGACTATAGTATCTTTATTTGTAAGTGTGATCAATATCCGCAATGACGATAAAACATTATAATTATTCAATAATAATTCATTTAATTAAATATATTTTCGGCTGGTCATACCCAAGTCATTTTGTTTGTATGACATTTTACTATCGATTTACATCAAAAATTTTCAATTCCGCGATGACGGGACTTTCGATGTCACCGGTTCCCGGACTGTATCACATTACTGTTCAAATGCTTTACTGTCAACATTTTACTGTTAATTATCTTTTTATTTTACATTTTTAACAGTATTTTTGGCAGTGGTATTATGAATTATGCTTTTTTTAATCCAAAGCATTCTGGAACCTCAGATAAAGGCGGTAGCGTAAACGGGTATCCTCAGAGAAAAATGACAAGATAGAATAGAATTTTATTCACATTAAACACTAGGTTTTTGTACTAATATAATGTCATTAAGTACACAACAGAAATTTAGTTGAAATACGTAATCTGATGAAATTAAAGTCTGTGAGGTGGCAGAATGCACTTAAGGTCTGATAAATTAAATCAGAAAGTTCAATAAGTTAAAGTGTCTCTGCGATCTAAATAATCGCTTTTTAGAGTAATGCTCCTTCGATGAAGTTAAAAGGTTCGTCACTATTCAGACAACCTGCGCTGAAGAACCGAGCTGAAGTCTCAGCTGTCCAGCTTTGTTCGCCGTGAGGGAAAAATGTAATCTCTCTTCCCTCGGAACGTACCTCCGAGAAGATTATGAGTGGATCCTTGAGAAGTGATTCTCTCATCCTGGGTAGGACCGGCACCCCACTCCTTTCAGCCTAGCACTTAACTAACTTCTCTTATTAAGGATCTCGTATATATCCTCAATTATTTCTTCTGGAAAACAATACGAAGTTTTTCTAGCCACTGACAATGCTTTTCTGTCAAAATCATTTGACGACTGCGCTCCTAATGGTTAAACTAGGCCCATCCTACAATTTGCACATGACCCTCTGTGGTCCGAGTCTAACGTGAGAAAAATGTTGTCTAGTTTCACTCTCGGTACATGAAAACAAACCCCAGGTGGCCTTTGCTTTATCCTAGTTGTCGCCAAGTGTCACTTTCCTGTGATAAATTGTGATCGAACTGTTTCTTCTCATCTTACCGGCGAAAGTTGGGACTTAGCCTTAAACTCGAGTTTATTTTAGGAATACATGGGCTTTTCTATACCTAGCGATCTTGTGTCGCAATGACGGTTTTTCTATGTAGAATATTGGAAAACAGTCTGAAGTCTCCACAACACCCCCCCCCCCTTTAAATAATATTCTGGCCGCAGGACGGAATATTCTCAAAACATCAGGTAGCTCAAAAATATTTGAATGGCTCCACCTGCAAAAAAAAAAAAAAAAAAAGAAAACAAGCAAACATATATATCTTTCTATCTTACTTTTTTCCAATATCTTATAACTTTTCTTGCCAAAATATTTCTTTTAAATTATACACAATATATTATTATTATTATTATTATTATTCGATTATTATACACATTAAAAAAACAAGAGAATTTTTAAAGACTTTTTACTTTGTCCTACTCAAAAAATCTACAAGCGCTATGTCCTTGCCTGGCCTGTGTATTATGGCATGGTGATAAGGCTGTGGGGTTCTTGCCCTCCTGAGTTGCCTACGATTCATTTTACTAGATGAATGCGTACTGCGATCCGTTTCTATTAACAATCTCTTGCCATCAGTGCAGCTCTTTAATTCTTTTATGGCAAGGATTCTAGTAGCCCCATCTTTTTCCGTACCCTTTCCTTTATTTGTCAGATACCCTCTGGAATGCCTCTCTGAATTTTGCCGTTTCTCCCCCCCTACAATGACTTCTTTTTCATAAATCTCCATGCCTTTACCTAAACCTTTTCTGTTTTCTGTTTCGCTTTTAGTTTTGACCATGTATCAGTGGTGGAAAATTGGCGCAGAGGAGGAGCCTATTGACACCACTAAATTTTAGTAGAATTTTTCATCTTATCTAATGACAGTTTTTATTAAAATGACGAATACCATAAAATATTAGTGGTGTCAATAGGCTTCACCTCTGCGCCAATTTTCCACCACTGCCATGTATCTATTTCCTTTATTTTAACTACCGTTGACTGTCTTGGATTTTTGCTTATTTTAGCCTTATTTAAGCCTCTAAATTTGTGTTTTTGCTTTTTAGCCCCTTTTTCCTATCGTCACTTTCTTTCTATTTTCGCATTTTCGCTCTATTCATGAAATTATGACTGTTAAAATTCTCTCATTGGCATGCAATTTTCCACACCACTAAAGCCTTTAATTTTTTATTTATTTTCCTTTTCGTATTATTTTTCCTAGCACGTTACGCTTGATTTGCTTTCGTCCGTTTTTTGTTTTTGGGGACCTCTATAAGTTCGCCCGCTCCTAAGATTTTTTTCTTTCACTTTCTTAGTTCCCTTTCAATTAATAGTTGCACTTTGCTGCCAGTTTGTTTCTAAGATCAGTATCTGTTTCCCTGGTTTAAGTTCTCTTTCTACGGTTTTGTTTTCATCCTGCAATTCGCGTTTTTCTTTGTTTTTAAGTGAACTTTCACCCACCATTCTAACTTTTTGACAAGTATCATGCGACTTGACCTGCTGTTCCTTATCTTTGATACCCTCTATCCTGAATAAATCTCTAAAAGGGTTTTCTGTCGTTTTTTTTCTCTCCTAAATGTTCTGCTGCATTTTCCTTGCCATCACTTAGCCTATTCTGTTTGATTTTTACCGGTATTGTTAACTTCATGTCTTCGAGAGCTGTGTGTGCATCTAAATTTCTTGTAATCCCTGAGTTTTTGTCCTCACATAACGGTTGTTTTTCTTGTACCTTTTTTATTTTCCTCCTCAATGGGTTTGTTTCTCTTATCTCCTTTTTTTAAAGAGAAGGTTTTATCCTCCCCTAAAACTGGTACGGAATTTTTTTTCACGGTTACTCACCTGTTATTGTCATTCGATTCTATCCCTTTGTTATTTTCCACGTTCGCTCTGATTTTGAGTTGCGCACTAATCTTTCTTAGTGTATTCTCATCCGTTTGATTTGGATTTAGATTCTGACAGTTTGTGTCTCTGTTCTGACTGCGTGTTATTACCGCATTTACAACTAGAGGTTTCTTATATTTACTTATTTCAATGTGTCTCATTTCCTAAAATGTAATAATCTATATCAGGATTTTTATCGGCGATTATAGCCTTCGTCGTTATGACACTTTTGTCCTGTTATTTGAGAGTTACTTCCGCTACTGGTAAACGTTTCTTGTCATTAAACATGGGCTGTTTCGCCCATTTGAATTCTTTTATTACTTTGTCCGCCTTTATTAAATTCCCTGGAATTACATCGGTGTTTGATCCACTATCTCGAAGAATTGTAACCTCTTTCTTTCCTGTTTACTTTTCCTCTACTTAAATAGGGTTTGAAACCTTCCTCTAATTTTAAGTAGCACTTGATATGATGAACCGTTTTTATCTCATCCTCCGATTTTTTTAATTTTGGGCAATTACGTTTCAAATGGGTTCCACTTCCACACAGAAAATAGTTGTTTTTTTTCTTGGTTTATCGAAAATTTTCTGTCTTTTTTTATTTTTGTCTCTTTCCCGCCAGTTTAATTTTATTTCAGGTCTTTTGTCTCGCTCTTTTTCTTCATATTTAGATTTTTCGAATTTTCTATCTGTTGGGGTCTGACATTCCCCGATTTTTTTAACGCATTCCTGATTATGTCGTACCCATCTAAATCCTTTTCTAGCGTTTCCGGGTCTTTGTACTTCGCCCACGAATTGATGAAGTGCTCCCTTATCTCCGTCGGAACCCGTCTTTTGATTTGTTCTGTTATTAGCAAATTTTTTAGCTCCTCTATTTTGGTTATGTTTAACCCGTTTAGACACCCTTCTTGAAAACTATTTAGCTCGAAAATCAGGTCAATCCATGGGCTGTTCGGATTTTTTTGTGTCTATTTAGCTTTATGCGATAAGCCTCTGCGCTTAGCCTGTATCGCGCCAATAAAACCGATTTAACATGACTAAAATCAGCCACACTTTCTTTGGGCTCCCGTAATATTAACTCAGCGCTGTTTGTGGGCAGTAATGCTAACAGATGTGTGATCAGACCCTCTGTTTCAATTCCTGAGCTTTCTGCCTGTCTTTCAAATAAGTTTATAAACAGGGTTATATCTGATATATATTTTTTTTCTGGGTCAAAATTATGCATAATGGATTTTATATGAATTTTAGGGGTTCTGTCAGATCTATTGCTGGCACTAGAACTACTTCTTTCCGCGCCTTGCGTTATCCTCAATTGTTCTAATTGAAATTCACGCTGTCTTTGTTTATCTTCCCTCTCTAGTTTTTCCCTCTCTAACTCTTTCTCTTCTCTTTCCAGTTTTTCTCTCTCTCTTTCCCTAGCTAATTTCACTTCCCTATCTTGCACTATATACCCAGATTGCGTAAGCGCGAGATCCTCATCGTAATCATCTGACTTTTCAATTTTCTGAATGATTATCGCCATAGCATCGCCCTCTTCAATTTGTACGCCCAGCTCATCTGCTAAGTTTTGAAGATCAATTTTCCTACAGTACTTTAGTTCAGTAACATTTGCCATATTGTACAATTTTAAATTTAACACAAATTATATAAATAATATTTAGGAGAACCTTATGTCAACTGACACTTAGTGCGTATTTTCAACCTTTTTCAAATATAATTTTACTTTAAATACTTTTATATATACACATTTTTTAATACAAATACAGTAAATAAAGAATAAATTTGAAATACCTTATAAAATTATTTGAATACCTTTTCCCCCTTGTTAAATATAAACAATATACAAGATAATTTTTTCAGCCTTGAAATCCCCATGCCCACAAAATAAAGCACAGTATATAATATTTTTTTGTAAATTGCACATATATCTATTTGAATAACTCTTAAATTTCCTCAAGATTGAGCACACCTTGCAAGCCTTATCCAGTGGTATCAATGCCGTGATCATAAACTTTCAGAAATTTTCCTTATTTAATAATTTAAAGCGATTATAAAATACATTTCCTCACAATCTATTTACAACATTGCACGCCTTGCACCCTTTATTTAAGAAGCCTTCCTTTGGGTCTTGTTCTTTAAACCTGACTACAATTTAACCTAAAAACTTCCTATCCTTAGTACCCTAGAAAACTTTTTCCCTTTATTCTTCCCGAATAAATCCCAGCTTCTAATCTGCTCACTAGGTTAGATTATTTCACTTTTTTTAAATTAACATTAACTTTACTTAGCTTAATGCTTAATGCTTTTTTTTCTACGGTCACAACAATCTCTCTGCCTCAAAATTTTAGATACTGACTTAAAACATTTAAATGGTACTAAAATGAGAGCCATTCAAAGATAATGAGCTTACCGAGCTGAAGTCTCAGCTGTCCGGCTTTGTTCGCCGTGAGAGAAAAATGTAATCTTTCTCCCCTCGGAACGTTCCTCCGAGAAGATTATAAGTGGATCCTTGAGAGGTGATTCTCTCATCCAGGATAAGACCTGCATCCCACTCCTTTCAGTCTAGCACTTAACCAACTTCTCTTATTAGGGATCTCGTATATATCCTCAATTATTTCTTCTGGAAAACAATACGGAGTTTTTCTAGCCACTGGCAGTGCTTTTCTGTCAAAATCATTTGACGGCTGTGCTCCTAATGGTTAATCTGGGTCCATCCTACAATTTGCACACGATCCTCTGTGCTCCAAGTCTAGCATGAGAAAAATGTTGTCTAGTTTCACTCTTGGTACATGAAAGCAAACCCCAGATTGCCTCTGTTTTATTCTAGTTGTCGCCAAGTGTCACTTTCCTATGATGAATTGTGATCGAACTGGTTCTTCTCATCTTACCGGCGAAAGTTGAAATTTAGCCTAAAACTCGAGTTTATTTTAAGAATACATGGGCTTTTCTATACCTAGCGATCTTGTGTCGCAATGAGGGTTTTTCTATGTAGAATATTGGAAAGCAGTCTGAAGTCTCCACAGCATAATAATCTCCATAATTGGCATATCTGAAAATTTAAGAGAAATGTTAACCCTTATCGGACGCTATCTTTTTATACTAAAAAAACTAAACTAAACCTGTGGCTATACGGTACATTAAGGATCATGGCCGATATCCCTGTTATCTTGACCATGTGCTCTGAGGTGTTGTACAGCATACGTCATGGTCATTGGTCAGCCTAACGTTAGACTCACTGTGTTTAGTTCCCAAGTTAGCTTGGTACCATTGGTACATTTGAACGACCCCGAAGGGATGAATGGCTGACTAAACCTTGCCCAGCCGGGAGTCGAACTCTCGATCTCCGTCAAAAAAAAGGGGGAAAGAAAAAGAAAAGAATAGAAAAAAAAGTCAGCCATGATTTTAGCATTAGAAGTGGTTAAAAATATAAATCCATTTTAAATAGCCAGACGTTATTTAAGTAATCTAAAGTAAATTACCTAGTTAGTTTTATTTGACCTAGTACCTAGGGTAATATTAAAAAAATAAAATAAAATAAATTATACTTAAGTAAATAGCTAAACGTAAGTTTTAAAGTGTAATATTATGTAACAATTAACGCTTAATCATAAATAGTAAACTATTTCTAATCCTATTTTTAATCTTTCTAAACTATTTCTAACTAGGTCAGATAAAAACAACACCTGTTCCCCTCTTCTAAGCTATAGATTCACCCTCATAGTAAGTAGCCAAAGTACTCATCAAATTAAGCTAATGTCTGTTAATACTCTTAACGAAATTACTAGTAATTTAGGTAAACATCGCAACCTTTACACTTAGATAGAGATAGCTCTGGTTTCGTGCATAGGATAATTATAATTCATTTCAAAGTATTAAAAAACTAATCCTAAAGTTAAAAGTGTAAAGAACATGTCCAAGTAACCCCCTTCCCTTTCAGGTTCTTTTTACTTTCTTCTATCTTCAATAGAAGAAAGTATTGTAATCGAAATTTTTTTCGACTTTCGGTTTTCGACGGATTTACACGTTTTAGGGGTCAGAGATCACAAAAAACATGTTTATACAAAATGTCTGTCTGTCCGTGTGTCCGTGTGTAGCCATTGTACCATGAAAAATTGTATGAAGTTATGCATAGAATTGAACCAAATTTTATTTTAAGTTTTTGGCTATGGCAAGCAAGTCCTCTATTAATTTTGAAAAATTCCGCCGGTAGGGGTCGCTGTAATAGCGATTTTTGTGCATTTTGAATATTGTACCATCGAAAAGTGTATGAAGTTATGCACAGAATTGAACCACATTTTTTGTGCATGTTTGTGGCCATAGCAAGAAGTTCTGTCCAGAATTTGGAAAAAATCTGCCGGTAGGGGGCGCTGTAATAACGATTTTTGTGCATTTTGAATATTTTACCATCAAAAAGTGCATGAAGTTATGCATAGAATTGAACCAAATTTCTTGTGTATGTTTTTAGAAATGGCAAGAAGGTTCTCCTTGAATTTGGAAAACTTCCGCTGGTAGGGGTCGCTGTATTAACGATTTTGTTGCATTTTGAATATTGTACCATCGAAAAGTGTATGAAGTTATGCATAGAATTGAACCAATTTTCCTGTGTATGTTTTCAGCCATGGCAAGAAGGTCCTCCCTGAATTTGGAAAAATTTCGCCGGAAGGGGGCGCTGTAATAGCGATTTTTGTGCAATTTTTAATATTGTATCATCGAAAAGTGTATGAAGTTATGCTTAATTCTAATAAAAAAAAACTAATTATAATGACATATTGACATGAGATAGAAGAAAGTTTTGGGATTGTCACATCCAACTGGTTTATTTTCTTTTGGGACTGCTGCCTCTTTATTAGGTGCACATAGGCTGCGGTCTGCACGAGCTACCGGACCTGCTCCTATGCGACAGCCTACGGATCCAGTCTTTACCCGGTGGGGTGCGGTAGGAAGGTGGAGTCTCGTCCCCCCCTCCCCCCCAGCAACGTGAGCTTGCTTTGCATTTCGGCCCCAAAATTTCCTATGGTGATACTTGTCTTTCAGCGGCACTCATTGTTTTCTTTTTCCCTTCCTCTAAACTGGTGCATGAACCACCTTTCATGACAAGTACCCGTCACCGATTGGGTATCTAAAATCCAGGTTTCCCAACTCCCCAAGCAGGATTTGTGTGTGTAATGTGCAGGAGCCAAATCAACAAGTTCAATTAGTTAAGCAAGCGATATAACAGAGAAATCAGCAAAATAACAGGCTCTGCAATTAGGTCGACAAGAGCGTTTCTCTACAGGATGGCCTGTCATGCGGTGATCAAGCGGACAACCGCCCAGATGTCAGACGGGTATACTAGTTCGACTAGGGAAATCTGGCAGCTAGAGGTCTAGTCATCAGTCTGGAGACAGCCGATACACGGTGGGTGATTTACCGATTCTAGCTGGCCAAAAGTCAATTTTAAAAGTTTATCCTTGCGTAATTTATTTTCCGCCCGTTATAGCTCAGTAGTTAAGGCTATCTACCCTGCTATTGGTTTTGATATAAATATAATTGTATGGTCCATAGATTAGCGCAAAGTTGGTGCTTCTTAGTTGGGAATGAATCAACCAATTTGAGTATAGTTCTTTAATCTGTTACTTGAAGCGGAATAAAATATACTGCTCGATTACGGACGCTTCCAAACAAAATATGGACTTTATTTTATCGGATTTATGTGCATAAAGTTTGCACATATCAGCTGTTATTTCACATTTATTGTCGCAAAAAACTCTGGGTTTTTTTTTGTTTTTTTTTTACAATTTTTCAGTTTTAATATATAAAAAGCTATATGATAAAGCACGATTAAGCTCAATTTTTTATATGATTAAATAGTTTAGATTATAACCTTTTTGTTCCAATTTAATTTGTGTATTCTTAGGTGCCCTCTCAGTTTTTAGAATTGTTTTAGCTTATTATTTCTAAATACTTTCTTTTTTCATTTTAGTTCAACTACCATTTTATGTTTATCAAAGGCAGCAGAATTTAAGTTAGTCACATAAATAAACTTTTGCACCATTATGCAACGCCAACAAGATTTTAAATTTAACGAAAATGTGAATTTGGTTGAAAATATTTTGTTTATGGAGGAAAATTACAATGAAGAGCACATGAAGTTTTGCAAGAGCGAAATGCTTAATTTTATGACCAAATTTGGACAAAAATTGCCAGTTGTATGTAGATATCTCAGGACAAAAAGATTTAAACTATATTACTTGGTTGCAAATTTCGAGTGGTTACAAAATTGATCCAGACAAATTCTCCAAATTCAGATTTGATACAATGCAAAACATAATGTAGGCATTTTCTCATGATATCTTATGATTCCCATTCTTTACATAAGGTTCCTCTGTGCAGATATAAATATAAATATACAACAGAATATACAACACAGCAATTTTCATTAAAGCTGTCGAATGTTTACGCCGTATCTTAAATTTTAGAAAAAAAAAATTAGGATGTGTTATAATAATACAAAAATAATTTTATCATTTTAGCTTCCATATCGTTAAGAAAATATCTTTAAAATAATCAAGAAGAACGTAAAGTCATGCGTCAATCAGATTATGAAACATTTTTCAACACATTCGGACTACTATATTAAAACTTCATAGCTCAATAACGGGAAAAACGATGACTAAGTAATAATTTGTGAAACATATAACACGTTTGAAAACACAATTTCAACGAATGTCGATAAAATAGCCTAAAATTTTGTACATCCTTGTATATAAACTATACATTTATCATATAATTCACAATATTGTAAAATTTAGAACTGTTAATGAACGCATAGCACAGTTGAAAATTCCTCGTCAGCAATTT
Source organism: Maratus speciosus (assembly GCA_963932465.1). Classification (NCBI taxonomy): domain Eukaryota; kingdom Metazoa; phylum Arthropoda; class Arachnida; order Araneae; family Salticidae; genus Maratus; species Maratus speciosus. The sequence goes on from OZ010793.1 coordinate 208,030,442, forward strand.
CCGGCAATAAACGGAAATGTAATTCAGATGTTTTGTGCAGCCCTGTATATGATTTATAGAATTTATACACACTAAACAGTATGCAATTTATATAATTTAAAAAATTGTTCCGCAATTGAAAACATACTTCTATCAAATGTTGTTCATACAGAGAAAAATATAACTGATTTATTTTCTGTGCTTTTGTATAGGAAAGATGAATGTCACATCATATTCGATAGTAAGCATGTTATAGAGCACCTCGGAGATATATATAAATTTAAATACGTTTGAAATAGTGTAACATGAACAAAATACTCCACAAAAAAAATTTCTCCAAAGACCGTAACGTAACATAATTCTTTTTAGTGTCCCTGTAAATGATCGATAAATGCTTATTCATACCATAATCTATAGCAATTATCTTGTAGTTCATAGATATGTATATAAATTTCAAAGTGTTTGATATTATTAAACATCATTAAAAATAACCGCAAACGATTTTCCCCATAGACTGTAATGTAATGAAATACTTTTGAATGTCCTTGTAACGAAATTATGACTGCTACACGCTACTTTTTGTAATACCTAACATTCAATAGTGAATATCAATAACATTTTTCAATTACATGGCGATGCGACTACATTGACGCGAAAAATAATTTTGGCCAGCTAGAATTGGTAAATCTCCCACCGTGCGATGTATGCCATGTACGCTAATGGCGCCTGGTGCATGTAAAATCCGTCGTGGGTGCAAAGTCCTCCAAGTTACCTGTGAATTATACCTTTTGAGGTGCCTTGCCAGGTGAAGGTCTCGTCACCTGACCAAGGTTCTAAATTACGAGATCAACTTGAGTAGCAAAGCGCAGGTACCAAACAACAAGATCAAAATCTTAAGTAACGGGATTAACTAAGTTCACAACTAAGCAATAAGCACAGCCGATAGGTTGAAGATTTAGGCACTCGTCAGATTCATTGCCGCTACGTGGCGATTAGGCGGTCACCGCCCCGATACCAGGATCAAACTCGTTCAGATGGTGCGACCCGGGAGGTAGGGGTCTGGTCATCGGTTAGAAAGAAATAAAGAGCTCTCGAGTTGTAGCGTGGCAGTCAGACGTATTGACCACTACGCTACTGGGCTTGCTAGCTTTTTATACATGATTTGATTTTTATATTCTACCCATCCCACTATAATTTAACAATAAATTTTATAGTATATTTCTCTTGCACATGTCATCAAGGTACAAGTAAAAGTGTTTCTTACAAAAAAATAAAAGGTATGCATACCGAATAAAATTCGCGTAAGAGATGCTGGTCCCGATATTACGTGGAATGTGACATAGGACCGATATGGGTTAATAAAGAGTTGCTGTTTTGTTATATTAGATTACTGTTCGAATTTCTCCAAGAATTTAATAGTTTTACATAGCTGCCAACATCTTACGCTTTTTTGTACCACAAATTTTTATAGTAAATTTTACTTTTTTAAATCGCCGTAATCTTCCGATTAAATAAGGCAAGATTTTCTGTCATTGCCATGGCAGTTCAGGGTTGCTAGTTTGGCCTCCATTTTTATTTTGAAATTTCGCATTCATACCGGAAATTTTGAAAGAAGAAGCTCTACTTTATATAATCACAAAATTTCTGTCATTAAATAAAGCAAAAAATACTATTTCTAATTTCTGGCACGAATTCGGATTTTTTAGATAAAAATGGAGGCTAAACTGGCAACTCTGCAGCAGCTATGGCTTTAGGTGTACAATAGCTTGTTTTACTATAATGCCAATCTATTGATATAAGGTACTGTGGATTCGTAGATGACATTTCTCCTTTGAGAATTGGGGATAAAATAAGCTCCTGATTCTACATGGAGATATTTTTTTTATATTTCCATCTACTCTCTATATTTCTATGATTCCATTTTATGCAGCAATCCCAGATCATAAAGGGTAGTTTCATTTATTTTCCTTTTTTATGTTTAATCTTTAAAGTTTCCTTACTTAATCTGAAATACGGAGGAAAATTTAAAAAAGTAATTCTGCAAAAATAAATACCGATGTAATCGACATTAGATGAAAATATATATATTTCTTGCTAGATCCAGAATCACGTTAAAAGCCCCCTTGTCATACGAAAATGCAATTGTATACTGAGACAGATATTTTAGATATAAATCTTAAATGAAACATATGGCAACGTCCATTCGTTACTCTTGTGACATTTAGAGCAATTTTTTATAAGTAATTCCAATTATTTTATTACAAAATATAATTAAGATAAAAATTGATATAACCAGCTAAATACCATTGTGTTCCACTCACGTAACATACATCTAATTTGTAACAAAAGGCATTTTTCTCGTCTATATATCAAATAAAAATTTTATTACTCTTGTGACACACTGGTCACAAGAGTAACAAAATTTTGATTTATTATATAAACAAGCAAAATGCATTTTGTTGCAAATTGGATATGTTTTATGTGTGTGGAGCACAGTAGTATTTAACTGGTTATATCAATTTTTACCTTAATTATATTTTGTAATAAAATAATTGGAAGTATATATGAAATTTTGCTCTAATGGTCATAAAAATAACACTGGACGTTCCCATATATAATCTTATAAATCTTAATTGAAATATATTTAGTGCTTGTTTTAAAAAAATTACCTTGTTCAAAAAATAATTTTATATTTTCATTTTGTATTTTAAATTAAAATTAATCAGAAAATTTTTTATTTAAGCATTATTCTCCGGAAGAAAATACTTAATTCTTATCTTTTTTAATATATAATTTTTAAGAATAAAATTAATCATTTAACGGTGATTCTAGGTACACGATAAACTTTCTTTCATTAAAGCTACTTTGATATTGCTGAAATAAATCATGTTTTAAAGGGGAAAAAAAAAACAATTTTTTGATTCTGATTATAGATAAGACACAAAACTTTTGTCGATAAAGCTAATCTACCGCAGCCAAATTAATCCGGTATTCCCAAAAGTGTAATCTGCGATTGTTCAATATATTGTTGTAATTCATACCTAGATGTTGCTACCGAAAGCAATGAACAATGAATCAGAAGGCATCTCGGTATGTCTTTTGGTAGATTAAGATGAACGGTTCACTGCTTGACATAACAGATAACCTTACTGATGACGCCATCGCATTCTTTTCAAAAACGTAGGAGAAACAGCAAAATAGACTAAAATCCCATTTTATGAGTAATAGTAATAAAATTCGGGCGATAAAGTAACTTACAATTAGGTTAATCAGAAGAATTTTGAAAGTACATAATTATCATATTTCGTTTTCCATAAATTAATTTTGAAATATGCGTACTTTCCAAGGGAAAATAAAAGTTTGCTTAATTTCAGATGAACAACATCAAATATAAGGTATAATAATAAGGTTCGGTGAATGGCTTCATAAACAAGAGACTCTTATTTAAATCAGGAAAATGCTCTGTATGCCTTAGAAGTACACTGGTGTCCAAAATTAAGAACCAATCACAAAATGCTAATTTTCAAGTAGGCGAATACTCAAGAGGAAATAATATAATTCGAATAATTACTATCTCTACCGACTCACAGCTAGTCTATATAACATCTCATTCATGTCACACATGGTCACAAGTGTCACAGTCACTGCGGTGAAGCAAAAAAAAAAGAAAATTCCATACATCTCATTATGAGTCTCAAATGATCACTATACACCGCGTCCCAAAAGTTTATAGAATCAATGAAATTTGCATTAACATAAAAAGTAATAAGGTACAATTAAAATTCGTGGGATAAGTAATAAATAAAAGCAGTTTTTCTGATATACACATATAAATTATGATCAAAGGTTTGAAATTATAAAATGTACATTAAATTATATAAAAATGTGCTGTACAAAAAGTATAGACAATTGTAATTTTTTTTTTGTTTTACATTTATAAAAGTAACTAAAAACTTACTTTTAATATTTAATTGTATTGCCGCGAAACTTTATAGCATCAAATACACGTTGTTCCATAGAATTAACTAAGCATTGCATTACAGAAGGAGGTATTTCATACCACGCTTTTTGTCAATTGCAATTCTTAAGTCATTCACACATGTATATTGCTTTCCATTTTCATATATTTTACGAGATAATACCCCCCATATGTTCTCCATGGGATTCAAATCTGGGCTAAGTGCTGGACAGTCTAATAGTGTGATATTGTTTTGCCTAAACCATGTTTTCGATGACGTGGAGGTATCGATGGATGCCCCATCTTATTGGAAAACACAGTCCGGTCCTGCTAGCAAATCCATAATTGGCAGTAAATTGATACGTAAAATATCCTGATAATCCTCTGATTTCATTTTTCGGTCCATAAACTCTAGAAATGTTTGGCGTTTAAAGAAAATCCTCCACAGGTCATTATGAATCCTTCGCATTGTTGCCTGCTGAAACGGTTCTTGGGTTCTTTTCTTAGGTCATGCCAGTAAAATTTATGACCATCAGGGCCGTCTAAATTCCATTTCTTTTCATCACTGAATATGACAGAAATCCATTTTTCACTGTATGACATATGCTTTCTAGCCCACTTTAGACGTACATCTTTATGTCTCTGCTTTAAGCAAGGTTTTGCTTTCATTCTCCGGTAAACAATATTTTTTGAAGCTTTAATTCTTCTGTGTACTGTACTTTTTGAAATTCTGGAATTTGATGCAATTTCACGCACAGATAAATTATCAACTGAAGCCATTTTTAATAACATTCTATCATCACGTAACACTGTTTTCTTTGGTCTTTCGAGTCTCTTTCTAATATTCCATGTTCCACATGAGCTCAAAACTCTATAAATACTGCTCAAGGATCTCTTTATTCTTCTCGATATTTGTACAGGATTTTGTCCTTGCGCTTTTAAATGTAAAATCCTAATAATTTCATCTTTAGAAATTTCTTTAGAACGTGGCATTTTTATCAGAATATGCAGGAAATGTCTTTTCCGAATCACAAACAAAACAATACATTGAACTCATTTGATTCCATACAGTTTCAATAAATTATTATGCTAAAATACAGCTTACGGTATTTCAATTAAAGGGAAAAATTATTCTGCATTTATAGAAGCAGACGAAAATAAAAATATTTTATTTTGTAAGCAAAAACGTAAAAGAATACATGTAATGTTGTATTGTGTCTATACTTTTGGGACAGCACATTTTTATATAAATATGTATATTTGTATAATAATGTATAGTAATGTATATTTTATAATTTCAAACCTTTGATCATAATTTATATGTGTATATCAGCAAAACTGCTTTTATTTATTACCTATCTCACGAATTTTAACTGTACCTTATTACTTTTTATGTTAATACAAATTTCATTGATTCTCTAAACTTTTGGAACGCGGTGTATGTGACTCCACTGAAACGTCACTGTGACTGTTGCTTTGGGACGAGTCACCATGTGACTTAACAATGTAGTTACATTGTGACTTTCATGTGACTGTCATCTGTAGACTCAATTTCAAAGTCATCGTGAGCGTTACATTGTGATAAGTTACCAAATAATGTCGCATTAAAGTCACATGATGACTTTCAGGTGACAGAGAGACTGCTGGGAAGTCACTATTATGCTCTTTGGTGAAAAGTCATCATGTGACTATAATGTGATATTATTTGGTGTCTTATCATAATGTAACGTTCATTATCACTTTGAAATTGAATCTAAAAATGACAGTCACGTGAGAGTCACAATGTAACTACATTATAAAGTCACCTGGTGACTCGTCACAAAGCAGCAGTCACATTGACGTCTCAGTGGAGTCATATATAGTGATCATTTGAGACTCATAATGAGACGTGTGGAATTTCCTATTTTTTCTTTCACCGTAGTGACTGTGACACTTGTGACCATGTGTGACGTGAATGAGATGCTATATGGACTGTCTGTGCTGTAGGGATAGTAATTATTTGAATTATATAATTTCCTTTTGAGTATTCACTTAGTTAAAAATTAGCATTTTGTGACTTGTCCTTAATTTTGGACACCAGTGTAATATCTGCATTTTTGACAACGACTGAACAATTCGTGAAAATTGCAGGAAAAGTCCTTTTTTGCTATCATTATGAGAACACTTGTCATGGTTGGTTGGTTGGTTGGTTGTATACGGCTTAATGGTGCAAAATACCTTTAGGAACATGCTACGCCAAAAGCGGAATTAAAAGAAAACATCAAATCATCCACAAAAAGTGACGCTAAAACATTCTCATTTTAAAACTAGTATGTTGTGGCCATCACAAAACTTTCTTCTATATAAATCACGTCAATTAAATCATTTAAATAGTAAAAGAAATTACATCAATTTATTCATATAAAAGTATACCTGAATTTGAAGTTTGATGAAAATTCATGCATTAGTTATTGAGGTAGAGCTATAGGGGAAATTCTGAAAAATGCAGCATAGTAGCGCCACCTGTTGAGCGATTTGCACCAAAACACAAACAGCACTAATTCATATTAAGGTATACCGGAATCTGAAGTTTGATGAAAATCCGTGTATTAGTTCTGGAGCTAGAGCTACTGTGGAAATCACAAAAAATGCGGCACAGCAGCGCCACCTATTGAGCGATTTACACCAAAAGGTACAAAACATCAATTCATGTCAAGAACTAACTGAATCTGAAGTTTGATAAAAATCCGTGCATTAGTTCTGGACATTGAGCTATTGTGGAAATCGAGAAAAATGCTGCATAACAGCGCCACCTGTTGAGCGATTTACAGCAAAACATAAACAGCAGTAATTCATATCCAGGTATACCTGAATCTGAAGTTTGTTGAAAACCCAAGCATTAGTTCTTGAGATAGAGCTATTGCGGAAATCACAAAAAAGGCAGCATAGCAGCGCCACCTGTGGAGCGATTTACACCACACGGTGCAAAACGTCAACTCATGTCAAGCACTAACAGAAACTGAAGTTTGATGAAAATCCGTGCTTTATTTCTTGAAATAGAGCTATTACGAAAATCGTGTAAATGCTGCAAAATGCAGCATAGCAGCGCCATCTGTTGGGCGATTTGCACCAAAACGTTACCAGCACCAATTCATATCGAGGATTAACTGAATCTGATGTTTGATGAAAATCCGTGCATTAGTTCTTGAGATAGAGCTAGTGCAGAAATCGCAAAAAATGCAGCATAGCAGCGCCACCTGTTGGGCGATTTACACCAAAAACTAATCAGCACTAATTTGTATTAGGCACTAACTGAATATCAATTTTTATTAAATTCCGTGCATTAGTTCTTGAGATAGAGCGCCCACAAAATTTGTGTCACATACACACAGACAGACAGACAGACAGACTCACAGAGTCACAGACAGACATTTTGTAAAAACATGTTTTTTGGAATCTCTGACCCCTAAAACGTGTAAATCCGTCGAAAACCGGAATTCGAAAATTTTCATGAATCCAATACTTTCTTCTTGTAAAGATAGAAGAAAGTAAAAATGAAATAAAAATAAAAATAAACTAGTATGTTGTGGCCATCACAAAATTTCTTCTATATAAATCACGTCAATTAAATCATTTAAATAGTAAAAAAAATTACACCAATTTAGAACCAATTCATATCAAAGTATACCTGAATTTGAAGTTTGAAAAAAAATCGTGCATTAGATATTGAGATAGAGCTGTAGGGGAAATTCTGAAAAAATGCAGCATAGCAGCGCCACCTGTTGAGCGATTTGCACCAAAACAACTTTGCTTTTAAAAAGTAAACAGTGCCCCATGAGATGTTTCGCCAATGAGGTTTGTCAATGCGAGTGATAATGAATTAAAATACATTATATACAAGTGCCGTAGTCACAGGCAGTCAGTTAAAGATAATTAATAGTTAGGAAATCAAAGTGACAGTGAGGACACATGGGTACATCCTCTCGAAGTAAAAAAAGTTTATGAGTGATTCTCGAATGTATAATTCTCAGACGAGTCAGCAGTTTTTCTTGGATAATTCATAGGCTAAATTATTATTGTGGGTTTAATATGATGTAACTTGTTATTGTATTCAATTTCCCAAAATTCCTGTAATTTTTTCTGAATAAAAATTTTATCATATGTTTAACATGTGAAAATGGAATTTGATGGTACTAGTCCCATGGTTTTAAATTTACATAGCCACATTCGGTAGTCGTCCTGAAAAGGTTTTTGCCCATAGAAATATGCAGCGTTCTCATGTTAACCTAGTAGACTTTTTTCTGTGCCCCGACCTGAAACGATTTTTAACCCCTTCGGGATCACGCGTACATACAGGGTTGCGAGTTTGGCCTCTTTTTTACTTCAAAATTTCGCTTTCACACCAGAAATTGCCTGATATATTTTACTCTTTGATTAATAACACTAAAATTACTGAGGAAAAAAATGTAATATATATTTATCTAGTACTTTTAACTTTCTGTTCCTTTATACCGAACGTTTCTCGTTCATTTTTGCCTATTAAGCGCTACTGAAAAAAAAAAATGTAATATATTTTTTATCTTGTAAATTAAAATGTATGGTTCCTGAAAATAGCTTTTTGGTTTTTTAAGATCTTGGGGCCCAGCGGCTTCCTTTGTCAAACCGGCATTGAAACTGTTGCGAAACTTCCTTTTTACTTTCTTTATTTTTAGTCCAAATTCAACTTCTAATCCTCTCTTTCGTTAAAACTTAAATTATTGTCTGTCCTTCATTTCATTCTTACTCCTTTAGATCTTGAGAGGGCGGAGCCTCTGGGTCTCGTCCAATCAAATTTCTCCTGCATTTTGCAGTTTTACTTTTCCTCTCAAGAGCAGAGATTTCTCTGCAGTTAGACTCTTTTCTTCGTACGAACTCATGCACTTCGACACTACTCCTAAGGCTGGGTATACAGTATTGGATTACTAGGAGACCCCTGAAACTCACCTCAACTGTTTCATTAGAAATTAAAGTAAAAATTCTCCTTTGAGAATTTCTTATGTAAATTCGAAGTCCTTTAAATTAAAGTAGAGGCCAAACCGGCAACACTGGATGTATATGTGTACCTTCTATTTCTAAAGTGGCATACTATTTGTTTTTGGTACCAGTATTAAAGAAAACTGATGTTTTCGTGACTTTATAAGTAAAAATAACTTTTTAATAAAAAGTAGTGCCACACGAATAAAATTTATGTATGAGACGCGCGCCGGTTCCGTAAAGGTTAAAGAGAGAGCAATTTTATGATCCAGGCATTCAAAGCCATGTAAAGAATCATGATAATTTCCTTGTAATAATATAGTAGAGATCCGATTATCCGAACAAGTCGAGACCGACCCTAGTTCGGATAAGCAAAAGTTCGGATAAATGGGCAGACAATTTAAGGGATGTTTCTGACTATACTAAAACCTTCACACGTTATCTATGCTTAGGACTGGCAGAACCAGTTAATGCTGGCATCTTTAAAAATTGTTTTCTTTCTTTTTCTCTTTTTTTTTTTTATTTTGTTGTTGTTGTTTACATTTTTATCAATATATTTTTTCTCTTTTTATCCTTTTCTGAACTACAGAGATTATAATTTAAGGATAAAAGCTTTTGATTGTTGCTTGGTTCAACGAAGACATTCTTTTCAGTGCTGTCATATATCTACTTCTTCTTAAATATCGTTAGTTAAATAATATCAGCGTCCTTCTGACGTTCGAGCCATTTCATATCTGTTTCCAAACATTCAAAGACTTCGTTATGTGATGGACCTGGGTTATTTTCAGAGCATTCGTTTTCATTTTCTTCAATTTCTTTTTCATCATGAATCTCATCCACAATCTCATCATTATTTAAAATCTGATATCCAGGTTCATGTATACTTCATTATTTAACCACTCGTTAATTTCATTTTGTTCATAGCTTAGGATTCTTTCCATCTCTTTTATTGTTTTTACATTCCTTATTTCTTGATCCACTATCAGTTTTTTCATCATTTAAAATTTTATTCCAAGCCAATGGATAATTGGGAGTTCGGTTAAAAAAATTTCGGAGAAATAGGCTGTTCGGATAACTGGAAGTATGGTTAAAAAAATTTTTTGAGAGAAATAGGCTGTGCGGATAATTGAAAGTTCGGTTAATTGGAGTTCGGATAGTCGGCCCTCTACTGTACTATCAGGTCGTCAGGGATGAAATTTATAGGAAAAAAGGCAAAGTTAGTTGATAACTTAGAAATATAAGGAATTATTTTACTCAAACTTCAACGACAATTCACAGGTACTCTGAGATGTATCAGACTCAACGGTGACCTTTAGTTCGTTATTATAGACCCTTGATTTTGGACGACCGCTTGGCTCAATTGTGAGGTCAAAGTTACCTGTACGAAATTTGGAACCAATTTGGTACTGTCTGCTGCGTAGTAATACTAGAGACAAATGCATTATTATTGTTTTGCGCGGTCTGCGATGCCATAGTTCCACGAAAAAACTCATACTTCATAATAGCGCGAATTTCCGACAGTTCCATTTTCAACAGTATTAATTTAGAAAAAAAAAGTTTTTAATATTTTTTAGAGATTACAATGATTTCTTTAAACAGGCGTAATGTGTAACTGTACAAAAAAAAAAAAAAAAAAAAAAAAAGAGCAGTAAAATATTAAGCCAATGTCAAATAATAAGCTGTTAAAGTTGGCAATAATATTAACTACAAATTTCATCCTTAACGATCTAATAGTTTGAACTAATTCTGATAATCATAAAACAATGAATTTTACATTATCATTTTGTAACCTTTTTATTGGATAAAATGCCCTCAGCAGTAAAGTTTGAAGGAAACATCTAAAATCATAGTTGTATTAATTATATTTAAAACAGCATTTAAGTTTTTCTCATACAATAAATCTACATATGTCCTAAACAATCCATCTAATTCATATTGAACATAGTGGCTAATTAAGGATACAGATAAGAATGCATTAAGATAAGCGGCATACATTTTGAATTTTGAATCAATTTTAAATCGCATTGGAACAGACAGAAAAAAAAAAACCCTTGCGCAATATATATATATATATATATTTTTTTTTTTTTTTTTTTTTTTTTTTTTTAACTGGTTCTGAAGTTGCTTAAATTTGTTCGAATATGCAATAAGGATCTTGAACCAAATATGTTCATTAATTAAATTGAGATATAATACTTTAAAAAAACATTGCCGTTTAAAAAATATATGGAACAGCATGTATCATTTTTTATCTACAAATTATTCAAAGAACGATTAAGGAATACTACAATTATTAAATGTCTTCTTTTTCCATGAATTTTCAATATCTCAGATGTAAAAACAGGTACGATTCTCATTCCGTCATATTCAAAATGCGCTATTTCGCATTTCTTGTTTGTTTGCTTTATGTCTATTCAATTAGTATTATTTCTATTGGCATTTTATTTTAACCATAAAGACCATAAAGAATATTTAGTACTTTATCACCTGCTCCCATCTAAAGGATAAATGCCTTAAAATTAATTTCTTAGTTTACAATTAAGTTCTGAAAATATTAAAAAGTTGTATTGTTATCGGAAACACACAATGTATTTTTATTATTCTGTCACACGAGGAAGTAAGTGAAAAATCTATTGCAAAATTCCATTTTTACCTACAAAAAACAAGTTAAGTTAAACAAGTCGGAAATTGTACATCATATGTGTCAAATGAGGTGCATTCGTACTATAACTATTATAAATATTCAGATCTTGGTGCAATAGCTGTTGCACTCTTATGCAAAAATGTATGAATACAAAATTTATTACGATTATATATCCCTTCACTGCTTCATTTTTTCTATTTTTATAAAAAACTCATTTGAAATCTATATGTCGGTCTAATACTGGGAAAAATAGTAAAAAAAATTAAATTTCAAATTGTCAGCTAAAATTTGATATTTTATGGTGGGTGCCATATGTACACAATTAGGGTTTTAAAATATTGTATTGCTATATTATGCAACTAAATGAGCTTAAAATAATTAATTTTATCTGCTTAACACTCTGCAACTTATTTATATTAATATTTTTAAGAATTCAGCAAAAATAATGAAAGTAAATCTTACCTTAATAGCTTGATCGAAATTTTTTTTTTGCTTCCGAAGAACAAATTCTAATTTTTTGTCAAATGAAGCCATCTGACATGGACAAAATAAGTGTTACTCCATCCTTTGGACTGTTCTTGATCAGGAACAGAGATTAGGGATTAGAAGGAACAGAGATTAGATCAGGAACAGACGCTGTTATATGCGGACAGACTGATGGGCGGACTGACCAGACGACGGCTATAGGTGCTACGTATTTATATAATTATGAACGCACCTATAAAAATATTTAACAAGTTGGAAATTGCTCGTCAAACGTGGCAAATGAGGTGCGTTCGTACTATAACTAGTTTCATAATAATTTTTTGCTCCGCATATTGTACTGAATGTATATTTCAGTGCACTTCATAAGTGCATATCAATTTCATTCTGTTCGAAAGGCTGTAACATCATTAAAATGCATTTGAAATAATTATTTCCCATTTGGCCTTAATGTAACGGGAAAATTTTGACTGTCCCTGTCATTAAACTATAAATCCGATTTTCATAAAATTTGAAATGACTCAACAAAATTTTGCAACAATTATATATTTAAAATTTCAGACCATTCGGAAGGCTGTAACATCATTAAAATGCACTTGCAATATTTTTTTCCTATTGGCCGTAATGTAAAGGAAAATTTTTGACTGTCCCTGTAATTAAACTATACATCCGATTTTCGTAAAATTTGAAATGAGCCGACAAAATTTTGCAGCAATTGTATATTTAAAATTTCAAACCATTCGTAAAGCTGTAACATCATTAAAATGCACTACTTGCAATAATTTTTCCCATTGTCCGTAATGTAACGGAAAACTTTTGACTGTCCCTGTAATTAAACTATACATCCGATTTTCATGAAATTTGAAATGACTCGACAAAATTTTGCAACAATTCTGTATTTAAAATTTCAGACCATTCGGTTGGGTAGTTTTTCCTCTGTTATATGCGGACGGACAGATGGACAGATAGACAGACATTCAGACGGACGGACTGAACGACAACTATAGGTGCTACGTATTTATATAATTACGAACGCACCTAAAAAGAAGCCTTGAAGAAAAAAGAATAATGTCATATGATTCAAGACTTCGCGTGCACCTAAATAAAAATATTTATTTCAAATCGATTAAGCGAAATTTATCAAAATACTATCGTATATTTAAATCTTAGAATCGACTAATCATTTGTGCTGTATGTAGGATATAGATTCACGCTTCAATGCACATGAATTCAGTATTGTCTTCTTAACTGTTCGGTAGTGCAAAATACAAGCTGTATGAAGCAACAAATTTAGCAGTGCCGACCCAGATTTGAATTATGTGTCTAAGTGTTGATCAAATGTTAAGGAGGGATTGCTTTTAAAGGTCGAAAACGATGGCAATGGGATTGTTTAGAAGTTAAATTTCAAGGTTCATTGACCATAGTTGAGTAGAGAGCAGTTACTCGCTTAAAAAGAAGTTATTTATATGATTATTTATATGACAGAAGGGGGAAAATGTACAGTGAAACTTCTTTTAAAGGCCTCCCCTATTCAAGGGCCACCTCTATTAAGGGCCAATATTTTTAGGAACAGAAATTTTTCCCATAGACACAATGTTAAATTTACTCCTATTAGGAGCCGCACCTACCCCTCATAAAGGCCATTTTCTCACATGTACCTTAAATCCTAAACAGATGGATTGAATTCCTGAAACAAAAGTTAAGAGTTCAGCAAACAACTGCACTTGCAACAAAGAAAGCAGGGGGAGATGGGGACGATTTAACAACGCAATGAAGGGCCACAAGCTTTACACAAGTGAGACAAACAGGTGTTTCTCACGCTTTGTTTTACCTATCAACCTGTAGGGGTTGGTTTTTAGGGGTAACATGATCCTTTGTTGCGGGCACACAAAGGATAAGAGGTTATCTAGAGAAGCTGATTCCACATTTACTAAAACTGTGAATGCATATTGAAGCACAATTTTTACACCTGTCAGGAAATGCTAACAGAAATAAATAAAGTAATATCTCATTCTAAGGCATTAATAAATGATGCAAATTTAAGTAATTTCTTCCATAAAGTAAAAGAATCATTAGAAACCAAAACTGTCTCGAAAAAATTATGAAAAGTAAACAAACTTCGATAGAAAATTCAATTATGTATAGAGTTTGAAAATGTTAATAAACAGTTTTTTTTTAACCTATATAGGTTTTGATTTCCTTATTTTAGTTGTTTTTTTTTTTTTTTTTTTTTTTGTCAGCACTATTCAAGGGCCACCCCTCATAAGGACCAATTTTCAACAGAGCGGCAGGTGACCCTTACGGAGAGGTTTCACTGTATTTTACACACACCAGAAGATTTACCATTTAAATATACACGGTGATTAAAAAAACTGAACAAACTTTAAGAGGAATGTACACTGCAACAAACAACTTTTGTATAGTAAACTATGGTCATAACACAAGCCTACGATGGCTGTGTTGTTTAACTTTTAATAATTGATTTTTATGTACTTTTTAGTGCTAAATTGAAAAATGACCTTTATTTTTAACCATCACGTCAGGAATTTTCGCATATCGTAAATATCAAAGGTAAAAAGTCAAAAAATAGTGAAAATCTGATACTGAAAAATAGAGGAGATGGTTATGTTTTTAAACTTTTGTTTATTGATTTTTATGTAGTACCTTTTAGTACTGGGTCTGAAAATGATATTTTGGTTTGATAAAACTGATTAATGTTCTATATAGACTATCGGGAAACGTAGTCGATGGTCACTGGTGGCAAAAGAAACTTTAATTTAAAAAAAAAATGCTTATTTAAATCTCAAAAATGCTTGAAATATGGTGTTTCTAAACAGAAAGAAGGCTTTTCAGAACCACGAGTAACTCCGAAGAAGTTAGCGTACAGAGTGTCCATAATTATAAAGGAACCTATTTTAAAGTTGTCTACAGGCGAAACTATTGTTCAGAATGTTGTGAAATTTTGTGGAGGACATAATAAAGGTATGGAAATTTGTTTGAGCGGAAAAAAAAATAGCAAAAAATTTCGTCACCAGAGGGTGCTTTTTGACGAATAGCATTTAACATACGATAGTTAACATATTTTATTACAACCAAACATGTTCCATATGACGGTCATCATTTTCAGATACCGTCTAGAATCATAAGATAGCATGTTGCACAGTTGACCGCGGTGTGTTCTGGGAAATGCTAAGAACATATCGTGAAGTGCCGTATTTAAGATCAGGTAAAATTAACCCTTAAATGCCTGGTGTTGCTTTTCGGCAACGTACCCAATTTAGGCTCTAAAATACTATTAGAATAATATTGAAGCTATATTGCCTAATGCTACCAATGAAATACATTCTGAAGATATTATTAAATCGATTTTCAACATGTAGATGGCAACACTTGTGCTGTTTAAGAATAAAGATAGATTTATTTTTTTCAGTTGTTGCTACTTGTTCTTTTTGTTTTGTTTGGAAGCTTGCGAAGTACCCTATTTTGACCTGCAGTGAGCAAGTAAAATTTATTTCTTATTATAGCTCCTAAAATTCTTGGGTGTTTAATATTATAGAATTTTATCAAGGCAAATTATTTTTTCAATTAAACACCAGTATTGCCGATTAGTAACAAACTGTTTTTTAGCCCTAAACTATACTTAAAACAAAATATGATTTTTTAAAGTATTTTTCCTATGATTTATTTAAAAAATGAAAGCCGAAAAACATTATTACAATGATTTTTGAAAAATCAGGCATTTAAGGGTTAATAAATAAAATTTCTAAACCATCGTAAATGTATGCTAAATGTGAAATTCATTCAAAAAAACACTCTCTGGTGGTGAATTTTTGAACTATTTTTTTCTCTTAAACAAATTCCCATCCTTTATTATGCTTTTCACAAAATTTCACAACTTTATGAGCACTAGTTTCGTCTGTAGACAACTTTAAAGTAGGTCGTTTACTTGTGGACACCCTGTATATATTCGTTCCAAGAAATATAAAATGTTCCTAGATTAACCCTTAAATGCCTGGTGTTGCTTTTTGGCAACATACCCAATTTAGGCTCTAAAATACTATTAGAATAATACTGACGCTATAATACCTAATGTTGCCAATAAAATACATTCTGAAAATATTATTAAATCGATTTTCAACATTTAGATGGCAACACTTGTGCTCTTTAAGAATAAAGATAATTTATTTTTTTCAATTGTTGCTACTTGTTCTTTTTGTTTTGTTTGGAAGCTTGCGAAATACCCTATTTTGACCTGCAGTGAGCAAGTGAAATTTATTTCTTATTATAGTTCATAAAATTCTTGTGTGTTTAATATTATAGAATTTTATCAAGGCAAATTATTTTTTCAATTAAACACCAGTATTGCCGATTAGTAACAAACTGTTTCTTAGCCGTAAACCACACTTAAAACAAAATATGGTTTTTTTAAGTATTTTTCCCATGATTTATTTAAAAAATGAAAGCCGAAAAACATTATTACAATGATTTTTGAAAAATCAGGCATTTAAGGGTTAAGAATCCTTTGTCTTTTTTTACAGTGCACTGCCAGTCGATGTTAAATTTATTTTACAACAATTTTCTTTAATGGTACTGTTTAAAGTACTTTCTGTGCGTAAAGGGTTAAAGTATGAATATACTTGAAAATAATCCAAACTTAACTCAACAAAAACAGATACTAGAAAACAGGAATGCTGCTTTTTCAGAATTTAGTGTCGCCTCCGATGAAAATAAAAATGTATATAAATATAGATAGTACAAAACCTATTTCAGTTTTAAGACTTAAAACAGAAGCTTTTATTCTATATAAAATGACGTCATCCGCATCCGCTGAAGAATTCTTAATTTGCGATCTAGTCTTAATCAATATCTACAGTAAAGTACGCATAGGACGTCAATATCGCTGAATAATACACAAATCCAAAAAAAGAGATGCCATCATTCAAGGAACTCGACAAAAAAAATCGGCTATCTAATGATTCATATGCCTTCATTTGTTTGTAATATTAATATACATACTTAAAATTAAATTTGGCTTATTTTATTTTCTCCTTGTTTTATCAGAAATATTCATTTATATTTTTTCAAAATAGCACGTATTTTAATGAAATTTTTTTTAATTTGTTATGGGAAAATGGCAACAAAAAGATATAATTACTATTTTCCAACTATTTTTCCTTTACTTTCTACAGAAATGGAGTATTTGAGTTGCCAAAATTAAACAAATAGAGCTAAAAACTACAAAAAATTAATATTTCAAAAATAAATATAGATGCAGTTTTCAAACAAATTGCGTTTAAAAGTACTTTTTTCTCCAATACGATGGTATAAAAATTGAAAATGTGCGATGCTTAGAAGTTTAAAAACATTGCAGTAAAGTATTTAACAGTACAATTATACATCTGCTTTGTTTTACGGCTGGCTTATACAACGAAACGTATTTTATGGAGACGACATTTTAATAGATGGCTGAAAGAAATAGCATACCGGGGACTAATAAACTGATTTATTTCTTAAAGAAATATAGCGTCATTTAACGACACTAGACAAACTCACTACGGCGATGAACCTTGAAATCATAATCTTCTGACCATTCAAATACCTCCAGATAAACAATTCAAAATGCATTAATAATATCCCTTATAAGCAATTATATAATATTAATAAAAGGAAATTTCACTAAATAAAATCTGACAGCAAGACAGTAGCTTAATCATCCAAAAGGTTATCTGTTTTCATGAATATACTATTATGTATTCATAATAACAATGTGGACATATTTAGAAATATGTAATCTGCTATCAATAAAATACAATTACTTATCACAATAACAGCCTAAAAACAATGAATGGAACAAAACTTTTTTAAATAGAAAATATTTTTAAATAGCTCATTGATAAGAAAAGATTACCATCACTTTTATAGATTTTTCCTCTCGTAAGATTTTAAAAATATCTAGACAGGTACATACATCAAAACTTTTCAAGACTATTTTTATTTATTTTTTATTTATTTATTTGTGATAGAATGTTTGTTTCTTCCAATCGCTGAAAAGACGTCGCATTTTTTTTTTACGACGGAAGCACTATTTATTCACGGAAAAAAACATTTTAATTAGTATTGTTTTATGTTTTAGTATGGATTAGGATTAAGGAAAATTTCTCATTACCCACTAACATTCATTTTCTGAAAAAAAAAAAAAAGGTTTTATTTATTTATTTATTTAATGTTCGTATTGAAGGAATTGTGTTTCTGTAATGTTGAATTCATACTAGAATTTTTGAAACATTTTATTTGAAAACAAGTAAAAATTAAATTTAAAAAATCAAAAAACCCGACTGCGTAAAAAGCGAACTAATTAATTATATCTCATTAATGTGAAACTATTTTTTATTTTACGTACCTATTTTTTTTTTATTTACTTGTATTGATGACTTTTAAGTTGTGTTTAACTGTAAGTTTCTATCTATAAACACTGCTTTGATGAGGCCTATAGATGTCTATGAAGGTTAGAGTTAAAGTAAAGCTAGAGATCCTACCTACACAACTTTCAGGTTGTGTAATATTTAAACGGAGTTTCTGACTGTAAAATAGTCAATGAAATGTCGTCTTCATTTTGAAAGACCTATCCAATGATATGCCACTCAATAAGGGGCTATGCATATATAACGTTATCATTTTAGGGGGGAGGGGGGTCTGGCACATGATATCGTACGATATCTCAAGGGGGAGGGGGTGTTTGTCTTTTGATATCGTTATCATTTTTGATCCAACCAAATGTTTTTCTTTTTATTTGTAACGTGGTCTTTCCATCAAAATAGTATGTTATCTATTTTTATCAAAATACAAAGTTATTATTAAAATCATTAAATCATTATAAAATTATTTAATTCCAAAATATACCCCAACGATAGGCATTCCTATTCTTCTGTCATACATGTATGCATATATAATCCGCTGTTCTACAAACCATATGCGAAGTATGATTGAAATGATACTTGTATTTACTAATAAATAAAAGAGAAAGAATGTTGTCCGCCTGTTTTGTTGATACGAAGTCCTGTCTGCCCCTCCCCATGCGGTGGCAAGTGCAAACAGATTTTATTACTTGTTGAATGCATTACGTAACAAAAGGCTATTATTAAATACTTTTAAATAGTAACTATTTCTTTTAAGTGTTATTTGATATACAGTTATTTCATGCATAAACTGATGTTTTATTGATTTCTCTTCATTTGAATCAATAACGAATGCGAAAAATAAATGTAATTATAACCTTATTTGTATATCACTGCAAACAAAAGAAAAAAATCTAAAGAATTTTTAGACATTGATAACGATATATTTACGGGGGGGGGGGGGGGTTGAGGGATGATAACGTATGATATCGTAAGGGGGGGAGGGGGTCCAAAATTACCAAAAAGTTGATAACGTTATATATGCACAGCCCCTAAGGTGCGCATTTTTTTTCGTCTCTACCGCCATTTTGTATTTTATGGCCGCCATTTTGAATTTATAAAAACAAAATCTTGCCCCTAACCATCGGGCGGTTAAGACGAATCGATAGGCACCACATTCATTAAAATACATCCAGTGTAAACAGAATAGTATAAGTCATATATTTCCGCGAAGATTTCTTCCCGAAATCCCATAGGGGGCCGTCAACAAATTGAAAAAGAACGAATATCTTTTGGATAATCCTGTAAAAACTAATGTAGAAAAAGCGTTCAAACTGTAAACATGATTAAGAGGCTTATTTTAATAAACTGTGCTCATTTTTATGAGGATAGCATGTATACTAGTAGAACAATTAAGGTTTTTATAAAAACAGTCCCAAATTTTGCTAAGCTTTTTGCTTATAATTTGCAGAGTTCTTATAAAAAAAAAAAATGTTCTTTTCAGAAAATACGACAAACAACATTGTACACAATACCCTGCAATCAGAATTAAAAAATAATAAAAATTGGATGAAAAATGAGTAGGTTTACTAAAAAATGCTTCACTGCGCATGCGCGAACGCAATCAAAATATAATGTGCATAA
This sequence comes from Maratus speciosus, assembly GCA_963932465.1. Lineage (NCBI taxonomy): Eukaryota > Metazoa > Arthropoda > Arachnida > Araneae > Salticidae > Maratus > Maratus speciosus. The sequence continues at coordinate 208,050,537 of OZ010793.1, forward strand.
TATATTAGCTAAGTGTATAGAGCAACTTTTATAAAAGGCTCAAAAACATAGCTTGAAAATTCTGAAAATTATCACTGATAGAATAAGCTCAAAATCTGTTGTTTCCAAAAGGAAAGCAAAAAGATGACTTGTATCCAAATATAGTAGTACGTGCAATATTGTGTGCGATATCTTGGCACTAATCAACAAATATGGAAGGAAGGTGTGTACTGTGGTGGTATGGAGGCGTGTATCAAGTTTTTTTTTTTTCGTTGCGCCTCGAGTCTCGATGAATTGGGAATTCCTTCTCTGTATGTTCGCAAATAATAGATGTTTGTCCAAAAATGGTGTATTTCATCGCTTTTTTCCGGTATACATCAGGGTTGGCGAACCTATGGCACGCGTGCCAAAGTTGGAACGTTAGCTAATTTTTCTGGCCCGCAAAAAATTTAAATTTAGTAATCGTTATACAATAAAATCCATTTTTTATTTCAGTTATAACCAATAATATTTTTTTTCCATACGGACAATACACAAATAATGCAAATATTTTTTGCATGAATTAACACATTAGAATAATTTTCTTTTCCTGCTATGCTATGCAGCGTTTTCTCCATATATTTTGCCTTTCTATACGAATTTAAAAAGCTGTAATTTTCAAATGAATTTTGTTTGACAATCACTGCAATAAAATGGCAATTTGATCCAATTTAGCTGTGTATATTTGTGAAAATAACAAAATATGATCCAGATATAAAGCATTTTCCATCGAAAGTACAACAGCAAAAATCTTATCAATACATTATTAGCACACTGTTTAATGCAACTTGGAAAATTATAATCGAGATTTACATTAATAATAAGTTAAAAATTAAGGAAATAAAATCTGGTATTTTTCCACTTTATTAGAGTATATACCGCATAAATGAATCCTATAGAATTAAAAATTTATTCATTTAATGGCTGACATAGAAAAATCGCATTTTGATTTTTAATACTTTTTAATAGTTAATACATGAAAGGAACTGATTTTATAACCAGTAATTCTTATAAACATCGTACTCTTCAAAATTATTTTTGCATAAGTTTGGCACGTTGCATTGTTGATATTTATTGTTTCTGAATTTTTGGCACGCGCAAGTGAAAAGGTTCGCCGAGCCTGGTATATATCATTAATTTCCCATTTCCCCACATATAGAAAAATATAATATAATATGGACATAGATATTCAAAAAAAGAGGTAAAAAGAGACATATAGAGTTACAAATTAAATTATCTCTAATCTAGCTCCGGTAATTCACACACATGTATAAGGGGCATTCTCACAATCTTTTGACTTTTATGTCCCTGAATAATAATTTCTATATTAGTACATGTTATTGTGTTTTTTTTATTTCATATACTGAGGAACATCCCATTGCATGATTTCATAATAATATTAACGAGATAAATAAGTTTTGGACGATGTTGGGGTTCCAAATACCAGGAAAACTCCTATACCGTCCCGTGTCCCTGATACTCATTTTGAAGTTTGGAGCTGTCTGTATAAAATTGTTTCAAATAAAAATAATTCGATGTAATTTTTTTCCAAAACTGGAGTTATTGTTTTATATAAATACGTAGCAAAAAATGAACCTGCACACATTTTTAGGGTTGTTATTATTTTTTGAACTTTGTCCAGGGTTTTAGATTCCTTACAGTCCCTCTTGATAAACTTATACAGGAAATCACTTCAGATGCAGCCACATAATGTTTTTCAACTTTTTTTTCTCGTGCAGAAGTATGCTAGAGAAAGAATGGAAAAAAATTTTTGACAGGAAATTTACTGCAGAATTTAAATCAGCATTTAAATATCAATTTCAAGTGTCGTGGCTTTATTGGTAAGTCTTACCGTCCCCAAGGTTTATTCCTGCACTTTTTTAGGTAAATTAATTTTTTTTTATTTAATCCAATGTAAATAACTGTTTCTAAAAATCAATGAACATTGTGGCTATCACTTAGTCTTAACATGATTTGCCTAAAAATAGGTAGTAATTTTCCTTCCCGCCCCATCCTTACCATCCTTTTTTTTTTCCTTACCATCTCTTTTTTCCTATACCGTCTCTTTTTTTTTCCTTACTGTCCTTTCTTTAACACCTCTTAAGGACAATGTTATAACAAAATTTTGTACTAAAAATACTACATTGTTATTATTTCTTATTTGAATATCCTGCGGGTACTATGCAAATTCATTATAAGTAAAATTTTAAAAGAAAATAAAAAGTTGTAGCAGTAAAATGGTAAGTAAAATTAAACTCGCAAGTTAACTTAAACCTCAGTTAAATAAAAAAAATTTCGCTGCTGAACATTTTTTCTTTATTTTGAATCATTAAGGCATTCGTCTATAAGATTAAAATGTTATTTCAGTAAGTTTAATTTCACCAGATTTTTATTCCTGAAAAGTAAAAAGATTGAGAGAGTGTCCCATATACTTCAGGGTTTATGCATTGTGAAATTATGTACATTATATATTTTTGGAATTGTCCTAGACGTCTTTATTTTTGAATCGCAAAATTAAATTAGAAATTTGCAGCATTTTATGTCTTCTGTCCTTTAAGTGATTTTTCTTTTTAATCCTTTAAGGGGTCAATAAAAGTTGCGAAAACACATGTAAAGTAGATGACATTGATCTACCTTTTTTCTCGAGAACTACTGAAGGGATTTCAATATCTTTTTATATAGTTTTGACCATTGTTAAACTAAATCGATCTAGAATAAAGTGTAATAATTATATCATGAACAATCTAAGATCTTATTTTATCAACTTATATTGCATAAAAATGGGTTTTTTTTTTTGGCAAGCAGTAATGTAATAATTATATCACGAGCAATCTAAGATCTTATTTGATCAATTTATGTTACATAAAAATTAGATTTTTTTGGTAAGCAGTAATAGAATGGTTACTCGATTTTCTAATTTTAAAAAATCACGTGTAAAACACTGATGTACCTTTTACTTGGGAAATACTGAAGGAATTTCAATACCATTTTAGATAGTTCTATCAATAGTTAAACTACATCGATCTGAAATAAAGTGCAAAAATATATCACGAGCAATCTAAGATCTTATTTGAACAATTTATGTTCATAAAAATGGATTATTTTGTAAGCAGTAATACAATGGTTACTCGATTTTCAAATTTTAAAAAATCAAGTGTAAAACTGCTGACATTGATGACCTTTTTCTCGGGAACTACTGGAGGAATTTCAATATCTTTTTTTATATAGTTCTGTCAATTGTTAAATTAAATCGATCTAGAATAAAGTGTAATAATTACATCACGAACATTCTAAGATCTTATTTGATCAATTTATGTTGCATAAAAATTGTTTTTTTAGTAAATAGTAATACAATGACTCATACAATAGTTACTCAATTTTTAAATTTTAAAAAATCACGTGTAAAACAGCTGACATTGATGTACCTTTTTCTCGGGAACTACCGAATGGATTTCAATACCTTTTTATATAGTTTTGTCAATAGTTAAACTAAATCGATCGTTCGGCAAGGAATAAAGGTAAAATGGGTTAGTTATGTGATTGTCACGCAATTTCAAAAAAAAAATTACTTATGAAGCAGTTCACATTAATGTACCTTTTTCTTATGAAATTCTGAAGAGATTTCACTGCTCTTTTTTACTTTCCTCTATCTTTACAAGAAGTAAGTATTGGATTCGAGAAAATTTTCGACATTCGGTTTTCGATAAATTTACACGTTTTAGGGGTCAGGGATTCCGAAAAACATGTTTTTATAAAATGTCTGTCTGTGAGTCTATCTCTGTCTGTCTATCTGTATGTCTGTATGTATGTGACACAAATTTTGTGGGCGCTCTATCTCAAGAACTAATGCACGGAATTTAATAGAAACTTATATTCAGTTAATCCCTGACATAAATTAGTGCTGATTAGTTTCTGGTGTGAATCGCTCAACAGGTGGCGCTGCTATGCAGCATTTTTCACGATTTCCACAATAGCTCAATCTCCAGAACTAATGCACAGATTTTCATCAAACTTCAGATTCAGTTAGTTCTTGACATGAATTGACGATTTATACATTTTGGGGTAAATTGCTCAACAGATGGCGCTGCTATGCTGCAGTTTTTGCGATTTCCGCAATAGCGCTATCTCAAAAACTAATGCATGGATTGTCAACAAACTTCAGATTGAGGTATACCTGGATATAAATTAATGCTGTTTAGTTTTTGATGTAAATCACTCAACAGATGGCGCTGTTATGCAGAATTTTTCACGATTTCCACAATAGCTCAGTTTCCAGAACTACAGCACGGATTTTCATCAAACTTCAGATTCAGTTAGTCCTTGACATAAATTGACGTTTTATGCATTTTGGTGTAAATCGCTCAACAGGTGACGCTGCTATGCTGCATTTTTTGCGATTTCCGCAATAGCTCTATCTCAAGAACTAATGCTTGGATTGTCAACAAACATCAGATTCAGGTATACCTTGATATAAATTAGTGCTGTTTATGTTTGGGTGCAAATCGCTCAACAGGTGGTCAGAATTTCCATTATAGGTCTATCTCGATAACTAATACACGAATTTTCATCAAACTTCAGATTCAGGTGTACCTTGATATAATTTAGTGCTGTTTATGTTTTCGTGTAAATCGTTCAACAGGTGGCGCTGCTATGCTACATTTTCCACAATTTCCGCTATATCTCTATCTCAAGAACTAAGCACGAATTTTCATCAAACTTCAAATTCAGATATACTTTGATATGAATTGGTGCTAAATTGATGTAATTTCTTGTACTATTTAAATGATTTAATTTATGTGATTTATATAGAAGAAAGTTTTGTGATGGCCGCAACATACTAGTTTTCCATAGTTTTGATAGAAGATAAACTATAAAAGGGTCATTCGGGAGGAAAAAATATCGATAGTTAGACAATTTTGAAAACAAGCAAAATTTAGCTTTTTTTATATTATTATTGACTATTAAAATTTCTAACTATTGCACTTTTTAATTATATTTCTAGCGAATCTTCAATTAAAAATTTAGTTCAATATTAACGTAAAAATAAAAAATCACAAGTTTGCTAAATAGTGTATACAAAATGTTGTAAAGTTAAAAACTAAACAAAGATTAAAATATAATTATAGCGATCGACGTTTCGGCCATTATCTATGGCACATCTTCTGGAAAGAGTTATCACATTGCTATTTAAAGAACAAAGCTAAGCCGTCTTGAATTTGAAAAGCTCGGTAGGTTTCCAAACGATCTTTTGTTAGCCCCTATATGCTATCTCTTTCTCCCAGCAAATAAAGTGTCGTCTCCGAAAATTAAACGTTCCGTTGTATAAGGCAGCCTTAAAACAAAGCAGATGTATCATTGTACTGTTAAATACTCTACTGCAATTTTTTAAACTTCTAAGCATAGCACATTTTCGATTTTTATACCGTCGTATTGGGGGGGGGGGGGGGGAATACTGTTTAATGCTATTTGTTTCAAAACTGCATCTCAATTCATTTTTGAGATATTAATTCTTTTTTTTTTTTTTTTTTTTTTTTTTTTTTGTAGTTTTTAGCACCACTTGTTTTATTTTGGTAACTCAAGTACTCCATTTCCGTAGAAAATAAAGAAAAAATAGTTAGAAAATAGTAATTATATCTTTTTGTTGCCATTTTCTCATAGCTACTGAAATAAAATGTAATTGAAATACGTGCTATTTTGAAAAAATTATAAATGAATGATTTCTGATAAAACATGTAGCTATTATAAACTATATTTAATTTAATTATCTATATTACAAACAAATGAAGGCATATGAATCATTAGATAGCCGATTTTTTTCTTTGTCGAGTTTCTTGAGTAACATCTGTTTTTTTTTTATTATTTATTGTTATTATTTGTGTATTATTCAGCGATAGTGAGTCATATGAATACTTTACTGTATGTTGTTTAATACTGGATCGTAAATGAGGCATTCTTCAGAGGATGCGAATGACGTCATTTTACATAAAATAAAAAGCGTGTGTTTTAAGTCTTAAAACGGAAATATGTTTTGTATTATCTATATTTATATACATTTTTTTTTCATCGGGGGCGACACTAAAATCTGAAAAAGCAGATTTTCTGTTTTCTAGTTATTATTATAGTTTTGTTATTATTATTTATTGTTATTATTGTACCGATTAAAATGTACTTTTCAACAGATTTTATTGCTTTTAAGAATGAGTGACTCCTTCTTGATCGGAAAATTCAGCATTCAAATTCAAGACGGCCTTGACTTTGTTCTTTACAAAGCAATGTTATAACTCTTTCCTGAAGATGGTCATAGATGTTGACCGATACGTCGATTGTTATAATTTTATTTTAATGTTTGTTTAGTTTTTAACTTTACAATATTTTATATGCACCATTTAATAAATTTGTGATTTTTTATTTTCACGTTAATTTTGAACATTTTTAGGGTCTAAATGCTCTTTTATTTTTATTAAATATTTAGCATCTGACAAAAATATTTTTTTCAAAAAAGTATTGAAATCCTTTCAGTAGTTTCCGAGGATAATAGTACATGAACCAGCTGCAATAAATGTGATTTTTATTTTTATACCAATTTTTATTTATTTTTCAAAAATCCCGGCGTAACCATTTTATTTTTTAGTTTTATCCCTATCCAGGCAATCAATCGTTAATTTAACTATTGATAAAACATTTTAAAAAAGTACAGTATTAAAATCGCTTCACCAGTTCACGAAAAAAAGGTGCAGTCATGGAAAAAAAAGTAAGCAGCCCCTGCTAACTCTGCAACTAATTATAATAGAAGAAAATTACTGGTACCAAACGATTGGAAATAAAGTCTTTTTTCTAAATGATGTATATAAAATTTGCTTAGGGGGCCATCTACAAATCAAAACCAGGCCAAACTTTGTTTTTTTCAATGACAACACTCAATTTCGATATATATTTTTTAAATCTTCTGTTCAAACTATGCCTAGAAATGAAATTTCAAGGCATATGGATGATACGTTTTTGAATTTAAAACATTGAAAATTTATTGTTTCTAATGTTAAATTACAGTTTCATATTTTTATTAATATCTCCTGAAATTATAATCATGACGTAATAATTTTTTGTGCGGTTATACTACTGAAAACCCCAAACTTAAATACATTGAATTTGTAATTATAAAAATTTTATAATATAAATTATGAATTATAAAATTAATATTCGAAAAAAAATATGAATTGCAACCTATAATTTTTTTTGACAGATTTATATTTATTATGTCCTGCTTTATGCAAATTCTTAATTTCAAATTTTTCCTTCTAAGTAGTTTTCGAATTATGCTTAAAAAGTGTCAAAATGATGGTTTAAGAAGCTGTCTATGATGTGCAAAAAAATATAATTTGAAAAAATATATTTTAGTAATTTTATTGAAACATTTCTACTGTCAACAGTCGAAATATATTAAGCGTATTAATTGGTCATATTAGCAAGAAATAATACATTAGAAGTGACATAGATAGTCATTCTGTAGCATTTCAACAATCGAGTACCGAACTTCAATTTGGATACAGCCCCTAAAATAGGCTCATTTTAAAATAATTAATTTATCTGCAACTAATCGTACGAATTTCATAAAAATTTGTATTTAGGCTTATTGAAGGGTGCAGAATTTATTTATGGTGCCAAACTTGGGTATTGCTATTGGGGAAAAAAAGTTTGGGTTCGTTTTGATAGGTATATATCCTCCTAAGCAAATGTTACATACATCATTTAAAACAAGACTTTATTGACAATCGTTTGGTACCAGTAACTTTCTTCTACAATAATTTTTTGCGGAGTTATTAGGGGGTGTTTACCTTTTTTTCCACGACTGTACATCAGTGTCGGCTGTCTTACGTGGGATTTCGCAATTGTCGTCCCTCCTTCCATCATTTAAATCAGAAGAAATTCATGGTTTCACTTATACTATACTTTTTATCCTATTTGTTTATGAATCATACATTTGTAAAGAAGATCTTATTGAAAATTTAATTTATAGATCTATAAAAAAATTCTTTTTTAATATTCGATTTCGTCAGTTCCATCATGCAAATAGATATAACTTTGAAAACTTTCATTTCCGTACGAAAATAGATGGATTTTTTTATACTTTTTAATATTTATTTATTTTATCTCATAATTATAGAATACTATTTCACAATATTCCATATCTGTTGAGTAATTATTTATTTTCGTGATTATAATAATAAATAGATATAGTTTTGAAAATGCTTTGTAATAATAAATAATGTGTAGTAATAATAAATATATTATAATGTAATAATAAATCCCGAGCAATCAAACATCTTAAATGAACAATTTACGTTAGAATGACGTTAAAAATGAATTTTTCGCTAAGCAGATTCGATTGTGAAAAAAATACGAGAAATAAACCACTGGTAAATTTATAGTAAGCCGAAAGTTAATTTTACCTCCTTTTGTTTGACAAACAAGGAATAACCCGGTGTAAAAGAAAATCTCTGAAAATAGAAACTCTAACAATTTACCCTCCGGATAACAAACATTTCTATTTAAGGAGCATTAAAAAGCAGATAGCAGAATTTTGTTTTTTATTTGTTTATCAGACAGCATCGGAATATAGTCAAGAAAACATGCATAGACAGGCCATACTTTCAAACGGTACGACAGTAAAATACCAGTGATTGTAGAGTCCTGCACGTGTCGAGTTGTACCGGACCCGGAACCCGAAATAAAAGAAAATAAATCCATATTTTAATACAATTATGGAAACACTTATATCTCTAATATCAATTTAATACATTTTGTAAAAAAATGAATATCAATCATTCATCAATATTCAAATATATAGGGGTTTTTTTCATTTGAAAAATATTCAGCAATTTTTTTTTATGGGCCAACCCGAACCTGACCCGAAACAGTCAAAACCTAACCCGAAATACTTACAGCTAACCCGACCCGCAACTAAAAAAATTAACGTTAACCCGACCTGATCCAAACTGGGGGTCGGGTTGAGGTCGGGTAAAATCGGGTTATCCGACCCGATGCAGGACTCTAATTGAGTGTGACAGTGGCTGTGGTGTAAAACTAGTTTCCATAAGCAATGTTTAAAGCTTAGTTCTTTAACAAAAAAAATTTCCTCTTTAAAAAAAAAATAATAAATGAATGGAATGGGGAATAAAATGATTATTGGTATTATGTAAGATTATATGAAAAAAATCTATAAAAGGAAATTTTACTAAATAAATTCTGACAACAAGAGAGAAGCTTAACCATTCAAAAGTTTTGAGGTTTTTAAACATGTCATTTTCAAATAAATTGAACAATTACGATTGTCAATAATCAATCAAATATTTATGTGAATAATTAATCTTTCAAACCAATTATTAAAGCCATTATCACGAATTGAATATTTTAATTATTTTAGATAGAAGATTTAGAATACTAAAATCTAGATAATTTCGTTCATCAAATTAATTATACAACGGGGAGTTCAGGGGATTCCTCCTCCCCTCCCCTTTCTGAAATAAAAAGTATTTAAATGATTAGAAATAAATCACAGAAATAAAAAACAGTCTTGAGTATGACAGATATATGTATCTAAACGTAGATACATACAAACATACCATGTATACATATATATGTATATATTTGTATATGTGTGTATATGTATGTATAGATACACATCATACGGATAGCATTTAATCATATTTCCTGTTACAATTCATAATAATTAAAAAGCCTGAAACTACTTGAAATCTTATGTGAAATAAGTGAAACTGTGTGTTGAAAGTATCTCTCTATTCTAAAAAAAAGTAACTCCCGCTGTCACCGCCGCCGCCGCCGCCGCCGCCGCCGGTTTTGATTTTTTTGTGACCGGAGGCCTTTCTTCGTTAATATTAACAAAAATAATGCATACAAAAATATGAAAATCGGTAGTATTATACAGAAATGTTTGATAAACACGCTGATGCAGACAGTTTTCAAATCGAAGATATATTTTAAGAGTTATTTAATGCTAAAGTTGGGCAAAATCGTTCCACTAAAAAAGTTTTATAGCAGCAAAAACTATACATGGCAGTGTAATCATTTTTAGATCATTTTATGCGTTAGAATTTGCCGGAGTGCAGATTGCATTTTTTTTTTATTTTGACTCATTTTTTCAGGTTTTATTTCTATTTTAAATTCAAATTTTCAGCATTTCTAGAGATATTTTTTACAGATTTCAGAAAATTGCACTAATTTAAACTGTTGCCAACTGTATAAAAAGCGCAAGCAATAATGTTTGCTTCAAATTAAAAATTTACTTACACGTGACTATTATAAACAGGAAAAAAACTTTCAAATTAGAATTAAATAATTACGTATAAAAAGCAGGAACTTATTAAAAATTACGTCATAAAAAGTATACACGTGAATTTTAAAAGAGAAAGGATAATGTAAAATAATAAATTCATTAACATGCGTTAGAAGTCTTAGGAGAAATTACGTTATATTTACGTCACATTATAGTTATTACATAAAATGAACACAAAATAATATTGCAAAACAGTTTAAATTTAGAAATTGCGCTAGACATTTATTTGATATTTTGAGAATTAATTTAAAATGTCTCATTTAAAAGAACTTTCTTTTCGCTTTGTTAAAAAATACCAGGAGACAAAGACTCTCTTTACTTAATTCCTTTTATATTAAGCTTATTTTGAAATGTTGTTACGCGTGTATACGTCATCAAGTTATTTTTATTTCGACGTTTTATTTGTGTTTTTATTAATGTTGTACGAATTTATTTGTTCTTTCGTTATTTAAAATAAAAATTATATCAATTTGTATAATTTGGCGAGTGGTTTGGCGATTTATATAATTTGTCGAAATTGGTCGACAGGATAATCAAGTAGTACCGCAGCGGATTTGGCGTTAAAATTCCCCAATCAAAGAGAAATGAATAGAAATTCTTTTATAGGGAGATCGCCACTGTTTTTTAAATTATAATTCAATCTTTCGAAATCTTTTTAAAGCCGATCAAATTTGAGTGCATTTAGAGTCTGCGGTGTCTGGACGGGGGTTGGCGAGCGTAGCTCGTAGGGGGCCGAGCCCCCTAGTTAAACATTAAATAAAAGTTCAAAATAATAATGCGACTTGCAGAACTGACACTGAAGCCTCTAATCTGCAGATTTACTAGGTAGAAATGTGTTTAATGTGTGCTTAGTTTTAAAAAATTTAATATATTTTTAATATGTTTTTAGTAAAGTGACGTCTTTTAAGCAAATCAATATTTTTAGTGTATGTTCTTGACTTTTACCTTTGGAATATAGGGTAGATGCGCCAGTAATGGACGCCCTTAAGAAATTTCTTTAAAAATTATTTTTTATTAATAATTATAATTATTATATCCCAGTTTTTTCAATATTATATTAATCTATCAACAATATTTAACCATTCTTATAGCCTCATTTCCCCATATGAATAGAAATTTAATTTTAAATAACAGAAATATATCAAAACACACAAAAGCCCAGTGATGGACACCCTCTGGCCCAGTAGTGGACACCCTCTGTTCCAGTAATGGACACCCCATAAAAAGTAATAAATATAATTGTTTATATGACTGTATTTAGAACCAGAATGTAATGAATACATACTAATGAAACAAAATAGTTATTTTAAAATAAATTTAACAATTAGGATACCGGTAATTAATAAAATATTTGTGATAATCATTTACTGTTTACATCAATTATTGTAATTATCAGAAGATCGATGTTTTAATTATTTTAGATGGATAGTTTAAAATACTAAATATCAGACAATTACAGCTATCAAATTATTGAAACCGTGGTGGATTTTAAAAGGTATATATATAAAAAAAAGTTTTGGAATATTAATGTTTAGTTTTGTGTCACTATTTTTAACAATCTTCCAGAGATTACTTGATACATCATTTATAATAATTAATATTACAAATATGAAAGAAATGATATTGTGAGTTGAATATTTTAAATACTAAATAAAATAATTTCAAAATAAAACTGTAGAACTGATGTTTGAGGCCACTGATCTGCAGATTTACTAGTTTCATGAATATTAACCTATAACTTTCATTAATAGTATTACATTTTTTTTTTTTAAATAAGGAAACATTTAAGACAGAAAATGGATTTTTAATAGCTTCTGTAACTTAATTGCTTTTATTTAAACGAAGAGGGAATAAGCCCTATGAGCCCCTCTTTGACTGTGCTCTTAAACAGTATTTTCTGCTTCCTGGCTGGTTTGATTGCTAGATTGTAAAATATGTGAGGTATATATATATACTACATAAAAAAAAATAATAAATAAAATAAAATATCGAAATTTTATTAATCACATAAAATAACTTAAAAGCAGCTATTTATAAAAGTTTTGGTGTTATTACATTTTGGTAAGTATAATTTAAAAATTAAATTTGATTATTTAGGTTTGCAGTTAAGCCAAAGTATTTTATGCACTATAAACATTACTAAAATTGCATTTTTAGCAATGTCTACATGGGGTGTCCATTACTGGAAAATGACTAATTAACCATCACAGTAATGGACATCCCCTCTTAAAACCTTAAAATGAAATGAAATTTTGTAAATAGCCATTAGTATATAAAATTCAAAGTTTTCTATTGCTACTCAAACAAAAACATTCGAATTTTGCAAGAAAATAAATAATATATAAATTAATTAAACGAAGCTCTTAACCTCTTAAAACTCTTTAACCTCTAAACTTAACCTCTTCATTAAGATTTTCACAGAAAAACAGCAAAACTTTGAAACATTATTTTCTGCTTCCTGATTGGTTTGATTAAAAGTGTCAACAATAACATAGTTTTATAAAACATACAAGAGGGAATTATAAAAAAAAAAAATTAAAGCTAAATATCTATTGGTTATTTTTTTATGAACCAAAAACATCAAGGGGTGTCCATTACTGGAAGGGTGTCCATTACTGGCACATCTACCCTATATATTATGATATGGTTATTAGTAGACATTGTTAAGACTTTTTACTTTTATTTATGTTTACAATGATAGATAGAAATGTTTTCAATATAGGGTAACACCCCCCTATATTACATATATTAAACATATTAGTAGACCCTATTAGGTAGATTTCGTATGAAATACTACCTATTGGGATCGTTCCCATGTTGGAATTTCTGAAAAATTTTTGCAGATCTACACCGATCATGACCCCCAGAACCCAAAACCACCCTCAGTAAAAAACTTTATATATATATATACATATATATATATATATATATATAGAGAGAGAGAGAGAGAGATAGATATAGATATAGATATATATATATCACTTTCTTCTGGACACGATAACTTTCGTAATTTTGCACCAATCTCTTCCAAACTGATACATAAAATCAATGGGCATAAAATCTCGGTCAAGTTCGTTAATGGGCAAAATCGGACCAAGGGGATGGAAATAGGGAGGGGTTTTGCGAAAACAGAAAACCCCCCATAACTTCTTAATTTTTGTACATATCAAATCAGTTTAAAGTTTTTATTACTTCTAAAAATAGGGCCAAAATTTTATGTATCACATATTTTTGATAAAGTTAAAAATGGGCTCAAGGGGCGCAAAAAATAGGGTTTTTGGGAGTAAAAAATTCATAACTTCGTCAATTCTTAAGATATCAATTCCAATTAATTTTATTATAAATCTCCTTAATATTATCTACAACTTTTATATTCACAAGTTTTTGATAGGACCAATTCGTACCGCAAAAAAAAAATTAAAAACGAAAACAAAAAGGGGGTTTGAAGAAGTAAAAAATCCATAACTCCGTCAATTCAAAAGATATAAAATCCCCATGAATTTATCATATATCTTCTTAATATTGTCTACAAGATTGCAAGAAAATAAATAATATATAAATTAATTAAACGAAGCTCTTAACCTCTTAAAACTCTTTAACCTCTAAACTTAACCTCTTCATTAAGATTTTCACAGAAAAACAGCAAAACTTTGAAACATTATTTTCTGCTTCCTGATTGGTTTGATTAAAAGTGTCAACAATAACATAGTTTTATAAAACATACAAGAGGGAATTATAAAAAAAAAAATTAAAGCTAAATATCTATTGGTTATTTTTTTATGAACCAAAAACATCAAGGGGTGTCCATTACTGGAAGGGTGTCCATTACTGGCACATCTACCCTATATATTATGATATGGTTATTAGTAGACATTGTTAAGACTTTTTACTTTTATTTATGTTTACAATGATAGATAGAAATGTTTTCAATATAGGGTAACACCCCCCTATATTACATATATTAAACATATTAGTAGACCCTATTAGGTAGATTTCGTATGAAATACTACCTATTGGGATCGTTCCCATGTTGGAATTTCTGAAAAATTTTTGCAGATCTACACCGATCATGACCCCCAGAACCCAAAACCACCCTCAGTAAAAAACTTTATATATATATATACATATATATATATATATATATATAGAGAGAGAGAGAGAGAGAGAGAGAGATATAGATATAGATATATATATATCACTTTCTTCTGGACACGATAACTTTCGTAATTTTGCACCAATCTCTTCCAAACTGATACATAAAATCAATGGGCATAAAATCTCGGTCAAGTTCGTTAATGGGCAAAATCGGACCAAGGGGATGGAAATAGGGAGGGGTTTTGCGAAAACAGAAAACCCCCCATAACTTCTTAATTTTTGTACATATCAAATCAGTTTAAAGTTTTTATTACTTCTAAAAATAGGGCCAAAATTTTATGTATCACATATTTTTGATAAAGTTAAAAATGGGCTCAAGGGGCGCAAAAATAGGGTTTTTGGGAGTAAAAAATTCATAACTTCGTCAATTCTTAAGATATCAATTCCAATTAATTTTATTATAAATCTCCTTAATATTATCTACAACTTTTATATTCACAAGTTTTTGATAGGACCAATTCGTACCGCAAAAAAAAAATTAAAAACGAAAACAAAAAGGGGGTTTGAAGAAGTAAAAAATCCATAACTCCGTCAATTCAAAAGATATAAAATCCCCATGAATTTATCATATATCTTCTTAATATTGTCTACAACATCTGTATAGACAAGTTGTGGATAGGACCAATTCTTACAGCAAAAAAAAAATAAAATAAAATAAAATAAAAATACATACGGTTGAAGAAAAAAAATTTTAAGTATTCAAATCCAAACTGCTTATTTTCTGACTCATTTTACAATTCATTTTTGCTCTCAAAGGCTTCCAATGGTTACGGTTTCTTACTCAGAAACAATATAATGTACCGAAATGGTCGATTTTTTTATAGAGGCAGAATATATTTTAAAAAATGCTGTTAAAGTGGGCATTTTGAACCGAATTTCCCGAAGCGGATTGTGTTGGAAAAATCATTGCATTAAGGATGCACTCAAATCCAAACTGCTTATTTTGTTACTCATTTTTAAATTCATTTTTGCTCTCAAACGCATCCAATTGCTAGATTCTCTTATTCAGAAACTATATAATGTAAAGTAATGATCGATTTTTTGATAGAGGCACAATATATTTCAAAAAATGATGTCAAAATGGGCATTTTGAACGAAATTTCCCGAAGCAATTGTGTTATCACTTTCTTCTGGACACGATAACTTCCGCAATTCTGCACAAATCTCTTTCAAACTGATACATAAAATCAAGGGACATAAAATCTCGCTCAAGTTCGTTAATGGGCAAAAGCGGACAAAGGGGATGGAAATAGAGAGGGGTTTTGTGAAAACCGAAAAAACCCCATAACTTCTTAATTTTTGTACATATCAAGTCAGTTTAAAGTTTTTATTAATTTTAAAAATAGCGCCAAAAATTCATGCATCACAGATTTTTGATAAAATTTAAAATAGGCTCAAGGAGCGCAAAAATAGGGTTTTTGGGAGAAAAAAATTCTTTACTTCGTCAATTCTCAAGATATCAAATCCAATAATTTTATTATACATCTCCTTAATATTATCTACAACTTTTATATTCACAAGTTTTTGATAAGACCAATTCATACCGCAAAAAAAATTAAAAACTAAAACAAAAAAGGGGGGTTGAAGAAGAAAAATTTTAATAACTCCGTCAATTCACACGATATAAAATCTCCATGAATTTATCATATATCTTCTTAATATTGTCTTCAATATTTATATAGAGAAGTTTTTGATAGGGCCAATTCTTACAGCAAAAACAAATTAAAAATACATAGCGATTGAAGAAAAAATCATCTTATTAAGGGTGCATTCAAATCCAAACTGTCTATTTTCTTACTCATTTTTAAATTCATTTTTGCTCTCAAACGCATCCAATTGCTAGATTCTCTTATTCAGAAACTATATAATGTACAGTAATGATCGATTTTTTGATAGAGGCAGAATATATTTCAAAAAAAGATGTCAAAGTGGGCATTTTGAACAGAATTTCCCGAAGCGATTGTTAGAAACGAAAAATATTGCCCTACCGAGAAAATAATTGTTTATTAATCAAGTTTTAATTAATTGAAAGAAAAATAAAAACACAGGTCGCTTATAAATCTTTTCAAAAATCACGTCAGCATGTTTCATATTTTTTTTTAATTAAAAATGAATCTGAAAATGTGCCAGAAAGTTTCGAGTTGTTGAGTATGGAAAAATATATTTTTTAATATCGCCTTAACATGATTCTGATAAAACCAGCTATTTTATAAAAAAGGAAATAAAAACTCGTCAAAAGCAGACAGATAAAACTGTTAAAGTGGATTTATATCTAATAATGATTTTGTTTTTGTTGGTGAAATTAGTATACTTAACTTCGAAATCTATACCTCTGCCTGTAGGCCGGGCCGGCAGGAATTTTATTAAACATATTAGTAGACGTAGTTAAGACTTTTTACTCTTATTTATATTTACATTGATAGATAGAAATGTTTTCAATATAGGGTACCACCCTCCCCCACCTCCCCCCCAGTTATTGACACCTAGCCAGTAACTGACACTTCAGCAAAATTGTAACTAAAATAAGCATTTTCTTGTAACATTCTGGAAAGTAATGTCATCTAGTGATAACTTAGACACTTATTACTTTCTTCTATCAAGAAGAATTAGAATCTAGATCTTTTCTAGAAGAAAGTATTGGATTCGTTCTGGTTTTCGACGGATTTAAATGTTTTAGGGGTCAGAGATCACGAAAAACGTGTTTTTAGAAAGTGTCTGTCTGTGAGTCTGTCTGTGACACAAATTTTGTAGGCGCTCTATCTCAAGAACTAATGAACGGAATTTAATAAAATTTTAGATTCAGTTAGACCCTGATATAAATTGGGTGCTGATTACTTTTTGGTGTAAATCGCCCAATAGATGGCGCTGTTATGCTGCATTATACATGATTATCGCAATAGCTCTATCTCAGAAACTATTGCTCGAATTTTCATCAAACTTCAGATTCAGTTAATCCTTGATAATATAATTTGGTGCTGATAAATTTTTTGGTGTAAATCGCCCAATAGGTGGCGCTTTTATGCTGCATTATTCATGATTATCGCACTAGCTCTATCTCAGGAACTAATGCACGAATTTTCATCAAACTTCAGATTCAGTTAGTCCCAGATATAAATTAGTGCTGTTTAGTTTTTGTTGTAAATCGCCTAACAGGTGACGTTACTATGCTGCATTTTTCACGATTCCCGCAATAGCTGCATCTCAAGAACGAATGCATGAATTTTCATCAAACTTTAGATTCAATTAATCCCCGATATAAAGTGATCCTGATAAGTTTTTGGTGTAAATTGCCCAACAGGTGTCACTGCTATGCAGAACTTTTCACGATTTCCGCAATAGCTCTATCTCAAAAACTAATGCACAGATTTCCTTCAAACTTCAAATTCAATTACAAGTTCACGTAAGTTGCTACTGATTAGAATATTGTGTAAATCACACAACCGGTGGCGCTGTTGTGCTGCCTGCATTTATCAGGAAGTATTAACATGTATGAGATAGAAGAATGTTTTGGTATTGCCACATCCGACTAGTTTATTTTTACTTTGGAGTCAATTTATTCATCACTAGTAGGCCAAGAACATATTCACTGAGGAAGGAACTTTTGAGAACACAAAAAGTACCATTTTCAGGCATCCATCTTACTTCTAAAATTTAAGTAGAGTTTTTTTAAAATCTATTTGTAATGCAGCCATCCTAAACTTTTTCAGTTAAACGATGCCTATGATACCATGATTTCTAGTAGACAGTTATTTAATTTAGCTTACTGAGGATAGCCAGTTATTGGTGCCAGTTATTTCATTTCACCAGCCTGAAAGAAGTGTTAATTGTGGTAATATTAAAGAAAGTTGAAATCTATTATTTGAACTGTTTAAATGAACATAATAATAAATTAATCTTGTAGTCATCACCATTAAAGTTTAAACTGCTCTACCAGGGCCTGACACCATTTGCCAGTGATTGGTTCATAAACGTCAGCTATTGGATATCAGCATTACTATAGTAATTTAAAACATGAAAAAAGGGACAGTTGCATCTGTAGTATGATATCATATATAAATAAGGTGTAAGTATTTTGTTTTTTTTATTAAAGATTAAAGTATTTTTAAAGCATAAATTCATTGAAATATATAATAACTTTTTTTTCTTTTTATCTTTGGAAGTAAAGTGTCAGACACTGGTTCACTTTGTATCAGTTATAGATATTTCAAAATGGGGTTACTGTTAGTTACTAGAGTTATTAAACATATTTATGAAACAAATTAATTTTTACTAATGCAACGTGTAATGTGATAATTTTGTCAACGGCAATTTTTTAATGTATCTCTATTACCCTTTCAAAAAGAAAAATAAGTATAAAATGAATTTGAATTTTTGCAATAGTGATTTAAACGAGAAAGGCTCCTTAATGTGTCAGTCACTGACTGTTTCACCTCAGCACTTTTTTATGCAAGGAGGTTTTTTTTTTCAATACTTTCCAATATTGTTGAAAAGGGTTTATGAATTCGGTTTGTCTGTCTACCTGTCCATCTGTCTGGTCGTGCTCTAACTTATTTAAATATAGTTCGATTGGCATGAAATTGATATATATTATTGGGGTTTACTATGGCATGTTTGGTATTGAAAATGAAGTGTGTAGCATTTACGGTTCATACACAGGAACACTCAAAAGAGCTCCATTACATTACAGCCAATGGGAAAAAAATCGTTTGCAGTGTATTTCAATGATATTACACTATTTTAAACATATTAAAATTTGGCTTAGATGCTTTATGTTCCCTCACCCGTTGTTTTGAATTGTTTGGAGATTTTTTGTTGGCGTGTTGGCGGTGTTATGGATATGGCAACCTCGATATGTGGAACCCCGTTTGACGTGTGTGTTCTGACGTGTTGTGTTCTGGCAACCCCTGAGAAGTGGGGGATTTTGTGGATGTATTTTGATATCGTGTTGTATCGTTCTGTCTTTTTATTTTTATGCTAAATTTATTGGATGTATTTGATTGATTATGTTTTCTGTAATCCGTTTAAACGCTTTTGCTGAAGTAATTAAGAAATATGGGGAAATTTTGACAAGAAAAGTAGGTTTGTTTATAGTGTGTCAATGCGTATTCATAAGCCTATTTTGGAAATGACGGTGATGTTATGAGAGAGATTTCGTGCTGGAGCTTTCAAGAAAGCAGACGTCTGTTAAGGTATGTTGATAATTTTATGTATATTTTGCTGCTTTAAGAGTTTTTTACATTTTGAGATTGCTACAAAGCGAGAACTGCTGAATTGTGAGAATGCTACACCGCGAGAACTGCTGAAAGCAGTGATGTTTTTCTTTCGGTTAATGTGCGTGAAGCGCTCATACAAGATTACTGATTGCCATTTTAGCGAGTTTCGTTTTTTATGTATATTTTGCTGCTTTAAGAGTTTTTTACATTTTGAGATTGCTAGAAAGCGAGAACTGCTGAATTTTGAGAATGCTACACCGCGAGAACTGCTGAATGCAGTGATGTTTTTCTTCGGTTAATGTGCGCGAAGCGCTCATACAAGATTACTGATTGCCACTTTAGCGAATTTTGTTTATTATTTACATTTATTTTCGTTAAGCCAAACATGCGTATAAACCGGTGCTTGGCGACATTTAGTACTTGGCGGAAAAGGGGTTTTCACGCCAGGAAAAATTTCAAGATGGCGGCCCTGGGAACTTATGACATCTGTTCCTAAAATTTATATACATATATATCACTTAAGTGTACTACAAGACGCTTACTGTAGAAACTGGAGTGCATATAATTTTTTGTTCATTTACGGGGGCACACAAAAGTATTTCGCTACATACTGTCTACGAAGAATAATTGCTGGAATTGCTTTCACAGTTGTAGTACGCGTTTTGAAATTTAACTTTTTTTTTTTCAAATTATTTTATCTGTATAAATTCTATAGATCATATACAGGGCTACATAAAAGATCTCAACTATATTTCCGTTTATTGATAGAAATTGTTGAATGGTAATTTTCAACTGTGCATATGCATTTAATTCAATTAACTTTTAGCATACTATGTAGTATACATACAAATCTATCGATCCTATACAGGGCTACACAAAAAAATTGAGTAAATTTCCAACTATTGATGGTAATTGTAGAAAGGTTTTCAAATGCGTTACGCATTTTATAAATTGTTTATTTAGACATCTTTCACCTTAATGAACTATAAAGTTTCATTACAGTATTCTGAATGTGTTACATGATCTATGCTGTATGCATGATTTTTCGTTCTTTTTTCTGATATTAATTATCCAGTATTGAAGATAGAAAATAACAGTCTTCGGAACAGCTCATTTTATTCTTAAAAATGTCTCCATTTGTTTGGGAAAGTCTTCAACCCCTCACTTTCCTGGGGCCCCGGTACAAGTTGGTATTCTTATATTTTTAGGTAGATTTCGTAAGAAATACTACCTATTGTAATCTCCACTATGTTGGAATTCCTGAAAAGTTTTCGCAGATCTACGCCGATCATGACCCCTAGAACCCAAAACCACCCTTAGTTCAAAACTTTATCTACCTATCTATCTATCTCATATATATATATATATATATATATATATATATATATATATATATCAGGGGTGCAGAAAATGTTTCTACTCCCAACATTTCCCCCAATCCACATGAAAATTTCCCCAAAATTTTACGGTATGTTATAGGTAAATGCTGTATTACCGTATGTATAGAAAATTTATTTTTCCAATATTTCTCAACTTATGAGCGAGTATATATGGCAGGGGTAATTCGGAGTGAAAAAAATTTTTTGAATTTACAGCAAATTTTTCTGAAAGGTTGCAGCAGAGTGGGAAAAAGGGGGGGGGGGAATCCACTCCCCGAACTATGTTTTTTGTGGCCCTTTGACGAAATTCGCGTTTTTTCGCGATCTTCTGACGAAATTTGCGTTTTTAGCGATCTTTTGACGAAATTTGTGGTTATTTCGCGACCTTTTGACTAGTTTTGCGGCTATTTTGCCTTCCTTTTGATTAAATTCGCGGTTATTTCGCCCTCTTTTAACGAAATTCGCGGTTGTTTTCCACCTTTTGATGGAATTCGTGGTTCTTTTGCGAACTTTTGACGAAATTTGCGTTCATTTCGCGATCTTTTGACGAAATTTGCGGTTTTTCCCCGTTCCTTTGACAAAATTCGCGGTTATTTCGCCCCTTTTGATGAAATTCGCGGTTTTTTCGCGATCTTTTGACGAAATGTGCGTTTATTTCGCGAACCTTTGACAAAATTTGCGTTCACTTCGCGATCTTTTGACGAAATTTGTGGTTCTTTCGTGATCTTTTAACGAAACTTGCGGTTCTTTCGATACCTTTTAACGATACTTGCGGTTCTTTCGATACCTTTTAACAAAACTTGCGGTTCTTTCGCGATCTTTTGACGAAATTTGCGTTTTTTAGCAATCTTTTGACGAAATTTGTGGTTATTTCGCGATCTTTTGGCTAGTTTTTCGGTTATTTTGCCTTCCTTTTGACGAAATTCGCGGCTATTCCGCCCTCTTTTGACGAAATTAAAGATTCTTTGACAAAAATCTCGGTTTTTTCGCCCCTTTTGACGAAATTCGTGGTTGTTTTTCGATCTTTTGCCGAAATTTGTGGTTCTTTTGCGATCTTTTGCCGAAATTTGTGGTTCTTTTGCGATCTTTTGACGAAATTTGCGGTTTTTTGCGATCTTTTGACGAAATTTGTGGTTTTTTCGCGATCTTTTGACGAAATTTGCGGGATTTTTCGCGATCTTTTGACGAAATGTGCGGGTTTTTTTGCGATCTTTTGACGAAATGTGCGTTTATTTCGGGAACTTTTGACAAAATTTGCGTTTTTTTCGCGACGTTTTGACGAAATCTGTGGTGGTTATTTTGCGATCTTTTGGCGAAATTTGCTGTTTTTTTTCGCGTTTCTTTGACGAAATTATCGGTTGTTTCGTGATCTTTTGACGGAATGTGCGTTTATTTCGCGATCTTTTGACAAAATTTGCGTTCATTTCGCCGTCTTTTGACGTAACTTGCGGTTCTTTCGCGATCTTTTGACGAAACTTACGGCTTTTTCGTAATCTTTTGACGAAATGTGCGTTTATTTCACGATCTTTTGACAAAATTTGCGTTCATTTCGCGGTCTTTTGACGTAACTTGCGGTTCTTTCGCGATCTTTTGACGAAACTTGCGGTTCTTTCACGATCTATTGACAAAACTTGCGGTTCTTTCGCGATCTTTTGACGAAATTTGTGGTTATTTTGCGATCTTGTGACGAAATTCTCGTTTTCTCCGTAATTCTTGGATAAAATTCGCGGTATTTTTATGTCCGAATTTTCAAATTGATGACCGATTTTTTTTTTAATGTTCGGAACCGAATACCTTAAATTTTCGGAAAATTCAGAACAGAATCTCCTTCTATATATTTTACACATTATTCTGAGTAACTGTGGCTTTGACTATTCAGGGTTTGCGTGCACGATTGTTTGGAGTTTCATGTTCAGTTGTTGGTTTTCGATGGGTCTAGGCAGCTCATTCGATTTGTTAGATTTTTCTTTTTGGTCTTGACAGGTTGTTTGGGGAGCGTTGTGCACATAAAAACTGGTTTTAACCCCGCAGTTGCATGTCGCAAGTGCATGCCGCCTGTCTCCATGGATTCAATTTCTTCTGGTTTTAGTTTGAATGTTTTTAAAGTTTGCCGTTTTTAAAGTATGTTGTTTTTGAAGTTAGTTGTTTTTAGTTATTTTGTTGTTGTCATTTGGTTTAGTTTATTTATTGTTGGATCAGTTCCGTAGTTTCGAATTTTTGGTTTGGTTTTTGGATATTTTTGATCTGTGAAGTAAGATGGCGAGTCTACTGCTTTTGCGGGTCATGTTAAGTATATATTTTGGCGACAGTTATGAGTTGGTTGGATTTGAGTATAGGCGAATCATCGGGCATGTGTCGGGTTTGCTTGTGCTTAGTATTTATGATTTTGAGAGCTTCGGTTCGTAATGATTGTTCGTGTAAAATTTAATAATTGTTTTTGTGTTGTGAGTTCTACAAGTTATGTTTATAGTTGTTTAAAATGTTTATTTTTATCTTGTATTTTCGGCCTGCTTTCGTTGTCTCCCGTGTTGCAATTTGTAGATTTGGAGTGGACATTTTGGTGGAAATGGCACTGTACGGTTATTGCTATTGTATTGTTTGATATAAAGCGTTTGCTTGTAGGTAATGGGTGTGAAGTTTCATGGTTAAAAACAATTTTTTTCACGAATTTAAAAACATTATGAAAATGAAAAATATTAATGAAAATGGTACCGGCAAGATATGGTTTTATAAAAAAGACCGTAGTGCCCGGTCGGCTCCCAATTGTATGGTAGGGGGTGGATCGTTAGACTGCGACCATGACTTAGGCTATAATGTTGGTTATAGTGGCCAAGAGTGTAATGATGATTGTTGTTGCTACGGGGAGACACGAAGTAAGGTTAATGTTTATATAAATAAAAAAATAAATAAAAATTTTAAGATAGGTGAAAAATATATTGAAAAATGTATGTTGAATTGTTCTTTGAAAAATGATAGTGCCAATTACACTGACTATGGAAGTTTGAGATATAGAACAAGGATTTTCTATAACAATAACGTGGCCCAAAATTTAAAAAATGGTGGTAGAGGTGAGAAGAACATAGTCAAATATAAAACCAAATGTTTTTATAACAAAAAACTAAAGGGTGGAGATGGTCTGGGCGAACTGAATTTAAAAACTTGTACAGATAAACGTTGTAAAGTGTGTGTATGTGCCGGGGGTATAGTAGAGGTTAATGATAATGGAGAGTATTTAAAATTCTGCAAGGTTTATAATTGTGTCTACAGACTGAGATGTAGAGTTTGTAATATGTCGTACATAGGACAAACTTCAACTCCTTTGAATATAAGAATTAACAACCATAAGACAGACATAAGAAAACAAAAAAGTGGTAAGGAGGAACAAGAAATTGAAATTACACATTTTGATAGGTATGGAATTGATAATATTGAGATTTCTATTTTGAAAATTGTTCCTAATAAAACTGAAAGATTAATCAGTGAAAGAAATATGATGGTAAAGTGTGGTACGGTATACCCATATGGAATGAATGTAAAATTCGATCAAAGTAATGTAATAAGGAATTTTAGAGAAAAATTATTGGATGTCTCAATCTATGAAAGGACAAAACATATAATGAATTATGACAGGGATAAAAATCATAGGACAAACGTTGAATTAAAGATATTAAAATGTTACAAGGATGTCGAAAAAGTTATCGAAAATTACAACTCAAACGATAACGAATCAGTAATTAAAAACATTATGTTTAATGTCAAAAAGAAAATGATACCAGAACTTTTGAGGAATTTGCATAAAAAAACGGGTAACAACAATATTGACATGGCTCTAGATCTATTGAGATTTAGAATAAGAAAACAAAATTTAGATAGTTATGTAAAGAGCATGTATAAAAAAGATGCCGAAAATAACAAAATATACTGTGTCTTGGAGTACATGGGGGTCACATCTAAAAGGGGTTAACATTAATAAAGTTTTAAATAAGTATAATAGACTGCTGCCGGATAAAAATATAGAGATTTTTAAGGCTTTTAAATATGTTAAACCGATGGGCAGACTCATACACTATGACGCAAAAGTTTAGACAATGACGTCATTCAGCTTTAAAATGTAGAATTATGACGTCAGAATTACAAAAACCTGTAAATATATTCAAAAACTGATTTAAAATGCTATGTACAAAAGACAGTCGTTTTATTTGCTATAATACTAATTTTTTTCATAAAAATTCAAATGTGCTTGTCGCAAAAGTTTAGACACTATTCTAAATTTCTTTGAATATTCGCTGGCATATGCAAATTTAGAATCGTTGATGTCACAAATTTGGAGTACTTAAGTTCTGCAAACGATTGCGCTTCATAGTCGACATGCCGAGAGCTAAAGAAATTCAAGTGAATGAGGTTTCAAGGATTTGGCAGTTGAAAGGTGAAGGGAAGAGCGTTTCTGAAATTTCTGCTATTATTAATAGGTCAAAAAAATATATTTATCGACTTTTATCGAGTGGTTCCGAATATAAAGCAAAATGTCGGTCTGGGAGGCCACGTGTGACAAATGTACGAGAGGATCGCCTGATACAAAGACTAGCGAGTACTCAACAAATGAGCGTACGTGGAGTTCAAAGCTCATCGGGACTCTCTGTATCAAAGGATACGATTCGTAGACGAATTTTGGAAAAAGGAACAATCGTTTATAGCAAAATGCAGAAGAAACCAGCTCTGAAACCACATCATAAGTTACAAAGACTTATGTGGGCTCGAAAGCATATGTCATATGGAGAGAAATGGCAGTCAGTCATATTTAGCGATGAAAAAAAGTGGAATCTGGATGGTCCAGATGGTTGTTTATCGTATTGGCATGACTTGCGGAAGGAACCTCGACGTTTTTTTAGTCGCAGACAAGGAGGGGGCTCGGTGATGGTTTGGGCAGCCTTTTGCTATAATGGACAAGTATCTCTGACCTTCACCAGTGGTCGTCAAACTTCACAGCATTATACACAGACATTAGAAGAAAACCTACTGCCATTTGCTGAGCTTCTAGGGGGTCCTCAGTGGGAATTTCAGCAAGACAATGCTTCAATTCACACTGCAAAACATTCAAAATCTTGGTTTAATTCCCATAATATAAGAGTTCTCGACTGGCCAGCATGTAGCCCAGATCTTAACCCTATAGAAAACCTTTGGAGCATCATGTGTCGCAAAGTTTATAGCAACGCTAGACAATACTCTTCTGAAAAGGAACTTAAGACATCTATTGAGAATGCATGGTACGATATCGATCCACAAACTATGCAAGATTTAGTTTCTTCCATGCAATCTCGTGTATATGACGTAATACATAAGCATGGATGCGCAACCAGGTTTTAAAAATTGTTTATTTCGATTTTATTTAATTTGTGTCTAAACTTTTGAGACAGCAGTTTATTTTTGTTACCATTTAATTTATTGCAATATGCACAATTCCACTTTTCTTTGTTATAAATATTGTTTATATGTACAGCACATTAATTTCAAGCAGTGATTTGAAAATTGAATAAATATTTTTCAAAGTATGTAAGAATTTCTTCATTGTCTAAACTTTTGCGTCATAGTGTATATAATTATAACGACTATGCAAAGGATTTAAAAAAAAGTATCGATAATAGTGTTTGCTATTGTCACGAAGTAAAATTCAACGAATATATAAATCCAACATACGGACACGTATTAACGGGTAGTTTGGATATTGTACATAATAAAAATTTGAGTGAAATCATGAGATACGGGGCGAGATACAGGATTAAGAGAGTATTAACAAGAAATATGGCAACAAAACGCTTAAATATGAATTTGGATATTTTTATTCAAAAATTAGTTTATAAATACAATTTGCCTGCTAGCGTTTTCGAGGAATGTAAGTATTATATTTTAAAAGATTTGTGTAGAAATTTTGAGAGTAACTCTGAGGGGGGTTTCGGTAAAGTATTATAAGGATTTGAAAGAATCTATAACAGAATTGCAGAATAAATTTATAATTACGTATATAGATAAAGCTAACACAAATTACGCAATTATTTGTAAAACATTATATGGTAAATTACTCAGGGAGGCTTATATGGTAATGAAATAAACTATGAAATTGTCAAATCAAATAAACAAGTTATTAGTAATAGAGTAAAAGCATATTGTAAAAAAATTAAAATAAAGCAAAATAGTACTAGTTTTCCATATTTGGTAATGGTTCCAAAGTTTCATAAAGATCCGGTTGTTTTTAGAGCTATTACATGTGGTTTCGGTTCATATTTGGAAAATTGTAATAAAAAATTGTTGAAATTATTAAAAGAGATTTTTGATGAAGTATTGAAAGATAAACCGGCTTGTATAATAAAAAACAGCTTTGAGTTAATTAAACATTTAAATCTAATGAAAAACATTTCAAGTTTAACAGCGTATGATTTTGAAGATTTGTATAATAATATAGGTTTGGACAATCTTAAAATAAAAATTATGTAGTTTTTTAGTAAATATAATTCCTCAACTATCGGACAGGAATGGTTTACTAATTTGTTTAACTTTGTAGTGAGTGAGAACTACTTATATGACGGGAAAATTGTTTACAAACAAGTTAGAGGTATTCCAATGGGGGGATGTTGTAGTTCGATTTTAGTTGATATCTACTTATATATGTACGAGGAACAAATTGATATAAATGAGGATATGAGGTGCTTTCGTTACATTGATGACGTTTTAATAGTCAGATGCAATGATGTGAAAAAAGAAAAATTTGATTGCTATCCTAAGGGTTTAAATTTGAAATTGGAGTCAAAAAGTAAAAACATGGTCAATTATTTAGACATTAATATCGAGATAAAAAATGGTGAGATAAAAACAGATATATATGATAAACGAAAAAGCTTTAACTTTGAAACTATAAAAATTTTAAATTTTGGATCAAATGTGCATATCTCAATATATAGAAATATTTTTATTAACGGGTTAAACCGTATAGATAGATTGACATCAAATACTGGGGAAAAAATTGAAGAACTTTACAAATGGTATATTCTGGCATTGCACCATGGCTATCCTGAGAGATTTTTGAAGAGTCTGCTGCGAAATTTCGTAAAGTGCAAGACTTATCGCAGAGATTTAGAGGTAATGTGGATGCGAAGAGAGGAGTAACTGTGGCTTTGACTGTTCAGGGTTTGCGTGCACGATTGTTTGGAGTTTCATGTTCAGTTGTTGGTTTTCGATGGGTCTAGGCAGCTCATTCGATTTGTTAGATTTTTCTTTTTGGTCTTGACTGGTTGTTTGGGGAGCGTTGTGCACATAAAAACTGGTTTTAACCCCGCAGTTGCATGTCGCAAGTGCATGCCGCCTGTCTCCATGGATTCAATTTCTTCTGGTTTTAGTTTGAATGTTTTTGAAGTTTGCCGTTTTTAAAGTATGTTGTTTTTGAAGTTAGTTGTTTTTAGTTATTTTGTTGTTGTCATTTGGTTTAGTTTATTTATTGTTGGATCAGTTCCGTAGTTTCGAATTTTTGGTTTGGTTTTTGGATATATATATATATATAATAAAGATGAAATCACAAATATATGAACAAATGTTAAAATTCTAAAGATGAACAAGATATGAACATAGGAGACCAGTATGTAAAATAAGAAACTATGAATAACCCACAGAATCGTCAGAGGAGCTGGCAGGTTTAATTCATAGTGAAGATGCTTTATTTCATCCAATTTTGCCGGCATTAAGCCTAAAATGACAAAATTTAGCTCCTAATAGAGCATCATAAAACAAAATAAATGATAAAAAACTAAGAGATCTAAAGAAAAATAACCCTCACACAAGATATTAAAAATTGAAAAATGGTTAGAGCACAATACCTCAGTTATAGACAAGAATCCAAAACTTAAGAAAGTTGACCCACACTATCGTAAGATGTGAGGATGCAATCAGATTTAAAACTATTAAATCATGTGGCCAGCAATTAGTTACTGAAAACAAAAGCATTGCTGCCATCTGGTGGGAAAAGGGAAAACTAACTTGTAACTAGATTTTTAACAAAAATGTTTGGTGCTGCCATCTATACCCATAAAAAGTTAAATCAATTGAAGAAATCAAGAGATGACTTAAATTAATATTTATTTAAAGTAGAAGAAAAAATTAGGATTAAACTTAATAAGTAATGAGTAAATATAAAGAAAATAAATAAATAAAAGGGCATTATATATATATATATATATATATATATATATATGAGTCATTCTCTGAAAAGTGGCAATTTTATGCCCCAGAGGTCTTGAATGCATATTTTTAAAATTACAAAAAGAAAAAGTGATTTAAACTATCAATGTTAATCAGTTATACATATAAATTGTAATTATTTGCTTACTGAAATGGAAATTTGGTAAATTTAATGTATTTTTTAATGCAAATATCGTTCCCTCACTATGTCCCCATTAACATATGTAGGAAAGAAAATGCTTTCTCTGCCATTGCAACACGTATATTTATAATTATTTTTTTCTCAATCCACTAAACACACTTAAATACATGTTTAGTCATTTAATTATATTTATAGTTTACATAATGAATGAATTAGGGCACTTTTTAATAATGTCCCTAGCATTTGTCGTCATTCCCTCACATAACTATAAATTTGCCATTATTTACTTAGTAGAAAGCAGCACATGCTTTATATATGTCTAGGACAGTTTGTAGAAGAGTAAAGTGAAGTATCCCTCTTGTTGTTTGCTCAAAAACATTCTTGAACAGTTAGTATATGGCTTTGAAGAACTAGATCAATATAAGTATTTTTATTACGCGTCATTCCCTCATCTATTATAAATTTAATAAAAACTAATGAAATGTCTTTTTATGTTGTTATATTATTAGAAATGTGTTTCAAAAGATGTTTAGTAACTGAAAATACACCTAAGACTAATCACTTTTGTATAACGCGGTTTTCAGAAGTATTTCGTCATTCCCTCACAATCATTCCCTCATAATTTTAATATGAAGGAATGATTTAAATTGTGAGGGAATGATCTGAATCCATTTATATATGTACTAAACAGTAAAATAAGTAAATCTAGTATTATAATTTACACATTAAAAAACTCATAAGACTTTTAATTGCCGTAAGTAAATATAATACATTTTTAATTTTTAATATTTCACAGGGGGAAGTTAAAAATAAATAAAAAATTTGTTTTGTACTAATTCAAATAAACATTAACCCTTCTAAGTGTTAATGCTTTATCTTTATTTTTTCAATTGACATAGAGTAAAAAAATATATGTATATTTATTGACAGAATGACTTCTAATTATAATTTCTTTTCTTTTTTAACCCTTTCAAGGGCGGTGGTATGTTTATGAAACCACTTAATTTTAATACCCAAGCGCCACAATGACACCAGACTTTTTATAAACTTTTATCTATTTAATATGCATATGGAATATAGCATTTTTCTTATTTACAAATAAATTTGTTCTTAAATTCCGGTGCCAATCATTTATTTGAACATTTTAGCAATGGAAGTGCTTTGAAATTAAAATATCAGAAGAACGATTAGATACAGTTTGGTTCATATTATTTCTTGATAAATATAGCAATAAGGTACTTGTAGGCTAAATTTTGAGATTTTTGAGGCAATTTTATTGGGCCGCAATTTGTTTTAAAAAACAGCCACTTTTCAGAGAATGACCCACATATATATATTATATATCACTTTTTTATAGACACAATAACTTACGTAATTCTGCACAAATCTCTTCCAAACTGATACATAAAATCAAGGGGTAGAAAATCTCGGTCAAGTTTGTTAATGGGCAAAATCGGACCAAGGGTTGGAAATAGGGAGGGGGTTTGTGAAAAACGAAAACCGCCCATAACTTCTTAATTTTTATACTTATCAAATAAGTTTAAAGTTATTATTACTTCTAAGAAAAGGGCTAAAAATTTATGTATCACAGATTTTTGATAAAATTAAAAATGGGCTCAAGGGGCGCAAAAAATAGGATTTTAGGGAGAAACAAATTCATAACTTCGTCAATTCTTAAAGTGGGAGATTCTCAAAACGTGGGATCATTAAACGTTAACTATATGTAATTTTTAAAATTTTCAAATTTAAGGCCAATTTTTTTTAATAGTATAGTCTATAAGTCTACAAAATTATACACAAACATTAAAAGACAGCAACTATTCTGGAAAATTAATTATTAAAGCATTTAATTGGCAGTTGTGTACGTTACAAATTTCGGACATTTTTTCGCACGTACGTTACAGATTTTGGACATTGCTGACAAATTTTGGACGTTGAGCTTAGTATTTAAAAAATTCTTAAGACTAAGAATGTAGTAAATTTGTCCTATAATTGTATGTGTATATATATGTGTGTGTATAATTAACTTTTTGTTATCCAGTAATAATAATAATAATATCAAATGTTAATCTCTGATATTAAAATATTTACTACTTTTTTAGAAGTAATATCTTAAACTTATAGGAATTACACATTATGCAAAAAACATACCTTTACGTAATATTAGAAGTATCCAACATATAATTTATTCTTTTTTTTTCCTCCAAAAAAAAAAAAAAAAAAAAAAAAAAAAAGAGTTATACTGCCATTTTTTAATGCACATATCTATAATTTCTTTATCAAAAGAAAAGTCTCTTCTTTCTGTCACCGGGTGAGGTGGATTTGGTGATTTCAACAAAATATCTTCATATTGTAAATTTGTGCTGTCTTTTTTAGATGGATAACGAAACCTGTTAAAATCAATGTCTGCCTGAGGAGTCAAAAAATTTATAGAAAATATTTGTTCACCATTATCAATGCTGATATTTTCAATAATACCTGGCCATAAGTTTTCATCATGAATTAATACAAAGTACCAGTCACCAATGTCAATCTATTTTCAACTGTGAGGAGTCAATTGTAGAAACAATATTTTTTTCACCAGCTTTACTGGTAATGCATTCTTGATTGTTTTTTACAGAGATTGTAAAAACCAGATCTATTTCTTATTTGAATAGTACCAAATTTGTTTGTCGTGTGTACGGAGTGAATCTTTTGAGTACCTTTAACAGTTTTCTCTGGCTGTCTTCTATACTTTAAATACTGTCAATTTCTATTTTTTTTTTTTTTTTTTTTTTTTGCCAAAGTTACAACACGAAGTGGCTTAAACTTTTTATTTGCCTTGCATTTTGGTGTGGGAGCAAAGAGGAAGAATGGAATTTTAAGGAGATGGGATTCTTAAACCTTGAATTTAAAAAAAAAAAAGAGCTCAAGTACAATAATTTAACAAAAAAATATTTATTTTATTTTTTAAGATGTATGTTAGAACAATGGACTCTGTTATAATATATTTATTTATGTATTTAGAAAATTAAAATTATTAATGTTTAGATCGTTCCACGATTTGGACATTGTTATTAAATAATCTTTTGGGGTACATTTGCTAGAAAGAAAACTTTGCAAAATACATAAAAACACGTAAGATCACTGAAGAATTACTTTTGAAATAAAAAAAGAAGTTTACTATTAATCTTAAATCATACTTTTAAATAAGCATGTCCGAAATTTCGTAACGATCGCAGCGGTCGCCATAATGGGCCTATCGTTACACACATTAGTTTAACATGCTTCAAGTCAAGTTATATTATTACACGTACTAAATACACTTTATTTATACAAAACACGGTAATTATTTACGATAAAACATTATAATAAATATCTTTTCATACGTTTCAGGACACCAAATCATCTTTAAAAATAAATTTACCGAAAATAAAATCGGCGTTTCCATCGTTACCCGGACATTCCACTTTCTTATTTGAGAAAAGTGCATTTATTGCAAAAAAAAATCTTACAAAAACACATTCAAATAATTTAAATTTTTTTTAAATGATTTTAAAGTTAGATAAAAGAGTTTAAAGTACTTACCTGATGTATTTTTCGTGGAAATGATAGCTTTGTGGCGTACGTTACTTTTGGACATAACAAAATACAGAAAAATTCTTTATAGAAAAGTCCTTCTATCTTCAAAAAAGCAATAAATCAGCCTGCCATCTCTTAACGAAATTATCAAAAAACCATCCGTTTCTTTTATGCATTCGTTGTTTACCATTAGAACCACCTGGAAGCAAGTTAAAACTATTTTTCTTGGTGGTACATTGGAGCAGTTAACGTTATGAATGTCCAAAATTGGCCTCTTTAGCATAAAATAAAATTTTAAGATATTTATACAAAGCTTTTACAATAAATTATGTCATTTTCTGTCTCTGAATAGAATTAAAATCTCAGTGTAAAAAAAAAAAAATTAAAGTCAATGATAATTAAAGTTATTTTTGAAAGGCTTAAATTTATGACGTGTGTCCAGTGCCCACCTTTTGAGAATCGCCAGGTATCAAATTCACTAAAACTTATATCTTCTTAATATTATCTACAACTTTTATATTGACAAGTTTTTGATAGGACTTACTACAAAAAAAAAGTAAAAGCGAAAAAAAAAGGGGGGGGGGGGTGATGAAGAAAAAAAATCGTAACTTCTTCAATTCACAAGATATCCAATCCGCTTAAATTTATTATACATCTTTTCAATATTATCTACAACTTTCGCACTGACAAGTTTTTGATAGGATCAACTCTTACAGCGAAAAGAAATTAAACAGAAATAGGGGTCCACGTAAAAATTATCGTATTAAGGGTGCACTGAAATCCAAACAGCTTATTTTTTGACTCATTTTTAAATTATTTTCGCTCTCACGCGCATCCAATTGGAAGGTTCTCTTATTCAGAAATTATATAATGTGCTGTATTGGTCTATTTTTTTTTATAAAGGCATAATATATTTTTAAAAATGCTATCAAAGTGGGCATTTTGAACCGAATTTCCCGAAGTGATAGTGCTGGAAAGGAAAAACTGGTCGTACTGAGAAAATAACTGTAAATCAAGTTCTAATTAATCGAACGAAAAATAAAAACACAGGTCGCTTATGAAGGTCGCTCACAGGTCTACACAGGTCGCTCTTCAAAAAATCACGTCAGCAAGTTTCATGTTTTTACTTTTAAAAATTAGTCAAATGATGAAAATTTCGAGTTGTTGAGCGTGGAAAAATATTTTTTTGAATACCGCCTTAATATATTTCTGGTAAAACAAGCTCTTACAGAAAAATGAAATTAAAAATTCATCAAAAGCGGCCAAATAAAATAAACTGGGTTTATCTCTAATCTTGATTTAGATTTTATTGGTGAAATTAGTACTTAACTTCAAAATCTACCTCCGCCTGTAGGCAGAGCCGACAGGGATTTTTTTTATTTTTATCAATGCCTCGGTTAAATGTTCAAAATAAATTATAAGATTAAATTATAAGTTTGGAAACCGTTGGGTTAGAAAATTACTCTAGGAAACTTACACGGAATACACCAAAAGAAAACAAGTCGGAAATTGTACGTCAAACGTGGCACATGAGGTGCATTCGTACTATAACTAGCTTTATAAATTACAAAAGAATCTTGTTACAACGAATGTTAGTTAAACGAATTTTTTAATTTAACGAAAATAATTTGATTTGTTAAAAAAATCCTATTATCCTATTTCATTGTAAAAATATTCACTTCAGCGAATTTTTCATATAGCGGATTTAATCAGTGCTCACCAAAAATTCGTTGTAACGAGATTTTATTGTATTCAGATCTTGGTACAATAGCTGTTGCACTCTTATGCAAAAATGCATGAATACAAAATTTATTACAATTATATATATTAAATTCAGTAATACGGAAATAATGCGACTCCGTCTTAAATAGGGCATAATCACTATATCAACCTAGAATCATTACCTGTCATGGGATATCATTGAATTAATGATGTATGATCGGATTTAATAGAAGGAGGAAAACTCTTATTGATATCTTTTTAAAGTTTGACTCGATTTTCAAAAAATTTGAAATGACGCGAAAAAAATCTGCAACGGTTATACATATTAAATTTCAAACCATTCGGTTGGGTAGTCTTTGCGCTGTTATATGCGGACAGACGACGGCTATAGGTGATACGTATTTATATAATTGCAAACGCACATAAAAAAAAAGGCTTCTCGTGATACACATTACTTATTTGTTATTTAATCCTTTCCGGCGCGGAGTAATTCTTTTTATAAACTGTTGAAATAATGAATTTATAAACGAATTTATTTGAAAATACGAACTTGCTTATTTTCAAGCAAGTTATAAAAGGTATTTTAATTAAATATTCTGGGTGCCAGTAAACTAAAAAATTAGGTGCCTTTTTTTAAGGACACCGCCCGCGAAAGGGTTAACACAGTGAAAATACCTTTTACATGCTTTCAATTTTATCGATTATTGTAAATAAATACAGTAGCCTCCTGCTTAACCGGCTTAAACGGGATCGAGGGTTAGCCGGTTAAGAGATAAACCGGTTAAACCGGAGAAGTAAAAAAAAAAAAAAAAAATGAAATAAGTAACTGCATATTTAATTAATTAAATGCGTATGGTGCATTTATTTATTTTTAATCTGTGTAGTTTTAAAAAATTACATATTTTCTATATTTTGTGAAATTAATACTAGTAATTAACTGAATTGAAATAAAAATTATCACTAATAACAAATAATGCACAATTTTTAATACAAATTAAATTGTTGAAATTGACATATGTATATCCTACATATGTCACATACATTTATAAGAAGTTGAAATTATTCTACATTATGTAAATTTGAGTTAATTAACCATAAATAAATGAGAACCAAAATTTTCCTTTCTGAATTTTGCTTGATGTTCGGAATAAAAGTCGGCCGGTTAAAGCGGAGTTCCGGTTAAGAGGAGGCCGGGTAAGAGGAAGGCTACTGTATATCAAATATAGTTGGTAAGTTATTTTTTACTGTTAAAAAATTAATTATTTTAGAAATGAAACTAGTTGATGCAATTTGGATGTCATGTTTAGATTGAAGAATATCAAATCTAAGTTTGCATATATTTTTTGAAGAAAAGCAAAGTTTTGTTATTTTTTGTTTATTATATTTTTTTAGGGTTCTGTACTTAAAAAGTAAAAAGTCTTTTCTGCATGTGCCGGGAAGAAGAGGTAGCTTTCATACATCTTGGTTTTAAATTTTTGCAAGTTCAACTTTTAAGAAGCTAAAATGCGACGAACCCGATAAGAGAATATTCCTTAATGCTGAATTTGAATGAGAATTGCGTCAAATTAGTATGCTATAGCTAAGTTAGCTTATTTTTGGTCGCAAAATTTGGCGATATTTCGCCAAATGTCGCCAAATTTTGACAGAGTTTGAAACTAACGGATATTAATAATATGTAAGCATTGCGCGGCAGTGCACGGTTCAAATGTCCGCCATTTTGAAACAAGGTGGCGGATGAAGCTGGCCAACGAACTCAATCGAGACATTGGTATGTACTATGCATGCAATCAATCTCATCCAAATCAGTTCATAAATACGAGAGTTACAGCATGACGAAAATCAGATCGTTTCAAAATGTCAGCCACCCTAGAAATTCAAACTGCTATATCTCAGCCATTTTTTAAGATAAAAACAAAACAAAATATGCTCTGGGATTCTTGCACTAAGGTCAAACTCTTAAAAAATATTTTTTTTTTCAGTTTTTAATTTATTCGCACCGCTTTTTAAATTTTTAAATTTAAAAAAAAAATTAAATGGCCGCCATTTTGAAGAAAGATAGCGAATGAAGCTGGCCAACGAACTCGGTCGAGACAATGGCATGTACTATGCATGCAATTAATTTCATCCAAATCGGTTAATAAATACGAGAGTTATCGCATGACAAAAATCAGATATATATATATATATATGTCACATTTGAACGGAGGGTAGTTTTGGGGTCTGGGGGTCATGATCGGTGAAAATATACCAAAATTTTCCGGAAGTGCTTTCCTCAGGACGGCTGCAATAGCTAGGTAGCTTTTTACTTTCTGTAATGAAAGCTACCTAAAACTGAACCATTATAAGATCACCTGTATCTGTCTGTCGCAGCCATTTTACTCGTAAACTATGGAATGTGAAAAGTTCAAATTGTGGGAAGTAATAAAGACTATTAACTCACATATTTACACATTATTAAACATTCACAAATATATTTAGGAAAAATGTAGAGGGGCTAATTAAATTTCTTGAAAAAAATTCCTTTTATATATATATATCGTGTGGGGTACTGTTTAAAAGCTTTTGTAACTCTGACCTCAAAAATACATTTTTTTTTAATTTTAGGTATTTTTTTTTTCAGAAATATCGTCAAAAATGTAATGCGAAAATATGCCCCCCCCACCCCCTATATTTCCAAATCTACTGAAACTAAAATTATAAAAAATTTAGAGGTAGTAGACGTTAATTTAAACCTTGCAAGAAAACTATAGCGATTACCCTAGGCCACATAGTTTTTTTTTTAAAGGGCATTTTCCCATTACACACGAATTTTTATTTCCGGGCATTCAGTAAAGGTGTCGAGGAGTGCTCGAGGTACCTATCGTACCGGAAGTATAAAAGCATTGTTGATAACGATTTTTGAAAAAAAATTGTCGGTAATTAGCCGAGATATTAACTCTTAAAGACACGGACGGTTTGGACATACATAATGACAAGGGCGACGTACTCTAGTACCATCGGCTTTTAAAGCCTAGATAACAACTTTTAAAGAAATATGTGTGTAGTGCAATGCTAAGTAGCAGTATAAAAGGTCAAAACGTCAAATTGTTTAAAACAGACTAATTTAATTAGAATTAATCTCATAAATACTGTGGGATTCGCGATAGTTTGCATTCAGTGGTTCTCTCAGTACGCCTCCTGTGTCTTTAAAAGTTAATTAAAAACCTATCTGGAAAAATGCGGCACGGACCAAAGCGGCGTTGCAACTTTGTGACCTCCTTTCGAAGCGCGCTTAACACAATACCAAGTTTAAACTTTGAACAATGGTTTTGTTTTAACTACACTGTAAAAAGAAAAGATTATTACTACGCTGAATTTAGTTTTATGAAATGCGAAATGAAATTTTAAATATGCACTACTTTTATTGTCAGTACCGAATTAATTTCATCATAAACAGTTTAGGATTAATCAAAAGAGTTTTACAGAATAGCAATATTTGATATTATTTAGGCTTCATATCTCTTTGAACTTTTATGGTATATCCATTCATACTTTTCTAGTATATACAGCTATACCCAATCCTAAGTTGTATAATATAAATATTTTACAAAGTCTTATTATTATTTTAGCAACGATTTTTTTTTAATAATACAATTAATAGTTCATATATTTACTGTACGGAACCTTCTGAGCGTGAGTAATACTGGCACTTGACCGTTTATATGAAAAATATAATTAAGATTAAAAAAAGCACACGCACCTGACTGAATAATTACTAAATTAACGTCCGAAGAAAATATATAAAAACCTCGTTAAAATAATAGAAAAAAATCACATATTACGCATAGATTCTACATTTTTTAATTAAGTTATATAAATTTATATGTAGCGTTGGATACATCTGAAATTAACATGGATACATGGAAATTAAATTTAAAATCAAAACTGAAATTTATTCAAAAGGAATAAAAGAGAGTAAAATGTTAATTAATTATATATATTACGTTTACCCTATTGATTAACGCGTGAAAAATAATTAACTAAGGTTGATGTGATAGTAAAAGTATACAAAGTGCAAAATAATTTACTAATAAACACTGTAAATACATAATGTGCGTTGCATAATATAATGGAATTATGATGTACGTTTTTGTTTACGATGATAGATTGAACATTTGTTTTATTTTCTGAATATAAGGAGAATATTTTAACAAAAAGAAAATCGATATATCAATACAGTACAGATTGAACCATCGTTTCATTCTCTGAAAAAATGAGAATATTTTAAGCAAAAAACTGATGTATCAATAGAGTAAATCTAATTTAATGAACAAAAAAAAAACCGTAATGTAACCTCAGAACATTGGTGGTTCTTTTGTCGATTTTATTTTTGTATTTAGTTGTTATTTCTGAATGTAGGAGTTCCGGGAATATTTCGTTTAATATATACTTAATAGATGGCGCCACTAAATTTGCGGTCAATTCGAATTCTTGTTCTTTTTAGAGCAGTGATTCCCAGCGTGATTTAACCCTTTCCCGGGCGGAGTAATTCTGTTTGTAAAATGATGAAATGATAGACTGACACCGGAATTTTCAAACGAATTTATTAGAAAATAAAAATTTTGTTAAATCTTTATTCCCGTACTTTATAAAGAGAAAATTTTTATTAAATATTCTGGGTGCCATTAGTCTTAAAATTAGATGTCTTTTTTTGTGGACACCGCCTGCTAAAGGGTTAAGGGGCATTGAATCTTAAACAGGTAATTCCAGATTTTTTTTTATTAATCCACTCCCTTGCAGTTTATTTTTGTTCTTTAAGAAAACAAGTTTGAAATTGCTCGTCAAACGTAGCAAATGAGGGGCGTTCGTACTATAACTAGTTTTATAAATATTTTTTGCACCGAATATTGTACTGAATGTCTATTTTAGTGAACTTCACAAGTGCACGTCAAGTTCGTTCTGCTCGAAAGGCTGTAACATCATTAAAATGCACTTGAAATAATTTTTTCCCATCGGCCGTAATGGAACGGCAAACTTTTGACTGTCCCTGTCAAGGGCGGATCTGGAGAGTCCTCAAGGGGGGGGGGGGCGATTTTGGAAATTTGGAGAATCCAATCTGATGCGCAGGTCGTGCTAATTTTTTTCACTGCGGGTCGTGTTACATCTACTTTTTTCTGCGGGTCGGGTTTGGGTCCGGTTGACTCCTATTTTTTTCTGCTGGTCGGGTTAACTTATACTTTTTTGCTGTGGGTCGCGTTTGAGTCCGGTTGACTTCTACTTTTTTCTGCGCGTCGGGTTAACATCTACTTTTTCTGCGGGTCGGGTTTAGGTCCGGTTGAATTCTACTTTTCTGCTGCGGGTCTGGTTGACTTCTACTGTTTAGCTGCGCCTAGCGCGTTGCGTTTGGGGCAGATTGACATACATTATTTCGGGTCTGGATCAGTTTCGGATTGGGTTATCACTCTTGCGAGAAGTGTTCGGGCCGACCCTAATTTTGAAAAGAAAGTCTAAATATTTTTAAGATAAAAACTACATACAATAAAAGCTCCATAACGGGCACGCCCAAACAATTATTTAATAATACTTTTTAATCTTCAGGATTATGTAAAAAATACTAATTTGTATAAGACTGCTTGTCTCTTTATATCTAAGATCAGTTGTAATTAACTAAAGAATGCTTTGAAAATTATTAAAAAAGATATCGGGTGTCCTAAAATGGATTGACTGATTTTAAAATTTAATAGCTTGCAAATGGTGACATCAATTTAAAAAAATCTTACAGGAGGATTATATAAGATGTCAGGAGATTTTTCACCGCGATTCTTGATTTTACTTTACAATAGCAGCGATATATGGCACTGCAAACAATAGTCGTTAAATTGGGCACCGATTTAGGGCCTATTGCTTGCAGCGCCATCTGTCGTTGCTATTTTAAACTAAAATTTAGAATCGCAGTAAAAAAAAAAATCCTGATCAGGGAGTGATTCTCAGTAAAAATAAAATAAAATAAAATAAAAATAAATCTGAAGTGTTACAGCAGAGAGGGGTTGGGGGTAATTCCCTCCGGGCACGAATTATTGTTGTTGCAGGTCGGGTTACCTGTTTTCAATTCGGGTCGATTTCAGGCTGAGTGTAGATTCCTGCAAGTCGGGTTTGGGTTAACCAGTTTTCTTCGAAAGTTAGTTCGGAAAAATTATTTCAGATTAAAAATTATATCAAATAATAAACATAGGTATGTATGCTGTTTTCTAAAGAGACCATTGTATTTTTCCACGACTCTTTGAAAATTCGCATTTTCTCCACGGCTCTTTGACAAAATTGGCATGTTTCGCAGCCGATAAAATTCGCGTTTTTCCGTAGCCGTTTGATGAATTTCACATTTCTTCCATTGCCCTTTGACGAAATTTACGTTTTTTCCGCAACCCTTTAACGGAATTAGTGTAATTTTGTAGCCCTTTGATAAAATTCGCGTTTTTATTCCGCGACACTTTGACAAAATTCTCGTTTTTTCTGCGTTCCTTTGACGAAAATCGCGTATTTTCAGCGATCCTTTGACAAAAATCGCGTTTTTTAAGCGATTCTTTGAAGAAATTCGCGTTTTCTCCGCGATCTTCTGGCGAAATTCGCGTTTCTCTTGCGACCCTTTGATGTAATTCGCGTTTCTTTGATAAAATTTGAATTTTTTTCGCGATCCTTTGACAATTTTTTTTTAAAAACAAAATTTGCGTTTTCTCGGCAAATTTTTGAAGAAATTCGCGATTTGATGAATTTTTTAAATTTTTGGAACCGGATGCCTTAACCATCTCTCTGCGGGTATATATATATATATATATATATTATGAATATAGGTTCAAAAATTGCGCATTTAGTTTATTACATATTTCAAATCTGCGTATATTTTATAGTTCAAATATGTCCAAAATCTTTGTGAAAGAGTCTCTTTTAAATAGAATTAGATCATTAAAAAAAAAGATTTGCTGCGGAAATTGCGGGTTGCGCAAATTTTGCTACTTTTACGTTGGCCGTGGAAATCGCGGGATGCGCAGCGAGAGGGTTAAATTTTCGGAAAATTCGGAACAGAACAGCCCTGCTGCCGACATCTTACATTACCCTCCTTCAAGTATTTTTTAGGGTTCCGTACTTAAAAAGTAAAAACGGAACCATTATAAGATCACTCATGTGTCTGTCCGTCTGTCTGCCTGTCACAGCTATTTTACTCGTAAACTATGGAACGTGGAAAGTTCAAATTCGGGGAAGTAATGAAGACCATTGACCCACATATTTTCAGATTAATAAACATTCATAAATATATTTAGTAAAAAAGTAGAGGGGTTAATTATGCTACTTGAAAAAAAAAAAAATATTTTCTTTGTATATCATGTGGGATATCCCGTGAAAGCTTTTCTAACGCTGAACTCAAAAATACATTCCTTTTAATTTTAGATATTATATTGTCAAAGATATTGTTGAAAATGTAGCGCAAAAATATGTCCCCCCCCCCATCTAATTCCGAATCTACTGCAACTAAAATTATGAAAAAATTAGAGGTAGTAGACGTTAATATAAACCTTGCCAGAAAATTATAGCGATTACGCTAGGTCACATAGTTTTTGAGTAATTAGCATTTTTCTGTTATACAGAAATTTCGATTTACGGGCATTCAGAAAAATTGTTGAGCATCGCTGAATATACCTATCGTCGCAGAAAAATAAAAGCATTGTTGATAATGATTTTCGAAAAAAATCATCGGTAATTAGCCGAGATATTAACACATAAAGGTACGGTCAGTTTGGACATACACAAGGACAGGGGCGGCGTACTCTATGCCTAGTTAACAACTTTTAGTGATATATATGTGTAATGTAATGTCCAGTAACAGTATAAAAGCAATAAACATCAAACTGTTTAAAACATACTAATTTAAGGGGTCTCAGGACTCTAAAAAGTGGAAAAAATGAAAAAAAGACCATTTTCAACATTTAATGTCTTAAAATGTATATGATTTTAAAACAGAATTTTAATTGGGATCAAAGATATACGTATGTTCTTTCGTTTCATGTATTTAAAAAATTGCAAGATACAAAATTAGTATTTATAAAGGGCTCGAAACTGTTAGACATTTGTTGAACAAAAAATTGGCATAAAAGTTTACGCGCAGGATTACAAAATAAATATTGCAACTAGAATGACAATTTTGGTGCTTACTTATACCTCAGATTGTAATAATTTCCCTGAACTTAAATAAATTTGTATTTAAAGCATTTTTATATTTTTAATGCAATGTTGCATTTAGCGAATACAAAATTTTGAAAATTTCAACCGTAAAATCACCTAAAAAAATATTTTTTTGAACAATAAAAAGGAAATTTTAGGTTCAGTTTATACAGAGTAACATGAAATATATGTTTTGAAAATTTCATGAAAAAATATCCAGAAGTTTTTGAGGTATCCTGCGTGTTATGCCCAAAAAACAAAACGCCATTTGGAAAATAATGACTTTAATGTTTCGGAAACGCCGCTTCCGCTATTGAGCGGGTATAATTTTAAAAGTCCTTCCGGCCAGTGCCGGGAGGAAGAGGTAGCTTTCAAATTCCTTATTTTAAAAAAGCCAACTTATATTATTCAAACACACGAAGCTCAATTTAGTGGAAACCGAATATAGGAGATTCAATATTAATTTTTATCAATACTAAATCATTATGAATGAGAATTTCGCGAAATTAGTCATCTTTATCCAAGCTGCTTTTATTTAAAGTAACTTATATTTGGCTGCCAAATTCGGCGATTTCTTAAAGTGTCTGCCATTTTAAGACAACATGGTGGATGAGGCTAACCAGTGAAGTTGGTCGAGACCTTAGTAATTGCTGTTCACATGCTCACTCACATCGGAATCGGTTGATATATACGAGTGCTGTCGCAGGCAAAAAATCAAATTTTTCAAAATGTCACCCACATTAGAAATTGAAACTGCTATATCTGAGCCATTTTTTAAGATAAAAACAAACAAAAAATGCTCCTGAATCCTTATATCAAGGTCAAATACTTAAGAAAGAAACCTTTTTCAATTTCTAATTTTTTGCACCTCACTTTAAATATAATTTTTTTTTAATTTAATGGCCGCCATTTTGAAACATGGTGGCGGATGAAGCTGACCAGCGTACTTGGTCGAGATATTGATGTATACTATCCACATGCCTTCTTACATGGAAATAGGCGAATACGTGTGTTATCCCGTGACAAATACAAGATCGTTTCAAAATGTTAGCCATACTAGAAATTCAAAGTGCTATAATTCAACCATTTTTTAAGATATAAACAAAAGAACAAATTTTCAGAAACAAAATCTACTCCGGAATCTTTGTATCAAGGCCAAACACATAAAAAAATCTTTTTCATTTTCCAGTTTTTTAATGCCTCATTTTAAATTTAAATTTAAATTTTTTTAAATGGCAACCCTTTTGAAACAAGATGGCGAATGAAGCTGGCCAACGAACTCGGTCGAGACATTGGTATGTACTATGTACAGACCAAGTAACATCCGAATCGGTTCATAAATACGCCTGTTATCGCGTGACAAAAATCAGGTCGTTTTAAAATGTCAACCACGATAGAAATTCAAAATGCTATAACTGAGCCATTTTTTTAGATATAGACGAAACAAAAACTGTTCTGGAATCTTTGTATTAAGGTCAAACACATACGAAAAAAATCTTTTTC
Source organism: Maratus speciosus (assembly GCA_963932465.1). Classification (NCBI taxonomy): domain Eukaryota; kingdom Metazoa; phylum Arthropoda; class Arachnida; order Araneae; family Salticidae; genus Maratus; species Maratus speciosus. The sequence continues at coordinate 208,094,997 of OZ010793.1, forward strand.
ATTTTCCAATTTTTTGGTATCTCATTTTAAATTTTAAATTTTTTTAAATGGCCGCCTTTTTTAAACAAGATGGCGGATGAAGATGGCCAACGAACTCGGTCGATATATTTGTATGTACTATGTACACACTAAGGTACATCCAAATCGGTTCATAAATACGCCTGTTATCACGTGACAAATATCAGGATGTTTCAAAATGTCAGACACGCTAGAAACTCAAAATGCTATAACTCAGCCATTTTTTAAGATATAGACGAAACAAAAACTGCTCCCGAATCTTTGTATCAAGGTCAAACACATAAAGAAAGAATATTCTTTCAATTTTCAATTTTTTGGTACCACATTTCAATTTAAATTTTTCTTAAAAATTTAAATGGCTGCCATTTTTAAACAAGATGGCGGATGAAGCTGGCCAACGAACTCAGTCGAGACATTGGTATGTACTATGTACAAACGAAGTTACATCCAAATCGGTTCATAAATACGCCTTTTATCGCGTGACAAAATTCAGGACGTTTCAAAATGTCAGCCACGCTAGAAATTCAAAATGCTATTACTCAGCCATTTTTTAAGATATAGACGAAACAAAAACTGCTCCCGAATCTATTTATATAAAATCCAAGTCTCTGTGTGCCCCTCACTATTCCGGTAGGACCGCCTCATTGAAATGAGTAATTGTTAAAAAATATTAATGCAGGGTTGCCACAGTAGCGCCAAATGTTAGCCAACTTGGCGATAACTGGCTAATTTGGCGAAATTCCCATTTAGAACCATTAATCTTTCATAATGGAGGTCACCGAAATTTAATTTAAACTCCACTCTTTTAAGATATTTTTTCGAAATCTATGGGTGAGAATTTAAAGTACATCTTTACATCTTCCTCCCGATGCTACTAATAAAATAACCGCCAATAGAACACGGTGTACTGTGTGAGCTCCTAACTGCGCGATTTTAATGTGCTTTAGGTACTTTTCCAGTATAGGTGCCTTGGCGAAAAAAGAAATTTGGTAACATATTTTCCGGGAACCTATTCACTGTTTCATTTTATATACACACGCATTTTTTTCGATATTTATACGATTTATTTAACATAAAAAAGCCGTTTCTCTAATTTTATACAGAAACAGATGTAATTTGCACATAAAAACATCAATAATATACATATAAAACAAGCAAAAACGCTCATCAAATTTGTTTTCATAGCTGTTTATATGATTTGACAACAAATCTCGATATTTTTCCGTTATACGAACACCATGCCAAAATGTATGCTAATGCGCCAATTATTTCAAAATGCTAAAAGATATTTGTAATTTTATGCCAGCAGTTTAATATGAGTTTTATTTTATTGCTTTACTTTATAGCAGTTATTTGTTCACTTATTTTAAGTATATATTTGTGATTTGATGAAATAGTTCGTAAAAGTCTGGAATTTTCAAATGTTATATTTTTTAAATGCTCACTTTAGTATCGACAATGGTTTTTCTTTTATTTTTCAAATGCTTCAATTCACGATTTTGCGCCAACTATTACGCTTGGCGACAATGGTGTCCGCATAACGGAAAAGTACCCAAATCTCACTTTCTGATGCCCAAATTACACCAAGCTTTTTAAAAAAATGCCAAAGCCCCTACAGTGGAAAAGTACCAAACTGTCTATTATTTTGCGCTATCCGTGTTATAGTTTGTACTATATGCAAGGGGAGTGGAGCGAAGAGTTTATACATTAAATATTAAAGTTTCGGCACAGATGTCATATACGCCCCATATTGGTGCGATTTTTTTCTGACGCCAATGTCATATACACAACGGGTACTTAACTGGCGCCAAAGTGTCGTAATTTTGCTTGATATGGTAATCCGGATGTTGTTGTTTATGCTGTTGATGTTTTCGCCAAATTGGCGTCTTAAAAAAATCGCGCCAATATATGATAACGTATATGACAACTGTGCCAAAGTTTCTATAAAGCAGTATAAGACTAAAAAATTAAGAATAAAATAAATGCAAAATAAGACCAAAGAAGAAAGAAAAATCATGCGTTAACCTAGAATATGAAACACTTTCCAACACATCCTGCATGCTTTAACAAAACTTCGTTATTTAGATAAATAATGTAAATAAGATAACGTTACTTCTTAGATATCCCGTCGACCAATTTCGCCAAATTATATAAATCGCCAAATCAATAGTAAAACATTAACAAAAATACAAATAAAACGTCGAATTAATGGTTTTATTGGCCATTATTAGCATTTAATCTTACAATTAATTAATTAATGGCAACCATTATTGGCAATTAATCTTACAATTTGGCGACAGTAATTTGGTCAACGGGATAACTAAGAAGTACCAAGATAACCAAGCAAACATTTTAGAAAACGCATAAAAAATTTTAAAAATTGATTTCAGCAGTTACCGTCCATAGCCAATAGTACCGTTATTACATGCCACTATTTAGCTAAAATTTAACTTAAACTACTCTTAAAACTACTGAAATCACATTTCCAGATATTAACATCCATAGACGGTTATGTATCCAATTCTTTGCGTGATCATGTACATCATTTTATCTATATTCTACAAACATTTCTTAGGAAACTTAATGCAGTTCAGCATAAAAATGCATAACTTCTTTAAAAACCACCTTTAAGCAATTTACTCTCATACTCAGTAACCCTTACGAATTCTTTTGTGTACCCCTGCATATGAACTGTAGCATTTATACACACAGTATAGTATGCATAAATGTAGTGAAACATAAAAGCGCATATCATAATTAAAAATGCATTTCTAACAATCATTGCTGGAGAAAAGTTTCTTGGCGAGAAAGAAGTTTGCCAATGTATTTTCTGGCAACCTATTTACTGCTTCATACTCACAAGCAATTTTTTCCATATGTATACAATTTGGCACACATGTCATATACTGCTTATAATTGTTCTCGCGTCCATGTGCCTTACATCAATGGGATAGGCATTTTTTCATATTACAGTAATTTTCATACACACTATGTTTTTAAAGCGGATGTGTCAACAGGAGTTTGGAGTGAGATGTGAGGTCTGAAGTTTTTGGCGGGGAGATCATTCTGATGGCTGAGGCAGAGGAGTGAACTACGTTTTGTTTTCTGATGTACAACGAAAATGCACAGTATTGAAGGCGAAAACATCATGGCATTGGCGAAAACATTAACAGTATAAACAACATTCGGGTTACCATTACAAGCAAAATAACGACACTTTGGTGCCAGTTAAGTACCCGGTGCGTAGGGGAGATGGGGGCACATGTGAACATGGGGCAGATGTGAACATCGCAATTTTTCAATAGTTATTATAAGTTTTTTTATTTGAAAAAAATTACTAAAGATGATAGCACCTGTAGACATATGGTAAAAATTTCTTGAAGCTCTGTGACATTTTGTTTGACCTCTATAGCCAAAACACTGTTTTTAGATCTCAAAAGTAAAATCTTTGTTCCAAGTTGATAAGCGAATAACTTTATTTATTTATTCCTTTATTTGAATTTGAGTGTTTTAACATATACTCTGAATACTAATAAATATTTTTGATACAGTTCTGTTTCTTCTAAAATTGAGAAATATTAATGATATATCAATTTAACACAAGCAGCAATGTGGGGCACTTGTGAACAGACTAGTTGGGGCAGATATGAACAGTTCATAAGTGCCCAATAATCATTCTGTGATTCTGTTCCTTTCAGTTAACTTAATGAGAAGTAATGTCAGTTAACTATAGCTATAATTTTCCTGAAATAGAAGATATTTTCGCCACACGAAGTTGATTTTGTATTGAAACTTCCACAAACACATCTTTCAGCAAATGCATAAAGAGCAACAAGCTCGTTTACTTTTAATTGTAATTTAAATAAATTTAATGTTTTCTAAAATGCAATAAGCGTTATGTATTACTTTACTAAACGGTTTACAACAATATTTTTTATGCATTGTTAATACAAAAGTATTACATTGAACAACTTTGCAAATTTTTCTATTACGTTTGTTCTAAACTTGCAATGATGGCTTACTACCATCTCTAAAACAGTTATGTATATGATGCTTTGAATGGGGATAGATATCAGTAATATTTTAAGGAAGTAAAATTTTTAAACTGATAACTACCGTCAAATCCCGAATTGTAACGCCCCCCCCCCCCTCTTTCAAAAGCAAAAGATGTTAGGAGGGGGGGGGGAGATATAGTCGAGATTTTTTTTTTATTATTAAAAACCAATCTTTATCTTTAATTTACAAGTAAATAAGGCAAATACAGGAGGGAGAATCTTTCGTATTTCAGCAAATTTCCGATAACTAGTATATAAATGCCCCCTCCTTAAAATTTCCCCCAAACAAAATCCCCTAAGCAAAATGTAAAGGTTTTAATTTCTTTTTTAAAATCGCTTCTTTATTTTTTTATGTTATTGCAACAATACTTAATGAATCATCTAAGACTCCCGCCCCCCAAATGTACTTATTTTCATTTTATAATATTTTGCTTAAACATATTACCCAAATATATACATTTTTTTTCCTTATGGTGAATTTTATAGGTAATACAAATAATAATTACGATGACAAATGAATAACCGAATAAAACGCATGCCAAAGTATATTTTTTCCATGTGTTCACAACTACCCCGCTGATGGGGCACATGTGAACAATTTTTTGAATTTATAAAACTGTTAAAAAATGTAAGAAGAACTATAGAGATGATTTTTTTAAAATTACCATGTGTAAAAGAAAGTTCTGTTTACTATATTGAGTTGTTTTTGTTTATAGAAATTAATCCAGTTATGAGAAAAAGCTATATTTATGCGAACTGTTCACATGTGCCCCCATCTCCCCTATATGACATCGGCGTCAAAAAAACATCGCGCCAATATGGGCGTATATGACATCTGTGCCGACAATTTAATATAAAAAAAGCTATATACCCATCTTTATAAAGAAATAGAAGTAATTTTTGCACAGATGTCATATACGCATGGGGATTGGCGTGATTTTTCTATGACGCCAGTTTGGCAGAAATCTCGCTTTCGAATACCAGTTACTTATATATTTTTCAATTATTTGCTATCATTTTGAAAAGGAAATAACTATAAATAAATAAAAGTTTGAATAATAACTATAGAACAAAGCAGTTTATATAATTAAAAAACAGAAAATAAAAGTAAATAAACAATTTATTAATAAATAAAAAACAATAGCCGGATTACCATAGCAGGCAAAATAACACCATTTTGGCACCAGTTAGGTATCCCGATTCATATCTGAAATCCGTGCCGTAATTTGTATATATATAAAAAATATATATGTATTTAGAAACGATTTTTTTATGTATATAAGTGCATATATAAACAAAGATAAAAGTTCATTAGATTTGTTTTCATAGCTGTTTATATATTTTCGTAACATATCTCACTTTCTGATGCCCGAATCGCATCAAGCTTTTTTTTAAAATGCGCTATAATGGAAAAGTACTTAAATAAATAATTAACAGAAATAACAAATTATAAAACTTTTTATTTCGAGATCAAAGCATTGTTTTTAATTTCGATTAAAAATACATATATCCTTGGATAACTTCAATTGAAATTAGGTTCACAGCTTAATATCTCATTCCATAAACCTAAACAAACACAAGTGATTCATTCATCGTGAAACGTCAAAAATATTAAATCATTGAGGTAATCATTCACAAAGTAAGTTCTCCAACAATCAATGGGCAATATTCTGATGACGTCATAGTAGGTAAAATGGTGGCGGTATCGTTTGTTTATGGTTTGTAATCACAAAGATTTAATTTTGCAATGTCTCTTCGTTACATTATTTTATTGTCATATTTATGAGCTCAGAACAAAAGCCTATTTTTTCATTATTTAGTTATTAAAGACGGAAAAAAATCATAAATGCATGATTTGAAAATTTTAAATAATTTTCTTTCTTAATACTAAAAAATAACATCGGGAAGTAACAGCGGGTTTAAGTTAAATAAGTTTAACTGTTTAATTCTGTTGTAATATTCAAAATAACTGTATTTATTAGATTTCAGTACTCAACATCAGGGCCCGATTAAACTTTGAAGTTAGAGGAATTACAATGTCATTTCAGGACCTTTCTTTTGGAGAAGCTTTTCTAAATTCCATATATACATGGAAAATGTTCAGTGTTAGAAATATTATTCCTAGGACTGACATAACACGAGAACGGCCTGCAATTTTACACAAGTTTTTGAAAGCTACTTTATATCAGAAATTTTACTGAAAACTGGTTACTTTTTTGTTATAGCGGCCCACACTATTAGGATTATGACAAGTTGCAGCCAATTTCGCCAACGTTGTAACCAAGATCGTGAAGCACACACATATAATACCATATAATACCATTTCATGAAATCGTATACGATAATTTAATAGTTTTTAACCTTACTTCAAGTGTGTTATTTATTTATTTTTAAGGCTCAACAATCTAAATTGTCCAATATATGAATTTAAAAAATTGTAAACAAAGATTGGATAGACATGACCACAAAAAGCCTCAAATCTGCATAACACTTGGAACCAAACTGTGCAGATTAGTGGTCTTCTACTGTTCACAGTTGTTTTTCATAAATGTATTTCGTTCTTAAAATGTGTTATTTTCATCTATCACTGCGGAACAAGCGAGAAAACTCATATTCTTGCACATGAGTTGTATATATCTTTATATCTAAATTTCCGTCATTTTTGACGGGCTACCTTTCTAGTCTTTGTATAAAGGTCAAATACATAAGAAAAAAATATTTTTCCATTTTCAATTTTTTGGTACCACATTTCAAATTTAAAATTTTTTAAATGGCCGCCATTTTGAAACAAAATGGCGGATGAAGCTGGCCAACGAACTCGGTCGATACATTGGTATATACTATGTACATACCGAATTACATCCAAATCGGTTCATAAATTCGAGAGTTACGGTGTGACAAACGTCAGATATATATATATATATATATATATATATATATATATATATCAATTTTGAACGGAGGGTGGTTTCGGGGTCTGGGGGTCATGATCGATGAAAATATACCAAAATTTTTTGAAATCACTTTCCTCCGAACGGCTGCAATAGGTAGCTTTTTGTAATGAAAGCTGCCTAAAAGCCAAAACTTCTGTTTTAATGGGAAAAGGAAACAATTATATCAAAATATTCAGAAAAGATAGGAGTTTAACATCTAAAAAAATTTAACTTTCTGAAATTTTGAAGCTTTAAGAGTCCTGCGACCACTTAAACCTTTCCGGCACGGGGTAATTCTATTTATAAACTTATGAAATAATGGACTGACACTAGAATTTATAAACGAATTTATTAGAAAATGCGAACTTGCTTATTTTCACGTACATGATAAAAGGAAAATTTTAATTAAATATTCTTGGTGCCATTTGTCTGTTTTGGAATTAAAATTACGTGTCCGTTTTTTAAGGGCATCGCCCTCGAAAGATTTAATTAGAATGAATCGCATAAATACTGTGGGATTCGCGATAGTTTGCATTGATTGTATCTCTCAATACGCCTCGAGTGACTTTAAAAGTTAATTAAACACCTATCTGGAAAAACGCGGCACTGACCGTTGTTGCAACTTTGAGACCCCAATTCGAAGCGCGCTTAGCACAATGCCAAATCTAAATTTTGAACAAAGGTTTTGTTTTAGCTACACTGTAGAAATAAAGGTTATTACTACGCTAAATTTAGTTTCATGAAATGCCAAATGAAGTTTAACTATGCACTGCTTTTATTGTCAGGACCGAATTGAGTTCATCATAAACAGATTAGGATAATATTAAAAAAAGAGTTATACGAATAGCTATATTTGATATTATTTAGGTTCCATATCTCTTTGAACTTTCATGGTATACCCATGTACACTTTTCAAATATATACAGTTGTACCCAATCCTACGTTGTATAGTTTTTTACAAAATCTTAGTATTCTTTTAGCAACTTTTTTTTTTTATATAATACAATTACAAATTCATATATTTATTCTATGGAACCCTCTGTGCGCGAGTCATGCTCACACTTGACCGTTTATTTTTAATAGCTGTCGCCATTTGCAAGTTATTGAATTGTATTTAAAATTAGTCAGTCCATTTTAGGACACCCGGTTTATTCAGTAGCTATGGGATGATGGCTGAAAGAAGCATTTAAAAAATAATAATAATAAAGCTGTCTTCGATATGTCAGTTAGAGATTTACCCGGGCTGAAAATTCCCCGGTCCAACCCACATAAAAAATATATATATATATATTGGGCCGGCCTGGTATAAAAGCTAAAAAATCGACTCCAGCCCATCCTGCATTTTGCAATTAAAATTATTCATAAAGTACACTTACTTAGGCTCATATTTTATTTTAGATTATGTTCGAAATTCATGAATGCAGAAAAACATTAATATTAATGACTATTTAGGCAATTATGTACATAAACACTACATAAAAATTATTACTTAGACAAATACATTCAAATGAAAATCCTGTAAGAAAATCAGTTTAGATTGAAAGAAACGGATAATAAAAGAAAATTACAGTTTTAAAGCTCTACAAGAAGAAAAAGTGCATTTTTAAAAATTCATCTCTGTAACTTATCAAGTCAAATTAAATTTTTAAAAATTTCTCTAAACAAATGTATAACATAAATATAATTTTTACGAATAACAAATTAGTAAAATGCCAGACCAATTTGGGCTCGGAGAGAAGACTTTACAGAAATGCACGTATCACGGTCGGATCAATATTCCTTATCATACGGGCTGAAACGGGCCGAAAGTTTAGTTTTTATTCCGGGCCGAGCCCCGACCTGGGCCACCTTTTTTGCCAGTGCAGACCTCTAGAAAGAATGAAGTCCAGGCCACACTCGACCTGGAAGAAAAAGAAGTCTGGCCCGACTCGAATTTGCAGAAAAATTTAAGATCAGGGCATGGCCCGGCTCTAAAAGAGAGATGACCTTACCCAGGCCGACTCTCGTGGTTTTAAAAAAATGGCGCGACCCGGGTCGGGTCGCGCCGGACTCGAGCTTCGCTTCAAGTCATTTCCCGTGCTAATGCATAACGCCCTTTTGCAAACCCTTTATGTGCCCAAGGGGGGGCGATCGCCCCCTCGCCCCCCCCCCCCCTTAGATCCGCCATTGGTCCCTGTCATTAAACTATACATCCGATTTTCATAACATTTGAAATGATTCGACAAAATTTTGCAATAATTATATATTTAAAATTTCAGACTATTCGGAAGGCTGTAACGTCATTAAAATGCACTAGCAATAATTTTTCCCCATTGGCCGTAATGTAACGGAAAACTTTTGACTGCCCTGTAATTAAACAATGCATCCGATTTACATAGAATTTGAAATGGCTCAACAAAATATTGCAACAATTGTATATTTAAAATTTCAGACCATTCGGTTTGGTAGTTTTTGCTCTGTTATATGCGGACGGACTGAACGACTACTATAGGTGCTACGTATTTATATAATTACGAACGCACCTAAAAAAAAAGCAATATTCCCGACTAAAAATAAAAGTTATGCGCAGAGATTTTTTAATAAAATGAAAAGATAAGTTTTTTATTCAATTTTCAAAAAGTTCACAGGATGGCAATACATCAATTACTAGATTAATCGAGGATTATTTTTTTTTAACCATTTGGAAAAGTGGTTATTGTCCTCGGTCAGGTAGATAATCAAAAACATATCTGAAGCGTTTTATTAGTTGAATCCCGCATTTTATTCGTTTTCTGATTGGTCTATACAGTAATCTGTATTTTCCTTTTACTTTCAACAGACATGGATACTTCTGATGCCACTATGACAAAAACGTAATAAAAACTTTAAAAAAAAGTTAATAACTCAGAAATAAATTGAGATACAGCTTTCAAACAAATTGCAATTAAAAATGCATTTTTTCTCTATACGACGATATAAAAAGTAATATTGTGGGATGTTTAGAAGTTTAAAGGTGAAATTTCATTTAAAATTGGTCCAGGAATATTAATGTTTAATCCATGGCGTTCGTAATGTATGACCATCTCCGTAGAAGTTTAAAAATTTACAGTACCGAAAAATGTAAAACTGAAATTTCTTTTAAAATTTGTTTATGATGGGTCCAGGAATGTTAATGTTTAATCCATGGCGTACGTAATGTATGATCAACTCCGTGTGATTTTTTATGTCTTAAATTTTAGTCTTTGAAAAAATCATTTTCCAAATGGTCGTTGTAATTTGTTAAATTGCTTTTTTTTAAATTTCTTTTTTACATATTATATATATATATGTATATATATATATATATATATATATATATATATATATATATATATATATATATAACCATTAAATAAACATTACCGACCATCATCAAAAGCCGCATTATTGTGAATGAATTGACAATAAAAATGGATGCCATAAATAGATGCTATATTATATACCTATTATATAGAACTGTATGTATAAAATAAAGTACCTTATACTTAATTACAAGAATTAATAAGGAAGAATAAAAAAAGAAGAATATGGATTCCGAAAAAATTGAAAAACTTATATATTGAATTACGTTTTCAAGAGTACAGAATTCAATGATATAAGCAAATCGGTTGTTTTTTGTGAGAAAAAAGCTAAAAGCTGAATTTTTTTTTCTCCTGTACCCGAACAACCAATAGAACCAAAAGAATAGTCTCAAGATAAAAACAGAATGTTATCAAATGGCATAAAATGGAAAAACCTGAATAATTACCATTACATATAAAAAATGAACAGGAAAGTAAATAAATAAATAAATAAATAAAAAATGGATGTATCATATGTGCCAACATGTCATTTTTGAAAGCCTTACAATTTTTACGACGTATTCTTTCGTATTTAAAAAAGTACATAACAAATGCATATGCATTGAAAAAAGGAATATCATTTCATAATATTTTCTATACTATATTCCCTTGACCAGGGGTGATTCTGAGTAAAAAAAAAAAAAATCTGAAATTCACCTCAAATTTTCTGAAAAGTTATAGCAGGGGAGGTATATATATATATATATATATTTGGTAATACAGTCAAACTTCACTTTAACGAAGCCCTTAATTTAACGAAATTTTCTGCTGAGCCTTGACTTTGAACACCATTAACATGTAAATTAATCCCCATATTACGAAAAATATGTTCTACATAAATAACGAAGTTTATTCCACTTTCGTGCGTGTATAACAGTTAAATGGAGAGGTTGCTGTTGCGATGAATGTACGAATTTATTTCAGCGGATTGTATGAAAATGAAATTATTATTTATTTATTTAATCATTTCGATTCAAAAGAAGAAATGCTAAAAGAACTCTCGATACAATAAGATTCCAGTTCCACGAAAATGTTACAGATAAATTCTTCATATTCTTACAAAAGTGCAAAAATTTTTATGAACAGCGTATTTTTTATAAGTAAGAAACCTGTAAAGGTAAAATTACAGACTTTTTTAAAGTTAAGAATTTGGAATATTGAGAAAAAAGAGAAAAGGTACGCTACTCTTCAGTTTTTGTTTACCTTTCTTTATAATGTGTTTTTACCCGACTGCCAAGAAGGGTTATGTGTTTCACGCGTATCTGGGCATGTAGATTTCTTTATACCCTCGAAACATCCCAACGGCTGGATGGATTTTAATGAAGGAGGTCTCTATCGATTCGTCTTAACCGTCCGATGGTTATAGGCTAGGTTTTGTTTTTATAAATTCAAAATGGCGGCTGTAAAATACAAAATGGCGGTAGAGACGAAAAAAAAATTTTACGCACCATATTGATTGGCATATTATTAGATAGGTCTTTCAAAATGAAGACGATGCTTCACTGATTATTTTACAGTCAGAAGCTTCATTTAAATATTACACAACTTGGAAGTTGTGTAGGTAAAATCTCTAGCTTTACTGCAACTCTAACCTTCATAGACATCTATAGGCCAGTGGCGTGGCGTCCGCACTGTAAAAAAAAATCTGTGAAGTTACTAAAGTTTTTCTAGGAAACTGGGATTCCTAGAACTTTTCATGTAACGGCAACAACAAAATTTCATGTAACAGACACTTTTGCGCCGAAAATCAAAAAATCTGTAAGGTTACTAAGAATTTTTTTGGAAACTGGGATTCCGAGAACTTTTCATGTAACTGCAGCCAGGGTTACAAATAAAAGTTTAGTAAGATTACTGAAATTTTAGCAGATTCATTTGTAAAGTTACAGATTTTTGTAGCTTTACAAAAACTAGTTTTGTAGATTTGCAGCTTTTTTCGTACAGTTACAGGTGAAAGTTTAGTAAGCATGTAACTTTACATCTGTAGAACTACAGATTTTTTTTTACAGTGCGGTCATCGCTGGATGCGGCGATGACCAAGCAATATTTTAAAACTCTTAATAAGCTTTTAAAACTCTACGATCCAGTTTTAGCAGAACATTTGGAGTTCATGTATACGTGAAGGTAAGATTTAAAGTTTCTTTTTTGAACATTCAACCATTGAATTTTAGAGTTAATAATTTTTCACCACAAACTTAAATAATTGCGATGACCACCGAAACTTTTCACGCCACGCCACTGCTATAGGCCTCATCAAAACAGTGTTTATAGAGAGGAACTAACAATTAAACACAACTTAAAAGTCATCAATACAAGAAAAGGAACAAAATAGGTAAGTAATATAAAAAATAGTTTCACATTGGTGAAAAATAATTAATTAGTTCGCTTTTTACGCAGTCGGGTTTTTTGATTTTTTAAATTTAATTTAGGCATTATTCTAATTAATTTTTTCTCATATGTCTACATTGCATAAAAAAATTTACTGCCCGAATTAAAATACATTTTTCCAATATTTCCTTTTTATGTGCAATTTTCATTTTATGCATGTATAGCCAGCTTACTTTCCATAAGTAGACGCTACAATCTTTAAAAATGGACTCATCACTCCAAAATTAAATCCGTCACGCTAAGATTTAGTACAAAACTTTTAATAGAGCATATTAAAGATACAAGGATACGTCATTTAACACGATTATGTACACTATACTACATATGTACAGACTTTTGAGATTACAGAAGAAATCCACTGATTCGAATAACAGTTCATCATTTCCCGCCTCTCATAAAAAGCTCCGGGGGGGGGGGAGGTAATCAAGCAAGCAGCTTGTATTTCGAACACCTCTACATTCTGCGTCTCAAAAAACTCTCTGCGGGAAAGCTAATCCGCATGGAATCATGGGGAAAACTATTTGGCAGCCCGCTAAGATTAGGGACTGTCGTGTGCTGCCATCTAGTGTAGCAACATTTAAATATTTGTTACACATGTGTATTTTATTATACAAATTTTATGAATTTGGGTTGATTTCTATTTAACGAATTTTCTTTATAACGAAGTGTTTAAGTGTAACGATGAGACTTCGTTAAATGGAAGTTTCAACTGTAATTGTATTTTAGAATTTTCGCATAGTTTTCTTCCATTAATATTTATTGAATGACACCTGAGTTTCTATTTGCTCTTCAATATGTCTAATGTTGAAACTCTCCTATAGGATATTACTTAAAGATATAATTAAAGCTAACCATCTTCAGCACGTTTGACTTCAAAAGTACTTGAAATATCTAAATCACATACTACCAATCTTATAAATTAAATAAATTCACAAATAGGCATCACAGAAGGGAATGGGCGAATAATTAATTTATTATGGCTCCAGTGAACACCTGATAGACAGTATATAAATATGGCATTAAATACATTATTATATATACTTATTAAAATTTAAAATCAGTTTACATAAATAAAAAAATTTAATTACACACAATAGCAATATTCACAATTCAACTATCCATAATGAGGGAAAGCAAATCCGCTAGTAGAGAAGTGTTAGATTTTCCCATCACTTTTTTTTATTCAATTTGCAAAAAGTTCACAGAAAAATGTTTGAAATACATCAATCTCTATAATAATAGCCTAAGTCACGTGACTGTCATCAACCGTTCCGGGTTGACCGCTTCGCTTTTTACATGCCAGGTGGCCAATTTGGCAGTTTAATGTTAGCCGGGCGCGTGGAATAAATAAATCGCCAAATATTGTTTCATCGCCATCATGTCATCCGTATTATAAAATAGTCGATTTCATGCGACTGTCATAAACAATTTTTGACAATTCTCATTGTCAATTAAAATTTATGATATTGTATATCAATTATAATTTTAACCTATTTAATTTTTTACTTTTAACTAAATAGTTGTATAAAACATCATAAAACTGTTAATTTTTCTTTAATCACTTTTAAAATGTATTCAATATATTCTTTATCGATGCAATGATATTGAGCAATCGTGTCAATTCGTGATTTTAAAGAAACATCATTTACGCATTGTTTTTACAAAGGAGATCAATGCGATAATACTATTATTCTGTTTTTAAAGTAACAAGCATAATTATATTAAAAATTAGCATCAGAATTAAATTACAACCGACTTTTTGCATATTAAATTTTTTTTTATTTGTAATACGCATGCTTGCACTGCTTGCTTTCCCCGTTATCTCTTTTCTGCTTTTATTTTTATTTTACTTGAATATTCTTTTATTTTATCATAACTAGATGACGCCACAACAGGTTTTGTCACGATTTTGGAATTTTCATCTTTCAATAATAGATCCAATTTCTTTTTAAACCTCTTTAAAGAATGAGAAATAATATTTTAAAAATAAAAAATGATAAATTTAAGTTTGTTAACATTATAATTAATGTATGATATTGTAATTTTTAATTTAAATTATTAAATTATAATTACAAGTATATTTATAAAACAAAAAATGAGAAAAACAAATGTTGCGCGGTCGGGTACCGAACCCGGGTCCGCAGATCAGCCAGCAGACGCCGTACCAACTGAGCTGCGACCAACCTGTCCTTTTTGTTACAAAGTAAGTATTTAAGTTGTGTACTACTATTAGACCCCCCCGGTTTCTCAAGAACTAAGGAGCGTTGGATAAAATCCGTTGAACCTGAGACTAAGGGGTCTCTACTCTACAACATATATTAAAATAATCAAAATATGTGATTAACAAGGTTGGTCCTCTCCTTGTTAGATTTATCTATAAAACTAAAATATGCATCATAAATGACTGATATTTTTTTTAATTATTTTTCAGCCTAAGATATTTTTAAAATTTCAATAAGAATGAGAATACTTTTACATAAAACTTGGACGGATGTAAATTATATAGTGAATATTCAGGGTGTCCAAAAAGTCCTTGACAGATTTTAAAATTCAACATAAAATCAAGTAATTGTCGTACAGGGGTATATGGTTTGGACTAAATGTTTATCAGGATAAAAAGTTTTCGTCAAGCCGATAAAAAATTAGTTCCAAACTTCGATCGTAAAAGACGCCACTTGTCCGTATGTTTGGTTTCAAACATGCGTTTTTCTGATTAATTTTGGTTTGATTTCGAAGTACCAACATACGCAATTAGTTTTTTCGCTGGGAGTCGTCATTTCTGTGTCACAGCGTCAAAACTAATCTGAAAATAAGACTAGTATGTTGTGGCCATCACAAAACTTTCTTCTATATAAATCACATAAACAGCACTAATTGATATCAAGGTATACCTAAATCTGAAGTTTGAAGAAAATTCGTGCATTAGTTCTTAAGATAGAGCTATAGTGGAAATTCTAAAACATGCAGCATAGCAGCGCCACCTGTTAAGCGATTTGCACCAAAACATAAACAACACTAATTCATATCAAGGTATACCTGATAATCTGAAATTTGTTGAAAATCCAAGCATTAGTTCTAGAGATTGAGCTATTGCAGAAATCGCGAAAAATGCTGCATAGCAGCGCCACCTGTTGAGCGATTTACACAAAAATGTATAAAACATCCATTCATGTCAAGGACTTACTGAATCTGAAGTTTGATGAAAATCCGTGCATTAGTTCTGAAGATTGAGCTATTGCGGAAATCGTGAAAAATGCTGCACAGCAGCGCCACTTGTTGAGCGATTTACACCAAAAACTAATCAGCATCAATTTATATCAGGGACTCACTGAATATAAATTTTTATTAAATTTCGTGCATGTTCTTGAAATAGAGCGCCCACAAAATTTGTGTCATATACAGACAGACAGACAATTGTAAAAACATGTTTTTCGGAATCTCTGACCCGTAAAACGTATAAATCCGTCGAAAACCGAAGTCGAAAATTTTCACGAATCCAATATTTTCTTCTTGTAATGATAGAAGAAAGTAAAAAAACGCATGTTTCAAACGAAACATTTGGAGAAGTAGCGACATCTATGATCGAAGTTTTTAACTAATTATTTTCATTCTCTTTGAAAAAACTTTTCATCGTGAGAAGCATTTTAGTCCAAACCGCACTCGTGTACGACAATTACTTGGTTTTATATTAAATTTTAAAATGAGTCAGGGACTTTTGGGACAC
This sequence comes from Maratus speciosus, assembly GCA_963932465.1. Taxonomy (NCBI): domain Eukaryota; kingdom Metazoa; phylum Arthropoda; class Arachnida; order Araneae; family Salticidae; genus Maratus; species Maratus speciosus. The sequence continues at coordinate 208,111,471 of OZ010793.1, forward strand.
CCTGTATTCTAGGAAATATCTCAAGGCTGTTCTCAAGTCCAGAGTGGTTCTTTTCTGACACATTTTTAAATTCCTTTTGTTCGTAAACTTATCAAAATAGCAGGTGCTCTTATTAAGAAACTATGTAATCGAACTGGGTTTTTTACTTTTTCTATCTTTACAAGAAGAAAGTATTGGATTCGTGAAAATTTTCGACTTTCGGTTTTCAACGGATTTACACGTTTTAGGAGTTAGAGATTCCGAAAAACATGTTTTTACAAAATTTCTGTCTGTGCATCTATGAGTCTGTCTGTCTGTATGTGACACAAATTTTGTGGACGCTCTATCTCAAGAACTAATGCACGGAATTTAATAAAAATTTATATTCTGTTAGTCCCTGATATAAATTGGTGCTGATTAGTTTTTGGTGTAAATCGCTCAACAGGTGGCGCTGCTATGCAGCCTTTTTCACGATTTCCGCAATAGCTCAATCTCCAGAACTAATGCACGGATTTTCATCAAACTTCAGATTAAGTTAGTCCTTGACATGAATTGAAATGTTGTGCATTTTGGTGTAAATCGCTCAACAGGTGGCGCTGCTATACTGCATTTTTTACGATTTCGCAATAGCTCTATTTCAACAACTAATGCTTGGATTTTCATCAAACTTCAGATTCAAGTATACTTTGATGTGAATTAGTGCTGTTTGTGTTTTGGTGCAAATCGCTCTACAGGTGGCACTGCTATGCTGCACTTTTCAGAATTTCCATTATAGCTGTATCTCAAGAACTAATGCACGAATTTTCATCAAACTTTAGAATCAGTTAGTCCTTGAGATGAATTGACATTTTATACTGTTTGGTGTAAATCACTCAACAGGTGGCGCTGCTATGCTACATTTTTCAGAATTTCCGCTATATTTCTATCTCAAGAACTAAGGCATAAATTTTTATCAAACTTCAAATTCAGATACGCTTTGATATGAATTGGTACTAAATTGATGTAATTTCTTGTACTATTTAAATGATTTAATTGACGTGATTTATATTGAAGAAAGTTTTGTGATGGCCACAACATACTAGTTTCTTGTTTTCGGCAAAGGCAGAAGATTTTTCAAAAAATGCTGTCAAACTTTGCTTTTTGAGCCGAATTATCAGACACGACAGTCCAGTAAATAAAAAGAAATTCCTTTCTGAGACAACAGTTGCTTGTAATTAATTTATCGAGAGAAAAAAAACTGTTCTATTACAAATCCCTTCAAAAATCATGCCTGCAAGTATCCTGTTTTTACGTTTAAAAACGAGCCCTGAAATGTTAGAAAGCTTTTCGTTGTTGAGCGAGAAAACTTAGTTTTTGTAGAACAGCCTTAAAAAAGAACTTGTTTTATTTTGCAAAAAATATTTTTGTTTCGTTAAATATTTTATTTATATGCTTGGTATGTACTTGATGTAAAATTTTCCGACAAATTCGAATCCATTGAAATTTTCTCTCTATATTTATTAGTTTAAAAAAATGAAACGTTTGATTGGACATTCAAAAATCTTCAATCTCGGGAAATGGCAGGCGGAATTGTTTATTGCAAATTACCCCGCAGAACCTTAGGGGGTCCAATCTACTGCGCCAAATTCTCGCCAAAAACCTTTTACGCGAAGAAATACATATTCCCTGATTATTATTAAATATTTATCACAAAATGAATATCTGATAATCTCAATCGATTTTGATTAATGAGTCAATCATTTTTCATGTGAAAATATAGAAAAAAATAAGATTTAATATGCCATTTCTTTTAGATTCAATACAGCACCATTTCCATTCGCCACAACAAAGCCGGAAGTGATGGCCATTTGATTAGTAGCACCCGAAGGGCGGCCATCGCTACTCGAGTTGATCTCGTAATTTAGAACCTTGATCAGGTGACGGAATCGTGACCTGACTGGTCACCTCCAGAGGTATAATTCAGGGAGAACTTGAAAGCACAAACTTCTAATATAAGTAGACTCCAAATCGGCAACCTTTTCTTGACTCCTACATCTCTGCCCTCCGTCACGTGACGGAAGGCAGATTTAGCGCGCGAAACCGGTTTTTCTCCCACCCAGCTTGTAGTTTCGCTTCTATGTTTACATTTATTTTATTGCGAGAATGAAATCCGAAAGTTGCCAATAAAGGGATTACCGCCAAAATACGGCACCCTTTTGCCGATGAAAGCAAAAGATGTTGGAGTCAAAACCTTGCCGAAAGAACAATGGAATTGGGCCTCTACTTCTATCTTTAGTCTGAGGACTTTGCACCATGAAGGAATTAAGACTAATTTTAATATTTATAGCTCCATGATTTGCACCCACAGCTGATTTTACATGCACTAGGCGCCACTAGCATACATGGCGGATTTTTAGCTGGCGACGAGCCTCGAACCGCGACCTTTCGGCTATGAGTCCGATGCTCTGCCAACTGGGCCACCGCTTCCCGAATTTTTGTTACACTATCGAAGCAATATAAAATTGTAAGTAGGGCTCAAGTGTCATTCTCAAATAAACTGAACAGTTGGTGTCTATATAATAAATAATAAAATGTATTTGTTATGATAATAATTAGTCGTTCCAATTACTAAAGTTATTACACAGCTGTCAACTTTTCGGAAGTGATTTTTTTTTTTTTTTTTTTTAATCGATAAAAATAAAAAATTGTATTAAATAAAAATCATTAATAACCACATAAAAACAAAAACTTAGGATACATTAGAAGAGGGCTGCCCAACCTTTCAGTAAGCGCGGGCGCACCTCATATAGTGGCAAACATTGAAGGGCACATTATTCACAGGTCTGGAAACATAGAACAATATTGCATAATTGTAGTAGAGGTAAAGTTGTCAATTTGTTCTACTTCTTTATTCAGAAATTGCAACTTTATACCAAAATTTCCGAAAGAAGAATTTTTACTTTAAATAATCATAAAATGTCTCTCGTTAAATAAAGTAAGAATTGCTATTCCGAATTTCTGGTATGAATTAGGGTATTCTGAATAAAAAAGCAGGCCTTACTGGAAACCCCGATAGGGAGTCACGATATGCAGACTTTTTATAAGATACCCAGACAGGGGCGCGCCGACCCAGTGTGCAAAGTGTGCGGTGCACACAGGCGCCGAAGTAGTAAAGGCGCCAAAGATTTCCGTTGAGGAGCAAATACTTAAAAAAATATCCTTAATTTAATTTCCCCAAAATGTATTACATTTTCTTGACATCTAAATTATGTTTTGTATATTTACCTGAGACAAACTCACTTATAAATATTCAATTCTTTTTTTTAAAAAAATATTTAGTTTTATTCTATTTCTGAGTCTCCTAATAAGTGATTTAGACGCTAAGCAGAACAAATAAACAAAGGCGCACCTCATGTAGCATAATGAAAGGCGTCATAATTCACATATTTGAAAACATGCCACACTATTATCTTATTGTAGTGGTAGAGCGTAATATACAGTTTTATTACCACAGGATCTAAATTCCACATTTTTTTATATTTTTAAATAGCAATCGTCGCCTTACTGCAAAATTTCTGTCATAAATAAGATAAAAATTACTATTCGGAAATACTGGTAAAAGTTTTCTCATGCGTTAATCAGACCATGAATAAATGAGGACATATGCGTCTTATAGGCATCTCACGGTGATAGCCGTAAGCCCCCTATGAGTCAGAAACTATGTAAAAATAATTTTCAGAAATAATATAAATCATAGTAAATTTAAAATATGATTTTTCAGGGGAACAACCTATCTTCAAAGGTTTTGTGGATGAAGGAGCCAGGAAACCTTAATCACTAAATAACAAATTAATAGCATTAAATATTTAAAACTGAATAACTGTCACTAATAACTATTGAAAGCATCCTTTAAAATGGATTTTTAATTTTAAAAATAGATAGTACCGTATTTTATGGAATAAACGCCGCGGCGTTTACGAGTTTAAAAGTTAATTTTTTTTCAAGTGCGGGGTTACGCCATGTGCGGCGTTTACGATTTTTTTTAAATACCAACTGAGTTTTCTTAATTTAAAAATTCATAAAAATATTTAAAATCGGATTTAAATATTTTAAATAAAACTTCAGGCATCTTAAGATATTAACAAGTTGGAAATTGCTCGTCAAACGAGGCAAATGAGGTGCGTTCGTACTATAACTAGTTTTATAATTATTTTTTGCACCCCATATTGTACTGAATGTATATTTTAGGGCACTTCATAAGTGCATAGTCTGTAACATCATTAATGCACATGCAATAATTTTTTCCCATTCCCCGTAATGTAACGGAACATTTTTGACTGTCCCTGTAATTAAACTATACATCCGATTTTCATAAAATTTGAAATGTCTCAACAAAATTTTGCAACAATTGTATATTTAAAATTTCAGACCATTCGGAAAGCTTTAATATCATTAAAATGCACTTGCAATAATTTTTTTCCCATTGGCCGTAATGTAACGGAAAACTTTTGACTGTCCCTGTAATTAAACTATACATCCGATTTTCATAAAATTTGAAACGGCTCGACAAAATATTGCAACAATTATGTATTTAAAATTTCAGACCATTCGGAAGGCTGTAACATCATTAAAATGCACTTGCAATAATTTTTCCCATTGGCCGTAATCTAAAGAAATACTTTTGACTGCCCTTGTAATCAAACTATACATCCGATTTTCATAAAAATTTAAATGGCTCGACAAAAGTTTGCAACAATTATATATTTAAAATTTCAGACCATTCGGTTGGATAGTTTTTGCTCTGTTATATGCGGACAGACAGACAGACGGACTGAACGACGACTATAGGTGCTACGTATTTACATAATTACGAACGCACCTAAAAACGAAGTATTCTACACTGCTCAGAAAACTTTGATTAATGTTAGGGCAATGTGACGCTGTCAACAAAAGTAGCGTTCCGACGGATGCGGCGTTTATAACGGGTGCGGCGATTATGATATTTTAAAGCTTATTCCGGCCAATTTGAGGGGTGCGGCGTTTCTTCCATAAAATACGGTAACATTCAAATGGAAGTGAAGAAAATCTACAACCACGAAGTCCGCGTTTGACAGTCCTGAATAGAGAAACAATGTAAAACTAGAACTTGGAAGTGTGTGCTGTTCAATGTAGAGATTTTAAATTGGAGATACTGGCGTTAGCTATGGGACAAATTTTAATTGGTAAAAATGAAGCATCAGCCGTTTGTGAAGGTGTTGGCATTCCGTGCCGTCGGTTCAACACTGTGATTTTCGCGCTCATAAAGTAAAGTTTAATTTAGGCAATCGAAACGATATCTTTTTTCAGCGCTGCCAGATATGCTCACTACTGTATTACGCATTATGCATTGAACAAAAAATGTGTGTTTTTTTAGACCATACACCTCCGAGCAGAACAAATACTTTTTCTAGACTATGTTGTACTCTGGACCTATCATCATGGCGGAAAAGGGGGAGGCGAACCTAATATTGTCAGTAGCGCTGACCGTTGGTAGCGACAACCTCGAGTTTGTATGATTTTTCATTTTTAAATGAAAATCCGTCCAAACGAAGCTCGAGTTGAAGATCCCACTGCCTTCGGTAGCGTACATCGGGAATGCTATCTTCGCTCCGTCTGATTTTTCAAACGAACTATGAATTTGTATTTAATTTTCTTTAATTTGTATTTAATCAATAAAACTTTCAATTTTGACCAAAAATTCTTGATAAGATATAAATAATATAAAATACGCATCATTCCGTCACTTTTTTAAAACACAAAGTGATGTTCAAAGCACATATCTCTTAATAGGGAAGCGATATCTTGAGAAAGCTTGCACCGAGAGAAAACATCTTTGCCGAATCCTTGAAGTGCCTAAATTTTTTTTATAGTAAATATTAATATTTTTTTACACCAGATACATCGTTAGAACAGGAAAAATACCAAGAATGCATTAATAGGGCTTTTTTTTTCTTTTTTTTTTTAATTGAAAGTTTGAAACGGAAAATTTGAAAACTTACGCGAATCCGGTGAAATAAAAAGGTTTTATGAAATAGTAACGAAACATACTGTTTGGAATTGGAAAGGTAAGACGATTTTCTTTCTTTCTTTTTTCTTTCTTTCTTTTTTCTTTCTTTCTTTCTTTTTTATTTTCTTTCTTTATTTTTTTTTCAACTCTACGGGGATCCGACCATCGCAATTTCAAAATGCAGATATAAAACCAATCGCCACTCTTTCGTTAGTCTGAAGGACTGCTTAACGTCTGGAAAAAAGCATTTGAAGAAAAAAAGCTCGCCATTTTGCGATGATCATTGTGGCTTTTAATTAATATTTCGGCCAATTATCAAAAAAAGAAAAATCTGAGCCTTAGGTGCATTTGAACCTACAATCATCTATCCTTATCCAAATTTTCAGGGCTCTATGTACGGTAGACTTTCTTAGCCATCTATAACATAAGCAGAGTAAAGGCAAATGTCTTTCTTTTATTAATATAGACGAAATCTATTGTTATTGTATTGTATTATTTTCTCCGGGATAATGAAATTTTACCGTTATGCAGGATTCTGAAACAGACATGTTCCATTTTCAGAGGTTTTACTGTGTTACGAATTTTATTTACATAGCTGCCATCCTTCCTTATTTTTAAAGTAATATAAGGATGTTTGGAACCAGAAATTTTATTTAATAAACGAAATAAAATACGAATCTTATCGAAACAAGGTACATTATATTTGAAAAAAACTCTGGTACAAAAAACTTTATTTGACATGGGGAAAAACTCCAGAAGGATGGCAGCTATGCGTTTATAGATATTTATAGATTTTTTTTATAACTTTTTATTTTCGGAGGGGATATAAGGCGCCAACTCAAGTTCTGCACACAAGCACTGGATACTGCTGACGCGCCCCTGTACACAGACACCATACAATGTGAGCCGAAAGGCCTTCTACTATGCAGAGTTCGGAGTGAAAAATAATTGAAATAAAAAGCATAAATCATACTAAATTTAGAATTACATTTTCCTGAGAAAGAGGCCTATCAAAGTGTTTTGTAAGAAATGAAGCTGATAAATTAACGCAAAATCATATAGAACAGTAATGATTTTTAAGAAGCGTCTCTTAAAATGTATTTTTATTTTAAAAAAACTCCTAGTAATAGGAATATTTCGAAAAGGTACCATGAAAAGCATTAAAGGACGCCGCGTTGTACAGCCCTACATTAGAATACATATATAAACTTATAAATACATATATAGATAAATATGTTTTTTGTTTTTAATTTCATCCTATCCTAAAAGTATAAAGTATTGATAATAATTATAGATTTAAAAAACTAAACTAAAAACATGCAGCGCTCAAATCTATTAAGGATCATGGCCTACAGTGCCCAGCACCGTTTTCTTGACCATGGGGCCCTAAAGAGCTATACAACATACGCCCCAGTCAGGTGGTCAATAGGGTGGAGCGAAAAAAATTAATTTTTTTAAATCAAAAACGGGTAGGTGCCAAAAGTTGCCTTTATACTAGTACATCATCTGTGTGCAATATTATCGCTGAAAAAAAATGGCTTGAGTCTGCGCTTTTGGTCCAAAAGTCGAAATTTTGGGTAAAATTTCACATTTTTTCAAAAATTAAAAAAAAATTCTATAGAGATGGTTATTATTTAAAAGTGTTATTTAAACCTTTATTATTAATGACTTAACATATTTAAACGAAAAAACTATATCTTTGTTCTGTATAACTGGAACAAAACTGACAACTTTTGGTGAAAAAAAGGCGTTTCCACTCTGTTGTGTCATACAACTAATTGTTGTTTGGAATACAGCTCTTACCTAGCTGCTTTCAAAACTACCCAGGAGGTACCACGTGGAGGTGGCTGCCTTTCATGTCACAGCAGTGCATAGCTCGACCACCCTACCATCTGAACTCAATTTTTTATTTATACATTGAATTGTGATTTTTTTTTATCAAAGACTGGCATAAGTTTTCTATGTATCAACCTGGTACATCTTCTTTGAATCCACAGACTTTGAATGCTGCTGCTGTGATCTCATTTACGTATTTTTCTACTGTTTGTGTAAGAGAAGACAAACAGTGTAATGCAGTGCGGATGGTATTAATGTAATCTATTCAGCCTTCTATTATCCTTCACCAAGATTGCACACGATAAATGCATATTGATTAAAGGTTCTGTTACCACAACACTTTTCCAATGAGTTAGATTTATATAATTATCCGCTTCAAAGTTGATTGTAGATATTTCCGATTTGCGTATGCCATCATTTACTCTCATCTTTCGACTATTATGTACTGAGCAGCTAGCTGTTTAATGTGATGGCAATCGTCAGAGAGCATTGAAATAGGAATTTCCTCTGTGTATGCAAAGCAACCATTGTCCTAAATAACCATTTTTCAGTATTTTTTAATTCCGTTTTGTGTGTTGTTTAGTATCCAAATTGTTTTTGTGTAGCCAATTCCCCATGAGTTTTTAGATCCCTTCTTTAGCTGTGAATTACATTTGATTGTAAACTATTCTGGAGCCAAACTTGGATAACATAGTACTTTTTGAGTGAACGTAGAGACTCTGATGGGCAGTGAGTGCTCATTTGAAGGCGGATAATTCTGTTAGTCGTTGTCATTCATTCTGCGAGGGGCATATTTAGAATGAACCATTACAATTGATCATATGTCTCCTCCAAGTCTAGTTAATTTTCTCTGCATCATTTATTAGATAAAATCGTTGGCAAAAATTAGATTCTAACCCACAGGGATGCGCCGGACCAATAGGAAAATCTTTGTCCAAGTGCTTATTCCCTTCTTATTTCAATTTTCGAAGCCATAGAGAGTATTTTTTAAACATTATTTCCTGAAATCAAGAAAAGGGTACTCAGCACATACCAGAAATACCTGATAGATATCTGCAAAGTTATTTCATCAAGATATTGCTCAGAACTAGCGAATAGGATCCCAAGAAACTTGTCCTAAGCAAGATGGCCCACAACAGCGCATAAAATTATTCGCCTTTATATAAGCACTGAACTGATTGACCATCAGATTCTGGTTCACTCACAAACTATGTAATCCAAGTTTATGCCACATGATGGATTACACCAAATAAAATTCACATCTAAAAAATTGATCTAAAAACTTATGGGAAATTACTCGGCTACAAAACATCACAGAAATCGGCAAAAAACAAATACTAAAAAAATTTATTTAGGATAATGGTAGCTTTTCACATTGAGAGCAAATTCTTATTGCAATTTTGATGACGATCGCCATCACATTAAACAACAAGCTTATCACCATATAAAAAATTCAAGAGGTAGAGTAAATGATGGCATACTCAAAGATGAAATACCTATATGTTGTAAAATGTTGTAGGAACGGAACTCCCAATCACTATGCAGTAACTGGATGTAATTTTGGTGAAGATACTACAGCGCTGAATAGATTCCATTAATTCCATTGCATTACTCTGCTTGCCTTATCATACACAAGCAGTAGAAATATACGTGAAGAAGTGTCACAGCAGCACCCAACGTCTGTGGATACAAAGAAGAGATGGATTAGGTTGATATATAGGAATCTTATGTCAGTCTTTGATAAAAAATCACAATTCAATATATAAATAAAACATTGTGCTCAGATGGAATGGTGGTCAAGCTATTCACTGTTATGTCATGAAATGCAGCCACTCCCACTTGATACCCCCTTGGTAGATTTCAAAGCAACTACGTAAGAGCTGTATTCCAAATAACAATTAGTTGTATGACACAACAGAGTGGAAACGCCTTTTTTTCACCGAAAGTTGTCAGTTTTGTTCCAGTTATACAGAACAAAGATATAGTTTTATCGTTTAAATATGTTAAGTCATTAATAATAAAGGTTTAAATAACACTTTTAAATAATAACCATCTCTATAGAATTTTTTTTTAATTTTTGAAAAAATGTCAAATTTTACCCAAAATTTCGACTTTTGGACCAAAAGCGCAGACTCAAGCCATTTTTTTTCAGCTGTAATATTGCACACAGATGATGTACTAGTATAAAGGCAACTTTTCGCACCTACCCGTTTTTGATTTTCAAAAAATAATTTTTTTCGCTCCACCCCAGTGGTCAACCTAACGCGTGATCCTCAGTGTTTATTTCCCAAGCAAGTGTTTTACTCATTTCATTGACCCCAAATGGATGAAAAGTTCAGTAAACCCTGACCAGTCCGTAGTCCGGAATTGAACTGGGGATCTGTGGCGTGGTAGAGAGACGTGCTGACCACTAAGTTACCGTGCTTGACAGATTCAAAAACTTATTAAAAAATTCAGCGGATAAATCTTGTATTTTGAAAAATAAAGCAAAATACTGAGACTCGGTATAAATCAGTCCTACAATATGCAATGTAATTTTTTAGGTTGTCCAGGTTGCAGCTTATCGTTGACCAATAAATAACTCCTAAATTGTTAGTTTTAGTGGTATTGTTCCAATTGCAGAAATATTTCAAATGTTATTCTTCATAATATGAAAATCCTTTTACTTCATAATAGTTTTTTCTTTTTTAAGTTACAAAAGTTAAATTTTTATACGGTGCTTGGATCTTATTACTTATATTTAGAAAAACTTTCTATTAATTATTTGAAGTCGAGAATTTAGATGTATTTCTAGTCCATAAACTCAATAATGTTGTAGTTGTATGATTGTTATGATCAGTGGCGCACCCAGGGAGGAAGAAAAGGGAGAAAACACTGGAAAAATATCTAAAATATTTACGAGACCAAAGTTGATTTTTTGTGTGTGTGCGTTTGTGCAATAAGCTAATTGACGCCCCATAAATACGCGGGTCTCCCCAGCCAATTTCAAAGATGCACAACCTGAGAAACGTGTTTGCTTGAGACTACATTTCTATATATCATTGGTAATTCTCATTACACGACTGGCTACTCTTATACGTATTGTGAAAAAACTGCAATGCTACCATGCAGTTTAAAAAAAAAAAAAAAAAGACTTCAACAGTTTTTTCCCCATTATTGCATGCAGTTTTAGAAAACTTTTTTTTAAATTGCGAGAATGAAAACAGAAAGTTACAAAGAAAGCTATCACCGTCAAAAAATGACATCCTTTTGGTGATTAAAGCATAATCATGTTTGTTTCAAGTTTCTCCCAGTCGAACAATTGAGATCCAGCATCTAGATTCAGAAGGTACAGATGTAATATAGTTAACTTCGGTTTGGATCATTATAGTGCAAAACCCTCACTTGGTTCGGTTGCATCCTTACCCATTCCTTTTCCTTTAGCTTGGACTTGGAATACTATACAGAGTTATATGCGAGTACACAAGAGTTACACAAAATTTATTTTGTATTTTACATGGCTATTTTGCAGTGACTTTATTGACAATTATATATTAATCTTCAAACAAGTTTTTCAGCTGTTAAAAGTAATCTGCATGGAAGCTCTTCAGTGACATTTTCAAATTAAATTTGTAAAATATTTTTTTGAAATTGAATTATTTCAAAATGTAAAAAAAGGATGATTTAAATGCTAGTAGTAATGACGTTATTAACACTATAAATACCGATTGGGATTCCGTTTCCCTAATCGCAAATCAGCCAAAGCCATCGAATAACCATGAAGAATAGTATTTCCTTAGATGATAGCAATTAGCAAGACATCGTATTGTTGAAAGAACAAACATTCAATACTGACGATAATTTAAATATTATGAAAAGTTGTGGGAACCAGAAACAAATTTTAATTTTCCCGCAACCTGTGCTACAGCTGCAAATAGCAAAGTTTTCAATACACAGGGTTTAAAAAATGTACTTGGCTTGTGTATTCTCAAGTTGAAAATAGTGCACGTTGTAAATATTGCGTATTTTTTGCACATCCTAACGTTGGAAAATCTAAATCGGAAGTAGCCGGGTAGTTGGTCACGCAAAGTTATAATAATTGAAAGAAAGCCATTGAGAAATTTAATATTCAACAAAAAACAATATCATTTCAGGGCTATTGCAACTTACGAAAAGCTACAGAATATTCGAGAACAAAATACATTTCAGTCGATAGAAAAATTGATGTGGGTCAGGCATCACAAGTTGAAGTAAATCGGAACCGATTACAACCGATTATAAAAAATGTAATTTTATGCAATTGAGCAAGTGGCAATCGCCAATGAAGCCAACTTTCGAACTTTTCTAAGAACAAGAGTCGATGCGGGGAATAAAAACTCTACTGAACATTTTAAACATTCTGCCAAAAACGCTACCTATATTAGCTGGAACATACAAAAACAAAGTATAAATGCGAGTAACAATATCATCTTGAATCGTTTAGTTGAAAAAATTAATTCGGCAAAATGTTTCTCATTTCTTGATGGTGAAACTTGTGACATTCCTACTGCTGAACATCTTTCCTTGTGTGTCTGATATATAGATGAAGAGAATGACAACAAAATTTGTGAAGAATTCTTACAATTCATTCCTGTAGCAAGCACTGGAGGATAAAACTTGCCCGGCAAAATAGTAGAAGGATTAAAGAGATATGATATCGATTTGTTCTATTTACGTAGGTTACGTAGGGCAAGGTTATGATGGTGTCCCATCAATGAGCTGAAAGTTTAACGGATTTGGGTCTCACGTATAATTATATATCCGCAAACTTTATATCTTCATTGTGTCTCACATAGTTTAAATTTAGCACATGAAATGTTGTATCTGGGACAGAAATAAGAAACTGCATTGGCATAATTGAAATGACACACAATTTTTTAATACTCCTAAATAGACAAGACGTCCTCCTCAACAATATTCACAAACATACACCGGAAATTAATAACCAAAAACTACAAAAAGTTTGTCCAAGACGCCATAAAGCCATCATGACCATGGTAGAATTATATGATGTAGTGATTGATCGCTTTGAAACAATCGCATCTTGGGAAGACATAGATTCGTCTTCTAAGGCAAAACTTTTTAAAAATTCGTTATGTGAATTTGGTTTCCTTATTTCTTTATGTAGCTTACAGAATATATTTGCATACACTTTAAATTATTGCAAAAATCTGCCAGTGAGCTTTTAATTGCCTGAAATTTCGTTAACGATGTTGTGGCTCACTTAAATACTATTCGTAAAGCTCCAAGATATTTCTTCCAAGGATATTTATCATAAGCTTGTATGAAAGCCAATAACTTTCATATTGACATTAAAAGGCCAAAAACTGCATCAAAGCAAACACAAAGATCCAATGTTCCAGCCGATTCTATAGAAGAGCATGTCAGGAAAAATATTTTTATCCCATTCGTTGACCAAACGTTCACTCAACTTAATGGATGTTTCACCGCAACATTTTGATTTTTTTCTACATAATAAAAAGTGCTGCAACGCTAGTGAAATAAAAGATTTTCGTCAATTGTGTGAATTTTATATGCATGATTTACTTTCTACAAATTCAGAAATTTTGAGTGCTGAATTCAAGTTCAGCTACAGAAAATTTGAGAAATAGCTTTCAATAACTCGATGCAAAACCTGTCTCAGCGAAAGGTAATTTTTGACATTACACATTTTAAAAACTTACTTAAGATCCACAATGACAGAATCAAGATTAAATGGGCTGCCTTTATTATATATACACAGAGAGATTAATGTAACTGTGACTGAAGTAATTCAAGAGCTTTGTAAAAAAAAAAATAGATTTTATGTATAGCAATATTTTTAATTGAATTTTATTGAATTTTTGAAGTAAATTTTTTATCCATTTAACTCGGCCCCATAGTCGGTTAAGCCACGGGGCTGTAAGGGCATCTACCCTTTCCACGACTGGAGACAATGCCTCTACAAGAATTTACTGTCATACCCCACAAGAGATTAAATTCTCTATTAGTTTATTATTCCCATACAATTCGGAGTGACGAGTTAAATTTAAATGAACTAGCTCAAAAATTTGCATCCAATAATTCATCTCGTCAAAGCTCTTTTGGATATTTTTCTTAAACTACAATATGTCTGACAATCAGTTAGATATAAATAGGAAATTTTATAAATGTTTATTTATGAGACCTTTAAATGTTTAACTTCTGCACAATCAAAACTTAGTATTTTTTAAAATTATTAATAAAATTAAAATTTAAGTATAATAATTTTAATTAAAATAATCAACCAATTAATTGATACTAAATTAATTGCGATAATTTTATAATTAATTAGTGTCTCCTTGTAATTTCAACTGTAATCCAAACTTGAGGAATTTTGCCCCAACTAATTTTAATTTGTTTCGCTGTCAATGTTCGGCCTCCTCCAAGATAAAATCCTGGGTGCGCCACTGGTTATGATGATTCTAGGGAGTTTCAGCGCAGCCCGACACTGGCGCCACACCTTCGTAACCCACGTGATTCGCCACACTTTCTCTATCCTCTATCAACTAAATCAGTAAAAATTCCATTTTTACAAAGCCAAAAATTACCGAGTTATCATACTTTTAATTACACGAATTCCCAGTTTTCCTGGTACTAAAAACTGGTTTTTCTGTTTTTGCATTAGTTCTACAATGACACCTTAGCGGTTATTTCTGAATGTTTCATTTTGCGGTAGACTAATCATATAGTAAATCAATTATTCGTAAACAAATTAAATCACCTAAATTCACTTGTGCAGTAAGGGGCATAAAGATGGCTAATCAACAAGACGCTATTTGGCCAATCATGATATCAACTGCCCTTTTCTTACATATTCCAGCTCTTTACACTAATAAAATCTAAGATGTCTTTACATGAGACTGTGCTTATGCAGACGGGTTTGTCCAAACTATGGCAAACCTAGACGTTTTCTATTCCAGAACTTGGCGATACTCGCCAGGGCGAGTTCAATTATAGGAGTGAGACAAATTTACTAGCATTAGTTTGGCGATAATAGGAAACGCATCAAGATACTTGGCGATTCGCTTTTGTCCAGAATCAACTCAACCAATCAAATTTTAAACCCCGTATGTAGCTACTCTCATATCGAGACACGTTAGTAAAATTCTAGTGTTATTTGTCTATCGATTAACGACAAGACATTTAGAAGCTAATATTAAAACAATTGCGACGTTCTTTTAAAATTTCGGAGCTGGTATCGAAACTTGACATGGAAGTATCCCACACAGCATTTTTAGTTTGCAGAAAATTTGCAGAAGTCTTGCTTTGAAAACCTGCAAAGTTGCAGCAAGCTCAGCATGACAAGACTGGAAGTTCATAACAAGACTGCAGCAAGATAACGCAAACGCCGAAGTCACCACACTTTGAACTCGCAGCTAACTTGTCGTGCAAGTTAAATTCATGTTGTATCAAATTTATGGCAAATTAACGGCAAACAAGTAATCAAAAATACTGCAAACTTACTGGAAAGTAGTAATCTTTCGATGCCACATTAACTGTTTCACTATAAGTTTAACCCCTTCAAAGGAGTCCATAGACCTGATCAGGTCTATCCCAGATAGCATGAACATTAGCAGCAAGTTTGATTTTTTTCTGATATTATCTGGTCGTGACAAATTTGAATTGAGAAATTCGCAGCAAATTTCCCGCAAGGTATACCATCCTCCACTTGCATGAGTAGTTTGTTGTGAAACTAATGTCAAGACTGTCTTTAATTCACGAAAGTGACGAAAGCAAAAAATCCCTCTGTTGAGAGAATAGACAATCAGCACATACGCAGAAATTGCGGTTCCTTCTGACGGTGTGTTCGCATCAATAGACCTGATCAGGTCTACGGACCCCTCCGAAGGGGTTAAACTTAACAGTTGTAAACAGATAGTGTGGGGCATGGAAAGATTACTGTTTTGCAGTAAGTTAGCAGTATTTTTGATTACTTGTTTGCCGTTAATTTGCAATAAATTTGATACAGTATGAATTTAACTTGCACAACAAGTTAGCTGCAAGTTCAAAGTGTGATGACTTTGGCTTTTGCGTTATCTTGCTGCAGTCTTGTTATGAACTTTCAGTCTTGTGATGCTAAGCTTGCTGCAACTTTGCAGGTTTTCAAAGCAAGACTGCTGCAACTTGTCTGCAAATTAAAGATTCTATCTGGGATTGATGCATCGTTTTTACCACCTTAAAAAAGTTAGGGGAATATTTGTACTTTTCAATTCAAGCCTTTTCTTTGTATTTGATAAGTACAGCGTTTAAGGGGTCTCAGGACTCTTAAAGCTTTAAACTTTTCGAAATTTTAATTTTTTTAGGTATTAAACTCCTATCTTTTCTGAACATTTTGATATAATTGTTTCCTTGAAATTCCTTTTAGAACAAAAGTTATAGCTTTTTAATTTATACACGTTCCGTAGCTGAAGCGGCGTGTCCAAAACTTTGAAATCATTTTTCTCCAAATGACGTTTTTGGGCGTAACGCGCACGATATCTCAAAAACTTCTGAATATTTTTTCATGAAATTTCCAAAACATATGTTTCATGTTAGTATGTATAAACTGAACCTAAAATTTCTGTTTTATCTTTCAAAAAAGTATTTTTTTTTTTTTTTGTGATTATACTGTTGAAATTTTCTAAATTTTGCATTAGCTAAATACAACGTTGTATTAAAAATACAAAAATGATTTAAATATAAATTTATT
Source organism: Maratus speciosus (assembly GCA_963932465.1). Lineage (NCBI taxonomy): Eukaryota > Metazoa > Arthropoda > Arachnida > Araneae > Salticidae > Maratus > Maratus speciosus. The sequence goes on from OZ010793.1 coordinate 208,128,039, forward strand.
TAGGTTCAGGGTAGTTATTACAATCTGAAGTATACGTAGGCACCAAAATTTTTATTCTAGTTGCAATATTTATTTTGTAATCGTGCGCGTAAGCTGTTATGCCGATTTTCTGCTCGTCAAATGTCTGACAGTTTGGAGCCCCCTGTAAATGCTAATACTACATCCTGAAAATGTTTTAATACATGGAATGAAAGACCATACTTGTATCTTTTATCCCAATTAAAATTGTGTCTTAAAATCAAATACATTTTAAGGTATTAAATGTTGAAAATGGTCCTTTTATTTTCATTTTTTCCAATTTTAAGATTCCTGAGACCCTTAAAAAAAGCGGTGCGAACCGAATAAAATTTCTGCGTATCTGCTAATGGTCTATTCTCTCAACAAAGGGATTTTTTGCTTTCGTCACTTTCATGAACTAAAGACAGTCTTGCCACCAGTTTCACAACAGACTACTCATGCAAGTGGGTGATTGTATACCCTGCGGGAGATTTGCTGCGAATTTCTCAATTCAAATTTGTTACGGCAAGATAATATCAGAAAAAATCAAACTTGCTGCTAATGTTCATGCTATTTGGGATGGAACTCAGACATACTATACGAAATAGTAATTGAAAAATAATGAAAACCAGAAATTTAAAAAGTGCACTGCCATTGGTTTAACATTAGCTTGCAAGTGTCTTATCGTTCCGTAGGCTACGAGTCCAAATACATATGTATTACATAAAACGTAAAAAAATACACGAGTCGGGACGTTTACAACCATAGACTCATTATTGATTAATTAAGGTTCATTATTGAGATATTATTTCGTCTCCAGGCGTACAGCCAACCAATTAATTTGCGCAGAGATGCAAAAAACTTGGAATTTTGGAACAGTGGAAAAAATATGGGAGTTTGGGGAATTAAACAGGTATTTAGGAGATTTTGAAGTTTTGATCAAAAGAAACGGTACTTTTCGGTTACCCGCGCGCCAGTGTTATATATACATTTATGTGTGTGTATACACTATATAGCCAAAGGTGACAGGTCACTGGCGATTTTAGACGTTTTGTTAAATATCTAGAAAAATACATGAGGAATTAACCTGAAACTGCAGGTGTGTAAAGAGTATGATATAGGTCATATATTTCCGTGAAGAGTTTTTCCCGAAACCCCATAGGGGACCGTCAACAAGTTGAAAAAAAAGAATATCTTTTGGATAACCCTGTAAAAACTAATGTAGCAAAAGCGTTCAAACTCGAGATTATTAATAAGTGGCTTATTATAATATATTGTGTTAATTTTTTATGAGGATAGCATGTATACTCGTAAAGAAATTAAGGTTTTTATAAAAACAGTCCCAAATTTCGCCAAGTTTTTTGCTTATAATTTGCAGAGTTCTTAATATAAAAAAAAGTTCTTTTCAGAAAATATGACAAACAACATTGTACACAATACTCTGCAATCCGAATTAAAGAATAATAAAAATTGGATGAAAAATGAGCAATTTTATTAAAAATTATTTCACTCCGCATGCGCGAATGCAAACAAAATAAAATGTGCATAATGTATTAGCTAAGTATATAGAGCAACTTTTGTGAAAGTCTCAAAATCATAGCTTGAAAATTCTGAAAATTATCGTCGATAGAATAAGCTCGAAATCCGTTGTTCCCAAAAAAAAAAGCAAAAAGATGAGGGGTTGTATCCAAATATAGTAGTACGTGCAATATTGTGTACGCTATCTTAGCACTAATCAACAGATATTTGATACAACCCCTCATCTGTTTGCTTCCTTTTTGGGAACAACGGATTTCGAGCTTACTCTATCAACGATAATTTTCAGAATTTTCAAGCTATGATTTTGAGATTTTTTACAAAATTTGCTCTATATACTGAGCTAATAAATTATGCATTTTATATTTTGATTGCATTTGCTCATGCGCAGTGAAACATTTTTTAGTAAACCTGCTCATTTTTCATCCAATTTTTATTATTTTTTAATTCTGATTGCAGTGTATTGTGTACAATGTTGTTTGTCATATTTTCTAAAAAGAACTTTTTTTTTATATTAAGAACTCTGCAAATTATAAGCAAAAATCTTGGCGAAATTTGGGAGTGTTTTTATAAAAACCTTAATTTCTCTATGAGTTTACATGCTATCCTCATAAAAATGAACACAGTATATTACAATAAGCCACTTATTAATAATCTCGAGTTTGTACGCTTTTGCTACATTAGTTTTTACAGGGTTGTCCAAAAGATATTCGTTCTTTTGCAATTTCTTGAAGGTCCCCTATGGGGTTTCAGGAAAAAATCTTCGCGGAAATATATGACCTATACCATATTGTTTACACATCTGCAGTTTCAGGTTAATTCCTCATGTATTTTACTAGATATGTAACAAAACATCTAAAATCGCAAGTGACCGTTCACCATTGGCCATATAATGTGTATACATATATATATACAATATAAGTATATGTATATTTACATATATGTATGTATATAAATATGTATATGTTACACTGGCTCTTGCCTAACCGAAAAGTACCAAAGAAACTTATCCATGAAAAGTTTAATTTATTTTAAGTTCAAATAACATATTCCAATACAATATAAGGTTTTTTTTTTTTTTTTTACTTTCTAAAGTTGAAGCAAGTTAAGTTATATAATCTGTCTGCAAAATGTACAAACAGTTTGCTAACAACATCTCTAGCACCCCAAAAAAGACTAGATGCCATTGAAGTCCTTTAAATCTCAAGAAGCATCTTGCTGAATCTCTAACTTCTTCAATATCGAGAAAATTTATTTGCCAACCCTCCAGGGATTTTTCTAAGTCGTATAAACATATTTTGAATAACAAAAAATTTTAAATAAAATCCGTCTTCCTTCTTTATGGTACTCATTTGGATTAATTTATTAAGTAAAATTTCTGATTCAAAATATATTTATTTGACTTTAAAAAAATCTGAAGGTCATCTGCTATATTTTAGAAAGAAAATTTCTGCGCTTCTAGCTGGGATTGCGGTGCACCGCTATCTTAAATCTTACGCTAGATCGTAGGATAGGCGTTCCTGCGATCGATCGTAATTTGGTATAGACCCCTTGCATTGACGTCACGTTGCTATTAGCAACGACTGATACTATAGCTTCTGGAGCACACACGTGGAGCACAGAACTCCCCGTTTGCCGTTAAAAGCACGTGTTATCTTTTTCTTTAATTTAGAGCTTCCTTATTTTAATTATTATACTGCAAATAAGTCTGAAAAATCAAATGGAGAGCACCAAATTCGCCTTATATTTGGGCGCCATAGGAAGCAGTTTCAGACATGTGACGTCATGTGCAACCCGTCTATTGCGGTACCTCAGCCTAAGGCCTCGTGCTTCTGCGTAAATCCTTCTGCAGTCAGCCGCTGTTACATTTGTAGTAGTTGCGTGCGCATCCACTTGCGCTTAAATTTACGACAACTTCCAAGCTGTCATAAGATCGCGAGGCACTGCAATACCGTTTGCACTTTGTTTATATCATAAGTTTCTAAGTTGATCTTAAGTGAGGCACCGCAATCTCAGCCTATACATCCCTATAGATTACACTCACTAATCAGAAACATCTACAACATGCATTTTATACTAACAATTATGTGCATATGAGAAAGTTATTTTAGTATTTTCTGTAGAAAATGAAATTTCTTTAACCTTTAATCGTATAACATAACTATACCGTCTAGAAGATATTATGTGACAACCTGCAATGCTTTAAAAAGTACTAAAAATAAAATCTCATAAATGTTGAACGATGCTGAACTACAAATGTCAATCGCAGCGACATCTGCTAGCTCTTCACCTGCCGAAACGGTCTCTTAATTGAAACCTTATACAGTGTTTACGTTTCAATCACCAGATGTCGCTGCGATATATTTTATTTTTGTCTTTATCTCAAAAATGTCTGAGATATAGTATTTTGAATTTTTAGGATGGCCGACAATTTAAACAATCTGATATTTATCATGCGATAGCACGCGTATTTATTAACCGATTTGGATGTAGTTAAGCCTGTATAGTGGAGATAACGAAGTCTCAACCGAGTTCGTTAGCCAGCTGCTTCTACCATCTTATTTCAAAATGGCAACCACTTAAAAAAACTCGAAATTGAAAAAGATTTTACTTTTAAGTGTCTGACCCTGATTCAAGGATTCCAGAGCACTTTTTTCTCCCTTAAAAAATGGCTCAGATATAGCAGTTTGAAATTCAAGACTGTCCGACATTTTGAAACAATTTGATTTTTTTTTATAAGACAGCATTCGTATATATTAAGTGATTTATATGTGACTGAGCGTTCGTGCAAGACTTGCTAAAATCTCTACGAAGTTCATTGATTAGCTACATCCACCAAGTTGTTTTAAAATGGCGGGCTCTTAAAAATTTTGTCAAATTTGTCGACCAAACACAAATTGCTCTAAATGAAGTCAACTTGGTAATAGCTAACTTATTTCCGAAATTCTCACTTATAGTCATTATTGACGAAAACAGGTATTGAATCTTCTATAATCGAAATCCACAAATTTTAATTTTGTGTGTTTGAGTAAAATAGGCTGGATTCTAAAAAAATGGAGTATGAAAGCTAGTTTTTCCTCCAGTCACTGGCCAGAAGGAATTTTGTGTCTTAAGTTTTTCAACAACTTCAAATTGACTGTTTTACGACACATTCATAAAGTCATTTTCATTCGAAAATGCTTAACATTTTCAGGTATATACATAAAAAATATAATTTGTAAGTTCTACTCGGATAGAAAAGAATCAAACAGTTTTTCGTTTTCTTATAAAGGCAAAAACTCTTACAGAAACGTTGCCAAAGTTGCCATTTTAAGGGGACCGGGTAAGCTCTATCTCGGCCATGTTAAAATACGCCAAACTTTATGTACCTTTTTCTCAGAAGTGGTGAAAGATAGAGGTCTAGATTTTTTAGAGTAATTTGAATAACATGCTTTATGTACTTTAACAGACCATTTTCTTTCTAAGTAAAACTGAAAATTAATTATTAATTATTTATTGAAAGACATTTTTAAATTAGCATTTTTCGAAAGATTTCACTGCCTAAAATAAATAATTCTCAACAAATCATTAAATCCCTGTGTACCCTGTGTATGCACTATAACATAAGTATTTAGAAAAATCTAAGTTCTTACGTTTAATAGATATCGAAACAAGTAATAAAAAATCATGCGTCAAGCATAGATTATGAAACACTTTCCAACACATTCAGAATAATGTAACAAAACTGCACCGTTTAAAAAATTAAAATATTACGACTAATTCAACCATATGGAAACGCATAATACATTTCAAAACCCAATTTCAGCTGTTTCCATCCACAATTGGAAATTATGCGAATTTTTTCAGCAGTCCTGTATATGATATATAGACTTAAATCTATTAACTACATGCATGCCGAAATTTAGTTCACTTAAGAGATACATATACTTCTGTTGAAAATTTACCTTCAGCAATTTCCTCTAATAAGGAGAACGGCACGTGAATACTTTTGTGCAGCCTTGTATTTGAGATATAGAATTTATACATAACGAGTAAGAGGCAAAAAATTAATTAAATTTAAAAGCGCATGCCAAAATTTAAACCGTACACTCCAGCAATTATTACTCAAAGACAGTAGTGTACTATAACCGATTTCTTTGTGTCCCGGTAAATGTATAAAAAATGCAATGAATCATCTGTTCTAATGTAATCGTAGCGAGATTCAGTGATTTATATCAGTTTCAATACATTTAAAATAGAATAATGTCATTAAAATACTCTGCAAACGATTTTCCCCCATTTACCATAATGTAATGGAATACTTTTGAGTGCCCCTGTAAATGAACGATTAATCCTACGTACTTCATATACAATACCAAACATGCTTTGGTGACCCTAAAAAACCTTTATCAATTTCATGAAAATCCGAGTATGTTTACGGTAGTTAGAGCGTGGACAGACAAACCGAATGCATAAACACTTTTCAACTTTGTAGGAAAGTGTTAAAAAAGGAACACAAACCTGAAAAATCGAAGTTTTGAGAAAAAGTTCATTAAAGCTGTAAAGCAGTGTTGCCAGTGGACTGCTTTTTTTAAATTCTGATTTCTTGATTGGCACCACTTTTTTGAAATAGTAAAATTCGGCTTATAAAAAAAAGTAAAAATCGATGTTTTGGTTCAATTTCGCTATGGCAAAACAAATGGGACTCTACATGCAATGGCGAAGCGACATATGAGCTTTTCCCACGAATACGCCTTCGGCGCTTGCACGGTGATTTCTACCTCAACCAAGTCCTCTCGGGACATGGCACCTTTGGTGACCATCAGGCTCGCTTCTTTCAGAAGGATCCCACGTGTTTTTGTGGGATAGGGATAAGTGATCGGAGACATTGTCTCTACTTTTGTCCCCTATGGAAGTCCATCAGGAAAAGATTTTTCCCGTGGAACTTCCATTCTCGAACGCTTTTCGATCTTTGTCTAGATGGCTATTGTCGGAAGGGAGTGAAGGCCATGGTAAATGATCTCCTCCTGCGGACACTAGATCGAGATCTTGGTCGCCAAAGGCATGGTCGTCGCACCTAAGCCCTTCGCGGTCAAACACCGCAGTTGAGCACAAATAGACCAGTACGCGGCACTGGAGGTGGTGGTGCATGAAATTCTAAGTTTCGAGACATTGTCTCATGAACCTGCATTTTGTAGTGTATGATATGCCGTAGTGTATTTATGTCGTAGTGTATGTATGTATTAGTTTATAATATGTGTAGTGCAATAATTATGTAGGTAGTGGACTGGGGGCCGGAGACGTCCGACCCCGCAGCCCACCCCTAGCGAGGGCTTGACTATGCACTCAGGGAGAAACTTTCCGCGAATCTCCCGGGCTCGCGAGCGGCACCTTCCCCTTTCATCGGTTGTCTCTCATATATGTCTCTGCCGGATAATAGTATATGATCTTGAAAGACCTCTGTAAAGTAACTCCGGCTCGGAAAACCTCGTGTAGGTCCGTGGGCCCGATTCCTTCATAGGTGTTCGGTTCTCGCGGGCTGTCGGGGCGTACTGGGTCGGGAACCAAGAGAAGGAACCATCTGACTCTTCTGGCTGAGTGGTGGGGACTGTCGTATGCGACCATTTCATCTTCTTTTGGGAATAACCGGCGTGATATGCGTTGAGCAGTGCGCAGCTCTGACCGGAGTTTTTGTGAGGAGCGGCCCTGGCGGCGACCTTCGGGACTCGTCGCGGGGTTTGGCCTCCGAGTCGCTCCGAGCAGGGACAAATGGGCCTGCTAGGGCCTTGGACCGGGAGATGGGACCCCGTCTTATCCAGTCCCCTTAAACCGAATTGTTTGGGACTCGAGAGTCGCGAACGATCATCATAAGTGAGCAATTAATTATACACTGGTGTTCAAAATTGAGAGAATTTACATATTTTGTCGAATTTCATGAGCATTTCATAGTACAGCAATCTAGGCATGGATGGCGATCGACCATAACATTTTATGCACTTGCGAAGCATACAGAACTGAGCATTACCAAAAAGACTAAGGCAGTGGCGTAGCTAGGGGGAGGGGGGCGGTCCGTCCCTGGTGTCCCTCTCTAAAGGGTGACACCCGATGTTTATTTGCAAAAAAATATATATAATCTTATAAGATTTTGGAAAAGAATTCTGACGTAAAATGAAATTTCTAGCGCACTACGCAACAGAGTCAATTTTAGGTAGATTTCGTAAGAAATACTACCTATTGCAGTCGTTACCATGGTGCGACTTTTGAAAAATTCCTTCATAACTTTTCATTATAGGACCCCAGGAACCCAAAACCACACCACCTAAAAAGTTTATATATATATATATATATATATATATATGTACTAAATTTTGTCCGCACGATAAAAGTTGCAATTATGCACGGATCGTCTTCAAACTCGCCAACAACTTTGAGATGGTTAATATCTCGGCGGGGATTGAAAATGGGCAAAATCGACCCAAGGGAATGGAAATGGGAAGGGCTCAAAATTTTGAATACCGTCTTAACATGATTCTGATAAAACCAGCTCTTACACAACAATGATAGGAAAAAATAAATATTAGGTAGATTTCGTAAGAAATACTACCTATTGCAGTCGTTACCATGGTGCGACTTTTGAAAAATTCCTTCATAACTTTTCATTATAGGACCCCAGGAACCCAAAACCACCCCCACCTAAAAAGTTTATATATATATATATATATATGTATGTATGTATGTATGTACTAAATTTTGTCCGCACGATAAAAGTCGCAATTATGCACGGATTGTCCTCAAACTCGCCAACAACTTTGATATGGCTAATATCTCGGCGGGGATTGAAAATGGGTGAAATCGGCCCAAGAGGGTGGAAATGGGGAGGGTTCAAAATTTTGAATACTGTCTTAACATGAATCTGATAAAACCAGCTCTTACACAACAATGGCAGGAAAAAAATGAAAGTTTTTCGTTATACCAGTTGTCAACAATTAAAAAAAAACAATAAAATTTTCACCACAACAATTACTTTTCTTTTGCAAAATTTTCACGTGTAAAATTAAATATTTTGACAAATTGAAAACAAATTGAATATTACGTCATAAGTTTTCTGGAGCAAGATTTTAGCATGAAAACTCAAAATAAAATAAACAGTTTGACGAATTAAAAAATATGTATATTGAGTCATATTGGAAATATAATGGACCTCAGCAGGTGAATATGTAACGTCATGTGAGTTTGAAGAAAAGTATTTAAACATGATAAAAACCCGACTATGGAGATATTGACATATTTTAACAATTTAAGGTTCTCTGAATTTTTTGTAGCCATTTTTTAAACCTATCCCATATACATGTGTGTGTATTCGTGTATATTATAATTTTCACAAAAAGTTTAGCTCCCTACAGCTCACTCTTTCTGAAGAAACTGGGTTTTATCTCTAATCTTGATTTAAGTTTTGTTGGAGAATTTAGTACTTAACATCGAAATCTACCTCCGCCTGGTGGCCCGAGCCGGCAGGGATTTTTTTTTCATTATAGCAGTTGCCAACAATTAACAAAAAAGCAATAAAATTCTCACCACAACAATTGCTTTTCTATTGCAAGATTTCACGTGAAAAATTAAATTAAATAAACAGTTTGATGAATTGCAAACAAATTGAATATTACGTCATAAGTTTTCTAGAGCAAGATTTCCGCATGAAAACTCAAAATGAAATAAATAGTTTGACGAATTAAAAATATATATATATATATATATATATATTGCGTCATATTGGAAATATAATGAACCTCAGCAAGTGAATAGGTAACGTCATGTGAGTTTGAAGAAACTTATTAAAACATGATAAAAACCCGACTATGGAAATATTAACATATTTTAACACTCTGAGGTTCTCTGAATTTGTTTTAGCCATTTTTAAACCTATTCTATATACATGCGTGTGTGTATTCGTGTATATTAGAATTTTTACAAAATGTTTAGCTCCCTTAGAGCTCATTCTTAGTGAAGGAACTGGGTTTATCTCTAATCTTGATTTAAGTTATGTTGGTCAATGTAGTACTTAACTTCGAAATCTACCTCCGCCTGTAGGCCTGAGCCGGCAGGGATTTTTTTTTTCCTTGGAAGATCTGAAAATTTATACAGAATGGGGGGGTTTAAATTAGATATGCACTAGTGAACAAAAACCTACCTATCCAACGAATGGGTAGCAAAAACAAACTTTAAAAGAAATAATTTTCTCCTACATATCATTGACTTATGAAGACTGAGGGATGAGTCGCCCCTGCCGTTTCTTATGTGGGAGGCAAAGTGTAAATAAGAAATAAGGAATGGTATATGGTCATTTCCTGTGCTACAATTGCCTTTGGTTTTTTTGCCTATCTTTCCAAAGCAATTGCACCCACGGACAATATAATCTATAGTTGTCTGTGAGTTCACCATGGAATTGCAGGAAAGGTTTCAGGTTGTAAACTAGTAGACCTTATGATCACAATCACTGTAATTTTCAACCTGACGCTCCTACAATTCGTATTATAGTAGTCCTAAAATTCAACCATCAGGAGAAGGTGGCTGTGAGGTATAACTCACGCAGTGGTAATTCTGTTCTTAAAATTTAAGGCATTCGGTTTTGAAATTTTTTTAAAAAATCAGTCATCAGTTCGAAAATTCCGACATATCGGCATCCGAAATATCGCGAATTTCGACATAAGTTCGCCCCAAAAAATTAATTTTGCCAATTGTAAGCAGAAAAAATTGCTAATTTCGTCAAAGGATCGCGGAAAAAACGCGAATTTCATCAAAGCATCGAGAAAAAAAACGCAAATTTCGTCAAGAATCGAATAAAAACCCGCAAATTTTGTCAAAGGATCGAGAAAAAAAACGCAAATTTCGTCAAAGAATCGCAAAAAACTCCGCAAATTTCTTCAAAGGATCGCGAAGAAAAAGCAAATTTCTTCAAAGCATCAGAGAAAAAAACTCGCATTTCGTCAAAGGATCGCGAAAAAACGCGAATTTCGTCAAGAATCGCCAAAAAGCGAATTTCGTCAAAGAATCGCGGGAAAACGCAAGTTTCTTCAGAGGGTCGCGAAAGAAACGCAAATTTCTCCAAAGGATCGAAAGAAACGTAATTTTCTTGACGGGATCTCGGAAAGAAAACAGCAAGAGTCGTCAAAGTATCGCAGAAAATACGCGATGTCAAAGAATCACAAAAAAACCGCAAATGTCTTCAAGGGATCGCGAAAAAACCCAAATTTCGTCAAAGGACGAGAAAAAGGCAAATTTCGTTAAAGAAGAGCCAAAATATCGCGGGAAAAAGCGAAATTTATCAAAGGGCCGCGGAAAATGCATAATTAATTGATCGCTAAAAAACGAAAATTTCTCAAGTGATTGCGGAAAAAACGCGAATTTCGCCAAAGGATCGAGAAAAAAGACAAATTTCGTCAAAGGGCCGCGGAAAAAGGCATAATTAGTGCTGGGAGGAGTTTTCCCCTCCCACTTCTTCCCTGTGCTGTAACGTTTCAGAAGATTTTCTCTGAATTTCAGATTTTTTTTTCTCAGAATCACCCGTCACTGTAATCAGAAAAGTTTATTTCAGCAATTTAGCAAACGGAGGAATGGGAAGAGAACTTTTTGACAAAGCAAGCGTTTTGATTTTGGAATACCTTATTTTGCTATTTAATTTCAATTGATGAAAAATATAAATCGTATTTAAAACGATGTTAGCTATAACATTTACCTTAAAAAATTATTTTGCTGTTATTAGAAAAGAAATTGCTTTTAGAAAGAAAACATTCAGTACAAAGAGATGTGGTCTAAAAATTCTGAGACGCCTAATGGTTTATAAAATTCTTAATTTCATTTATATATTTTTTCAAAGGATATTTCCGAATAGATTGACTAAAGTATAGAGCATAAAAATTTAATACAATATTTTTTTTTCTTCGTTCTTTTATTTTTTTTTCTAATATGATTACTTTGTTAATATAAAGTTGATAAAAGTTCTCCAAAAAAATGTAAAAATTTTATTTATAATAACGAAGAATTGCGATTGAAAAAATATGACGGGTGTATGTGTGGAGGAGGTGGGGTGACACCATTTACATTCGCCCCGGGTGTCACACATCCTAGCTACGCCACTGGCCTAAGGAGAAGTACAAAATAATGATGAGGATCAGGAAGACGACAAGAAAAAATTGATTAAAAAATCACTTAGAAATGCAAAACTGGAGAACGCGCTGAAAATTTTGAAACGGAGTATACAACACAGCTCAAAAATAATAAGAATATGAATGCATGCATGCCATTAAGTTATTTTAAGAGACAAATTGTAAAGAAACAAAAATTACCAAATTTATTATAATAAAAAGACCTTCCGGCATGTGCCGGGAGGAAAAGGTGGCTTTCATATTTCTTGGTTTTAAAATTTTGCAAATTTTACTCGAAGTTAATTTTACACAAATTTTAAGAAGCTGAAACGCGACAAACCCGATAAGAGAATAGACGTCAATACTGAATTTCAATGAGAATTGCGCCAAATTAGTAAGCTATAGCCAAGTTGGAATCCTTTACGGTTACTTATTTTTGGTCGCTAAATTTGACGATATTTCGCCAACTGTCGCCAAGCTTGGCGAGAAATTGAAGCTAACGGATATTAATAATATTTAAGCATTGCGCAGCAATAGAAAATCTTTTGTTAATGGCTGCCGTTTTGAAACAAGATGGCGGATGAAGCTGGCCAACGAACTGAGTCGAGACATTCATATGTACTATGCACATGCGTAATCTTATCCAAATCGGTTTGTAAATACGAGTGTTATAGCATGGCAAATATCAGACTGTTTGAAAATGTCAGTCACTCTAGAAATTCAAACTGCTGTATCTCAGCCATTTTTTAAAGATAAAAACAAAACAAAACATGCTTCGCAATCCTTGTATTAAGGTCAAACTCTTAAGGAAAAAATATTTTTCAGTTTTTAATTTTTTGCACCGCTTTTTAAATTTAAATTTTTTTTTAATTTAAATGGTCGCCATTTTGAAATAAAATGGCGGATGAAGCTGGCCAACGAACTTGGTCGAGACATTGGTGTGTACTTTGCATACAATTAATTTCATCCAAATCGGTTTATAAATACGAGAGTTATCGCATGACAAAAAGTCCATCCGGCCAGTTCCGGGAGGAAGAGGTAGCTTTAATATTCCTTAATTTTTAAAAGCCAGCTTATAAAAACAATCCGTGTGCTTGAAGCACACGGAGCTCAAATTAGTGGAACCCGATTATAGAAGATTAAATACTAATTGTTGTCAATACTGAATATGAATGAGAATTTCGCGAAATTAGTCGCGTCATCAAAGCTGGTTTTATTTAAAGTGATTTATATTTCGTCGCCAAATTCGGCGATATCTTGAAGTGCCCGCCATTTTAAAACAACATAATGGGTGCAACAAAGCTAACCAATGAACTTGGTCGAGACTTTAATAATTCCTGCGCACATGCTCACTCACATCTAAATCGGTTAATATATACGAGTGCTGTTGCAGGCAAAAAAACCAGATTTTTCAAAATGTCACCCACATTAGAAATTCAAACTGTTATATCTCAGCCAATTTTTAAGATAAAGACAAAACAAAAAATGCTCCGGAATATTTGTATCAAGCTCAAACACATAAGAAAAAAAATTCAATTTCTAATTTTTTTGTGCCTCATTTTAAATTAAAAATTTTTTAATTTTAAATGGCTGCCATTTTGAAAGAAGATGGTGGATGAAGTTGGAAAACGAACTCGGCCGAGAGATTAGAGATCTGCACGGGTCGGCCCGTGACCCGAAGCCCGGCACGCCCGGGCCATACTTTTTTCTGAAGGCTCGGGCCGGGCCTAATTTAATTTTTCTGTACAGAGCCGGGCCTGTTTTCATTCCTAGTCTTCGCGGCCCAAAATTTTCAGTTCTAGTTTTGAGCCATCCCGTATGAAAATCATTGTCTCAGCGTGGCCTGGTCCATTTAAAGGTCAGTTAAAAAATGCATACATTTTTGAATCGCCATTATTCTACACTTAAACATTAAAATTTATTATTTTTAAAGAGTAGTTGATTTCTACGCTATTAAAATATAGCTAAATTAAAATATAGTAAAATGTGTGAAAAGGAACCTGCCTATGACGGAACCCGGTTTTAAACTGAAAAACGTGTTGATCCATGCAAAATTAATATACTAATAAGTAAGAAAAGAATATGTAATACATTTACACTTGCTAAAAAGGGAACTTGTCTATAACGCATTTTTTTTCTTTTCTATGCAATTCCATCTTAGAAGATTTTACTGTACTATAGCATTTTTCAGATGTTTAACACTTCTATACATGGAATATGATTAGTGATGGACGATAACGAGATGTTTCTATCGATTTTCTCGATTGTATGGACATCTCGATAGTTTTCGATCGTGTAAATATTTTCTTGATGACTCCAGTTTGCCAATTGCTTTTATACATCATAAATTTAGCAAGAATTGTCTGCAGGTGAACCGGAATGAGTCGGCGTTAATAAGGACTAAGTGGCTTCGCCCGCTAGTGGGCCCTTTCTTTAGTCGGGGACTCTAATTTATACGTAATCTTGTAATATGACATCTCGAACTGTCTTCCCGCTATATAAGGCACAGTATAGTAGGCGTGGTGTGCACGCACTTTAAAATCTTGTAAAAAAATAATCTCGAACCGGACGAACCTCGGACAGGATCCCTGGGGGGGGGGGGTCAAAGTGAGGGGAGGAGCACAGCATCTGCATAATAGGAATAAGTCGTCATGGGGCATTAGGCCTTTCCAACTATATGTCATATGTCACATGAGAGATCTCGATCTGAATTTATAAAAATGCCCTCCCTGTGGAAGCAAAGTGGGGGGAGGGGCGCGGGAGGTGCATAACGTGGGTAAGTGGTCGCAGGCCTTTCCGACAATGCATCACAAGGGGGTCTCAGATCAATTTGGAAAAGTCACATGAAAGTTCCCGGCTAAATTTATAAAAATGGCCCCCGTGGGACAAAATTGGGGGAGGGGAGGGCCGCGGGAGGTGCATAAAATGAGTAAGTGGTCACAGACCTTTCCAACAATATGCCACATGAGGGGTCTCGTCTAAATTTAGAAAAGTTCCCCCGTGGGGGCGGACACCTGAGGTGCATAACATCAATAAGTGGTCACACACCTTTCCAACGATATGTCACATGAGGGGTCTTGGCTAAATATAGAAAAGTATCGCCGTGGGGGTGGCGGACACCGGAGTTGCATAATATCAATGAGTAGTCACAGACCTTTCCAACGATATGTCACATGAGGGGTCTTGGCTAAATTTAGAAAAGTACACCCGTGGGGGGTGCATAACATGAATAAGTGGTCACAGGCCTTTCCAATATGTAACATGAGGAATGTCGGCAAAATTTAGAAAAATGCCCCGGCGGCAAAGTAGGGAAAGGGGCAGGTAGGTGCTTAATATGAATAAGTGGATTTTCTAATGATATATCACATGAAGAATGGCGGTAAAAGTTAGGAAAGTGCTCCCTACCAAGGGACCAACTACCGCACTTCCCGGAATGCAACCCAACTTTTTGAAATTTCATATATTATAAATAATACCGGATGGCTCCGTAAAAAAATCCGATCTAAAATGATAAAAATGCAAAAGGTTTGAAAACTCCCCCCCCCCCCTCCCAACAGTGGGAGCAAAATTGGGGAGGGGGGACAAAAGTCTCATAATATGAAAGAGTTATCCGAGAGCTTTCCGATGATATATCACATGACGGACTCAAAAAATGTTTGAAAATTGCTTCCCCGACCCCTCCCCCCAATGGGTCCACTCTTTCGCACCGGAATTCACGCAGCTCCCACTTTCAAAATTTTCATGTTTAATAAATAATAATTACCGGATGGCTTCATAAAAAAAATCCACATCTAAAATGATATTTATTATAGAAATCGCTACGGTTATAAAAATTTGTTCGCCCCTCCCCACCCCCAAAATTCAATTTTGGGCCAAGAAAGGTTCATAATATGAAAGAGTAGTCAGAGAGATTTCCGAAGATTATCACATGAGAGGTTTCATAAAAGTTTGAGAATTACACCCCTGTGGGTCCACTCTCACGCCCCTTGAATACTCCCGGAATTCCCCAACTCTTATCTTAATATTTTTGTATTTAATAAGTATTATTTATCTGAGGGCTCCGACAAAAAACCCATTTAAATAATAATTATTCTAGATATCGCTACAGTTTTAAAGATTTGTCCGCGCACATCCCCTTCCCCCGCATCCTGAAATTCAACTGTGGGTGGGAGAAAGGTTCATAATATAAAAGGATTGTCAAAGAGAATTCCGATCATGTATCACACGACGTGTTCGGTAAAAATTTAACCCCTCCCCCTGTGGGTCCACTCTTGCGCCCCCCGAAACTCACCAATCTCTGTCTTTGAAATTTTTTAATTTGATATATAATATTTATCGGAAGGCTCCATCATTTCACTGCTCATTATCATACCTATCTCTCTTTCCAGCTCTCCCCTCGATATCTCTTCTCGGCCTTTCTTGACCGAGAACGAGAAATCAGTTTTCTTGGCAATCATCTAGACCTAGAGTAACATGTCGAGAATGGAAGTAAATGATTTCTCATTCTCGGCCTTAGTTAGAACCGCTCGAGGGAAGCGAAAAGTTTGCATCGAGAGGACATATCTCGATCTCATATTTTCAATTTTAGTTCGAATTGCAAACAATAGATGGCGCTGCGATCAATAGACGATCAATTCAGGCTCGATTTTTGGTATTTCGTGGCCCGGATAATACATTTCCATCTCCTTTTTCCGCATGGAATAAGAGAAAGGACCAAAAATCGAGCCTGTATTTAGCGACTATTGCTTACAGCGCCATCTATTGTTTGTAATTCGAACTAAAATCGAAAATCACTGTAATAAAACTTTTGACCTTATGCATAAACCTCCTGCAAGAAATTTTTAAATATCTGTCACCGTTTGCAAGTTATTGAATTTTAAAATCAGTCAGTCCTTTTTAGGACACCCGGTATTTAACGCATATGTTTTTATTGCAATAAAATCTGATAAGTTATGTTAGAGTTTGAGCAATTTTCTAATATTTGTTTGAGTCTGACATTTGATTAGGGATGCACCGAATATTCGGTATCTATTCGATATTCGGCCTATTCGGCCATACTACCGAATATTCGGTTAGGTCGAATATCAAACTATTCGGTTTGCCGAATACTTAAAAAACCTCTTTAAAATATTTTTTTTAAACGTTACACAACTTCTACTTTTAACTGTCAATTAATAAAGATATTCAGAATAATTAAAATATTTAAATAAAAGAGAATGATTTTATATTATTTATTTGTTGTTTTAAAAATGTCACTTAAAAAAATTAACCATTAATGACATGTCATTTGTTCATGGGAATTAATAAATGTGGAAATGCAAGTTACTGAGCATTGTCTGGTAAATAATCCGTTTCTTGCTTTTTCGCAAACAGGGTGTTTCTAAACAAAATGAAAGAAAATTTCAGGGGTGCATCAAAACAGGCAATTTTTTGTCCAGTAAATCAGGATCGCAATTCACTTATTCAGTCAGAAATACAGTGTATCCCCAAGTCAAACTTTAATTTTCTCTTGTTACTTTAACAATAATGAAGGTATTGAAACTATATTGTCAACAGAGTTACTTTAATTTCTGTGAAATATGATAACATGACGAGAAGTGCTGGAAATAGCAACCATTCATATCTAAACAGCACTGAGCTAGACATTATTTTATTTAAAATGCAACTAGTACCACCGGCCAAAATCCAGTCTTTTCCAAGGATATCAGCACATTCTGTACAAGCAAACTAATGTGATGCCAATTTCGCTAAAATATCTTCATTTTTATACAGTTATAAACGAAAATTCTGTTACGGCTTGTACACCTTTCATTTTTGATGAAAGAAGTGGAATGATATGTTGCTTCTTGTTCAATATGAGAGAATTCTTTTCATTTGTTTGAATTAATTGAAGTCACGGAATTTAAATTTTGTTATTTAAAAATTTTTTAAACCATCCTCTTCTTAAATAATAACTCAAAACATACTTTTTTTAGTACAAAATTTACTTATAAAAATAGTCTTGTTTGTAAAAATGAAGTATCAGTGCTAAATATTATAAAAAAGTGTTTAAAATTTAACTTTTTAACGTTAAACACTGAGATATAAAAGTATTTGGCCAGCCGAATATTCGGTATTCGGCCGAATAGATACTATTCAGCTGGCCTAATATTCGTTATTCAGCTTAACAATTACTATTTGGCTGGCCGAATATTCGGTATTCGGTTTACCTGCAGGCCAAATATTCGGCATTCGGTATTCAGTCAAAATCACTATTCGGTGCATCCCTACATTTGATGCAGGGGCGCGCCGACCCAGTGTGCAAAGTGTGCGGCGCACACAGGCGCCGAAGTAGTAAAGGCGCCAAAGATTTCAGTTGAGGAGCAAATGCTTTTTTTAAAAAACCTTAATTTAATTAAACTAAAATGTTTTACATTTCCTTGACATCTGAATTATGCTTTCCCTGAGCAGATGTAGATTTACCTGAGATAAACTTTCTTACAGATAGTTATTTATTTCATTTATTCTACTTATGAGTCTCCTAATAAGTGATTTAGACGTAGACCGGTCCAACCTTTCAATAAACAGAGGCGCTTCATGTAGTTGCAAACAATGAAAGGCGCCACAATTCACATGGCTGAAAATATGCAACACTATTATCTTACTGTAGTTTGTGGTAAAAAAAAAAATACAGTTTTGTTATCACAGGGGCTAAATTGCACCTTTTTTTATAGCAATTGTCTTCTTACTGTAGAATTTCTGTCATAAATAAGATGGAAAATTACTATATTCGGAAATGCTGGTAAAAATTTCCCCAGCTGTAATGAGGCCATGAATAATGGTAGACTTATGCGTCACGAGCGTTTTATATGATGCGCATACATTTCACGGTGATAGCCATAAGTCCCCTACTCAGAAACTCTATTTAAAAATAAGTTGTAGAAATAATATAAATCATAGTAAATTTAAAATTGTATTTTTCAGAGGGCCAACCGGTCTCAAAAGTTTTGTAGGTCAAGGGTCTAGAAACCTTAATCACTAAATAACAAATTAATAACATAAAATAATTAACACTAAATAACGGTCACTGGTATCAATTAACAGAATCACATTCAAATATTATTGATTTTAAAGGCATACTTTAAAGTGAATTTTTCATTTTAAAAATAGCTAGTAAGGGGAAAGATTCGAATGGGCGCCAAGAAAATCTTCAAAGGGCACCACCACAGCGTCCGCGGGAGACGCGTTGAACAGCCCTGAATTAGAGACCGGAATTTCCTGGCCCGGGCCCGGGGACTGCCTCTTTATATTTTTGAAGTTCGCGACCCAGTCTGTGCAAAAATTAGTGAAAATATGCCCTGCCCAGACCGTTCAAAAATCAACTAAATCAGACCAGGCCAGGCACGGCCCGGCCCGATTCAATTTCTACCAAAAATTCCGATTTTTCCTAACATACAATTAAAATCCTGTTAACGAATACTGCATATGGAATTATGAAGAAATGTTAGATTACTATGTGTTTCTAAGAGATAAAGTACACAATAGCAGCATTATTGATTACCGACTCTTCAACATTCAAATAAAGATTCATTAAAAAAATTAATGCAGTTTAGAAAAAAAAAAAAAAAAGAGGGTTAAAAGCATCATAACTTTTGAAGCTGTACAATAAAAAGTAGATTTTTGAAAATATTTTTCTGTAATTTATGAAGGTATATTTACAATGATTACGTTAATAGAAATTCATTATCGCTCTTACTATTTTTACAAAACCTATCGCCTGCCCGACATGTCCTGGGAACAATATTACACGTCTATCCAATTCCGGGCAAGCTCGTCTATGCAGAAAAAAATGTAAGCCTCACGCCGGCACGGCCCGAGTCTGCTGAAAAAAAATCAAACCCGCGCTCAGGCACGATGTAGCTGCCCGATGACGATCTCTACGCTGGATATGTTATATTTCTGTATTGATGTTGTCAAACTAGCATCGGTTCGTGCAGCACTATTACACTTATTCATAGTCATATCTATTGGGGTAAAAAATCCTATTTTATCGGCTTCGTTTAAATTTTTCTATCGGGCTGGTACGACCGCTTAATTTTCTATCGGCCTGGCCAGGCCGTTAAAAAAAATTGTCTTTATTCTGCCGGCTTGGCCCGACTCGTTTGAATATTTGCCTTCATTTTTGCGGGCCGGGTACGGGCCCGTGCAGACCTCTACACTGAACAGAGAAGCATTGTAAAGACAGAACTTGTACGAGTGCAGGTTTTAGATTAGAGACGTCAGCTATAAAACAAATTTTAACCCTCTAAGTGTTTGGGGCGTAATATTCCGTTCACTAATCTCCAGGTTTCACAGCAATACAAGCAATATTTAAGATAATATAATTCTATAGATTTAACAGCTATAGAACAAATTTTAATTTGTAAAATGAAACATCAGCTGTTTGCGAACGTTTTGGCATTCCGTGTCGTAGGTTTAACATCGTGAGTTTTGCGCTCATAGAGTGAAGTCTACTTTAGGCAGCGGAGCAATATCCTTTTTCAGCGCTCCTACAAATTATCATTTCTGTAGAAACTATTATGTATTGGAAAAAAATTGTGTGTTTTTTCGGACCACAGACCTCCGAGCAGAACAAATGTTTTTTATCTGCACTATCTTGTAATCTGGACCTATCATCATGGCGGAAACAGAATTTTTTTTATGGGGCAGGGGATGGTGAAAATAGGCTAAATTTGGCCGTAAATATCCAAGAATTCTTGCTCTTTTCAAAGATTGAGAGGGGCGTCCTTTCCCTGCATCCCCCCTTCGTAAGTTCCTGTCTAATCACATACTGAATAAATATAACTGCGATGATTGTAAGATTTGTTCATTTTAATTCGGAGCATAAAGTTTAAATATGAGCATTTATTAGCAGTACATATAAACTTAGACGCTTCAGAGACTAGAATGGCAAAAAAAAGTTCAATTTAGACATAAATAAGTTAAGAGCTACAATGATCGCTGTAATAAGAATGGAAAAATATAGATTTATCAAAAAAGAGATTTTAATGCCCGTACTATGTCCTACTAATCGACCCGCCCGGTATTGCAATTGATAATAACCTTAAATACGCTTACAATCAAATGCTGAATGTTTTTATATTTTTAAAAGAAAATTTTCCCAGATGAACCTAGAGATGGGGAGGGGGTGCAATGTCTTCAGCAGCATATACAACGGACGTGCAATGCATTGCCCGGTTTGTTTTAGTTTTATATTTTTAAACGAAAATCTTTCCCAACATGCCTAATTTTGTCATTAATACTGCCTTATTCGGCAGGCTAGAACCTCGAATTTGGGTGATTTTAGGTAGCTTTCATTACAAAAAGTCCTTCCGGCCAGTGCCGGGAGGAAGAGGTAGCTTTCATAATCCTTATTTAAAAAAAGCCAACTTATATCATGCAAACACACGAAGCTCAATTTAGTGGAAACCGAATATAGGAGATTCAATACTAATTTTTATCAATATAATGAATGAGACTTTCGCGAAATTAGTCAGCTTTATCCAAGCTGCTTTTCTTTAAAGTAACTTATATTTGGCTGCCAAATTCGGCAATTTCTTAAAGTGCCTGTCATTTTAAGACAACATGGTGGATGAGGCTAAGCAGTGAACTTGGTCGAGATCTTAGTAATTGCTGTGCACATGCTCACTCACATCGGAATCGGTTAATATAGAGGAGTGCTGTCGCATGCAAAAAATCAGATTTTTCAAAATGTCACCCACAATAGAAATTGAAACTGCTATATCTGAGCCATTTTTTAAGGTAAAGACAAACAAAAAATGCTCCTGAATCCTTATATCAAGATCAAATACTTAAGAAAGAAACCTTTTTCAATTTCTAATTTCTTTGCACCTCACTTTAAATATATATATATTTTTTAATTTAATGGCCGCCATTTTGAAACAAGATGGCTGATGAATCTGGCCAGCGAACTTGGTCGAGGTGTTGATGTATACTATCCACATGCCTTCTTACATCGAAATAGGCGAATACGTGTGTTATCGCGTGACAAATACAAGATCGTTTCAAAATGTTAGCCATGCTAGAAATTCAAAGTGCTATAAATCAACCATTTTTTAAGATATCAACAAAAGAACAAATTTTCAGAAACAAAAACTGCTCCGGAATCTTTGTATCAAAGCCAAACACATAAAAAAAATCTTTTTCATTTTCAAATTTTTTAATACCTCATTTTGAATTTTAAATTTAATTTTTTTAAATGGCAAACCTTTTGAAACAAGATGGCGAATGAAGCTGGCCAACGAACTCGGTCGAGACATTGGTATGCACTATGTACAGACCAAGTTACATCCAAATAGGTTCATAAATACGCCTGTTATCGCGTGACAAAAATCAGGTCGTTTTAAAATGTCAGACACAAGAGAAATTCAAAATGCTATTACTCAGCCATTTTTTTTTAGATATAGACGAAAGAAAAACTGATCCGGAATCTTTGTATTAAGGTCAAACACATACAAAAAAAAAATCTTTTTCATTTTCCAATTTTTTGGTATCTCATTTAATTTTTTTTATTTTTTAATTTTTTAAATGGCCGCCATTTTGAAACAAGATGGCGGATGAAGCTGGCCAACGAACTCGGTCGAGATATTTGTATGTACTATGCACACACCAAGGTACATCCAAGTCGGTTCATAAATACGCCCGTTATTACGTGAGAAAAATCAGGACGTTTCAAAATGTCAGCCACGCTAGAAATTCAAAATGCTATAACTCAGCCATTTCTTAAGATATAGACGAAACAAAAACTGCTCCCGAATCTTTTTATCAAGGTCAAACACATAAGAAGAAAATATTTTTTCAATTTTCAATTTTTGAATTTTTCTTAAAAATTTAAATGGCCGCCATTTTTAAACAAGATGGCGGGTGAAGCTGGCCAACGAACCCGGTCGAGACATTGGTATGTACTATGTATAAACGAAGTTACATCCAAATCGGTTCATAAATACACCTTTTATCGCGTGACAAAATTCAGGACGTTTCAAAATGTCAGCCACGCTAGAAATTCAAAATGCTATAACTCAGCCATTTTTTAAGATATAGACGAAACAAAAACTGCTCCGAAATCTTTATATAAAGGTCAAATACATAAGAAAAAAATATTTTTCCATTTTCAATTTTTTGGTACCACATTTCAAATTTTAAATTTAAAAAAAAAATTTAAATGGCCGCCATTTTGAAACAAAATGGCGGATGAAGCTGGCCAACGAACTCGGTCGGGAGATTAGTATGTACTATGTACACACCGAATTACATCCAAATCGGTTCATAAATACGCTTTTTATCGCGTGACAAAATTCAGGACGTTTCAAAATGTCAGCCCCGCTAGAAATTCAAAATGCTATAACTCAGCCATTTTTTAAGATATAGACGAAACAAAAACTGCTCCGGAATCTTTGTATAAAGGTCAAATACATAAGAAAAAAATATTTTTCCATTTTTAATTTTTTGGTACCACATTTCAAGTTTTAAATTTTTTTAAAAATTTTAAATGGCCGCCATTTTGAAACAAAACGGCGGATGAAGCTGGCCAACGAACTCGGTCGAGACATTGGTATGTACTATGTACACACCGAATTACATCGAAATCGGTTCATAATTACGGGAGTTACAGTGTGACATAGGTCAGATATATATATATATATATATATATCAATTTTGAACGGAGGGTGGTTTCGGGGTCTGGGGGTCATGATCGATGAAAATATACCAAAATTTTTTGAAATCGCTTTCCTCCGAACGGCTGCAATAGGTAGCTTTTTTGTAAAGAAAGCTACCTAAAAGCTACCTATTGCAACCGTTCGGAGGAAAGCGATTTCAAAAAATTTTGGTATATTTTTATCGATCATGACCCCCAGACCCCGAAACCACCCTCCGTTCAAAATTGATATATATATATATATATATATATATATATATATATATATATATCCATATATATATATATATATATATATATATATCCATATATATATATATCTGATCTTTGTCACACTGTAACTCTCGTATTTATGAACCGATTTGGATGAAACTCGGTGTGTACATAGTACCTACCAATGTCTCGACCGAGTTTGTTGGCCAGCTTCATCTGCCATCTTGTTTCAAAATGGCGGGCATTTAAAAATTTTAAAAAAATTTTAAATTTTAAATGTGGTACCAAAAAATTGAAAATTGAAAAATATTTTTTTCTTATGTGTTTGAACATTATATAAAGATTCCGGAGCAGCTTTTGTTTCGTCTATATCTTAAAAAATGGCTGAGTTATAGCATTTTGAATTTCTAGCGTCACTGACATTTTGAAACGTCCTGATTTTTGTCACGCGATAACAGGCGTATTCATGAACCGATTTGGATGAAACTCGGTGTGTACATATTACATACCAATGTCTCGACCGAGTTCGTTGTCCAGCTTCATCCGCCATCTTGTTTCAAAATGGCGGCCATTTAAA
This sequence comes from Maratus speciosus, assembly GCA_963932465.1. Lineage (NCBI taxonomy): Eukaryota > Metazoa > Arthropoda > Arachnida > Araneae > Salticidae > Maratus > Maratus speciosus. The sequence goes on from OZ010793.1 coordinate 208,152,178, forward strand.
ATTTTTAAAAAAATTTAAAATTTGAAATGTGGTACCAAAAAACTGAATATTGAAAAATATTTTATTTTTACGTGTTTGACCTTGATACAAAGATTCCGGAGCAGTTTTTGTTTCGTCTATATCTTAAAAAATGGCTGAGTTATAGCACTTTGAATTTCTAGCGTGGCTGACATTTTGAAACGTCCTAATATTTGTCACGCGATAACAGGCGTATTCATGAACCGATATGGATGTACCTTGGTGTATACAAAGTACATCCCAATGTCTCGACCGATTTCGCTGGCCAGCTTCATTCGCCATCTTGTTTCAAAATGGCGGCCATTTAAAAAAAATTTTTAAATTTAAAATTTAAAATGAGGTATCAAAAAATTGGAAAATGAAAAAGATTTTTTTCTTATGTGTTTGACCTTGATACAAAGATTCCGGAACAGTTTTTGTTTCGTCTATATCTAAAAAAATGATTGAGTTATAGTATTTTGAATTTCTATTGTGGCTGACATTTTGAAACGACCTGATTTTTGTCACGCGATAACAGGCGTATTTATGAACTGATTTGGATGTAACTTGGTGTGTACATAGTACATACCAATGTCTCGACCGAGTTCGTAGGCAAGCTTTATTCGCCATCTTGTTTCAAAAGGGAACATTTAAAAAACATTTTTAATTTAAAATTGAAAGTGAGGTATCAAAAAGCTGGAAAATGAAAAAGGTTTTTTTTATGTGTTTGACCTTGATACAAAGATTCCGGGACAGTTTTTGTTTCGTCTATAGCTTAAAAAATGGTTGAGTTATAGCACTTTGAATTTCTAGCATGGCTGACATTTTGAAACGATCTGATATTTGTCAAGCGATAACACACGTATTTATTAACGTATTTGGTTGTAAGAAGGCATGTGGATAATATATAGCAATGTCTCGACCAAGTTCACTGGCCAGCTTCATCCACCATCTTGTTTCAAAATGGCGGCCATTAAATTAAAAAAAATTATATTTAAAGTGAGGTGCAAAAAATTAGAAATTGAAAAGGTTTCTTTCTTAAGTATTTAACCTTGATATAAGGATTCCGGAGCATTTTTTGTTTTGTCTTTATCTTAAAAAATGGCTCAGATATAGCAGTTTGAATTTGTTTATGTGGGTGACATTTTGAAAAATCTGATTTTTTGCCTGCGACAGCACTTTTATATATCAACGATTCTTATGTGAGTGAGCATGTGCACAGGAATTACTAAGGTCTCGACCAAATTCACTGATTAGCCTCATCCACCACGTTGTCTTAAAAGGGCAGGCACTTCAAGATACCGCCGAATTTGGAAACCAACTATAAGTTATATTAAATAAAATCAGCTTAAATAAAGCTGACTAATTTCGCGAAATTCTCATTCATAATGATTTAGTCTTGATAAAAATTAGTATTGAATCTTCTATAATCGGTTTCCACTAAATTGAGCTTCGTGTGTTTGAATAATATAAGCTAGCTTTTTAAAAATAAGGAATATGAAAGCCACCTCTTCCTACCGGCACTGGCCGGAAGGTCTTTTTTATTTTTAAATGGAAATCCATCCAAACGAAGCTCGAGTTGAGGCGCTGCCATCGAATGACGTCCCCACTGCCTTCTGCGGCGTTCACCAGGAGTGATATCCACCAGTGGTGACCATCCCCCCAAACCCAATGACGCAAATTCCCCCTCCCCCCCCCCCCCCAAAAAAAAAAATCTTCATACATTAACACTGAGTCCCCTCCTAAACAGAACATCAATTGAAAAATATATTCTTATTATTAAATTATTTAATAATAGTATTCTTACGTACTATCGTACAAACATGAAATAAAAGTTTTAACAGCTTAATAAATAATGAAGATATCAATTTTATTATTAGCAATCTGATTGTTTTCACATTTGTAAGTCCTGACTGACAAGCCCGTGTTAATACGTTCACTATAAACGTTTTAATAAATAAAGCTACCTTTTTATGGAAATAAATATTTACTTACAAGTATTTAAAAGAAAAATCTTTTAAATTATTACAAAATAAATCTTAAATACAAAGACTGCATATCGTTTTAAGAAAACTAAAATATTAAAGGCGAGTCGTATGTATCAAACGTGTATGTACATTTGCATGTACAGCCCTTGTTTAAGATTAAATCTTAACGCTTAAGATTTCCCAATCAATTTTTTATACCACCTAGTCATACAGTTTAATCTCACTCCGCAAAAAAATTCTCTAACTCACCCCCCTACCCCTAAAATAAACTGTGGTTTGAAGCGTTTATTGCAGTACAAGTTGTTGCTTTATACTGCTTTAACAACATACAATATACTCTTATACAAGTACCGATTCTTATAAAATGGCAGATTATACCATTAAAACATAGTCCTAAATCTATTGTAAGCCCCTGTATTCTGTATATATTTTTCTTTCACGCTATAATTTTTCAGTCTTATTGCCTAGTAATTAATTCTCTTTTTTCTCCCAAAAAATTCTAATTTTTCTATAAATTTCTCCTTACCCCTAAAATAATTCGTGGCTGGAAGTAGTTATGGGCGATTCTCGAAAAATTTACCAATAAAAAAAATCGTAATCGTAAAAAGCACAATCGATATAGTCATTGATTACTTCCGAGAACCTACAATCGAGATGTTCTAAAATCGATTATTAAAATCATTGTTTTTATATGGTTATAAAGCAGTATTTAGTAAATACATGATAACTGAAAACAGATGGAATTAAAAAACAACAAACCGAAGGGAGGCTATAATGGAGCCATAATAGTGGAAAAGTCATGTGACGGCGTTCCTTGGTTGCAAAAAGTTGAAAAGTCGCGAGTAGGTATGAAACGGAAAGGGGATTTAAGTATCAAAAATTAGAATTTTTCGACAATTAGCAGCAAATCGGCCAAAGAAATATGAATAAAGAGCACCCTTAGTGGCAAGAGCATGAACTAAAAGGATGGTAAATGGTATCTATATTTTTATTGATTTTTTTTTACATCATTTGAGATCAGTTCTATGATTTCCCCTTTATTAGAAGACCGTTTACTGGAATACGTTAAACGATCCCCCTGGGTGGTCAAAGTAGGGGAAGAGCAATAAGTGTATAATATGAATAAGTGGTCATAGGGCTTTCCAACGCTATATCACATGAGGGGTGTAGGCTAAATTTAGAAAAGTGACCCCTGCGGGGTCAAAGAAGAGAAGGGTGCGGGGATTATGTAAAATGAAGTAATAGTCACAGATCTTTCCAATAATATAACACATGAGGGGTGTCGGCAAAAAATAGAAAAGTGCCCCCAGGATTCCAACTATTGCGCTCTCCGAAATACACCCTCTCCTTGAAATTTTAATATGTTATAAATTATTCATTTGAGAGTTCCATAACGAAATCCGATCTAAAATGATAAAAACGCTACGATTTCAAAAAAGTTCAAAAAGTGTCTCCCCAGGGGTGCCAAATTGGGGTGGGGGGGAGAAAGATTCATAATATGAAAGAGTGGTTCGAAAACTTTCCGATGACATATCACATGACGGGTCCAAAAAAGTTTGAAATTTACTTCTCACCCATGGGTTCACTCTTTCTTCCCAGAATACACCCGGAAATCATGCAACCCTCACTTTTAAATTTTTATATTTAATAAATTATATTTACCGGAGGGCTCCATAAAAAAACACATTTAAAATTATATTTATTGTAGAAATCGCAACGATTTAAAAAATTTACTCCCTTACTGTTTCCCCCCTGCCAAAATTTACTCCAAGAGGAGAAAGGTTCATAATATGAAAGAGTGCTCAAAGGGCTTTCCGATGATATGTCACAGGAGGGGTTCGGTAAAAGTTTGAAAATTAATCCCCCGTCGGTCCATTCTCGCGCCTTCCGGAATTCTCCGACCTTCCTCTCTGAAATTTTTATATTTGATAAATAATATTTATCTGAGGGCCCCAGGTATGGGACAGCTTGACAGAGCGAAAGTAAGAGAAACACTGAAAATTTGGGGCAAAATGACACTAAATTCAACAGTAATTATTGAAATTAGGACTATACAGAGCTGAACACATAAACCACTATGCCTCCTAATCCATATCCATTACTAACAAAATAAAAAGATTGGATAAGCAGATGCACCCCTTTGAGAAATTATGACTTAAACCAGAAATGCGGTAAGTTTGACTCTGAAAGCTTCATTTCTCACTTTTTCTGGTGTTAAGAATTTACTCCTCGATCAATCTAATTGAACGGTAGCTGTGAGGAATAATTCTCTCTACCATGCAAAATTAATCAAAAGTTTTATTTTGAAATCTTGAATATATAGAATACAACAAAAATAATAAATTAAATGCGTAGGTTGTTGACTTATATGATTATATAAAACACTGAGTCCTTGTAGCTTCAAATTTGGAAATTAGTTCACTCTAGAACTTCTCATTCAGCAGCAAGTTCGTTGGTCGGATGGCTTTTACAGAAAGGTCTCCCGCCGTCCTATACAAGTTCCGAGCGCTTCGCTCAATTTTACTCGGCACCTCTCGTGCTTTCAGCCCGGGAAAAAATCTCTTTTTCCCTCGTTCGGGCGAGCCAAACGCACACCCCAGTTTCCCGATCCAAACTGCTCCCCTCCTCTCTTTTCCTCCGAAGAAAAAAATGGTCACTCTCTCGGACACCGTGAGAAAACTTTCAACATCCATCTCTGTCTATGCCTTTAGGCATTAGCGAATTCCTTTGCGAGACCTAAACAGGGTGGTCTATACTCCGAACCCTTAGATGTATCTCATATCCTTTATCAGGGCGTGCTACGTCCTAAGTGCTAATCCATCATCACTTACAATGTCCTAGAGCGTGAGAAAAATGTCTACTAGTCTTTCTATGCACCTGGGTGTATTCAGTTTTTCTTTAGGAAGACTTCTTCCCCCATCATCTGAAAACATAGAAGTTCAATTCTTTACAACACCCCCCTCTAAAAGACGATTCTTCAGGCTTGAATGAAGAATCTTATGACCAGTGGATGAACGTAACAAATTCCAATATCTCAGAGTGGCAGATGCAATAAATACAATTATCAATGAGCGCTCTGATACATTACACTAAAAAATATATACATATATATATATACATAACAAGATCAAAAATTACCAAATGAAAAATTTAGAATAAAACAACTATTTCTTGGCTTACAAAGTATAAACAAATGAAATTATTATTTTTTTTCGTACAATTGTACTTTTAGCTTTTAGTATTTAACGAGTTTATTCCGCACGACTTAAATAATCAACATGTGCAATATCTCGTCCTGGTCTATGCTTTATTGCATAATGATAGGGTTGCAGTGTGAGAGCCCATCGTAAAAGCCTCGGATTATTCCCAGAATTTCGTTTAAGAAAAACTAAAGGATTGTGATCGGTTTCTATAGCAAAGAGTTGGCCGTCAACATAGTGACGCAATTTCTTGATTGCAAAGATAATAGCTGCACATTCCTTCTCCGTCGCACAAAAACTTTTTTGTGTTTCCGAAAATTTCCGACTTAAGTAAATTATGGGATGTTCCTCTGAACCCTCACGTTGTGCTAAAATAACCCCAATACCCTTTTCAGAAGCATCCGTTTGTATGATAAATTCCTTAGAATAATTGGGAGCGTACAAAATGGGTTCTTCCGTAAGTTTCGTTTTCAACAGTTGAAAAGCCTTTTCCATTTCGTTGCTCCATGTTACCTTTTCCCTTTTATTTTTACCTTTAAGCGCGCGCGTTAATGGTTCCACCATAACTGCATAATCTTTTATGTACCTTGAGTAGTAACCCGCCATACCCAAGCATCGACGTATCTCAGTTTTGTTTTTAGGGGTTAGTAAATCTAAAATAGCACGAATTTTAGTTTCTGCCGGGGAGCGTCTCCCGTCACCTACCACACGCCCCAGATATTTGACCGTTTTTTGTGCAAACTTGCACTTAGCTAATTTAATCTTTACCTTAGCTTCTTCTACTCTCATGAGCACTTTTTCTAGGTGCTGCAAATGATCCTCCCAAGTTTCCGAGAATACGGCCATGTCATCAAGGTAAGGTAAACAAAATTCCTCTAAACCTCTTAACATTTTATCCATAAATTTCGAAAATCTATAAGACGCGTTTAACATTCCAAATGGCATGACCAGGGGGATATAAGAACCGAAACTGGTTACAAATGCGGCCAACCTTTGCGCCCTAGCTGTCAATGGAATTTGCCAATATCCTTTCGTGAGATCCAAAACTGTTATATACTTCGCGCTAGCAACTCTCTCTACCCTATCCTCTATGTTTGGTAAGGGAAAAAACTCGGCCCGGGTGATCTCATTTAACTTTCGGTAATCTATACAAGGACGAGCGTCTTTCCCAGGGGCCTCTACCAGAATCATCGGGGAGGCGAAATCTGACTCCCCTTCAACGATTATATTTAACTCTAACATTCTTTTGATTTCTTTCCTCAAAATTTCAGATTGTCTAGGCGAAGATCTGTAAGGTTTTATCTTTACAGGTTTATATTCTAATAGTTCCACGTCATGCTCCATTAAGTCAGTGCGCCCCGGATCATTAGAAAATAAAGTTTTAAATTTATCTAATAAATTTCTCAATTGCTCTATCTGCACCGACGTACATCTAGTACTCAAATTGCTGTCTTTAATAACATTTTCAAAATCATAAATCTCAGCCCCCGCTTCTGGAAATGCTATGTCCAAATCTTGATTTTCCTCGCCCTCATCTATCTCTTGCGCCACAAAATTCACTAACTCAATTCTTTTCAAATATGGTTTTAAGAGATTGACGTGATATATTTGAGCCTTTTCGCGCCTACCTGGAACATTCACAATATAATTTGTCTCTGAGATTTTGGACTGAATTTTCCCTGGACCTATCCACGATACCGATAATTTGTTCTTTTTGTTGGTGGCTAGAACCTACACTTCGTCACCCACCTTAAATTTCCGTTCTACCGCCGTTTCGTCATACCACAACTTTCTTTTTTCACGAGAATCGGTCATATTTTCCACTGCTAGTTCCTGACAGTGTTTTAGCCTATTAACCAAATTAAATACATATTCAGTAACTAACTCATTCTCTTCCTCTCCTCCCGTCCACTTTTCAAAGAGCAATGATTCGGGAGTTCGTAAATTCTTTCCATGTACTAACTCTGCAGGAGAAAAACCCGTAGAATCATGAGTTACCGTCCGCAAGGCTAGTAACGCATACGGCAAATTTCCCTCCCAACTTGCGCCATTTTCAACACACAAAACTTTCAATAATCTTTTCACTGAGCGATGCCATCGCTCAACCAAATTACTTTGTGGTCGACAAACCGACGAGTGAGTTAACTTAACTCCAAATTTCTTTAAGAATGCGGTTGTTAACTCGCTTACAAAATATCTTCCGAGATCTGTTTGTAACTCTCTGGGATATCCTAATCTGCTAAATACCCACATTAATGCTTCAATTATAGTTTCCGATCGGACATTAGATATCGCAACAGCCTCCGGATACCTGGACGCCACACAAATAACTGTTAAAATATACCTATTCCCTTTTTCAGACTTCGGTAAGGGACCCACAATGTCAGCTGATAACTTCGAAAAAACCTCTCCAATAATCGGCACACGTCTGAGCGGCGCTTTCCGTATTTCCCTAGGTTTTCCAATCCTCTGACATGAATCACATGTTTTGACAAAATTCTCTATGTGTTTTATTACATTCGGCCAAAAGTAATGACGCAAAACCTTATCCTTTGTTTTCATTTCACCAAAGTGCGATGAAATCCCCTCATGACAGGCTCCTAAAACGTCTAATCTGAATTTCGAAGGCACCACTAACTGCAATCACTCCCCACCACGATTGTCAAAAGTTTTCCTAAACACCAAGTCATTCATAATTTCATAGTGAGATTTCTTGGCTCTCGCTTTTTCCCTAACTTCTTTTAACGAAGGATCAACATCCTGAAATTCCTCACGACTAATCCGTGCTAAATTTCCGAAGTTGTCATTTAAATCAGCAGGTAACAATACACTTTCCGAGGTTTCATTTTCCGATAGCTGCTCTAACTCCTTTTCGCATTGTTCTGCAAACTCGTCCGATTCATATTCTAAATCCACGACCTGCTTTCCCTCTCCCCTTTCGCAACTCGTATTTACACTCGCGACGTCCATCAAACTAACAGTGTCTTTCTTTGCCTGCGATCTCGTCATTACCGCATTCACTGCATTAACCTTTTTTCGGGCTAATTCAATTATCTTTTGCGTTTTATTCCCTAAGAGATAATAATGCAAGTCTGCTTCTTTGTCTACAACCCCAACTTCCGTTTTTAGGGAACCCAATCCATCAAAATCTATCTCTATGTGAGCGACAGGTAAACAGCGGATTTTAGAATCCAAGGGCTGTTTCACGAAGATATAATCTCCGGTCAATTGTTCCTTTTTTACGTGTTCCTCACCACACAAATCGTAATTGGTACCCGTATCTCTTAGAGTGACAATATCACGCCCATTTATTTTCGCTCTACTAAGACAAGGTTTGAACCCTTCTTCATAATGCGACGTTTTACTCACATGATTCACTTTAGCGGTGTCTCTCTCCTTCTTTTTCAACTGCGGACAATTGGCTCGAAGGTGAGTTGTGGAATCACAAAGGAAACACCTGTTTACCCTCCTTTTTTCGAAAACACGATCCCTATCTGTCACTATATTCTTGTCCCTCCAATTGAAATTTTTATCTGCACTTTTATTCTCCATCCCCGAGCTATTTTTCTCAAATTTCTTATCAAAAAAATTTCTCGAATTTCCTGTTTTCCTTTGGGAATTTTTCACAACCTCTAATTCATCTAAGCGTTTCACTAAAACTTCTGGTTCAGTGAAATTTGACCAGGCATCAATCAGATGATCCTTTAATTCTTGAGGGGCTCTTTTTTTAATTTGATCAGTGATCAAAAGCTTCTTTAATTCCTCAAAATTAGTAATTTTTAAAGAATTTAACCACCCCTCCAGATAGCTATTCAATTCGAAAATTAAATCACGCCACGGATTATTTGGATTCCTCTGGTGTTGATTAAATTTTAGTCTATACGATTCTGCATTTAATTTGTACCTTTCTAACAATTTACCTTTCACATAATCATAATTATCAATCAAATGTGATGGCTCTCTAAGGATTAATTCTGCCACATTTACCGGTAGAAGCGCTAATAAATTTGTCACTAATTCATCATCTTCTAAATTACATTTTTTTGCCTGCCTCTCAAACAAATTTAAGAATAAAGATATTTCTGATCGACTCTCATCGAAACGATGTATTAAGGATTTTAAGGGCAATTTATTGCTTTTCTCTGCACCATGATTTGATGTTAAGCTACGCGTTTCTGTTTCTTGCGATAATTTTAACTTTTCGAGTTCATAAGCCCTGTTTTTGTCTCGATCCTCCCTTTCTAATCTCTTTCTTTCCTTTTCCTCCGCTATAAGCGCTTCCCGATCTTGCAGTATATTTTTGGCTTGTGCCAATGCAAAATCTCTATCAAAATCTTCAGCCGCTTCTATTTTACTAACTATTTTTGCAATCGTGTCGCTCTCATCTATTTGAACATCTAATTCACCCGCCAGGATTCGCAAATCTACCTTTTTAAAATTTTTCCACTCTGACATTTTTGAAAAATTAACCCCAAAACCTAATTTACATGGATATCAGATCAAAATTTAAAACAGAAAATATACATACATACACAAAAAATATAATTCAGTTATACATTTACAAAACAGTTAGAAATATAATTTCCCCTTTTTATAACTTGTATTAAAAAAATGGCACTATGTTTCACTTCTGCAACCCATCATCTCGCAAAATTTTCACATATTAAACGTCTTTGCCAGATCACGACAAATACATTTTCCCGAAAGAAAAACCAGAACATTAAAATATCAAATTTTAAATACAGCTCAAGCAAAATTTTCCTAAACAAAACTTGTTATTAACAGAATAAACGCACTTAAAATTTTCCTGACAGTAAAAATTATTAACATTTCTCTTTTTTTTTACATGCCAATAACAGAAAGACTATATTTTATTATTACTTTTCCTTTGAGAGGAAAAAAATAAATGACTTCCCTTTATCATTGAAATCTACTGAGATATTTCTTGTGTCACACACAATAAACCACTGACACACAATAGCCAGCTTAAGGCAAAAGGAAATTAAACTCAACAGAATGCCACTGAGATAAAAGAATTTGTTAGCTCACCCCTATGAAGACAGGATCCGTTGTCGTCCACCCAGCTGTTCCGAAAAGAAGGCACTGTCAATCAACGTCGTCACTACGATAATCCTTTAGCTCCAGAGGTTTGTAATCCACACAGAAATGTTTTTCTCGCTTGACCCAAGATACACAGTCTAAACACAAGGCAGTCAGTTCTAAGAAATGTTTCTTTCCAATTATCCTTGACGTTGTCACCACTAATAGCACTTGATAACAAGTTTTAATCACCACAATGCTTGTCACTATTAACGTTGCACTTCACAAATGTTCTTTGAGGACCCCTATTGTTCTACGCATCATCTGGTCAACATGATCTTCCGCTGCCACCAGCTGTTAAGAATTTACTCCTCGATCAATCTAATTGAACGGTAGCTGTGAGGAATAATTCTCTCTACCATGCAAAATTAATCAAAAGTTTTATTTTGAAATCTTGAATATATAGAATACAACAAAAATAATAAATTAAATGCGTAGGTTGTTGACTTATATGATTATATAAAACACCGAGTCCTTGTAGCTTCAAATTTGGAAATTAGTTCACTCTAGAACTTCTCATTCAGCAGCAAGTTCGTTGGTCGGATGGCTTTTACAGGAAGGTCTCCCGCCGTCCTATACAAGTTCCGAGCGCTTCGCTCAATTTTACTCGGCACCTCTAGTGCTTTCAGCCCGGGAAAAAATCTCTTTTGCCCTCGTTCGGGCGAGCCAAACGCACACCCCAGTTTCCCAATCCAAACTGCTCCCCTCCTCTCTTTTCCTCCGAAGAAAAAAATGGTCACTCTCTCGGACACCGTGAGAAAACTTTCAACATCCATCTCTGTCAATGCCTTTAGGCATTAGCGAATTCCTTTGCGAGACCTAAACAGGGTGGTCTATACTGCGAACCCTTAGATGTATCTCATATCCTTTATCAGGGCGTGCTACGTCCTAAGTGCTAATCCATCATCACTTACAATGTCCTAGAGCGTGAGAAAAATGTCTACTAGTCTTTCTATGCACCTGGGTGTATTCAGTTTTTCTTTAGGAAGACTTCTTCCCCCATCATCTGAAAACATAGAAGTTCAATTCTTTACACTGGGATTTCCGCAAATCTCATCTCGATGATTTCACCGGCAGCTCGACTTTTGACTTCTCTATTATTCCTCTCGCGCTTTTCACCATTTCATATGTTGGCCTTCTCGATATGTTGTTCTCGATTAGTGTCTTTTCATAGGTTGGCCGAGAACGAGAAATCAATTTCTCGTTCTCGGCAGAGAACAGATGTGAGAAGATTTATCGAGACGGGATAGAGAAAGAGGCATGACAATGAGCTGTGAAATGAAGCCCTAGTTTCTCTTATTTTAGCCCTATCAAGCTGTCAAATACCTGGAACCCTCTGATAAATACTATTTATTAAATCTAAAAATTTCAAAGAGGGCGTTGCGGAGGGGGCGAACAAATTTTTAAAACCGCAGTGATTTCTACAGTGAATATAATTTTAGATGTGTTTTTTTGATGGAGTCCTCCGGTAAATATTATTTATTAAACATAAAAAATTAAAAGTGGGGCATGCCTGAATTCCGGGCCGAAAGAGTAGACCCACCGGGGGGGGGGGGGGGGTGTTCAACCTTTTTTGGACCCTTCATGTGATATATCATCGGAAAGACCTCGGATCACTCTTTCATATTATGAGACTTTCTTCTCCTCTTCCCAATTTGGCCTCCCCCGGTGGGAACAGTTTTCGAACGTTCTTGCGTTTTCATCATTTTAATTCGAATGTTTTAAGGAGTTTTCCGAAAAAATATCACTTATAATATATGAAATTTCAAAAACGGGGGGCTGAATTCCTGGGGGGTTGCGATAGTTGGACCCCCGGGGAGAGCACTTTCCTAATTTTTGCCGACATGTGATATATCATTAGAATGTCCTGCGATCACTTATTCATATTAAGCACCTACCGTGCCCATTTCCTCACTTTTACACCCAGGGTGGCACTTTTCTAAATTTAGCCGAGACCCCTCATGTGACATATATTTTAAAAGGAGTGTGGCCACTTATTCATGTTATGCACCTCCCGCGCTCCTCCTCCCACTTTGCCCTCACGGTGGGGTGGGCATTTTATAAATTTAGCTCGAGACCCCTCATGTGACATTTGGTTGCAAAGGCCTGTGACCACTTATTGATGTTATGCACTTCCGGTGTCCCTCCCCTCACTTTGCCCCTACAGGGGGAAATTCTCGAAATTTAGCTGAGACCCCTCATGTGACGTATTGTTTGATAGGACTGTGACCACTTACTCATGATATGCACCTCCCGCACCCCTTTCCCCCCACTTTGTCACCCCGGGGAGAATTTTTATAAGTTTAGCTCAAGACCCCTTATGTGACATTTGGTTGGAAAGGCTTGTGACCACTTATTGATGTTATGCCCTGCAATGCCCCTTCCTCCACTTTGCCCTCACAGGGGAACTTTTCTAAATTTTGCCTATAACCCTCAAGTGGTATATCATTGGAAAGCCCTGTGACCACTTATTCATGTTATGCAGCTCCTGTGCCCGCCTTTGACACCCAAGGATCCGGTCCGAGGTTCGTTCGGTCCGAGGTTTTTTTTTTTTTGTTGACAAGATTTTGCAGTGCGTGCACACCACGCCTGCTATACGGTGTTGTATGCAGCAGGGACCCAGTTTGACATTTCATATTACAAGATTACGTATAAATTAGAGGCCCTGATTAAAGAAAAGGCGCACTAGCGGGAATTTTAGCCAACTAGTCCTTATTAACAGGACTCATTCCAGTTTACCCGCAGACGATTCTTGATAAAATCAAATCGGGTATGGTATTGGCAATTGGCAAACTGGAGTCATCAAGAAAAATTTTGCACAATGGAAAAATATCGAGATGTCCTTACAATCGATAAAATCTATAAAAACATCTCGTTATCGCCCATCACTGGCTGGAAGTCTTTTTCTCTGCACAGTTTGTTTACCTTATACTATTTTAATGACATACAGTACCACTCTTCTTTAATCAGTAAAATATAGTGTACTTAAATCCCAGTTTTCTGAAAATCGTCAAGTAATTTATTTTAGCGTTGTCTCTTCCTCTGAAATGCTTATTTTGTTGTTATTTCTTATCATACCTATCGAGAATGTATTTTTACACTCGGACTGTACGATACGACCCTGTCAAACAATATAATAAATTACTTAAGACGCTTCTGGATAGCTATTCCTTTTATCACGTCTTGCGGCCCTAACTGCCTTTCAGAATGTGTTAAACATTTTCCCACCTGTATACCAAGCATTTTTTTTTTATTTCCGCACCTTCAAAGATATTGAGATGCAAAATGGGTTTTTATTGCCCTTATCTGGAATTTAAAGAAAGAAACAAACATGAACATGTCTGGAAATTGAATGTTGAAAAGACGTTAAAAGTGATATTAAAAAAATCAAGAATTTTTTTAATAGTGAAAAAAAAAGGAAATAGTATTAAGATTTTAAAATTCCCCCCCCCACCCCCCAAAATGTACTTTTTATCTAAATTCCCCCCAAAAAATGAATTTTATGACGCATTTTGCGTCACCAAACCCCTCTCTGGGCACCCCTGATATCCACGCTCCGGTCTGATTTTTCAAGCGAACATCAAATTTATATTTAATTTCTGCTATTTATATATATAAAATTCCAATTCTGACCAAATATTCTTGATAAAACATAAATAATATAAAATATTACCATACCCTCACTTTTTTAAAACGCGAAATGATATATATTCAAAGCACATATTTCTGAGACAGGAAATGATATCTTGAGAAAACTTGCACTGAGAAAAAAATATCTGGCGAATCCTTGAAATGACTTAATTTTTTTTTAAATAGTAAATATTAATATTTTTCATACCAGAGATATCGTTAGATCCAGAAATATACCAAGAATGTATTAATAGGTGTATTTTTTTTTTTAACTTCAGAAAAACGGAAAAATTTGAAAACTGACTCGAATAGCAGCCAAATAAAAATGTTTTTTGAAAGAGTAAATGAAAGATACCGTTGGAATCGGAAAGGTTCGACGATTTTCTTTCTTTCTTTATCTTTTCTTCTTTTTTTTGGGAGTGGGGGGGGGGGGGGTAACTCTACGGGCACCCGGTCATCGCAATTTCAAAATGCAGTAAAAGTCCGAACGCCACGCTTTCGTCAGTGTGCAGAACCACTTAACGCCTGGAGAAATGCAGAGGCATGATTGTTTTGAAGAAAAAAACTCGCCATTTTGCGATTATCATAATGTCTTTTAATTATATTTCAGCTTATTATCAAAAAAGGAAAAATCGGAGCCCCAGTTGCATTTAGACCTGCCTATCCTTATCCAAATTTTCATACCTCTATGTACGGTAGATTTTCTTAGAAATCGCCAACACATGCAGAGTAAAGACAAACGTCTTTCTTTTATTAATATAGAGATGAAAAACAACTTTCTTTTATCAGTATGTATGCAATGTATTGTTATTTTATTGTATTATTTTCTGGGATAATGAAATTTTACCGTTTAATGCAGGATTCTGATACAGACAGGTTTTATTTTTACAGGCTTTACTGTGTTTCGAATTTTATTTACATAGCAGTCAAGGCCAACCTTCCTTATTTTTCAAGTAATTTAAACATGCTTTTGGAACCAGCAACTTTATTTAATAAACGAAATAAAATACGATCCCTATAAAGGCAAGACACGTTTGATTAAATAATTTTCTCGTTAAAAACTTTATTTGATCTGGTATAAAACTCTAGCAGGATGGCTACGCATTTATAGATACTAATAGAATTTTTTTTTTATATATAAATTTTTATTTTCGGAGGGGGTTATAGGGCACCAACTGAAATTCTGCACACAGGCGCTGGATATCGCTGGCGCGCCCCTGATTTGATGGCTGATGAATTTTCTGAAATATCAAATTCCTTGTGTGTGTGTGTGGGGGGCTATTACCCCCCCCCCAGCCCCTCTCAAATGACGCCCCTGATTTTTTGCTTTCGTCACTTTCGTGAATTAAAGACAGTCTTGCCATCAGTTTCACAACAAGCTGCTCATGCAAGTGGGTGATGGTATACCTTGCGGGAGATTTGCTAGGAATTTCTCAATTCAAATTTGTCACAGCAAGATAATATCAGAAAAAAATCAAACTTCATGCTATCTGGGTCTGACCATGAGCCTTTCGAGTGAATATTATTTCGAGTGTATGTACCATTCTTATAAGCGCCTATGATAGATTACTTAAGTTTTGAAAATATTTTTCTTGAAAAAAAAAAATAGTTTATGTAGAAAAAGGCGTTTTGTTAAGAGCAAGAGATTATTATTTCCAAAAAAAAAAAAAAAGAGAACGAGAAATATTTGGGATATTTATTCAACTTTATGAATCTGGCTTCATGTCTCCCATGATGGAGGCATGTGTTGTTAGTTTGGGAATCTAGTATCGATTGTTTGTTTTTTTTTCCTGTCGTTGTGACAAATCGTTATGCCGTCTAGTAGGCAAAAAATGTTTCAGTTTCTCTTGATCTTCATATATAATCGAAAACTCAAGTGATTGATTTTATGATCTGTTATAAGTACGTTTATTTTTTGTAATACGAAACGGCAAGTTAATGCTAAATTTGTCTCGTGGACTGTCACGTGACATGTGTGTTTGTATGTCTGCATTTCATAATGGCGGCAAGAAAGTTTGCATGTCTGATGGAGCTGTAGAGAAAGCTTAAATTGCCCTTTAATTATAAGCCAAAATGGCTCAGATATACTTTGTACAAGTGTTATATAATCGTATATTCATTATTAAT
The DNA here is from genome assembly GCA_963932465.1 of Maratus speciosus. NCBI lineage: Eukaryota > Metazoa > Arthropoda > Arachnida > Araneae > Salticidae > Maratus > Maratus speciosus. The sequence continues at coordinate 208,168,220 of OZ010793.1, forward strand.
AGTATTATAAGGTAAGATTTTTGTGATATAAATCAATGATCTCGTAAAAATATATTATTCTGATTAGTTATGAGCCGTTTTTATTTGTATGCATGATCATTCTATTTTAAAGGATAAATATTTTTTATTATTCACTCAGACCAATCGTCTGATGAATGGAGAATGAGTTTTAGAACATTCATTTTCGTCTTGAGTTGTTTTGTCCTGCTCAGTTGTTGAAAAATGATTAAATGTATTGGATTGTATATATGTAAACAATGCTGGATGCTCAGACGATCTTGAAAATCATATTTCCATTCTGCGTTATTTAGGCCGTCGAAATCGAATAAATCTAAGAATTTAAGGTGAAGCAGCAATATATATATTTAAATATTGTGCCTTAAGTGTTTTATAAATTAACAGATTTTATATTTTATTGTAAATAGGCCTAGCATTGAAATATTATTGTTGCTTATTAGAAATTCTTTCTGTCCATACATTTTATATAGAAGATTATCGTTTTTTTTTGTTTTTTTTTTTCATTTAGATAATTGATTAATTGCTTCGATTATTTTTCTTTTATCAGCTTCTTTTAAAGTTATAAAATTCTGCATTCTGTATTTATAGTGGAAGTTTATTTTTACACATAAAAAATTCCTCAAAATGTTTACCAGAACTCTAAAGCAGAACTTTGATTATTATGATTTATCTTAATATATTTTTTAATTTTTCAAACTTTTATTGATGCATTAATTTTTTGTCTGAAAAATTGATAAATGACCTCATTTATTAAATTTAAGACATCATCTGCAATTAATTTCAGTAATTGTGAATTACAACTTTTTGGGAATATTTAAGAAGTAATTTTTAATATACAGTTGTTAGCTAATAAGTATAGATGGATTTTTTTTCTTTATTTTCAAGTTAAACTTCACATGTTTAAAAATTTGTTTCCCTTTAATTTTTGTATAGAAACTGTTATTAGAGTTATTTATGATCAAATTTGTAATTTCATCTAATAATTAATTTTAACTTTCTTGGAACGTGTTGTTTAACGAAATCTTCATGTATTATGTTTATGTAATATAATCTAATCTTGATTAGCTTAAATATAATATTTTGAAAATGTGTGTTTTTAAAGGTACAAAGTTGTGGCCAGCATCATGCTTTTTTAAGTATTGAATAGATTATTTGTAATATATGCCCAAGTAGCAATCACTTGCATTTTGTGTCATATATTAAAAAAAGACACAAAAAGTTATGAACGTTATATTCTTTCACTTGAAACACACACATATATAAATATACACACACATATATAAATATACACACACATATGTGTATATAATTTGAGTATATTTCTTATGTTAAGTAATTTTTTGAAATTATACTGTTTCTTTAACTTCTTGAATTTGAGTCCTTTAGCTTGTAGTACTTTCATTTGTCAAACATGTATAGATATCATTCAACCTGTGCAGGGATCTGTTTAGGAAGAAATTGGGTCCTTTAAAGTAAAGGTTCCTTCACAAAATTTTTCATCTCAAAACAGGACCCTTCACAAAAATTTTCATCTTAAAAAAGGATTCTTCACAAAATTCTTTGTCTTAAAAAAAGCCATTTTACAAAATTTTTCCAGCTAGAAACTAAACCTGTCACAAATTTAATCATTAAAAAGTAAAATCTGACTTGTCACTTATAAAGAAACTATAAAGATATATATAAAGTAAATATATGTAGTTTACATACATATATTTTCTTGAAAACATATAAAAAAGAACCTGAATGTAGCAATTATTTCAATTTCACAAAATTAGGACTATAATTTTCACAAATGTAAAAAAGCTGTTTAACAATTTCATGAAAACAGGACCCTGATAGAAAAGTCTAGTTAGACCCCTGCTGTGGATATTGATTTCTAATGCGTGGTGGCATTTAAAGTGCTCTGTTTAGCTACGATTTATATCATGCTTATTTGGATGTGTACTTTGGCTGTTTGGTGCATTGAATCTCATTGTAAAATATATTTGTTAGAAGTGTACCGAGTACTCGGTACTCAAGTATTCAAACAAATTTTGACTATGTATACTCAGCTGATACAGAGTAGATAAAATTTTGTTTTTATAAGGGATTGACCGAAGCAGCAATGCTTCGGTATTCGGCAACCGAATACTTGAAACTTTTTAATATGCATTTTTGTATATATTAGCTTTTTTAATAAGCTTTAATTGAAATTAAATTCTCAATAATTTAATTCAATTACATTTTTATTCCTAGATCTAATTACACAAAAAAATTTAATGACTTCTTTCCACTCACAAATTCATTAACCCATCACTTATTTTTTTATTATTTTATCACTAGTCAATACCCAAAAATAACCTGTGAAAGTATTAAACTATACAGGGTATTATTAAGGATAATCACTGTCAGAAAAACAAAAGTTCATTTAAATAAACAGAAACAATCTTGTCATTGCTGATTTACTGATTGTCTAAGTCTAATTATAAACATATTGAATAGGAATGTTCTCAAAATACAAAAAGGTATATCAATTTGTACATTTAATTATTTTCTGTCATATTATTGATAGAATATTTATATTTTGATTAATATTTTAACATTGTGGTCATGAAGATAAGAAATTTGAGCGATTTTGATATAATGGTTATAAAAGCTATGGGATAGGCATATAGGCATCATACTTATTTGATGTGTGTATTTTCTTAAATATACACCTTAGATATACAGACATGAACTCTGATGTACTTATTTGATGTGTATATTAAAGAAAATGCATATTAAATAAATTTAAATTAAAAAAAAGAACTAATGTAGAAGTAAATAAAATTAAATGATAAGGGAAAGATGCGCATTTTCCTTACTTTTCTTTCTCTGTTGTTGGCAGTTGTTTTGATTTCACACCTATGTAGACTATTTTAGGAAGGAAAAAGTTTTTTTTAATTAAAAATGACTTGTTTTTTGTAGTGCTGTTGAACTCTGAACTCATACACATAATATTGAAACTCATTGTTTAGCCTATTCTACTGCTAAGTAAAAGAGAATTCTTCTACTTCTAAGAAATTACTTATCTGCAATTATTCGGCCGAATACTTAAAAGTATTCGGCCGAAGCCAAATATTCGGTTTACATGCCGAACCACCGAATACCGAATCAACTATTCGGTATTCGGTCAATCCCTAGTTTTTATCATCATTAATTCGCTAATAACAAACAAATTCACACCCAAGTGATTTGTTAAAACTGATTCAAATATAAATGTCAATATATATATAATGTATCTACATCATCATCATCATCAACCGTTTTCAATCCACTGCTAGATGTAGGTCTCCCCCAGATTTTTCCAATGTTTCTTGTCTAGTGCTTTAGTCATCCAATTTACACCGGCTACTTTTCTGATTTCATCACTCCATCTTACTTGAGGTCGTCTTCTTGGCCGTTTTACATCTCTGGGATACCACTGTAGGGCGTTTGTATATATATATATGTACATGAAAGTTTTAGCTAAAAATAATATAGGATTAAAATATATAACAAAATTTTGATGATTAATATAAATCATTAATATAATAAGTCATTATTTTTGAATCAATAGAAAAAGATTGGTGATTTCAGATCAGGGTTGGGTTTTTGACGTCAAAAACTGGTTTTTGACATGACAAGCGTCAAAAACTGGTTTTAACTGTCATAAACAGGTTTAAACCGTCAAAAACTGTCATAAACTGGTTTAAACCGTCAAAATCTGCCAAATGCATGTAACACACTAAAACATTTTAACAATAGGTAAACATTAAATAAGTCAATGATTTATGTGATCTTTTAAATTTATGGTAATTTAATAATTAAAAAAAAATAAATTGTTAATTGCCATAAAATATTTTTATTTTTTTGTATTTTCAATCAGAAGAAAATCCTTTTAGTACAATTAAATAATCTGGATCAATTTTACCCCCAGCATGCTGCAGCACACAACGTGTTCACATTTATTTACACCCAGATGATTTCTGAGTTTAGAGTGTATGAAGCATTAGAAAATAGCCTGTCTTTTGATAGCAAAAACATTGCTAAATGGGCAAGTTTTGAAACAGGCTCAAAAAGCTATTGCATTTAATAATACCTTTCCACCAAATAATGGGGTCCTCCCTATAACACTGAAATAACAAGACGAGAAAGGGGATTCTTTAGCTTCATACACAATCAGTTATGGGTAAGCATCCATAAATTCTCTCTATAGCTCAAGCACGAGCTGAATCAACTGATACATCAGTCAACCCTTGAACCTGATGGTTGAGATGCAAAATATAAGCCAAACAATGGTATAGTTTCATGATTTGATCCCTTCTATTATGCACTTTTTCAATATGGGGCTTAAGTGAATTTTCTTTTAGAAGACTGAGCCAGTTTTGTTCAGTTTTAAAATCGAAAACATATTTTTATATATTTAAAAGAAAGCTGTTTAAAAAGAATTTTGACTTTAAGCTTTTTTTTAATTATTATTATTACTTCTCTTATTTTGTAAATGTTTAAGATTAATAATCCAATTTCAATTTTGAATGGAATGGTTATTGCTTAGACTAGAATAACATTGATGCACATTATCTTGTTATATATATAAAAAAAATCTGCACTTTTCTAAGTTTTTATTTCTTATTAAAAAAAAAAAAAAAACCTAGCTAGTGCTTTAAGCTCTCAAAAGTAAGAGAAATTAAAACGATTTTAAGTACCGTCTTTTATGGAAGAAACGCTGTGGCGTTTACGGGTTTAAAAGGGTTAAGTTACGGGTAAAATTTTTTTTCAAGTGCGGTGTTTAAGATTTTTTTTTTTTTTTTTTTTTTTTTCGCACGTGTAAAATTGAGATAAAATAAAAATTCCTTTAGACTGCTTTCAAGTCCCCTGCCCAACAACTTTCTGACTTTGCTGATAATGAAAACTGTGACATTTCTGATGATGATAGCGAACCATACAGCATGGAAGAAGAAAATTTACAACTCATGCATTCTGATATTGAAGACTCAGATTTTGAGGGCTTCGAATAGGAACTAAAGATCGCCTAAAGTAGATACGACCCACTCGTAAAAAGCGTGCCAAGTTGCGCCGGCCACTTAAAAAAAAAACATGGAACGCCTAAGGAGAGGGTCTGAGTCCCGCACTCTGGGTGTTTTAAATACCAACTGACATCTCCTTCATTTAAAAATTACATAAAAATATTTTAAACACGATTTAAATATTTTAAATAAAATTTTAGGTATCTTAAGATATTAAAAATGAGGCACCCTACACTTACACTGTTCAGAAAACTTTGATTAAAGTTAGGTCAATGTGACGCTGTCGACAAAAGTAGCGTTGCCACAGGTTACGATATTTTTAATTTTATTCAGGCCAGTTTTCAGTAGTGCGGCATTTCCTCCGTAAAATGCAGTAAGAGAAAAAATTTTCAGCTCAGGTGAGCTTAATGTCTACTTTTTAGAAAAACACAATTTTACAAAAAAAAAAAAAAAAAAAAAATTAAATGAAAATTTTACCCTGTTAAAAAATTGCACTTAACAATAATACTTAACTATGTACTAATTATTGATATACAATAATGTGAATTTAAAATATCACAATAATACTTAACTATGTACTAATTATTGATATACAGTAATGTGAATTTAAAATCACATATAATGTTGTAATGTGTGACATTTAATGTGAATTTTTACAGATCACTATATAGTATTTTAGGTTTTTGACAAGAGGTTTTTGACATGACGGTTTAAACCATGGTTTAAACTGTCATAAACTGACACATGTCAAAAACCTGCCAACCCTGTTTCAGATAAATAATGAAGCAGATAAAAATTTTTTGGAATAGATGTTGCAGGTGTACCTTTGCGTCATTTTTTTGGCACGAGTTTGGTGAGAAAACACAGTTTTCAAACTTCGAACACTTGCTGGGCCTAGTTTGCAAAAACTACTGTAAATTTCCTTTTATTATGAAATTATAATTTTATTATAAAAAACGCACATTCAATTTTATCTAACATGCATATAATTTTTATTTTCACATTATTTTTATATCTTATTTTGGTACTACAGTACAGGACCCATTATCTGGAATTCCGAAATCCGGGAGAAAAAAAAATTGAAAATTTTCTATAAATTTGTAAATTTTTACTAAAATTTTGCAATTTCTGAAATTTGTCGAAAATTTTACAGATTCCTAATTTGCTTTTTGGTCTATTGTGTTGCAATGTGTAACCACTAAAATATGTTACATCAGTGATGAGGGAACACGGTGCCCCCCCCCTCCCCCCCCCCCCCCAAAAAAAAAAAATAGAAAAAATCATTTTTGTGTCAAATTTTAGTTTAAAATTAATTTATATTATGATTCGTTTAAAAAAAGAAAAAAGATATTTCATACCCTCTCTCTCACTTTGATAAAATATTATGACTACACAATAAAGGTTAAAATTCAATATTTGCTTTAGTAGCCAGTGGCCGGTAGAGGCTGTATGTTTAGTAGCCACTACTGTCAAGTTAGTGGCCACTTATCGTAGTTTGTAGATTTAAATAGTTTTACAAGTAACGTTTTTAAAATATTTATGTTATGAAGACATATTTTAAAGCATATAAAAATAAAAGTATCCACAGTTTACTTACCCCAACAAAAACAATTAACAGTTATATTACATTAAAAAAAGAGAGAATTTATCAAACAATGTCGTACAAGACCAAGGTCAAAGATTGGTTCACATCTCCAATATGTCACTGTGTAGCCCGAGATCAGAATTCTTTCTGAAAATAGGCCTAAAATATTTCCCGTTTGACAAAATTCGCAATTAATTTTTGAAATTGTTTTAAGAAATTTGCAATTATTTTACGCAACCTCTTGCTAAAATTCACAATTTTTTCGCCGATCGTTCAACAGAATTCACGATTTTTTTTTCGCGATCATTCGACGAAAGTGACGATTTTATTATGCGATCTCTTCGTGAAATTAGCGATTTTTCCACGATCAATTGACGAAATTCGCGATTTTATTCCGTGGTCGTTTGACGAAATTTGCGTTTTTTTCGCGATCTTTTGACGAAGTTTGTGTCTTTTTCGCGATTTTTTGACGAAGTTTGCGTCTTTTTCGCGATTTTTTTGACGAAGTTTGCGTCTTTTTCGCGATTTTTTTGACGAAGTTTGCGTCTTTTTCGCGATTTTTTGACGAAGTTTGCGTTTATTTCGCGATCTTTTGACGAAATTTGCGTTTTTGTTCGCGATCTTTTGACGAAATTTGCATTTTTTCGCGATCTTTTGACGAAATGTGTAGTTTTTTCCCGATCCTCCGGCGAAATTTACTAGGTTTTCGCGATTTTTTGACGAAAATTGCGGATTTTTCGCGATCTTTTGATGAAATTTGCGGTTTTTACGCGATCCTTTCACGAAATTTGCGTTTTTTCAGCGATTTTTTGATGGAAATTGCATTTTCTTTTTCGCGATTCTGAAATTCACAGCAAATTTTCTGAAAGGTTACAGAAGGGTGCAGCTGTTTTTTTCTGCACCTGATTGACGAAATTCCCGTTTTTTCGAAATCCTTTGACGAAATTTGCGGGTTTTTTCGCGATCTTTTGTCAAAATTTGCGGTTTTTCGTGATTTTTTGACAAAATTTACGTTATTTCGCAATCTTTAGACGAAATTTGAGATTTTTTTCGTGATCCTTGATGAAATTTACGGTTTTTCGTGTTCTTTTAACAAAATTTGCGGTTTTTCGTGATTTTTGACGAAATTTGTCTTTTTGCGATCTTTTGAAGAAATTTACCGTTTTTTCGCAATCTTTTGATGAAATTTGCGGTTTTTCCCCATCTATTGGCGAAATTTAAGGGGTTTTCGCGATCTTTTGATGAAATTTGCGATTTTTACGCATTCCTTTCACGAAATTTGCGTTTTTTCCGCGATTCTTTGACGGAAATCGCGTCTTTTTTCCAGATTCTTATGAAATTCTCCTTATTCCCATGATTCTTTGACGATTTTTTCGCGAACGATTGACGAAATTGATATCTTTCGGCGACCATTTGTCGAAATTTGCGATATTTTTATGCCGATTTTTTTTAATTTTCGGAACCAAATGCCTTCAATGTGAACATCAACGCGATTTTCTTTTTCTTTTACGATTCCGCGGAAATCGCTGATCGATTAAAAAAAAAAACAAAAAGGAAAAGTGGCATTTCTGACATGTACTATTACATGAAAAATACAGATCGCCACTTTGGCGATCAGATGCACAGCATAAAGTCGCCAATTTTTTACATTTAGTCGTCCTGTGGCCGGTGGCGACCGGGAATTTTAACCTTTACTACACAATTATGTTACTTGAATCATGGGTGATTCTGGGTAAAAAAAAAAAAATTCTGAAATTCACAGCAAATTTTTTGAAAGTTTACAGAAGAGGTGGGGGCGGGGGGCCTCGGCACTAATTATGCGTTTTTTCCGCGATCCTTTAACGAAATTCGCGCTTTTACGCAATCTTTTGACGAAATTAAGAGAGTGTTTTGCGATCCTTTCAAGAAATTTTTTTTTTTTGCTATCTTTTGACGAAATTTGTGCTTTTTTTCCTGCGAGATTTTGCGAAATTTGGGTTTTACTTCCGCAATCCTTTAACTAAATTTGCGTGTTTTTTGCAATCCTTTTACGAAATTTTGGGTTTTTTTTTTTTTTCAATCTTTTGGCGAAATTTGCGGTTTTTTTCGTGATCTTTGACGAAATTTGTTTTTTTTTTTTTTTCAATTTTTGGACAAAATTTGCGAATTTTTTCGCGATCTTTTGACGAAATTGCAGAAGGCTTTTTCGATCCTTTGAAGAAATTTGTTTTTTTTCGCTATATTTTGACGCAATTTGTGTTTTTTTTTTTGCGGTGCTTAGAAATTTGTTTTTCTTTTTTCGCGATTCTTTGATGAAATTTGCGTTTTTTGCCTTTGATGAATTGTGATTTTTTTGACGGAATTCGGGGGCCCAGAAATCCAGAAAATTCCAAAATCCGGAAATCCTTCGTTCCCGAGGATTCCGGATAATAGGTCCTGTACTGTACTTGATTATCCTGTCGACCAATTTCGCCAAGTTATACAAATCGCCAAACTACAGTAGAACATCCATTATCCAAAGTAATTGGGACTGACCCTCTTTCGGATAATCGAGAATGCTTTAATTTTAAGATTGAGGAAAAATATGTGTAATATTTCTTATTATGGTAACAAGTGCTTAATAAAAATAAAGCAATAGCAAAATAGAAACAAGAATAAATTACCTGAATGAAATTAAGTACCTTTTACATATATCACAAGGGTTTGAAAAAATACTTTGTTTGCCACAGTTTCGATTGTCTTTGCTTTGAAGCTCTATCACAGAGTTTTTTAATATTATTAATTCACCAGTATCACAGTCTTCCTGCTGCTCCAGCCATGCCAAACCTTTTGCAAAACATTCAGAATTGCTAATTCGTCCGTTTTCTTCATTCTACTCCGCAACTTACAGAACCTCAAGTTAAATTCGAAGGAACTCTAAGAAAGGGGATCGGAAATATTTACATGTACTCGTAGTTCGGAAAGCACCGCTTGCGTACAAGGAATATGATAGTTAAAAAAAATGAGCTTTCAAAATGGATTTCGCACACAAGAAATGTGATAGTAAGAAAAAAAAAAGCTTTAAAAATGGATTTCGGTTAATCAAGAGTTTCGGATAAAAAAGGTTCTACTCTATTAACCAAATTATGCAAATGACATAATTTTTATTTTAAATAAAGAAAGAAAAAATAAATTAGTAAACATTAATTAAAATAAAATGTTGAATTAAAAATCACTTGATGACGTAACAAACACGTGTAAAGTGTTTAATGTCAAGTAAATTTGACATTTACGATTACCCATTATTGGCATTTAATCTTATAGTTCTGAAATAGTTTTTTGGTCTACGGGATAATCAAGTAGTACCCTTATTTTTATACACATACATTAAATTTTATTGTAAAACACACATATTTTGTTTTAAAACATCAGTATGCCCTATGAAACAAAAATCGCAAGCCAGGCAAAAATATCACCATTTTTGCATAAAAAAAGAAACCCTTAGTGTGCTGCGACACCTATAGTAATTTTTTCTATCTCTGTGTGTGTATTCATGTATATTAGTTCTGCATCATTCATCAACATTTCACAAATATATGCATATTGTTCGTCTAATCTCATTTAAAAAAGGAATTTTAATGTTGAAGTGTATATAAATAATATATCAATCTGAAAAAAATTTAAGATTTAAAATAATAGTATAAATGTTGTGCATGTAAAAGGTGGTAAACAACTAAATACCAATTTTCTAATTTTTTTGTGAACTACAAATAATTTCTAAAATCAAGATAATGTAAACTTACAAAATAGAAATATTTTATATTGAATAAATAATAAACTTTAAATAAATATCAAAATAAATTGTTACAACAAGTAACAATTATTTGATAGGTAGAGTCAGGGCTGGCTATTTACCGGCAAAAAAGGGTTTCTGCCTTGCCAGTGGCAGAAACTGGTTATAACCGGTTTTAACCGGCAGAAACTGGCAACAACTGGCATAAACACATTTCATGACATAATATGAGACTTTTTTACTAGTATTAAATTCCTTAAGTACATTTTATTCCGTATAAATAACAAATGAAATATTGTGGGTAGTTTTAATTAAAAAATAAATAGATTTGTATTAGAAAAAATGAGTAATGTAACAGATAAAATTTTTGTTAAAGTATGGTTATATAATTTTATATGTAAACAATTATTAGAGTATTTTAAAATTTCAGTTTAAAAATCAAATACAAAACTATATCCAATATTTATTTTAAATTAAACAATGAAAAGAAAAATATTCAATACTTGCTTAAAATAATTTTCTGTAATTTAACGTAATAATTTAATAACACTATAAATTATCTCTCATAGAAATATTATAGTTATATGCAGATCTTGTAATTCCATGAATTTAAAAAACATTTCATTTAAATACAGTATTCAAAGGAACAAATCTGACTTTTTTTTTTTTTTTTTTTCAATTTAAGACTGTTATAAGCATAGATCAAACTTTGTGCGAATTTTAGTAAAAAAGCTAAAATCTTTAACAATGATTTTACGCACAAATAACGTACAGACACGACAAAAAACGATTATATGGGATATTTTTGTCGTGTCTGTATGTTATTTGTGCATAAAATCATTGTTAAAGATTTTAGCTTTTTTATTAAGACTGTTAGTTGAAAATGTTCCAACCACATTTTGCACTTACAAAACAAACAACTACAAAGGTTCAAAGCAGATTTGATACAGTAATAACCGACTACCATATGCTAGCTTATTTACTTCATCCTAAGTATATGGGATCAAAATTGACATATGAGCATAAAGAAAAGGCAAGGAAATTGCTTTCTGATATTAATCCCAATTTTGTGCCACATATAATATCCTTTGAAGCAAAATCGACTCCTGCCTCAGAAACATATTTCTCCAAGGAAGCCCTAGAAAATGTCTTGCCCTTACCTTCTATGTGGTGGTCATCTTTAAAAACGAATACCGGTGAAAATGAGGATTTTTCAAATTTGCATCCTCAATAATGACATTGCCAGCAAGTAAAGTAATGATAGTCTTGAAAGTATATTTTCAAACTTTTCTTTCATTCAAAACAAAGAAACAGTGTGTTCAGAAATATTAGCAAAATTTTGTCCTATGCTATGGAATGTTCTGTGGAAAAAGTAATAATAGTATATTTGAGTGGCAATTTTGTTCTTTCAATATTGTAAAATAATTGTGCAAGATATTTCATTAAATTTTTTTTCTGTTATTTATTGTGCTTCAATTATTTACTTATATATTTTCACAAGAATCATAATCTTTAAGTTATTGCATTGCATTATTTATTTAAAAATACTCTGAAAAATACATTTGTTAAAATATCACAGATTTTTTTGTAAATTTCTTTTTTTACTTTTAAATAAAAATTCAACTCTAAACAATAATATAAAATAGTTAAACTTGTACAGCATCAGACTACCATTGAAAATTTCTGTTTTTCAAGTGAAAAAAAAATTAGTACCTATTATATAAACAAAGTATATTTATATGATAATTTTGAAACTTTTTTACAACTTTGAATAACATTCATAATCTTTAATTTTAATTTTTAACTTAATTGTTTACACATCAAATACATGTATGAATTAAGAATCATTGCACATTAAAGTTCTTATTAATATTATTTCTGAGTTTCTGCCAGTTTTTGCCACTTACTGGCAGAAACTAGTTTCTGCCATGCCGGTTTTAACCGGTTATAACCGCTGGTTTTAACCACTCTGGCAGAAACTTGCCAACCCTGGTAGAGTTGATATCAGAAACAGCAATAATAGGTTGAAAAATCAATTTGAATTTTTTATTAATTAGTTGTATGTACTGCATATCTTTTTATTTCCCCACACCTTTTCAAATGATGCTGCTGGTTTAAAATACGGATGTGACAAATAGTGATTTGACCGAATACCAACTGTTTTTTTCAATAAAGAAAATAACTTTTGATTATATCATCATCATCATCCGTTTTCAATCCACTGCTGGATGTAGGTCTCCCCCAGATTTTTCCAATGTTTCCTGTCTAGTGCTTTAGTCATCCAATTTACACCGGCTACTTTTCTGATTTCATCACTCCATCTTACTTGAGGTCGTCTTCTTGGCCGTTTTACATCTCTGGGATACCACTGTAGGATGTTTGTGCTCCATCTATTGTCTTGTCTTCTTGCGATGTGCCCAGCCCGTTTCCATTTTAGCCGTTTAATTCTTTCAATGATGTCAAAAACTTTCGTCTGACTTCTTATCCAGGTTATTCTTTTTCTGTCTCTTCTAGTTATACCTAGCATACATCTTTCCATACTTCTCTGTGTTGTTTGTAATCTTTGTACCATCCGTTTTGTTAGCGTCCATGTTTTTGCTCCATAAGTTAGGACAGGCAAAACACATTGGTTAAATACCTTTCTTTTCAAACACAGGGGCATATGCTACTCTTCAGAATAATATTGTTCTTCCCAAAAGCACTCCATCCATTTCTTATTCTTCTATTGATTTCATTCATGATACTATTATCAGATGATATTTCTTGCCCAAGGTACACATAATTTTGCACTTCTTTAATTTCAGTGTTGTTGTAGACGATTTTCTTTTTTGATGCAAATGAATTGAACATCACCTTAGTCTTTTCCAAGTTTATTTTTAATCCCACATTAATGCTAGCTTCTGCCAAATCTTTTAGCATATTTTCCAATTCTTCAGGACTGTTACTGAAAATTAAAATGTCGTCAGCGAATCGGAGATGACTTAAATATTCCCCATTTATTCTAATCCCTTTGTTTTCCCAATCCAGCTTCTTGAAAATATTTTCTAAGACAGCAGTTAAAAGCTTAGGCGAAATGGTGTCTCCTTGTCTTACCCCTCTTCCAAGCTTAATCTTTGCTTTTCCTTTGTCCAAGCGGATGGTTGCTGTTGCTTTCTTGTAAATCTTCTTTATAATATTGATGTAAGGTTTGTCTATACCAATGTCTTCCAGAGATTCTACTACTGCTGATGTGTAGACCGAATCAAATGCTTTTTCATAATCAATAAAGGCAAGGCAAAGAGGTAAATTATATTCCATATGTTTTTCTATGAGTTCCTTTACCGTTTGGATATGATCCATTGTGCTGAATCCACTTCAGAATCCTGCTTGTTCTCTAGGTTGAGCTGAGTCCAGAGCTGATTCAAGTCTTGTCGTTAAAACTTTGGTGAAAATTTTATAAATCACTGACAGTAAGCTGATTGGACGGTAGTTTTTAATGTTTTCCTTCTCTCCTTTCTTGTAAAGTAGCACCATCACAGCATTATTCCAATCTTCTGGTACATCTGACTTCTGGAGACATTTGGAAAACAGTAAGGATAGCATTTTTGCAAATTCTTCTCCTGCTTCTTTGATAAGGTCGATTGTAATTCCATCTTCTCCGGGGCATTTACCTTTTTTCATAAATTTAATGGCTTGTAAAACTTCGTCTGTCGTCACTGGGATTATGGCATCGGTTTCTGTTAAGTTTTCTCGTGGATCACATAAGTTGATTTCCCTCTGATCTTCACATTTATATAAATCGTTATAGAATTTTTCGACAATGCGTACTATTTCTTTATTGATTTTGGTGATTGTTCCATCTGCCCTCTTTAGTGCAAAAATACCTTTTCTTCCAACACAAAGTTTTCGCCTAGCTGATTTTAAACTTTTGTTATCTTCTAGAATTTTCTTGACAAGATCAGAGTTAAATTTTCTGATATCTTCTGTAACACATTTTCTTACCATTTTACATAATTCAGCATATTCAACTCTTGATTTAGGATCGTTTTTCTTCGTTTTAAATTCTCTGCGTTTCTTCATCAATCTTCTTGTTTCTTCTGTTATTTTCTTTGTCTGCTTTACTTGTGCATCGCCGGCTATCTTCTTTGCAATATCTTGTAGAGTACTGGTTAGTTTCTTGTTCACTACTGTAACATCTTGCTCTTCTTCTAAAGCTGATTGAAGTACTTGGAAACGGTTTTTAAGTTCCAAATGGAATTCTTCTTTATGTTTCTGGAGATTTATTATATCGATTGATTTCTTTGAGTGTTGCAAAAGCTTCATTCTTTCCACTTTAGTATTTAACAGCAGTTTGCATCTAACCAACCTGTGATCACTTCCTGTATTGAAGTTATTGAGAACGCTGCAATCCTGAATAAGATGCTTTTTGTTTGTTAAGATGTAGTCGATTTCACTTGTTGAGCCATTTGCACAGCGCCATGTCCATTTTCTTTGTGGCTTTTTCTTGAAAAATGAATTCATGATATACAACTGTTCACATTCTGCAAACTCAATCAATCTGTTTCCTCTTTCATTTCGCACACCATATCCATGATTTCTTACTGATAACTCACCTTTCTCTTTTTCCCCAATTCTAGCATTCCAGTCTCCCATTATTAATTTTATGTAGCATTTTCCCTTTTGATGCATTGAAGCTACTTCTTCATAGAAATCCTCAACTTCTTCATCAGTATAGCTTACTGTTGGTGCATAAACTTGGGTAATTTGCAGCTTGTATCTTCTGGACACTTGTATTACTAACCTTGCAACTCTATCTGATGCACTATCATATTCTACGATGCGATTCTTCCACCTTTTATGAATCAGAAATCCTACACCGCTTGTTCTTCCATCTTCTGTGCCTCTGTAGTATAATACATGTCCGCTGGCAAGATCTATCTTCTCTTCTCCTTTTCTTCTTACTTCACATAATCCTAAGATGTCCCAGTTGATTCTTTCTAATTCTTCCTCAAGTTCCTGAAAACGATTTTCTGAAGATAGGGATCATCCATTATACGTAGCCAAGGTCATAAACTTATGGCAGCCTAGCCGAGTCCGGTTATTCTTAGCACCCTCTGTCTTCATGTCTTTCTGATCACTGCCGTAACCAGGAACATTCAGACCGCCGGGAATTAAGGGCCGTGATTTATTTTGTGAATTCATGGTAAAATAAGGGGGGTAGGTGGCCAAATTCCTCCACGCTGGCCAAGCGGGTTGGAGGAAGCCCATCCGCGTTCGTTCCCCATGCACTAGGCAAGGGTACTAACAGGCTGTACCGGTGGAAGGTGCGGATTGGACATTAAGTCTCCGCTTCCAGTCGATTCCTTTAAGTCCTCCTCGAAGGCAATTAAAGGGTCTTCTCCTGGTTAATAAGCAGAGGCTATTAAACAGCCCTTTGATTATATATATATATACATATATTTAAAATTTTAAAATGGAAAAAAAATAATTAAAAACAAATTTATGTTCTATTATTAATCAGATTAAATTTTTTAATAACTTGATGCAGGGTGAAACCTCCAGTAACTGACACCTTTAAAGGTTATTGCTTGTTCAAATCACTATTACAGAATTTTAAATCCAGTTTATACTTTTTTTTTTTTTTTTTTTTTGAAATGATAGTAGAGATTAGGGTTTGACCGAATACCGAATAGTTGATTCGGTATTCGGTGGTTCGGCATGTAAACCGAATATTCGGCTTCGGCCGAATAATTGCAGATAAGTATTTTCTTAGAAGTAGAAGAATTATCTTTTATTTTGCAGTAGAATAGGCTAAACAATGAGTTTCAATATTACGTGCATGAGTTCAGAGTTCAGCTGCACTACAAAAAACAAGTCAAAGGCCATTTTTTATTTAAAAATAACTTTTTCCTTCCTAAAATAGTGTACATAGGTGTGAAATCAAAACAACTGTCTACAAAAGAGAAAAAAAAAAGTAAGGAAGAGGCACATCTTTCCCTTATCATTTAATTTTATTTACTTCTACATTAGTTTTTTAATTTAAATTTATTTAATGTGCATTTTCTTTAATATACACATCAAATAAGTGTATCAGAGTTCATACCTGTATATCTAAGGTGTATATTAAAGAAAATACACACATCAAAGTATACCCCTATAGCTTTTATAATCATTATATCAAAAATCACTCAAATTTCTTATCTTCACCACCGCAATATTAAAATATTCATCAAAATATATAAATATTCTATCAATAATTTGACAGAAAATAGTTAAATGTACAAATTGATATAATACTTTTTGTATTTTGAGAACATTCCTATTCAATATGTTTATAATTACACTTAGACAATCAGTAAATCAGCTTAATGACAACATTGTTTCTTATTATTTGAATGAACTTTTCTTTTTCTGATAATCCTTATCCTTAATAATACCCTGTATAGTTTAACATTTTCATAGGTTATTTTTGGGTATTGACTAGTGATAAAATAATAAAAAATAAGTGATGGGTTAATGAATTTGTGAGAGGAAAGTTGTTAAATTTTTTTTGTGTAATTAGATTTTTGAATAACAATGTAACTGAATTAAATTATTGAGAATTTAATTTCTATTAAAACTCATTAAAAAAGGTAATATATGCAAAAATGAGTAATAAAAAGTTTCAAGTATTCGGTTGCCGAATACCGAAGCTTCGGTATACACTTCGACCGAAGCTTCGGTATTCAGCAAAATTGCTGCTTCGGTCAATCCCTAGTAGAGATTACATTTAAAAATTACTGTTGACAAAATTTTCAGAAAAAATACATTGTATTAAAAAATAATTTTTTTCACAAATATGGTGAATAACTCCAGTAACTGACACAAACCCCATTTTGAAAAACCAACAACTGACACGAAGGGAACCAGTGTTTGACACTTTATTTGCAAAGATAGAAAAGGAAAGTTATTTTTATTTTAAGTAATTTATGCTTTAAAAATACTTTAATCTTTATTATTAAAGCAATTTATAATATTATTAAACCTTATTTATATTTGATACTATACTACAGATGTATGTTTCTATTTTTCCATGTTTTAAGTTAATGCAAATGTCCAATAACTGACATTTATGAACCACCTGTAACTGACAAATGGTGTCAGCCTTGGTAGTACAACTTAAATTTTAATGCTGTTGACTACAAGATAAATTATTATTATTATTATTATTTTTTTTTTAACAGTTCAAATAATAGATTTCCACTTTCTTTAATATTACCAAAATTAAGTCCTCTGTCAGGGACTGGTGAAATGTAGTTACTGGAACCAATAACTGATATCCCCCATTAAGTTAAATTAAATAACTATAAACTAGAAATCATGGTCCTAATATATCATAGGAGATCTTTTAGCTGATTTCTACAAGTATAAGTGTAAGAAGAAGTTTAGGATGGTTGCTTTATAAATAGATTAAAAAAAAGAACTACCTTAATTTTAGAAATAAGATGGATTGGATACCCAAAATGGTACTTTTTGTGTTCTCAAAAGTTTCTTCCTCATTAAATAGGATATTTTTGGCCTACTAGTGGTGAATAAATTGACTCCAAAATAAAAATAAATGTCTTAAGTTACCACTAGATAAATTTACTTTGCAGAATTTTACAAGAAAATGCTTATTTGAGTTATGCAATTAAGAATGAATATGACTTTATAAATATGATTAGAGAAAAAAATCGCAAAAAATGAAAGAAAATTCTTATCTGGAATTTATCTGGCAAGATATATCGCAATATTCTGTGGAATTTTAGCAATATTCAGCGAGATATCCCGAACTATTTGGCCGAATACCTACGGCTAAAGCATTTGGCCAAGCCTTCAGTATTCAGCAAACGGGCCGAATATTCGTCCCATCCCTAGTTTAAAAGATTGAGAAGAGAAGTTTTGAATCAATTAGTTCTATAAAATTCTGTTTTTACTTTTTAAGTATGGAACCTTAAAAATTCCAGAGTGAATTGTTTCCTAAAAAAGCCCACTCTAGTACGTCATTGAATATTTCACTGAACTTAATTTATTATTTCATCCTGTTTCTTTGCACTATTTACAATAATAAGAGTATTTTTAAATACCTGAAGACAGGGTTGCCAGCTTTTAGACAGGCCAAAAAAAGCCGGCCGGCTTTTTTTGGTTTTAACCGCTTAAAAAAAGCCGGCTTTTATTTTTAAAAGTTGGTTTACAGCTAATTCGTTTTAAATTTCGATCAATTGATTTTTAATACAATTAAAAATATTTTCTACTAAAAAAATTATTAATTTTTGTCAAACAAGTCTTTATAACTTCTGGAAGGCAACTGTGAAGGCAATTATGTGTGGAAAAAAATTATAAATATTGAAAAGAATATAAGTTAGACTCCAAATTGGTGTTTTGAAATTACATATTATACCGCTACACGTATACTACACATTTTAAAGATTATATTTAATTAAACAATGACAAAATGTAGCACACCATGGAAATTCTGGAAACATTCTTATGTGTCCATATGGAGAGATAAAGTTATAAATGTTAAAAGAGAAATTAGAAAGGATATAATATTTGAGGAGAGTTTGGTACATAAGTGCTTAAAAAATGGAGTATTTAAACAAGAAAAAAATAAAGTCTCTAAATAAAATTTTGAAAAGCTTGTTGCTAAGCATATTCATGCATATGCTATTCATAATGTTTTTAGTAGTGAGAAATGGTGTTTTTATTAAATGACTATGTACTTATAATTTTATATGTTTACTACAAATAAAATAAGACTTGTATATTAATAGGTCTTAAAATTAAGTAATAAAACATGTAACTAAGTAACCATTGTCCTGTGTAATTTTATAAAGCAGTCAAAATTGGGGGGGGGGGGGGGGGGGAGGTCAGTGTAAGCAGATAAAGCAGTTGGTATGGCCCTTTTAAAATTTAGCTGACATATTTGCTATTTGGACTACAAATCACCAGCAAAACTAGTTTTATTCCAGTATATATAGTCTTTATAATTGAGAAATTGGGTTACTTATTTAACTCTAAATCAATTAAATGTCCTTAAAACTATGGTCATTCCATGTCAAATCATCCAGCAATTTTACAAAATGTCACCCACCATCTCAGATTTTGACGAAACTTGGAACATGAAAACATACATGTATAAGATGCTACCACATGAAATTTTAATTGAATCCAATTAAAATATTTCAAATTATAAGCATCTGAACGTGTGACACTTTTCTTTTTCTATGGACATTTTTAAAGTGTTTATTTTCTGTATGGTTCTACAAAAAACTTCATAACTCTTTACCAAATAATTAAAATGGTTAAATTTTTTGGCGGAACTTTCTTTATATTATTTATTTTATAAAGTAATACCAATTTTTATTTTCTTTTTACAACAAATATATTTTTTTAATTTTTGAACTTTTGAATACCCATATAAAATTGACATTTCATATATGAATTTCACAAAAATATTTTTAGATGTGCTACCCATTTTATTTTGCTAAATATTTTTTTATGAGCTCTTTATTAGTCAATCTTTTCTCAATAAAAAAATTAAAGAGGTGTTTTTTGAAAAACTTGAGAAAAAAATTTTTCTTTGAGATTTTTTGAATATTCATATAAAATTGACACTTCATGTATGAATTTCAAAAGAAAAAATATTTTTAGATGTACCACCCATTTTATTTTGTTAAATATTTTTTATGAGCTATTTATTAGTCAATCTTTTCTCAAAAATAAATAAATAAATAAATAAAGAGGTGTTTTTTGAAAAAGTTGAGAAAAAAAAATTTCTTAGATTTTTTTTATATGCATGTATTTTGAAGACATATAAAGAAATAATCTAGCATAAAGATGATCTGGAGACTGATAAACTTTATTAATATTCAATCAACTCGTAAATTCTGGACGCCCCTCCCCTTACATTCCAAATATTCATGAGATACATATTTAGATAGATTTTTCAATATCCTGTCAAAATAAACATAAGTGCCATATTTTTCTAACTAATGCTAGATTTAAACATTTATTTTTTGGGAGGGGGGGGGGGGTGGCATCTTGACAGTTTTTGTCAAAATAGTTTTCAATTATTAATATATGATATTATAAGAGGATTGACTTTTAAAACTAACATAAAGTCTTTTAACTTCATAAACAGAAATAAAATTATTATAAATAAATTAAGTAGAATTAGTAGCAATTCAAGGTAAAAATAATGAAGTTATTAAAAAAGCAAATGAATAAAGATTTATTTTGATAAATTTTGTGTATAATTTAATAATATGTTACATAAAATTCTAATTTCTATATCCTGTAATAAAATCATACTTTTTTTTTCTTTGTTACTGATATAATATATACATACAAAATTATTGCTTTTTATAAATGCTCCACTTACGATTGATTGTTTCAGTAGATTCTTTTGAAAGAGCATATGGCTGTCCTGTTGCAGTAGTCAATTCAGTGCTACTATAATACAGTAGAAGATCTTTATAATGGAAACCTAAAAACGCAAGGTTGTGCGTTATATAGAATTTTGCGTTATATGGATCACATCATTAAATTCACCTTCTAAACATGGCCAAATATGTCTGAAACATATCAAAATACATTAGAATGTGTTTTATACTGTATTCCTTGTTACCAAGAGTTATCCAAATTATAATTGTTTGAATAATATAGTTCTGACATTGTTAAATTTACTTTATAAACATGATCCAAATATAACTGACACAACCATCCCTTATGTTAAACGTTTTCAAAAATATTTATAGTAATAATAGCATTTTTTTCAGTAAAAAGGTCTTAAATTAGAAGATAAAGTTGAACTAATGTGTCAAATTTAGTCCTCTAGAGAGTAGCAATATTTTACAATGTGAAAATGCAGGTGCTTTTTAACTGCAAAAATCATTGTTTACATCTGAGAAGTTGTGCGTTATATGGAGAATTGCGTTATAAAGATCTTCTACTGTTGAAGGTCTTGGCACATTGCAATAATCAATATTTGGCCGGCAAAATGAAGTGGAAGGCCCGTTGGGATGCATAAACTTTATATTTGCATCTTTTTCATCATAATCTATGCTCTGAATAATCTCAATATACCAGTGATTATTTAAGTTTTTATTACTTTATTTTTATTTCATTTTGAAGACTATAGGTGAAACAAAACTTAAACTATAAATTTATATTTTCCACATTTTTTAAAGAAGATGCAAAGCTTAGATTGTTTGAATAATCAGTTTATACTTACTGGTTGTTTTTCACTTAGTATAATGGAAATTTTATTTGAATACATAGCGGAAGTTAATTTGGCACAGATGTCATATACACAATTTTTTTCGCGTCACAGATATTGGCGCGATTTTTTTCCTATGCCAATTTGGCGAAAACATCAACAGCATAAACAACAACATCCGGGTTACCATATCAAGCAAAATAACGACACTTTGGCACCAGTTAAGTACCCGTTGCGTATATGACTTTGGCGTCAGAAAAAAATCGCGCCAATATAGGGCGTATATGACATCTGTGCCGTTAACTTTCTGTAACAGAAATATGAATTTTATACTTTAATTTATTTAAATAACATTAAAAAATGTTTTTAGAAACAAAATTATAGTTTAATTATAATATTTGTTTATTATTATTACACGTATTTTTGAAGAATTTTGAACTTTAACAATACTTTAGATATATTCTGTAAAATTAACAAAAAAATTTTTTTCTCAAGAATTTAAAAAAACACCTTTCTAATTTTTTTATTATTAAATGGTTTCCTTTTAAACTATATACATAAAAAAAATCAGCGAAATCAAATGGGTAGCACATGTAAAAAAAAAAATGAATTACATATTTTCATATTTTTCTTAACTCCTTAGATAAAATATTTTTTAAAAACAATATTCGAGTTCTAAAAAGTTTTATAAACCATTCTTTTAATAAAATACATTATTAAGAATCTCTAAAAAAATATATAGCTAATTTTATTAATAATATTTAGAAAAATGAGCATTTTTATCCAACATTACATGTGTAACGGAAGATCATTTTCTGCAAAAAATTGAGTGAGAGGGGTATTTTTAAATGCTTGTAACTCATGAAAAAATTATTATTTTAAACTGAAATTTCGTGTAACAGCATATCTTTAGACATTGTTTTTGTGTTTAAAATTTCATAGAAATCTGTGACAGTGGGTGACATGGAATGACCCACTAATTAAAAACACTTTTAAAAAATGTAGTTTATAATTACAGTGCTTCGTTGTATAAAAGCCAGTTATGGCCAAAAAAGGCCAATTTTGGCCAAAAAAAGCCGGTTAAAACCAATAAAAGCCACCGGCGTGGCTTTTTTAAATTTTAGCCGGCTTTTTTGCAACCCTGCCTGAAGAGTGTTTATTTAGTTCTTAAAGTATTTTTAATCTAATAATACAGAATATTGACAAAACAATCTTCATTTTCACAGCGTGTCTTCTGGCAACATGTGTAATACACAATACAACATGTTATAATGTTGTACATCAATTTTTAAAAGTTTTTATTTGTTAAACAATTAATAAATTGTGAATAAAATGCCTTAATTTTCAGCTGATTGTGCCATGTGCGACTCAGCTGGTGACTAAGATTGCCAGATTATGTTGTTTATTCGTAAGTCGCATGTTCTACAGGTTTATTGTGCGATGTATGCTTCAACTTTTCCAATTTCATCCATTTTAAAAAAAGCATTTTTCTACTTTTAAAATTTCATGGATCAATCAAATTTCATCAATCTATCGTTTTAATTTGGTTTTAAACTTTGACTTTTGATGTTCTTTGAGCCACAAAAGTAAAATGTGACTGCAATATTAATTAAACAGTGTTTTTCAAATAATATTAATGCAAATTTAGCTGTAAAATAACAGTTATTTAATAATGTGTTTTTAAGAATTTTTTTTTAAAGAAGACATTATTGGCAGTTGGCACACACGACATTATTGTTCAATAGGATGGGAAAAATAACGGTAGTTTGTTAAAACAAAACTATGTCATCAGAAAGTTTCTGTTTTTTAAAAGAGAAATTTCTCAACCCCACCAGGGTTGCAAAAAAGACGGCTAAAATTAAAAAAAGCCACGCCGGTGGCTTTTATTGGTTTTAACCGGCTTTTTTTGGCCAAAATTGGCCTTTTTTGGCCAAAATTGGCTTTTATACAGTGAAGCATTTTAACTATAGACTACACATTTTAAAGTGTTTTTAATTAGTTTTAATGTCATTTTTAACTGATTTAGAATATAATAAGTAACCCAATTTCTCAATAATGAAGCCATAATACTGGGGAGGGGAGGGGGGGATTAGATGGAGCTGCTAGACTTTTGAAGTGAGAATTGGAAATATGTCAGCTAAATTTTAAAAGAGTCATACCAACTGCTTTATCTGGTTTACACTGTCCTTTTACCCCCGACTCCACTTTTTTTATTCCATTTTTACTGCTTTATAAAATTAAAGAGGACAATGATTACTAAGTTACATGATTTATTACTTAAGGAATATTAAAAGCTATTAATATACATACAAGTCTTTATTTCTCGTTAACATTTAAAATCATACATAATCACAATAAAAACAACATTTCTTACTATTAAAAACAATATAAGGAACAGCATATGCATGAATATGCACACTTTTAAATAGCAACAAATTTTTCAAAATTTTATTTAGAGAACGTATTTTTGTTTCTATTGTTTAATTGCTCGATTTATTTTTATACACTCATGTACCAAACTCTCCTTAAACATTATACCCTTACTAATTAATTTCTTTTTTAATATTTATAAGATAATCCTTCGTTCTCTCCATACAGACTCTTAAGAATGTTTCCGTCTCGATGGGCCTCATTTTGTTATTGTTTAATGAAATGTAATCTTTAAAATGTGTAGCATATGTGAGGCTATGTAATAGGAATTTTAAAACACCAGTTTAAAGTCTAATTTATATTCTTTTCAATAGTATATATATTAGATATAATGCCTTTACTGTTGCCTTGTAGCAGTTATAAAGATTTATTTGACAAAATTTAATAGAAATTTGTAATTCTTTTAGTAGAAAATATTTATAAGTGTATAAAAAAATAATGAATCCATATTTAACACAAATTAACTGTAAACCAACCTTTAATAATTAAAGCCGGCTTTTTTTAAGTGGCTAAAACCAAAAAAAGCCGGCCGGCTTTTTTTGGCCTGGCTAAAAGCCGGCAACCCTGAACCCCACTGGTAACCTTTAAAAACAAGGTAAAAAAAAAGGTACTTTTCGGTTAGCCAGGCACCAGTGCTATATATACTTATTTGTATATATATATGTCAGGGGTCGATCTAGACAAAATTTAGGGCCTATTTAGGGCCCCTTCACAAAAATAAATTTAATAAAATGGGCCTCTTCACAAAAATAAATTTAATAAAATGGGCCCCTTCACAAAAATAAATTTAATAAAATGGGCCCCTTCACAAAAATAAACTTAATAAAACAGGCCCCTTCACAAAATTCCTTTTAATAAAATAAGACCCTCTACGTAACATTCTTTTTCATAAAAACTGTTTTAAAATGTGTAATTTGTAAATACAACCACGTCACGAAAAACAAAAACTTTAGCAAAGGGATTTAAAGAATGTTTTTGTTCATAAATTCTTCGTTCGAATTTTAGTAACTGGATTTCAACTTTCGTTACAAAATTTTATTTTTCACAAAAATATAATAAAATTCACAAAAATAACTTCTACTTTTCACAAAATGGGCCCCAAGAATAAAAATCTGCATCGACCCCTGTATGTATACGTATATGGCGCCCAGCTAACCGAAAAGTACCAAAAAAATATATATATATACAAGATGCATTTAAAAAACCTTCATTCTCAAGGAAGAAAGATTAATTCAATTCTGCAAAATTAATGTGCATTAATGTACCATTTTTTCCCCTGTAATTAAGCTAACATCAATTAAAAAACATATAGCCTTAGCATTGAGGAATTCGTCAAGGTTAAACATCTTAAATTCAGGTCAGAGCAGAGTAAAAACGCAGTGTAAGAAGCTATTACCAGCTTATTAAAAGTTGAAGACAAGTTGAACTTTTCATACTTTTATTTAAAATCACAAAAACAGACATCACTGCTTCGGTGCCGAGAAACTTAAAAGTCATTAAATATTTAAAAAAAAACAGGGTAACTAAGATAGACATACTCTCAAATAGTAACAATATGTTGCTTAAACGTTGAACAATTAAATTATTTCCAAATGAAAAACAGCCATCTCTTATATCACAACCACACAATATATACACAGAGTTAAAACATTATGTCACACTCACACCACACATTTGCGAAAAATTCGCATAAAGCAAGATCTTGGAAATAATCAGTAACATAAGAAAAACTCCCCACATTCAGCCGTATGCGAAAACTGCATAGTATGCGAAGTGACTGACTAAAAAGCAGAAAAACCGGCAATGTGTGGATGCAAGCGATTTTTGCTCGGGATGAGGTATTGGCAGGAGGATTAAAAATAACGTTAAGCCATTCTTAACATGCGAAAAACTCGCATGCCTGCCTATTAAGCATCAGATTCCAGAATAGCCATTGATGAAAAAATATTAAAATGAACCTTCAACGGATGCATTGCAAACCAAAATTCAAACAATAAACTCACCTCGAAGCTGAAGTTCAAATAGTCTGGAAAAGATAGATTCAAATTAATCGTTGAAACAACGATCACATGTTATTCCTTTAGTTTTATTAAAAAAAAAATATTCAAAACGGATTAAATTAGTGGTCGAAGCAAGATCGACCGTCATTTAGTGTCTCTTCAAAACAAAGTTCCTGATACAAAAGCCTCGAATTACCATAATAATGAAATAAAAATTGCCTACTCTTGGTACTGGGAAAAGAAAAGAAAAAAGCCAAATGCACCTGAATATAGAATTTTTTAATATTTATGTAATATATATATTATATGTGTATATATTTATATGTATGTTTACATGTTTTATAATGTTATAATATATTTATGTGTCAAATTTACTTATTACTATTTATAACTTATATATTGTAAATTAATAATAGTTCCTTTATTTATTTTTGCAGCAGTATATTTTGAAAATTAAAATAAGCATGGCTTCATCAGCTAAAAAGCGGACTAGGGGAAGCAAAGGTAAGCTTAAAAAGAAAAAAAAAAATACTATTATCATATTTTTTTACCTTAGTTTTGTTTAAATAACAACTGCAGAAATCGGTGAAAATCACAATTTATATTCATTTAAAATATCATTGTACAATAGGATGGAATGAAAAAAATTAATTTTTTAAAATTAAAAACAGGTAGGAGCCAAAAGTTGCCTTTACACTAGTACATCAACAGCGTGTAATTTTATTGCTGAAAAAAAGTGCCTTGAGTCTGCAATTTTGGTCCAAAGGTTGAAATTTTTGGGTAAAATTTTACATTTTTTCATAAAAAAAAAAAAAAAAAAAAAAAAAATTCCTGTAGAGGATAAAAAAATAAATTCCTGTTATTTAAAAGTGTTACTTAAACATTTATTATTAATGACTTAACATATTTAAACAATACAACAATATCTTTATTCTGTATAACTGGAGCAAAACTGAGAACTTTTGGTAAAAAAAAGGCGTTACCACTCTATTGTGTCATACAACTAATTGTTTAGAATGCAGCTCTTACATAGTTGCTTTCAAAACTACCCAGGAGGTACCACATGGTGGTGACTGCATTTAATGTCACAACCATTGCATAGCTCAACCACCCTACCATCTGAACCCAGTGTTTTATTTATACATTGAATTGTGATTTTTTATCAAAGATTGGCATAAGTTTTCTATGTATCAACCTAGGCCAGTTCTTCTTTGTATCCACAGACTTTGGATGCTGCTGCTGTGATCTCCTTCATGTATTTTTTTACTGCTTGTGTAAGAGAAGGCAAACAATGTCATGCAGTGGGGATGATATTAAAGTAATCTATTCAGCCGTCTATTATCTTCACCAAGATTGCACCTGTAAATGCATATTGATTAGGGGTTCTATTACCGTAAAAATTTTCCAATGAATTAGATTTATAGAATTATCTGCTTCAAAGATGATTGCTGATATTTCAGATTTGCTCATGCCATCATTTACTCTCATCTTTCAACTATTATGTGCTGAGCAGCTAGCTGTTTAATGTGATGGCGATCGTCAGAGAGCATTGGAATCAGAATTGCCTCTGTGTATGCAAAGCAACCATTGTCCTCAAGATGAAAATAAGCAGTCGTCACTCGGCGATTAAACATAAAAAAACTGGCGGTTTAAAATATGGAAAGTACCAACCAAATGCAGGATTTTGTCAAAGAATCGCGGAAAAAAACATGAAATTTGTCAAAAGATCGCGAAAAAATGCACATTTCGTCATAGGATTACGAAAAAAACGTAGATTTCGTCAAAGGGTCTTGACAAAACCCAAATATCATCAAAAAATCCCAAAAGAAAAATGTGAATTTCGTCAACGAATCACGAAAAAAAAAATCGCAAATTTCGCCCCCCCAAGAATTGCACCCCCCCCCCCCCCCCCCCGCGCACATTTCGTCAAAGGACTGCAGAAAAACCAGAAATTCGTCAAAGGATTGCTAAGAAACCCAAATTTTGTCAAATGATCGCGGGGAAAATGCAAATGTCGTCAATAATAGTGGAAAAAACACGAATATTGTCAAAGAATCGCAAAAAAAACCCCACGAATTTTGTCTCCAAGAATTGCGAAAAAAATGTGAATTTTGTCAAAATATTGCGAAAAAACACACATTTCGTCAAAGAATCGCAAAAATGAACTCAAATTTCGTCAAGCAATTGTGAATTTTGTCAAAAAAATTGCTAAAAATATGCACATTTTGTCAAAGGATCGCGAAAGAAACGCAAACATTGCCAATAGATCGCAGAAAAACGAGAATTTCATTAAAGGATAGTGGAAAAAACACATAATTAGTACCAGGAGGACGCCCCCCTTCACCCGGCCTTTAAATTTCAGAAAATTTGTTGTAAATTTCAGATTTTTTGAAACACACCTGCTAGTCAGTGGATAAACATACCGTCTATTTTTTTAATTGTCAGATCTTAATTCTAAACAAATAATTTTAAAAAAGGAGGAGGAGTACTCATGTCGTTAGCTACACAAGTACAAGCATAGTGGGCCTAAGCATGTTGCATATAACTGCTGTTAACTTAATTTAAAATAGATTGGAAATTAGTGTCTCAAGTTTATTCAAAACAATGTGAATTAAAATATTTTTATTTAGTACATAAATTACTTATTTACTCTAAACTCATATTTTTTAAATTAAATATTCAGTGACATAAATGTACTTACTGGCAACTAAAGAAATTATTCTCACTAGCCAGTAACTGGCTACTAAGCAAAATTTCTTATTTTCATCTTTACATTGTCCTAAATAACCTTTTTTTAGTATTTGTTTTATTCCGTTTTTTTGTGTCGTTTATTAGCCAAGTAATTTCCCTTGAGTTAGATCCCTTCTTTAGCTGTGGATTACATTCGATGGCAAACTATCCTGGGGCCAAACTTGAGTAGAGACTCTGATAGGCATTGAGTGCTCATTTAAAGGCAGAGAATTCTGTTCGTTGTTGACATCCATTCTGCGAGGGACATGTTTAGAATGAACCATTACAATGGATTGTATGCATCTCCAAGTCCAGTGAATTTCGTTTGCATCATTTATTAGACAAGATTTTTGGCAAAAATTCGATTCTAACCCACAGGGATTGGCCGGACCAATAGGAAAATCTTTGTTCACGTACCATTCCCTTCTTATTTCAATTTTTTAAGCCGTAGAGAGTAATTTTGAAACATTATTTCCTAAAATCGAGAAAAGGGTACTCAGCACAGACCAGAAATACCTCTAGACATTTGCAGAGTTATTTCATCAAGATATTGCTCAGAAGAACTAGCAAATAGGAACCCAAGAAACTTGTACTACGCAAGATGGTTCACAAAGGTAAATAAAATTTTTCGCCTTTATATAAGTACTGATTGACCATCAGAATCTGTAGGTTCACTCATAAAGTATGTAATCCAAGTTTATGCCGCAGGATGGTTTACACCAAATGTAATCCACATCTAAAAACTTATCAGAAATTACTCAGATAAATATCACAGAAAACAGCATAAAACAAATACTAAAAAAAATTATTTAGGAGAATGGTTGCTTTGCACATCAAGAGCAAATTCTTATTGCAATGCTCTCTGACAATCTCCATCACATTAAACAGCAAGCTTCTCAGCATATAAAAAATGCAAGAGGTAGAGTAAATGATGGCGTACTCAAAGATAAGAGTTATAAGAACGGAACTCCCAATTAGGGCTGGACAATATATCGATAAAATCGGTATAAATTATAAATTGTGATGACGATATCAAAAAATTCTATACAACGGTACATCACGATTCTCGTAATCGTGATGTAAACCGCGATTATCGTAATCGTGATGTAAACCACGATTATCATAATCGTGGTGTAAACCGCGATTATCATAATCGTGATGTAAACCGCGATTATCATAATCGTGATGCAAACCACGATTATCATAATCGTGATGCAAACCACGATTATCATACTTTTTCATTAAACTGCAATCGGTGCTTTTTCAACTTCGAGTACTCAAAATTCTACCATTCTAAACCGCAGGTTATTACGATGATCATGATACTAATGGAGTAGCTTCTCCCTGCCTAAACCATGATGATTCCTGCCTAAAGCATGATGACATTAAATACCCAATAATCGGTTTCGATTATCATGATACGTCTCACCCTAAACCATGATCACTTCTCAAGATTCTCCCAGCTTCAACCATGATATTAACCGAACCCTCAGTTTTCGATAAGCATGATACTATCATAGTATTACGCTGTGATTTCTCTCAGCGTAAACGGTTTTTCAAAAGGGGAAAAAGTGATAGTTTCGGTGTTCAGATGACGGGCGATAAATATTATACAGCTGGTTTTTCTTATGCAGTTGCCGACAGCAAATGATATTGGTTTTTTTTTTTTTTTTTTTTCAATCTCGTATATAGATTTCAGCGGTTTTGAATGAATATTTGTTCGCTGTTAATGAGCAATATGTGAATCAGGGAGATAAATAAATTAAATATTACATTTTATTTGCAACAGTGGATTTAATTGGACAAATGAAATAATACTTCCATAGCAAAATATATTAATGTTTATTCCAGGTTCTTTTTTTATGCAGATATTTTTACTTCTCTGAAGACCGTTTTTTTTTTCTCCTGGTAGTTTCTTTTAAAAATTGACATATGTGAGTATTTGGTATTTACTGCCTCTGTCATTGTTTGTTTGTGGGGAGTGGGGGAGAATATTTAGATGTCAATATTTATTTAATGTCACTAGAATTCAAAATAACAAACAGGGCAGAAAAATTAAGCAGTTAAAGTTTGTGTACTGACAATCAAAAGAGGAGAGACGTAAACTGTTCGGTGTGTGTGTGTGTGTGTGGGGGGGGGGGGGGGGATTAGTTTTTTTTTTATTCATTTAGCGGACATTGGTCGAAACGCAGGGGATCCTCATCCAAGTTCCCCGATAGAACAAGCATAAGAAATAGTCTTAAAGGTTGAGAAAAAAAGATATTTTTTAATTCAGAATTTTTAAGTTTAAATTCTTAGGGATATTCTCAAAAAAAATATTATTTCACTCAAAAATTTCTAGCACATTCACGGATTTTTTAAATGTAATAGCAAGAAATTAGTTGAAAGGGACAGTAACTCATTAAAATCCTTATCCGCTATTGCATAAAGTTATTTAACCCTTTGCACTCTGTTGTCGCCACTGTGGGGACACCATGTTTCCTTTCAAAATTTGTTTTTGGCACCTGTAAAAAGGATAATAAAATTTCCTTACTTAACCTTAGCATTTTTGAAATTGTGTACTTGAAGGAAACTTCTTTTATAAAAGTGGTGCCGACCAAATAAAATTTGACACCGGAGTCCAAAGGGTTAATTATTGCGGTTCATGTACACAGCATACATGGACGATGGAAGAACGAAATTAAGGGGAAGGTAAATTTTGAAACACATTTGATTATGATTCGCAGATCACGCAGAGTTTTATTTTTTCTTTAAAAAAAAAAAAAAAAAATGGAGAATATAAAAATGAAATAAAATAAACTAAGAGTTTTTGTCGGGGACGCCGACGCATAGTAAGACAATTTTAAGCATAACAGCACAACAGCAATATAAATATTATTTAACAATTATAAAATATAAACAATTCAAAAATTGACTTTAATCAAGCTATTATTTTTTTCTCTGTTAACGATTTTTTTTTTTAGTTCTTTTACTTTCTACTATCTTTACAAGAAGAAAGTATTGGATTCATGAAAATTTTGTCATCCGGGTTTCGACCGATTTATATGTTTAGAAAGTCTTGAACATTATTTGACTATTTTTAAAAAACTTTGCCTCTTTGTAACACAAATTTTGTAGGCGCTCTATCTCAAGAACTAATGCACGGAATTTAACAAAATTTTAGATTCTTTTATATCTCGTTATAAATTAGTGTAAATTACTTGACAGGTAGGTGCATTTTTTACGATATCCGCAATAACTTTACCTCAAAAACTAATGCACGGATTTTTGTCAAATTTCAAATTCAGTTATACCTTGTAAATTGGTGCTGATTAGTTCTTGGTGTAAATGGCCCAACAGGCGGAGCTACTATGCTGAGTTTTCACGATTTTCGCAATAGCTCTGTCTAAGAAACTAATGCGCTGATATTTATCAAACTTCAGATTCAGTTAGACTTAGACGTAAACATAAATTTTACTGATTAGTGTTTGGTGTTTATAGCCCATAAGTGGCGCTGTTATGCTGCATTTTTCAAAATTTCCGCTATAGCTTTTTCTCAAGAATTATCGCACGTATTTTCATAACATTTCAAATTCAGACAGACGTTGACATAACTTGTTGCTGATTAAGTGTTAGTGTTAATCATCCAATAGGTGGCGCTGCTATGCTGAATTTTCCACAGTTTTAGCGATATCTGTATCTCAAAAACTAATGTACGAATTTTAATCAAACACCTTATTCTGTTACGGTTTCACATAAGTAGATCCTTTTTAGTCTTGGGTGTATACTGTCCAACAGGTATTGCTTTTATGATTTTTAGATTAGGAATTTTGGTTACAGATATCTAATAAGGTTGGTGCTGAAATTCAATGATTTGTTTGAAAGATGCGATGCTTATATTTCCTTTTAAAGGCATACAATTTAGTGCACCTATATCTTTAGAATATTCATGATGGGCATAGATTGTTATTTAATTTTGCCTCTGTGATAGCGAATTTTGAAGTAATAACACGTAGAAATAGAAGAAATTGTTGCCAATGGCACATCCTACTAGTTTCTTTTAGCATTTATTTATTTAGATTTGCTTATTTATACATAGTTTTTTATTAATCTATTTGAGAATGATATATATATATATTTTTTTTAATTTTAATCCTTAATAAAATATATAATGTACACTATATTGCCATTAATGACCGGCAATTTTCAATTTTAGACATTTTGTCGAATATTTAGAAATTTGTCAGATTCATTTGGAATTTCAGGATTAAAAAGAATAGGTATGACCTCATATTTAGCAATGTCGATTTTATAAGGGGGACAATTAGGGGGGCAACAAAAAATCAAAGAAAAAAATAATACTTGGGATCACCCTGTAAAATAAAATGCACGAAATGATCTATCACTACAGAATAGAAATAAACAGACATTGTGCAATATGCGTATTCTTTTGTGTAAGAATAGCACGTATATTAATAGAGATATAGCGATTCATTTAAAAAATTTAAAAATTCTTGCATGTTTTTTGCTTATAACATACAGGGATTTCAACCAAATTTAACGCTGATTTCAGAAAAATTGACAAAATATAGTAGAAACAATATAGTGCAATTGGAATATAAACATATTAAATATTTTAGGAAATATGAGCAGTTGTATGAAATAATTTTTATCTGCGCATGCGCGAACGATAACAAGGATAATTTTACATAATTTAATAGTCAACTCTATGGAGCAACTTATTTAAAAAAATCTAGTCAAATATCGTAAAAATTCAGAAAGATATCGGCGTTAGAGTGAGCAAATTTTTAGTTGTTCTCTAAAAGCAGCTGAATGATAAGGGATTTTACACAAATTGTCATTTTTAATTAAAAATTTTTTTAAATTGTCATTTTTTATTTATGCTTTAGTTCTTCTCCGATAACCACCAGAACGAGCCTATACCATGATCATAAGAAGTATCAAAATCGGAGCATTTTTTCCAAATCTACTCGTTGATAGTCGCTAAATACTAACTTTTTTCTGAAAGTCAGTTAATAAAAAATGACAATTTGTGAAAAATCCCTTATGATTCAGCTGCTTTTAGAGAACAACTAAAAATTTGCTCACTCTAATGCCGATATCTTTCTGAATTTTTACGATATTTGACTAGATTTTTTTTTAGTAAGTTGCTCCATAGAGTTGACTATTAAATTATGTAAAATGATCCTTGCTATCGTTCGCGCATGCACAGATAAAAATTATTTCATACAACTGCCCATATTTCATAAAATATTTAATACATTTATATTCCAATTGCACTACATTGTTTCTACTATATTTTGTCAATTTTTCTGAAATCGACGTTAAATTTGGTTGAAAACCCTGTATGTTATAAGCAAAAAACATGCAAGATTTTTTTAATTTCTTTAAATAAATCGCTATATCTCTATTAATATACGTGCTATTCTTACACAAAAGAATACACATATTGCACAATGTATGTTTATTTATATTCGGTAGCGATAGATCATTTAGTGCATTTTATTTTACAGGGTGATCCCAAGTATTATTTTTTTTCTTTGATTTTTTGTTGGCCCCCTAATTGTCTCCCTTATCAAATCGACACTGCTAAATATGAGGTCTTACCTGTTCTTTTTAATCTTGAAATTCCAGAAGAATCTGACAAGTATATTTCTAAATATTCGACAAAATGTCTAAAATTGAAAATTGCCGGTCATTAATGGCAATATAGTGTATATTGAAGTTATACATATATTATAAATGTACATATATTTTTTTGTTCATATGTCTCAATATCGATATATCGGAATATCGTGATATAAAGCTGCCGATTTATCATGATATTTCATTTTAGACATCGCCCGGCCCTACTCCCAATCACTATGCATTAACTGGATGCAATTTTGGTAAAGATAATAGACGGCTGAATAGATTCCATTAATTCCACTGCATTACTCTGGCTTGCCTTATCATACACAAGCAGTAGAAATACATGTGAAGGAGTGTCACAGCAGCATCGTCCAATGTCTGTGGATACAAAGAAGAGATGGATTAGGTTGATACATAGAAAACTTATGCCAGTCTTTGATAAAAAAAAATCACAATTCAATGTATAAATAAAACATTATGCTCAGATGGAAGGGTGGTCGAGCTATGCTCTGTTGTGACATGAAATGCAGTCACCTCCACATGGTACCTCCTGGGTAGTTTTGAAAGCAACTACGTAAGAGCTATATTCTAAACAACACTTAGTTGTATGGCACAACAGAGTGACAATGCCTTTTTTTTACCAAAAGTTGTCAGTTTTGCACCAGTTATACAGAATAAAGATGTCGTTTAAATATATTAAGTCATTAATTAATAATAAAGTTTTAAATAATAACCATCTCTATAGGAATTTTTAAATTTTTTTGAAAAAAATGTCAAATTTTACCCATTATTTCGACTTTTGGATCAAAAGCGCAGACTGAAGGCATTTATTTTCAGTGGTAAAATTGTACACAATTGATGTACTAGTATAAAGGCAACTTTTGGCACCTACCCGTTTTTGATTTAAAAAAAAATAATTCTTTTCGCTCCACACAATTGTACAACTATGGCAGAAAGGCAAATCTAGTAATTCTGGAAAATGACTTCAAACAGATAGCGAGAATGGACAAGGGAATATCCCAAGGCTTCTTTATGTTACAAGCACTGAACGTACAGTGTTCAGTATCTGATAGAATATTTCTTCTTATATTCCATCAATAACAATTCAATTCCCTTTGATACTGATTTTTAAAGGATTGTAAAACATTTTAAGAAATTTAAGTTACATTCTTGTTTTACGCATAAGTTTTTTTATCCTCTAATTTGCGTTTAATTATAATTTTCATTTTGAGCACGATGCCAAAGACTGGTATAAAAATTGAACCTGTATCGTGTCCAGATTCAACCTCAGTCCGTCTCATCTCTAATGTTCACTGCACTTACAGTATTTGCAAAAGAAATCATGGAAGCAACCCTAAAACAACAAATAATTATTTTGAAAAAATTCAAACAAGCTTCCATTATTTCGTAAAAACTAATCCAGTTTCATTTCTCATATGTGCATCCTGTTTGAAAAATAAAAATTCTTACAGTTTTATAAAAAAGATTATGATTTGATGTTTATTGATAATGGATTATGAGAAAAAGGATTTATGATTTTAGTGAAGCTTGTTTAAAATCTAAAATTATTTTCTAATTTTAGCAAAACTACATCTTTTTGTTGACTTTAAACTTGTATTTTATTAAATAGCCAAATTCACAAATTTGTAGTTTCTAATTTTTCTCCAAAATTCAAAAATAAAAGTTTCTTTTTCTTTTAAATTTCAAATAATTGAAAAAATATAGCTTAAATGAATTTATATCATTTTTTTTTTTAATGCAGAATCTTTATTTAAAAAAACTTTGCTTTCATTTTTCTTACAGTAACTAATAGGCCTTGTGCTCTACTACTGTAACAATGTGTATTTAAAACATATTGGAAAGGGAAAAAATATTCAGTAAAGATGTTTGGGTTGTGCTGTGATGAATTCAGATTGTGGCCGGGCAGAAAAAGGGACATTTCCGTCTTTGGAGTATTGAAATTTCATCCTGGAAGATTTGGTATTTTATGATTATTAAAAGTCTAGTGTAGACGTTCAAGTCCTTGCAGATCTCCTTACCCTCTAGGAGCTACAGACATTCCTTTTGAAAAAAAAGTCTGAATTTTAATTCTCAACACTGGGCTTGAGCGCTACATCCTGTAAACTTGTGGACCATAGTTTAAGAATTGCAGCTCTAAATAATGATTTTTTATTTTTTTTTAATATAGAGAATGAATTAAATATGTCATTTTTGTTTTAGTTTATTTTCCTTTAATTACAAATTAAATATTGTTTCATAGCATCTGGCAAAAGAAAAAGAAAGCATAGTGGATCTGAAGATGAAGAACCTGGTATGTATCATGAAACATGTTTTTTATAATCAAAGAATTTAATGATGAGTTCTGTTTGACAATTTATATGTGATTTCAAAATACAGTCAGCCCCACTTAATTGGGTAACGGATAATTGCATACCCTGCTTATATGCATAGAATGCCATGGAACAGAAACGGTCCCCCATAAGGTTAATGTTAAATATACTCGTTTTATCGCATAACAATTCCCGGTTAATCGCATAAAATCTCCCCAATCTAGTAACCCGGATTTTGTGAATTCCCGTGAAGGCAGTGAATGAGAAAAAATTAAGAACATATATATTATATATATATATATGTATTTATTTTGTAATAATGGTTTGTTATCTTTAAAACTGAAGAACAAAAATCGTCGTAAAAGTTCTATAGACTTTATTCTCTTAATTCTTGGAAGTGCATGTGAGTGTTGATTTTGAACAGGTGTGATTTTGTTGTAAAGCTTGCCATACATATAGCGACTCAAGATGCTGGTGGTTCTTCTTTAACAATCCTGGAATTGGGGGGAAAATGCAATAGGGATGGTCAAGAGGATAAAAGAACAATATTTAGCACCGGAAATGGAGAAATGCAGTGTCCGAAATAGGAAAAAACAAACTTCTATAAAGGATTTTTGTAGGCTACAAATAAAACATAAATTCGCAAATAATGAAAAATATAATGAATTTATGCAGAAATTTATTTATTTTCAAAAGTATGATTATATATATCATTATATATAGAGTAATAATAAATTATTGATTAAAATTATTATTACAATCATTAATTTTCAAATTAATGTGTAAATTGTTATTGCCCATTAATATTCATCATATCTGTGGTATATAATCAAATTATAATCTATAACTCAATGCTC
Organism: Maratus speciosus; assembly: GCA_963932465.1. Lineage (NCBI taxonomy): Eukaryota > Metazoa > Arthropoda > Arachnida > Araneae > Salticidae > Maratus > Maratus speciosus. The sequence goes on from OZ010793.1 coordinate 208,205,797, forward strand.
GAAATGGAAAAATCCACAAACCGGAACGCTATTTCAAAATTGTCTTTTTATAAGTACAATAAAGTCTCAATTATCCGAGTCCCGCTTAACCGAGTTATTTTCTTCTGATGCACTGATAGTTTCTGTTATTATGAAACAGCCATTGTAAATGAAGTGTTAGAGGAAGAGGAAAGAGCAGTCGTAAAAAGTTAGAACTCTGATTTTCTGGTCAAAATGGGAAAGAAATGGCCATGATTTTCTTTTTTTTTTTTTTGAAAGAAAAAAAAAGTGAAATGGCCATAATTAATAAAAATAATAATAATATGGCCATTATTTTTTCTCATTCTGACCAGAAAATCAGAGTTCTAACTTTTTACGGCTGCTCTTTCATCTTCACCTAACACATAATTTATAATGGCTGTTTCATAATAACAAAAGCCATCAGTTCTTCAGAAGAAAATGATCTATTTCAAAGTATAAGTTCGATTGAAAAAAAAAAAAAAAAAAAAAAGCCATTTAATACTTTGCACAGAAAGAAGAGGCTACACCTGCAATTTTCTTGGCACTAACAGAATCATATAGCTGCCATTTTGTACGTTTTTGTTACCTCTAAAATTGAATACAAATTTTTGCCATATTTAATTGTTGACAATGGTTAGATTTTGGCGATTCAATTAGGCAAAATTTACTGGTAAGTTTTAGAGGTAAGGAAGAAAATCTTAGAAATTGGTAGCTAGGACTGGGCGATGTAGAAATTTCTTAAATCGATTTATCATCCATCTAACATCGCGATTTAGTGCTAAATCGCGATTTAACACCAATTTTACATTTTAGAATCTGGAAGCCTATTTTTTAATTTTTAGTAACAAAATACGGTCTTTATGTGCCCCCCCCCCCCCCACCAGTCTTTGTGTGTCGTGAACTCTGAATCTTGTTTACAAAATAAATAAATATCAATTCTTACTTAATCATCGTTTTCTTAAATCAGAAAGAATTGAGGCTCGATGTTTTTTTAAATCGGATCCTGCTAAATCGATTTAACACCAGCTTGCCTTGTTTTCCTTAAATCGGAAAAGCATCTTGCGATGTTTGCTTAAATCGGATCGGCCTAAATCGATTTAACACCAGCTTGCCTTGTTTTTCTTAAATCGGAAAGCATTGAGGCTTGCGATGTTTGCTTAAAATTGGATCCTCCTAAATCGATTTAACACCAGCTTGCCATGTAAGTGGTAGATGCCTCAAAATAGATAAATCGGTTTTCCGATGTTAGCTCTGAATCAGTATTTTGTTTTAAATCGATTTAAAGCCAATTGCTAAATCGCAATTTAAGACAATGGCTAAATCACGATTTAAGACATTGGCTAAATCGCGATTTCCGATTTTAGATTAAATCGATTTAAGACCAATGGTTAAATCGGATTTCCGATGTAAGCTTTAAATCGATTTAAGAGTTAAATCGATTTAAGGCCCAGGCCTATTGGTAGCAATGCAGTAGTGTAATAATGCAGCAAAATTGACATTCAACAAACAAAGAACTATCAAGGGCTTTTGCAAATAAACAATTTCATTCCCCGTTTTTCTTTTTTTCTTTTTTTTCTAAGTAACGAAAATGTACATCATAGAAATGTTACTAGTACCATAAAAATCAATGAATTAAGTGAAAATTTATATTTGATCTCTTTAGTTGGTGACAATTTATGTAAATCCGGTTTATCAGAGTTTTTTGCTTATCCGAGGTGAGCTTGGTCCATATTAACTTAATTGGGACTTTACTGTATAGCAAATTTATATTTAACCGCAGAAAAAAACAATTTTAAAAATCCATTCAAGATTCTAAATAATTAGGAAAAAAAAAGTTTCAGAGAGCATAATAAAGTGTATGTATGAAACTGTAATAATATTTTTTAATAATTCCACAAACCGTAACAATATTTCCCATACTTTCACGAACCTGAACAATATTTGTCACAATTTCACGAACTGGAATATCGTTCCGGTTTGCTCCGGTACATTTCGAGCCCTATCTATACTGATAATATTAATTCCTGCCCTCCTTAAATGCCATACCCTGCTTAATTGCATACAATTCAGTGGAACCGAATGTATGCAATTAAGCGTGTCCGACTGCATATAAAATTGCTTTTTTTTTTCTTTTAGAATTATCAGTTTTTTTGGTATGTATTTCCGAGTACAGTAATCCTTTAACATTCGTGAGGGTTAGGTTCGCAGAAACCTCGCGAATGTTGAGACTATTTTCCTGTGCATAAAAGGGGGTTAGGTTTTGAGATTTTATTTTAATGGGAAAAAAAGCACAATCGAAACGTAAAAATATATTTATTAATCATTAAAAAATGCTTGCTGTAAATAAATTGGAATAATTATAAACATATTATACAAAGTTTAGTCACTAGTTGATGGCTGAAATAATTTATTGTTATACAGTATGGAACCATTTATCTGGAAACCAGTTAACCGGAAAACCAGTTATCCGGAATGATATTTCTGATAGACTGATTTCAGAATCTTTGCAGGAAAAGGTGTCATACACTGCCAGTTTGACATAGGCTTTGCTTGAAACAATTGTATAATTTGATGACAACATCTAGTATTTGAAATGAAAACATATTTAGTTGTATTTTAGATGTTTTAATTTTTATGCAGAGGAAACAGAAGTATTTTTGTTCCTAAGGGATTCTATAAATTATCTTCTTTTAAACTCTGGTTAACTTTTGATCTTTCTTGCATTGATTTTTAATAGAAGTAATCTAATAATTTAAAATCAGAAATAATGCCACAACCACGCATATTTCACAAAATTTATCAAATGGATGCTGCTTTAATGTACAACCAGTTATTCGGAATACATTTGACCCCAAGCATTCTGGATAAATGGTTCTGTACTGTATATGATTGTTTGTAAGAACAGGTATTTTGTTTATGAATTTCCATATAAGAAAAAGTTACAGTCTCGATTTTTCTTTTAAATTTGAGACTCCTCACCAGTTAAGGGTCACATTCTATTGTTTTCTTAACAAATTGTTGCTGAAGTTTTTAAAATTCCCATAAAATTTTTCAGTTGCAATAAAAAATTGAATTTTAGAAAATTTAGGATTTTTTGGTTTTAGCATCAGTTTATGTTTTGGTTTCTTGGAATTACTGGCTTATATTTTGCCTCAATATAAGGGTTGAAATTCCCGGAACTTAGGCTATACAATACAATGCAGCTGTCTAGTGTAAAATAGTTTTATTAATTTGTAAATCTAAGCGAGTTTACTTTGTAAAAATATTTTCTTTCTGAAACAAAATTCGTGAATAACCAAGTTAAGCATTCGCGAATGTTGAAATGGTCTTCATTTTTTATTTCATGATTAATCAAAATTCGCGAATGTTAAGGGATGACTGTTTTGTAAGTGTAATAATTTTATTTTTAAATATTTTTTCTTTCCTTTTAATAGTATTTTTATCTTTGTCAAATGTCATGTTTCAAGATATTGAATTATTTTTATTTAATTTGTATTTTTTACATTAAAACAATGTGTGGTGATTTTGGTAATTTCTTAAAGCAATTTCAGTTAAAATGTTGATATGAGAATGACAAGTATTTAGAGATTTATTCCACCCCCCTAACTGTGCTATTAAAAATTATGGTGTGCCTGTTACACGAGAGCGCAGCATATATAGAAAATATGGTATTAAAATGGATCATTTTAATTTTACTCACAGATTTTCGCATTTAATGAAGAGTTTTTTTTGCTTTGCATTTTGTAGCTGTTTAAGGTTTGAAATAAAGCAAATAACTGCAGGCAAAGCTTAATGTTATTTGTTTAATCTTGCAGACCTGTTGAAAGATATATATATATGTAAAAATTTGTAACCTATAATAAAAAATTACACTTATAAGAACAAGCAATCAAACATTACTCTTTATCACTGGGTTTAATAGGTGTTCTTAGCCATGTTAATGCTGCTTTTTTTTCCAAAACAAGTTTAAGGAGAATGAAGAGAATTATGGCCAAGTAACTTGTGTTCAAATTGTATCCTAATACAGTCGATGCTCGTTACAACGACCACTTGTGTGCCAGAGAAAAGGGTCGTTATAATGGGAGTTCGCTATAACAAAAGTCAACCAAAAGAACTCTAATGAGTGTAGAAAAATTAAGTTTTCAAAGGAAATTATATAATACAATATTATTACAAATTTCTGTTTACTTTTGTATCAAATAAATATTGACAATGAAAAATTATTTTAAAAAATCCATTTAAGAGAAGGCTTATGTAAAACTTAAGGTAAATATTAAATCATAAAAAAGTTACTTGCGTATTAATATTTATTTCTACAAAAATAATTTGAAATTGTTGTTTGTTTTTTATGCATTTGGTTTTTTGTTAAAACAAAATTTTCCATCTCAGTTAGCGATAATGAGTAATTTTCAGTGTTTTCTTGTCTTTCAAAAAAAGGTTTTAACATGTCAATAATAGCATTTGAAACACTTTTCACAGGTATCGGTGGTGACTGGTTACTTTCTTCATCCAATGAGTCTATTTCTTCTTGTATAGAATAGCGAGAAATAATATCACTTTCAGTTAGATTTTCCACACAGTCTATGTCACAGTCAATCATCACATAATCATTAAAAGTCACCTTTTCCTCCAAATTCATTTTTTCACAAATTTCTTGCATTATTATTTCTTCCTCATCAAAATTTTCATCATTAATCCGTTGATTATCTGACATTTCATCGGACGATTTCACAAGTTCCGATTGCACTTCAAAACCAGCATGACGAAAACAATTTTAAATAGTTTTCTCTGTTACTGCATTCTACGCTGCTTTGGAAAGGTGCAATGTTGAAAGAATATCCACTTTATAAATCTTGTCTTCATCCAGTTCAGAAACAATTCTCCTTAAAAGTAATTTCATGTAATTGCGTTTGAAGCTTAAGATGATTCCTTGATTGAGAGGCTGGAGAACTGACGTGACGATAGGGAGAAAATATTCCACTGTTATAGGCTTTGAACCGTCAATCTGAGGATGTACACTACAGTTGTCAATTACAAGGACGATTTTTCTGTTGTCATTTGCTTATCCAAACAACGTAGCTATTCCTCAAAAATGCTTGCTGTCATCAACGATTTTGCATTATTTCGATTTGGTAATGGTAAAGTTTTAATCCCTCAAAAGCATCTAGGATTTTTTTGATTTACCTATAACTAAAGGTGGAAGATTTTCAGTACCCGACATATTGGCATATAGGAGAACTGTAATTCATTTCTTAGCTTTCTTCTGTCCACTGTTAGATTCGTCTTTAAAAACTAAAGATCTATCAGGTGTCATCATAAAAAACAACCCTGTCTTGTCCGCATTAAATATGTTTTCTGGAGCATACCTCTTGATTATTGTTCTCAGTTTGTTCTTTTTCCACGCATCAACCGTTTCATGACTCACAGAGTCACTTTCCCCACATTGCTTGTGAAAACAAACACCATGTCTCACTTTAAACTTATGGAGCCATTTATCTGATGCTTTAAATGTTTTTTCATCAATGTTCCTTTTTTCTGCAAAAAATTGGGCTTTTCTCTTTAACAAGTTCCCATCTACAGGAGTTTTTTTCGATCTCATAAGTTTTAGTCATTCATACAATGCTTTCTCTAATTGCTGAAATTTCCCGTCTCACGATCGACTACGAGAAGCAGGGACTCCAATTTCTTCGGCCCTCTAAATCGAATCATGGTTTTTAATGATCGTAAACAAAGTGCTTTTTGGCATGTTAAATGTTTTAGCAATTTCAGTTTTAGGCATCCATTTTTCATCTACCGCTGCCAAAACTTTAAATTTTGTATCCAAAGGAATCTCATTTCGTTTGTTTGAAACTGCCATCGTAGGAAAATGCACATGTACACTGAGCTGAATAAGCTTGCGAGCAAGTAGAATACGCGCATGCGCATATGCTTACGGCAAGGAGAAACAGATTCAAGCAAGTCATTACTAAATTTCACCACAGGAAAAAAAATCTCTTCCCTTCGGATCTTACTCAGTGCAATCAGTCGCTGGGGAAAGAAAATCGAAATCTTTTCTTGGAAAAAAATCGGTAGGAAAGGTCAGTTTGGTCGCTGTATTGGGAAGCCGGCAGTTGGTCGGTCGTTATAATGGGTGTAAAAATAACATACAGTAAAGGGGATATATTTCCGGACATTTTGCATCAGTCATTATAATGGAATGGTCGTTATAATGGAACGGTCGCTATAATGGGCAGTCGTTATAACCAGCGTCAACTGTAATAGTATAAATGTGAAGCTGTGTGTGATTGTTTTAAGTCAATTTCAAAACGGATGAATTAATGCCATTGTATGGGAAATTTACAAGTATTAGTTCTTAAAGCCATTCATTTCAGAAAATATAAATAAAAATTACTTTATTTTCTAAAAGAAAGTTGCATTTTTGTTCATAAAACCTAAAAGTTTAATATGATTGCATCAAAGTAGCATAATTTTTCCTCTGCTAGTATCAAAATTAAGGTTTGGGAGCTTGAAGTAGATTGAATGCACATTTGCAAATCATGGTTTGTCTGCCAAATTTTAATTCCTCATTTCTTTTAGCTTTCAAAGAATAAAAATATGTTGTCTTTTTTAAAAGTAGATTTTTTAATGTTTTTTTTTTAATTGATTTTTCTAAAGTCTTATATGATGCAATGCATACATTACATATACAAATTTCACACCAAATATCATTTAAAATACACTGTTGTAGTTGAATTCTCACAGTGTTCTTTTTTTGTTGTATGAAATGAGATTCGTTGATTTCCTCAATTTTACTTGGCCCTCCTTTTTTTCAGGCAGTGTCATTTTTGCGATTGTTTATATTATTTGACACAAAATTCACCTTTTTTATGACTAAGTTAATGTCAAGGCCTTTGTAAATAAGAAATACCATGTTGTCTCCTATAAAATATGACTAGCAAGAATGACCGAACTAAGCTCGGTCAAAATTACTTTGTGTCTATTTCGATATATTATTCCCATTGTATCATTATTGCTGTTTTAGTTACAATTAGCTTTACCCTAAGTCATTACAATTAGCTTTACCCTGAGCCATAGAGACCCAAAATGACACACTAACCAAATTTTTTCGAACATGCGACCTAACCCAATGCTCCTCTCAAGCTTGAAAATGATGGAATACAAAATGTACTGAAAATCGCTAGTCATTTTCCAGATAAAGTTAGCTTGATCCACAGTGACCCCAAAATGACCTACTAATCAAATTTTCTCGAACATGTGACTTAGCCCATGGGTCTTCTCGTAATCCAAAACTGTAGAATATAGAGTCATAGAATATAGAGAAAAAACGTTAGAGCCGTTTTTTAGATAAAATTAGCATGACTCGTTGTAACCCAAAAAAATGACCCATTAATTGAAATAAATTTCTCGAGCATGTGACCTAGCCCAATAGTCTTCTCGTAGCCAAAAACGGTTCGATACAAAATTTATTCAAAATCGATTGAACCGTTTTCTAGATAAAATTAGCTTGACCCACTAATCAAATTTTCTCGAACATGTGATTTGCTAAATGGTCTGCTCATGCCCGGAAACGGTACAGTAGAAAATTTAGTCAAAATTGTTTGATTTGTTTTTAGATACAATTCGCTTGGCCCACAGTGACTCAAAAATGACCCACTAATCGAATTTTCTCGAACATGGGACTTAGTCCAATGGTCATCTCCTGTCCAGAAACGGTATATTACAAAATTTGGTCAAAATGTTTTGAGCATTTTTTTTATTCAATTAGCTTGACCCTGAACCATTGTGACCCAAAATGACCCATTAATCAAATTTTCTCGAACATGTGACTTAGCCCAGTGGTCTGCTCATGGCCAGAAATGGTATAATACAAAATTTTGTCAAAATCGGTTGGTTCGTTTTTTAGATACAATTAGCTTGACCCACAGTGACCTAAAAATGACCCACTGATTGAATTTTCCCGAACATGGGACTTAGTCCAATGGTCATCTCCTGTTCAGAAATGGTACATTACAAAATTTGGTCAAAATGTTTTGAGCATATTTTTAGATTCAATTAGCTTGACCCATTGTGACCCAAAATGACCCACTAATCAAATTTTCTCGAACATGTAGCTTAGCCCAATGGTCTGTTCATGGCCAGAAAGGGTATAATACAAAATTTTGTCGTCATCGGTTGATTCGTTTTTTAAATACAATTAGCTTGACACATAGTGACCCAAAAATGACCCACTAATCGACTTTTCTCGAACTTGTGACTTAGCCCAATGGTCTTCTCATGCCCAGAAATGGTATAATACAAAATTTGGTCAAAATCGATTGAGTTGTTTTTTGGATAAAATTAGCTTGACCCACAGTGACCCAAAAATAACCCACTAATCGAATTTTTTCGAACTTGTGACTTACCCCAATGGTCTGCTCATGACCAGAAACGATATAATACCGAATTGTGTCTTAATAATTTGATTCGTTTTTTAGATACAATTAGCTTGACACACAGTGACACAAAAGTGGCCCACTAATCAAATTTTCCCGAACATGGGACTTAGTCAAATGGTCATCTCATTCCCAGAAACGGTATATTACAAAAATTGGTCAACATAATTTGAGCATTTTTTAGATTCAATTAGCTTGACCCTGACCCATTGTGACCCGGAATGACCCACTAATCGAATTTTCTTGAACATGTGATTTAACCCAATGGTGTGTCACTGCCAAAAACGGTATAATACAAAATTTGGTCAAAATTTTTTGAGTCGTTTTTTAGATACAATTAACTTGACCCACAGTGACCCAAAAATGATACACTGATCAAAATTCTTTAAACGTGTGACTTAGCCCAGTAGTCTGCTCACGCACAGAAACGGTATAATACAAAATTTGGTCAAAATCGGTTGAGTCGTTTTTTAGATCCAATTAGCTTGACCCACAGCCACAGTGACCCAAAAATGACCCACTAATCGAAATTTCTCGAATTGTGACTTAGCCTAATGGTCATCTCATGCCCAGAAACGGTATATTACAAAATTTGGTCAAAATGTTTTGAGCATTTTTTTAGATTCAAATAGCACCCTGACCCATTGTGACCCAAAATGACCCACTAATTGAATTTTCTCAAATATGTGACTGAACCTAATGGTCATCTCATGCCCAGTAACAGTATATTACAAAATTTGGGGAAAATGTTGTGAGCCTTTTTTTAGATCCAATTAGCTTCACGCTGACCCATTGTGACCCAAAATGACCCACTAATCGAATTTTCTTGAACATGTGACCTAGCTCAACGGTATTCTCTTGCCCGAAAACGATAGATTACAAAATTTCCTCAAAATCATTGGAGCCTTTTTCTAGATAAACTTAGTTTGACCCACAGTGACCCAAAAATGATCCACTAATCGAATTTTCTCGAACATGTGAATTAGCCCAATGGTCTTCTCTTAATCAAAAACTATAGAATATAGAGTTTAGGGAAAATCGTTAGAGCCGTTTTTAGATTAAAACAAAGCTTGACCCGCAGTGATCCATAAAAGACCCACTAATCGAAATTTCTGGAACATGTGACATAGCCCAATAGCCTTCTCGTACCCGAAAACGTTTGGATACAAAATTTAGTCAGAATCGATTGCGCCGTTTTTTTAGATATAATTACCTTGACCCTGACCCATAATGACACAAAATCACCCAGTAATCGTATTTTCTCGAACATGTAGCCTAGCCCAATAGTCTTCTCATGCCCAAAAACTTTAAAATTCAAAATTTTGTCAAAATCGTTAGAGCCCTTTTTAAGACAAAATTTACATACACACACAATTTTTGCTCGCATTATAGTATATGATAAAGAGCTGCTAAATTATATATGTTTTTAATTATCAGGAGTGAAATGTTTTGCTTAATTAATGCATGTATCTGTCTTTTAATGCTATGAGAATGACATCGCAGATAACAGCTATTAGGTCCTTAAGTATGAAATGTCTGATTTTCTCAAGCTCCTACTTTGATTCCCGATATCTTTGATATTTCACTCTGAGAGTTTTTTGTTTTTATTTATTGTGAAGGTACGCCACCTACTTTTCAGATGCACAAATTTGTTTCTGGTAATATGTCAAATTGTCTTTTGGAGGTTAAGTTTTGTAAACCATGGATAAGTCCAAAGTTTACATTATTTTCAAATAAGAGTTCTGTTGTGTAACTAATGCAGCACAGACAACTCAAAATGTCGCTGATGTGGCTAATAAACGCACAGTACATCAATGATTTGTGATGTTCCAATCTGGTGATTTTGGTCATTAAATTCAAAATGAACCTCGTGGGCCAACTGAGACCAAGGTAAATGATGATGAGCTGAAAGCTGTAGTCGAAGTGAATAAATCTCAGACAATGCATAAATTAGCAGCAAGATTTGGCGTTAACAGTCCAGCCATATTAAACCATTTCAAACACATCAAAAAGGTAAAGGAGCTGGACAGATGTGTTGCACATGAATTGAACGAGCGTCAGAAGAGGAATCATCTAGAAGCTTGCCACTCTTTGCCATTTTGACAAAAAGGTGCATCACTTTTACACTGTATTATTATGTGTGATGAAAAATGGATACTTTGCGACAATTGGGCCATTCCATGAAAAACGGGCGGTAAGGACCGTAGCAAGTAATTACAATTAATATATTAAATATAGAACATTGTTTCACCAACTGTTGGCTGCAAACAGATAACAAGAGGCTGCAGTTAAACCGAAAAAATAAAATGTTTGTGTACAAGATATGTCTGTTGTTAAATAATAATAATCAAATATTACATAATTGGTATTCATGCCAATGTAGTATGATAAGTAAGCGTAAAATGTGTATTAATACACAGCTGCATTTATTTATCGCTTGAAAGCTTTAGAATATGCAGACTTACATTTGAAATACACAGAAGTAAATTATTTTCAACTAATTTAGTTTTTGATACTACTATTTAAGGAAATGTTTTCCACTCAGGTAAGAAATAAAAAATATATAGGATCATTGTTTTGAAAGAATCCGTTACTAAGGTTTCATTAAAACAGTATAATAAAACATACTGTTTACTTTTTTATAAATGCTTAGAGGATATCAATACTTAAAAGTTTTAAAAACGATGATTTATAACAAAATACATGTGAGCCATTCTCCGATAATTTTAAATTTCATGAAACACGTGCAGTTCAACTTCAAAATAAAACAGCATTTTTAAACTTTCATGTTTTTGTAGCTATAATTAGAAAGTGTTCTTATTCAGTATTAATGTTTAATACTGTACTATCCCAGAAAAACTTGCCACTATCCTTGCCATCCATTTAATAGTGAATTAGAACGGGGATGGTAAACGGGATGGTAAGGAAAATTACCATCTATTTTTAGGCAAGTCATGTTAAGACTAAGTAATAGCCACAATGTTCATCAATTTTTAGCAACAGTAAAATAAAAAATAAGAATTTACCTTGAAAAATGCATTACTAAACCTTGGGTACATTAAAACTGTTAATAAAGCCACAATGCTTGAAATTGATATTTAAATGCTGATTTAAATTCTGCAGTAAATTTTCTGTCAAAGAATTACAGCCATTTTTTCTCTGGCATACCTCTGCATGAGAAAAAAGTTAAAAACAATTCTGTCATTGCATCTGGAGTGTTTTTTTTTGTATAATTTTAGCAAGAGGGATGGTAAGGAATCTGAAGTCTAGGGACAGAGTTAAAAAAAATAATAGCAACCGTAAAAATGTGTGCAGGTTAATTTTTTGCTACATATTTATATAAACAGTAGTCCCAATTTCAGAAAAAAATTATATTGAATTACTTTTATTGAAAAAATTTTATACAGACAGCTCTAAATTTAAAAATCAGCATCAGGGACATGGGATGGTAAAGCATTTCATGGTATATTTGAACCCCCAACATCGCCTAAAACATATTTCTCTTGTTAATATTATTATACAGTCTTACAATGGAATATTTTCCAATATAAGAAATAAAAAACCCCAAGAATGTGTACTAAAATAAAAATTACTATTCAGGGGCTTAAAAGTCAAAATTATGTGAAAATGCATCATATCCGATATTTTCAGAACAGTCAACTTATTGATGATTATAAATATTTTCAGGCTTAATGTAAATTAGAAACTGAAATTTATTTCACTTAGCCTGAAAACTAGATAAAACAATATTCTGATATATTTTCTTTATTTCACTTAAATAACAAAATAAAAGAACAATTAATTGAGAATTGACACATTTTTACTACAACAAAATTTTAAATACAAAATATTTTTTAATTGAAAAATTTGAACATACTGCTGTGATCAAAAAGTCCCTGGTATGGTGTCATAAAACAAAAGATATCAATTTACTGCTCAAAATTTATTGCATCTCCTGCAAAGTAATCTCTTTCAACTGCAATGAACTTTTGTTAACTTTCAATCAACATGCCTTAAAGTCGTATTTGCGAAACCCCTGCAGAGTTTATAGATAGTTTTCTTTTATCAAATTCATTGGCTCAAAACGATGTGATTACAAAGAGCCAATTTCAACTATGGAAATAAGAAAAGTTCCATTCCAGATGAATTTGGAACTTGTGGAACCATATTTGTTCAATGTTTGGTTAAAAATTCACAAATAATAATTGCATTCTGAGATGGTGCATTATTGTGATGCAAAATCTGTTTTCTCACCTCATTTCAGGCCATTTTCGACAAATGCTTCGCACAGACGGCGCAAAATACTGTAAAAGCACTTATTTTTGCGAGTCGTAATTTTTGCGAAAATGAAGATATCGGTCATTTCACGAGCTGAAAATTTCGCGAATGTTATATGAACAGAACCGAAAGTTGAAAAATCCCGAAACTACCTAAATAAAACCTCTTTTGCTTAAATTTCTAGAGGAAAAAGAATCTGTGGACCTGCAAATATCACGACTAAAAGCGATTCATGCTTCTTGGCTTATGGGAACATTTAACGGTGTTAAAGGCAAACATGAGATAATTTTGAATGCCTTCAAAGAAGCTGGTATAAATATTGTATGTGAATGAGCTGCATTCTATTAGTTGTATTATTGTTTTTATTCAAGAAATAGTTGTATAGTATTCAAGAAATGGCTGTAAGTATTCAAGAAATTTTTGTACTTATTTCTGACTTAAGTAACTGTAATCATTAAATTTTGGATAAGTGAAAAATTTCTGATATTTTATTATTATTTGAGGCGAAAAAAAAAATATTTCGCGAGGCTTAAATTTTCGTGGCTCGCGAAAATAAGTGCTTTTACAATACTCAAATAATAATTTGTATTGACCGTTTGGCATGATGGTAGAAATTTATATTGTACAATCCAACGACAATCAAAGTAAACAGAAACATTACTTTGACGTGGTCTTTTCGGTCTTACTTCACCTTTCAAATGCCATTCACTTCATCATTGAGCTGTTTCAATATCAAATGCACATATCCAAGTTTCATCACCCATAGCCGTAATCATGCATTTTAGAAAGGAATCTACATAAGAAAACATTTTTCTGGGCACTTAAGCAGATTGTTATTTTTGGAACAAATTCAAAGTTCTTCGAATACTTCGAGAAGCATTGCGTCACAACCCTAAATGGTTTTTGAAAATTGCTTGATAGGAATCAAATGATATAGGAACTTGGTCAGTAATGTCTGTTATTGTTGAACAACCATCATCAAGCACCAATTCTCCGACCTTATCGATATCTTGATCATTAATCGAAGTGCATGGTCTACCAGATCACATATCGTCTATGGCGTTTATACCATCTTTAAACTTTTTATGCTAATCAAATACTGTTGTTTTTTATGAACAGTTGTCAACATTTCAAATGCTTTTGTAGCAGAAATTGCATTGCAAACACAAAATTTAATGAATGTTCTTTGTTCGGTAACATTTGCCATTTTGGAAAATCAGCAAAGTGAAAATTCGGTACTTTTCGGTTAGCCGGACACCAGTGTTATATATGCATACACATCTATACATACGTATGTATATATAAATACATATATGTGTATATATACACATATATGTTAAGTTTTTGACATCATTGAAAGAATTAAATGGCTAAAATGGAAATGGGCTGGGCACATCGCAAGAAGACAAGACAATAGATGGAGCACAGACACCCTACAGTGGTATCCCAGAGATGTAAAACGGCCAAGAAGACGACCTCAAGTAAGATGGAGTGATGAAATCAGAAAAGTAGCCGGTGTAAATTGGATGACTAAAGCACTAGACAGGAAACATTGGAAAAATCTGGGAGAGACCTACATCCAGCAGTGGATTGAAAACGGTTGATGATGATGATACATTTATATGTTTATATACATAGATATGTATAGATATATATGTATATATAATACTGGTGCCCGGCTAACCGAAAAGTACCGAAAATTTTTATCTCATTAAAAACAAATTTATTTTCAGACGATTAAATGAAATAAATTCATGATTATTGCCAGATGTTTATAGAAGTTGTAAAAATGTTGATAAAAGTTTGCAGACAATATCTTCTATTAATGTATTTTAAATTAAGCATTCCGTATACTTTTTGATCCGGCTTGACCCATAGTGACCCAAAAATGACCCACTAATTGAAATTTCTTGAATATGTGACCTAGCCCAACAGTCTTCTCGTGCCTGAAAACAGTTGTATACGAAATTTAGCCAAAATCGATTGAGCCATTTTTTTAGATATAATTAGTTTGACCCTGAGCCATTATGACTCAAAATGACCCACTAATCGAATTTTACCAAACATGTGACCTAGCCCAATGGTTTTCTTGTACCCAAAAATGGTAAATTACATCGTTAGAGCCGTTTTCAAGATAAAATTTACATACACACACAATTCTCGCTCGTAATAAGATAAATATTAAACATCACTAGCATTTAATATAGTTTTACATAATTATTACAAAATATTAATGTGTATAACGTTGTTGTATGACACTAACTAATGAAACTACTAATTTGCAGTTTATATTATTTCTGTAATTACTAACTAATAGTTATAATTTTATTAATTAAAGTGCAAAAACATAGATTATGTTAGCAATTATAGTTTAATTGTTTTGGAAACCTAAAACTCTTGGTAGCTATTCAATATTTGAATGTTGAGAAAAAAATCATAAAAATCGATTTAAATCAAAATAATCTGATTTTTTGATTTTTTTAAAAAAATTATTTTTTTACACCCTACTTTTTTTTGTCATTTAAGTTAAGGAGGCTCTTCTGAACTTTTGATGAATGAGGGAGGGTTTTAATATTTTTTGATTATTTTTCTATATAATTATTCTTTTCTATCTGTCATCATTTAAAGTTACTATAAAAATTATAAAAGTAACAGTTCTTCTTCATAGTTTCTTCTTCATAAAAATGTATATTTATCTATATGCTTCAAAATGTTTATTAATTCATGATGAATATTTTTAGCTTTTCTTTCTTCGAAATATGCTGAGCCACCCACTTCTAAGATATATAATAGCCGATTTCATCATAAGGATCCAGCTGAGGTAAATATTATATAGCTGATTTTTATTTATTGTATCAATTTTAACCCCTTAACGTTAACTGCCACGGGCATATATATACGGCTTTCGAGAATGCCTCCATATATTATAAAAACCACAAACTGTCAGCACAGCAGGCCAATTTTCACCAGCAAACTTTGTTCTGCACACTTTAAGAAAATGCACATGTTATAACATGTGCATTTTCTTTTTGTTACTTCTTTCTTTTTGTTACAGAAAACCAATCACCATCTTATTTAATGGCAGAATTATGTTATTAAATAAGGCAATGGAGATTGCATCATATTTCTATGGCAATTAAGGGGTTAAGTATGTTATATTGTTATCTTGTTTGTCATCAATATCATATGAAAATCAATTACTTTAATCGTTGATAACAGGAGTTCAAGCTGCAATGTTTCAGGTTCTTGTTGTCAGCCCAGTTAAAATAAAATACATTTGAACTTGGCTTGACTAAAATAAGCACACCGTGTTAAAATGAGCAATTTACAGGTTTAGAAGTGTTTGTCATTTAAACTACATTAAAATTTTCAAGCATTTTAAGAGTTACGAAAAGACATTCATGACATGAGCAAGATCTCTGCTTATTTTTTTTGTGAGCATGCAAATAATATGGGCTATCATCATCAACAGTCTCAACACTTTGGAAAAATAGAGAAATCAGCAAATTTGCTTTCAAAACAAATCTTCTAAACACTCAAAAGTTAAAAAAGTGTGGGAAATAAAAAAAGAAATTATATTAGTATAATAGTTATCATCAGTTTTTCTATTGGTGGACAGTTGGTGTTATGATGAAATTAAACTGCCTTAAACACATTAACATGATCACATGCACTGATTAATTTAGAAGATGTCCCAAGGAGGGAGAAGGAAACATTTCTCCCAGAGCATTGAAATTTTCATCCCCACCTCCTCTGCTTTATAAATCCTTCATGGAGAAAAATGTCTGAATTTAACACTGATCACATGGAACAAAATGATGAAAATGTAAAAATAACTCTTTAAGTGTTTAACATCTAGATAAATTTGTAAATGCCACTCAAGCAATCAACTAACAGCTATTTTTGCGATTGACTGGTAAGTCAATTCCACAGACATTTGAAAATCAGCTTGTATAAAATGGTTGGAAGCAAAAAAAATGTCGCTGCCTCAAGATCATTCATGAAGTCTAGAAGAAAAATTTTGTTTTTAACTTTAGAAAATCATTTTAAATGTTACATAATTTTTACAATTAATAGCTTTCTCATGCAATAATGAATATAATCAAGTAAAATATTAGACATAAAAATTATTGGACACTGCATACCATAATCAAGTCTCATCATTTCAAGTAGTTTTTGAATTTTGTTTAAAAAACCACCCTTAATGCAATCTGTTTTACAGTGATTAAAAATAAATTTAACATTAGTAGTTTCAAACTTTAAATCTGCATAATTCTTAAAATATTTGACCAAATGACTTCGTTTTTGATATCCAAAGGTAAAATTGGCCAAAGTATTCCAAATTTGATGCCAAAATTAGATATTGGGAAAATTTGAAGTTTTGCTATAGTTTCATTATGTATATGAACCCTAAAGTGTAATTAAGTATAGCATTAATTAGTAGATACAGTAAAGCCCTGATTATCTGTGGTGCGGTTTATCCGCGAAGCGAGTTTATTATTATAATTATTCAAGCCAACAACAAGGAAAATACAATAAGCCCTACTAATAAATATAAACAGAAAAATTCATGTATTCGAAAGTAATAGAAGAATAATTCTAGATTCGTTTGCCATGTTTGAAATATCAGCTATAAAGTCTTGATGTCTTTTCTTGATTTCATTAACCAAATGTAAACACAGCTATTAAAATATTTAACAATTAAATAGAATTATTATGATAAATCCCAGAAGAGCTTATCAAGAATAGCTTCATTTTCGAGATAAAAATTATTCCATACTAAAAGAAAAACAATAGTTTACAATTTAGAATAAAGAAAAAGTGTTTCCAAAGCAAGAAGCAAAAACAAGTGACTTTTTTTTTTTTTTTTTTTTTTTTTAAAGGTGTAACTCTTTTTGTACAGTATGCATGGTATTGTTTCTTGTTTGCTGATCTTTATTTCTTTATTTTAGTGATTTAAACGTAAAGCAAAGGTTTCTGCTTCACTGTGCATATATATGTATTTTAAACGTTTTATTATGTTTTTTGTACACTAAAACATAGTTTTTATGTTGAATTTTCTTTTTTTTTTTTTTTTTTTTTCGTGTTTGCCCCTCATTTTCAGTCTTTTTCTGGTTATCCACGATTTTTGTTATCCACGGTGGCCTTGCCATCCAATTCCGCAGATAATCGGGGCTGTACTGTATTTACAAATCAGTCAGTACCAGTCACATCTTTATTTGGTTATTTGTGACAGAATTAATGGGGAGGGTGGCGGGGATTGTCCATTTCCCATGGCTGTGCAATCAGGGTAGAGGTCTGCATGGGCCGAAATTTCCAGGCCCGGGTCCGGCCCGACTCATAGACCCGGCCCGGTAGAAAAGTTAAAAGTTCGGCCCGAGCCCGGCCTGTAGAAAAAAAATTATTGGCCCGGCCCAGTATAATAGCTAAAAGTTCGGCCCGAGCCCGTCTCGGAAAAAAGTTAAAATCTCGGCCCGAGCCAAGCCGAGCCCGTGTGAATTGCTACAAAACATTGATTTTTACGTCAATTTGGTTAAAAATTTTACTCTTACGTGGAGTTCTGACCAAAAATATTTATCTTAACTTTTTTTTCATGTTTCTAAACTTTATTTTTATATAAGTGCTGCAAGCTGCAATATCTATTTTTTTAATGAATTGCTATTTCTTATATCTAAATGTTTCAGTTATCATTAATATTGTTAATCCATATTCCATGCATTGAATTGTTAAAAATCTGAAAAATGCTATACAGCAAAATCTTCTAAGACTCAATAACATAGAAAAGAAAAAAAAATGCGTTATAGACAAGCTCCCTTCTTAGCAAATGTAAATGTATTATACAGTAGCGCTCAAAAGTATTTTGACAACCTTATATTCTCTCTTATTTTATTTAATATGAAAATGTAAAAGAAAATATAATCCCTATAATTGAGAACACCACACTTATTCAAATGTATCAAGTTTCAACTTGTTTGTTTATATTCGGTGCCACCGAAGAAATATGACTCCTCCTTAGCTCAAAAGTATTTTGACAATTAGTTTGTGAAAAGTAATAACCAAAGGTTAATTACTTCTGAAAGTCATTAAACTGAGAGTTAATACGCAAATAGAAACATTTGCTGACTTTATTCACCCAGAAACGTGTTAACTAAAGCTAGTGAAATAAAGCAATATAAAACAATCTGCAAAAGGATATTTTAAAGAAAAACCAAGTCATTTTATAACAAATAACAATTTTATTAAAACATATTTGGATCATAACAAAGATAAAATTAAAACCATAAAATAAGTCTTTCCAACATATGACATGAGTTCTCTTATGACTCTATATCAATATGAACCGGAGCACCAAGAAAAGGTAAAAATTATTTCAAAGTAAATATATTTTTAGCTTTATTCTAATGAATGTAATTAAACCAATTGAGTTAACTTTTAAGCTTACTTTAATCAAGAACTATTAACTTTATTTAAACTGATTAAAAAAATAAAGTTTAGTTTCAAAAAGGTATTTATATCAACGAGTAAAAGTGTAGATTTATATTTCAATTAACTATTTAGGAAAATAAACTTAGTCCAGTTCAACTGAAATTAATATTTTAACTAATGACGTTTAAGAAACAAAATAATTAAGGAAAGGTTATTATTAATTAACTTCAATCTCTTCTCTCTATAAAAGATTTTCCAAAAAGTCAAGCACAACTTTATAATGAAAAAATAGCTTAACTGGCAATTCCAGACACTCTTAACTGCCACTAAAAAGCGTAATGAAAATACAGAAGCACGACAATCAACTAAAGTTGATGTTGAATGAAATCCCGGACTGCAGCAAGCCTAATGGAAACTCCCTAGCAGATACCGGCTGATAGAGTTTCCCCAAGGAATTACAATTACCCCGACAACTACTAGCCATAACAGTTCCAATTACTCCACGCGGTAATCTGCTGTTGTGGCAGTATCGGACCACTCCTATCATGACCTAATAGCAGTATCGAGATGGGATAAACCCTGGTCTCTTAGAAACCATATTACAACCCTACAGTCCGTTCCTCCACTATAAAAAAGTAAAGTTGGCTAGATTAATATCAACAGATAAACTATAATAGTATCTGGATCTAAAATATACTTTAAGAGAAGAGAAGATATGAACTGTAAATGAAATTAATCTATTTCAAACCAATGGATATAAAAAAGTAAAAGGAAATAAATATCTAATAAAGAAATAAATATCTGAAACACGCAGTGGGTAGCTGGCTCTCCTCCCGGTGTCAACAATCCATCACAACATCTCGTTTCACAACACCTCCAGGTATCTTCTTAAACAACCGAGGGTACACGAGAGTTCCATTAAAATATAAACATCACGGGAAGAAAACTATTTTCACATCACGGCCAATAACACAAAATAAGACTTCAAGTAATATATGCTTTATATTTAGTTATCCAATAGCCAATTAAATAATTTCCGGAGATAAAACATCCTTAATATTCTCTACTTCACTTTAAAAAAAAGACAAAACAAAAGCAATTTTAAAATCATCTTAAAAGAAATGACAACGCTTCGCCCAGCTAACAAGCACTTGCCCTGAGACACGAACGAGACAAGCTATAAATAGCATTCCCCGTCCGCCGACAATGCCCCCACGTGACTTCCGATCAACTGGTCTACGTTACCTCCGATATCTGACAATTCGGGAAAAACTGACCAGTGAACGGACACGAGATAGACTACGTCACAACGGACAGGTCATGCCATCTGCCGATAGCCGTTCCAACTACTTTAGTCTGTGAGCTGAACTTTCATCGCGATGTTGACATTGGCAAAAGAGAAAGATGAAGTTGTATGCTGGAAAAACATCGTAGTAATGGATGAACATGTGAACGTCTCTAAAGGAGTTTATGCATAGATAAAAATAAGGTAAAGTAAAGAAGTTATATTTGTTAGAAATGTATTTAAACACTGAAAATAAAGATAAATGAACGTGTTTAAATATGAGACTTAAAGAATATAAATAAAGTTTATAACCAGAGTTGTATAGAAATAACTGCTAACCAAGATTGAACAATTAAATGGAGTTTAATGTACTAGGCTGGATAAAAGGTTAAATGGAATTCCTTTGTCTCTGAAAGGGTTATGCCGTTTTACAAAAGCAACTCTAGCCTTCTTATTCTTAGTAGATAACAAACGTGTTTTTGCTGGTCTTATACCATGTAAACCATAGAGGTTTAGGCGTCGTTTGACTGATGAAACTTGTATGTCTATGCCGTAATTTTCTTTCAATTCATTTTTTATTATTACAGCGGACTTACGACAATCACTTGTAGATATCATTTTTGTAATATAGTCAATATTTCAAGTTTTTTTTTTTATTTTTTATGGCCACTTTGAGGCTTATTTTCGATGTATTTCTGTTTATTAAAAACTTTATTCCATGTAATAACAAGTTGCCGAGACACGTTAAACGAACGAGCTAGTTCTGCTTGCAGTCCACCTTTCTTAAGGGCATTTACAGCGGCTTTTCTAGAATCACTTCAATATTTTTTTACTTTTCGGCATTCCTGATCCTTAAAATTAATCACAATAAGTCAATATAAACACTAATCGAAGCTATAGCGCCACTGACACCTTCAACAATTAAATGCAAACTAATTATCAAAATACTTTTGACCTAAGGCAGAGTCATATTTCTTCGGTGGCGCCGAATGTAAACAAACAAGTTGAAACTTGATACATTTAAATAACTGCAGTCACAGTGTTCTCAATTATAGGGAATATATTTTCTTTTACATTTTTATACTAAATAAAATAAGAGAGAATAAAAGGTTGTCAAAATACTTTTGAGCGCTACTGTATATTCTTTTCTTACGTATTAGTATATTAATTTTGCATGTATCAACACTTTTTTCAGTTTAAAACAGGATTCCGTCATAGGCAGGTTCCTTTTCACACGTTTTACTATATTTTAATTAGTGTAAAAATTTACTATTCTTTAAAAAGAATAAATGTTAATGTTTAATTATGTACTGTGATCCTGGGATATGTAAATTGGAGCGAAAATTTGATAAGAAATATTAAAATCTAATCGAAATAAATTCAATTCACATCTCCCAGATTCACACTACAGCTGATTACGAAAGTGGCAGACATGGCGAAGTACGCTAATTAAGAATTAATTTAAATTACGTAAGATGAATTGAAATTGATATTTACTTAATTTCGTACCTGCAAAAATAAAAAGTAAAGAACACTCACCCAACAGAAGTATAAGAAGCTCAGCACAAATTGTTATGTCGTAACACAGAATGATTTGCTCCTTTATGTTATGTGAGAATGTATTTATTATATTTAGTAGCTTTATTTGCTGCAAGAAAAAATTGTGCCAAAATTTTTAGGCGGAAAAGGGGGTATTGTGTTATGTCGTAACACAGAATGATAATTAAAAGTGTAAAATTACCATATTAATCATTTTTAGATTACTTAAATACTACATTTTATCTTATTTCAACAATGTTTTTACTTAAATTTTGTTTTATTGTCAGTCGCGGTCGGTTTGTTTACAAAGTAACGATCTTTGTTTTGGATAAATTAATGTGAGTTAAAAGTAAATAATTGTTATAATATATTATTTTTAAAGTATTGGCACATAATTTATGAAACTATTGGGATGAATTCACACTGTCCACAAAGCTCATTTTAAATTAAATATTTTTGTATGTTTGTTTGGCTGTGAAGGCAGATTGGTTGGTGGAAGTCATACTTTTATTGATTGGCAATTGATGAGTTGAAGATTGCGCAACTTCTCCACATCGGTGTTTAATTTCTAAAATGTGTATTTCTGACTAATTAAATTGTTTATCAAGCATCAAATGTGTATTTTGTGGTAATAGTAATTTTTTCAATATTTTGGAATCAATGTTTAAAATATCAACCATGGAGCTACTGGAAACAAGGTTATTTTATTTTGGAGCTACTGGTATTTATTTTGATATTTTTGAAAGTTTAAAAGTTATTCAAATTAATGGTTTATATTTTTTTTTACTTTTCTGTTCTATCAATCTTAATTTTCATATTCTTTCATTTTCTAACTGTAACTGCAACACCATGAATGATGCAACACCAAATACGCTTTCCCGCCTGATGTGATGTCAGAGGAAGGCAACTAGTGTCATCACATAATCAAATTGCGCGCAGGAATATACAACGAAGTTTAATTTTATAACAACAAATCTACATAATCAGCATTTTTCTCAAGAATTTCTATAGCTTTTGTGGCTGGCTTCTTACATTTTTGATGCAAGTAATTAAATGCATTGAATAATTATACAGTTCAAGTGTCATTTTCATTGCACTAATTACCCTGCGCGCATATGTGACAAAAATGTAGTAAAAGGTGTTTGGCGGGAAGCAGGTGGTTTTTTCGGCAGTTGGAGAGGCAACAGTGATCTGAGGAGGTGCTTTAAGTGGAAGGTGCCTTGAGGTTGTAGAGGATGGCGTGGGGCCCCGGTTAAGTCTTCTTTTCTTTCTAATTATTCTGCTAACTTTATTGCATGTTTAATGTATGCGAATTTTCTTTTATTTTATTTTAATTGGCCAATCTAATCGTGGAATGTAAGTCTTCCACATTTCTTTTTGTTATTGTTACTGCCAGTAGTTCCATCAGTACTGTTAAAGGATTTCGTTAAGATAAAAGGCAAGGAATTGAATAAATGTGAGAATTCAATATATTAATTTAATTATTGTAATTGAAAATATTAATTATGCAATCAGCGGATGGTTAAGTTAATATTGTAGGATGAACATAAATTTATTCTTGTTTGAATGAAATAACTATTGCAATGAGTAATATTCATATGTAATTTAATTGTTATCTAATAAATACCTGTATCCTTAATTTTTAGTCATCATTTAACTGCAGTGTGCTTTCTTGTTTGACTAGAAATTTTTCAAGAAATGCAATTGAGTTTGCTCACATTCAGGTGGGGACCTTTAGGAATAACTTGGCAGAAATAATTTTATTCTTGAAGTTAGTTAAGGTTGTTTTTGGAGGTTTTAAAAGTTAGGTTTAAGTAATGTGATTTTGGATTATTATTGTTGTCAATTTTTGTATAGTGTTTAGGTAAATCAGTAAGTTTGTGTTTTCATAATTTTCTTGAATTTAATTGTTTCTGCTGAGTTCTTGAATTAATTTGAAGTAAAATTGTCTTTTGAAGAAGTCATGTGTAGTACATGATTTGGGAATAATTTTATTAGTCTTAAGGAGTTATGCGAAGTGCATGACCCGGGAAGATTTAAATGTAATTAATTAATAGTGATCTCTAGACTAGGACCCAGTTATTGCGGGTTTATCAATTTTAGAGTTGAGTGCTCACAACGCCAATATTTGTTAATTATTAAATTTAAATTATTTATTTAATAAAGGAAGTTTTATATTTAAGATAATTAAGAGAGTAGTAGTTATGATTTAAATGGGATTAATGTTTAATTGAAAAAGTGTTATATGAGGGATTTTATTTTAATGGGATAAGTTAATTGTTTAAATGATGTTTTCTGGAAGTTAATGAATTAAAGTACATTTTATGGGTTTAAGTTTCATGTCAGTAAAAGGGTAATAATTAAAATAATATTTTGTGTTGTCTCTTATCACAGCATTACTCTTTCTTACAATTTTGCTTTCTCAGTTTGAATTGTGGGATTGATTTTTGTTATGGTAAGACACAACAAAATGACGTAATTCAAAAATGATTATTTATTGACACATATATCAAACTTGTCGAACTGGATGCATCCTTACAAGATTATAATTAAACTATTTAAATGAATACAGAAATTAATATATTCTCAGTTTATTAGATATATATTGTAAAAATAGGAGGTGTAGAAATAAATTATTAAAATATGTAATTCAAGTCTATATATTCAATCGCGAATTGTTCTGATGTTGGAATATAGATGGATTTGGCTATTTGTTAAATGTTCTTTCTATTAAAGTTGAAAATTTCTAAAATAAATTGTTAATCAGGAATTTAGCGCTGATTCTTGGATACTTAATTAGTTCCATAGATGGATGTGAATAAAAATTTTATGGATGAAGATGAAACTGTAGACCTCAGATATTGAAGATCCCGGAATTCGACGTATTTCTAGAGTAATTCTCGGATGATGAAACAACTACGAAGAAGATTAAATTTTGGAATCGTAATTTTTCACAATGATCTGTAGAAAAGAAAGTTTATGGTGATTCTTAGAATAAGAGAAACTAATCTCAATAACTCATTTTTCATAGGAGAATAGCTGGAGTCCGTATTCGATCTATGATAACATCCTCTTTAGACGCAACAAATATTGATATCACTATGAAGGCTTATTGCAGAATTTCTAAAAATATGAGGATGAAATATTTGTCTTGTCAACATTATTACGTTAAGAAGACATCAGTGAACGGAGGTTAGCGGATCAGGAACACAAAGTTGACATATTTCAACGGATGTTCATCGCTATTTCATGCTGTCGCATCGAGAGACTATTGTACCGCAACTGCTGGCCAAAAAAGGCACGTCGTTGCAGCCCCGCACGCTTCTTGTTGCTCCAATGAATCCCTGGTGAAGACTGATGACTTCCAGAACTCAGAATTTAAAAAATGAAAAGTCATCACAAAGCGCGCCAGCCAATCTGAGACGCCTATCTCCCCTATGCCTGACATCACACACAACTTGTGGGTTCTAAAGGAATGTTAATCGATTTTGCAAGCATCCGTTTTCGAACTTAGCGTCCCTTTGCCAAAGGGGAATACCCTTTTTGAAGCAACTTTCTGGTACTTTCAAAATGTCGGAAAGAATATTCTCATGGCGTTCGCGCCGAGCTTAAAAATGAAAAGAAATAGAGAAAACATTTTTTGCGTATTTCTGCTAAAGTATTTATCCCAAGTTGCTGAAAATTTCGCAATCTGCTGGAAATAAACATTTCTATCCACAGAATATATTTTAAAAAGGAAATTAATAAATAAAAGTTTTCTATTTTTAATATTTTAGACTTAGAAAATTACGATATGTTTACAAATTTCGCGATGTATATTGAAGGAAAATCAAAAAGTTAAATTAGTGAAATACCAGGTGTCCTAAAAAGGACTGACTGATTTTAAAATTCAATAACTTGTAAACGGTGACAGATATTTAAAAAATTCTTGCATGAGGGTTATGCATAAGGTCAAAAGTTTTTTTTTTTACAGTGATTTTCAATTTTAGTTCGAATTACAAACAATAGATGGCGCTGCAATCAATAGATGCTAAATTCAGGCTCTCGATTTTTGGTACTTCGTGGCCCGGATAATACATTTCCATCTCCTTTTTCCGCATGGAATAAGAGAAAGGACCAAAAATCGAGCCTGTATTTAGCGACTATTGCTTACAGCGCCATCTATTGTTTGTAATTCGAACTAAAATCGAAAATCACTGTAATAAAACTTTTGACCTTATGCATAAACCTCCTGCAAGAAATTTTTAAATATCTGTCACCATTTGCAAGTTATTGAATTTTAAAATCAGTCAGTCCTTTTTAGGACACCCGGTATAGTAAAATAGCAATTGCACTTAATGAATCTTAATAAAAGATAATGTTTACATTATAAAATAAGAAAATATTGAGTTATTTATTACTTAAATTTAACTTCTAAGTTTATAACTTGGGATTTGAGATCAGGTGTTTGAAAATACTAATTTAAGTTGTAAACTGGAAATAAATTATATTATTTAAATTAGTTCAAATGGGAAATGATGCATTATATTTTTTATGATGCAACAAATTAGAATAATGGCGATTCAAAAATGTATGCATGTTTTGCAGAAATCTTTGGGACAGGCTTAATTTTACTGACCTTTGAACGGACAGGTCATGCCGAGTCAATGATTTTCATACGGGCTGGCTCAAAACTAGGACTGAAAATTTTGGGCCGTGAAGACTAGAAAAGAAACCAGTCCTGGCTCTGTACAGAAAAAATATGTCAGACCTGGCCTGATTCTTCCGGTAAAAAGTAAGGCCCGAACCCGGCCCAAGTGGTGCAAATGAAAATAGGCGGGCCAGGCTTGGGCCTCGGGCCGGCCTCTAAATCAGGGTCCATTCTATTTCCATATAGTAGCTTCTGCCTTATTTATGACAGACATTCTGTGTTTAAATAGGCAACAGTTACTATTAAATGATACTGATATTCCTTGCTTGGTCTGCATTCATGTGCTCATATCTCAATTTGGTCCCGTGTTAAGAAGCTTAGCTGTAAATATATTACAGTTTAACTTGTTAAATGTTTGTGGCAGTTATTGTAGTTACAATAAGTGTGATAATATTGACGGGTAAATTAACAGCATTACATTGGTCAAAATGTACAGTAGTTTTTATGTAAAACTCTTATTAATTGATGAGTATTTGTCCATTTTGATTCTCACTCCCTGAATTGATGATTTCAGTTATTTCGTAAAGACTTGATCAGTGCTATGAAGCTGCCAGATAGTGAAATCCTTACTGCAGATGATTATTTGTTAATAACAGACCCATGGAGGTCTGAGTGGGAAAAAGGTGTACAAGTACCAGTTAATCCTGATGTTTTGCCAGAACCTACTGTTAGGTATGTACATTATTTTATATTTTAAAATTTTCATTTTGGTTTTCTTCTTTTTTTTACATCTTAAAATGCTAGTACAGTAGACTCCCTTAAATCTGCAACCCTAAAATCTGTGTATTTTTTCAGATGTAAACAATGAAATTTACAGTTAAGTTGCAGGAATAAAATTCAAGATGGCGCCGAAATCAGCGACTATGTTTTTTTTTACTAAATTTTTTATTAATCATTCTCTTTTGGTTATTACAGCTGATTTATTACTAAATAAATTTACATTACTTTTGATTTTGATATAAATTAGCATATCTCTATGATCACGTATCGATCTTATGATCGCTTTACCACTAGATGGCAGCATAGGACTTTTGTAATCGAATTGAATCTATTTCATCGGTAATAATTTAATATTTTTCAAATTTTTTATTTTACATAATTATTTTACTTACGTTTATTACTTACGTTTAAACTAATAAATTATTTTAATATTTTACTTATTTTAATGTTTCACTTTATTGTAAGCATTCATTATAATTTCCCTTGCTTAACTACCAATCAAATTAATGTTTCAAAAATGTAAACAAATCAATGACCAGAAATGCACAAAATTCTAAAATCCGCACAACCTCCGGTCCCAAGCTGTGCGGATTTAAGGGAGTCTACTGTATAAACAAATTTTTAAGAATCTCTTGAAATTAATTTTTTATAGTGAAATTTTGTTATGCTGGAATACATCAGTTCTCGATCTACATTACTTTAAGGGTCCATGGAACATAAAACGGTTCAAATTTTTGAGTTATAAATTGATAAAACAGAAAAAAAAGTTCATTAAATGAAATGTTAAATCAATATGATTATGATGCTGAAAGGTTTTAAAATAATATATTTTGGGTTGAGGAAATGAAATTCTTTTCAAAATTTTTAGTAAAATATTTTTTATTTTATTTCTTTTAAGCCAAAATGAAAATTGCTTCTTATTATTCTCAAATAGTGTTAGGTACACAATTTTGAAAAGTTTCAATAATTTACCTAAAATAGATTTTTAGAAAAGTGTACCGAAGCATCAAAAAACCACTTTTTTTGAAAAGACAAAAAAAAAAAAAAAACTATATACACACCCACAATGCTGAAATATTTTATTTTAAAACTTTCCAGAATCATAATCATATTGATTTAACATTTCATCATCAACTTTTTTTTTTTTTTAGTTTTATCTATTTATAACTCAATTCAAAACTCGAAAATTTGAATCAGTTTATGTTCCATATGCCCTTAACATGAATTTACAAGCTAAAATGCTTAATATTTATTAGATGAAAAAAAAAAAAATTGGGATGTATGCACAAAGTAATAGGATTACAGTAATTGCAAGAGGTATTTCTGTAATTTTTCAGTGTTCTTAATTTTTACACTATATAGACAGTGTTTGGGGCTTTTTTGAAAAAGAGTAATTTTCTTCTGAACACTCCCAGGCACAAAAGATTATTCAAGATCTAGTCACTAATCACCAAGCATAAATTTGAAATAGATTCTGGCACATCATTTCATGGCAGAACAAAATCTTGAAACATAAGAAACAGAGTGAAATAGTGTTTCGGTTACAGTATTATTAACAATATATACCCTTTGAAGCAAAAATAAATGTTTCCGCTATATAGAAACAAGATATACTAAAATCATCTGTACCTATATCCTTATATGTTTTACATCTCTGTTCTGGTGCAGCCAGTTGAAAAGACAAGCTGCAGTACTTTGAGCCATCTTAGTAGTTATGTGATCAACATAGCTTGACTACCACCAATAATTAACTTCTTTTCAGACTACCTTGATTATGTGACATTCAAATATTATGACTGGTCTCTCACATTAGTTGTGTTTAAGGCTGTACATTCAAAACAAGTAATTTATGGATAAGTGGAATATCTTATTTTATTAACCCTCTCGGTTGGGTAAAGTGGGTAGTTAAAAAGTATTATTTTTTTTTTCAATTTTTCTTAACATATTTATAGTTTTCAAAATTATATAGGATTGCTTGATGTTTAAACTTTTTTCTCCTACTTTATTTTTGTTTTTATAATTTGTTCTAGTTGAGTGGCAACAGTAAAACCATTTGAGGACAATTTCATGCGACATGTGGTCTGATTAAACTTCTTCTTGCAGCTCATAATATTTGATGTAAACTCATTTGTATGATCTCATCTTGTTCATTAAGCACTTCTAATACTTTTCCAAATTACAAACAAGAAATTGTCTTTTGTTTTTGTTGTTTTATCTTAAATCTTAAAAATGTGTAGGCTTAGCTTTTTTTTTTTTTTTTTCCCTATATTTAGAGTGTTATATAGAACTTTTCTGAATAAAATTCTTTATTTTACTAGAATTTGAATGGAATAAGTTTTATAAATACTTTAAAATGTTTATATAATGAACAGTGTTTTTCTCAAGATTGGAAAGACTTTAAATTCATTGTACATAATTTAGACAAATCATTGCTCATTTCTAGAAATATTCCATTTCTAGATAGCATATCAGGTGCTGATTGGATTTGAAGTTTTAAGAAGAGGTAGTCGAAAGAGTTGGGAAATAGAAAACCAGAATTGTTGACAAAAATAAGAGCAGTGTGGCTTTGACACATCTTTGCTTTCTCGACACATATCAATCTCTCACTTCTCCAAGTAATCTTAGTAACAGCTTCAAAGAGGAGACATAAGCCATGCCCAAGCAAAAGCAGATGAAGTTCTAACAAATGAAGACATTATAAAACAGTTTAAAAATGACTCTGATAACCGGAACACCAAAAAAGTTAAAATACACAAGAAGAAGAAAAAGTGTTAAATAAGGCTCAAATTCGACTATAATATGTGAAAGATATCCCCGAAGTAAAAATAAATGTATCTAGGTGCATGATTGAAAGTCCAGTATTTTTGGATAAAAGACAAACAAAACATTCATTGGCAAAATTACTAATATTGAAGAAAATGACACAGTAATATAAAGTAAAATTCTTGGAAGAGTCTAAGATTGGTTACATTTTATGTTTTCCCTGATGCTGAAGACTCGGGGGTACATACGTCTATTTGTTACTCTTGTGACCATTAGAACAAATTTTCAGAAATATTTCCAATTATTTTATTATGCAGAGAAAAATTGATATGATTAGTTAAATATCATTGTGTTTCACTCATAGAAAATCTATTTAATTTGAAAGCATTTTACTTGCCTATATAATAAATAAAAATTTTGTTACAAATTAGATATATTTTATGCGAGTGAAACATGATAGCATTTAAACAGGTTACATCAATTTTATCCTAATTATATTTTATAGCAAAATAATTGGAAGTTTTACTAAAACTGTTCTCTAACGGTCACAAGAGTAACAATGGACGTTTTCGCAGATTATATTGGGGGAAAAAAAAAAGCAGATAATAGAACCATTAAATGAATTCATAGTAAAGTTTCTCATTTATCTATTAACTTAAATTTCATATTAATTAAAAAAAAATTTTTTTTGATGTTTTTTAAGACTTATATAAGTGTTTTCCATATTACTTCATTATATAATATCTGATAAATCTATTTATACAGTATTTATTATTAAACTTTTATGTGCCCATTTTACCCCACACTATACCCATTTTCACCTGCATGGGGTAAAATGGGTATAGCAAACATATATCTATTAAATGTTTTGTTATAGACATACTTTTGTAGCCTAATAGATAAAAATTGTGTATTTTCATTCCAAGAATGTCCAATGTAAAGAAAATACCAAAAAAAGTTTTAATTATTTAACATTTACCAGAAAATTTTAACTGAACATCTAATAATAGTGAATTTTATACCGATTTTACCCCACCTGACCCTACTGCCGCCCACTGGCGGTGGCCACGAAACGTTCTCTGGGTACTACGTCACCTATTGGTGGCATTCACAAAGCGTTATCTGGGTACTGCTGCCTAGTGATGGGCGATTTCGATTTTTTTAATCGATTTAATCAATACTACGGCCAACTCTATTTAATCGATATTATGAATTTTTTAATCGATGTCTCTGAGACAAAATAAGGTAATATCATTTTCATTTTCCTTCAAAAATTGAAGATAAAGTAGTTGGATGTGCCAATCCCAAAACTTTCATCTGCCTCATAAATGTTAAAACTTCAAAATTCGCTATCACAGTGTCAAATTTAAATGATAACCTATGTTCATCATGAGGATTCAAAAAGGATAGGTTCGTTGAAGTATGTGTATTTTAAAAGAAAATATAAGCATTGCATTTTCCTAACAAATCATTGAATTTCGGCCCACACCCTCTTAGGCTAATGTCAGACGAACGTCTTTTTGCACTCTTTTTTCACTCTTATGCCATTCCTACATCTTTGCTAGCATGTGTAGGGACGATGTAAGAGCAAAAAAAAAAGCATGCAAAAAGACGTTCGTCTGATAACAGCCTAGATGTCCGCAACGGAAAATCCCAATTCGAAGAGCATAAAAGCGACAGCTGTTCGGCAGTATACACCCAAGCCTAATAAGGATCTATTTATCTGAAAGTGCAACAGAATATGAAGTTTGATTAAATTCTGTGAATTAGTTTTGAGATATGGCTATCACGAATATCATGCAAAAAAAAGTATAGCAGTGCAGCCTGTTACATGATTAACACGAAAAACTCAGGAACAACTTATGTCAATGACACATAATATTAAGTTTGATGAAATTCCAGTCATTACTTCTTGAGATATTATCGCTAATATCGTGTAAATTCTGAAAAACAGTGTTAAATTGAGGTGCTGGTACGGGTGGACAACCCCCCACCTCCCGGAACATTGAAATGTCCCTCATGAAGATTTGAGATTTTAAAGTCTAATTCCCCCCCCCCCCCCCCCCCCCCCCCCCCCCCCCCCCCCCGAAACTCTAGAACGTTCCTCTCCAGAACCATAAAAATCCCTCCCAGAGAAAAATGTCTGAATTCAACACTACTAAAAAAATGCAGCATGGCAGCATAACCTGTTATATCATTTACACGAAAACCTAATCATGGACAACTTATGACAGAATATTAAGTTTGATGAAATTCCGTTCATTAGTTCTTGAGATATGATCCCTAAAATCATTTAAATCCAGAAAAATGTGTTGAATTCCGGGGGTAGCCCGAAGGGACATCCCCCCCCCCAGAAGATTTGAGATTTTATGCTTAATATACAAAAGTCCAATCCCCTTCCCCTCTGAACTGTCCCCTCTCTGGATCCGCAGAAATCCCTCCCAGAGAAAATTGTCTGAATTCAACACTGCTGATAAAATCTGCATAACAACGCCCCCTGTTGGGTGATTTACACCAAAATCTAATATGCAACAATTTATGCCAACATCTAACTGAATGTGAAGTTTGATTAAAATCCGTGCATTAGTTCTTGAGATAGAGCTATTGCAAAAATCCGGGAAAATGCAGCATAGCAGCACCACCTGCTGGTAGATTTACATCAAAAAGTAATCAGCACCAATTTATATGAAGGTGTAACTGAATCTAAAGTTTCAACAGATTCCAAGCATTAGTTCTTGAAATAGACCGCCCAGAATTTTTTTGTCAGAGACAAATAAATAGACAAACTGACAGACAGACAATGTATAAAAATAGTCAAATCGTATTCCAGACAAGATCTTCTAAAACTATAAATCCTTCGAAAACCGGAAGTCGAAATTTTTCACGAATCCAACGCTTTCTTTTTCTAAAAACAAAAGAAAGCAAGAAAAAATTAATGCATCGATTCTGCCCCTAAATTAAGATCAGAAATGGCAAATCGATTCAGTTTAGATTTGATGCAAATGTTGATCTTTAGATGCAGGCAGAATCACTATTTTTTGATTTACTTCAATTCTTTAGATTCAGGCGAATCAATTCAGTTCAGATTCGATGCCGATTATTTGATGCGGGTGAAATTGTTATTTTTTGATTTACTTCAATTCAAATCGCATTGCGCATGATCCACGATTCGGGTTGAATAGATTCCTCCAATTTTACTGTTTTAGTGACAGAATTGTTGTAAAATTTTGTATAAGAGCCTTTTTTCTTTCTTTCTAGGTTCACTGTTGAATGGCGGGTTGATTTCTTGACTGCTCCGGTCAGGATGGGAGGGGGGAGATTTTAGAGTTCCGTAAGGGGGATGCACATTTGTCCATTAAAAAGCATAAAATCTCAAAACTTTCGGGAAGGACATTCCAATTTTCCCCCGAATTCAATACTAGGTTAAATCGTTATACTTTTGTTTAGAAGCTTAGTTATTTGGGTTACTAGTTTATTATGTTGTAATTTTCAAGTTCGTCCCTTCTAATCCTCCCCCCCCCCCCCCCCCCTCCTCGCCAATCTTAATTTACAGGGCTGTTCAAAATATGCATGCTATTTTAAAAATGCCCAATTCTCGTTCTATTTTATTATAAATCCACATTTTGAAACCTTGACCAAAGATACACTTGTGGTCACCCCTCCCACCGTTTGAGACTTACCTGTCCCCCGGGGGGCATATTTATTGTTTCTTCCAAACCATCTGGTGTAACATATTGTTGGAAAGCTTTTAATGTCCTCTTTTATTTTCTGTCTCCCCCACTAGTTACACGCTCTTGGCACTTTTTAGCTCACAGGCTATCAAAGCCTGAGATCTAATGTGCCCGTCGATTTTGTATGTATGTATGTATGTACGTAACGTGATAACTCTTGATAGAAATATCCAATTTGCTTCAATTTTTTTTCTATGTTCATTCTGCTAAGGCGCTTCCCTGATTAGTTTTGGGGTTTCATTGGTTCAGTATAAAGGGGAAACGGAGGCTAATCCCCCCCCCCCCCTAGCTTAGATAAATGTGTTTTTCATGCAGAATTATCAGATTTTCTTCAAATTTTGGTATACCGGTTAATTTTGATAACGAGTTTCTCTGATTATATTTGAAGATTCATTGTTCTAGTCTAAAGGGGGTAGGGGGGACGAGGGTATAATACCCTCCCTAATTTAGATAGATGGGTTTTGCTATCCGATTTACTTCAAATTTCGTATACCAGTTTATTCTGATAAGGCGCTTCCCTAATTAGATTTGGAAGTTCATTGGTTAAATATAAAAGGGGGAACAGGGAGCTAATACCCCCTTAATTTAGATAAATGGGTTTTTCTATCCGATTTGCTTCAAATTTGGTATACCGATTTATTTCAATAAGGCGCTTCCCTGATGACATTTGGAGGGTCATTGGTTAAGTATAAAGAGGGGAAACAGGGAGGGGCATTTCCTCCCCCCCCCCTCCCCGCACCTTAGTTAATTTTTGAGGGGCATTATTCTTTGAAATAAGAGCATAATATACAGTTAGTGTGGCCTGTGAGCTCTATGCCATTCGTTTAACTGGGCACTTTTCTTTTTAGCTCACAGGCTATCAAAGCCTGAGAGCTAATGTGCCCACAGTTTCTGTATGTATGTATGTACGTACATAAGTAATGCAATAACTCTCGATAGAAGTATCCGATTTGCTTCAAATTTTTTTTCTAGGTTCATTCTCATAAGGCGCTTCCCTGATTAGTTTTGGGGGTTCATTGGTTAAGCATAAAGGACGGGGGTATGGGGGCTATCCCCCCCACTTAGATAAATGGGTTTTTCATGCAGAATTATCAGATTTGCTTCAATTTTGGTATACCGGTTAATTCTGATAAGACGCTTCCCTGATTAAATTTGGAGGCTCATTGTTTCAGTATAAAAAGAGGAACAGGGGCTAACCCCCCCTTAATTTAGATAGATGGGTTTTTCTATCTGATTTGCTTCAAATTTGGTAACCAGTTTATTCTGATAAAGTGCTTCCCTGATGAGATTTGGAGGTTTATTGTTTAAGTATAGAGATGTGACGGGGGGGGGGGGGGGGCTGATTCCCCCTTAATTTATTTTTCGAAAGGCATTCTTTGAAGTAAGAGTATAAAATACAGTTAGTATGAATAGACTGTGAGCTCAATGCCATCAGTTTAACTCGATGCTTTTCTTTTTTATTTATTATTGTTTCAGTGAGTGCACTCTGCATGTCAGCGAATGAGTCAATAACTGTTAATAGTTTTTAGATTACTGCTGGGAAAAAAACAACAACAACATATAATCAAGGAATATACTTTTATTTATTTGTTAACCAGAGAAAAGTATGTTATTTCATTGTTAATGGCTCTAGGATGAGAACATTTTTTTTTTCTTAACAGCTGAAAATTTGGTAAACATTAAAAAGAAAGATATTTATAAACTGTAAATGAGATAAGGAGATATATATTTTAAAAAGGGAAAGAAATTTTAATTAAATATATTATTAAAAGGAGAATTTTGATTATTAGTTGGGGGATAATTAGTATGTGATGATTGGTTAATTACATTTCCCTCACGCTTATAGGAGACCCTAAAAAGACTGAAAAACCATTTAACTTTTAAAATAAATTTAGAGCCTTCAAAATTTCGCTCATCTGCGCATTTTTAAGAAGAATGACGTTTATAGGAAGTAAGTCGCCATCTGTTTGGTTGAAGGAAATAAGAGTTAGAGTAAAAACTAAAAAGTACATCTTTTCTGGATGAAAAAAAAAAAAAAAATTCTTTTTTTTTTTATTTGACCGAGATCTTTTTTAAAGATAAATTTAAATATAATATAAATTATTATCAAAATTACATCCTAAAAGTAATAATTTTAAAAGTTAAAAAACCTTATTATTTGACTCAAAGGTCTGTAGTAGCTTACTTCTGAGCCGCTAACATTGTCTAGGGCCCCCATAAATGGAGGTGAGGGGTGAGAGATAGTCGTTACGGCCCTGTTGATTCGCTACGTTTTGGAATTACTATTTTTCAGCTTATCTGTGTGAATCTGTGAACATTGAAATATCGATTCTAGAATTTGGGAATCTATTCTTATTGCGATCGATTCTGTTTTATACGATGTCGATTTTAATCGGTTCTCAAATTTTCCAGAATCGCCCATGACTACTGCTGCCACCCATTGGTGACATCCATGAAACATTTTCTGGACACTAACGCCACTCCACCTAAAATCAGCATTCACTGAAAGTATTTGGGTATGATTACTCTCTATAGTATGGATTACTTTGTGTGACTCCTTGTAAAAGGCACTTCGGTTGCAGCTCTGGACAAAGTTGAACTACTCTCAAATATAAATGCACTTTGCCAAGTTTTCGATACCTTCTTTGGTGTTGTGGACATTGATGCAAACTTTCAAGGATTCATGTGTGCTGAGTACGGAGGCTTAATATGAAGAAAGAATTTTGCTATTATAATAGGGATAGCGTTCTTGATTTCACACATTTCCCTCCTCCTTCTGCAACTTTACTATTCTGTGTTTAAAATTCCCGGCTGCTCTAATCATTCCATTACATAATTAATAACAGTCAACAGCGTGCCTTAATTATTTGTTCTATAATATATACACTCATGTCTGGGGAAATAGCAATGCCATGAAGGAATCACCAGAATTAAATGAAATTTAGTACACAAACGAACTGGTATTGGTACAAGCAAATGATTACATTTTCAAAGCAAAAAAAAAAACAATATTAAGTGTCTGAAATCAGTATTTGGAGTAGCAGCCATGCGCTGCAATAGGTTTTGCTATACAAGCATTCCATATTTTTTTGTAAGCATATCTAAAGTTTATCTCTAAAAGCTGTAGGACGAGGATCACGAGTGAGACGCGGATCAACAAAATCCCACACATGTTCAATAGGCAAAATATCCGGCAAATACGCAGGCCACGGAAGAAGCTGTATATGTGTTCTGTGACAAGAAGTTTTGAAAATCCTTGCAACATGTGCAGACCTGCCAACTGCTACGAAAAAAATCGTAGTTTCTATGATGCTACGAAAATCTGTCTAAAACTACGATTTTCTGCAATAAATACACATGGCAAAAAAAAGTGAATTTCGTCAATCGTTTCCAGAAAACAAAAATTTCAATTTCATCCAAAGGATCGCGAAATAGTGCGAATTTTGTGGAATTGTGAAAAAAAATCGCGAATTTGTTCAAGGGATTGCGAAAAAAACCCACAAATTTTGTCAAACGATCGCGAAAAAATGCAAATTTCTTCAAAGAACCATGAAAAAGCGCAAATTTCGTCAAACGATCGCAGAAAAAACTGTGAATTTCATCATAGGATTGCGGAAAAAATGCATTATTGCAAAAGATCTAAAAAAAAAAGCACAATTTTCGTCAACGGATTGCAAACAAAAAATGAATTTTGTCAGAGTTTCCTGAAAAAAAATGCAAATTTCTTCAAAGGATCCTGGAAAAAACACAAATTTCGTCAAAGGATCGTGGAAAAACCCGTTTTCTCAAAGGAACATGAAAAAAAAAACCCAAATTTCTTCAAAGAATCGCGGAAAAAATGCGAATTTGGTCAATGGATCACGGAAAAATAATGAATTTCATCAACAGATCGCAGGAAAATAATGAATTTCGTCCAAGATTCGTGGAAAAATAATGAATTTCAT
Source organism: Maratus speciosus (assembly GCA_963932465.1). Classification (NCBI taxonomy): domain Eukaryota; kingdom Metazoa; phylum Arthropoda; class Arachnida; order Araneae; family Salticidae; genus Maratus; species Maratus speciosus. Next base: position 208,243,605 of record OZ010793.1, read on the forward strand.
CCAAGGTTTGCAGGGAAAAACATCAATTTCGTCAAAAGATCACAGAAAAAAGCAAATTTGCCAAAGCATTGCAGAAAAAACGCGAATTTTGTAAAATGATTAATGTCTGATTAAAAAATTTTTTTTTTTTTTTTACTCAGAACCACCCCTGCTCTGTGCTTGCTTCAGGAAACATCACACATAGACAAAAATCTATGTTTATTATTATGCTACATATAGTTTTTAATCTGAAAGAATATACAGAACTAACTTTTGAAAAATCAGGTTAATCCGAACCTAACCTGCAGGAGTCTAAACTTGGTCCGAACCGAAAGCAGTTAACCCGATTTGCAGTGTAAAAAATAGCGACCAACCAACCAACCTCTAGAATAATTTGAATTTTGTGTGCTACTATTTCTCCTTTTCAAACGTTGGCAGGTCTGCATGTTGGTGGGCATTATCCTTTTGGAAGATAGCTCCAGGAATGCCTTGAAGAAAAGGAGCGATTTCGGGTTCCAACAGCTCACTGATGTACCTTTTGCTGTTGTCTATTTAAACAAGCTTTTAACCCATTTTGTCTCATTGCCTCATTAAAGGTCTTACAATCAGGTCTCCCAAATGGTCCCCCTTTTCCCACCAAAGTCTCCTTTTTGGAAAATGGTCCCCTTTTATGCATTTTGGTCCCCTTAATCCCCTTTCTGTTGCTTAATAATGTGGAAAAATCGTCTTAAAACTCAAAAAACTCTAAAGATCACAAAAGTTCAAATATTGTGTTTTACTATAGTATGCTAAAACATTGTAACTGGAATTCTTTCATGGATGTCAAAAAATTGCCGCACAATGTGAAAATGTAATAATGTGAAATTATGCATTGCAAATCTCATTAAAAATCACTAAATATTCAAAAGTTACAGAGGACAAAATTTTACTGTGTTATGCTAGAAGTTTGAAACAGAGTTTCAAAAAATCACCGCAAAATGTTAAAAAAAAAAAAAAAAAAAATTGCAATAGGAATTCAATTTTATTGAATAAAAGACAAAATTTAATAAATTCTGTGAAAAGATTGAAACTGGAATCCCTTTACGGATGTCAAAAAATCGCATAAAAAATTTAAAAATTGCTGTTCGAATTCCGAATAATCTTTATTGAAAAGAGCACAATATTTACTAAATTGGGCTAAAAAATTAAAACTATATCCCATTTACTAGTGTGAAAAGTCACTGCATAAAAATCGCTAAAAATTCAGGAAATAATAGAAGTCAAAATAGTATTATAGTAGGGCTAAAACATTGTATCCGGAATTTTTTCACAAATCGGGGGTAAATATGCTTGTGGGATGTGATTTTTTTTTTTTTTTTCATTGCTAAGAATTCAAACCAGAGGATGTAATCGTGGAAAGACAAAATTTACTACATTAAGGTTAAAAGTTTAAAACCGAATTCCTTTTATAAATGTGAACAAATCACTGCAAAATGCTAAAAACCACTGTAATAATTGTGAAAGATTTAAAACTCACTGTATACAAATTCCAAATAAACTTTATTGTAAAGAGGACAAAATTTACTACATTCTACTAAAAAATTTAAACCAGATTCCTTTTTACAAATTAGAAAAATTGCCATAAAACACGAAAAAAGACTAAAAATTACATTTAAAAAAACTGCTCTAAAAAGTCCAAAAATTGGCTTTGATGTGCATAACTTTAGACATGCCTATAGCTACCTTCCTGCCAAATATTATAGCTCTATGCGCAGCGATCTCGTCAGCACAAAGACACATAGACAAACCTCTATCTTTATTATATTAATTTTTAATACAATTATTCAGTTGGTAAATAAATCATATCAGTTGTAAATTTCCAAATGGGGGAAAAAAAGTCCGGGCCAGGATTCGAACCAGGGATGTCTTGGCTGGAGCCGCCAATGCTCTACCTACTGAGCCATCCCGGATGAATCTGAAAGACTAATTCACTCAGCTAACCCTAATATTGCCATACTATGCTTTTTCCGATGAACATTATAGTTTATTTTAGCTTTTATTGGGTAGTGCAAAGGAACTAAATTTTATGTTTGAGATTAATAAGTAACAATATCTAATCAATAGTTAATCTAATTTTAATACTCAACGGGAGGTGCTATGCAGTGCTTTTTTAGTCACTGATCACTGTTACTCCTTGTTAGATTCGAAGAAATGCACTATACTTTGTAATTGCTAGTGTGCAACTCTGTTAACAATTGATTTGATATTTTCTTAGATGTATTAATTTTTAGTGTATATTTTATTGCAAATCAGTTTTTGTTGCTATACATAGTAAGGGGAGACATGAGTTTTTTTTTTTTTTCTTACTGGCTTAAAAAAATCTTTGAACCTTCCTGAATCCATTGGTATGCCCAGTTTCTTTTCTGACCATTAGAATTAATTGTAAAAATTCAAGGGAAGACAAGACTGGGATGCCATGCCTACTCACATTAAGGGGACGGTGAACGTTTAAAAAAAATTCTTTTAATTTTCATAATAGAGTTTTGAAATTTTGTTGAAATGTACATGTCACCATAAGTATATAGAACACCTTAATATAATTTTCCAATGTTATTGGAATTTTAAGATTGTTAAAAAAAAATTACATTTTTAAACGAAATTTTAAAACGCTCCTTGCATGTTAATTTTTTAGATATTTCCTCGATTTTGAATTTTAATTGCGTAAAACTGTTTTACAAACAAATCTGTGCATCGATTTTTTAATCCCATAAATAATTAATGTTTTAGAGATATTTTTCTGAATTCCATATTGATTTCCATCAAAATTCTTCCTAATAATAAGTTAAAAATCAAATTTAATTGTCTTAATGAAGTCGAATTTGAAAATGTGTACACAGTTTCTTTTTAAACAATATCAGGATTCTTCGTTATTAGTTTCATGAAATTTGATCAAAAATTAAGTAGCAAGGAGCATTTCAAAAATTAAAAAGAAGCTTAAACATCAGTATTGAGAAAAACAGATTTAAAGAATATTAAAATGCCAAAAAATTGTTTGTGAACGAAATTAAAACACTTGTAATTTTGCGTAATATAATCGCATCTGCATGCGGTTTCCCATTGTTTAGTTTTAAATTGCTTTTATAATTCTTAATTGCATGTATTTCAGTTGTGCTAAAGTGAAACTGAATATTCCAGCCTTTTCCCTCTGCGTAGGGATAAATGAAAACACGTACTCTGTTTTTCCCTCTGCGCAGGGAATTTATTGTTGATATTCTTTTCTGTGTCAGTCGAGTTTGTGGATCTCGATGAGAGTGTGTTGTGATCCCTAAGCGGATAATTTATTTGTGAAATTGTGAAAGCTTTCAATTAAATAGTGGAAAAAGTTAGTGTATACAGTCTACTGCTTAATTCAAAAAACCTACAAGGTACATTTGGTCGTCTAAATCCGGAGTTAAAACGAACTAAGTGCAAAAAAGAATGCGTATCTAAATTTCGTTCGAAAGTGAAAGCGTGAAATCATTGGAACTGTACCAAATTAGAATACTGAGAGAGAAAAATGGATAAAAACTTAGAAACTGATAAACGAGTGTTGAAATCGGCAATAACGAGATTGAAAAACAAATTTCTTAAAACTGATCTGAATGTGTGTGAATTAGAGCAACTTCAGTTATTAAAAAGGGAAACAGAAAAATTAGAGGAAGAGTTGAAGGTGTTGTTTAAAACGATTTTTTCTGCTTGTAAAGAAAACGACATCGATTCATTTATAGAAGAAAAGGACGAACAGCAAGACATCTTTGATGAATTGATAGTAAAAATCGAACATGCAATTACAGCGAGAAAAATAAATGTGAACAATCCGAAGAAGGAAGTTAATGAAATAAAATTACCAAAGCTTTCTCTACCATCATTTAGTGGTCAAATTAGTGAATGGTTGAGTTTTAAAGATTTATTCAATGCGAGTATACATAATAATGAAAATCTATCGCCAGCTCAGAAGCTGCAATACTTGAAATTATCTTGTCAAGGAGACGCTTTGAAAATAATAAAATCAATACCTATTGAAGATTCGAAGTATAGTATCGCATGGGACTTGCTATCTGAAAGATATTCTAACAAACGTGAGTTAATATACAGCCACATTAGAAAATTATTAAATTTTCCATTCGTGCAAGGTGATGCACCCGCAGCAATACTTAATTTGGTAGATGTAACAAATGAATGTGTCCGTTCTTTCGAAATATTGGATCAGAAGGTAAGTGGCTTTTCAGAAACTTTGTTGATTTATTTAATATTGCAAAAAGTTGATCATAATATTAAATTATGGTGGGAACGCCAGTTAAAAAATGACGAGCTTCCAACGTTAGTTCAATTGATAATTTTTCTGAAAGATTATGCTCGTTCATTACAATCTGCTAGAGGAAATATTAATTATAAGAAAAACAGTTATCCTAAATTAACTGCAATGACTGCTTCTGTTAATAATATTGAATGTAAATATTGTTCTTTGAATAGTCATAAAATATCAAAGTGCAGTGAGTTTCTAAAGTTATCTGTTCGCGAAAGAGTGCAATTTGTAAAAAATAAAAATCTCTGTTTTGCGTGTTTATCTCCAGAACATAAATTAATTAATTGTCAGTCAAAAAGAGTTTGTTCGAAATGTAATTTGAAGAATCACAATAGCTTATTACATTATGAAAGGCGAGAAACAAATTATCCAGATATAAAAAACCAAGTAACGCCTCAATCCTCGAATCAAAATAGTGAGACTGTTGGTGAATCATCTAGTAATGTAAACATGTCAATAAATTCTTGCCTTGGTGAAATATACTCAAAATCATTTGGCATACTTGCAACTGCGCTGATTAATGTGAAAGATAATTATGGAGGCAATAAATTACTGCGTTGCATTATAGATGTTGGCAGTACCAATAATTTTATAAGTGAGCGTGCGATACAATTATTAGGAATAAAAAGAAATTCAGCTAATTTACAGATTAAATGTTTGGGAATGGGATACTCCGAAGAAACTCGTGGCGTTGTAAGATTGGAATTTTCTCCACATTTTGATAAACAAAACACACGATTAGGTACTTTTTATATTTTGAAAAAGATAACGAGTAATCAACCAGTTGTATCATATGATACTAATTCATTCAGTCACTTAAAGAACATAACATTAGCTGACCCTAAGTGGAATGAACCAGGCCCAATAGACTTATTATTTGGCGTGTCTCTATCATTATCTATAATTAGAGGAGAAAAAATATTTGGGAAACCAGGACTTCCTTTTGCAGTAAATTCGGATTACGGGTGGTTAGTAACAGGAGATAGTGATACATTTTCAGAAAATAAACCAAATATTATAGTTAATTTTGCAAATGTTGAAACAGATTATGTGAAAAAGTTCTGGGAGTTAGAAAATATCCCCTCGAAGGAAATATACACAAATGAAGAAAAATATTGTGAGGAAATTTTCGATACATCCCATTCACGAGATTCGAATGGAAGATATATTGTGCGTTTGCCATTTAAGAAGCAATGTAAAGAATTAGGGGAGTCAAAATCACTAGCTATGAAAAGATTTCTAAACTTAGAAAAAAGATTTAATAGAGAACCGGATTTGTATGAAAATTATTGTCTATTTATGAATGAATATCTTGATATGGGACATATGGAAAAAATACCGAAGAGCGAAATTCAAAAACCCGTTAATGAAGTTTATTATCTTCCACATCATCCAGTCATTAGAGAATCTAGCACAACAACCCGTCTTAGAGTTGTGTTTGATGGGAGTGCAAAAACTACAAATAATGTTTCTCTTAATGAAAATTTAATTGTAGGACCTAGGGTTCAACAAGAGTTATTTTTTATTTTGTTGAGATTCCGCACACACGCTATAGCTATTAACGCTGATATTGCTAAAATGTTTCGTCAAATTAAGATACATCCTGAAGATCAAGATTTTCAACGAATTCTCTGGAAAGATAAATTTTCCGATGATATTAGTGAATATCGTCTCACTACAGTAACATATGGATTAGCATCTAGCCCATATTTAGCTACTAAAGTTCTTCAAAAATTAGCGTTGGATGAAAAATTAAATTTTCCATTAGCATCAAACATTGTATTACGTGATTTTTACGTCGATGATTTACTTACAGGTGCATCATCTCCCGAAGAAGCTACTAAATTAATATCAGAGTTACAAGAATTAATAAAAAGAGGTGGATTTGAATTACGTAAGTGGGCATCAAACGACATTAGTGTATTAAAAAACATTCCTGAAAATTTAATTCAGACTAAACCCGATTTATCAATTGAGAACGATAATTCAATAAAAGTGCTAGGATTAAAATGGGACTCAAATCGCGATGTCTTCAAAATTAGTGTAACCATAGAACCAACATTAAAAGAAATTACAAAGAGATCTATATTGTCAGATATAGCCAAAATGTTTGATCCACTTGGTTGGATCTCTCCCTTTATAATTTCTGCAAAAATTCTACTTCAGGAACTTTGGAGTCTACATCTAGCATGGGACGATCCTGTTCCACTACTCATAAAAAATAGGTGGATAAAAATTCGGGAAGAACTTGCATGTTTGACATCGATTACTGTGCCTCGGTTAGCAATTATTCCCTCAGCTAACAAATTTGAAATTCATTCATTTAGTGACGCTTCCTTAATAGCATATGGTGCAGTTGTTTATTTAAGGTCCTTATCCGATGATTCAACTGCATCAGTTAGAATATTAACTGCAAAAACAAGAGTTTCACCATTAAAAACAATATCTTTGCCTAAATTAGAACTGAGTGCTGCCCTGCTGTCAGCCCGTTTGGTAAAAACTGTCCTAGATTCATTGTGCTTGGACATCTCTAAAATTAACTGTTGGACAGATTCAACAATAGTTCTGTCTTGGCTATCAACAGAATCAAGAAGATGGCAAACTTTTGTTGCGAATCGTGTTTCGGAAATACAGCAACTTGTTCCGTCAGAGTGCTGGCATCATGTAAAAGGAAAAGAGAATCCAGCAGATTGCGCATCAAGAGGTCTATCACCCTCAGAATTATCATTGCATGATCTTTGGTGGAATGGTCCGAGTTGGCTTAGTGATCCATCTTTCACCTCTCCAGAACCGCAATTAGGTAGTGTTTTGTGTGACGAAGCCTTAATAGAGCAAAGAAAAAATTATTTTTGTGCTACAGCTCAGTTAAGTGAGGAAATGCCTATTATCTCAAATATATCGTCCTTTACTAAGCTAAAACGTGTAATTGCTTGGTGTTTGAGATTTCTTACGAATTCTCGTTTACCTGTTTCAAAACGAAACTTTGGTTTTCTTACAAACACAGAAATTAAGAGTGCTTTAAAAGTGATAATCAAACAAGTGCAAAAGTCATCATTTACAGATGACCTTAAATGTATGACTTCTGGTAAGTGTTTACCTCGCAATAGCAAATTGATCAATCTTTCTCCAATCCTTGATGATGAAGGAATACTCAGGGTGGGAGGACGTCTTCGTCATTCAAATCTCACACATGATCAAATCCATCCAATATTGTTACCAAAAAATCATCCAGTGACTGTGCTGATTATTAGATATTTTCACTTATCTCACTTTCATGCTGCCCCTCAACTACTATTGTGTGTTATCAGACAGCGATATTGGATTTTAAGTGGAAGAAGTGTTGTAAGAAAGTTTGTAAAAAATTGTGTAATTTGTGCTCGTGCTTCTGCTTCTATGTCCAAACAAATCATGGCTGATTTACCTTCTACTAGAGTGCAACCTACCCGTCCGTTCCTTGTCACAGGAACTGACTATGCAGGACCTATATTATGTAAATTTAGAAAGGGTAGAGGTACAAAATCTTTTAAGTGTTATATTCATAGATGCCAACAACTCCGGAATTTCCGGAGTTTCTCCGGAAATGCGCAGTAAAATACGGAAGTACGGAAATAAAGCTGAAAATACGGAAATCAGCTTCAACAACCTAAAAAAATTATCGAATATCAGTTTCTCTGCAAGTCGCGAAATTCCCAATCCGATTTTCTACTTGTAAACAATGCATGCTTTTCTCTGTCTCTTGTAAAGATCTCCGACTTGTCCTCAATACGTAAACAACGATTAACGAATCAGAGCGCACTTCTTTCTAGCATCGATGTTAAACCGCAACTCTATCCTTAAAACGCAAGCGCTTATCAGCAAATGAGAGCGGAGTAGAAAGTAGCGGCGATGACGTAAAATAACTGACCCCGCCCTTCACAGTATGCTTGTTTGTTCTTTTCCCCGTGGTCTGAATATTCAAAAAGATATTTCTTTCTCCCATGGTAATCGATTTTAAAACTGTAACTTTAACTACAAATATTTTTCTCCGCGTTGTTCTGTTTTGCGCAGGTTGCGGGCTTTTCTTTACCGTGTGCGATATTATGTGATTTTTTTTTTAAGTTTGCGTTTCTGTTTTTTCGTTGTTATTCTGATGGATACTGAACCTGGTGTTACAGATAACAAAAAAGATCGTCGAAAAGCCATTAGAAATCAAAAATTTCTACCGAAGTATTCGCTCAAATGGCCATGTTTAAAAAGTGGTGACAGTGATGCCGCTGTACTTGAAAAAACCTGTGTCCCCGGGACCCAGGATTTCCAAAAATCTGGGTCCCTTTTTTACAAAAGCGGGTCCCCATCAATAATAATTTATATTTTAAAGGAATAAATGAAAGTTGTTTATTAAGATAAATGAAATGCATTAATTAGTGTTTTAACAATAATTAAATAATGAATTAAAACCAGCATTATTTGCACTCAAATAAGATATTTTTAAAAAATATTAAGAGAAATTTTCTTTACTTTTTTAAAAGTAAAAATGCAAGATACAATTTTAATTGTAAAATAATGTTTATTTGAGAGTAGGGATGCACCGGATATTGATTTTGCCGGATATCGGATACCGGATATCCGAAGCTCCTTTGCCTGCCGGATTCGGATATCCGGCACTAGATATATTTTTAGTTATATGGTGAATCATTTCTTTATATAATGCCATCTCAGAACAATAAATTACAAACATGTTTCACACATCATTAAAACATTTTAAATGTAAATATCAGGGCTTGAAATTCAAGTTTTCCCAGGAAAAGAGTTTCCCACCCAACATTTATAAATGCAGGGGAGTTGAACTGTTAGAAAGGAAAAAAAATCTTTTAACCTCATTATTTTTTATGTGCCACTTTAAATAATGCATTTATACAGTCATGACAATGACCAAATAGCATTGAAATAATTTAAATTAAAAACTCAAGATAATTATTCAAAATTTTTATTTTATTAAAACAAAGGAACATAATCAAGCTTTATATATACCATGTCTATTTTTCAACCTTCACCTAATGTTATGGGCAGTTAACAATTGGGTTGCTAAATGAATTTCTTAATTTAGATTTTATTCTATTTTGCGTGTTTTAGCCTCTTTCACAAGTTACACTTTTGACAAACAGCATAGTGCAACTTTTATAATTTTAGAAATTATCGGAAACACATGATTATGCTCTCTTAAAAATTTTTAGAAAACTTTGCAAAATCCGATGTCCATTAATTTTTAACTTACTTACTTGCTTACTTACTTACTTGAATAATGCATATCGGTGATTGTATTGTCAATATCCTATAGTGTTTATATGTCATTTCTGAACAAACTTGTTTTATTAGAGTCCTTAATGGAATTATAGTCAAAACTGTAATCCCTGGTAATTTCGCTAATTGAACTATGTTCTATGCATTTGAATTTTAAATCCATATCCAAAGTTTGAAAAAGGAATAGTCAATTGATTTCTTCTATTACACGAGAAAAGTTTGATTTTAAAAAGTCATGTCCTAATTTTAGTGAATTGCGAGAATCAACTAGTTTGTTGTTTCTAAATATGTTTTTTTTTTCATGTGCACCAGAAGTATCTCATTTTGTTTAGTGCTGACTATTGGCCAATTTGATAGAGCACAGTCTCCGGTGGCCGTTACTTATTTCCTATTTTGGGCAAATGGAAAAACATTGCAAAATATGTAAATCGGTCATAGAAAAAAATATCCCTGATTTCATCAATCATGGTAAAAATAAATAAAATAATTTGTCGACCGGTCGCGAGAAAAAAACTGAAGTTTGTGGGAAATCGACAGCGGGAAAATATCACGAAATTGGTCAATCGATCACGGAAAAATATCATGAAATTTGCCAGTCCATCATGAGCAAATATGAAATTCCTCAGCCGGTCGCAGAGAAAAAATGCGAAAATTTTCAATCAGATGCAGAAAAACAATCGTTACTTTCATCAGTATGTTGCAAGAACAAACAGGGAAATTTGCCAATCGGTCACAGAATAAAATGGCTAAATTTGTCAATTGATCATGAGAAAAAAAATTATGAAATTCACCGATCGGTCTCTAGAAAAAAATCATGAAATTCGTCAGTCGGTTGTGGAGAAAAATTGCAAAAATTTTTCGGTTAGATGCAGAAAAACAAACATAAATTTTGTCAATTTGTTGTAAGAAGAAACTGTGAAATATGTCAATTAATAACGGGAAATATCACGAAATTTGTCAGTCGGCCCTGAGACTTGATCGTAGTTTTACAAAGAAACATTTTCGGAAAATGATTTTTTGGAAACACAAGCCTCCCGTCCCGATTATTCTTTAGGGCACGAATCCTGCCATCCCATCTCAAAATTCAAGCCCTGTATTTGCCATTCAAGCCCTGTAATGCATATTAATAATGCTGTATAAAAAATGTAATTTAAACATCAAAATATTCTGTTTATTTGTACAATGGAATGCTGATAATTGCTATTGGATTTGGATATGGGATTGACTATATTGAAAATTTCTAATAATTAATTAATTTGCACAATGAAATACTGATAATTTGTATAACAAATTTTAACCAATTAATATACCTATAATTGTAGAGTATTTTCCACAAAGAAATACATACTTTCTTTTTATAATTTAAACATAAAATATCTACTAATATACCCATGATTAAAGAGTCATTTTCTCAAAACACAGGTGTAGTTGATGCCTTTTTTTCTGTTTTAATTATTTGATACTGTTTTGCTTTAAGTAAGTCACATTTAGTTTTATTTTAAGTTAAATTACTTTGATACTTATAAGTAAAAAGAAAATTACTTTTAATTTTAAATATTTATAATGAAGTTACAAAAATAACTAATTTGATGTGCCAATCCCAAAGCTTTCTTCTATCTCATACATCTTAATGTTTCAAAAGGTAGCTCCAAATGTTAATACTTCAATATTATTAGTTCAATATTATACCAACTTTGACTTTCATCTAAATTTTCTGCTCCAATTAATTAACCAGAATCTCGATCATGATATTTATTAAAATCAATAACTTTTTTGTTATTCTGCTGTACATCAGCTGTTTGTGAAATAGCCAGCTTAGCAAGATACGAAGTTCCCATTGCTTCACGGGCCGCCAATATACAGTACCAAAAGCGAAAAATTGGGAAAATTTTACAAAAAAAAAGCTGTTACAGTGCCACCTTCTGGCGGAATATTTCCAAATGGAAGGAGAAACTGCTGGCCATAGCCAAAAATATACACAAAAAACTGGTTCAATTCTATGCTTAGCTTCATACACTTTTCGTTGGTAAAATAATGAAAATAACACAAAAATCACTATTATAGCGCCCCCTTCCAGCAGAATATTTTCAAATTGAAGGAGGACCCTGATGGCCATAGCCTAAAATATACCCCCAAAAATTGGTTCAATTCTAAGCATAACTTGATACACTTTTCGATGGTACAAGAATGAAAGTGGCACAAAAATCGCTATTACAGCAACCCTTATGGCAGAATATTTCCAAATTAAAGAAGAACCTGCTGGACATAGCCAAAAACATACACAAAAAATTTTGTTCAATTCTATGCATAACTTCATACACTTTTCGATGATGCAATAATGAAAATGGCACAAAAATCGCAATACAGCGCCCCCCTTCCAGTGGAATGTTTTCATAAGGACACGCTGGCTATAGCCAAAAACATTCACAAAAAATTTGGTTCAATTCTATGCATAACATCATACACTTTTTGATGGTACGATGGCGACACACGGACAGATAGACATTTTGTATAACCTTGTTTTGGGATCTCGGACCCCTAAAACATCTAAATCCATCGAAAACCAGGAATCGAAAAAATTTTAATTACAATACTTTCTTCTATTGAAGATAGAAGAAATTTAAAATAGGCCTGTTTAATTGTTAAACTTAAAATAAAGAAAGAAAATTAATAAAGTCATACTTTAATAAACAACTTCAAATCTTGTTTTACATTCTGAAAGTGAAGGTACAATTTTCTAAAAGATGTAAACGTAAATTCTTAAATTTATTATAAAGAGTTCAAATATCAATGTTAGGAAAGCTGGCAATTGTTTAAACTTTTGAGAATTACCTTTTACTCATGAATAGTGAACTTTCTTTCATATTTTGCATTATAAACAAAAGTTTTTCGGCATCGTTTGGGTCAAACGATTTCTCTTATCGTTAGATATTAGCTTTGCTGCGTTTTGCCGGATATCTGGCAGAGAAGTCGGATATCCGGTGATTGTGATTCGGATATCCGATGATATTTCGGATATTGAAAAATCAGCCTGATGTGCCGGATATCGGATATTTGCCGGATATCCGTTGCATCCCTATTTGAGAGTAGAAGATACCAAGTTCCACTAACAAGTATCACTAATGTTCGCATTCTTTTAAAAAGAGGCAAGGCGGGTTTATTGAAAAAGATATTTTTGCTGAAAAAAAAGAACACTTATGTTAAGTAAAGGTGTACTTTTCGTTGATTGAATGGGTGCTTTCATTATTATACTTCCCATTGAATTATTTGTCAGCATAGATCTGTGTTGGAATCAGACATTTTCCTTGGAAGGGAAATTTATATCTAAATCACAAATAAGCATCAAATCTTAAATGTTCTGAAGGCGGGAGACATTTCAATGCAGTAAGAACGAGGGGGGGGGGGGGGGGGTGATTTTTACGGGTCCATCTAATGAATATAAATATTATCAAAGTATACTGAAATCATGCTGTATTTTTAAGAATCTCATAAAAAAGAAATTAAATCCCATTTTATGAATTTTCTACGTATAAGTTTAGTTTGCACATCTTTTTTGGTGCTTTGACTAAATTCACGTTTTTTCCGCGTTACTTTGACGAAATTCGCGTTTTTCCGCGATCCTTTTGTTGAAATTCGCTATTTTTTCGCGAGTCTGTCACGAAAATCGTGTTTTTTTCCGCGATACTTTGACAAAATTCGGCTTTATTCCGCGATTTTTTGACGAAATTTGCTATTTTTTCGCAATCTTTTGTCGAAATACACTATTTTGTCTCAGCCCTTTTACGAAAATATCGTTTTTTCCGCTATATTTTCACGAAATTTGTGCTTTTTTCGCGATCCTTTGACGAAAATCGGCTTTTTTACGTTATTTTTTGACAACATTTGCTATTTTTGGGGGATCCTTTGATGAAAAACAACTATTTTTTCGCGATCCTTTGACGAAAATCGGCTTTTTTCCGCGATTTTTTGATGAAATTTGCGCTTTTTTCGCGATCCTTTGACAAAATTTGGCTTTTTTCCGCGATTTTTTGACGAAATTCGCTATTTTTCGCGATCTTTTAACGAAATACGCTAATTTGTCGCGGCCCTTTTACGAAAATCGCGTTTTTCGCAATATTTTGATGAAATTTACGCTTATTTCAGCGATATTTTCATGAAATTTGCGCATATTTCCGCGATTTTTTGACGAAATTCGCTTTTTATTTCGCGATGCTTTGACGAAATACGCTATTTTTTCGCGGCCCTTTTACGAAAATCGCTGCTTTTACGCGATATTTTGATGAGATTTACGCTTTTTTCGCGATTCTTTGACGAAAATCGTCTGTTTTCCGCGATTTTTTCTCGAAATTACGCGTCCCACGGGACGCGTAAGAGCTATTTTTTTGCGTCCCGTATCCGATTTTTCGCGTAATTTACGCGCTATAGCGCGTCCGCGGCATCCCTGGGTGAATTAGAGAGTTCGGCATTCTGTACTGTGTGCAACTCTGAATTTAATATTGCCCATGGTGGCGTAGATGACTGTCGGAGGCATGTAAATGGCCCTATACATCAAAAAAAAGTATCGGCTACAAAAAAAGTGAAAACAGTTGAAAAATATTTTCAAAATCAAGATATTTCGAATATTACAAAGGCTGAAGCTCTTTTTACCAAATTCTTGATATCGCATAACATCCCGCTCGCCGCTGCGGATCATGCTGGACCTCTTTTTAAGAATATGTTTCCAGACTCCAAAATTGCATCAAACTATAGTGCAGGAAGGACTAAGACAACTGCAATGATTTCATTGATGGCTGCTGAAACATCAAAATTGCTGTCATCTTGTCTTAAAGATTCCCCCTTTTCATTATCAACCGATGGCAGCAATGATGGAGGGTCTGAAACTTTGTTTCCTATCGTAATACGGTACTTTGATGAAAGTATAGGAGAAGTACTGTCAACTGTACTGTGTATTGCAAGCAATACCAATACATCCACAGGCAGTAATATATTTTCATTAGTTGATCACGAACTGGAAAAGCGATCGGTATCATGGAAAAGCTGTATTGCATTTGGGTGTGATAATGCCTCAGTAATGACAGGAAAGTACAAAGGTGTATCTAAATATATACAAGAAAAAAACTCTGATGCATTCATTATGGGCTGCTATTGTCATCTTATTCATATAGCTGCTCAAAATGCTGCTGCTAAATTACCCTGTTCTATAGATGAACTATTAATTGATGTATACTTTTATCTTAATAAAAGTACTAAACGGCAACAAATGTTGAAACAATTCCAGTCATTATGTGGTGTAGAATCGAGAAAAATTATCAAGCATGCAGTGACTCGCTGGTTGTCACTTGAAAAGTGTATAACGAGACTTTTGGAACAGTGGCAGCCACTCGGAGAATTTTTTAAGTGTGAAAAAAATCTCTCACAAAAAAAAATAAATGTTGAAAACAACCAGTCCAAAACTTCAAAAAATTTAAAATGTGCTGATTCTTCTGATAATCTGAAACAGAAAAGTCTGAAACGCAATTTAAGTGAACCCTCACCCTCTGGACAATGCAGTAAGAAGTGGAAGACTGTTGTCGAAAAGAAAAATGGTCCTCAAAACCGTTTGGACAGAGTTTACAATTCCCTTCATGATCCAAAATTCAAACTTTATTGTTTGTTTTTAAAAAACGTTTTACCCATTTTTACAAGAACAAATGAATGTTTAATGTCAAATGTTCCACTAATCCATAAGCTCAAGAGAATACTGCTTGATCTTCTGTCTGAAATTTATGCAAGGTTTCTAAAATCTAATGCTATTTCCAGTGCCACTGATATCTTGTCAGTAGACGTTGAACTGAAAAATAATCACAGAGATAGGGATACCATAGTGATAGGTCATGAAGCTAAGTCCTATTTGAATACTTTAAAATCAGAAGAAAAAATGAATACAGATGATGTCAAATACTTTTTTAAAAAGGTCAAAGATTTTTACATTACATCATCAAAGTATATTGTTTCAAAGTTTGACCTGAAAAATCCTCTGTTAGAATGTGCAGAAGTTGCTGATATAGCAATTAGACAATCAGTTCCATTTTCACATATAACCTTTTTTTTATCAAAATTTACCCATTTGTTTGATGAAACACAAAGTGATGCCATTGAAACACAATTTTTCAGGTACCAAATTGAAAATTTCAATGAAGAAATAACAAATTGCAATCGTATTGATTTAGCCTGGCATAAAATATCACAGATGAAAGGTACTAATGGGGAGTTAAAATATGATATTCTTTCAAAATTCATAAAAATGATTTTAGTTATACCACACAGCAATGCTGAAGATGAGAGAATATTCAGCATTGTAAGGAAAAATCTAAACGAATATCGTCCAAATTTGTCTAGTAGCACATTATCTGATATTATTGTTGAAAAAATGAACACCTTGTCAAAAAATGAAAAGTGTTACAATTCAAAATTTTCCAAGGATTTGCTAACCAAATTAAAATCTGCAACTTACAATTCCTTGAAATGATAGGTT
Organism: Maratus speciosus; assembly: GCA_963932465.1. Classification (NCBI taxonomy): domain Eukaryota; kingdom Metazoa; phylum Arthropoda; class Arachnida; order Araneae; family Salticidae; genus Maratus; species Maratus speciosus. The sequence continues at coordinate 208,259,702 of OZ010793.1, forward strand.
AAAAATTTTTTCTTGATTTACATTTTAAATAAAGTATAATCATTTAGAAAGTAAATTTCTAAATTTTCAATTTTTAAGAAGACAATTTTAGTATTTTAGTATTGATATGTTTATTTTATATTGTTTTGAGTTTTTCATCATTTTTTATTTTAAAATATTTCATCTTTGTGTTTAGTTATCAAATCATAACATAAAATTAGCTTGAAAATAATTTTAATATAAAGTTGTATAATACAACATGAGGTGAGCTAAAATTTTTTGGAGAATTTACTAGTGAAATTAAAATTTGTAATTTTCTGATGTATAATTTGTTTGCAGATATATTAACTGGGTATAATCATATTAAGTGAATTAGAAATTTTTAAAAGTAAATTTTTTATTTTGCATAATGAATCTGCTAGTGTCACCATGCTTGGTGGTAATATTTTAACTTTTTTTTTTTCCATCTTGTACTTTTGAATAGTTGTCTGTTAGTTATCAAACTGTAAGATTAATATCTGCAATTTTACATGTATCATTCAGAATAAGTTGAGGTCCAGTGGGGGGAACTAAGTCAATTTGATATTGAAAAAAAATTATTCATTTATATGTATTAAATTTGGATATTTATCAGAATATCATTTAATTATGTTTAACAATTTTAGAAAAAAAAAGTATTATGAATACAACAGTCATAGCTGTAACTGCACATTGTTTTAAGTTTTTTCTTATTCATTTTGAGTAATTGTATTTTTCATTTTAATATAAATTTGTGTACCTTTTATCATATAGATTAAAAAAAATTTTTTTTTAAACGTTGTTATTTTTTCATGAGTTCTTTTTTTTCTCCATTGTTCCTTTAAACTTCTACGATTATATTTAAAAGGTAAGTTTTTAAGTGAATTTGTAATTTTTAAAAAACGAATTACTTATTTGTGATGAGTATTATGTTTATAAGCTAATATTATTTTCTGTTTTCTCCAATCATTTAGTTTAAGGTATATACAATGTTTTAGTTCCAAAAATATAATATGTTTGTCACATATAGATTAAGATAGTCTGATGGGATTTGATTAGTTAATCTGATACCAAAAAAGAATATTTTTTACTTTTCTCATATGAAAAATGTACTTTACATAATTTTAAAACATGAAATCGTATACCTTATGGACACTTTTAAAAATATATCAACAATGATGTTTTATGCATATTATTCCTTCATATATTGTTTTTTAAAGTCTTTTTCATAAATTCATAACAAAAAATCATTTACTTTTTGAAGATAAAAGTAAATTATGGAACCTTAATTTCAATTATGTTTGTATGAATAGGCAGAAATGTTGCTAAAGGTGTGGATTTTGTAGAATATTTGTAATTAACTATTAAATAAAGCATAGCTTAAAAAAATCGTATCACTCCTGAAATGACTCCTGAAATGCTTAAATTTTACTCCTGATGGACACCCAAAACTCCTGAAATTTAACCAATTTACTCCTGATGCAGGTTTTACAATGTTGGCGTCTATGTATATTTCATTATTTATATGTTTTTCTACTCATGCAATTCACATTGAATTAGTGACTGATTTATCTACTCAGGCCTTTTTAGCTTGTCTCAAGCGATTTATATCCAGACGAGGCAAACCTAAAGAAATTGTAAGTGATTGTGGCAAAAACTTTGTCGGTGCGAGCAAGGAGTTGAAAGAATTGTATAAGTTTGCAACTTCTTCTCTGCATAATGAAGAAGTGGCAAAGTACTTAAGTTCGGAAGAAATAAATTGGCATTTCAATCCACCCTCAGCCCCTCACTTTGGAGGACTTTGGGAGGCTGGTGTTAAATCGATGAAATTTCATTTAAAAAGAACCGTTGGCAATTCAGTTTTAACATTTGAGGAACTTTCAACTCTTTTAGCTCAAATTGAAGCCTGTTTAAATTCTAGACCTCTTTGTCCTGTAAGTTCCGATCCTAATGATTTACAGGCCTTAACCCCTGGTCATTTTTTAATTGGTGCTCCTCTTACTTCAGTACCAGAAGTTGATATTTCAGAGGTACCTGCATCAAGATTGACCAGGTGGCAATTAGTGCAGAAAATGCTCCAACACTTTTGGAAAAGATGGAGCAATGAGTACCTTTCGACCCTACAACAGAGAGTAAAATGGCTTAAAGAAGAGCCTAATATTAAGATAGGTGATTTAGTTATAATAAAAAATGAAGGTCTTTCCCCTTTACAATGGAAATTAGCTAGAGTGATTAAAACACATCCTGGACCTGATAAAAAGGTTCGTGTAGTTACCCTGAGAACTGAAAATAGTGAATTGAAAAGGCCAATTACTAAGTTATGTAAATTACCTTTAGAGTAAATTTTTGAAACCCTTTCGGCTTTCAAGGCCGGGAGAATGTTTAGTTTTAAATTGCTTTTATAATTCTTAATTGCATGTATTTCAGTTGTGCTAAAGTGAAACTGAATATTCCAGCCTTTTCCCTCTGCGTAGGGATAAATGAAAACACGTACTCTGTTTTTCCCTCTGCGCAGGGAATTTATTGTTGATATTCTTTTCTGTGTCAGTCGAGTTTGTGGATCTCGATGAGAGTGTGTTGTGATCCCTAAGCGGATAATTTATTTGTGAAATTGTGAAAGCTTTCAATTAAATAGTGGAAAAAGTTAGTGTATACAGTCTACTGCTTAATTCAAAAAACCTACAAGGTACACCCATGAATGACATAGTACAAATTGGGGATTAATAATACACACAAAAAGAAACGTCGATTTTTGGTCAAATAAATGTCCATGGTCCCCTTAAGGGAAGACACAACTGGGATGCCACGCCCACTTACATTAATTTTACTCCAGCATTTTATACTCATTTATTATATGTAACTGAACTTTATCCAAGTGTTTATATATACTTTAATTCATGTGTTTGATAAAACTGTGCAAGAACTTCACACAAGTTAGAAGTGTCTAAGTTTTGCAGGGTGTCTACAGAATCTGGAAATCAGGGAATCATGGAAAAATCAGGGAAGTTTATCAATCTGGAAAAGTCAGGGAACTTTGTAAATATACTCGAAAATCAGGGAAATTTGTCTATAATGTGAAACCATTTGCATTTTCACCTTGCCAACGAGACTGATTCGTCTATTTTATATACCATATTTTTTCACATGTTGATTAGTCTTTCCCAATATTTTTAAAAAGATGCACATAGTATGAGTTTTTGATATTTAACACAAATTAAGGTGATCTGATTTCCTCATTTTCTGTTGATAGCGCTTATATTGAAGGCAATAAATTAGCATAAACTGATCAGGTGGCCAGCTTAATCCAATTAGCTATCCCATCAGATGTAGATAAGTCTTACAATTGAATATTTTTCAGAAAATGAGATTTTCTGGTCACCCTATATCCATTGGCCACTGTATGAAGTTGGACTAAATTTTAAGTTCAGATTTATAAAACTGTCAACCAATACTTAATGAATATTAGGCAATTTTTTGTTTTTTCTCCCAAATGAGATATTAGCAAGCTGGATAAGTGTGTTATATGAGGAATTAGCATACATGAAAAAATACCGTATGTGTATTGTTAATAATGGAAATCAGGGAAGTCTGATAATGATAGTCAGGGAAATCATGGAAAAATCAGGGAACTTTTTTTTTTACAATTTCTGTAGACATCATGTTTTGTAGCTTTTTGAAAAATTGTACTTTTCAGATAAAACCGCCATTAACTCCTAAAGTACTTGAGCGATTTCAATGAAAAATTTTTTGTTTGTAGAGTATAAATATAAGATCATATGTGGCAGACAGTTTAAAATTTTTTTAATTAGTTTCAGAAAAAAAAATTTCTGAAAAATTGCCATTGCTCTAAAATAAGAAGTTTTAGTCGCAGAAAAAAAAACCCCTGTCTGCTATAAGTCTTGAGCATTATCCAGTTAATAAGGATTCAAAATTTCATCAAAATCAGTCTAGTAGTTTCCGAGGAAATGGATATTAAAGCTTGTATTTTTCCTCTCTGATTGCACCCATTCTTGTCTTCCCTCAAAAACACTTTTCCGCTTTGTCCATTTTGTAGCACAAAGTGCAAGTTAAAAAAATACAAGTCACAGTTCAACACAAAACAAAATACAAAAAGTTGACGTCATTTGATTGAAAAATAAGGTTTTAAAAATGTGTACAAACATTTGACCGACTATCAACACTATCAATGTCTGTTCTGTCGATACGTAATCAGAAAACTCAATCTGTTATTTGCAAAGAGCAGGAATTGTGAATATCTATGTTTTATGGATCTCCTGAAAAATCATACTTTTCACGTAAAAATTCCATTATCTCATAAAGTACTCAGGCGATTTTGATATATATATGGGGGTGAGACTCCATACATAACTCACAACTCACTTTTAGGACGAACACTGACATTTATTGAGACGAATACACAAACAAAAATACAGATATAAACACTCTTCTCATTCTTTAATTAGCTTAAAGTCTATAATTCAGGACGTCGTCGAATATTTCTCAGATTTTCTTACATCGTGTAAATATTCAATCTTATTTCACCGTAATATGTTCTGTTCTTTTTTAACAAAAACCCCGCGTCGTAAAAACTCATTTCGTTCTCTTTACTTCTTCTGCATTTCCACTTCACACAGCTTCGTTAAGGCTCGTTTCCTTTTTAATCTCGAAGCAGAAAATACGGGGACACTCAGTCTGATGCAGGTGTTGCTTGCGAAATCTCCACAAGCGGCCGTCCTGACATCTGGAGGTGCCGCAGCGACATGTGGTAAAATAGAATCTGAAAAACAAAAAACAAAAACCAGTAACTGTTCTTAGGGTAAAAGAAAAAAAAAATTAATCTGCACATCATAGTTGAAGTAGCGTAACATCATATGGGTTGACTTATAAAATTGTTACAAACACATAAGAAGAAAAGATTTAAAAAAAAATGTTTTTGAAGTTTCAGTTATCGTCAGGCCAAGGTTTCATGTATTCAGCACAGGAGCTAGTATTTATCGGTCCTTCAGTTGATGAGATTTTCGTTACGTCGTAGGTGTCGTTAGACTTCACTTTGATTACTTTATACGGACCTAAGAATTTAGATTTCAACTTTAAACTTGGTCCTTGCTGGGTTCTCTTAATTGCTACAAGGTCACCAAGCTTGTACTTACGGGGTTTCTTACGTCGTAAATTATAGTGCTTGCGATTTTCTTGTTGAATTTCCAGAATATTCTTCATGGCTTCTTTACGGAGCTCTTCTCTGTCTTTCATAAATTGTTCTTCGACTGCACTGTTTAAGAGGTCAATAATTTGTACATCTTCTTTCTGTTTCATTTTTGTACCAAATAATATTTCAAACGGTGTTCTCTTAATGCTTCTTTGGTAAGTTGAATTAATGACTTGTTGAACTTTAGGAACATGTTTAAACCATTTGGTCGGTTCGTCTTTGGACATTTTAGAGATTACAGAAATTATGGTGAAATTAAGTCGCTCTACTTGACCATTGGCACGGGGAAGGCCAGTTGTAACTGTCTCGTGCTTTATATTTTCATCTTGACAATAATCAGCAAATTCTTTGCTTGTAAATGCAGGACCTTTATCGCTAATGATAATGGAAGGATTGCCAAAAGTATGACTTTGTTGTCGTAGTTTTGATATAACTTCGGTAGCAGAAGTATTTTTACATGGATACAACCAGACGAATTTAGTAAATGCGTCTATTAAAGACAAAATATGTTTATAATTTTTGTTGGTTGTTTCAAGAGGGCCTAAATGATCAATGTGGTAGGTTTGGAGAGGAGTCTCTTCTTTAGGTAAGGGATGTAATTCACCTTCTTGTTTGCCACGTTTGCGATTATACAAAAGGCATGTTACACAATTTGCTATAATTTTATCAATTTTATTTGACATATTAGGGATGAGAAATTCTTCGCTAAGGAGTTCTTCACAGCATTTACGGCCAAAATGTCCTTTGTCATGAACGTGTTTAATGACATTTAGCTGCATTTCATCCGGCACAACTATCAGATCGATACCTTTATGATTTTTATAAAGAACATTATTTTTAAGGAAATAGTTGTCATATGGCTTTGTTTTCAAAATTTCTTTGATGGCCTGTATATGTTCGCCAATGTTCTGTGATTGTATGATTTTGGTAGTAAAACTATCTTGAATGATCATACATATTGGATTTCTACTTAAAGCGTCGATATGGCGCATGCGTGTACCTGTGTTCGATTGTATAGTTATAGTCAGCTAACATTAAAGCCCATCGAGCAATCTTGGTGCAAAGATCTTTTTTATTCATAGTAAGGGCGAATGCGTTGCAATCTGTGACTATCTTGAAAGGAATACCTAGAATGTAAACGCGAAATTTTTTAAGGGCTTCTATGACAGCTAAAACTTCTAATTCATAACTCGAATATTTACGTTCGGCATCTGTAGTTTTTTTGCTCATAAAATAGACAGGGTGAAATTGATTGTCAATAGAAGACTTTTGAAGGAGGACTGCTCCGTAACCGTCAATAGATGCATCACAGTGAACTTCTGTTTCGTTACTAGGGTTATAAATTCTTAAAACAGGACCTGAAGAAAGGATGTGTTTCAGCTGATTAAATGCATTTCGTTGCTGGTCGCCAAAGTGAAATTTAGTGTCCTTTCTAAGAAGATCTGTTAAAGGCTTAGCTATTAAAGAGTAATCTTGAATGAATTTACGAAAATATGAAGTTAATCCGACAAATGAATGTACATCTTTTATACTTTTAGGTTCTGGGAAATTAAGGACAGCTTTAGTTTTTAAGGGGGATGGATGCAGTTGACCATTTTTAATGTGGTAACCCAAAAAATCAATTTCTCGTTGTAGAAAGTGGCATTTTTTGAGATTCAGTTCTAAACCATATTCGGATGCAGTTGTAAGGACGCGTTGTAATTTCTGGAGTCCTTCGACTTCGTTTTCAGCTGGTATTATGAAGTCATCCATATAGACAATAAGTACTTTTTCATTAATGAGGTCTCGAAAAACGTTATAAATATATCTTTGAAACACTAACGGTGCATCGCTAAGGCCATAATTCATATATAAGAATTCAAATTGACCAGAATGTGTTACGAAAGAAGTATATTTTCTACTATTTTCTTCTACTTCGACATGAAAAAAAGCATTTTTAAGGTCAAGAGTAGTAAATACTTTTGCAGAATGCAACTGATCAATAATGTCATCAATTACTGGGAGGGGAAAACGTTGTTTATGTGTTTTAGAATTTAACTTCCTATAGTCAACACACAATCTATATGAACCATCTTTCTTTTTTACTGGGACAATAGGTGATGAAAAATTACTAGTGCTTTTACGAATAATTCCTTTTTCGAGCCACTCAAAAATTTGTTTTTCGACGAAGTTTTTCTCTATTTGCGCCAAGCGCCTGGGAGGACAAGTAACAGGTTCTTCGTTTTCCAGATGAATTGATAATTTAACATCAGTTGTCTTTATTTTTTTAGGAGAATAATTTTGAATAAGTTCTGAAATTTTTAAATGTATTGTTTCATCGGTAATATGAGATAAATCAAGATTAAGATCGTCTAACACATGAGCAATATTAATCAAAAAATTATTGGATGTATCGTCATTTTTCTCGATTTTTTGCATCGAAATATTATTTCCAGAAATTGTTAAAATACTTTGTTGAATGATATCTGTACCAATAATAAGATCAAAAGATATGGAATAATCTGGGACTACATAAACATTAGTTGTATAATTAAAATCATCTATCATAATGTTCGTAGAGAAAAAACCTAGGGGTTTGATTATAGTATTTCCTAATCCAGTTAATGTGATAGTTGAATGTTCAAGGTTCGAAATTGTAGGGAGTTTGCGATAAATACTTTCCTTTAGTAAACTTCTTTCCCTACCTGTGTCTACCAATGATGTAACATTTACAGACGAAATAATGACTTGTTTGGTCATGAAAGTGTTCGACGTGACAGTGGAAACATTGGAGGGTTCTGACTTAACTCTAGGCCTCCTTGGTTGATCACATTGAGCCGATTTATGGCCAAAATTCGAACAATTAAAACAACGAGGTCCTTTATCTTTATGTCTGCATTGGCTACTTTTATGATTCGACAAACCACAATTAAAGCAAAAAAGATCAGATTTTGGTCGAAAGGATTTCTCTTTCACTGGCATTTCAGGTTTGCTTTACGAAATTTAGTGTTCTCAAAGTCATGTCGAATTTTGTCATAAATTTTGAGCTTTTGCTTGAATTCTACAATGGATTGGCATCCATATAACATTGATTTTCTGAAAACGGGGTCGGGTATGCCGTTTATGATGTATTGCATTAATGCGGAATCCTCGATTTTACCACGCGAGCATATTTGTTTCATGATAAGAAAATATTCTTCTATTGATTCATTTTCTTGCAATTTTCGTTTATTTAATATATCATGTAACTCGGCAGAATTATAAGTGGTGCTAAATTCTGATATTAAGAGTTGTTTAAGTTTGTCATATGAATTGATATGAAATTCTATTTGTGCTAATAACTGGGCTTTACCTCGTAATGATCTTTTACAAAATATGAATTTATGAAAGTCAGATAAATTAAACATATTAGTAACATCCTCAAAATTATTAAACCATACGTTTATATCACTAAAAGAACTACCATCGAAAGGAGGTATTACACTTTCAATATCAGTAAAATTCATAGACGATGGCATAAAACTTTGAACTGGAAATTGCTGTTGTTTGTCAAAATTTGATAATTCAGTGTTATTACTTGAAGTCATATTATTTGAAGGCAGTTCGGGTTCCGAGTCAGTGTCACTTTCATTTTGTATAATATTATTTTGTAGTAAGGTCAAGTCTGAAAGGTATGTAACTAATCGGGTTGCGAGATCGTTTAAAGATCCCTCATTATCAATACAAAGTAGATTGCACACTGTATCAGATCATTTAACGAAAAATCAGTTTGAACTTTAGTTATTTTATTTTTGAATTCGGTGCTGTCGGTTTGAAAACCGAAACCAGTAAAATCACGTATTCTCTTTCTATTAGAGCGATCACCGTCAGCATCAAATAGGAATTTATGCAGCAATTTAATTTTATGTGTTCGTTCGTTTTTAAATGCAACTTCCAGTTCAGGTATCTCAACTAACTTCATAATCAAAATAATAATAATGAACTCACCGTTAGAATAATATCCGGCTTGAATATGTAGGATGAATAACTCTAATTAATCATATTGGTGGGTTAACTGTCACTTCTGACGCCAATTTATGGGGGTGAGACTCCATACATAACTCACAACTCACTTTTAGGACGAACACTGACATTTATTGAGACGAATACACAAACAAAAATACAGATATAAACACTCTTCTCGTTCTTTAATTAGCTTAAAGTCTATAATTCAGGACGTCGTTGAATATTTCTCAGATTTTCTTACGTCGTGTAAATATTCAATCTTATTTCGCCGTAATATGTTCTGTTCTTTTTTAACAAAAACCCCGCGTCATAAAAACTCATTTCGTTCTCTTTACTTCTGCATTTCCACTTCACACAGCTTCGTTAAGGCTCGTTTCCTTTTTAATCTCGAAGCGGAAAATACGGGGACACTCAGTCTGATGCAGGTGTTGCTTGCGAAATCTCCACATATATATATATATATATATATATATATTTTTTTTTTTTTTGTGGTAGAGTATAAATATAAGATGACAGCATACATATGTGGCAGACAGTTTTTAAAAAATTTAATAAAATTTCTGAAAAAATGCCATTGCTCTAAAATAAAAAGGTTTAGTCTCAGAAAAGAACTGTCTGCCATAAGTCTTGAGCATAATCCAGTGCATAAGGATTCCAAATTTCATCAGAATCGGACGGGTAGTTTCCGAGAAAACAGGTCTTAAAGCTCGCATATTTCCCATAGGATTGCACCCAGTCTTGTCTTCCCTTAATAAAGCATCAATTTAAATTAAAAGCTCCTTTAAGGAGAATTATCAATGTGAGTACTGAATGTTGGAATACTCCCTATCTTCTTGCAGTAGAATATTTAGCTGAGTGTACTTTTTACTTTTTAGTGACCCATCTTTATAAAGATAACCAATTAACATATTTTTGGGGGTAATTTTTAAAAATTTGCTTGCATATTTAGGAAAACTCTGTGAAGTACTTTTAGACATGGGCCCCCAAAGCCCCCCTTTTTAGTATAAATGGTCCCTCAAAGTCCCATTTTAAAATAAAAAAGGTCCCCTTTCCTCCTTTTGGGAGACTAAAATGTGTTGGGAGCCCTGTTAATGTACTGTGAAGAAAAAGATATGATTTTAAAACGTTAAGTGCCAACCTTGTTTTGTCTGATCTGCAAGATAAGAATCCGTCGAAATCGGCTTTCAACCGAGGATTGGTTTAGGTTACAACAAAGCAGTATAAACATTTTAGAAATGTTTTTTAAACATGGTAAATGCCGCATCAGTCACCAATGACTGTCGCGGTCCAAATGAAAAGTTTAGTGTCAATCTTGCTCGAGGTTTCTATGAATGCCGCAAAAACATGTTTTGCATACAGTGCAACCACTCTTGTGGAAAACTTGCTTGCACCATGAATGTATAACCGCGGCCAGCTCCTGGTAAAAATATATATGGTAATCAATTATTGGTTATTAGAAATTTGCATGGAATGTGAAGGGAAATGCTTGGAATGCCAATCATAATTGAAAAAATTATTTATTGTTTGCTACTGACTAAGGAAAAGTATTGATAGTTTAGTTATTTTTGCTATAGCATGTATAAGTACTTTATTTCCTAACTCAGACACAGCCAGGTAAAATGATTTTGAGATGCGAGGGCAATGGCAGATCCAGGAAAACTTCAAAGAGGTAGAGTTCCTCCCAAAGTTTAAAAAAGGACTTTTTAGATTCATAGGAGCACTTTTTGGATTTTAGAAACATTCTTTTCACTTTTAAAGGCACCTTTAATATAAAAGTCGTTGTACACTCTTGAAAACACAGTAATGAGTCAGTTTTTATTAGGCAAATGAACATTTAATACAAAAGGAAGGAAGGAAGTCACTTTTTTTATTCAGGTACAAGAAGGGTGCTATCTTTTAAACCAAAGGGCAGGCACCCTTTGGCACCTACAACACCTTCCTGAAACTGTCTGTGAGAAATTCTGAAAGAGATAATAGGGACCCAGTCTTGGGGGTACCTCCAAACTTTTGCATTCCATAGAAGTGTGTAGAACTGTGTATGACTATACTGAGCATTTGATTATGAAAGTGTCCTATATAATCCTTAAAATAAATGCCATTGTAGAAAACTATTTTTAGTGGCTAAAAATTATGTGTCTTGAAAGACCCATCACAACTTTTTTTCCGCATCCCTTCTCTGATGGGATTAAAAACAGTAATCCCGATTAGCGCAGTATTTTAAACTAACCTGTGAAAGTTATATGCCTGTGAATATAAGTTTACTTTTAAGCTGAAAAAGGAAAATTCAAGATGTGTGTATTCAAATAGATAACTAAACCAAATTAAGATAAACAAAGCTTTATTGAAAGCTTAAATGTAACGTAAAATAAAGATAAAAAAATAAAAATCAGATTTCATAATACGCACAATGTTTGCAGTCCAACCGAACATATGAAAACTAGTCGGATATACCAATCCCAAAACTTTCTTCTATCTCATGCATGTTAATACTTGAAAATTAGCTATCACACTAACAAAATTAAATGGCAATCTATGCCCACCATGAGAATTCTATAGATATGAAATTCCGTGCATTAGTTCTTGAGATATGGCTATCTACGAAATCGTGTAAATGCAGCAAAATTCAGCCTAGCAGCCCCACCTATTGGGTGCTTTACACCAAAACCTATGTTAAACAAAACTACCAAGCAACCACTTAGTTAAAGTTTAATTGAATCTGCAGTTTGGGGAAAATCTGTGCATTAGTTTTTGAGATAGAGTTATTGCGAAAATCATGAAAATGCCAGCATAGCAGTGCCACCTATTAGACGATTAACACCAAAACCTAATCAGCAACAACTTGTGTTAACATCTAACTAAATCTGAAGTTAAATGAAAATTCGTGCATTAGTTTTTGAGATAGAGCTATTGAAGGAATCGTGCAAAATGCAGCACAGCAGCGCCACCTGTTGAGCGATTTACATAAACACGTAATCCGCATCAAGTCATATCAAGGACTAATTAAATCTGAAGTTTGATGAAAATCCGTGCATTAGTTCTTGAGATAGAGCCATTGCGGAAATCGTAAAAAATGCAACGTAGCAGCGCCACCTGTTGAGCGATTTGCACCAACACGTAATCAGCATCAAGTCATATGAAGAACTAACCAAATCTGCAGTTTGATGAAAATCCGTGCATTAGTTCTTGAGATAAAGCCATTGCGGAAATCGTAAAAAATGCAGCGTAGCAGCGCCACCTGTTGAGCGATTTGCACCAACACGTGATCAGCATCAAGTCATATCAAGGACTAACTGAATCTGAAGTTTCATGAAAATCGGTGCATTAGTTCTTGAGATAGAGCCATTGCGGAAATCATAAAAAATGCAGAATAGCAGCACCACCTGTTGAGCGATTTGCACCAAAAACTAATCAGCATCAATTTGTATCAGGGACTTACTGAATATGAATTTTTATTAAATTCCGTGCATTAGTTCTTGAGATAGAGCGCCCACAAAATTTGTGTCACACACAGACTCACAGACAGACATTTTGTAAAAACATGTTTTTCGTGTTCTCTGACCTCTAAAATGTGTAAATCCGTCGAAAACCGGAATTCGAAAATTTTCATGAATCCAATACTTTCTTCTTGTAAAGATAGAAGAAAGTAAAAAAATGAGAAGTTGTTGGAACATTACATAAGCATATTAATTTAAATAAGCTAAATAGGCTGAAGAAAAAAAGAAATAAATTTAATGAAAAGCTTTAAATGAAATAAGATTTACTTTAAAAGGAAAAGAGTTTTAATAAATCATAAACGTTATTTAATAAACATTAACTTTATATTAAAACATATTAACTTTATTAAATATTAACATTTACTTTAAATTTAAATATATTGATTCTAAATGCTATTAACTTTAAATGTATATGAGCTTTAAATATATTAAACTGTTAAAATTATATTCACTTTAAAGGAAAGCAAGTTTAACTTTTAATCAAAGTTAAGCACGACAGAGAGCGACAATACTGGATTGTTTCTTTAAACATTAAAAGTAGTGACTTATTAATAAATATTATATCCTCTTTCATAAATGCATTGAACTTTTTCAAAATAACTATGTTTGCCCAAAGTGACATTGCAAAAATTCAATTGACAACTTGTCTAATAATAATTATCATTTAAACTTTATGGGAATCCATTTTACTGATAACCCAAAACAAGCATGACCAAGTCAGTCAGTCAATGACATTTAACAAGTTCATAAAATGAATAAGAGATACTACTGGACAAAACAAAGCTTTAAACACCAAGATGGTAAAAAAAGTTTGGAAGAACAAGCTTATATTAACAGAGGAAAAATAAAGACCATTTGTTAAACAGCTGTAGAGAACGTGCTAATTAAACCTTTTCCTCCAGGAAAAGAAAACATCTCATTGATTCAGTCACATGTTGACAGCTTTGGAACTTTGACATCTTATTCTTGAAAAATGCCAATAAAACATAAGTCGTACAAACATATTTCACGATTTCATTATTTCATTAAATCAGCAGAGGTCTGAATTATGTCATTTAACGTCCTAAGACATCAACAGTCATCACAAGAGAATAAAATTAAAACGAAGCTGAGAAACACCTGAAAGGCCACAGTTAATAGTTAATATATATGTTTCTCATTATGCAATTCCCTCCCCCAACATAATTACATCACCTCTGGATATGAAAGATCCGGAAAACACCTATTGTAGTCTAAGAGCTAGCAACGTCAAAAAACACGTCATTTTATCAAGGCTCATTTTTCTATATGTTCTTCCGTTGTATGGTGTAGTACGTTTGCGAGCGGTCTGGCAGTCAGGAGACGTTGCGTTTACCTGTGGGAAAAAGGGGTTATGAAGGTCAAAAAACTTCAAAATTACGTCATTTTATCAAGGCTAATTTTTCTATATGTTCTTCTGATTTATGGTGTAGTACGTTTGCGGGCGGTCTGGCTGAAGGGAGATGTTGTGTTTACCTGCGGGAGTAGGAGTTATGCAGGTGAAAAAGCATCAAAATTAAGTCATTTTAGCATGATTTTTGCTTATAACATCTGTTTCTACAAACTATTTGTGATACTAATCCATTATTGCCAGATGTTGCCAATGTTGCTAACACCCTGCCAGATCCACATCTATAGGTAACATATTACTCAATCAGATAACCTATAAATAATTTGCAAGACATAATTTCGGTTGCAAAGTTAATGCCAGATTCTTCCGATTTTGTAGTACGTTTGCAGGCAGTCAGGAGACGTTGCGTTTACCTGCGGGAAGAAAGGTTATGCAGGTCAAAAAACTTTAAAATTACGTCATTTTATCAAGTCTCCTTTTTCTATATGTTTTTCCGATTTATGGTGTAGTACATTTGCGGGCAGTCTGGAAGTCAGGAGACGCTGTGTTTACCTGCGGGAAGATGGATTATGCAGGTCAGAAAACTTCAAAATTACGTCATTTTATCAAGGCTCATTTTTCTATATGCTCTTCTGATTTATGGTGTAGTACATTTGCGGGCAGTCTGGCACTCAGGAGACATTGCGTTTACCTATGGGAAAAGGGGTTATGCTGGTCAAAAAATTTCAAAATTACGTCATTTTATCAAGGCTCATTTTTCTATATGTTATTCCATTTTATGGTGTAGTACGTTTGCGGGTGGTCTGGCAGTCGGGAGACGTTGCGTTTACCTGCGGGAGAAGGGGTTATCCAGGTCAAAAAACTTCAAAATTACGCCCTTTTAGCATGATTTTTGTTTATAACTGTTGTACAATTAACAAAAGGTAATTGGAAAAAGATATGAAAAGGAAGCAAAGCGTATTACGCATGTAGAATATTTAAGCTGTAACTGTTTGCCTAAAGAAATTTGTCAAACCATAGAATGTAAAATCTGGAATATTCTAGAAAGTATTTTGAAATAATGGCCAAACAGATTTAAAAGCAAATAACAATTTTATTAAACAAATTTAAATAAAAAACAAAATGAAAATAAAACCATAAAATAAAAGTAGATGTATAAACATTTGACATAAGTTCTCAAGTTCTCTTAAGCATCCAATTAACACAAGCACCTAGTATAATACCACAGAGAAACATCAGAATAGTGCAGAGAAACATCACTCTATATCAATGTTTAATCAAATTGAACCAGAGCACCAAAAGCTAAAACTATTTCAAAGTAAAAATATTAAAAAGAAATCACGTTTAAATTTTTACATCAATTACATTACATAACTTCAATTAACTTTAAATTGCATTAAACTTTAAATAGAGAAAATATCAAACTATCTTTAAAACATTATAAATAGCAAAAGGTTTATCTTCAATTAATCACATTTAAATTATCTTTCTCTCCATAAAAGATTTGTTACTTAAAGTCAAGTCAAACTTCATTATATTCAAAAGCTTAATACAAATCTCCAAGTACTTCATACTGCCACTAGAAGTTAAAATGGGAGAACTAAAGCAAACATTGAAAAGGGACATAAATGAAATCACAAACTGCAGCAAGCCTCTCCAGAGATCCCCTAGCGAAATCCGTCTGTAGGATCTCAAAGGAATTGCAAAAATCCCAACACTGCCAGTCAGTACCCCGCATGGACAACCAGAAAGCGTGGGTCTTGGACCACTATTGCTACGACCGATCTGCAGTGTCGAGACGGGAAAAACATCCCTGGTCCCTTTTGGAACCAACTTACAACCCTACAGTTCATAACCCATTTACTAAAGAGAAGTTGACTAGATTAAACCCCATTGGCAAAATTACATTAACCAATTGAAACCAAAAATATCTTTTAAAAGGGAGAGAAAGTTACTGTAAAGGAAAGTATTCTATTTTAAATAACAAAAAAAAAAAGTAAATTAACTGACACATGTCGCCGGTGGCCCGCTTTCTATACACTTGAAAAAGATTAAAAGATTCGATGCATCTATTCAGGTATATTCCTCAACACCAGATGTCATCGTTGATTAAACATCTTTCATCTAGCGAAACCAGTACCACGTTGACACTGTTAATTCATCATACAGTCTCCATATGGAATAAAAAGCGAGAATATCACAATCAAAACTATTAAGTAAAACTGATACTATAATCCATCGTATCTAGCACTTCACATCCCATCATGTCTTAAAACAACAAGCGTAAATAATAGTGACATTATGCAGCCAGCATGCACGAAGCGAGGTATATGTTTAAAAGAAATATGAAGCTATCAATGAGCTCGCTCCTACGATATAAATAGCTCGCTCCCTTTGCCAACAACGCTCCCTCACGTGACTTCCGATCGCCAAGTCAGACGCCACTTACGGCATCTAGAACGATCCCGGGAAATGCGGACCAGTGGCGATTGCCCACTAAAGATAGACACGTGTTAATGGACAAGCAACGCCATTTGTCAATAGTCATCGTAACTCCTCACTTTATGGACTGATCGATCGATGTTTGCTGACAAGCCGATCGACTGAAAGAGAGATTAAGTAAATGTCGGAAAGAACGTGGCTGATAAGTAAATACAGATGCTCCAGGAAATATGCAGAAGCGATTCAAGGTAAAAAAAATAAAGATAATATATTTATTATAAAGTAATATTTAAATGCTGAAATACAATGATAATGAAAGGTGTTTAAATTTAGAAACTTAAATACATGACCGGTTAATAAAGTATTTAAATTATACTTTATTTAAAATACTTAAAAAGGGATTATATAAAAATAAGTTAAATGAAACAGGTTAAGTTAAATATGTTGAATGAAAGAGGTTGAATGGAAAGATAAGAATAGGAGGGAAATATAAATATATTTCTTAACAAATGCCCCCCTACCCCCTCTTATCATTTCCATGAAAAACTCACTAGGTTACAAACCCCATATACCAGAAAGAGGTTATCTTACACAAAAAAAACCCACACATTGGTACACCTTGGTTACCATATGCATCCAACCATTTAAAACTGCAACAAAAATTCAGCAATAATATACCTGTACTTGACCACAACTGCAACCATCTCATCAATCTATCCATAGCATCCATTATCCACCACTTTAATACAAAACCTATATGCCAAGTCACCTTACATGAAGGCTGGAAAAGTTTAAAAAAAATCTAAAAAACTTTTGGGCTCCAGTCCATACACAAAAACTGCAAAAATAATATAAAACAATATAAATTATACACAACACAATACCTATATATATATAAAAAATATGCATGTGGCTAACATATGGACATCTTAAAAATACATCGAAGCACATCTGGTCCAGAAAAACATACAGTCTTACATGAATAAGTATCACACGTTAAAAATTCTTAAACTTTCATATATATACCACAAGGAGAGCAGAACCCTGATTTAAAAATCTCAATTTTTAATTCTAACACAAATACTTAAATTGTAACACTTTGATATTCAGAATTTCAAATTTTAAAAATATTCTAACACTTCAATAATTAAAAATTGATTTTAACACTTTGATATTCAGAATTTCAAATTTTAAAAATATTCTAACACTTCAATAATTAAAAATTGATTCTAACAATTCAACAATTTATTAATTAAACCAGCATATCAATATATGTATCATAACTCTTCAAAAATTAAATCCATATCTTAATACATGTATTCTTACACTTTAACGATTTAAACCAGTATCCAAATACATAGACTAACCCTTTGAATCTTAACAAAAAGTATATCCTAGACTCAAATATAGCATACTCCAGGTAAGGCGAAACAAATTCCACTTCTAATACGAATCTCCATGATCCAAGAACCATTTCTTACAAATTCAATTCATCTATAACAATATCATCTGAACAAAGTCAATTCATGCTCCATTAACCGTAAAAAGATAGACAGAAAATCATAACTACTCTACATCCAAGATATCCTGCAAAAAAAAAAAAAAAAAAAAAAAAAAAATTAAAAATTAAAAATTTATTTTATGACAGAATCCTTATACACTAAATCCATACAACACTAAATGCGAAAAGCATCCATTCATTCATATCCATTACCTTGGCCAAGGGTTTCATACAATCCTTTCATACCCAACGAAGAAGACATGGATATGAGTAGTGTTCGATTTAATAATTCAGGAATATAGAGGCTAATACATTAATAAACCTACTTTTATACACAACTTATCTTGAAGAATGGAGCATGATCAACAATACCGATCCCAGAGAAATATCTTCTCATAAACAGAGATCCCAGAAGAAAGATTCAGTCTAAAACTAATCTTGAATCATTTATAGACAAGCCAATTACACAACATACCTAATTTGTATGCAAACCATTTACTTAATTCTTCGAACAGAAGATTGAAAATCTAAAATGATTATAAAAAATGCCCCCCTTTATTCACTGCTCAACTCTTAAATAAAAGAAAGCTCTACTTCTAACACAATATGTATATAACAATACACATTCTAACACAATATGTAAAAATGAGCCATAAAAATTAAGTCAAGCATTAAAGGAAGCAATTCTCAAAACAAGATCCAATCTCTGTTACTCATTATCAGGCATTTCCCTACAGTAATGGCCGCCTCATCAATACAAAAAAATTTCACCCCCTGAAGTATATCAAACTAGTCAAATTACACAACTTTAACAGTATCCCAAAGTGGATACAATCCATTGAGTATAGCTCCCGCATTCCTTAAACTAAAAATTAAATGCAGCCATTCAACTCAAATAGAAAGATTGAACAGGTTCAATTCAGTCGAATACTGGCACAAACTACTTCAAAAAATTGGTCATTAACAGAAAGATTTACTTACATTTACATGACCTGCCACAGCTTCAACATTCCTTCGGATATATAAATAAAAATTAGCATTATCTAAAAATTGGTGCAATTACCTCAAAAATTTCTAACATTCCTCCAACATATCCCACAAATGTTTACTGTAATAATTTCCCCCGTTATAAATGACAATTCAATTTGCCAAATCAATCTGCATTAAACTTCAGCCATTATTCATGAGATTTTAACACATTACACATATGGTTTCTCAAAAATGACAATTTAAACTGCAAATCTCATTAGCATTGAATTTCAGTCATTACATAACTTAGGGAAACATCTTCATAGTAATGCACCTAGACATTCCATTAATTAAACAGAACAAAAGTAATCAAATATTTAAATATCATTAAACAATCAAAAATCTGTAATAAAATTTAAATAACGGTTATCATACAACATAAATTTAAATTTATAAAAATTAACAAACAATAGAGGAGGTAAAATTAAATATGAAAAACTATCTGGAAGTCCTACATTTAAATCTGACAGCACCATAGTGCAAAACCCATGACTCAATATTCAAGGCAATTATCTCAAAACCTGAAACAAGAGATAAATACCTATTGAAATCAAAAGTTTACAAATTCTAAACTTTTGAACCAAAAAAAAAAAAAAAATTCAATTTATGTAAGAAATAAGAGTTAAAAAAATATAATAGAAATAAGTTCCCCCCTCTAAAAATAAAAAATAATGAACATTAATTTAAACTATCAATTAAAACAAATTTTAAACTTTAAAAAGAACTAAAGCTGTAGACAGGTTCATTAACTATTCTTACATAATATGACCATTAAATTCTAGCCTAGTAAATTAATGTTCTCAAATTTTACCACCAAAAATTCAGAAATAACCTAATTAAAAACATAAATAAATTTATTAAAAATTATTGTTTCTATAAAAATATCACAGTTATGCTTTTAATATTCTCAAAAATTCAAACTCTTAAACTTCTACCGGTTGTAATAGAAAAATCTTTAAACTCGTTAAGCTCTTGAATCTCAAAGAGAGACAAGTACTTCATCTCCACTATCACAGATATTAAGTTAATTAAAAATTCTATCAATACTTCAGCTTACATATATCTGACAAAGATTCAATACTTTCCCATAGGAAAGATTTAAAAAAAATTTTAGACATTCTCAAACTAATTAATCAAAACAAGTCTTTAAAAATGTTTGCATTTCTAGCTTATCAAACTATTTATAAAAAAAATTCAGTATATCTAACTCTAAATCTTAAAATCTTAAAATAAAACTAAATATTTTTAAACTAATTTACAAACGAGTAAAGCTCCCTTGGTATAATCTTCATCTATAATATTTCCATAGGCCGATAAAAATCGATGCACTTTCTCAAAAACGTTAAAAAGATGGGAGTCTAAAAGAATATGTCCATTTGTCACATTTATAAGATGAGTATACCATCCTTTTCAAAACGCCGTTATCAGTTACACAGATGAGATGAAAAGTATGCAAGAAAATGTGGCCCAGGACGCGGACCACTGCGCTTCTCTAACAACACTGGACAAAAGATGAAGATCAAGCACAATGATAACACCAAAATCTCAATTGGCCATCTTCACACAATTTATTCAATAAAGACACACTGGCATCAAGCTGGAATCTTTAGATCACTAAATAGCACTTTCCTTCAATGAAGACAAGCAGAATCAACGTCTTAAAAGAACGGACAAAACTTTAAACACTTGAAAGACTTTCACAATGTAGATTCTCTTCTCATTAGTGAAAAATATATCCAGCAGCCAACAGTAAAGCCACCGGACGACATGTTAAAAAAATTTAGTAAACTTCAAAAATAGATTACCATTAATTGAAAGGTTTCTCTAAAAATTATATTTACTGCAAAACCTTTAACCATTAAATCCTTTTTAAAACTTTAATGTCCTTTAAACAAATTCAAAGCATTAATACTATTCTCATACGTCCCCTCATCGCAAAATTCTCTCACAACTCCACTCTAGGTGATCCATCTGCAATCAAGTATTTCAAATGCAAAACTGGATTAAAAAATTACTGGATTAAAAGTAAACTAACTGACACATGTCGCCGGTGGCACGCTTTCTATACACTTGAAAAAGATTAAAAGATTTGATGCATCTATTCAGGTACATTCCTCAACACCAAATGTCATCGTTGATTAAACATCTTTCATCTAGCGAAACCAGTACCGCGTTGACACCGTTAATTCATCATACAGTCTCCATATGGAAAAAAAAATCGAGAATATCACAATCAAAACTATTAAGTAAAACTCATACTATAATCCATCGTATCCAGCACTTCAAATCCCATCATGTCTTAAAACAACAAGCATAAATAATAGTGACATTATGCAGCCAGCATGCACGAAGCGAGGTATATGTTTAAAAGAAATACGAAGCTATCAATGAGCTCACTCCTACGATATAAATAGCTCGCTCCCTTTGCCAACAATGCCCCTTCACGTGACTTCCAATCGCCAAGTCAAACGCCACTTCCGCCATCTAGAACGATCCAGGGAAATGCGAACCAGTAGCGATCGGCCACTACAGATAGACACGTGTTAATGGACAAGCAACGCCATCTGTCAATAGTCATCGTAACTCCTCACTTTACAAAACTGATCGATCGATGTTTCTTGACAAGCCAGTCGACTGAAAGAGAGATTATGTAAATGTCAGAAAAAACGTGGCTGATAAATAAATACAGATGCTCCAGGGAAAAATTATGCAGAAGTAATTCAAGGTAAAAATAAAGATAATATATTTATTATAAAGTAATATTTAAACACTGAAATAAAGATAATGAAAAGTGTTTAAATTTAGAAACTTAGATTAATGAAACTTAAATACATGACCAGTTAATAAAGTATTTAAATTATACTTTATTTAAAGACAAATACTTAAAAAGGGATTATATAAAGATAAGTTAAATGAAACAGGTTAAGTTAAATATGTTGAATGAAAGATGTTGAATGGAAAGATAAGAATAGGAGGGAAATATAAATATATTTCCTAACAATAACATCTGTTTCTACTAACTATTTGTGATATTAATCCATTATTACCAGACGTTACCAATGTCGATAAGACCCTGCCAGATCCACATCTATAGGTAACATCTCTTTGGTTAACAGACAACCTATAATTAATTTTCCAGACACAAATTCGGTTGCAAAGTTAATGGCAGATGGCTTTAAATATGGCAACGAAAGTGTCTGTTTCAGAAGTGTTTTACAGTTTAAAAATTATAAGTGATCTTTATGTCATTTTATCAAGTTTAAAAATAACAAGATATTAAACTTAGGCTAGCAGAAAACCTATAATTAATTCGTCAGACACAAATTCGGTTGCAAAGTTAATGCCAGATGGCTTTAAATATGGCAACGAAAGTGCCTGTTTCAAGAGTGTTTTATAGTTTAAAAATTACAATTAACTAAATTTACATTAATTACACAAAATTAAACATTTTTTTCGACATACACTATAAATAAATAATATATATATATATATATATATATATATATATATATATATATATATTTACAAAGAAATGATTGTTGATATGGTAACAATTAAGGGTTGACTGTCATTAAATGAAGCCAAATCCCTACAAAAGATGCCATTTCTTGAAGCAGGCACTTTCGTTGCCATATTTAAAGCGGCCTGGCATTAACTTTGCAACCGAATTTGTGTCTGGCAAATTAATTATAGGTTGTCTGCTAGCCAAAGAGTAATATCTTGTTTTTTTTTAAGCTTGATAAAATGACGTAAAGATGACTTATAATTTTTAAACTATAAACCACTCTCGAAACAGGCACTTTAGTTGCCATATTTAAAGCTTGATAAAATGACGTAAAGATGACTTATAATTTTTAAACTATAAACCACTCTTGAAACAGACACTTTCGCTGCCATATTTAAAGCCGTCTGGCATTAACTTTTCAACCGAATTTGTGTCTGGCAAATTAATTATAGGTTGTCTGCTAACCAAAGAGTAATATCTTGTTATTTTTAAGCTTGATAAAATGACATAAAGATGACTTATAATTTTTAAACTATAAACCACTCTTGAAACAGGAAATTTTGTTGCCATATTTAAAGTCGTCTGGCATTAACTTTGCAACCGAAATTATGTCTTGCAAATTATTTATAGGTTATCTGATTGAGTAATATGTTACCTATAGATGTGGGTCTGACAGGGTGTTAGCAACATTGGCAACATCTGGCAATAATGGATTAGTATCACAAATAGTTTGTAGAAACAGATGTTATAAGCAAAAGTCATGCTAAAATGACTTAATTTTGATGTTTTTTCACCTGCATAACTCCTACTCCCGCAGGTAAACGCAACATCTCTCTTCAGCCAGACCGCCCACAAACGTACTACACCATAAGTCTGAAGAACATATAGAAAAATTAGCCTTGATAAAATGACGTAATTTTGAAGTTTTTTGACCTTCATAACCCCTTTTTCTCACAGGTAAACGCAGCGTCTCCTGACTGCCAGACCGCCCGCAAACGTACTACACCATAAATCGGAAGAACATATAGAAAAATGAGACTTGATAAAATGACGTAATTTTGAAGTTTTTTTACCTGCATAACCCGTTTTCCCGCAGGTAAACGCAACGTCTCCTGACTGCCTGCAAACGTACTACAAAATCGGAAGAACATATAGAAAAATGAGCCTTGATAAAATGACGTAATTTTTAAGTTTTTTGACCTACATAACCCCAGGGGTGCAGAAAATGTTTCGACTCCCAACATTTCCCCCAATCCACATGAAAATTTCCCCAAAATTTTACGGTATGTGATAGGTAAATGCTGTATTATCATAGGTACAGAAAATTTATTTTTCCAATATTTCTCCACTTATGCGCGAGTATATATATAGCAGGGGTGATTCTGAGTGAAAAAAAATTCTGAAATTCACAGCAAATTTTCTGAAAAGTTACAGCAGAGTAGGGGAAGGGCAGGGTAATCCACAGCCAGCACTATGGTTTTTTTCACGGCCCTTTGACGAAATTCGCGATCTTTTGACTTAATTTGCACTTTGTAGCGATCTTTTGACTTTTACGGTTATTTTGCCTTCCTTTTGACGAAATTCGTGCTTATTTCGCCCTCTTTGATGAAATTTGCGGTTGTTTTGCGATCTTTTGTCGAAATTTGCGGGGTTTTTTTTTCGCGATCTTTTGACGCAATGTGCGTTTATTTCGCCTTCCTTTTGACGAAATTCGTGGTTATTTCGCCCCTTTTGATGAAATACACGTTTGTTTTGCGATCTTTTGACAAAATTTGTGGTTGTTTCGCGATCATTCGACGAAATTTCAGAGGTCTTTTGCGTTCCTTTGATGAAAATCGCAGTTATTTTGCCCTTTTAGACGAAATTCATGTTTTTTTCGCACTCATTTGACGAAATTCGCGGCTGTTTTGCGATCGTTTGACGAAATGTGCAGTCGTTTTGCAATCTTTCGTCAAAATTTGCAGTTGTTTCGCGATCTTTTTTCAAAATATGTGGTTCTTTCGCGATCTTTTGACGAAATATGCATTTATTTCGCGATCTTTTGACGAAATGTTCGTTTATTTCGCCTTCCTTTTGAGGAAATTCGCGGTTATTTCACCCCTTTTGATGAAATATGTGGTCGTTTCGCGATCTTTTAATGGAATTTGAGATTTTTTTTCCATGTTCCTTTGATGAAAATCGTGGTTATTTCGCCCCTTTAGATGAAATTCACGGTTGTTTTGCGATCTTTTGTCACAATTTGCAGTTCTTTTGCTATCTTTTGTCAAAATTTGTGGTTCTTTTGTCAAAATATGCGATTCTTTCACGATCTTTTGATGAAATATGCACTTATTTCGCGATCTTTTGACGAAATATGCGTTCATTTCGCGATCTTTTGACAAAATTCGCGTTTTTTCTGTAATTCTTGGACCAAATTCACGGTATTTTTATGTCCGAAATTTCAGAATGATGAACAATTTTTTAAAAATTTTCAGAACCGAATGCCTTAATTTTTCGGAAAATTCGGAACAGAATCACCCCTGATATACGGTACATATTATTCCATGATCGATTTTGTGAAGGTCACCATACGGATCTTTTTATTTGTAGTGAAATTTTTCTACCTCAGGGGATTATGGAATTTGTTGTTAAAATTAGGGATTGACCGAACCAGCAATTTTGCCGAATACCGAATACCGAAGCTTCGGTCAAAGTGTACACCGAATATTCGGTATTCGGCAACCGAATACTTAAAAATTTTTAATACACATTTTTGCATATATTAGCTTTTTTAATAAACTTTAATTAACATTAAATTCTTAAGAATTTAATTCAGTTATATTTTTATTCTTAAATCTAATTACACACACACAAAAAAAATTATGACTTCTTTCCACTCACAAATTCAGTAACCCATCACTTATTTTTTATTATTTTATCACTAGTCAATACCTAAAATAACCTATGAAAATATTAAACTATACAGGCTATTATTAAGGATAAGAATTGACAGAAAAACAAAAGTTCATTCAAATAAAAAGAAACAATGTTGTCAAAGGTGATTTACTGATTGTCTATAAACATATTGAATAGGAATGTTTTCAAATACAAAAGGTATCATATCAATATGTACATTTAACTATATTTTCTGTCAAATTCCTGATACAAATTTATATTTTGATTAATATTTTAACATTGTGATGATGAAGATAACAAATTTGAGCGATTTTAATATAATGATTATAAAAACTATAGTTTAGGCATAGGGATATACTTATTTGATGTGTGTATTTTCTTTAATATACACCTTAGATATACAGAGATGATTTCTGATATACTTATTTGATGTGTATATTAAAGAAAATATACATTAAATAAATTTAAATTAAGGAAACTAATGTAGAAATAATTAAAATTAAATGTTAAGAGAAAGATGCCCATCTTCCTTACTTTTTTTTCTCTAATGTAGACAGTTTTGATTTCACTGCTATGTAGACTATTTTAGAAAGGAAAAAGTTTTTTTTTTAAATTAAAAATGGCTTTCGACTTGTTTTTTATTGTGCAGACAATATTAAAACTCATTGTTTAGCCTATTCTACTTCTAAGTAAAAGAGAATTTTTACTTCTAAAGAAAATAGTTATCCACAATTATTCGGCCGAATACTTAAAAGTATTCGGCCGAAGCCGAATATTCGGTTTACATGCCGAACCACCGAATACCGAATCGACTATTCGGTATTCGGTCAATCCCTAGTTAAAATCGAAATCAATTGTATATGTTTCTGCAAAATTTCCCCAAATGGTTAAAATTCCCCCCGATCCTAGATCACCGGATCGGACATATTCTGCACCCCTGCATAACCCCTTTTCCCGCAGGTAAACGCAACGTCCCCTGACTGCCAGACTGCCCACAAACGTACTACACCATAAATCGGAAGAACATATAGAAAAATGCGCCTTGATAAAATCAGGTGACGAAAACGTTACTAGCTCTTAGACTATTGGTGATGAGCTATCATGGGAGAGAAATGCATAGCTGACAACAAACAGATAAGGCCATCCATCATCACCCATCCAAGTTTCTCCAGATATCTTATGACTTCAAAGCCATATGTTTGGGGAAAGGAATTGCTAATGTTTTCTATTCAAAGCTGTATAGGACATAGTTTAGAAAAACAAATAAGAAAAATGAGAGCGATTGAATTTTAAAAGAATATTATTTAGATGAAAGTAATAAAATGTATTGTAATTGTAATGTACTTTAAAGAATAAAAAATAAAGATTACTAATAACTAAATTTAAACCAACAATATATAAACATAAGAGAGTAAAAATGGGTCTAAACTGGTATCAGAGAGTCACAAGAACATAGAGAAAGCCAGGCGGGAAATTTTCCCTATCATTCTCCAACTTTTGTTTAAATGATGCGCTATAATGCGTCTTCAGTATCTCTGTTACATTTTTGACTGTGTTTATTCTGCTGGAATACAAAGATGGAAAACCAGGCTAGACCTGCCTGAAGAGGACGAGGAAGAGTGTCTTGCGAAATATAATGGAACATAGAGTGAGATTGCATTTAAACTACCAGAACTACACGTGGTGCAAAGCTAAAAGACCTGCACTTAAAGAACTGACAAACGAGAATGAATCACACGAACATTATTTAGATACAATTGATGGTCCCTGCAATCATTTTCATGCTCTTCATTTCAGTTGTATGGTGACTAGAGAACATTTTAATTCCTGTTGTCATAATGGCCTTTTGTTTTTCTACCAAATCCTATTGTAAATGATCAACTAAAAAAGTTGACAGTTAATAGCCTAGATTTTGTAAAACACATTAAAATATATAATAGTGCAATGATGTTTGCGTTGTTTTGAATATTATTATTATTAATTAAAAAATGGCATCATATTTATAATGTTTTTAATGCAAGTTTTTTTTCCTTTTTAGAATTTTAAGGAAGAAAAGTAAAGAGTGCACTTTCAAGCTGTAAGTATATAAATTCTTTTATATAAGCTTCTTTCTACTTAGAAAATTAGAAATTTCATTTTTGAAGTATTTAAATTTTCATAATAGCTACATTCTGGGTTTTTTTTTCTTTTATATTTTTCTCATCTTCATGAAACATCCCATCTTCCACATGAAAATATTGGCTTTGTGAATATAATCTATAAGATATTATGTCTCTCATTAAAAATGAAAGTTCATATGCAAAATTATAATAATATCAATTAGTTAAAGTAGTAAATTTGATCATTTGAAAAGTTTATTTATTTTTACTGTTCTATGTTCAGTTTTTCATATCCCTTAAAGCCAGTCAGCATAACCATGATGGTCTGTAGTAGTGGTGTGCTAACTATTTTCATTCCATTTTCCCATGACCCTCTATTTTGTGTAAAATTTTGTCTCGACTCCTGGATAGACAGTAAGGCTTTTTTTAAACCGTCAACATTGTTAAAGTGAAATTCTTTTTTAGATATAGGCTTATGTTTCTTCCTTATTTGAATAAAACACATAATTTTATGAAAGAACGGTTTTATTTAATGCACATTGGTATACATTTTTTCTGTGAAAAACTTTTTAAAAAACTTAACATATAAGAAATAAGTGTTAGGTATGCACTTGCAAACAGCCCATGATTGCTTCTATGTGCAGATCTACATTGGAAATTGCAAGCCATAAGTCATTCTTCAGATCCAATCAAGATCGATATTTTCTTTCAATGACAACTAATTTTGAAAATCCGTTTTCACATAAACAAGACGACTGAATCGAAATATTAAGTACCTTTTTCTTCAAATCTGCATATTCATTTCCAATCCATAACCAACATTTTTGACAAGTCAGAAATTTAAACTGAATGCGCATGTTTCGTTGCTTGAAACATCAATTAATTGTTCTTATTCATTTAAGGGGATAATGGATCAACTGAAAATGAATCGCTTACCCAAATTAATTCATCATCTGTAAGAATTTTTAACCTTTTCTAAAAATTTTCTCTCTATTTTATCATATGATGGGATGGTTTTAAATAGCAAAATGTCTATATTATTTTCATTAGTAAATTCTGAAGAGTACAGGAACATGTCTGTGTTGTGTTTGATCGATTAATTCTTGTCAGAGTATCAGCTTATTCTTAAAAGTGTCAGTTTTACTGCTCTGTGTTAAAATATTTGTATACTCTTTCCCTGTAGACTCAAGTTCAAATCATTAAGTTTTTTGAAAATGTTAACCATGTAACTGAGTTTTTCAAGCCAATGTTCATTAATGAATAAACTTGCCAACATATGTTCATTTTCTACCAAAGAATGTAAACTTCATTTCTCAAATCTAAAATACGTCGCAGTATTTTACCGCATAAGAGTCTGACTTTGGTACGTAGTAATAATTTCTCATATGCAGAACACATCATATTACAGAGAATTGAAAAGAGATGACTGTTTAGGCTGTTGCTTTTAATGTAGTTAATTAATTACAATATCAACATCCAATTAAAAATAGCAGTATATATAAAAAAAAATTATAGAATGCACTGGAATGAACATATAAGAAGCAACAAAACCAAACTGATGAGGCATAGATATGAAAGAACGCGAGGTTTCCTAATGGTCATCACTAGTTCACAGCTATCCAGCGATGTATCCATTACCATCGAAGTCATTCACATTTTCTGTTTATTGAAAAGGGTTTTTGTAATTAATTATTTATTTTATTTCCTTTAAATGAACATAAATATTACAATCGGATTTATATATATATATATATATATATATATACTGACACTTCATTTGTAAGTGTAATCCAGCCTCTGTGTTTTTGTGGCAAATTTCTCAATAACAAGAAAAAATTTCCCCCCTTTTTCTGTAGCTCCAACATTAAAAAAAAAAAAAATTAACAAAAAAAGATTTATTCATACGATCTTTAGTTTGGTGGATAGCTGTTTTGGGCCAAATCACAGTAAATTGTTTTGTTGCAGAGGGGACATTTAATCATTTATTTCAACTAAATACATCAAAATAATTTTTTTTTCTTAAAGTTTGAATTTTTTTATGAGTGCATAAGATATGCTGAAAACATTCCAACGTCAAAAATGAAACAAGTATTAAAAGTGAAAGAGAACAAATTTTTTTCTTATTGTTGTGGAGGGGACAGGAAAATATTACAATTTTAAAATTTTCAGTTCACACCAATATTTTTCCTATGTATAATAAAGTATAGCTCTAAATGTATTTTTTTTACTAAACTATGCTATTTAGCATTATAGTAATAAAATATTACACCTGAATTACAAAAAATTCATCCTGAATTTGTTTTTTTATTAGCACTATGTTGCGGAGGGGACATTTTAGAATTTAGTTAAAATTAGGAACCTATTCATTATTTTGTAACAATTGTATACACTTCTTAGAAAAGAATTATGCTTTTAAGGTCAGTTCATGATAGTCATTAAATATATATAATCAATTAATTTTCATCAACCAATGCTATAATCACTAAAACAATTTATTATTCTGTATGAATCACACAATGCTTCAGCAACTGAGCATGTTACGGGAAGTTTCTTTGTACTGCCTTCAATGTTGATCCATTGATGATAACTAACATTATCATCAAAGTCAAATTGATCAAAATATGTTTCAATAACTTAACACCGCAGTCCATACACTGACTATCAATACAGAGTTCTGCATGTTTATCTCCTTCACATAAAGTTAAATTGCATAACTCTTTTGCTTCTTTAACCTGCATCACACAAGACTTGTTTTGGAAACAATGAAGAATTGAGTCAATACTTTCATGGTAAATGCAATAGCACAGTTCTTGGTGCTTTTGTGAAGCAAGCATCACATGCTTAGGTCTTAACATTCGGAATTTAGTAATTCCAATACTTTGCATAGTATAAGAAGAACAATACAAAAAATATGCTTCATTTAAAGACATTTCTAAAACTCTTTTTTGCTTTCTTTCTTTAAATTTACCATTACATATCAGGATGGAATCTTTGATGCCAGGTAACATTTGACTAATGTCATAACGTTAAAAATAAGCCATATGTTGAATGGCATCAGCTTGTCGCTTTCTTTCTTGAAGTAAATTGCACCTTTTAACAGAACATTGTGAAATTCGATCTGTTTTTTCTGTGTGGAGTTAAATTTTGAACAATTTTTGCAAGTACCTTATGAGTATACCTTCTTAGGAGATTCATTTGGTAAACTCTTATTTGCCTTGGAAAGTGCTTTTCCTAAAGCTAGAGAATTCTGATAACCTGGGGATGGATTTTCTGGAGTAATATTGTTACTTTTTTTTTTATCCTCCAGTTTGCTTTTCTATTTGTTTCTTGCTTTCTCTTTCCTTTTATTTTTCTTCTGCTGGTGTCCTTACTGCTTTTTACATTTTAGCAGCCCTTACTTTCCATCTGTTTCTTTCTTCTGTGTTTCATGCAAAGCTGAATCTAACTTATCCTCTCTCTTGTATTCTCTTTTCTTTTCTTGTCTTGTCTTTTAATTTTTCGTATCAATTAAGAAAGATATTTTAGAATCATACTCAATTATGCACTAGACTGAGAATGACAACAAAATGAGAAGCACATGGTCAAAATACTGTGTTGTACAACCTAGTATACAGGAGTTCACAAATGTAAAGAAAAGGAAATCATACTCTTCAGTAGTGCCATTTGGTAGTAATATTATCAATAGAAACTGTAGGAGAATTTTGTTGATGTTTCAGTGTAAACAATGAATATAAATGGAATTAAAAAAAAAAAAAATGTCCCCTCCAAAACATTTTTCTTTCGCTTTACATATTAAAGGCTGAATCCATATCAACTCAGGCAGGGGGGGGGGGGTTACCTTCATAGTCTCATAAGTTTTTGAATTGAACATATGTTAAAATTTAAGAAAAAGTAAGATACTTGTATATTTTCGTTTTGCCCAAAAAAATTCCTGGCCCGAGATACAGGCTGCCAAAGATGACATCCCCGGCATCCTTTCTCATTCGCGATTTTCGATAAAAATTTTAAAGTGCTCTATCTCTAGAACGGTGCAAGATATTTTGTTGTGGTTTATTTTATTTTAAAGATAATATTCTTCTGTTTAAAATGATATACCCAATTTTGAAAAATGTATTCAACTTTTCTTGTGGCAACCTTTTGAAAAAAAAAAATTTTTTTTTTCAAAAAAAATTTTTTTTTTTGAAAATGCTAATCCTAAAAATTTTGATTTTTTTGTTGATCAATACCATTGGGAACTATCTTCACTGTAAAGGAGAACTTCCACTTTTGAGTTTAACAAATTTTAGAAACATTTAAAAAATTCAAAGAATTTTACAGGAACTGTATATATACAGTTCCAGTAAAAGTCACTGAATTTTTGCTTTTTTGTATCATATTTGTAAGGATAAGCCTACTATATATCCTAAACAAGTTAGAAATTGCAATATCAAATGTGGCAAATGAGGTGTGTGCATACTATAACTAGTTTTATAAATATTCAGATCTTGGTGCAATAAGTTACACTCTTGGGCAAAAAGGGCATGAATACAAAATTTATTATGATTCTACATATTAAATTCAGTAATACGGAAGTAATATGAATTGATCTTAAAAGGACTTAATCGCCATGGCAACCTAGAATCATTACCTATCATGGTATATCATTGAATCAATTATGTATTATAGGATTTTTAAATAGAATGAAGGAAACTTTTATTAATGTCTTTTATGTTTTAATTTGATTTTCATAGCATTTGAAGTGATACATACTTTATTTTCAATACCGAACATAGTAAAACAATCTCAATAACATATATCAATTACACAGCAATACAAATTATATTAATACAAGTTAGAGTTCAGACAGATAAGCAGACAAATCGAATCCATAAAGCCTTTCAACTATGTTGGAAATTGTTAAAAACACATAAATAGGTCAGAATTTGACTTTTAGAAATTTATGTCAATAGACGGAAGCATACTTGAATACTTTCATACAACCCTGTATTTTACCTGCTATCTTTTTATGCATGCCACTATTTAGCTAATATTTAATTAACATTAAAACATCCTTAAAACCAGTGAAATCACATTTCCAGAGATTATCATCCATAGACGGCCATGTATCTAATTCTTTGCATGGACCTGTATATCATTTTATCTATATTCTCCAAACATATCTTAGTATACTAAATGTAGTTCAGTGTAAAAATGCATAACTCATTTAAAAATCACCTTTAAGCTACTTTCATTCATACTCAGTAAACCCTTAAGATTTCTTTTGTGTAGCCCTGTATATGATCTACAGCATTTATGCACACAACGTAATATGGAAAAATTTAGTTAAACTTAAAAACTCAAACACAACTAACAATGCACTTCCAGCAATACCCTTACGATTTCTTTTGTGTAGCCCTGTATATGATCTACAGCCTTTATACACACAACGTAATATGGAAATATTTAATTAAACTTAAAAACTCATATCGCAACTAAAAATGCACCTCTAGCAATCTTCGCTAATGTGCAGTATTTCCATTAAGGTAAAGTATCCGAAATCTTTTGTGTGTCCCTGTAAACACTATGCACTTTCTATGACACAGGAAGTAATTTTTTGTAAACCTCTGCAATAAAGTATGTATCACTTCAAATGCTATGAAAATCAAATTAAAACATAAAAGACATTAATAAAAGTTTTCTTCATTCTATTTAAAAATCCTATAATACATAATTGATTCAATGATATACCATGATAGGCAATGATTCTAGGTTGCCATGGCAATTAAGTCCTTTTAAGATGGATTCATATTACTTCCGTATTACTGAATTTAATATATGGTATAGTAAATTTTGTATTCATGCCTTTTTGCCCAAGAGTGTAACACTTATTGCACCAACATCTGAATATTTCTAAAACTAGTTAATACTATGCACGCACCTCATTTGCCACTTTTGATATTGCAATTTCTAACTTGTTTAAGATACATAGTAGGCTTATCCTTACAAATATGATACAAATAAGCAAAAATTCAGTGACTTTTACTGGAACTGTATATATACAGTTCCTGTAAACTTCTGAATTTTTTAAATGTTTCTAAAATTTACTATTTTACTACTTACAAGGAGAGGGGCAACCTTGGTAATCACAGATTCTGATTATTTTAATCCCCTCACTGACAAGCCCGTGTTAATACGTTCACTAAGCTCCAGGTTTCACTGCAATACAAGCAATATTTAAAGTAATATAATTCTATTGATTTAATGTATTTTTAATACATTGAACAATGATTAATACTTCCAAGGATTGCATTCATATTCGTTATTAAGTTTTTTGTTTTTTTATAAAATGTTCAAAGAATCATTTTTTTTTTTTTAAGCATTTAAAACAAAAGGCAGAAAAAAAATTACAATTTTGCCCTTTTCCAAGACAGCCAGAAGGTTAATATATGTTGTAGGGTAGAGACCTCTTAGTCTCAGGTTCAACAGATTTTGTACAACGCTTCTTAGTTCTT
This sequence comes from Maratus speciosus, assembly GCA_963932465.1. Classification (NCBI taxonomy): domain Eukaryota; kingdom Metazoa; phylum Arthropoda; class Arachnida; order Araneae; family Salticidae; genus Maratus; species Maratus speciosus. The sequence continues at coordinate 208,293,714 of OZ010793.1, forward strand.
GAGAAACTGGGGGGTTGTAACATTAGTACACAACTTAAATACTTACTTTGTAACAAAAATGATAGGTTGGTCGTATCTCAGTTGGTATGGTGTTTGCTAGCTGATTCGCGGGGTCAGGTTCGATACCCGAACACGCCACATTTGTTTTTCTAATTTTTTGTTTTATAAATATACTTGTAATTATAATTTAATAATCTCAATTAAAAATGTTAATATCGTACATTAACTATAATGTTAACAAATTTACATTTATCATTTTTTATTTTGAACTATTGTTTTTCGTCCTTTAAAGAGTTTTAAAAAGAAATTGGATCTACTTTGAACTTTGAAGGGGGGGCTTTGAGACCTATAAGCGGCATGGCTGTCGTCTCAAATGATCCATCAATTGGATCTATTATTGAAAAATAAAAGTTCCAAAATCTGTTGAGGTGCCATCTAGTTATGATAAAATAAAACATATTCAAGTAAAATAAAAATAAAAGCAGAAAGAAGATAAAGGGGAAAGCAAAATAATTGAAAGCGCAAGCATATATATTACAAATTTAAAAATCTTTAATATGCAAAAAATCAGTTGTAATTTAATTCTGATGCTAATTTCTATTATAATTATGCTAGTTACTTTAAAAACAGAGTAATAGTATTATCGTATTCACTTCCCCTGTTAAAGCAATGCATAAATGATGTTTCTAATCACGAATTGACACCAATTGTTCAATATTATAGCATAGATAAAGAATGTATGAAATACATTTTAAAAGTGATTTTTAAAAAGTTTACAGTTTTATGATGTTTTATACAACTATTTAGTTAAAAGTAAAAAATTAAATAGGTTAAAATTATAACTGACATACAATATTATAAATTTTAATTGACAATGAGATAATTAAGCTATAATTACAAGTATATTTATAAAACAAAAAATGAGAAAAAGAAATGTAGCGCTTTCAGGTCTCGCGGAACAGCCAGCAAATGCCGTACCAACTGAGCTACGACCAACCTATCCCTTTTGTTACAAAGTAAGTATTTAAGTTGTGTATTAATATTAGACCCTCCGTTTTCTCATCAGCTAAGGAGTGTTGTATAAAATCCGTTGTACCTGAGACTAAGGGGTCTCTACCCTAAAACATATATTAAAATAATCAAAGTCTGTGATCTAGTGTTGACTCTAGAAAAAAAGGGCCGCCGGGGGGGAATATTTCAAAAAGGGGTACATTTTGCAAAAAAGGGAACACTATTCTGAAAAAGGGTACATTTTTTTCAAAAAGGGAACAACTATTCTAAAAAAAGGCACACTTGTACCTTGTTTACAAAAAATATTTTGAATTGGTTTGTTTACAGTCCCTAGAATTTGCGATATTTTCCCGGGATCAATTGAATTACCACGGGGTGCATAGGAAGTGTTATAAAGGGCAGCCGGGTGCATCGGAAGGGTTTAAAAGAGCCGCCGGGCGCTGCGCCCTGCTAAAACGGCTTAGAGTCATCACTAGTGATTACCAAGGTTGGCCCTCTCCTTGTTAATTAATGCCCCACCAGTAGCTGAGAGGTTCTGCTCTCGAAGCTGGTAGACGGGAGGTGCTGGGTTCGAATCTAATCGCGCCCGTCGGCCTAACTGTTTCGGAGTTTTTGTGGTTTCCTTCTAAACCGTGGATTCCCATGCGTAAATACGGGTTAGGTTCCCTTAGAAAGACCCCCACGAAGGGCACCCCCCCCAGGGCCTATATCCCACGTGTTGATAATCGGCTGCCATAAACACAAACCAAACCAAAACCTTGTTAATTAACATGGATTTTGTCCCAATACAATTGTTTTAACCTTTTTTGACCTATAAAATGATTTTTCTTGGAATTCTAACATCTATATATTTAAAAGACAAGGCTGTTTTTTTTTTTTTTTTTAGTTATCTGCTCTGAGCTTTCTACTGAATTAATAATTCTTTTTTTTTTTTATGAAATCTGTTTCTTTGTAGATGTGCCCACACTATTTTTTTTAAATATTTCCATTTTTATATTTAAATTTAAAATTTAAAAGTTTTCTGTTAAATTTCTTCAAAATGGTGACAATCGGTTTAATCCCATTGTTGCAAAGAAAAGAGAAATAATGTGGTGCGTTTATTTTTATTGGTGCCATTTTCTCATAAAACTTCAAAATAAACTTTAAAAAAAATTTGAATGCAGAAAATGACATCACTCTTAAAAAGCATGCATTTTTTCCTCAAAAAGCTGTTACAATTCAATACTTTTTCATTCCGCTGATATAGATTTTCAGGTGCTAGGTGAAATGCTTCCGTGAGGCAAAATGATATCATATTTAAAAGAAAACTGTCATTTTCTTTGATAAAATTAAATATTTTACTATGAATGCATCTAAAAGATATAAATTTCTCAAATTTTTACTTGCCGGTACTGAGGTTAGAACCTCAAGTCAAAAATGTGAATGTTCAGATTCAAAGTCGTAGCTGACAAATGTGATTTCAAGTTTGAAAATATATGTACAGTCGGCTCTCGTTAATTCGAACTCGTCGGGACCACAAGAAATGTTCGAATTATGGAAAGTATGAGAGGAAAACATGTTTAAAGGGGTGCTATTACAAAGGAATTAATGTTATAGTACTTTTTTTAAATTTTGGATGTTATCTTTAGAATAACTTAATATTAAATTAAAATACAGTGGACTCTCTAATATGAACACCCCGGTATTATGAACACATTTCAATGATCCCGGCGAAACTCCATAGACTTAACAAAAGATGAACTCTCTGTATTCTGAACACTCTCTAATCTGAACACCTCACTATTATGAACGCTACTTTTGATTCCCATTCTACCACACCTCTCTCTAAACTGAACGTGTGTTTAGAAACCGGAATTCAGGGAATTAACTCGTCATGGACATTCAGAGAAATTGCTCCAGAAGAATAAAAAGGCTCAACGAACTCGATTTAAACATAAATAGACAAAATCATTGCTAGATTTTAAGAATCTACCCGATGCTGCAATTTGTTTGAATAATTTTGATAAAATCTTCAGTTAACCAAAAAAAAAAAAAAATTCGAAAGAATATTTTTCAAACAGGAACGTCTTTACCGTACGTGTTCTACATCTCAACTAACTAGAACATTTTTATATTTTTAATAAAAAAAGTCCAGATGTAAAGCTGTTGCCATTTCTCAAAAAGTAAATCATGATAATAAAATAATAAATGAAATGAACAAAAAACAATTTTTATGCAAAGAGATACAAGGCAAAAATAATCTAAAAACGATGTCCCGTGATTCCCCCTCTTTCGAGCTGAGATAAAAATTGAAATATTGCGCGACAGAAATGCTTCCCCCCCCCCCAGCCAGTGACAGATAAGAGACAACAGGTGTTAGAGAGAGTGGTGAAAAAAGGATAGGGTTTCTTTTCCGCAGTGTGGTCTAAAAAGGATTATGGTTTCTTTTCCGCACAGCTGATTGGACAACATTTTCGCATGTGCTTCTTTCTTCATTTTTCTCGGCAAAGGTAAAATTTTTTCGCAATTTCTCTATAGTTGCAGGGAAAGAAGCATAGCACTTATGCAGATATGCCAGAAATAAGTAGGAAAACGAAAAAACGGAAAGAACTGAAGCATCAGGAAAAATACGAATTTGTTCAAAATTTAAAATCAAAAGTAAGTCAAAGAAAAATTGCATCTAAGTTTGGAATTTCAGTAGGCCAAATCAACTCCATCAGCAAGAAAGAGAAAGAAATTATAGCCGCTTTTGAAGCCAATGAACCTTCCTCAAAGTGTAGAACTTTCGAAAAGAAAACAGGAATCGAGAACATAAACAATCACGTCCGGAAGTTTTTTTACAAAATAAGAACAAGGAATCATCATGTCACTGGACCCCTACTAAAGCAGGTTGTTCTGTGCTTTGTAAAAAATGAGAAAATCACGGAATTCAAGGAATCGAAAGGATGACTGACTCGCTTCAAAAGTCGGCATAACACCGAATTCAAAATAATCAATGGTGAAGCTTTAAATGTAAATATCGATACTATGGAGGAATGGAAAAGACATAACGAAGGATTTCGACGCTACTGACAATTTCAATGCCGACAAAACTTTTTTTTTAGAGGAGTAATCGAGACCGTTAACCCCTTCGGGACGAGCGTCTTTTACAGAATTTTCATTCTTTGGTTACCGGATTTTTTAAACAGAAATTTTTGCCTAATTGAATCGGGAAAATGCTCGGATTAAATAAGGCAAAATTTACAATACAATATTACTGGTGAGAACAATCACCGATTTTGGGCAACTTATGTGGCACGAATACTGGTCGCTCGTCCCCAAGGGGTTAAGCTCCCGAATCCATTTTCTGCTGAAAATGTCCCTGGTGATGGAGAGGCAAATTCGGCAATCGAACTAACGAAGAAGGTCAGCGTAATGGATGTTGTCCATTGGATGTCAACAGCTTGGAATGAAGTAACCCTTTACATTATCCATAAATGCTTCTACAAAATTGGATCCTATGTGAGAATGCGCATTCCAGAATAGAAAACCAACAAGCAACAGCTGTGAGTGACGGTCTCAATTCTTCAGGATCTTCATACTGAAATTGAAACAGGAGCTTATCTAGAAGCCGACGAAAGCCTTCCGGTTTGTGACAACGACATCGTTGAGGGAAGAGGGGATAGATTCAGAATCAGAATAGACCGATGAAACAAGAAGTACAATTATTTTCAAGCAATATGACTAAGGGATTCAAGACCTGTAGAGCGTGCTGCTGGATATCACCCGAAAGCCTTTCCACTTCTTAAGCAACTAGATAAAATGTACAATGCACGAGCATACACAATGCAAAAACAAACTAAAACTACTCACTTTTTTTAAGTAATGTACCGATTATGTTTTCAAGTAATGCATTGTACATATGTAATTGTATATTTTTTAAAACTTTTTTAATAAAAAAATGAATTGGCAGAGTACAGGTGGGATTGAGTTTACTTTGACATTGCACTAGCCGCCATTCACCACCTCCATCTCGGTAACTGGCATGGCTAACCAGATTAAGTATTCTAAACGGCCTATAAACTCACAGTCTAAGCGCTAGCAACGTCAAAAACACGTCATTTTATCAAGGCTCATTTTTCTATATGTTCTTCCCTTTTATAGTGTAGTACGTTTGCGGACGGTCTGGCAGTCGGGAGACGTTGTGTTTACCTGTGGGAGAAGAGGTTATGCAGTTCAAAAAACTTCAAAATTACGTCATTTTATCATGGCTCATTTTTCTATATGTTCTTCACTTTTATGGTGTAGTACGTTTGAGGACGGTCTGGCAGTCGGGAGACGTTGCGTTTACCTGCGGTAGAAGGGGTTATGCAGGTGAAAAAGCATCAAAATTACGTCATTTTATCAAGACTTATTTTTCTATATGTTCTTCCCTTTTATGGGGTAGTACGTTTGCGGACGGTGTGGCTGTTGGGAGACGTTATGCGTTTACCTGTGGGAGAAGGTGTTATGCAGGTCAAAAAACTTCAAAATTACGTCATTTTATCAAGGCTCATTTTTCTATATGTTCTTCCCTTTTATGGGGTAGTACGTTTGCGGACGGTCTGGCAGCCGGGAGACGTTGCGTTTACCTGCTGGAGAAGGGGTTATGCAGGTGAAAAAACATCAAAATTACGTCATTTTAGCATGGTTGTTGTTTATAACATTTGTTTCTACTAATTATTTGTGATATTAATCTATTATTACCAGACATTGCTAATGTTGCTAACACCCTGCTAGATCCGCATTTATATGTAGCATATTGCTTTTTGGCTATTAGACAATCTATAATGAATTTACAAGATACAATTTCTGTTGCAAAGTTAATGCCAGACGGGTTTAAATATGCAACGAAAGTGCCTGTTTCAAGAGTGGTTTATAGTTTAAAAATTATAAGTCATTTTATCAAGCTTAAAAATTACAAGATATTACTCTTTGGCTATCAGACAACCTATAATTAATTTGCCACACACAAATTCGATTGCAAAGTTAATGCCAGACGGCTTAAAATATGGCAACGAAAGTGCCTGTTTCACGAGTGTCTGGAATTTGTGTCTGGCAAATTAATTATAGGTTGTCTGTTAGAAAAAGGGTAATATCTTTTAATTTTTAAGCTTGATAAAATGACGTATAGATGAGTTATAATTTTTTAACTATAAACCTCTCTTGAAACAGGCACTTTCGTTGCCATATATAAAGCCGTCTGGCATTAACTTTGCAACCGAATTTGTGTCTGGCAAATTAAATATAGGTTGTCTGATAGCCAAAGAGTAATATCTTGTAATTTTTAAGTTTGATAAAATGACGTAAAGATGACTTATAATTTTTAAACTGTAAACCACTCTTTAAACAGGCACTTTCGTTGCCATATTTAAAGCCGTCTGGCATTAACTTTGCAACCGAATTTGTGTCTGGGAAATTAATTATAGATTGTCTGATAGCCAACGAGTAATGTGTTACCTATAAATGTGGATCTGGCAGGGTCTTAGTGACATTGGCAATGTTTGGCAATAATGGATTAATATTACAAAAAGTTAGTAGAAACAGATGTTATAAACAAAACTCATGCTAAAATGACGTAATTTTGAAGTTTTTTTGTCTGCAAAACCCCTTCTGCCACAGGTAAACGAACGTCTCCCGACTGCTAGACCGTCCGCAAACGTACTACACCATAAAATGGAAGAACATATAGAAAAATGAACCTTGATAAAATGACATAATTTTGAAGTTTTTTGACCTGCTTAACCCCTTCTCCCACAGATAAACGCAACGTCTCCCGTCTGCCAGATCGCCCGCAAACATATTACACCATAAAATGGAAGAACATATAGAAAAATGAGCCTTGATAAAATCAGGTGACGAAAACGTTGCTAGCTCTTAGACTATCAGTACATAGTAGTATTAGTAATACATTTTCCAATCTACCTCTATTATGAACACCCCCATAATCTGAACATTTTTGGTCGGTCCCATGGGTGTTCAGAATAGAGAGAGTCCACTGTATATAAATACATAAAATAATTAATAATATTAAAATAATATAAATAACACTTAAAAATTAATAATACACTATAAAACAACTGCATTTAAAATTACATTTTAGTTGTACTATAATTTTCTTACCTGAAATTAGATGAACATTTAAAAAATTATTTACACTTATTTATCATCTCTTTGAAAAAAATTATCAATTGTTGTTTGCTTAGTTCTATTCATTTTTGACTTTTTAGCCAGTTTTTCTATTTGTAACAAACAGTTAAGTTCTTTGCCTGATGACGGCTGCATCACGATAAATGTACACAAACACTTGATTGTGCAATTGACTTTTCTCTGGACAAGGGACACTTGGGACATAGCAGCAGAATCGCCAGAATCCGATTCCATCTCCTCATTGCATTTTTTGTGAATTGTTTCAACAATTTCTTCCACAGTTAAGGGTCCAGATACTTCTAAACTATTGTCAGCTGCTACATACTCTGCAAACGTAATATCACACTGGAACTTATCAGAAAAGTTTGGAAATTATATTTCTTCGAAAGGTCTGTCGTTTTCGTCGTTTGCATTACAACCATTCTTTTTAGAGGGATGGATAAATCCGGCATGTTGAAAGCATTTTTCTATTGTTTCAGGTTGTACGGCATCTCACGCCGCATATAAATCGTTGATGGCCATGAGTAATGTTATGTCGTAGCTTTCTTTAAGGTCAATCAAAAATAAAATTTGTTCTAGAACCCTTTTACGATAATGAGTTTTTAAATTTTGAATTATTCCTTGGTCCATCGGTTGCAGTTGTGCTGTAGTATTAGGGGGGTAAATATTCAATCTTTATAGAGCTCGGTGTTGGTAATTTACAATGACTCTGCACATTATCTAGCAGCAATAGAATTTTTCTGTTTTCACAAGAAAATTTTTTATCCAGTTCTTTTTAATCAACTGACGCAGATCTCACACATCATCCAGGCTTTGGCATTTGCCACATAATCAACAGGCAGTGTTTTAACTCCTTTGAAGCAGCGTGGGTTTTTAAATTTTGAATTATTCCTTGGTCCATCGGTTGCAGTTGTGCTGTAGTATTAGGGGGGTAAATATTCAATCTTTATAGAGCTCGGTGTTGGTAATTTACAATGACTCTGCACATTATCTAGCAGCAATAGAATTTTTCTGTTTTCACAAGAAAATTTTTTATCCAGTTCTTTTTAATCAACTGACGCAGATCTCACACATCATCCAGGCTTTGGCATTTGCCACATAATCAACAGGCAGTGTTTTAACTCCTTTGAAGCAGCGTGGGTTAGTTGATTTACCAGTAACTAACAATTTTAACTTCTTACTTCCATCCATATAAGTTTATCATTTGTGCACATTTCACCTTTAAATGTTAAATTCTTATTAGGAAGAAGTTTATAAAACAACCCTGTTTCATTGCCATTAAATACGTCTTTCATTGCATAAGTAGAAATAAGTTCGGGTAGCTTTTCGCAGAATTCATTGCAAGCAGCGAGGTCTACAGCACCACTTTCACCACACACAGTTTTGTGTACGATGTTATTTCGGTGCTTAAAATGTGTCAGCCATCCTTTGCTGCAATTGAAATTTTTAATACCCATGAGTAGTGCAAGTTCTTTTGCTTTAGCTGCCAATATAGGTCCACTCAAACGTACATTTCTTGCCAATGCATCCTTTGTCCATAACAGTAAAGCTTCCTCTAAATCCTCATGGGCTGCTGTTCTCATATGTTTTCGTCCTTTAGCAAATCTTTCCTTTTCCCATGATTTCAGGATGAATTCTTTATTTTCCAAGTAAGTAGAGAGCGTGTTCTTTTTTATTCCATATTCTGCAGCAATTTCTGTCTTAGATTAGCCACATCCTACCTTTTTAATAATTTCCACTTTAGCTTCTAGAGTTAACGATTTATAACTTCCACGTGGAACCATATTTTAAAGAAACAAGATCTTTTGCTTTCTCAAAAAACACTTTAGCAGTAAGTAAAACCATTGACTGAAAAATTCGATCCCCACAGTGCAAGTAGAATGTAGTGATAAAACGGATTTGCCCTATCTTTAACAGATGTCCACCCTGTGAATTTCTTGGAATGTCACTGTGTCAAATGCTAGAGAAAGGATTAGGAAAAAGCACAATGGAAGAAGGGGCGGAGGTGTCATTGATGGACAGACAGGGCGCACTAAGAAAGCGGATATCAAATGCATAGGATTATTATACTAGTTCAGAACAATTCTGACAAAAATGAAAGAAAGTTAGTTATTTCAAGGATCTGAAATCTGTGGAAAGTAAGGAAAAATGAAAAAATGGAATTCTCGTTAGTTCGAATTAAATGAAGTCAAGAGAAAGTGAGTTCAAATAAATGAAAAGTTTTAACGTTATTCTGCCATTAAAAATTTCGGGACTTCGTGTTTAGTTTGAATTAAGCGAAGATTCGATTTATCCGATTTCGAATTAACGAGAGCCGACTGTATTAATAACCTGTTGAGCATTGCAATATTTTTGAAATGGTGAATGTAAATATGAGAGGTGCTTACGCAAATTTTGAGACGGTGAAAATGACAGGTTTAGACTGCATGCAAAAAATAATTGTTTGAAATTTTTTCTGATTTTCATTCCATAATACCAGACATAAGAGCCTCAATTGATAACTTCATCATAAATACTCATCTTGATTATGTATACTAATACAGTTTGATTTTTCAATACTTTGAACATTTGAAGTTTATGGAATTGGTATTTTGTTAACTTTAGGTTAAAAATAATATTTATAAGTAACCAATTAACCAATTTTGAGTTTACAAACCAGTGTACTATGAATGTTTTATTGTAATTAATTTCTGTAGGTTTTTTACAAATTCGATGTGTAACAGTTTCTTTTTACCCGACTGAAAAGAAGGGCTATGTGTTTCATGCATATCTGTGTATGTGGATTTCTTTATACCCTCGAAACATCCCAATGGCTGGATGGATTTTAATGAATGAGGTCTCTATCAATTCGTCTTAACGGCCAGATGATTATAGGCTAGGTTTTGTTTTTATAAATAAAAAATGGCGGTAGAGATGAAAAAAATTACACACCCTATTGAGTGGCATATCATTGAATATGGCTTTCAAAATGAAGATGATATTTCATTGACTATTTTACAGTCAGAAGCTCCGTTAAAATATTATAAAACCTGGAAGTTGTGTATTTAGGATCTCTAGCTTTACTGCAACTCTAACCATCATAGACATCTATACCTCATCAAAACAGTGTTTATAGGAGCTAACAGTTAAACACAGCTTAAAAGTCATCAATACAAGTAAATAAAAAAAAATAGGCAAGTAATATAAACAAGTAATATCAAAAAAAAAAAAAAAAAAAATAAGTCAATTCCTACTTATGTCAATAAGAGAATTTTTTTTCTCCCATTCTTCTTTCCTCTTGAGTGGTGCTTAAAATGCCTTGAACAAGAAGAGGGCTCTCTCGATCAAAATATACCTTGATCAAGAAGAGGGCTCTCTCGATTATTGAAAATGAATTAATTTAATTTAATTAATATTTGAAAAAAACTGGATTAGCACAAGTGTCATCCACTACAAGTTTAAAAAAATTTATTTGAGCTTGATTGGATGAATAATAAGTATTTTATTAACAATTGAAAATTTGAGCAAGATATATATAGCGAAAGTGTGAGCTAATAGTAGGAATTGAAAAAATAGTTTCATATTGATGAGAAATAATTAGTTCACTTTTTACGCAGTCAGGTTTTTTGATTTTTTAAATTTAATTGTTTATTAAACAATTTCTTTCGTCGAAATTCGACGGGTTTCACCTCGTTTAAGACTTAAATTGGACTGCAATATCTGCAAAACTGTACTTCGCTTGAACTTCACATTGTAGTGTGCCATTTCAAATTGTATACACTTAAATGATTTTTTTGCCTAAATCCTCTAAAGATCCCCTAAATGTAGGATTCTTACCTTCTCCCATCAGTCACTTTTGTGTACCCTTTTCTGTCTTTACCAGTTTGGTTTTATGTAATTTGGACATCCCTTGTTAATTTTATTCTGATTCATTATTGAATTTCTTCATAACTGTAACTTTCTACACTTAACAGAACTATTATAAATTGTGTTCCTTGTAAATAATCAACTTTTTACAATGTTTTTTAATGTTATTATGCTTTACTAGCTCAATAATTGAAAGGACACTCAAAACTGTACCAACTTCTCAGCAGTCATAAAACACGCTAATAAAAGTCACTTTATGAGTATCGTTATATGACATCTATAATTGTGATCAGACTCTCGACCTGATCCTCAAGGGTTCTTTCTGCATTAGGCTGACCACCTGACTGGGACATATTTTGTATGGTACTAGGGGGCTTCGCCCCCTGCTCGCTATGCTCACCAACCCCCACGTAATGGCTTCTTGATTCCATTCGGTATCGCAAAGCAATCCCTATTTTCTAGTCCACCTTAGACGTAATTGTTTTGCGTTTCCATTTTGGATCTCTTCGCGATCCCTTATTTTCTATACATTCAATTTTTGGATTCCACTTGGTAAAAACACGCTCCTCCCCAACTCCTGACAATTTTATTTTCTTATCTCCAAGAGCATAATCATTAGAGCTTATAGAGTTTCATAATTATAAGAATTATTAAATATAAAATTATATATAAAGTGTTACAAATATTGTAAATAGTTAGTGTTTGTGCTTAAAAATAAGGTAAATAGTTCAATTAAGCTCTGTTCATAAGCTTAGTTTTTGTTGCATTGAAATATCTCAATTTGTTGATTTTCTGCAAGCAAGTAAACCCTATCGCATTTCAATGGGAGTCTACGGAAATTTGGCGAAATACTGGAAATAGCGCCAAGTTGGTTTCACTTTGGGCGACTAATTTTGGTCACAGAGTTTGACAATATATATCGCCAAGTTGGCGACAAACTTGGCAATATATCCCCCATCCCTCCCTTGGTAATCCTTCTTATAGCGTCAGAAAGCTCTACCAGTCAAATGTGTTTCGTGGTATCTATGCAGATTTTCATTGGTCCATTTCTAAATCGTTACCTTTTTTTTTATATATATAGAAGGATTTCCATGCTTGAAAGGAGAGCTGGGCACTGTCAGGGGATGAGTTCCATATCCTGTGCCGGAAGATTTTTGGCGAAAAAAAATCTCGCCAAAATGCCGTTTTGGCGACATGAAAATTTTTCCAAGATTGCAGAAAAACATCATTTTAAAATCTTTATATTATTTATAAATCAATGATTTTGCACCATTTTTAAAGATAGAAAATGATATAAAAACATGGATTTATAAATTACACAAAGATTTAAAAACGAAGTTTTTGCGCCATCTTGGAAATTTTCTTCCGATACAATTACACAAATTTTAGCAACATTCTAAATAAATGTTCTTTTTGAGATGAATACTTGTTATTGTCAGGGGGGCTCTGCCCCCCTGAACCCCCCGTTCTTAAAATATTTTCGACAATAAAAAAGAGAAAAAAACTGGCCAGGAACTTTTTATAAATTTCAACAATATTTCAAAAACTATTATTTTTAATGCAGGTAAAATCCCGCTCACAACTGCCAAAAAGAAAAAAAAGTATTAAATCATAGAAAAAATGTATAAAAATAATTTAAAAATGTTTACACACAACAACAACAACAACGAAAAAAACAATCAGCAAGAATTTAATGTTTATAAAATGTTCCCAGTTAGGGTCTGAAACAGGATACCAACTATTCATCTGAAAAAGCACATGTTTAGATTTATTTAAAATACTGCTAAAATTTGTGCAATTGCATCGGAAGAAATTTTCGAAGTGGCGCAAAAACTTCGCTTTTAAATATTTATGTAATTTATAAATCCATGTTTTTACATCATTTTCTATTTTTAAAAATGGTGTAAAATCATTGATTTATAAATAATAATAATATAAAGATTTAAAAATGATGTTTTTCCGCAATCTTGGAAAAATTAACGATATTTTACTTACATCGACCGGCACAGAGAGTAATCCAAGTGTGGCGTCAGCGTGATCGCGGGAGCAAATTCTTATCTAACCGAATTCAAAATTTGCTGACTAACAGTTCCCGTGATACTAGTAAACCAATAAGCTTCAAGATCTAACGTCATCCAGTTGGCCGGTTTTGAAAAGGCATTTCCGAAAAAAAGCAACCCTAAAGCCGTTCGAACGATCCGAAATCCGCCGAACAAACTTAAACCAGATCGAGACATTTATCGCCAAAAAAATCGCCAAATCTTCCGGCACAGGATATGGGACTCTTCCCACTGTCAGCCATCATCCTTAATGAATTGTAGCACAACTGCAGAGTTTAGTTTAGTAGTTTAGATATCATAATTATGAATATGATTTTATTTTACTTGGTGTCTTTTTTCTATATAGGCCTAAAAAACTCATCCGATTCACTCGCAACAACTTTTTCAATCCTGAAATTCATGTCATGAGCTATACTAACACCCTAGCTGAACGAACATGCCGTTATGACATGGATGATGTAGACCTACAATGGTTGACTTTAGTTAATGAAGATCGGGAAGATTTTGGTGAGCTTTTTCCCCCCCTTAAAATATTTGCTTTAAGAAGTTATTTGGTGAATTATATAACTTAGAACTTTTGAATTTTTTTAGGTTTGCAGCCAATTGAAGAAAATGTTTTTGAGCAAATTATTGAAGAGTTTGAAGTTCAAGTAAGTTTTTGTTCTATATCTCCATATAAAATGGTTCAATTGAGACTTTTTCATAAAACAATTTGTAATGTAACCTTTGAGAAAGGGATTTTAAGTAAATAGAATGAAATATTTAAATTAGTAAAAATTAAAAATACTAAAATAATTTAATTAATTTAATAAAGTTATAATCTTAATTGCAAGAAATTCCCTTGTATGACATCACCTTATGGCTGGAACGTAAAGTTGAGTATCATTGATGTTGCAAAAGAAAATCAATTAAAAGTTAAAAGTTAACCCATCTAAAGAACTTAACATGCACAACAACTGTATCTTAAATTATCAGTAAAAATGAATAAAATGAAATCATAACACTTGCCCAATCTTGTGTTTATGTCGAAAAAATAAACACACTGTAATCTAAAACTTGTAATTTTATTTAACACTAATTCCCACTTTATGGATCATTAAATCAGGGCTAAAGAACTTGGATCCAAGTTATCTAAATGATTTATCAAAATATCAAATTTTATCAATATATAACAAACTTCAACAGACACAGGAATTATTGCTTCTTTGATTAAACGATAAAGGACAATTTGCTTGACAGAATACAAGTTAAGTTTGAATGATTCTGGAAAAGTATTTGTAGTGTTGAATTATTACAGCTGTCATATTTTTTCTAAAGAGGGAATTTTAAGTACTTTATGTTTAAAGTTTTGGAATATAATAAGTGCTGGTAAAACGAGTCTTTATAATAAATTGCGGAAAGTCAGTGAATAAATGAATGGTTGTGTTACTGATGGTTGCATGATAAAACACTTTAAACATTCTCAGAAGACACTCAGACATCGATATTCTATGGATATTGGTGCAACAAAAGTATTATATAAAAGGTATTATTGTTGATAGTTATGTGGCTAATTACTTCAAATAAATATCCTCCACTTTGAGATTCTATGGACATTGGCACAAAGACAATCTTAAAAATGAGAAATGCAGAGATCGCAGGACAGAATAATTATCATCACAGTAGTAAGTTACACGGTGAATTGCTTCGAATCACTATTCATTATACTTTGCCCAGAAACTTCTGTTTAGTGGAAGCAATATGACGAATTTATGAAACCTTATCAAGAGACATCACCGCTTCTGCTTGCGCGCAATGCTAAAAAAAAAAAAATGCTGCCAAGTCAGGAGAAATCTAACACTTACTCCGCAGCCGCGATGGCCGAAGCCATGCAACCGGTAAACCCAACTGCCACTGACGTTAATTCCTCGTTCACTGACGGTAAAGAATAATCTTCATGAATTTCAGGAGTTTCATGTTGTTCTTAATTTAAATCAAAGTTGGGACTTAAATGAAAACTTCACGATTCATGTAAAATCACATTAAAATAATCAAGCGCATTTCACGTTGAAAGTGGCGCAGGTGTTGTTCAATAAAAGAGCACATAATGATGAAAAACGTGAAAATTCTATTTACACTTTTAAATATTTACAATATTTACAATGAAAACATTTGAATAATATTTGTTATTCCTCGACGGAAATCCATGATAAATATATTAAAATATCAGCAATTATGTTCTTCTAAAAAGAAGCCAAGAAAATAGCATGATTTAATATTCGAAAATAAATTTTCCTTTTCAAAATCAAAACATCATTTCTCCTTTAAAGACCATGACTAAAATACTATACGCAGCTTATTACTTGCTGCGTTCAAGATTCACATTCACAACAAAACTAAACTAAAAAAGGAACAAGAAAGAAAAAACTGACTGCTCGAGAGACGAAGGGGTTTGCGAAATTTCACAAACTCCCCCCCCAATTTTCAAGCGCTTCCAAAAATTATTCAAAAGAGTCTCGCGTAAACGGAAGCGTTTCACTAAGGATTCCTTGGTTGCAGGTAAACACAACATATGTTTTAGAGTTGCTATAACTAGTTGACCAGGGTGAACGCTAAATTTCTCGGAGATTGCACGTTTGTTTAGGATTGATTTTATGCACTGTCTAGATTTTAAAATCCAAAACTTTTCACTAGTTTGTACTAATGTACTGGACACTCCGGAATGAAAAACCTTTTCATATGCATCTTTCACGATTAATTCAGTCAATTTATGTTTTGCAGGAATCACAACGGGATGTTTTTCATAAAATGAGGAGTCAGACTTTTGTAACCGTCCTCGTACCAACAGCAAACCTTCATCCGACAACATAGGATTTAACTGTAGAAGATTCGATTCTTTAGGGATACTCTTGTTACATTTCAAGCTTTTAATAACTTCAGGGAAACTTTCTTCTTGCACTAGTTTTAACGAAAAATTTTCAGTATGTAACATTTCCTCAGCTGATAATTCTGAAAATTTTCTTTTTTCTACCTTCAATTTTATATTAGAAATAAATCTATATAGCCATGCAGTTACTCGATACAATTTCTTTAGGGAGCTATACTTTTCAAGATTAAAAATGGGAATTTCATCAGATTTAATTGTTTGAACAGCACAAGAAATGGTTGCTGCTTTTCGAGACTTTTCTTCAGAAACACCAGGTAATTGTGTTGCAGCAATTTTAACACTAGACCACTGATCTTCGGGCAAGGAAAGAAATTCAGGAACATACACATTAGGGTTAGCATCAGGAAAAATATGCAACTGGAGATGCCCCTTTTCCATGATCAGGTTGCTAAAATACTGCCAGGGAATTTTCAAGTGAGCGAGATCCAGGATTTCTGAAAGCCAATTTTGCCAATCATTTTCTAGTTCACCAGAAACAAAAGAGGAAATAAATCCGGCTGAATCAAAGAACATAGTTGCAATTTTCAAAACATTGCGTTTAGTAGAAGAATCATTATTTAATTTTTCTAACAAGGGTCGTAATTCTAGTCCTAATTTATCTTCTGTATTGTTCCAGATCAATCCTAAAATTTTCAATGAAGTATTTGGGGGTTCGAAACACGAAACAGGAATGTTTTCATCATCTAAAACATTAGAATTCAAGTTAGGGATATGATACAAACATTCGTTTAATGATAGAGAATCATCATATTTGGAAGAAGCATCATAGACTATGCGCATTTTTGTTGTAGTTTTGTCGTCACGGATAACAGGACTGTGTGGCATGTAATAGGAATTATTAGAATCTTTCTCGGTGCACAATTCTATTACACCCTCATTAAACTGCTCTAGCAAAATGGAGTTATATTTGTTAAATAAAGAATCGTTTTTCAAGAATTTATTTTCTAAGCTAGAAAACCGCTTCTTTGCTACTTCAAGATTATTTCTAAGCAATTCACGAGAATTTTTCCACAATAATTTTGCTTCATAACACCCATTTACGAATTTTAAATTTTCTTTAAATTCTTTTATTACCTCATGATCGGTAATGTTCTTTTCATTGCTTTCAGCAATGCCAATTGCTTCAAGATCACAAAATGCTTTCAGCTGAGTATTTATATTTTCAACTGAAACACGCAAACAAGCTACTTCTTTTTTATTCGACTCTATCTGCCCTTGTACCGTATGACCGAAAATAGTTTCTGCAACGTATAATTCTTTTGTCAATTTTCCCTCGATTCCCTTTAATATTTTCCACAAAAAGTCAGACCCTAGCAAAATATTTATTTCCTGTTCAAGACCTGTATCAGCAGGCTTAAAGCCTCTCTTTCTCATTATGTCTAGAAGTTCTGGTTCTAGGGTTTTCACAGAAGCTCCAGTTATATTATCAACCACTAGTGCTTCAATCTTTATCGAGTTGATAGGTTGCACAACACTGGATAATTCAAGAGCAACTACTTCATAACAAGATTCATAAGGGCGTCTCCGCCCAAAAGGATAAACTAATAAATTTTCTCTTCGCAATGGCTTCAATTTTAATTTTTGTACCAGAGATCTCTTCACGAAGCATTTTTCTGAACCACTATCACATAAAACGCGAGCCAATAAGCATTGTTTACCAGCAGACACAGAAACTGTACAAGTCTGCAATAATGTAGATTTATTTTGTTTATATTTTTGTTCCGACATCATAGATACAATTGCACCTTTCATTTCTTTTTCAGGATTTTCTTTCGCTGTCTCTTTAAAACAAAACAAATAACTATGGGTATTGTTACCACATTTGGAACAAGGGTTAATTTTTGTTCTACAGTTAATTGATAAATGCGACTTAAAAAAGCATTTGTAACAGCGACCTTCTTTCTTTAATTTATATCGTTTTTGTTCATCAGTGAATTTCGAACAATTTAGTCCTACATGATCAGAAGACTTGCAAAATATGCAAAACTGTTTTGTAGATGTATTTAAAGCAGCAGCGGAAGGTATATTTTTCTTTTGAGGAAAATTTTGATATTTACTTGAAGAATTTTCATATTTGGTTTTAGAATTTTCATAAGCCTTGCTTTGGGAATTATTTACTAAATTTGTAGCTTCCCGGCATCTTAGTTCTGTTTTAATAAAATTTATTAAATCGGTGACTTCACAGTCCTTATCGGGGTCACGTTTTTGATGGAAATCTAGTATCAAATTTTCTGGTAATAATCTTAATAATATGGGTAGTAATAAATGGCCGTAAGAGCCTGATGTTACTCCTAATGCATCAAGATTTCTCATACTAGTTTCAATATTATCGTACAGCTTCCTTAAAGAAGTAACATTGTTAGAGGATTTTACTAGCTCAAGATTAAGGATTTTATTCATATAACAGTTGATTATATTTTCCCGCTTCCCATACCTTTCTTCTAACAATTTTAAACAAGTAGAATAATCTTGATCTGTCAGTTCAAAACCAGATACAATATTATATGCAGGACCAGACAAAGATATTGGAATTTTTCAATTTTTGATAACGATTCGTTTGAATCTATCGCACTAGTAAATAAATTAAAAAATTCTAAGAACTGGCTTGCATCACCAGAAAATTTTTCTATGTTAAGTTTAGGAAGCTTCACTGCCGAAACTGGTTTACTTCTGATTTTTGAACCGTTACTTGATTCTAGTAAAACTTTTGGTTCAATTTCGATTTTACATTTTTTAAGCCTCATCTTAATTTTAAATTTCAAACTTGATATTTTTTCAGAATATTCTTCTACCGATTTTAGTTCTTTTTCATATTCAGTTTTTTCTTGAATTAGCTCATCTGTTTCGGAATCTAATTCCTTTAGTAGAGCTTCCTTTTCATTTACGAGCTCTAACGATTCCATTAAAGAATCGCAATCAGTTTTATCAATATCAACAGATAATAATGTATCACGTTTTGTGATTAATTTTGTAACTGCTGCACAAACAGTAGCTCTTTTACTTTTAAGCTTATCAGGCTTATCCATGTTTAAAATTTATTTCAATTTTCAAAATAAATTATCATGAGAAAGCGTTATTTTCAATAAATCAAGAGTCAATAGTCATGCAGAATAATAAAGGTATTTCTTACATTTTTTCCGGGTTGTTGAGGCACCAAAAAATAAAGAATATCTTCATGAATTTCAGGAGTTTCATGTTGTTCTTAATTTAAATCAAAGTTGGGAGAGCTTAAATGAAAACTTCACGATTCATGTAAAATCACATTAAAATAATCAAGCGTATTTCAAGTTGAAAGTGGCGCAGGTGTTGTTCAATAAAAGAGCACATAATGATGAAAAACGTGAAAATTCTATTTACACTTTTAAATATTTACAATATTTACAATGAAAACATTTGGATAATATTTGTTATTCCTCGATGGGAATCCATGATAAATATATTAAAATATCAGCAATTATGTTCTTCTAAAAAGAAGCCGAGAAAATAGCATGATTTAATATTCGAAAATAAATTTTCCTTTTCAAAATCAAAACATCATTTCTCCTTTAAAGACCATGACAAAAAACCTATACGCAGCTTATTATTTGCTGCGTTCAAGATTCACATTCACAACAAAACTAAACTAAAAAAGGAACAAGAAAGAAAAAATGTTTTTTAATATTAATTCTCTAGTCAGACCACGTGATCTGGCGCCTAAGCAGTCTGGCTGACTGCTCGAGAGACGAAGGGGTTTGCGAAATTTCACAGACGGAAAGCAGAAAATTCTCTTGGAGATCGCAGCCGATTTTGAAAACAGCCAATCCGCCGCACTTAGACTTTCCACGTCTTCCAAGAAAACAGCTAGTTGAATGACCTGAATGCATCCCTAGTAAGAGACATCACAGAGAATTACGAAAATGGCGTCAAATCTTGTGTATTTGCTCGCTAGAGATGTGCTTTAAGATTGGACTTGAAGCAATGGCGAAAAAATCGGCCCGCACGAATATTTGAAAGAGACAAAAACAGAAAAATATAAAATTGAATATCTCACAGAGTTATTAATGGATTTTTCTGCAACTTTTTGAAAAATAAAAAGAAAAGTATGCTTTTTTTTATTGATTATAGATTGGGTACACAACAGGGTTGGAAAAAAACCGGGTTTTTTTGTAAAAAACCAAAAAAACCGGTTTATTTGGTTTAAACCAGGTTTTTTTGGTTTAAACCGGGTTTTTTTAAAATATAATTTCCTATTGCATACAGATGCATATCTGTTGATAAAATAAACATTTTTGGATATTATATAAGTAATATAACTTTTGAAAATATTTAAATTAAATAATTACAGTCAATTATATAGAAAATTGAAATCATTTCTAATTTAAACATTATTAGTAACAGCTATGTCTTATGTTCAAAGTAAATTGCTCTACACACTGAAACATTGATACTTTGAAAATCGTATGAAGAATCCTTTGATTAATAATTTAATAATCAATCAATAAACATTTGATGCAGTTTCATGAATATCATATATTCTGTGGTTGTTATTATTATTATTTTTTTAATATCCAAATACTTCTGGTTATTTTGTTTTCTGAGTGATAACTCCAAGTGTCCAAGTCAACACTTTTGGCCATTAGATTCAGCAAATAACAGAAAAGATTGATTGGTATTATGGAAATGCTATAACTAGCACTCAATTTTTGCAAGCTGTATTATTCAATTTGATATCTTAAGTTACTCTTTTAAATTCCTTAAGGATAATCTTCCCCAATCCCAATCCAGAAAATTTTCTTTTACAACTTAACCAAAATCTTAAAGATCATTGTATTTTGTTATTAACTGCTGTAAATAATCTGCATTTTTTAAATGAAAATATTTTATGCTAAATATTGAATATTATTTATCTATTTTATCTTTTCTAATTTCACATGTTTCAAGAAAAATCTTTAGGGTGCCAGATATGTTCATCAGCACATGCTAATTTTCATTCTACATGCATAGAAACATGACCTAGGCTCATTATGTCTCATGTTGACTGCTGAGATGAAGTGTTAAAAGTAGAAATTACTTCTATCTATAATTTAAAACAATTAAATTGCAAAAAAGAGAAAATATTATATCAGATTTTTTCTAAAAAAAACCAAATGGTTTTTTTGACAAAAAAACCAATTGGTTTAAACCGTGGTTTAAACCATGGTTAAAACCACTTGGTTTAAACCGTGCCAACCCTGGTACACAATATTAATAAATAAAAGATTTTTATTTTCACTATTTAAAACTTAGAAAACATGCCAGCAAAATTGTAAAAACAGAATGTTATTGTTTAGTTTAATAAATCAATAAACGATGGAAAATGATAGAATTTAACTTTAAATAAGAAAAAATATTGAAATATAGATTTTATTTATTAAGATAAAGCGTTAATATTTTAAAACAAATTTTAAAGATTTGAAGTCTAATTTTAAATGAATGAAACATTAATTTTAGATTGAGGAAGAGAAATAATTAATAAAATTAAATAATTTCCTAAGAGAAATGTTATATAATATAACACAATTATAATTGAAAAAGTTTTCTAAGAGAAATTAAAAAAAAAAAAAAAAAAGCAATTTAACAAATTACAATGACCATTTGGAAAATGATTTTTTCAAAGACTAAAATTTAAGACATAAAAAATCGCACGGAGTTGATCATACATTACGTACACCATGGATTAAACATTAACATTCCTGGACCTATCATGAACAAATATTAAAAGAAATTTCAGTTTTACAATTTTTGGTACTGTAAATTTTTAAACTTCTACGGAACTGGTCATACATTACGTATGCCATGGATTAAACATTAATATTCCTGGACCAATTTTAAATGAAATTTCATTTTTAAACTTCTAAACATCCCACAATATTACTTTTTATATCATCGTATAGAGAAAAAATGCATTTTTAATTGCAATTTGTTTGAAAGCTGTATCTAAATTTGTTTCTGAGTTATTAATTTTTTTTTTGTAGTTTTTTTTTACTTTTTTGTCAGTGGCAACAGAAGTATCAATCTCTGTTGAAAGTAAAGAGAAAATCAACACATAAAACCCTTAACGGGTTAAAAGTTTGTGACGCAGCACTTTATCTTATTGCTATACGAATTTTAAATATGGAACTTAAAAATAATGATATCAAATTTTAAGTGACGCTATGCTATTAATTAATGTATATATACATACATTTATATTATTTATTTCATCATTTTTGTTTTACTTATAATTGCATGTGTAATAATTATCTCAAATTTAAAAGGATGTATAAAAATTTATTCATTGATGCTTTATCAATCACATCTTTCATAAATTCAAAATATGAGTTTTAAAAGATATGATGTCATAATTTAAGTGATGCCTTGATGTAGCTTTAAACAATTTGTTTTAAAATTCAATTTCAATTGTTTACGGTTTGGCTAAATATATTTACACATGTAACCAAAACTTTTAATTTACCAATACACTGTTAAAAATATCACTCTCACTGAATCTACACAATGCACTGTAATGTATTTATATGAAAAATTTGATTTATCTTTTGTGCCACGCTATCCAAAATCAAAAGTAAAATTTATGTAAATGATTTTTGTGCATCATTGTATCCAAACTAAACGAAATATATGCAAATGGATAATATGATGCTTTATTTTTCAATGTTCTATTATTTACCATCAAATGTACTGCTATTCAGAATGAAAACTGCAGTACAGTGTAGTATGATTGATCAGTTGTGTTTTATGTGATGAACTACATTAAGATTCATTATAAATGATGAATCTTTAAGATTTTTTGCTTGTTACTATGGCATAATTTTGATTATCAATAATTTGTTCTCTATTATTTAAGACCTTCACTACAGTCTTATATGTGTTTATGGAGGAATAAAACTTCCTCCTGTAATATGTAGTTAATTTAAAAGTATGTTAAAATATCATATTCTTATGCATTCTGCATGTAAGAACTGCATACGTTTTTTATTCTATTAAGAGTGATATACTTCCTTTTAATCTTCTATAAAAACCAAGCCCTGTTTAAGATTAAACTTGTATTAAACATGTTTACATTTAAAAATTAATAAGTTTTCACTGAGTAAAAAAATCTCCTGATTTCTGAAATAAAATCTCCTGAATTTTGTCTTTCAGAACTTGGCAAGTCTAAGTATTGTATGTATAACTTAGCCAAAAACTAATCTTCTAAAGGCATTGCATATCTGTGACATAAATTGTAATGGCAAAAGCACATTTTGCCAATATTTTACCCAACACAACAGTTTGGTCTTCAAAAACTGACTGAAGGAAACTTTATTTTTGCTTACCTGACACGATAGTTTCAGATACGAGATTTTGCTCATTTTTCCCAAACTGGCTTTTCCCCAACTAAATCAATCAAAACAAAGCCAGGTAAGACATGCATATTCATACAGTAACTTTTCCAGTTTGACACACAATAGATAACCTTTCAAAACCTAATCGCTCAACTTGTTCAAATTTCAGAAAAAGCTGGATGAACATACTTTGTAAAATGTTTGTTGTTTATTTTTATTCTGTCTATATGGCTTTAAAAATGATAAAGCTGGATATACATAATAACATGTGAAAAAAGGTTATGTTCAGAAAGAGAACATAAACTTTTGTATTTATAAATCATGTTTATAACTTTTTTTGTATGCTCTTATTTTTACTTTCTTCTATCTTTATAAGAAGAAAGTATTGGATTTGTGAAAATAATTCGACTTCCAGTTTTCGGCTTTTTTACAGAATATCTGTCTTAGACCTTCTCTGTCTGTATGTGACACAAATTTTGTAGGCACTCTATCCCAAGAACTAACTTTAATAAGAATTTATATTCATTTAGTCTCTGATATAAATTGGCAATGATTAATTCTTTGTGTAAATCGTCCAACAGGGGGTTCTGCTATGCCGCATTTTTCATGATTTCCACAATAGCTGTATCTCAATAATATAACTAATGCACAGATTTTCATCAAACCTCAGATTCAGTTAGTCCTGAATATGAATATGTACTGATTATGTTTTGGTGTAAATCATCCAAGAGTTGGTGCTGCTATGCTGCATTTTTCACTATTTCCACAATAGTTCTACCTCAAGAACTAATGCACAGATTTTCGTCAAACTTCAGATTCAGGTATACCTTGATAAATATTGGTGTTAATTATGTTTTGGTGTAAATCACCCAACAGGTTATGCTGCATTTTCCACGATTTCCGCAATAGCTCTATCTCAAGAACTAATGCACAAATTTTCATCTAACTTCAGATTCAGTTAGGCATTGGCAAAAGCTGTTGCTGAGAAGGTTTTGGTGTTAATTGCCCAATAGGTGGTCCTGCTATGCTACATTTTTCACGATTTCCACAATAGCTCTATCTCAATAACTAATGCATGAAGTTTCATCTAACTTCATATTCAGTTAGACGTTGACATAAGTTGTTGCTGATTAGGTTACCCAACAGGTGGTGCTGCTATGCTGCATTTTGCTGGATTTACATGATTTTAGCGATAGTCATATCTTAAGAACTAATGCATGGAATTTTATACCTCTTAGATAAAATCTTCATAATGGGCATAGATTGCCATTTATTTTTGGCACTGTGATAGCAAATTTTGAGTATTAACATGTATGAGATAGAAGAAGGTTTTGGAATTAGCACATTCAATTAGTTTTCATCCTTTACTCTTAATTTTTTATTGTTGAGGTTGGCAAATACTTAACATTATCAATTTTTATGCAATTCTTAATTTCTTATAATTTCATGTTGCTTAACAAGTAATACTTTCTGTAACATATTTGATATTAATTTAGGCTTATACCAATTTCCAAGAAGCAATTAAAAGTGAGGATGGCCTAGGTGTTGAGTATGATGAAGATGCTATCTGTGATGTCTGTCGATCAGTAAGTGTTATATATTAGTTTTTAAACAGATATTTAAGTTATCATCATTTTCATTTTGAAAATTTGTTTATCACTACCATCATATTCCCCCCCCCCCCTCCCCCCCCAAGAAGTATTCAATTTTGCATTAAACTTTTTTGCTAATAATTAAATTATATATGGTAGATGTTAAAGTATGGAGGAGGGTGGCGTTCTCTGGATAATACGTAATGGTTAATTTTAAAAATAATAATAATGGAGCATTTGATTTATTACTACGTTGCTAATACACATTTTATAATGGATGTTGATTCGATACTTTTATATGTATAGTGGTGTAGTTATATTTATCTATTTGTCAATTCATATTCATTAATATTTAATAAAGTTAGTGATTAACTTGTATTTAATTTTTAGCCTACTCAGGACAATATCATATTAATTTCTAATAGTATACTATCTTAAATAAGAATAAAATGCATAATGAGTGTATTTGTTATACCTAATGCTATGACAGTATAGATTTTAATTTGGTCATTTGTTTTTTCTTATTTTTCCTCTGTCCTTTTTAATCTTGTTTAATTTTGAACTTAATTGGTGTTCAATACTTTATTTCCCGGTTTTCTGTGTGTGGTAGTCCCAAATTCATATTCTTTAGCTTTTTTATGGCTAATATGAAGATGAAACTACACACTTTATTTGTGGAACTTTAGGCATTTCGGACCTGAAGATTCTGTCTAAGTTCTACAAATATCCATTTTTCTTTTTCTGCTCATTTTATTTATTTATTTTTATGTTTGATGGTAATTTCTATTGATTTTTAATGGTCATATATATATATATACACACACACACACTGGTGTGCAAAAATTAAGGACCAATCACAAAATGCTAATTTTCAAGTACGCGAATACTCAAAATAATATAATTCGAATAATTACCATCTCTACAAGTGTCACAGTCACTATGGTGAAGCAAAAAATAGGAAATTCAATACATCTCGCTATGAGTCTCAAGTAATCACTATATGTGACTCCACTGAGACGTCAATGTGACTGCTGCTTTGTGACGAGCCACCAGGTGACTTTACAATGTAGTTACATTGTGACTCTCATGTGACTGTCATCATCAGGCTCAATTTCAAAGTCATTGTGAACGCTGCATTGTGATAAGTTACTAAATAATGTCATATTAAAGTCACATGATGACTTTCAGGTGACAGGTATGGACCAAATTTGCATGGTTATTGGAAATATAAAAGCCCAAAAATACATAAATGAGATACTCAATCCCAAATTTAGGCTTTCTCCAAGATAATAAAATGTTATAATGAACATAATTTAAGTGAATGTCATATTGCTGCTTTATGCAAAAAGAGGTTTCAAGGTAATCACGTCACTCAATCCCAAATTTAGGCCTTTTACATGAGATTTTCTCCAAGGTAATAAAATATTATTGTCGGGTTTCCTCTAAGTCCACACAACTTTGAAGAAATCTTTTACTAGTTATATGCTGCCACCACCGATATGATTACGTGATACAGGCATGAGATTTTTCCGCGGATCTGTGGTTTTCAGCTTTTTTGTCATTTTTAAATTTCCGTTTCTTTCCGATTTTTTTTCAAATTTACGCTTTTTTGCCATTTTTTCGACTTTTAATTTCTCATTTTTCAAGAATTTATTTCGTGCAGACATCCGTTTTTTATTCCTTTAAATAAAAAAAGAATCATGAAGTGATTTTAATCCGCATCAAAATATGCTTATATTTCAGCACTTTAACTACGAGAAGTCTTTTATCGTGTGCGATGGTTATCCTATTTCATCGCGATCGCTAAACCAGGGATGATTCTGTTCTGAAAAGTCCAAGAATTACGGCAGTCGTTTCCGAAAATTAAAAAAAAATCGGTCATAAATCTGTAAATTTGGACATAAAATGTATCGCGAATTTAGACAAATGGTCACCAAAAAAATCAATTTCGTCAAATGATCGCGAAAAAACGGCAATTTTCGTCAAAAGATCACGAAAAAAACTGCAATTTTTGATAAAAGATCTCTAAAACACGACAATTTTGTCAAAAATCACGAAAAAAAAAACTGCAATTTTTGTTAAAAGGTCTCTAAAACACGACAATTTGTCAAAAGATCACGAAAAAACGGCAATTTCCGTTAAAAGATCGCGAAAAAATGGCATTTTTGTCAAAAGATCGTGAAAAAACAGAAATTTCCGTCAAAATAAGTCAAGAAAAGGCAATATCTGTCAAAAGATCGCGAAAAAACGGCAATTTCTGTCAAAAGATCGCTAAAACACTACAATTTGCGTCAAAAGATCGCTAAAACATTACAATTTGCGTCAAAAGATCGCGAAAAAACAGCAATTTCCGCCTAAAGATCGCTAAAACAGGACAATTTCCGTCAAAATATCGCAAAAAAAGAGCAATATCTGTCAAAAGATCGCGGAAAAACGACAATTTGCGTCAAAAGATCATGAAAAAAGCCCAGCAATTTCCGTCAAAAAATCGTGGGAAAACGGCAATTTCCGTCAAAAGATCTCTAAAAAAGGGTAAATTTCATCAAAAGATCTCTAAAAAAGGGTAAATTTCATCAAAAGATCTCTAAAAAATGGCTAATTTCATCTAAAGATCGCACAAAAAACCCAAATTTCACATTAATGTTCCGTATCTTGATAAAATAAACTTTTCATTAGAGTAAGTAAATAATTTCTGCCAAATTCGTGTTAATAATTTATTTTTAATTTACGCAAAGCTAAATTGTATGTAAATTATATATTAATAGCAATTATATTTCTTGCGCTTGAAATTCATAACTGTCATTGTTCAAACGTCGTTCGCGTAGTTTTCAGCTTTTTTGCTTTTTGGTCAATCTCATCCCTGGTGATATCGGTCATGCTATGAGAAGATTGTTGAAAAGAAAACCAACTCTTTCAATTAAACTTAATTAACAGTTTATTTACACACTATTTACAAATCACAAAACACTATTTACACTTAAGAACTCGGATATAGGTGATCCGGTTCAACATTAAATTAAATACAGTAAATACTTGCTGTGTACTGTTAAACTACTTTATATTCCTCTCACCCTACGCTAGTTAAATTAGATTTATCAGAGACCACTATTAATTCTCCCAACACATTAGCTCTATACTCTAGAGCTTCACTGTCTAATCAAGCTCCATCCACGAGCTACACTGGAACAAACTCACACATTGAGTTCTAGGCACCAACTGTGCTCTGCGAGAAAGCGACTACACACTTTCAGCTATATCCCTTAACTGATTTCCCTCAGCTATATCACCCCTTTACCCCAAAACATAAACGGGGTTTTTCCTTCTGCCATCAGGATCCCTTTCCTTCCTCTAATCGATCGAACCTCCCCCTGTCATCTTCCATGATGTCCGTTATTTCGTTCTGGTGAAATCCTTTTGTCTGCCTTATCTCAGGTATGCATTTGAATAGCAGGGACCCCACTCTGTTCATAACTACATTCCTCCACCTACTCTGTATAACTGACTAGCTTGGATTAAATTTCAGATAAGAAAAAGAGTGTTACTTTAAAATTCCCAGTACACAGACAATATACAAGCAAAAAATATATATATATATATATGTAACCATAGTTCTAATAGCAGATGTTCCCGAGAACCTGACACCCCCCACCTTAGCAGAAAATATGCCATTTAGGGACAAATTTTCCCCCAAACATATAGTAATATCAGAGAAGAGTTCAACAGTTCCTTTGCAGGTTTCTTCGTTGTTAATATTACATACATATTTCAAGGGGTCCGAACATTATCTACTGACATCTCTAATGAACCGTATACTAATATGATTATTAAAGAAAAATTACACATGCTAATACACTTTTATAAACACAAGATTCAAATACAATTACACATACACACAAAAAAAAAATTAAAACATGATGATACACATTTAAGGTTTGTCAATTATTTAGTCATTGATGCCGATGGACTAGCTACTGACTGTTCTTCCCAGCTCTTTCGATGTAGTCTAGAAATTGCATCAGCATTCAAATGTTGTGCTCCTTGATGATGAGAAATACTTAGGTTCCAGCGTTGCAAGGCAAGAGCCCATCTAGTGATTTGGGGGACCTTGGGGCTGTTTCATTGAGAAATTTTAATGGGTTATGATCAGTGATGATCTCAATTTGGTATCTATATGTCCATTTTTCAAATTTTCGTAACCCGAAGTGAACGCTCCAAGCCTCTTTCTCTATACTCGGCCAAGACGCTGAGCCCCTGATAATTTCTGACTGGCAAAAGCTATCGCCTTAAACTGACCCTTTTCATCTTTTTGAGTAAGACAACATCCTACTGCCAGATCTGAAGCATCGGCGTGAAGCTGATATTCCAGGCCTACACTAGCTCTAGCCAAACGTGTCACAGTACATAACTCATCTTTAAGGGTGTTAAATGCTTTTTCTGTCCTTTCATCCCATGGTACAGTATTTTTAACCTTTCCTTTAGTTAATTCAGTTAAAGGTATGCCAATTTCAGCATAATTTGGAATATAAGATCAGTAAAATCCCATTAATCCCAAAACAGATCTAATTTCCTTTTGGTCTCTTTAAATCCCTTATTGCTGCTATCTTCTCCTCATCAGGCGAATGCTTTCCATCCCCAATTACATGACCTAAAAACTTAGCCAACTTCTCTCTAAATTTACACTTATCCAGCCTAATTGTAAAATTTAGATTTTTAAGTTCTTCTATGACTGCTGCTCTAACATGCTCACAATGCTCTTCCCAAGTGTCGGAGAAAATGATGACATCAATATATGCTTCTGCATACTTACAATGAGCTTGAAGAACCTCATTCATATCCTTTTGGAAAGTAGCAGCCGCCCCTGATAAACCAAAAGGCATAGTCTGCCACTGATAAGTTCCATTATGAGTTGTAAATACTGTCAAATGTTTACATTCCTCAGCCATTTAAAATTATAAAATTTTCAAAAAGACATATTATTTACTCCTCCGGGCTCTAACTTGTGTATTTTAAGCAATTTTTCTAACCTTCGCCCTTTTCACCCGGGGAGCACTTTTCCAACTTTTGGACACCCCTTTGACTATTCTTTCATATTATGCACCAAACCCTTACATATTTTAGTTCCACTTTTTATCGCCAAGGGCACCTACTTATCTCAGGTGCTATGGGCTCAATCCCCTCGACTAATATATCTATGGATAGTATGTAAAACGGAGTTTCGTTCGGATAGAGGTTTGTTTAGAATAGAGTGTGTCCCTGGTTGCAAAATGTGGAACTAACAGATTTTTCAAAAGGATAAAGTGTTTTGAAAGGAATATTAAATGAAACCCTCTGTGCGATCTGTGATCACACTTACCCATTTGTTATTTTCAAAATCATCAGAGAAAAGGATATTTAGTTAATTAAATTTGAAAATCCAGGGAGGGGCAATGTCCTTCCTCTGCACTGCCTCTTTGCCGGCACCCATGGATGAATGATATATAGTGTGGCATAAGCACATAACTTTATTTTTCACTCTCAGTACAAAAAAGCAGGCCCAGCTATGGGATATTTAATTGGAAAATTTAATAGGAAAATTTAATATAGGAATTTAATAGGAATTGTTGTTTCAGAAACAATAAAAATTTCGAATCAATACATTTCGTTTGCATTCAATGTAGCAGTATTAGTTAGATTTCGTATGAAATACTACCTATTGGGATCGTTCCTATGTTGGAATTTCTGAAACAATTTTGCAGATCTACACCTATCATGACCTCTAGAACCCAAAACCACTCCCAGTAAAAAACTTTATCTATCTATCTATCTGTCTATCTATATATATCACTTTCTTCTGGACACGATAACTTTCGTAATTCTGCACCAATCTCTTCCAAACTGATACATAAAATCAATGGTCATAAAATCTCGGTCAAGTTCATTAATGGGCAAAATCGGACCAAGGGGGTGGAAATAGGGAGGGGTTTTGTGAAAACCGAAAACCCCCCATAACTTCTTAATTTTTGTACATATCAAATCAGTTTAAAGTTTTTATTACTTCTAAAAATAAGGCTAAAATTTTATGTATCACAGAATTTTGATAAAGTTAAAAATGGGCTCAAGGGGCACAAAAAATAGGGTTTTTGGAAGAAAAAAATTCATAACTTCGTCAATTCTCATGATGTCAATTCCAATTAATTTTATTATAAATCTCCTTAATATTATCTACAACTTTTATATTCACAAGTTTTTGATAGGACCAATTCGTACCGCAAAAAAAAAAATTAAAAACTTAAACAAAAAGGGAGTTTGAAGAAGTAAAAAATCCTTAACTCCGTCAATTCAAAAGATATAAAATACCCATGAATTTATCATATATCTTCTTAATATTGTCTACAACATCTATATAGACAAGTTTTGGATAGGACCAATTCTTACAGCAAAAACAAATTAAAAATACATAGCGGTTGAAGAAAAAAAATCATCTAAGTAAGGGTGTATTCAAATCCAAACTGCTTATTTTCTGACTCATTTTACAATTCATTTTTACTCTCAAAGGCTTCCAATTGGTATGTTTTCTTACTCAGAACCTATATGGGCCATTTTCAAAATTCGCTTACATATGCTGTCCAAGAGAAAAAAGAAGAAAATTCGAATATAAATTAATATTTAAAGTTTAAATTGAGCTATGCATTGTATAAAGAAGACTATATTAAATATTTCTAGCATTAAAAATAAAAGAAATCAATAAAAAATTTTGAGATATAAATCTTTAAAATTGCGATTCTAAGCAAAAATGCTTGTCCCATTCCAAGTTTTATGTAATTGACTTTTATTTTTTTAATCTAATTTAGATTTTTTTAAATAAAAAGCTTTAATTATTTTAAATATGAACTATTAGTGTGCTATATTAGTGAAAAAAATTAATTACCAAAGATTTTTTCTTTAGCAAATCAACAGAAATATTTTGTCCCCCACTTTATGTCAAGTCTGTTACCTTATAATTATTTTAATCAAAATAGGTTTCTAATTCTGCCAAAAGTTGACAGTACATATTCAGTGGCATTGTTAAACTATTTAAGCAACTGCTACTTGCCATTTTTTATTCATCAATTGAAAAACATTGCAATAGTGGCAAGAACCGGCTTTCTTCAAAGTTGGTATTTTTTTTCATGGTCAAGTCTGTTACCGTAATTTTTAATACTAAAATAAAACTTTTTACACTTTTGTATTTAAATATTGATCACTAAATAATTTTAGAAGGCATGTGTATTGTTATCTAAGTTAGAAATTATACAGCTTAGCTCCATTTCTAATGGTTTGATTTGTATGTCAAATCTGTTACCTGTCAAGTCTGTTACCATGCGACTGGTAACGGAATTGACTCACGGTAACAGACTTGACATTGTTTGCGAACTATTGTTTATAAAGGTTTTTTGCATCAAGAATGGCTTTAGCAGCTGCAGAAATTCAAAAGTGCTACTATTTGGAAAGACTGAAATAAAACCCAGAAAAATATAAACAAGCTGGAAACAAACAAAGAAAGGTAAATTTAAAATATTTTCAATCACTTATGGCAAACCAATGGACAAAATAACTTAATTTTCGTATTAAAATGTTAAATTCATATTTATTTTGTATGCAAATTATTAACAGTATTCTATTTTTCATAAAAAAAAATTCTTTGCAAAGAAAATTATATAAATGATTTATTGATAAAATATGAGGAGGTACAAAAAATAGTATTGGCATGAAAAGCAAGTTTAATGTTGCTTGTGCAAACTTGCTTGTCCAGTAACCCTATGTTAATTGAAAAGTTTGAGCAGTCTTAATATGCTTTAAAAAACAGTTTTAAAATATCAGCCCCTTCCAGCTTTAAATTGCAAAAACTGAATAAAACATTTTTGCATATTGATTTTCCAGAATATTATGCATACAGATTTAGTGAAGACATGCAAACTAGTCACAGTGGTGCATCTAGAACTCAGGCTACACTTCATATGGATGTCTTACATACATACAGGGCGATTTAAAACTAGAGGAACAAACTACTAGGAGGGGTGGGGGTATACCTAGATGAATCGGAATCATATATTAATGCAGGTTTGGAAATGCAATCCTAACGAGACAGGGGGTTGTTAGTCTCTGAATCGTTGTGATAGCAATTGACATTTAAAGGCCCTAAGCTTAAAATAAATCAAGACTTTCCTGATAATGAAGTTTTCTGCCTACGTGCCTGGTTCTTATCTATATTTTTGCATGTTTGAGGTAGTAAGTGCGTTTTGAAATGGCGCATCCTCATTGTTATTGTGAAGTCTGAAGGATGCCTTGCATATTTCAAAACATCTGAGATTCCATGTGGTGTTTATGTTATGAAACATCGGGCAACTTCATTATCATGAAATTCGTGACTTGCTTAAACTTATAGTCCTTGAATGTCGATTTTGGATCACGATGGATTCAGCCCCTAACAACCTCCCTATCTCGTTAGGATTGCATTTCCAATACTGAATTGCTATGTGATTCCGAGTTGTCTAGATGTACCTCAC
This sequence comes from Maratus speciosus, assembly GCA_963932465.1. Taxonomy (NCBI): domain Eukaryota; kingdom Metazoa; phylum Arthropoda; class Arachnida; order Araneae; family Salticidae; genus Maratus; species Maratus speciosus. Next base: position 208,327,161 of record OZ010793.1, read on the forward strand.
CCCTCCAAGAAGTTTGTTCCTCTAGTTTTGAATCACCCTGTATACTGATGAGGAAATTACTCTTTTTGTACTATGACCTCAGTAAGATCTATTCGAATTCCTCAGAGAGGGAAATATTTATCGATGCTGTTAGTGAGTTTTATATAGAAGAGAAGTAAATAAAAAGCCTGAGGATGTTCCTGGAAGAGTTATCTGCTGATAAATTGTATGAAATTGTTCATGTTTTGGTAAAATGTATTGAAGGAAGTAGAAAAAAAAATACACATCCTAAACAAAGTAGATGAAGAAGATAAAATTATGTGGGTCTGAATGTGAATGACTGCAACAGTAGAGTATTTCACATTCATAAAGACATATATGTTAATTTTGAGCAAATCATAGCAATTTTTTCTATAATCAAATTTGTCAATGCGAAAAAACTGAATATTTTATGAGTTTCCAGTTCCTCTTAATATTATATGAAAACTGAAATTTGAGTCATGTTGCACTTAAATATATATATCATGCACGTATTTCGAGTATAAGTAAATACAATATATATATAAACTCTTTGTTGAATTAAATCATTTAAACAGATGCTAATTCTCAGTTATTTCAAGTTCTATTTTAATATTTAGGTGGAATTGCTTGATAAATTATTTGTTTGAAATTCAAATCAAATTCAAATATAGTAATTGATCTGAATATAAAATAGAATGATTTCTCTATATTATAGCTGAAAGAAAAATACTATTTGATGTAATTAAAATACACATCATCAAAACCATTGATTTGAAAGAAAATAAAAGAGAAAACCCCAACGTTCAGGAGACCTCCCAGTAGTAAAAATCACTATCGGACACATTTTTACAATCACCATTTACAAATAAGCAGAACTATAACAAATAAATTCTACGAACGGACAGTTTTACGACAATGTTCGGACATTAGATTTACGATACTGGACTAGAGGCTTTCCTTCCAGGACACACAGCTGGAAGACAACGAGTGTGTGGTACAGACATAGAAACAGGCATATAATTTTCAAAAACGACCATTTAAATCACAAAATCGGCAGAAGGGGAAACAACAGATCAGATCTTATTGGATGCTGAGAAGAGTAAATAATAAAAGGGACGAATAAATTAAAAGAATCAAGTGTAAGAAGAATATAACGAGAGAGAAAAAAAAGGGGCATTCTAAAAAAATGTTTTGCTAAGAGTGTTTTGAAAAAAAAAAAATATGCTCTCCACCAGTTCTCACATCAGCGTGCTGCAGTTCTTGGTAGAATGAAATCCGAATGGAAGCCAGTATACCCTCTTGATATGGGCTCTTGATATGGATACTCATCAAATACGGATCTGTCTACATATAGTGCTGATGTCCCAAACAAATTATGATTCCTGTCAAAAAAGGTACATTTTTATTTGATTCCCTTCTGCCTGTTAAATTGATGAATTATAGCATTTTAAATTGAATTATGCCCTTGCCTACCCTTGTCAGTAAATTAAAGACAGAATATCGTTTACTGGTTTAAAATGAAAGTTACTCAAATATTATATGAATTCAATTGTTTTCAATGGAAATCATTCAGTAAATTATATGTGTTTGTGTTGTATATTTGTGTTTTTTTTTTAATCTAAATAATAGATGATGTGATTAAAATACACATCATCAAAACCATTGATTTGAAAGAAAATAAAAGAGAAAACCCCAGCGTTCAGGAGACCTCCCAGTAGTAAAAATCACTATCGGACACATTTTTACAATCACCATTTACAAATAAGCAAAACTATAACAAATAAATTCTACGAACGTACAGTTTTACGACAATGTTCGGACATTAGATTTACGATACTGAACTAGAGGCTTTCCCTCCAGGACACACAGCTGGAAGACAACGAGTGGGTGGTACAGACATAGAGGCAGGCATATAATTTTCAAAAACGACCATTTAAATCACAAAATTGGCAGAAGGGGAAGCAACAGATCAGATCTTATTGGATGCTGAGAAGAGTAAATAATAAAAGGGATGAATAAATTAAAAGAATCAAGTGTAAGAGGAATATAACGAGAGAGAAAAAAAGGGGGCATTCTAAAAAAATGTTTTGCTAAGAGTGTTTTGAAAAAAAAAAAGATGCTCTCCACCAGTTCTCACATCAGCGTGCTGCAGTTCTTGGTAGAATGAAATCCGAATGGAGGCCAGTGTACCCTCTTGATATGGATACTCATCAAATATGGATCTGTCTACATATAGTGCTGATGTCACCAACAAATTATGATTCTTGTCAAAAAAGGTACATTTTTATTTGATTCCCTTCTGCCTGTTAAATTGATGAATTATAGCATTTTAAATTGAAATATGCCCTTGCTTACCCTTGTCAGTAAATTAAAGACAGAATATCGTTTACTGGTTTAAAATGAAAGTTACTCAAATATTATATGAATTCAATTGTTTCCAATGGAAATCATTTAGTAAATTATATGTGTTTGTGTTGTATATTTGTGTTTTTTTTTATCTAAATAAATGCTATTGTTTGTGTATAAAACGAAATAAGTGTGAGTAAATGATTCATGTGTCTGTTTAATTTTATTAATTGTTAATTTAAGCATTTTTAGTCGGCATCTTCAAAGGGAAATTGGTACTGCAATAATACACAGCGCAAGTAGATTAAGTTTATTTTTTTTATTATTATTAACAAAGATTAATGATTGAGATGTTTCCTTTAGGTATACAAAATTCCCAGAGGCAAAACGATCACTAAGATTTAAATAATTCCAATCAGCCAACCAGGGTTGGGTTTAAGCCGTCAAAAACCAGTTTTTGACGTGACATAGGTTTAAACCGCGTTTTAAGCGGTTTTAACCGTCAAAAACACCAATATTTAAATATGGTCAGGACAACAACAACAAAAAAATGCTGTTATAGCAAGATACAACATTGCTTTTATTTAATGATTGTGCACTTTAGTTTTAGCATTTATTTTACTGTAATCAAATATTAAATTATAATTTATTTCTTTGTTTATGACTAAATTGCCAGATTTTTTATATGTATTTTTATTGTGGCTTTTCAGCATACTTGGTTGCATTTCTTATTTAAAAAACAATATATATATATATATATATATATATATATAACTTTTAGCTTTAGCTTATTTTTCCCACAGAAAACAACCATTTTGCTTATATCATTGAATTCTGTGCCCTTGATAACGTAATTCAATGTATAAGCTTTTCAATTTTTGTCGGTTTCCACTTTTTTCTTTTTCTTCCATAATAATTCTTATATTAATTTTTTTTTTTTTTTTTTTAAATACTTACAGCTTTAATTCATAATAATTAACGGTGGATGGTTATGTTTAATTAATGGTTATATATATATATATATATATATATATATATATATATATATAGACAAACGTTTTGTAATAATAAGCCATTATAACAAACGAAATCAATCATGATAGTTTAATATAATATTGAAAAAAATGGAATATAATAACTATTAATTAAAAAACAATTTTTAAAGAAATTCCTTAATGGTGTCCATTACTGGCACATCTGCCCTATATGCAGTCTTTAACAGAAATATTTTCTCTGCAGCATTTTCTTTTACAAACGCAGAACAATAAAAATAACATTTATTTTACAAATGAGAAAAGAATGAAATGTTAGGATAAAATGATAAAATATGATATTTTAATCCTTTTATCCCAATATTAATTTTTGTTAGTGACTGACAATCACCTCTTACTGATGAAATTATCTTATTTGTGGAATTTCTCCTAAAATTAGGGACAAATGAATAATTCGGCATACCAGTAAGAAAAAGAAAAATGCTTAACTTAGTTTGAAACCTGTTCCAACAGTGAAAGTATCCTAATAACAAAAATAACTGCAAGCAAAATCGAAAATTTAAAAATTGGTCTTTGTAGAGATCGACATTAGTTATCCAATGCAAAAAACATTTAAAAATATTGAAATATTAAACAAAATTTCTATCATAAAATTGACGTTATTGAGTGGGGTTTTCATTTCTACTTTGAAAAAAATCATTTAAAAGTATGAAATTTCGAACAAGATATTAAAAAAAAAAAAATTTCTCCTGTAGGATTAACATTAGCAGGCAGGTGTTTTAACTTGAACTTTGGTGAAGGTAGCTCCTTAAACAACCAACATCCATAAGAACATAATAGGGGGAAAGCAAGAAAAATTGGTTTTGTTGCAATAGCAATACTGTTTTGTACTGGAAGGGAATCTTTGAATTTGCTCTATCTTAAGGAAAGTAAATACCCTCATTAGATACCAATTGTGATAGATTACTCTGTGCTTCTAGCAGGGTTGGCAAGTTTCTGCCAGAGTGGTTAAAACCAGCGGTTATAACCGGCATGGCAAAAACTAGTTTCTGCCAGTAAGTGGCAAAAACTGGCAGAAACTAAGAAATAATATTAATAAGAACTTTAATGTGCAATGATTCACAATTCACACATGTATTTGATATGTAAACAATTAAGTTACAAATTAAAATTAAAGATTATGAATGTTATTCAAAGTTGTAAAAAAGTTTCAAAATGATCTTATAAATATACTTTGTTTATGTAATAATAATAGGTACTAATTTTCTTTCACTTGAAAAACAGAAATTTTCAATGGTAGCCTGATGCTATACAAGTTTAACTATTTTATATTGTTGTTTAGAGTTGAATTTTTATTTAAAAGTAAAAAAAGAAATTTACAAAAAAATCTGTGATATTTTAACAAATGTATTTTTCAAGAGTATTTTTAAATAAATAATGCAATGCAATAACTTAAAGATTATGATTCTTGTGAAAATATATGAGTAAATAATTGAAACACAATAAAAAACGGAAAAAAAATTAATGAAATATCTTGTACAATTATTTTACAATATTGAAAGAACAAAATTGCCACTCAAATATACTATTATTACTTTTTCCACAGAGCATTCCATAGCATAGGACAAAATTTTGCTAATCTTCCTGAACACACTGTTTCTTAATTTGTTTTGAATGAAAGAAAAGTTTGAAAATATTCTTTCAAGACTATCATTACTTGCTGGCAATGTCATTTTTGAGGATGCAAAATTTGAAAAATCCGCATTTTCACCAGTATTCGTTTCTGAAGACGACCACCACACAGGCAAGGGCAAAACATTTTTTATGGCTTCCTTGGAGAAATATGTTTCTGGGACAGGAGTCGATTTTGCTTCAATGGATATTATATATGGCACAAAATTGGGATTAATACCAGAAAGCAATTTCGTTGCCTTTTCTTTATGCTCATATGTCAATTTTGATCCCATATACTTAGAATGAAGTAAATAAGCTAGCATATGGTAGTCAGTTATTACTGTACTAAATCTGGTTTGAACCTTTGTAGTTGTTTGTTTTGTAAGTGCAAAATGTGGTTGGAACATTTTCAACTAACAGTCTCAATAAAAAAGCTAAAATCTTTAACAACGATTTTACGCACAAATAACATACAGACACGACAAAAAAATTCCATATGATTGTTTTTTGTCATGTCTGTACGTTATTTGTGCGTAAAATAAAGATTTTAGCTTTTCTACTAAAATTCGCACAAAGTTTGATCTATGCTTATAAGTCTTAAATTAAAAAAAAAAAAACAACAACAACAACAACAAAAAAAGAAAAGTCAGATTTGTTCCTTTGAATACTGTATTTAAATGAAATGTTTTTTAAATCCACAGAATTACAAGATCCACATAACATTTCTATGAGAAATAATTTATAGTGTTATTAAATTATTACGTTAAATTACAGAAAAGCATTTTGAGCAAGTATTGAATATTTTTCTTTTCTTTTCATTGTTTCATTTAAAATAAGTATTGGATATAGTTTTGTATTTGATTTTTAAACTGAAATTTTATCTGTTACATTACTCATTTTTTCTAATACAAATCTATTTATTTTTTAATTAAAACTACCCACAATATTTCATTTGTTATTTAAACGGAATAAAATGTACTTAAGGAATTTAATACTAGTAAAAAAAGTCTCAGATTATGTCACGAATTGGAAATGTGTTTATGCCAGTTGTTGCCAGTTTCTGCCGGTTAAAACCACTTTCTGCCACTGGCACGGCAGAAACCCTTTTTTGCCAGCAAATAGCCAGCCCTGGCTTCTAGCCATGAAAAAATCTAAACAATTTATTTATCTCTGCAAAATTTAGATTAAACCTATCTAGTTTTAATGATTACAAATAATTAAGGATTTATTAACTGTTCATCTTAAAAGCATAGATTAATGATAAACTAAATCATTAAATAACAGTTAGGTAATTTTTATTCACAAATAATAATAAAAAAAATCATACAACAATCAATTTGCAGTTTACCATATCCTATGCAAATAGGTTTCAAGAATGTATTTCTGCAGTTTATACCCCACAGTTTTAATGTATTTATGCAGTTTTACTTAGAATTTATTGTTTAAAGCCCATCTAACTCTGCTAAATAATTCTTTTGGTATGATTTTTATTAAAACTAGGTTTTTGACACTTTTGGACATTTTTGACAGAAAGGTTTTTGACACGACGGTTTTAACCATGGTTAAAATCGGTTTAAACCGTCGCATGTCAAAAACTTGCCAACCCTGCAGCCAACTAAAATGTATGCTTAAAAGGGGTATTGGAGAGATGCCTAATATAAGGGATAATGAGAGCTAATTAGATGTCTATAACGTTGATTGTAAAATGCAAATTTCTCCCCATCACTATTTAAATAAAAAAGTTTATATATAAAGTTGAAAATATGATCATTAAAAACTGTGCTGTAAATAGACTTGACGTATGGTAATGGATTAGTGTCAAATCCGTTACCAAATGTCAAGTCTGTTACTGCACACTTTTTTTATGATATTTTAATATTAAAATAACTTTTTCACCATTCTGTTGTTATTTTTCATTAAACTACAAAATAGAGCTGTAATTTTCTTAAAATTCAGTAATTTACATGAATATATATTGTTATTATTAGAAAAAGTTCTTGTATAATTTTCTATGTGGTCGAAAATTAGGACTATAAAAGTCTCTCCCTTCAATTTTATTTAAGTATTATTGATAAATATCATGTTTTGAAATTTAGGGACATAAGTCACTTCAAAGTAAGTTGATTTTAGAAAATTTAATAAAATTTAAAGCTGAGTATTTTCAGTAATTTTTATACGGTAACAGACTTGACAATTTGCCTTACAAGTTGACATTAAAATAGCATTTACATATTAAATTATAAGCCAAAGTGCATGACCAATTACTTTTTCATATACCTTAAACATTTACCATAACACCTGTTTCCATTTTTTAAAAAAATTATTAAATTTAAAAAAAATTCTGAAATGTAAGCGAATGGTGAAAATGGCCCATATAATGTACCATAGTGGTCAATTTCTTGATAGAGGCAGAATATATTTTAAAAAATTCTGTTAAAGTGGGCATTTTGAACCGAATTTCCCGATGCGGATTGTGTTGGAAAAATCATTGAATTAAGGATGCACTCAAATCCAAACTGCTTATTTTCTGACTCATTTTTAAATTCATTTTTGCTCTCAAACGCATTTAATTGGCAGATTCGCTTATTCAGAAACTATATAATGTACCGCAATGATCGATTTTTTGATAGAGGCAAAATATATTTCAAAAAATGTTGTCAAAGTGGGCATTTTGAACGGAATTTCCCGAAGCAATTGTGTTATCCCTTTCTTCTGAACACGATAACTTCCGCAATTCTGCACAAATCTCTTCCAAAGTGATACATAAAATCTCGGTTAAGTTCGTTAATGGGCAAAAGCAGACAAAGGGGATGGAAATAGGGAGGGGTTTTGTGAAAACAGAAAAAAACCCATAACTTCTTAATTTTTGTACATATCAAATCAGTTTAAAGTTTTTATTACTTCTAAAAATAGAGCCAAAAATTCATGCATCACAGATTTTTGATAAAATTTAAATTAGGCTCAAGGGGCGCAAAATAGGGTTTTTGGGAGAAAAAAATTCCTTACTTCGTCAATTCTCAAGATATCAAATCCAATTAATAAGTTTTTGATAAGACCAATTCGTACCGAAAAAAAAAAAAATAATAATAATAATAAAAAAAAAAAAAACAATAAAAACGAAAACAAAAAGGGGGGGGGGTTGAAGAAGAAAAATTCTCATAACTCCGTCAATTCACAAGATATAAAATTTCCATGAATTTATCATATATCTTCTTAATATTGTCTTCAACATTTATATAGACAAGTTTTGATAGGGCCAATTTTTACAGCAAAAACAAATTAAAAATACATAGCGGTTGAAGAAAAAAAATCATCTTATTAAAGGTGCATTCAAATCCAAACTGCTTATTTTCTTATTCATTTTTAAATTCATTTTTGCTCTCAAATACATCCAATTGCTAGATTCTCTTATTCAGAAACTATATAATGTACAGTAATGATCGATTTTTTGATAGAGGCAGAATATATTTCAAAAAATGATGTCAAAGTGGGCATTTTGAACGGAATTTCCCGAAGCAATTGTGTTATCACTTTCTTCTGGACACGATAACTTCCGCAATTCTGCACAAATCTCTTCCAAACTGATGCATAAAATCAAGGGACATAAAATCTCGGTCAAGTTTGTTAATGGGCAAAAGCGGACAAAGGGGATGGAAATAGGGAGGGGTTTTGTGAAAACCGAAAAAAACCCATAACTTCTTAATTTTTGTACATATCAAATCAGTTTAAAGTTTTTATTACTTCTAAAAATAATGCCAAAAATTCATGCATTACAGATTTTTGATAAAATTAAAAATAGGCTCACAGGGCGCAAAAAATAGGGTTTTTGGGAGAAAAAAATTCCTTACTTCGTCAATTCTCAAGATATCAAATCCAATTAATTTTATTATACATCTCCTTAATATTATTTACAACTTTTATATTCACTAGTTTTTGATAGGACCAATTCGTACCGCAAAAAAAAAAAAATAAATAAAAAAAAAATAAAAACGAAAAACAAAAAGGGGGTTGAAGAAGAAAAATTTTCATAACTCCGTCAATTCACAAGCTATAAAATCTCCATGAATTTATCATATATCTTCTTAATATTGTCTTCAATATTTATATAGACAAGTTTTTGATAGGGAAAATTCTTACAGCAAAAACAAATTAAAAATACATAGCGGTTGAAGGAAAAAATCCTCTTATTAAGGGTGCATTCAAATACAAACTGTCTATTTTCTTACTCATTTTTAAATTCATTTTTGCTCTCAAACGCATCCAATTGCTAGATTATCTTATTCAGAAACTATATAATGTACAGTAAGGATCGATTTTTTGATAGAGGCAGAATATATTTCAAAAAATGATGTCAAAGTGGGCATTTTGAACAGAATTTCCCGAAGCGATTGTGTTAGAAATGAAAAATATTGCCCTACCGAGAAAATAATTGTTTACTAATCAAGTTTTAATTAATTGAAAGAAAAATAAAAACACAGGTCGCTTATAAATCTTTTCAAAAATCACGTCCGCGTGTTTCATATTTTTTTTAAAATTAAAAATGAATCTGAAAATGTGCCAGAAAATTTCGAGTTGTTGAGCATGGAAAAATATTTTTTTTAATATCACCTTAACATGATTCTGATAAAACCAGCTATTTTATAAAAAGGAAATAAAAACTCGTCAAAAGCAGACAGATAAAACTGTTAAAGTGGATTTATATCTAATAATGACTTAGTTTTTGTTGGGGAAATTAGTATATTTAACTTCGAAATCTACCTCTGCTTGTAGGCCGGGACGGCAGGGATTTTTAAAATATAGATTTCTGCCGCAAATTGACAGCCAAATAGTTTGTTGTAGGAAATTTAAATTAAAATTGAATGTTGCTTGGTGAATAAAATAGTCACATGTAAACACAGTAAAAAGCATTAAGTAAAGCGTCCAAATATATTGTAACTTTACAAAAAGTAATGATATCTAACAAAAACATAGCTGTGAAAAAAGGGAGCCAAGTTCTGTAAAGACAATGGCAAGAAAAGAAGTGATATCTAAATGGGTGCCAAGTTCAAATAAAATTCACTCAAACTTACCTACTGAAGTATTATAGCATTTTTTAAATTGCTTAGAAATAAAAATTATTGATAGCATATTAATAATAAATCTAGAACTTGGCAAGTTTTTGATAAATGTTATGCCTATCAATTTCATGTCTTAATAAAATGGTGATGTTAATATTAATTTCAATGACATTACAAAAAAAATTAATATAGTTATTATTATAAACCAATAAATACACAGATACACTCCCGCTCGTCTTTGGTTATCACTCTAGCACCCACCCTCCAGAAACCTTAATGCAAACAGACTAAGATGCCTGACAAAGAGACAGATATACTTACGCTTGTTCTTGGTCATCACTCTAGAGACCCTTTAACCCTTTCAGGGGCAAATAACTTTTATTCGTGAAATGCTGAAATGATTGAATCACACCAGAATTTAAAAACAAATTTATTTCAAAATGGGTAAAAGCTTCTTTTCACGTATTTAATAAAATTAAACTTTTTAGTCCTGAATTCTGGTGTCAATGTGGCATTTTCCAGTTAAATTAGGTGGGATATATTTTATCCTACCGCCCTTCAAGGGGAAGGAGCTCACTCAAATTAAGGCTTCCAATCATGAAATATAAGATTTGATATAATAATGTCATTATTAAAAATAAATGACTCTTAGGTAAAAACTTGCCAAGTTCTAGATTTATTATTAATATGCTATCAATAATTTTTATTTCTAAAGAATTTAAAAAATGCTATAATACTTCAGTAGGTACGTTTGAGTGAATTTTATTTGAACTTGGCACCAACTTAGATATCACTTCTTTTCTTGCCATTGTCTTTACAGAACTTGGCTCCCTTTTTTCACAGCTATGTTTTTGTTAGATTAAATTAAATGCAGTAAATACTTGCTGTGTACTGTTAAACTACTTTATATTCCTCTCACCCTACGCTAGTTAAATTAGATTTATCAGAGATCACTATTAATCTCCCAACACATTAGCTCTATACTCTAGAGCTTCACTGTCTAATCAAGCTCCATCCACGAGCTACACTGGAACAAACTCACACATTGAGTTCTAGGCATCAATTGTGCTCTGCGAGAAAGCGACTACACACTTTCAGCTATATCCCTTAACTGATCTCCCTCAGCTATATCACCCTCTCTCCCCAAAAACATAAATGGTGTTTTTCCTTCTGCCATCAGGATCCCCTTTCCTTTCTCCAATCGATCGAACCTCCCCCTGTCATCTTCCGTGACGCCTTATTTTATTGTCTGGTGAAATCCTTTTGTCTGCCTTATCTCAGGTATGCATTTGAATAGCAGGGACCCCACTCTGTTCATAACTACATTCCTTCACCTACTCTAACTCACTAGCTTGGATTAAATTTCAGATAAGAAAAAGAGTGTTACTTTAAAATTTCCAGTACACAGACAATATGCAAGCAAAACAGAAAATATATATATATATATATATATATATAACCATAGTTCTAATAGCAGATGTTCCTCAGAACCTGACAATTATACTGAACAGAATTTAAGTAAATTTCATATAGCTGCTTTATGCAAAAAGAGGTGTCAATGTAATCACATTTCATGGTTAAAATAACATGGAAAAACTGACCTTTACTCAAATGAATACCTACACAGTCAACTAAAGAAGCTTCTTGTTTGGAAGCAACCCAACCATAAAAGCAATAATTGAATCTGGGATTGATGTTAAAAAGATGCAGGGTTCGTTGATATATATCAATATGGATATATATCTTGATATATTATCCAATATTTATTTTGAAAATATCGAGTTTTTTGATATTTTCATATTACTTGATATTCATTTTTAAAATATCAAGATGTATGATATTTTCTATATTTGATATTTATTTTCAAAATATCATTGGGCAAGATATTTTTTATATGTTCAGCCAAAGCAAGTGTAAATTATATTTCTAACTGGTATATGACTGTGTTGTTCTGTAGACAAAGAAACTGTGTCTCTGGTATTGACTTTTTTACCCAAAGAAGAAAACAAATATATTTTCCCAGTTTTATGCTTAATTTTTTTACTTTTAAATGTAGATTATGTAGGACATAATTAATTCAGAACAGAATATGATGAATGATAAACTCTCTAATTTAGATCATCAGTTATATAAAGCTTCATTAGAAAAGAATTTGTTCTGGTTTTGGTTTAGTTCAATTTAAACTGTACAACATGTTAGGGAATAAAAAAATAAGAAATAAGGTTACATTTATGTTAAAATTTTTCAGTTAAAAAACATTTTGTATTTAAAATTTTGTTTCATAAATTTCTGATTTCTTGATAGTTGATACTGAATCATATAGGTTTTTTTTTTTTTTTTTTAATGTAAGTGTATAAAGTGAATTGTTTCTGTATTCAATTAGTTGATATTCCATTTTGTTCCAAGTAAAAAAAAAAAAAAAAAAAGGGGGGGGGGGCAAAAAATGCACTTTCAGTATATTGTTTAAGGGTCCTGTCCCTGCCGGCAAAGACACTCACGAGCTAATGCTAATCCTATGGGGAGGGATTTTTCTAATATCTCGTTTGCATTTCGACATTTTTAAATAATTTTTTTTGCATTGGATAGCCGAGGTCCGTCTCTACAGCGCTCCTTGGTTAGTTTTTCGATTTTGGTTGCAGATATTTTTTAGAATGACACTTTCATTTTCAGAACCGGTTTTGAAAATGAAAGTAACTTTATTAAAAATATCTGCGACCAAACTCGAAAAAGTAACCAAGGTGCGCTGTAGAGACGGACCTCGGCTATCCAATGCAAAAAAAATTATTTAAAAATGTCGAAATGCAAACGAGATATTAGAAAAATCCCTCCCCATAGGATTAGCATTAGCTCGTGAGTGTCTTCGCCGGCAGGGACAGGACCCTTAAGTTTTCATGTCTAGTACAATATGTTTTTTCTCTCTAATTTATATTATGCTTGAAAATATTTATCAGCAGTAAGTTGGCTATTTTGAAAATATTAGATATACAGTCACCTCTCACTTATACGCGTTTGAACAGATTGATTTAAAATCGCACATAACTGAGAGCTGCGCGTAATTGAGAGGATGTTGTATGTAGTAATTCTTTATACCCATTATGGGGAAAAACATTTTTAAATTTAAGGATTATGATTAATATTTTATAAAATAAAAGAGGTGTAATATTAGTATAGTGTACTTAAAATCCTTACACTTTCCCTATAAAATTTATTTTAAAAAATACAATAAATGTAAAATTTCATTTTACATAGAAGAAGATATGTCACTTAATCCTCTTTTAAGAAGTCATCGATGCTAGTTTGTTTTTGCTTAAGCCGCGTTTGTACAACGACCTTTTATAATGTATTGAAGTCCGTCATTGTACTTGATGCTACATCAGCATAGTGAAAGTAATATCTTAAAGCGTCCAGGGCTCCTAAAGCAGTAACATAAGATGGGACAGTTACAATATAAGTTTCATCATTATCATCATCTTCTCCTTCTTTATCAGCTGTCATGTCATCAAAAACAGTTTCAATATCTCTTATTGCTGTTAATATCAGCATTGAGGAAATTTTGAAAAGAAAGAGAATTTTGGCTTATGCTGTTCCATTCTTCTTTGTCTATTTTAAAATCATTGCTGTTGTTTTCATTTTCTTGTAATGCTTCAGCATTATTTAAAAAAACAAAATTCACATTCCTAAAACAGTTAGAAATGTTATGACTGTTACGTTATTCCAGGAGGAAACGAACATATGCATATCATCCAGAATCCAAATTTTCTTGAATTCCTTTTTCTGCTCTGGGATATAAACATTCTTCGCACCAAATCTTTCCTATACTGCGCTTTAACTGACCTCATTATAAATAGATCTAATGGCTGGAGTCTGCTAGTACAATTTACAGGGGAAGTTATAACTTGTGTATGTGTCAGCAATGGTAGATATGAAAGAAGTGCAGGACACCAATCCATAAAAAGCAGAACATTTTTTTTTTTAACCATCTTCATATCAAATTCCTTCAAAAAGTCTAAATAGTCTGTTATTTCCGCATATAACTGAGAGAGACAATTCAAAGTGGCGCTTATAAGTGAGAAATCTACAGTATTATTTTTCTATTCCTCGTGACAGGACCTTGCGAAAATCGCGTATAAATGAGAGGTGCATAAGTGAGAGGTGACTGTAAATCAAAAATATTGGATATGTATAAAAATATTGGATATTTTTGAAAATATCATGATATTTACGAACCTGCAAGAGTCAATTTTACTGACTTGATGAAATATTTTGTAATCTTAAATAGAGATGCAACGAATATTCGGCTTCAGCCGAATATCATGTCCATTATTCGGCCTTGGCCAAATAATACTGTAATAAATGTTTTTATATTTACACAGTATAACTTTTTAATTTGACAATTTATATTCATCATGTATAATGAAAATTTTATTTGAAATTAACTAAGACTTTTTTTTCCATTAACTTTCATACCCTGAATGGGTTTTATCTATCCATTTTTATATAAAAGACTAATTTAGGAATCATGTTAAAAATTTTTTATGCTATATCAGCAAGTATAAAAAGTATCTGTAATAAGCTAACATAATCTGTTAAATTTAAAATTAATCTATTCAAAATTATTTTAATACAGCTGTACAAACAAATTCAAAATTTTTTTAAGTTATAATGGGAAGTTTAACATTGATCCCTTGTTACATAAAAAAATATTTCTTTCAATAATATTTTGAATTATACTTATAAAGAACATAAATATATGATTGATTAGATATAGATTTTTTATAGGTGTAAGATATTTACGTCGTGTATGTTGCAATACTTAAGAGGTTTTCTTTTTAAAGTAAAATACGCTTAAAAGTTAAATACAATTTAAGTGATTTTTTTAAGTGTGTTACTATTTCTTATTAAATAATGAAAGAAATATAAGTACTAAATACTTTAATTAGTATGCATTTACGTTTTACATATTTTTTTCAAGAATAGCATTGTGCTGTTTATATTTGCCTTAAAAAATAGTTAAAATGTTTTCAATAAACGTAGATTGTGATGCAGAAATAATCAGCATTCTCAGGTAAGTCTTTTTTTTTTTTTTTTTTTTTTTTTTTTTTTTTTTTGTAAATGCTACTTGTTTCTGAAAATAACCTGTCACTATATATGGTACTTCCCCTGGTGCAGAAAGGTACTTTTGCGCTAATTGTGAAAGGTTTGGAAAGTCTTCTGAATTTTTCGCCCACCACTCCAAATGACACTGTTGTCTTTCTAGTAGTGGCTGGGAAAGAAAATTACTACTTTCTTTTACTTCTTCACAGTGAAAGGAACTTTCTATAGAGCTTCACTCTGTGATTGGCTTGCAATTTCATTAAAGCATACCCACAAAGAATTTGGAACTTGTGAAGATGCAATGGTTATGTTGGAAATATTTTGTTCACATTCTGTTACTGGTTTCATACTAACCTTTCTTAGTCTTACCAAAGCAGTTAATTTGGACTTTACTCCTACATCCTTTGCTTCATCTTTGTTGAAAAAGATCACTTTAAATCTGGGATCCAAAACTGTTGCAATGGAATAGTGTTCGTCTTGAATCGATGCAAAAGGCTTCTCCAAATTTTTGTAGAAGAGTGTCTTTCATGGTGCCTACACCAAAAAAATCTCCAGATTTAAATAAATATGATTTTAATGCTGTAACTATTGAGATGACTTTAGAAATTAATGATCTCGATGAGGCAATTTGTTTTGTTATTTCTTCGAATGGTTGTAATAGATTGAGCAATTCTTCTAAAATAGTCCCCTGGTTTGCTGTCAGATTATTTATTTCTCCAAATTTAGTTGCATATAGAGAAAGTGCATTTTTTTGTTCCTCTCCAACATATAATAGGTGCTATTCCAGCGTGTTGCCACACTTTGAACTAATTTCTTCTTAGGAATTTTTAACTCATTAATTTGTATATCAGTTAATCTTGAACATGTTAATAGCGAATGATTAAAATGTGTAAACGATTTTTTTACCTACAACAATTAAGTCATTTATGTTAGAGCATCAGATACTGTTAAATGCAATTAATGTAATTTGCTTTTCCTTACAGATGTTTCCTTCCTCTGAATCTGAAAACATTCCCTATACACTTCTTAATAGTGCTATCTGCTGAAAGAAAAAAAAAATAATGATAAAAAATTTTTTGTTAATTGTGAGCTTTATAAAATCTACAATGATCTCTTTCGACCATTTTAGAGGCTATTCCTTTCATCCTTTCTATCAGTGGTTTTTCTTAAAATATTAAGATTCTTATTTTTTATTTTATTCCATCTGAAAGCTGAAACTTGTGTTTCCTAGCACTTAAATTTTTGTCATTATTTTGAAATGTAACAACACACATAATATCTATTAATTAAAATGTAACTAGACAATACCTGATCAGGAACTTTTTCTAAGAATTTTTTTTTTTTTTTTTTTTTTTGCTGAATTATATTATTGAGGCAAGTTTTAGGCCGAACATTGCCGAATATTTTTTCAGAGTAAAATAATGCTTTGAAAAATTAAAAATTTGTATGTAAATAATTTTTTAAAAGAAAACAATACATTTTAATTGTGAAATATACAAGAATTCTGCATATAGTGCATACTATACTTTGTTTTTAGGCAAAAATAAGTTCATTATTCGGCGGCCGAATAGGCCGAATATTCGGCTGTAACTTGCTCGGTATTCGGTTATTCGGCCAAACCACTATTCGTTGCATCACTAATCTTAAACATATCCATATGTTTCAATTTTCTTTTTAATCACTTTTATTAATGTAAAAAATTCTTTCGGACAATCATTGAATTATGGTCTTGATGAAATAAGCTTCTCATTAATATGTATGTTTAAGATATTTCAAAACAAAGAGTTCTTATGAATCATCCATCAAACTTTAGAAACAGAATTTTTCCTAGGGGTGGGAAATTTTTATAAAATCTTACAAGCCAAGGATTAGTTTTACCAGCCAACCAGAGGCAAAATACAGTTGAAAATTGTAATGACAAAATGTACATGGCTGCAAAAATAAATAGTTACTATTACTACAATGAATTTTCATATTTTTTTCCTAAGAACTTAGTACCATGTTTACATCGCGGTGATACCATGTTTACATTGCAGTAATACCATGTTTACATTGCAGTAATTTGAAAGTTGCAAAATATAGCTAACTAGTAAAAAAAAGAAAGCTTTTAGCATATCTTCTATAGCCTGCTATTTTTAACCCTCTAAGTGTTTGGGGCGTAATATTCCGTTCACTAAGCTCCAGGTTTCACATCAATACAAGCAATATTTAAGATAATATAATTCTATAGATTTATTGAATTTTAAATACATTGAAGGATGATTAATATTATCAAGGATTGCATTCATATTTGTAATTGAGTTTTTTTTATAATGTTGAAAGAATCTCATTTCCTTAGCATTTAAAACAAAATACAAAGAAAACAACATTACAATTTTATTTTTTTGCAAGATGCTCAGAGGGTTAAAGACTCCCTAAAAATTAAACTTCCCTTGATGTACAGTAAATTCTGCCTAAGGCAGAATCGATCGGGACCGAGAAAATTTTCCGTAGTAGATAATATTCTGTCTTAGACAAATTTTACTCTATGCCTATGGATTCGCAGGGACTTGAAAATCTTTTTGAGTTAGACAGATTTCCGTCTTACACAGAGTCTGCCTTACAGAGAGTTTACTGTATTTCCCCACCCTTGATTTTTCCAAAAGGTTTCCATAATTTTGGCCACTAATAATAATGATAATATTCATATAAGTTTTAGTCATGATAGATTTTATTACAGAGCAAAATTATATCAATTCATAATTTAAGAAAATATTTATTTCAGCCTGATTCTGTTGAAGGCAATGAAATGGTTTTCTGTGATTCATGTAATATTTGTGTTCATCAAATCTGTTATGGAATAACGAAGATTCCTGAAGGAAGTTGGCTTTGTCGAACTTGTGCCCTTGGTATTAGGCCTGCTTGTGTTTTATGCCCCAACAGAGGAGGAGCCATGAAAACTACAAGGTTTGCATTTTGTATTTTACTTATTTCTCAAATTTATACTTTTAAGTTTTGAGATAATTTTGGGGAACTTACAAGGAAGGTCTCCTTAAAGTGCATATTCAGAATATTTAAAAAAAAATCCTAATGAAACTAATCAGGTATGTTATAAAGAATCACTTATAATTTATCAAGTGACATCTCTGTATGCTGTAATTTAATAGTTCCTTTGAGAAAACGAACTGATTGGTGAATAAACATATTTATTTATAAAATTTTATTTAATACAAATAAAATATTTATTTAATTAAAATTTTTTATAAAAAGCATTGAGACTCTACTTAGTGATCTGATATAGTACTTTATTAGAAATTTTTTATAAATTCTAGCTAAAAATAAATTTAGTTCCTGTTAAGTGAGGTGCTGGGTATGTGAATTCCGAGAATATGAAATGAATTTAAGGTAATTAATTCTTATATAATTACCCCAAAACTCACATTTGAAGTCTCAAAACCCACAACCCCAACATCACACTTTGGCCGGAGCGAAAGTAGCGGTACATCGCGCCATGAAAAGTTAATTTAAAGTTATTGCAATTAATATTAATTCCCTTCTATTTTAAATTTAAATCCCATTAACATTTTAGTTAATATTTACAATTAATCTATTTATTTAATCTGAAAATCGAGCTGAAATAAAGAAAGTTAAGATAATCTCACCCTTCAACGATCTTCAGGATATACTTGAGATAACAATCTTTAAATAAATATACACAAACACAATACACACATCAAAGCATGAAAATTTAATGCAAAAATATTTATTATTATTTATGATTAAATATATATATATATAGGAAGAAAGGATCTGCGCAGATCAAAAACAACATTTCACGGCAATGACATAATGTTTACTAATCATTCAATGATAGTAAAATTTAAGGTTACTAAGACAAACAATTTATGGATTCCAATCAACATGACAATTGAGAATATAGGATAGATAAGATTTTCGATTATATTTAAATTATGATGATACGTTAAAATTATACTAATCAGCATTTGAAGTGCCATGAAGCTCTAGTTTCATAGAAAGTCAGTTATTAGAAACTAATCAGTTCTAAGCTAAAGACTATTTAAATTTATCAGAAAGTCCGAACTAAATGTTCTGTTTTACTCAGTTCATTGTGAATATATGCTGAACTACAATTGCATAAGAATTTTCCGTCTTCTTTCTTTCACAGTTCGAATTATGGCAAAGACGAGATTCAACGAAAATGAATATAAAGATAAATTCTCACCTCCAAGCTTGGACTGACGATTTTAAATATAGAATTATACCTCCTTCATTTTATATTTTGTTATATTCCAAGAGAAATATTCGTCTGCCTCTTAACAAGAGGCCTGTTATTTCCATGAAGCCTGGCATCAAACATTGAAAATGCGAAAGCGCTCGTCTTCTTTAGAATCTTTCGAACTTGTTATTGGCATAAAATTACTGAATTTAAATATTACGTATCATAACATAATTATCTTATCTCTTTATTATTACAAAACAAAGATGATTTAGGAAGACTCACCGACCGATGTGCCAATTTAAAAACACGGCACACCGGCCGGCCGCCTGTACATCCTTCTTCCTTCACAGCTGAATCATCACAGAGAGAAAATAGTGTCGCTTGGCAAAACGAAGTGAGCGGCAAGCGCTGTGATTGGCTGGTATGATAACGTTTTCAAACGAACTCAAAAGTAATATTATTTGAAAAATGAATCAAAATAAATTGTTTTTGAATGAAAATTTAAGTGATAAAATTTATTATAAATGGGAAAAATTAATTTAAAATGTATATTTATTTTAAAAATGAATTCAGATGATTATTTTAATTCTGATAGTTTATCTCTTATTTCCCAATGATCTTGATATTGAAAATAAATCTTTTATTAAATTTGGAAGAACATTGTTAATTTATAATATAAATTAAGTTAGATATTATTTCTTAATTTTTGATAGCTGAAAAAGTTTAGAAATTATATTTGAAATATCTTTTTAAAGATTGGCATCACGAAAACGAAACTTTAAATTTAAAGGTAAATAAAGATCGTTAGAAAGATAAATAATGTCATAGGCCACTCCACAATTTGAAATATTAAAATTTTAGGGGGTAATTATTATTATGTTAAAATATTTAAATTGTTTTATAAAGGGAAAAAAAATATGTTATGTTTTTATGACATAACATTGACATAACATTTACTATTTAAACAAGTAAAGCAGATGACGGTTCAAATAATCCCTTATGATTTTTTACATTTTCTTTCTCATTCTAGCACTGTACAAATTTCCTATTTTAAAACCTGTTCCATTGCATTTTGTTCATTGTTAACACTTTTCAACATATTTAAAACATGGTTTAGTGATATATATCACTGGATATATATTTTGATATACGAGGGGAAACCCAATAATAACTGGAATGGCAGCATTGTGGGCAAGGCTTGCATAGCACATACCCGTCTTGCTGGGTGCACGTCACACAAATCGTTCAGAGTTCATGGCATTCAGTGCTGCTGCTGAGGGAGGTTGTGTCTGGTTACGATGCATTATTATTATTATTATTATTATTATTTTTTTTTTTTTTTTGTGTGTGTGTGTGTGTGTGTGTGTGAAAGTGTTTTTGCTTGCTTTCTCTTTTCTTTTTTTGTAATATGAAACTTAAGTAAATAGCATGCCGCTGTGAAATTTTGCTTCCTTCTCGGGACAATAACTTAACGGGGAAAAAGGCTGCAGAAACAGTTTGTTGTTGCAAACAGCTTAGAAAGATAACGCAATAGGGAAAAAAATCAAGTGTACTTGTGGTTTTCTCATTTAAAAAAGGGTGAAATGTTGATCAATGACAAACCTTGTTTTGGGCGTCCTTCAACTTCCAGAACAGATGAAAATGTTGAGAAAATTTGGGCAATTGTGCTTAACAGATAAAAATGTTTAGGAAATTTGTGCAATTGTGCTTGAAGACCGACAATGGACTATTGAAGTAATTGTGAAGTTATCTGGCCCAGTTTGTAGCAGATGGGTGTACTGGTTTTCCAGCAGGGTTGGAAAAAAACATGTTTTTTTTTTAGAAAAAAACAAAAAACGTGTTTTTCTTGTTTAAAACATTTTTTCCTGATTCAACAGCACAATTTTGATTAAAGCGAGCAAAAATTATTAAATTAAATATAAAGGATGAAAATATTTTAAAAAAACAGCGAATAACAAAAAAATTATTTAATAAATACCAAACATTAATTAAAAATTAATTTTTTATTCTAAACTAAAACATCTAATTATTAAGTTCTTAAAAATTGTAACAAGCTTGGCAACCTTATCAACACCTGGCTGGTTTCTAGTTTTGCTCGGCACAGAGCCAAAAGTCAAACTCTTTCTAAACCATCCGCACAGCTGTATGTAATTGTTTTGTGATCAGCATGATATTTTTATCGACGTGTTTTTCAAAGCTTATCCACCAAGATAAAGGTGTTATTTCTACAAAACTGTGCACTTTATTTGATTCTTGAACAACGAATTTATGACTGGTAACTGACAGCATATCATTTTTATTTATTTTTTTGCATTATTATTAATAGCGTCAAACATATAACTGGAGAATGGAGCTGACTTAGCTTTATAGTTTATAATTATAGGAATTAGTTCAGGACATAATTCGGCTGCAAGGTTCATGCCTTTTTCTGTCTCATCAATTGTAAGTGATTCTTCTTTAAAGCATGGATCAGTAATGTCTGCCAAGAAATGTACAGATGTCATGGCCATTTCATATCTGTCTTCTATGGCTTTTTCAATGTTTTTTGTAATCATGGTAAGATTACTAGCAGCACATATTTCTGACATTTCTTTTTTTAAATCTTTTCAAACTTCAACTGCATCACTAATAATACAATTATTACTCTGAGCTTTGTCACATGAAATTGCAATATGTTTGAGCCTTTGGATATAATCTTCAACATTTCTTTTTAACTGCAAGTCTATGGACTTTCTTAGAAATATCAGAATTGATTTTCTCTAGATTATCTTCACAAATTTTGAAAATTTGTGACCAATTGCTTATGTAAGACTCCATTGTATCCAACATGGAATTCCACCTGACACCTGATGGTAACTCAAGCTTTTTAGCAACTGTTTCCCCGAAGCTTTGCTCAAGTAAAATGATCATTTCAAAAATATTTAATAATATCAAAACTTGAGCTTTTATATTAGAGATTTTATTGTCTTTTGCTAGAAGATTTAAGACATGAGCTGAACATCCATAAGTTAAAATATTCATATTATGTCTCTCAATCTTTTTAAGTTCATTTCTCATCTTCATGGCAGCATTGTCTGTTACAAAGCTGCCAATAAAACAACCATAGCGTTCCTCTACTTTATTTATGGCAATACTTGCAAGCTCACAAAGATAATTAAATTAATGAGGATGGCCAGATGTATTAATTGAATCTACTAAGTAAATTTGGTCTTTACAAGATACTGTAATTCCTACAACTGGCTCATTGTGAATGTTACTCCATCTGTCAAGAGCAGCACAAACAATCTGTTCTCTTAAATCATTTTTATAAGTTTCCAGCACAGATTCATACACTTTGTCAAGTAATATGCCTCCTATTTCATGATGATTTGGTGGTTTGTAGCCAGGTTTTGTACTCGACACCATCTTTTTAAATTCTGAATGATCCACACATGAAAATGATGTATTTGTTACATAAATAAAGCGTGCAACTTGAATATCAAACGATTCTTTAATAAACATGTTTTAAACATTGTTTTAAATGTAATGTTTTAAACATGTTTTAAACAACTGTTTTAAACAAAATGTTTTAAACGTAACAACCCTGTTTTCCAGCATGGCAATTAATTTGCTCATGCAAATCTGTTCACAAGTTCATGGCTAAAAACGGCATGACTCCTTTGCTATGCCCCCTACTCAACTGACCTTGCTCCATGCGACTTTTGTTTCCACGAATGAAGAGGGATATAAAAGGACTTTATTTTAACAACATTGTTGTGGTGGTGAAAAAAATGAGGCAATAGCTTGTAGCCATTACAGACAGGCAAGTTTGAACAATATTTCCAACAGTGGTATCATCGATTGGACAAATGTATTAAGTTAAATGGAAAGTATATTGAAGGTGTTTTGTAAAAAAAGAAGTAAATAAATACAAGTTTATAAAGAAATTCTGTTTTTTATTGGGTCATCTTTTGTATATATATCTAATATTTATTTTCAAAATATATAATTGATATTTATTTTTGAATAACATCATGTATGATATTTTTATTCAAAATAAGTATAAAGAAATTTTTTAACTGTTATTGGCAGCATCATTTTGCAGATACTTTTCTGCAGGCAGTGTCTTTTTAATAAAAAAAAATAATTTTTTTCCTAGCTTAATATTTGAAGCTGAATTTTTAAATGTAGAACCAATAATTATGTGGGACAATATTTTATTAGAATAGCCATCAGAAGATGAACTGTCTAATTTAGATAATAAGTTACAGAAGGTGTTAACACATTTTTGTAATGTTTTTGGAAAAATAAATATATAATTATAAACAAAGGTAAGAATTTAATTTTCGATTGTGGTCCATCTCATAGCCTTTTTGCAGAATTATCATATTACATCTTAATTTCCAAGATTAAAGAGCTTTTTTTTTTAATATCAAGGTTGATTTTGTTCCACTCCTCCGTTGTTACAATCTTCCAGTGTCCTATCTAATATTTTGCAATGCTGCATATAAAGAGCTTGTTTGAAAAGTCAAAATGCACAGTAATTCTTAAGAGACACATCTGGGGATTTGGGTGAGATGCATTTAAATAAAATAGCCTCAATTGTGGCTCCATTTCTCATTTTTTTTTTTCTATAATTATAGCAGTAGATTTAATGGTATGGCTGTTAGCCTTATCCTGATGGAACTTAGCACAATGAGGATTGTTTGGGTAAAATGATAATGTTTCCTTTGAAAACGGATGTTAAAACATATTTTGATAGTAATCAGAGTTAATTTTGACATTTTTTTCTACTTTCCATATTTTAAGTTTTCCATTGCAAGAAAATCCAAAAATAAACCATTAAGCTTTTAGCAAAATTTCTATGTTTCTCTGAACCAACATTTTAGGTCTTTTTCTCGTGTCTTTTATAGATCTTTTTTCATAAAATTTCCTTGATGCTAAATCTAAATCCTGTTGTTAGTTTTTTGTGAATTTAAAATGCAAATTGTGTCGCTTTACAATCAGTTGATCTTCAATTTTGTTACATAACTTGGGAGGGGGGGGGACTATTGTTTTATTAAGTTTTTATTGTAAATGCAATACAATTTAGTTTCTAATTTATATTAAGAAGTCTGAAAATATTTGTAATCATCAATAAGTTGACTATTTTGAAAATATCAGATATCTATCAAAATATTAGATAATATTTATGAACCCAGAGTTGGAAACTGTTTATGTCTATCTGTCTGCCGTTTGCTTTCTAACTTGCGTAAATATTCTCGGATTGCTATGTAATTGATATATGTTTTTGAAGTTTGCCATGACATGTTCGTTATAGAAAAGGAAGTGTATAGCATTTACAGTTCATTTACAGGGACATTCAAAAGACCTCTAGAGGAAGCACTAACACTTTTCTACCTTCTGCATGATACCATGTTTTCGGTTGACCATGATTTAAAAAATATTGTAATATAAATGTAACATGTTTTGTTACATCAATTTTAACCAAATCCCTGGCTAGCAGGATTAAAATGTTGACACTGTGTCAGTATCTAATAAAAAGCCATACCTAAAACACGAAAATCCAAGCTTTTCATCCAGAATCTTTCTGGCAGAAACTATAATTGCAGTTTGTTTACGACGATACTTTATATGTTACATTTGAAGCTTTCTTCTGTTGACTTCACTGAACACAAAGTCGAATTTCCTAAATAATTTCCAGTATGTGATGAACTGGATGTGTCAACAATATCAACAAGGATGAGTTTACCACACTTTGGTAATACTTACACACACAATTGATTCATTATAAATGTTTAACTATCCATCCATTGCCATACAAACTGTCTTGTTTTTCAAATCAGCTTTACATTTCTAAAAAGATCATCATTATTTAACTTGTGTAGGCATTTATCGATATGACTAGGTCGTTTATATTACATAGTTGTAAATACATATAAAACTGCTTAAATTCCTTATTTTCTACCAATTTAAAGAGGCAATTGGCTGAAAATATAAATTGTGAAACTTTTTCAATCACAGATGCAGGGTGATTGTGTTTAGGTAAATGTACTGAATTCAAATATTTAATTTTCAGTGCCAGAATTCCGGTTTTTCTGATAGTTAAATTCATAAAATAAGACTAAAATATCAATCTCATATGATTGCTAAACATAATTAAAATTAATATATTTCATAATTAGAAGAATGGTCCCTTTCTGCAATAAGTTATATGTTCTTTCTTTATGCAAAAACTTTCTCAGTAAAATTTCAGATATTTTTTCATAAATTCACAATCATCCCTGCAGATTTCCTTACTGCAAAAAAATCACTTTAATCTTTTAGAAACTGTAGGAAGGGATTTTGAAACTGTAGGAAATTCAGCAACAAACCAAAAAGGAGAAATATGGAAAAAGGTGGAATAATTAAAAATATAGTTGGGGAAATTACAAAAGGGAAAACATAACAAGAAAAAAATGTAAAATATAATGTTAAAACATAACAAGAATAAAAAGGAAAAACTTATACTGTGGAACTTTTCTTCAGGGACAATATCCCACAAATATAAATATATATGGACTATAAATATTATGTCTTCAAAATGTGCATTAAAAAAAAATTAAACCATTTTTAAAACTGCATAAATAATTATGTTTCATTAAAATAGATAATTATCCATATGTGAAAGAAAATCTGTGATTAAAAAATAAAATAAAATCAGTTAACTTAAATCATGATTTAAATCAACTGATTTAAAGTTACAGCATTTCAAACTAATTGAAATATGTCACTTAAGTTCACTACAAGATGCTTACTATAGAATATGATGTGGATAGCATTTATCATCCATTTACAGGGGCACAAAAAATAATTTAGGGTACTTGTGTATTATCTCTGTCATTTTGGATCTACTGTGCCAACAATGGTGCTAAAAATATTACAGTACACACCACTTTTTTTTTTATTACTTCATTGCAACAGCATAGTTAATATTATATAGTTGCCATATTAAAGTCAATGGCAGAAGATTTCCAAAAGTACTTCAGCGTCTTACTTATGTTTCTACATAATCGTCAGAATAGTTGGGGCATTTCTCTCTGTGGTACGGGTAATTGAACACGGCCGCTACGATCGATGCTCCCGTCAAATGTAATCTGTTTTCTGCAAGCAGATGGGCGTAGTGCTGCTAAAACCCATCGCAGAATGAGCTGAGCATTCAGTGAACTTTCTGAAGAATTTCCAGAAATTTCAACCTCTGCTTTGTACGCAATAATCGTGCAAGATCTATGATACCGGAAGCTTTGTGTGGAAAATGGATTACAATTCATAAGTCACATTTGGCGGGAGCATCGATCGTAGTGGCCATGTTCAATTGTCTTTACCGCAGTGACAAATGTGTCAACTGTTTTGGCGATTATGTAAAAAATAAGTAAGACCCTGCTGTACTTTTGGTGATAAAATTATGTTATGTAAAGTTGTCTTTTTTTATTGCCCATTGCATGTTGAGACAAAAACAGCCCTAGTAGATATATTAGATTCATTAATACAATATATTTATGTTGAATAATATTTATAATATATTCATTCTGGAGGAAATAACAATTTGCTGTAAATAAAACTACCATCATTAATATAGTTTTTTGCTAAAAGGCATCAATTTTTACTTTCTTCTATCTTTACAAGAAGAAAGTATTGGATTCGTGAAAATTTTCGACAGATTTATACGTTTTAGAATGCCCTGAACATGATTTGATAGTTTTTAGTAAATGTCTGTCTGTCACTCTGTGAGTCTGTATGTGACAAAAATTTTGTGGGCACTCTATCTCAAGAACTAATTCACGGAATTTCACAAAACTTTATATTCAGTTAGACCTTAATATAAACTGGACCTGATTAGTTTTTGGTGAAAATCGCCCAACAGGTGGCGCTGCTATGTGGCATTTTTCACGATTTCTGCAATAGCTATATCTCAAGAACTACTGCACGGATTTTCACAAAATTTCAGATTCAGTTAGTCCAAGATATAGTTTGGTGCTGATTACTTTTTTGTGAAAATCGCCCTACAGGTGGCGTTGCTATGCTGCATTATTCATGATTATCGTAATAGCTCTAACTCAAGAAAAAATGCTCGAATTTTCATCAAACTTCAGATTCAGTTAGTCCCTGATATAAATTAGTGCTGTTTAATTTTTGGTGTAAATCGTCCAACAGGTGGCGCTGCTGTGCTGAATTTTTTGACGATTTCCACAAGAGCTATATCTCAAGAACTAATGCATAGATTTTCATCAAACTTCAGATTTAGTTAGTCCTCATGAACTGACGTTTTCTGCATTTTGGTGTAAATCGCTCAACATGTGGCGCTGCTATGCTGCATTTTTTGCGATTTCCGCAATAGTTTTATGTCAAGAATTAATGCTTGGATTTTCAGCAAACTTCAGATTCAGGTATACCTTGTTAGGGGTTAGCACAAGTACTAACTCCCCAGCATCTAATACATATAACACTAATTTAAAAGTCTTAAGCAGAGTGAGCAGCTAAGCAGATTCGAAGGTGTAATGAATGTGTAAATGAAGAAGAAAAATATATCATGTCAAAAATGAATTCTTTAAACATCTGCAAATGATGAATGTAAATAGATAATGTTTAAAATGTCCTTGAAATCATTAAAACATATGAAGGTTTCCATTGGCACAGATCATTTTATTTTCTTCCAAAATTCACATAAAAGTTTTAAGTTAAAATAGTCTTTCATAATAAATCATAAATAAGCTGACAAAAGATAAATGGTAAAACTATTTTATAAACACATCAGATCCACTATACCTTTCAACAGAAGACATGACGTATGAAGATTAAAATAACGGAAACTTAAAAGCGATGATGACTAAAAGTAAACCAGATGAAAAATAAGCCGCTTGAATAAATAATTACCATAATGTCATAGCAGAATCCCGATAACAACCGAAGTTGTCATCGTAACTTGATCCTTAGCTTAATAACAAGTTGTTACCTTCCCCTCGAGAGAAATAGCTTATATACTGAAACAAGCACGGCACGTGCCGTTACGTCCATTCACTAGAATGATCTATGGTACCGTGATTCGCCAACAGCGAATGACGTCAACTAATTCATTCATAATTTCCTCTGCTGCCCTCTATCGAAAGAAAAACCAACCGCGTTATTTGAACTGCTGAAATGAACTATGACGTGTGGCTATCGTAAATTATCCGTAAGCGGTAAACAAAAGTACGATGTTTTTATAAATGAACTGTAACTCAAGGAAACTAATAAAGGAGAATAAATAACTAAAGAACAAATGGATTAACGTGAGATAAAAAGGTAAGTTTACTTCCGAAATGTTTATATATTTAAATAAAGTTACTTTAATAAATAACTGAAAACTGTAAACTATATTGACAAAGTAAAAAGCTATTGAATAAGAGTAGAGGCATTGAGACTAGGGAAATGAGCTTGTTAAACTTTCCTAACATACCTTGATATCAATTAGTGATGTTTATGTTTTGTTGTAAATTGCTCAACAGGTTGCGCTGCTATGCTACATTTTTCAGAATTTCCGCTATAGCTCTATCTCAAGAGCTAATGCACGAATTTTCATGAAACTTCAAATTCAGATATACTTTGATATGAATTGGTGCTAAATCGATGTTATTTCTTGTACTATTTAAATGATTTAATTGGCGTGATTTATATAGAAGAAAGTTTTGTGGTGGCCACAACATACTAGTTTGTTTATGTATTTAATAAATGTATACTAAATTAATGATTTGCATTATTTTAGTTTGCTTTTGTCTTATTTATTATTTTTAATGATGTTATTTATATGTTATGTATATTACTGCTTTGAACACAGTTGGGGATTGATAATGATAAACAAATACAATTGATGATTGACAACCATTTTTGGTGATCTATCTTCCTGTTGCAAATAACAGGTAAGTACTAAATTCAGTTACAGTACTGTTTATGAGCAATAATTGTTGGAAGTATGATTTCAGTTGCGGTATGCATTTATAAGTTTAACCAATTTTGGGCATATTACTTTATGTGTATAAATTCTATAGATCCTATATAAGACTGCACAAAAGATTTTATAGAAATTGCTGAAGGAAGATTTTAAACTGTGTTAATGCAGTTTCTAACTGAACTAAATTTTTACATGCTATTTAGTATATAGTGAGTGATCGGTTAACGAACTTAATCCATTCCAAAAAAGTATTCGCAAACTGAATTGTTCGTTAACCAGTCATAGATTTAGTATAGATTTGTATGAGAATTCAACTAATTCGTTTTAAAAACAAAATAATGTAGAGAGAGAGGGGGGGGGGGGGGGGGTGTTGGCCCATTTTTTGCAAAATTATTTAAATATTGAACCTAGAATAAAGTTTCATAGATTCTTTTATTCATTGTACAATCAGTTATCAAAATAAAATTGTGACATAAGTGTACTATATAAGGAACTGGAAAAATGATTGATTTTAAACATGAGAAAATAATGGGTCAACGTTCCCTTCATATGGGAGGCTTCCCCCTCTTTATTTTATATTGAAATATTTGTTAAGGGAAATAAAGTCGAGTTTAAACTAGTTTGTTGTGGCCATCACAAAACTTTCTTGTATATAAGTCACGTCAATTAAATCATTTAAATAGTACAAGAAATTACATCAATTTAGCACCAATTCATGTCAAAGTATATCTGAATTGTAAGTTTGATGAGAATTCGTGCATTAGTTATTGAGATAGCGCTGTTGTAGAAATTCTAAAAAATGCAGCATAGCAGCATCACTTGTTGAGCGATTTGCACCAAAACATAAACAGCACTAACTCATATCAAGGTATACCTGAATATGAAGTTTGTTGAAAATCCTAGCATTAGTTCTTGAGATAGAGCTATTGCGGGAATCGCAAAAAATGCAGCATTGCAGCGCCACCTGTTGAGTGATTTACACCAAAATGTATGAAACGTCAATTCATGTTGAGGACTAACTGAATCTGAAGTTTGATGAAAATCCGTGCATTAGTTCTAGAGATTGAGCTATTGTGAAAATCGTGAAAATGCTGCATAGCAGCGCCATCTGTTGAGTGATTTACACCAAAAACTAATCAACACCAATTTATATCAGGGACTAATTGAATGTAAATTTTTATTAAATTTCGTGCGTGCGTTCTTGAGATAACAGTGCCCACAAAATTTGTGTCACATACGTACAGAGTGACTTCACAGACTCACAGACAGACATTTTGTAAAAACATGTTTTTCGGAATCTCTGACCCCTAAAACATATAAATCCATCGAAAACCAAAAATTTTGACGAATCCAATACTTTCTTCTTGTAAAGAAAAAAAGAAAGGTTTAATTATTATTAAAAATATGTGAGAAAATGTTATGTGTAAACAAACCTGCTTAGACGAAATTTAAGACACAAAAATTCTTTTTTAAACACTCAATTTTTTATACTCGACCTGGCAATACTAGTTGTCACATAGTTTGGTTTAATCTCATTGTGTTTATCTTTGTGAAATTTGTCTACATACCTTCCTAAAGTGTTTTGACCATTGTTATGTTCTTTTGCAGATTGATGAGTACTTAACATTTCTTAAGGCTGCTACTTTCATCCTTTTTAGTATTTTCCATTCTTTTTATATGCCTACTACGGGTACTATCTAAATGAAACAAAAGTTCTTATAAACTTTCCAATTTATTTCAATCAATTTTTTCTTGCTTCTATAGCAACTTTTCTCATCTTCATTTAATCAGTTTTTAACAGTTTCCTTTCTATCAATCACCTCATTTTACTGTAGTTTTACAGAATAAATTTACATTATTTTAGAAATACAACCATTAACCCTTCATTACGTACAGTGTGTAATAAAAGGATTTTCAAAACACTTAATTAAGGAGCTTTGACCATCTGGTCAACCTTCCCTCACATTGATTGGATCAAACCTTCCTACATAGCCACTTTTTAAAGTGTAGCACATGGTTATATTTAGGATAATTTACTGTACAATCTTTATGCCTGCAATGAAAGCTCAATATTTCTACATTTCTTAAAACCTAATTACTTAAATTTCTATGATACATTTTATCTGTAGAAATCTTACAAACTGTTTCTAAAAAATACACTTTTAAGCTGAAAACTCTTCACAATTGATTTTTTCACACCTATTTCAACTATCTTCATGAAACAAAGACTATTGTTTGAGCATTTCAGTAGCTTTGGTTGCCACCTATTGGCAAAACTCTGAAATTATTTTAAATATGAAAACTGAAGGGTGGGTCAAGCCTTTCCTGTGGTCAACCCTCCTCAGTCTCCCCTAAATCTTTCCTTTATAATAGTATTAATATACGTCTTTTTTTAATATGGAGAGATAATATTTTGATGGCTTTGTCCTTTTTGTGATGTATTTAAAAAAAAAAAAAAAAAAGAAAAAAGAAAGAAAGAAAAAAAAAGACATACCCATTGACTATGGCATTAAATCATATCAATTTGCAACTTTGACTTTTCAAAAACTCGTTAGTTCTTTAAACAATTATGTTTACTACAGGGTGCAATAAATCTCAAGTGGAGCCTAGACCTCGTTAATAATTTGTGGACTAAATTTCAATCAAAAATATTTCTTTAAAAAGGGACACAAAATATAAAAATGTTTCTAATTTGGAAAGGGGACTGAAATGTAAACCCTGAGCTCCCAGTACCCTGTGAATTAATTAGGCTATACGTGTACAACTGTTAAAATGCTCCCTAAGTCGACAATAGATGCAATTAAATGCAGCTTGGCAAATTTGAAACACAACATTGTTTTTTCTTGGCTTTGTTTTGAGAGATGTTCATTATCCGAACATAAAAAATCTCTCGCTAAAGTGTTCATTTACTGATCTGTTTGTAAATCAAACAGTTTGTTACCCATTGTATGTACAAAGCTCCAGTCCATATACTGGTATACAAAATAAAATTAAACTACCTTTAGGACTATTGTCAGTAATTGCTGAAATTGAGTTTTCCAATGCGTTATGATGCATTTTCTAACTTGTTTACTTATACCTCATCTTTCATCTTATTGAATAATTCACCTTTATTACAGTATTCTGAATGCGCTGGAAAGTCTGTCATAATCAATGCTTGATGCCTAAATTTTCTCTCTTGTTCTTTGTAATTCTATCTCAACATATATAAAATATATATTAACACTGGTTCTAATTATTATTGAAATAATGTATTAAATAAATTTTTTATTGCATTCAAAGTTTTATATACTTAATTAAAAAATATATTCTTCGTTTGATATTTTTTAATTGTCAATTCTATTGTAGAGATTTTTTTGTAAGCATTTTTATTTTATTTTTTATTTTTTTTTTAACTAATATGTTATTTTACTGAAATATTCTGTTTTGTTTTCTTGTTAGGTGTGGGCAAAATTGGGCACATGTTGGATGTGCTGTTTGGATTCCAGAAGTGTCCTTCCTAAATTTTGTAAAGATGGAACCCATCACTAAAATTTCTCATATACCAGTAAGTTTAGTTTTATAATTATTGCCAGATAAATACATATAATTTTACCTGCAGGATATAATTGTATCATAAGGTTATCTTGATATATTTTAACTTTAATAAGTTCATCAGTTAAAGATATTTTTGGTACTTTTTGATTATTGGAGCATGATTTAAGTTCAAATGTTGGAGGAGAAGCTAACTAGAAGTATATTGATGCATCTCTTGGTGGCTGGATGGCAAACACCTAGGACACTGAGGTTTAGAGAGGGGAACAGGGTGAACATCACAGAATCAATTATAAAACAATTTTAATAGTTTCTTACATGCATGTCAATTTTATATGTCAGTCCCTATTTATTTTTAAAAATTAGTCTTATGACGATAAAATTTGTAAAGCTTTAAAAAAAACTGCACTAGGGTTTTGAAATTAGCACACCAAGAGTTGCTACCATTAGAACTTAGAACCACACAGAATGTTGCTAAGTATCTGTGTAACATATCTCACCAAGTCTATCTACATTAATAAAAGATAGTTTTTGTCAGTGCATCTGTGTGTTTGTTTTTTTGTCAGCAATGGCTAGGGAAATTTATTGCATGTAAAGTTCTGAAAATATCGATAAGGATAGACATAGGCAGGTCCAAATGCACCTCAGACTCAAATTTTTCATTTTTTGAGAATAAGTTGAGATATAAATTAAGACCCCTAATAATTGAGCTTCAATTTTTGGCATTAAGATTGTTTCCATGCCTGTCTGAATAATATGTAGTTTTTCAAGCACAAGCTTAGTAAATATTCTGTTTTTTCCTTTTTGTTTTTTGAAAGTGCAATTGCCAGGTACCCTATGTAGTTAAACTAAAATTTTCACAGTACCTTTCAGTTGTAACAGTATCTTTTGTTAATAATAATAATAATAATATTTACTATTTCAAAAAACATTACATGCCATCTGTATGCTCCAAATAATAAACACACTACATGCCATCTGTATGCTCCAAATAATAAACACACTCGCACAAGATTTACTTATTAATGTTGTTTTCCTGGTTGTAACGGTATCTTAAGTTCAAAAAAAAATATTAAGATTTGCTATTTAAAAAATAAAACTTCTGAAGATCAGGTCCATTTTCAGTTTCATAGATTTCATATTCATTTTCATGTTTTCCTTTTATATATATATATATATATATATATATATATTTTTTTTTTTACAATTTTAAACTTATCCATGTGTCCTAGATAGAAATTAATAATTTAAAAAGCAAAAAAAAAAAAAAAAAAAAAAACGCAATATCTTCCAGCTGCAACAAAATGTTTTGCTTAAAAAATATTAATATTTTCTATTTAAAAAAATATATTTTCAGAAGATCAATTTCGCATCAGTTTTCATAGTTTTTGTTTTTTCCTGAAGTTATAAAATGATGCTATTCACGTGTCCAAAATGTAAATTCAACCCCTGCCCTCCAAAAAATTATTTAATTAACGTATCTTTGCAGTTTGATCAGTATCATTTGTTTTTTAAATTATTAATATTTACTTTCAATAAATAAATAAATAAAAAATATTTGGACTAATTTCATAAAAAAACTGCACCTCATCGAACGCTTATGAATGAGTTTCTTATTGTGCCAGCGATTGCTTCTGCACATGTCTGGGGAATCTTCTGTAGATATCATTAAACAAGAGATTAAGCGTGGGAATTTTATTATTAAAAATTTTTTTTATTATTTGTTGTTGTTGTGTTAAAGATGTCATATTTTAATAAACCCATAGCTAATTGACAAATTTTGATGTTTTTACAAATCAATTTTCTTTATTTAAAGGGAAGAAAATAACAAGATAACTTAAAATAATTAACATTTGAAAGTGCTGTTTTCTTTTTTTTTTTTTTTTCCCTTATGAAATCATGGTCAGAATTGAAAGTGTGCTATAGCTAAATTAAATTGACAATAACTATAATGGGGCCCGTTTGTTCCTTTGAAAAGATATTTTCTGTTTAAAGATATAAAATTATACAAATTCAAGTATGTACGTTACCTAAGACATCAGGGTCCCCCAACTCTAGGTTTGTTTAGGTAGATTTTCGTTTAAAAATATAAAATCATACTAATTCAAAGGTCATTTGCAAAAGCAGAAAATGAGCATGCATAGCATGCCCAGGTGTATGCTGTCAAAGACATGGAGCTTCCAATCTGTGTTTGTTTGGATAATTTTTATTTAAAAATATAATACACAAATTCAAGGGTGTATGCTACCGAAGGCAGTAGGCTCCAAATTCTAGGGGTTTTTTTACTAGATTTTTATTTAAAAATATAATATTATACAAATTCAAGGATGTTATGGATGGATGTTCTGCATGAGTCTTCTTAAACCAGACTCGAAGCAAGCATACTTTAATCTAAGCCTAACCATTAAAAAAAAAAAAAAAAAAAAAAAAAAAAAAAGATATTTGAATATTCTAAAAAAAAATAGTCTACAATTCTATCTCGAATATGAACTTTATTCTTTATGTCGCAAGATTAAAATGTATACATACTCAATCATCTTTAGATAAATTTTCTTAATCTGAAATAACATTCTGCTCTTCCTTTTAAAAAATTGTGTTCACATGAATCAGTGGTGATCTGACATGAACTAGAGTCCTGTGCTGGTTGGATTATATCCGACTCTAACCCACAATATCTATTTAAAATCTACCTTCAACCCGTCTCTACCCTGTCAAAAAAGTTTTGATGACCCGCAATCCAAACTAAGAAAAACTAGTTGGATGTGCCAATCCCAAAACTTTCTTCTATCTCATATATTTTAGTATCTCAAAAGGTTGTTACTGATGTCAATATTTCATTTTTATAAGTTCAATATTATATCAACTTTGACTTTCATCTTAAATTTCTGCTTCAGTCAATTAATCAGAGTAAAAACGAGTTAGTCTCGATTAGGGATTGACCGAATACCGAATATTCGGCTTCGGCCATATACTTTTAAGTATTCGGCTGAATAATTGCAGATAAGTATTTTCTTAGAAGTAGAAAAATTCTCATTTACTTAGCAGAAGAATAGGCTAAACCAGGGTTGGCGAACCTTTTCACATCCGCGTGCCAATTTTTTTCCAAAAAAATTTCAAGTGACCATGGCGTGCCAACAACCTCCCCCGCCCCACTCCTCCCCCCCCCCCCCCCCACCTCACCCCCCAAAAAGGAATAATGAATCAAAATTATTTACTTTTACTATTATAAGATTAAGGTAAATGTGGATAACATACCTGCAGTTAATACCAATATACGCATTAAATTGAATAATGTATCATATCGAAAAGTCAAACCAAAACATATCTTGTCTCATGATATGATTAATTAATTATAGTAATAATTACAGAAATAAATAACATATAAGGAATAAATATAGTAATCGTAAAAAATATGACTTGACAAATGATTGTAAAAATTATGGTAATATACGGCGTTGCCCCTTGGGATCTGTTGATTTTGGCATTTTAAGAATGATGGTAGTTTTATATTGCATGTAATTTTATTTTAAAACAGACAAAGATAAAAGAAATATTAAAAAATATATTATTTACAACTTATATCTGTATAATATTTGTTTTATACATACTGTTAAATGGAAACTTATTTAAAAAATATATTACAATGCATAAGAAGAAATTAGCAAATATAAAGAACATTACCTAAAAGTCTGTCAAGGAACCCTGTTAGCTCTTGGGTTTTCGTTAATTAAATTCTATTTTCTTATTTCATAAGTATTGCAAAATCTTTTTGTTCTCAGAAGGTAATTAAAAGCTTCTTAAGAGCCTTAAAGTACCGAAGATTAAAAGCTTAAGGTACGTAGTGAGCGACACAGCGACTTGCCATTTTGGTGTTAGTTTCTCTTCATCGAGTTCGTTAGCATTCTCATTTAACTTATTATCACAAATGTGTGTTTCTTCTATCGATTTGCAATTATCATTTGTACAAAAAACGTAAATTGTAAGCCGAAAGTCACGGTTTAACAGTTCTTATATTTTTCGAGTCAAAATTTATTAGGATTCTTTACCGTGATATTCTTATCACTTTGGTTGGAACTCTAGAAATTGGCGTTTTATGTAGAGTTAGTTGCATTTAAGCGATTGACGGTTTAAGTAATTGAAATAAGAAAAGAGTAAAAGTAAAGTACTAATTATACAAATTAATGTGATTTCTGATGTTGCATCTTGGATGCTAAATGGTTGACATCGGGCTCATAATTGGCTACTTTTAATTAAATGCATGATGAACTGAAGTCATCTGACAAGTTGATTCGATTTGAATTTTTAATATTGTTCATCTCTGAAAATAAACATTCGCAAGCATAAGTAGAAGGAAAAATTGTCAACACGGCAAATGCAAACTTCTTCAAACAACTGTAGTTGTCTGGAATTGAATTCCAATTGGACATAATTTTACTATCAGCATTTTTATTTATGATGCCTCATAGTCAGTCTTTTTCGATCATCTCCAAATCTTCTTTGAATTTGAAAAATTTTTGAGCCCATATTGAGCTGGATTGCAAGTCGATAAGTTCCATTTAAATTTCTGAAATTTCCAACCAATCGAATGCAATCAAGTTCAGTTTATCAATAGGAGTCACATACCGTACACATTAATCATACCATATTTCTCAGTCCACCACGATTGAAATTCTCTATTATCTTGTACTTTCTGTTTTTTTACCCAAATTGGCCATGTTTAATAAATACTACTTGAACGTTCCAATCCAATCAGTTTTATATTACCAGCCCTAACGGTGAAGGTTGTTTAATTACAAAAAATCATGTAATAAAAGCAAATCAGAATAATGATAATGAAATGACTAGCTACTGGAGTTTTATGTGTTTTATACGTAACAGAATTGTGTCGGCAGTCAGTTGTCTGCCAGATAAATTACCCCTACCCCTCCTTCAAGCCGACACATAAAAAGATATAAAAATCTTCGAAAGCATGATTATAGTTTTCATTTCATTTTACAAATGTTTTACCAATCGAATTATTATTTTTTCTTATCAGAAAAAAGTCATATTTTATTAGTCTTCATAATATTTTTGTCATTTTAACTAACTAATTATTTAGCAAATTACAGCAACAGCTAAATAAAGCCTCATGTGCAGATCAAAATGCGTTCAATGACAGGGTTTGCCCAAGTGGGCCCGCCCGAAAAAACCCGGGCGGGTTTTTCGGGCGGGCCCACTTGAAAAAACCCACGAAAAAACCCATTGTGGGTTTTTTCAAATTTTCTCATGTTTTCACAACTCTCACATTATTCAATCTAAGGTATGAGAATAGGTGAAAACTGGAAAATTCGGTTAATAGTGGCTGTTAGACAGGGTTTGCCCAAGTGGGCCCAGCCTGAAAAAACCCACAAAGGTTTTTTCGGGCGTCGAAAAAACCCATTGTGGGTTTTTTCAAATTTTCTTGTGCTTTCACAACTGCATCATTATTTAATCTAAGATATGAGAATGCAAAGATAAATGCCAATTTAAATATATTTCAAAGGAACCAGATTTAAAGGAATTTCTCAGCAGAGATAAAATGACCAAAAAAGAAGGAAGATTTTCATGCTTGTAATCTAAAATGTATCCAAATGCTTTAAATCTTCATGCATGCAAAAAGATCTCATTTGAACCCCGTCCTGATTGTTTG
Source organism: Maratus speciosus (assembly GCA_963932465.1). Taxonomy (NCBI): domain Eukaryota; kingdom Metazoa; phylum Arthropoda; class Arachnida; order Araneae; family Salticidae; genus Maratus; species Maratus speciosus. Next base: position 208,365,691 of record OZ010793.1, read on the forward strand.
CATTGTTATAGCTTTTAAGATTAATCATCCCATTTATTATCCTGCTTCAATGTACAATGAAAGTGTTATATAGGAGTTTTCAACACAGATTATGGTAAAAAAGAGTGAAACAGATAAAGTTTCCTTCTGGATTTTGTCAGTTTTTCTTTTCTTTACATTCAGTACCAGCTATCTCTGCTTCAATCGAACAATACTTTTCTACGTTTAGTTTGGAGCAAGTTACGTAATCATTTTGGAGTTGATAAAGCAGCAAAGCTAGTAATAAGCGTGTTGCCATTTGCGATCTAAATTTACAAATATCACAGACACTAACTTCCATGACAATCTAATTTAACATTTAATACTATTGCAATATATATGTAGCAAATTTTGCTAAAATTTTCAAATATATTTTTACGAATCCCATTTCTTTCGAAAAAAAAAAAGTCTTCAACTGATTTCTGATTTGAAGTGAATGAAAGAAACTATATAAATTTAACATGTTTAACTTAAGGTAAGAATTATATAAAGGAATCCAGCTGCGGTTCACTTAATATATGCTTAGTGCAGCAAACTAGTCCCATGAGAATGAGATACAGATGTACCTTTTAAATTGATTTGATTTTTTTTCTTTTTATATATCTTTTGTTAATTCATAATTAATGCAAAATTATGACCAGGTTTTACTGATAGAGAATTCAGGTATTATGTATGTAAAAATTAGAAGTTTAAAGTGTTCTCCAAAAATATTCAATAAAGCCCGAAAAAACCCGGGTTTTTTCAGAAAACCCCGAAAAAACCCGGGATTTAGACTAGTGGGCCCAGTGGGTTGGGTTTTTTCGAAAAAACCCGGGTTTTTTCTAACCCTGTTCAATGATGAAGAGATTTATGAAATATTGTTCTTTTATTAGTATAGAAAAGCAAAAAATAATTCGATTTGTTAGATTTCTCTCTCTGCATGTGCGAATTACCGGCGTCAGCAGAACGAAATCGAGGAAGTTGTGTGTGGAGGGGGGGGGGGAGGATGTTTCTGAGCGGGTAGTTATAGTTCAATGATATGACAGGTGCACTAGTACTTATTATAAAAAAAACAAAAGCTATTTTCAGTCAAGCTTGTGTACTAATAAAAAATAATAATGAGGTTCAGAATTTTAGGGAGTTTAAGTGAATTTTGATATAAAAGCTCAATTAACGGCGTGCCAAAAATATCCTCCCGCGTGCCATAGGTTCGCTGACCCTGGGCTAAACAATGAGTTTCAATATTATGTGCATGAGTTCAGAGTTCAGCTGCATTACAAAAAACAAGTCAAAGGCCATTTTTAATTTAAAAAAAACTTTTTCCTTTCTAAAATAGTTTACATAGGTGTGAAATCAAAACAACTGTCTACAACAGGGAAAAAAAAAAAAACTAAGGAAGATGTGCATCTTTCCCTTATCATTTAATTTTATTTACTTCTACATTAGTTTTTTTTTAATTTAAATTTATTTAATGTGTATTTTCTTTAATATACTCATCAAATAAGTATATCAGAGTAAAAACGATCTAAGGTGCATATTAAAGAAAATACACGATTCAAATAAGTATACCCCTATGCCTATCCTATAGCTTTTATAACCATTTTATCAAAATCGCTCAAATTTCTTTTCTTCATCACCACAATGTTAAAATATTAATCAAAAATATAAATATTCTATCAATAATTTGACAGAAATAGTTAAATGTACAAATTGATATACCTTTTGTATTTTGAGAACATTCCTATTCAATATGTTTATAATTAGACTTAGACAATCAGTAAATCAGCTTAATGACAACATTGTTTCTTTGTATTTGAATGAACTTTTGTTTTTTTGACAATCCTTATCCTTAATAATACCCTGTATAGTTTGATACTTTCATAGGTTAATTTTGGGTATTGACTAGTGATAAAATAAAAAACATAAGTGATGGGTTAATGAATTTGTGAGTGGAAAGAAGCCATTAATTTTTTTTGTGTAGTTAGATTTAAGAATAAAAATTTAACTGAATTAAATTATTGAGAATTTAATTTCAATTAAAGCTTATTAAAAAGGCTAATGTATGCAAAAATGCGCTTTAAAAAGTTTCAAGTATTGGGTTGCCGAATACCAAAGCTTCGGTATACACTTTGACTGAAGTTCCGGTATTCGGCAAAATTGCTGCTTCGTTCAATCCCTAGTCTTGATCATGATATTTATTAAAATCACAAATAGTCGCCTTATCAGGATGGAAAGTTCCCGTCGATTCACGAGCCACTGGTGTACAACAGAACTATGAAAAATTAAGAAGATTGCACAAAAATTGCTATTACAGTGCACCCTTCCGGCAGAATTTTTCCACATTCATGGAGGACCTTCTTGCCATGGCCAAAAACATACACAAAAAATTTGGTCCAATTCTATGCATAACTTCATACACTTTTCGAAGCTACAATATTGAAAATGGCACTAAAATCGCTTTTACAGCGCCCCCTTCTTGCAGAATTTTTCCAAATTCAGGGAGGACCTTCTTGCCATGACCATAAACATACACATACACAAAAAGTTTGGTTCAATTCTATGCATAACTTCATACACTTTTTGATGGTACAATATTCAAAATGGCACAAAAATTTCTATTACAGCATCTCCTATTGACGGATTTTTTCCAAATTAAGGAAAGACCTGCTTGCCATAACCAAGAACTTAAAAAAAATTTTCGTTCAATTCTGTGCATAACTTCATACACTTTCCGATGGTACAATATTCAAAATCTCTATTACAGCACCCCCTTCTTGCGGATTTTTTCCAAATGAAGGAAAGACTTGCTTGCCATAGCCAAAAACTTTTTTAAAAAGAATTTGTTCAATTCTATGCATAACTTCATATACTTTTTGATGGTACAATGGTGACGGACAGACAGACATTTTCTATATACATGATTTTTGGGATCTCTGACCCCTAAAACATGTAAATGCGTCGAAAACCGGAAGTCGAAAAAAATTTTGATTACAATACTTTCCTCTATTGAAGACAGAAGAAAATAATAAAACTTTTATGGATCAACAATCAGACTCAAAATCCAAAATCAACAAAAATTGATTCACAATTTAATATAATTAGGGGAAAAAAAACCTATACCGTAAAATCCCGATTGTAAGCCCCCTTTTTCAAAAGCAAAAGAAGTTAACTTTGGGAAGGGGACTTATAATTGAGATTTCTTTAAAAAAAAAAGTCATTAAAAACCATTTTCTACCATTAATTTAGAAGTAAATAAGGCAGGGCTGAGAATCTTCCGTATTTGGCAGATTTCCTATTTCTAAAAAAAAAAAAAAAAAAAAAAATCTAAATCATCCCCCCCCCCCCCTCCTAAAATCTCCCCCAACAAAAACCCCTAAGCAAAATTTTAAAACTAATTTTTTTTTTTTTTTTTTTTTTTTTTACAAATTTACTTCTTTGTTATTTTATTTATTGCAACAATATTTAACCAGTAATGTAAACCTCCCCACCCCCCCTCAAAAGAAAAAAAAACTTCCCCCTTTTCCCCTCCTGTGGTATCAAACATGCATAATTAAACCTATAAAACTATTTAATTTTAAATTTCTTTTCTGACCTGTTTAATACACTATAGTAACAAACAAATGAATAATACATCACTTAAATTATTCCCTCCTCATAAAATCTCTGCTTCTCTTCTCATGTCCCCTCCATCATGATGACGTCCCTTCCCCCACCACCATCACCACACTGCATATCATGCAGTTTAATATCTTTATAATTGTTTAATTTTTTTTTTTCTGCTCGATTTGTAACTTTGTTGTAAAAAATATTTAAATAACCACCTAAATTATTTCTCATCCTCCCCCCCCCCCCCCCAAAAAAAAATTTATCTTTCCCCCCGCCCATGAAAAAAGTCATTAAAAACCATTTTCTACCATTAATTTAGAAGTAAATAAGGCAGGGCTGAGAATCTTCCGCATTTGGCAGATTTCCTATTTCTAAAAAAAAAAAAAAAAAATCTAAATCCCCCCCCCCCCCTCCTAAAATCTCCCCCAACAAAAACCCCTAAGCAAATTTTTAAAACTAATTTTTTTTTTTTTTTTTTTTTTTTTTTTTTTACAAATTTACTTCTTTGTTATTTTATTTATTGCAACAATATTTAACCAGTAATCTAACCCCCCCCCCCCCCTCAAAAGAAAAAAAACTTTCCCCCTTTTCCCCTCCTGTGGTATCAAACATGCATAATTAAACCTATAAAACTATTTAATTTTAAATTTCTTTTCTGACCTGTTTAATATACTATAGTAACAAACAAATGAATAATACATCACTTAAATTATTCCCTCCTCATAAAATCTCTGCTTCTCTCCTCATGTCCCCTCCATCATGATGACGTCCCTTCCCCCACCACCATCACCACACTGCATATCATGCAGTTTAATATCTTTATAATTGTTTATTTTTTTTTTTTTTTTTTTTTTTTCTGCTCGATTTGTAACTTTGTTGTAAAAAATATTTAAATAACCACCTAAATTATTTCTCATCCTCCCCCCCCCCTCCAAAAAAAATTTCTCTCCCCCCCCCCCCCCCCCATTGTCAGTCTCCCCAAAAAAACACACACACAGTGTAAAATCTTTTTTTTTTTTTTTTTTTTTTTTTTTTTCTATTTAAACATAAAATTTGCATGTGATCCACAGGTGAGAACAGCCAAACTGCAAAACAGAAATTTGTTTACTTTTCTTCCCACACATTTAGAAATCCCCACCCACCTTTCCCTATGGGGCAAAAGGATGGAGCAAAAATTTCCAAGAGGATGAAGATTTTTAATGAGGGAGATTAAATGAAATTATGTAGATGAAATCATTTTACTACAAAATAAGAAATATCGCAAAACTTAAAACAAAATCATTTTAAACTTTGTTGAGATGGGGTCAGAGGGGAAAGGTGAACTTTTAGAGAAAGGAGTGTAATTTTATATAATTGATTATTTACTTATTGTTACTAGCGAGCAACAAATAGAACAAAAGAATTAAGATATTCAAGATGTTGAACTTTTTGTGCTGAGGAGGGAGGACAAAGAAGGAAAGCGGACATTTTATGCAGGGTAGCGGGAGGAGAGATTTTATTAAGGTTATGTAAAATCATATAGAAATCCACCAAAAAAAAGTCAACAGATTCATAATTATTTTCCTTAGACTTTTTAACCAATTTTTTTCACAAAAAAAGCATGTGAAAAAAAAAGGGGGTTGTCTTATATTTGGGAATGGAAAGAACATTAAAACTGCTTATAAGTGGGTGGGGGGCTTACGGGATTTTATGGTGATATTTCTAACATTAAGTTTATCTTTTATGATCAAAAATAAGTGTCTAAAGAATTAAATTATATTTAAATATATACTTTTTGATCTAAAATTATATTCCGGTCTTTCTTTTAAAAAAAATTGGTTTTACTTGAATCCTACTTGCCAAACTCTACCCGATCTGAAGTCAAACCTCAAGTAAAATTGGCTTACTCAATCCAAATCAAACTGCAGGTTATGTAGTGTTCAAGTAAAATCAGATTACTTGACCTGAAGCTTGATTCTATATGGAATCAATAATATTCATTCTTGGCTAAAAACAGTCATATAATTAGAATTTTTTTTTTTTAATTGCTTTTTAGTCTTTTCTTTCTTTTCTAGGAGTAGTTTACTGGGTCAATCCATTTCAAGTGGTCCAGCACTGGTTGCTTGACCATTTTTAAAAAATCTGAAATCTTTTGTACGACAATCCTAATATGATGGAAGTTCAAAATGGTTATTATTTTAATTTTATTAATTTTTTTTGTGCATGGTGGTGGCAATCTTTGTTTCATGGTCTGCAGCAATTTTCTCACATGAAGGGTTTACAGAATTGTAAATTTCTCATCGTTTATTTCTCCAATTCAAGTGCTGTTTAAAGCAGTTTGTACAGAATGAAATGGGCTAAAGATTTGGTAATAGAGTAGTTTCCGAAAATAAATCCTTATTGGTGAAATTTCAGCATAAAATTTGAGGGTTTTTTTTCCAAAATTTGTCCATTTACAAGAGGAAATTTTTCTAGCAAGGAAAACTGTCAACATGGCATAATTTCTTTTACATATAGGCCGAAAGTACTTGTACTCACACGCCAAGATCTGGCATTTGATATCGTTTGTTAAAAAAATTTCCAAACTTTTTAAAATTTTCAAAAATTACACTTTTAAGGCTTTGATACCTCTGGTAGGGCACAAGATAAAAATCTGAAGTTCTGGTTTCTGATAGTATTTTATGGTAGTGTTATGCCCAAAAAATTTCAGGATGGAGATTTGACTACAAGCTGGGATATGGCAAGGGCAATATGTCAAATTAGTACTGCCAAACTATTGTTTTATTGTAGTCACATGTAAGTATTTATCTCAGAGTGTCATTTAAATAAATTTTTTTATTGTCTTTAAATAATAGTAACAGAAAACAAAGCCTTTTGCAAAGCTTAGCAATTCATTTAAAAAATAATTAATGCCTAAGGCCTACATTTTGTATGGTTTCAGTAATTATTGTTTTAAGTAATTTTAGTAACTAAAAGAAATCTGAATAATTTTACATAAAGAAAAGAATATTTTTATACAAGGCATGAGACAAAAACAGAATAGGGAAAAAGAAAAGCTGTTGATGTTGACATATTTGTTGAGACATGATCAAACGTGTCAAAACACATTCCTGCTTGTTGGTTTAAAAACCACAATTTCAATGCTGCTTGCCAGTCCCTGAAACTTGTTCCTACCATAAGTATATTCCTGTAAATGAAACATTTATACAATGTTACCATGCATCAGCCTCAAGTAATTTTCAGAAAGTAAATATATCTAAAGCAAAGCTCTTTCAAAGTTTATACTGCAGAAAAATGACATTGTTGCATGCAGTATGATAAGAAGTAAGTTAGGAATTATTAATGAAGTGAGACTTGAACATAGTGATTTCAAAGTTCATTTCTATGAGCCAGCAGGGTCAAGAACTTGAATTAAATTGTCAAGAGATGACAAGACTTGGTTCCTACAAATAAATTTGAGAATGATCACCCCTATAGAACAGACAACAGTAACTGGTAGAACTCATAACATCTCTCCTAAATTCTGTGAAGATATTTCTTAGATCTTTGTTGAACATATATAGTCTCTTAGTAAATTAAATATTTATTATTACACAGTTTTTAACAAACCATATTTTGTTTGTAAATATTGTAATAAAGGAGATAAATCTAATTCATTCTAAGATACTCTTAATAACATTTATTCATATCTTTTCCTCGCTACATCTCAGCTTGCAGTCAAATCTCCATCTTTAAATTGTTTGTGCATAACAGTACCATAAAATACTATCAGAAGCCATAATTTCAGATTTTTATCTCGTGCCTCACCAGAGATATCAAAACCTCAAAAGCGCGATTTTTGAAAATTTTGGAATTTTTTTAATGAAGAGAAAGCAAGTTCCAGATCTGGAACTTGGCGTGTGAGTACAAGTACTTTCAGCCTATTTGTAAAAAAAAAATTATGTCATGTTGGCAGTTTTCCTTGCTAGAAAAATTTCCTCTTGTAATAGGACAAATTTTGGAAAAAAACTTAAACTTTATGCTGAAATTTCACCAATAAGGATTTATTTTCGGAAACTACTATATTACCAGTTTTTTAGCCCATTTTATTCTCTACAAATTACATTAAACCGCACTTGAATTGGAGAAATAAATGATGAGAAAATTGCTGCAGACGATGAAACAAAGATGGCCACCATGCACGAACAAAAATTAATAAAATTAAAATAATAGTCATTTTGAACTTCCATCATGTTAGGGCTGTTGTACAAAAAATTTCAGATTTTTTAAAAATGGTCAAGCAACCAATAAATGATTTTCTGGACCACTTGAAATGGATTGACCCTACTACTTCTAGGTCTGAATGTACTTTATTAAGAATTATTGTTTCTAATAGAACAGTACATAATAATGCATACGTGATTGACATTATAGGGTGATCTCTCATTTATACATACAAATCTCTCAGTTGTACTACTTTTTCTTCTCATCCCTTGAGTCATATAAGTTAAGTGAAAGATCAGTGTATTTTCTTGCTGAATACCCACTGCAGTAGGAGAATGTTCCCAAAGTTATTTTCTGTTCTTACAAATAAACTTTCATCAACATTAGAATTGCCAAGTTTTATTGAAAGCTATTCTGGGAAAGTAATGAATTACCAGATATATCTTAAATGTAATTATTGTAATCAGCAGTATGGAGTGATTCATTCCTAATCATGATTTACAGAAGTCTACCAACAAGCTTTTGACAACTGAAGTAAATAAATCAAAAAGCAATTAGTAAATAAATTCAGAATCTCACTGAGTCGTCACCTTTTGGCAATTGTCGAATTCTTCAACCCATATTAAATTTTTCCTAAAAAATCGAATCCCCACTTCGTTGAAAAGCATCTAAAAATCTTGTGATTAAAAAATAATGCATAAGTGATGCCATTGTGCAACAGCTTATGAAATTTGGTGCATAAATAAAAATAATATCAGTTCTGAAATTTATTCACTTACATGTTAACTTATATTTTAAACTTATTTTTGCAGCCTAGTCGATGGGCCCTTGTGTGTTCATTATGTAAAGAAAAACTTGGAGCATGTATACAGTGTAGTGTAAGTATTTCATTTGTTGCTCAATATCGCTTTGTAATCAAAATTTTAGTTAACTTTACTATGGATATTTATTCTTGTGCATATTTGATATCTTCTGGTTTTGTCAAAAGATTTTTTTTTTTTTTTTGTTCTATCTTCTTTCTTCTGATCAGATATCCTTTTTTTTTTTTTTTCTACTTTTGAAATGAATAATTCAGAATTATTTTAAATATTGTTAATTAATCGTAGCATCAATTTGGAAAATTACTAGTCAGGTTGAAGATCCCTAATTTAATGCATTTAATGTACCCAATAGTACAATTAATTATATCTTTCTATTTTTAAAAAATTCCTTTGTTTTTTTACCACTAATCTTCTTCGTTTTATCCGCTATTGATTAGCATCTATGAAGTCCGGTAGCTTAGTGGTCAGTACGTTGTACTACCACAATTCGATTCTGGACTGCAGATTGTTCATTCAAACTTTCACTCCTTCAGTGTCAATAAAATGTCCCAAGCTTGCTTGGAAACTAAACATTGAGTGTCCTGCAGATGGCAGCTGTACTTACATTGTGTGGCCCCCAAAACATTCTACATACTTATTTATAAATTTAAGGATTTTTTTTCTTGGTTATTTTTATCAAAATTGATATCATCGTGTTTCATTTTTATTATAGTTTGTATGGAAAATGTATGTTAATTATGGTTGCTTAGTATTTCGATCATTTTATTTGTAAAATCTGATTAATTGATTTATTCAAAGTGTGCATATATACATATATATATATTCTGTTTATTAGGAAAAAAATTGTAAAGTTGCCTTCCATGTTACTTGTGCTTTTCAAGAAGGTTTGCAGATGAGAGCTTCTGTTAAATTAACAAATACTGATGATGATAAACTACAAGTAAGTACTGAAAATGTATGTGAAAATATTTCAATACTTTTCAAATGACTTGCATGCTAAATTTTACAAATGCTCTGCTACTGTTGTAGAACTTATAAATTTAGTTATCAATTTTGTGACATCTGTGTCATATATGCACTAATCCCAAACTATGATTTTGCGATGACATACCACTATCAATATTCTGTTGGGACGTTGTGGTGTTACATTGTATAAATCTCAGACGACATGGCATTTCACGTTGCTAAGTCTAACTTTTTTTGTTCATTTTATCATTCATCTGAATATAAACACACTTCATTTATTGATAGCTGGCTTTCCACTCTTTCTCCCCTATATCTTTATTGGGAATCAGCACCGATTGGCTAATACATGACGTCATAGAAATAGTAGGTGTGTTCACGGAAGGACAGAGGAAGAAATAAGCTTCTTTTTCTCCGTAGGTGTGGTGATCGTATTTTCGTTAATTTCTTTTACTTCCGAGTTTGGCAACACGTGCTTTTATTTTGTTGCGATCACACTTATGGCGGTTAATTCAGAGGGGGGTTTTTTTTGTTTGTTTTTTTCGCAACACCGTTCAATTTCATCTTTTGTTTTTTCAATATTTCCAGTTATATTGTTAAATTATATATTTCTCCAATTATTCAGTATTCTTATTAATGCATAGCTTAAAATTGAAATTGTTCTTTCAACATTTACATTTGGTTCTGCTTTTTTCCTTAGCAAAGGTTAAACACAAAAAAGTTCTATTAAAAATTAATAAATAATAAAATCATTTTCATATTAAATTTGCTTTATGGGACTAACTGTTAACCATGCACGATTTCCTTTGTTTATATCCCAAATGAATAACAAACTTTAGAGAATGGTAGATTATACACACGGTGCAGTGTCTCAATCTATGAACTGATTTCAGTCTTAAAAAAATTTTTGAGTGATAGAAAATTAAACTTTATATGCATAAATAGCACTTTTACTAGCAAAAAACTTTTAATCTTTCTTTTACTATACATACATATAATAATTATTGCATTATTTATACTAATATGAACATCCTGTTTGTAGATTGTGTATAATCAAAGCAAAAAAAAAAAAAAAAAAAAAAAAAAAAATCTGTCTAAAAAAATATGTTTATTTCTGCAAAATATGTCTTTTATTTTGGGAGACTAGGAATAAATGGGTTAACTTATGTTTTGTAAAATTACTTCTTTCACAAAAATAAAAATAATTCACAAAAATAGGACCCTGGAAAAAAATCCTGGACAGACCCCTGCCCACAATAGCTCTGATAAAATTCTTGACTGTCCAAAATTGCAACCAATGGTAGACAAACCAGAATCCTTCATTGTTATTAAAATTTGTAATTTTTGTTTAAATGTATTATTGTAATCTATTTTATAATTTCTTTGTCAAGATAGTGTGTTTTGTTTAATAACACATGATTTTCATAAGAAACTGTGTTAACCGTAGAAACCTTCTGTGTAAAATAAATTAAAATGCATTATATTTAGATTGTGGCAATCACAATAACAAAGTTATGTGCATTTGCAGCTATAAACTGTAAAAAAACAATAAAAAATAACACCATTATTTTATTGTAATTGCAGTAAAATTCCTCAGCATTATAAATGTGAATTTTTATTCTTAGGCACATGTAAAAGAAAAATATACAATTTCCCCGATAATGCAGAAAAATATGTAAAAAATTCAACCAAATCTCATAGCATTTAGTGAAATTCTATTTTGTATGGCATTTTTTAAAAATGGGAACTTGCCTTTTCGCTCCTAAAAACTCATTCTACAATATTTACATGATATGATGTCATTTTCTAGATTTTTACTGTCGTTTGCAACATTAAGTTTTGTTTGTAAAGAAAAACATTGCCAAAAATTTCACTATTTAAAGAAACCTTCTTGATTATGATTATTTCAGTTTTTAAACTCATAGTTCAATTGCATATCTCTTAAATTTATCATTTATTTATATTCGTTTATTTTTCTATTGATGAAATTGAAGTTTTGATTTCATTATAAATTATTAGCCAGAAACAAATACCGAACTATTTATATTATTTTAAGTACAAACGTGTCAATCTTTCATTAGCGGGCTGCATCTCAAAAAAAAAAAAAAAAAAAAAAATCATGCTTGAAAGTTATTTTATAACCAACAAGACATCAATAAATTGCGAACAGTTTTCAAACAAATTGTATTTAAGTGTAAATTTTTCATGCTATTCAACTGCATAAAAAGTTGAAATTGTGCAATTTATCACAGTTTAAAAATTTGCGAAAAAACAAAATATATAATTTCTAAAATTAGAAAAAATGTCCTGAGAAGTTTTAAAATAGTCTGTACTATATTTCCTGAAATTTTGCAAGTTTTGTGCTCTATCGCCATTCAAAATCTCCAAATTGGACGATTGCACCAGGAGAATCCAATTGTTGACAAACACATAATTCGTCTGCAGAAATGCAGATTTCTGCTATTGTTTACTTTGATTTTGACCATTTCTGAGATCAGTGCAAATTTGTATTAAAATTCATGCATGCATGGGAGTGTATAGGAGTATCTTTTTACAGTAGCATAATAATTACAAAAGTCATTATTTTCATCAATCTGTTGAGAAAAATAGTGATTTTTGTCGATTTGTCATGTAGAAATCGTGATTTTTGGTGATCGATTACGAAAAAAAAAAAAAAAAAAAAAAAAGCACTTTTTATCAATTGGTCATTAAAAAAATATTGTGAATTTTCTGTAACAGTTAGATAAATACTGTGATTTTTACTGTGCAGTTAAAAAAAAAATCTTAATTTTTGTCAATCAATAATGCAAAACCAGAGTTGGAAAAAAAAAACAACAAAAAAATAACATGTTTTTTTTTTTTTTTTTGTTTAAAACGTTTTTTTCTCATTCAACAGCACAATTTTGATTAAAGTGAACAAAAATTATTAATATAAAGAATGAAAATATTTTCAAACTAGAAGTAAGGAAGAAAAAAATTATATAATAAATACCAAACATTAATTAGCAATTTTATTTTTATTCTAAACTAAAACATTTAATTGTTAAGTTCTTTAAAAATGGCAGGGGTCTGTCCAGATTTTTCTCACAGGGTCCTGTTTTTGAGGAAATGTGAAGATTTTCTTACATTTGTGAAAATTCTAGTCATAATTTTGTGAATTTGAAATTATTGCTATATTCAGGTTCTATCCTTGAAATACAAAAAAGCTAAGTAATATGTTATTTGATGAATTCAGCTTTTTTTTACAAGTCAGATTTTATTTTTACATGATTAAATTTGTGAAAGATTCAATTTGAAGATCAGAAAACTTTGTAAAAGGTCTATTTATAAGACAAGGAATTTTGTGAAGGGTCCTGTTTTGGGATAAAATGATTTGTGAAGGGTCCTGTTTTAGGAGGAAAAGTTTTGTGAAAGGTCCTGTTTTAAGCTGAAAATTTTTATGAAGGGTCCTTTAAAGGACCTAAAATTTTCCTAAACAGATTCCTGAATTTTAACAAGTTTGGCAGCCTTATCAACACCCAAACGATTTCTGGTTTTGCTTTGCACAAAACCAAAAGTAGAGAAAACTCTTTCTAAACCAGCAGTAGAACATACAACTGTATGTAACTGTTTTATGATATTCATGGCATTTTTATCAATGTGTTTTTCAAGGCTTAACCACCACGATAAAGGTGTTATTTCCACTTTATTTGATTCTTCAATGGCAAATTTATGATTGGTAACTGCATCAAACATATGATAAGAGAATGGAGCTGACTTAGCTTTATAGTTTATAATTATTGGAATTAGTTAGTACTCAATTTTTTTTTCTCAACTATTTACTCAATATTATGTTCTCTGTATACCAACTGCTGAATTTATTCAGAAAAAAGGAGAAATAGATCTCTTACCTAGTTTCCTGAACACCCGGTAGCAGAAAGTTCGAGACGCGCGACGTGCGTCGCAGATTTATTTTGGACCTTGCAGATAAATTTGCCAACTTGAAAAAAAAAAAAAAAAGTACGAAAATTCTGACAAAAAATATTGCGAATTCGACAAATGGTCGCCGAAAAATATCAATTTCGGCAATCGTTCGCATAAAAAATCGATAATTTATAGCCAAAGGGTCGCTATAAAAACGCGAATTTCGTCAAAAGAGACCAGAAAAAAAAACATGAATCTCGTCCCAGGGATCAGGGTTGTAGAAAAAATGCAAATTTCTGTCACAGGATCGCGGAAAAAACACGGATTTCGTCAAAGGATCGCGGAAAGAATGCGAATTTAGTAAAAGGATCGCGGAAAGAACGCGAATTTAGACAAACGATTGTGGGAAAAACACAAATTTAGTCAAACGATCGCGAAAAAACGCAAAATTTATGTCAAAGGATCGCGAGCAAACGCAAATTTGTCAAAGGATTGCGGAAAGAAGGAGGAATTTCATCAGAAGATCTCGAAAAGCGTAAATTTCTGCCAAAAGATCGCTGTACAAACTTGAATTTTATCCAAAAATCCCGAAAAAACGTGGATTTCGTTCCAGGGGCGCAAAAAAAAAAAACGCAAATTTCTGTCAAAATCGCGGAAAAAATGCAAATTTCTGTAAAACGATCGCGAAAAAACGCAAATTTTTGTTAAACGATCGCGAAAAAACACAAATTTTTGTAAAAGAATCGCGAAAAAACTCAAATTTTTGTAAAACGATCACGAAAAAACGCAAATTTCTGTCAAAGGATCACGAAAAACGCAGATTACTGTCAAAGGATTGCGAAAAAAGGAAAATTTATGTCAAAAGATCGGAATTAAATTTGCGGAATTTCGTCAAAAAATCGCAAAAAGTGCAAATTTCTGCCAAAGGATCGCTGTAAAAACGCGAATTTCGTCAAAAGATCCCAGGAAAAACGTGAATTTCGTCCCAGAAGTGCCGAAAAAACGCAAATTTCTGTCACAGAATCGCAGAAAAAACACAAAGTTCGTCAAAGAATCGAGGAAAAAACACGAAGTTCGTAAAGGTTCGCGAAAAAAAGCTCATTTTTGTCAAATGATCGCGGAAAAACGGTAAATTTCGTCAAAAGATCGCGGAAAAAAACGAGGAATTTCCTCATAAGATCGCAAAAAACAGCAGATTGCGTCAAAGATCGCGAAAAAACGGCAAATTTCGTCAAAAGATCGAGATAAACGGCATATTTCGTCAAAAGATCGCAAAAAATCCCAAATTTCATAAAAAATGCGCAAGAAAAACACATAATTAGTGCCTGTAGTGGATTTTCGCTCCCCCCCCCCCCCCAATCTGTTGTAACTTTTTGGAAATTTTGCTGTGAATTTCAGAATTTTTTCTTTCTTTTTTTTTTTTACTCAGAATCACCCCTGGTATTAATCAGTAAGAACGCTGTTTATTTTAATACTCATAATGTTTGAACATAAGAAAATGTAACATGCTACTCCAGCAGACAATTTTCATCCCACTAAATTGCTGTCGCAGACACAACCATAACTTTCTGCTACTGGGCCTGAACAAGAGTATAAAAAGGATACCACCTTAAAAAAAAAAAGTAAATCCATGAAGGATATGCATGCTATTAACTTTTAATCCTAATTTTGTTATAGTTTGTGTATACATTTTGATAACGCAAAAATAACAGGGAGTCAAATTATGTATTAAAAAAAAAAAAAAAAAAAAAAAAAAAAAAAGTTGACTATTTTTCATTATTGGGGTAACACAATACATTAAAAAACAAAGTTAAAAAAAAAAAAAAAAAAAAAGATAAGGGAAATTTTCACAAGAAAAACAAAAAAAGCTATCCTACTACTAGTTAAACTGAACACTAATTGTTCTCAACTTCTGCTCATTTTAAAGAAAGCAGCAATAACCGAGATTGTGCAATCCAGATATTATGCAATCATGGTATTACACAATACTGAGCAACACAATCATAAAAAAGATGACTGCTAACTTCTTGGTTTTTAGACAGAAAAGCCACGGAAATTAAAGATAGCAGATAGTACAAAAATGAGATAGAGAAACAGAAATGCATCTTTCTAGATAGTCTTTATAAGTAATTTAACACTGAAATACTGTTAGTTTTGAAAATTAGATTATTAATATATTATAGAACTTTGGTATTATATAAAAAATCATAATTCAGATATTTAAAAAAATAAATTATGTATTTCCAATTTTAGAGGAAATAAATTTACTTTAAATACTTAATAAAATTTGAATGTCTTTTAGTATATACAGCTAATTAGAAATTTTTAATACAATTTTATTTCATAAATTTTAATTTGTGACATTATTAGCAATAATCATGTTTTAAACATTGTTTTAAATGTAATGTTTTAAACATTGTTTTAAATGTAATGTTTTAAACAGCTGTTTTAAACGAAATGTTTTAAACATAACAACCCTGCAAAACTCATGATTTTTTGACAGTTTACTCAAAAAGTACTAGTAAAATCACTTTTAAAAAAAAGTTTATACTTTTAAAACAAAAAATATATATAGTGTACTATTCAATGATTAAAAAAAGTGTTGAACACAAACGGGGAATTAGGGGCTATTTCAGTTAGTTATGATGTGAGAGGTAAATGTGTCCAGAAATTGTCCTGAAATAGTAAAAAAAGTGTGTCCTGAAATATCACCTAGAATGAGTACTACACCTGTCGCCATGATCTTAGTTTAATTCTCTTAACAAATGCAAAATCTTTTGTCTAAAATGCAAAGAAGATACAAAACGAATAAAAACTGGAATTCCTAAAATGATAGCAGCATCCTTATCTTTCCAAAGAAATGTGAAACATATTTTGAAACATCTGAAACCATGTAATGATTACGTCACGTGGAACCACAGCTGACAATCAGCTGACTTTTGCTTACTTTGTCTCCCCCTGTTGCATCAAAACAAAATACAAGAATCGGGAAGCACTTTACAGATGCAAGATCAACAACCCAAAAGTTCAATTAATTTAACAGTAGTGGACATAAAAATTTAAAACTACTAATTTAACATATACTAGCAGCCTGACGCCCGCTACGCTGGCCAGTTTTTTGAAAGAAACCTTGAATCAGACGAAATATATCTGTGAATTTGATCATGCGTTTTAAAGGAATATGGACATTTACCTAGAATGCCCAATCTATTGGTGAAAACAATATGAACGTTATTACGCTATTATATCTTTTGAGCCATACAAAATTAAGGCTGTTAAGGGCCAACTTCTTTCGTTGATCATTCAGTGTAGTATTCGTTGAAGAACGATAGAACAATATGTAATATACTGAAAGGGTTCATGAAAAATTATCAGTGCAAGTCTCATCAGAATTCGTTAATCGGACACACTGAAAAGGGTAATCGTTCATAATTTGGTTCGCCTGATTCTAAAACATTCAACCTTAATTTTATAATCAAGCAGCCTGACGACCAAGCAACACCAAGCGAATGATATATGCTTTATACTAAAACATTCACAGAAAAAATAGCTAACCGAGCAAGTTCCATCGAAATCCACTTAGCAGGATCTTTTAAACTGGAAAATGTACCGAAACATTTCATAAAAATAATCTAATTAACAGTTTAAATCCCGTGAAAATTCATTCAGCGGAACCTTAAAAAAAGCCAATCTTTCGAAATTGGGTTCATCTGATTTAGATCTTTACCCATAATTATTTAATTAAGCAACGTAGAACATTATGTTTTGTACTAACATCTTTTCTGTAAATTATCTAACTAACAATGTAAGCCCCATCAAAATCAATTCAGTAGAAGTAAATTTAAAAGCGTCCGGAATGAAATTTCTCTTTGCATTTTATATACATTGAGATAGTTAAATATAGCTATCATAAACGCGCTAACCTGATTATAGAACTCTCAGGGATGTAGGGGTAGGTATACGTCGGATCATTTCTGGATTTTTTAAAAAACTCTGCACAACTTCCATAACTATAGCATTCTAGTATATATCCTTTGTCTGTAGCGTATTATCCTCCAATTTTCTTTACTATACTACTGAGAACTTTTTCCGCATAGCTTCGAAACTAAACAATTTTGAAAGATATGATAAATATTGCAAAAATCCCTGAAACATTATCTAACTAACTGCGCAACTGTCATTAAAATCCATTCAGTAAAACTTGAAGTCTTTCCTAATAGAGTTCACCTAATTTTAGAACTCCCGTAACTATTACTAAGCAACTTGGAACGATGGTTTTTACATTAAACTTTTTATAAACCAAATTTACTATCTAATAGTGTAAGTTCTGCAAAATTATGTTCAGTAGAATCTGAGTTATAATCAATCGGAATGAAACGGGAATTTACGCTTTACATATAGTAATAGAAGACTTCGCCCGCTACGCTGGTCGGTTTCTCCAAACGAAACATTAATCAAACGAAATATATCGGTGTATTTGATCTTGTGTTTTATAGCAATAAATACATTTATCTCCAATGATCATCCGCGTTGCTGAAAGCAATATGAACGCCATTACTGTCTTATATCTTCTAATGTCTCAGACAAAATTTGGACTGTTATGAAGCAAATCTTTTAGTGGATTATTTATAATTCAATATAAAAAAGAACGGAAGAACAATATGTAGCATATTAAAATCATCCCTGTAAATTAAAAAAATGCAAATCTCATCAAAATCCGTTCAGTAAAACCTTCTAATAAGACTACTATTTCATAATCGGGTTCACCAGATAATACAAAATTCAGTTATAATTCTATAGCAAAGCAATGTAGAACAATATGTGTTATATACTAAAATCTTTCCTAAAAACAACAGTGTTAATTAACTCAGTAGAACCTTTTAAAAAGGCTAATATTTCAAAATAGGGTTCACTTATTAAAGTACTATCGCACATAATTCTATAACTGAGAAACGTAGAATAATATGTGTTATATATGAAACACTTTCTTGAAAATTTATCTAATAAAGCAAATCTTCTCAAAATCCATCGAAAAGAACTCAATTTATAAGCGGTCGGACCGAAATTGCCCTTTTTATTTTATATTTGAAGTTGATAGTTAAATATATCTTTCATAATCAAGTTAACGTGATTGCAGAATTTTCAGGAATATAGCATAGACTATACGCCGCAGACCTTCTGGATTTTTTTAGAAACTCTGCACTATCTTATCAAAATATTATAAAGAATACGAATAAAATGCAAATTTCCGTTTTAAATATCTGGTAGAAGATGATGATACGATTTTCTGTAATAGAATTCATCATGAAGTTTTCGCTTTATACATAAACGATGCTTTCAACATTGAAATTAATACACCGATTGAAGAAGTATCCGATTACGGAAGATTAACCAGGAATTCCATGGACAACTACCCAAAGAAAGGTGAATATATGGCTTTTGTGATACTTTTATGTTAGCCGGGCGCAAGTTATAAATCAACATTGTTTCCATATCTAATTCTTATTTTATTATTTTCCTTCAAAATAAAAACATTTCACTCATTTCATTTATAATACATGCTTTACACTAATGTAATTGAAAAAGATGAAAAGTAAAACAATAGGAAATAATGCCATAATTTAAAACAAAGAATTATTTTTAATTTACATACGCCAAATTTAACTACTGCTATTGGCAATTTTAAAAATGCTAATGGCGATATTTACATGCGGATACGGCTGACATAAAAGTACCCATTTTTTCTTCTTATCCGAGAGAAAGTGATAAATCGCGATGTATTATTTCAATTTTAATTTCTTCCATTGAAAACAGTAATACTTACGCATTATTCGGACCATGAGATAGATCGCCAAAAATGGTTGACAATTGCAAATCTTGTTTATCGTTTGCCAATTACGTTCAAAAAAATAATTTAACATTCTTAAATACATACCCTTGTTAAAAATGGCAAATTGTTTTAAGTAAATAAATAAATACAATATATAACATAAACTACATACTATAAACTATAATTTAAAAAAATATATAATAATAAAATTAATTTAAAACTATACTAAATAAACTATCAAATGGACAAAAAAATAAGGGTTGCTGTAATTAATGTAATTGCCATATTTGGCGCAGTTGTATCTGACATGGCCCGGATGTAAATACCACAAAATTTTGAAAATCGTACAAACATTGCTTTTATTTTTATATATTTTCGTTTTATAATGTTAATTTCTAAGTGTATCGCTTCCTTGTATTTTAAATAAAATCAATGCATTTTTTTCTTTTTTTCCAAGATGTTTGTATTTATTTATTTTTTTTTCAAACTCATATAGCCGTTTTAATTTCTTAACCAAAAGAATTAACAAAAAGATTTAATTTGAATTTCTTCCGTTGCTACAGCAACGGATATACAATATGAATGAATATGGATGAATTATCACTTGTAATGTTCGTTATTTCGAAGTTTTGGCGCCAAAGACATTGCCAAATTAGAAAAATATGAAATATCACACGAACTATTGGACTTAAAAGAGTTTGGTTAGTACCATTCGATTCAGCTTACAAAAATACACCAAAATATGTTATCAGTTGAAAAATAACTATAAAATCAGATTTTTAAGGAATTTTTTAAAAGTTCGTTCTGTTTTTTATTTACCTTGGGGGTGGAATTTTAGAAAATCCTTTCTTAGCGGCACTCAATGTCATAAGAAGTATTTTTACCCCAAGTTTCAAGATTTTAGGTTCAGTAGTTTGGGCTGCGCGTTGATTAATACAAAATCCAGACTTTCTTTTATATATATAGATGATTGAAACCCCGGTAGCAGAAAGTTCGAGACGGGAGACAGGCGTCGCAGATTTTCTTTTCTCTTTTGCCGATTCTTTTTCATCTAACTTTTATTTTGCTTCGTATTATGTTTAGCTCTTTATTACTTAATACAAAAAGTTAAGACTATTATTAATAAAAATTTATAAAATGCCTAAAAACGCTACAGGTAAGTAATTGTTTGATTAATTAACGCTTCATTTATAAAAATATTTTACCTGCAGATTATTTTTTGCCCCTGAATTATCTGTCGCAGACACTTGGAGAAATTTCTGCTACTGGGATTGAAACTGGAAATATTAAACAATCACCTAATAGATTAATGTAAATTGCAGTTTAGCAGTGCATCACCTTACTACTAATAATGTTTGGAATCGATGCATATAAGACACGCATGTCTTGGAAATATTTTATATTGAGCAGTATTTCATCACAAATGGTTAAGGCAGTTTTCTCTCAAATCCCCTGCTCAACAGTGTAAAACTTTGCCACATTTTCTGACTCATTTTTAAACATAATGACATAAAATTGGCAGGCCTGACTATTGAAGCGATTTTAAATCGAAATGAGTTTCCCATTTTTTAAATAAACAAATTACTTACCAAGTTGGTTATAAGTAATTTGGTCAAGTGACGACCAGTTTTTTCTCCTCTTTTACTGTATTGCATTCGGAATATCTGTTCAAAATGCCCACTATGACAGTATTTTCTGAAAGATCTTCTACCTTTACAAAAAAAAAAAAAAAAAAAAAAGTCTTTCAATTACATAGTTTTTAAATAAAAGCACCTGCCAAATTTCATGCATTTCTGAACAAAAGTAAATTAAAAAAATGTGTCTGAAAGTACCTCAGTTGGATTTGAGAACAAACAGCCTTAATACTAACGTTCTTAGTCTTATTCAAAGTAGGAAAATTAATTTTAATCAAAAGGTGTGATAAAAGTACAGGGCTAAATCTTTAAATAATACAATCCCGGGACTTTTGTATGACACATTGTGCACATTTAAGTTTAGTGTACTTCAATTTTTGCTTTGTAGATACTGCAACAAAAGAATTTGTTTAATTTAATTTAATTAATTTTTTCTGTTAATATTTATAAGCAAATTTTTATTGTAATATTATCAAAATGTTGAAAAACTCTAAGCATATTTTCATAAGTTATTGCATAAAAGGGGGAAAAATGAGATTTTGATTAAATATTTCTTCCCTGTCTGTTACTTTAAACCATCCTTCTGGCAGTATCAAAGTCGTGTTTGTGTAGAACTTACTTACTACTAGTGCCATAATTGCATAATAATTATCAAGCAGATGTTTGTTGTATTCTTACTTTTCAATAGTAATTGACCTGAATGCAATATAAATATTTTTCACATCCTGATTTATTTATTTATTTTGTGAAAAACAATCATTGCAAATCTTTGATAAAATTGTTAAAATGTCTCACCAAGCTGTGAAATGTTATAGCATGCAAAATTAAAAATATAAAACAGTGATTTATAATTCAATTTGTATCAGATATGACAATATCATGTCAATGTATTGTGTAATCTAAAAATTATGATTCTGAATACTTTGATCAATTGCACATACATACATAACATAACATCTGCCAACCATCTGGAGCACTGTGCCAGTTACACCATATTTTGAATCAGAAATTTTACTTAATGAAATCAAATATGTACCACATAAAAACAAGGCATATTTTATTAAATAAATTTTCTGTCTTAAACATGTTTGACTTTTCCAAGTTTACCCAGTGCTTTGGATGATTGGCATCTTTGATAATACAAAAATAAATAATTTAATCCACCAACATTAAAAAAAAAAAAAAATAATAATAATAATAATAATAATAATAATTTCATTTTTGAGCATTTCAATTTCTAGATATAAGTAATTAATTCACCATTCTCTATGCCGACGAGCTCATTACTGATGCAACATTTCTTGAATGACCTAATGTTATTTTCTGTCAGTATAGACTCCATACATTTTTCATCTATTGCACAACTTGTGTAATATTGTGCTTGTTTAGATTTCTACCTTCGATTTCAGATGGCAACCTTGAGTTGATCCAGTTGGCCAAATAATATCAACAGTTTAAGTGGCAGACATCTTGAAGCGATGGTGTGAACCTCACAGGGATGACAGCAAAATTTGGTTTAGTTTTTTTGCATGACTTTTCTCATTGAACAACTAACTGTGATGAGTAGCAAATGAATCCTGCAAAAGCTAAGGTTTTTTTCAAAATTGCACCGCGCCTTTTGTATCGGATTTTTCTTTTAATCAGTCCTTAAAATAGACTGGCATTTAAACTTTTTTGTGGACACAAATGATAACCACAATATTTAAGTTCAGCATTTTTTGGAAGAATGTTTTGTTAAATAATTGTTCCTGAAGGCAAAGATAAATTTTAGCAGAGTCGAAAGTTGAAATACTCGGACATTAAAAAACAAATTATTACACATTATCTCAATATATATACTATATCGTATGTAATATCTTAATATAAGGATTCTTAAATATTTTACTTATATTTTGAATAGTTACATTGAGGGATAGATTCATTTAAAATTTAGGGTTTTCTAATTCTTGCATATATGTCCGACTCCCTTCCCCTCCCCTCTCCTTTCTACCTTGTTTTTTTTTTTTTTTTCCTTTCATTTCTCAACATAACTGAGTGTATGAAAATATAATATAACTAGGACTTCCTTCAGATGGATTAGTCTGAGTGTTCTTGCCGAGAAAAAAAGATTTAATGAAAACTACTGACTAGTAATAAAAATGAAATGCTATCTTTAATGAATTATATAATGTCAGAAATTCAAATTATGAAAATGAGCAAATTGAATTGTAGAATTATAAAATACTATATATAAATTCATATACACTCTTAAAAAAATTATTTGAAGCAAAGCATGCAAGACAGCCATGAATGGGTATAAAATTGGAAGTACACATACATTAAAGATAATACAAAAATAAAACATAAAAATATCGTACATCGGAATCTCTTTGAAATAATGTCAAGAAGATAAACACTCGCTCTCCTACTTGAATACGTGTAAATGACAAAAAAAAAAAAAAAAACTTTGAAGAGAATGAAGTATTTTTATGTGGAGGGTGGTCCCCTTGAACAGTTGAGATTGATGAACATCTGTTTTCCTTGGATGTGATAGGGTTTTTTATAAGAGATTAGCGAGTTCTTTCTTCAAATAGTGCTATATCAAAATCCCTAACAGGGGCCATTCAAATATTACGTAAGCACCTAAGGGGGGGGGGGGGGTAGCAATTTGCTTATTTTTGCTGACAAGGGGGGAGGGGTGCTTTGAATGATGCTTACGTAAGACATTTTCAGAATCTCTTAACTTGTAAAAAGAAAAAAAAAATTATAAAATTTCAAATTGAAAAAAAAGAAATGGCAAAAGAATATTAAACTTGAAGTTCTGATGTCAGCTATTTTGACTGCACAAGGAAACCATAAACGATCTCTTTTATCTAGAGGTGACTGTTCATGTTTGATGCATGAGGGCTTATTATCTCTGAGAACTTACTACTATTTCCAATTGTGAGAATAGAATAGAATTGAATGGACCGATGCAATATGTTGTATTGTGACAGTATGAGTTTTGCGTGAAAGCTTCCAAAACGTAAATAAAATTCCATCATTTTTGTTTCCACCCCTCCTCTGTCAAGTGGTTGAACCCCATAACCATAGTGACCGACTGATCTACTGTCTGGTGTCTCGTGAGTTTGAAGACCTCTCAGTACTGTAGTGTAGTGGTGTTTAAAATAAATAAAATCAGAAATATGTCTTAATTTCGAGAAATCTTGTATAAAAAACTTTTTGAAAGTTTCAAAAGTGTGCATCAGATAAACCTTTGAAGGATATCCAATGTAAAACTAATGATGTGTGGTGGCAGTACAAAAAGTCTTCTAAAACTGACAAAGAGTTAGACGTATTTGTGCTAAAAAGAATTGAGGGCGAACTGCATAAGGCAACCAAAAAGAAATCAGTCTTTCTTGATTATTTTATAAAGGTAATTATAATCAATTTATTCTTAAAATTTTAAATATATTTTATCATAACTTTAAGTTTACATAATTACTTGTAAAAATTGGGAAAAAGAGAGATAAGATAAAATGACCGTGTAGCCTTGGCGAAATATGGTCAGTATGGGAATAAATAAAGATCAAAGAAACGTCAAAAAATGAGTTATTACTTTTTAAATATGGCATAGCCAAGCTAAACCTTATTTTTTTCTTTTCAAATAACTCAAAAATTAATGCATCCATGGTGGAAAAAAAATTAAAAATATGTTAGTTTTGTAGCAGATAATCTTCTAACTGTTTTTAAATTTTGAACCTCACTAAAAATGAAATATAATCCAATTGAACTGAAACCAATGTATCTCAAATTCAAAAACAGATAAATAAGGTTTCCAGTGATCTAAAAAATAAAAAATAAAACAATCCTTAAAAAGGAAACGACAAAATGCTGAATACCAAAGAAAACATCGAACCAACAAACGAAAAAGATTGCCATGAGAAATCCAGACATTTAAAAAAAAAAATAGCTTTGAGGGAATTAGTAGGAAGACCAAGTTTAAACAACCATTATTGCTTAAGGCAATAGCAGACATAACTATTATTGGAAGCGCTGCAGATACAAAAAGAAGAAGCGAGTCCGAAGTGTCAAAACTCTCGATGACTTGACAGCAGAACTGAAATAGGTTGGTTTTGCAATAAGCAGGAGTAGAACATTCGTTTGCTTCCAAAAAATTCCTCAACCATCGAGGGTCGAAGACATGTCACCACAGTGATGATAAAACTTTCTTGGGTTCTGGCTGATTATCACCGATCTCACATTGATACCCAATTTGCAGTAACACCCATCCACTATTTAGAAACTTTATCTTCAATTCTTGGACCCATGCAAGTGTTTCTTCTTTCACAGGATGACAAAGCGCTTGTACCTTTGGGAATTACAGCAGCCAATAGACAGGCTCCGATACTGATGCATATGGAGTATCGCGTATCCTTAGGCGACCACGACTGGGTCATCGCTGAACGCCACAAACTTATCCCATGTGTTTAAGCTGGTATTGTAATTGCTCCTGGCATGGCAGGTCAAAGTAAAGCCATAGGTTATTCTGGTCCAACGTTTATAGCTATAAGAAGTGGGAAACACAGTTCTTCCACAGCAAATACTCATGTTCAGGATTTTGAAACTCTATTAATACTCAAAGACTTTGAAAAATTAATGAAAACAGAAGAGGGTTTCATCAAACCTGTAATCATAGTTACGGTTGATGGAGGTCCAGACGAGAATCCCGCTACCAGAAAGTTATATCGTTTGCTATTAACCATTTCAAAAAGCATGATTTGGATGGAATTTTCATAGCATGCAATGCTTCTGGAAGAAGTGCTTATAATTGAGTAGAAAGGCGAATGACACCACTCAGTCGAGAACTGTCTTGTCTTATACACCCTCATGACCATTATGGTTCCTATCTCGATGAGAACGGTCACACTATTGATGAAGAAATGAAGCAAAATAACTTTGCACATGCTAGTAAAACTCTCGCAGATAACTGGAACTCATTAAACATTTACAGTTATCCTGTTACTGCCACATATGTTGATTCAGGTGAACCAGGTTCTCTTGGTTCTGGCGTGGATTGGTATTCGAAGCTCGTACAAGAAAGTCAATACTTGCTGCAAATTGTAAAATACGAAGAAAAGAATTGTTGCTCACCTGCACGTAGTGGATTATTTCGTATATTAAAAGGATGATTCATTCCTCCTCCAATTAAAATGATACAATTGCCACATGACATCATTACAAGTGAGCAGGGGGAATTTATAGATTTAAGTCTCCGCCAGGCCTTAAATCTGAATATTACAGCAAAGGGATTTGTAAAGATGCTGTATGATTATTTTTGCCCTTCCATAAAGTTGCAATTATCCGCAAGAACTTGTGAAAGTTGTGGCCAATATCATGCATCTCAGAAGTCAGCAAACAGACACAAAAAAATTCAATAGAGTGAAAAAAGCGAGAAGGCCTGCCTTATACGACCATTGAGAATTGCTGCTCGTCGAGCAAATGAACTTATGTGCTTCGTAAAATTCGTGGAAGATATGGAAGATGTTGAGTGGATCAATGAAGATGAAGTTGATCAAGATTGCATGCGAAAAGTAAGCGATGAAGATAAGTAAAACTGGAAACTAATATCATAACAGATATGGAAAAATAGCTTGAGCAGCCGTGGTCAGCATCGGAATAGATATTGGCATGTTCAAATTTAAATTTTTCAAATGGCTAAGTTCTTCTAAAATTGTGATCTAAGAAATTTTCTTAAATAGAATTGCGAGGAAATAAAACAAGCGTTTTTTAATTATTTTTTTAAGTCGAGTAGAGTTTTTTAATTTGTATTGTGTCCCTTTTTTAGGTGTGTGTGTGTGTGTGGGGGGGGGGGGGTTGCAATTTGCTTACGTAAATATTAAGGGGGGGGTTGCGATTTGCTTATTTTTGCTGACAAGGGGGGAGGGGGATCAAAAATTGTCAAAAACATGCTTACGTAATATTTGAACAGCCCCACAGTCAACAGAAGCATGCAATGTGTCGGCCGAGCATGTTACAGCCATGCTCAATCAGATTAAACTGAGGAGAGCATGCTGGCCACTATATACACTACAACATTTTCTTTTCAAACATATTCTCCACAAGTTGAGCTGTATGACATACACTATGACGCAAAAGTTTAGACAATGACGTCATTCAGCTTTAAAATGTAGAATTATGACGTCAGAATTACAAAAACCTGTAAATATATTCAAAAACTGATTTAAAATGCTATGTACAAAAGACAGTCGTTTTATTTGCTATAATACTAATTTTTTTTCATAAAAATTCAAATGTGCTTGTCGCAAAAGTTTAGACACTATTCTAAATTTCTTTGAATATTCGCTGGCATATGCAAATTTAGAATCGATGATGTCACAAATTTGGAGTACTTAAGTTCTGCAAACGATTGCGCTTCATAGTCGACATGCCGAGAGCTAAAGAAATTCAAGTGAATGAGGTTTCAAGGATTTGGCAGTTGAAAGGTGAAGGGAAGAGCGTTTCTGAAATTTCTGCTATTATTAATAGGTCAAAAAAATCTATTTATCGAGTTTTATCGAGTGGTTCCGAATATAAAGCAAAATGTCGGTCTGGGAGGCCACGTGTGACAAATGTACGAGAGGATCGCCTGATACAAAGACTAGCGAGTACTCAACAAATGAGCGTACGTGGAGTTCAAAGCTCATCGGGACTCTCTGTATCAAAGGATACGATTCGTAGACGAATTTTGGAAAAAGGAACAATCGTTTATAGCAAAATGCAGAAGAAACCAGCTCTGAAACAACATCATAAGTTACAAAGACTTATGTGGGCTCGAAAGCATATGTCATATGGAAAGAAATGGCAGTCAGTCATATTTAGCGATGAAAAAAAGTGGAATCTGGATGGTCCAGATGGTTGTTTATCGTATTGGCATGACTTGCGGAAGGAACCTCGACGTTTTTTTAGTCGCAGACAAGGAGGGGGCTCGGTGATGGTTTGGGCAGCCTTTTGCTATAATGGACAAGTATCTCTGACCTTCACCAGTGGTCGTCAAACTTCACAGCATTATACACAGACATTAGAAGAAAACCTACTGCCATTTGCTGAGCTTCTAGGGGGTCCTCAGTGAGAATTTCAGCAAGACAATGCTTCAATTCACACTGTAAAACATTCAAAATCTTGGTTTAATTCCCATAATATAAGAGTTCTCGACTGGACAGCATGTAGCCCAGATCTTAACCCTATAGAAAACCTTTGGAGCATCATGTGTCGCAAAGTTTATAGCAACGCTAGACAATACTCTTCTGAAAAGGAACTTAAGACATCTATTGAGAATGCATGGTACGATATCGATCCACAAACTATGCAAGATTTAGTTTCTTCCATGCAATCTCGTGTATATGACGTAATACATAAGCATGGATGCGCAACCAGGTTTTAAAAATTGTTTATTTCGATTTTATTTAATTTGTGTCTAAACTTTTGAGACAGCAGTTTATTTTTGTTACCATTTAATTTATTGCAATATGCACAATTCCACTTTTCTTTGTTATAAATATTGTTTATATGTACAGCACATTAATTTCAAGCAGTGATTTGAAAAGTGAATAAATATTTTTCAAAGTATGTAAGAATTTCTTCATTGTCTAAACTTTTGCGTCATAGTGTATTAATATGCATTAAAAGAAAAAAATCTGCAATGGCTGCTGTGCAAGGTGTGGCATGAGATCTAACTATCTCGTCTGCATATCTTTGAGCTGTCAAAGTGTCATTTCAAGTAATTTACAGATCCATGCATATTTTTTCAGCAAATCATACTAGCTAAAATGTGGCAATATGAACCTGATTACGGAAACTTTCCCTGAATAAATTATTATGTATACAATCTGCTAATGAAAATTGTAAAAATGACCTTAAGTGACCTCTAATGATACTTTCCTGTGTTAGGGGCCTTGGCAAGATAGAGGAAAGCCTAGAGAAGAAACACTTTCACAAGTACTTTCGGGCAACCTATTCATTGTTTCATACACACATTTCATTATTTACACAATTTATTCAATATTAGCTAAGTAGCCCATTGTGTTGCATTTAAATCGTATGAGGTCTTTTGATTTTTTGGTGAAAAAAATCTAGTATAATTTAACATTTAAAGTTTCTAGCCCTAACAATTCCAAATAAATGGTAATTTTGAACGTTTTCCCATCATTTCATAGTTTTAAACTTTGAGTTTGTTAGAAACCATTGTAAGAGATCATTTACATCTTAAAAGTAAGTTTTTGTTCCTGCACCCTTTTACATTTAAAAGTTTTTAGAAATTATTCTATTGCGACTATTTGCATTTTAAGAGTAACAGCCATGCAAGTTTTCATGTTTATATCTCTGACAATTCCATGTACTTTCTTATTTAAAACATCTTTAAAATGTTTTACGCTTTATTTAGCCTTCTAAATTTAAAATTTTTAGAATTCATTCTATAATGAGCTTTTACATCTTGTAAGTAACTGCCATGTCAAATTTCAAGTTTCTAGCCACAACAGTATCACAGAAATTGCAGTTTAGATAATTTTTTTTATCATGCACTTTTCTTAATTTCAGTTTTTAAAAAAATTGATCTGTGCATGCATTTACATCTTAAAAGTAACAGCCGTGTGAAATTTCAAATTTCTATTCATAATAATCCAAATTAAATCCCGATTAAGATTTAGAACTTTTCACTTTTATTTCTCACTTTCAAATTTTGAACCTTTTAGAAATGGTTCATAACGATAGTATTTACATCTTAAAAGTAACCACCACTTCAAATTTCTGGCTCCAACAATATCACAGAAATTGCAATTTTAGAACTTTGCTCCTGTACCCCTTGGAGGATGCTCTACTTTGTTAGAGCAGAGATGGTGACTAACATTTACCACCATAATTAGTAAATTAGATCTCAGCTCTGTAATCTCTGTTTAAATTACGTAGATAATTTCTAAATAAATCAATTTAAATATCGAGAATTATTTTTAATGATTTTCATTTAGTTTCAAATAAAATATAAACTCACATTTTAACAATAACGATTTGAGTTACATTTATTAGTAAACACAGTCTCTATTAATAAAGTTTAGGTTAATGATCTTTCCAAATTTTATCCTTGAAAACCTTATTTTTTATTCCAATTCCAAATACCCCTCATATTTCATACAAGCTGGTAAAACATTTTCTCCATAAAAAAAAATTGCTTGCAAAGCTCTTATTTTTATTTTGGAAAATAACCATGTATGTATATTTCATTCTTTAAGAGAAAAAAATGCCTTATTTTTGTAGTAAGTATAATAAATGTTAGTATTTTTGTATTACTTCTAGGAAAACATTTTTCTGCTTCTTATCTCTGATACTTAATGTTGGAAGAAAATGTGCACTAAACACACACATATATAATTTGTAATGAATGCTTTTGTAGAATATTTTCTTGTATGTTTTTTAATTATTTAATATATTTATTCATTAGGCGTTCTGTCAGAAACACAGTAAAAAATTGCGTGGTTGCTTTTCTGATTCAAGTGAAGATGAAAATCTGTTTAGTGTTAATAAAAAAGAAACTCTTACCAGTGAAGAAAGAGCTAACATTCGGCAACAAAAGTATGCTTTTCTTGTGGTTGTTGTTTACATTTATCAATAATTTTATGTTTCTAAAAAAATGTGCAAGTTTTTGCCATCTCTTAACTTCTACGAACTTTTGTTCATTTTTATGATATTTAATATATTTGCTATAAATTATAAGAAAGTAAAATTAATTAAGTTATTAAAACATACATAGGTATATAAAAAGTAGGGAAGGATTGTACTTTGTGCCGATATATTAAGAAAAAGAAACAACGTATAAAGGCACAAATAAAATATGTTTGAAAGCAAAAAGCATACAGCTGTTTCAAATCCTCTAAGGTTTCCTCATCAGTGCTTAAAATAAAAGTTAAATTAAAACTAAAACATTGTGTAAAAAAAGGGTGGGGGGTGGACAGATAGTCAAAAAAGACGTACCTTTCAGCTCTACTGCCAACGGTGAAAAAAAAACCCGTTTTTTTTTTCACCGTTGGCATTAGAGCTGAAAGGTACGCCTTTTCTGACTCTCTGTCCACCCCCCCCCCCTTTTTTTACACAATGTTTTAGTTTTAATTTAACTTTTATTTTAAGCACTGATGAGGAAACCTTAGAGGTTTTGAAACAGCTGTATGCTTTTTGCTTTTAAACATATTTTATTTGTGCCTTTATACGTTGTTTCTTTTTCTTAATACATAGGTATTGAATATTTTGACACCCATTAAATATTTTTACTTTCTGTGCAGAGTGAGCCATTTTAAAATATCTCCTGAATCAGATTTGTGCAATATACATGGTTGTGCCATAGTTTCTGATTTCAAATTAATTATTCGACTAATTATACAGGGTGTTTCTAAATTAATATCAGGGTTTTAACACTTGGTAGCAATTATTACATAAAACTTAAAATTATAATTAATACATAAAATGAAAGAGCAACTCAAACAGTTTTACCTACAAGCTTAGAAGTGTTCATTGAGAGCACCTTTCGTCACATGGCACACATCATGTTGATAGCTCAGTTCTTCCCAAACTTTGATTAATGTTTGTGGGGTTATTGTTGCAACAGCTGCATTGGTCAGCTAGTAGTTGAGGCACATACACACAATCCTTTATCTCCACAGGTAGAAACCACATGGCGTCAGATCGGGTGAGCATCTGAACAGAACTTCTTTGCTAATCAATGTTTGGGAAGAACTGAGCTATCGACTTGATGTGTACCGTGTGACGAAAGGTGCTCACATTGAACACTTGTAAGCTTGTAGGTAAAACTGTTTGAGTTGCTCTTTCATTTTATGTATTAATTATAATTTTATGTTTTATGTAATAAATACTACCAAGTGTTAAAACCCTGATATTCATTTAAAAATACCCCTTATTAAGAATCAGATCCAGTCAAGATAAAAGATTTTTCAGAGTTTGAAAGGAGTCAGTTTATGAGAGTCAGCTGAAAACAATAATTCTGCACTCTAATCAAAATACCCCATATCTGATTGCTTGCATTTCAAATGTTAGATACTGGCATCAACTTATGTCATACATCTGGTTATGTATCAAGCAATGCACATGTCTAACTGGTACTGCATGGGACTTTTTTTTAAATATTCTTAAATCAATCTATAGGAAGTATTCTGGATAACAGATTAACTGATAAAGGGTTCTATACTGTACTATTATTTTAAACTTAGTGTTTTCGTATGTAAAAGTTCAAGTTTTTTTTGTTTTCATATTCATATAATTCACAAATATTTAACAGGATTCAAGCTAAAGAAGCTGAGTTTTACAACTATGTAAATATTGATGAAGTTGCCGAAATGTTTGAAATTGATAAATCAGACATCGAGATTATATTTAATTACTGGAAGCTTAAGAGAAGGGTAAGTTATTTCTAAGCAAATTTATTTTCATTTTTCGGTTTTAGGAAAGTATTGTCATATATGTTCCTAAATCTGTCGAGTTAATTTAAAAACTTATACTATTCAAATCTGAGAATGGTGCGTGTTTAAGTGTCAGTTGTTCAATGCAGAAAAATCCTGGGAAGTCATTCCACCGATTCGCTAAGGAATCTGACCATAATAGCCACAATATTAATTAAAAACCCTCATAAAATTTTTAACTACTAGCCTCAGGGGCCTAGCCGATCACATTTGCCAATTTGCGGGTAATCTTTTGTTCTTGCAGACAAAGGGGAAAATGTTCCTTTTATCTTTTCTGTTTGCATTTTTAAACTGTCGCAGCTGCTTCCATATGGGGGAGGGTGGTACTTATTTGGGATGCTTTTTTGGTTGTAGTTGTATCTTCAACCCTCTAAGTGATTTGCCCATATTTTTCCATGTCCTCCAAAACAATTAAAATGGGGCTGTAGACAAAAATATTTTAAACAGAATTGTAAGAAAATTTAAATTAGCATTAGTTTTACGAACATTTTTATGAAAATGCAGGAAAGCCCTCAAATGTTTAGAGGATTAAAAAAAAGTATAATATTTACTAGAAAAGAAAAAAAAATATTATTTCATGTTGTTGGTTTTTTTTTTTTTTTTTTTTTTTTTTCTGCAGTAAACTGCCACTTCCATTTCCGGGTTGGATATTAAAAAAAAAAAAAAAAAAAAAAAAAAATATCCACTTATTCTGGGTGGTATTTTTCTGGTTGTAACAGTATCCTTTGTTTAAGGCTCCTGTCCCTGCCAGCGAAGGCACTTACGAGCTAATGCTAATCCTATGGGGAGGGATTTTTCTAATATCTCGTTTGCATTTCAACATTTTTAAATATTTTTTTCTTTCATTGAATAGCCGAGATCTGTCTGTACATTGCACCTTTTTTACTTTTTCGATTTTAGTTGCAGATATTTTTTAGAATGACACTTTCATTTTCAGAACCGGTTTTGAAAGTAAAAATAACTTTATAAAAAATATCTGCGACCGAAATCGAAAAAGTAAAAAAAGGTGCGATGTAGAGACAGACCTCGGCTATCCAAATCAAAAAATATTATTTAAAAATGTCGAAATGCAAACGAGATA
Source organism: Maratus speciosus (assembly GCA_963932465.1). Taxonomy (NCBI): domain Eukaryota; kingdom Metazoa; phylum Arthropoda; class Arachnida; order Araneae; family Salticidae; genus Maratus; species Maratus speciosus. The sequence goes on from OZ010793.1 coordinate 208,399,188, forward strand.
TTAGATAAATCCTTCCCCATAGGATTAGCATAAGCTTGTGGGTGTCTTTGCTGGCAGGGACAGGAGCCTTAAAAAAAAGTATTGAAAAGTAAAAATTATTTTTGTGAAAATAATATTTTGTAATGAAACAAACCAAGCATTTATTAATAGTAACTTCTTTAAAGTGCTTCTACTAAAATTTTCCTTTCTAGTGAATTTGTGTTGTTTGCAAATTACACATTTTAAAACCTATCAAAATAAAAATATTTAATAAAGAGCATGTTTTATTAAATAGATTTTTTGTGAAGGGGCCTTAAATAGGCCCAAATTTTGCCTGGATCAACCGATGAGTGTTAATATTTATTATTAAAAAAAAAAAAAAAAAAATCAATGTTTAATTCATGTTTTTTGTTTATCCTGCACTTTGAAACTGCCATCCCATGTGTCATTGGCGAGTTTTCCTGTGCCATATTTTTTCATTTCTACGCATGCATGGTTATTTGTATGCTTTTTTTGCATTTTAAGAGAGAAGGCAGAAATGAGCACATCTGCACATGTGTCAGAATTTTAGTTTCTTTCCCCCTTTGGTATTTTAAAAGAAGACCAGAGATTGATTGGAAAATTTCTTTTCTTTTTCTGTAGCTCTCATTACAAAAAGTAAGAAGCTATCTACTGCAGGTTGCCCGCAGGAAAGCAATTCCAGAAAATTTTACTGTATTTTCATTGATCATGACCCCCCCCCCCCTTACCATCTTCTGTTTCAAATGTTAATTTATATATATATGTGTGTGTGTGTGTGTATTAAGATTGATTAATAACACAACGAAGGTCACGCTTGAACATTTAATGGGACATGAACAGTGGTGTAGTCGTAAGAAAAACAGAGGGTATACGTTCTAAGCAGAGGGTATACGCTCAAGGCAGAGGGTATACCCTAGTGTATCTATACTATAGCTTTCTTGAGAAACAGAGGGTATACGGTGTTCCTTAAAAAAATCCAGAGGGTATACGGCGTATACCCCCTTATACCCTCCACTACATCCCTGGACATGAAGTACACGAAAATAATAATTGAATACATAACATCAACATATGATCACTATAAATCAGAATGGCCTTTTGCCTATTCAATAAATATCATAAAAAAGAGCATAGTTATGCTTCTCATTTCTAAAACTAAACATTGCAGCTTTTTAAGCTTTGCCTTCCACAATTTACCAACTGATTGCCGCTTGGATTATTCCACTGCTCATCTCATTTCATTCTCGTGGATTGTGACTTACACAGGTTTGTGAATTTGTTACAGCCCATGGACTGTTACATTTCATTGAGTTGATACTTTTTATTTAGACGTTGCTGTTCATTCTCACATACATATTTTGTCATCTAGTAGCATTCATATTTATGAATTGTTTCAGCTATGACTGAGCATGTGTACTTAAGATCAGGACCAAGTTTGTTGGTCAGCTTCATTTGCCATCTTGTTTCAAAATGGCAGCTATTTAAAGATTTCAAATTCAAAACGATCTATAGAAACATTAGAAATCCAAAAACTTTTTCCCCTAAGTCGTCAGTGTTAGTACAAGGATTCCAGAGCATTTTTTGTTTCGCCTCTTATTTTAAAAAATTGGTAAGATGTAGCAGTTGGAACTTCTAGGATTGCTGACATTTCAAAACAGATTAAAAATAAGTGATTCTTCCATAAACTGGTTTAATTTAAGAGCTTTATTGAATGTGGTTTTGAAATTTTCTTTCATTATTGTATTGTAATGATTGTTACAATTCCCAAGCACTTAAAACTTAAAACTACATAGTCATATCTGCCAACGTCAAATTCTCGCCAAGCTTGACAATATTTGGTAGAATATTACTAAATTTGGCAATTTAAATTAACCCAACTTGGGAATATCGGACTGATTTTTAAAAGGTCCCATTCAAATTCAATATTAACAAACACTGGTAATCTTATACAATTGAGTTCCATGCATTTTAGCTTTGTGTGTGTTTAAGCAAAATTAGCTGAATTCTTAAAAATGAGGAAAAATGAAGCTACCTTTTCCTTCTGCTACAGGCTGGAAGGACTTTTTTTTTTTTGCCCGAGTTAAAAATGTGATATTTTACTAAATAAGCAGGCAATTGACAAATTTCAATGCTTTTTAAAAGATATATCATTTCATGTTTTAAGAGAATTGTTCTTTGGAACATAATCAAATTGCAAAAATTGTTAATTTTTATTCAGTGAGTGAATAGAGCAAGAGACTACGTTTTTTCTTGTCTTTTTTTTTTTCTTTTTCCATCTTCAACACCTGGAGGTATCCTTTTGCATTTTAAAAGAGGGATGGATGATTTTTTTACTTTCTTCTATTTTTACAAGAAGAAAGTATTGGATTCATGATAATTTTCGAATTTCGGTTTTCGACGGATTGACACGTTAGGGGTCAGAGAGCCCGAAAAACGTGTTTTTACAAAATGCCTGTCTGTAAGTCTGTGGTTCTGTGAATCTGTCTGTGTGTGACACAAATTTTGTTTGCGTTCTACTCAAGAACTCATGCACGGAATTTAATAAAACTTTATATTCAGTTAGTCCCTAATATAAATTGGTGCTGATTAGTTTTTGGTGTAAATCACCTCAACGGGTGGCGCTGCTATACAGCATTTTGCACGATTTCCACAATAGCTCAATCTTCAGAACTAATGCACAGATTTTCATCAAATTTCAGATTCAGTTAGTCCATGACAGGAATGGATGTTTCATAGATTTTGGTGTAAATCGCTCAACAGGTGGCGCTGCTATGCTGCATTTTTTGCGATTTCCGCAATAGCTCTACCTCAAGAGCTAATGCTTGGATTTTCAACAAACTTCAGATTCACGTATACCTTCATATGAATTACTGCTGTTTATGTTTTGGTGCAAATCTCTCAACAGGTGGCGCTGCTATGCTGCATTTTTCTGAATTTCCACTGCAGCTCGATCACAATAACTAATGCACGAATTTTCATCAAACTTCAGATTCATTTATATCTTGATATCAATTAGTGCTGTTTATGTTTTGGTGCAAATCGCTCAATAGGTGACGCTGCTATGCTACATTTTTCACAATTCCGCTATAACTATCTCAAGAACTAATGCACGAATTTTTATCAAACTTCAAATTCAGATATACTTTGATATATATAGGTATTAAATTAATGTAATTTCTTGTATTATTTAAATGATTTAATTGACGCAGTTTATATCAAAGAAAGGTTTGTGATGGCCAAAACATACTAGTTTCTTTTTAATGCTTTGTTAAAAATGTCATATTTTATGGTTACAGCATTGGTGTTTCATTTCTGTATATGTCAGGAGTAGGACTGGGCGATGTAGAAATTTCTTAAATTGATTTATCATCCATCTAACATCGCGATTTAGTTCTAAATCGCGATTTAACACCGATTTTACATTTTAGAATCTGGAAGCATATTTTTTAATTTTTAGTAACAAAATACGGTCTTTATGTGCCCCCCCCCCTCCTGTATTATTTAGTATACTTAGCTTTTAATTTTTCAAATAATTTTGAAAAGAGGTATATTTTACACATAAAAAAAGCTTTGAATGTCCCAAAACACTAGTTTTTTTTTTTCCATTTTAAAAATTAGTGACCTATTGTAATACATTTTATAAACTCATTCTATAAGAAGTCATATAAAAGAAGTTTTTTTTTTTGTCTGACTTGTTATGCCTGCTACAATCTAAATTCTTTAAGGGGGGGGGGGGAACTTACCCTAGCCCACCCAAATAGCACTTCATTGCTAACAGCCTACATACACTTTTTTTTACAGACACAGATTTAAAAAGTTATTGAGGTAAAACAGAAGCATATTAAAAGAATTCAATGATGAATTTAACTATTCATTTACCATGATGAGAAAAGTAGTAAAAAAAAGGGGGGGGGGAGAAGATATGAGAAATAAGGTGCAATTTTATATCTTTTTAACTTTTAGATAATAATAAGATTTGTTTAACATAAATGCTGACATTTATATAGCGGATGGAGAAGGATTGAAAGTGTCAGCCTTGGAGCACATTACTGAAATTGCTGATTTTTTTCGCAGCCGTTGTCATCCTTTAAGATTAGTAATAAAATATAATCTTAAAATATATCTCTTTTTAATGATAACAAAGTGTCAAAAAAGCAGAAAATCACAGATCTGCAGAAAAATCTAATGGATGCCTCCTCCAGCCCTCCCTCATTCTGCTGTAAAAATAAAGTTACTTGACTCATTACAGAACTTTATTAAAGTATTTTTAATTAATTACAAAATAATAATAAATTAAAACTAAAATATTCCCATAATACCCAAACATATGAAAATTAATTTTTCATGAAAATAATGCATAAAAATATAAACTAAAAATGGATGAATTTGGATATAAATAGTGAATCAATTTCAGCAAGATACTCAGTCCACGTCACTGGCGTTGAAATCGGATGTCAAACCTGATGCATGACTATTTTAAAATTATTTAAATAATTACAGAATAATAGAAAATGAAGAATATGTATTAAAATATTACCCAAACATGTGAAAAATGAATGTTTCATTAAAAGAATGCATAAAAATAAAAACCGAAATTCGATGAATTTGGATTTTAAATATGAAATTTTATTCTTTTTTTCCAACCATAAATACTCAATCAATTTCAGGGGGAAAATATTATTAGTAAAAGAAAAATATTTCATGTGGATCACGGCCAAATAGTGATACACGAAACAATGCATGACTATACTTTAAAATAATTTCATTAATTACAAAATAATAGAAAATAAAAAATAAATGTTAAAATATTACTAAAACATGTAAAAAATGAATTTTTCATCATAAGAATGCATAAAAGTATAAACTGCAAGTCGATGAGTTTGGATTTTGAATATAAAACTTTATTATTTTTAATCATATAAATGCTGAATGAATTTCTGGAAAACAATCTTTTGAAACAATGTAGGATTCTACTTTAAAACATTTTAATTAATTACAGAATATTGGAAAATAAAAAATACATATTGCAATATTACTCAAATATGTGAAAACTTAATTTATCATCAAAAGATTGCATTAGCATATAAATTGAAATTCGATGAATTTGGATTTTAAGATTTAAACATTACTTTTTCCTTTCAACTTTCCACTATATAAGTTCTTAATTTCTGAAAAATACACATTCCAATCTCGTGAACTCTGAATCTTGTTTACAAAATAAATAAATAAATAAATATAAATTCTTACTTAATCATCGTTTTCTTAAATCGGAAAGGATTGAGGCTCGATGTTTTTTTTAAATCGGATCCTGCTAAATCGATTTAACACCAGCTTGCCTTGTTTTCCTTAAATCGTCTTTTTCTTAAATTGGAAAGCATGGAGACTTGCGATGTTTGCTTAAATCGGATCGTCCTAAATCGATTTAACACCAGCTTGCCATGTAAGTGGTAGATACATCAAAGTAGATAAATCGGTTTTCCGATGTTAGCTCTGAATCAGTATTTTGTTTTAAATCAATTTAAAGCCAATGGCTAAATCGCGATTTAAGACAATGGTTAAATCGTGATTTAAGACATTGGTTAAATCGTGATTTAAGACATTGGCTAAATCGCGATTTGACATTAGCTAAATCACGATTTCCGATTTTAGCTTAAATCAATTTAAGACCAATGGTTAAATCGGATTTCCGATGTAAGCTTTAAATCGATTTAAGGTCCAGGCCTAGTCAGGAGAAACCTCTACATTTTCAACACTGGGACTGGGGATATCATTTAACATTTTAAGAGAGGGAGGGGGGAGAGTTCTTTTTTATTTAAGTTTCCTCAAAAACTATTGCTTAGAATCGAAAGTGTACAAACTATATGTCTATATGTCTGAAATTAAATTGCCAAACACTAAAATATGGGCTCCTTACAGGCTGGAGGCTGACTTTGACTTGTTCACAGCGCGTCTAATGATATATTATAATTTGTGTGAAGGTTTATTTCTTAGGTTCACATAGAAATAAATAAATTCAATTTTGAATTTTATCAAGAACATATTTAAATAACTTGTAATTCAAAGCATGTAAATTTTTATTGCTAGTTTTAAATCAGTATGGATTTTATGTATAATAGGACTAGAAACAAATTTATCTGTTTGTGTATAGTTAGCTTTGAAAGTAAAATTATTATCATAGTTTTGATTTTAACATTAAACTTTGCAATGTAGTTGGCTCATTTTTTCAAATTTTATTAAAAATATTAATAACAATCTATCTTATTTAAACAGATATACATTTGAATGAAATTAAAAAATTTTTTTTAAATTATTTACATTTTGAGTAATGTGTTTCTTTTGTTGAAATTATTGTTTTTATTACTTAATCCTTTCATGGGCAAGTAATTGTGTTTCTGTAATGTTGAATTTACACTAGAATTTTTGAAAAATTTTATTTGAAAATAATGAAATGCAATTTTATAACTTTTTTTCACCAAAGTTATAAAAGTAAAAGTTAATTAAAAGATTTTTATTATCATCGTTTTCATTAAAGTGTTGTTATTTTGACTGATGTTTATTTTATGAACTTTTCAGGCTAATTGGAATCGAGCTCTTTTGCCTCCTAAAATTGATAATGAGAATAATGCTGTTGAAGAAAATTCTCCCTTTTCTTTTTTGAAAAAGATGGTCCATCAACGACAAGATTTAGAAAGGGTAATTTTTCCTTTTCAATGTTTAATTTAGTCTTTTTTGGTTGTAAGTAAAATTATCAGCCACATTTAAATTTTAAAGACAGGGTGTCTACAGAATCTGGAAATCAGGGAATCATGGAAAAGTCAGGGAACTTTGTAAAAATACTGGAAATTTGTCTATATGCGAAAATATTTGCATTTTCACCTTGCCAACGAGACTGGTTCGTCTATTTTATATACTATATTTTTTCCACATGCTGATTACTCTTTCCTAATATTTAAAAAAAGATGCACATGGTATGAGTTTTTGATTATTTAATGCAAATTAAGGTAATCAGATCTGCTTATTGAAGTCAGTTTACCCATTTTTAAAATTTTTAAATGATACATTAGCATAAACCTGACCAGGTGGCCAGTTTAATCCTAGTAGCTATTCGGTCAGATTTAGTTACAATATAATATTTTCCAGAAAACAAGGAAATTTTCTGGTCACCCTATATCCATTGCCCACTCTATGAAGTTGTTGGACTGCATTTTGAGTTTGGATCTATAAAACTATCAACCAATACTTAATGAATATTGGACAATTTTTATGTTTTTCTCTTGTTTTTTCTCCCAAATGAGATATTAGGAAGCTGGATAAGTGTGTTATACGAGGAATCGGCATTAAGGTGGTCCTTATATGGTCGATTTAAATTTTTCTTTAAATTTTTTTATGTCTTACCCTCAAAATTTGTTCCAATACAGTAAAAAACAAAGTAGAAGAAGTTTGAATGAAAAAGAAATATATTTAAAGGTAGCTCAAGCTTGCTGAAGTTTGACGATTAGACTAAAAAAACATGATATCGACAAAAAGAAACTGAGCCAAAATGATAATTTTTATTATGATAGTAAATTAATTTTACTTTTGTATAACACAAAAACACAATATTAAGCATATAAAAAGTTGAAAGTATCAGTAATTAGTTTAATTTGTTAAGTGCATTTTTCTGCAGTAAGGATATGCTTTTCGGAGCTGCCCCACAACTTTAATCAATAGCTGAAACTGAGGTTCATTTCTTGTAAGAATTCCTGTGTGCTCTTTGATCAAAGCAATACCTCTCTCAGCATGACGATTTACCAAACTTTAATAGATTGCACCATTTCTAATGCAATCGTATAATCAGAATTAGTGTTCCAATGTGTTGAATCTATTTGAAAGAATCCTTGCGGTAAATTCATTTCTTTGAACAACTTCAAAGATTCTTTGGTAACAAAATCTTCAAACTTCTTTTCATGAAAATTTTTAAGTGAAACAGTTATCCTCTTATCGGGATTCTTTGTACCTTTTTTATTTTGAAGGACTTCAGCCATCTTTCATTTTGTTGAAACAGGCACGTATGTAGCTATCGAAAAAGGACAATCCAGAAAGATCTTCTGACAAATAGCACAGATGCTTTGAAAATTTCTCTGATGCTGCCTTTACAATTTCTGCATGTATTTTTGAATACTCTAATAAAATATTCATCAACTGAAAGTCATTATAGGGTGAGGTTTCTGTTATTGAAGCAGTAATCCAAGCTTTAAAATACACCCTGACTATAAAAACACAGACATCACGAAGACCTCTTTCTTCCTTTTTGGTAAGCTTGAATTGGGACTTAAAGATGAATATTTTCAAAGAATATATTACATTAGACATCCAACGAGCATGATGCATTGCCCCTGGAACCCTGAAAAGAATTCCCCTGACAGGTATTCCCCCAAGGAAAATAATAACAAGTTTGACAAATTCTTGGTAATCATCTCTTAGTCCACATATTGATGATTCTTGTGTAGTGGCAAACTCCAAATTTTATCTTTTACATCTTGTACAAGAGCTCGAATATTATCATCTTTCAAGCCTGTTTCAAAATTCACTCAACTAATAAATCATTACCATTAATAAAGAACATCATTTTTAACTAAATAATCATCATAAGATTTTACTTTTAGAATTTCTTTTATGATTTTAATATGCTCGTCAGTTTCTTGAGCTTGGATAATTTTTAAAGTTAAGCTATCTTGGATTACCATACAAATAGGATATCTGCTTAACCCCTTAATTCTCGATCCCGTCATTTTCACGGGCTGTGTCTTTTACTCGGATTGTTGGATTCCCACCAGTTTTATAAAATAGTGTAATTGGCTTTATTTTAGTATCGATTTACCTCTCATTAAGTAAGGTGAATATTTCTTTTTCAAAAAAGTGGTGCGAATAAGCAATTTGAATTTTTTAACCATAATTTAATTCGAGCGTTAAGGGGTTAATGCATCAACATGCCTCATACTAGTACCGTGTCTATGCTCAATAGTAGTGTTCCCGCTAGGTCATTTTTGAAGGGCGCAGCGCCCTGCCCCTTTTAAAATCGGTAAAACGCGCCCTGCCGTTTTTTAAATCGGCAAACTGCGGCCTTTATATTTCAAAAATAGTCAAATGTGCCCGGAGTCGTTCTCAGCGATGCCGCGGACGCGCTATAGCGCGTAAATCACGCGAAAAATCGGAGACGGGACGCAAAAAAATAGTTATTACGTGTCCGTGGTGATATATGTAAATTACCCTCTTCTTTCTTGCCACTGTCCGGGAATTTCCCTCTACATTATCCTTTTACATAACAATATGTCTATCTCCTCTATATTCACTTTCATTAAATAATACATTTTATTTCTTTCAGATATAATATCTAATTTAAATATCATTCTACTTACCTTAAATTAACTTCTGTCATCATCCCTTTAATTTATCCACTCTGTTTACATTTATCGTACTTTCCGTTTTCCATCTGTTTCTCCCACGCTTTCAACGGCACGTAGCTTTTTCATTTGACGTATGGTTTCACGGTCGCCACTAGATGGCGTCTTTCGTTCGAGCCTACGGCACATCGGATGTACGACATTTCGTCACGATGTCGTCACTCTGGATACGTCATTAGCTGCCCGTTGAATTGCGTGATGAGTTATTATTCTTTCTCCCAGTTTGTATAAATATGAATGTTTCCTTGGCTTTTCCACCTTTTCTGCCTCTTCCTCTTCCTACCTCTTCTCCGATTCTCAGTCACTAACAGCTGGTCGTCCCTTAATTGTTGAAATGGCGTTTCACTTGAAACTGAAAGTTCTGCACATCGTTATAAGCTGACATCGTATAGAGTTGTGTTTTCGTGCAAGGTTTATTGCTATATTCTTCATGGAAAGTGTCATCAGTTATAAAGAAGTTTCTCATCAATTTAATCGTATTTATGGAAGCATTGGACTCAGCATGATTTAAGCAGTATATGGGATTTTACATATTAGCAGTCACTCTTTGATGCAGTTCATTTGCTGAATGTCATGGGGTTTGTTTAAAACACTTTTTAATCTTGTTACTGTTAATTATATTTATGAATTACTGAATGCATATAAAGTTAACTTATATATTGTTTTTATCTTTTGCTCAATAAACGTTAGATTGTTTTTATATCTATCTTGTAATTATTTCGCCACCATATCTTTTATTCTCCCTTAACTATTTAATATACACAGGTTTGGGGTTATCAGCTTAGGTTTCCATTGGGCATTTTAACTCACTCTGCTAAAACTAATACCTATTTAAATCTAATCCCGTCAGGTTATGGGCCCAGCCCTAACCGTGTTAAGTCTTATATAATATAATAAACTTAAAAAAAAAAAAAAAAAAAAAAAATTGTTTTTCGTTATAATAGTAAATAGTAAGTTATTTGATTTTATGAAATTTTTTTTAAGATATTGTTTTATATTTCTGTTTTTCTTTATAATTACCGAATTTAACCCTTACGGGTTCGGCATTATGGTGGTGAACGCTGACCTCATCAGCAATTTAGCGATGCTTTGCGATGGGGGGGCGGTTAATTTATATTACTTTTATGTTTATTAGTTATATGTTTTAAATTTTTGAAATTTTTTTTTTAAGTAATTAAAGTTAATATGGCTTATTTCCAGTTTTTTTTAAAGTAACTTAGTTTTTAGAATAAATTTTAAATAGTTTGAAATTTTTTTGACCTCATGACATGAATACTGCAAGTTTTTACTGCTGAAAAGATGAAAGTTTTCTATCTTCAAAGTGTGGACATCGCTGAAAGTTGTTCTAAAATCTGCATGAAGTGATTCAACTGCTGTGGTTTCAACTGTTATGCTTCTTCATTTGGTGATATTTTATGGTGTGAAACATCGTCATATTTTTTTTAAATTAAAGCTGTTCCATCGAAAGTTCATCTATATATAGTCAAAGTTTAGTGCAATATTTTTCAAGATATGCAATTAGTGTTCCTACCAGTAGCGCAGTGGTTGCGTGCTGGGTAGAAGTGATGATAAAGATGGAAGCTTTTCTACAATATATGCCTGCTTCGGGGCTATATAAAAATTAAACTTTTGACTTTTCTTTTGCTTATAAAATAACTTTCGGCATATATTTTTGACTTAAAGTTGAACAGTTTTGTTCCAGAGTCATCTTTGGCCAACATTATTTTCAACTTTTCAAGGGACGTCACAACAATTTTTCAGTCCCTCACTATTTAAGTGTTTTACATTTTTTAATGAGTCTTGGTATTTTTATTGTGTACTCCATCAAGTTTCATTTGCCATGATTGTTTTCTGCTGATTTTTAATGTGCTTATCTAATGTATAATTAAATGTTTTTCAATTTTCGGAATCTCTATACTGTAGATCAGTGTAACAGATTTGCATTTTATGTAAATTTTAAAAGGGGGGAAATTTTTTTATGATCAAAATTGATGTTTAATTGATCAGGGTAAAAATCATTTATTAAATTATGATTTTTATGTTACAGGTTGCAATAAGTATACTATCTTGTCAGGTTAAATCTAAATTTTTTTTTAAATGGGGACAATAAAAGTAGCATAATTTCTGTTCACAGATTATGCATGTTGCCTATCTGCCTGACTTAAATTAACTTTAAATTTATATAGTTTGTGTTGGCGCCGAAATTCGTCTGACAAATAAATTTTCAAAATCCAAGTGAGATGGGAGAGCAATTAGAATAAATAGTTTATTAAATAAAACTGAAATAGTATGTAAATTCTATTCATCATTAGAAGTTAATAATTGTTCCATAATAGTAATTCTCCGTATTTAACAGAGCCAATACAAAAAAAAATGTGTTCTCTGCTTGGTTGCAGAGTCAGGACTTCCACTATACACTCTGTATTAAACAGAGCCATGATTTAACAATTGGCATCTCTGATTACAGAGTCAGGACATGTTACATGTTCTCTGCTTGGTTACAGAGTCAAGACTGATCATTTTAAAAATGATACATATTATATAAAATAAACATCAAAATAAAAATTACAATATGCAGTTATAAATCTTCTAAATAGCTATAATATTCATTTAAATGACATCCAAGTAATTATAAAACTAATAAATCACCATCAATTCAAAATTATTATAAAGTAAATAAATCTATATTACATGACCTTGAAATCATAATGTTACTCATAAATATTGATTCAGGATTATAAACAATTTAGATAAACAGATTAGATTTTTTCTGTCAAAAGAAATCACTTTTATAATTATGTTTTACAACATGAAAGATAAACAGAGTTAAATTATAAACAAATAAATTTGAGGGCATTTACGCCGTAACATCCTCCGCCTCCATGAACGGAGTTCATCGAACAATTATAACTTACCAAATTTCCACTATCACATACTAAATAATCAAATATTAAATACAAATTTAAAATATTACCTTAAATGTTAAGTATAACTAAATGAATGCAATTAAATCCTACTACTTCTATAAAAAACAGTTTCTGGAACAACTAAAAATAGAAAAAGACATTAATATACAAAATAGTTCAGAAAGTTACAAAAATTAGACATAGAAAAAAAATAATAATAATAATAAAGTTAGTTAAAATAAAGTAAAATTCTATTATATTAAATGTCCATCGGTAGAGGAGACAATTTTGTGATAGGGCGTTTCAGTTCACCAGTAGAAGTCTTTAATTTGACAACACGAACAATATTATCATCCCCAGGCAATAGTTCAATTATTCTGCCCAATTTCCACCTTAATGGGGGCTGGTTTTCTTCCTTTATCAACACCAAGTCATTGATTTTTAAGTTCGGGTTGCTTCTAAACCACTTTGTACGTTGCTGCAATTGTGAGAGATAGTCTGACGACCACCTTTTCCAAAAACTTTGGAAAATCTTTTGTAGCAATTTCCAACGTTCCAAAGGAGTTACATAGGTAGAGGAGATATCAGGCTCAGGTAAGGAGGTCAAGGGTGCTCCTATAATAAAATGTCCTGGCGTCAGGGCCGTAAAGTCATTTGGATCAGAAGACTCAGCGACAAGCGGTCTTGAATTTAAGCATGACTCAATTTGTGCAATTAAGGTCAAAAATTCTTCATAAGTTAAAATCTGATCACCAATTGTTCTCTTCAAATGATTTTTCATTTGTTTTATTCCCGCTTCCCAAAGGCCTCCAAAGTGAGGGGCGGAAGGTGGGTTGAATTTCCATACTATCATTTCGTCAGTAAGATACTTGTGCAATTTTTCATCAGAAGCAATTAGAGACATCATTCTCTTTATTTCGCGGTCTGCCCCTACAAAATTTGTACCTCTGTCGGAAAATATTTCTAGAGGTTTTCCACGTCGAGCCACGAATCTTTTCAATGAGGCTAGAAAGGTTTCAGTTGTAAGATCAGTGACTAACTCAAGATGGATAGCTTTTGTTACGAAACAAACATACAGACAAACATAATGTTTAAAGGGTTTCACACCACGTCCCTTACGAGGTTTGATCAAAAAGGGGCCGGCTAAGTCGACTCGAGAATACTCGAGCTTGTGTCACGCGTGCTGATGGCAGATTTCCCATCAACTGAGATGAAAGGTGTGATGAATTTCGGAAACATTTCATACATTTCCTTATTTCTCTTTTCACAGCTTCTTTAGCATTAATTATCCAAAATTTTTGTCGAATTGCTGAAATTGTCAATTGAGTCCCGCTATGAAGATGTTTCTCATGAAAATACTTTATTATCAAGTCTGTAACATGATGCCTTTTAGGGAGAATGATTTGATGTTTTTGATATTCAGACAAGTTTGCATTTTTTAGCCTACCTCCAACACGAAGAATATCATTTTCGTCAAGAAATGGATGTAAAGGAAGGAGTTTGCTTTTAGAATTTAGGAACTTTCTGGATTTTAGAATTTTCAGTTCGTCTCCGAATTCATGGTTTTGAATTAATTTCACAATAGCATTTGTTGCCCTTTCAAGTTCTGGAACAGTCAAAAAACCATAGACTCGTTCAGATGGGCATGTACTATTTTTGATGAATCTGAGGCACCAAGCCGTAATTCGTTTTAATTTAGACCAGGATGAAAATTTAAATAAAAGCTCAAATTCTGGAATATTTTGGGATATGGAGCAAACAAGCGTTTTACGTTGTTCTTGCAAGACCTCTTCATCAGGTAGATCAGGTTGAGTTTCAGGGGGAAATACTGGTAACGATTCTTCCTTCAGCCAGCTAGGACCATGTAACCATACCTCGTTATTAATCAATTCAGATGCAGAGCAACCACGAGAGAGAACATCTGCAGGATTTTCCTTTCCTTTACAAAATTTCCATTGTACAGGAGCAACAAGTTCCTGAATTTCGCGTACGCGGTTTGCCACAAAGGGCTTCCAGTTGTTAGCACTTCCTTTAATCCAGTGCAAGGTAATTTGGGAGTCACTTAGACAAAATATATTTTCATTCACAATTTTAAATATTTCCTTTAAATAATTCGCTAATCTTGCAGCCGTAAGTGCTCCAAGAAGTTCGATGCGCGGCAATGTAATTTTCTTGAGAGGCGCTACTCTCGACTTTGCTATTACAAATGAAGTTTCACAAGAAGAAGAATCACGTAGATAAGCCACTGACCCATACCCCTTTAAACTAGCATCAGAAAATATGAAAAGTTGAGCGGTTTCAGGATTTAATTTTGGGATAGTTACAAAATATTTTCTAAGAATTTCAAAATTTACCAAGTCTTTTATTTCATTATGCCATTTTCTGAATTTTCCACTTAAAGAATCTGGTAATGTAGAATCCCAGTCAATTCCATGTTCCCAGAGTTCTTGCATTAAAAATTTAATTCTTATCACGAAAGGGGAAATGAGTCCAATAGGATCATAAATTTTTGCCACAGTTTGTAAAACAATACGTTTGGTAATAATTTTATGGTCAAATTCTACTAAAAGTGGTTGTATGTCTATTTTCAAGGTGTCACTTTCTGTTATCCATATAATTCCCAATATCTTCGAAAGATTTTGTTCAAGAGTGTCTTCCTCAAAGTTTATTCCATGTTCCTTCCATAAAAATTTTAAATCGAAAGAATTGGTTTTAAATTTTCTGAGTTTCATATTGGCCTCACTCAATATCTTCTCTGCACCGTTTGATAAAACAAAAGCTTCATTTACTGAATCAGCTCCATGAAACAGGTCATCAACGTATAAGGAAGTATCCAGCATATTAACTATTTTTCCAAACAAATCTTTATACCCCTCAATGTGATGTTTGATGGTTGCAGAAAGGAAAAAGGGTGAAGTTGTTACACCAAAAGTTACACGGGTCATGCGAAAAACCTTCAAAATGGGATTGTTACTAGTGATATTGTCAAACCACAGGAACCTCAAAAAATTTCTATCTTCTTGTTGTATCTGGATTTGCAAGAATGCCTTTTCTATATCGGCCAAGAAAGCAATTTTGTGGAGACGGAATTTTAAAATAATGTCCAATATGTTAGGATTTAGATTGGGCCCAGGAAATAAGCACTCGTTTAACGATTTTGCCCCCTTATCTTTGGATGACGCATCAAAAACAATTCTTACTTTAGTTGTCGATTTATCTTCCCTTATTACTGGTCTGTGAGGCATGTAATACGTGTTTATTTCATCTTTATTAAACTCACATTCTTCAATTATACCCAAACCACATTGTTCATTTAATATTTTCTCATATTCCTTAAGTAACCATTCATTTTTGCACAATTTTGATTTTAATCCCCAAAGTCTATGTTTAGCTACATCAAAATTGGATTCCAATTCATTTTTATTTACTTTCCACAAAAGTTTAGTTTCATATCTTCCATTTACAAAATTTAAATTATCATTAAATAAATCAAGAGCATCTAAATCCTTTTGTGAAAATAATTCATTTTTACTATCACAAATACCCAAAGACTCTAGTTTCCAAAACTTTTGCAAATCAAAATTTTCTATTTCATTAACAGATACAAGATGAGCATTAACTGTTTCGTTACCTTTAGAGTTTATTTTTCCCACTATTGTGTACCCAAAAAGTGTATTAGCTACATATAAATGGTCATTAATTTCTTCAACGACACCTCTCTGAACATTCCAGAAATAATCAGCTCCAAGTAAAATTTGTACTTCGGATTCCTCGGGCGTAGGGTCGGCTAACCTCCATCTTTTACTTTCAATGTATTTTATAACTAGAGGGTCAGAATTGGGAACCTTCAATGTTGTTGCACTTATCAAATCGGTAGCTAGCACCTCAACATCTATAAAACGATGATAATTCATTTTACTTCGCAATTTAATTTTAAAAACATCATATTCTTCTTCGCGACCTTGATCCATGCCAAAAGCGAATACAGTTAAATGTTCTTTTCTTAAAACAGGCAAATTTAATTCACGAGCTAATGCTTTTGTTATGAAGCTTTTTTCGCTTGCAGAATCAAGTAATAATCGAACTACCTTTGATTTAGAATTACCTTGAGCAGTTACACAACATGTTTGCAATAAAACAGCATGCTTAGAATTTCTAAAATTACAATGAGAATTAGATACAACTGTTTGATTTTGATTTTCATTAATTTCCGGTTTCAAACTTTTCTTAAAGCAAAATAATTTGTTATGTTCAGTGCTTTTACAATTTAGACATGGCTTTAATTTTATGCGGCATTGCGAAGATAAATGCGATTTCAAAAAGCATTTGTAACATCTACCCTCCTTACGTAACATTAATCTTTTCTTATCATCAGCTAAATTTTTACACTCGGAAGATAAATGATCATTACCTTTGCAAAATACACAAAAAACTTTAATAGTGGCATTTAAGGTATTAGCATGTTGATATTTATTTGATGTTTTCTTTTCACGAAATTCAGTTTTATTTTTATGTACAAAAGAAGAGGATGCATCATTTTTAGAACTTGTCATTGACAAAGCCTTTTCTCTACATTCTATTTCACATTTCAGAAAGGCAATTAGATCGGTTACATCTGACTCTTTGCTAGTATCACGTTTTCTATGATATTCAATCACTAATTCATGGGGCAATAGCTTTAGCAAAATAGGATTTAGCAATTGTCCATAAGAACTGGATGTTACCCCCAAATTTCTTAAACTTCTAATATTAACTTCGCACATGTCATGCAATCTTCTTAATGCATTTAAATTTGAACAATTTTTAACTGGTTCCATATTTAATAAATTAGTCATGTGTTTATTAATAATAACATCAACCTTACCAAAACGGTCCTTTAATAAATCAATACAAGTATCATAATTTTGTTCTGTCAAAGGAAACCCTTCTACCACATTATAGGCCCGATTACATAACAAGGATTTTAGATAAGCGAATTTTTCTATCTTAGATAGTGATTTATTCTGGTGTATCGATGTTTCAAAACAGTTAAAAAATTCGACCCATTCTTCGATTTCACCAGAAAATTTTGGAACATTTAATTTAGGCAATTTCATGGCAGAACTCGTTTCTGTTCCACTAGCAGAACCATTCAATGAATTTACACGACTAGTTGCTATCATAGAAACATTATCCTTTTTACATTTTCTTAATCTATTTTTAATTTTAAATTTAGCACTGATCAATTGGTCAGTGTACTTTTCACTATTAGCAATGTCCTTTTCATATTCTTTTAAGTCGGATATTTGAGCTTCAATATCACGATTCAAACTTTGGAAAGCCGTTTCTTTTAAGAGGAATATTTCTTGAAGCTCTAATAATTCATCGGTTTTCGTATTATCAATGTCATCATTTAATAATGTTTCTAATTTTGTAATTAATTTCGTGAAACTCGTTCGTTCAACAGAACGTTTTGCTTTCAGCTTTTCAAGATTTTCCATTTTAAATAAAGAATAATTCTTATTTTAAAACATAAACCATTCATAGAAAATGAAAAAAATATTTTCTTACCTGTTAATTCCAGGTAATGTAGATGGCATGTCGTAATCCAAATGGCACAATAATAATTCCACACTAATCGCAGGTTGAAAGATAAATCACACACTAATCACATGTTGAAAAATAAATCACAGTTGTTAATCACAAATCACTTTGACAAACTGCTCACTATTCTTTCAAAAAAAATGTTTCGCGGGTTACGAGGCACCAAAAATAAATGTTGGCGCCGAAATTCGTCTGACAAATAAATTTTCAAAATCCAAGTGAGATGGGAGAGCAATTAGAATAAATAGTTTATTAAATAAAACTGAAATAGTATGTAAATTCTATTCATCATTAGAAGTTAATAATTGTTCCATAATAGTAATTCTCCGTATTTAACAGAGCCAATACAAAAAAAAATGTGTTCTCTGCTTGGTTGCAGAGTCAGGACTTCCACTATACACTCTGTATTAAACAGAGCCATGATTTAACAATTGGCATCTCTGATTACAGAGTCAGGACATGTTACATGTTCTCTGCTTGGTTACAGAGTCAAGACTGATCATTTTAAAAATGATACATATTATATAAAATAAACATCAAAATAAAAATTACAATATGCAGTTATAAATCTTCTAAATAGCTATAATATTCATTTAAATGACATCCAAGTAATTATAAAACTAATAAATCACCATCAATTCAAAATTATTATAAAGTAAATAAATCTATATTACATGACCTTGAAATCATAATGTTACTCATAAATATTGATTCAGGATTATAAACAATTTAGATAAACAGATTAGATTTTTTCTGTCAAAAGAAATCACTTTTATAATTATGTTTTACAACATGAAAGATAAACAGAGTTAAATTATAAACAAATAAATTTGAGGGCATTTACGCCGTAACAGTTTGTTTTATCTAAACTAATTCTTGGCCTTCTAAATTATTTATAGTTTAAATGTACATTCTTAAACTTAATAGATTGATTAACAGTTGTTTGAATTTCTTCAATTTTGTTAATTATTTTTATCTTGTTTTTTTTTTTGCCATTTAATTTGATTATGGGAAATGCAGGGGGTTTCTATCTGACTTTACCTCTGATCGTCCTATCAAGATTGGATGGTTTTATTTCTGTCAATATTTTTGGAAGTTCGAATAACAGGGCCGATTACCCAAAATTTTGATAGTTTTTACAAATAAGTTTGATTTTCTATATCTGTAAGAGCTAAGAAATTTTTTAACTTATGCTTACCTTTTGCTTTTAATTTATCAGAGGGTCAAGTACAATAGATACAATTTTTTTATACTCTTCTTGAACATTTAATCTAATTTTTTTGAATTTTTTTTTTTTTTTTTTTGTCACTGAATTCTTGCAAAATTTTTCAACTTAGACTTATCCTTTTAAATAGTCATGTGCATAGCTGGGCTATATGAGAAGTCGGTTGATTAAGATGCTTTTATTGTAAGTGATATAATTGTTTACTGTTTCATGATTATGCTATGTTTTGTTAATAAAGAAAAATCTGATTAATTTATTCATGCTGCTTTATTTGCCCTGATTAATGTTCTCCTCCCCAATATAAATGTGCATTTTGATATGTTCTCTTTTCAGCTGTCCATAACAATGGAATCCTTTTAAAAGCAGTGCTTTTGTATACAGAGTTTTTGTTGATTCATGCTTAAGATCATGAATTTTTGGCCATTATTTGGGGTTAATTATTTAAATTTTTCTTTAAATTTTCTTTTTAGTAACCTATTCATTTTGAATTTAATATAATTTGTAATAGAAATATTTAATTTTCTTTTCGGCATTGTCTATAAATTTTAATGGGGTTCTCTTTAAGATCTTTTGAAATTTTTAAATTTAAGTGTAAAGATAAGTAATTTGGATCTTCACTTAATGTTTGAATCCTATATCAGGGTTCTGTTTGAGAAACCTTTTTACAGCAATGTTTTAATTTAATTATTTTATCTTTATTTAAATTAAACTCATGTGACTTATGCTAGCCATGTTAGTTTCCTCTAGTCATTTACATTAGTTTTCTTGGTATAAGTATCTTGTGTCATGTACTATTTTAAGACACTGTGATTTTTATTACCTGAGGGAGACATTATTTTGATTTGGGGGGGGGACTTTTTGGTTTTAGCTTTAAATGTTACATGTGCAATATTTATAATTGTTTAAGTTTTCATAAGTTTTTAAAAGATTTTCTTTTTAACCTTTCCCTTTTTGGCCTGTATATTCATTGGTATATGGATCTAGTTTACCTGTTGAGACTTCATTATGAAAGGAGAGATTCCGGAATTTAACTTCATTTTTAATTAAAGTTTTAATATTTATGAGATAGAGCTCCAGTAATGTGTTAAGCCCTGGGAACTTGTGATTCGTTGGCTTATTTGAAGTTAACCTCCAGCAATTTTGAAGTTTTTGGATCATCTATCAATCCATGAATAAATTTTAGAATTGAATCACATGTTAATCTTTTAGTGATTCAACTTCACTTTTAGAAATGATCGACAGTTTATAGGTCTACTGGTTAGATTGATGGAATATATTTGTTGCTTTGGAGGATTAGATCATGAAAGCGAGAATACTTAGTGTATTTGAAGTTTTTTTTGAGAGTTTAAAGTTGTTTAAGGTCTTTTTTTCCCAGTGGTTAAGCAAATTTATTTTTGTAATGGTAGCGGTTGCCCAAGTTTATGTAATCCTTTTAAATTAGAGAAGGTTGGCTGCTGTTTTAGAATATAATCTTTTTAGGGTCAAGTTTGCAAAATTTTTAAAGATTTGGTTCATCTAATGATAGAACTTGATCAGTCTTTTTGCACTTGATACTCAATTACATGCCTTCCTGGAATGTAAATCTCTTTTTCTTCCTTTGATGTTGACAAGATGTAAGAATTAGTTTTTTCCATGGATTGAAATGCAAATTTGCTCCTTTAGTTGTTGAATTCTTAGATGTTTATTGATTTTATTAAGGTTTAGTTGTAACTTCAAGGATCCCTCTTTGGTCGTATATATACCTGCGTGTTTATGTGGTATGGGTCGGCGTGAGTGAAGACCATTGGCCAATGGCAAATTTCTTTTCTAAGTGCACTTGGATAAAGAAATTTTTAATTTACTT
This sequence comes from Maratus speciosus, assembly GCA_963932465.1. Lineage (NCBI taxonomy): Eukaryota > Metazoa > Arthropoda > Arachnida > Araneae > Salticidae > Maratus > Maratus speciosus. The sequence continues at coordinate 208,420,188 of OZ010793.1, forward strand.
TTTGGAATGAGTGCGTGCTTCGGCATCTGAGCTGTTAGGGAATGCTGATACAATTCTTCAGCATGTTGGTAGGCCCTGTGGTAGGTGTCTTACTTCACCAGTCTAGTCTTTTTCTGTTTAAGATTCATTCTTTTATTTCTCAGGATTCTCAGGTATTGTAGTGATCGGAGGAAGTCTGTTGAAGTTTTTTTGTTTTAAAAATAGAATTTTTATTTGATAAATTTTAAAAAGTAAAGTTTTATGGAGCATTTGTCATCTTTGGAGCATCATCGACTTTTACCAATGGGTGCCTTTGAGTAGCTAACAATGGTTACCTGTTTGAAGTAAGGTTGGTTTTTCTTTGACATCATGTGGGATGAATTGTGTTTTACTTTGAACCAAGTTCGTTACTTTTGGGTAGAGCTGCCACATATATTGAAATTTTTCTTGGGATTGCTTTTTATATAGATATAAGTGTGCATTTTTGAATTTTGGCAGAGGCAATTTGTGGTTACAATCTTGTTAGGTGGAGGTTTACACATGCAATTTCATTTAATTTTTTTTAGAAATTGTACAACATTATATGCCTTGACTTCATTACATTATAAAATTTTAAATCAATCATGTTGAATTTGTAATGATTGAATTTTGTGATGATGAATCAAATACGGGGGGGATCTGAGAAATGTGCGTTTTTACTAATGTTTTATGTGTATTATATGTTACATTTATATTTTTTTTTAGTTTTATAGATTCATGTTACATCATTGGGTGGCTGCTGGTTCTGTAATCCCAGGGGGGATTGTGTTTTCAAGGATATATTGTGTAAGGTTAACCCTTACTGTTTTTAAGTAGTTGGGGTTTTTTTGGGGGGGCGTGTTGTTAGCTCTGGTGAACACTGCATGTCTTTATAATTGTTAGGTCATGTGTATGGTGGTTCTGTGAGCATTTGCCCTTCTGTTCTTCTGTTCCAGTGTCAAGAGGGGGGGCATTTGATATATGTAAATTACCCTCTTCTTTCTTGCCACTGTCCGGGAATTTCCCTCTACATTATCCTTTTACATAACAATATGTCTATCTCCTCTATATTCACTTTTATTAAATAATACATTTTATTTCTTTCAGATATAATATCTAATTTAAATATCATTCTACTTACCTTAAATTAACTTCTGTCATCATCCCTTTAATTTATCCACTCTGTTTACATTTATCGTACTTTCCGTTTTCCATCTGTTTCTCCCACGCTTTCAACGGCACGTAGCTTTTTCATTTGACGTATGGTTTCACGGTCGCCACTAGATGGCGTCTTTCGTTCGAGCCTACGGCACATCGGATGTACGACATTTCGTCACGATGTCGTCACTCTGGATACGTCATTAGCTGTCCGTTGAATTGCGTGATGAGTTATTATTCTTTCTCCCAGTTTGTATAAATATGAATGTTTCCTTGGCTTTTCCACCTTTTCTGCCTCTTCCTCTTCCTACCTCTTCTCCGATTCTCAGTCACTAACAGCTGGTCGTCCCTTAATTGTTGAAATGGCGTTTCACTTGAAACTGAAAGTTCTGCACATCGTTATAAGCTGACATCGTATAGAGTTGTGTTTTCGTGCAAGGTTTATCGCTATATTCTTCATGGAAAGTGTCATCAGTTATAAAGAAGTTTCTCATCAATTTAATCGTATTTATGGAAGCATTGGACTCAGCATGATTTAAGCAGTATATGGGATTTTACATATTAGCAGTCACTCTTTGATGCAGTTCATTTCCTGAATGTCATGGGGTTTGTTTAAAACACTTTTTAATCTTGTTACTGTTAATTATATTTATGAATTACTGAATGCATATAAAGTTAACTTATATATTGTTTTTATCTTTTGCTCAATAAACGTTAGATTGTTTTTATATCTATCTTGTAATTATTTCGCCACCATATCTTTTATTCTCCCTTAACTATTTAATATACACAGGTTTGGGGTTATCAGCTTAGGTTTCTGGGCATTTTAACTCACTCTGCTAAAACTAATACCTATTTAAATCTAATCCCGTCACGTGGGACGCGTAATTTCGTCAAAAAATCACGGAAAAAAGCCGATTTTCGTCAAAGGATTGCAAAAAAAAGCGTAAATTTCATCAAAATATTGCGGAAAAAACGCGATTCTCGTAAAAGGGCCGCGAAAAAATAGCGTATTTCTTCAAAGGATCGTGAAAAAATCGCGAATTTCATCAAAAAATCGCAGGTAAAAAGGCCGATTTTTGTCGAAGGATCTCAAAAAAGCGCAAATTTCATCAAAATATCGCGGAAGAAACGCGATTTTCGTAAAAGGGCCGTGGAAAAATAGCCTATTTCGTCAAAGGATCGCTAAAAAATAGCGAATTTCGTCAAAAAATTGCGGAAAAATATCGATTTTCGTCAAAGGATCGCAAAAAAGCACAAATTTCATCAAAATATCGCAGAAAAAACACGATTGTCGTAAAAGGGCCGCGAAAAAATAGCGTATTTCGTCAAAAGATCGCGAAAAAATAGTGAATTTCATCAAAAAATCGCGGGAAAAAAGCCGATTTTTGTTGAAGGATCGCGAAAAAAGCGCAAATTTCATAAAAATATCGCAGAAAAACAAGATTTTCGTAAAAGGGCCGCGAAAAAATAGCGTATTTCGACAAAAGATCGCGAAAAATTTGTGAATTTCATCAAAGAATCGCGGAATAAAGCCGAATTTTGTCAAAGGATCTTGAAAAAAAGATCACATTTCGTCAAAGTATCGCATAAAGATCACGATTTTCGTAACAGGTTCGCGAAAAATAGCGAATTTCGTCAAAGGATCGCGGAAAAACGCGAATTTCGTCAAAGGATCTCAGAAAAAAGGCAAATTTAGTCAAAGCCTCCAATGCACCAAAAAAGATGTGCAAACCAAACTTATCGGTAGAACATTCATAAAATGGGATTTAGTTTTTTTTTAAATGAGATTCTTAAAACTACAGCATGATTTCAGTGTACTTTAATAATGTATTCAGTATGTAGACCAGTGAAAAATCTCCCCCCCCCCCCCCCCCCCACACACACACACACTTCTTACTGCGGTATTACTATTAATCGATTTATTACATTAATTTTACAACAAGTTATTTTAATGGTACTTTAAAGTACCATTGGTGCATAAAGGGTTAATCAGCCCCCACAGTTCAGTTAAATATTTAAAATTATTTACTTTATTACTTTTTCTGTTTTGTTTGTTATTTTATTATAAAAGAATTTGAACTCTTAGAATATTATAATTTTTTCTATTCTAATTGTAAATTTTAAGTATAAAGTAAAAAAAAAAAATTATAAATAAAGTATAAATATAAAGTATTGTAATAAATGTAAAGTATAAATAATCAATCATCCAATCTAATCTACCTCTTCTTCCCCTGCCTCCCTCCTTCTTCGAAGGTTAAAATATTTAAAACTAATTTTTTTTACTTGCAACTCTGTCACTTCATTGTGACAATAAATAACCAATCATCTAAATTCTGCTTCTCTTTCTTATCAAACATACCAAATTTAAAGGCTTTTATTTTTTCTGTCCTAATTGTTAAAATTTTACTAACGATAAATAATACATTATATAATCAACCTCCTCCCTCCTCCCCCCCCCCCCCCAAAAAAAAAAAAAATTGCTTTTGTCTCTTTGCCCCCACCTTCACAGCTCACAAAGCTTATGATCTTTAAGTTATATTTGGTGATTTATTGTAATAATAAATAATTGGTCACCCGTCTAAATTTTACTACCCCTCAAAATCTGCTTTACCCTTAAAACTGCTAGTTTATGGGACTAATAATTTTTTAGTTTTTTTATTTGAAACAAAATTACTTACCTAGATCTTTGAAATATCAATTTAAGAAAAAAAAAATGTATATAATCTGTTACTAAATGTGCGCATAAACAATGATGAGTTTGTAGTAATGTATAATTCTTATATCAGTTTCGAAGATCTACATATTCTCAGGGTAGAAACTGGGGGGGGGGGGGGGGGAGGCATGTACCCCAGGCGCCAGTTGTTGATTTTTCTCACGTCCATGTTTAGCACTATTTTGCTAAAATCGTCCTGTCTGGGGTATGCCAAAACACAGAAGAATCTAAGGATATGGCATAAGGATGCTGTATAAAGTGGAATTTTTTTCAATTCCGTTTTCAAGATTTTAATGAATCAATGTTTGACAAAGTAGATTAAAGTAGTTCAGTATTACATATTTTATGATTACATAATTTAAATTTTAAAATATGTTGGCTATTAGAAAATTAATAAAATTTTCTTTGTAAATATACTTTGTGGAGGGGGGGGGGGGGGGACAAAATCCATGTTTGCCCCAGGTGCAAAAAAGGCTAGTTTCGGCCCTACATTTTCTGAAGAAACAATGCCCTTTTTCGTTGAAAAAAGTGCCCTCTTTCAGCGTCAACTGTGCCCTTTTTGTGGCTAGCACCCTGCCCTTTTTTTTCCTAAGTATAATCGAAATCAGATAACGTAATTGTCCATCTAGCTATTTTTGTACTCATTTCTTTCTTATCCATAGTCATTTTAAATGCATTACAGTCAGTTACAATTTTAAATGGAATACCTAGCACATATACTCTAAACTTTTTCAAGGCTTCAATTACAGCTAAGACTTCTAATTCATAGCTAGTATACTTTCGTTCAGCTTCGGTTGTTTTTTTACTGGTGAAATAAACTGGGTGAAACTGATTATCTACTGGCGATTGTTGCATTAACACAGCTCCATAGCCATCTATACTGGCATCACAATGGATTTCGGTCGCACTTTTGGGATCGTAAATTGAAAGTACTGGTTCTGACGACAAAATGCGTTTGAGTTTGTTAAAAGCTTCCTGTTCTTCTACATCAAACTTAAATTTAGAATAAACTTTCGAAAGTATCCTGTCAATCCTAAATAACTTTGAATATCTTTGGTAGCCTTTGGTTCGGGAAAATTTGTTACTGCTTTTGTTTTCAGTGGGGAGAGACACAATTTACCATTTATGATTCTATGCCCCAAAAAATCAATCTTACGCTTCAAAAAGTTGCATTTTTTAAGATTTAATTCCAACCCGTATTCCGATGCAGTTTCAAGAACAAGTTTTAATTTTTCTAGACCTTCAGCTTCGTTTTTGGCGGGTATTATTATGTCATCCATATAAATGACTACAGTGTGATCTTTTAATAGGTTTCAAAATACATTGTAAATATATTTTTGAAAAACACTAGGGCTATTGGACAGCCCGAATGGACACTTTAAAAATTCGTACTGTCCTTCATGAGTGACAAAAGAGGCTTTTTTCTGTGAGCCTTCTTCAACCTCAACATGAAAAAACTGTTTTTTAAATCTATGGTTGTAAATACCTCAGCAAAGTGTAATTGATCTATAACATCATCTATTACTGGTAATGGAAAATGTTCTTGCACTGTCTTCTTGTTAAGATGTCTGTAATCAATACAAAGTCTTATTGTGTTATCTTTTTTCTTAACTAACACAACCGGCGACGAAAAATTGGAAGAACTCTTCCGAATGATTCCCTGAGCTAACCACTCCTCAATTTGGTCTTCAACTATTTTTTTCTCACATGGCGGTAATCTTCAAGGGGACGAACAAGCTAGGATTTCATCAGTTAAATTAATTTTCATTTTAACATCTACAGTTTTAGTTTTAATTGGTACATAATTCTCAATTAAAGAGGATAATTCCGAACGCAAATGTCTGTCAGCAATGTGACTTAAATCAATTTTAGGCTCATCTAGAACATTTACAATGTTAACCAAAAAGTCATTAGACTGAACTTCCCGTTTTAAACAATTTCACTTCATTCTCAGAAATAGTTAATGTACCTTGATGAATAACATCAGTGCCAATAATTAAATCGAAATTAATGTAACTGTCATTAACGACAAAAATGCCAACTTTAAATTTTGAATTATCAACTTCAATTTCCGAATCGAAATAACTTTCTGGCTTAATTGAGGTTTTCCCTTAGCCGGTCAAGTGATACACGTAGGTTTTAATTCCACAAGTTCTTTAAATTATCATAAACACTTTTCTTTAACAGAGTCTTTTGACTACCAGTATCTATCAAGGAGGTTAAATGTAAAGAATAAAGCTTTACCTCTTTTAAAATTAAATCTTGGGGATATAATATTGTAACTTGTGGCTGAGCGTTTTTCACATTTGTATCTTTCGATTTATTACTACACTGAAATGATTTGTGACCATAACCGTTACAAGAGAAACAAAGGGGCCCTTTATCTTTATTAACACAGTTAATGCTTTTATGATTATTCCCGGCACAATTATAACAGCGCATATTTGGCTTTACAGGCTTAAATTTGTTCTTAACTTCAACTTCGGATTTAATTTTAGGCTTAGCTCCTTCATGTTTATGAGATTTTGAATTTTCATATTCCGACCGTAACTTCTCATAGACTTTTAATTTTTGTTTAAATTCCAAAATCGACTGACATCCGTACAATATTGATTTTCTAAAAAACAGGGTCGGGTATACCATTTATAACATACTGCATCAACGCGGAATCCTCGATATTACCACGTGAACCTAACTGCTTCATTATTAAGAAATACTCTTCAAGCGTTTCATTTTCATGTAACTTCCGTTTATTTAACAAATGATGCAACTCCGCAGAATTATAAGTAGTGCTAAATTCAGCAATCAAAAGTTGCTTCAATTTCTCATCTGTATTTATATGTAATTCGGTCTGAACCAACAATTTAGCTTTTCCTCTTAAGGATCTTTTTACAAAAATAAACTTATGCAATTCCGATAGATTAAATATACTGGTGACGTCATCAAAATTACTCAACCATACATTTATATCCTGACATGCACTACCATCAAACGGAGGTACAACATTTTCAATATCACTAAAATTAATAGTTGATGGCGCAAAACTTTGAACTTGAAATCGATGATCCAAATTTGATGATTCCATATCATTACTTGCTGAACTATTTAAAGGTACTTCGTGTTCTGAATCTGTGTCACTGTCGTTCTGAACGTTAGCTTGTAGCAAGCTTAAATCCGATAAATAAGTAACTAATCGCGTCGTAAGGTCAACTAAAGATCCTTCATTCGAAATGCAAAGTACATTACGAATTGTAATTAAATCATTCAGAGAAAAATCCGCTTGACTTTTTGTTATTTTAGTTTTAAATTCGGAACTATCGGTTTTATAACCAAAACCAGAAAATTCTCTGATTCTTTTTCGATTTGATCTGTCACCTTCTGCATCAAACAGGAATTTGTACAAAAGTTTTATTTTGCTTGTTTTTTCATTTTTAATGGCAAGTTCCAGTTCAGGAATATCAATCAATTTCATCATGAAATAAAAAAAAGAATTGTATACAGTACTCACCACTAAGAACAATGGCCTCTTGAATCCAGAATTCTTTAATTTTATTTTTATTTTTATCACACCATCAGCGATTTCATAATACTCATCAGACTTGTGGGCAACGACGTCAAAGCATTAAAATATTCGTACCACTTCTGGCTCCAAAAATTATAGAACATCACTTTGATTAGAGAATAAAATGCACTTCACTACCAGAAATAAAGACGATTTCTCTTTAAGAAAAACTAGTTATATTGAAAACTATTTACAAATATACAAGGAGACAGCACTCACACAAACATTATTAATTCTTGTGATATTTTTCATAATTTTAAAAACGTCTACGTCTTTTCAGTCCATTTTTGCATCTACCACCTCATATCAGCACCAGCACTCGAATAATGTTCTCAAGTTCCTCGCGTCACTTCAGTTTTTTTCCCTAGCAGCGTGTCTGTCGCCGACAGTCATTTGTTGCACGCATGCGCTGCGCTGTCAGCATCAGAGTGGCTTTGTTGCGGAGTTGTGATAACGATTCCTGGTGGCGCTTTTAAGCTGGCGTTGTAGGGATTTGGAAAATGGGATCCCACATATATATATATATATATATATATTATATATATATATATAATATATATATAATATATATATAATTATTTTATAATGAATAAATGACCGATGATTTTAAAATTCAATAACTTGCAACCAATGACAGATATTTAAAAAATTCTTGCAGGAGGTTATGTATGATGTCACGAGTTTTTTTTACTGTGATTCTTTATTTTAGTTCGAATTTCAAACAATAGATGGCACTGAGAGAGCAATAGGTGCTCAGTCCAGACCCGATTTTTCGTACTTTGGGATCCATTCCAGGGCTTGAAATTAAATTTTTCCTAGGAGGGGAGTCTGCCTCCCAACGTTTGTAAATTGAGGGGAGTTGAGCTACTTGGAAGGGAGAAAAAAAAATCTTTAAAACCCACTGTTATTTTACATGTTATTTAAAGAATTACATTAATGCAGGCATGACAAAATACCACTGAATCAATTTAAATCAACAATTCAGAATAATCATGCAAAATGTTCTTTTATTTAAGAAAGGAAGAAAGGTAAGTTTTTATACTGTTTATTTTTTAACTTTCAACCACATGACATGCGTCAATAGCAATGGGGGTTATTAAATAAATTTCTAAATTTAGATTTTTTTCAATTTTGGGTCCTGAATCCTCTTTTACAAGGTTAACCCTCTCGGCACCGAATTTTTTTTCCAATTTAGGGAAAAATTACTTTTACTCTAGCAAAATTAAAAGTAGCTGTCGAAATCACAGAAGTTACATTTTACTGAAATTTAACGAATGTCTTCTTCACAGAAACCTAACGAATGTAGTTATGTTGCGTGTTTTTCATATAAAAATAGCCTAAGGAAAGAATTTTTTTAAGACGTTTGGAAAAAGTCGTATTACAACCAGATTAAACAAACATAAAAAAATTTAGTAGTATTTTTTATTTTTTATCATAATTACTAATTCGGAAAAGGAGTCCCTAATTTAAATTTAAAGAGTGAAACATATGTTGAAATAAAAGAAACGCCAACGTTATTATTATTAAATTCTGAAACATGATAGTAAGCCATAATAGTAAATGTATCGACATATGCTATCATTATTAGGTGCTAGAATTAACAAAAATATTTTTTTTCTTTCAAATATTGCAATTCGAAGTAGGAGCCCCATATGGGGATCAGGGTGACGAGAGGGTTAAACTTGTGACTGACAGCACAAGCACATTTTTAAATTTGGAAAACACCGGAAATGTATGGTTATGCTCTCTTAAAAAATTTCCAGAAAACTTTGCAATATCGGACGTTTCTTCATTTTTAACTATTAGCATGAACATATTCGGAGATGTCATCATAAATATCCTCTCCTGAACAAAATTGTTTTATTATATTTTTAATGGAATTATAGACAAAACCTAACTCCCTGATATTTTCTTTGATTGAACAAGCTACTATGCATTCAAGTTTTAAACAAAGTCTAAAATTTGAAATAGAAACCGTTGATTCATTTCTTCTATTACAAAAGAAATCTAGGTTAACTTTAAATTGTCAAGTCCTAATTTCTGTAAATTAAACGGGGAGACTCAAGGGGGAAATCCTCTCTTGTCGCTAATTATTTTTGTTGCAGGTCGAGTAAACTTCATTTTTGTTTTGGGTCGATTTCAGGATGAATGTAGATTAATGCAAGTTGGATTCGGGTTAAACCTAATATTTCAAAAGTTAGTTGAGTATATTATTTCAGATTAAAAACTATACCTATAATGATAAACATATTTATATTTGTGCTTTTTCTAAAGACTGCTGCATTTTTTTAACGGCCCTTTGACGAAATTTGGCATTTTTTTTCGTGATCCTTTGAAGAAATTTGCATTTTTTTTTCAGCAGTCCTTAGACAAAATTCGCGATCTTTAGTCGAAATTCAAGTTTTTTCCAAGATCATGTGAAGAAATTTACGTTTTTTTCCACGATCATTTGAAGAAATTTACGTTTTTTCGCTATCTTTTGGATGAAATTAGCATTGTTTTTTTTTTTTTTTTTTTTTTTTTTTCCACGATCCTTTGACTAAATTCGTGTTTTTTCACGACCCTCTGACAAAATTCGCATTTTATTAGTGGCCCTTTGACAAAATTCGCGTTTTTCCTGTGATCCTTTGACGGAAATTGTGTTTTTTCACGATCCTCTGACAAAATTCACATTTTATTAGCGGCCCTTTGACAAAATTCGCGTTTTTCCTGTGATCCTTTGATGGAAATTGCGTTTTTTTTTTTTTTTTTCGCTCTCTGGTGAAATTTGAGTTTTTTCTGTGACCTTTTCACTAAACTTGCATTTTCCGCGATTCTTTGACAAAATTTGCGTTCTCTCCGCGTTTCTTTGCCGAAAGTCGTGTTTTTTCGCAATGCTATGCCGAAAGTCGAGTTTTTACCGCAATCCTTTGCCGAAAGTCGCGTTATTTCCGCGATAATTTGATGGAATTTGAAATTTATTTGTGAACCTTTGACGAAATTAGCGTTTTATTCATGTTCCTTCGTGATGAAATTGATTTTTTAGGCGACCATTTGTTGAAATTCATTACTTTTTCAATTATATTTATGTCCAAATTTTTGGACTGATGACCAATTTTTGATAAATTTCGAAAACAATGCCTTAAATTTTCTGAAAATTTGGAACAGAATCACCCCTGAATTTGCCAATCGGTCTCGGAAAATAACGTGAAACGTGTCAATCGATCTCGGGAAAAAAATCCTGCCCAAAATGTATTAATCGGTCGCGTGAAAAAATCACAAAATGTGCAAGAGCGGGTGTTGATCGTAGTTTCAAAATGCAAAATTTTTCGGAAAAGGATGAATTTTTTGGGGCGGGAGCCTCCCGCCCACGATATTCTTTAGGGTGGAATTTCAAAGTTTTGGGCGCAAATCCCGCCCTGAAATTCAAGCCCTGCATTCAATACATTTTAATCTCCTTTTTTCACATGGAAGAAGAGAGAGGACGGAAAATCGAGCCTGGGTTTAGCAGTTATTACTTTCAGTGCCATCTATCGATGCTATTTGTAACGAAAACTGAGAATCGCAGCATACAAACTCCTGGCATCTTACATATCACTCCTCCAAGAATTTTTTTAATATCTGTCACTGTTTGCAAGTTATTGAATTTTAAAATCATTGGTCATTTTTGGGACACCTGGTATGTAATCGAACTGGGTTTTTTCTTTTTTTTTTTTTTTTTTGTGGTAAAGGCAGAAGATTTTTCAAAAAATTATCAAATTGCCCTCTTATATATGTATTGTATATATACAGTTAAACCTCGCTATAGTGAACTCGGGATATAGTGAACACTCGGATGTAGTGAACTTTTTTACTGGTGCCGTCCGAACTCCCATTTAACTAATGTTATTTTGTACGCTTATAGTGGACAGCTGAGAATTTGGTAGTTCATTTATAGTAGACTCAAATTTTATTTCACGAGATCTTGTTTTCAGTTCACCAACTTTAAACTTGCACTAATTGTGACTGCAAATGATGGCATTCCTTTACATTGTGTCAAATTTCCCTCGTTCACACTCATCGTCATAAGCTGCGAATAGACCATCCTTCTAACTTTTATCAGTATCGGCGTCTTTTCTTGTGGCCACACTGTGTTTTATATCTTTAATGACTTTAAAAGGAAAGGGACTGATGTCCTGCAAAAGAGGAACATTTCCGTCAAGTAGAGTTAGAGCTCCTTATCTCCTGACCAATTGTTGATTCCCCTCATTCTTTAGTGAATAAACCCCAGAAGGGTCCTGAACAAAAGATTTCCATGAAAACTGTACAAGGATGACAAAATAAGCGTTTATGCGCAGCCTTAAACTAGGGCAAACAAGTGCTAAACAGCACACATCTCTTCTTTCCCCCCGTTCCAGGAACAAACCTCTCTTCTTCACCCCTCCCTAATTCTAGGTATAAGCGTCTGGGGTTTACTTACTAACTCCTTCCCCTTTTCCTCAGTATAATCAGAAAAGTACAAGAATGTCCGCCATTTTACAGTGACTTTCTTCATTATTCTTACGATTGATTTGAGATAAGATTATTTTCAAGAGCAGCTAAAATTACGTGAAAATGGCGAATTCTGTAAAAAGGAAAGAATTTTCGATTGAGTATAAGATTAAAATCATTAAACTTATTGAAAATAAAACCAGTGAATTGGCACTGTGCAAAGAATTTTCCTTGTCAAAATCTACAGTTTCAAACATATGGAAAAATCGCAGTGCGACTCTTGCTGCACACGAAAAAAATTTGGATTCTTCGAAGAAACTACGTGGGGCTAAAAGGGAAAACATGGAAGAAGCTTTGTTAAAAGGGTTCACCATTCAGTGGGATAGAAATCTTCCTGTGACCGGACCCATATTTCAAATTACTGCGAATGAATTTGCGAAAGATTCAGAGAAAACTGTTTTGTGTGTCCTGTCGGATGGCTGGATATGTTTAAAAAAGGAACAATATTTCTTGTGGAAAGATTGTTGGTGAAGCAGAAAGTATTTGTGCATCAAATGTGGAAAAGTGGAATTGTCAAATGTGGCCAGATGCAATCCAGGATTGAGAGAAGGATATCTTTAATGGTAGCTAAGCTGGATTGATTTACAAAATGACTCTCAATCAGACGTTAAAATTTAAAGGAGAAAAGCGCACTAACGGGAATCTCTCGAAAGTGAGAATAACGGTTCTTGTATGTGCAAATATGAACGGCTCAGAAAACCAAAAATTATGTGTTGTTGGTAAATCCCAAAAGCCAAGGTGTTTTAAAAATATTAAAAATCTGCCCTCAACTACAAAGCAAATCAAAAATCCTGGATGACCTCCAATTTTTTTTTAATAAGAACTTCAACAATGGGACAATGATTTGTTGAAACAAAAACATAAAATTGTTCTCCTTCTCGACAATTGCACAGCTCATCCCCACTTTGAAAATCTAAAGTGCATTAAGCTCATTTTTTTTTTTTTCCCTTCAAATACGACTTATATCCATGCATGAGGGCATTGTTCACAGCCTGAAGTTCCACTATAGGTTTCGTAACTCGGGCATCCATCTTACATTTTACATCATCCAAACATCTGCTCCCTTGAGGATTGCAGCGTGAAGGGCAGTTCTTGCGTGGGTGGGAAAAACCTACCACAATGTGGAGGAAGAGTTGCATCATCGAACTGTCTTTTGTTAACCCGTAACTTTTTGCTTTTTATGTTATGTTAGAACTCTATTATGTTGTACATTCAATTTTTAAGAGCAGTGTGCTCAGTTAAAATATTGTAAATATATTTTGTGTAGTAAGTGTATTAATCTGTGCCGTTTTGGATTATGTGATTGAAAGATCTCGTCTAAATGCCTATTTCTCTCTTTTTCTTAAGAGTCAGTTCTTTTTCGTCCCATTGGATGAATACTGAAGGATGCGGAGTCCCGATTCCTCACCTGTTGGATATTTTGGACTTCTATATTACCTTTTTTACTAGTACATAAGAGATTTAGAAGTCAATTTGTTAGTAATTGACTACCTTTAATGTAACAACTCTGATTGAGAATATAGTATAGACAGTTGGAGTTGTCACAATAGGAAACAGCTAGTGATGCGTGTTTTAGAGAACTACGAAGAGAACAACAAGGAATACAACATCTCTTTTTGAAACAATCCTTCTGTTGGTAAAGGCATGGAGACAGGTGACATCAGCAACACTCCACAACTGTTTCTGAAGCGCAGGTCTTTCAAAGTGATGTAATTAAATGATATAAGTTTAAGCAGAGTTTAAGTTAAAAAGGCAGAAGAAACGTCAATTAGCTGAACAATTCCAAAACCTATTTGTAAAATCAAATCAAGTTCTAGAAAGTCAAGCATGTTTAAATATACAGTAGAAGATCTTTATATCGCAATTCTATATAACGCAATTCTCCATGTAACGCACAACTTCTCAGATGTAAACAATGAATTTTGCAGTTAAAAAGCACCTGCATTTCCACATTGTAAAAATATTGCTACTCTTTATAAGACTAAATTTGATACATAAGTTCAACTTTACCTCCTAATTTAAGACCTTTTTAATGAAAATAATGCTATTATTACAATAAACATTTTTGAAAATGTCTAATATAAGGGATGGTTTGGTCAGTTATATTTGGATCATGTTTATAAAATAAATTTAACATTGTCTGACCTATATTATACAAAAATTTATAATTTGGATAACTCTTGGTAACAAGGAATGCAGTATAAAGATATTTTAATGTATTTTGATATGTTTCAGACATATTTGACCATATTTACAAGGTAAATTTAATGATATGATCCATATAACGCAAAATTCTATATAACGCACAACCTTGCGTTTTTAGGTTTGCGTTATAAAGATCTTCTACTGTATCTATAAAAATAAAAGAAAGGCTATGTAATTAAATAAATACCAGAGAAGTTTAAAATACACAAAAACGTTTATTAAAAACAAAAAGATATATATAAAAACAGATTAATCATTTAAGTAAACTAGCTTTAACAGAAAAATATAACGTTTTAATTTGTTAATTATATCAATGAGCTTCATAACAAGAAATATGACTGAGAATACTTTCAATTTAAGGAAAGCATATATGATCGATGCTCCAGAGCAAGCCAACATTATATCGTCGAAGCAACTCAAGATGAACAGCACTTAATTAAAGTCTCGAATTCCATAAGTCGATAAGCTGATCCAGACGTCAGTAAAATGAAATAACAATCGTGAAAGCCATAAACACTTTCATCATATCACATCCACTTTACGATAAACCATTTCAACCGAAGAACTCATTATAAGAAACACGATAAAGCTGAACGGAACTTTATTACTCACTCAACCATCTTCCTGTCTTTCATTAAACACTGCATTGGGTTAGTAGGCCAAGGTAGGAAAGGCGATATAAGAAACTATTACCCAGCACTTTATACGATCCGGAGAAACGAGAACTAGGTCATTACGCAATGCAACTGACAGCTTCAAACACGTGCAAAGATGATGACATGATCTGTAGGACATATTTATTATAATGTATTGTATATTACTGTAAATAAAAAGTACTTTAATAAAAGAAATGGGGAAATAAAGATAAATAGATTTGTCAATGGAGATAGACACGTACGGTGGCAAGAACAGGTATATATTGTTATCACAAAGGATGTGTTGTTGGGTTGTTGGAAGGAAAAGATGCCAATGTGGAGGATGAAGATGATGAAGAAAACTTACCAATAGCTCTGTGGATGGAAAATCATAGTGTGAACATTTTTCCAAGGGACGTTACTGAGTACTTCGAATCTTGCGATGATGACATGTACACTTCTGGTACCCCTACAGATGATGGCATTGTATCTGAAGTTAAACAAAAGAAGGATTCTGAAGAAGAGTTAGAAGACGTTGTTGAAGAAGAACTTTAAATTTTAGCTCCTTCTATCTCAAAAGTGAAGTCGTCAGTGAATATCCTAAACATTTTTTTTCTACAGAAAATGTGGACCAGAAATACTGGATTCTTTACTAATTGTTTATAAGATAATTGATGAACTCTTCATAAAATTGAATTGTGTTCAATCAAAAATCATTAATTTCTTCCATAGAATGCAAAAATAAAATCAAGTTTTAGTAAGCAACTATTTTTCTTTTTAATATTTGATTGATTATCTATTTAGTTAGTTAATAATTTGTAAGCAAATTACGTATTATTGCAATCACTATTTTAATAATACTATATCATATGATAAAATATATAATTTTTTCAAAGAATTTGGTTATAGGGAACCATCAGTTTTAGTGGACATATTGGTGGGTCCGCAGATGGTTCACATAGCGGGGTTCGACTATATATATATATATGTGTGTGTGTGTGTATGTATGTATGTGTATGTACACAACGCTGGCTAACAGAAAAGTATCCTTTTAATGATACTTAAGGTACTCTTGAGTCATTATAAAAAGCATAACAATGTAAAATTTTCAATATGAGAATTGTGCAAAAATAAAAAAAGCTGGTGAACTCCTTCTTGAAAAAGAGAATTTATTTTCACTTTGAAGCAAGGCAAACGGTGATGTAAGCACAAGGCTTCAAATCAGATGAAAATGGCATTTGAGAGTTCTATATCCGAGTGAGTTCAGGGTAGAGATTCATATGGTTGAGTTCATTTTTTGTTAAATTTTATTGCTTTACTTATTTGGTTATTTTCTATTGAATTTTAACAGAGAAAGTGCATTACACTGTCCGATTTTTGGTTTTTCTGCCTAATTTATTAAATAAACTATTAACTATATATAGGGAGAGACATTATAAGTATTATTAATAAGAATAGTGATACTTTTCACTTAATTTCCTACAATTTTCGAGCATGATTTTACTTTCTTATAAGAAACTATGTATTTATGTATGAAAAATAAATCTAATAAATCAAAATCAGGGTGAAGAAGAAAAGCTCCCGCACTACTTCATGCCCCAATTCATATGCAAGCGCATCCAATTCATACATTCTATATTTTTCTTTGTGTATTTTAACAATACTCAACAATTCAGGAACAGCAGTGTTTGCATCATGCTTCTTGCATAATACTTTTTCTTTCCAACCACGCTATCTGATTTTTGCATATTTGTGGATGGGATTTTCTCTAATTGGCACTGGGTTCTTCAAATTCTCTCAATGAATTGAGAAATCAGTCTGATAATTAATAATTGATAAACCAGTTATCGCTATTCATTTTGTGATTTTAGTCTTTTGTAGAACTTGATTAGAAAACTAAATCTGCCCTTCGATAAAGTCATGTTGAGCTGATCCGGCATGACAGACGATCAGCCGCGACCTTTTCCCTGGTGGTACTTTAAGACAATCCGAATTTTTTTAATCTTACCATACATGATTCTTTGAGTGATTTTGATTCACCCAAGTTTTTTCTAAATATATAACTGGGCGCAGTGGAGACTTTTCTGAGAAATTTTATGTATGCAGTTACAATGTCACTTCTGTCCATCAAAATTTTTCGTCCATTTTCGGTGCCTTTTTTGTATTTGTAGTCCATATCTGTTAATATAGTCAACACACAGTTTTTTGCACACCCAGAAAAGTCTATTTTCTGTTCTAAAATTTATTTTAAATTGCCGTAGGTTGGATGATTTGTGCTATCATAATATTCTTTAATTGTATGACATACGACTTCTTCGTTAAAATAATCTAATCTTGTCACACGTTTTATGTGTGGAACTTTTTTTCAGCAGTGAAAATGGCAGATTTTTTGAGCTGGAGTCCGCAATACTATTAGCTTCAGCGCAGATCCTTCCAACTGTACATAGATATATGACACATGCTTTAGAAGTAGCTTCTTGCATTTGCATAAACTTCTCTTTAATTTTTGCGTCAGGTTAGGAAGCTACAAGCTCTTTGAAATAGTTATATACACTGTAAATAACCTTCTTCGACTGTTTTCTAATATCAGGACTGGCTGCCATAATTAAAAGACAGCAAAAGAGAAAGAAAATGAAAGAGAGCAACATAATCAAAGTATGGGATAATACTGATCTACTATATCGCTGAAATGGGATTGAAAAAAATGAGAGTGATCAAACAACCATAGATACTAGCCTAAGATAAGGGCCGATGAGCTGGCCTTGAGTAGTCATTTTTTTTTTTTTTTTTTATGGAAACTATAGTAGATCTGTTTACTAAAAAATTTTTAAGGCCTATAAAATGTATAACAAAGTTAGCTTCTACAAATTATTCATAAAGAATTTGTTTTTTCCTAAAAGTTACTGTGTAAGCTCTTTTAAATGTGCTGTTTTATTTTTAAAAAAAGTTTTGGATGATATTATAACATGACTAATTGACATACCAGTTTTTTTTTTTCCCCCTGAATAATATCCTAACATCAGGGCTGTCAAATATTGCACATTAGGTGTAGAAACTACACATTAGTCTGTTTCTTTTACACACCATACATTGCTTATTGGGAACTACATTTTTACTCCATGTTTCTTTTTTAATGAGATATATTTTTGTCATGTTCCATTTTTTTTTCCCCATTTTTGAACAGGTATAATTTTCCCATTATAAATTTTATTATAATTTAAAATGTGTATTGTGCAGGGCTTTGTGTGAAATATTTTAAGTCAAAATATTCAGTTCATATTTTGACCAAAATGTTTATCTTGTGATGTTAAATAAAAAGTTCACTTTATTCAACTTACTATGTGATTTTAAATTAGAAAGTAATAAATAAAATAATAATGAAGCTATCCATATTTTTATTAGTGAAAATTTTCTTTGTGCTGTGTGGAATTTTAATATTTATTACGCTAATGTGTTTCATAAATAAAAGTTCATTTTGATGTTATCATCTCTTACATTTTTCTAATTTGAGTGTGTTCATAATTTCAGTGCCTACACTTTAAACACCTTAAAATTACATCTTTTATGGTCTTCAGTTACATATTAGTATTCACAAAAGTTGACAGTCCTGTAACATTATTTATGAAGATTATTTATTATATTATATTATCCATTATAGGTTAATCTAAAAATCTAACAAAATAGTCAACAGTCAGTTGTACAATACAAATTATTTTCAATATTTAGGAGATTTAAATCCCATATGTGATTAAAATTAATTGTGGATAATGTTTTTTGATGAGTTGGGGATTTGATCAGTCATAAATTATTTGCTGGCACCTAAAGCTTTGTTTAGACACTTGTGACTTATCTGTCTTTAAATTTGCTGGCGTATTCAAAATCATTGCTTTGTTTCACCATTCATGTTACCATTGTAATTCTTAAGCTATCCATTCTTAAATATCATATGAACCATAGTCTAAACATAAGTACATTCCGTTTTTGAAAATTGCTGTTTAATGATGTTGTTATCAGATGCTTCAAAATTGACTTTTGAAAAATTAGTCATATCTCATGTGCCACTTTTATAAAAACCTTTGTAAGACTAAAATGATAAATTTTAAACTTATCAAGAAGTTTACAGAGATTCATATTTTCCCTTAGGAAGTATTTCAAGACAAAATTAATTCCTGTGATCAGAACCTGTATTGACAATGATGTAGCTGAAATTACTGATAGAATTGGAAAATAAAGTATTTTATAATTGATCTTCATTGTATTTAAGGAGTTTTATAATCTATGCAGTTATAAAGTTAAAATATTTTATAAAATATGAAAACAAGTTTAAACATTTAAGTAAATTTGGTAAATTAGATTGATTACCAATATACAGTATAACCTCGAACATCATTAGGACCCAGACTAAGCCTGATTTTTCAAAATTGCAGATTTTTGCAAGAATATCTGATATTCTTAATAGTACCTTTATTCATAATTTAATTCATAACCAAGTAAGTGGTAACTTTGTGAAAAAAAATAGAAAATTTAATATTAAAAAAAACTTTAATTGATATTTTCTATATTACCAAAAAATATCATAATAAACAGTGAAGTCATTTCTTCAAGTGTAATTTCGGAAACATTGATGTCAATTTTATTTGCTTCAATTTTTTCGCCCGTTCTTCAACAAGTTTTTATTAGATTTTATACAAGTGAAGAATATTGACTTTGTAGATAATACAGTCTTGTTTCTCTAAAGCAGATATTAATTCCCAATCAAGTTTATGTATTTTTCCAGTGACACATTTTCTTCTGCCAGCTCCTAACCTAGTCCCCATTCCCCTGAGTTTCTACCAGTGTTATCAGCTGTTCTATTTAGGTCAGCGATCGCCACTGTCCGCTAATCCATTGCTTTCGTTCTTGGAAGTTCAGCACAGCATCATTGATCTTGCTGCCTGCTAATCCATTGCTTTTGTTCTTGGAAGTTTTTAATTCTTAGGCAATTGCTATTTTTCTTTTTCTCATAAGTGTAAAAAGAAAGGTGGGGGGGGGACTCTAGTTTTGGCAAACAATCGCAAAAAAAAAAAAAATAATAATAATATCTTGAACTTTGGCTAGTGATAGTAGAAAAAATTCTCGAACTTCGACAAACGGTCGTGGTGGACCAGTACTACCCCTGGGTATCATTTGATAAGATTTTTTGCCCACATCTGACTTTGCTTGCTGAATTTAACTAATATGTAGCATAGAATGATGAATGAGGTTTTATAGAATAGGATGTTTTGGCCACATCTGATATTGCATACTGAATTTTTGTTATACTTTTAGGTTAAGCATCATCCTATATATTATTTATGATGTCAACCTACCTTTTTCTATCTCATACAAAACTCACACCAGTGAATGGAGTATTATGCGAAAGATTTTTGAACAAACATTTGACAGAGTACACCCATATTTCATTAAAACAAGTTGTTTGATTAAGAAATTGCAATCAATTATAAGGTAATGAAAAATGTATCAGAAAATAAGCTCAAAGGTTTCAGTGTGAAATAGTGATGGGCGATTCTCGAAAATTCGACAATCGAGAAAAATCGTCATCGTAAAAAATAACAATCGATACAGCCATCGATTAATTCCTAGAATGTACAATCGAGATGTTTTACAATCGATTATAACGAGAGAAGCTAAAAACAATTGTTGGAAAATTTAGCTATTATTCTGGCCGAAACTTTCATAGTAGTGATAGGGTTTGCTCGATAATTCTGCTATCGCAATTATTTTCTCCTGATTTAGGCTTAAGGGGTTACTTCAGTCAAGTGAAAAGACCTGCTCGCTAATGCTAATCTTACGGAAGAAATTTATAAAGATATCTCATTTGAATTTCAGTATTTTAAAATGATTTTCTTTTCATTGGAATAAATTCCCCTTTCTTCTTTATGAAACTGCCATGTCCAAATCGCGTAACTATGGCGCATTTGATGAATCAAATAACCTTTCCACTTTTTAGATAACTCCAAAAAGTTTGATACAGTTTAAAGTTCCCCTAAATGTAAAATACTGTGGAATTTCTCCATTGATCGAAAACAAAAGTTTTTCGAAAAACGTAAGGATAGTAAGATAAAGATACCTACCAAGAAAGAACCTGCCTAACACGGAAACTGTTTTCCAGTACCTAGCGATTCCAACATGACTCTTTAAGTCTGTATCGAAATCCAAAGTAGCTACTTTATGACACATTTAAAAACTCATTTTTTATTTTAGGCGCATTAGCTAGAATCGATTAGCATTTCCCTGTTTTCGATAAAGGAAAAAGGTTTGATATAAATTAAAGTTCCCTAAATGTCTAAAGTGTATCAAATGCTGTGGAATTTCTCCGTTTATCGAAAAACGTAAGGATAACCAGACATATATAACTACTGAGAGGGAACCTGCCTAACACGGAAATTGTTTTCCAGTGCCTAGCGATTCCAACATGATTCTTCAAGTCTGTATTGAAATCCAAAGTAGCTAGTTTCTATGACACATTTACTAGCTCATTTTTTATTTTAGGCGCATTAGCTAGAATCGATTAGCATTTTCTTCTTTTCGATAAAGGCAGAAGGTTTGATACAAGTTAAAGTTCCTTAAATGTCTAAAATGTGTCTAATGCTGTTAAATTTGTCGATTTATCGAAAACAAAGGAGTGTTATCGTAAAATAGAAAAGTAAACAGACAAATATATCTGCTAATAGGGAATTCTATAACTAAAATAAAACTTCAATGGACTTCATTTTTGGTATTTTGGATAATTTTAATTTTCCAATCCTTACCAACGTGGTATTAGATGATCGGTCTGGAAAAGGTAGAAGAAACGCTCCACCCCTTCCCCCCAAAAAGGGGCATTAGGCCCCAAATTGACAGTAGGGCAGACCAAGGATGAAAGTTAACTTCATGTAAGAGAGAACTAGGGGAAGTTGAGAATGATAAAAAAAAAATTTACCAAACTCTTCCTGTGACATATTATCGCAAAGTCCTCAACAACTCCTTGACAACTCTTTCATATTATGAACCTTTCTTCCCCTGAAGGTGAAATTCGGGGGATGGGGAGGGGGCGAACAAATTTTTAAAACCGTAGCCGATTTCTATAATAAATTTAAATATAATTTTAGATGTGGTTTTTTTTGTGCAGTCTTCCGGTAAATATTATTTATTGAACATAAAAATTTTAAAGTGGGGCTGCGTAAATTCCGGGGCGAAAGAGTGGACCCAAGGGGGGGGGGGGGGGGAGGGGGATCAATTTTCAAACTTTTTTTCGACCCGTGATGTGATATGTTTTCGGAAAGCTCTCGAATGACTCTTTCATATTATGAGACTTTCTTCCTCCCCTTCCCAATTTGGCCCCCCACCGCGGGGGGTAGTTTTTTCCGTTTTTATCATTTTAGATCGGATTTTTTTATGGAGCCCTCCGATAAATATTATTTATAATATATGAAATTTCAGGACACTTTTCTAAATTTAGTCAAGACTCCTCATGTGACATATCTTTGGAAAGGTTTGTGACTACTTATTGATGTTATGCACTTCCGGTGGCCGTCCCCCAACTTTGCCCCCCCCCCCCCGGGGGGACACTTTTCCAAATATAGCCAAGACCCTTCATGTGAGATATCGTTGGAAAGGTCTGTGACTACTCATTGATGTTATGCACCTATGGTGTCCGTCCCCCAACTTTGCCCCCCCCGGGGGCACTTTTCCCAAATTAGCCAAGACCCCTCATGTGAGATATCGTTGGAAAGGTCTGTAATTACTTATTGATGTTATGCACCTACGGTGTTCGTCCCCCCCATTTCCCCCCAGGGGGGCACTTTTCAAAATTTAGCCAAGACTTCTCATGTGAGATATTGTTGGAAAGGTCTGTGACTACTTATTGATGTTATGCACCTCCGGTGTCCACCCTCCCCATTTTGTCCCCACGGGTGTACTTTTCTATATTTAGCCAAGACCCCTCATGTGACATATCGGTGACATACCGGTGACAGTCCCCCCCACTTTGCCCCCACCACGGGGGACACTTTTTCAAATTTAGCCAAGATCCCTCATGTGAGATATTGTTGGAAAGGTCTGTGACTACTTATTGATGTTATGCTCCTCCGGTGTCCGTCCATCCCCCCCCTTTGCCCCCCCGGGAGACACTTTTCCAAAAATATAGCCAAGACCCCACAAGTGAGATATCGTTGGAAAGGTTTGTGACTACTTATTGATGTTATGCTCCTCCGGTGTCCGTCCCCCCACTTTGCCCCCCCGGGAGACACTTTTTTCAAATTTAGCCAAGACCCCACATGTGAGATATTATTGGTAAGGTCTGTGACTACTTATTGATGTTCTGCACTTCCGGTGACCGCCCCCACTTTTCCCCCCACGGGGGACACTTTTCTAAATTTAGCCGAGACCCCTCATGTGACATTGTTGGAAAGGCCAATGACCACTTACTCATGTTATCCATCTCCCGCACCCCTCCCCCCTCTTTGCCCCCACAGGAAGGGTATTTTTATAAATTCAGATCCAGACCACTCATGTGGCATATGGTTCGAAAGGCCTAAAGACCTGTGACGACTTATTCATATTATGCAGCTACTGTGCCCCTCCGCTCACTTTGACTCCTCCCCCAAGACATCTGGTCCGAGGTTCGTTCGTTTCGAGATTATATTTTTTTACAAGATTTTGTAGTGCGTGCGCACCACGCCTGCTATACGGTGTCGTATATAGCGGGTAACCTGTTCGTGATTTCATATTACAAGATTACGTATAACTTAGGGGCCCCGATTAAAGGAGGAGCCCACTAGCGGGCGAAGTCACCTACTCTTTATTAACGCCGACTCATTCCAGTTCACCTGCAGACGATTCTTGATAAATGTATGACGTATATAATATATGATGTATAAAAGCAATTGGCAAACTGGAGTCGTCGAGAAAAAATTTACACAATCGAAAAGTATCGAGATGTCCATACAATCGAGGAAATCGAGAAAAACATCTCGTTATTGCCCATCACTAGTGTGAAATCCTCGTGCAGGTCTCCTGGTCTCCAGATATTCTTTCAAATAAAGCAGCATGGTTACAACTTTATAAGGATATTAACAATGAAGTTAATTATGTGCCAAACCAAGCAGGAATAATGCATCAAACAAAAATAACCACCAAAATAAAGAGTGTATTATATATTCTTTAGAATATTCTTTCATTTTAAATATGTTTTACTATTATATATTTACTCTATATTGTAGTTAAATTTTACACCAACATTTCAGTTTGATTTATAGTTGTGCATTATAACATTATAAAAAATAAATATGAAAATTATTACTATTATAAAGTGTTAAAAGTGTCATTGAGCATTATTTGTTAACAAAAAATTGTAATTAAGTTTGAAGTTGTAATCAAAAATTGTAAGAAGAAAACACTTTAAATTAAGGGGAGTGGGAGGAGCACTAAATGTTAATTGCTTTTTATTTATTTATACCCCCTTCCCCCCAACATTACACAGGTTGCAAGAAATGTAGCTAAATATTTATTACACATTTACCATTTTATTCTATTTTGATCGAAATATTTAATCATTATTAAACCTTCATTTATATTTATGAAATTCTAAAAGTGAAGTAATTCTGTTCTATTCTTCTTTTATTTTACAAATAATAGTTTAAACTTCTTGTTAAATGTATGCATCATTTGACTGATTAAAAAAAACAACCCTTAAAGCATTTAAAAATTGTGCTGAACTCACTCTTATAACGTACTTTATATATAATGAAGTTCAGGATATGCACAATGACCGAAATTTTAGCATAATTGTTTTTTTGTTGTTGTTGTTGTTTTTTAAGTTCCTTGTTTGAATGAAAGGAAATTTTTCTGCACTGATCCTTTTCTAAAATGTAATAGAACTTTCTTCACTCTACTCAGTATTGCAATATTTGACTTTTTTTTTTTTTTTTTTTTTGACAAACCATTCTTGCACAATTAATTTTGATGTTGTTTTTTTTGTTGTTGATTTCTTTTTTAATTATTATTATTAAGTGAAAGTTTATTAGTTGTAGATGCATCATCACTAGCTTTTTGAATTATATATATATATATATAGTATAGAACCACTTATCCGGAATGGGCTGGATTTTAAGATTGAAATAGTGGTACATATTCTGAGTTTTAGCTCATTATTTACATATGTTATTAACAGTGTAAAGTCCATTTTTAAAGTATTTAAGATGTTGCATATTTTTAACATTTATATACAGTGGAACTCCAATTATCCGAACTCTGTCTGTCTGAATCGCTGATTATAGTAATCGCTTTCAG
Organism: Maratus speciosus; assembly: GCA_963932465.1. Taxonomy (NCBI): domain Eukaryota; kingdom Metazoa; phylum Arthropoda; class Arachnida; order Araneae; family Salticidae; genus Maratus; species Maratus speciosus. The sequence goes on from OZ010793.1 coordinate 208,445,281, forward strand.
ACTATCTGACGTAAAAAAAAAAAAATCTGAATTTCAGTTACATTGCTTAACTGTGTGAACTTTACGGGAAGCCATAAAATACCCCTTCGGTTGATAGGAAAGTAAAAAAACTCAAGAGCATTTAAAAATGCGAAAAAGCTTCCCCTCTTTTATAAAACCCAACCAAAGGCTTGGATGACTGCAGCATTGTTTACCGAGTGGTACAACGAAATTTTCATCCCTGAAGTGAAAAAGCACCAAAAATGTCTTGGAAAAGAATGCAGTAAAGTGCTTTGATTGTTGATAATGCACCATTTCATCCCACCGAAGAATTGTTGAATAAGGGAATGGCCAGTTTAAAACAAGCTTTTTACTGCCAAACGTTACAAGTAATGACTTTCATTTACAGTACGGTTTATACATACTGTACTAATGTACAGCACTTTTAAGTATGCTTAACATGTAAAGGTGTTACCTTTTCATTTAATTAATTAAAAACTCTTTTTCTTTAAAAATATTTTTTTTCTCCCATTTTCAACATACATACAGTAATTAATTAAAATAGATAAATATTTATAGATTAATAACCAAATTTTTTTATATATATTTTTGAGAATGCTCAGCAGCATATAAAAGAGAAGCGCATAAGTAATAAGTAACTGTATATCAAACTACTGTTGGACATATGGCATATATTGAAAATATTAATCTGACTGTTGTTAATGATTATTTTATTGTTATTCTGGATAAATGAACTGACCTAATAATTTAAATTAATGCTTTTGATAAAAGTCTCAAGAAGCTGTATGTCCCGGTATTTATTATTTTTATTTATTTTCTGTTTCCTCAAATTTTTATTGAAACATTTACTTCATTCTTAATAAATAATTTTTTTGTAAATAGTAAATGGCAGAACATTTTATAATTGATATTTTATTCTTTGTTAAAATAATAATAATGATAATAATAAATATTTGCACAGAATAAAAGTGGCAGAGTAATTAAATAACTTTGGTCATTATTTATAGCAGCTAATTTCTAAAGTTACATAAATAAATAAATAAGTTGTTTTGTGTAATTAACTTTTTAAACAGTTGTCGTATTTTTCATATTTCAATATATTAATGCAGTCTTTGCAATGTCTTAAAAATTTCTAGAGTATATATGTTATTTATTTTTTAAATCAACTTCCTTAAAGTAGTTTTATCTGTTTCATAATTTAAAAATATTTTTACGATATCTTACAGCTTATTGTAGATTATAAAGATTTTTTTTTTATTTAATTGGTATTAAATTGTGTATTTTCTGTTAATAGGTCAGAAATTTATGTTATATGGCAATGAAAAGAGAAAAACTTTCAATCCAATGGATAGTACATAAACAGCGCATTTTTGAAAAGCAAGCTGAAGTTATTTCCAATAAATCTACTGAACTAAATGAAGATGAAATGGCGGCTGTATTAAATGCAAATTTTGGGGATATGGCTTATGATAAGAAGCATACTGGTTTAAATGGTCCATCACCTAATGTTGTCAGTGTGCTTACTGTGCTTAGTGGTGAAGAATATGTTAAAACTCATTTAAATGGTGCTATGAAAAGTGCCAGAAAAAGTGATCGTATTAAATCTGAAAGAACTCCTAATCCATATGCTAAACATTATTTGAATGGCTTAGCTGTCAGATCTCAGAGATATTTGAATAAGCCAAAAAAGGTATCTAGTTTACAGCCTTCTTCATTAGATGTCAAAACAAACTTAAGTTTTAGCTCTCAAAATTCAACTGATCATTTGTCAAGTGATGATGGTTGTGATTCATCAAAAGATTTTCATGACATAAATTTAAATTCTGAATTCATATCACAGTCAGATTCAAAATTTGAATGTTTCAGCGCTAATGACAATGCAATTGTCAATTTGGAATCGTATCATATTAATGATGTATCTGTAAAACCAGAAGATTGTAATTCCGAAGAATGTAAAACTGGAACTGAAATTTGTTTCTCTGATATTCCCACATTTTCCCAGTCTTCAAATGATAGTACTTTTGACCCTTCTGTGACTATCTCTACTTTATCATTAGATGAATTAGTGTCAGATCTTGCATTTAAAAATGAAATTGTATCTACTGATTGTGTAAGCAATACTTTTGAGTCTAAAACATGCAATGGTCTTGAAAATGAAACCCAAGATTTCAGTAATATTAAAAAAGAATTATCCCCAATAAAACAAATTCCTGATAGCAAAATCTTAATGTCTCCAGAAGAATGTGTTGATGATAAGTTAAGCAGTATTATTTTAAACAGTGAAGAAATCTCTAACCTTTCTAATCCTGATCAGGTAATTGCTTCTAATGAATTTGAGGATGTTAAATTTAACCTTGAATTGCCTGTAGTAAATTGCATTGATGTTGTCACAATAGATACAATTCCTCCTGTAGAAATAGCTGAAAATTCAGATGAAAAAATTCTTTCTGGTGTCAAAACTAAAGTGGACAAAATTCTTGATTTTCATAATGATGATAAATTAAATTCACCTGTTAGTTGTGTTATTGTTAAATCTGAAATACCCATGATACATTCAAAGATTGAAAGCACATTAAAAAAGGGAAAAAGTGTAAAATTGTCTGAATCTTGTGATAAGCTAGTGAAAATTGAAAATTCTGAGTCAGCTGATTGCTCAGAAAGTAGTAAAACTATTGTAGATAAATCACCTACAAATCCTGTTGCAACTGTCAAAGATAAAGACATAAAGATTCGTCCATCTTCTAATAAAAGTTCTCCCCTTAGAACTCAGTCACCTACTTATAAAAGTACCGAAAACGGAATCATCAAAGGCAGCAAATCAAATTCAAAACAAAATTTTAAAAAATTGCAGGCACTTGCAAAATCCAAGTCAAAAAATTTAACAAATTCTCATTCTGCATCATCCCTTGTAAATAAGTCACATTCCTCATCTGTAAATAAGTGCCAGGAAAAAAATTCATCTGCTGTGTGCAAAACTGATGAATCTGATATGTCAGAAGCAAAAGATTCTGATAAAACTTCTGCTGCAGCACCCGTTCCAAGGAAAGATATGCTTCGGGGTTATAAGATACCCAAGAAAACACGAACAGAAAAGCCTGAAGAGAATAGTTTGGACTTAAAAAGAGGCAATACACCTCTTTCTCCACTGCCTGATTTTACATCCTCAAGCTTGAGTGGTTACCAAACTAAGGGACCTTCATGGAGAAAGCTAGAACCTAGGACGAAGGATGTTCCATCTTGCAAACCAAGGACTAATGTAAATATAAATGGTAGTATTCAGCTACAGTCATCTGAAAGACTAGTCTTGAAGCTGAAGAAAGATACTTCTGATCCCGAGTCACAGAGGTGGAAAACTGATCATAATAATTTTAACCGCAACATGAATACTTGGATGGGAAATCTCCATCCACCACCTCCACCACGGTTGTTACATCCTCATCCACCTCCTCCTCGGTTTCTTACTCATCATCCACCTCGACCTTGGCACCGGATGCGAAGTAGAGGCGGATTTCGTCAGATTCATATGGGTTATGGTAATGGTCCATACACGTGACAAATGTAGTATAATTAGTTGTTAATTGTGATAAATCACCTATGCATTTTTTGGTGCAGCACAAAAAAGAAAAAAAAAAATCTTGTTTCATTACCGTTCGGATCATATCTAATCATAAGTTGTGATGTCATAGAAAAAAATGGCATTTATTTATTTATTTATTTTGAAAAAACACATACTCTGTATCAGATTGTTTTTATTTCAAGATAAACAGTCATATGATAGAGTAGATTTCTTCATATGTTGAAATACATTTTAATTGTCATGTTTTAAACCTTTTAAAATTTTTATCAACATCCAACTTCTTTAATATTATATAAAGATCTTTAAATATATATGAAAAATCTCATTTTCGACAGCATTAAGTTACACATTTGCATTTTATGCCATTAGTCTGTCATAAATAACTTCAGTGAAAGGCAGATGCATATGCTTTTTATTTTCTTCTTTCATAAAAGTAAAATTGTTGAAAGGCATCTATATTTTTCTAAAGTTAAAATGTGTAGAACACATCAATTTATTGTTGAACAGTTCAGCTGTTATACATTAATTCAAAAATTTTAACTGCCATAATGTATATTCGAAGTCTTTGGTAGTGTTACCAATATGTAAGGAACAATGTCTAAGTTCTCAAAAATTTTAGTCTCCAGAGATTAAATGCTGTTATATTTTATGATATTTGATGCTTAAAAGCCAAAAATCAAGTTTACAGTTAGCTTGTGTTGTAATAAGACAGTTGCCGGATGTTTCAAAACTTGTGATTGATTTAATACATTCAGTATTGAAATATTTTTTAAGATGTATTTTTCAAAATTAGTGTCATTAGAAAACAATTTTGAAATAAGAGACCTTACATGTTTTATTTTTCAGTATTATACAGTAATAATAATCATAATAGGTATTCTTTTACATATTTATAAATCAAAGATTTTTAAATGCATGGGAAGTTAAAAAATCAGAATGAATTTGTTTCCATCCTGCTCCAGTTGTCGGGAAAGAATTTGGCAACAAATTAGAGTAAATTGTTTTATATATTTCAATGATATAAGGTGTTCTTAGTCACTAAGTGCTAGTTTTCCAAATATGTGCTTATCTATTGTAATAACCCACAAGTTCCATTATTAAACAGTACTTCTGTTGGATATTTTCATTTGTCAAAATATTTTCTATTTTTAATATATTATCTTAAGGTAATATTTTGTCTACCTTAATTATTTTTTATTTAAGGAAAACAGTTAATTTGATAGTAGGTGATGAAATTTGGCACATACAATATACATACCCACATAATGCATATAATTTAAAGGGGGAAACAACCATTATGAGGAAAAAAAGTATTTACAGAAAATAGTATATTTTGCTTAAAAAAATAGAGTTGTTAATGCATTATAAATATAATTAACATAATAAATGTTAAGGATGAAAAAAGGAAGCAAAAATTTTTTGAAAAATCCTCTATTGTTGAATTGGTATAGAAGTAGTATTTTTTATTGGTATAGAAATTTATCATTGTAATATTTCCTTACTTTTTCTTTTTTCATCTTCTTTATTCAGTTTAGGAAATAATTTTAATTTAAGAGTTGTAAAAAAAAAAAAAAAAAAAAAAAAAAAAATTCTTATTTTTCTTTTTAAAAAAAGTTTTGAAATAAATTCACTTCCATCAAAATTTTCCCATGTGTGTGCAAAGTTTCAGCACTGATGCCGCTTTTCGAAATAAATTCAGTATCCTGATCCCTGTGCTTATGATTTGATAATAAATTTTAAATGTAGTCATTTGTGTTATGCAAATTATGTTTACATTACTGATAAATTTTGTACAATGAGAAAATTATATATTTTTTTCTAATTGGGTTTTCAGTCCCTAATTCTTACCCTTACTTGAGTCTTACAGTTCCTTCAATTTATTAATTCATAAGTATTCATCAGTATATGAATATGAAAATTAGAACTATCTGATGACAAAAAGAAAAATACCAAATCTGTATGTCATATATCGAAAGATCTGCACTTTAACCGTATGTATTTAATTTTAAATGGGATTTTATAAATGTTCAGTTTTCTATATAGAAAAATGAATAATTGTACTTTAACAGTATGTTAGATTTAGTCAGTTTGTTAGAAAAATAAATTAATAGATTTAATTTATGATTTAAAACTCCTCTTCAACTGCTTTTCTTTTATCACTGGAGATAAATTACTGTGAGCTAAAGTATTAATGCATTGTTTTTAAAGTATTAAGACATTTAGAGGTAAAACGGATTCAGAAATAAATTATAAGCAACCTGTAAGTATTACTTTATTTAATAAAAAATAATTAATGTGTTTTAATGAAATTCTTTATGAATTCACAAATTGCTATAAACAATGAATTTAAATGGAAAAACATTTGAAAGAAAGCAAGCAGCTCAGCTTTAAATGGAAAAAAAGGAATAACATTTAAAATTTTTGAAAATAAACTAATCAAATATAATTCTTAAGGGAGGAAAAATTATGAATTGCAATTTTTATTAGTTCTTAGTTTGAAAAAAAAATGAATTAACATATTTAGTCTTGAAATAACAAATTAATTGAGCATGAAGTAAATTTAGAATGAATTAAACAGTTCCAAAGTTGATTGCTCATTCTGAAACTTGTTTCTGTGGGAATTTGGGATGATTTAGAAAATTTTTAAATGGTTGAGCCAGTGAAGCAATTTTTTTTTTAGAATTTTAGCATTTTTGGAAACTGAAGTAAAAAGTTAGAACTATTTATGTTATTTTTCTGAAAATGTAAGCATGTACAATTAGCATATCTACAATTTTTTTAATATATATATATATATATATATATATATATGTATATATGTTTATGGAAAAAAAGAAATGTTTACATTACCACATGAAAAAATTATACATATCTTTGCAAACTTTAAGGTGATACATACATTGCATTTTACATTGGAAGAAAGATACCCAAGCCGATAAGAAGTATTTGATGGCATGATATTTTTCTCTTTAAATTGCATTATTTTAATGTTCTTTTATTTTAATTTTTCTCATTTACTTTTTTTCTGTGTGTGTGAATGTCTTTAAAATTTTTAGTGGTTGTTAAAGAAGGTTGTAACTGATGGCAAATGAATATAATAAATATTGCATCTGCTTTTAGAATTCTATATACATTAGAAACTATCTATGCATTTTACTATGCAACAGTAAGTAATGTAGCTTGTTACTATGCAACAATAAATAATGTAGCCTGTAAGGTTTTGCAACTGTGGAAGCCTGCTTAAATATGGACTTTAACCTAGTTAGGACTGTTCTTAAATCAATTTTGTAAGATCTCTCTTGTTTAACAATTTGTTAGCATTCTTAGCATTTCCCTTCCAAATACAAAGTTCCAATTTAAACAGTTTTATTTTAGCAAATTGTAGCATCTTGATGCAATTCTTAATCCTAGTCATTTTATTGAAATTACTTATTCTAAATTCAGTTTTTATGGAAACTGTTGTGATAGAATGATTAATATTCTAGTCTTCAAATGTAGGAGAGATGTTATATAAATCTGCCTTTGATATAGTCAATGTTTTGCCTTCTTTTTAATTTCATATTTAAAAAACATATATATATCAACAGACTTAGTTGAAATGACATGAAGTTGAAATTTACAGTTTTACTACTTTCTGTTTGTGTAATTAGATAGTTTTATCATGTAACTTTTTTCTAGAGTTTGCAATACTTCTAGTATTATTATTATTATTACTAGGCAACTACATTTTGAATATAATGGGCGATTCAAAATAGAGGTTATGATGATTATCTCTTAAACCTTAGATTATACAAACATATTTCCAGTTATAAAATGTATTCAAATTAAGTATAGCATTTAGATATGACATTTATTTTACAAAGGGACTGTATATATATATATATATTAAAATATGAAATTTTTTTTTTATACAGCACTCCTTTTCTATAACTTATATTTAAAATATCATTGCTGCACATCTAAGAAAGACATTAAAAAACATTCTTTTTTGACCAAAACTTGCTGTATTATGATGTTTTGAATTTTATGAGATTACAACATTTTTCTGCAGTCCTGAACTAAAAATACATCTTTTTGTTTTTAGTTCCAGAAAACACTTAAAATTCAAAATATTATAATCTGGTAAGTTTTAGTCATTCAAAAATGATTCTGTTTTTAATGCCTTTAGAACTTTAGATGCAGATTTAAAAAATATAAGCTGTAGGAAAAGGTAGCCATATGAAAAAATTAAATGTTATATTTTAATACATACACACACCCTTTTAAAACAAATGCTATGTCTAAAAACTATACTTAATTTGAATATATTTTGTAATTGGAAATATATTTCTGTCATCTAAAGTTTAAGAAATAGTTGTCTCAAATTCCAGTTTGAATTTATATTTAGAAATATTCATTAATGTAGATGATTGATTATTTTATTATTCAATAGTGACATGGCAAGTAATCATATGTTCATACTTTTATAAGAGTATCTTTGCATGACATAATTATTCTTAAATTTTATGAACTAAAATTTTTAATTTGTTTAAATTTCATATATATCTTGATTGTATATTAGGCTTGAATTTCACTAAATTTCTCCTACAGCAATCGTTAAATGCTACAAAATTTAATATTTTTTGCAAATATGTATTACAAGTCCTAATTGGTTAAAGTCATATTTATTAAAGTCATACTATGCAAGTTAAACTCATACTATGCAATAAAGATTTAGTGTGAAAAACTTAATATGAAATCATTTAGGTGATCTGGTAATATTTTGTTTTAAATATTTATTGAAAATGTATTTATGTCTTGTATATAAGGAAAAATAAATAAAAGCTTTCAGTTCATTATGTTTATTAAACAAGTACAAATACCAAATCATGCTGTCACTGAATTCATGCATGCTGCATACTGATCATGACAAAACATTTCAATCATTTCCAGAATTGTTATTTTCACATAGTACTATTTAATATCTCATTAAAAACAATCTGGAGTTACAAAATTTATATGTTTGTAAAGTAGATGATGAAGTGCTTCATAAACATTGGATCTGAATTTGTTTGTTTGATTGCAATATTTAGAGTTGAAAGCTTTTGATGTACAGAAATAGATTATTGAAGTTAATGCCATCATGAGTGATTTGTATAAATAGAATTGGCATTAACTTCATCCTGTAAATTTATTGTATAAATTAATTGTACATATGTTTATGAAAATTAGATGTATATGTTTCATTATTTCATAGTGATATTCTTTTTATTTTATTTTCTATAACAAAAAATTCATTCCACATTGTATAAATTCATCTGTTTTTATCTATGTGTTTATGCAGTAAAATTTGATTGATTTTAAAATATTTATTTTTCTCTACACATGCGAAGAAAAACAAAATCAAATCATGTTTGCTTTCTTCAAAGTTATAGCTTTATTTTTTAATCTTTCCCACTTTAAATTTCATTTTCTGCTTATTTATTTCAAACTTCAGACTATTTTATATTTGCATAAAAAATACTCATTTATTTAGTTTTTCTTTGATTGTCTAAGATAGCCTTTATAATTATTAGCCATAATCATAAATAACAGTTTGTTGTAAAAAAAATCAACACATATCAGCATTACTTATATCCTATAACTTATTTTATTGTATAAGCATTTAATTTTCCATAGCAGATACATCAACAGCAATATTGATGTGTACATTAAAAAAAAAAAAAAAAAAAAAAAAAAAAAATGGGATCCTTTTGTGTTTTTATTATTATTTTATGTGAGGGATTTGAATTGCAATACAAACTTTAAAAAAATTAGATATCATAAAAACATATAATAAGTTTTTTCTTTTAATCATAGAAAAGAAGTTTTAGGTACATTTAAAAGAAAGTATTCTATGCATATAAAGGTGTTTCTTTTCAGGAAGGGTGGGGGGGGGGGGGGGTATTTTATTTATTTTTCTATATCACTATTAAAGTTTACGGGTAGCCTTTTTTTACTCTTGTCAGTTATCCCTTTTCACTATTATTCCTTGTAGGAGTCTTTACAAATATTCTTTACTTATTATTTTTTTTTAAAAATACAAATATATTTTATTGTCATTTTATGATTCTTTATTTTTATTTTTAAAGAAATATGTATGCCTCCCGGCTATTAAATTTTACTCTATTTATCTGCTTAAGTTAATTGTTTTATGCATGGATAAAGTAAGAAATAATAGATAATTCATGTTCTCTCTTTCTCCTCTCTAGATTAAATAAATTAAGCAATCCCACAATTTTCTTTTAAGAAACAAATTCAATAGTGAAAATGCATTTTAAGAAAACTTAATATTGCAGAACAGTTCTTTTGTCTATATAATACATATAACTCCGAGCGTCTTGAGGGCTTTCTTGCATTTTCATAAAAACGTTTATAAAAATAATCTTAACATAAAATTTCTTTCCCTGTTTGTTTCTAAAATACACTTCATGCCCTTTACTTGACATACATTTTTAAATAATTTTCTCTACAACTGATTTAAGTTGTTTTGGGGAAATGGAAAAATATGGGCAAACCGCTCAGAAGGTTAAATATTGAAAATTTCTGATAATTTTGCAACTTTATCACTTATGTGTATCATAATCAGTCTCATTTTGCTGCATTTATACATATTGAGAGATATAAGAAAAAGCTATGTATACATTTATTGTAAAATTTCATTTATAGCAAAGAGCATTGTTAATAATCATTGCTCTAGAGTTTTATTTATAATATTTGTATTGTTGAAAAAGTTTTTAAAGACTTACCTCATCATGCACTGTTAGGTATGTATTTGAATGCAAATTTTATTAATATGAAATGTATTTATTTTCTTTTTATTAATGAGTGCTTTTGTTTTGTTGTTGATATAATAAGAAATAATGATAGAAAGAAGTGTAACTTGTTAACTTTTCTCATAATGGTTAATTTTATTTATGAAAAACATTGTGTGCATTACTTTCTTTTTAAAGGTCAAATTTACAACTATGTTAAGCAGAGTTACCATGGAAATTCTTCAGTTCCCCCTCCCCTCCATTTGATAACTTAATATGCATAAAAGCTATAAATAGACGTTTGAAATTAAATATTTGTTATGGTTTTTAATATTCGCTTTCTAAAATTTTAAGATACAAAGGATAGGATTTACAAAAATTGTATTTAAAGCTATTATTATTATTTAAAAAAAAATATTTTTTTCATTTTTTTTTTCTTTTTAAGTTTTTTATGCAATTTTCTTCTGAATAGTAAATTAATAAATAAATTGAAGGAAGTTTATGTGATAGCTCTGTTTAATCTTTATTTTTAAGTTATTGAAATGTTTTCATCGGCATTCATAGGGGGAAAATTGATAAAAGAATGCGATTGCCTTGTTCTTTCAACATTATCACTTAACTCATTGCTCTTTCATATCATTGAATCTACTTGTATGCAGTAAAACCTCATTTAATTTGAATTGTGTCTGCACTATTTGTGGGAAATCTATATTGATCATACTTAAATACTAATAGCTTTTATGAGAAATTAATTTTTTAAGTTATATTAAACTATACATTTTAATGGTGTAAATTCAGATTTTAATCATTATTTCATAAAACTCTGCAATTGTAATGTAATTTTCGGATTAAATTCTTTATTTTGGTTCTAAAAATTTATGATTTTTCACCCAAACTATATTTAAGTGTAAATTCAAATGCTCATCACTATTAAGATATTTTCTCTTTTTAATCATTAAGCCACAATTAACAAACTTGATTTTGTTATATTCACCAAAATAAATAAAAAGATCAGTAAAAATGCCAGCATAGCTTTTTTATGCACAATTAAAATTACTGTTGTACATTAGTTAAAATTATCCTTCTTCTTTCTTTTAAATTAACCGTTGAACAATCTCTTAATTTTAACCATCTTTTCTTTTCTTTTTTTTTTTTTCTTTTTTTTTTTTTTTTTGTTTATTTATTTATTTTGAAATGTGAAATAAAATTTTAACCCATATTCCCAGCGTGGATATAGAAAATTTATACATAATATCTAAAGAAGATTCTCAAACTTTTTATGCCTCATGTACCTGTTGAAGGATTGCACATACCTGGCATACCCTCTGTTTTTAACTTGAATCAAAAATAGGGTAATAGAAACTAAGAAAAAATAAATGGCAGCAAATTTTAATGTTATGGGTGTACAGTATAGGATCTATTATCCAGCGTCCTGATATTCGGAACACTCTAAAAACCGGAATGCTAAATGATCCAAATTCGAAACTTAGTAAAAGCTGTCATTAAAGAAAAATTGCAGTTTTTTTTTTCTTTTTTTCTCCATATCTTATTGAAGAGTTAACATGGTTTATAATTCAATATTTTGAATATTTTTAACTTTTTCCCATACATCTCACGGTATTATAAAATCCCATAACTCTCTCTCTCTCTCCCCTCCCCCCCTCCCCCCCCCCCCCCCCAAGTTGCAGTGAAAAATCGTAAAGTAATTCAGAGGGTTGCTGTATGGCTGTGGGAGGTATGTGCATGTTAATAGCAAATCGTCACAAAATAAGAATTTTTGTATAATTCGACAAAGAGGAAAATGTCCTATAATGGCTAAATCTATACTAATAAAAAAAAAGTTGTTTGACCGTTTATCTGTCTGCGATGGCTATCGAAATCAAATCTATTGCATGTAGAAATCTGAAAACGTGCATAAGGGTAGTCCAAATCCTGCCATGCTACTCAGATTTTATTTTTTGTTAACTGAGATATTTAAAACCAGAACCTGAAAAAGCACTTGTCCTGCAACCGAGGCCCAGTTATAACGCTCCCACGGAAGATAAGCATTCAATGTACGCAGTCAACAGACGTGTTCTTTTTTGGATCATTTTTGTAACTTCGCATTGGTGAAATGTTTAAAAATATGGAAAGACTAACTACATATTGTTACATGTTTTATTTTTCTGTTATGAAGTCATAGTCCATTAAAAAATTTTTAATTTTAACCTTTTGGAAAAAAAATAGTTTCTAAACATCACCATTCTTAGAACATGCTTTTGAAGATCAAAAATCTGATTTTCATGATAATGACAAGCTGCAACCTTACTCAAAACTAAATTTTATGTTTGATCTTATTTATTTGTAATTTTTATTATAATTTAAAATTCTCTTAACCTGTTTTTTTTTCCTTAATAATAACCAAACTTTTTCTTAATTGTGGTTTATGGAATTAATTCAACGAATTTGTAACATAGTATTTTTAATATTATTTATGCTAACCTGTATTTCATATTTATGTAAATTAAAAAATATTTGTGTAAGTGTTCCGAATTATGGAAAACCCTTTATCCCGAATACCCCAGGTCACAAGGATTCTGGATAACAGATCCTACACTGTATTATTTATCCTTGCACATTTCTTGAATGTTTGGTGTTTATTTGCTGCAATAGAATCATAAATCCTCTTCTACATTTAGTGTGTTTTTGAAACAGTCAATGAGATGAAAAATCCTCTTCACTAACTCATTTAGTTGCCCCACATAATATGACCCCATAGAATGTCTTCATGTACCCCCGAGAGATACTCATATCACACTTTGAGTAATTTTTATCACCTATGAGACACTTTAATACTTCTATAACATCATTAAAGGGATTAGTTGGGACCAAATAAGAGTAATGAATAACTTAGAAAATCACAATTTATAATGCTGCTCATATTGTACCAATAAAAGTCGAGGCAGACCAGTCATTCCTTAATCTACTCCTAATAGTCTGGTCCTACATCATGATTTCATCTCGTAACTCGATGACGTAGTCATTTGTGTTGCCGCCGCCCACTCTATAAAATTCATGTAAATGAAGATGCATTGTACTATTTTCTTAGGCCAAAAAATTATTGTAATGCAATAATTGTGTTGTCAATTTATTTTTTTTCATACATGTCTATTTCCAAGGGTAATATCTTGCATTCATTTCATTACTTTGCCTATGGCATGTTCTTTCTATTGCTGGAAATTTTTATACGGTTGATGTTTAATTTACTTTTTTTAATTTCTCATCACACTATAGATTTTAATAATAAAGAGAGAAATTGCGACATTGAATGTTATTTATAAAAAAAAAAAAAAAAAAAAAAAAAAAAATGTCTGTGGGAATTAAATAATTGTAAATTAATGTCTGTGCTCTTAAAAAATATCACTAAGGAAATTCACAAATTTTGTTTTTTTATTTTTATTTTTTTATTGCACCAGTTATTGAAATTGAGTTTCTAAAACATTAATTTTTATCTGATAGGCTGATTTTTCATTCATGTTTAATATCCAAGTATGTTTACATTCTCATATCCTCATTTAATTACAAATTTGTCTTTTTGTAGAATTAGTTTTTTTTTTTTTTTTTTTTTTTTTTTTTTTTTTTTTTTTTTAAATAATTGCTCTATGGTTACATCTAAATGTCTCCTGTTTAGTTTAGCTTATATATATATATATATATATATATATATATATATATATATATATCAATATCATATCTTTTTTTACAGTTCTTATTATTGAGGTTTTATTGCATAAAAATTACTGCCAATTTGTTAACTGCAATATGTTTATAAATATTGTTTAAATATATTCTGATGTGATTATTTTCACTATGTCAGATGTTTTGCTCATTAAAATTGCTCATTTTCCAAATTTCTGGAATTTGGTAGCTATCAGTTCCCTTATGCTAAGGCTGACTTTTCATAAAACTAGTCTTAATCGAAATTAACGTTGGAATCATTTATAGCCTGAACAAAATAATTATAGAATATAATCCTTGATTTGTATAACTGTATTTTTATAATTAGAAAAAGTTAATGTGTAGTTTAATTTTCTCTTGATGTTATATTCTGTGGGAAATTTTCAAAGTCAGTTTGAAAATTAACTGTTTTAGTTGATGCTAATTATATTTTACTGCCATTTTGATGTCGTTAATTACACTTTATTGAATTTGAATGAATTTAAATACATAATGTTTAAGTAATTTAATAGAATAAATACACATTTCATGAATTAAGATTTTCTTTATATATATATGTGTGTGTAAATGTTTGAGTGTTTTTATTTAAATTGAATTTTGTGTAATTCTCAACAGGCCTGTGTGGCCTGAAGAAAAACTAAAACTTTTTTCGAATTATATTAAACCAAGTAAAACTATTACAATTTTTTTTTTGTAAACAGATTTAAAAAAAAAATAATAATAATAATAAATGGGAAAATCTCTTAAAAGTAATAAAATAAAATATTTTGAAAAGTTAAATCTACAAGAAATACATTATGTATGCAATGTTAAAAAAATTAAATATAAATTTATTTATAAAAGAACAGTTAAACTTTAAAGTTGTTTATTTAATATAATTACATATTTTCTGTCCAAGAAATGAAGATTATTTAGAGTATGCCAATGGCTGTTGAATGATTTCTTATTTTGTTTGAAAATTGAAGAATTAAATTATTAAACAAAATGTCAAAAGGCTTAATGAAATTTAATTTTATTTATTTGAACACAAAGCGTAATTTTTTAAATAATTTTGCATAGCTGCTCATGCTGATTTTCAATATATACTAAAAAATATATAATACCTGTCTTAATTTTTGTTTAGTTTAACTCAGTTTAGGTAATTAATAAGTTGCAACATGAAATTAGACTTGATTTCGCATGGAACATAAATCTGAAAGTTTATTTAAAAGAATTTTTTTAATGAAATTTGCTTCAAAATATGATTTGCAAAATTTTCAAGGCTGCAAAGTAAACATTCAAACTTTCATCAATAAAGTAGTGCCAAAAGCCGCCTTCTTCTTCTTCTTTTTTTTTTTTTTTTTTTGTTTGTTTGTTTTCCAGCTTGAGATTGGATCTGCATTCCATTGCATTTTCATGTTTAAAATTGTATTTTAATTGACCAATCTCATTTACTAATAGTTTTATGTTTCTTGTATCCCCAGTAGTCACATTCATTTTGAAGTACAGTCCTCCCTCGTTATGTTATATATATATTATATAAAAGTAATATTCGAAAGCATAATATAAATGAGGGTATTAAGAATTCTGAAAGATGAAAACCTTTAAGTAAATGTTTTATATTTGCCCTCAAAATGTTAATTTATATGTATAATACAATTTTCTTAAAATAAAAAATTGACCGACATTTTTGAATCAAAACAAATACACACACATATGCTTAATAAATACGTTTAAGGGTTTTTTTTTTTTTTTTGTTTTGTTTTTGTTTTCTCTTGAGGTAATAAAAAGAGCAATATATCTGAATAGAATGATGTTATCAAAACAGTAAATAATTTTATTCCAAATGTTATGTGTCAGCTGGCAAACTATGCAAAATTTTTTAGTCATTGTTTATTATATTGTTTACATGCATACATAATTGTTCTCTATTTACCAATTTATGTCCATATTTTTATTTATTAATACTATGCCTACAATGTAGCTGGGAACTGTGTTTAATAGATCCTCTTATTATTCATGTGATTCTTTTACATTTTATTCCAGTGATTGTTTCTTGGTAGTTTTTATTGGATGAATAATTTATTTTTCTTTTAATATTGTTGTTGAATGAATTCTTGAATCACTATGCAAAGTTTTAAATCCACGATTTTGTGAATAGAGCTTTCTGTAATTTTCCCCATTTTGCACACACTGCCTTGTGAATGGGTTATTGACAATGGCCATATGTGAAAAGATTGTACATGAAAATCCATTATATATGTAAATTTCAGAATTCAGTAAGTGATTTTGAATTTATATTAAATAAAAACATCTTTCTAGTATACGTTGTTTTTTATTCATCTTACAGTAATAATCCACTTTTACAGTGACTTCCAAAATTAATTTTGTGCATGTACAATTATTAGGTTGATTTCTTTAGAAATCAGACCTATTCCAATCATTTTGTTTATATTCACACATAATATCTAATTCAAATCTTGTCATCACGATAACGTCCAAAATACTGAACTGATTCGAGTCTAATTCGGACAATGTGTGGATTTTGTCACTATTTTAAATGAGTTTCAATTTAGTATGTAGCTCTTATATTTTGCTTACAGGAACACACAAATGAGAGAGAGAGAGGAAAAAAACTTTTCTTTACAGTTACGCCTGCAATACTGAACCAGTTCTAACCTAATTGAGACAATAATTATTGCGGGGGAGTTCGTTAACCCGTCAGTAGTCGCGTGCCGGTCTTTTTGCCGCCCATATAAATTATCTTATCCTAACTTATATTCCTTTACAAATACAGCGGAGAACTACCATGTTGCTAACTTTAAATGTTTCTCCACTATCATAGTGAAGTAACAAGATATCTCTGTTTTTCCTTCAGGTACATTTTTACAAGAAAAGTTTAAATTGGTGGAAAAGTCTGCACAACAATCACTAATGTCAGTTCATTTTTACTTTTTTCCATTAATCCAAGTCTCATGAATAAAATGTATTATTTAAGTAAACATCAAATTTATAACTTCAAAAGTAACTTTGAAATGTAATATTCGAATATTAAGTCTAAAATGTTTCTTATTTTATATTTTCTGTTTGCTGGGGGCTGGCGGCAAAAAAACTGCGACTAATAACGTTCTGAAAAAAGGTGCGACTGCTCTCGGGTTAATCAAGTATTTAGTTCTAATAGTTCATTTACAGGGACACAAGTGAAAAAAATTGTACATAAATTTACACATGCAAAACTTGTCATCACGATAATAGCAGTATAGTGATCTTGCCACTATCTTAATAAAACAAACAACAATAAAAATCATCCTACTTCTTACTGAGCAGGTGCGTCCATAATTACATAATTACGTAGCATCTATAGTTGTCGTCTGATTCATCCATATGTCTGTCTGTCCACATATAACAGTGCAAAAACTACTCACAAATGGTTTGAAATTTAACATATGAGGGGCTCACAGCCATAGTAGGGTAAGTCCATTTTTCTCTATTGTGAATAATAACGCTTTAAAGTTTTTAATAAATAATTAATTCAGGTCAAGTGATTTATAAGGATTATATATGTCAATATTCAATTTAAAGTATCATTTTCTTAGTGTGCCCTAGTTTTACAAATGACAAATAATTCATATTTCTATTGTATATTTATACGTTTTTAAAAACGTTTTTGAGGATTTGGCCCAGTATGGTTGTGAAGTTTCCATGTGTAAATAAAGATTTGTTTATTATGATTACAAAAACTCTTGATTTTGATTTATGTTTACTTATTCTATTTTTTACTCTAAGTTAAACACAAAGAGTGAAACACATTAACAGTTATCATAAATCATTCGGTATACACAATAGTATCATCATCATTATCGTCATCATGATGTATTCTAGAGAAAGTAGTCTGGAGCCTTGTATGGATCTCTACTGGAAGGTTCTTGAATTATACATGATGAATTGGCTGAAGATCCATCATATATTTCCTTTTGGCTAAATTGATTTTTTTACGGCCAGTGTACAGAGCAACTTGACTGACATTTGACAAAGAAGGTAACTTGCACCCATGAGCCCGTTTCCCAAATTTATTTTGCGAAAAGGTTGATCCTCATTGAGGATTTCTTTGAACAGTAACATGAAGGGAGAAACTCTCACAATTCGCAGCCATTTAATATTCATCCAACTAAAACAGGCTCTCTCGATATCTTTCTTTCTGTTTGTAATTCTTTGTTCCAAAGCTGTAGTAGAAATAAAGTCGGAAATCTTAACTTCAATGACATCAAATTCAGAACATTTCCTTTTTGTATTCATAATAGATTCTCCCAATATCCAGGAAAATAGATATGTCATTTCTTGCGACTTGCTGCATCAACCATACCAATTTCTGAGTCATTCAGAAGGAAAGAGTGGCCGGACACCCTGAATTTGTGGTAAATTTACTCTGCTCTTATGTTTGTACTATTAATTAGTTTAAACAGCGTAAGAGACATTTTGATGTTCCTGTTTTGGCCACCACAGGAGGCTTAGAGGCTTTCTCTCTTAGGTGTCTTGCAACAATGCTAGAAAGGTCTTGAGAACCTCTTCCTCCCTCTATTTCCTCCCAGACGTACATGTATCCCACATTATTATTAAAGGAATGTACTCCAAAGTTATAAACATATAGATTGCATTTATAATAAGCTATGGATGTTGAAAGCTTAGGAAAGGGAAGTGCTTTTTGCAAGTCGGATGTACAGCAGTAAGTTTCATCTCGGGCTTTAATTTTATCAGCTTTCATTTTCTCTCTAGCCTGTTTAGCTTTCCGCAAGCAGAGCTCTCGTTCGGTTTCAAGACTTTTTCTAGTGTTTTCATCATTTTTCTGTCGAAAGCTTGATTGATAGGTCATCACATAATTTACATGTATCTGTACCTTGTATCTGTACCTCTTGGCTTGAAAAGTAAATTGAACTTTGTGCTGAAGACTTTGTAATAAAGTTTCTCTTTATCTTGGGGGTCTTATTCTTTGTCATACATTCCTCTCTAGGCCGAAGATCGAACTAAGTGATTAGAGGTTTTTTCCTTGTACTAATTTTTGTAAGAAAAACGCTGACGGTATGTTTGCCATTCGTTTACCAAAAGGAGGGAGGGGGAGTCATCAAAAACAATGTTACTTTCCATTCATAGTTTATCCATCTGATGATGCACGGATGTTTATTTTTCTTCAGAAAATTTGAAATCGCTACTTAGAAAGTATGTGAACTATAGGCTTGGTTCACCATGGCAGTAGACAAAACAGCTGCACCTTCTACA
The DNA here is from genome assembly GCA_963932465.1 of Maratus speciosus. Taxonomy (NCBI): domain Eukaryota; kingdom Metazoa; phylum Arthropoda; class Arachnida; order Araneae; family Salticidae; genus Maratus; species Maratus speciosus. Next base: position 208,464,601 of record OZ010793.1, read on the forward strand.
TGAATTATCTCATTTTTTTTTTTTTTTTTTTTTTTTTTTTTTTAAGTGGACTTGGTCTAATGGTTGTGAGCCCTTCATATATAATCGTTGCAGAATTATGTCGAGTCATTTTAAATTTCATGAAAATCGAATCAAAACTTAAAAACATATTAATAAAAATTTTCTTCATTCTATTAAATCCTATCATACGTAATTAATTGAATGTTATCCCATGATAGGTAATAATTCTAGGTTGCCATGGTGATTATGTCCTATTTAAGATGGAGTCCTATTATTTCCACATTACTGAATTTAATAATATATAATCGTAATACATTTTATATTCATGCATTTTTGCATAAGAGTGCAATAGCTATTGCACCAAGATTTGAATATTTATAAAACTTGTTATAGTACGAACGCACCTCATTTGCCACGTTTGACGTACAATTTCCGACTGGTTAAACTTTGAAAAAGGTTTAAAAATACTCACGAAATTCATTGTTTAAAGAAACTCTGTGAAAGGCTTTTACTAATTTTTTAATCATTTGGTATTGTTTTCGGTCGAGGATGGGGCCAAATGATGCTCGCATTTTATTTTTTTTAACGAAATTCAACGATGTTCTTTACTTTTAGAAGAATTTTTATTTAAATAGGTAATAGAAAGCCATAAAATCGTTAAAAATTGTTTGAATAGGTAATCTAAAGGCATAAAATCGTTAAAAATTGAAAAAGTTACAAAATGGGTAGGCGCAAATTATCAGATATGGAAAAATCCAAAGCCAAAGAGAGACGCCGAAATGAAAATCGTCTTGCAAAGCAAAAAATCGAGGTCTTCAACTGATTATGTTGTAGGCCATGAAAATCGAGGTCTTCAAATGATTATGTAGCCCATGAAAATCGATTACAGAATAAAAGACGAACGCGAAAAAGGAAACAATCTAATGTTTAATCGATTGATAGTAAAAGGTCATGCTCGAGGGCTCCAATCCACTAGCCACGGTGTTTTACAATCTGTCGATTCTAACCAGGAAAAATTGAGCTCAACGTAGGTAATTTGTCGCAATCTGTGGATGATTCGGTGGAACTGCTTTCGATTTGTAAACTGTTTTCTTCTCGAAACGGGACTTGGAGTGTTTATCGATGAAGGTTTTGGTCGTCTGAAGTTTGATCTTTGCGATCTGTTGTTGAAGAGGATGCGACGGAATTTAGTGGACGAAATTTAGATTTTTCGGTTAAATTTTGTTACGAAGGTGATTTGTCGCGATCTGTGGATGATTCGGTGGAACTGCTTTCGATTTTTAACCTCTTATCTTTCTCGGCTCCTCTTGTCGAAATGCCCCAAAATTAAAACTAAGTAAATATTAAGTAAAAAAAAATCCAAATGGTCGTTGTAATCTATTAAACTACATTTTTTAAAAATCTAATTGCCTCATCACGTGACTTATAGAAGAAACAAGCAGATGTAATTGTGAGTCACGTGTGTAATTTTTTTTCGCATTAAAAACTCTGAGATAATATTAAATTAACTTAATTTAACCCCTTGGGGACGAGCGACCGGTATTCGTGGCGCGTGAGGTGCTCAGAATCAGTGATTATTCTCACCAGTAAATCTTAATTGTAAATTTTGCCTTATCTAATCCGAGCATTTTCCCGATTCAATTAGGCAAAAATTTCTGTTCTGAAAAACCGGTGATAAAAGATTAAAAATTCTGTAAAGGACGCTCGACCCGAAGGTGTTAAAATTCTGCAAACCCACATGATAGAAAAATAAATCTTAAGTATGTCAGAATGTATCTTTCTTACAAATGATTTTTTTATACTGCTGTATAAAATATTACTACAATCCTGTATGATCAAGCTCAAGTATCGTTTTCATGATTTAGTTATTGTAGAGTGGCACTTAATTTCACTTGACCTACACTGTAAAAAAAAGTTTCTTAATCTACGAAAATATAATATAAATTTGATTGGAAATAGTTCTGCTCGGGTCGGGTAACCCGCAAAATTCCGTTTTAAGTCAACCCGACCCGAACCCGCAAAAATAATTTCCGGCAACCCGACCCGAACTCGCAATATTTCAACCCGTAACCCGACCCGAACTCTCAATGTAAGGAAAGCAAATCATTCACATTATGACAAATAATCTACAATTGTATCTTTAATAGAGGTTTGCAACGCCGCGCCGGGGCGGCAAAATTTCAAACTGGCCAGGCCGAAGAATTAGGACAGCTTTTTCAACGAGCCGAGCTGATAAACAAAATAAACGGGTCGGGCCGGCAAAAAAATTGAACGGCCCTGCCAGGCCGGGCCGATAACTAAAGTTAAGTGGGTTTACAGGCCGATATAAATATTTAGACGAAGCCGATAAAATTATAAACGGGCCGTGCCAGGCTAGGGCCGAACTTTTAAGTTTTACATGGGGTGAGCCAAAAACCTTGAGTCGCAACAAAAAAGTCTAGAACTTGGTGCGGGTAACCCGACCCGATGCAGGACTCCAAACGGTATAAAACAAAATCTAATCTCCTTATGCCTTAAAATTAGTTGCGGTTTCAAAAGTTCCATATACGATACACCGTGTTTTACACAATTGACCATCTGCTTTTAGTTTATCACCAGTTATTATTTTGAAAAATTTCCCGTCTAACATAGTGCATAGTGTATCATCACAATTAAATTATTCATTTGATACATTAGACAGGAAGGACCATTTAGCGTTTTGCTGCGCATTGTATTTTCAAAATACGTTAAAAATATAATGCAGTTTGTTATTTGGAAGACTGGTGACAGGATGACTAAAGAAGACAAAACAGACAGGCATACATTTTGCTTTTGTGAAACTTTGATCTGCGGTTTATAAAGGCTTTTAACGTGAAAAAATATTTTCCACATTCTTTTAAAAAATCGGGTCAACCCGAACCCGATCCGCAAGAGTAAAAAAGCCAACCGGACCTGCAACAAAAAAACTTAGTCAACCCGATCCGACCCGCAACGGGAAAATATAGCGCCAACCCGAACCGCGGGTCGGGTCGGTTTCGGGTAAAAGCGGGTAACCTGAACCGATGCAGGACTCTAATTGGAAATATACAATTGCCTTTTCCGAGTTTACGGACGATTCCGAAAAGTGTTCTTTATCATCAGAAACCCCATGCAGGGGCGTCGCCATGGGGGGTGGGAGCTCCCCCCCCCCCCCCCAATATATGTGAAGTTGGGAAATTTGAGCTTAGAGTTGGGAAATTCTAGATTTTTCAGACATTTCCATTTTTAGTAAAAAAAAATTAGGAAATTTTTATTTCGGTGGTTATGTTTCTGAATACAGTAACAGTAAACATGTTAAATTATCAAAAGAAATACAAAAATAAATCAGCCACACTCAATCTATCATTGTGTTTTTCAGTTCTACAAAAATATTATACATCTACCAGACCTAAATTTCTCTACTCCTATCCATCAATAGCTGACTATTCAGTTCCTTTATTTCCTCCAAAACTTTGTTCCTTTTTGAAAAATTTCACCCTACGTCCACTTCTCGTCCCAAAAGAGAATCTAGCTATTTTAATCCAAAGGGATTGCATCTTCTTTTGAAAATTGGAGATCACTTGTAGCACAACAGAAAGGAATGTAGTTACCTACTTGAAACACAGCTGGGCAAGAAGATTTGATGAGTTTTCACAAATTGCACTAATTTTTGAGCTAATTCACTGATTATTGGACAATCTTTTATAGTCCAGGCAATAGGGAATTTTACCTAGCAAAATTAATGGTAGTACTGGAACTCGACTTTCTAGATATTTTTTGGGTCGCTGAATTCGAATTTGTAACTTCCCACCAAAATTTCCCCCGGCAACGTCCCCAAATTTTGGTAAAAAGCCTCCCCAAAACAAGCAGATGTAATTGTGAGTCACGTGTGTAATTTTTTTTCGCATTAAAAACTCTGAGATAATATTAAATTAACTTAATTTAACCCCTTGGGGACGAGCGACCGGTATTCGTGGCGCGTGAGGTGCTCAGAATCAGTGATTATTCTCACCAGTAAATTTTAATTGTAAATTTTGCCTTATCTAATCCGAGCATTTTCCCGATTCAATTCGGCAAAAATTTCTGTTCTGAAAAACCGGTGATAAAAGATTAAAAATTCTGTAAAGGACGCTCGACCCGAAGGTGTTAAAATTCTGCAAACCCACATGATAGAAAAATAAATCTTAAGTATGTCAGAATGTATCTTTCTTACAAATGATTTTTTTATACTGCTGTATAAAATATTACTACAATCCTGTATGATCAAGCTCAAGTATCGTTTTCATGATTTAGTTATTGTAGAGTGGCACTTAATTTCACTTGACCTACACTGTAAAAAAAAGTTTCTTAATCTACGAAAATATAATATAAATTTGATTGGAAATAGTTCTGCTCGGGTCGGGTAACCCGCAAAATTCCGTTTTAAGTCAACCCGACCCGAACCCGCAAAAATAATTTCCGGCAACCCGACCCGAACTCGCAATATTTCAACCCGTAACCCGACCCGAACTCTCAATGTAAGGAAAGCAAATCATTCACATTATGACAAATAATCTACAATTGTATCTTTAATAGAGGTTTGCAACGCCGCGCCGGGGCGGCAAAATTTCAAACTGGCCAGGCCGAAGAATTAGGACAGCTTTTTCAACGAGCCGAGCTGATAAACAAAATAAACGGGTCGGGCCGGCAAAAAAATTGAACGGCCCTGCCAGGCCGGGCCGATAACTAAAGTTAAGTGGGTTTACAGGCCGATATAAATATTTAGACGAAGCCGATAAAATTATAAACGGGCCGTGCCAGGCTAGGGCCGAACTTTTAAGTTTTACATGGGGTGAGCCAAAAACCTTGAGTCGCAACAAAAAAGTCTAGAACTTGGTGCGGGTAACCCGACCCGATGCAGGACTCCAAACGGTATAAAACAAAATCTAATCTCCTTATGCCTTAAAATTAGTTGCGGTTTCAAAAGTTCCATATACGATACACCGTGTTTTACACAATTGACCATCTGCTTTTAGTTTATCACCAGTTATTATTTTGAAAAATTTCCCGTCTAACATAGTGCATAGTGTATCATCACAATTAAATTATTCATTTGATACATTAGACAGGAAGGACCATTTAGCGTTTTGCTGCGCATTGTATTTTCAAAATACGTTAAAAATATAATGCAGTTTGTTATTTGGAAGACTGGTGACAGGATGACTAAAGAAGACAAAACAGACAGGCATACATTTTGCTTTTGTGAAACTTTGATCTGCGGTTTATAAAGGCTTTTAACGTGAAAAAATATTTTCCACATTCTTTTAAAAAATCGGGTCAACCCGAACCCGATCCGCAAGAGTAAAAAAGCCAACCGGACCTGCAACAAAAAAACTTAGTCAACCCGATCCGACCCGCAACGGGAAAATATAGCGCCAACCCGAACCGCGGGTCGGGTCGGTTTCGGGTAAAAGCGGGTAACCTGAACCGATGCAGGACTCTAATTGGAAATATACAATTGCCTTTTCCGAGTTTACGGACGATTCCGAAAAGTGTTCTTTATCATCAGAAACCCCATGCAGGGGCGTCGCCATGGGGGTGGGAGCTCCCCCCCCCCCAATATATGTGAAGTTGGGAAATTTGAGCTTAGAGTTGGGAAATTCTAGATTTTTCAGACATTTCCATTTTTAGTAAAAAAAAATTAGGAAATTTTTATTTCGGTGGTTATGTTTCTGAATACAGTAACAGTAAACATGTTAAATTATCAAAAGAAATACAAAAATAAATCAGCCACACTCAATCTATCATTGTGTTTTTCAGTTCTACAAAAATATTATACATCTACCAGACCTAAATTTCTCTACTCCTATCCATCAATAGCTGACTATTCAGTTCCTTTATTTCCTCCAAAACTTTGTTCCTTTTTGAAAAATTTCACCCTACGTCCACTTCTCGTCCCAAAAGAGAATCTAGCTATTTTAATCCAAAGGGATTGCATCTTCTTTTGAAAATTGGAGATCACTTGTAGCACAACAGAAAGGAATGTAGTTACCTACTTGAAACACAGCTGGGCAAGAAGATTTGATGAGTTTTCACAAATTGCACTAATTTTTGAGCTAATTCACTGATTATTGGACAATCTTTTATAGTCCAGGCAATAGGGAATTTTACCTAGCAAAATTAATGGTAGTACTGGAACTCGACTTTCTAGATATTTTTTGGGTCGCTGAATTCGAATTTGTAACTTCCCACCAAAATTTCCCCCGGCAACGTCCCCAAATTTTGGTAAAAAGCCTCCCCAAAACAAGCAGATGTAATTGTGAGTCACGTGTGTAATTTTTTTTCGCATTAAAAACTCTGAGATAATATTAAATTAACTTAATTTAACCCCTTGGGGACGAGCGACCGGTATTCGTGGCGCGTGAGGTGCTCAGAATCAGTGATTATTCTCACCAGTAAATTTTAATTGTAAATTTTGCCTTATCTAATCCGAGCATTTTCCCGATTCAATTCGGCAAAAATTTCTGTTCTGAAAAACCGGTGATAAAAGATTAAAAATTCTGTAAAGGACGCTCGACCCGAAGGTGTTAAAATTCTGCAAACCCACATGATAGAAAAATAAATCTTAAGTATGTCAGAATGTATCTTTCTTACAAATGATTTTTTTTATACTGCTGTATAAAATATTACTACAATCCTGTATGATCAAGCTCAAGTATCGTTTTCATGATTTAGTTATTGTAGAGTGGCACTTAATTTCACTTGACCTACACTGTAAAAAAAAGTTTCTTAATCTACGAAAATATAATATAAATTTGATTGGAAATAGTTCTGCTCGGGTCGGGTAACCCGCAAAATTCCGTTTTAAGTCAACCCGACCCGAACCCGCAAAAATAATTTCCGGCAACCCGACCCGAACTCGCAATATTTCAACCCGTAACCCGACCCGAACTCTCAATGTAAGGAAAGCAAATCATTCACATTATGACAAATAATCTACAATTGTATCTTTAATAGAGGTTTGCAACGCCGCGCCGGGGCGGCAAAATTTCAAACTGGCCAGGCCGAAGAATTAGGACAGCTTTTTCAACGAGCCGAGCTGATAAACAAAATAAACGGGTCGGGCCGGCAAAAAAATTGAATGGCCCTGCCAGGCCGGGCCGATAACTAAAGTTAAGTGGGTTTACAGGCCGATATAAATATTTAGACGAAGCCGATAAAATTATAAACGGGCCGTGCCAGGCTAGGGCCGAACTTTTAAGTTTTACATGGGGTGAGCCAAAAACCTTGAGTCGCAACAAAAAAGTCTAGAACTTGGTGCGGGTAACCCGACCCGATGCAGGACTCCAAACGGTATAAAACAAAATCTAATCTCCTTATGCCTTAAAATTAGTTGCGGTTTCAAAAGTTCCATATACGATACACCGTGTTTTACACAATTGACCATCTGCTTTTAGTTTATCACCAGTTATTATTTTGAAAAATTTCCCGTCTAACATAGTGCATAGTGTATCATCACAATTAAATTATTCATTTGATACATTAGACAGGAAGGACCATTTAGCGTTTTGCTGCGCATTGTATTTTCAAAATACGTTAAAAATATAATGCAGTTTGTTATTTGGAAGACTGGTGACAGGATGACTAAAGAAGACAAAACAGACAGGCATACATTTTGCTTTTGTGAAACTTTGATCTGCGGTTTATAAAGGCTTTTAACGTGAAAAAATATTTTCCACATTCTTTTAAAAAATCGGGTCAACCCGAACCCGATCCGCAAGAGTAAAAAAGCCAACCGGACCTGCAACAAAAAAACTTAGTCAACCCGATCCGACCCGCAACGGGAAAATATAGCGCCAACCCGAACCGCGGGTCGGGTCGGTTTCGGGTAAAAGCGGGTAACCTGAACCGATGCAGGACTCTAATTGGAAATATACAATTGCCTTTTCCGAGTTTACGGACGATTCCGAAAAGTGTTCTTTATCATCAGAAACCCCATGCAGGGGCGTCGCCATGGGGGGTGGGAGCTCCCCCCCCCCCCCAATATAGGTGAAGTTGGGAAATTTGAGCTTAGAGTTGGGAAATTCTAGATTTTTCAGACATTTCCATTTTTAGTAAAAAAAAATTAGGAAATTTTTATTTCGGTGGTTATGTTTCTGAATACAGTAACAGTAAACATGTTAAATTATCAAAAGAAATACAAAAATAAATCAGCCACACTCAATCTATCATTGTGTTTTTCAGTTCTACAAAAATATTATACATCTACCAGACCTAAATTTCTCTACTCCTATCCATCAATAGCTGACTATTCAGTTCCTTTATTTCCTCCAAAACTTTGTTCCTTTTTGAAAAATTTCACCCTACGTCCACTTCTCGTCCCAAAAGAGAATCTAGCTATTTTAATCCAAAGGGATTGCATCTTCTTTTGAAAATTGGAGATCACTTGTAGCACAACAGAAAGGAATGTAGTTACCTACTTGAAACACAGCTGGGCAAGAAGATTTGATGAGTTTTCACAAATTGCACTAATTTTTGAGCTAATTCACTGATTATTGGACAATCTTTTATAGTCCAGGCAATAGGGAATTTTACCTAGCAAAATTAATGGTAGTACTGGAACTCGACTTTCTAGATATTTTTTGGGTCGCTGAATTCGAATTTGTAACTTCCCACCAAAATTTCCCCCGGCAACGTCCCCAAATTTTGGTAAAAAGCCTCCCAAAAACAAGCAGATGTAATTGTGAGTCACGTGTGTAATTTTTTTTCGCATTAAAAACTCTGAGATAATATTAAATTAACTTAATTTAACCCCTTGGGGACGAGCGACCGGTATTCGTGGCGCGTGAGGTGCTCAGAATCAGTGATTATTCTCACCAGTAAATTTTAATTGTAAATTTTGCCTTATCTAATCCGAGCATTTTCCCGATTCAATTCGGCAAAAATTTCTGTTCTGAAAAACCGGTGATAAAAGATTAAAAATTCTGTAAAGGACGCTCGACCCGAAGGTGTTAAAATTCTGCAAACCCACATGATAGAAAAATAAATCTTAAGTATGTCAGAATGTATCTTTCTTACAAATGATTTTTTTATACTGCTGTATAAAATATTACTACAATCCTGTATGATCAAGCTCAAGTATCGTTTTCATGATTTAGTTATTGTAGAGTGGCACTTAATTTCACTTGACCTACACTGTAAAAAAAAGTTTCTTAATCTACGAAAATATAATATAAATTTGATTGGAAATAGTTCTGCTCGGGTCGGGTAACCCGCAAAATTCCGTTTTAAGTCAACCCGACCCGAACCCGCAAAAATAATTTCCGGCAACCCGACCCGAACTCGCAATATTTCAACCCGTAACCCGACCCGAACTCTCAATGTAAGGAAAGCAAATCATTCACATTATGACAAATAATCTACAATTGTATCTTTAATAGAGGTTTGCAACGCCGCGCCGGGGCGGCAAAATTTCAAACTGGCCAGGCCGAAGAATTAGGACAGCTTTTTCAACGAGCCGAGCTGATAAACAAAATAAACGGGTCGGGCCGGCAAAAAAATTGAACGGCCCTGCCAGGCCGGGCCGATAACTAAAGTTAAGTGGGTTTACAGGCCGATATAAATATTTAGACGAAGCCGATAAAATTATAAACGGGCCGTGCCAGGCTAGGGCCGAACTTTTAAGTTTTACATGGGGTGAGCCAAAAACCTTGAGTCGCAACAAAAAAGTCTAGAACTTGGTGCGGGTAACCCGACCCGATGCAGGACTCCAAACGGTATAAAACAAAATCTAATCTCCTTATGCCTTAAAATTAGTTGCGGTTTCAAAAGTTCCATATACGATACACCGTGTTTTACACAATTGACCATCTGCTTTTAGTTTATCACCAGTTATTATTTTGAAAAATTTCCCGTCTAACATAGTGCATAGTGTATCATCACAATTAAATTATTCATTTGATACATTAGACAGGAAGGACCATTTAGCGTTTTGCTGCGCATTGTATTTTCAAAATACGTTAAAAATATAATGCAGTTTGTTATTTGGAAGACTGGTGACAGGATGACTAAAGAAGACAAAACAGACAGGCATACATTTTGCTTTTGTGAAACTTTGATCTGCGGTTTATAAAGGCTTTTAACGTGAAAAAATATTTTCCACATTCTTTTAAAAAATCGGGTCAACCCGAACCCGATCCGCAAGAGTAAAAAAGCCAACCGGACCTGCAACAAAAAAACTTAGTCAACCCGATCCGACCCGCAACGGGAAAATATAGCGCCAACCCGAACCGCGGGTCGGGTCGGTTTCGGGTAAAAGCGGGTAACCTGAACCGATGCAGGACTCTAATTGGAAATATACAATTGCCTTTTCCGAGTTTACGGACGATTCCGAAAAGTGTTCTTTATCATCAGAAACCCCATGCAGGGGCGTCGCCATGGGGGGTGGGAGCTCCCCCCCCCCCCCAATATATGTGAAGTTGGGAAATTTGAGCTTAGAGTTGGGAAATTCTAGATTTTTCAGACATTTCCATTTTTAGTAAAAAAAAATTAGGAAATTTTTATTTCGGTGGTTATGTTTCTGAATACAGTAACAGTAAACATGTTAAATTATCAAAAGAAATACAAAAATAAATCAGCCACACTCAATCTATCATTGTGTTTTTCAGTTCTACAAAAATATTATACATCTACCAGACCTAAATTTCTCTACTCCTATCCATCAATAGCTGACTATTCAGTTCCTTTATTTCCTCCAAAACTTTGTTCCTTTTTGAAAAATTTCACCCTACGTCCACTTCTCGTCCCAAAAGAGAATCTAGCTATTTTAATCCAAAGGGATTGCATCTTCTTTTGAAAATTGGAGATCACTTGTAGCACAACAGAAAGGAATGTAGTTACCTACTTGAAACACAGCTGGGCAAGAAGATTTGATGAGTTTTCACAAATTGCACTAATTTTTGAGCTAATTCACTGATTATTGGACAATCTTTTATAGTCCAGGCAATAGGGAATTTTACCTAGCAAAATTAATGGTAGTACTGGAACTCGACTTTCTAGATATTTTTTGGGTCGCTGAATTCGAATTTGTAACTTCCCACCAAAATTTCCCCCGGCAACGTCCCCAAATTTTGGTAAAAAGCCTCCCCAAAACAAGCAGATGTAATTGTGAGTCACGTGTGTAATTTTTTTTCGCATTAAAAACTCTGAGATAATATTAAATTAACTTAATTTAACCCCTTGGGGACGAGCGACCGGTATTCGTGGCGCGTGAGGTGCTCAGAATCAGTGATTATTCTCACCAGTAAATTTTAATTGTAAATTTTGCCTTATCTAATCCGAGCATTTTCCCGATTCAATTCGGCAAAAATTTCTGTTCTGAAAAACCGGTGATAAAAGATTAAAAATTCTGTAAAGGACGCTCGACCCGAAGGTGTTAAAATTCTGCAAACCCACATGATAGAAAAATAAATCTTAAGTATGTCAGAATGTATCTTTCTTACAAATGATTTTTTTATACTGCTGTATAAAATATTACTACAATCCTGTATGATCAAGCTCAAGTATCGTTTTCATGATTTAGTTATTGTAGAGTGGCACTTAATTTCACTTGACCTACACTGTAAAAAAAAGTTTCTTAATCTACGAAAATATAATATAAATTTGATTGGAAATAGTTCTGCTCGGGTCGGGTAACCCGCAAAATTCCGTTTTAAGTCAACCCGACCCGAACCCGCAAAAATAATTTCCGGCAACCCGACCCGAACTCGCAATATTTCAACCCGTAACCCGACCCGAACTCTCAATGTAAGGAAAGCAAATCATTCACATTATGACAAATAATCTACAATTGTATCTTTAATAGAGGTTTGCAACGCCGCGCCGGGGCGGCAAAATTTCAAACTGGCCAGGCCGAAGAATTAGGACAGCTTTTTCAACGAGCCGAGCTGATAAACAAAATAAACGGGTCGGGCCGGCAAAAAAATTGAACGGCCCTGCCAGGCCGGGCCGATAACTAAAGTTAAGTGGGTTTACAGGCCGATATAAATATTTAGACGAAGCCGATAAAATTATAAACGGGCCGTGCCAGGCTAGGGCCGAACTTTTAAGTTTTACATGGGGTGAGCCAAAAACCTTGAGTCGCAACAAAAAAGTCTAGAACTTGGTGCGGGTAACCCGACCCGATGCAGGACTCCAAACGGTATAAAACAAAATCTAATCTCCTTATGCCTTAAAATTAGTTGCGGTTTCAAAAGTTCCATATACGATACACCGTGTTTTACACAATTGACCATCTGCTTTTAGTTTATCACCAGTTATTATTTTGAAAAATTTCCCGTCTAACATAGTGCATAGTGTATCATCACAATTAAATTATTCATTTGATACATTAGACAGGAAGGACCATTTAGCGTTTTGCTGCGCATTGTATTTTCAAAATACGTTAAAAATATAATGCAGTTTGTTATTTGGAAGACTGGTGACAGGATGACTAAAGAAGACAAAACAGACAGGCATACATTTTGCTTTTGTGAAACTTTGATCTGCGGTTTATAAAGGCTTTTAACGTGAAAAAATATTTTCCACATTCTTTTAAAAAATCGGGTCAACCCGAACCCGATCCGCAAGAGTAAAAAAGCCAACCGGACCTGCAACAAAAAAACTTAGTCAACCCGATCCGACCCGCAACGGGAAAATATAGCGCCAACCCGAACCGCGGGTCGGGTCGGTTTCGGGTAAAAGCGGGTAACCTGAACCGATGCAGGACTCTAATTGGAAATATACAATTGCCTTTTCCGAGTTTACGGACGATTCCGAAAAGTGTTCTTTATCATCAGAAACCCCATGCAGGGGCGTCGCCATGGGGGGTGGGAGCTCCCCCCCCCCCCCAATATATGTGAAGTTGGGAAATTTGAGCTTAGAGTTGGGAAATTCTAGATTTTTCAGACATTTCCATTTTTAGTAAAAAAAAATTAGGAAATTTTTATTTCGGTGGTTATGTTTCTGAATACAGTAACAGTAAACATGTTAAATTATCAAAAGAAATACAAAAATAAATCAGCCACACTCAATCTATCATTGTGTTTTTCAGTTCTACAAAAATATTATACATCTACCAGACCTAAATTTCTCTACTCCTATCCATCAATAGCTGACTATTCAGTTCCTTTATTTCCTCCAAAACTTTGTTCCTTTTTGAAAAATTTCACCCTACGTCCACTTCTCGTCCCAAAAGAGAATCTAGCTATTTTAATCCAAAGGGATTGCATCTTCTTTTGAAAATTGGAGATCACTTGTAGCACAACAGAAAGGAATGTAGTTACCTACTTGAAACACAGCTGGGCAAGAAGATTTGATGAGTTTTCACAAATTGCACTAATTTTTGAGCTAATTCACTGATTATTGGACAATCTTTTATAGTCCAGGCAATAGGGAATTTTACCTAGCAAAATTAATGGTAGTACTGGAACTCGACTTTCTAGATATTTTTTGGGTCGCTGAATTCGAATTTGTAACTTCCCACCAAAATTTCCCCCGGCAACGTCCCCAAATTTTGGTAAAAAGCCTCCCCAAAACAAGCAGATGTAATTGTGAGTCACGTGTGTAATTTTTTTTCGCATTAAAAACTCTGAGATAATATTAAATTAACTTAATTTAACCCCTTGGGGACGAGCGACCGGTATTCGTGGCGCGTGAGGTGCTCAGAATCAGTGATTATTCTCACCAGTAAATTTTAATTGTAAATTTTGCCTTATCTAATCCGAGCATTTTCCCGATTCAATTCGGCAAAAATTTCTGTTCTGAAAAACCGGTGATAAAAGATTAAAAATTCTGTAAAGGACGCTCGACCCGAAGGTGTTAAAATTCTGCAAACCCACATGATAGAAAAATAAATCTTAAGTATGTCAGAATGTATCTTTCTTACAAATGATTTTTTTATACTGCTGTATAAAATATTACTACAATCCTGTATGATCAAGCTCAAGTATCGTTTTCATGATTTAGTTATTGTAGAGTGGCACTTAATTTCACTTGACCTACACTGTAAAAAAAAGTTTCTTAATCTACGAAAATATAATATAAATTTGATTGGAAATAGTTCTGCTCGGGTCGGGTAACCCGCAAAATTCCGTTTTAAGTCAACCCGACCCGAACCCGCAAAAATAATTTCCGGCAACCCGACCCGAACTCGCAATATTTCAACCCGTAACCCGACCCGAACTCTCAATGTAAGGAAAGCAAATCATTCACATTATGACAAATAATCTACAATTGTATCTTTAATAGAGGTTTGCAACGCCGCGCCGGGGCGGCAAAATTTCAAACTGGCCAGGCCGAAGAATTAGGACAGCTTTTTCAACGAGCCGAGCTGATAAACAAAATAAACGGGTCGGGCCGGCAAAAAAATTGAACGGCCCTGCCAGGCCGGGCCGGTAACTAAAGTTAAGTGGGTTTACAGGCCGATATAAATATTTAGACGAAGCCGATAAAATTATAAACGGGCCGTGCCAGGCTAGGGCCGAACTTTTAAGTTTTACATGGGGTGAGCCAAAAACCTTGAGTCGCAACAAAAAAGTCTAGAACTTGGTGCGGGTAACCCGACCCGATGCAGGACTCCAAACGGTATAAAACAAAATCTAATCTCCTTATGCCTTAAAATTAGTTGCGGTTTCAAAAGTTCCATATACGATACACCGTGTTTTACACAATTGACCATCTGCTTTTAGTTTATCACCAGTTATTATTTTGAAAAATTTCCCGTCTAACATAGTGCATAGTGTATCATCACAATTAAATTATTCATTTGATACATTAGACAGGAAGGACCATTTAGCGTTTTGCTGCGCATTGTATTTTCAAAATACGTTAAAAATATAATGCAGTTTGTTATTTGGAAGACTGGTGACAGGATGACTAAAGAAGACAAAACAGACAGGCATACATTTTGCTTTTGTGAAACTTTGATCTGCGGTTTATAAAGGCTTTTAACGTGAAAAAATATTTTCCACATTCTTTTAAAAAATCGGGTCAACCCGAACCCGATCCGCAAGAGTAAAAAAGCCAACCGGACCTGCAACAAAAAAACTTAGTCAACCCGATCCGACCCGCAACGGGAAAATATAGCGCCAACCCGAACCGCGGGTCGGGTCGGTTTCGGGTAAAAGCGGGTAACCTGAACCGATGCAGGACTCTAATTGGAAATATACAATTGCCTTTTCCGAGTTTACGGACGATTCCGAAAAGTGTTCTTTATCATCAGAAACCCCATGCAGGGGCGTCGCCATGGGGGGTGGGAGCTCCCCCCCCCCCCCAATATATGTGAAGTTGGGAAATTTGAGCTTAGAGTTGGGAAATTCTAGATTTTTCAGACATTTCCATTTTTAGTAAAAAAAAATTAGGAAATTTTTATTTCGGTGGTTATGTTTCTGAATACAGTAACAGTAAACATGTTAAATTATCAAAAGAAATACAAAAATAAATCAGCCACACTCAATCTATCATTGTGTTTTTCAGTTCTACAAAAATATTATACATCTACCAGACCTAAATTTCTCTACTCCTATCCATCAATAGCTGACTATTCAGTTCCTTTATTTCCTCCAAAACTTTGTTCCTTTTTGAAAAATTTCACCCTACGTCCACTTCTCGTCCCAAAAGAGAATCTAGCTATTTTAATCCAAAGGGATTGCATCTTCTTTTGAAAATTGGAGATCACTTGTAGCACAACAGAAAGGAATGTAGTTACCTACTTGAAACACAGCTGGGCAAGAAGATTTGATGAGTTTTCACAAATTGCACTAATTTTTGAGCTAATTCACTGATTATTGGACAATCTTTTATAGTCCAGGCAATAGGGAATTTTACCTAGCAAAATTAATGGTAGTACTGGAACTCGACTTTCTAGATATTTTTTGGGTCGCTGAATTCGAATTTGTAACTTCCCACCAAAATTTCCCCCGGCAACGTCCCCAAATTTTGGTAAAAAGCCTCCCCAAAACAAGCAGATGTAATTGTGAGTCACGTGTGTAATTTTTTTTCGCATTAAAAACTCTGAGATAATATTAAATTAACTTAATTTAACCCCTTGGGGACGAGCGACCGGTATTCGTGGCGCGTGAGGTGCTCAGAATCAGTGATTATTCTCACCAGTAAATTTTAATTGTAAATTTTGCCTTATCTAATCCGAGCATTTTCCCGATTCAATTCGGCAAAAATTTCTGTTCTGAAAAACCGGTGATAAAAGATTAAAAATTCTGTAAAGGACGCTCGACCCGAAGGTGTTAAAATTCTGCAAACCCACATGATAGAAAAATAAATCTTAAGTATGTCAGAATGTATCTTTCTTACAAATGATTTTTTTATACTGCTGTATAAAATATTACTACAATCCTGTATGATCAAGCTCAAGTATCGTTTTCATGATTTAGTTATTGTAGAGTGGCACTTAATTTCACTTGACCTACACTGTAAAAAAAAGTTTCTTAATCTACGAAAATATAATATAAATTTGATTGGAAATAGTTCTGCTCGGGTCGGGTAACCCGCAAAATTCCGTTTTAAGTCAACCCGACCCGAACCCGCAAAAATAATTTCCGGCAACCCGACCCGAACTCGCAATATTTCAACCCGTAACCCGACCCGAACTCTCAATGTAAGGAAAGCAAATCATTCACATTATGACAAATAATCTACAATTGTATCTTTAATAGAGGTTTGCAAAGCCGCGCCGGGGCGGCAAAATTTCAAACTGGCCAGGCCGAAGAATTAGGACAGCTTTTTCAACGAGCCGAGCTGATAAACAAAATAAACGGGTCGGGCCGGCAAAAAAATTGAACGGCCCTGCCAGGCCGGGCCGATAACTAAAGTTAAGTGGGTTTACAGGCCGATATAAATATTTAGACGAAGCCGATAAAATTATAAACGGGCCGTGCCAGGCTAGGGCCGAACTTTTAAGTTTTACATGGGGTGAGCCAAAAACCTTGAGTCGCAACAAAAAAGTCTAGAACTTGGTGCGGGTAACCCGACCCGATGCAGGACTCCAAACGGTATAAAACAAAATCTAATCTCCTTATGCCTTAAAATTAGTTGCGGTTTCAAAAGTTCCATATACGATACACCGTGTTTTACACAATTGACCATCTGCTTTTAGTTTATCACCAGTTATTATTTTGAAAAATTTCCCGTCTAACATAGTGCATAGTGTATCATCACAATTAAATTATTCATTTGATACATTAGACAGGAAGGACCATTTAGCGTTTTGCTGCGCATTGTATTTTCAAAATACGTTAAAAATATAATGCAGTTTGTTATTTGGAAGACTGGTGACAGGATGACTAAAGAAGACAAAACAGACAGGCATACATTTTGCTTTTGTGAAACTTTGATCTGCGGTTTATAAAGGCTTTTAACGTGAAAAAATATTTTCCACATTCTTTTAAAAAATCGGGTCAACCCGAACCCGATCCGCAAGAGTAAAAAAGCCAACCGGACCTGCAACAAAAAAACTTAGTCAACCCGATCCGACCCGCAACGGGAAAATATAGCGCCAACCCGAACCGCGGGTCGGGTCGGTTTCGGGTAAAAGCGGGTAACCTGAACCGATGCAGGACTCTAATTGGAAATATACAATTGCCTTTTCCGAGTTTACGGACGATTCCGAAAAGTGTTCTTTATCATCAGAAACCCCATGCAGGGGCGTCGCCATGGGGGGTGGGAGCTCCCCCCCCCCCCCAATATATGTGAAGTTGGGAAATTTGAGCTTAGAGTTGGGAAATTCTAGATTTTTCAGACATTTCCATTTTTAGTAAAAAAAAATTAGGAAATTTTTATTTCGGTGGTTATGTTTCTGAATACAGTAACAGTAAACATGTTAAATTATCAAAAGAAATACAAAAATAAATCAGCCACACTCAATCTATCATTGTGTTTTTCAGTTCTACAAAAATATTATACATCTACCAGACCTAAATTTCTCTACTCCTATCCATCAATAGCTGACTATTCAGTTCCTTTATTTCCTCCAAAACTTTGTTCCTTTTTGAAAAATTTCACCCTACGTCCACTTCTCGTCCCAAAAGAGAATCTAGCTATTTTAATCCAAAGGGATTGCATCTTCTTTTGAAAATTGGAGATCACTTGTAGCACAACAGAAAGGAATGTAGTTACCTACTTGAAACACAGCTGGGCAAGAAGATTTGATGAGTTTTCACAAATTGCACTAATTTTTGAGCTAATTCACTGATTATTGGACAATCTTTTATAGTCCAGGCAATAGGGAATTTTACCTAGCAAAATTAATGGTAGTACTGGAACTCGACTTTCTAGATATTTTTTGGGTCGCTGAATTCGAATTTGTAACTTCCCACCAAAATTTCCCCCGGCAACGTCCCCAAATTTTGGTAAAAAGCCTCCCAAAAACAAGCAGATGTAATTGTGAGTCACGTGTGTAATTTTTTTTCGCATTAAAAACTCTGAGATAATATTAAATTAACTTAATTTAACCCCTTGGGGACGAGCGACCGGTATTCGTGGCGCGTGAGGTGCTCAGAATCAGTGATTATTCTCACCAGTAAATTTTAATTGTAAATTTTGCCTTATCTAATCCGAGCATTTTCCCGATTCAATTCGGCAAAAATTTCTGTTCTGAAAAACCGGTGATAAAAGATTAAAAATTCTGTAAAGGACGCTCGACCCGAAGGTGTTAAAATTCTGCAAACCCACATGATAGAAAAATAAATCTTAAGTATGTCAGAATGTATCTTTCTTACAAATGATTTTTTTTATACTGCTGTATAAAATATTACTACAATCCTGTATGATCAAGCTCAAGTATCGTTTTCATGATTTAGTTATTGTAGAGTGGCACTTAATTTCACTTGACCTACACTGTAAAAAAAAGTTTCTTAATCTACGAAAATATAATATAAATTTGATTGGAAATAGTTCTGCTCGGGTCGGGTAACCCGCAAAATTCCGTTTTAAGTCAACCCGACCCGAACCCGCAAAAATAATTTCCGGCAACCCGACCCGAACTCGCAATATTTCAACCCGTAACCCGACCCGAACTCTCAATGTAAGGAAAGCAAATCATTCACATTATGACAAATAATCTACAATTGTATCTTTAATAGAGGTTTGCAAAGCCGCGCCGGGGCGGCAAAATTTCAAACTGGCCAGGCCGAAGAATTAGGACAGCTTTTTCAACGAGCCGAGCTGATAAACAAAATAAACGGGTCGGGCCGGCAAAAAAATTGAACGGCCCTGCCAGGCCGGGCCGATAACTAAAGTTAAGTGGGTTTACAGGCCGATATAAATATTTAGACGAAGCCGATAAAATTATAAACGGGCCGTGCCAGGCTAGGGCCGAACTTTTAAGTTTTACATGGGGTGAGCCAAAAACCTTGAGTCGCAACAAAAAAGTCTAGAACTTGGTGCGGGTAACCCGACCCGATGCAGGACTCCAAACGGTATAAAACAAAATCTAATCTCCTTATGCCTTAAAATTAGTTGCGGTTTCAAAAGTTCCATATACGATACACCGTGTTTTACACAATTGACCATCTGCTTTTAGTTTATCACCAGTTATTATTTTGAAAAATTTCCCGTCTAACATAGTGCATAGTGTATCATCACAATTAAATTATTCATTTGATACATTAGACAGGAAGGACCATTTAGCGTTTTGCTGCGCATTGTATTTTCAAAATACGTTAAAAATATAATGCAGTTTGTTATTTGGAAGACTGGTGACAGGATGACTAAAGAAGACAAAACAGACAGGCATACATTTTGCTTTTGTGAAACTTTGATCTGCGGTTTATAAAGGCTTTTAACGTGAAAAAATATTTTCCACATTCTTTTAAAAAATCGGGTCAACCCGAACCCGATCCGCAAGAGTAAAAAAGCCAACCGGACCTGCAACAAAAAAACTTAGTCAACCCGATCCGACCCGCAACGGGAAAATATAGCGCCAACCCGAACCGCGGGTCGGGTCGGTTTCGGGTAAAAGCGGGTAACCTGAACCGATGCAGGACTCTAATTGGAAATATACAATTGCCTTTTCCGAGTTTACGGACGATTCCGAAAAGTGTTCTTTATCATCAGAAACCCCATGCAGGGGCGTCGCCATGGGGGGTGGGAGCTCCCCCCCCCCCCCCCCCAATATATGTGAAGTTGGGAAATTTGAGCTTAGAGTTGGGAAATTCTAGATTTTTCAGACATTTCCATTTTTAGTAAAAAAAAATTAGGAAATTTTTATTTCGGTGGTTATGTTTCTGAATACAGTAACAGTAAACATGTTAAATTATCAAAAGAAATACAAAAATAAATCAGCCACACTCAATCTATCATTGTGTTTTTCAGTTCTACAAAAATATTATACATCTACCAGACCTAAATTTCTCTACTCCTATCCATCAATAGCTGACTATTCAGTTCCTTTATTTCCTCCAAAACTTTGTTCCTTTTTGAAAAATTTCACCCTACGTCCACTTCTCGTCCCAAAAGAGAATCTAGCTATTTTAATCCAAAGGGATTGCATCTTCTTTTGAAAATTGGAGATCACTTGTAGCACAACAGAAAGGAATGTAGTTACCTACTTGAAACACAGCTGGGCAAGAAGATTTGATGAGTTTTCACAAATTGCACTAATTTTTGAGCTAATTCACTGATTATTGGACAATCTTTTATAGTCCAGGCAATAGGGAATTTTACCTAGCAAAATTAATGGTAGTACTGGAACTCGACTTTCTAGATATTTTTTGGGTCGCTGAATTCGAATTTGTAACTTCCCACCAAAATTTCCCCCGGCAACGTCCCCAAATTTTGGTAAAAAGCCTCCCAAAAACAAGCAGATGTAATTGTGAGTCACGTGTGTAATTTTTTTTCGCATTAAAAACTCTGAGATAATATTAAATTAACTTAATTTAACCCCTTGGGGACGAGCGACCGGTATTCGTGGCGCGTGAGGTGCTCAGAATCAGTGATTATTCTCACCAGTAAATTTTAATTGTAAATTTTGCCTTATCTAATCCGAGCATTTTCCCGATTCAATTCGGCAAAAATTTCTGTTCTGAAAAACCGGTGATAAAAGATTAAAAATTCTGTAAAGGACGCTCGACCCGAAGGTGTTAAAATTCTGCAAACCCACATGATAGAAAAATAAATCTTAAGTATGTCAGAATGTATCTTTCTTACAAATGATTTTTTTATACTGCTGTATAAAATATTACTACAATCCTGTATGATCAAGCTCAAGTATCGTTTTCATGATTTAGTTATTGTAGAGTGGCACTTAATTTCACTTGACCTACACTGTAAAAAAAAGTTTCTTAATCTACGAAAATATAATATAAATTTGATTGGAAATAGTTCTGCTCGGGTCGGGTAACCCGCAAAATTCCGTTTTAAGTCACCCGACCCGAACCCGCAAAAATAATTTCCGGCAACCCGACCCGAACTCGCAATATTTCAACCCGTAACCCGACCCGAACTCTCAATGTAAGGAAAGCAAATCATTCACATTATGACTGTTGCGAAATACGCAGCATTCCTTTCCCTCTGCTAAACAATTATTCTGATTGCGCAATTGAGAAACCTTTTTCATTACATGCTAGCGCAACACCCAACCCACGCACGGCAGAACTGAATTAGAACTAGGAGAAGAAGGTGCTTTTTGGGAGCGCCTCTACTTAAATTTTAAGACTAAGAACTAGTGAATTATGAAATGTAAATAGTTAAATTTTAATGTATCGTATTTTAATTTGTGTGTCATTTGTATAATCAAGAATATTATTTATTTATACAAAAAGGATACCGGTGCATTTACTTTGAGTGTTAGTCCTGCTTATCACTAGAACAAAAACAGAAAACAGACGACCGCTCTCCGGAAATTTGGATATAGAATTCCAGTATTACAGGTAGGAGCATTTTTATTGATTGATTAAGTTAGAAGTAACATTTAGTGGCATCCCTCGCCGTGATGCGGTCTGTCTGTCAGAATTGATGATTAATTAGAATCAATATAAGTTTATTTATCAAGACATTCTGCTTAAAGTATTAGAGTTAGAATATTTGACATAAATTAAAGAACTGTATTTGTTGTCAAGAATCATGACTGAAAGTTTAGTGATTGCGAAGAAAGAGAGGGCAGTCCTTCGCGAGAGTATTGATAAATTTATAAATAAAATTGAAACGATTTTGAAGGATTCCGATCCTGATCTCCTAGATTTGGAGGAAACTTTAGAGCAATTAAATATGGCAGAGATAGAACTGAAGCGAGCAGATAAAGATATTAAAAAATTAATTCAAGAAGTTCAATTAGACAATGAATTACAAAATGCTCAGGAATATCGTGAAAAAATTAATTCTTGGCGTTTTAGAGCCAATCGAAAGGTAAAAGATTTAAATAAAAAGGAAACACGTAGCGATTCAATTTCTAAACAAGACTCCTTTTTAAAGGAAAGCATAAATATTAAATTACCAAAATTAAATGTCGCGAAGTTTTCTGGAGACGTATCAGAATGGCTGACATTTTGGTCGGCATACGAAACAGCCATTC
Organism: Maratus speciosus; assembly: GCA_963932465.1. Lineage (NCBI taxonomy): Eukaryota > Metazoa > Arthropoda > Arachnida > Araneae > Salticidae > Maratus > Maratus speciosus. Next base: position 208,487,138 of record OZ010793.1, read on the forward strand.
ATAACAATGATACATTAGAACCAGTTGATAAATTCAACTATTTAAGATCCTTTTTGACTCCCGACCCGTTAAAAAGTATTGACGGATTTTCCGTAACATCAGATAACTATTTAAAAGCGGTAGAGATTCTGAAGGGGCGGTATGGAAATACAGAATTGCTTATATCTGTACACACGAATAAACTTCTAAATATTTCTCCTCTAAGACATTCAAATGATACCAGATCCTTTAGAAGAATTTACGATGAAATTCAAACAAATATTAGAAGTTTAGAATCCCTAAATGTTTCATTGGAATCTTATGAAAGTTTGTTAAAACCGATATTATTTAAGCTATTGCCGAGAGATCTTGTGTTAGAATTTAATAAAACCCATGACGATGTTTTTAAAGTACAAGATATCATTTCATTTTTAAATAAACAATTAACATCCCGAGAAAAAATGTTTGCGTCAACGTCAAATGAAATGAATGATCGACCCACGCAAAGTAATTATATTACGCAACCACTTAAGAGAAATACTTTTTCCCCCCCTCGCGTCAATAAATTTGATTATCACAATAGAAAATTACCAACAACGAGTGATTTATTAATTCAGAGCGAAAATGAGACTGCTTGTGGATTTTGTTTTGGTAGGCACCAGACAAATAAATGTTTTAGCACTCGTAATTTACCATTTGAGAAAAGACTTGATTTATTGAGGAAGAGAGGTATGTGCGGTCTTTGTTTAAAAATCGGTCACATACGGAAAAATTGTTTATCTAAGGAATTCTGTACTAATTGCCACGAAAAGCATTCAGAAATACTTTGTAATAAATCAATAAATTTAAAACGGAAACCTCTAAATAAAGAGAATAATGATGTTGATGTTACGAAACAGATGCTCTCAAATCATAATATCATTTCCAATGTTTATTTGCAGACATTGATAGTTGCAGTCCCTAATAATAATCAATCAACTGAATTTATTAGAGTAATTATAGATAGTGGGAGTCATCATAGTTATATAACTCGTTATGCTGCCAATAAATTAAAATTAAGAAAGATAAAAACGGAGATAATTAATCACGGACTTTTCGGAGGCACGGAAAGAAAAAGTAAACATAATCGTTATGAATTTACGATTGGTAGTTTAGATAAAAATTTTCAATGCAAAATACAAGCTTTGGATGAAGAAAAAATCTGTACAGGAGTCAATTTATGTCGCGATAATAAATTGTTGAGAATCTTAGAAAAGGAAGGGGTGTTTTTGTCAGATGTACATAGAAACAATAGATTATGTTTGTATCAAAATAACCCCGAAGAAATACACATTTTACTCGGCGCTGATACGGCCGCGAAACTATTTACCGATAATATAAGATATTTCGCTGATCTGGGTTTAGCAGCTTTTGAAACGAAGTTGGGATGGACAATTATGGGGAAAATAGAGGGTAATCAAATTGGTTTCGAAAGTTCGTTATCAGTTCTATCGCTGTCTTTGCTCACGTCAAATGCTAATTTGTCTAATTTATGGCGATTAGACGCCTTGAGTATAAGTAATGAAGATGACAAAACAAAAGAAGATTTGAGCGAAGAAACAAAAAAGCATTTTTTAGAAAATGTCAAACGCGATGAAAGTGGTCGTTACGAAGTCGCCTTACCGTGGACTGTGGACAATTCCGTCTTAACAGATAATCGGTCATTAGCGGAAAAACATCTTTACAAAACCGAAAATAAACTTATCAAAACGAATAAAAGAAAGCAATATGAAGAAGTCTTTAATTTATGGGAAGATAGCCAGATTATAGAAGAAGTAGCCGATGAAAAGAAAGATAAGATTCATTATTTACCGCATCGACCAGTAATTAAAGAAAACAGTGAAACGACGAAAATACGCCCCGTTTTTAATGCTTCGGCACACACTAGAGACTGTCCTTCTTTGAATGAATGTCTCACCAAAGGTCCTAATTTAATTGAAATAATCCCTCGTATTTTAACCAGATTTCGGAAATACCGAATAGGAATTTCAGCCGACATCGAAAAGGCTTTTTTGCAAATTAAAATAAAAGAAAAAGACCGAGATTTTCTTAGATTTTTTTGGTTCGATTCCGATCGAAATTTGAAAATTTATAGACATTGTCGCGTAGTCTTTGGACTTACTTCAAGCCCTTTTTTACTAATGGCTACATTAAATCACCTTTTGAGCGAAGTCCCCGAACTTTGGCAAGATACAGTTCAAATTTTGAGAAATTCATTTTATATAGACAATTCTCTCACTAGTTTAGATTCAATTCCTGATACCGAAAAGTTTATTACAGAATCTCAAATCATATTAGCGTCAGCTCACTTTAATTTGAGGTGTTGGCGATCAAATTTGCCTCAGGCTATGATCGATGAATCCGAAGATAAACCCAAAGTTACACCCGTTTTGGGATTAATCTGGAATTTAGAGGAAGACACTTTAATGTGTAAAATAGATGAAACCATTAAAATAGATGAACCAATCACAAAAAGGAAAATATTGTCTATTATGCAGAAAATTTTCGATCCCATCGGATTCACCGCTCCAGCAATTCTTGTACCCAAATTAATTCTTCAAGAGACCTGGAAACAGAGATTAAAATGGGATGAAGAACTACCTGAAAATTTAAAGAAACAATTCACCAATTGGATGAATAAAATAGGTTTTTTGAAAGAAATTTATGTACCTAGATGGTTAAACATAATTCCCGCTAATGAAAACGAAATTTCGTTACACATTTTTTGTGACGCTAGCAAACATGCCTATGCCACTTGTGTTTATCTTAGGTGTCAAACGCAAGGAAAAACTCGAGTTCAGTTAGTAAATGCTAGAAGCAGAGTAGCACCCATCAAAGAATTCACGATTCCCAGGCTGGAATTACTCGCATGCCTTATTGGGGCTAGGCTCGCCAAATCTGTAACGGATGACTTAAAATTAAAACCAGAAAAGACTACATTTTGGAGCGATTCATCAACAGCTTTAGGGTGGATACGAAGGGAACAAACCTGGGGTACCTTTGTACATAACAGAGTTTTAGAAATAAGAAATCTTACCAAAATAGAAGATTGGAGACATATCCCTGGACACTTGAATCCGGCTGACCTCCCATCCAAAGGGTGTTCTTTTGAACAATTGGAAAAATCAAGATGGTGGGAGGGTCCCGATTGGTTATATTTATCAGAAGATCAGTGGCCACAACCAGAAGAGTATCCTGATGAAAAAGTCATAAATCAAGAGAAAAAGAAGACTATTCTTACTCTTTTAGATAAAGAAGAAACTGATTTTAATCGCTATTACCGATTTTTTTCCTCTTATCGGAAAAATGTCAGAATGATTGCTTGGATATATCGATTCTTCAACAACTCGAAAATGAAAGAAAAAGTTTCAATTCCTGATATTTCTGTCGATGAGTTTGAAAAGGCTGAAACCATATTGCTACGCTTAATACAAAGAGAATCCTTTTCGGGCAGAACCGACCCAAAATTGAAATCTTTAAGACCACTGGAAGATAAACACGGTCTCTTAAGAGCCAAAACCAGCATAATTCTTAGAAACGATAAAGAAAATTTTCGTTATCCTATTATCCTTCCCTCTAAACATCCAGTTGTTTTAAGATTAATTTATGAAAACCATATAGAAAGACATCATGCTGGAGTTAGCAATCTAATGGCTCAACTCCGAGAAAATTTTTGGATATTAAAATCAAGAAAATGTATCAGAAATGTCCTTAGAAAATGTGTCAAATGCCAAAGGTTCCAGACACCTAGAATGGAGATCGAACAAGGAACCCCACCTGAAGATAGAATCAGAGATGCAGCTATATTTGAAGTGGTGGGAGTCGATTTAGCCGGTCCTCTTTATCTTGCCGATGGTTCAAAGGTATGGATAGCTTTATATACCTGTGCTGTCTATAGAGCGGTACACCTTGAAGTAGTTACCTCATTGTCTTCCGAATGTTTCATGCAGTCTTTAAGAAGGTTTATCGCACGAAGAGGCAGACCTTACACAATTTACTCGGACAATGGGAAAAATTTTATCGGCACTAGCAGAGCACTTTCCAGTGTAGATTGGGAAGCCATAAAAGCCTTAGCCTCTATACAGAAGATAAGATGGAAGTTTAACCCCCCTGCAGCACCATGGTGGGGAGGATGGTGGGAGCGCCTTGTGCGGATGGTAAAGGAAATTTTAAGAAGAGTTTTGGGTCGCGCCTCATTAAATTACGAAGAACTGAGCACAATACTCTGTGATATTGAATATGTTATCAATTCACGACCGATCACATATATCTCTGAAGATAATCGAGATCCTGAACCTTTAACTCCATTGATGTTCCTTCAAGAACTGCCTACATCCGGCGTTCCAGATATAGATACATTAGACTCACAAGATCTTAACAGACGAGCAAGATATCGTCAAAGAATAAGAAATGATCTGCGAAACCGATTTAGAACGGAGTACTTAGGACAGCTGCGGCAACAGTCTATGAAGAAGGAGAATTCCAAACCTTTGCAAATAGGAGACATCGTTCTTCTGGAAGATACCAACAAAAGACGTCTTCACTGGCCTTTAGCCAAAATAATAGATATCATTCCCGGAAAAGACAAAATAGCAAGATTGGCTAAAGTCCAAACAGAAAATGGAATTTTTCTCCGTCCTTTCCAACGTCTGTTTCCTTTAGAAATTGATGCAGCTAGCGATTCCCCATCAGATAATATAACCCAGCAGAAAGTTAACTTTAAGGTCCATAAAGAACAACGAAAGACTACTCCAGAAATCGATCAGACTAGAACCAGTGTAGAAAAGAGCCAACCCAGTGACAAAGCTATCTCTCCCGTGGTTACCAGAAGTGGGCGACTAGTGAAACCTCCTGCGAGACTCCAACTGGGACTTTTAGACTTTTGAGTTCCTCTCCAGGATCGAGAAACTCAAGGTGGGAGGATGTTGCGAAATACGCAGCATTCCTTTCCCTCTGCTAAACAATTATTCTGATTGCGCAATTGAGAAACCTTTTTCATTACATGCTAGCGCAACACCCAACCCACGCACGGCAGAACTGAATTAGAACTAGGAGAAGAAGGTGCTTTTTGGGAGCGCCTCTACTTAAATTTTAAGACTAAGAACTAGTGAATTATGAAATGTAAATAGTTAAATTTTAATGTATCGTATTTTAATTTGTGTGTCATTTGTATAATCAAGAATATTATTTATTTATACAAAAAGGATACCGGTGCATTTACTTTGAGTGTTAGTCCTGCTTATCACTAGAACAAAACCAGAAAACAGACGACCGCTCTCCGGAAATTTGGATATAGAATTCCAGTATTACAGGTAGGAGCATTTTTATTGATTGATTAAGTTAGAAGTAACAATGACAAATAATCTACAATTGTATCTTTAATAGAGGTTTGCAACGCCGCGCCGGGGCGGCAAAATTTCAAACTGGCCAGGCCGAAGAATTAGGACAGCTTTTTCAACGAGCCGAGCTGATAAACAAAATAAACGGGTCGGGCCGGCAAAAAAATTGAACGGCCCTGCCAGGCCGGGCCGATAACTAAAGTTAAGTGGGTTTACAGGCCGATATAAATATTTAGACGAAGCCGATAAAATTATAAACGGGCCGTGCCAGGCTAGGGCCGAACTTTTAAGTTTTACATGGGGTGAGCCAAAAACCTCGAGTCGCAACAAAAAAGTCTAGAACTTGGTGCGGGTAACCCGACCCGATGCAGGACTCCAAACGGTATAAAACAAAATCTAATCTCCTTATGCCTTAAAATTAGTTGCGGTTTCAAAAGTTCCATATACGATACACCGTGTTTTACACAATTGACCATCTGCTTTTAGTTTATCACCAGTTATTATTTTGAAAAATTTCCCGTCTAACATAGTGCATAGTGTATCATCACAATTAAATTATTCATTTGATACATTAGACAGGAAGGACCATTTAGCGTTTTGCTGCGCATTGTATTTTCAAAATACGTTAAAAATATAATGCAGTTTGTTATTTGGAAGACTGGTGACAGGATGACTAAAGAAGACAAAACAGACAGGCATACATTTTGCTTTTGTGAAACTTTGATCTGCGGTTTATAAAGGCTTTTAACGTGAAAAAATATTTTCCACATTCTTTTAAAAAATCGGGTCAACCCGAACCCGATCCGCAAGAGTAAAAAAGCCAACCGGACCTGCAACAAAAAAACTTAGTCAACCCGATCCGACCCGCAACGGGAAAATATAGCGCCAACCCGAACCGCGGGTCGGGTCGGTTTCGGGTAAAAGCGGGTAACCTGAACCGATGCAGGACTCTAATTGGAAATATACAATTGCCTTTTCCGAGTTTACGGACGATTCCGAAAAGTGTTCTTTATCATCAGAAACCCCATGCAGGGGCGTCGCCATGGGGGGTGGGAGCTCCCCCCCCCCCAATATATGTGAAGTTGGGAAATTTGAGCTTAGAGTTGGGAAATTCTAGATTTTTCAGACATTTCCATTTTTAGTAAAAAAAAATTAGGAAATTTTTATTTCGGTGGTTATGTTTCTGAATACAGTAACAGTAAACATGTTAAATTATCAAAAGAAATACAAAAATAAATCAGCCACACTCAATCTATCATTGTGTTTTTCAGTTCTACAAAAATATTATACATCTACCAGACCTAAATTTCTCTACTCCTATCCATCAATAGCTGACTATTCAGTTCCTTTATTTCCTCCAAAACTTTGTTCCTTTTTGAAAAATTTCACCCTACGTCCACTTCTCGTCCCAAAAGAGAATCTAGCTATTTTAATCCAAAGGGATTGCATCTTCTTTTGAAAATTGGAGATCACTTGTAGCACAACAGAAAGGAATGTAGTTACCTACTTGAAACACAGCTGGGCAAGAAGATTTGATGAGTTTTCACAAATTGCACTAATTTTTGAGCTAATTCACTGATTATTGGACAATCTTTTATAGTCCAGGCAATAGGGAATTTTACCTAGCAAAATTAATGGTAGTACTGGAACTCGACTTTCTAGATATTTTTTGGGTCGCTGAATTCGAATTTGTAACTTCCCACCAAAATTTCCCCCGGCAACGTCCCCAAATTTTGGTAAAAAGCCTCCCAAAAACAAGCAGATGTAATTGTGAGTCACGTGTGTAATTTTTTTCGCATTAAAAACTCTGAGATAATATTAAATTAACTTAATTTAACCCCTTGGGGACGAGCGACCGGTATTCGTGGCGCGTGAGGTGCTCAGAATCAGTGATTATTCTCACCAGTAAATTTTAATTGTAAATTTTGCCTTATCTAATCCGAGCATTTTCCCGATTCAATTCGGCAAAAATTTCTGTTCTGAAAAACCGGTGATAAAAGATTAAAAATTCTGTAAAGGACGCTCGACCCGAAGGTGTTAAAATTCTGCAAACCCACATGATAGAAAAATAAATCTTAAGTATGTCAGAATGTATCTTTCTTACAAATGATTTTTTTATACTGCTGTATAAAATATTACTACAATCCTGTATGATCAAGCTCAAGTATCGTTTTCATGATTTAGTTATTGTAGAGTGGCACTTAATTTCACTTGACCTACACTGTAAAAAAAAGTTTCTTAATCTACGAAAATATAATATAAATTTGATTGGAAATAGTTCTGCTCGGGTCGGGTAACCCGCAAAATTCCGTTTTAAGTCAACCCGACCCGAACCCGCAAAAATAATTTCCGGCAACCCGACCCGAACTCGCACTATTTCAACCCGTAACCCGACCCGAACTCTCAATGTAAGGAAAGCAAATCATTCACATTATGACAAATAATCTACAATTGTATCTTTAATAGAGGTTTGCAACGCCGCGCCGGGGCGGCAAAATTTCAAACTGGCCAGGCCGAAGAATTAGGACAGCTTTTTCAACGAGCCGAGCTGATAAACAAAATAAACGGGTCGGGCCGGCAAAAAAATTGAACGGCCCTGCCAGGCCGGGCCGATAACTAAAGTTAAGTGGGTTTACAGGCCGATATAAATATTTAGACGAAGCCGATAAAATTATAAAAGGGCCGTGCCAGGCTAGGGCCGAACTTTTAAGTTTTACATGGGGTGAGCCAAAAACCTTGAGTCCCAACAAAAAAGTCTAGAACTTGGTGCGGGTAACCCGACCCGATGCAGGACTCCAAACGGTATAAAACAAAATCTAATCTCCTTATGCCTTAAAATTAGTTGCGGTTTCAAAAGTTCCATATACGATACACCGTGTTTTACACAACTGACCATCTGCTTTTAGTTTATCACCAGTTATTATTTTGAAAAATTTCCCGTCTAACATAGTGCATAGTGTATCATCACAATTAAATTATTCATTTGATACATTAGACAGGAAGGACCATTTAGCGTTTTGCTGCGCATTGTATTTTCAAAATACGTTAAAAATATAATGCAGTTTGTTATTTGGAAGACTGGTGACAGGATGACTAAAGAAGACAAAACAGACAGGCATACATTTTGCTTTTGTGAAACTTTGATCTGCGGTTTATAAAGGCTTTTAACGTGAAAAAATATTTTCCACATTCTTTTAAAAAATCGGGTCAACCCGAACCCGATCCGCAAGAGTAAAAAAGCCAACCGGACCTGCAACAAAAAAACTTAGTCAACCCGATCCGACCCGCAACGGGAAAATATAGCGCCAACCCGAACCGCGGGTCGGGTCGGTTTCGGGTAAAAGCGGGTAACCTGAACCGATGCAGGACTCTAATTGGAAATATACAATTGCCTTTTCCGAGTTTACGGACGATTCCGAAAAGTGTTCTTTATCATCAGAAACCCCATGCAGGGGCGTCGCCATGGGGGGTGGGAGCTCCCCCCCCCCCCCAATATATGTGAAGTTGGGAAATTTGAGCTTAGAGTTGGGAAATTCTAGATTTTTCAGACATTTCCATTTTTAGTAAAAAAAAATTAGGAAATTTTTATTTCGGTGGTTATGTTTCTGAATACAGTAACAGTAAACATGTTAAATTATCAAAAGAAATACAAAAATAAATCAGCCACACTCAATCTATCATTGTGTTTTTCAGTTCTACAAAAATATTATACATCTACCAGACCTAAATTTCTCTACTCCTATCCATCAATAGCTGACTATTCAGTTCCTTTATTTCCTCCAAAACTTTGTTCCTTTTTGAAAAATTTCACCCTACGTCCACTTCTCGTCCCAAAAGAGAATCTAGCTATTTTAATCCAAAGGGATTGCATCTTCTTTTGAAAATTGGAGATCACTTGTAGCACAACAGAAAGGAATGTAGTTACCTACTTGAAACACAGCTGGGCAAGAAGATTTGATGAGTTTTCACAAATTGCACTAATTTTTGAGCTAATTCACTGATTATTGGACAATCTTTTATAGTCCAGGCAATAGGGAATTTTACCTAGCAAAATTAATGGTAGTACTGGAACTCGACTTTCTAGATATTTTTTGGGTCGCTGAATTCGAATTTGTAACTTCCCACCAAAATTTCCCCCGGCAACGTCCCCAAATTTTGGTAAAAAGCCTCCCAAAAACAAGCAGATGTAATTGTGAGTCACGTGTGTAATTTTTTTTCGCATTAAAAACTCTGAGATAATATTAAATTAACTTAATTTAACCCCTTGGGGACGAGCGACCGGTATTCGTGGCGCGTGAGGTGCTCAGAATCAGTGATTATTCTCACCAGTAAATTTTAATTGTAAATTTTGCCTTATCTAATCCGAGCATTTTCCCGATTCAATTCGGCAAAAATTTCTGTTCTGAAAAACCGGTGATAAAAGATTAAAAATTCTGTAAAGGACGCTCGACCCGAAGGTGTTAAAATTCTGCAAACCCACATGATAGAAAAATAAATCTTAAGTATGTCAGAATGTATCTTTCTTACAAATGATTTTTTTATACTGCTGTATAAAATATTACTACAATCCTGTATGATCAAGCTCAAGTATCGTTTTCATGATTTAGTTATTGTAGAGTGGCACTTAATTTCACTTGACCTACACTGTAAAAAAAAGTTTCTTAATCTACGAAAATATAATATAAATTTGATTGGAAATAGTTCTGCTCGGGTCGGGTAACCCGCAAAATTCCGTTTTAAGTCAACCCGACCCGAACCCGCAAAAATAATTTCCGGCAACCCGACCCGAACTCGCAATATTTCAACCCGTAACCCGACCCGAACTCTCAATGTAAGGAAAGCAAATCATTCACATTATGACAAATAATCTACAATTGTATCTTTAATAGAGGTTTGCAACGCCGCGCCGGGGCGGCAAAATTTCAAACTGGCCAGGCCGAAGAATTAGGACAGCTTTTTCAACGAGCCGAGCTGATAAACAAAATAAACGGGTCGGGCCGGCAAAAAAATTGAACGGCCCTGCCAGGCCGGGCCGATAACTAAAGTTAAGTGGGTTTACAGGCCGATATAAATATTTAGACGAAGCCGATAAAATTATAAACGGGCCGTGCCAGGCTAGGGCCGAACTTTTAAGTTTTACATGGGGTGAGCCAAAAACCTCGAGTCGCAACAAAAAAGTCTAGAACTTGGTGCGGGTAACCCGACCCGATGCAGGACTCCAAACGGTATAAAACAAAATCTAATCTCCTTATGCCTTAAAATTAGTTGCGGTTTCAAAAGTTCCATATACGATACACCGTGTTTTACACAATTGACCATCTGCTTTTAGTTTATCACCAGTTATTATTTTGAAAAATTTCCCGTCTAACATAGTGCATAGTGTATCATCACAATTAAATTATTCATTTGATACATTAGACAGGAAGGACCATTTAGCGTTTTGCTGCGCATTGTATTTTCAAAATACGTTAAAAATATAATGCAGTTTGTTATTTGGAAGACTGGTGACAGGATGACTAAAGAAGACAAAACAGACAGGCATACATTTTGCTTTTGTGAAACTTTGATCTGCGGTTTATAAAGGCTTTTAACGTGAAAAAATATTTTCCACATTCTTTTAAAAAATCGGGTCAACCCGAACCCGATCCGCAAGAGTAAAAAAGCCAACCGGACCTGCAACAAAAAAACTTAGTCAACCCGATCCGACCCGCAACGGGAAAATATAGCGCCAACCCGAACCGCGGGTCGGGTCGGTTTCGGGTAAAAGCGGGTAACCTGAACCGATGCAGGACTCTAATTGGAAATATACAATTGCCTTTTCCGAGTTTACGGACGATTCCGAAAAGTGTTCTTTATCATCAGAAACCCCATGCAGGGGCGTCGCCATGGGGGGTGGGAGCTCCCCCCCCCCCCCAATATATGTGAAGTTGGGAAATTTGAGCTTAGAGTTGGGAAATTCTAGATTTTTCAGACATTTCCATTTTTAGTAAAAAAAAATTAGGAAATTTTTATTTCGGTGGTTATGTTTCTGAATACAGTAACAGTAAACATGTTAAATTATCAAAAGAAATACAAAAATAAATCAGCCACACTCAATCTATCATTGTGTTTTTCAGTTCTACAAAAATATTATACATCTACCAGACCTAAATTTCTCTACTCCTATCCATCAATAGCTGACTATTCAGTTCCTTTATTTCCTCCAAAACTTTGTTCCTTTTTGAAAAATTTCACCCTACGTCCACTTCTCGTCCCAAAAGAGAATCTAGCTATTTTAATCCAAAGGGATTGCATCTTCTTTTGAAAATTGGAGATCACTTGTAGCACAACAGAAAGGAATGTAGTTACCTACTTGAAACACAGCTGGGCAAGAAGATTTGATGAGTTTTCACAAATTGCACTAATTTTTGAGCTAATTCACTGATTATTGGACAATCTTTTATAGTCCAGGCAATAGGGAATTTTACCTAGCAAAATTAATGGTAGTACTGGAACTCGACTTTCTAGATATTTTTTGGGTCGCTGAATTCGAATTTGTAACTTCCCACCAAAATTTCCCCCGGCAACGTCCCCAAATTTTGGTAAAAAGCCTCCCAAAAACAAGCAGATGTAATTGTGAGTCACGTGTGTAATTTTTTTTCGCATTAAAAACTCTGAGATAATATTAAATTAACTTAATTTAACCCCTTGGGGACGAGCGACCGGTATTCGTGGCGCGTGAGGTGCTCAGAATCAGTGATTATTCTCACCAGTAAATTTTAATTGTAAATTTTGCCTTATCTAATCCGAGCATTTTCCCGATTCAATTCGGCAAAAATTTCTGTTCTGAAAAACCGGTGATAAAAGATTAAAAATTCTGTAAAGGACGCTCGACCCGAAGGTGTTAAAATTCTGCAAACCCACATGATAGAAAAATAAATCTTAAGTATGTCAGAATGTATCTTTCTTACAAATGATTTTTTTATACTGCTGTATAAAATATTACTACAATCCTGTATGATCAAGCTCAAGTATCGTTTTCATGATTTAGTTATTGTAGAGTGGCACTTAATTTCACTTGACCTACACTGTAAAAAAAAGTTTCTTAATCTACGAAAATATAATATAAATTTGATTGGAAATAGTTCTGCTCGGGTCGGGTAACCCGCAAAATTCCGTTTTAAGTCAACCCGACCCGAACCCGCAAAAATAATTTCCGGCAACCCGACCCGAACTCGCAATATTTCAACCCGTAACCCGACCCGAACTCTCAATGTAAGGAAAGCAAATCATTCACATTATGACAAATAATCTACAATTGTATCTTTAATAGAGGTTTGCAACGCCGCGCCGGGGCGGCAAAATTTCAAACTGGCCAGGCCGAAGAATTAGGACAGCTTTTTCAACGAGCCGAGCTGATAAACAAAATAAACGGGTCGGGCCGGCAAAAAAATTGAACGGCCCTGCCAGGCCGGGCCGATAACTAAAGTTAAGTGGGTTTACAGGCCGATATAAATATTTAGACGAAGCCGATAAAATTATAAACGGGCCGTGCCAGGCTAGGGCCGAACTTTTAAGTTTTACATGGGGTGAGCCAAAAACCTTGAGTCGCAACAAAAAAGTCTAGAACTTGGTGCGGGTAACCCGACCCGATGCAGGACTCCAAACGGTATAAAACAAAATCTAAACTCCTTATGCCTTAAAATTAGTTGCGGTTTCAAAAGTTCCATATACGATACACCGTGTTTTACACAATTGACCATCTGCTTTTAGTTTATCACCAGTTATTATTTTGAAAAATTTCCCGTCTAACATAGTGCATAGATCATCACAATTAAATTATTCATTTGATACATTAGACAGGAAGGACCATTTAGCGTTTTGCTGCGCATTGTATTTTCAAAATACGTTAAAAATATAATGCAGTTTGTTATTTGGAAGACTGGTGACAGGGTGACTAAAGAAGACAAAACAGACAGGCATACATTTTGCTTTTGTGAAACTTTGATCTGCGGTTTATAAAGGCTTTTAACGTGAAAAAATATTTTCCACATTCTTTTAAAAAATCGGGTCAACCCGAACCCGATCCGCAAGAGTAAAAAAGCCAACCGGACCTGCAACAAAAAAACTTAGTCAACCCGATCCGACCCGCAACGGGAAAATATAGCGCCAACCCGAACCGCGGGTCGGGTCGGTTTCGGGTAAAAGCGGGTAACCTGAACCGATGCAGGACTCTAATTGGAAATATACAATTGCCTTTTCCGAGTTTACGGACGATTCCGAAAAGTGTTCTTTATCATCAGAAACCCCATGCAGGGGCGTCGCCATGGGGGGTGGGAGCTACCCCCCCCCCCCCCAATATATGTGAAGTTGGGAAATTTGAGCTTAGAGTTGGGAAATTCTAGATTTTTCAGACATTTCCATTTTTAGTAAAAAAAAATTAGGAAATTTTTATTTCGGTGGTTATGTTTCTGAATACAGTAACAGTAAACATGTTAAATTATCAAAAGAAATACAAAAATAAATCAGCCACACTCAATCTATCATTGTGTTTTTCAGTTCTACAAAAATATTATACATCTACCAGACCTAAATTTCTCTACTCCTATCCATCAATAGCTGACTATTCAGTTCCTTTATTTCCTCCAAAACTTTGTTCCTTTTTGAAAAATTTCACCCTACGTCCACTTCTCGTCCCAAAAGAGAATCTAGCTATTTTAATCCAAAGGGATTGCATCTTCTTTTGAAAATTGGAGATCACTTGTAGCACAACAGAAAGGAATGTAGTTACCTACTTGAAACACAGCTGGGCAAGAAGATTTGATGAGTTTTCACAAATTGCACTAATTTTTGAGCTAATTCACTGATTATTGGACAATCTTTTATAGTCCAGGCAATAGGGAATTTTACCTAGCAAAATTAATGGTAGTACTGGAACTCGACTTTCTAGATATTTTTTGGGTCGCTGAATTCGAATTTGTAACTTCCCACCAAAATTTCCCCCGGCAACGTCCCCAAATTTTGGTAAAAAGCCTCCCAAAAACAAGCAGATGTAATTGTGAGTCACGTGTGTAATTTTTTTTCGCATTAAAAACTCTGAGATAATATTAAATTAACTTAATTTAACCCCTTGGGGACGAGCGACCGGTATTCGTGGCGCGTGAGGTGCTCAGAATCAGTGATTATTCTCACCAGTAAATTTTAATTGTAAATTTTGCCTTATCTAATCCGAGCATTTTCCCGATTCAATTCGGCAAAAATTTCTGTTCTGAAAAACCGGTGATAAAAGATTAAAAATTCTGTAAAGGACGCTCGACCCGAAGGTGTTAAAATTCTGCAAACCCACATGATAGAAAAATAAATCTTAAGTATGTCAGAATGTATCTTTCTTACAAATGATTTTTTTATACTGCTGTATAAAATATTACTACAATCCTGTATGATCAAGCTCAAGTATCGTTTTCATGATTTAGTTATTGTAGAGTGGCACTTAATTTCACTTGACCTACACTGTAAAAAAAAGTTTCTTAATCTACGAAAATATAATATAAATTTGATTGGAAATAGTTCTGCTCGGGTCGGGTAACCCGCAAAATTCCGTTTTAAGTCAACCCGACCCGAACCCGCAAAAATAATTTCCGGCAACCCGACCCGAACTCGCAATATTTCAACCCGTAACCCGACCCGCACTCTCAATGTAAGGAAAGCAAATCATTCACATTATGACAAATAATCTACAATTGTATCTTTAATAGAGGTTTGCAACGCCGCGCCGGGGCGGCAAAAATTTCAAACTGGCCAGGCCGAAGAATTAGGACAGCTTTTTCAACGAGCCGAGCTGATAAACAAAATAAACGGGTCGGGCCGGCAAAAAAATTGAACGGCCCTGCCAGGCCGGGCCGATAACTAAAGTTAAGTGGGTTTACAGGCCGATATAAATATTTAGACGAAGCCGATAAAATTATAAACGGGCCGTGCCAGGCTAGGGCCGAACTTTTAAGTTTTACATGGGTTGAGCCAAAAACCTTGAGTCGCAACAAAAAAGTCTAGAACTTGGTGCGGGTAACCCGACCCGATGCAGGACTCCAAACGGTATAAAACAAAATCTAATCTCCTTATGCCTTAAAATTAGTTGCGGTTTCAAAAGTTCCATATACGATACACCGTGTTTTACACAATTGACCATCTGCTTTTAGTTTATCACCAGTTATTATTTTGAAAAATTTCCCGTCTAACATAGTGCATAGTGTATCATCACAATTAAATTATTCATTTGATACATTAGACAGGAAGGACCATTTAGCGTTTTGCTGCGCATTGTATTTTCAAAATACGTTAAAAATATAATGCAGTTTGTTATTTGGAAGACTGGTGACAGGATGACTAAAGAAGACAAAACAGACAGGCATACATTTTGCTTTTGTGAAACTTTGATCTGCGGTTTATAAAGGCTTTTAACGTGAAAAAATATTTTCCACATTCTTTTAAAAAATCGGGTCAACCCGAACCCGATCCGCAAGAGTAAAAAAGCCAACCGGACCTGCAACAAAAAAACTTAGTCAACCCGATCCGACCCGCAACGGGAAAATATAGCGCCAACCCGAACCGCGGGTCGGGTCGGTTTCGGGTAAAAGCGGGTAACCTGAACCGATGCAGCACTCTAATTGGAAATATACAATTGCCTTTTCCGAGTTTACGGACGATTCCGAAAAGTGTTCTTTATCATCAGAAACCCCATGCAGGGGCGTCGCCATGGGGGGTGGGAGCTCCCCCCCCCCCCCAATATAGGTGAAGTTGGGAAATTTGAGCTTAGAGTTGGGAAATTCTAGATTTTTCAGACATTTCCATTTTTAGTAAAAAAAAATTAGGAAATTTTTATTTCGGTGGTTATGTTTCTGAATACAGTAACAGTAAACATGTTAAATTATCAAAAGAAATACAAAAATAAATCAGCCACACTCAATCTATCATTGTGTTTTTCAGTTCTACAAAAATATTATACATCTACCAGACCTAAATTTCTCTACTCCTATCCATCAATAGCTGACTATTCAGTTCCTTTATTTCCTCCAAAACTTTGTTCCTTTTTGAAAAATTTCACCCTACGTCCACTTCTCGTCCCAAAAGAGAATCTAGCTATTTTAATCCAAAGGGATTGCATCTTCTTTTGAAAATTGGAGATCACTTGTAGCACAACAGAAAGGAATGTAGTTACCTACTTGAAACACAGCTGGGCAAGAAGATTTGATGAGTTTTCACAAATTGCACTAATTTTTGAGCTAATTCACTGATTATTGGACAATCTTTTATAGTCCAGGCAATAGGGAATTTTACCTAGCAAAATTAATGGTAGTACTGGAACTCGACTTTCTAGATATTTTTTGGGTCGCTGAATTCGAATTTGTAACTTCCCACCAAAATTTCCCCCGGCAACGTCCCCAAATTTTGGTAAAAAGCCTCCCAAAAACAAGCAGATGTAATTGTGAGTCACGTGTGTAATTTTTTTTCGCATTAAAAACTCTGAGATAATATTAAATTAACTTAATTTAACCCCTTGGGGACGAGCGACCGGTATTCGTGGCGCGTGAGGTGCTCAGAATCAGTGATTATTCTCACCAGTAAATTTTAATTGTAAATTTTGCCTTATCTAATCCGAGCATTTTCCCGATTCAATTAGGCAAAAATTTCTGTTCTGAAAAACCGGTGATAAAAGATTAAAAATTCTGTAAAGGACGCTCGACCCGAAGGTGTTAAAATTCTGCAAACCCACATGATAGAAAAATAAATCTTAAGTATGTCAGAATGTATCTTTCTTACAAATGATTTTTTTATACTGCTGTATAAAATATTACTACAATCCTGTATGATCAAGCTCAAGTATCGTTTTCATGATTTAGTTATTGTAGAGTGGCACTTAATTTCACTTGACCTACACTGTAAAAAAAAGTTTCTTAATCTACGAAAATATAATATAAATTTGATTGGAAATAGTTCTGCTCGGGTCGGGTAACCCGCAAAATTCCGTTTTAAGTCAACCCGACCCGAACCCGCAAAAATAATTTCCGGCAACCCGACCCGAACTCGCAATATTTCAACCCGTAACCCGACCCGAACTCTCAATGTAAGGAAAGCAAATCATTCACATTATGACAAATAATCTACAATTGTATCTTTAATAGAGGTTTGCAACGCCGCGCCGGGGCGGCAAAATTTCAAACTGGCCAGGCCGAAGAATTAGGACAGTTTTTTCAACGAGCCGAGCTGATAAACAAAATAAACGGGTCGGGCCGGCAAAAAAATTGAACGGCCCTGCCAGGCCGGGCCGATAACTAAAGTTAAGTGGGTTTACAGGCCGATATAAATATTTAGACGAAGCCGATAAAATTATAAACGGGCCGTGCCAGGCTAGGGCCGAACTTTTAAGTTTTACATGGGGTGAGCCAAAAACCTCGAGTCGCAACAAAAAAGTCTAGAACTTGGTGCGGGTAACCCGACCCGATGCAGGACTCCAAACGGTATAAAACAAAATCTAATCTCCTTATGCCTTAAAATTAGTTGCGGTTTCAAAAGTTCCATATACGATACACCGTGTTTTACACAATTGACCATCTGCTTTTAGTTTATCACCAGTTATTATTTTGAAAAATTTCCCGTCTAACATAGTGCATAGTGTATCATCACAATTAAATTATTCATTTGATACATTAGACAGGAAGGACCATTTAGCGTTTTGCTGCGCATTGTATTTTCAAAATACGTTAAAAATATAATGCAGTTTGTTATTTGGAAGACTGGTGACAGGATGACTAAAGAAGACAAAACAGACAGGCATACATTTTGCTTTTGTGAAACTTTGATCTGCGGTTTATAAAGGCTTTTAACGTGAAAAAATATTTTCCACATTCTTTTAAAAAATCGGGTCAACCCGAACCCGATCCGCAAGAGTAAAAAAGCCAACCGGACCTGCAACAAAAAAACTTAGTCAACCCGATCCGACCCGCAACGGGAAAATATAGCGCCAACCCGAACCGCGGGTCGGGTCGGTTTCGGGTAAAAGCGGGTAACCTGAACCGATGCAGGACTCTAATTGGAAATATACAATTGCCTTTTCCGAGTTTACGGACGATTCCGAAAAGTGTTCTTTATCATCAGAAACCCCATGCAGGGGCGTCGCCATGGGGGGTGGGAGCTCCCCCCCCCCCAATATATGTGAAGTTGGGAAATTTGAGCTTAGAGTTGGGAAATTCTAGATTTTTCAGACATTTCCATTTTTAGTAAAAAAAAATTAGGAAATTTTTATTTCGGTGGTTATGTTTCTGAATACAGTAACAGTAAACATGTTAAATTATCAAAAGAAATACAAAAATAAATCAGCCACACTCAATCTATCATTGTGTTTTTCAGTTCTACAAAAATATTATACATCTACCAGACCTAAATTTCTCTACTCCTATCCATCAATAGCTGACTATTCAGTTCCTTTATTTCCTCCAAAACTTTGTTCCTTTTTGAAAAATTTCACCCTACGTCCACTTCTCGTCCCAAAAGAGAATCTAGCTATTTTAATCCAAAGGGATTGCATCTTCTTTTGAAAATTGGAGATCACTTGTAGCACAACAGAAAGGAATGTAGTTACCTACTTGAAACACAGCTGGGCAAGAAGATTTGATGAGTTTTCACAAATTGCACTAATTTTTGAGCTAATTCACTGATTATTGGACAATCTTTTATAGTCCAGGCAATAGGGAATTTTACCTAGCAAAATTAATGGTAGTACTGGAACTCGACTTTCTAGATATTTTTTGGGTCGCTGAATTCGAATTTGTAACTTCCCACCAAAATTTCCCCCGGCAACGTCCCCAAATTTTGGTAAAAAGCCTCCCAAAAACAAGCAGATGTAATTGTGAGTCACGTGTGTAATTTTTTTTCGCATTAAAAACTCTGAGATAATATTAAATTAACTTAATTTAACCCCTTGGGGACGAGCGACCGGTATTCGTGGCGCGTGAGGTGCTCAGAATCAGTGATTATTCTCACCAGTAAATTTTAATTGTAAATTTTGCCTTATCTAATCCGAGCATTTTCCCGATTCAATTCGGCAAAAATTTCTGTTCTGAAAAACCGGTGATAAAAGATTAAAAATTCTGTAAAGGACGCTCGACCCGAAGGTGTTAAAATTCTGCAAACCCACATGATAGAAAAATAAATCTTAAGTATGTCAGAATGTATCTTTCTTACAAATGATTTTTTTATACTGCTGTATAAAATATTACTACAATCCTGTATGATCAAGCTCAAGTATCGTTTTCATGATTTAGTTATTGTAGAGTGGCACTTAATTTCACTTGACCTACACTGTAAAAAAAAGTTTCTTAATCTACGAAAATATAATATAAATTTGATTGGAAATAGTTCTGCTCGGGTCGGGTAACCCGCAAAATTCCGTTTTAAGTCAACCCGACCCGAACCCGCAAAAATAATTTCCGGCAACCCGACCCGAACTCGCAATATTTCAACCCGTAACCCGACCCGAACTCTCAATGTAAGGAAAGCAAATCATTCACATTATGACAAATAATCTACAATTGTATCTTTAATAGAGGTTTGCAACGCCGCGCCGGGGCGGCAAAATTTCAAACTGGCCAGGCCGAAGAATTAGGACAGCTTTTTCAACGAGCCGAGCTGATAAACAAAATAAACGGGTCGGGCCGGCAAAAAAATTGAACGGCCCTGCCAGGCCGAGCCGATAACTAAAGTTAAGTGGGTTTACAGGCCGATATAAATATTTAGACGAAGCCGATAAAATTATAAACGGGCCGTGCCAGGCTAGGGCCGAACTTTTAAGTTTTACATGGGGTGAGCCAAAAACCTTGAGTCGCAACAAAAAAGTCTAGAACTTGGTGCGGGTAACCCGACCCGATGCAGGACTCCAAACGGTATAAAACAAAATCTAATCTCCTTATGCCTTAAAATTAGTTGCGGTTTCAAAAGTTCCATATACGATACACCGTGTTTTACACAATTGACCATCTGCTTTTAGTTTATCACCAGTTATTATTTTGAAAAATTTCCCGTCTAACATAGTGCATAGTGTATCATCACAATTAAATTATTCATTTGATACATTAGACAGGAAGGACCATTTAGCGTTTTGCTGCGCATTGTATTTTCAAAATACGTTAAAAATATAATGCAGTTTGTTATTTGGAAGACTGGTGACAGGATGACTAAAGAAGACAAAACAGACAGGCATACATTTTGCTTTTGTGAAACTTTGATCTGCGGTTTATAAAGGCTTTTAACGTGAAAAAATATTTTCCACATTCTTTTAAAAAATCGGGTCAACCCGAACCCGATCCGCAAGAGTAAAAAAGCCAACCGGACCTGCAACAAAAAAACTTAGTCAACCCGATCCGACCCGCAACGGGAAAATATAGCGCCAACCCGAACCGCGGGTCGGGTCGGTTTCGGGTAAAAGCGGGTAACCTGAACCGATGCAGGACTCTAATTGGAAATATACAATTGCCTTTTCCGAGTTTACGGACGATTCCGAAAAGTGTTCTTTATCATCAGAAACCCCATGCAGGGGCGTCGCCATGGGGGGTGGGAGCTCCCCCCCCCCCAATATAGGTGAAGTTGGGAAATTTGAGCTTAGAGTTGGGAAATTCTAGATTTTTCAGACATTTCCATTTTTAGTAAAAAAAAATTAGGAAATTTTTATTTCGGTGGTTATGTTTCTGAATACAGTAACAGTAAACATGTTAAATTATCAAAAGAAATACAAAAATAAATCAGCCACACTCAATCTATCATTGTGTTTTTCAGTTCTACAAAAATATTATACATCTACCAGACCTAAATTTCTCTACTCCTATCCATCAATAGCTGACTATTCAGTTCCTTTATTTCCTCCAAAACTTTGTTCCTTTTTGAAAAATTTCACCCTACGTCCACTTCTCGTCCCAAAAGAGAATCTAGCTATTTTAATCCAAAGGGATTGCATCTTCTTTTGAAAATTGGAGATCACTTGTAGCACAACAGAAAGGAATGTAGTTACCTACTTGAAACACAGCTGGGCAAGAAGATTTGATGAGTTTTCACAAATTGCACTAATTTTTGAGCTAATTCACTGATTATTGGACAATCTTTTATAGTCCAGGCAATAGGGAATTTTACCTAGCAAAATTAATGGTAGTACTGGAACTCGACTTTCTAGATATTTTTTGGGTCGCTGAATTCGAATTTGTAACTTCCCACCAAAATTTCCCCCGGCAACGTCCCCAAATTTTGGTAAAAAGCCTCCCAAAAACAAGCAGATGTAATTGTGAGTCACGTGTGTAATTTTTTTTCGCATTAAAAACTCTGAGATAATATTAAATTAACTTAATTTAACCCCTTGGGGACGAGCGACCGGTATTCGTGGCGCGTGAGGTGCTCAGAATCAGTGATTATTCTCACCAGTAAATTTTAATTGTAAATTTTGCCTTATCTAATCCGAGCATTTTCCCGATTCAATTCGGCAAAAATTTCTGTTCTGAAAAACCGGTGATAAAAGATTAAAAATTCTGTAAAGGACGCTCGACCCGAAGGTGTTAAAATTCTGCAAACCCACATGATAGAAAAATAAATCTTAAGTATGTCAGAATGTATCTTTCTTACAAATGATTTTTTTATACTGCTGTATAAAATATTACTACAATCCTGTATGATCAAGCTCAAGTATCGTTTTCATGATTTAGTTATTGTAGAGTGGCACTTAATTTCACTTGACCTACACTGTAAAAAAAAGTTTCTTAATCTACGAAAATATAATATAAATTTGATTGGAAATAGTTCTGCTCGGGTCGGGTAACCCGCAAAATTCCGTTTTAAGTCAACCCGACCCGAACCCGCAAAAATAATTTCCGGCAACCCGACCCGAACTCGCAATATTTCAACCCGTAACCCGACCCGAACTCTCAATGTAAGGAAAGCAAATCATTCACATTATGACAAATAATCTACAATTGTATCTTTAATAGAGGTTTGCAACGCCGCGCCGGGGCGGCAAAATTTCAAACTGGCCAGGCCGAAGAATTAGGACAGCTTTTTCAACGAGCCGAGCTGATAAACAAAATAAACGGGTCGGGCCGGCAAAAAAATTGAACGGCCCTGCCAGGCCGGGCCGATAACTAAAGTTAAGTGGGTTTACAGGCCGATATAAATATTTAGACGAAGCCGATAAAATTATAAACGGGCCGTGCTAGGCTAGGGCCGAACTTTTAAGTTTTACATGGGGTGAGCCAAAAACCTCGAGTCGCAACAAAAAAGTCTAGAACTTGGTGCGGGTAACCCGACCCGATGCAGGACTCCAAACGGTATAAAACAAAATCTAATCTCCTTATGCCTTAAAATTAGTTGCGGTTTCAAAAGTTCCATATACGATACACCGTGTTTTACACAATTGACCATCTGCTTTTAGTTTATCACCAGTTATTATTTTGAAAAATTTCCCGTCTAACATAGTGCATAGTGTATCATCACAATTAAATTATTCATTTGATACATTAGACAGGAAGGACCATTTAGCGTTTTGCTGCGCATTGTATTTTCAAAATACGTTAAAAATATAATGCAGTTTGTTATTTGGAAGACTGGTGACAGGATGACTAAAGAAGACAAAACAGACAGGCATACATTTTGCTTTTGTGAAACTTTGATCTGCGGTTTATAAAGGCTTTTAACGTGAAAAAATATTTTCCACATTCTTTTAAAAAATCGGGTCAACCCGAACCCGATCCGCAAGAGTAAAAAAGCCAACCTGACCTGCAACAAAAAAACTTAGTCAACCCGATCCGACCCGCAACGGGAAAATATAGCGCCAACCCGAACCGCGGGTCGGGTCGGTTTCGGGTAAAAGCGGGTAACCTGAACCGATGCAGGACTCTAATTGGAAATATACAATTGCCTTTTCCGAGTTTACGGACGATTCCGAAAAGTGTTCTTTATCATCAGAAACCCCATGCAGGGGCGTCGCCATGGGGGGTGGGAGCTCCCCCCCCCCCAATATATGTGAAGTTGGGAAATTTGAGCTTAGAGTTGGGAAATTCTAGATTTTTCAGACATTTCCATTTTTAGTAAAAAAAAAATTAGGAAATTTTTATTTCGGTGGTTATGTTTCTGAATACAGTAACAGTAAACATGTTAAATTATCAAAAGAAATACAAAAATAAATCAGCCACACTCAATCTATCATTGTGTTTTTCAGTTCTACAAAAATATTATACATCTACCAGACCTAAATTTCTCTACTCCTATCCATCAATAGCTGACTATTCAGTTCCTTTATTTCCTCCAAAACTTTGTTCCTTTTTGAAAAATTTCACCCTACGTCCACTTCTCGTCCCAAAAGAGAATCTAGCTATTTTAATCCAAAGGGATTGCATCTTCTTTTGAAAATTGGAGATAACTTGTAGCACAACAGAAAGGAATGTAGTTACCTACTTGAAACACAGCTGGGCAAGAAGATTTGATGAGTTTTCACAAATTGCACTAATTTTTGAGCTAATTCACTGATTATTGGACAATCTTTTATAGTCCAGGCAATAGGGAATTTTACCTAGCAAAATTAATGGTAGTACTGGAACTCGACTTTCTAGATATTTTTTGGGTCGCTGAATTCGAATTTGTAACTTCCCACCAAAATTTCCCCCGGCAACGTCCCCAAATTTTGGTAAAAAGCCTCCCAAAAACAAGCAGATGTAATTGTGAGTCACGTGTGTAATTTTTTTTCGCATTAAAAACTCTGAGATAATATTAAATTAACTTAATTTAACCCCTTGGGGACGAGCGACCGGTATTCGTGGCGCGTGAGGTGCTCAGAATCAGTGATTATTCTCACCAGTAAATTTTAATTGTAAATTTTGCCTTATCTAATCCGAGCATTTTCCCGATTCAATTCGGCAAAAATTTCTGTTCTGAAAAACCGGTGATAAAAGATTAAAAATTCTGTAAAGGACGCTCGACCCGAAGGTGTTAAAATTCTGCAAACCCACATGATAGAAAAATAAATCTTAAGTATGTCAGAATGTATCTTTCTTACAAATGATTTTTTTATACTGCTGTATAAAATATTACTACAATCCTGTATGATCAAGCTCAAGTATCGTTTTCATGATTTAGTTATTGTAGAGTGGCACTTAATTTCACTTGACCTACACTGTAAAAAAAAGTTTCTTAATCTACGAAAATATAATATAAATTTGATTGGAAATAGTTCTGCTCGGGTCGGGTAACCCGCAAAATTCCGTTTTAAGTCAACCCGACCCGAACCCGCAAAAATAATTTCCGGCAACCCGACCCGAACTCGCAATATTTCAACCCGTAACCCGACCCGAACTCTCAATGTAAGGAAAGCAAATCATTCACATTATGACAAATAATCTACAATTGTATCTTTAATAGAGGTTTGCAACGCCGCGCCGGGGCGGCAAAATTTCAAACTGGCCAGGCCGAAGAATTAGGACAGCTTTTTCAACGAGCCGAGCTGATAAACAAAATAAACGGGTCGGGCCGGCAAAAAAATTGAACGGCCCTGCCAGGCCGGGCCGATAACTAAAGTTAAGTGGGTTTACAGGCCGATATAAATATTTAGACGAAGCCGATAAAATTATAAACGGGCCGTGCCAGGCTAGGGCCGAACTTTTAAGTTTTACATGGGGTGAGCCAAAAACCTTGAGTCGCAACAAAAAAGTCTAGAACTTGGTGCGGGTAACCCGACCCGATGCAGGACTCCAAACGGTATAAAACAAAATCTAATCTCCTTATGCCTTAAAATTAGTTGCGGTTTCAAAAGTTCCATATACGATACACCGTGTTTTACACAATTGACCATCTGCTTTTAGTTTATCACCAGTTATTATTTTGAAAAATTTCCCGTCTAACATAGTGCATAGTGTATCATCACAATTAAATTATTCATTTGATACATTAGACAGGAAGGACCATTTAGCGTTTTGCTGCGCATTGTATTTTCAAAATACGTTAAAAATATAATGCAGTTTGTTATTTGGAAGACTGGTGACAGGATGACTAAAGAAGACAAAACAGACAGGCATACATTTTGCTTTTGTGAAACTTTGATCTGCGGTTTATAAAGGCTTTTAACGTGAAAAAATATTTTCCACATTCTTTTAAAAAATCGGGTCAACCCGAACCCGATCCGCAAGAGTAAAAAAGCCAACCGGACCTGCAACAAAAAAACTTAGTCAACCCGATCCGACCCGCAACGGGAAAATATAGCGCCAACCCGAACCGCGGGTCGGGTCGGTTTCGGGTAAAAGCGGGTAACCTGAACCGATGCAGGACTCTAATTGGAAATATACAATTGCCTTTTCCGAGTTTACGGACGATTCCGAAAAGTGTTCTTTATCATCAGAAACCCCATGCAGGGGCGTCGCCATGGGGGGTGGGAGCTCCCCCCCCCCCCCAATATATGTGAAGTTGGGAAATTTGAGCTTAGAGTTGGGAAATTCTAGATTTTTCAGACATTTCCATTTTTAGTAAAAAAAAATTAGGAAATTTTTATTTCGGTGGTTATGTTTCTGAATACAGTAACAGTAAACATGTTAAATTATCAAAAGAAATACAAAAATAAATCAGCCACACTCAATCTATCATTGTGTTTTTCAGTTCTACAAAAATATTATACATCTACCAGACCTAAATTTCTCTACTCCTATCCATCAATAGCTGACTATTCAGTTCCTTTATTTCCTCCAAAACTTTGTTCCTTTTTGAAAAATTTCACCCTACGTCCACTTCTCGTCCCAAAAGAGAATCTAGCTATTTTAATCCAAAGGGATTGCATCTTCTTTTGAAAATTGGAGATCACTTGTAGCACAACAGAAAGGAATGTAGTTACCTACTTGAAACACAGCTGGGCAAGAAGATTTGATGAGTTTTCACAAATTGCACTAATTTTTGAGCTAATTCACTGATTATTGGACAATCTTTTATAGTCCAGGCAATAGGGAATTTTACCTAGCAAAATTAATGGTAGTACTGGAACTCGACTTTCTAGATATTTTTTGGGTCGCTGAATTCGAATTTGTAACTTCCCACCAAAATTTCCCCCGGCAACGTCCCCAAATTTTGGTAAAAAGCCTCCCAAAAACAAGCAGATGTAATTGTGAGTCACGTGTGTAATTTTTTTTCGCATTAAAAACTCTGAGATAATATTAAATTAACTTAATTTAACCCCTTGGGGACGAGCGACCGGTATTCGTGGCGCGTGAGGTGCTCAGAATCAGTGATTATTCTCACCAGTAAATTTTAATTGTAAATTTTGCCTTATCTAATCCGAGCATTTTCCCGATTCAATTCGGCAAAAATTTCTGTTCTGAAAAACCGGTGATAAAAGATTAAAAATTCTGTAAAGGACGCTCGACCCGAAGGTGTTAAAATTCTGCAAACCCACATGATAGAAAAATAAATCTTAAGTATGTCAGAATGTATCTTTCTTACAAATGATTTTTTTATACTGCTGTATAAAATATTACTACAATCCTGTATGATCAAGCTCAAGTATCGTTTTCATGATTTAGTTATTGTAGAGTGGCACTTAATTTCACTTGACCTACACTGTAAAAAAAAGTTTCTTAATCTACGAAAATATAATATAAATTTGATTGGAAATAGTTCTGCTCGGGTCGGGTAACCCGCAAAATTCCGTTTTAAGTCAACCCGACCCGAACCCGCAAAAATAATTTCCGGCAACCCGACCCGAACTCGCAATATTTCAACCCGTAACCCGACCCGAACTCTCAATGTAAGGAAAGCAAATCATTCACATTATGACAAATAATCTACAATTGTATCTTTAATAGAGGTTTGCAACGCCGCGCCGGGGCGGCAAAATTTCAAACTGGCCAGGCCGAAGAATTAGGACAGCTTTTTCAACGAGCCGTGCTGATAAACAAAATAAACGGGTCGGGCCGGCAAAAAAATTGAACGGCCCTGCCAGGCCGAGCCGATAACTAAAGTTAAGTGGGTTTACAGGCCGATATAAATATTTAGACGAAGCCGATAAAATTATAAACGGGCCGTGCCAGGCTAGGGCCGAACTTTTAAGTTTTACATGGGGTGAGCCAAAAACCTCGAGTCGCAACAAAAAAGTCTAGAACTTGGTGCGGGTAACCCGACCCGATGCAGGACTCCAAACGGTATAAAACAAAATCTAATCTCCTTATGCCTTAAAATTAGTTGCGGTTTCAAAAGTTCCATATACGATACACCGTGTTTTACACAATTGACCATCTGCTTTTAGTTTATCACCAGTTATTATTTTGAAAAATTTCCCGTCTAACATAGTGCATAGTGTATCATCACAATTAAATTATTCATTTGATACATTAGACAGGAAGGACCATTTAGCGTTTTGCTGCGCATTGTATTTTCAAAATACGTTAAAAATATAATGCAGTTTGTTATTTGGAAGACTGGTGACAGGATGACTAAAGAAGACAAAACAGACAGGCATACATTTTGCTTTTGTGAAACTTTGATCTGCGGTTTATAAAGGCTTTTAACGTGAAAAAATATTTTCCACATTCTTTTAAAAAATCGGGTCAACCCGAACCCGATCCGCAAGAGTAAAAAAGCCAACCGGACCTGCAACAAAAAAACTTAGTCAACCCGATCCGACCCGCAACGGGAAAATATAGCGCCAACCCGAACCGCGGGTCGGGTCGGTTTCGGGTAAAAGCGGGTAACCTGAACCGATGCAGGACTCTAATTGGAAATATACAATTGCCTTTTCCGAGTTTACGGACGATTCCGAAAAGTGTTCTTTATCATCAGAAACCCCATGCAGGGGCGTCGCCATGGGGGGTGGGAGCTCCCCCCCCCCCAATATATGTGAAGTTGGGAAATTTGAGCTTAGAGTTGGGAAATTCTAGATTTTTCAGACATTTCCATTTTTAGTAAAAAAAAATTAGGAAATTTTTATTTCGGTGGTTATGTTTCTGAATACAGTAACAGTAAACATGTTAAATTATCAAAAGAAATACAAAAATAAATCAGCCACACTCAATCTATCATTGTGTTTTTCAGTTCTACAAAAATATTATACATCTACCAGACCTAAATTTCTCTACTCCTATCCATCAATAGCTGACTATTCAGTTCCTTTATTTCCTCCAAAACTTTGTTCCTTTTTGAAAAATTTCACCCTACGTCCACTTCTCGTCCCAAAAGAGAATCTAGCTATTTTAATCCAAAGGGATTGCATCTTCTTTTGAAAATTGGAGATCACTTGTAGCACAACAGAAAGGAATGTAGTTACCTACTTGAAACACAGCTGGGCAAGAAGATTTGATGAGTTTTCACAAATTGCACTAATTTTTGAGCTAATTCACTGATTATTGGACAATCTTTTATAGTCCAGGCAATAGGGAATTTTACCTAGCAAAATTAATGGTAGTACTGGAACTCGACTTTCTAGATATTTTTTGGGTCGCTGAATTCGAATTTGTAACTTCCCACCAAAATTTCCCCCGGCAACGTCCCCAAATTTTGGTAAAAAGCCTCCCCAAAACAAGCAGATGTAATTGTGAGTCACGTGTGTAATTTTTTTTTCGCATTAAAAACTCTGAGATAATATTAAATTAACTTAATTTAACCCCTTGGGGACGAGCGACCGGTATTCGTGGCGCGTGAGGTGCTCAGAATCAGTGATTATTCTCACCAGTAAATTTTAATTGTAAATTTTGCCTTATCTAATCCGAGCATTTTCCCGATTCAATTCGGCAAAAATTTCTGTTCTGAAAAACCGGTGATAAAAGATTAAAAATTCTGTAAAGGACGCTCGACCCGAAGGTGTTAAAATTCTGCAAACCCACATGATAGAAAAATAAATCTTAAGTATGTCAGAATGTATCTTTCTTACAAATGATTTTTTTATACTGCTGTATAAAATATTACTACAATCCTGTATGATCAAGCTCAAGTATCGTTTTCATGATTTAGTTATTGTAGAGTGGCACTTAATTTCACTTGACCTACACTGTAAAAAAAAGTTTCTTAATCTACGAAAATATAATATAAATTTGATTGGAAATAGTTCTGCTCGGGTCGGGTAACCCGCAAAATTCCGTTTTAAGTCAACCCGACCCGAACCCGCAAAAATAATTTCCGGCAACCCGACCCGAACTCGCAATATTTCAACCCGTAACCCGACCCGAACTCTCAATGTAAGGAAAGCAAATCATTCACATTATGACAAATAATCTACAATTGTATCTTTAATAGAGGTTTGCAACGCCGCGCCGGGGCGGCAAAATTTCAAACTGGCCAGGCCGAAGAATTAGGACAGCTTTTTCAACGAGCCGAGCTGATAAACAAAATAAACGGGTCGGGCCGGCAAAAAAATTGAACGGCCCTGCCAGGCCGGGCCGATAACTAAAGTTAAGTGGGTTTACAGGCCGATATAAATATTTAGACGAAGCCGATAAAATTATAAACGGGCCGTGCCAGGCTAGGGCCGAACTTTTAAGTTTTACATGGGGTGAGCCAAAAACCTTGAGTCGCAACAAAAAAGTCTAGAACTTGGTGCGGGTAACCCGACCCGATGCAGGACTCCAAACGGTATAAAACAAAATCTAATCTCCTTATGCCTTAAAATTAGTTGCGGTTTCAAAAGTTCCATATACGATACACCGTGTTTTACACAATTGACCATCTGCTTTTAGTTTATCACCAGTTATTATTTTGAAAAATTTCCCGTCTAACATAGTGCATAGATCATCACAATTAAATTATTCATTTGATACATTAGACAGGAAGGACCATTTAGCGTTTTGCTGCGCATTGTATTTTCAAAATACGTTAAAAATATAATGCAGTTTGTTATTTGGAAGACTGGTGACAGGATGACTAAAGAAGACAAAACAGACAGGCATACATTTTGCTTTTGTGAAACTTTGATCTGCGGTTTATAAAGGCTTTTAACGTGAAAAAATATTTTCCACATTCTTTTAAAAAATCGGGTCAACCCGAACCCGATCCGCAAGAGTAAAAAAGCCAACCGGACCTGCAACAAAAAAACTTAGTCAACCCGATCCGACCCGCAACGGGAAAATATAGCGCCAACCCGAACCGCGGGTCGGGTCGGTTTCGGGTAAAAGCGGGTAACCTGAACCGATGCAGGACTCTAATTGGAAATATACAATTGCCTTTTCCGAGTTTACGGACGATTCCGAAAAGTGTTCTTTATCATCAGAAACCCCATGCAGGGGCGTCGCCATGGGGGGTGGGAGCTCCCCCCCCCCCCCCCAATATATATGAAGTTGGGAAATTTGAGCTTAGAGTTGGGAAATTCTAGATTTTTCAGACATTTCCATTTTTAGTAAAAAAAAATTAGGAAATTTTTATTTCGGTGGTTATGTTTCTGAATACAGTAACAGTAAACATGTTAAATTATCAAAAGAAATACAAAAATAAATCAGCCACACTCAATCTATCATTGTGTTTTTCAGTTCTACAAAAATATTATACATCTACCAGACCTAAATTTCTCTACTCCTATCCATCAATAGCTGACTATTCAGTTCCTTTATTTCCTCCAAAACTTTGTTCCTTTTTGAAAAATTTCACCCTACGTCCACTTCTCGTCCCAAAAGAGAATCTAGCTATTTTAATCCAAAGGGATTGCATCTTCTTTTGAAAATTGGAGATCACTTGTAGCACAACAGAAAGGAATGTAGTTACCTACTTGAAACACAGCTGGGCAAGAAGATTTGATGAGTTTTCACAAATTGCACTAATTTTTGAGCTAATTCACTGATTATTGGACAATCTTTTATAGTCCAGGCAATAGGGAATTTTACCTAGCAAAATTAATGGTAGTACTGGAACTCGACTTTCTAGATATTTTTTGGGTCGCTGAATTCGAATTTGTAACTTCCCACCAAAATTTCCCCCGGCAACGTCCCCAAATTTTGGTAAAAAGCCTCCCAAAAACAAGCAGATGTAATTGTGAGTCACGTGTGTAATTTTTTTTCGCATTAAAAACTCTGAGATAATATTAAATTAACTTAATTTAACCCCTTGGGGACGAGCGACCGGTATTCGTGGCGCGTGAGGTGCTCAGAATCAGTGATTATTCTCACCAGTAAATTTTAATTGTAAATTTTGCCTTATCTAATCCGAGCATTTTCCCGATTCAATTCGGCAAAAATTTCTGTTCTGAAAAACCGGTGATAAAAGATTAAAAATTCTGTAAAGGACGCTCGACCCGAAGGTGTTAAAATTCTGCAAACCCACATGATAGAAAAATAAATCTTAAGTATGTCAGAATGTATCTTTCTTACAAATGATTTTTTTATACTGCTGTATAAAATATTACTACAATCCTGTATGATCAAGCTCAAGTATCGTTTTCATGATTTAGTTATTGTAGAGTGGCACTTAATTTCACTTGACCTACACTGTAAAAAAAAGTTTCTTAATCTACGAAAATATAATATAAATTTGATTGGAAATAGTTCTGCTCGGGTCGGGTAACCCGCAAAATTCCGTTTTAAGTCAACCCGACCCGAACCCGCAAAAATAATTTCCGGCAACCCGACCCGAACTCGCAATATTTCAACCCGTAACCCGACCCGCACTCTCAATGTAAGGAAAGCAAATCATTCACATTATGACAAATAATCTACAATTGTATCTTTAATAGAGGTTTGCAACGCCGCGCCGGGGCGGCAAAATTTCAAACTGGCCAGACCGAAGAATTAGGACAGCTTTTTCAACGAGCCGAGCTGATAAACAAAATAAACGGGTCGGGCCGGCAAAAAAATTGAACGGCCCTGCCAGGCCGGGCCGATAACTAAAGTTAAGTGGGTTTACAGGCCGATATAAATATTTAGACGAAGCCGATAAAATTATAAACGGGCCGTGCCAGGCTAGGGCCGAACTTTTAAGTTTTACATGGGGTGAGCCAAAAACCTTGAGTCGCAACAAAAAAGTCTAGAACTTGGTGCGGGTAACCCGACCCGATGCAGGACTCCAAACGGTATAAAACAAAATCTAATCTCCTTATGCCTTAAAATTAGTTGCGGTTTCAAAAGTTCCATATACGATACACCGTGTTTTACACAATTGACCATCTGCTTTTAGTTTATCACCAGTTATTATTTTGAAAAATTTCCCGTCTAACATAGTGCATAGTGTATCATCACAATTAAATTATTCATTTGATACATTAGACAGGAAGGACCATTTAGCGTTTTGCTGCGCATTGTATTTTCAAAATACGTTAAAAATATAATGCAGTTTGTTATTTGGAAGACTGGTGACAGGATGACTAAAGAAGACAAAACAGACAGGCATACATTTTGCTTTTGTGAAACTTTGATCTGCGGTTTATAAAGGCTTTTAACGTGAAAAAATATTTTCCACATTCTTTTAAAAAATCGGGTCAACCCGAACCCGATCCGCAAGAGTAAAAAAGCCAACCGGACCTGCAACAAAAAAACTTAGTCAACCCGATCCGACCCGCAACGGGAAAATATAGCGCCAACCCGAACCGCGGGTCGGGTCGGTTTCGGGTAAAAGCGGGTAACCTGAACCGATGCAGGACTCTAATTGGAAATATACAATTGCCTTTTCCGAGTTTACGGACGATTCCGAAAAGTGTTCTTTATCATCAGAAACCCCATGCAGGGGCGTCGCCATGGGGGGTGGGAGCTCCCCCCCCCCAATATAGGTGAAGTTGGGAAATTTGAGCTTAGAGTTGGGAAATTCTAGATTTTTCAGACATTTCCATTTTTAGTAAAAAAAAATTAGGAAATTTTTATTTCGGTGGTTATGTTTCTGAATACAGTAACAGTAAACATGTTAAATTATCAAAAGAAATACAAAAATAAATCAGCCACACTCAATCTATCATTGTGTTTTTCAGTTCTACAAAAATATTATACACTATGACGCAAAAGTTTAGACAATGAAGAAATTCTTACATACTTTGAAAAATATTTATTCAATTTTCAAATCACTGCTTGAAATTAATGTGCTGTACATATAAACAATATTTATAACAAAGAAAAGTGGAATTGTGCATATTGCAATAAATTAAATGGTAGCAAAAATAAACTGCTGTCTCAAAAGTTTAGACACAAATTAAATAAAACCGAAATAAACAATTTTTAAAACCTGGTTGCGCATCCATGCTTATGTATTACGTCATATACACGAGATTGCATGGAAGAAACTAAATCTTGCATAGTTTGTGGATCGATATCGTACCATGCATTCTCAATAGATGTCTTAAGTTCCTTTTCAGAAGATTATTGTCTAGCGTTGCTATAAACTTTGCGACACATGATGCTCCAAAGGTTTTCTATAGGGTTAAGATCTGGGCTACATGCTGGCCAGTCGAGAACTCTTATATTATGGGAATTAAACCAAGATTTTGAATGTTTTGCAGTGTGAATTGAAGCATTGTCTTGCTGAAATTCCCACTGAGGACCCCCTAGAAGCTCAGAAAATGGCAGTAGGTTTTCTTCTAATGTCTGTGTATAATGCTGTGAAGTTTGACGACCACTGGTGAAGGTCAGAGATACTTGTCCATTATAGCAAAAGGCTGCCCAAACCATCACCGAGCCCCCTCCTTGTCTGCGACTAAAAAAACGTAGAGGTTCCTTCCGCAAGTCATGCCAATACGATAAACAACCATCTGGACCATCCAGATTCCACTTTTTATCATCGCTAAATATGACTGACTGCCATTTCTCTCCATATGACATATGCTTTCGAGCCCACATAAGTCTTTGTAACTTATGATGTGGTTTCAGAGCTGGTTTCTTCTGCATTTTGCTATAAACGATTGTTCCTTTTTCCAAAATTCGTCTACGAATCGTATCCTTTGATACAGAGAGTCCCGATGAGCTTTGAACTCCACGTACGCTCATTTGTTGAGTACTCGCTAGTCTTTGTATCAGGCGATCCTCTCGTACATTTGTCACACGTGGCCTCCCAGACCGACATTTTGCTTTATATTCGGAACCACTCGATAAAACTCGATAAATAGATTTTTTTGACCTATTAATAATAGCAGAAATTTCAGAAACGCTCTTCCCTTCACCTTTCAACTGCCAAATCCTTGAAACCTCATTCACTTGAATTTCTTTAGCTCTCGGCATGTCGATTATGAAGCGCAATCGTTTGCAGAACTTAAGTACTCCAAATTTGTGACATCATCGATTCTAAATTTGCATATGCCAGCGAATATTCAAAGAAATTTAGAATAGTGTCTAAACTTTTGCGACAAGCACATTTGAATTTTTATAAAAAAAATTAGTATTATAGCAAAAAAAACGACTGTCTTTTGTACATAGCATTTTAAATCAGTTTTTGAATATACTTACAGGTTTTTGTAATTCTGACGTCATAATTCTACATTTTAAAGCTGAATGACGTCATTGTCTAAACTTTTGCGTCATAGTGTACATCTACCAGACCTAAATTTCTCTACTCCTATCCATCAATAGCTGACTATTCAGTTCCTTTATTTCCTCCAAAACTTTGTTCCTTTTTGAAAAATTTCACCCTACGTCCACTTCTCGTCCCAAAAGAGAATCTAGCTATTTTAATCCAAAGGGATTGCATCTTCTTTTGAAAATTGGAGATCACTTGTAGCACAACAGAAAGGAATGTAGTTACCTACTTGAAACACAGCTGGGCAAGAAGATTTGATGAGTTTTCACAAATTGCACTAATTTTTGAGCTAATTCACTGATTATTGGACAATCTTTTATAGTCCAGGCAATAGGGAATTTTACCTAGCAAAATTAATGGTAGTACTGGAACTCGACTTTCTAGATATTTTTTGGGTCGCTGAATTCGAATTTGTAACTTCCCACCAAAATTTCCCCCGGCAACGTCCCCAAATTTTGGTAAAAAGCCTCCCAAAAACAAGCAGATGTAATTGTGAGTCACGTGTGTAATTTTTTTTCGCATTAAAAACTCTGAGATAATATTAAATTAACTTAATTTAACCCCTTGGAGACGAGCGACCGGTATTCGTGGCGCGTGAGGTGCTCAGAATCAGTGATTATTCTCACCAGTAAATTTTAATTGTAAATTTTGCCTTATCTAATCCGAGCATTTTCCCGATTCAATTAGGCAAAAATTTCTGTTCTGAAAAACCGGTGATAAAAGATTAAAAATTCTGTAAAGGACGCTCGACCCGAAGGTGTTAAAATTCTGCAAACCCACATGATAGAAAAATAAATCTTAAGTATGTCAGAATGTATCTTTCTTACAAATGATTTTTTTATACTGCTGTATAAAATATTACTACTGTATGATCAAGCTCAAGTATCGTTTTCATGATTTAGTTATTGTAGAGTGGCACTTAATTTCACTTGACCTACACTGTAAAAAAAAGTTTCTTAATCTACGAAAATATAATATAAATTTGATTGGAAATAGTTCTGCTCGGGTCGGGTAACCCGCAGAATTCCGTTTTAAGTCAACCCGACCCGAACCCGCAAAAATAATTTCCGGCAACCCGACCCGAACTCGCAATATTTCAACCCGTAACCCGACCCGAACTCTCAATGTAAGGAAAGCAAATCATTCACATTATGACAAATAATCTACAATTGTATCTTTAATAGAGGTTTGCAACGCCGCGCCGGGGCGGCAAAATTTCAAACTGGCCAGGCCGAAGAATTAGGACAGTTTTTTCAACGAGCCGAGCTGATAAACAAAATAAACGGGTCGGGCCGGCAAAAAAATTGAACGGCCCTGCCAGGCCGGGCCGATAACTAAAGTTAAGTGGGTTTACAGGCCGATATAAATATTTAGACGAAGCCGATAAAATTATAAACGGGCCGTGCCAGGCTAGGGCCGAACTTTTAAGTTTTACATGGGGTGAGCCAAAAACCTTGAGTCGCAACAAAAAAGTCTAGAACTTGGTGCGGGTAACCCGACCCGATGCAGGACTCCAAACGGTATAAAACAAAATCTAATCTCCTTATGCCTTAAAATTAGTTGCGGTTTCAAAAGTTCCATATACGATACACCGTGTTTTACACAATTGACCATCTGCTTTTAGTTTATCACCAGTTATTATTTTGAAAAATTTCCCGTCTAACATAGTGCATAGTGTATCATCACAATTAAATTATTCATTTGATACATTAGACAGGAAGGACCATTTAGCGTTTTGCTGCGCATTGTATTTTCAAAATACGTTAAAAATATAATGCAGTTTGTTATTTGGAAGACTGGTGACAGGATGACTAAAGAAGACAAAACAGACAGGCATACATTTTGCTTTTGTGAAACTTTGATCTGCGGTTTATAAAGGCTTTTAACGTGAAAAAATATTTTCCACATTCTTTTAAAAAATCGGGTCAACCCGAACCCGATCCGCAAGAGTAAAAAAGCCAACCGGACCTGCAACAAAAAAACTTAGTCAACCCGATCCGACCCGCAACGGGAAAATATAGCGCCAACCCGAACCGCGGGTCGGGTCGGTTTCGGGTAAAAGCGGGTAACCTGAACCGATGCAGGACTCTAATTGGAAATATACAATTGCCTTTTCCGAGTTTACGGACGATTCCGAAAAGTGTTCTTTATCATCAGAAACCCCCTCAGGGGCGTCGCCATGGGGGGTGGGAGCTCCCCCCCCCCCAATATATGTGAAGTTGGGAAATTTGAGCTTAGAGTTGGGAAATTCTAGATTTTTCAGACATTTCCATTTTTAGTAAAAAAAAATTAGGAAATTTTTATTTCGGTGGTTATGTTTCTGAATACAGTAACAGTAAACATGTTAAATTATCAAAAGAAATACAAAAATAAATCAGCCACACTCAATCTATCATTGTGTTTTTCAGTTCTACAAAAATATTATACATCTACCAGACCTAAATTTCTCTACTCCTATCCATCAATAGCTGACTATTCAGTTCCTTTATTTCCTCCAAAACTTTGTTCCTTTTTGAAAAATTTCACCCTACGTCCACTTCTCGTCCCAAAAGAGAATCTAGCTATTTTAATCCAAAGGGATTGCATCTTCTTTTGAAAATTGGAGATCACTTGTAGCACAACAGAAAGGAATGTAGTTACCTACTTGAAACACAGCTGGGCAAGAAGATTTGATGAGTTTTCACAAATTGCACTAATTTTTGAGCTAATTCACTGATT
Source organism: Maratus speciosus (assembly GCA_963932465.1). Taxonomy (NCBI): domain Eukaryota; kingdom Metazoa; phylum Arthropoda; class Arachnida; order Araneae; family Salticidae; genus Maratus; species Maratus speciosus. Next base: position 208,524,661 of record OZ010793.1, read on the forward strand.
ATTGGACAATCTTTTATAGTCCAGGCAATAGGGAATTTTACCTAGCAAAATTAATGGTAGTACTGGAACTCGACTTTCTAGATATTTTTTGGGTCGCTGAATTCGAATTTGTAACTTCCCACCAAAATTTCCCCCGGCAACCTCCCCAAATTTTGGTAAAAAGCCTCCCAAAAAATCAATTTTTTATTGTTTTAGAGAAAAAGTATCTAGAAATTCAGAAAGTAGACAAAATTTCCAACAAATTAGATATATGACATTATGACTTAGGATGAAGGGGAAGGGGGGATCTGCCTCGGAACATGCGCGTGGTGCTGCGTAAACTAAGTTACGCAATTCCACGTAACCACTCACACGTTTACATTCGCCCTCCCATCTCCCCTCCCAACTTTCTCTATAAGGTTTGCTTTAAGATTTTTGGGTCGCTGAATCCGAATTTTTAACTTTCCCCCAAAAATCCCCCCCCCCCCAAATAGTTGTTTTTAACTTAAATTTCTTATAGTTTTAGGGGAAAAGCATTACGAAATTCAGAAACTAGACAAAATTTGCAATAAATAGGATATATAACATTATGAATTAGGATGAACGGGGGGGATGAGGGCTGCCTCGGAGCATGCACTGCGGCGCTACGTGCACTAAATGATGAAGTCCAGGCAATAGGGGATTTTATCTGGCAAAATTAATGGTAGTACTGAAAATCGGTTTTCTAGATGTTTTTTGGGTCGCTGAATCCGAATTTGTAACTTCCCATCAAAATTTCACCCGACCACCCAAAAAATTGATTTTTTGAAAAAATTTGGTTTTTGAGAAAAGCGCGCGGGGAATGTTTCGAGGCAGCCCCCTCTCTCCCCGTTTATCCTACGTCATAATGTCATATATCCTATTTGTTGCAAATTTTGTCTAGTTTCTGAATTTCGCAATGCTTTTCCCCTAAAACAATAAGAAATTTAAGTTAAAAACAACTATTTGGGGGGTTTCGGGGGGGGGGGGGAATTTTGGGGTTAAGTTAAAAATTCGGATTCAGCGACCCAAAAAACTTAAAGTAAACCTTATAGAGAAAGTTCGGAGGGAAGATGGGAGGGCTAATGTAAACGTGTGAGTGGTTAAGTGGAATTGCGCAACTTAGTCCACGCAGTACTGCGGCGCATGTTCCGAGGCAGATCCCGCTTCCCCTTCATCCTAAGTCATAATGACATATATCTAATTTGTTGCAAATTTTGTCTACTTTCTGAATTTCTAGCTACTTTCCCCAAAAAACAATAAAAAAATGGAATTTTTTAATAAAAACCTTATTTTTTGGGGGGGGGGATTACCAAAATTCGGGGGGGTTGCCGGGGGAAATTTTGGTGGGCAGTTACAAATTCGAATTCAGCGACCCAAAAAACATCTAGAAAGCCGATTTCCAGTACTACCATTAATTTTGCTAGGTAGAGGCCCTATACGGTCTCTATTGCCTGGACTGTTACTCATTCTCATGATTTTTTCCGCAAAAATTAGTTAACCCTTCGATGTCAAGAAAAAAGCGTTATATGAGCAAATATGAATATAAGAAGTCGCTAGTTTAGATAAATTTGTCACATTTTACATTTATTTGAGTGCAGAAATATATATCAGTCCTGTTCGTCCTGGTCGTTCGTGTAAAATAGATGTTTATGAAATTTTAAACCGAAAATCCAGTGTTGTGTCTTTAAAACTGTACTAAAAAATGACTGTAAATCTCAGCACGAAAGAACCCTTCATAATAAGGAAAAGATTTTTCGTGCAAGGTTTTGGAGCATCTAAAAACCCATTCGAGGAGGAAAAAGGTAAAAAGTGGACCATTTGAATTTGGAACAGATATATGACCATGAAAGCAGTCCATCAACTGAAGAAAAAATCGACATGCATTGTAACACTGACACGTTGCACTTGAATAAAATTTTGAATCAATAAAGATTTCCCTATAGACAAGTTCACAAACAGTTATGAATATTAGAATGTGACTGAAGAGAAGCTGACTTCTGAAAGCACCGTAGAAAAATGGTTTCACCAAAGGGAATAGATAAAAATAATAGTACAGCAATGAACACTGATACACACAAGTTTTACAGGAAAGAATTATAAGAAATACAAAAAAAAAAAAACAACTTAGTAATGGGCTTAAATGATAATGTTTCCTATATCAAGAGAATATTGCACCAATACATTTCATATTTAAATTACAATTGTGCAAGGCAAATTTGAGTATGACTAACTTGGGAAAGTTAATAATGTTTCCACCTGGATATGAGAAACCGGATGTACATGACTTGCAGAGTCAAATAGAAATAAACCAAATCCCAACTCACTTAAAAAACCTTTTTCTCATGCCTTGAAATTCAAAGATTATTTAAACACGCCGTCAAACTATATACTCGTATCTGAACATTCACAGCAGTTTATCTTTATGGCATTGCATCTAATGAAAGAATCTTTAGTCAAATAAAAATTTAAAAAATACATATTGCAAACTACAAAAAGGGATGACAGATTTGACAGCCTAATGATTTTAAAATGTGAAAGTGAAATAGTGGATTTTATTAAACTGGACGATGTTATCATCAGGTTGGCTTCTTTGAAGACCAGAAGAATTAATGTTAAAGGAAAACTAGTCGGATGTGCCAATCCCAAAACTTTATTCTATCCAATACATGTTAATACCTCAAAATTTGCAATCACAATGCAAAACGAATTCTAAAGGAATAGATCCGTTTAATTGTGTGAATTTAAAAAGGAGATAGAAGCATCGCATTTTTCCAACAAATCATTGAATTTGGGCGCACACCCTGTTAGATGTCTGCAACCAAACTTCCAAACCCAAAGAGCACAAAAGTGATACCTTTGGATAGTATACACCCAAGCCCAATAAGGAATTGCAACCAAATATGAAATTTGGCAAATTCCGTGCATTAGTTTTTCAGATATAGCTAACGCAAAAATCGTGAAAAATGCTTCACAGCAGTGCCCCTGTTATATGATATACACAAAAGCCTAATAAGCACCAAATTATGTCAAGGTTTAACAGAATATGAAGTTTGATCAAATTCCGTGCAACAGTTTTTGAGATATAACTATCGCTAAAATCATGAAAATCGTGAAAATGCAGCATAGCAGCGCCACCTTTTGGGTGATTTACACCAAAAACTAATCAGCATTATTTTTTATCAAGGTATAACTAAATCTAAAGTTTTATTAAATTCCGCGCATTAGTTCTTGAGATAGAACGCCCACAAAATTTGTGCCACATACACACAGACAGACATTTTCTAAAAACAGTCAAATCGTTCTAAAACGCATCAGTTATAGGTGCGCATTTCCAAAGTTTTTAAGGAGCCACTGGCTCCTAAACTGAAATTATCCAGTGGCCACATTGTGAAAGAAATGCATACAAGCAACAGTAATTATATGAGAAAAAATTTCAGGAGATCAAAGTGAAAAATAATCTACAAATATACAAAAGAAACAGACTAATTATATCAAATTTGTATAGTTCATTTAATCACCCATTTCTTTTAATTTGGGTTGGGTTGATTTTTGACGGCCAATTATCTACACGAGGGATATAGGCCCGGGGGGAGTGCCCTCCGTGGGGGTCTTTCTAAGGGAACCTAATCCGTATTAACGCATGAAGATCCACGGCTCGAAGAAAACCACGAAAACTCCGAACGATTAGGGCGACGGGCGCGATTGGGATCGAACCCAGCACCTCCCGTCTACCAGCTTCGAGAGCAGAACCCCTCGGCCACTGGTGGGGCCGCCCTCTTTTAATTTGGATATAAATGAAGTATAATATATATCTTAAGCTATGTACTGTACTGTCAGAAGATAAAGTTCGGCAAGATAGAGGTAAAAAAAATATATCTATAAGAATAAACTGAGGAATCATGGTAGTGGGGAATATTAGGAAAACAATATTTCTTATTTTCATTTTGCCATACAAGAGTTCATAAAAGAAAAAAATAAGAGTGTGTAAAATTATTTTGCACTATAAAAGTCAAAACAGAATTCAAGTATTTGTTTTTCAAGAATACATAAGAAAAATTACCTTAAAAAACAATCTTATCACAGTTTATTACATGGGTGAGGAAAAATATCAATAATTTCGACAAGTGGACGCCGAGAAAATCAATTTTGCCAATCGTTAGCAAGAAAAAGCGCGAATTCCGTCAAAGGATCAGGAAAAAATGCGAATTTCGTCAAAGAATCTAAAAAACACGGGTCTTTTTGTCAAAGAATTGCGGGAAAAATGCGAATTTTGCCATTCTTTGCAGAAAAATCATCAACTTTGTCAAAGGATAACAAAAAAAAAAAAAAAAAAAAAAAAAAACCACCAATTCTATAAGGATCTTGGAAAAAACGATAATTTTGTCAAAGGGTCGCAAATCAGACAACGTGAATTTCGGCAAAAGATTGCAGAAAAACGTGAATTTCGTCAACAGATTGCAGAAAAAAACGCGAATTTCGTCTACAGATTGCAGAAAAAAGGCAAATTTTATCAAAGGAGTGCAAAAAAAAAAAAAAAAAAAAAAAAAAACACGAATTTCGTCAAAGCATCGCGAAAAAGGCCGTGATTTTCGTAAAAAGGATCACGAAAAAAACGTAATTTTTGTCAAAGGATGGCTCGAAAAAAAACGCGAAATTCGTCAAAAGATGGCGACTTAGATGCCTAAAATTAGTCGCCGAAGCAAAAAATTAAGTCGCCACGTGGCGACTGGCGATCGTGAATCTGCACCAATAATATCAATCCGTCGAAAGCCGGAAGTCGAATTTTTTTTTACGAATTCAATACTTTCTTCTTGTAAAGGTAGAAGAAAGTAAAAAGCTGGTTCGTTTTCTTATTAAAAAAACAATAATTGGAATTTTTATGTTTCTAGTTTAAAAAATTTTCTTTGGAAAGAAATTTTTTATGCATAAGTTTCCTTATCATTATTACACACGTTGTGCATATGACTTTAGTTGAAAATTGGAGAAATTTGTTTCAAGTTGGGAAATTTTCGAATTCTCCCCCCTGAAAAAATATCTGTAGCTACGCCCCTGCCCATAAGCCAACATATTTTCGAGATTTAAAGAAGCATTTATAAAAGTTTTTTTTTCTTTTTGCTCCCACTGGTTCCAAAAAAAATTATGGCCATTTTTCCCTCATTCTGACCAGAAAATGAGTTCTGACTTTTTACGACTGCTCTTTCATCTTCACCTAACAATTCATTTGTAATGGCTGTTTCATAATAATGGAAGCCATCAGTCCATCCGAAGAAAATAACTCGGTTAAAGCGGAAACTCGGATAATCGGGACTCTGCTGTATATTCCTTTTTAAAAATGATCTTTAGAATGTTTTTGTTGGTGTTCAGAGGGGGGTCATGACCTCCCCCTTGGATCCTCCATTGTAGATTACGTAGTTCAGTATTACATATTTTAAAATAAGTCGGCTATTAGAAAAATCGTAAAATTCTCTTTGTAAATATACTTTGCAGTGCAAAAAAGGCTAGTTTCGGCCCTGGGTGGGTAAAGTAAGCATTTTTCGTTAAAAGTAGATTAGAATTTACTTCATAATGTGGTAATAAGAAGCAGTTGGCTGTCTTCTTTATTTTGGAATTGCAAAATTTTAGTCCAGAACGAAAAAGATTCTTCTATACATGGGTACCTCTCCGGGGCCAGAAAAGGTTCACAATTGCCCTTTCCTGGATTTTAAAACTTCATTAACTAACTTTTCTTTTTCTCATGATTTTGAAACAAAAATACAAATCAAATGATTTAAAATATTTAATCGAAAAAGGAAGTAAAGATTTCCTGTCAGAGGGCCCGGAAGTCAATTTTTAGTTCTGCTATTCTTTTTAACATCTTGCATCAAAAAAATAATTTAAACGGGGAATTTACCCTGTCTCGCCTGATGAAAAAGAAGAAGTGCTCTAGTTCTTCATTTTGAGAAAATCCGGCAGAAGGTTTTTTTAGGACTTTTAACATGCCATTAGTCTTATTTGTTCCATTTCTGTATTGTTTCAAATGTTTATGTACTTAAAACTCGTCTTGCATGCTGTGTTATGAAAAAAAGTTAGTTTAATTTATTTCCCGTTATATTCCCCATTAAAAAAAAAGTACTGCAGGTTTATCCAAAATCTTGACTTTCCCCGAATTCTGTTCTTTCGGCGCCCTTGCTTCTGTATAATTATTGAGTATAAAGTTTTTCTTTCATCTTTCCGATTACTTCTCATAAAAATCTTCCAACTTTAATTTTATCGGAAAAAAAATCACCTTAACTGTCAAAGAGGCTATAAAACACTTAATCTATTTTCCTTGAATTGTCATTCAAAATGATCTCAATCAAAATGCATCCATATAAAAAAGTTTGAACCACCCGCTGATATATCAAATACTAAATATGTCTAATACAGCATTTTGTATCAAGAACAAAGATTAAAGCTCCAATTTAGATCTGGTAATTAAACTCGTTTTTCAATTGGGTCATTAAAAATGGTGCCGTAAAGAAAAGGTGGGCGGGATATGGGCCAGACGGTTGCATTTTTGTTCGGATCATTAAATTGTTTCAGGTTAGGTATCCAGCTGGGGACAATTACAGAAGGTGGCCGTCCACCCTAAAAACAGCTTCGCCAGTTTTCCACTGGAAAAAGAATAACAAAAGTCGGTTGCGCATTTATTGTAGCAGAAGTTCGTAAAGTGCATAAGATTACAGAGAAAATGAAACAGCGAAACATCCTATCTACAGGTTTGATTATAGACAGTGGTGGGATTCAGCCGGTTCGTACCGGTTCGGTAGAACCGGTTGTTAATTTGTGTTGAGTTCGGCGAACTGGTTGTTAAAATGATACTCCAAATGCGAAAACCGCATTTACATTAATTTGCTTTCTTTAAATGTTTATCTGCACAACACTGTTTTCTAGGCATAACTCTGTGCTAAGTCCTGATTAATTTCATTTAATAAAATGATATTTCATTTGGAACAATAATATATTTTTTCTTCATCAATCCTGTAAGAGAAAATTCAACTTAAAAAACGAAATTTTGAAGAATTTTGGTAACTAAATTGACGGCCCTAGGCTAATCTTAGTTATATGGCAACTAACTACTTATCTGTACTAATAAAAGAAAGTTTTGCTCTGTCTGTGCGTGTGCGATGGCTAGCAAAATCTACGGCACGTACGAGACTGAAAATTTTTGTGAGGCTAGTTCAAAATGGCTCCTGATGCACCTGAGACACAGAATTTTAAAATTCAAATAATTAGTTGAGTTATTAATTAAAAATCGCAAATCACTCTCATTAAAAACTCAACTCGGTCCTTGCAAGAAAGAAAAAACTCTGGCGCACGGAGCCTTATTTACGCATCAGTTGAAAATGAAGAACGAAAAGAAAAAATTTCGGGGGTATTTTGTCATTATTTATTAACTTACATCGGCCAAACCGCTTAGTAAAGTTAAAAATGAAAGACATATTCTGAAAGACCTACGTCTCAAATGCCGCAATCAATTAAAAAAAAATATCGCAGTTAACAGCTTGAAAATTAATTTTCAAAAGGGGTCGTTTTCCCGAAAAACTTTTTTTCCCTTATTGCAACGCCCCTCCAGGACGCAATTTTGGAGGTACCGACAAACCAAAAATATGTTCTTAAAGTGAAACCCTCTTCTAATCGATGGTGCAGTTGGTTTAAAACAAATATGAATTTTAACCCTTTCAAATACACCGTTAAACGCAGGTCACTTCGCACCTCACGAAGACGATATTTTTTCTACACTAAAAATAACTAAACGTCCGTATTTTAACACAATCTTTTTAGAGCATCTCAATAGACCAGTTTTACATCAACTACAAAAATTTTGAAACTTTCGAACGGGTAGAAATATTTCTTGCAAAATAAAATGTGTAAAAATTTCGACGAAATCTGTAAAAATCTGAGAGTTTCGCTCCTTCAGGTCGAAATTTTAGAGGTACTGACAAACCAATAATATCTTCGTAAATCTGAAACCACCTTCTTATCGATGGGACAATCGGTTTTAAAAAATAGGAATTTTAACCCTTACAAATACACCGGCAAATGCAGGTCATTTCGCGCCTCACGGAGACGATATTTTTCTACGTTAAAAGTAATTAAACGACCGCATTTGAACACAATCTTTTAAGAGTTTCTCAAATTGTGATGGTATTGAGATTCTCAATAGATCAGATTTGCATCATCTACAAAAATTTTAGAACATTCGGAAGGGTACAAATATATTTACAATAATAAAGTCTGTGAAATTTCGACGAAATCAGTGAAAACTTGAGTGTTTCTTCGCGGTTTCGCTCGCTTTCGGTGCGCATAGACTCCACAAATCAAATTGCGCAGAAAGTAAAAAACCAAAAAGCATATACTTTCAATTCAATATTTTTTCATTTAAAAATACAAATCCTGATAAAACAGATTTAAAGGTATAAAATCATACAAATTTCAGGTTAATTTAAGGGTCATTCATCACGGGCCAGGGCAACGCTATTATTCGAATAAACGGTACTTTGCTTTGGCACGAAATGTTCCTTGTTATCGCTGATCTATAGCTAATACTTAAATCTTCAGATTTAGATATAGACTTCCAACTGCACATTTTTTTATATTGTTCTTCATATCTTAGAAGTTATTTAAATGAAAGTAGTTATTTTCGTAAATGTAACAAATCCAAAATTTTGATAAGTCCCTCGAGTCCTATAAGTTATATTTAGAAAAATATTTTTCCAGCTCTAACAAGTGACAAGACATTGTATGATCAAAACTTGGGGAGGCGGGGGGGGGGGACGCTACGGTTGTTAGCATTGCAGAATATTAGGGCTCCAGTACTTTTTTTTTGTTAGAAATTAAGCCCCGATTGTTTTGATGCATTTTCTGATTGAAATTATGATTAGACTTTCATGATTGCCGAATATTTATTAATGTCCTTTTATAGGGTAACATGTTTCAGGATTTTTTTCACTGTACCAAAGGATCAAAGTTTTTTTAACAATGTTCTTATAATATTGGAAAATGTTTCATAATCCATGTGTGATGCTTCCTTTTTCTTTCATTTTTGTACATCAAAAATTCGGGCAGCGAACCGGTTGTTAAATTATTTGAATCCCACCACTGATTATAGAGATTTTCATAGAAATGTAATTTGGTACATATCTGTCAAAATACCGATACATACCAAGGTTGCCAAGCGTTACGATTTGTTTGTTTAAATTAAAATGTCTTTCTGATTTCACGATGTCTCAGATGTATAGATAAATTTCTGATTTTTCATAGCATCGTTCAGGCCAGTACCTAATCATTTGTTTTCACCTACCGTATCAGCAGTACAAATATTTGCAACTTAAATTTGGAAAAAAGTCTAAGAGTTATTTCAATTTCGTTCGAACGAAATCTAAGTTTTGGGGGTGTTTAAGTATCAGAATTCTTTGAATTTCATTTTTACTTTTTAATGTTCATTTGGTTTAACTAATTTGTTACAAAAATTTAACATTAAATGTAGAACTAACTGAATGAAATATCTTAATGTCTGTCCCTTCTCAGGCTTAAATAATGTAGGAAATAAATTTGTTTTTTTATTTGTTCGACAAATTATTTTTTTGTATATGTTGTAGGCTAATTGAGAAATCCAGCACTTTGCGATGAACCAGACTATTGGAGAATCATTTCCCTTTTTCCAATCAGCAAGAAATTTTTCAGGCTTATTGCAAAGTGCCTATTCAGTTTAGGCTAATTGGAATAGGACAATTTATTTCTCAATCAGCTTGATTTAGGCTTATTTTGAAAAGAGCCGGTACAGCATTAGGCTAATTGAAAAATGACCATTTGTTTCTCAATCAGCCTGATTGTTTTTTAGGCTTACTGAAATGAACCTATGCAGTTTCAGGCTAATTAGAAAATTACCATCTTGTTTGTCCAAACATTCAGGATTATTGCAAAAAGTCCGAGGAAGTGAATGATTATGCATAATTTTAGTATAAAAATAGGAGAAGAAACTTAAAATGCTTTTTTAAAATGTTTAAGAAAACTGTCTTATTGACAGATTTCATTAACGCAACTGAGAGTCTAAGGTTAGTGAATACTTTATTTTTATTTGTAAGGATATGTTTTCTTCAAATATTCCGTCCAGAATTATCAATGAAATCTGCAAATAAGGCAGATTTTTACTGTTTTCCCAGAATTGCGTGGAAAAGAGGGCATGCTGAATGAAAATATTTATAAAAATGTATTAGAAAAGTAGTATATAAATGAAATCTGCAGATGAGGCAGATTTTTAAGGGTTTTCCAGCATTATTTAGAGAAGATGGATAGTTGAATGAAAATTACAATAATAAAAATATATGAAAATTTCTGTATTAATTGAAATCTGCAGATGAGGTAGATTTTTAATGTTTTCTCAGTATTACGCAGAGAAGATGGGATTCTGAATGAAAATAATTATAGTCGGCTCTCTATTTAACGAACCTCTATTTTGCGAACTTTTCCTCGGAACCAACAACATTTTGCGAATTTCTTCGTAAAATAACCTCCAAATAGCGAAGCGTATTCTCTATTTAACTAACTTTTTCTTCTGATACTAGGGGGCTCGGCCCCCTACGAGCTACGCTCGCCAACCCCCGTCCAGACACCGTAGACTCTAAATGCACGCTAATTTGATCGGCTTTAAAAAGATTTCGAAAGATTGAATTATAATTTAAAAAACAGTGGCGATCTCTCTATAAACGGATTTCTATTCATTTCTGTTTGATTGGGGAATTTTAACGCCAAATCCGTTGCGGTACTACTTGATTATCCCGTCGACCAATTTCGCCAAATTATATAAATCGCCAAACCACTCGCCAAATTATACAAATTGAGATAATTTTTATTTTAAATAACGAAAAAACAAATAAATTAGTACAACATTAATAAAAATACAAATAAAATGTCGAAATAAAAATAACTTGATGACGTAGACACGTGTAACAACATTTCAAAATAAGCTAATATAAAAGGAATTAAGTGAACAGAGTCTTTGTCTCCTGGTATTTTTTAACAAAGTGAAAAGAAAGTTCTTTTAAATGAGACATTTTAAATTAATCGTTTTTAATCTGACGTAATTTTGACCAAACTATTCTTTCTCTTTTTAATATTCACGTGAAAATACTTGTGTTAGAAATTAAATATTATTTGCGCTTTCCTAACAAAAATAGTTGAGAAGTATCCGCTCAAAATATCAAATAAATGTCTAGCACAATTTCTAAATTTAAACCGTTTTGCAATATTATTTTGTGTTCATTTTATGTAATAACTGTAATTTGATGTAAATATGACGTAATTTCTCCTATTTAAGACTTCTAACGCATGTTAATAAATTTATTATTTTACAAATTCCTTTCTCTCTTAAAATTCACGTGTAATTATAGTTTTTATGACATAATTTTTAATAAGTTCCTGCTTTTTGTACATAATTATTTAATTCTAATTCCAAATGTTTTTTTCTGTTTATGATAGTCACGTGTAAATAATTTTTTAATTTATTTACACGTATAAATACTTTTTTTTTTTTGAAGCAAACATTATTGGGCAACAGTTTAAATTAATATCACTTTTTAAATCTGTTAAAAATATCTCTAGAAATGCTGAAAATCTGAATTTAAAATAGAAATAAAACCTCAAAAAATTAGTCAAAATAAAAAAATTAATGCAATCTGCACTCCGGCAAATTCTAACGCATAAAATGATCTAAAAATGATTAAATTCCTATGAACAGTTTTTGCTCCTATAAAACTTTTTTAGTGGAACGATTTTGTCCAACTTTAGTATTAAATATCTCTTAAAATAATTCTTCGATCTGAAAACTGTCTGCATCAGCGTGTTTATCAAACATTTCTGTATAATACTACCGATTTTCATATTTTTGTATGCATTATTTTTCTTAATATTAACGAAGAAAGACCTCCGGTCACAAAAAATTCAAAACCGGCGGCGGCGGCGGCGGCGGCGGTGACAGCGGTAGTTACTTTTTTTTAGAATAGAGAGATAATTTTTTTTTCTCCCTATTTCTCAAAATATTTCCGGACACTTCAAACTTATTCTTTATTTTACACATCTTATAATGCTCAATAACCTTGAATTAGTTTTAACAGGTGCCTAACTCAACGAGAGCAGTAAAATCCGTGTCATTCTTTGCACTCTATCCAGGAAATGCAAACTTTCAATATCCCCCTTTCACACTCAAAAGGGCTGTTCTGTAGTAAATAAGTTTCAGTAATTAAATTTAAGGACGCATGCAGTAATAAAATGCTTAAAATTACTTGTTATAATAAATACGATAATGTCATTAATATTCATTAATTTTAACGTAAATATTTTCTTAAAACTGAAAATACGGTGTATTTCCGGACAATATATTTTTTAAATTCTTGTTGTCCTTAGAGATTTCTTTTTGATGGGTAAGATGAATAATAATAATAAAAAAAACAAGTTGGAAATTGCTCGTCAAACGTGGCAAATGAGGTGCGTTCGTACTATAACTAGTTTTATAATTATTTTTTGCACCCCATATTGTACTGAATGTATATTTTTTTGCGCTTCATAAGTGCATAGTCTGTAACATCATTAAAATGCACTTACAATAATTTTTTCCCCATTCCCCGTAATGTAACGGAAAACTTTTGACTGTCCCTGTAATAAACTATACATTCGATTTTAATAAAATCTGAAATGGCTCGACAAAATTTTGCAGCAATTATACATTTAAAATTTCAGACCATTCGGAAGGCTGTAAAATCATTAAAATGCATTTGCAATAATTTTTTCCCATTGGCCATAATGTAACGGAAAACTTTTGGGTGTCCCTGTAATTAAACTATACATCCGATTTTCATAAAATTGGAAATGGCTCAACAAAATTTTGCAGCAATTATATATTAAAAATTTCAGACCATTCGGAAGGCTGTAAAATCATTAAAATGCATTTGCTATAATTTTTTCCCATTGGCCGTAATGTAACGGAAAACTTTTGGGTGTCCCTGTAATTAAACTATACATCCGATTTTCATAAAATTGGAAATGGCTCGACAAAATTTTGCAGCAATTATATATTAAAAATTTCAGACCATTCGGAAGTCTGCAACATCATTAAAATTCACTTGCAATAATTTTTCCCATTGGCCGTAATGTAAATAAAAACTTTTGACTGTCCCTGTAATTAAACTATACATCCGATTTTCATAAAATTGGAAATGGCTCGACAAAATTTTGCAGCAATTATATATTAAAAATTTCAGACCATTCGGAAGTCTGTAACATCATTAAAATTCACTTGCAATAATTTTTCCCATTGGCCGTAATGTAAAGAAAAACTTTTGACTGTCCCTGTAATTAAACTATACATCCGATTTTCATAAAATTTGAAATGGCTCGACAAAATTTTGCAGCAATTATATATTAAAAATTTTAGATCATTCGGTCGGGTAGTTTTTGCTCTGTTATATGCGGACGGACAGACAGACGGACGGACAGACGGACGGACAGACGGACGGACAGACAGACGGACTGAACGACGACTATAGGTGCTACGTATTTATATAATTACGAACGCACCTAAAAATGAATATGATTTACAGAAAAAAGTGTGATTAGTTAAGCTTTTTAATAATGTTTAGTGTTTATGAATAAAAAATCTGTTTTGTGTAGTTTAAAGTATTTAAAAAGGTTCATCTCTGTTTAACGAATTTTCCACATAACGAACTTTTTTTCGGGATTTAGCGACTTCGTTAAATAGAGGTCCGACTGTATAAAAAATATATAAGAAAAATTGCTGATAAAATGAAGTTTTGAACTGGTCCAATATTTCGTGATCACAAGTTTTGAAGATTTTTGCTTTTGTGTGTCTTTGTTATAAGAGCTACATATTTGATCAACGAACTCATCCAAAATAATGGCAGATCAAATCACTGGATATATAAATAAGTTGACCTGCCCGGCGCTACCCAGTCCCGTGATAATGACCTTAAATATATCAGTGTTGAATTATTTCATATTTTTAAAAGAAAATCTGTCGAACCGAACCAAGAATTGGGGGCCCCATTGCCTTCGGCAGCGTATAATGGGCGTCCTACGCATACTTCGGTTTGTTTTGATTTTATATTTTTAAACGAAAATCTTTGCAAACGAACCCAGTGCTGGCTGCTGGTAGACATACTTGCCTTCGGCAGTGTACACCCGCGAATTTTTATGTGGGTTTCGTTCCAAAAATTGTTAAGGGGATTCTTCACTCACTTGAAAACATTTGCTCCGTAATGTTAAACCAATGGGGGGGGGGGGGGGGGGGTTCGAATTTCGTTTCGAAACTGAAAGTACCTTTTTAAAAAAAATCTGCAACCAAAATCGAAAAAGTAAAAAAGAGTCATATTAAAGATTGAGCTCAGCTATCCCATGCAAAAATAAATCGTTTAAAAATATTCAAATTTGAGCGAGAAATTCAAAAACAACTTCCCTATTGGTTTAAGATTACGGAGCGGGTTTCAAGTGAGTGAAGAATCCCCTTAATACTGTGATAAAAGTAACGGGGCCCCGTTCCCGTATGCTTCTCAGTATGGCTGAGAAGCATACAGGGCCCCGTTATCATTAATATCGTTATCATCACGGGGCCCATATATCAATAATACGGCAATCATATAAAGGTGACTTCTGTTATTTGCGGGTCATAAATCATTAAAAGGACAATCACTAACGGAGCCCTGTGAATTTGGAACAAGCCGTTAAAAGACAGTCATTTTAACAGAAATCCCGTGGGTTTCACGCCTATAAACGGCCATCATTATAACTAAACCTTGTGCACTCGAACCCATAAATATGGCGATCATTATTTAAATCGTAAATCTTTGCTTTAAAAAATTCTATATTTTGTATAAAAATTGAAAGGCGATCACAAAAAGACGAAAAGGGCAAAAGCACTTTATAAAGTATGAAATAAAAATTAGGACTAAACAAAAGTTTTCTTTGAAAAATTGTTTTGTATGTAAAATATCTAATCAAAAATCATCAAAAGTTGTCTTATTCGTCTAATCTTCCATAATTGCGTTTATAGACGCGGTTGGCGCGAAAATTTTCTAAAATCGCTGAAATTCGTGTTCAGTATTTTTTTTTTTTTTTTGTTTGTTTGTTTGTAGATTTGTTATGCTGAATTTCACGCTCCAACCTACAACTGCTGCTGAAATATGGCGAAATGGCCTAAAACTTTCGACCCCCCCCCTTTTACCCCTTAGGCGGTGAATTTCCTCAAATCCTTTCTTAGTGGGTGCCTACACTGTATAAGAAACATGTCTTCCAAATTTCGTTGGCCTAAGGTCAGCGGTTGAGGCTCGGTGTTCATAGATGAGTCAGTCAGTTAGGGCACGTTCTTTTATATAAGTATAGATAGATAATTCCAATAGATCAGTTACTAAAGAAATCAACTTAAAAATCTTAAGACTAACATACATTATAACAATTATTTTATATTTACAATGAAAAAAATAAAACAATGGATCGAAAACTTCTGTTTATAAATTTATTTTGGAAAAGGGGGGGGGGGGGTACGCCAAAACTCATGGTGTGGACAAAATCTTAGTTTCGGCCCTGGACCTATCGTGACACTGGTATAAATTAATTTAAGCAATGTTATCAATAATATATTATTAGAATTAGCTGAAATATGTTTACAATTGATTATTGGTTATATGAAAAATTGCTCATAGAAATTTTTAAAATAATAAATTAAGTAATATCTCAGATATAACAAATATTTATAATTTTTTTCAATATCTATAAAATGATGTATAAATCTAGTAATGGAGCATATACTTATATGCATAATTCTAATCGATGTATCTGTATTATATAGTGAAAACATGTCCTTGAGTGATGCTGACATTATATCGAAGATGACAACGACTCGACCAATCGACCTGATTTATAGACACTTATTTTTGTTAATCGTAAACAAATTTCGGTGCTTTAACATATACATTTTATTAAATTACTTTCATGGATCGGAAGTATTAATTTGACCTGTATCAAATTGACACAGTTTTATGGACGGTTGGCAAGTATTCTGTAACTATAATTACCTTGTACATTTAAACTAACTTGAAGTAAATTGGGCGGTCTGATTTGAAAGCTTTTCCTGATGAAAATTGTAATCAATGTCTATCAAATGAAAAAAGAAAAAATATCCTTAGAAATTTAATAAGATTAACGAAGAAAAAAAAAAGGGGGGGGGGGGTCGTTTCTGTTCTGTATTATGATAACAGAAAATATTACCAGGGATGTTTGATAAGTATTTAATCATCCCAACTATCTTTTTAGCTCTCGATTGAGAAGTTAATTAATTTATGTAATAACACGCTAGAGATATGATCGATTTCTCACTTTTGATTAACGCGGTTCAGTTCACTAACAAGATTAATGCGTATATATTTTTTAATGATGAATCGTTTTTATAGACTCGCTGTTACAATATGTCAGAAATTATTAGTGAGGTGTAATCATATATATTATTTCTGATATCAACGTCCCTTTTTCTATGGACATACAAAACGCACAACGGTGAATGAGGTACCCTACGAAAGGTTTTTAACTGGCTTTTGTCAAGTAAAGCATTTCCAAATATGAAGAATTTCAAAGTCGTTGGAGTGAAAATGACGCACTTCTACAAAACATATTTCAATTTTAAGAATTTAAATATACACGCTTTTTATGTACAATGACGTCATTTGAATCCACTAAAGCATTCGACTTTTAAGACCCAATCTTAAACAATATCTATAGAAAAGTAGGCATATGACGCCACTATCGCGGAATAAAACATAAACCCAACAAAAAGCAATGTCGTCATTTAAGAAACTCGTCAAAACAAATCGTTTATCCAATGATTCATATGCCTTCATTTATTTGTTTATAATAGCTCCATGTTTTATCAGAAATCATTCTATATTTTTTTGAAAATTCAGTAATATTATTTTACATGTATTAATAAAATTGCATTCTTTCAGCCTTTTGATACGAATTTAGTAAATGCTGAGAGAATAGTTGTGAGAGTGTTGCCATTCGTAAAATGACGACGCGCAGATATGTTTGTCCTTTATCTTAGAAGTTTAAAAATTTGCAGTAGCGTAAATTGAAAAAATGAAGTTTCATCATGAAATGTTGCCATTCGCAAAATGACGTCAGCGTTATGCACATTTATGTTTGTCCTTTATAATATAGATAGACAGATACATTCACATTTAGTTAAAACGCGTTGTTTTATATGAAGGGAGAATTGTCCAGCCCGGGATTCGAACCCAAGACCTTTGGCTTAAAAGTCCAACGCTCTGCCTAGTGAGCTATTTAGACTGACAACTGTACAACACATTTCATTCAGATAACCTTATTGGCAATAGGATCTGGTTTGCCATTTTACCGAGCTAACAGGACCGATAACCGGACATCACATTTCATTCAGATAACCGTATTGGCAATAGGATCTTGACTGTCATTTTACCGAGCTAACTGGGCGATAACCGGACGGCACATTTCATTCAGATAACTTTATTGGAAATTGGCTTTGGTTTGCCATTTTACTGAGCTACTCGGATCGGACCGATAACCGGACGGCACATTTAATTCAGATATCCTTATTGGCAATAGGATCTGGTTTGCCATTTTACCGAGCTAACAGGACCGATAACCGGACATCACATTTCATTCAGATAACCGTATTGGCAATAGGATCTTGACTGTCATTTTACCGAGCTAACTGGGCGATAACCGGACGGCACATTTCATTCAGATAACTTTATTGGAAATTGGCTTTGGTTTGCCATTTTACTGAGCTACTCGGATCGGACCGATAACCGGACGGCACATTTAATTCAGATATCCTTATTGGCAATAGGATCTGGTCTGCCATTTTACGGAGCTAACTGGGCCGATAACCGGACATCACATTTCATTCAGATAACTTTATTGGCAATTGGATTTGGTCTGCCATTTTACCGAGCTAACTGTACCGATAACCGGAGGGCACATTTCATTCATATAACACCTTATTGGCAATAGGATCTGGACTGTCATTTTAACAAGCTATCTGGGCGATAATCGGACGGCACATCTCATTCAGATAACTTTATTGGCAATTGGGTTTTGTCTGCCATTTTACCGAGCAACGTGGACTGATAGCCGGACGGCACATTTAATTCAGATAGCCTTATTGGAAATAGGATCTGGTCTGCCATTTTACCGATCTACCTGGACCAATAACCGGACATCACATTTCATTCAGTTAACCTTATTAGCAATAGGATCTGGACTGTAATTTCACTGGGCTACCTGGACCAATAACCGGACACCACATTTCATTCAGGTAGTCTTATTGGCAATAGGATCTGGTCTGCCATTTTACCGATCTACCTGGACCAATAACCGGACGTCACATTTCATTCAGGTAGTCTTATTGGCAATAGGATCTGGTCTGCCATTTTCCCGATCTACCTGGACCAATAACCGGACATCACATTTCATTCAGGTAGTCTTATTGGCAATAGGATCTGGTCTGCCATTTTACCGATCTACCTGGACCAATAACCGGACATCACATTTCATTCAGATCTTATTGGCAGCAGGATCTAGTCTGCCATTTTACTGAGCTACCTGGACCGACAACAGTCGGCGCATTTCATTCCGATACCCGCATTGGCATATTGGTAATGGGATCTGGACTGCTATGTAGGAAATAATCTCAAAGATTTCAGTGAAAAACTCGCATGGATTCACTGGTTATAAATTATTATTTATTCTAACACATTATTATATTTTAATTAATTATGCTACTTTCTTGTAGATCATTACAAGGTATTTAGTCTAACAAATTCTCATGCCTGTGTGTTTATATTCATCAGCTCATATTATTCATTTATTTAAACAACAGCACAGACAGAATCTAAATTTGAGAGAAGTTTTAAACCGCTATTATTCATATGAAGTACAATTACGACTTTTTTTGCGTTGGTTTTTACACGAAATGTGTTTGCTATTGGGTCATTCCATGCAAAATGAGCAAATCAGCTGTGGCACACATGTCACAGATTTTAATCAAAATCAGTCTATAAGTAGATCATATCTATTTATGAGTAAATGTAAAATAACAGATTTCTGGATTGTTAATTTAAGTATTAAAATTTATATTAAAAGTGAATGTAAAATCGAGGTATTGTCTATGTGCTTAAAATTTCAATTTCGATTATTAGCCTTAGGAATGGAAAGAATATATTAAAAATTATTTATAATTAGGAGTGAATGATAATTAACAGACTGGCATAAGTTAGTAATTGTATTTTTATTTCGTATCGTGAAAAAAATTATTTTTGAAAATTTTTGAGGGAAAAAATCAATATATCTATTAATCCTTTACACACGAAGGACAGCCTTGACAAGCTGCAAATTGCTACACCTTATAGCTAAAAGTATATATTTGAAATATCGAAAGTTTCATTCATGCCTTTTTTATTCCTTAATGAGAAAAAAAATAAATAGTAAAAAATGTTGAGGGTAAAATGCAATATGTCAATCTCTTTTTTTAAGTCAAGGAAAGCTTTATTAAACTTTTAAAATATTTGATATTACAAATAAATGTATATACTTTAAATACAGAAACGTTTATTCTTGCTTTCAGTTTATTTTTGTCTCAAGAGAATTTTAAATGAGAGTAGAAAGAACTGGCTAAGCTAAACGAAAAACTATATATCAATTCTAAATTCAAATAAAACAACTAGATGGCAGCACTAAATATGTTTTCCCATGAAATCGTGCAATATTTTAAGATACGCGGGCGAATTCAAAGAGGTATAGCGAATGGAATCTAGAAAACATTACTATTTTGAACCCCTTTTTCTTATGTTAGGAATCAAAAGGCAATCTTGAATTTTTTTTAACGTATTATGGAGTTATTAATCTTTATGTCTGTGCAATATTGTTACTGTCGGGCCTGTCCCTTTTTTATTTTTGACTTATACAGAAGAGGAAAAATCATGATTTTGTAATTTTTTTTAAAGTTTCTAACTTTTTTTGAAGATGAAGGAAATAAATGGCCACTTTAAAACTTGGGGAATTCGATCTACATATGACATACTACATCAGGCATAAATTTCACAGAGGTTTTTTAATTCCTTTGATTTTTATAACGATTCTAATTTTCTCAAAATTCACAAATTTTCAATTTTTGCAACCAATTTATAAATAATCATGGTGTTACTAGATTATTATTACTCAGTAAATAAGAAGATAATTTTTCAGAGTTTACAAAATTACAAAAAAAAATTCCTTTCTGTTAAACAGCTTTCAAGATACAGAACTTCAAACTTGCAACTTTGGACGATTGCGCACATACCATTCTATATCACAAGTTTTTTAAATGTCCAAAACTGCTAAAAAAATTTATTTTTTGTCAAGATATTTTGCAGAGCATTACTTTGAATATGAATTGAACCTGTGCATCGAATTTTATTAAAATTGGTTAGTATGTGGCCACGACTTTTTTTTAATTTTTGCTCATTTTACGTGGAATGACCCTATTAGCACTTAAGTTTTTCTAATTATCAATTTTTAGTCTTCAGAGAAGTATTTTAGTTTTTAACTACACATGATCTTTACTATAGTAATTTTTGAAAGAAACAAAGTTTTCATTTCTTTGTTTTCATTAAAGTCGCATACTTGCGGCATGTAGCCATAAGTAACACAATTTTTTTAAACTTCATTGTAAGGAAACTTAACACTCAACAAACTATTGAATTATGAATGTATAGCAGTAATTTAATATTTTTATAATACTCTTCAGTTTTATATCTAAAGCAAATAAGAAAGGATTTTTAATAATTTAACGAAATATTTATTGGAACATCTGATGTTATCATTAAAATATTTACTTTTTATTCGATAAGTCGACACAAAATCGATGTTTTTTCCCCCTGCTTCCGTACATAGCAACCTCCTTCTTCCTTTTTTTTTTAATGATAGATACAAATCAGAAATTTTATTAACACGTTAAGCGCCATGTCAACCACCGTTGGCTGACGACTAAAATATGATACAAATCTGAAAAAATATACATTGTTTTAAATACTGAACAAATATTAAAAATTTACCTACCTTTTATTTATTACAGGATTATACTTTCTTAAAAATTACTCAAAACATTGTAAATTTTCAGCGTCAGTCACAGGGGTGCCATTTCAGAAATTTCTTGGGGGGTGGGGGGCAAAGATTTTTTGAGGGAAGTTATATAGCTAAGTGTATGTCAATGTTTGCATGGCAGTGTCTTGATCATGCAAAAAATTTCTTTTTACAGAGGATCGTATTATAGGTTCCATTTTTACAGATATCCTCAAAGACTGTTAAACCATCCACTCTGTAGTATAGCTCTGAAAAGAGATGTATTACAGTAAAACTTGTCAAAACGAAGCCTGTCTATAACAAAATTCTTTCTCAAAGGGGGAAAAAATCAAATTTCGAAGAAAAAAATCATTCAATTATACTCGCTAAGACAAAGACCTGTCTAAAATGGAACTTTTATCTGGTCCCTTTCGACTTCTTTTTTTTCAGTATTACTACAGAGGCGCCATATCAAATTTCCTGTCGAAGCACAAGGAAAATTTTTTTTTTGGAACAGAGAACGTGCAGAATTGCACAATGTGCAGAACTGCACAACATGCAGAACTGCACAAATCACACAGAAAATGGGAAAATCCCGCACAATAAGAAAAGCTCTGCGTGATTTTCTCTGTAACTTCTTTCACTGACATGTGATTCGTCTGCAAATTTTTAGGTAGATTTCGTAAGAAATACTACCTATTGCAGTCGTTACCATAGTGCGACTTTTGAAAAATTCCTTCATAACTTTTCATTATAGGACCCCAGGAACCTAAAACCACCCCCACCTAAAAAGTTTATATATATATATATATATATATATGTATGTATGTATGTATGTATGTACTAAATTTTGTCCGCACGATAAAAGTCGCAATTATGCACGGATCGTCTTCAAACTCGCCAACAACTTTGAGATGGCTAATATCTCGGCGGGGATTGAAAATGGGTAAAATCGGACCAAGGGAATGGAAATGGGGAGGGTTCAAAAATTTGAATACCATCTTAACATGATTCCGATAAAATCAGCTCTTACACAACAATAACAGAAAAAAATAAATATTTTTCGTTATTGCAGTTGCCAACAATTAAAAAAAAAAGCAATAAAATTCTCACCACAACAATTGCTTTTCTTTTGCGAGAATTTCACGTGAAAATTAAATAAAATAAATAGTTTGACGAATTGAAAACAAATTGAATATTACGTCATAAGTTTCCTAGAGCAAGATTTCCGCATGAAAACTCAAAATGAAATAAATAGTTTGACGAATTAAAAAACAACAACAAAATATTGCGTCATATTGGAAATAAAATGGACCTCAGCAGGTGAATATGTAACGTCATGTGAGTTTGAAGAAACGTATTAAAACATGATAAAAACCCGACTATGGAAATATTAACTTATTTATCACTTTGAGGTTCTCTGAATTTGCTTTAGCTATTTTTTAAACCTATTTCATATGCATGCGTGTGTGTATTCGTGTATATTAGAATTTTCACAAAATGTTTAGCTCCCTAGAGCTCATTGTTAGTGGAGGAACTGGGTTTATCTCTAATCTTGATTTAAATTTTGTTGGTTAATTTAGTACTTAACTTCGAAATCTACCTCCGCCTGTAGGCCCGAGCCGGCAGGGATTTTTTTAATTTTAGTGAAAGTCCACGATTTTTTTTTCTTTCGAATTCCGCAAAATCAATTCGTCAATGGATCACAGAAAAAACTTTGCAAACTTTGAAAAAAAAAATTCCCGAAATCGTTGCGGAAAAAACGCTCATTTGTCCAAACGACCGTGGAAAATATTGCTAATTTCATCAGAGATCGCGAAAAGAAATGCAGATTTTGTCAAATGATTGTACAAACTAAAATCTCGAATTTTGTAAAAAGAATGTCGAAAAAGATCGCGAATTTCGTCAAAAGTGTGCACAAAAAATCACGAAAATTTAGTCAAATAATCCAGGGGAATTTCGTGTAACTATCGCGCAAAAATTTAAAAATATTATTAGTCGGTGGTAGAAAAAAAATAATCACGAATTTCAACAAATGATCCTGAAAAAGAATCGCGAATTTTGTCAAAAGATCGCAGAAACAAACATGGAATTTCGTCAGTTGGTCGCTGAAAAACATTGTGAATTTAGACAAATGGTCGCGAGAAAAAAAATAATTTCGATAACGGTTGCAGAAAAAATCGTGAAGTTCGTGAAACGATCGCGGAAAAAATCGCAAATTTCATCAAATGATCGCGCAAAAAGAACCACGAATTTCAATCAGCCACGAAATAATCAGCCCACGAACGTCATGAATAGGTCACGAAATTTCCAACTTTTGTGATCTATAGTGATATGAAAATTTTCATTAATGATTTTCGGCAAGTAAAAGGTAAGGTAAAGCTTTTATTGTTTCGGATTGCGTTTTCAGCATTGTGAGGTGGTTTCGTGTTAATACTATTTTTCAAAGAAATCCTGAATATTTTTCAGATGAAAAAGCTACATATCTGAACATTAATGAACATGTATCTTCATTTTCCTACATAAAAGGTAAAGTTTATATTAAAGATATAATAGTAGACTACTTTGACAATAATTGTATTAAAATCTGAATTTATTCTCTTTCATTTCGGGTCGGGTTGCCTTTCAATGGAAATCTTTTTAGCGGTTTTCGTATTTACATGAAATTACAGTCTGCGTCAGGATAGGTTGACGTATTTTCTTCGTTGTGAGTGAGGTGCACTTTCGGATTGTGCTTTATCTTTTTCGGTCGGAGTCGGGATGACCTGGTTTTTAACAAGGAAGTCCTGAATATTTTTCAAATGAAAAACTATACATGTGGATGGTGGCCCATAATAATAACCCATTTGTTCATTTTTGTACATAAGGGATAAAATTATAGACTACTGTATTATAAAAGTTAAAATGTGGCGTAATTTTCTTTTACTTTGGTATTTGGTGGAAGTCTGTCAGTTTTGGGGTTGAAGAAATTGTTTTGTCAGGTGCGCAGAGACTCCATTTCTAGGCGTTGAAGAATTTTGAGAGTGTACCATATAGAACGGGAGCCGGGAGCACAGACGATCACCTCATCATTTAAGGGCATTTAAGGGTTAAAAGAAGATAATAAATTACCACATATCAGTGAAGAGGAAACATCTCATTAACAGTATTTTTGGTTTAATTTTTGCTTATTTGACTTGGAAAAAAAAATCTGAAGGTAAGATTGGTAGCTAACAATAATTCTTAAAAGAAAATCGTATCAGGGTTCCCACTCGGTCTGTCTTTTTGAACACCACTTTTTTTCAAAGAAAAATCTTCTTTTTTAAATTTCTCTTGCAAATTTTGTAGAAATCTACTTCGAAAGTTATTTATGTTGCAAATGTTGTAAAAACCTACCACGAAATTATTTCTGAAGAAATACTGATGTTCAAAAACCGGGCCAGTGGAAGCTCTGATGTATTCATGTTGTAGGGTTGTAAGTACACTTGAGATCATTATAGTGAGAAAAAAATATTGTTTATGCACATTCAGTTTGTTGTGCTGTACTATCAGCAGTTTCAAGTATTTATTACGAATAAAGTCTAAGTCACAAAGCATTGGAAATGAAATTAAATATTTATCCTGCTTCAGTCGAAATTAACCAACAAATGTACGATATGACTTCAGTTTCAACAATTTGTTCAGAACGTTAGAGTCTGGAAGAAAAATAAGAAAAATAACACAAGCCCGCGATGGTTGTCTTTCTAACTTTTAATAATTGATCCTGATGCATTTTTTAGTGCTGAATCAAAAAATGACCTTCATTTTTAACCACCACGTCAGAATTTTTCTCAAATCGTAATCGTAAATTTCTAAGATAAAAAGTAAGAAAACTAGCGAAAATCTGATACTAAAAGATAGAAGAGAAAGTTGTGTTTTTAAACGTTTGATGATTAATATTATATATTTTTTAGCGATGAATCCGAAAATGATTTTCATTTTAAACCATCATGTCCGGTTTTTTGCAAATCGTACATTTCAAAGTTAAAAAGTCAAAAAATAGCGAAAATCTGTTACTATAAAATGGATGGGATGGTTGCGTTTTTTAAATTTTTATAATTGATTTTTATGTATTTTTTAGCACTGAATTCGTAAATGATCTTCATTTTTAACCATCACGCCAGAATTTTTCGCAAATCCTAAATTTCAAAGTTTAAAAGTTAAAAAAATAAAGAAAATCTGATATTACAAAATAGATGTAAAACATTTTTTATTCAGTTTAATTCATTTTTTAGGTGCACTCGTAATTATATAAATACGTAGCACCTATAGTC
This sequence comes from Maratus speciosus, assembly GCA_963932465.1. NCBI lineage: Eukaryota > Metazoa > Arthropoda > Arachnida > Araneae > Salticidae > Maratus > Maratus speciosus. The sequence goes on from OZ010793.1 coordinate 208,550,115, forward strand.
GTCGTTCAGCCCGTCTGTCCGCATACAACAGAGCAAAAACTACCCAACCAAATGATATGAAATTTTAAATATATGATTGTTGCAAAATTTTGTCGAGTCATTTCAAATTTTATGAAAATTGGATGTTAGTTTAATTACAGGGACAGTCAAAAGTTTTTCTTTGCATTACGGCCAATGGGAAAAATTATTGCAAGTGCATTTTTATGATGTTACAGCCTTCCGAATGGTCTGAAATTTTAACTATATAATTGTTGCAAAAATTTGTCGAGCCATTTAAAATTTTATGAAAATCGCATGTATAGTTTAATTACAGGGAGAGTCAAAAGTTTTCCGTTACATTACGGGGAATGGGAAAAAAAATTATTGCAAGTGCATTTGAATGATGTTACAGACTATGCACTTATGAAGTGCAAAAAAATATACATTCAGTACAATATGGGGTGCAAAAAAGGATTATAAAACGAACGCACCTCATTTGCCACGTTTGACGAGCAATTTCCAACCTGTTTAGCTTATACTGGGGATTCTTACAGCTAAACAGCTTAGGGTTCAGATGACGGGGGTGGGGTGTAGGGCCCGACTAGCAAGTTTCTGTGCCCAGGGCATTTTCAGTTTTACGTGCCCCCTTAGATTAGTTGGTTTACTGATACTTTTTTTTTTTTTTTTTTTTTTTTTTTTTTTTTTTTTTTTACATGTTACACACTTATTCGAAAAGTGCCAACTCAAAAAATTAAGTTTACCGGAAAATTGGAAAACGATTCCAGGAATAAAAATAAAATATATTTTCTATTATTTATTAAAATGTGCTTTTAACCATATATTGAGATATGTTTATGTTTATTGATCGTATTAATATCTCAAATATGACTTTTTTTCACAATTATGATTTTTTATGGCAATTTAGATGAAATTATGAAAAATTCCTGAAAAAAAATAGGTTCTCAAAATTGAGAAACACGTGTACTCATTTTTGATTCCATAGTTGTGTTCAAATATAAACAGCTATGTGCCGACCCCCTGAACCTACAAATTAAAATAAAAATGTACTGACATTTATTTTCCGCTCAAAATTATTAACAAAAGACGTTTAATTGACTATTTATTATTAGGAAAAAATATCAAAATTATTCAGCCAGTTCGCCAAATCAAATGTTTTAGATGATAAGATCATTATTTGTAAGCACTTTTAAATTATTTTAAGATACTGTACATAATTTCATTTTATATTTACATTAATAAACATCTTTCATGCCGCCATGAATGAAATAAACCTTTACCGAGTACAAAATTATCGTTTTTTTTTTTTTTTTTTTTTTTTTTTTTTTTTTTTTTTTCAACATGTGATGTTTCAAAATTGAGAAAGAATAGGTTCATTTTTTATCCAAACATGCTCAATTCGATATGAGTACATCGGTTTACTCATTTTTGAGTACTACATTTTTTTCAGTGCGTGCTCCCCCCCCCCCCCCCCTCCCCGACACATTTAACTTTGAAATTTACGATTTGCGAAAAATTCTGACGTGAGGGTTTAAAAATGAAAGTCATTTTCGTATGCAGATCGAAAATATACATAAAAAGCAATTATCAAAAGTGAAAAAGCACAACAATCATATCTATTTTATAGTGTCAGATTTTCGCCTATTTTTGACTCTTTAACTTTGAAATTTACGATTTGCAAAAAAAATCTTTACGTGATAGTAAAAAATGAAGGTCATTCTCGGATTCAGCGTTGCAAAATCCATAAGAATCAATTATCAAAAGGTAAAAAATATGACATAAGCCAAATTTTGCAGGCTAGTGTAATATTCTGAAATAACTCAATTCGTGATGTCAAATTTTTATGTTACGAAGAAAAATAGACGTATTGCATTATTGCTGAGCATATAGTTAATTTTATCGTATATCTGATCTATTACTAATAAAAAAAAACTATATTTTGGTATAAAAAAAAGTACGTTTAACACTTGATAAAATATTGCAATTTATCTTGTAATTTTTACTTGAATGATTTTTCATTTAAAAAAAGTCTGATGTTATAATAACCTTCACACGGATATTTCTCATTTTGCGTTTTTATAACTAATGAAAAATGCATATTGTCTTGATCGATATCTGTTTTTGTTGGAAAACATAGATCACATTATAGATAAAATGTTTCATTAACTATCACACTAATGCAACACCAAGTGATAGCATGTCCATACTAATAAAACGTCGAGTGATATCATGTCATTTACAATTTTTCTAAATTATCAGCATTATTCCCGTATTACTAATGTTTAAAGCAAATAATGTGGATAAAAAATTCCATCCTTTCATTTTTTTAAAAATAAAATTTATCGTTTTAAGTTATTAAATTGCCAAAACCATTTCAATACAAAAAAAAATGTTTAATAAAGATAAATTTTAGATAAGACTATCCACTAATCATTAGACGAATCCTCAGGCGATGATTTTACTGATCAGAGATTTGATGTTAATCGTAAGAAAATGTATTTTCATTATTTCTTTATTATTTCTGTTATTTATTTGTACACTTTTTTGTTTAACAATTTAGTTCATGTATTTAACTATGGAATTTTGTAATCGATTTTTCACTCACCTCCTCATGCACCAGAGCTCTAGAAATTATGCGCAGATGTGTGTTTCCGATGACGGAACAATATTTTCATATTTTCAGAACTTAACAGAACAACTGACAGATACTACTGATTTCAATTAAATTTTGATAATTCGTCAAGGAAACAAATTAGAAATCCTAGATCAGGAATGGCGAACCTATGGCACGCGAGCCGAACTTGGCATCTAAGAAAACTTCTCTGGCACACGAAAAAATTTATAGATTATATCGCTTACCCGCAAGAAAAGTGACATATCTCGCAAAAATTCATTTTGCGTTTTATTCCACTAATAGGTCTGTCATAAGCGCGTCCTGCTACACAAACAGTTTCGTAAGTGTAGCTATGCGGAAAATCCCTTTATTACGCATAATATGTCCATTTGTGACCACTGAAGAGGGGGGGGGGGGGATTGTGTGGGGAGGTAAAATGACCCAACCCTCCAAACCTCATCCTACGTCTTCATTTTTAATGGTTTTATGTATTTATGCAAGTTTTCATTACTGTATACAGAGCTAACAAGAAGGTCTCCATACGGGCATATTCAGAAAAATCTGAAAAAATTACAGAGAGTTCGTCTCATGTGGATATATATGTTTATAAATTTTTTTTGGCGGAACCCCGATAGAACGTTCGTAAAAAAAATAATGAAATTTTCGTTTATTTGGCGATTTATCATCGGTTGGCGATGAAATGAAATTTCGAAAAATACTTTTTCATGTCGAATACTCTTTAAGATAAAAATATTTCATATTGAACTTGTTTAAATAAATATAACTTAACTGTAGTTTTGTCAGTTTTAGTTTGATTTAGCTATAGTTTTGTCATATATCTATTTATAATGAAAGTTAATTATCAAATTTTATGAATTAAAAGAAAATTAAAATTGTTTCAATATCTCAAAATTAAGTCCAATTGAGCGCTGTCGGTTCAATTTTGTTGCTATGGAAACGACGAATTCCTTGGTTTGAAATGAATAACTACTAAATGAATCTTGCCTTTATTTTGGAATATGCTTAAATATATGAAAGCATTTTTTATAGATGAAATTGTTTTTAAAGTAATAAAATTAAGTAACAAGCAACATAAATATGTAATACGAAAAAATGTATTTATTAAACTCTCTCACTGTTTATGTTTAAATTCGTTAAATACTTTTTACACGCATTCTAAAAATCAATTAACAAACAATTTTCAGATGCATTAAAATCGTTTGCTTTTGGCGAGGAAAAGTACTGCTTGCCAAATCGCGTGACGCTTTCGTCTTTTCGCGCCAAATACTCGAAAGTATTTTATTTTTTTACAGACTTTCTACTGTAATTCCGCCGCTAAATTTGACTGATCCTTTATTTTATATATAAGTAGTTTAATTGGTATTTTTTTCAAAATATTCTAAATATGCCCAGTATGGAGACCTTCCTTGTAAGTGCTATCGTCTCATGTTACACTAAAATCCTGCCAATTTTCTTTTGCCTATCCTGTGAAATTTACTTTTATGTGAGATGTGCCACTTTTCTTGCGGGTGAGCGATATTTCGTTTATAAAGAGCAATCGATTTTATGTTGTATTACAAAAAGTATAGTTTTGTGTAACAGGTACAGTGAGCAAAAAAAGTATTTGCACACCAGGTAAATTTGTTGTAGCATATGTATAAATAAATAAAAAGCAACTAAGAATTAAAAATACCAACACTTTTACAAAACAAATAAACATATTTCATATCTCACTTAATAATTATATTTAAAATATGAAAACATAAAAAAGTAGCATTTGTACTGCCAAAAAAATATTTGCACACTAGCAATAAAAATAGAACTAGAGGAATTATTTATAAGTTAAAAACAGTGCTAATATTTAGCATGCATGCCCTTTGCTTCAATTACAGCTTGTAATCGTCTGGGCATTAATTCTATTAATTTGTGACATGTTTCACTGCTGATTTGTAGCCATTCTTCCCTAAGAGCTTGCTTAAGTTCTGATTTGTTAGAAATTTTCTTTTTCCTTATTTTCACATCCAAAATATGCCATAAATTTTCAATCGGATTGAGGTCTGGTGATTGTGGTGGCGTTTTCAATTGATTTTTTTACATTATAAAGCAACCATAACCTCGTAATGCATGCAGCGAGTTTCGGATCGTTATCCTGTTGGAAATAATATGAATTAGGAATTCATAATTTCAGAGCACTATTAGATAAATGATCTCGCAATATATTAATAGATTGTTTAGCATTCGTATTGCCTTCAATAAAGGTCATTTCGCCAACTCCGTTAAAAGACATGCATCCCCAAATCATTGTATGACCACCGCCATGTTTTACAGTTGGTTTCAAGTTTTTAATTTGAAGAGAAGTATTTGGCTTTCGCCATGCAGTTTTCTTACCATCTGAGCCAAAAATATTGAACTTGCTTTCATCGAAAAAAATAACAGTTTTCCAAAACTCCAGTGGTTTGCTGACATAAGCTTTTGCAAATTCAAGTCTTTTCACCCTATTTGTTTCACTAATAATTTTTTTTTTTTTTTCGAGGAGCTCTTCCTCGAATATTTGCGTCATGAAGAATATTTCTAATTGATCGTGGTGTAACTATTGTTCCCGACGTTGAAGCGACATCAACAGCCAATTCTCGAGCACTTAGAAAAAGGTTTTTCGAAGATTCTTTTATGATGGCTCTCCTTTGCCTGGTATTTAGCTTTCTTGGACGCCCATTTAACGGCTTATTTATTGTCGAACCAGTTTCTTTTTTCTTCTTAATTACATAACGAACACTAGAAAAGTTTAGATTTAAATTTTTACCTATTCCTCGGTAACTTAATCCAGAATTGTGAAGAAATATAATCTTCTCACGGGTAGCAACAGGCAGTTCACACGTTTTCGGCGCCATTAGAACAAAAACTCCCCAGAATCCCTGCTCCAGTTAATATATTACGTGACTTTAAAGTGCCTTGCAATATAAGTCCAATAAGAAGAATATAAGTCCCGCAGTACTAATGTACTGCGGGACTTATATTCTAAACATTTGCATAATGTTCACATTTAATGCCTTTTATAACAGTCAATGCTTCTTGTGCAAATACTTTTTTGGTATGAGAAAATATTAATTTATTTTTTAAAATGTGTAATATTATTGTTTAAGGAAAATGGGTAGTTATTTTTATTTTCTTCTTGTTTAAATAAATGAATAATCAAGAGAATAGTATCAAATTTGTTTTCTATGGTTACTTATGTAAAAAATAGTCTGCGTGCAAATACTTTTTTGCTCACTGTATATAATTTATTTAAAAATAATCCGTTATTTTTGAATGAATTAAGGTGTTATAAATCTTTGCGAAAGTGCCCTGTAGCCTCATTTTCTCGCCAAACCATTCAACATATAGTGTTTTCCAAATAATTTGCTTCTCTATGAAATTTCAAAGGTTTATGTTTGAAAAATCAATTTTAAGAGATAAGTTGCATAGTAATATGCCTAACTGACACGCTTCTACTTTAGATTCGGTTTTATTTTATTTAGGTTTATTGTTTTAGGTTATTTTAGGTTTTATTTTTGGAAAATTAATTTTAAATGTTAGTGTAAATAATTATGTATTTATTGAACCTGCTTCTACCTGAAGAACTAAAAATGATCTGAATCGTAGTATACAATAAAAGAAAAACTTTTTTATAGATTATGGAATTCGATGCGAATACATTGAGTAAACACAGCATAATAAATAAGTTAGGAATCGAATTTAGTATAAGTGTAAAAATATTTAAGTAAAAATTCTATAAAAATTTTATCGAAATTAAAATGTTTCTGGCACGTTAGAATGTTGGTACATAATAATTTTGAAATTTTTGGCACGCACACTCAAAGAGGTTCGCCATCCCTGTCCTAGACAGTCTAAATAATTAAGACATTATCATTTTTTAGGTGCGTTCGTAATTATATAAATACGTAGCACCTATAGTCGTCGTTCAGTCCGTCTGTCCGCATATAACAGAGCAAAAACTACCCAACCGAATGGTCTGAAATTTTAAATATATGATTGTTTCAAAAATTTGTCGAGCCATTTCAAATTTTATGAAAATCGGATGTATAGCTTAATTACAGGGACAGTTAAAAGTTTTTCTTTACATTACGGCCAATGGAAAAAATTATTGCAAGTGCATTTTAATGATGTTACAGCCTTCCGAATGGTCTGAAATTTTAAATACACAATTGTTGCAAAATTTTGTCGAGCCATTTCAAATTTTATGAAAATCGCATGTATAGTTTAATTACAGGGACAGTCAAAAGTTTTCCGTTACATTACGGCCAATGGGGGAAAAATATTGCAAGTGCATTTTAATGATGTTAAAGCCTTCCGAATGGTCTGAAATTTTAAATATATAATTGTTGCAAAATTTTGTCGAGCCATTTCAAATTTTATGAAAATCGGATGTATAGTTTAATTACAGGGACAGTCAAAAGTGTTCCGTTACATTAGGGGGAATGGGAAAAAAATTATTGCAAGTGCATTTTAATAATGTTACAGACTATGCACTTATAAAGTGCAAAAAATAATACATTTAGTACAATATGGGGTGCAAAAAATAATTATAAACTAGTTATAGTACGAACGCACCTCATTTGCCACGTTTGACGAGCAATTTCCAACTTGTTTAAATATGTTACCACGTAACTCAACAATAAATACTTTTTTGTTACAATAATGTAAAGCAACATTTGTAATAATGCAAAACAACATTCTCTTTCCTGTTGCCATACCTTAAAAAGAAACTGAGCGAAAATTAATTTTTTTTATAATGATTCATTAATTTGGAACCTTTAAATTCATGGTTTTCACACTGGAATGCGACATCATATAAATAACGTAATTTTTAGGTGCTTTCGTAACTATATAAATACGTAGCACCTATAGTCGTTGTCTGATCCGTCCGTCTGTCTATTAGTCTGTCCGCATATAACAGCGCAAAAACTACTCAAACCGAATGGTTTGAAATTTAATATATATAATCGTTGCAGAATTTTGTCGAATCATTTCAATTTTTAAAAAAATCGAATCAAAGCTTAAAAATATATTAATAAAAGTTTTCTTCATTCTATTAAATCATATCATAGACAATTAATTCCATGATATCCCATGATAAGATAAGTAATGCTTCGTTGCCATGGTGATTATTCTATTAAATCCTATCGTACGTAATTAATTCAATGATATCCCATGATAGGTAATGATTGTTGGTTGCCATGGTGATTACGTTGTATTTAAGATGGAGTCGTTATTTCCATATAACTGAATTTAACATATATAATCGTAATAAATTTTCTAGTAATGCATTTTTACAAAAGAGTGCAACAGCTATTACACCAAGATCTGAATATTTATAAAACTAGTTATAGTACGAACGCACTTCATTTGCCACGTTTAACGTACAATTTCCTGATTGTTTTACTTATAATATATCAATGTTAAATTCGAAATATTTTGAAATGTAATTTTGAGTAATAAAAACGTGGTTTTTTTCAGCATTTTTATTTTTATGAATTTTTTTATTATGTCTTTTTAATTATTTCCGTAGAATGCGAATATCATCTACTGATATTTGATTTAGTATAAGCATATATATTTGTGCATATTTTACTTTAGTTAAGACTAGATCATAATTGCCACATAAATATGCTTAATTGAATGATAGCATTTTGAATAACAATGTGAGTACCAATGTGAGTTTGCGGGATGTAGCCTCTCTCTCTCTCTCTTTTTTTTTTTTTTTATTTGCTAAATTTGAATGTTTTATGCAGGACGGCTAATTTCATAAAATTTTTCATATATTTTTTCTAGTTTTCGTAGTATCGTCCCAGATCGTAACGCATACCACATAATTTCTTTTGGAATTATACAGCATGTGAAACAATTGTACGAGGACTTTAATTTGTGGGAATGGGATCAATATTTCAAGACATTCACATAAAAATATATGAGAAATAGATACCTTCATTTCTTTTAATCAATCTAGCTAACAATTTCTATGGAGAATTGTTATTTTCTAAAATACCATATTTTGAAGTTGGGCCTAAATAAAAATGTTTTAAGGCCATGTTTACTTATAATTGCCTGGAAATTAGCTCAAGATTGAGATTTATTTTTATTTTATTATTTATTTATTTATTTATTTATTTTGAGAGAGAATGAACAAGGCTGAAGAACATTCTATTTTTTTCATAAATGTTTATTAATTTTTAAGAATTGAATTACATTTTTTTTTCATAAAAATGAAGAATCTTGGATTTGAAAAACATGACCGATCTGCTTAGGTTCCAACTTATTCAAAACATGGTCTGAAATCAGAAATCCATTTCTTTCTGTTAGTTAATTCAGTCTTGGGTGTAGTAGATTGTGCTGCTATCTGTAAACTATTGGTAAATCATGTCAACTCTCTCAACCCTTTTGATACAGAACTGATTTAAAACACTATTTATTTTATTTTATATATTTTATTTATTTATTTTATTTTATTTTTTGTGGGTGGGGTTGGGGATTCATCAGATTTACACCAGGATCCAAATAAAATAAATTCCTTCTAGGGAGAAGGGTTACTGGTTGCTTTATCACCCTCACAAACAATTCAGCAGTTGGAAAACTCTCTTCTACAGGAGTGGAAGAGATTACCCTAATGCAAAGAAATGGAATTACGCTGTTTTGCTATTACGAGATAATTCACCTCGAATAATCTAATAGAAATTAAGATATTGAAAAATTCAAAGGTTCACTTAAATTTGTCTTTCTTTTTCTGCTCACATTTCGATTTATTCCTTTTATTTCAAAAGCTGAAAATTCCCAATTTGGTAAAATAAAAATCTGGCAACTCTGATGTCGATATTTTTATTATTTGCCCAAGAGGAAATATTTTTAAGGATATTATTCATATTAGATTCATATTGTACAATTGTTTATTATGCATTGTCTTATCATCATGTTGTTTATTTTAAGTAAATGTGACCGCATTCGCCAAAAAATAATCTATTTAGCTGATAAAAAATCTAGAAACTTGTATAAAAATAACTTTCACTTCTAGCGGATCAACAGACGATCTAGAAGAGTATTCCAAGCAACTTGACAGAATTCCCATATAAATTTCATTTTACGTCGTTAATATATCACCATGGCAACTGTCATGTTTTCTCATATCAAAAAACGCTATCGAGTGTCAACAAATATCCGAAAACCACAAAGGTAAATCCTTATTGAAGCCCACGAAATTTCTGACTTCGTTACACTATTTCTTCTCAACACAAAGCCCTACAAATATTTCAGACCTATTTTGACAACACCAAAAATATTTACCGCCAAAGTTTTCTGGGCTTTGTTGAGAGTTCATACATTTTGTTCCCTTCCCCCTCTATTCGTGAGTTTTCAGGGTGGCCGACTTTTAAAGCTGAATTTCTTCGACATCAAGCTAAACATCCAGAAGAAAAAATAGCTGCATGTTGAATTTTAAGATTTACGCTGATTTTAGTGATAGATCGTTATCTAGAATATGTACACTTTTTTTTTTGTTGTTTATTTTGTGGGTGCGCTGGGACTTGATATATGAACCATGGGTGAAAGAATTTAACAGTGTATAAGTCATGTATGTATACATGAAGCTTAAGTTTTATTCAACAACTCAGGAAATAAATATATCCTTAAAGATTAAATGGTCTTATGCTAAAGGCGCCCTAGTGTCTGAGAAAAAATGCCTCTGTTACTATTACTGTTACATAATTTTTGAATTGCATAGAAATTCCACAGTAATTCAAGTCATGTTTCAGCTTGTATAAAATTATAAAGTAAACACTGTAAATAGAGTATAAACTGAAAAAATAGATGTTATACAGTAATTTAACTATAAGCAAGAATTCTTTAAATAATAGTTGCTAATTTTTTGCTCTTATCCCATATAAGCTATGTAATTTGCAAATTTTTGAAGGTATTCTCATACCTTTATAACATTTTACATTAAAATAAATAAAATAAACAACTCAAAAAATACTCAAAAATACAGAAAACTCTAATTTATAGATTTGCGTACTCATGTTGTTCATAAAATACGTGCGATTTAGATAGATTAATTATTGTTATAATTATTGTATTGAATTGTTAAGAATTTAAAAACACATATATATAACGATATCAACTTTTTGGCAATTTCGGATCCCCCCTCCCTTACGATATCATACGTTATAATTCTCCGACCCCCTCCTCCCCCTAATGATATCGTTATCAGTATCTAATAACTCTTTTTATTTTTAGATTTTTTTTTCTGTTTATACGTTTGCAATGATTACAGATATACATTTGTTATTCTCATACTTTACTGATTTAAATGAAGAGAAGTTAAAGAATATCTCCATTATATGTAAAATAACTTACTATCAAGTAACACTTTAAATAAATACTTACTATTTAAAAGTATTTAATAATAGCTTTTTGTTACATAATGCATTCAACAATAATATTGTCTTCTTGCACTTGCCTCGTGCACGCGGGTCAATAGAACTTTTTATAAACAAAACAGGTGGACAACATTCTTCCCCATTTTTTACTGGCAAACGTAACAAGTATCATTTTGAACATCTGGTTTCTCTAATTACGAATTATATGCGAATACGGCAGAAGAATAGGAATGGTGAACGTTGGGATATTCCACATTTTTGAATGAAATGTTTTTATAATCACTTAATGGTTTTAATAATAATTCTGTTTTTTCATAAAAATAGATAAAAGGCTTAAAAAAAAGATAGCGGTCTGTTTTGATGTAAAAAAAACAATTACTAAAATAAGAAAATTTTGATTGGACCAAAAATTATAACTACCGTATATACTCGTGTATAAGTCGACCCCTCAATCCTTAAGCGAAATTTTGAAAAAAAAAATTGAATTTTCGTGTATAAGTCGAACCACATTTCTGGTAGTATGTTGAAAAATGATTTGTAATTGAGGATTAAAAAATAAATAAATAAATAAATAAAAAATTTTTTTTCATTAAAATAGTAAACTTTGTCTTTTACGTTTCTAACCAGACTTTTTTTTTTTTTTTTTAATTCATCGTTTTAAAACTGCATAATTATATAAAACCGAAGAAGCTTAAACTATTTTGAAACGTATTCACATCAATTTAATGATACTTAAAAACAAAAATTCTTTCAAAAATCTATTCAAGCCTTATTTACAAGTGTAAACAACTTCTAAGGCTGCTAAAATATAGCACTTATTTGAGGGCTTTTGGAAGAGATATCTAGAAGCATTCTTAAGTTGAACTAGTTTTAAAAAAGGGAATTAAAATGTTGAAAGGAATGCCCCTGCATTGAAGGGAATTCTGTCCCGAGAGAAAATGGATGCAGAACAATGACAGGGACATTATTGTTAAGCTTTTTTTGTCAATCATAGGGAAATGACCATTGTCCGCTTTTATCTCTCTATCCAAAGCAGACCCATGTGTGATTACTTAAAAGCGGATTATCTGTTTTTAACCATTTGGAAAAATGGTTATTGTCCTCGTCAGGGTAGGAAATCAAAAGCATATCTGAAGGTTTTAATTGGTTGAATCTGCAATTTATTCATTTTCTGATTGGTCTATACAGTAATATGTATTTCCCTTTACTTTCAACAAAAGTGGACAACAGAGTGTTGCCACTATGATAAAATAGTAATAAACACTACAAAAAAAAATAAATAATAATAACTCAGAAACAAATTGAGATACAGCTTTCAAACGAATTGCATTTAAAAGTACATTTTTTTCTCTATACGACGATATAAAAAGTAATATTGTGGGATGTTTAGAAGTTTAAGAATGAAATTTCATTTAAAATTGGCCGTCAGATTTCTTGGAAATCTGATGATGGAAAAGCCTTTTCCCGAACATTTAATGAAAGGCTTCGATAATACTTAAGTTTCAGGTGGATAATATGTACGAGTCGCAGGTGATTTCTGTCGCTTGCAACTTTTACGTGTAATAACACTATTAATGTTTAATTCATGGCGTACGTAATGTATGATCAACTCCGTGCTATTTTTTTATGTCTTAAATTTTAGTCTTTGAAAAAATCATTTTCCAAATGGTCGTTGTAATTTGTTAAATTGCATTTTTTTTTTTTTTTTTCTTTACTAACTTGTGTATAAGTCGGCCTCCCATTTTCAACTCCCAAATTTTGTCTAAAATTCTTCGACTTATACACGAGTATATACGGTATATTAAAAGACAAATCTCCCTCCCTGTAGAGATATCTTACGATATCAAATCCCAGACTCCCCCCCCCCCCCCCTAAAGCGGTAACGTTATATATGTAAAGCTCCCAATCCCTAATGGCCTAAAACATATTTTTTCTTATTCACAAATCTTATTCACAGATTCAGTTTTATACGAAAATGAAAATAAGATTGGTAGGCACTCTTCCATGATTTGGGGCCGAATATCGTTTCTACACTCTTTTATTTATCCCAACATAATTTTTGTATGTAAAGATGGAATTTTGTAATAGATTTTTAACACATTTTCTGATAGGCTATAATTATAAAAAATATGTTCACAGGTGTGTTTTCGATGACGATACAGCATTTTAATATTTTTAGAACTTAATTATAAATTAATGCATTCATTTTAAGGCATTTTTAAATTATCCCGCCACAGGTGTTAAATATCCAAATATAGTGTATGGTTACAATTGTATGCGAGTTACAAAAACAACGGATTCAGTTATGCGCCAAACCACGATCGCCAAAATAGGTCAACTGGCTGTGCAATTGCAACAACGAAATATTTTAAACACTAAAAAGTAGAAAGTATAAATAAAAGAAAATGAGTGTAATACATATATATTTAAGAAAAAACTCTTTAATCAATTTGTAGTTTTATGTTAAATTATGATTCTATGTTGAGAAACTATTGAGAATTATTTAGAAATCCTCAAAAGATAGTTTAAATAATGCTTTTGTCCTGTTGCCATACCTTAAAAAAAAAAAGAGAGCAAAACAAATATACATATGTTTTAAAAAGTAAATTCATTATCTTGCTCATCCTATCAAGCGTAAAAAAAAATGTATATTTTCTGTAATCGGGTACGGTGCAACGCCAAATTAACGTATTTTAATATAAGTATTTCTTTTTAAATAATGAATTGCAGTTATAGTAGCGAAGTAGTGATTCCTTTTGGTGTTAGTGTTGTTTATGACGGCCGATTATCTATACAAAGGGTATAGGCCCGAGGTGGGGGGGGGGGTGTCCTCTGTGGGAGGCCTTTCTAAAAGAATATACGCAAGGTTACCCAATGTTCGAAGGAATTCACGAAAACTCCGAACGATTAGGCCGACGGGTGTGAGAATACTTCTCACAGTGTTTAAATTTGGTTTAATTTTATTCCCTTTCAGCCTTTTTTTGCATCGATGTCTATTTAAACTCAATCTTTACGCCGCGATGTTGACGCTTTTATATCTCACTGTAAAGCAAGTTCATTTTTCACCGCCGATATTCATATCTGCGTTGGGAGCGGATCGGCAGCTTGCGCACGCGCACTCCGTTATTTTGGGAGCACATTTCTGGAGCTCTCGTATCGATGGAGACAGCTTGCATTATGATGACGTCATTGAAATTATGCTCCGCCCTCTTTTGACGTCGATCGCTGACAGGAGAATCGTTTTGTTTCGTTTTCCAATCAGTGAAACTTTTTTTAATTCTGCAGCTTGTAATTCGATTTTCATTAATTTCCCGTAAATGTTAATTTAGCTAATCAATTTAAATTCTGCCTTTTAATTACTTTTGTCAACCCCGTATTCGTCATTTAAATACTAAAACTCATCAATTTTAAATTCAGAATTTGGTTTGATGTTGTCTGAAAAAGATGTAGTCTTTTAACGTAGATTTAGCGGAGCGCCAGCCCGCTGGCCGGCCGTTCGAATACCGTGCCGTTTTTTTTTGGCCGAATGAGTTTGATATTTTATTTTCGTGGATGTGTTTTCTTTCTCAAAGTTTAATCCTTTAAAGTTGTGCTGCTCTCATTAAAAGGAATCCCATGGATTTATTCCATGTTGGCTGCTATTTTTCTTCTTAAAAGATTAGCTCTTCTATTTTAAAATGGTGACCAGAAGCAAGTATTTTCGTAACCTTCTACTGCTACTAACGACCGAAATAAAGAATATTATTTGTTTTCATCAAATTGCCTCTTCATTGTCTACATTTCAAGTAAGACGTTTCCAGTTTTATTATTTCTTTAACGATCAATAGTAATTTATTAAAAGAACTTCACAACGTGTACTTAAACCACTTAAACGATCACATTAATTACCGCCACATTTGGCGCCGTAGTACCTTTCGAATTGCAACGATGTTGCTTTGGGATATTGCAATTTTCAAATTACTAATTCTAGAAGATAATTTTTTTAGAACTTTTTGTTCTTTTTTTAGGAATTATGAGACTATTGGTTGAAATATTTTAATAGAAGTTACATTTTCATGAAACTTGTTCTAATTTTTGAAGAAAATTAAGATCGTTATTCAAGAAAGTCAAGTAAAATTTTTTTGAGGAATTGTTCTCATTAGTTCAAAAGAAAATGGTTTCTTTAATTCAAGGTTTATTGGATATAATTTATGAAAATATTGTAAAATATTTGATGTTCTCATTCTGAAAAATTCTTGAGTTATGCCATTTTTTTGTTAAATAGTTGCATTTTTTTTTTTTTTTTTTTTTTACAATATTCTAAAGAATTCATATTTAAATTTTACTATATTTTGTAGAATATAATATTATTCAAATCAAGAAATGAATTTATATAATTACAATATTGAAAATGAATTTTATGTTGGTACAAATAATAGCAATATTCTATTCTAAGAATAAAAGTCTGAGGCAGTTACATATTTTTTTTTAATTGATTGAAAATTGTGGAATTGAAACTAATTTTGAAGAATAATTGTTGAAATTGAAATATTTTTATAAATGAATTTATGTTCTCAAATAATTTCAATGAATTTGAAGTTTGGCAAAAATTGTTCTCAGGAACATGATATGATATTTTAGGAGGCATGGCTTTTGGGTTATTTTTTTATTTTCTACTTATTAATGGCACTTTAAATGAATTATAAATTTGAATTTCAATATATATATTTTTTAAAAAATGATTGAAATTTTATTGAAGTATTATTTTTAATTCTTGTTGCTGAGAAATTTTGTCTTCACCTGAAGTTATTCTCATCTCACCAATTACGCCTATTTTCTCCAACTGAAGTTTGGTATTCTTCAAATAATTTATAGTAGTAATTATCCTGTACGATTATTTTGAGGTATTGCCTGCTTCTCTGAGTAACAAAAATATAATATGAAAATTTATAAACAGTTATCCCCTTTGAAAAGTTCTTAGACTTGCTCCTTAAATGATTTGTGAAATATGCTGTATGTGTAGTTAGCATGTTGTCTTGTGGACTAGTCTGATTTCATCTCTAATATTTAAAGAAGTGTTTCTAATATTTAAAGAACTGTTCCTGTTTTTAAATTTACCTATTGATGTTGTTATAGAACTCTCAGCTAACAAATTGAAATTGTTCAAAATTTTCATTGCTTCAGTTCTCTTTGGCAAATTCAATTCTTTCACAAATTTATAAGTCTATGCATGACATATCCACATCGACATCATCATTCCTTATTCTCATGTTGCTTCATAAAAATAAAAAGAGCAACATTATTATTTTTTTCATTTAAAATGAAATGGGGCTTCTTCAATCCTGTGACAGTTCTACTTAAAAATTCCATTCACCATAAGAAAAATATTTTTTCCTTGCCAATAGTGAAGATTACTTTTATATATATATTAACTATCAAGTGATGTGCTTTTTGCCATATTTGATGATGACTGTTCCTGTATATGCTGCTAGAAAATTTTTTTAATTACCTGTAATGACATTCTTCAGACTTTTCTTCCATTCATTTGTTGCTTACCTGATGAAGGTGGTCAGTGGTTTTGTGTGACATCCATTTCTTCTGGTCTCTTCTCTGTTGTTGCACATGTTATCATGGAAGCTAAAAATTATAAAATTACCTACTTTTCAAAAGTTTCCTACATCTACAATAGTTTAATTTTTTGTGTGTATGTTTCGTATCCAGCCATAAGATACCCGGTGAAGATGTTTTTCATTTATAGGCAAATATCCATTTATGAAACCACTTCATTAGAGTTCTTCGGTTTGTGAAGCTACAAATAGTGTTTACTACTTTGTTCTCTTAAAAATAAATAAATAAATAATTTTCATTACTGATTATAATACTGTGTCAGTTAACGTTTCTCATGTGAGAGTAAATATCCTCATCAAGTGAAATTGTTGACTTGTCTGCTGCTAGAACTCAGTTACTCACACCATATCTTTATTCTAAGTCTTCTCAAAACAAGGAAGTTTAAATTTATATTACCTGAAAATTACTGATGTGTTTTACCTTCAGTAACATAATTTTATGCCGCATTTTCTCCAAATATTCTAGCACGTGCAATTAAAAGTATTCAGAGTTAATTTTTGCTTGTGTGTAGCAATTCATCCTCACATTGCAAAATTTTTGCTCATTCATAATCAAGTGTAAATTCTTAACCATATAAGAAGTTTGTGAATATTTGTTACAGTGTTTATGCAAGATCAAGTTATTTTGAAAAGTTCCCCATATTTATTTATTTCTTATGTGCATAGTGCCTTTTACTTTAATTTTATTTCATACCCAAAGCCCCTAAGTCTTTATTTTGCCATTTGCCTCATTACTTTACTATGTATATAAATAAAAAAAAAAAAAGAGAGAATGATTATATTCATTTTCAAGATTTTTTTGTTTTATGAAGAATTTAATAGTAAAAATGATCTTCATTTTGAAGTTTTCAATGTTTTATGAAGAAAGTGAAATTTATTAATGTCTTCTCTTCATACCTACAAATAATACGAGAAGATTACAGAAAAGCACAAGTCTAGATGGAAATTTTTACCAGCGCATTTATATATATATAGAATTTTTTTCTATAAATCATCTAGTAAAATTTTTTTTACAAAAAAAAGTGCTTCTTGACCTCAACTCCTGATTATGTCCTATCATACTACATTTCATCATAAGTGCACCATCGACTTCTCGTCCTTGTTAACTCTGCAAAAGTGATTCATGTATGCGTCGCAAGAGTTATGATTGCTCTGCAGTGATGAGTACGATGTCGTCAGTTAAGTGCTTCAAAGAGAATGCAATGCATTCTCACTTTCTACAAAGTGTCTCGTCATGTTAAAATGTTCTAATGTCATCATGCAAAGATCATCTATTTTGATGATTATTATGTGAATGTTCCAGTTTTTTTCGACAGCACTATACCAGTGTACCACCTCATGTTGTGTTACTAAACATTCAGTGACATCTATTTATCTCAAATAGCCTTGTTCCATATGGCTCTGGACTCAATAAACATTGTTTTGAATCCATAAACATTGCCTCTACCACCTGCAGTTACACAATGTTACTATATTCTTATTTATAATTAAAATTTTCTTTTACTTAAGATGTTAGGAGCCTTGTTAGGAGATCCAAGCCACCTAAAATTTTACGTAGGAGTTCATATATGTGTTTATTTTTGTTCATAGATATGCTGGTGGCTAGGGCATGATGGTCATCGGCGTGGTTGTGGACTTCAATATTTACATATATATATCTAATTTTGTGTTTGTTTACAGTGTTGCTGATGATTTCATCTTCGTCATTATCATCATTGTGAGCTTAACATTGAATTGTAATAATTTTATTTCTATATTATATTTTAAATGATTATTTTAAAATTATATTCCTGGTACATGGTATTTTAGTTTTATAAACTCATGATTTTGTCAATTTTTTCTCTTTCATTCTATATGGAAGTACTTAATTTTTTTTTTTTTGGTGATCACCAGTCTCTCACATTTTAAAGAAAAACCATGGTATATGTATATTTATCTAATCTTTTGAGTCTCATACATATATATTAAGAATTCTTATGACATATACATTGAAATTTTTATTTAGTAAAGTATAAAGTTCAAAGAAATTGTGTCTAAGATGGGATTTATGACACTTAATTATGACATGTCTTTTAATTGAAATAGCAACTTGTTTTTATGGGATACCTTGTTTGGGTGATTGAGTAGTGCACGACTCAATTACACAATTGGTATCACATACAATTGGTTGTCTGTTTTATTTTAAATGAAATACTAAAGTTTGATACACTAAAAGGATATCATTAAGTTTTATGAAAGTTTATTTATATATGGCCATTTCATTTCCTTTCATGTTAAGAGTAATAAAGAAAACTCTTTATTTTTTAGATATAATTCTAAAATTAAAAAGTCCTAGGCATGTTATAAAAGTCAAACTACAAAATGTTTCCTGACTTTTTTGTTGCTTTTGTATTTGCAACTTTTATCAGAAATTAATTCTGTTTTTATTTGGTACCAAGATAGCAAAATTTGTTATGACTAGTCAATGATCTCAATTTTGTTAACCCAGAATATGTTAACATTTTTAGGATAATTTTATGAGATCAAATAGAAGGTTTTGCCAATGTTACTGTATTTTTGGCATTTTTATTGTATACTTGATTTATTGTATACTTTTTGGATTATGAATGTACTTTATGCAATGTATATTCTTTTTCTCTCTCTTACTTTTGGTCACCAATATTTTTTTTCCAGCACCAATTTTTTTTCAACAGTTAAATCACCAATTTTTTTTTTCAACTGTTAAATCACCATTTTTTTTTCCAGCACCCTAACTTTAAATTTTATTGTTCGACTTTAATGATTTTTTTTCGCTTTGGCAGTTCAAAATTTTATCATCCCATTTTCTGTAAAAGGTTTTTGATCAATTTTGCCTTTTACATCTCCTGGTCTTACAAAATTTTCTCGGTGAAGGGAGGTAATGTGAGAATACTTCTCACAGTGTTTAAATTTGGTTTAATTTTATTCCCTTTCAGCCTTTTTTTGCATCGATGTCTATTTAAACTCAATCTTTACGCCTCGATGTTGACGCTTTTATATCTCACTGTAAAGCAAGTTCATTTTTCACCGCCGATATTCATATCTGCGTTGGGAGCGGATCGGCAGCTTGCGCACGCGCACTCCGTTATTTTGGGAGCACATTTCTGGAGCTCTCGTATCGATGGAGACAGCTTGCATTATGATGACGTCATTGAAATTATGCTCCGCCCTCTTTTGACGTCGATCGCTGACAGGAGAATCGTTTTGTTTCGTTTTCCAATCAGTGAAACTTTTTTTAATTCTGCAGCTTGTAATTCGATTTTCATTAATTTCCCGTAAATGTTAATTTAGCTAATCAATTTAAATTCTGCCTTTTAATTACTTTTGTCAACCCCGTATTCGTCATTTAAATACTAAAACTCATCAATTTTAAATTCAGAATTTGGTTTGATGTTGTCTGAAAAAGATGTAGTCTTTTAACGTAGATTTAGCGGAGCGCCAGCCCGCTGGCCGGCCGTTCGAATACCGTGCCGTTTTTTTTTGGCCGAATGAGTTTGATATTTTATTTTCGTGGATGTGTTTTCTTTCTCAAAGTTTAATCCTTTAAAGTTGTGCTGCTCTCATTAAAAGGAATCCCATGGATTTATTCCATGTTGGCTGCTATTTTTCTTCTTAAAAGATTAGCTCTTCTATTTTAAAATGGTGACCAGAAGCAAGTATTTTCGTAACCTTCTACTGCTACTAACGACCGAAATAAAGAATATTATTTGTTTTCATCAAATTGCCTCTTCATTGTCTACATTTCAAGTAAGACGTTTCCAGTTTTATTATTTCTTTAACGATCAATAGTAATTTATTAAAAGAACTTCACAACGTGTACTTAAACCACTTAAACGATCATATTAATTACCGCCACAACGGGCGGGATTGAATTCGAGTCTAGCCCCTCCCGTATATCAACTTTGAAAGCAGAACCTCTCAGCCACCAGTGGGGCAGTGACTAGTTTTGAAAAATAGCTTGTAGACGCTACTTTTTAAAATAAGCAGTTATAGTAATGGTTAATCACATTTTCAATAAAGTAGTGTAGTTGCATTAGAAATGTAAAAATATCAACGTTAAAAGCACCTATAATTTTAAATTTTAAGCTTACTGGATTCGGTAGGATATAGCATACCGTTATCTGTACTGAGGATGACGGAAATTTGCTCACATATATAGGAGAGATGGAGATTCAAGTTAAAGGTTTATTAACCAATAGGAAAACAGAGGATTGCAGGTAACAGCCAATAAGAAAATAGATAAGAAATGGAACCGAAGTAGTGAAAAATTGCTTAAAAAAAAAAAAAAGGTCCTTTTCTCAATCAACAAAACAAAAAGGAACAACAAAAGGGAAACCCTTTTTTACTTTATGTATTTTTTTTTTCTTTTTAAGCAATTTCTAACTATTTCGGTTCCATTTCCCATCTATTTTTCTATTGGCTGTTACGAGCATTAGATATTACGCGGAAATTCCTAACGGTTTTTATGGTCGTTTTATATATAAAAATTTAATTGTCTATAGACTATAGATTCCTTTTGGCTTTTTTTACTCTGAAAAAAAAAACAAAAAACAAAACTCTACCTTGCATATTTTATTATCTGACAAAGGGAGGACAGGGTAGTATGTCATTATTTTTATTGTAAATGAAGTTCTTATATGAATACGTTTACGATGATGGATAGCTCTATTACTATGGCTGATGAGAACGACTCCTCTATTTCGACTACCGATGATCTGCGTAACTTTTTCCCTCCTGAATTAAAACCTCTAACATCTGGACCGTACAGTTTGTACAGTATGGACCTATTCCTGGCGGCGAAATGCTGCATGATGACATCCTCTCTTATTTTCAAGAACTCAACGATTATTATACTAATTCGGGTGATATTCTTCGTAATAGCATCATCGAGTACCTCAAAGTCATGGGATGTTTTCAAGGCTTATACCGAGTGTCCAGATCTTGCAGTATTAAGTAAGATAAATGCTCTTCTTTTTTCTTTTGTGCAAGCTCAAAAAGCCCTTCATTCTATTGATGAAAATCTTAAGTTAGATTCTTCTAGAAATAATGCTAATGCTTCTCAAAATGCTAAACCTATCACAGTAAAAAATGTTAATTCTAATTCTATAGAAAACTCTAAACCTTCTAAACCTAACAAAAGTAAAAACGAAAAAGTAAAGCTCCTGATGAAAATGATGATTTCATTAAGAAATCAAGTAAAATTGCTAAACAAACCACGGGTACTAGCGCGGTTAAAACTAATAAATAAACTACTCCCGAAACTTCCGATAATGTTACAACTTCTAATAAATTTTCTCCTATCGCTAGTGAAGATGAAATGGATCTTTCACAAAAAACCTCCAACCCTACTGCTTCAAAGCTAAAAGAACCCAAACCTGACCAATTAATCTTAAACTTACTACTAACTGGAGAGATATAGTCCGCAAAATAAATGAACTGGTTGGCAGCGAAGTCAACAAAAAGGTTATCAATGATGAAATAATCCGTTTCTTCCCTAATTCTATTATTGACTACGGAATCATTCAAAAATATTTTGAAACTTCCAAACTGGAATTTTTCGCATTAACACATAAATCGGAACGTCCGCGTAAAGTTATTCTTAAAGGAATCTCTAAAGATATTCCCTTGGATGAAGTAAAAAATGAACTTGTAAAATTAGGCCTCTCAGTACATTCTGTTGGCCAATTAAGAAACTTTAGAACTAAACTCCCCCCTTCCTATCTTTCTTATTAATCCCTTTCCTTCTCAAAATTTCGCCACCATCTTTGATAGTAAATACTTTCTCGGATTTCTTATAACGGTTGGAACATACCGTTTTAAAGTATTAAAACAATGCTACAACTGTTAAAGTTTAACCATTCATCTGCCACGTGCCGATTTAATTCTGTCTGTCTTAATAAGAGTGCAGGCCCTCATAAAACCCCAGACTGGAAAGTTACGGACCGCAAAGATATAAAATGCGCAAATTGTTCTTCAAATTAAACATTAAATCTTAAACTATCCCTACGATAATAAAAAAAACCCTTCCACCAACCCCAAAACTCCTAAAATTACTTCTGATACTACCTACGCCTCGGCCTCTGTAGTGGAAGTAGTAGATTCTTCCAAATCTAGAAGCAACCTTATCAAAAACACTAATTCTACAACTATTACCGAGAATGATTCCTCCCCTCCAATGTCTAGTACCCCTGGTTTCGGAAAGATTAGCTTTTTTGACCATTTCAATAATGACTCTGATATCGACACTTTTATCTTAAAACTTGACACTATCCATAATCTACTAGAAAAAATAATTCCTTAATTGCTAAACTCGACCTTCCTGCTACTGAAGTACTAAATCTACCTGGTATCTCGAAATTGAGCGAGAACCAGGAATCTAATATTTAATATTCTTTTATTTTTATACTTAGTTCTAATACTTCTCTTCCCTAAATTTCATTTTCTTTTCATTATGATAAATATTCTGTGTAAAATTATGTCTTTTTTTCATTTTTTTTCTCTTTTTAGGTGCGTTCGTAATTATATAAATGCGTAGCACCTACAATCGTCGTTCGGTCTAAGACTCCTATAATAGTCTGTCTGTCCGTCCGTCCGCATATAACAGAGCAAAAACTACCCAACCGAATGGTCTGAAATTTTAAATATATAATTTTTGCAAAATTTTGTCAAGTTATTTCAAATTTTAGGAAAATAGGATGTATAGTTTAATTACAGGGATAGCCAAAATTTTTCCGTTACATTACGGCCAATGGGAAAAAATTATTTCAAGTGCAT
Source organism: Maratus speciosus (assembly GCA_963932465.1). Classification (NCBI taxonomy): domain Eukaryota; kingdom Metazoa; phylum Arthropoda; class Arachnida; order Araneae; family Salticidae; genus Maratus; species Maratus speciosus. The sequence goes on from OZ010793.1 coordinate 208,573,547, forward strand.
TTTAATGGTGTTAAAGCCTTTCGAACAGGATGAAATTGATATGCACTTATGAAGTGCACTAAAATGTACATTCAGTACAATATACGTTACAAAAAAGATTTATAAAACTAATTATAGTATGAACGCACCACATTTCCCACGTTTGACGTGCAATTTCCAACTTGTTTCCTCCTAAAATAACTTCTTAAAGCAGCTGTAATTTGATTGGCTCCCCCTTATTTTAACATACAGGAACAGCCACTTTTCATTACCATTACTCCCCTCTGGTTCGCAGAGCACTGGATGGATCTTAAATTTCATTGGCCGCTCTTTCTCTCCTGATTGGATGAGAGAAATTGCAGGTCGGATCTTTTTAAACTTTTTTTGCTTTTCGTGCATTTTTACTCATTTTTTTCTTATTTTAACTACTTTTCTTGCTTATTTTTTACTTATTATATTGTTATTTTAATTATTTTTCATATTTTTATTACTGTATGGCCCTCAGGGGTGCCTTTTGGTTTATAATGTTTTTCTTCTTGGGACTTTGCGTTTGCGCTGCCAAGTCTGGACATTCTAGGTAATTTGTCATCTATGTTTTACTTTCTACACGGACATTTCTACTACTGGAGGTAAAAGAATGTATTTTCCTAGGTACTCTATAAGTTTTCTCGTCCAAGTAGTACAAGTCTTAGCATTAAAAAAATTCTTTTTTCTTTAAATTTTTCTTTTCTTTTTTTCTCTATTACATTGTTAAACTTTAAGTACTTCTATGTTCTTAACTTAACTGTTATATTTTTTCGTAACTCTTTTTAGCTAAATTTCTCATTGTAGCTACCAGCCGCGTTTAAACAAAAAAAAAAAAAAATAAATTAAGGCTCCCTAATGCCCTTGCAACACGAATCACCTCTATACTGGATGTTAAGTTGCCACGCAACTAGGAAGTCCATCTACCAGATTACATTGTTCCATCCTTTGCACTGAGGACTGTATACTATATGCTACAGAAACCGGTATGCTTAAAATTAAAAATTATTGATGCTTTTAACTTTGATATTTTTACATTTCTATTATATTGCACCAAGCTCCATCTTAATAATTAGTATAGTTGTAATTCGTTACTAAACAAAAGTAGTTTTTCGATCGCTGCTCATAAGTCATAATCCAAGCGACAGAATAGTGAACGTAGGAAGAATAAAACGATGGCACACGAATTTTTAAACAGTAAACAACTTACCAGGATGGCCATGACAACATGTATAAACAATTTCTATTGATATTAAAAAAGTCTCCTTTTTATTTGTTTCACCTTTGTATCAAATCGTGAAACATCGGGAAACATTTTTTCCAGCTATTCCATGAAATCAAATTATTTCGATGACTTTGAAGTTGTAATTCAATTTTTGATTCTGTAACCCACACGACTTCAAATCTTCTTAACCTTGATTTTATCGGAATGACCTTTTAGAAACTTCACACAAAATGTAATCTCCTTTTCTTAAGTATCAATCAAGTGTCATTACAGAGTATTAAAGTTGACCCACAGGTGCTTTTCGTATCCTAACTTAAGTGATTAACAGCGTATTTTCTCTTGAGATAGTGATTTTAGCTAAAATTTCACGCCTAAACGGAGAATGAGAGAAAAGTCTTACACCTTTCGTGCCTTATGGTTAAAAGCAGCAGATTAATTTACCAAAGAAAAAAGAGGATGCAAGATTGATTTCTTTTTTATTTTGCTTGTTTAGCCGATTTCATTATGTGCCACAGTGATTATCTATTCTAATAAAATGAAGATGTTTGTAGTTTGTGTGTGTGTGTGCATCTGTCCTGATAGCTAGGAAAATCTTCTGCGCTTAGAGGAGGCTTGAAAAATTGGGTGAATATCAGGTTCGGAATAGCCCGCCGGCCGGCGCATCAGCCCGAGGGCCGGTACTAAATTGTACTAAATTTAGATAATTCGTTTAGGGAATAATAACCGATCAATAGAGAGACAGCAGAAGAGAGGTATTTTTTATCTAATCAAAAACAACTCGTTGTAAATGATCCCGCCAAGCCACAAACCTAAAACGTCAGTCATAAAAAGAAGTGATATCACATAAAAAGAAGCGATATAGAAGTGCATACTCCGAGTGCTGACTAAAAATCTATCACTACTGATAATGTTTCCAAAGGACTCGGAGTGAAGTACAGTATGTGAAAACTGCTTAGCGACCTGCAGGCTGCATGTTTGTTCTTCCTGCACTTACATATGACTATTTGTTTAACAATTTTCTTCTTGTATTACCGATCACATTAAACTGTGAAAAGTTTAAGCTTTTGATGTTTACATTCTTATTCTTATTTAACATCATAGGATCGATTTGTTGATTTTATTTACCATTATTTGAACGAGAAAGACCACTTTTATAAGGAGGATTTTCTAAGTAAACATGTAATAAACATTTTGAGTTTGTAAAATAATAATAAAAAATAATGATCATATGAATATTACTAACAATGCACCTATTAACAGACGTAAACTAAACTAAGATATATTACAGTAAAGCCTGCGCAAACAGAATTGCAGGGGAAGTATCTGTATTATATAATATTCCTTATGCTGGGAACACGACATTTTACATTTAAGATATAATTCTGCCACAAACAAAATTAATTTTACCAGTTTTCCCTTTAATTTTGAAACGGTATATTATTAAACGTATTTGTGGAGCAAACATGCAAACCATGCTTTCTCCTTTAGATACAAATTTTCAAAAAACACAAAAAACTGATAAATAAGAAAATAACTTAAATGTAATTCTCATTTTTATTGTGTATTTTTATTACTGTTTATTAGAAAGAATTGCAAGCATGCCTAAGATATTAAACATAAAACAAATTAATAAAATTCATTTAATATTTGGAGAAATCACGTTTTGGCCGAATTCAGAGGAGGAAACATGTTTTGATTGTTTGACAAGTGGATAAAACGCTTTTTGAATGAAATAAGTTCTAACTCACAAATAATACAATAGCATTATTTTATTTGAATAAATACCGAATTTCAGTTGATTATTGTTAAAATAAAATGACAGATTATGGTACATAGTAGTATTCATTAAATATTTACTAAATAAATACTCGTTTGCCAGAAATCCACTTCAAATTTTAAAACCAATATCTTCATCTAGACAGTTATATACATCCCCCTCTTCTTTATTGCATGCTTATCAATCATGGATAATGTGGTTGTATAATTTGAATATATCATCAGGTTGATTTTGCCACTGTTCACTATACATTACCTTCAAAAGTTTTTTAACATCTTTGTTCTTTTCAACTGGTATGGCGTGGCTAAGAGGAAGATATTCTAAAACAACCCTTTCAACAAGGCAACAGTAACTCCCTTTTTAAGAAGATTTACATCATATTCTTCATTTAGATCTTGAAATCTATAATTCTGGAAGCCTTTAACTTTAACAGTTCTCTTATTTTTTTCTAAAACAATCCGTTTCAATTGTGATATGTATGGTAGGTTTCGAAAGTACACATTAAGTGACAACTGTGATTGGCAGGCTGGAGAAATCACTGCTTGATTGAATGCAGGCTTTGGAGGAAACACTCTTTGATTGAAGCGTCAAGTTTTAAAATTGATTTATAATCGGAGAAAATTTTTTTTAGTAAAAATACCATTTATTTCTGTGCAATTTAACACAGAGTTCATAAAAATAACAATAACTCATTTTTTATTTTTTTGTGAGAAAACACGGTTTGAATGTTTGCTCCACATTTATGTAATTAAAAATTATGTTTAAAATATTGAAAAGTATAATTGTAATAATGGATGATTACCACAATTGCATACCATTTCCTGCGTGTCTTACAAATTTTTCTGATTTATTACAGATCTTCCTCCTACAAATATTTATATGAGTGATATAATGAGAATTTAAAATTAATTCTTTCGACTTTCACAATTTTTCGAAATTGATATAGGTACTGCATATATTAAACATACGACTGCAGGTCGCCAAACAGTTTTCACATACTGTACCTCACTCCAAGCCCTTTGGAAACATTATGAGTAGTGATAGATTTTTACACGGCATTCGGAGTATGCACTTCTTTATCGCTTCTTTTTATGTGATATCACTTCTTTTTATGACTGACATTTTAGGTTTGTGGCTTGGCGGGATCAGTTACAACGAGTTCTTTTTGATTAGATATCACTTCTTTTTGTAAGGTATTTCATTTGCATTATACATGTTCCATTTTTATTCAGAAAAGATAAAATTAACGAAAGATGATAGAAGTAAAAAAAATAATTTAATAGTGGTGCTATAAACTTTTCAAAAGTGTAATACATCTAGTAAGACATAATGTTGGACTTTTTAAAAATAATTCAAAACCATTTTATCGATCCTTACAAATCTCAGAAGAAATCATTTATTTTTTAGAAATGATAAAATGTGTCAAACTAACCAGCAATATTTTTTGCTGTTGTTCTATAAGCTATATGGTGAATCATTAATTAACTCAGCAAGGATTTTATCCTAATAACTTTAAAACTGCCTTTACATTTTCCAAATTCCCATCATTTTACACAAAATATGTAAAGACTTAAAAACAGACTGAATAATGAGCATTTGTTTTACCACCGGGCGTGCTTGAAGTAATTATGAATTTAGTTTTTTTTATTTCAGGAAATCCAACGTCCCTCCAATAAGCGCGGCAGAAACTCAGATTATCTGATTAAGCTTTTATTTTTCTTTTTAAATGTAAAATAAGCTCTAACACTTGTGGGATTTTCTGAATTTTCAATGCATGTACTTTCTAAATTCCTAATTGTTTTTTACGTGACTAACAGGACATAATAAGTCGTATGCTTTCCAAATATTTTCTCATACATTTCGCATAATTCACACGATAAATTATAATTCATTTCAATAAAAGTTCAGAATTCGATATTTTATCTTTATGAAATGATTTTCTCTAATTTCAGTCATATTTGTACATTTTTAAGTAGCTCTATAATCTGATTAAAAATTAACAAAAAGCTATTTATGGCATGTTGACAGCACTTTTAATTACCAAGTCCAAAATAACAGAGTCGACTACTTTAATAAATCCCCTTATTAACCTTTTTAAATGAGAAGAAAAACGAAAAATTCTAACAAATCTGCCAAAAATTTATTTGATGTAGAAGGGTTGTAAAAAAGGGGAAAAAATGTAATAAAAAACAAGACTGACTGTATTATTTTTTTTAAATTGTTTAAATCGAATAAATTGCAGAGTTCGGAATGTTGAAAAAAATATTTCAGTATATGTGCGTTTTAGTATAAAAGCAATACAGAAGAGAACATTTTAACGCTTATTTCAATATGATAAACAGTAATCCTAAAGTTCTGTCGAATTGTTTTCATGACTATAAGTACTCTGTGATTCACGAAAGTGCTTACATTATTTTTCTGAGCATGTTCTGGGGTTTCTCCGTAGTCGGTGTTTACCTAGAATCTTTCCATAATCGTGGTCCACTGGCACGTTTCTATAATCTAGTTTCTCCTTAAATATCAGCAGAACATTCCGCGATTATTATTGTGCGCAGTACCTTCGTCAAAAATTATTCCGATTTCGTGCAAAATAAAATTTCATTTAATTGTTATCTAACTTTTGTGTGCAAAAATACCCATTTTATTATAATTTTAAAAGGGTGCGTGCTGAAATCTAGAAGCATCTTTAATGGAGGGGATAATAGAATTATCTTCCATAAAGTAGAAACTTGGATCGTTGAGTTTTTAGATGAACAAATTGAATTCATATTCAACTTTCAAATAACATGAAAAATTTTCTACAGATTGATATAGTACAAATTCATTAAAATACATGCCCCTCAGAAAATATCCATCGGTTGTAATGTAATCAGGATCTTTTAAGTGACCTTGTAAACGAACCGTAAATGCTTCAATGCCGCCTTACAATAGAGACCGTAACTGGGTCGAATGCCATAACATCTACCCTATTAAAATCCGTGTAACCTCAAAAACTCTGAAACCACAGGGCGCAGGGCTACGAAATTTGGCACACAGGTTTCGTATAGGGGGCTCATGAACAATCGGGTCCAAAAATTCGAAAATTTTGAAAATATTTTTTTTAATGTTTTTGACGAATTTTTGCCTTTTTTATGTTCAACCCGTAACCGCACGAGTTCTAACCAGTTCTAAATGTTTACTGCAATGTGCGATATACATATTACGTACGCCACGCTGCAACGGGTATTACGATAATTATTTTAGCTCACATGCAAATATAAGTGGAGATATACATATTACGTACGCCACACTGCAATGTAGGAATCAGTTATTTTAATCTGGTATAAATCAAAAACTAATAAATATTTTTACATGAAACTTTCCAAGGTTTGAAATACTCAAAAAAGCCATTCAAATGCCGCAAACCGCGTAAAAATCCGATAATGACGCACTGCTGTAGCCCTGTCAACAGATTTTGGTCTGAACAAGAATTTAAAAAGTACAAAAAACGGCACTTTTAAAATCGCATTTATTAAAAACTTATTCGCCGGATTCCACTTTACTTTTGTTTTCTGAGTCACGTGGCACGCCCCATTCCAAAGAAAAAAAACATTTTTTTCTATCATAAATAGAACTTGAGCTATAGGTGTCGAAATCCCGTTTTGGTCAGTCCGAAAAATATAAAGTAGACAGAGTACTAAAAAAATTTTGCAAAATCGTTTGGCATCAATTGGCGGAAATTCCTTTCATTTACTGTTCATTGCACTGTTTTTTTTTTTTTTTTTTTTTTTTTTTTTTTTTTTTTTTTTTTTTTTTTTTTGCTTGGCGAGAAACTCTGTCGAGTTTCTATGATTACGCCGAGTTACAAGGGAATTTTTTCATCACCCTCCTTGGCAAGTTTGTAAGATTTCATGGGTTGCGTTACATGTGTTTTAAAAGAAATTCCCCCATTGTTCCTCATATAGATTTACCGATTTCAGATATTTTATATTCTTTGGTGTTATTTTTACTACTCATGTTAAGAATATGTATTTTATAGCTTTTATCGCTAATATGGTATTCCTCCAGAACTAAGATAATCTGAAGAAATTTTATAAAGAAACAATGATCAATTTCACACTATTACGTCATTAGTGCAATTACTGTGAAATTGCATGCTTCCATTAGAAGCTCCATGAATCAATAATTTTATTTTCGTGCAGGTGACCACGAGCTATAATAAAGTAGAATTTTCTGGAATAAAATATTTCATTAAATTTTTTAAGCACTCTCATCGAAATCTAAATTTGCTTCATTTTAATGTATCGGAAATTTTGATTTTTTGCAAAAATTTTGTTGAATTGCTGCTAAATTATTAACGCTTTTACGAAAGAAATTAAAAATATGTCGCAAGCAAGGAAAACATCGACAGACATCGAAAACGCAACTTTAAAAGCTGTTCGTCATCTTGCTCAAACTGGAGGTTCTTTTTCTTTAGCTGATATTCTGCTATGCTTGTCGTCCAAGCAACTCCTGAATATGGCGGATTCGGAAACCATCGTCCAGTTGAACCTTAATAAAGATGTTGACAAAGGACTTCTGAAGAAGTTGACTAATGGAAAGTATAAAGTCAATGAAACTGCAAGGCGCAGGAAATTGCGTCGTACAAACTCAAAAGAAGGGCGTGTTAGGCTTTTACCCCTTAAACGTAGGTCCAGATCAAAGAAGCGCTCTGGAAGTAGCAGACGTCGGCGTTCCAGCAGTGCCAGAACACGCAAACGTTCGAGCAGCGGAAGAAGACGCAAGCGTTCGAGCAGTGGAAGAAGGCGCAAGCGTTCGAGCAGTGGCAGAAGACGCAAGCGTTCCAGCAGCGGAAGAAGACGCAAGCGTTCCACTTCCCGGCGACGACGATCAAAACGACTTGCAAAAACTCCTGAAGAACAGGAATAACTTCTTCAAGATGGCTCCTCCAAAATTTGCAGAAGCTTATTTGTCATAAATTATGTATGATTAATTTGTATAAAAGTTAGATCAGCAAGATCAACGTCATAAAGTAATAAAAGTAAAGGAATTTATCTTGCCTGTTTTTTAAAAAAAACTATTACTGTAATAAGTTATTATCTTATATTACTTAGCATTTAATCTTTTAAATGCGCTGGAATTTTAGCATTTTCTGTATTAAAAATGATAATAGTTGAAAGTCATTTAGGTACAATTCTTTTTAAATTGCAAAGCATTTTATTTTCTAAAATTACTAATAAAAGTGTTTTTAAGCGTTATTTAATTTTTAAATTTTTTGATTTGCTATAATAAATCATTATTTTTGTTTTAAACCTATTTCGAAAAATTTCCAACAATACTAAAGTTTAATTTTAAATTTTAACTATTCTATTTTCCGTTAAATGATAAGCAATTGAGCTACCATGAAAGAATTTTTTAAATCGTCTTTGTAGTTTCGGAGCCTAGTAGTTAGAGAAAAACAAATATTTCACCCTTTTTTACAGCATTAATATAACTTTAATCAACATAAAAATTTAAATATCGTTAAACGATAAGTTGGAAAGGTACTTCCCATACAACACAAACACGTCCTGAGGACATACGAAAGACGTCCTATGCAGTATATTGCCTCGTACGTCGGACGTCCTACAATATCCCATCGTTATCCGGCGGACGTCCGCGGGGGAGCAGAAAGAGACACCTAATCACGTCCTTCGGACGTCATTTTCAGCCATTCATAGGATGACAGTAGGAGGCTCATAGGACCAGATAAAACAAATAGAATTTGCATCCTCTGCTCGTCCGGCATGCGGCATTCATAGGATGCTCTTCGGATCAGTAGCGGACGCTTTATATAGAAAAATAAAATAAATAGGAAGGGAGGGCAATTGCCCCACCCTGTTTTTCCTAGATGAGGCTTCAGATTTCTATTAATCTTATCTTAAACTGAGCGACGGCGCACACTGAAAGATTTCTATTAAAAAATAGTGGTAGCCTGGACAATTGTTGTCCAGGTTACCACTATTTTTTAATAGAAATGTCAGTGTAAAATAAAATTAATAAAAATCAGAAGCATCATTTAGAAAGGACAGGTGGGGCAATTGCAACCCCCTTTCATTTTTTGATTTTTAAAATCTTATATTTATATTATTGAAAAATATATTTTAATAGATTTCTTTTTGTATGATTATTTTCCTGTTGTTTTTTGCAAATATAGGAATCTTTCAATATAAATAAATTATACTAAAAATATTTAAAAATAAGCATGAAAAATGAATACGAAGAAAATATTAGTTCATTTCAAGAGAAAAATTATTTATTATTTCTGTTATCAACATCTCTTTTTTTCAACTAATAAGTAGCATACGATGAATGGGGTATCATTGGATAGGATTCTTCGCCCATATCTAATATAACAAACTGAATTTTCTTTATACTTTTAGATTAATATAATCATACACATTTTTTCCGATTTCAACACCCCTTTTTTCAGGTAAATACACAAAGTTGAGTTGGATTTTATACGAAAAGCTTTTGACATAGCTCCTATTAGTACAATTTGTTTGGTTTTAAAAAAAAAATTGCAAATATAAATTTAGGAAAAATGCACTTAATTTACAGTAAAGATTACAGTGCGAAAGCCTTGCAAGGGTCTATTGGTCTAGACTTAATATACTTTTCTAACAAATGAATTTTACTCCTAAGCAAAATCTGCATTAAAATTAGTGATGAAAAAGTAACCGAATTGAAATTTTTGAAAAAGTAACAAATTTTATCAGTAATAGCTGAATGCATAAAAAATTCCTCATTTTCTTAGAACAGTTTAAAAAATTGTTAAATATTGTTATCGGTATTCAATTCAGACCTCTCGGGGAGGGATTTCTGTGGCTCCAGGCAGGGGAGGGGGGTGTATTTTAGAGATCTGGGGGGTCAAATTGCACTTTCGTTCATTAAAAGGGATAAATCTCGAACCTTCTATATGGGGAAGAGGAGGATTCCCTCCTGGGCCACCCTCTGAATTCAACACCAATTGTTATATATGTATTAAATAAATTTAATCTCATTCTTTTGATATTCCTCATACTTTTCTACAGTCATTTAAATTCATAAATACATCAAATTTGCAGTTTTTTTAAATTTAATATAGGTAAAAATAAGTTAAATAGCAATTTTAATATTTCTAAAAAAATAAATAAATAAGAGGGTAAAATCTTTGTTTTTTAACACTGTCAAAATTTTTATTTTAATCAGATTTTTGAGATACAACAGGGGAAAGGCTACCATCGAAAACATCGGTTACAACTTAATACAGACCCTACTTAAAAGAAATAAAATTTCGTATTAAAATAATGTCTGCAAACTTCATGTGTGTATGTGTATTTAGACAACCACAATTTAAGACATGTCTCATTTGAGAGAATTGAAAAATGTAGTAAACTTGTTTAAAAATTTCATGTATTTAGTTTCAAAATTGAAATTGTGAATGTGCAAGAAGTTTTCATTTAAAATGAAAAATTTGAGTATGCACTAAATGACATTTTAACAAAAAAATTCTCAGAATTTTTATCGATTCTTCTGCAGCATCAATTTTCTCATACTCTTTTTTTTTTTTTTCATGATTTATAAAAACAGATAAAGAACATTACCTACTCCATGGCGAAGAAATAATGAAAACTCAGAATGAAAATACTTCATTTTCAAGTAACAAATATGTTTTGTATTTGTTATATATTTTTTCTGAACTAATTACATTTCTTTAAATTAAAATTCAAGAGAAATACATTACATTTTTTAAAAGTATGTAAGCATTTAGCTCAATATTTACTGTTAATAATATATTAATAACTTCTGTTAATAATCAATTATATATATTACATTTACTTTAAACAAACCAAAAATTTTTAGTATTTAATTTTTAGGATAAATCAAAAGAAAATAATGATAACATTTTATGATGTCAGATTTTAAATATGAAAGCAATTAAATAGGCATTCTTTTCAAGTGCAATAAAAACTTCTATTTTTAGGTAGGGTAGAATTAGGTATATTTTCTCTTCCCTTTAGCTTGAAGTAAAAACACACAAGATCATAAAAGTTTCATAATATTTATACCATTAGATTCTATTATATCTAAAACTTCTTACCTGATAACTTGTTCTGTCAAATTTTGGTTTTAATGAAATAATCAATAGTACATTCAATCTAGTTGTTCTATGTCTGAGATCCATTGAATTCCTTATTATTTTTTATAGTAAATAAATGAAAAGCTTGCCATTAAACACATAAAAAATATATTAAATTCACTTCACATCATGATATTCTTTACAAAATACTTAATAAACTCCTGTAACTAAATCTATTTACATCTTCTATTCCAGTATGGATGTAATATTTTAAAATAATTATACAATTATTTTACTCGCTGCTTTAGAATGCATGAATTTCAAGTTTTAAACAATGCAATTGCTGAAGTATATACGTTTTAAATCACTGTTAAGAAAGAAAAAATACTGTAAAATAACAACACCAACAAATACATTTAAAGTACTTTAATATACATTTATAGACTTTTTTTTACATAACATTTACGTTCTTATACATGTTGTAACTATGCCTTTAATACTATTTCAATGTGTGCCCTTGATATAAGTTTCTTTCTCAACAGCATCTGAAACAAATAATTTTCAAAACATAAAAATTCAGAGTAAAATATCATTATGGCTAGAGGAGTTAAACAAAATTTTGTGTAAAAGAAAATAAGAGAATTTTTAATTTCTAACTTGGTATTGGTACTACTTTTATGTTAGTATATCAGGTGATAAATTGACAAAAATTCCTTTTATAGCCCTACTTTGTGTTGAATTCATTAAATATAAACCCTTCACTTATTTCATTTAAAATACATAATTTTCATTAAATTACATACATGCCTTTTACTAATATCAGTTAAAATACAGAAAAAATAAAAAAATTCTCACACTGTCTTTTTAAAGAAGTTTTATAAAAACAAAAATTTATAAAGAAGACCACAAAGCAAAATATTTAATTTCATGATCAAAGTATTATTTCTAATTTCCATAGCAAAAAATAAAAGCTGTCACTGACGAGAAAAAAAATTGCGGTTGGCAGGATTTGCACCTGGCAAACATAAAAGTTCCCAATCTTTTTACTTAAATAAAAAAAAAAAATAAATGTATGCATAAAAAATTACTTGAGAATTAACATATGTAAGAAAATTTGAATTGCTTTGCCATATTTAAGGTTATTCACATAATCAAATTTATTATGCTTCATTAAGGCTCCCAGTTAACGTGCATCTTCTATTTCCCCCTTGATTGGAACTTTTATCTTAAACAGTTTATTTGTAAGTTACGTCATCAAGATCATAATTAAAATTAATTTAAAAAATATAAAATATTAAAAGCTTTTTTAATCTAAACAAAGTGATTTTCACTTTACATGAATGTAAAAAAGAAGAAAAAGCCAACTTTTAAAAGTTTAGCCTTTCAGTCTCAGAATTTTGAGAGTAACTTTTCCAATTTAATTTAACACCAATGTTTGCAGTATATCATGTCTCTGTTCAAATTATTTTTCAGTTGCATTTGACTATTTTCCAAAACTAGTTAAAAAAAAAAAAAAAAAAAAAAAAAAGAGTTTTAATCAATAATCCCTGCAGTTTAAAAACAAATTTGGATTGTGTTATAGATCCCATCTACATAGTATTGTTTGTGAAGCATATAAAGGATGCAATTTTAAAGGAACAAATTATTGTGGTTCTGGCATTATTATAAATGTTATTTTTAAATCTTTCATTCTACAAAAATTGGTAATTTTTATAAAAAATTAGCAAATTACCCCCTCCCCCTCCCCGTGGCTTACAAAAGACGCTTTTGTATGATGTCAGTATTAACATTTCGATTAGAAACTGACCAAACAACATTTGCCCTGTTTCATTCTTTCTTAAATATAAATCATAGATTTTGGTCTCAGAAATTTTTTATAAAGTTACTTTCACTTTCTAAACCGGTTCTGAAAATGAAAGTGTCATTCTAAAAAAATATCTGCAACTCAAATTGAAAAAGTAAAAAAGGTGCGATGTAGAGATGGAAACTCGGCTATCCAATACAAAAAAAATTATATTAAAATGTCGAAATGCAAACGAGATATTAGAAAAATCCCTCCCCAAATGATTCACATTAGCTCTTGAGTGCCTTCGCTGGCAGGGACAGGAGCCTTAAGGTTCCCAGTTGGCATACATTTTCTATCACTTCGCCCCTTCCCCCTTGATTGGAACTTTTATCTTAAACAGTTTATTTGTAAGTTGCGTCGTCATGATCATAATTAAAATTAATTAAAAAAAATATAAAATAAAAACTTTTTAAATTTCTCAAAAAACAAAATGATTTTCACTTTATATGAATGTTTTCTAAAAAAAGAAGAAAAAGCCAGCTTTTAAAAGTTTAGCGTTTCAGTCTCAGAATTTCGAGAGTAGCTTTTCCAACTTAATTTAATACCAATTTTTGTAATATATCATGTCTCTGTTGAAATTATTTTTCAGTTGCATTTGACTAATTTCCAGGAGAACTAGTTAAAAAAAAATAATAATACAAAGAGTTCAATCAATATCCCTGCAGTTCAAAGACAAATTTGGATTGTGTTATAGATCCCTCATCTACATAATATTGTTTTTTAAGTATATAAATGATGCAATTTTAAAGGAACAAATTATTGTGGTTTTGGCATTATTATAAATGTTATTTTTAAATCTTTCATTCTATAAAAATTAGCAAATTACCCCTTCCCCCCCCCCCCTCTTTCAAAAGAAGCTTTAGTATGATTTCAGTATTTAACATTTTGGTTGGAAACTGACTTCAAACAACATTTGCTGTGTTTCATTTTTTCTTATATATCATAGAAAATGTTACCCCCACATATAATATTAAAACACTTAGCTGTGAGATATCAAAATAGAAAATACAACATCTAGCAATTGTTTGTTTAGAGTAGGTTACTAACAGGGCTGCAAAAAAGCCGGCTAAAATTAAAAAAAAGCCACGCCGGTGGCTTTTACTGGTTTTAACCGGCTTTTTTTGGCCATAATTGGCTTTTATACAATGAAACATTGTAGTTATACACTACACATTTTAAAGTGCTTTTAATTAGTTTTAATGACATTTAATTGATTTAGAATTTAATAAGTAACCCAATTTCTCAATAATGAAGACATTAATACTGGAATAAAACTTAGATGGTTTTGCGAGTGATTTGTAGTTAGAATTGCAAATATGTTAGGTAAATTTGAAAAGCGCCATACCAACTGCTTTATCTGGTTTACACTGACTGACCCTTAACCCCCCCACCCCTCGAATTTTTTCATTTTTACAGCTTTATAAAATTAACGAGGACAATGGTTACTTAGTTACATGCTTTATTACTTAATTAATTTTAAGAACTATTAATATACAAGTCTTATTTTATTTCTAGTAAACATTTAAAATTATGCATAGTCATAATAAAAACGTCATTTTCTCACTATTAAAAATATTATGAATAGCATATGCATGAATATGCTTAGCAACAAGTTTTTCAAAATTTTATTTAGAGAAATTTTATTTATTTTTTTGGAGTCTAACTTATATTCTTTTCAATATTTTTGTATATATTTTTTCAGACATAATGCCTTCACAGTTGCTTTCTAGCAGTTATAAAGACTTATTTATTTGAGAAAATTTTATAGAAATTTATAATTTACTCAGTAGAAAATATTTATAAACGTATTATAAATTAATTGATCCAAATTTAAAACGAATTAGCTGTAAACCAACTTTAAAAAATAAAAACTGGCTTTTTTTCAATAAAAGCCAGCTTTTTAAAAGTGGTTACCCCCCCCCCCCCCACCACCACCAAAAAAAAAAAAAAAAAAAAAAAAAAAAAAAAAAAAAAAAAAAGCCGGCAAACCTGGTTTCTCACCAAAATGACACCACAATTGAACGCATGTAATATATAATTTTCAATTCCCACATATTTAGTTTTGATATAACTGCCAAGTCTAAACCCAAACCAAAACTACATTTTACTTTAAGTTTTAGATTCTCAATATACATGTTAATAAATAATAATTAATTTTCTCAATAAATTTATTAATGAAAATTATAAAACATGGATTTTCACTTACTTATAAAAGTTGTTTTTGACTAAATTTGTTGCAAAAAATTGTTTATATTTTCTTTGTAAAGTTTAATTTAATTAATATATAGATACATTTGAACTAAAAATAGTTAAATGTTTTTTTATGATTATCATTTGATTACATTAAAATTGCAGTTATATCAATAAAAAAAATCAATTGTAATTTAATTATAATCAATTAAAAAAAAATCAATTATAATTTTGCTGCAGAAAAGTATAATTAAAGAATATATAACAGGGAGATACAAATATGCATAGACTTGATATGAATTTTTATTGTTATGGACCCTTATTCAGAAATACTTTAAAAAAAAACTTACCAATTTTGAAATTTAATTTCTTTAACATTTTATGTAGAACTGAGCTTTGAATGCTGGATGTTTCCAGTATCTTTTTAACCTTCATTTATCCATGCTGGGACTTTTTGGTTCCTACAGTTTCTGCCTACAAAAAATAAATAAAATAACTGAAGATACAAAAGTCAAATCAATTCAAAATAAAATTTAATATAAATGATCACACGTGGCATTAAGCAGCTTCTATTATCTTTACATTCGATCTAAACAAATTCAAAGAAATTAAAGTACTTCTCCATTATTCCATCGCAGGGTTCATTTATTTTAAATCAATTTAGTTTTAATCGTGATTTAAATCAATGGATTTTTTTTAAAATTATGTTTAAATAAGTTCAAGATGTAAACAAACATATTAATGTTTTTAAATATATTTAGTTTTATATAATACAGATAATGAATCAGTTTTTAGAAAGATAAGGCTTTTAAGCTTTATAAGATTAAAATTTTTGTCAAGTAAAGTACAATGTAATAGGAAAAATGGTTTCAAATTTAATTTGAATCAAATTGTAAAATAAACTAGCAACAGTAAGGAAATCTAAGCAGGAATATATTAAATATGGGAATATTTATTTTGATTACTTAATATAGTATTTAGAAAAACTTCTGCAAGTTTAAGTAAAATAAAATTATATGACTTTGCTCGTTACAAACAAGCATTGTGACTAACAGATTAATTATCCCATCTTTTGCATTATGCAGGAGAGAAACTAACAAGCTGTGAGAAAATAATCAACATTATTGTTTGCTTAAAAGAAATTCTTGACTTTAGTGATACCTATTACATTAAAATTTGAACCATTAATTTTCATGTCTGTGTATATAATTTTATAAATAAAGTCATAAAATAATAATATTGTGCGAGGTTTAAAAAAAAAATAAAATAAAAAGCTCTACCCATTGACAACTTTTCATTAAAAAAAAAAAAAAATAATAAAAACTATTGTATCTTAACAAACTGTATGTAATGCCTAATAAACAAATGGAGGTACTTTTCCGTTATACAGACACCACTGTCGCCAAGTATAATAGTTGGCACAAAATGAAAATCACGTGAATTGAAACATTTGAAAAATTAAAGAAAAAATTGATAGTACAGTGAGCATTTTAAAAATATAACATTTGAAAATTACAGACTTTTTCAAACTATTTTATTAAATCACAAATATATACTTAAAATAAGTGAATAAATAACTGTTATTCAGTAAAGTAATAAAATAAAACTCATATTAAACTTCTGGCATAAAATTACAAATATCTTAGAAATATCGCATGGTTATTTTCAATAAAAATCCCTTTCACGATCAGGGTCGAAATAATTAGCACATTGGAAAAGCCCCACTTTTTAAAGTGTCAGCTATCAATAATTTTAAACAACAAAATTAATGAAAACAGAAAAAGGAATCTTGGATATTTGACCCTTTTCATTAAAATTTAAAAAAAAAAAACTATTCTATCGTAACAAACTCCAATTTTAAAATTTGTAATACACAGTAAACAAATGGAAGAATGAAGCCATTGGACACCCCCCCCCCCCTCTCCCCTGCACAAAAAAACCAAAATAAAACAAAAACAAAAAATTTGGAAAAGACTCACTCACTAAAGTTTCAGCTATCAATAATGTTAAACAATAAATTAACAATATCTTAAAAGAGAAAAAGAAATCTTGGATATTTATTTGTTTACATTATTTTCTTAATTATCTCTATCGGCTAGTGAATGTTTGTAATGGTCAGTTGAAATGGATCTATTGTAGGTAACTATGAATCACAAATTTTTCAAGCTCTTTCTCATTTAATATCATAGTGCCACCATTTAAAAGCTTTACTCTTATGTTAATTAATGAAATAATTAGTAAACCAATAAAACACCATTAAAAATACAGAAAAAGGTCAAATTAAAAATTCCCTGATGACAAACACATATAAGATATCACATATAAGATGACATAAACACATCATATATAATATTATGGATTAAAATAACATCTGACATCAGGTGAATGTAACGCTACAATCAATCTACAATCTTTGGCATTTAATCCTATTTTAGCCAAAGTTATTTTTTATTGAAAGCAGTCGACAAGATAATGGAGGAGTACCGAAAAAGCTACCATCAAACTAGAAAATTGAATGCCAAAATTACATGATCGTAGCGGCACATTTACTTGATGTCAAATGTGTTTATATCTGTTTTTAATGATGCTTTACTGATTTATTAGATATTTTGTTGATTAAAATAACAATTATGTTCTTAAACAGCAACAAAATGATATTAAAAGAGGAAAAACTATTGAACAAATTTTATGATGCATAGTTTCATATAACAGATTTGTTTCAATTGATATCGCTTAAACATTCACCAGACGAGAGGGACAGTTAAGAAAAATAATGTATTAAATATCCAAGATTTTTATTTCAGTTTTCAATAATAGTATATTATAAAATATATTGTTTAAAACGGATAGTTAGCAAATTAGTAAGCAGAGCCTTTCTGATTTTTTTTTTTTTTAACTTCAATGATAACATTCTTACTTTTTATTTATTAGTTGTTGAAATTTTTTGGCAATAATTTTTTTTAAGAAAAGTGATTGATGGGATAACAGAGAAGTACTGAAATTAATAATGAGTTTAGACATCCAGTTAAAATTATTACAAAAGTACCAATAAAAATTAAAAAATAAAAATGCTATGTCTGAAAAATGGTATTATTTACTTTCAGTTTTAAGATCATGTACACTTGCAGACCCAGAAGCAGAATTTTCTGCGTCAGTCTGCAGCAAACTAAAATTTATCTGCGACTCAATAAGCCTACTATCATAAGAAATGACGAAAACACTTAAAGTAATCAAAATTTCCGTTTATAAAGAAAATATAATATAAGGACACAATAAATCTAGCAACTTAAGCAAATTTCGGCTATTTTTTTAACTCCAGCATTTCTTTTTAACTTGGTGGATTAATCTGCAAAGTTTAATATAATCTACAATGCCCGCTGCCGTGCTGCACTGTTTCTGCTACTGGGCTTGCAGAACTAATAAAATATATGGGATGGAGCAAGAATTTGAAAAAATTTCGCTACCAGGCCTAGTGTTTACTACTGTAAACAGAAAATAAATACAGGGAAGAACACTTTAAATAAAATAAATAAAACAATGTGATTATTACATGATTCAAAAACATTTATTACTACACAGGTGCAAATATTTGCACCTACATGATGTTTCAACTTGAGATATAGAGTGTTTCTTATATTTTGAACTATTTTTCCAAGAGAAATTGCATTAACATGTTTAGTATAGTAGTGATTGTTAAAAAAAAAAAAAAAAAAAAAAATGTGATTTTTATGTATGGTAAACAAAGAAACATTAACTTTAAATGATTTTATGGATTAAAAATTTAAAAATCACGTTCAATTGGAACATTCAATTGGATTACGATGATTGAATAACCTGTTTTCCTAAAGAAATAAGGAAGTTCTATAATTTTTGAAAATACTGCAATACTGCGATTCGTCGAAGAGTTTTATGAGATATTTTTACAAAAATAGGGGTACATTTCACTATATTAAAAAAAGAAAGCAAGGTGTATTTTGCCAATTTTAAAAAGACAGGTGCAGCGTCTTTAAATAATGACTTAGAGGGAACACAGACAAGGCTAAAATGTTATTTATAATGAAAAACAGATGAAATAAGCTATTCTAAAAATCTTTTCTTTGAAAATACAACAGATTTTAAACACATCAAAACAACAAACACAGAAATGCAACATAAAAACCCAATAGAAAGCAACTGTGACACATTTTTTAAAATGAAGAATTAAAACAGTGTACTTTATCTTTTTTTCAGGGGTGCTGTGTGTCTCACTGAACTCCCCCCATCCAAAAAAAGCAAGCTAAAAACCAGCTATATATACTTTTTTAATACAGTATATATGTATAAATGAAGGCAAATTGAAGCTGTTAAAGTGTCACACAGGGTCCCCAACTGGATCTTTGCTATTGGGCCACATGTAGGCTTAGTTAGAAAATTTAAAAATCCTTATCTTATACAAAATTAATTTTATAAGCAGGTTATTCTTGGAATGAAATATACCTTACGAGTATTTTTATTAGATTTTTTAAAGATAAATAAATTTAATGGTTAAATAGATTTAAAAGTTGAATTTAAAGCTTTATGAATATTTTTACTTGTTCATCATCACCAAAATGAATGTTTAATGTATTTTTATATCTAACACAACACCCAAACAATGGGTCATAAACAATGTTTTGATGACTCACGAAATGATCTATCTTTAAAAATAATACTATTTCAGTAAAAATATAATGAACAAAGGTTTGTTTTACGATCATACAACATTATTATTTCGAGTATTTATATGAAAAATGCTTATAACTGTTTATATGTTTTCTATGAAAGTTTGCCTGTCTCATGGTATAGATTACGACAAAAGCCTTATATTTTAGTGCAAAACTCAAAAGTTCACTCTAAAAAGTTAAGATTCGAAAGTTTACTTACCTTTAGGATAAATTCAATCCTCATTAAAAGAAATAAGTAATAGAACACAGTTGTTTAAAAAAAATCTTTCGTTTCAACAACAACCGGACAGAGCAGTTGAAGTCAGAATTTCTTGCGCATGCGTACAGGTGACACGGATGTTCTCAGGACAACACCGGACGATCGTGGATGGTTCGTCCGGATTCTGGCGTCCTGCGAACGTCGAAATTAGGCTCTGTACAGGATCTGACGGGTATCGGACCTCTCGGCTCTATATAGGACCATATAGGACGTCCAGAGGCAGTCTTTGGTTGTATGGGTTGTTAGTTATCCAGACGACCAATTTCGCCAAATTATATAAATCGCCAAACCACTCGCAAAATTATACAAATTGATAAAATTTTTATTTTAAATAACGAAATAACAAGTAAATTAGTATAACATTAATAAATATACAAATAAAACGTCGAAATAAAAATCACTTGATGACGCAAACACGTGTAAGTCAAGTGAATGTGACATTTACGACCAACCATTATTGGCATTTAATATTACAATTTGGCGACAGTAATTTTGTTGACAGGATAACTAACAAGTACCGTTGGAAAACAATGGCTTAGTATAAGTAACTGTCATTTTTCTGCGGCGAAAGACTAAATATGGAGTACTTTCTTACCTAGTTGGCAATCATATTTATTTATTTATTTCTATCATCTTTATTAATTTTAAGTATGTTGTAATGTCACTGGTACTTTCTAAAATGTATGCCTTTACTAGGGTTCGTACGGGTACCGTTATTTTCAAGGCAAAATTTCAGTATTTTTTTTAATAGAAAAACAAATTTAGTTTAAACGGTCGAAATTTCGACTTATTTAAGGAGAGGTTATTCATAAGAAAATACTGGTACTGAAGAATTTCTTAGTCTGGAAATTCAAGGACCCGTACGAACCCTGTTTACGAAATCTAAAGCTGGCAGTTTCATGGTGACAAAATCATAGTGAAAATACAATTGTAGAATATTTTACCTCCATTGCACCCATTTAAATTTAGATTTTTTTTTCTTTTTTACTTTTCATAGTCGAAATCGCATCCTAATAGGAATCTGGTAGTTACATATTGATTGATTGATTATCGGAGTCCACGCTCGATTATGATGCATTTAGCTTCGCTTCACTTGGCGGCGTTGTACCTCTAATGATCCAAAATTGCTAATTCAGTTTTCTATAAACAGTTCTTTCATTTGACTTTACACCCACAGATGAGAATTTGTTTGTATTGGGTTTATATTCCAGGGAGGACACCCTTACTTCAGAATCTGCTGGTTCTCAGTAGAAAGGAAACAAGGTGCTTGGAGGCTGATTTGCCCGCTACAGCCAGGTAGTTACGTATTATCCGGGTCAGGAAATAGATCGCCAAAATGGTTGAAAATTGGCAACCTTGTTTATCGTTGCCAATGACGTTCAAAACAGCAATTTAACATTATTAAATATGCAACATTGGTGAATAATATAAAATAAATGGTAATACTTGATTAGACCGTCGACCAATTTTGCCAAATTATATAAATTGGCATAATATTTACTTTAAATAACGAAAGAACAAATAAATTAGTAAAATATTAATAAAAATACAAATAAAAGGTAGAATTAAAAATCACTTGATGACGTAAGAAACACGTAAGTAAGTAAGTAAGCACCCACCCTGGGAACCCGCTTTTGGCTTATGGTTAGGTGTAACCCCCAAGCCCAGGGCAGGGAAAAGTTTTACTACCTGCGAAACTCCTTGAAATTTTTTTTTTTTTTTTTTTTTTTTTTTTTTTTTTTTTTTTTTTTTTACAGTTTAGGAGAAATAACAATGTTAGATATATGACAATTATTGACAGTGTTTGCAATAAATATTTACAGATGACCCCTATAATTACATTTGAGAGAAATACTCATTATTATAACATATAAATATGCATAGTTTTTAGAATTTGATATTAAACTTTTTTTTTTTTTTTTTTTTTTTTTTAACACAATTACCTACATATTTGCAACACTTTTATATTATTTTCAGGATTCATACATAATTTAAATCATAACATCAATTTAAACCATGTACAGATGTGATATTTGCAACACTTAAAGCTATTTTCAAGATATATGATGCAAAATTATTTTTAACGCTATACTAAAAATAAATATTAAGGTACAAGATGCGAACAATAATTAATATTATGCACTATTATGAAAGTATAAGTAATTGTAGATAATAATTACCTACAAATTTACAGTACAATGATACTGTGTTTGAGATATTATGTGTTTAGTCTCAAGTACGAGGGCTAACGGAAAAGACAGGCTAGCGCGGTGCATTCCACGTATCTTTTTTTACAGACCGCTGGAGTCACGTGATGCTCGAATGAACTAATACAGGTGTACGAAACGAGTATCACTTCACTCTAGCGGTCTGTAAAAAAAGACACTTGGAATGGAGCGCGGAAGCCTGTCTTTATCGTTAGCCTTGTGTCAAGTGAATGTGACGTTTACAAGTGAATGTGACATTTACGATCAACCATTATTGGCATTTAATCTTACAATTTGGCGATAGTTTTTTGGTCGATGGGATAATTAAGTAGTATCTAATAAATAAATAAACAAATAAAATATAATAAAAGAACTGCACAGATACCATATACGTACCAGGTTGGCGCAATTTTTTACGCCAATTTGGCGAAAACATCGTTTTTGAATACCAGCTACATATATATATTTCAATTATTCTCTATTATATAAAAAAAGAAATAATAATAAATAAATAAAATGTAATTAGCAGTAATAAATGTAGAACAAAACAATTTACATAATTTTAAAAAAGAAAATAAAAGTAAATGAACAATTTATTAATAAATAAACAACAATAGCCGGGTTACCATGTCAGGCAAAATAAGGCCATTTTGGCGCCAGTTAGGTACCCCGGTACATAGTTGGGCAAATTTGAAATCTCAATTATCTGTAGTATAATTACAGTTTAATTGTAATTAATTTTTGTTAAAATTACATGCCGTAAAAAAAATTCTTGCAGTACTGTAGCTGGAACCGCCCCTATACCATTATTTGACAAAATTTCTGTGTTTGAATGTGTGTAACTATAATCAATTACATGCAATTAAATTGTAATTACATTGCGGATAATTGAGATTACAAATTTGCCCAACTCTGCCCCGGTGCGTATAGGACATCTGTGCTCAAAGAACTATCATAAAAAAAATCTTTAAAATTAGAGTTAAATGATTACGTGTTAAAAGCAGGAAAAAATTAGAAATTACGTCATAAAGATTGTTACAAGCGAATATTAAAAGCGAAAGAAAACTTTAAAATTAGAGAACAGGAATTCTGCTTTTTTTCAGAATTTAGTGTCGCCACCGATGAAAAAAAATATTTATGTATATAAACATAGATGATACAAAACATATTTCGGTTTTAAGACTTAAAACACACGCTTTTGTTTTATATAAAATGACGTCATCCGCATCCGCTGAAGAATTCCTCATTTACGATCCAGTCTTAAAGAACATCTACAGTAAAGTACGCATGGGACGTCACTATCGCGGAATAATACACAAGTCCAAAAAAAAAAAAAAAAAAAAAAAAAAAAAAAAAAACTAGAGAACAGGAATTCTGCTTTTTCAGAATTTAGTGTCGCCCCAGCATTTCCATTACTTCATTTTCTTCTGGTGGACTGGTGGCTTCTATTATTATGAAACAGCCATTATAAATGAAGCGTTAAAAAAATTATGGCCATTTTTTTTCCATTCTGACCAGAAAATCAGAGTTCTAACTTTTTACGGCAGCTCTTTCATCTTCACCTAACGCTTCATTTATAACGGCTGTTTCATAATAATAGAAGCCACCAGTCCATCAGAAGAAAATAACTCGGTTAAGCGTGACTCGGATAATCGCGACTCTACTGCAAAACATATTTCAGTTTTAAAACTTAAAGCACACGCTTTTATTTTATGTAAAATGACGTCATTTGCATTAATATAGAAACTTAAAATTAAATATAGTTTATAATAGCTCCCTGTTTTATCATAAATCCTTCATTTATAATTTTTTCTCAAAGTAGCACGTATTTTAATTAATTTTTTTTTTTCAATTTAATTTTTTTTAATTATTTTTTTTTTCATTTTATGAGAAAATGGCAACAAAAAGATATAATTGCTATTTTTCAGCAATTTTTTCTTTACTTTCTACAGAAATAGCGTACTTGAGTTGCCAAAATGAAACAAATGTCGCTAAAAACTACAAAAAAAATAATATTTCAAAAACAAATAGAGATGCAGTTTTCAAACAAATTGCATTAAAAAGTACTTTTTTTCCCCAATACGATGGTATAAAAACTGGAAATGTGCGATGTTTAGAAATTAAAAAAAAATGCTATAGAGCATTTAATTGTACAATGATACATCTACTTTGTTTATTGCTAGCGTCTGTAAGCTAACGTTATTTTTTGGACACAAAATAAGCTGGGAGAAAGAAATAGCATACCGTACCGGGGCTAAAAAAATATGTCATTCAAGAAACTCGACAAAAAATCGGTTATCTAATGATTCATATGCCTTCATTTATTTGTAACATTAATATAGATACTTAAAATTAAATTTAGTTTATAATAGCTCCATGTTTTATCAAAATTTATTCATTTATATTTTTTTCAAAATAGCACGTATTTTAATTACATTTTTTTTCAGTTTTGATGGGAAAATGGAAACAAAAAGATATAATTACTATTTTCGAAATATTTTTCCTTTACTTTCTACAGAAATGGAGCACTTGAATTGCCAAAATTAAACAAATGGCGCTAAAAACCACAAAAAAATTAACTTAAAAAATAAATTGAGATTCAGTTTTCAAACAAAAGTAATCATTTAAAAGTACTTTTTTTTCCAATACGACGGTATAAAAATTGAAAATGTACGATGCTTAGAAGTTTAAAAAAATTGCGGTAGAGTATTTAACCGTACAATGATTCAACTTTTTTGTTTTTACGGCTGGCGTATATAACGGAACGTTATTTTTTAGAGACGATATTTTAATAGATGGGAGAAATAGATAGCATACCGGGGGCTAATAAATATTTTGCAAGTAATAAAATATAGTCAATTTAAACTGCAGGCTTGAAATTTTAATGTCTCTTAGTTCTGCAGCGTGGCGTTCTTAATATGTATGTCTCACATTGCAGTAAACATTTCATTTTTTTAATGAAGACTTTCATGGTTTTTTGAACAAAACTTTTTTACACACATAATTCCTAAGTTCTGAAATAATTTTATTGTAGCCTCCTCATTATTAGATAACTGACAAATGGTAAAATCCATGTCAGTATCAGTAATAAAAAAAATATTTTCTATTAAAAAAATAACAATTTAAAATTGCGAGATTACGATTGAATAACGCTCATAAAAAATATTCACGTTCAATAAATAGCAAATGTTAATGCTTGTCACAGTTTGCAATAAAAATCCTTTGCACGGTTAGGGTTGAAATAAATGGCGCGATACCATACATTACCAGCATGGTGCTGGTAAAACGCAAAGGTATCACATTTTTTTTTTTAGTTCTTTTTTAGTTTTACTTTTTGAACCGTTTGTAATTTTTTTCATAACTGACATAGTTGTTTTAATTATTTAACCAAAAGAATTGACTAAAAAAATATTCAATTTTCATTTCTTCCCTTACTATAGTAACGCATGTATTTGAAAATATCACTAATTTGAGGTTGTGGAGCCAAAGACATCACCAAATTAGAAAAATATGAAATATCTCATGAACTATTAGACTTTAAAAAATTTGGTTAGTACCATTCGATTCAGCATACAAAAATACACTAAAGTATGATATCAGTTGAAAAATAACTATAAAATCAGATTCTTAAGCAATTATTTTAAAGTTCGTTCCTTTTTTTTCACCCCCGCGTTATGGGTGGAATTTTAGAAAATTCTTTCTTAGCGGCACTCTATGTCATAAGAAGTATTTTTGCCCCAATTTTCAGGATTTTATGTTCAGTAGTTTGGGCTGTGCATTGATTAATCCCCAATCCAGACTTTCTTTTATACATGTAGATGGTAAATGGCAGAAGATTTTGCGAAATAAAAAAATAATTATGTGCATTAAATGTGAAAATAGTGGGATATTTCATACATTTTATTATCATATATTGTTCTATGATATATACAATTAAAAAAATATTTGTTCGGTATTGCAGTATACGTTGGGCCCCAATAACTGCTTTGCCAGGACAGGTGCAGCGTTTCGCCGACCCTGAGTATATGTATTACTTTAAAAGCTTAAAACCCTTTAATTTCAAACAAAATTTAAAAGTACAAAATATAGAAATGCATATAAAATGCCGAAAACTGAGAAAGAAACATTTTAAGTACAGCGTTATTCATGATAAAGGTATTCAAAATGTCAAGCAACCAGAACCAGTAAAATTACTTATCCTCGAAGGTATTTAGAACTGAGGTAAGCACTCATGGTTAAACAGTCTACTCATGTGTTTTTAACATGTAAAAAACATTAATTCTGTAATACCTTTTCAAAATTTTGGAAAGTTTAATTTTTTTTCAATTTTTAGTTTCTACGTATTTTTCACACCAAGTCCCTTGATAGACAAGATTTAATCAAAAACAACTCGTTGTAAATGATCCCGCCAAGCCACAAACCTAAAACGTCAGTCATAAAAAGAAGTGATATCACATAAAAAGAAGCGATAAAGAAGTGCATACTCCGAGTGCCGTGTAAAAATCTATCACTACTCATAATGTTTCCAAAGGACTCAGAGTGAGGTACAGTATGTGAAAACTGCTTGGCGACCAGCAGGCTTTTATAATGTTTGTTCTTCCCGCACTTACATATGACTATTTGTTTAACAATTTTTTTCTTGTATTACTGATCCCATTAAACTGTGAAAAGTTGAAGCTTTTGGTGTTTATATGCCCATGCCCATTCTTATTTAACACCATGGAATCGATTTGTTGATTTTTATTTACGATTATTTGAACGAGGAAGGCCACTTTTACCAGGAGGATTTTCTAAGTAAACATGTAATAAACATTTTGAGTTTGTAAAATAAAAATAAAAAATAATGATCATATGAATATTACTAACATTGCACATAATAATAGACGTTAATTAAACTAAGATATATTGCAGTAATGCCTGCGTAAACGCAATTGCACATGACAGGAGGAAAATCTTTTCTAGTAAGGCTTCTGTTACAATAGTATTATATAATATTCCTTATATTAAAAACACGACATTTTATGTTTAAGAAATAATTCTGTAAAAAACAGGATCCATTTTACCAGTTTTCGCTTTAATTTTGAAACACAGTATTATTAAACGTATTTATGTAATTAAAAATTGTTTAAAATATTGAAAAGTATAATTATAATAATAGATGATTACTACAATTACATACGATTTCCTGCTTGTCTTACAAATTTTTCTGATTTATTACAGACCTTCCTCCTACAAATATTTATAAGAGTGATATAATTAGAATTTAAAATTAATTCTTTCGACTTTCACAATTTTTCGAAATTGATATAGGTACTGCATATATTAAATATACGCATGCAGCTCGCCAAGCAGTTTTCACATACTGTACCTCACATCGAGTTCTTTGGAAACATTATGAATAGTGATAGATTTTTAGACGGTACTCGGAGTATGCATTTCTATATCGTTTCTTTATATGTGATGTCACTTCTTTTTATGACTGACGTTTTAGGTTTTATGGCTTGGCGGGATCATTTACAACGAGTTGTTTTTGATTAGATATCACTTCTTTTTTGTAAGGTATTTCATTTGCATTATGCATATTCCATTTTAATTCGGAAAAGATAAAATAAACGAAAGATGATATAAGTAAAAATATAATTTAATAGTGATGCTATAAACTTTACAAAAGTTTACTATATCTAGTAAGACATAAAGTTGGACTTTTTAAAAATAATTCAAAACCATTTTATCTATCCTTATAAATCTCAGAAGAAATCATTTATTTTTTAGAAATGATAAAATGTGTCGAACTAATCAACAATATTTTTTGCTATTGTTCTATAAGCTATATGGTGAATCATTAATTAACTCAGCAAGGATTTTATCCTCATAACTTTTGAAAAACTGCCTTCACATTTTCAAAATTCACATCATTTTACACAAAATATGTAAAGACTTAAAAACAGACTGAATAATGAGCATTTGTTTTATCACCGGGCGTGCTTGAAGTAATTTTTAAATAGAATTAGTTTTTTATTTCAGGAAATCAAACGTTCCTCCAATAAGTACGGCAAAAACTCAGATTATCTGATTAAGCTTTTTTTTTTTTTTTTTAAATGTTTTCATAAGCTATAACACTTTTTGGATTTTCTGAATTTTCAATGCATGTACTTTCTAAATTCCTAATTGTTTTTTACCTGACTAACAGGACATACTAAGTCGTATGCTTTCCAAGTATTTTCTCATACATTTCGGATAATTCATACGATAAATTATAATTCATTTCAATAAAAGTTCAGAATTCGATGTTTCATCGTTATGAAGTGATATTTGTAAATTAAAATGTAGCTCCATTATCTGATTAAAAATTAACTAAAAGCTATTTATGGCATATTGATAACATTCTTTAATTACAAGTCCAAAATAACAATTTGTTTAATAAATCCCCTAATTAATCTTTTTAAATGAAAAGAAAAACGAAAAATTCCAATAAAACTGCCAAAAAAGATATTTGATGTAAGAGGATGGTAAAAAAAATGTAATAAAAAAACAGACTGAGTGTATTACCTTTGTAAAATGGTTTAAATTGAATAAATTGCAAAGTTTGGAATGTTGGAAAAAATATTTGAGTATATGTGCGTTTTAGTATAAAAGCAATACAGAAGAGAACACTTTACAGCTTATTTCAGTATGATAAACAGTAATCCTAAAGTTCTGTCGAATTGTTTTCATGACATTAAGTACTCTGTGATTCACTTAAGTACTTACATTATCTTTCTGAGCCTGTTCTGTGGTTTCTCCGTAGTCAGTGTTTACCTAAAATCTTTTCATAATCGAGGTTCACTGGCATGTTTCTATAATCTAGTATTTTCTGTAATATCAGCAGGACATTCCGCGATGATTACTGTGCGCAGTACTTTCGTCAAAAATCATTCCGATTTCGTGCAAAATAAAATTCCATTTTATTGTTATCTAAATTTTGTGTGGAAAATACCCATGGTATCGGAAATTTAAAAGGGTGTGTGTTGAAATCTAGAAGCATCTTTAATAAAGTGGATAATAGAAACATCTTTCATAAAGTAGAAACATGGATCGTCGAGTCTTTAGATGAACAAATTGAATTAATATTCAACTTTCAAGTAACATAAAATTGTCTAGAGATTGAAATAGTACAAATTCATTAAAATACATGCCACTCAGTAAATATCCATCGGATGAAATGCGACCTTGTAAACGAACCGCAAATGCTTCAATGAAGCCTTACAATAGAGAGCTTAACTGAGTCGAATGCAATAACATCTATCCTATTAAAGTCCGTTCGTGTATCTATGTATGTAACCTCATAAAAGTCGGAAACCACAGGCCGCAGGGCTACGAAATTTGGCACACGTGTTGTTGTAGGGGGCTCATTAACGATTAGGCCCAAAAATTTGAAAATTTTGAATATATTTTTTTATTTTACGTTTTTGGCGAATTTTCGCCTTTTTAGGTGCGTTTGTAATTATATAAATACGTATAAACCTAAAATCGTCGTTCGGTCCGCCTGTCTGTCTGTCTGGTCTGTCCGCATATAACAGAGCAAAAAACCCCTACCAAATGGTCTGAAAATTTAAATATATAATTGTTGCAAAATTTTGTCGAGTCATTTCAAATTTTATGAAAATTGGATCTATAACAGCAAAGAAAGAAACAGTGGACCATCAGCTGGAAAAAAGATGGCAGCCAGCACTGCCATCAGCGGTAAAGTGCAATTGTGCCATTACTTAAACCAGTACAAAAGTGTCCGTGCGGAATGCAGCTAGCCCATCAGTGATGGCCAACAGCAGGCCAGCATTGGTATGCCATTACATTACTTCATTCCGGCACTTTTCCTGCATAGCTAGCACCTATCCTACTGCTATTCCTTTGCTGGCCCAGCACTTTCCATTACAAAAATTTCTTATAGAATTCTATAAAAAACAAAGTATTATGACCCTTTTCTCTATAAGCTAGTTTCACCAAGAGCTATAGAAATATCTGTAGAAGTCTCTGTAACAGAAATGTCTATAGAAATATTTGAACTTGCTGCGGTTTCCATGTGGTCACCCTCCCAAGTACTAACCACTTTCGGTGCTGTTTGATTTTCGTGATCGGACATGAACTTTCAGCGTATTCTACGACCGCTCGTGGTTTTCTAGATTTCATTATACTATTTCAAGTTTGTTTCTTTTGTGATTTACGTTCCCAAACATTAAACTGGTATAGAAATTAATGTATTGTATAGAAATCCTATATATTTTATACGCTTTTTTTTTTTATTGATTCTCAACTGTGTAAATTATGAAAACCGAAATCCTTTGTAACTTAGTAAAACTAGATTTAAGGAGAAAAAATGTACGTTGAACTAAATATTTTATTTATTTATTCATTTACTTATTTATTTTGTTGGTGGCAGTGGTGCTATATTATTTACAGTTTCAAAAAGTTAGCTTCTCAGTTTAAATTGTATTAAGATATTCATTTCAGATTTGTGTTAAAATACTCAATGTCTTCGATATTCGCAACGCCATCTAGCGTAAGTGTTCCCAACAATAATACTGCAAAAGTTCGTGCACTTCCATGTAGTGGTGGGCCACCATGTAGTGGTGGATAAAACGAAAGCTCACCAGAATTTTATCTGATGATTTTCAACAGCAAAGTTGACTGAAGCTGTTCAGCAGTGGTCATGCAGTGGTAGACCATTAGCCAGCACTTCTCCATCATTGCTAGCACCTAAATTGCTGCTGGCCAGCAATTTCCTCTTTGCTGGGATAGTTTAATTACAGGGACAGTCAAAATTTTTTCGTTACATTACGACCAATGGGAATAAATTATTGCAAGAGCATTTTATTGATGTTACTTGTTACAGCCTTCCGAATGGTCCGAAATTTTAAATGTATAATTGTTGCAAAATTTTGTCGAGTCATTTCAATTTTTTTTGAAAATCGGATGTATAGTTTAATTACAGGGACGGTCAGAAGTTTTCCGTTACATGACGGCCAATGGGAAAAAATTATTGCAAGTGCATTTTAATGATGTTACAACCTTTCGAAGAGAATGAAATTGATATGCACTTATGAAGTGCACTAAAATATACATTTAGCACAATATGCGGTGCAAAAAATATTTATAAAACTAGTTATAGTACGAACGCACCTCATTTGCCACGTTTGAGGAGCAATTTCCAACTTGTTTTATGTTCAACCCGTTATCGCGCGAGTTCTGACCAGTTTTAAATGTTTACTGCAATGTGAGATATTACATATTACGTACGCCACGCTGCAATACTAAGAAGCTGGCGGGTATTACGATAATTCTTTTAGGTAACATGCAAATATAAATAGAGATATACATATTACGTACGCCACGCTGCAATATAGGAATCAATTACTTTAAACTGGTATAAATCAAAAACGAATTAATATTTTTACATGGAACTTTCAAAGGTTTGAACTACACATAAAAGAAATTCTAATACCGTAAACCGCATAAAAATCCGATAATTACACCCTGTCAACAGATTTTAGTCTGAACAAGAATTTCAAAAGTGCAAAAAACAGCACTTTTAAAATCGCAATTTCTAAAAACCTATTGGCCGGATTCCACTTTAGTTTTGTTTTCTGAGTCACGTGGCACGCCTCATTCCATAGAAACAAGAATTTTGTTTCTATCATAAATAGAACCGGAGTTATAGGGGTGCCAAAATACCGCTTTGGTCAATCCGAAAAATATAAACTAAACAGAGTAGTAAAAAAAATTTTGAAATACTGTTCATTTATGGTTCATTGCACTGTTGTTTCTTTTGCTTGGTGAGAAACTCTGTCAAATTTCTATGATCATCACAAAGAAACTAAAGATAAATCGAAACAATTTCAGGATCGGAAAGCAAAGTGGGCATCTTTGCATGCGATTGAAAGAGAAAACATGCACACACGGAAAGCCACGGCGCCCTGAGCTACATTTTTTCATCGCTTCTTTGAATTATATCTTTTAGATTTTAACCAAATATTTTGCCTATTTTCAGTCTTTTAGCTTTTACCGGGTGTCCTAAAAAGGACTTACTGATTTTAAAATTCAATAACTTGTAAACGGTGACAGATATTTAAAAAATTCTTGCAGGAGGGTTATGTATGAGGTAAAAAGATTTTTTACAGTGATTTTCGATTTTAGTTCGAATTACAAACAATAGATGGCGCTGCGATCAATAGAAGCTAAATTCAGGCTCGATTTTTGGTCCTTCGGGACCCACTCAGTACATTTTAATCTCCTTTTTCCGCATGGAAGAAGAGATCGGTCAAAAAATCGAGCCTGTATTTAGCGCCTATTGCTTACAGCGCCATCTATTGCTTGTAATTCGAACTAAAATCGAAAATCACTGTAAAAAAACTTTTGGCCTTATGCATAACCCTCCTGCAAGAATTTTTTTAATATGTGTCACCGTTTGCAAGTTATTGAATTTTAAAACCAGTCAGTCCTTTTTAGGACACCCGGTAGTACCTTGCCCCTCTCTGCCCTTTATAAGCCGGCTCTGAATGCACCTATAATTGAAAACAACTTGAGAAAAGAAAGGGATAATATCAGCAGGTAAAAAACTTTTTGTGGAGATTTTGTTGTTGATTGGAAACAGGATCTGACTTTGCGATAAATACAAGCTTGATGACACTTCTGGAATAGAATCCTGCATGCTATGGAATCCAATGGCCAACGTTTTTTCATTCCCAAAATCAACACCATGATTTTAGGTTAGCAATTTTCGTTTTATTTAATGACAGGCTTTCCGTGGTTAAATAAACATTAGGAAATTCTAATATGTATTTTAAATAAAAAAATTATTTAATTAAATCTCGGAAAAATCTATCATTAAATAAAGTGATGAATAAAAGAACGTTGGCCACGGGATCCTGCAACTTGCACAAATACAATTATTGGACTCTTTCTCTAAATTATGGAAACTTAAATATTCCCCTTGATCTCTAGTTATGATAAGAATTTTGCAAATCATGTGAAGGGTGTGCTGAGAAGAGTAAATTTACTCAATTATTTTAGTGATTTTAGACTAACAAAGCGACTTTTTTGTTGTTCTTTTTCCGTAGAAACATTTTAATAGTGAAATATCAATTCAGGTATTTTATGGATACACATAAAGTCATTTTTTAAAGATACAAGATGCCTCTTACTACAAAATACCTGACTCGCAAATGTAATTGCTGTCAGATTATAAAAGAAATTAAATTTATGTCATTTTTAACTGATTAATAATTAATTCATATTACGTAAAGAAATATACTTAAAAAAAAAGTTAAAACACATAGCAACACCTCAACAATTCTATTTATCGTCTGGTGCAAAGAACCTTGTTAGTTTTTCTACCAATTTTCAGTGCATCAACGGTAATAAGTACTTAAAAGTAATTACCCCTTACTAATTTCGCTAAAAATAGTTATAAAAAAATCTATAGGAAAAAATCGAATGGAAATAATGTCAACTAATTATTGTTATGTATAAAATGTGTTTGCGAATTTCAAAAATTGTTTCAACTTTGAAATTTTAAGCAATAACACCCATTTTTGACATCTAATTTGAGTTTCTTGGAGCAAGACACCTAGGAAAAATGCATTGTTTATGTTTATACACATTATTGCAAGTCTTGATAGAGTAAGATGAGTTTAAATTTGAGGATGCTAAAGTTAAACTAATTTGAGAAACATGAATTTATATCTTCATAAAAGTCATCTGATTGATTTTTTATTCCAAATATATTACAGATTTCTTTCTCTGTTCAAAAGCATTCTTTTAATTAAGAAAATTATTAATAACTTCATATTACGAATTAAGACCTACATTAATTTTTGCGTAAAAAAAAATTGCTAAAAAATCGAATAACTTAGGGGACTGCCTTCTGTACCAAAATAAATAAAAAAAAATCGTATCGCTTTACCAAAAGAATTTTACAGAATTTTTTTTATTTGCAAGGTAAGTTTATTTTAAATTAAAAATTCCTGTATAATTTTACTGGTGAGTAATTAAGTGTTCTCGGTACTTTTACTTGTATGATTTTCATTTTATTTTCCGAAATTCATGGATACATAAACCTTTAACAATTTTTGTTTTATAACTGTATTAAGATTTAAGAAAAGTAGATAAAAAATGTATTCAAACTAATATATCTTTCCTGGCTAGCAAAGAATTCAAATAGAGTGTCAAAAGTGGATGTTACCATTTGAAAAATCATCATTCGTACATTTTTTGATATGTAGACAATCCCCAAAGCAAAATTTATGAATAGCATTTCATAGTAGGTATTATTCCCAATCAATTGAAACCTATGTCTTTTTTATACGATGATTTGGAAAAGAATCGGTAGGGGGTGTGATCACCTTTTTTTTCCGTGACTCTTATAAGGAATCTATTGGCAAAAGAATAAAATAAGAAAGCCCTAGCCTTGATATCAGTCATTGCCTACAAGTTAATCTCTATTCAACTTGCTGGAAATTTAAAATATTACACAATTCATTTTAGAAAATTGCGTAATATTGTGTAGATTTGATGGACCTTTAAAAATGTACGGGGAATATAACAGTCTGCTATATGTAGACTCAGAGATATAATATTAAGCCATTTTTTTACTTGATGCTATGCGAATGTGAAAAACCTTGTCAAGTCAGATACAACATAAGCAAGTAAAATTGACGTGAGCTCGTTAAAAGTTTTGCGCCCTCTGAAAAGCTAAGGTCTGCGCCCTTTTCCCTGCTTAGTCCGACCCTGATGAAGACATTTCAAGGTAGGTCCTGATGCACCTGAGGCTCGAATTTTTCCTTTTTTGTTAATTAATTGCAATATTATTTAAAACCTCAACAAACAGTCAAAAAAGAGAGATTTCTTTTCTTAAAATGTCGTCTGTTCGTACTCTAACTTGCGTAAATATGCCGTATTTCCATGTAATTGATAAATGTTATTGGCGTTTACTATGGCTTGTTCAGCATTGAAAATGAAGTGTGTAGCTTTTATAGTTCATTTACAGTAGGGGTGCATAATCTTTTTGAGAGAAGGGCCACTTACAAAAATACCTGGGTTGTCGAGGGCCACATCTGTAACATAGAGATAAGTCTATTTCGGGGAGGTGGGGAGATCTGCGGCCTATAAAAAACATGGTTTCAGAAGAGTGGCAGTTTTACCCCTTTAGGTTCCCCTACCCAGTCAACATACCATACCCAATTCAGTTAGCAAGGATATATCAACAGTTTATGTTTGTATATATAACAGAGATACAGCAAAGATTATTTTCAAGGAGTGAAAATATTCCTTGACTGTGTTCCAGGGGATTAAATTTTGCTTTATTAAAAGTGCTAAAAAACAAACATATGCATGAAAGTGGCTAGTGCCGAAAAAAAAATGTGAACTTTATGAACGAAGTTAAATTGACGAAACTCAATTTTCTTCAGCCCATCAACAAAATTTTAGATTTTCCTCCGTCTAATCGACAAAATTCACGATTTTTCCACACCTTATCAGTGGGATTCGCGATTTTTCTGCGCCCAGTCAACGAAATTCGCGATTGCTAACTGACTGACGAAATTTTCAATTTTTTCCTGTGGCGAATTATCGAAATTCACAACTTTTTTTCGCAAGAAACTGCCAAAACTCGCCATTTTACTGTAGCCGATCGATGAAATTTGCGATTTTTTCGCACTTAATCGACAAAATTCACGATTTTTCCTCTGCCCGATCAACCATATTTGCGATTTATCCGCACCCAGTCAACGAAGTTCGCAATTCTTAATTGACTGACGAAATTTGCAATTTTCCCGCGGCAAATTGGCGAAATTCACGACTTGTTCTTGCGATAAACTGATGAAACTCGCGATTTTTCCGCAACCGATCAACGAAATTCACTATTTTCCTGTTCCCGATCAACGAAATTCACTATTTTCCCGTTCCTGATCAACGAAATTCGCAAATTTTCCACGTCCAATCGACTA
The DNA here is from genome assembly GCA_963932465.1 of Maratus speciosus. Classification (NCBI taxonomy): domain Eukaryota; kingdom Metazoa; phylum Arthropoda; class Arachnida; order Araneae; family Salticidae; genus Maratus; species Maratus speciosus. Next base: position 208,609,816 of record OZ010793.1, read on the forward strand.
AACTCGCGATCTTCCACACACCAATTGACGAATATCTCGATTTTTCCGCGCCCATTCGGCGAAATTTGCATATCTTAAATGACTGACGAAATTTGCAACTTTTGCGAGGCAAAGTGACGAAATTCACGACTTTTTCTTGCGATAAACTGACGAAACTCGCGACATTTCCGCGCCCGATCAATGAAACTCACGATTTTTTCGTGCCAGATCGATGAAACGCTCGATTTTACCGCACCCGATCGACGAAATTCACGATTTTTCCGCGCCCAGTCAAGGAAGTTCGCAATTCTTAATTAACTGGCGAAATTTGAAAATTTCCCGCGGCAAATTGGTGAAATCTACGACCTTTTTCTAGCGATAAACTGACAAAACTCCCGATTTTTCCGTAGCTGATCAACGAAATTCGCGATTTTCCCGTTCCCGATCAACGAAATTCGCGATTTTCCGCACACCAATTGAAGAAACTCTTGATTTTTTCTGCACCCGATCGGCAAAATTCGCATATATTAAATGACTGACGAAATTTGAAACGTTCGCGCGGCAAAGTAAGAAAATTCATGCCTTTTTCTTGCGATAAACTGATGAAACTCGCGACATTTCCGCGCGCGGTCAACGAAACACTCGACTTTTCTGCGCTCGATCGACAAAACGCGCGATTTTTCCGCGCCCAGTCAAAGAAGGTCGCAATTCTTAATTGCTGACGAAATTTGCAATATTCCCGCGACAAATTGGTGACATTCACGATTTTTTCTCGCGATAAACTGACGAAACTCACGATTTTCCTCAGCCGATCAACGAAATTCGCGATTTTCCTGTTTCCAATCAACGAAATTCGCGATTTTCTCGTTCCCGATCAACGGAATTCGCAATTTTTCCACGTCCGGTCGACTAAACTCACGATTTTCCGCACACCAGTTGACGAAACTCTCGATTTTTCTGCGCTTGATTGGCGAAATACGCATATCTTAAATGACTGACGAAATTTGCAACTTTCGCGTGGCAAAGTGATGAAATTCATGACTTTTTCTTGCGATAAACTGACGAAACTCGCGACATTTCCGCGCCCGATCGATAAAACTCATGATTTTTTCGTGCCTGATCGACGAAACGCTTTATTTTACCGCACCTGATCGACGAATTTCGCGATTTTTACGCGCCCGATCGAGAGAAACTCGATTTTTACGCGCCCCAGTCAACGAAATTCGCAATTCTTAATTGGCTGTCGAAATTTGTAATTTTCCGCGGCAAATTGGTGAAATTCTCGACTTTTTCTCGCAATAAATTGACGAAACTCACGATTTTCCCGTGCCCGATCAACAAAATTCGCGACTTTTTCGCCCGCGATCGACGAAACATGCGATTTCTCCGCTTCCGATCGATGAAATTCGAGGTATTTCTCGACTAACGACTGACGAAATTAGCAACTCGGGAATTTCCTATATTGATACAAATAGTATCGGTTGGGCGATTAATGAAATTCGCGATTTTTACTGACTGACGAAATTTGCAATTGTTTTCCGCCGCGAATTGTCGAAATTCACGATTTTTTCCTGCAATCTATGGTCAAAAATTACAATTTTTGCCAATTATAAATTGACGAAATTCGCGGGCCACTTGTTAACCCATCGCGGGCCACTTTTGGCCCGCGGGCCACAGGTTGTGCATCCCTAATTTACAGGGACACTCAAAAGAATTCCGTTACATTAAAGTCAATGGCGAAAAATCGTCTGCGGTGTTTTTTAATAATGTTAAACTATTTCAAACATATTGAAATTGATGTACATCACTGAGGTGCACTATAAGATGCTTACTATTGATTAAGGTGTGCAAAGCATTCATTATTCATTTACAGGGGCACACAAAATAATTCGATTAGAGTAGTGCCTATCAATAATAATTGACGAAAGTGCGTTTTCAGTTGTGGTAACGCGTTTTTAAATGTAACTTATTTTTGGAATATTACTTGTTATATATAAATTCTATAGATCCTATACAAGGCTGCACAAAAGATCTCGAATACATTTCCGCTTCTTGGCGGAATTCGCTGTAGAGGAGGGGAGACCGGGGCTAGTAGGCGCAGTTTTTAGTTATTGATTTTTATTAATTTTTTGTTTAAGTTTTTTTATGAAACTTTAACTGTACTTTTAAAGAACAGGCATTGAACTATAAATACCCGGAGTTTTGAGTTTGTAGCTTTTGTAGTTTATGTTTAGCGGAAGCCTAAAGTAAAAGGAAAATTGTGCGCCAACCTAGCCCGCCACGAGGAAAGTTGTCTATACTTGTGGGGTAAGTTGGCACACGCTTTATAAAAATTTAAATGAAACTCAAATAAGACACGCAGTTAAGAGAAATCAATTTTATTATCACCAGTAAGTTTAAACAAAGGCGTTATCGCCGTGCAATGTAAATTCTAAATTATACAGACATAAGAATAATGAATAAAACATTAACATTGAGTAACTTTAATCCTACTCGATATCATCAACAGAGTTACACTTGCCACAAATAAAAAATCAAGTGTCTCCATTTGAGCAAGCCTTGTGCGCCCAAAATCTTGCATTGCAACGACTTTTCTCGATGTTTGCTGTTTTTCAAGCTAGCAGCACACACCAGACACGCCAACTTGCCCCGTGTTCAATGCGCCTACTAGTCCCATAATAAATTTCTTCACAAAAGGGACACTTAACCATCTAAGCATAAATAATCCAAGTAAATCACATATGGGGTAGGTACAGTTAATCATACACTAAGAAAAACTGCACAAGTTAAATCGCAATTATTAAGATAAACATTAGAAATTAGAAAAAGAATGAAGCAACAAAAAATTACTTAGGAGTGCAAAAAACAGAAAAATCGTAATAAATGTCCACTGCACGTAGGTAACGCTGCAAAACTACAATGAGGAATGTAAAAAGCAAGAAGAAAAGTACTCTGTGACTGGTTGCGCAGGCTATCCACAAACAGGCGATTTATGAGGACTGCGCCTACTTATCCCTGTAGCCAACTAGCCCCGGTCTCCCTAAATCCAATAGAGAGCTGCACAAAATAATTCCCATACGTTTCGGATACTATTGACTGTAGTTGCTGACATTGGGTTTCCAGATGTGTTATGAGTTTTCCAAATTGTTTACTTAGACACTTATTACATCATCTTCATCATACAATACTGTGAAATTTTGTTACAGTATTCTGAATGCGTCAGAAAGTGTTCCATAATCTAAGTTTGATGAATGATATTTCGTTCTTGTTTTCTTTAAACACCTATATAGAAATGTAAATAAGTAGGAGTAATAAGCCAAAATTACGTCCACTAATAACCATATCACAATATTAAAATATTTATTTGCTTAAAAGACGTTATAAAAACACATTAAAAGTAAATTAAAAATCTATATTGACATGTTTCAACTCTTTTATTGAGTCGTCATCAGAATGTTTAACAGAAAATTACAAATACAATGCATATGAAAAATGGAAAAAATCATCGAATATAAACAAGTAACATATAACGCGCCCTACAATTTCGCGATCGCACGTGTTCCCTCTATGTCGCGACTCCGTAAGACCATTCAACCCATAAATTCGGGATACGAAAAGATAATGTATCTTTACAAAGAGAGTCCATTGAAATTTATTTAAGAGGTTCAGGGGTTTGTAACGATACATTATCTTTTCGTATCCCAAATTTATGGGTTGATTGGTTGGATAACTTACGGAGTCGCGACATAGAGGGAACACGTGCAATCGCGAAATTGTAGGGCGCGTTACATGATTACTTGTTTATATTCGATGATTTTTTTCATTTTTGATATGCATTGTATTTGCAATTTTCTGTTATACATTCTGATGACGACTCAGTAAAAGAGTTGAAATATGTCAATATGGATTTCTAATTTACTTTTAATGTGTTTTTATAACGTCTTTTAAGCAAATAAATATTTTAATATTGTAATATATCGATATAGAAGTTGTAAAAATAAGTTGTTAAGAAGAAAAAAGAAATAAAGAAGTCGGAAATTGTACGTCAAACGTGGCAAACGAGCTGAGTACGTACTATAACTAAGTTTTATAAATATTCAGATCTTGGTGCCATAGCTGTTGCACTCTTATGGAAAAAAAATTATTACGATTATATATAGGGTAACTCCGGGAGAGTCACCGCATACGGGATAGATGCCACACCCCTTGTATTTCTTGTAATTATCGATAGATGGTCGTCAAACGCACAGTATAGGTGCGCAATGAGATTATTTTAACCAGTATATAGCGTGAATCCCGTTTCGATGTTTACTTGTAGAAGTACAATCCTTAATTTGACGTAAGTGCATGATTTCACTGTCCAAATTTTTAAACACGTTTTGTTTAAATACTTTTCATATACTAATTACTAAATGCATGCATGATTTCGAAGTCAAAACTAAGAGTAGGGTTTGTACAGAGTACTGTGTGTATGGTTACGCCATTCCTCTTAGCGATGGCAGGTAACTGTGATGGCCGACGCCTGCACCATGCAAAATGGGGTACGTGCCGCACTGCTATTCCGGTATACATGTCGCAGTTTCTTCTGTACGGGATGATAAAAGTGTTATTAACTTTTCCTTTTCTTTTTGCACAGACTAACCATGTTAGGCATGTTATCAAGTTTACTAAAACCAATGGAGAAAAAGGGGAAAATAAAAAGTAAGAAGGGCAAGAAAGATGCAAGTCAAGATGATAATATTGAAAAATTGGATTACACGTAACGCAGACGTTCTTTTCAAGGAATGTTTAGAAAACTACTTCAAAAAAGAGGAAGCGTAATTGGCTTCGTTGCATCATGGGTTTAAACGTAGTTACCTAAAGACTGTACTTTTTCGACACTTTTCTGGTGATTGTAGTCGAAAAGACAGCTCTCTTAACCCATTCGGGACCATAGGTGCATATAAGCACCTTCATAAAGAGCTTACAAAATTTGTTTCTGGCACCAATAAAAAAGAAAATAATATTTGCTTTATTTAATTAGAGCGTTTTCATGATTATTTAAGTAAAAGTAACTTCTTTTTAAAAAGTGGTACCAACCGAATAAAATTTGTGTAAAAGCCACCGGTCCCGAAAGGGTTAACAAATAAATTATGTCAACACAATTTTACCTTTTTTTCTTTTTCCTTTCTAATGCATTGATGTTATGTTGTTGATAAATTAGCAATTAAAATTTAATGTAAAAAAAATAAGTCGATAATTTTAATAGTAAAAGTAAGGCAACAATTATTAATTTTAATCTACTACTAATACGTTTCATTGTACTCATTTAGTTTCATTTTGTTATTACATCGTTAATTATAGTCCAGATATGAAATTTTTTAAAAATATTTTTATTTATAATTTCATTCTGCTCTTATTACAAGCGCGGCATAACTACCGCACAAGTGCGGCGTCTCAGACTGAATGTACGGGTGACGCGCCGTAGTGTAATGTTTTAGAAAAAAATTGTTAAAAAAATATTGATAATTTGTTTTGAGATTTTTTTTTCGCAATACACGCGTTGTATATTTAACATTAAATAGCACAGCATGATTTTTTTTTTTTTTTATGTCCTCTATGGGACTTTATACACAAATTCAAAAAAATGTACGGCATAAATCCCGGAATTACCCTATTCAATTCAGTAATACCGAAATAACATGACTCCATCTTAAATAGGACTTAATCACCATGGCAATCCAGAATTATTACCTATCATGGGATATCATTGAATTAATGTCGTATGATAGGATTTAATAGAATGAAGAAAACTTTTATCAATATTTTTTAAAGTTTTGATTCATAAAATTTGAAATGACTCGACAAAATTCTGCAACAATTATATATATTAAATTTCAAACCATTCGGTTGTGTATTTTTTGCGCTTTTATTAGCGGGCAGACAGGCGGACGGACCAGACAACGACTACAGATGCTACGCATTTATATAATTACAAACGCACCTAAAAAGTCAAATTTTACAAAAATTCAAAAATTTTATCTTTTGCGCTCTCAAAATCCCATAGGGGACAGGTGATAAAAAATTGAAAATTCAATTGTATATACGTATCTCGTATGCACTCCTCTCCATCTATGTCCAATTTAGATTTTTCCCCTCTTTAAGTAAATGATGGATAATACCTTGATCTATTGCCTTTCCATACTAAGCACCAAGCACCCTCTTTTTAGAAGCTGAGATCGTGCAAAGCGGAATGGGTGGTTGAAATACCCTCCCTAGATTACCTCTAGGTCACGAAATGATGGCAAAACTGAAAGGCGGCAGATGATTCCTCAATTCGGAGGTCATAGCATCGCAGGTATAATTTAATTTGGCAAGCGATTTTGATGAAGTTAATAACAGGAAGGTAGTTCCGAAGACATCTTTATATGCACCAGAAGATTTATGATATAGAATGCAGTCGATTCCCGTTAGAACGAACATTGTAGGATCGCCAATATTTATGCGCTGTAATGAAATGGAGTTATAATAAAATTTTTTAATGTTGCTCTTCTTTTAACACTTTCCAACATAGTTGAAATGTGTTTAAGAATTTGGTTTGTCTGGCTGTCCGTGATCTGACTCTGGTAAATGTACTGGGATTGTCTTTGTAATTTTCATATGTTATTGAGGTTTACTATAGAATGTTAGGTATTGAAAATGAAGTGTTTTGCATTTATAGTTCATCTACAGAGACACAGAGAGGTTTCTGTTACATTATGGCCTATGGGAAAAAACCATTTGCAGTATATTTTATTGATGTTACGCTATTTCAAACATAATGATATTGATATGCATCACTGAGATGGACGGCAACATATTTTTTCAGGTGTTGATGGTGGTGTTATTTATGACGACTGTTTATCTGCGCGAGAGATATAGGCCCGAGGGGAAGTGCCCTCCATGGGGGTCTTTCTAAGGGAACCTAACCCGTATTTACGCATGGAAATCCAAGGTTCGAAGAAAACCACGGTAAACACCGAACGATTAGGTCGACGGGCGCGATTGGGTTCGAAACCAACACCTCCCGTCTACCAGCTTCGAGAGCAGAACCTGCCAGCCACTGCATACTTTTTCAGTAGTTAAGTTTACAGTAACAGTTTACAGAAGTAAAATTTACAGTTTGTTTCCTGGGACGCACTAATTCCATTAAATTATGACCTATGGGGAAAATTCGTTTGCGGTGCATTTTAATGATGTTGTGGTTCTTCAAACCTGATGAAATTATAAGCGAAAAATAAGGTGCATTACAACGTGTTTTCTATAGATTATTATTATGGAGTACGTAGAAAAGGATTTATCATTAATTTACAGAGACGTACAAAAGAATTCGGTTACAGGATGATTGATAATTGTTGGAAGCGCGTTTTCCGCTATGGTATGCATTTTTAAATTTATCTAATTTTTTGTGTTTTACCTGGTATGTATAAATTCTATAGATCATATACAGGTCTCCACAAAAGAATTTGCGCTCATGATCGGATATGGATAACAATTGCTGAAAATGGATTTTTACTGAGTTATTTGTTTTTTAAATAACTTAATAATTTTTTATTTTAATTTGTTTTAAGGTCAAAACATTTTACTTATATGCAATAATATTTAGGTTCTACTGCCTCATTATTAAGGGAAAGAAAAGTTAAATCTATTTTCAAATATTGCATTAAAGAAAAATATAAATGTCGTTGAAATTAACCTAGCAATGTATAGTATAGCCACTTGGCACACTTGAAATTGCACGTTATATCGCTCACCCCCAAGAAAAGTGACACATCTTGCAAAAATTCATTTTGCATTTTATTCCACTAATAGGTCTGCCATAGATGTGTCTTGCTGCACAAAAAGTTTCATGAGTGTAGTTACACGGAAAATTACTTTATTACGCTGTATGTCCATTTGTGACCAAAGAAGAGAGGTGGATTGTATGGGGAGGTAAAATTACATAAACATCCATATCTCATCGTACGTCTTCATTCTTAAACGTTTTATGTTTTTATGCACCGTTTTATTCCTGCATGCAGAGCCTAAGTGCTATAATTTCATGTTACAGTAAAATCATGCAAATTTTCTTTTGCCTCTCCTGTGAAATTTACTTTTGTCGAGATGTGTCACTTTTCTTGGGGGTGAGCGATATGCTGTTCGTATTATGATGATGCTGTTTGGCACACCTCTGTTTTCTCCTACATTACGGATAAAAGTTGACATGTGATTTTTAAAAATAATTTCTTTTGTACAATATACAGTTATTACATTTTTTGTGGAAGGGGGAGCAGAAGCGGGGAAATAAAAATCATGCATTGTAGGATTACTTTGCTAAGAATAAATATCTCCAAACTCTATAAAATATCACTATAATAAATTAACAACAGGTTCAGGAAACAAAATTGATATTAAATAATATATTAACGGGATAGATTAGTATAATAGTAATTTAGTATAACAGTGATGATGTTTTATTTTATAGATAGAAATTACCATAATTTACTTAAGCTATAGAAAATATTCTATTTACAATGATTTTCAATAAATATTTATTTATATCTCTGAAATTATTTGAAAAGGGTTAGAAAAACTCATTTCAAACTTACCTCATGTTTAACAATATTAAACATATCCAGAAACTTAAAGATGAAACTTGCGAATTCATTTTATTCTAAATTTAGATTGGTAAGTAAAAAATAGATTTATTATTGATTCCACGTAGTATATTTTACTCTTCGTTGAATCAGTTGACAATATAATAATAATTCTTCAACAAATATTAATATTATTTTGGACATGTTTTCGATGTAAAATCAATATTCCAAAAATGTTTCTTTTCGAATGCACTCTAAAAATGACAAATGTTTGTTTTAATCTGAGAAAATATAACTAAGATCGAAAGTGTACAATAATCTCTCACCAGTTAACCATGTTTCCGAAAAGCATTCATTATCTTTGAAAACCCCTAAAATCAATACATTTTCAAGACTTAAAGAAACATCTCTCTATTTTAAAAATAAGTAACTAATGCTGTCACAGCCGCAGTCAATGAATACTTTTTTGTGACCGGGGCCGGGTTTTTTTCTTCGTTAATATTAAGAAAACTGTTGTATACAAAAATATGAAAATCGGTGATATTATAGAGAAATGTTTGATAAACACGCTGATGCAGACAGTTTTCAAATCGAATAATTATTTTAAGAGCTATTTAAAGTTAAAGTTGGTCAAAATCGTTCCATTAAAAAAGTTTTATAGGAGCAAAAACTATACAAAGGAATTTAATCATTTTTAGATCATTTTATACATTAGAAATTCTCGGTGTACAGACTGCATTTATTTTTTTAATTTGATTCATTTTTGAGGTTGTATTTCCATTTTGAATTCAAATTTTCAGAATTTCGAGAGGCTTTTTTTTACATATTTTAGAAAAGGGTATTATTTTTTAAATTGTTGCCAGTTTTAAAAACAGTGCAAAGAATAATATTTCCTTCAAATTAAAAATTTATTTACACGTGGCTATTATAAACAGAAAAAAAAACACATTCAAATTAGAATTAAATGATTCCGTGTTAAAAGCAGAGAAATATAGAAAATTATGTCATAAGAACTATATTTACACTTGAATTTTAAAAGAGAAAGAAAATTTTAAAATACAAAATTCATTATTATGGGTTAAGAGTCGTAAATGGAGGAAATTACGTGATATTTAAAATGACCAAATAATAATGCAAAACAGTTTAAATTTAAAAATATATTTGCGCGAGATATTTATTTCATATTTTGAGATAATCCTTTCAACTATTGTTGTGAATTCGAAGGCAGCACAAATAATATTTCCTTTCTACCAACACTAGTATTTTCACGTGAATATTAATAAGAGAAAGAACACTTTCTGAAAATAACGTCAGATTGAAAACGACTTATTTAAAAAGAACTTTCTTATAGCGTTGTTAAAAAATACCGGGAGACAATGACTTTATTTACTTTTTCATTTTACATTAGCTTATTTTTAAATTCTTAACTATATATATATTTTTAATCAAAGACGAAAACAACCATTGTATATCTTAACAGCAGCTGATTTGGTCTTTAAAACCCCCAATCAGAGGAAAACGAATCGAAAACCGTTTACAGAGAGATCGCCGCTGTTTTTAAAAATTATAATTCAATCTTTTTAAAGCAGATGAAATTAGCGTGCTTTTAGAATCTGGCGTGTCTGAACGGGGGTTGGCGAGCGTAGCTTGCAGGGAGCAGAGCCTCCTAGTTTATTAAAACAAAGTTTCTGTTACTACCACTGTTTTTCGTAAACGTTTTTGATTACTTTTTATAGTATATTAACCACTTTTTTCAACCTGGTACAGTGAAATATTTCTGTGAAAACACTAAGAAAACGAGACTCTCTGTAAATTAACACTCGTTCACGGTGAAATGCATTCGATTGAGTTTCTCGGTCATAATTTTACAGACAATTCCCCTTTTCTAATATCAAATTCTCTGTAGGCATTCCCATGTCTTTAATTGAAAATATTTTTATCCTTGTTATAACCCGTAATTCAAAATACGCACTTTTAAAATTCTTTTAAAATTTTATTAGAAATAGTAAAGAAAGAAATTTGATTTAAAAATTTGGTTTAATTTTTTTTAATTAACTAGGGGGCTCGGCCCCCTACCAGCTACGCTCGCCAACCCCCGTTCAGACACCGCAGTCTCTAAAAGTACGCTAATTTGATCGGCTTTAAAAAGATTTTGGAAGATTGAATTATAATTTAAAAAACAGTGGCGATCTTTCTATAAACGGATTTCTATTCATTTCTCTTTGATTGGGGAATTTTAAGGAAAAATCAACTGCTGTTAAAAGATACAATGGCTGTTTTCGTCTTTGATTATTTAAAACCAGTTAAACATTTCAAAATAAACTAATATAAAATGAATTAAGTAAACAGAGTCTTTGTCTCCCAATATTTTTTAACAAAGCGACAAGAAAGTTCTTTTAAATAAGACATTTAAATGTATCGTTTTTAATAGACATAATTTTCACCAAACTTTTCTTTCTCTTTTTAATATTGACGTGAAACTACTTTTGTTAGAAATGAAATATTATTTGTGCTCAATTTTTAAATTTAAACTGTTTTGCAATATTATTTTTTGTTCATTTTACGTAATAAGTATAATGTGACGTAAATGTGACGTAATTTCTCCTATTTAAGACTTTTAACGCATGTTAATGAATTTATTATTTTACAATATCCTTTCTCTTTTAAAATTCACGTGTAAAAATAGTTTTTATGAAATAATTTTCAATAAGTTCCTGGTTTTATACGTAATTATTTAATTCTAATTTGAAAGTTTTTTTTTCTGTTTATAATAGTCACGTGTAAATAAATTTTTTATTTGAAGCAACCATTATTGTCTGCGCTGTTTATACAGTTGGCAACAGTTTAAATTAATACCATTTTCTAAAATAAGTAAAAAATATGTCTCGAAATGCTGAAAATATGAATTTAAAATAGAAATAAAACCTCAAAAAATGAGTCAAATTAAAAAAAAATAAATGAAGTCTGCACACCGAGAAATTTTAGCGCATAAAATGATCTAAAAATGAAATAATTCCCAAGCACAGTTTTTGCTCCTATAAAACTTTTTTAATGGAACGATTTTGTCCTACTTTAGCAGTAAATATCTCTTAAAATAATTTTTCGATTTGAAAACTGTCTGCATCAGCGTATTTATCAAATATTTCTCTATAATACCGCCGATTTTCATATTTTTGAATGCAATATTTTTCTTAATATTAACGGAGAAAGACCTCCGGTCACAAAAAATTCAAAACCGGCGGCGGCGGTGACAGCATAAGTTACTTTTTTTTAGAATAGAGAGATAATAATTAGAATATTTTAGGAAGGGAAATTTCGTCTCAACTGAGTTAGCGGGGATTTTTATCGACAATCACTTTGGAGTTGTTTCATTCACAATGTACACGAAGCTTGGCATTATTAAAAGTCATTTAAAAGTATTTCCCCGATGGAACATAAAAGATATCCTTTGACTACGGAAATGGCAGCACCACTATCACAGTTAGTCAAGCGTTCGTCTCCAACCCAGAGGACTCGGGATCAAATCGCCGTCCGGCTGAAAATAAATTTTGTAAAAATTAAATGGTACAGCAGTTCAAATTCACTCGAAAAATTATAATTCTTCAAAGTTAAAATATTCATTAATTTCGAAAAATAAATTAAATTATTATCATTAAAAAGAAATAAATTTACAGGGTCTTGTGTATTTTTTCGATGTAAATTTAGAGAGCCTACTGTAAATTTACCGAATAATTTCTTTGTTATTTAATAGAATCTTTGTTTTTCAAATCTCTGTATTTTTACCTAAGACTTAAGATAATAGGCCGGGAGCCGGCAGCACAGACAATCACCTCATCGTGTTCACGGATGAAATTCTAGGATTAGTTAAATCTTGATTCGCATATTAAAACGCAATCAGTCTGCCAAGTCATATCTTGGTGGCAAACACCTGAAAACCCGATTTTAGCTGCTGACTCGTTGGTTTAACATTGTGTTTTCCTGCACGAAAAGGTATGAAAACATGGAGGACTGGGAGTAGGAAAACACAATGGTAAACCTACGAGTCAGCAGCTAAAATTGGGTTTTCAGGTGTTTTTCACCAACATATGTCTTGGCAGACCGATTGCATTTTAATATGCGAATCAAGATTTAACTAATCCTAGAATTTCATCCGTGAACTCGGTGAGGTGATTGTCTGTGCTACCGGTTTCCGGTCTATAATGGATTACCAGTAGATTCTCTGTAATTTCACAGAAATTTTTTTAACAGTGTACATAAATTTTTCGGATGCTATCAATTGTCATGCAAACATTTTCATGTTCAACAACCGTGTTTTACAGACAAACTTGATAAATGAACAACATTAAAATTAAAATTAATATTTTTTAAATCGCTCTTGCATGCATAAATTCAATTGCGCAGCTTAAAAGGTTTTTATTAAGAATTGATAGCATTCGAATAATCGATATTCCTGTTTGAGAAAACTAGAATATCAGTATACTCACTATATAAACTACTCGGAAACACTTTCGAAAATTAGTGGTAGCAAGAGAAACTTGTTTCTGTAAATGCTTTTTATTTGCCCATCCTACGTAGTATAGGGTAAATCTTGTAATCGTTTTAGAAATCGAAAAAAATTCTTTGCACGTTTCAGACACTGGAATTAGGAAGAACATATTTTTAGAAAAAGAAAATTGCCGTCCGTCTGTCTGTGTGTCTGTAAACGCTCTCTCTCCCGAACAAATTGAGATAGAGACAGACTTGAAATTTGGTGTGTAATTAGTATGTAATAATGGGTATTGAATATCAGTAACCTCGATTATCCGGAACTATTTTTGGGGGGCTCTCGAAACATTCATTCTGATAAAAGGTGTATAATTTTTTTTCGAAATTGTTTATTGTAAGGAGAATGTAAAAGACAAAAAAAAAAAAAAAACAAATTTTGCATGAAGAATGAAGTCGATCGGATAATTAGTTGCCGAGATATTTGTAATAATATTTTTTCACACTCTTTGATTTTTCATGACCATGTATTTCATTCAAATTTCAATTCAAAGATGCATTTTAATTGGAAATGAGATGCTTAATCCGATTCAGTAAACTGTTAATTAATATGATTATAATTTTGGAGTTATAAGGATATTTTATTAACGGAATTCCGTACTACTCGATTATTTCGTCGACCAAAAAACTATCGCCAAACTATAAGATTAAATGGTTTATGGCAAATGTCACATTCACTTGATATTAAACATGTTACATTTGTTTGTTGTGTCATCAAATTATTTTTAATTCTACTTTTTATTTGTATTTTTATTAATGTTTTACTAATTAGCCCTCGATACGGTATGCTATTTCTTTCTCCCAGCTTATTTTATCTCCAAAAAATAACGTTACCTTACAGAAGCCAGCCATAAAACAAAGCAGTACAATTAAATACTCTATAGCAATTTTTTAAACTTCTAAGCATCGCACATTTTCAATTTTTATGCCGTCGTATTGAGAAAAAAAAGTACTTTTAAATGCAATTTGTTTGAAAACTGAATCTATTATATATTTTTGAATTATATATTTTTGTTGCCATTAATCGAAAGAAAATGTAATTAAAATACGTGCTGTTTTGAAAAAATATAAACGAATGATTTCTGTTAAAACAGGGAGCTATTATAAACTATATTTAATTTTAACTATCTATATTAATGTTAGAAATAAATGAAGACCTGTGAATCATTAGACAGCCGTTTTTTTTGGACGATTTCTTTAATGACGGCAACTTTTTGCTGCATTTGCCTTCGCGATAGTGACGTCCTATGCCTTCTTTACTGTAGATGTTTAAGAGTGGATCGTAAATGTGGAATTCTTAAGTGGATGCGAATGACGTCATTTTACATAAAATAAAAGCGTGTGCTGTAAGTCTTAAAGTTGAAATATGTTTTGTACTATTTATATATACATATTTTTTTTTTTTTCATCGGGGGGCGACACTAATTTCTGAAAAAGCAAAATTCCTGTTTTCTAGTTTATTTTTTCTTTCGTTATTTAAAACAAAAACTATGCCAATATGTATAATTTGGCGAATAGTTTGGCGATTTGTACAATTTGTCGAAATTGGTTGACGGGATAATCAAGTAGAACCCGCAATTCAGAAATATAACATTACTATGTATTAAAAATATTTAAATATACGTTTAAATTTTATTTTGGAATTGCAATGCATTTTATAAATAGTATACACATGTTTTATTTTCATATTTTGTATTACGAATATCCATGATGTGTAAGTATTACAGTGGCTCCCAACGACTAGTTTAAACCTCGAAAATACATTGGTTTTTGAAGAATTTAAAGATAAAGAACGCTTTTCGGAATCATGGACGGTAACTGAGAGAAGGTTATTGAATACTTTTGTCCGTTGTTATGTTATATTTCCATAGATTAAGAAACAATTGTCTTTCTTTACAGCGTGAAATCTCCGAGGTACACCTTCATTGTAGATACACATTCATTGTAGACACATATTCATTGTAAATACCGAGGAAATATTTCACACTCATTGAGAAATTGGTGTTCTTATGAGTTCCCAAGAAGAAAGAGAAAACTTGTAAGCAATCCAAGAAACTGAAATTAATATACATTAAATTAAGCCTTTTTTTTCATGTGGTAGACTAAGATGCGGTTATCTGTGGTCGTAGAGCATAAATAAGGATTATCAATCATATGAAATTTTAGAGAGACATTTAGAAACAAAAAAGGGTTTTCATTATGGAGAGTTGCAACCATGTTGTTAACTATTTCAGGTTCAATTAAGGTCATGCTTGGAGTCTTAAAACCGTCACTGGAGAAATGTTTATATCCGAAAAGAGAAAGCTTCTTTTGCAATTTCTTCGACATGAAAGTGCAATCTGTTCTTCTGGTTTCGATTTACTTTAATCTTTCTGTTTTTAGATAACAGAGATAAACAGTTTTATGTTGTATATATAGATCTATTTGTATATATAGAGCTATAAATGTAATAAAATTTTTTGTAAATAAAATGACTATTAAATCCTAAGATAAAATCGACCCTTTGAAAGTTGACCAAGTAATAGAGCAAGTTATAGAAAATAACCACATCCCAATAGAGATAAATGTACTGTATCATAAATATACCTAAAAACAGAAAGAAAGAGCAATGCAATCAGAAAATGGAACTTTATATTATGAAACTCGTTATCAAGAGCACTTTTTCACAATTTAAGTAAGTTACAAAGATTTCTGTTTGAAATTGATTGCGTTTTAAGCAGAAATTTCTATTCCAAATTGTCCGATCTACTGTGACAACACATATCTGAAAGGTAGAAATTAAAAATAGATAAATCTTCCATGTCATATAAGATGTGCATGTCGTTCTACAAAAAATTTACGTTTCCAAGAAATATCCGAGATAGACTTTCATTGCAGATACCCATTAATTTTAAATACCGAGAAAAATTTCACACTCATTGAGATATTGGTGTTCTTATAAGTTTCTAAGAAGGAGAAATCTTGTAAGCAATCCAAGAAATTGAAATTAATATAAATTAGTTAGCCTTTTTTGCATGAGGCAGACTAAGATGCGGTTATCAGTGGTCGTAGAGCATAAATAAGGATTATCAATCACATGAAATTTTATAGAGACATTTAGAAATTTTTTTTTCATTATGGAGATTTACAACAATGATATTAACTATTTTAGGCTCAATTAAGTTCATGCTTGGAGTCTTAATACACTCACTGGAGTAACAGTCCTGGAGTAACTGGAGTAACTTAAAACAGTCACTGTTTTTTCCGAAAAGAGAAGATTCTTTCACAGTTTCTCGGTTAGTGCAACTGTTCTTCTGGTTTTGATTTACTTTAATCATTCCTGTATTCTGTTTTTAAATAACAGAGATAAACAGTTTTATAAGTTTATTTCCGATGGCTTCCGTATATATATATATATATATATAATAAAACCTTTTGTAAATAGAATCAATATTAAATCCTTAGATAAAAGAGGTCAAGGTTTAGAATACACAAGAAAATAACTTCATTTCAATAATGCTAAATGCATTGTATCACAAATACAAAAAAACAAAACAAAAAGGAATACAAAAATACAACCAGAAAATGGAACCTTGCATTATGAAACATGGTATTAAGGGCAATTTAAGAAAATTACAATGATTTCTGTTGGAAATATATTTCGTTTTATGCAGAAATTTCGATTTCAAATTGCCCGATCGACAACGACAACATATACCGGAATGATAGAAATTAAGAATGGATAAATCTTCAATGTCATATAAGATGAGCATGTTTTTCTGCAAAAGATGTTACGTTTTCATATTACATATTTTTAAAAAATGTTTCAGAGCTTTTGCACAATAGAGTATATTAAACAAATATATTTTGTTTCATAAAAAATAAAAAATAAAATAAAATAAATAAAATACACTAGAGAACAGGAATTCTGCTTTTTCAGAATTTAGTGTCGCCCCCGGCATTTCCATTACTTCATTTTCTTCTGGTGGACTGGTGGCTTCTATTATTATGAAACAGCCATTATAAATGAAGCGTTAGGTGAAGATGAAAGAGCAGTCGTAAAAAGTTAGAACTCTGATTTTCTGGTCACAATGGAAAAAAATATGGCCATAATTTTTTTTTATGGCTGTTTCATAATAATAGAAGCCATCAGTCCACCAGAAGAAAATAACTCAGTTAAGCGGGACTCGGATAATCAAGACTCTACTGCAAAACATATTTCAATTTTAAGACTTAAAGTACACGCTTTTATTTTATGTAAAATGACGTCATTTGCATTAATATAGATTCTTAAAATTAAATATAGTTTATAATGGTTCCATGTTTTATCATAAATCATTCATTTATATTTTTTCTCAAAATAGCACGCATTTTAATTAATTTTTTTTTCAATTTTTATGAGAAAATGGCAACAAAAAGATATAATTGCTATTTTTCAAAATTTTTTTCTTTACTTTCTACAGAAACGGAGAACTTGAGTTGCCAAAATGAAACAAATGTCGCTAAAAACTACAAAAAAATTAATATTTCAAAAACAAATGACGATGCAGTTTTCAAACAAATTGCATTAAAAAGTGCTTTTTTTTCCCAATACGACGGTATAAACATTGAAAATGTGCGATGCTTAGAAGTTTTAAAAAATGCTGTAGCGTATTTAATCGCACAATGAAACATCGGCTTTTGTTTTACGGCTAGCGTACACAAGGTAACTTTATTTATTGGAGACAAAATAAGCTGGGAGAAAGAAATAGCATTCCGGGGGCTAAAAAATTCACAGGAAACAGGGTGGTTTGTCATTTATCCTGTCAAAAATGCGGGATGTCTCAGTCCAATACGATTGAAATGTTCATACCTTTAACAATAATGAAGATATTTTAACGGAATTTTCAAGACTTCTTTTGCTTTGTGTGAAATTTAATGATACCATCAGAAGTGATAGAAATGTCTACCATCAACATCCAAACAACACTGATATAGACGCTTCTTATTTCGGAAAGTACAATGCATGGGATATCACCAACAAAATTACTGTTCATTTACAGCTAGTGAAGCCATCAAATTTCAAACTATTTTCTGTATTCCAGAGACTTTTTCTGTTCAAAATTTCATGAAACTATCTTAACTATTGCTATATTTATGAGCAAAAAATTCGCACTGGAATCGAGTGTGATATCCTGTATTTTGTGACTGTGGAAAAGGATTTTAATACTGGTTTTCCATAAAGATAAAATTGATTGTTTTAGTACGATTTACTACTTCTTAAAGTTCTACTTCCCCATCTTTTTTTTTAACATTTTGTATACCAGAATGAATCTCCTGTAGATATTTGCGAAAGAAATGAAACTTTTTTGGAATAACAATTGGTGTTTTTACTTCTTGTTCTTTTTAAAAATAAGTTAAGAGTTTCATGTATTTGCGTAGCTGATAACTTCCCTGTTATTTTCAAACCAAATCAACATAAAAAAGAAAAGAAATATTTGTCATTATTTATACAGTATGTGGTAAATATTTCAATTAATTTTTCAAGAAAATTTCCGGTTCAAATAATTTTTATTTAAGAGGAGAAGGATCCTTCAAATTCATTTTATATATATATATTTTTATGTCACTTTAAATACTATTCAAGGGCACACTATAGGCATTTTGGCATGTATTTATCACACAAGAAATAAGAAAAAAAAATTTTTTTTTGGATAAAAATAAGAAATTTTTCTGAATATTTTAAGCGCTATGAAGAGCTTTTCAAAATGCCTCATGCGCATTCCATATCAATTAAATACCCCAATATTTTTTATGCAACTTTATTTTATATATACAAATAAAAATGTGCATCGAATTTTCTATATATGAATATAAGGTAAAAAAAAAAAATTCTAAATTTTATGAAATTTTCTGCATTTTTGCATCCTATTTCTGAAATTAACTACCTTTAACTTTTCTAATTATATTTAACCCGGGAATGCTCGCGCATATCCAGGATATGAACGATTAATACTTTGCCACCAATAAATTCAAACAAAAATTGTGATTTTATTTAATCGTTGACATTGCTTACAAAAATAATTTGACGATTACTTTTCGAAAATTAGTGGTGAGAAATGTAATAACCGTGCCCAGCCTGGGTATGGCATACCCTGCGCGAGCAATCCCGGGTTAATTTAAAAAACTACGCACAGTTTTATTTGTATATATAAACCAAACTTGCATAAAAAATATTGGGGATTTTAATTCATATGGAATGCGCATCGGGCATTTTGAAAAGTTCTTCATAATAATTAAAATATTCAGGAAAATTCCTTTTTTTTATCCAATTTTTTTTCTAATTTCTTGTGTGATAAATATATGTCATAATTCATAAAATGTGCCCTTTTTAGTACTTTAAAAGTACTTAAAGAAATGAGTTCCTTTAACGTGAAAAAAAAAAAAAAGAAAAAAGAAAAGAAAAGAAACCAAGGTTCGCAACTACCTATTCGTTGTCAATCTTTGTAAAAAACTTATGATACTGAACGAATGCTAAATTTTTTAAAAGTATGGTTTAGCTCTGCTCTGTTTTATCATAATTTAAAGTATTTCTTTGAATCAATTAAGTTACTTGAATTAAATAGGCTATAATATGTTATGTATATTTAAAGACCATAAAGATAGACTATAATACATTATAAAGAAGCATGTGCAGAAACTCCCATCTCTGATATTTGATTTAAAAAGGAATTTAAGAAATATATCTTCATTTGTCTCAAAGATTATAAATGCAGTTGTGATGAAACGTGCAGCTGTTGACGCTTTTGCACTCAGCGTATCTCTTTCCAAAGATATGTTATAAAAAATGAATTTTTTTTTATGAACGAAACGGAGGAAACACAAAGACTAATTTGTTACAGGCAACTTTGATATTACGTCCCTTAAACCTACTTAGGGGTCTTTTTTCTGCGTCTGAAACTTGTGCATTGATTAGATAAATGAGTGCATGAATTTCATTCAGCAGCGTTTCCTTTTGCTTTTTTATTCTAAGTGCTTGATAAGGAATTGTACATAAGCATCAATTTATGTAATATAAATTACTGTAACTTAGGAAATACAGTTTAAGGGTTCTCAGGACTCTTAAAATTTGAACAAATTAAAAAAAAAAAAAAGACCATTTTCAACATTTAATGTCTTATGTCTTAAAATGTATTTAATTTTAAGACACAATTTTTATTGAAATATATAAGTATGTTCTTCCAAGTCATGTATTTAAAAAATAGCAAGATGAAGAATTAGCCTTTACAGAGGGCTCCAAACTGTCAGACATTTGTCGAGCAGAAAAGTTGCATAACAGATTACGAGCAGGATTATAAAATAAATTTCGCAGCTAGAATAAGAATTTTGGTGCCTACTTATACTTCAGATTGTAATAATTACCCTGAACCTAAATAAATTTATATTTAAAGAATTTTTATATTTTTAATACAAAGCTGTATTTAGATAATGCAAAATTTAGAAAATTTCAACAGTATAATCACAAAAAAAAAAAAAAAAAAAAAAATTCTTAAGACAATAAAAAGGAAATTTTAGGTTCACTTTATACAGACTAATAGGAAACATATGTTTCGAAAATTTCATGAGAAAATGTTCAGAAGTTTTTGAGATATCGTACGCGTTATGGCCAAAAACGTGCTTTGGAGAAAAATGACTTCAAAGTTTCGGAAACGCCGCTCCAGCTATTGAGCGTGTATAATTCTAAAAGCCATAACCCCTGTTCTAATGGGAATTTCAAGGAAACAATTATATTAAAATGTTTAGAAAAGATAAGAGTTTAACATCTAAAAAAATTTAAATTTCGAAAATTTTAAAGCTTTAAGAGTCCTGAGACCCATTTAAGAGGATTCAATATCCTTTGAAAAACTTTGAAGAATTTTTTTTGCTGGTGTACACATATTATTATAGGCAATACTTAGAAAAAGTGATTTTAGCAAGAAAAAAATTGTGGGCAAAAATTAAGACTTTTATTTAATTAAGACTCTATTTATGTAAAGAATTTTAAAGTTTGCTGTTTCTTTTATACATTACTGTGTTTAAAACACTAAAACTTCTACAAATATTTGTCAAAGCACACAATTATTATTATTTTATTTGTATCCTCAATATAGTGTACTTAATAAAAGTAGAGATCGGTTTTACAATTAATGAATTAGTTTATCAGAAAAAAAAATTATATAAACGTGGCTAAAACGAAGCAAGAAACATGATTTCGTCAGCGTTTCGATTTTTATTTTTTTTTATTTTCGTTATAGTATAAAATCCATCCCTGATTTTACTAAGTAATTTTATCAGGTAATTAGTGAGAATAAAAAAATAATGGAGTGATTTATGATTTAACAAATATTTCTAGAAATTTTAGTGTTTTAAATATAGTAATGTATCAAAAATCAGCAAACTTCAAAAGTCTTTAAAATAATAATAATAATAATAATAATAATAATATTATTATTATTATTAAATTTTTACCCATACAATGTTTTTTTTTTTTTGCCAAAATCAGTTTTTCCAAGTATTACCTATTAATAATGTATGTATACGATAAGTAAATGTACATCAGTAAAATTAATTCTTCAAAGTTCTAGAAAATATGGATATTTATGCAAGTACATTTGTAATTTTTACCTAATTTAGTGTAATCATTTTCTGGTTTACGACAAACGAAATCACAATCTGTGGAGAATTCTTTACCATCCCAGGGGCGCCATTTCAGAACTTTTTTGGATGTGAGAGCAAAGTTTTTTCAGGTCAGTGACATAACCAAGGGTGGGTTCGGGGGCTATGTGTCCCTCCCCCCTTTTACTCAGAACGAGAAACATTTACTGAATCATGGATACAAAAATAGTAAAAACTTTGAAATACGAAATCGCACGGAAGCTATGAAAAATGTCGTTTTAGACAGGTTTCCGTCTTAGAACGTACAATTTTAAGATGTTGACTATGTAGGTTTTTCGTATAAGATAGGATTCTTTATAGACAGGTTTCGTTTTTACAGGTAGTTTCTAAGATTAAATTTATTTCCTGTCTGTTATTACACGTCTGTTATTACACGTCTGTAGAGCAAAGGTGTATTACAGTAAAACTTGCGAAAACTAAGCCCGTCTATAATATAATTCTTTCACAAACGAAGAAATAATAAAGTTTTGACCAAAAAAAAAAAAACACCATACATTTATACTTGCTCAGACGGAGACAAGTCTATAATGGAACTTTTGTTCAGTCTTTATCGATTCCTTTTTTGCAGGCTTTATTGCAGAGCGCCATTAACAACAACAACAACAACAAAAAAAAAAAAAAAAATTAAAAAAAAATTGGAGGGGCAGGGTGGGCAATTTTTTTTTTGAGGGACAGGGTTTGTGCGCTTAAAGTGTTTATTTATTGAATATATAATATGTGATTTATCACATTGCTAACGAAGCACAGAACCAACAATGTGAAAAATGTCCAAGCCGGGAACCGAATGCAAATTCAAATGATATATTAATCTTTATAAAATTCTATGAAACAGATCCTCATAACAAGTGAAAACAATTGATTGAAAATATAGTAAACATTGGGAAAATATAAATATTTGTGGAACCAAGGCAGAAACATCAGGCCCAAATTACCTTGAGTAGCATGTACGGTTTCATCCTTGCATAAGCCATAACAAGCTTTAAAATGCAAAATTCAGGCTATCGTACACAATAAATCCAGAAAAGAAGCTAGAAAAATAACATAAGATAATAAATGAAATGGATTAAAGGGGAATAAAAATAGAAGAATATTACCAACTGAAGATCTAACCATGCCATCAGTGATATATTTATTAGATGACACAGTTATGAAATGGTTATAAGAAATTATTTGCACATGTTGCAAAAATATTCAAGTAAAATACTATTAGTACAACCAAGGAGTTAAGATAAACAGTGTAATAAGGTTGAAATAGATTAAATACAGTATTTTCTCTAATAGATCAGAAATAGAATTATATAATACATTTAAACTTCACTTCCAAAGTTTTATTTTTAGGAAGAAGGGAGGAGGGAATTAATTAATAAATAAAATAAATAAATAAATAAAAATAATAACTATTTGTAGATTAACCTTTAAATCAGCAAAAATGATAAATAGAAAATATATATACAATTAAATAAATAAATAAAAAACATTATATGGATGATTCATTAAATAATGATTAAATTTAAATAAATATGAAAATAAATGTACTATATTATAGCAGAATAATAATTTTAAATCTTTATCACAACAGATAGTCACTTAAATATATAAAATAAAATAAATCATGTTGGTGATTAAATCTAAATTAACAGTTTAAAATGTTGAAAATAATAAATAACAATTAAAATATCCCCAACTTGCATAAAATTCAAAATACATAATTATGGGGGAGGGGAAATAATAAAGAAGAAAATATTTAATTAATACATATACTTTTTTACGCTATTGTAATAGACTGTGCTAAATATGAGATATTTATTGATATTGTCTTTTTTGGGCTAAAACTTGAAATAAAAATTAAACTGTGGTCAATATTTTTTAATAAAAAAAAAAAAAAAAAAAAAAAAAAAAAACTTTTATGTAGGCATCATTGAAGTGTGTAACTTAGACGTATCCGTAATGGCTCTAGATATCTTCGTAATATGTTAGGAATGATTTAAAAACTTCTTTTCTTGTTAACCGCATTAAACTTCTATCCAAAAAATTTCATAGCCAAATTTATAAAGTACCTAATGATATCATGTATGAACCCCCCAGACTATGATGCTCTCAGTCCTTCTAAACGCAAGAGATCCCGTTATACTCCGTATTAGAAGAGAAGTCGCGCTTTTCGGCTAATACTTTTCTCTGTCTTTTCTTTTGTATTTAAAATTTATTAAAAAAAATTCTCTTTATATTCTCATTATTACTTTACCCCGGTAAAGTATGTTATACTAATTGTAACTTTTTATATTAAATGTATGGCAATGAAAACAGCCTTTTTTGTTAAAGGTAAATGGTAGCTTGTTCTTTGTCCGGTTATGTCGGATATTGAACAGTGTAAACATTTTTTTTTTTAAATCTTTAAACTCAATTTTACTTTATATCATATTTTTATCTTTCCATCTATTTTTAAACTTAAGTTAATTTTCCTTTTACCCTCGTATTATCCCATCAAAAATTTTCAGCCTTCTCTTATTTTTATTTATTTTTTAATTTTCAGGCCTTATTGTAGCACATTGTGCTACGGCTAGACTTAATTTCATGGCTCCTCCATGATGTGCTATACGTTTACTTATACACAGGGAGTGGAGTAGCAATGCTACTAGTTATCCCCTTGAATTTTCTCCTGTTCACCTGTTCATTGAAATGTGCTGATTCAACAATCATAATAAAATATGTAATGTTGCGAAGTAATTATTATACAAATGTCCTGTCTCTCTCTTAACCCCTTGGGGACGAGCGGCACGTATACGTGCCGCATGAAGCGCTCAGAATCCTTGTTTTTACTCACCAGTAAAATTTTCCTGTGAAATTTGCCTTAATTAATCAGCGCATTTTCTCGATTCAAGAAGACACATATTTCTGTTTTTAAAAAACGGTGACAAAAGATTAAAAATTTCGCAAAAGGCTCCCGTCCTGAAGGGGTTAAAAAAAAAAAAAAAAAACATATATATATTTTTTTTTATGTCCGTTTGGGATATTTAAAGGAACTATAATATATTTTGTCAGTTCACAAAATAAATTGTTAGTGAAATGTAAAAATTCAATTTTTGCTTAAACGCCTACTTTCCTAAAAGAAGTGAAGCAAACACAGAAAAAGCTTTTTACTGGACGTTTTTTCTTCCATCCTTCCATCGAAGCTATTGTACGAAAGAAAAAAAAGCAGAGTGGGAAAATAAAGCAAACTTGTAGCTCAGATCGTAAGTCCCGATAGGGAGTTTGATCGTGTGACCTTTGCCACTTTCGTGTTTGTTTTTTTTTTTTTGTTTTTTTTTGCTAGACCGCGGAGGTCCTACCGCATTGAGATTGCTAAGGTAAATGGGCATAGTTATGTGGAAAGGTATCAGGTTAAAAAATAGCATTTAGAATCCGTTTAATGAAAGAATAAAATCGCCATCTCGACTTATACTATGCGTTATTTGATACCCTGCAACACATTGTTCTTTAACTTTTTATTTGACTGGGATTATTTAAGATTAAATGTAAGTTTACTTTTCATGAGAAAAAATTCTTTCAGAAACTTTAAAACATTTTAAAATTACTGTCAGGATGTATATAATAAACTTTTTAAAATGAAAAAGGGACAAAATTAATTAGTTTTCTCTTTTGAAATTTAGATAAGTTGTCGGTTTCTTTGAAGATCTTTTGGTAACGCATTAATCATTATGATTCATAATGAGCAAACAGCAGGTATATAACAAGAATGAAAAATCATCCATCAGGAACAGATTATGAAACACTCTTCAACACGTACAGAATGTTATTAAGAAATTCATTTTTTTCACGCAATGAAATGATATGTCTAAATAAATAATTTTAATAACACATAATGCAGTAAAAATCCAAATTTTATGAAGCGAAGTGATTTAAGCGAAGTTCTACTTCTTTGGGTTAACTTATTTATTTATTATTATTTTTTTGTAATTTTCTGTATCCCTCAATGTTTCCCTAAAGCGGTTTCGTAACATTCAGATTCCTACAATATTTTTTGCTTGTTGAACGTGACGCTGACGCCTCTAATTAAACGTAACGCTATTGTAAAACTTTAAACTTGTTTTTCTCGAAACCATGTTTTTCAAAATGGCGTTCCCTTTTCTCGAGAACATCCTTCATTTTTAGGGTTCCGTACTTAAAAAGTAAAAACGGAACCATTATAAGATCACTCCTGTATCTGCCTGTCCGTCTGTCACAGATATTTTACTCGTAAACTATGGAACGTGGAAAGTTCAAATTAGGGGAAGTAATAAAGAGTATTAACCCGCATTTTTACAGATTAATAAACATTGATAAATATATTTAAGAAAATTTTAGCGGACTAATTAAGTTATTTGAAGAAATATATCTTTTCTTTGTACATCGTGTGAAAGCTTCCGTAACGCTGGCTGAACTCACAAATACATTTCTTTTAATTTTAGTTATTATATTTTCAAAGTTATCGTCGAAAATGTAATGCAAAAATATGTTCTGCCCCTTTTATTTCCGAATCTACTGAAACTAAAATTCTGAAAAAATTAGAGGTAGTAGATGTTAATTTAAACCTCGCAGGATAATTATAGCGATTACCCTGGGTCACATAGTTTTTGAGAAAATTGCATTTTTCCGTTACACACAAATTTCGATTTACGGGCATTCAACAAAGGTGTTGAGGGTGGAGGTACCTATCGTAGCAGAAGTATAAAATCATTGTTTATCATGATTTTCGAAAAAAAATCGTCGGTAATAAGCCGAGATATTAACTTTTAAAGACACGGACGGTTTGGACATACATAATGGCAGGGGCGGCGTACTCCATGCTACATCGGCTTTTAAAGCCTAGATAACAAATTTTAAGGATATATTTGTGTAATGATGTGTTGTTATGATTGTGTAATAATTTGTGCCTAGTAGCAGTATAAAAACAATAAACATCAAATTGTTAAAATCAGACTAATTTAATTAGAATTATTCACATAAATGCTATGGGATTCGTGACCAGTTTGCATTGAGTGGCTCTCTCAATACACTTACCGTGTCTTTAACGGTTAACTAAAAACCTATAATGGAAAAACGCGGGATGGACCAAAGCGGCGTTGCAACTTTGCGACCTCCTTTCGAAGCGCGCTTAGCACAATGCTAAGGTTAAATTTTGAACAAGGGTTGTGCTTTAGGGACACAATAAAAAGAAAAGTTTATTACTACGCTGAATTTAGGTTTATAAAATGCCAAATGAAGTTTAAATATGCACTACTTTTATTGTCAGCACCGAATTAAGTTCATTTTAAACAGATTAGGATAAGATTAAAAAAGAGAGTTATGCAGGATAGATATATTTGACATTATTTAGGTTCCATATCTCTTTAAACTTTCATGGTATATCCATTTATACTTTTCTAGTATGTACAGCTATACTAGAGGTCTGCACGGGCCCGGGCTTGGCCCGAGGCCCGTACCCGGCCCGGCCCGCCGTCCGGGCCGGGCCGGCGGAATGGAGGAGAATTTTCAAACGGGCCGGGCCGGCAGAATTAGGGCAATTTTTTCAACGGGCCGGGCCGGACTGGCAAAAAAATTGAACGGACCTGCAGGGCTGGGCCGGGCCGGGCCGGGCCGGGCCGATAAAAAAAATTAATATAAGAATTTGAGAGAAGCAGATGAAATACGAGGTCATTTCCAATGAATATGACTTTTTCGAGAAATATAAATGTGCGTTACGAGCCGATGCGAGTTTAACAACATCAATACAGAAATGTAACATGTCCATCGTAGAGATCGGCATCGTACAGTTACATGATGCCTGATCCCGGGTTTAATTTTATCGGCAGACTTGTGCCGGGACGGAACTGGTCTTAATCGTTCTCAGGATGTGTAGGACAGGCATTATGTTTTGTAAAAGTATTAATAGCAATAATGAACTTCTGTTAACAGTATCTTTGGAAATGTACCTTAAGGTGGTTCTCATATTTACTGCTCAACAATGCGAAACTTTCAGACACATTTTCTGACTCATTTTTAACTATAAAGGCATAAAATTGACAGGTCTAAGTATTGAAGGCATTTGGAATCGAATAGCGTTTCCATTTTTCATAAATTACGTACAGAGATAACAGAGACTCTTGTCACGTGACTGTACGTTTTTCTCCTTTCCTGTGCTATCGCTTCCGGAAATTCGATTCAAAACGCTAACTTTGGCAGTATTTTCTGAAAGATATATTACTTTTATCTAAGAAAAAAACGGCACTTACATGGTTTCTGAATAAGAATACCTGCCAATCTCATGCGTTTCCGAAAAGAAATGAATTCATAAATGTATCAAAATGTAGCTCCTTTGGATTTGAGAAAAGGCTTAAAAAAGGCAGAAATATTTTCACAAATCTACTTTTTATTATAAGCTTCAAAAGTTATCATGTTTTTTAACCCTTTATTCTAAACTACAATAATCTTTTAATGAACCCTTATTTAAATTTTGAAACGTCTGTAGAGACGTTGACTAAAACACTGTAAGTAATCGTTAATGTTTACTATTGTGTGTTTTCTATTTTGCGAACACATAGTAATTTAAAATATACTGTAAAAGGTTCCCATAAATATGCATGCAGTATTCATTAAAAGAATCTTAATTGTATGTCGAGAAAAAAAGGAATTTTTGCAGAAATTGAGTCGGGCCGGGCCGAGAACGGTAAAAATGTAAACGGGCCGGGCCGGGCTCGGGCCGAACTTTCAATTTTTACACCGAGCCGGGCCGGGCCAAAATAGCTTTCCTTCGGGCCGGGCCGGGTCCGGGTCTGGAAATACCGGCCCGTGCAGACCTCTAAGCTATACCCAACCCTACGTTGTATAGTTTATACAAAGACTTAGTATTCTTTTAGCAACAGTTTTTTTAATAGTGCAGTTACTAAATCATATATTATTGTACGGAGCTCTCTGTACGCGAGTGATACTCGCACTTGACCGTTTATTTATTTAAGAGGAAGGTAATCGTTTTTGATGGAGATTATATAATTTTTAATAGCACAACCTACAAGAAATTTTTGAAATATACGGTTATAATTATACTCTTTGACACCAGGGTTAACCAAGACAAACATTTTGGTGCCACGTCTGTTAATATCTATCCACGCGTTGCCATTTTATTAAGAAATAAAGAAGCTTGCATTGCCCATGTTCAAAAACATTACCTTCCTGTTCTGCAGCAGTTGGGTATAAAAAACCTAAATCGTGAGTTTCTTCTTTCTTAATTATGACTTTAATCTTTTGAAAACAAGAATTGAAACTTTAACATTGGAACTACCGTAAGCCGTCATTTTGACGGCTACCATATGAATATGTTTCAGTTCAAACCAGAAATTTGATTATGAAATAAGTTTAAAAGATACAAAGAAGAAAAACGTTAAATAATAATGTTAAACTGTTTTAAATCAAAATTCTGAAATATTTTCTATAAAATTTGACTCAAATTTTTGATAGTTCTGGTGTTAACGAGGGTTTTTATAACAAAAAAGAAAACTTTTTACATTTTTCTGGTATTAATATAAAAGCTTATCGAAAAAAAAATCCTTTCTAAACAACGTCTCAATGTATCGGGGAAGGGAATCTCCCTCCCCCCCCCCCCCCCCAAAAAAAAAAAAAAACCCAACATAAATCAAATTCTTAGAAATGGAAAAGAAAAAGAACTTCTCATTAAAAATTCCCGGTTTAAGTTTTGAGATAATCTTAAAAGTTACTGTGATATAAACTTAAAAGAAAAAGTCTCAAATGTTCTTTCCATCAAACGAATCTTCTGTCAACGCTTCCCTTCTCATCACAAAATGGGGAAGCAAGATTGATGATACATATGTCTTATCAAACTTCTGCAAAAGAACAAGCGCCTTCTTAATGCATATGTTTAGTGCGAGAGAGTCAGGCCCCTTTATGTCAAGGAATTTCCCTTTTAGGCCCGAATATCATTGGGTCTCCACCCTATTTCTAGCACCCAGATAATATAGCAGTTGAGTTCTGTAAAATATATGGTTTTGAAGATTGGGGAATTACCATGCTTTTCCGCAGAAATGTGTTTTCGCTGCTAATGGAACTTCAGCTTGTTTTATGGACCGCATAGTTAGTTTTTCAACATACATGCTGAGATGCTGAATATATTGAACATTTGTCTCTTATCCTGAATTGGAGTACTGTGAATTCGGTTTTGATATGGAAAAAGAGCGTTGATATTGGTGACAGTTTTACTTTTGTTTTCGTTAATGTCAATGGAATTCTTCGAAGCAACAGTGTAGTTGTAGCCGTATAATATTAGGCTTTTAATTCAACTATTAAGGGGGCTGGTCACTCAGTTTTGGAATTCTCCTCCGTAATGTTAAGCTTCTGGACTTTTGATGCAATCGTATATTTAAAATATCTTCTCGGGAAATTCATATTTTTAATATCTTTTTTCTGTGAACTCTTCTTAAAGGATGTCTGTTCTTTTCTTAGTTTTCAAAATATTTCTAAAATCTATGCTGAATTTAATATTTTATGTGTTTAAAGCGGGCGAATTGAGAGTAAGATTTTAACACTTCCTATAAAATTAAGTCTATACTTTAGAAATATTTTGAAAACTAAAAAAAATGAGACATTTTTTAGGAAATGTACACAAAAAAATAGAAGTTAAAAATATTAGTTTTTCGAGGAGATATTTTAAATATACAAATGCCCATAGACTTTACATTAATAAGGGGAAATCGGATGTTGAGTGCACAGCCCCCTTAACATTAAAATATTGTTCTGACATTATCTCAAAATACAGCTTAATTAATTTCGATATTTGTGGCAACTTTAACTTCCAATTTCTATAAAATGGAATTAAAATTAAAATATGAAAATTTCCCTTGTCCTCATTTTGTTCTTGTTTGATTTTATATGTACGTACCTACAATGGAGCATGAGAGGGGGGGGGGGGGGGGGGAGTCATTGCCTTCACTGGATTTTAAATTTAATCAATGAATTTTTTTTCTGAAAATTTCATTTTTTTTTATATTTAATTGTCAA
This sequence comes from Maratus speciosus, assembly GCA_963932465.1. Lineage (NCBI taxonomy): Eukaryota > Metazoa > Arthropoda > Arachnida > Araneae > Salticidae > Maratus > Maratus speciosus. The sequence continues at coordinate 208,640,628 of OZ010793.1, forward strand.
AATCATAAAATTTTGAAACATTTCTGTTATTTTAATTAAATAAATGTAATGACATTCCATCATTTTTGCGATTTCAAAACACAATCTTAATTGCAACGATCTCAGTCCTGTCGGTTCCTGTCCTGAACTCGGTAGTCCTGTGGTAGAGAGTGTTGTTTCTAACCGAAAGGTACCGGGTTCGAAGCGTGTCGGTGGAAATTGAAAATTTCAGTTTTTTATATTTAATTGTCAAAATCATAAAATTTTGAAACATTTCTGTTATTTTAATTAAATAAATGTAATGACATTCCATCATTTTTGCGATTTCAAAACACAATCTTAATTGCAACGATCTCAGTCCTGTCGGTTCCTGTCCTGAACTCGGTAGTCCTGTGGTAGAGAGTGTTGTTTCTAACCGAAAGGTACCGGGTTCGAAGCGTGTCGGTGGAAATTGAAAATTTCAGTTTTTTATATTTAATTGTCAAAATCATAAAATTTTGAAACATTTCTGTTATTTTAATTAAATAAATGTAATGACATTCCATCATTTTTGCGATTTCAAAACACAATCTTAATTACAACGATCTTTTCGTGAACTCGGTAGTCCTGTGGTAGAGAGTGTTGTTTCTAACCGAAAGGTACCGGGTTCGAAGCGTGTCATTGAAAATTTCAGTTTTTTATATTTAATTGTCAAAATCATAAAATTTTGAAACATTTCTGTTATTTTAATTAAATAAATGTAATGACATTCCATCATTTTTTGCGATTTCAAAACTCAATCTTAAGTGCAACGATCTTTTCATGAACTCGGTAGTCCTGTGGTAGAGTGTTGTTTCTAACCGAAAGGTACCGGGTTCGAAGCGTGTCATTGAAAATTTCAGTTTTTTATATTTAATTCTCAAAATCATAAAATTTTGAAACATTTCTGTTATTTTAATTAAATAAATGTAATGACATTCCATCATTTTTGCGATTTCAAAACACAATCTTAATTGCAACGATCTTTTTGTGAACTCAGTAGTCCTGTGGTAGAGAGCGTTATTTCTAACTGAAAGGTACCGGGTTCGAAGGAAGTTGAAAATTTCAATTTTTTACATTTAATTTTCTGATGATTTAAGCAAAAGAAATTTCGTATTTTTTAGCCATTTTACAGGCTTATTTTTTATTTATTTTTAATTTTTTTTGCAGAATTTAACATATCATGATTTTATGACCATTTTTAAACTTTATAAATATTTAATTTAAATTATTTTACAAAAAATTATAAATTAATAAATTATTCTGGATCATAAATTAGAATATAAAAAATTTTAAGAAATGTAAATTACAACTAGTTAAAAAAATTCTCGTATATAATTAATTGGTATTTGATGGTAATCAAGGCTTAGATGCGGTATATTGCCGCCATCTTGGATGTTTACGATTTCTTGGCGATTTTATGTCGGCGATCTTTATCGATATGTGGAACCACGTGTGACGTGTGTGTTCGGGCGTGACGTGTTCTGGCAACCCCGTTTTTCATTCGAGATTGTGTTGCGAGCACGCCGTTTTTACTTGTGAAATAGTGTTGTATGTTTCTGTCAATTATTTTTTATGTTAAATTTATTGGATGTATTTGATTGAATATGTATTTTGTAGTCCGTTTAAACGCTCTTGCTGAAGTAATTAAGAAATATGAGAAAATTTTGACGAATAAAGAGGTTTGTTTACAGTGCGTATTCATAAGCGTATTTTGAAAAATGACGGTGATACTAGCAGGTATTTCGTGCTTGAGCTTTCAAGAAAGCTCTAGTATAGATGTCTGTTAAGTATGTTGATAATTTTATGTATATTTTGTTGCCTTACGAGTTTTGTAGATTTTGAGATTGCTATACAGCGAGAAATGCTGAATTTTAAGATTGCTACACAGCGAGAACTGCTGAATCCAGCGATTTTCTTTTTTGGTTAATGAGAACGTAGCTCTCATACGACGTTTAGTGATTGCCACTTTAACGAGTTTTGTTTTTTATTTACATTTTATTTTCGTTAAGCCTAATATGAGTATAAACCGGTGCTTGGCGACATTTACTACTTGGCGGAAAAGGGGTTTTCACGCCAAGAAAAATTCCAAGATGGCGGCCCCGGGAATTTATGACATCTGTTCCATAATCAAAAATCCATTAATTAGCTGAAAATAATCAACATTTTAGTTTTTAAAGTATATTACTTGTATAATAAATTTATTTTACCTCAAAATGTATCCTATAAAACAAAGTTTAATTGAGAATTATTTCAAAGTAAATGGGTAAGTGTGATTTACGTCCCTAGGTGGCGATACTGAATCCCGCTCAATCAAAATGCATGTATTTTGTGTGTTTAAAATTCATTCTTATTTTACCATTTAATTTCTAATCAATAGCTGACAGCATAGTCACATCAAAAACTTTCATTTCAGTGCACTATTAACCATATACTCTGGTAAGGTGATTTTAGTATGATTTTTGTTCACAGGTGGCAGTAGTGATGTTATGTGGTAGCCATAGGTGAAGTCTTTTTCAGCAATTGAGATTTTCAAATTAAAGTACTATTCTTATTTATTCTTTTTTTTAATTTTAATTTTCTTTGGATTGTAACATTAGGTGACAATAATATAAATTAAATTTAAAAAATCAAAAAAATCCGACTGCGTAAAAAGCGAACTAATTAATTACGTCTCATCAATGTGAAACTATTTTTTATATTACTTACCTATTTTTTTTATTTAATTGTATTGATGACTTTTAAGATGTGCTTAATTGTTAGTTCCTATCTATAAACACTATTTTGATGAGGCCTATAGATGTCTATGAAGGTTAGAGTTGCAGTAAAGCTAGAGATCCTACCTACACAGCTTCCAGGTTGTGTAATATTTAAACGGAGCTTCTGACTGTAAAATAGTCAATGAAACAACGTCTTCATTTTGAAAGACCTATCCAATGATATGCTACACAATATGGTTCGTAAATTTTTTTCCCGTCTCTACCGCCATTTTGTATTTTACGGCCGCCATTTTGAATTTATAAAAACAAAACCTAGCCTATAACCATCGGACGGTTAAGGCGAATTGATAGAGATCTCATTCATTAAAATTCATCCAGCCGTTGGGATGTTTAGAGGGTATAAAGAAATCCACATACCCAGATACACGTGAAACACATAACCCTTCTTGGCAGTCGGGTAAAAATTAATGTTTTATCTGTAATAGTTTTACAATCGATTTTATTTTTGATACAATATTTTGGTTATTTTACAGTTGGTTAAATTAATTTTTAATTGTAACTATACAATCACTCCGTGTATTAGACAATATCATGCAAGATTATGAGGTCTACATAGCAATGGTTACTACTGTTGTATATTATTTTTCCGTCCTGTTGAAAATTGCTCATTAAACTAGTTTGTTATTTTTTAAGGTTCCATTGTAATTGTTATCGCTTCTTTAATATTTTGATTTTAAGACTTTTTCCATTCATCAATAATTTTCTTCTACATTTGGTCTCGCAGTTGATCGGGCAATTTGAATGAAGTACCGTATTTTATGGAAGAAACGCCGCGGTGTTTACGAGTTTAAAAGTTAATTTTTTTCCAAGTGCGGCGTTTACGATTTTTTTAAAATATCAACTGAGTTTCCTTAATTTAAAAATTCATAAAAATATTTAAATAGGATTTAAATATTTTAAATAAAACTTCAGACATCTTAAGATATTAAAAACGAGGCATCCTACACTGCTCAGAAAACTTTGATTAAAGTTAGGTCAATGTGACGCTGTCTACAAACGTGACGTGGTGTTCTGACGGATGCGGCGTTTACAACGAGTGCGGCGATTACGATATTTTTAAGTTTATTTAGGCCAATTTGAGGAGTGCGGTGTTTACGACGAGTGCGGCGTTTCTTCCACAAAATACGGTAATCTATGGTACATGGCATGCTTCTTTGATCAAACAGAAATCAATTGCGTTTTGGGTTTACTTATATTGTGGAATATTGCCCCTGATAACGTGTTTCACACTATAAGTTTCCATTTTCTTTTTTTCATATTTTTACGTTATGTTTGTGGATTATTCCTCCTAAACCAGGGTTGGCAAACCTTTTCATAGACGCGTGAGGATTTTATTCAAATCATATTTTATGTGATCTTGAAGTGCCAACTAAAAAACAAATTTTGTGGATTGAAAACTAAGGAATCAAAACTATTTTAAAATTACTTATTAAGATTTATTCTAAAATGGATAACATACATGAAAATATTACACTCGAATAATTATAGAAACAACTATATTTTATAAATTAATTAAAAAAATAATGTGATTAATTGTGCTCTATTTTGGATCAACAATGATTAATATCATATTCATGCTCAGTTAATTTTAACTGAATGCAAACTAAAATGGATTTATGTGGCAACTGCTCTCTATTTCATCTTTTATATTATTCATTTGCGAAAATGATGACTCACATGTATAAATAGTAGGGAAAATTAGTAAAATGAAATAAAGGCAGTTTATTTAAACAATTCTGAAATTAATTTCCAAGTTACCATAATTTACCATTGGTATTTTTATTAACATATAACAATATTTCCTTTTGATAGTTTTCAAATATTTTCTTTGTTTGATAAATTTTCGAAAACATATTGAATAAGATTAAAATTCTTCAATTTCCAATTAACCAAATTTAGAATCGAATCGGATCATCTAAATTCGTGAATTTTGTGTAAACTCATTGTATCCTGATTTAGAGGCATAATCAACACCGCGCCGTGCCAAAATTATTCTTTCGCGTGCCAAAAGTGGCACGCGTGCCATAGGTTCGCCGACTCTGTCCTAAACCATTTTTCTTTGTTTTAATCAGTTTATGAATTTCAGGTTATCGGATATAAAATGTTATAGTGTATTACAATTATTGGTTCCTTTATCTATGGTCGATTTTTCGTGTGATTTACCGTGAATAATTACAAAAAGTTTTAATATGCAGGGTGTCTGCAAATTAATTGGGCAATTTCGTAAGTTAAGAACTTCCGAAATATTAAATGAAATTAACTAGTTGAAAGTCAGACTAGTAGTAATATTATTGAAGTTTATTCATAGATGGCGTTAGGTGTCATAACTGACGCTATCGCTTAGCGAGCGGAGGTGTTATTCAATGGCTACTACGATCACAAGATCTTTCAGCGCTTGATTTTGGTGTATAGGGTTTTGTAAAGGATCGAGTGTGCAAGCCGCTACTTCCTGCATCCATTCCTGAACTAAAATAAAGAGTCTGCACTGCAATTAATTTGATCGACGAAAATATGCTGACACAAGACTGTGGCAAGAAATGATTTACCGATGAGACATTTGCAGAGTCACGAAAGGAAGTCACATCGAACATTTGTGATAATGGTAAACTTGAACTATTTTTCTATCTTACAACAATATGTACTTTAATTCTTTTCCTATCCATTCCATTCAATAAATCATTCTTTCTAATCAACTAATTTGTAGACACACTGCATATATACAGGGTGGTTCAAAAGGTCATATCCAAACGGCACGTTTGGGTTTGTTAGGTCATGAGGACCAAGAATTACATAGGGACTGAGGGGCGGAAACGCGATCGTGACGCAAAGAAACGATATGAAACGGTGTAAAAAGACCTTTATCGTAGAAGAAAAAACATAATCGAAGTACAAAATACAAATGAAAAATGTTACAACTCATAACAAGTGCTCAAAATGTTCCCCATTAGCCGTGAGGCATACTTCACATCCGCTCCGCATGGAATTGTGACACGTGCCAATGGGCCCTGTTCCGTGGCCCCGGCGATCCCCGGACCTAAACCTCCTAGATTTCTACCTCTGGGAATATCTTAAGTCGTTCCATCGACCATGGACCTCATGGCAGGCATCGCTGAAGCGACAGCACGTGTCCGGGAGACTCCTGGCTAATTGGAAAGTGCTCGCGATTCCATGTGGCACCGATGTGAAGTATGCATCACAACTTATGGAGCACATTTTGAGCACTTGTTATGAGTTATAACATTTTTCAGTTGTATTTGTTATTTTGATTATTTATTTTTGTAAGATAAAGGTCTTTATACACATTTTGTTATCTTTTCTTTGTGTCACAGTCACTATGCAATTGTAGCGTCCCGATCGAGTTTCCAGCCCTCAGTTCCTATGTAATTCTTGCTCCTCATGACCCAGCGCACCCACACATGCCATTGGACATGACCCTTTGAATCACCCTGCATGTGTGTGTGTGTGCAAGTCACATTTAAATAAAACTTTTATTAAAATAAGATTGAATAATTTTCTTTGAAAACAAAAGTAGAAGAAACAATTTCATGTCTTAATTTCATTTTTGTTTGTTTTCACATATAGCCGTATAGTAAGACTTTTAAGAACAATTATCTTCCTTTCTATAACTTCAAAATATTTATCAAAAGATAAGGAAACGACTTTTACTTTCATCCCTCACCTATCAAGATATCATCAAAATTTTGATGCACCTAACAAACTTGACTAAATATCGCTTTCGTCCCTTGACAAATTATGATGGAGCTTCTCATCTCTTCTCTTGTGATGGGTGATGACGCATATATCCTTAAAGGAAAGAATATGTTGGGAAGTAAGGTGAAAGGTTTCTGGCGTCAAAGATCGAGACTTCAGATCATATTTGTGGAGATGTGAAAGTTAAAGCTAAAGATAACTGGCAGCTACAGTTATAATGTCGTGTGCCAGAGAGTAAATCCATGATTGTATTACAAGGGTCACGGGTAACGATGAACGTTATATTTTTAGCGAGGCCCAATAATTGAGAATAGGAACAATATTAGTAAACTTTTATTTTGCGAGAGGCAGTATTAAATTACGTAAAATTTTCTTGTTAAAGTACACGATCCTATCGTAAATTGAATTTGACATAACTATGAGGTCTTTCAAAAGCAGTTTCGGTTTCCGAAACCTAGTTTATTATGAATTTATGATTATCGGGTATTATTTTTTAATTTTTGTTTCCCCAAATTAGCGGAAAAGGCAGAGAGTAATAGAGTATAATATTAACCCTTCTTATTCTTTTCACTTTAAGTTGGTCTGAGACATATTTAAAAATAATTTTTATTTTAGAGTTAAAATTTTGAAATTTCTTGTGAAGGTTAACCATATTATTCGTAAACAAGATCACATGATTAAACTTCTCGTAATTTTTTCTCAAAAATTTAAAATTTACAATTTATTTTAAAAGTGGGGTAGTTTAAAATCGTTATAACTCGAAATATTTAACTTAATTTTTATACATTAGACAGACTTGACTACACTTAAATTGAAAAAATATATAAAAACATTTAATTAAAAACTAAAAATACCAAAGACGTTTCGCTGTGAAAACGCACAGCCTCATCAGTACACAATCAGCTACAGCAGAATATCGAAACATGTCCTGGACACAGTCAAAATCAAAGTTAAAGTTAATCATTTATAAACAAAAAATATTCCATCGGGATCGCACCTGATTCGTTGAGTGTATAAGGGTATAATTTTGTAAACCAGCTCTCCATGAACAATCTGTAATGACAAGTGTTGCAATTTCTCTTCAAAATTAAATAATTTTCGAAGGCTGGGGTGTGGTCTGTTTCATACGCATGTTGTACTAATTTAGAGTTCAATCTTCCATTTCTAAAGGCGCCGACATGTTCTTTAAGTCTGATATCCAAAGATCTGCTAGTTTCACCTATATACACGTTATCACAGTTACTGCATGGAATCATGTAAATCACACTGGTTGATTTTTTTTACGTCATAATTATGTTTATGGCTATTTAAAAAAGAACTTAATTTATTTACTGGTTTAAAAGAAACCCCAATGTCAAAAGATTTAAATACAGATGAAACTTTTTCAGACACAGTATTATAATATAGTAAAGAAACAAAAAAATGAGGTTTAAACCGCTGGAAAGGGGGAGGGATTAAATTCATGAACTCCAAAGTTTTCTTGAAAATTTTTCTGATTAGATTTTTTGGATAACCGTTATTCTTAAGATCTTCGTATATTTTATTTCTTTCAACTTCAAGGATTTCATCGCTACTGCAATACTTTATGGCTCTAAATGTTAATGTTTTTATAATAGAGATTTTGTGGCTAATCGGACAATTTGAATCAAAATGCGTATACTGACCCATTGAAATTGGTTTTCTATAAACTGAAGTTGAAATTAACTGAAAATTAATGTCATTTTTCCTTTGAACAAGGATATAAAAAAATGGTAACTTACCATTAACTTCACGCTCGAGAGTAAATTTTAAAGGTTTTGCTATTTAGTTGGCTGTCGAGAGAATGTCATCCAGGTCGCTATCACTGGCTACTATGTAAATATCACCCAAGAATCTTCTCCAAAATCTCAGACGGGGGAAAAGTTCATTAATAATATCCAATTCAATTTTCTGTAGCACTATTTCGGCAACCACAACCGAAAGGGGGGTATACCCATAGCGGTTTCGGACAACTGTTTATAAAAACAATCGTTGAACACGAAACAATTTGAAGTCAAACAAAATCTTAATAAGTCAGTAATCTCATCAGCATTTAAATCAGTATCAAGAGGAGACTTCGGCCAGATTTTATATATGGTATTACAAATTAAATCAATAGGTACTGAAGTAAACAATGCTACGACATCCAACAACGCCATAACGTAACCGTTTGGAAATTCAAAATCTTTTAAGTCTTCCATAAACCGGAAAGTTGAATTCAAGCTGTAGTTAGAATGGATAGTAAGAGGTTTCAATAACTTAGCCAAATAACTCTAAAGATAATAAAGGGGGGATTTTGAAAAATCAGTAATTGGGCGTAACGGAATATTCGGTTTATGTAGTTTAGTCAAGCCGTAAAATATTGGAACTAAACCGGTATAACATTTTAATTTGGAGGCAATATTAGTATTAATTTTCTTAAGCTTTTCATATGTAGAGATAATTAAGTTCATATTACGATGGATAGATTGTGTATTGCCCTTTTTTAAAACAGCATACATATTCGGGTCATCCAAAAGTTCTTGAGGTTTTGAGTTGTACAGTTTCCTGTCCATAATTACAGTAGTTCTACCTTTGTCTGCTTTAGTAATCACTATGGAATTATCTGACTTTAAATTTTTAAAAATACTTATACAGAGTGCAATATGTTATCTATCGCCGACCTTTAATTTCTCAACCGTTGGCCGTAGACATACAGTTCCAATTGCAAAAACGTTTCAAATGAGGTAAATATTCATGTTGTGGCATTATTTAAAATAAAAAATCAATTTTATAAAAATTACGAAATATAACTTTTAATACGGTCCCCCAGTCCCTATAGTTATATTTAGTAAAAGATTACACATCACATAACAGATATAACACAAAAATTTGACATCTGTACTACAAAAATTGACACAGTTATTAAATTTCAAAGTTTGAGATTTTTGCACATTATTTTGTCTTTCATTGAGGGAACAGTCAAAAGATGAATTAAAGTAATTCGAGATCAAAATCAGGGTGCAATGTCCTTTTTACGACGAAACCACCTTTAGCCGGCATCGCCAAATTGGGGAATCACCAAAGAGGGTTATTTCATCTAAAAATTTGAGCTAACTTTTATAGGTCGAACAACATTCAGACGTCAAAGTAGGTAGAATCGACAACCGGAAAATAAAACATACCATTAAGAACTAGGTAGATGGAAGCGGAATTGCACCCTTTGATCTCTAATTACTTTAATTCATCTTTTAACTGATCCCTCAATGAAAGACAAAATCATGTGCCAAAACCTCAAACTTTGAAATTTAATAACTGCGTCAATTTTTGTAGTACAGATGTCAAACTTTTTATGTTATATCTGTTATGATATGTGTAAAATTTTACTAAATGTAACTATAAGGACTGGGGGACCGTATAAAAAGTTAGATTTCGTAAGTTTTATAAAATTGATTTTTTACTTTAAATAATGCCACAACATGAATATTTACCTCATTTGAAGCGTTTTTGTAATTGGAACTATATGTCTACGACCAACGGTTGAGAAATTAAAGGTCGGCGAGAGATAACATATTGCACCCTGTATATTGCTTTGTGGTAGTCTATTACATAGTAGATAGTGACAGCGACCTGGATGACATTCTCTCGACAGCCAACTTAATAGCAGAACCTTTAAAATTTACTCTCGAGCGTGAAGTTAATGGTAAGTTACCATTTTTGGATATCCTTGTTCAAAGGAAAAATGACATTAATTTTCAGTTAATTTCGACTTCAGTTTATAGAAATCCAACAACAACCGGTCAGTATACGCATTTTGATTTTAATTGTCCGATTAGCCACAAAATCTCTATTATATAACCATTAACCGTATTATATAAACATTAGAGCCGTAAAGTATTGCAGTAGCGATGAAATCCTTGAAATTGAAAGAAATAAAATGTACGAAGATCTTAAGAATAACGGTTATCCAAAAAATCTAATCAGAAAAATTTTCAAGAAAACTTTGGAGTTCATGAATTCAACCCCTCCCCCTTTCCAGCGGTTTAAACCTCATTTTTTTTTGTTTCTTTGCCATATTATAATACTGTTTCAGAAAAAGTTTCAACTGTATTTAAATCTTTTGACATTGGGGTTTCTTTTAAACCAGTAAATGAATTAAGTTCTTTTTTAAATAGCCATAAACATAATTATGACGTAAAAAAATCAACCGGTGTGATTTACATGATTCCACGCATAACTGTGATAACGTGTATATAGGTGAAACTAGCAGATCTTTGGATATCAGACTTAAAGAACATGTCGGCGCCTTTAGAAATGGAAGATTGAACTCTAAATTAGTACAACATGCGTATGAAACAGACCACACCCCAGCCTTCGAAAATTCTTTAATTTTGAAGAGAAATTGCAACACTTGTCATTACAGATTGTTCATGGAGAGCTGGTTTACAAAATTATACCCTTATACACTCAACGAATCAGGTGCGATCCCGATGGAATATTTTTTGTTTATAAATGATTAACTTTAACTTTGATTTTGACTGTGTCCAGGACATGTTTCGACATTCTGCTGTAGCTGATTGTGTACTGATGAGGCTGGCGTTTGCACAGCGAAACGTCTTTGGTATTTTTAGTTTTTAATGAAATGTTTTTATATATTTTTTAATTTAACTGTAGTCAAGTCTGTCTAATGCATGAAAATTAAGTTAAAGATTTTAATTCAGACGTTAAAATGTATGTGTATCTTAACTCGAAATATTTTTTGTAGAATTTCAATTATTTTTTCATTCAAATAAACAGAAATATATAATTTTTAATTTTGATTCAGTATTTTTAAAAATATTAATTTAAATAAAAATTTAAAATGTTTAAAGTAAAAATTTAAAAAAATTATGTAAGTTAAAAAAAAAATACATATATTTCCAAAAGTAAATATATTTTTAAAATTTGCTGAATCAAAATTAGTAAAAGAGTTTAAAAAGACATGTTCCAAGTTTGAACTGTTTATCTTTAACGGTTTTCAACTTATAACAATTTAAATACGAGAAATGGTGAAAAAACCCATCATGAAGAAAAACTCATTTTCACAAGAAGCCGTTTCCACGACAACCATTGCTTGAAAGCTAGATTTTGAAAACAAACCAAAACGTAAAATTTAATATTTCCTATCCCAATTAAGACAGAAACATGATTTAAGCGTCCTTTTAAGCAGAAAAAAAAACAGAGAAATTTTTAATGCAATAAAAGTTTTTTAGAACATTTGAAGGTTTTTGTGTCCCGAACCCCCTTAAACATACAGCTGAGGACGTGAGTTTCAAAACTCGCCTTATCCAGACAATCAAATTTTGGGAAATCGCGAAAAACACCTGACTGCATCCATTGATTTTCATTGTAAACCAAGATTCTACAATGACAGAAATACAGAATAAAACTAGTTTTTTTTTGCACATTCTTGTGTTTTTTCGATGCATGTTTACCAATAGAATAGATTGATAGAGAAAGTACGATTTTTTAAATTTTGGATAAGGCGAGTTTTTAAACTCACGTCCTGTATTCTCTCCTCTGTTATTTATTATTAGGAGCTTGAGGACATTATAATAAATAACATTTGGCCTTTTTTGTTGAATTATTGTTTCAAATGTAAGTATAAATATGATTAATAAGGCTTCACTACGTCCACTAATAACCATATTACAATAATATATATTCCAAACAGAAAAGGTAAAAAACATATAGTAACATATTTATTTGCTTAAAAGACGTTACTTTACTAAAAACACATTAAAAATATATTAAAAACCTATATTGACATGTTTCAACTCCTTCAATGAGTCGTCATCAGATTGTATAACAAGAAATTACAAACACAATGCATATGAAAACCGGAAAAATTATCGAATACAAGTTAGCACATAACGCCCTGTACATTTTCGATATCGCCATATGTATATTCCGAATATATGGATTGTGTGGTTGGACAACTTGCGGAATCGCGACATAGAAGGGACACGCGCGGTATCGAAAATGTAGGGGGCGTTATGTGTTAACTCGTATTCGATGATTTTTGCTGTTTTTCATATGGTACGAATGCTGAGAATGTATGTTGACAAGAAACCCGGCTAAGTTGATTAAATGGATTAAAAATCTTCTAGCGTAATAGGTAACGATCATTTTGGAAACATTTGTAAACTGTTCTCGTGTATAGCCAAAACTCTTTATTGGAAAAATCTAGATTTTGTTTTTAATTTTCTTAAAATTTTAAAAAGTATTTTAAAAGTTAAAAGGATAACCAATTGATATCAGCATCTCTGTACATTCCTCATCTTTTTTTTTTCCCTTTTTTAACATTCTTTCACAGTTTTTGGTAATTTCTTCCCCTTTCTTTTCTGTTTAGTGAAAATGTATTTTGATTATTTTTCTTCTTATGTTTGTCTTTTGACACACAGAATTTTCACTAGATTAATTTTAACACAGTTATTCTAATTGGTAAATAAATCATATCAGATGTAAATTTCCAACTGGGCGAAAAATTTCCGGATCAGGATTCGAACCAGAGATCTTTTGGCTGAAGCCGCCAATGCTCTACCATCTGACCTATGCCGGACGAATCTGGTGGAACTTTTTCACCCAGCTAACCGGATGGTAGAGCATTGGCGGCTTCAGCCGAGGGATCTCTGGTTCGACTCCTGGTCCCGACATTTTTCGCCCAGTTGGAAATTTACATCTGATATGATTTATTTACCAATTAGAATAACTGTGTTAAAATTAATCTAGTGTAATTACGTATCCAGCGATTTCTGGAGTTCCATTACTTGCGATTTATTCTGTTGAGCTGAACCAGATTTCAGACCAGATGCTATGATCAATATGATTAGCTGGGTGGAAAAGTTCCACCAGATTCGTCCGGAATAGCTCAGATGGTAGGGCATTGGCGCATTCAGCCAAGAGATCCCTGCTTCGAATTCTGGTTCGGAAATTTTTCGCTCAGCTGGAAATTTACATATGATATGATTTATTTACCAATTAGAATAATTGTGTTAAAATTAATCTAGTGTAATTACGTATTCAGTAATTTCTGGAGTTCCATTACCTGCGATTTATTCTGTTGATTTGAACCAGATTTCAGACCAGATGCTTTAATCAATATGATTAGCTGGGTGGAAAAGTTCCACCAGATTCGTCCGGGATAGCTCAGATGGTAGAGAATTGGTGGCTTCAGCCAAAAGATCCCTGGTTCGAATCCTGGTCCGGACATTTTTCGCCCAGTTAGAAATTTACATCTGACGCAGAATTTTGTTTAGGTAGAGAATATTTTTTTTATTTTTGATTGAATGATAATCTAATTCTTCTAAAGTTTTCACCTTACTACCATGGTTTATTTTGGATCAAATTCTGTTAATGTAGATTTTTTTAAAAAATTAAAGTAATATTTCGCCTTTTTTCAGTCAAATTCACATTTTTATGTATCATAGTTATTTATAGTTTATGCTTTTTTGACATAGGGAAATATTTTCTTTAATTTCAAATCTCATGATATTAATAGCAAAATTTATTATTATTGTTACTAGGGGATGCTTTCCGATGTACAGAACGTAAGTGTAAACCATTTTCAATTAAAAATTCTAATAGATTTTTACATATATTACACTATTACTTTCTTCTATCTTTACAAGAATAAAATATTGAATTCGTAAAAATTATCGAAATCCAGTTTTCGACGGATTTACACGTTTTAGTGTTCAGAGATCCCGAAAAACATGTTTTTACAAAATGTCTGTCTGTGAGTCTGTCTGTGTGTGACACAAATTTTGTGGGCGCTCAATCTCAGGAACTAATGAACGGAATTCAATAAAACTTTAGATTCAGTTAGTCCCTTATATAAATTGGTGCTGATTACTTTTTGGTGTAAATCGCCCAGCAGTTGGCCATGCTATGCTGCATTATTAATGATTTCCACAATAGCTGTACCTCAAGAACAAAGCACGGATTTTCAGAAAACTTCAGATTCAATTAGTCCTTGATATAACTTGGTGCTGTTAACTTTTTGGTGTAAATCGTCCAATAGGTGGCGCTGTTATGCTGTATTATTCATGATTATCGCAATAGCTCTATCTCAAGAACTAATGCACGGATTTACATCAAACTTCGGATTCAGTTAATCCCTGATATAACTTGATCGTGTTAAGTTTTTGGCGTAAATTGCCCAGCAGGTGTAATTGCTAGGCAGAACTTTTCGCGATTGCTCCAACAGCTCTATCTCAAAAATTAATGCACGGATTTTCACCAAAATTCAAATTCAATCAGAAATTGACATAAGTTGTTGCTGATTAGATTTTGGTGTAAATCATCTAACCAGTGTCGCTGTTTTAATGCTTTTTCAGGAAGTATTAACATGTATGACATAGAAGAAAATTTTGGGATTGCCACATCCGACTAGTTTAAATTGTCTTGTAAGAAAGCCAGAAAGCATTTTTATATGAAAAATATCAATCATGTATTTAATTAAAATTTTGATGTGTATTAAAAACGGTACTTTCGTATAAGCCCTATGCCACTGGTTAATAGCCAAAGAAATTGCGAAAGATTTCACATTTATAGCAACCACTTTTATAATAATTATTTCAGTGCAGTTCGCATACACTCCTGTTAAAATTATTTATTTATTTATTTATTGCTGAAGTTTTAATTTCGTTCGAAAAGAAATGCTGAACTAGTTATATTATTTTAAGCACAAACTGGTTAATGTTTCGCATTCGGGTTGCACGCGATAAAGATAGAATTGAAAAATATTCATCCATAAAAATTATTTTAAAAAAACATAAAAAATCAGTAAAATGAGATACAGTTTTCATACAAATAGCATTTGAAAGTACATTTTTTTTCACATTTCGACTATGTAAAAATTGAAATAGTGCAATGTTTAGAAGTTAAAAGTATTGATACAAAACCGAAATTTAGGGTCATATATATAACGCTGACCATCAAGATGGCGTCAGTGTTACACACGGACATGTTTTTGCTTTATAATATAGGGTTGTCAAGTGTTCAATTGTGCTAATCATTTCATATTGTCAAAAGCATATTGTTAGTACTTTTATTGAAAATGTGAATTTTAAACTTTTAAGATATTTCTTGATTGTAAAACACATTTATTCGATGTATTTAAATAAGTGATATTTCGAAAATGAGAACACAACAGAAAAAAAAAAAAAAAACATGCTTCGAAAATAGACAAAAAAAAAAAAAAAAAAAAAAAAAAAAAAAAAAAAAAACTATTCAATACGTTGATCTTCTACTTTTTTTTTACCGAAATGTTAAGAGATTTATTAAAATATTTAAAACTAACGTAGTTCCACAGTGTATGGCAGCGTATAACAAGAGGTTGGAGTCTGCGACCGCTCCGTTTTCGGATAAAACGAACCTTGAATTATTGTGATACTGTTATTAGTTATATATTGAAGGAAATCTTTCCAAACGTACCTAGGTTCTTTAGCTCCACAGCGCAGCTTGTATTATATCAAAGGCACGCGGTGATAAATCGTGGTTAAATTAAAATTTTCAGCATCATCATTCACGTTGCTATTGAAACCGATTTGGCCTTCTTGCAACATGGATTTAATCATGGGGATAGAAAAAGTTACTGGATAGTTCTTTCCATTTCAGGAAAAAAAAAATTCATCGCTCGAATTTTCTTTAATAATTAATTAAGAAAAACCATTTGATATATTTAAATTAGTTTTTTAAAGCTTTCTGAATGTTTGTTCCATATAGGGATATAAAATATAAGATTGAATGAGTAAAATTTCAGTTAGGTAACCTTTTAAGAAAAACAAAATCCCCTTTTTCGGCGGAAAAGCATTTAAAAAAAAAAATAAATCCATGGAAAATTTTTAAAAATCGCCGTACGGATTTAAACTAAACTATATTGTAAAGAGGACTATATTTATTATATTGGGCTAAATGCTTGAAGCCGGACTGCTTTTACTAATGTGGTAAAATCGTCACTGAACGCAAAAATTGCATAAGAAATTAAATAAGAAAATCTAGTATAAAATCCAAAAATTGCTTTCGAGTGGAGCCTTCTTGAAAAATCGTATGCATAATCTGTATGCATAATCTGCATAATTTGTGCATAGAGGTCTCTTTAGAAAACCGCATACAGGCTAACACACAAACATCTTTCTCTATTATCACAGATAATCCTATTAATAGCACAATGTCCCAAATGAAAGTTTTTTAAATATAATACATTAAGTATATATATCAATTTTAAAAATTCTGCTGAGTAGGTAAGGAATCCTAAGATGTTAATCATAACAGCATAAACTTTTTAAATGCACAATAAAAAGTTGCGCATTTACATGGATTGTGCTTTTTTTCTTCCCTTTTTTAAAAATATTAAGTTACCATTGTAAGGGCTGTTTAGGAAAATTGAATATATAATCCTACTTCTGGTTTTGTGCCTTGGTGTATTTGACTCTTGTTGCGTGGCGCGTGGAGGGAAACGCTGAGATATCAGCCCCTGTGGCTGCAGCTTTACTAGTACCTTTGCCAGCTGAATAATTTGTTTAATGTGTTTATCTTTTTTTTTTTTTCCATTTCTTTTTTTTTCTTTTTTCTTTTCTTTTATTTTATTTTATTTTATTTTTTTTATACAGTGTCTGATTTAGAAAAATGAGAGCCATAGGTTCAAAATATTTTACAGAAGAAAATTATTTAGGGTTATTTTAAAACAATTATAAAACGAATACAAGCCAGTGTTGTTAAGTTCGTTTTCCCCATGGATTCGGGGTAAAAATTTGAGATCTGAGGAATTTTTCGGGGTTGATTTTTTTAAAGGAAGACGGATGAAATTCCATTCTTACGTAGAATATAGCTTTTCGTAGAATATAGCTTTTCGTATTTATTATATTTTAAAGAAATTTATTCTTAAACAACAACAAACAAACAACAACAAAAAAACAAACAAACAAAAAAAAACAAACAAACTTGTTTTCTGCTGCACATAACTGTCTGCTAGGGAAATGATGCTATTCGTTTTGTGTAATACCCAGTACTCCCAATTCTTTATATCCTTAATATAGGCGCTGTTACTGATTGTTGGAAGATTTCATCTACATCTGGAATGATTTCTGTTGGTGTTCAAGGGGGAAATTCTTAATAGATATTGGAAACACTGATACAAAATAATACTGATAAAAAAAAACAACAACTTTGAAATTATGAAAGATATCCAATACATTTTATTAGTCTATTAAAATATGAAATTGATTTCAAACACCACTGTGTCTAAGAAAAAGTCGACTCGACGGAGAAGCTAACATATTAGATTTATGACTATATTGCTTCCCCAAGATCCACCCCCCTCCTCCAAAATTTCAACCGTTACAAGAACGGCGTGGGCGGATCTCCTGGAACTCTTCTCATACCTAGTAACCAACTAGTGTGAGAATTTTCCATACCATAAATTAATCATTAATTAAAAACCGTATATGGTAAATTCATGGCAATAAATACTAAATTGAAGCCCTACAGTTACGAGTTTCACAGTCTAGCTTTTTAGGCACGTTTAATGATCTAATGGAAAATAAGGCACTGGTTTTATACTTTTTTCTCTCTTTTTTCAACTTCGTTTTGTTATAGTTTTATGCAATTTTATTTTTAAGAGCTAAATATAAAAGTTGAGCAAAAGAAAAGATGGGATTCAACGTTTGAGCCCTTTAAAGTTTATTAACACTATTTACGCCCCACTGATATACTAAAAAATCAGGAGCCGGCTTTATATTGTTTTTAGGATTTTATTTTTTGCATTCGTTTTATGTAATTTTATTAAAGTGCTAAATTTAAATGTTCTCAACAGCGGATTTGGGGCCGTGCATATATAACGTTATCACTTTAGGGGGGAGGGGGGGTCTGGCACTTGATATCGTAAGATATCGCTGGGGGGAGGGGGGGTTGCTTTTTGATATCGATATCATTTTCGATCCAACCAAACTTTTCTTTTTTCAGTAACTTTTTGTTTACGTCCAGGTAGTGTGTTATCTTTTTTATTATTACTATTTTTATATGTTTTTATGAAAATACAAAGCTATTATTAAAGCCGTTACATTTTTATAAAATCATTTCATTCCGAAATTTGAATACCTCAATACCTTTGACATTCCTTTTCTTCTGCTTTATGCACATATAATTCGCTGTTAGAGAAATCAGGAGCATATAATATGTAGAAAGTGATACTTGCATTTATCACTAAAGAAAGTCAAAGAATATTTGTTGATTAGTTCTGCTTTTAACTTTCCCAGGCAGGGAGCAAATGCAAGAAAACAATATTACTTTTGAATGCATCATGTAACAATAAGCTTTTATTAAGTACCTTTAAATAGTAACTAACTCTTTTAGATGTTATTTGATATAAATTTACTTCATGTATTGATATTTTAATGTCTTCTTGAATCCGTAAAGCATGCGACTAATATATGTATAATCATATGCGTATGTCACGAGTAACAGCGTGTAAAAAGAAAGAAAAAGATTAGAAATTTTTTTTAGAGATTGATAACGATAACATCGAGGGGGGGGGGGGGTCGACGAATGATAACGGATGATATCGTAAGGGGGGGAGGAGGTCCAAAATTAGCCAAATGTTGATAACGTTATATATGCATAGCCCCTTTATTTACAGACACATCTTCCTTTTCCCCCAATTTTGATGCTATTACGTAGAATTAAGTTTTTTTCTTCACTCTTGTAGCCTGATCTTCATGTTACAGTGATAAGCGACGCAAACGTATAGTAAAATGAAACACTTCTCTCAGAAAGAGTGTTTTATTACTCTTTCCAGATAACCTTCTTGCTTCTGTAGCCGGCAGAAAATGTTCGAATCGTTGTGGGAAAAACCGCAGTCGCATTTCTGAAAGTAATTTGAAGATGTGTCTTTTTTCTCTTTTTTAATGTTTGGCTTTTAGGGAACTACGATTAGGTATGTGACTTGTAATAAATCTTAACTTATAGCTGGATAAAAGTCATAGTCTTGAAGGATTATATGTTCGACCATTTCATTTTACTTTTAATCCTTTCTTGAGCAGCGTGAATTACACTTCTTTTATTTTCCTTGAGCCATTTTTTCTGAAAATAATTTTTTGTATTATTTAATGCCCGAAGTTCACTGATTTGATTAGGCGAAATTTTTTATGCAAAAATATTAGGGTCCAAATTTAATGATTTTGCTCAGTTTGTGCGCCACTCGTCGTGAAGGAGTTGTGGAGAATGTTGGAGAAACCAGAACTGAATGACACCGGAAGAAAAATTTAAACTATATCTTGGGAGTTTTACATATATAATGTTCTCAAATTTTCGGCCATTTTGGACTTCTCGCCCCTCTTACGATATCATATGTTATCATTCTTCGAACTCCCTCCCTCCTTCCCTAATGATATCATTATCAGGGTCTAAAAATGTTTTTTTAAATTTTCTTATTTTTGCATTTTCTTTGTTTTTCTTTTTATACGTTTGCAATGATATACACATATAGTTATACATTTATTATTCGCATACTTTACTGATTTAAATAAAGGGAAGAAGTTGATAAAATATAAGTAAAGGGTGATCCATCTGCTGGTTCTTTTTTTATTATGAAAGAAAACACATTTTTTATGAGTGAAAATCGAAATTCTTTACTGAGCATGGAAGGTGGGTCCATGCCATTTATGTATGGATTACAATATCGCACATCTGGCCACCGTGGCTCCGCTTACATGCCATCATCCGAATATCAAAATTTTCGATGACTTTTCCCTGAATGAACGGATCCATGGTCAAAATTTCAGTCCGGATGTTACGTTTGAGGTCTTGGATTGTGCAGGGGGCATCGACGTATACTTTACTTTTCAAAAAAAAAAAAAAAAAAAACCCAAAGAAAATAATCCATTGGGGTTAAATCGCACGATCTTTGCGGCCAATTCACATCGGAATTTCTTGAAATTACGCGATCTGGAAATTTCTCGTTCAATAAGTTGGTGGTTTGGCGAGCAGTGTGTGCCGTTGCACCGTTGTTGTGATGTCAACGAGTCCATAATTACAAATGGCATACATTTGACAGCTCATACATGCATGACACATGACAGCTGACACAAATAACTTGTGAAATATTCATAGTTCAAAAAAGAAACAACAGATGGACCACCCTATATTATAGGTGAAATAACATTATATCATATAACACTAAAAAATACTTACTACTTAAAAGTATTTAATAATAGCTTTTTGTTACATAATGTTTTAAACTGAAACATTGTCTTTTTTGCACCTACCCCCTGCACGGGGGTAAACAGAACTTTTTACAAACAAAACACGTGGATAACATTCTTTTCCATTTTTTACTAGTAAACATAACAAGTATCATTTCGAACCTCGTTCCTCTAACAACAAATTATATATATGGCAGAAGAATAGGAATAGCGAACGTTGGAATATTACATATTTTGGAATGAAATGGTTTTATAATCACTTAATGGATTTAATAATAATTTTGTATTTTCATAAAACTAGATAACAGACTAAAATTGTAAAAAATAAATAGCGGACTATATTGATGTAAAGAAAAGAGTACCAAAAAAAGAAAATTTTGGTTGAATCAAAAATGATAACGATATCAAAAGAAAATCCCCCTTTCGCTAGAAATATCTTACGATATCAAGAGACAGACTCCCCTCCCTCCTAAAGTGATAGCGTTATATATGTACAACCCCTTAAAGTTGATTAATAATTTGAATTTTTCGATCGAGATCGCAATTTCTAGCTGATTATAATTTTTAAAAAACTCAAATCCATAATCAAATCCACTTTAGCTATCATAGTGTACGGCAGTGCCTAAGTTCATATAGTACGGTGTATAGTATTGGCTGCAAAAATCATAGATTTTAGCAGCCAATAACTAACAAAAGTAAAACGAAGCCTCTTATAAAAGCTTTAACTAAATAGAAAAAAAAATCAATGCTGTTATCTATTAAAATAAAATTATTACTATAAAGCATTCTCAGTTTCGCACATTTATTTTGTATAGATTCGGAGGTATACAATTTCAAAAATCACTGTTTGGGAACGTATTCATTGATTAAAAACAATCTGCGTGATCGAAATCTATCGGCTATTTTCGGTGTACTTAGAAAATTGAAATGCGTTACCTAAAGAGAGTTTTCCAAGTTACCGATGCAAAAAATGGAAAATCCGAAAAATTCTTATTACTTTCCTTGTAAAATTCGCAAGTTCCAATTTCTTTTTTTGTTGACAACACTGTATTTCAACCTTTCTAAGCGTTATTGATCAATGTCTTATAACTTGGAAAATAATGGAGATTTTTAATGGAAATTTTACTAGTTGGGAGGAACGATACAAAATAAAAAAGTCGTTCATAATTTATCCTTATAATATTGGAAATTATTGTATCATTTGAAATTATCTATTATTTACAAATTTTGTTATTTATATCTACAGGGTGTATAGTCGGTTTATCCTGAAAATACTTACGAACGGAGAGAGCTGCATCAATGCAAGTCGTATAATATCATAGTAAAGTAATTTCTCCTAACCTAATGCAACCTATAGCAGCACTCCTAGTGGCCAGGTTTAGGAGTTTTCGATGCTATCTCTAAAACTATGAGAGATTAAAAAAAAAATTCAATTACAAAAATGTAGAGCATCGTCTATTTAGTATAAAATGATGTCTTACATGTGGAAAAAAAATTAAAAATTCTGAAATGCAAATTTATATCCAGCCTAATTATTATGATCACTATATATTATCATCAGCCCAAATACGTCACTTACTGCATGCAACACCGTCCCCTGAATACTCTGAGCGCTGACACAAAAATGGCGGCTGACGAAGGTGGATTTTTTTTTAACGTAGGTACGGTCTTTCAAGTGTAGACACCAGTATTTTATAAAAGATTTCACTGACTCGTTTAATCCCAGAAAAATTAAGCGGAAAAAACTTAAAAAAGCATTAGTACGAATATTTAAGGGACCGTACACACGCTGAAAAAAATCCGCCTGCGGCAGCTGCCATTTTTGTGTCAGCGTTCAGGCCTAGCATTCAAAGGGCTGTGGCATGCAAAAGGGGCGGCATTAAAAGGCTGATCCACATTTACTAAAAAAAAAAAAACTAACATGAAGTAAGGCACAGTTTATATCAGCGCGAACTTTCCGGACCTCACGGACCACTAAGTACAAAACGTTAAATCAAGCGGACTACTAATAGGATTTTTTCAAAAATATTAATCATTGGTAGATATATAACAATGGTCAATTCTATTGTTTGGCCATTATTTTTTGGTTCAACAATGTTGGTTTTAAGTTAAAGGTATATATAAATACTAGCCGCCCTTGGCGACCAGTTTGGTCTCCTTAAATCTATGCTAAGCATTGTATCATGTTACTTTTACTCATAATTTAATTTACTTGCTCAATCCGTCGCCAAATCGAAACATTCTGATACACAAATCATGAACTCGGTATTTTTATGTAAGCCAAGTGCAGGTGATAAATGTTCAAACATTGTACCCGTCGTATTTTTTCTTATCTTATTAATTTCATTTAAAATATAATACTTTCACTCATATTTAAGATACATAACTTTAATTTAAAACTGAAATACTTAAAATTTATGACTCTCAATTTTCTCTTATTTCTTAAAAAAGTAAAAGAAAAGAAAAGAATGAAAAGAAAAAAAAAAAGTAATAAATAATAGTTAATTCATATTTAATTTCAACATCAAAGCTTTGTTTTAATATACCTCGCGAAAAATTGTTTATGACAGTCGCATGAGATGGACTGTTATAATACTGATGATAGTATGATCGCAATGGAACAATATTTGGCGATTTATCACCTGCGTCCGGCTAACATTAAATTACCAAATTGGCTGTTTGGCATATAAAAAGTGAAGCGGTCCACCCGGAACTATTGATGACAGTCACATGACTTAGGCTATTATTATAGAGATTATACAGACATACAAACAATAAATACAATAAACCCAACTGGATTGAAAAATTAGCCAGAGCCAGGAATCGAATCCGGGATCACAGTATACAAGACTGCTGCTCTAACCACTGAGCTACTCCGGCCGATGCCTGAGTCTGCAATTTCTCACTAATAAACCAGGTTGGGAAGTCACCAGCCATCTATACGGTAGCCTTGGATAACCGGACAACGATGAATAGATTTTACTATTACATCGATCTGCGATAATTATAATAAAACACTCATACTACAATATATAATAAAACACACATACACACATAAATAACGCCTGCATTCAACAGTTAAATAGATGGCTGGTGACTTCCCCAACATGGTTTATTAGTAAGAAATTGCAGACTCAGGCATCGGCCGGAGTAGAACAGTGGTTAGAGCAGCAGTCTTGTATACTGTGGTCCCGGGTTCGATTCCTGGCTCTGGCTAATTTTTCACTCCAGTTGGGTTTATTGTATTTATTGTTTGTATGTCTGTATAATATTTATATATACCTTTAACTGTTGAATGCATGCCTTATTTATGTGTGTTTTATTATATATTGTAGTATGAGTGTTTTATTATAATGTTGGTTTTGTTTGTTCCATTGTTTTATGGTCCATTGTTACATATGTACCAATGCTCAATGAAATACGTACTACAATAATTATTAGAGAAGTTCAGTTTTATTATTAAACAAGTACGAAAAATCATGCGCCAAGCATAGATTATGAAACACTTTCCGACACATTCAGAATAATGTAACAAAATTGCATCTTTTAAAAATTAAAATATTACGTCTAATTCAATCATGTGGAAACGCATAACACATTTCAAAATCCAATTTCAGCTGTTCCCATCTACAATTGGAAAATTATGCGATTTTTTTCAGCAGCCCTGTATATGATATATAGATTTGAATCTATTAACTACATGCATGCCAAATTTTAGTTCACTTAAGAGATACATATACTTCAGTTGAAAATTTACCTTCAGCAATTTCCTCTAATAAGGAGAACGGTACATGAATACTTTTGTGCAGCCCTGTATTTGAGGTATAGAATTTATATATAACGTTTTAGATGCAAAAAATTAATTAAATTTAAAAGCGCATACTGAATTTTAAACCGTACACTCCAGCAATTACTACTCAAAGACAGTACTGTACTGTAACCGATTTCTTTTGTGTGTCCCTGTAAATGAATAAAAAATGCTATGAATGCCCTGTTCTAACATGATCGTAGTGAAATTCAGTGATTTATATCAGTTTCAATACGTTTGAAATAGCATAATGTCATTAAATACTCTGCAAACGATTTTCCCCCATATACCATAATCTAAAGGAATACTTTTGAGTGCCCCTGTAAATGAACGATTAATCCTACGTACTTCATATACAATACCAAACATGCTTTGGTGACCCTAAATAACCTTTACCAATTTCATGAAAATCCGAGTGTATTTACGGGAGTTAGAGCGTGGCCAGACGGACAGACGGACAAACGGTCAGACAAACCGAATGCATAAACACTTTTCCACTTTGTTGGAAAGTGTTAATAAAAATGAACCTATTTAATGTAACAAAATTATTACTAACATTAACGAGGGTTAGTCGAAAAATAAGTTTTCTGAATCACTTATTAAAACATCACATTATTTTATTTTAGTGTGGCATTTGTTTGTGCTTTTTGAAATAAGTTCAATGGTTTTTGACTAACATGGTACTACTGTAAAACAGAGGCCCATTAATGCTTCTTAAATAACTGAAGTGAAGGGCATGTACAACCCTACTCAACCTTTACCCTCTTGACATCACATAAGTTCTGTCTTTTACAAAAATAAATTTAATATGTTTATAAATTTTTGTTACTTTGCATCCCAATTTACGTCAAGAAACACCTCAAACAATGGCGGATCCGAAGTAGAAGGGGGTGGACAATGATAAAGTGTCACTAATAGGCCATCCACAAATGATGTCACGCTTGGAGGGGGAGGGGAGGGGTTTCATGAAATTGTAATAGTTTGTGACAAGGGGGTGGGATGGTGTAAGAAGAAGTGTGACATCACACATTTTGGTTAAAATAAAAGCATTAAAAATCAGCAGATTAAATTTGAAAGTTATTTTGAAATTAAAGTATTTTATGTTCATACAGTAAAGATAACATTTAAAGCTAAATATATTAAATTCCATTTCAAATTCCAAAATACTACTGTTTTTAATTGTTCTTTCATATTAATATTTTATTACTATTGTATTTTAATTATGTTTTTTGTTGTAAATCTTAATCTTATTTCATACAAAATAAATACACAAATCATTTTTATTATTATGCTCACAAATGTCATTAAAACACATATAGCCCAGTGGTAGGGGAGCAAAAAAAGGCCGAATTCGGAATTAATTAGGGGAAAGCTGGAAATTGTTTTAATCCCTTCAGTTTAGGTCTAGAATGAATATGCTATGTATTCCCCCTCGTACTAGGTGAGCGTTAGGAAATATATATACATTTATAGTCAAAAAACAAGTTATTTTACATACCATAACAGTATCTCCAAACAGCTAACTCTGCCAAAAACATTGTCAATACAAATGTTGTAGAGCTTAAAATTCTGAGTAAAATAAGTACCTACACTTAATATTTTTGTTGAACATTAAGGTCACAATTCCAGTTTAAAATTTTAGACACGTGGTCAGGGGGTTGAACTCCCCTCATAGCCACGGTGACGTCGTTGTGACGTCAGTATAAGTAACTGTGGTCATGTCACATCTGTGACCAAAATGCCACCTCTCAGTGATGTCACATTGTGACTGAGATGTGAACTTCTTAGAAAACTTTAAAAAAATTACAAAAATTCTTCAAAACATGTTATTTACAGTAAAATTATATTTTTCTATCAATAAAAAAAAATTGAGACGTCATTGTTATGTCATTGCATGTAACGTACGTCACGTCACATATGTGACAAAAAAAAAAAAAAAAAAAAAAAAAAAAAAACCACCATATTGTAAGTCACGGTGTGAAAAAAATATGAACTTTTAAAAGCTTTGAAAATGAAGAGAAATATTTTAAACAGTATTTTAAACAGTCCCGAGTTACAGCGGCATAAGGAATGAAAATATATTAGTGGATAGCAAATGGTAAATTCTGTCACGTAGGGGGGGGGGGGGGGGGAGGGGGCATAATATATACAGTGCACGATACAAGCATTAAAGCAATTTGGATAACTGGATAACACATTTAGAATTAGGAGTATTAAATCTGTACACTTTATATTTAGTTTGCAGGGAGGAAAATATTTTATTTTTTTTTGCCAACCAGTGGTATTCGAAACACTTCTGTGGTTTCAAACTAAAAATTTTCTATTACAGTTAAGTCTGCAGCTTTTAATGAGCACGTAGAAAGAGTCTTCAGAGTTTAGTCGGAGTTTTTTTCCTGACAACTATTTAACTATTTTAAGTAACTATTTTTGAAAAAATTCTACTTCTTTCAGACTTTTTAAATAAATTAACATTTTCCGAAAATAAAATAAATATACAAAATTTATGCAAAACCCATGATATAATTAATTATTCGTATTTCAAATTTGTATTTTAGAAATATGACTTTAAAAAAAAAGTTATTTTACAAATTGTTTTATTTTACAGAAAATTAATATGAAAAGAATGGCAGATTGACAAAGAATTTTTTTATTTTATCCTCGATAATCCTTTTTTATTTATTAAGAATATATCGCTCACCCGCAAGAAAAGTGACACATCTCGCAAAGATTCATTTTGCGTTTTATTCCACTAAAAGGTTTGTCCTAGGTGAGTCTTGCTACACAAACAGTTTCATAAGTTTAGTTACACGGAAAATCACGTTATTACGCTATATGTCCATTTGTGACCAAAGAAGAGGGGTGGATTATGTAGTGAGGTAAAATTATCCAACCCTCCAAACCACATCCTACGTTTTCATTCTTATATGTTTAACGCTTTTATGCACTTTTTTATTCTTGCATGCAAAGCTAAGTGCTATAATTTCATATAACAGTAAAATCATGCACATTTTCCTTTTGCCTCTCCTGTGAAATTTACTTTTGTCGAGATGTGTCACTTTTCTTGCGGGTAAGCGATATTTTGTACTTATTACGCGCGAAACAAATTTTACTTTAAAAAAAGGAGGGTGGGGGTTCATTATTACCATTAAATTGATATTTACACATTTTAAAAATTTAAACAATGTTTTATCGAATAAACTCTAATTATTATTATTATTATTTACAAAAAAGAACCTTTACAATCCACTGTAACTTGAATTGTTTGGAACCGATAAAAAGAAAAGATAAAATACATTGGAAAATTCTTCAAAAAGAAAATTTTAATTAAAGACAGTCTCATAAAATTATTGCGCATTTAACCCCTTGGGGACGAGCGACACGTATACGTGCCGCATGAAGCGCTCAGAAACCTTGTTTTTCATCACCAGTAAAATTTTACTACAAAATTTGCCTTATTTAATCAGCGCATTTTCTCGATTCAATAAGCCACAAATTTCTGTTTTTTAAAAACGGTGACAAAATATTAAAAATTTCGTAAAAGCCTTCCGTCCCGAAGGGGTTAAGTTCGAAATCTTATGTATACAAAAACAAATAACGGTAAAAAAGAACATCTGCTAAAAATCAAAATCGTCTGCGCACAGAAGAGAAGACGCAGGAAGTTTACTCTGTTTAGAACATCACCAAGTCTACAACACTTTTTTATAAAATAAGAGAAAGAAGCCCGCCATTTTAAAATATTACAAATACACGGATATTATAAATGGGACGTAAATGCAAGTCTTATTTAAATTAAATGTTCTATCCCTGTTTTGTATATTATGATGATGACTTAAATAGTTTTATGTTATATTAGTAAGGGACTGATCTGGCATTGTTTTCAGAAACAACATTTTCCTATTCGATGCTGCGATGAAAAATATCTTAATCTGCGATCGCTTAAAAAGAAAAGAAAAAAAAACAGCTGCGCAGAGACTGATTCATACCTACATTCATAGTGGAATTAATTTAAATATTAATTTGCTGTTACTTGAGATTGAAAATATGTTGAGACAATGATTTGGAATTTTTTTCAGCTTCTTACTGTTTCGTGTTTCCTGATTACTAATACTTACAGTAGTTATAAACATTATTATTTTGGAGTTAAATATGATTTTCGATTATTATGATATAACGAAACCATTTCAGATTAGAAATTAGCATTATATTGGGAAAATGTATTTTTACGTATTACAGTAGTGAAACTTTTGAAAGATTTTTCTTTTAGTGCTAATAATATCTTAAATTATTATTTAAAATCTTAAATCTTCATACCAATGGTTTTCAGATTTAGCATTTGCCAAAATTATAAAATAATAGAAATTTCTTATAACATATACAAAGATTTTTGAGATATTGTTAAATCTAATAATACATTTAATTCATCTATTGTAGTTTATTGTTGTTTAATAGTACAATTATAAATACTAATTATTATTTTCAGTGTTTTTCAAATTGGTATATTTATTTTTTTTAATTGTATGTAAGCATTTTTTTTTTTTTTTGTGATTTTAATCTAACATTTAATTATAGACATTCTGAAGCGGTTATTAAATTTTCGTCTATTATAAAATCATTTTCTAAGTTTATGATACACGTAATTATTGGCACTAAAAAGTAAAATATGATATTTAAACATTGAAATAAAGTGTTTTTCATGTCTAACAGGAAGTTTATAGATTAAACTACTTTAGTATATATATATTTTTAAGTTCATATTTATTTACATAAGATAGGAGCGAATATTTTTTTAAACAGATTAACAGTGTTTAACTTCGGTTTGCCTGTCCGTTTTTCTGTATAGCCGTCTGTCCGCGCTTTAATTCTCGTAAATAAACTCGGATTGCCCTGAAACATTTAGATATTGACGTTTACCATAGCACGTTCCTTATTTCTAATGAAGTTTGTAGCATGTTTAGTTCGTTTACAGGGACTGTCAAACGTATTCCGTTACATTACGGCCTATGGGAAAAAATCGTTTCAAATGATTTTTAATGATTTTACACGCTTTCAAACAGAATAAAATTGATATGCATTTATGAAGCGCATTAAAATATGCATTCTGCTGAATATGCGATGCATAGAATAGTTATTGTTCATTTACAGGGCTAAAAAAGGAATTCCAATACATAATGATATAGGGTGGAGGGAATTGTTTGTGGTGTACTTTAATTATGTTAATCTATTTCATATATAATGAAATTGATATACGTCGCTGAGGTTTACATACTATAAATTATTTCATGTATAATACGAAGTGTATATAGCATTTACAGGGACACACAAAATATTTCAATACTATATTGTATCCGAAGTACTGTTCATTAGCGATGACTGCTGGAAATGCATTTTTAATTATGATATGCGCTTTTATGATTCACTATATTTATGCACAGTATATGATGTATATAAATGCTATAATTCATATACAGGCCTACACAAAAGTACTCGTAAGGGTTACTGGGTATGGGCGCAAATTGCTTAAAGGTGGTTTTTAAATGAGTTGTTCTTTTTTACGCTGAACTGCATTTAATTTACTAAGAAATGTTTGTAGAATATAGATAAAATGATATACAGGGTCACGTAAAGAATCGGATACATGGCCGTCTGTAAATCATAATTTCTGGAAATGTGATTTCAGCAGTTTTAAAAGTGTCTTAGTTTGAATTAAATTTTAACTAAAAAGTGGCGTGTAATAAACGTTCTAGGTAAACTACAGGGTTGTACAAAAGTATTCAAGTATGTTTCCATATATTAGTATAAATTGCTGAAAGAGAATTTCAACCTGTTATGCTTTTTCTTGCTAAACTAAATTTCCCCATTATATAGTATATATATCAAACTACAGATCAAATACAGGACTGTTCAAAAGAATTAGAAAACATATTTGGCTATGGACGGTAACTGCTGAAATCAGTTTTTCAAATGTTTTACGCGTTTTCTAAAATGTTTACTTAGTTATCTTATTTACGTTATTTCCCTAAATTACGATGTCTTGTTAAAGCATTCAGAAAGCGTTGGAAAGTGTTTTATAATCTATGCTTAACGCATGATTTTTCTTACTTGTGTTTTCTATTTCGCAGATCAGTCTTTTCCTATAAAACATACCAAATCTATTTAGCTCATATTCACAAAATACAATATACACGGGAATAAAAAAAATTAAATATGGCTTATCATGTCGTATTTAATAAAGCAATGACTAATCACAACACATTAAAATCTTACACATTCTTAATATCGAGCTTAAACTCAAGATCAAGCTTAGAACTTAATAAAAAAAGATGTCAGT
The DNA here is from genome assembly GCA_963932465.1 of Maratus speciosus. Classification (NCBI taxonomy): domain Eukaryota; kingdom Metazoa; phylum Arthropoda; class Arachnida; order Araneae; family Salticidae; genus Maratus; species Maratus speciosus. The sequence continues at coordinate 208,671,492 of OZ010793.1, forward strand.
TGATAAGCATTTTTTTTAAGTGGAAAAATTTTAAATATATTAGAAGAATACAACTCCAAAATAGCGATATTTTGCTAAAAAGTACGGTAAAAATAGGACTTTATATTTCAAACAAAACTTTATTTTAAAATTGTGCATTTTAAAATTCATCACAGTGTTTATGACAAGAACCATCACAGTATTAAAACTTGGAAATTTTTCCAGAGAGAAACATTCGGCTTGCATACAATATTTCAAATGAAAATCAAATTTCAAATTAATTGCTTAAAAGGTGCAAAGGCCAACATAGTGAAAAAGATTCCATGCCGGGACTCGAATCCGGGCCATCAGTATAGCGCATTGACATTCTCCCGACTAAACCACATGGAACGATAACCAGCCTGGAAAATTTCTCACTATTACATGTTGGCAAGGCTACAAAAGCAGCACAAGATGGGATATTTATCGTGAGCCACCGACATGGGGCAAACACGAAACTTAATTAAATCCAGCTTCGATTGAAACTGCCCCACCAGTGGCTGAGAGGTTCTGCTCTCGAAGCTGGTAGACGGGAGGTGGTGGGTTCAAACCCAATCGCGCCCGTCGGCCTAACCGTTTCGGAGTTTTCGTGGTTTTCTTCGAAGCCGTGGTTTTCCATGCGTAAATACGGGTTAGGTTCCCTTAGAAAGACCCCCACGAAGGGCATTCCCCCGAGGGCCTATATCCCACGTGTTGATAATCGGCCGTCATAAACACAAACCAAACCAAATCGATTGAAACTATATTAATACTTGGAAATTTTTCCAGAGAGAAACCTTCGCCTTGCATACAATATTTCAAATGAAAATCAAATTTCAAATTAAAATTGCCTTTTAAGCATGTAATTTGAAATTTGATTACTTAAATGTATCATTTAAGTAAGTATCATTTAAGTATCCGTACGTAAACCGTACAATGATACTTAAATTACGGAATGATTTTTTTTTTTTTTAGAGACGACACTTCAGTTACTGCCCGAAAGAAATGGCATATCGGTGGCTAATAAGTATTGTACTGTAATTATAACGCAAAACTATAAACTCGTTTATTTCAAAAATGCATTTTTCAAATGACGATTACTCAGAAACTACTGAATCGATACACTTGTAATTTTGCTAGCTATTTTCTTATATAGTTATGCAGTGCTTGAGCGAAGAATTTTTTTTTTAATTAAAAATTAAATTTTCTCTTGAGGCAGCCGCCATTTTGGAAAAAAAAAATCAGTTTTTCATAAATTCTTTCACCTAGTTACTAGAATAAACCTTATTTACTCTAGATTAATTTTAACACAATTATTCTAATTAGTAAATAAATCGTATGAGTTGTAATTTTCCAACTGGGTGAAAAATGTTCGATCCTGGCCCGGACACTTTTCGCCCAGTTGGAAAATTACAACTCACTAAACCTTATTTAATTAAAAGCCGCTGTTTATTTTAATTTTAGGCTAGTCAAACATCACCATAAGGCACCAAAGCAAACAAAATATCTTCAGAAGAGCGGAAATAGCTTCATGTAATGAAAAATGTTATTACATAGTATGTATATTTAAATTAGAGATTCTGTCGTTTTTGTTATAAGATCTTGTTAAATATTTTTTATTTAAATGGTATCATATACACACACACACACATATCTATATACCGGGTGTCCTAAAAAGGACTGATTTTAAAATTCAATAACTTGCAAACGGTGACAGATATTAAAAAAATTGTAGAAGGGTTATGCATAAGGTCAAAAGTTTTTTACAGTGATTTTCGATTTTTGTTCTAATTGCAAACAATAGATGGCGCTGTAAGCAATAGGCGCTAAATACAGGCTCGATATTTTGCCTTTCTCTTCTTCCATGCGGAAAAAGGATGCTAAAATGTATTGAGTAGATCCCGAAGTACCAAAAATCGAGCCTGAATTTAGCGTCTATTGCTCGCAGCGCCATCTATTGTTTGTAATTCTAACTAAAATCGAAAATAACTATAAAAAAACTTTTGACCTTATGCATAACCCTCCTGCAAGAATTTTTTAAATATCTGTCACCGTTTGCACGTTATTGAATTTTAAAATCAGTCAGTCCTTTTTAGGACACCCGGTATATATAAACATTAAAAACAATTACAAATTATCACAAAGAAACATAGTATAAAATAGAATTAAAGGAATATAATGAAAATTTGTAGAACCTATGCAGAATACATCAGGCCCTAAATACCTTGGTATTACAAATAAAGTGTGTGGTTTCATCTTCGTATTAGTCATAAAAAAGCTACATAATACGAACTTTGGTCTACCAACACACAATAAAACCAAAAAAACAATTAAATGAAAAAATGAATACGGATGTAAATGGATTGAAAAAGAAAAAAAAAACATATTACCACTTTGAGATCCTGTAGAACCAACAACGATGTATAAAAAAAGAAGGGTAAGATTATCTGCAACTCTTGCAAAAAAAAAAAAAAAGTTTTTTAAAAGATAATTGGCCAAAGAGTAATAATGCACAGTACAAACTGCAATATATTGTACCAGCTCCCTCTATAATACATCTAAAAATGAATTCCATTTTGTTGTCCAAGGAATTACTGAAGTGCTGTATTTATTCCTATTTTTTCATTCTACTTTAACTAAATGTTAATCTAAGTCATCTCTTGATTTTTTCAATCAATTTCATTCCTTTCTTTTTTTTTTTTTTTTTTTTTTTTTTGGGGGGGGGGGGGGGGGTTAAAGATGACAGCACTAAACATTATTGTTAATAATCCAGTTCCAATTTACATTTTTTTCCTTTCTCGCACCAGATAGCGGCAGAGTTATGGGTTTCAGTCAGATACTCAACTGTGGCCCACATGTTAAAATAGTCCTAACTCTGTTTTCCATATTGCCATGCTGAAGTTTTGATTCCTAGTATGTAATTTAGGTTTTGTGCTGTAATAATTTTTAATATCCTGTGTGAGGTGTATCTTTCTTTAGATCTCTTGGATTTTTATTATCTGTTTTCTGTTATGTTTGCGTTATAAGGAGCTAAATTTTGTCATTTTAGGCTTAATGCCGACAAAATTGAATGGAACAACGCATCTTCTATGAATGAACCCACAAGCTCCTCTGAAGATTCTGTGGGTTATTCATAGTTTCTTATTTTATATACTAGTTTCCTATGTTCATTTCTAGTTCATCTTTAGAACTTTACCAATTTGTTCATATATTTGTGATTTCAAATTTATTATATATATATATATATAACAAGATTATTTTTTAACCCTTGTATTAAAAAATAAAGTCCGCAAAAAACACATTGCTTAATGAAAAAAATATATACATGAAAAAATCTATTTTTCTACCGCATGATTAGGTGTAACCCGTTCCAAAAGTTTAAATAAAAATAATTCAGACTGTTCAATAATAAATATTTTCAGCTCAGATTTTTTATTAATTCAGTTTACTTAGTGCAGGAAAAAAAAAAAAAAAAGATGTTTTTTTTTTAAATATTTCTGTGTAAATTTTTAAAGTTCTCGTATAGTATTTCCTTAAACTTAGTATCTTATTTCGTTTTGCATGTTTAAGAAAAGTCCAAAAAAGGAATAACTCGAAACACTTTTTTAAAAGTTGTTTTAAAATTTTCTCCTACTACAATGTATTTCATTCTTTTTCCTTTAAAACATATTCATTTAATTAACGTCTATTTTGTTTAATTAAAATTCTTATCTAATAAAAATGAACGTAAAGTAAATTTTCTCATAATGCTAAAGCATTTTTCTCATCTATCATTTTAATACAATAAGAAAAGAGAAAAAGATAAGTACATAAATAAGTAAAATATACCAGAAAACCATAGAAAATAATTGCGAATTTATAATGTCAAACTGATGAATGCATAAATGAACATAATGAAAGTTGATCGGGATGCATATCGCCTGGATTTTTTTTATCTTTTTAATCTTTCTAAGTGAATATACTTCAATGAATAGAATGTGAATAGAATTCAGTGATATGAACATTCTGTTATATTCAACTAGTCGCTTCCGTGATAGCAAAACCACACATAGCTGTCACTGTAGACATCTTAACACATGTCGACATATGACCCGTTGTCAACTTTTCAATAGCGAATTCGTGACACTGTTTTTGGTGGAGATGTGGTTACACGTTTGTGAACGATAGAGAATGAAGTTTCAATATACTTGATTACGTACTAACATTCGTGTGATCAGCCCAATCAAGATTCTCTGTTAAGTCATGCCGTATTCTTATGGTTGTTATGAAAAATCTTTTAACTATAAAATGTATTTTCATGATATCATAGTAGGACTTTTGTTAGGTATCGCACGATCCTTCCAGACAGAAAACATGTTCTCAAAAGATATCTCAAGGTTCATTTAACTGGTTGTAAAGTTGTCAAATATGTCGTCAAGAAATCCTTATTCCCCTTCAAGAGCAACGCAAACATCCAGATAGCCCGTCAAGTTATAAGCCATTTGCACCACGGTTAGTTCAAAACATAACACTTTTATAAGTATGAGATCAACGATGGCTCAAAATGGTCTTCAGGAAAATTTAAAACTTGAGGTTCCCAAGTTGGAATAGATTTACAGTTTTCCTGAATAAAGAACAACTTCACAGTGCATATACTGTAAATTATCAATATAACAACTGCTTGTTATAGCGACTTTCTTTCCAATGTAACAAGCGTTTCGAACTTTTCTACCAATAATTGTTTCAGTGTTATTAAAACTTGAGTATATTTTTAAAACCTTTCTAAAAGAAAAAGAATTCCATTTCTTTCTTAAATTTATACATTCTTACTCCACTTCAAAGTATTGCAGACTTATTATTGCAATATTATACCTGTTCTGGGATCAATATAACTTCTATGTCCAGAATTATTGCAATAACTATTTGAAAAAGGTTTACCGCATATAAATCTACTTGTTTCTTTATTTCTAAAGCAATTCCACAAAAAACACTTTGAAACTTATTAAAGAAATATTTATTCAGTAGCAACGGATAGTCGGCTGAAAGCTCAATTCTTATCACCTCCTTATGGGTTAATTCGCAGCTTTTGAGCTCCTTCACAGTTATTGATTTTCGTTAATTTCGATGCCCAAAAAACTTTATGTATATTCTTACATCAAACGTTTTCAATAGAGCTTTTCGTCAAATTTTTCCAATCAAGAGCTTGAAGCCAGGAGAGACCAAGTTAACTTAACAATATCTCAAAACTGTGGCCTTAATATTGAACAAAAATGTTAAGTGTAGGTACTCATTTTTACTCAGAATTTTAGGCTCTACAACTTTTGTACTGACAATGTTTTTGATAGAGTTAGCTGTTTTGAGATATTGTTAAGTTAACTTTGTCTCTCCTGGCTTCAAGCTCTTGATTAGCGATTAAGGCAAAATTTTGAAATAAAACTGCGACCTTAATGTTGAACAAAAATATTAATGATGGTACTCATTTCATTCAGAATTTTAAGCTCTATAACATTTGTATTGACAATGTTTTTTATAGAGTTAGCTGTTTTGGGATACTGTTAAGGTAATTAAAAAACGTGTTTTTTGAAAATAAATATATACATATTTTCTAACATTCACCCAAGTACGAGGAAGAAAACATAGTACGTTCATTTTAAACCTAAACTGAAGGGATTAAAACAATTTCCAGTTTTTTCCTAATTAATTCTGACCCGTAAGGCATGGTGACGTCACGGCGACGTCGTTGTGAAGACACGCTGTGATTTTGTGACCGTCGATGTGACGTCATAGTGACTAGAATGTGAAGTCGTTATGGCTGTTTTAGAGGTCGTTTGTGACGTCACATTGTGACCACTCTGTGAAGTCACGGTGTGACTAATTTGTGAAAAGTGTGTCATTTGTGACTATTTTGGCATTAACTTTGTGACGAACCTGTGACGAATGCGACAATGCTTTGAAGTCACATTCTGACCAATTTGTGAAATATGTGTCATTTGTGACGAACTTGTCATAAACACTGTGATGATTTCAAATGAAAATCAAATTTCAAATTAATTGCTTAAAAGACGCAGAGGCCAACATAGTGAAAAAGATTCCATGCCGGGACTCGAACCCGGGCCATCAGTATAGCGCACTGACATTCTCCCGACTAAACCACATGGAACGATACCCAGCCTGGAAAATTTCATACTACGGTTACTTAATGTATCATTGTACGGTTAAATACGCATAATCTCTACTGCAATTTTTTAAACTTCTAAGCATCACACATTTTCAGTTTTTATACTGTCGTGTAGGAAAAAAAAGTACTTTTAAATGCAATTTGTTTGAAAACTGCATCTCAATTTATTTTTGAGATATTTTTTTTTGTAATTTTTAACACTATTTATTTAATGTCGGCAACTGAAGTACTCCATTGCTGTAGAAAGTAAAGGAAAAATAATTGGAAAATAGTAGATTATTATATCTTTTTGTTGCCATTTTCTGATAACGACTGAAAAAAAATTAAACTAAAAATCGTGCTAAAAATTATAAATGAATGATCTCTGATAAAATTTGGAGCTAGTATAAAAAATACTTAATTTTAAGTGCCTATACTAATGTTACAAACAAATGAACGCATATTAATAATTAGATAGCCGATATTTTTTGACGATTTTCTTGAATGAGACATCGTTTTTTGCTGGATTTGTGTATTATTTTACGATAGTGACGTCATATGCATTCTCTTCTGTAGATGCTTAAAGACTGGATTGTAAATTTGCAATTCTTCAGCAGATCACGTCATTTTATATGAAATAAAAGCTTGTGTTTTAAGTCTTAAAACTGAAATATGTTTTGCACTATCTATGTTTATATACATATATTTTTTTTTTCATCGGGGGCGACACTAAATTATAAAAAACCAGAATTCCTGTTTTCTAGTTTTTGTTTTTTTACTTACATAGCTTACATAGAGTCAGCTATTCCAGCACCACAAATTAGCCCCACTTCATTTCAAAAGCCTCTAAAGAAAAAATAATCTATTTTTCGAAATGTAGGGCTAGGTTTTACCCCTTAAGCAAGCCTAAATGAATCTCTTTTATGTTGATTGATTTAAATCAGAGGTTATGTATGGGAAAAAGAAAACCCAAGATTACCTTTCTTTAAATCTGTAAAACGAATAGCGACTCCACTTTAAAATAAAATCTTAAACAGAAATCAAAATGCTCATTGGCCACTCATGTCTTAAAATATAGCTTCAGAGTTGCAATTACGGCTGAATATTGCTTAATTGCAATTTAAGTCTTAAATTATACCAATTCTGTATAGAAGATTAATATTTAATATTTTTGTCACAACGCACAGTATTTGGTGAAGTTTAATCAATAATTCGAGTTTTAACAATAATAATTATTGTATTTAAATTACATTGCTAACAAATCATACAGAAATTGTTAGTTTTATAATTTTGATTATTTTTGACAGTACTCTGTAGCAATAAATACAAAATAAAACAATGCTGTATAATGACATAAATAAATTTTAAATAAAAGAACTGTGTCATCGCATCAATAAATTATTAAACAGAAATAAAAATGCTCATTGTCCACTCTTTTCTTAAAATATAGCTTCAGAGGTGCAATTACGGCTGAACATTGCTTAATTACAATTTAAGTCTTAAATTATACAAATTCTGTATAGAAAATTAATATTTAATATTTTTGTTGTAACGCACAGTATTTGGTGAAGTTTAATCAATAATTCGAGTTTTAACAATAATAATTATTATTATTTAAATTATATCGCCAACAAATCACACAGAAATTGTTATTTTTATAATATTGATTATTTTTGACATTACTCTTTAAAAATAAATACAAAATAAAACTAGTATGTTGTGGTCATCACAAAACTTTCTTCTATATAAATCACGTCAATTAAATCATTTAAATAGTACAAGAAATAACAACGATTTAGCACCAATTCATATCAAAGTATATCTGAATTTGAAGTTGGATGAAAATTCGTGCATTAGTTCTTGAGATAGAAAAAAAACTATAGCGGAAATTCTGAAAAATGTAGCATAGCAGCGCCACCTGTTGAGCGATTTACACCAAAAATAAGCAGCACTAAATGATATAAAGGTATACCTGAATCTGAAGTTTGTTGAAAATCCAAGCATTAGTTCTTGAGATAAAGCTATTGCGGAAATCGCAAAAAATACAGCATAGCAGCGCCACCTGTTGAACGATTTACACCAAAAATTAAACAGCACTAATTTATACGTCAATTCATGTCAAGGACCAACTAAATCTGAAGTTTGATAAAAAACCGTGCAATAGTTCTTGAGATACAGCTCTTACGGGAATCGTGACAAATGCAGCACAGCAGCGCCACCTGTTGGGCGATGTACACAAAAAATTAAACAGCACTAATTTATATCAGGGACTAACTGAATCTGAAGTTTGATGAAAATTTGTGCATTTTTTCTTGAGTTAGAGCTATTGCGATAACCATGAACAATGCAGCATACCAGCGCCACCATTTGGGCAATTTTCACAAAAAAGTAATCAGCACCAAACTATATCTTGGACTAACTGAATCTAAAGTTTGATGAAAATCCCTGCAGTAGTTATTGAGATATAGCTATTGCAGAAATCGTGAAAAATGCCGCATAGCAGCGCCACCTGTCGGGCGATTTTCACCAAAAACTAATCAGGTCCAGTTTATATCAAGGTCTAACTAAATATGAAGTTTTGTGAAATTCCGTGCATTAGTTCTTGAGATAGAGCGCCCACAAAATTTTTGTCACATACAGACTCACAGAGTGACAGAGTGACAGAGTGACAGAAAGACTCACAGACAGACATTTTCTAAAAACCATCAAATTTTGTTCTGGGCATTCTAAAACGTATAAATCCGTCGAAAAGCGGAAGTCGAAAATTTTCACGAATCCAATGCTTTCTTCTTGTAAAGATAGAAGAAAGTAACAATGCTGTATAATGCCATAAATAAATTTGAAATAAAAGAACTTTGAGTCATCGCATCAGTAAATTATTAAACAAGGGAGCCTTGAAACATGTAAATGCAATAAAAATGATAAATGATTTTTAAAATCTCAGAAAAATATGAATCAATTAAGGATTAAAAAAATTCTATTACTTATGTTTACATTTATATTCATCATGTTATTTCAAAGGGACTTCGATAAACACATATTTCATTTGATATTATTAAATGAATGGATAGCTCAGCATCACTTACTAGGTATAAATATTCTTTATTTTTTCAGTTATGTTTCTATTAGATTTTTCCTTGACATCTATGTTTAGCGTAGATTTTTTTAAAATCTTTTTATTTTTTTTCCATTTTCACAGTAGATTTTATTAACAGTGTTGAATTTAGGCAGAAGTCTAAAGGGATTTTTATATAGCTCTGTAAGGGGAACATTATTCAGCTCCGGAAAGGAGTGAATTTGCACTTTCAGACCGTAAATAATCACAAGACCTCATCTATAATTAAAATTTAAATGCTGGAATGTTTTAAACCCTTTTTATTTTTTTTTTCAATTTCACAGTACAGTTTATTAATAGTGTTGAATTTAGGCATCCTTCTAGACTCTAGAGGGATCTTTACAGCTCCGTGAATAGAACATTATGATGTTAACAAGAAGGGTGAATTTTCACTTTCAGACTGTAAATAAACAGACAATCTTATCTATTATTAAAATTTAATTGCTGGAATGCTTTAAATCTTTTTCATTTTTTATTGTTTCATTTTCACAGTACAGTTTATTAATAGTGTTGAATTTAGACATAATTCTAGAGGGATTTTTACAGCTCTCTGAAGGGAACTTTATGCAATTCCAGAGAGGGGTGAATTTGCAATTTCAGACCGTAAATAAATAGAAGATCTCATCAGTTATTAAAATTTAATTGCTTTCATTGTTTTTTATTTATTTAAGGTAAAATTTTTATATCTTCACGACGCAAACTAAATCTTGCATTTTACTTTCTATAATTAAGCTATAGAAATGTTTATTGTTCTTTAATCAAATGTCCTGCCATTTATGATAAAAGCAGCTCGATAATAATAATAAAATAATTAATTAAAATAATTTTTTTTTTTTTACTTTTTAGTTTCAATCTGTAAGAAATTTATTAAAACTTATTACATCAAATACGATGTGCTATCCGTAATCTATTGCATACAATCACAATCACTCTACCAGGAAGCCAAAAAAAAAAAAAAAAAAATGGCAAAGGCATGAACCCCTGGCAGACCCCCCCCCCCCTCCACCATCCAGCCAAGGAACGGCCTGGAAAATGGACCCGTAAAAATGACGACAACTATAAAATACAAAGAAAATTACAAAGCTATGGCACCCTACCAGCATAGAAAAAGCATAACAAAACAGTAATCATAATCATTGACGAATTATAAACAAATGGCTTACATGAGAACCAATCAAAAGAAAACAAAATAATCAAATATTATAGCCATTTACAAGGTAACATATGACTTTAAATAGAACACAAAGTTTTAAAAAACTAAGTAAGTAGGAACAAGATATAACGTCATTTCTAGTTACAAATGACAAATAAAAATAATAAGGAACAAAAAGTCCTCAAAAAGAAGCCAAAAGTTCAACAGTCTTTAAAAACGATACTTGATGAACGAATACAGTCTATGCACCGTGCGAAGAGAAAAATGCACCCAGGGTAAAGTTTCAATTTGGGGCCCCCTCTCCCCACATTTTCTTTGTGACATGTGTCACAAAATTGAAAGAAACAAAAATAAATTATATTCAATGGTTATTTCTCGTTCATTTTGGAACTTTGTGTTTTTATTTTAATTTAGAAACTCCAAACAACTAAATAACATAAGAGACAATTGCAACTTATATTTTGGCAAAGGGAATCTGGGAAATCGGTGTAGAAAAAATATATCTAAATAGTACAGCATAACAGTTTGTAACCCTTTTGTATTCGTAGAAAGAAACCCCATGCTATTTTAAGAGTATATGTTTTTGTCAAAGTACAAAAAGAAAACTACAGACTCAAAAAAGAGAAGGTTAACGAAAGAGATCAAGACAATGACCTAAAAGAAGTTTTGAAAAGAAAGAAATCCTTAATCATAAATTTGTCTTTGTGTTTACGGTAAAAAACAATGCAATAACTTTGAAACGAAAAATTAACGTACTTTCATACTGAAAAAAATTCCCAATATGTAAATATATAATTTTGTTTTACAAAAAAGAAGAAAAAACGACGTTTGTAGTATTAATTTAGCGCCCCTTCAATTTCCGCGCCCGGGGCCATCTCCCCCTTCGCCCTCCGCTTTGCACGGCCCTGGATACAGTTTGTTTAGTTCATTATACAAAACACAAAGTTTTCTATAATTAGATTTTGAAAGTAACACATTCTACATATTCCATGTCATAGTTCTATTGCGTACAAAATAAAAGCAGAAAGGCCATCAAGGAACATTTGCCGAAAATATAGTGCTTTACATTTCCAACGCTGCCACAATCACACTTGTCTGTCGAACGTTTTCCAATTTTGTAAAGATAAGATGGTAAAGCCCCGTGAGATGAGATAAAATATGCTACAACTCGCGAATAACACAAAAATGCAGAATCTGGTTCACGAAATACCAAAAAGATGTCTCTACCTTTTAAACTCATCTCTCAATTATTCCGCCAAATAACATCGATATTTCTTTTAAAATACAGCTTGATGTATGAAACAAGAATGGGAATATCTAATATGCCATCGTAAATATTGTCCAAAATAACTGATTTCGCTAGAAAATCTGCTCTTTCATTTCCAACTAATCCTACATGAAATTTTATCCATCCGGTGTAAATACACTTGTTATTTAAAAGCCTAATGTTTGAATATATATTATAAAGTAACCTATTGCATACAGAGGATCCAAACTAATTCATAAAAACTATGTAGAAAACAACATAAAAAGAAAGTTGTTTGCTCATTCTCAGAAAATGCAGTGGCGCCAACTTACATGGGCACGTGGAGCGTGAGCCCACCCAATTATTTGATATCTTGGCCAACCAATTTCATTTGATAAAATTCGTTATTTATTTATTTATTTGCTTATTTAATCGCTGAAATAAAATTTGGTTTTATTTACGTTCTCAAAGTAATTTTGTTTGAAAAATAGTAAGGACATTAATTAGACTTACTTAAGCATTGAAAACCCCTTCAGTGGATGTATAATTAAATTTCTCTCAAAAACAAATTTTCTGTATATTTTGTCATTTGTTTTAAATGTCTTGAATTGATAAAGCAATCAGGTGACTAACCTGTATACTTTTCTTGACATTTAATTTTTTGCACTTTCAACAATTAGCAATTGTTATGCTTACAGTACATATACATTTAACGTCTGCATTTAAAAACTATTAAAACACCAAATAAAATAAACTAAGAAAGACTTGAGCACAGTTAAAAAATAAAATTTATAAAGAATATACTGAAAAACAATTAAAAATAAAATATGTAAACGTTTCGCCAAGCGACACGCAAGGCATCATCAGTACAAAAAATATCCATTGCATTTCAAACGTCAGAACAAATCAAGAACAGTTACAGTTAGTTATTTTAAAAACAAACAATATTCACTAGGGACAGAACGAGAATCATTCAAAGCCTGCGACCGCAATTCAGTGAACCAAACCTCAAGGAGCAATCTGCCATGGTAGTTGTTGCACCCGATTTCAAAATACTGGCGTTCGCAATGAGCGGAATATGATTCGTTTGAAGTGAATGCTGGACAATTTTTGAATTCAAATTACCCTTTTTTAAAGCACCAGCATGTTCTTTTAGGCGAATTTCCAATGATCTACCAGTTTCACCAATATAAACACTATTGCAATCTTTACAAGGAATAATATAAACAACACCGTGTAATTTAGACTTATCATATTGAAATTTATGCTTATTGAAAAAGGAACTCAATTTATTAATAGGTTTAAAAGAAACCCCAATATTGAATGATTTTAGAATTCCAGAAATTTTTTCAGAAATGTTCTTATAATAAGGGATACAGGTAAAGGAGCTTGGTTTACTACTTTGAAAAGGGGGAGGAGTAGAATTTACAAAATTTAAAGTATTTTTAAAGATTTTTTTAACAAGACCAATAGAATAGCTATTATTAACCAAATCGCGATAAATTTTACATTTCTCTATTTCAAAATCATTACTGGAACTGCAATATTTTATGGCTCTGAAGGTTAAAGTCTTAATAACGGTTATTTTATGGCTGAAAGGGCATATTGAATTGAAATTAGTATATTGACTAGTAGAAGTAGGTTTTCTGTAAACAGTAGTGGTGACAGATTGAGAGATATCAATAGTGAGTCTGCGGATTAGAATGTCGAGAAATGGTAATTCAGCATTATTTTCTATTTCAACAGTAAACTTAATAGGGTTACCAATAGAGTTAGAAATCGTGAGAATATCATTTAAGTCTGCTTCTTTCACTATAAAAAAAAATATCGTCGAAATAACGTCTCCAAAAAAGAATACGTGGACCAAGTTCAAAATTAATAGTATTTTCAATATTCTGCATTACAAGTTCAGCAATTACAACAGAGAGGAGGGATCCCATAGCGGTACCAGAAATTTGACTATAAAAGCAGTTATTAAATACAAAACAGTTTGAGGTCAAACAAAACTTAACCAATTCAACAATCTCTTCGACATTAAAATCAGTAGTTGTGTGTAGGAGTAGGCCAGATATCTTTAATAACTTTACAGACCAGATCAAAAGGGATTGAAATAAACAGCGAAACAACATCGAGAGAAGCCATGATGTAACCGATAGGGAATACAAAACTCTGTAGATCATCAAGAAATGTGTAAGGTGAATTAAGACTGTAATTGGAGTTTAAAGTAAGAGGTTTAAGAAGTGCGGATAAGTAGCTAGAAGGATTATATAAACGGGATTTTGAAAAATCAATAATGGGGCGGAGTGGGATAGATGGTTTATGAATCTTTGGTAACCCATAAAAACGAGGGACAAGACCGGTGTAACATTTCAGTTTCGAAGCAGAATTTGGGGGGGGCTTTTTAAGTTTTTCAAATTTGGAAATAATAATGTTCATCTTACGCTGACCTCGGGACAGCGGAGTTTGTACGCTATTCGGAGGTATCCGCTATTGAGGGGTAAAAATGTACAAATATGTGTTGGGGATCGAAAAAGTGCCCGATAAATAGAAGTGTGCACTATTTGGGAGTGTCCGTTATAGAGGTTTTACTGTAATACTGCAAACGTTCTACATAAATCATTCATGGTTGTAGAAAATATTATTGGCTGATTTCGGATTCCCAGAAATTTAAAACACAATTCGGCTTATAATAATAATAATAATAATAATAATAATAATAATAATAATAATAATAATAATCTTTAGGTAAAAGTTTTGTTATTATAAAAGATATTGTTTTGTAATAATGGAATTATTTTATTATTTTTTAGTTTCAATATCGAAAGTAATTATAAAATTACTTTTAATTGCATGACAATCACTATTATTATAAATTATCATACTATTATCGTTAATAACGTAAATAAAAACGACAACAATAACTTAAATATTCAATAAATAATTTAGAATTATTTAAAAATCTTATTATAAAATTATTTTGTTGCTTTTTAATTTCGATGCTAAAAAAATATTAAATTTTTTCAGTAATTATTAAAAATAAATATTGTAATCATATAATAATAATAATAATTTTATAATTTAATTACTAATAGATATTTTTAAATTGTTTTGAAATCTTATTGTAAAAATATTTTCTTGTTTTTTAAAATCTGTTAAATTCTGTATTAAAACTTACTCCCTCAAATACTCTGTACTATTCCATAATCTATAGCATAAAGAGGATCCTAACTCTTTCATAAAAACTACGTAGAAAACAACATAAAAAGAAAACAGTTTGCCCATCCCCATAACGTCAATTCATAACTTGCACAATTCAACACCTCATGTCACTCAGTATTTTATGAAAACATTCATTGTCCACTACAACGAAAAGGGTACTTTTATGTTTGCTGAGTGCAAATGATAAACCGTCAAATATTGTTTCCATCGACGTAATTCGCATGGATTCATTTCATTTAAAATACACAACCTTCATTTAAAATACATACATTTAAAATTAATAAATTTAAAATGAATACGTTTAAAATGCATATGGGGCATTCTCACAATCTTTTAACTTTCATGTCCCTGAATAATAATTTTTTATTTAATACTCTTTTTTGTGTTTTTTTTTATTTCATATACTTGGGAACATCCCATTGCATGATTGCAAAATAATATTAACGAGATAAATAAGTTTTGGACGATGTTGGGGGTCCAAACACATGGAAAACTCATCTACCGTCCCGTGTCCCTGATGCTGATTTTGAAGTTTGGAGCTGTTTGGATAAAATTGTTTCAATAAAAATAATTCGATGTAATTTTTTCTGAAACTGGAACTACTGTTTTATTTAAATATGTAGCTAAAAATTAACCTGCACACATTTTTAGGGTTGATATTATTTTTTGAACTTTGTCCCTGGGTTTTAGATTTTTTACCATCCCTCTTCTAAAATTATACAGAAAATCACTTCAGATGCAGCGACAGAATTTTTTTCAAGTTTTTGCTCATGTAGAAGTATTTTAGTGAAATAACATCTAAAATTCTTTGACAGGAAATTTACTGCAGAATATAAATCAGCATTTAAATATCAATTTCAAGCACCGTGGCTTTATTGGTAGTCTTACCGTCCCCAAGGTTTATTCCTGCACTTTTCTAGGTAAATTAAAAAAAATTTAATGTAATCCAATGTTAACAACTGTGTCGAAAAATCAATGAACATTGTGGCTATCACTTAGTCTTAACACGATTTTCCTAAAAATAGGTGGTAATTTTCCTTACCGTCTCTTTTTTTACCATTTCGTCCCTTTTTTTTTTCCTTACCGTCCCTTCTTTAACACCCTTTTAAGACAATATTATACAAAAATTCTGTATTAAAAGTACTACATTTGTATTATTTCTTATTTGAATGTCCTGTGGGTACTATGCAAATTCATTATAAGTAAAAATTTAGAAGAAAATAAAAAGTTATAGGGGTAAAATGGTAAGGAAAATTAAACTCGCAAGTTTAACCTAAACCTCAGTTAAATAAAACAAATTTCGCTGCTGACCATTTTTTCTTTATTTTGAGTCATTAAGGCATTCGTCTATCAGATTAAAATGTTATTTTAGCAAGTTTAATTTCGCCAGATTTTTTCCCCCCCAAAAGTCAAAAGATTGTGAGAATGCCCCATATATTAGACACATTTAAATTACACGCCTTTCACTCATTTCATAAATAAATAAATAAATAAATAAATAAAAGAGAATAAATAATACCTTAAACCAAAACGTTTTATTTCATCATCGAAACATTCTTTCTATTAAAAAAACACACTACGCGAAAAGTAAAAGCTGCTATTGGCCAGAAACAAAAATTGACATTGGCGAAATTTGCGTTCGACTAACATAAAAGTACCAAGAAAAATTATTTTTAACGGCAGCTATTATTTTGATTTATTGCGAAAGAATTATTGCCAAAAAAAAAAAAAAAAAAAAAAAAAATACTCCGATTATGAAGGATGCCTCAATTTAAATATATATTTATTTAGTTGAATCAGATTATTTTTTTAAATTGCGAATTATTCCACAAGGAAAAATTTAAAATTTTGAATAAAATGTGATTTTTATTTAACATATACCATAATTTCTTTGTCATTACGTTATAAAGAATCTTTTTAACTTTTAAAAGTTTTTTTTTTTTTTTTTTTGCTGATCCACAGGGCGAAAAAATAAATAAATAAATAAATAAACACTGATTGGGGAAAGGGTATGTTGAAAAATGAAAGAGAAACTACAGGGACCGTAAACTGCATTACAACAACATTACAAATCTTCTTTATCTGCAGATTTTATTGTACTGAAAAATAAGTTACAAATTTTTAAAGGTATTTATTGTCACTCTAGTCACTTTAGAAAGTCAACAAAATCTAACAATAAGACAATTTTTTTAAATGTTTTTTTTTTTTTAATTTCATTGCTAAAAGAATATATTATAAATTATTCTCTCAAATACTCTGTGCTATCAGCATTTTATAAAAAACATTCATTCGTTGCTACAAAGAAAAATTATTTTTAACATCAGCTATTATTTTCATGTTTTGAAAAATTTTTTTTACTAAAAAGGATACTCCGACTATGAAAGATGCTTCAATTTAAATGTATTATTTGGTTGAATCCGACTTTTTAAAATTAGAAATTATTCTTTAAGCAATGAATTAAAATTTTGAATAAAATGTGATTATTTAACATATACCATAACTTTCTTGTAATTACATCATAATGAATTTTTTTTTATTTAAAAAATATTTTTTACCCACCCTGTTGGGTACGCAGAAAATTGAAAGATAAATTAGAGACTTACGAATATGCTTTATCCGCAGACTTCACTTGACTGAAAAAAAGTTAAAAAAAAAGTAAAAGTATTTATTGACCTTAACCACTTTAGACTGTCAGCAAAATCTGCCTAGGCAATTGTCTCATAGTATATCTTTTTTAAATTTCATTGTTAAAAGAAATTAAAATTATATTATAAATTGTTCCCTTAAATAAAATACTCTGTGCTATGACAGACACCTGTTGCATGAAGAGGACCCCCAACTGATTCATAAAAAATATATGTAGAAAGGAACATAACAGAAAATGTTTCCCCATCCCTAGAACTTGTATTCGCAACTTATACTATTCAAAACCACATGGCACACAGCATTTTATAAAAACATTGATTCGTTGCTACAAACAAAAATTATTTTAACTGCAGCTAAAATTTTCATTTATTAAAAAAAAAGATACTCCGATTAGGAAAGGTGCCTCATTTTAAATGTATATTTATTTAGTTGAATCAGAATTTTTTTAAATTACGAATTATTCCATAGGCAATGAATTAAAATTTTGAATAAAATGTGATTATTTAACTATATACCGTAACTTTCTTTAAATTACATCATAATGAATTTTTTAAAAATTTTATCTAAAAAATATTTTTTACTCGCCCTGCTGGATATGTAGAAAATTGAAAGAGAAATTGTAGAAGCTGTATATTAAAACATTACAAATCTGCTTTATCCGCAAATTTTGTTTTATTCTAAAATAAGTAAAAAAAAAAAAAAAGTATTCATTGATCTTAGCCACTCTAGAGCGTCAACAAAATATACGTAAAAAAATAAGGTAATTTTCTTATAATATTACATTTTAATTTCACTTCTAAAATAAATTAAACTTATATTTTTAATTATTCTGCGAAATATTCCGTGCTATGTCAGACACCCCAACTCATTCATAAATAAATATGTAGAAAATAACATAAAAGAAAAATGTTTATCTATACTCAGAACTTGTATTCATAACTTATACTATTCAAAACCACGTGGCAGTCAGCATTTTATAAAAACATTCATTCGTTGTTACAAAGAAAAATTATTTTTTAACTGTAGCTAAAATTTTCATTTGTTAAAAAACATCCTTACAAAAAAAAAAAAAAAAAAAAAAAAAGATACTCCGATTATTAAACATACCTGAATTTAAATGTATATTTATTTCTTTGAATCTGGATTTTTTAAAATTACGAATTATTCGTAATTAAAATTTTGAATAAAATGTGAATTTCATTTACTATATACCGTAATTTTCTTGTAATTACGTTATAATGAATCTTTTAAATTTTTACTTAAAAAAAATTACATGCTACACCACAGGTCGGAAAAGAACACTGATCGTGGAAAGATTATGTAGGAAAATAAGAGAGAAGTTACAGAGACTATAAATTAAAACATTACAAATATACTTTATCTGCAGATTTTAATTGACGGAAAATTAAGTTAAAAAATACATGTATTTATTAATGTTATCTGCTCTAGAGCGCAGGGCTCGTAAATATTATGATATTTCCGAAAAAAAAAATCTAACATTTTAACCCTTAAATGCCTGATTTTTCAAAAATCATTGCAATAATGTTTTTCGGTTTGCATTTTTTAAATAAATCATGGGAAAAATACTTTAAAAAATCATATTTTGTTTTAAGTATGGTTTACGGCTAAAACACAGTTTGTTACTAATCGGCAATACTGGTCTTTAAGGGTGTATTCCGATCCAAACTGCTTATTTTCTGATTCATTTTCAAATTCATTTTTGCTCTCAAACACATCAAACTGGGAAATTCTCTTATTTAAAAACTATGTAATGTGCCGTGCTTCTTAATTTTTTGATAAATGCAGAAAATACTGTAATAAACGCTGTCAAAGTTGGCGTTTTGAACCGAATTTTCCGAAGCGGGCGATCTGGGAATGAAAAAAAAATGGTCATAGTGAGAAAATAATTGTTTAAAAATCAAATTCTAATTAATTGAGCTGAAAATGAAATCACACGGCATCTTAAACATCTCTTCAGAAATCACCCCAGCAAGTTTCATGTTTTTACTTTTAAAAACTAGTCTGAAAATGTCTCAGAAAATTTCGAGCTGTTGAGGGTGGAAAATTATTTTTTCGGATACACCCTTAATTGAAAAAATAATTTTCCTTGATAAAATTCTGTATTATTAAACACACAAGAATTTTAGGAACTATAATAAGAAATAAATTTTACTTGCTCACTGCAGAACAAAATAGGATATTTCGCATGATTCTAAACAAAACAAAAAGAACAAGTAGCAGCAATTGAAGAAATAAATCTATCTTTATTCTTAAACAGCACAAGTGTTGACATCTACATGTTGAAAATCTATTTAATAATATTTTCCGAATGTATTTCATTGGCAACACTAGGCATTATAGCTTCAATATTATTCTAAGAGTATTTTAGAGCCTAAATTGGGTATGTTGCCGAAAAGCAACACCCGGCATTTAAGGTATAATTCGATATTTTCAATATACTCAACTTATTGATGATTCTAATATTTTCAAACTTAATAGAAATTAGAAACTAAAACATATTGCACTTAACAAAACAACTTAATAAAACAATAATTTAAACGCCCTGTCTTTTTTTCTTTCCTTTCTTTTTTACTTAGGTAATTTAAATAAGACCAACAAATTGAAAACAGACACAATTTGTTTTCTACTCTCACAAGTAACGAACTATAGGATTTAGTATTAAGTAAATTTTATGTTTTATGCAACAAAATTGTAAATACAAAATAATTTGGTTTCATTGAACAATTCGAACGTAAATGTAAACTTGTCTGCTTTTCATTCCCATATCTATTTTGCAGTTTAAATTGAACGAAATCAAAATAAGGAAAACTAAGCTGTAAAAAACTTATCTAAATTTGACAGTTTATTCTTTAATGGCAGTTCTAAGTAGATATTGTCCCAAATAATTATTGGTTCTACATTTAAAATTTCAGTTTGAAATATAAATCTCCTAAAAGATTCTTTTGCTAGAGCTAAAGTCTTTATATACAAAACAACACAAGCAGTAACAGTTGAAAAGCTCATTTATAATTGTTTTGACTGAAAATATAAAAAATATTACACACAAAGATATCTTGAAAATATATATCCGATATATATCAAGATATATATCCATTGATGTATATCATCGAACCCTGCTGAAGCATTAACAAAATCTGCCAATAAGGCAATTTTTTTTATAATATATCTTTTAATTTTATTGGTAAAAGAAATTAAACTTATAAATTGTTCTCCCAAATACTCTATGCTATGTCAGACACCTGTTGCATGAAGAGGCCCCCAATTCATTCATAAAAAATGTGTAGAAAACAACATAAAAAGAAAATTGTTCGCCCATCCCCAGAACTTGTATTCCTCCGCTTCAAAACCACGTGCTTGGAGAATCCCTCCTCACTCTCTTCCTTCACTCCGTCAGAAAGGAGCAGCAGACGATAAACTCGCATCCCTCCTCCACCCCTCGGACTTTCCTCTCTTCTCTCTCATCCATGTTATCTTCTTAACTATTTATTTGCACAATGGGATTGTTTAGAAATGAGTGTTTCGACTTCCTTATATGTGTGTTTATAGTACTAACATTCGATTATGCTGCCTGTCAAAGGAGACGAAATATAGCTAAGGCCAGTGAATCCAATATAATTGTAGTCAACAATGGCATATCAGTACCTTTCGGACGATCTGTATTTCTGGATCCCACTTTGGACTTAAACATATTAGTACGGCCTGGTGATCGATGTACTGTTAAAGTAATAGAGAACGACCCTCTTTCACAGAGGCCCGGGCAGTTAAGTCCGGCAAATTTTCCATGCCAGTTCGGGCCTACCGATGTGGTGTATTCCCACTATGGTGCTAGAAGTCCTGCTCAAGATAAAGTCAAACTAATGATTAGATATGACTCTAAAAATGATACTCTTATAATTCCAGTAGTTGTTAATGTCCAAGTGCTTTTTGAACAGCTAGAGATTGTCACAAAGAACATACCACTTAGTGTCGAAAAAATTGGGGGCATTAGTAATCCTATAGACAGCAAAGTATTACAGTTTACTTATGACAGAGCTGATCAGATATGCAAAGTAATGATTTTGAACAATGCCAGTGGGTTACCGGCTTATGGTGTTTTGCAGAATGTTCCCTCAAATGAGGACATGATAGATTGCGATGACTTGCTCAAGGCTGATATAAGGTAATGGTTATACTTTATTATAATCGAGATAAAACTTATTTGTTGATGCTAGTAAAACAATGGTAAATTAATGCATTTTCAGAGTCAAGAACGGTTTAAACCCTTTATGCTTTAACGGTTCTTTAAAGTTCCATCAAAGAGTACTTAGGCACTTTTATGTTAGTCGGCCGCAAATCACAATGGTAGCAATTTTAATATTTCGAGTGTTTAAACTAGACACAATGATTTTTCTTTCTTCTTTTTTTATTTACATATTTTAAATACATTTTTTTTTAATTTAAAATCATATATTTTAAATGACATGAATGAAAGGATTATTATTTTAAAAGCTATACTATGCTATACGAATGGTCGCAATGAAGACAATGTTTGACGCTGATCGACTAACATAAAAATACGAAAAAGTTTGGATAGAATTTGTTTAAAGCGTCTGTTAAGAACAAAATATTTTTGATTTAATGTAAAATATTTTACTTTACCATGTTAAAAAACAGTCAACCATGTTAAAAAACAGTCAATTTTACTAAGCTATTTAATTTAAAGAATAAATAATTTCTTTAAAACGTTTGAATGATAACTTTTCATATGGATAGCTTCTATGATGTTGAGATGTATGCATTAGAATATTTGAAATAAAAAAAAAAAACCCGAAAAACAAAACAAAACACACCCATTTACAAATAAAAACTTTGCAAGTTCTTTTTATTATTTTATAAAAAAAAAAACCCCTAACATTCTCATTAATACTTTACGTGAAATATTAGAAAAAAAAACAAAAAAAAAACGCCTATAACTACGGATTAATTAACTTTACATGAACTTCCATAAGTTTATTTAAAATGTTGTAATAAAAATAAATAAATAAAAATATTTTTTAAAATTTATCTATACTTATATATATATATATATATATGTATAGAAGTATTACATAAATTCTTCTCTAATCTAAATTCAAATGTTAAGAGAAACATTATTGAGAAATTATCAATTTTACATTCAAATAAAGTTCTGAAATTTATTAAAAGCGATTCTTTCGTGTGAGTTAAACGCCGAAGAAATCGCCAAAGATTTCGTTACTTTACAGTAGTTCTAATTAATTCAGATCATTTCAGTTTTTATTAGCGCGTAGTTCGATTACCTGTCTGCTAAATTTCTGCTTTATTTATATTATAGCTTCGTTAGTTTTAGCTTCGTTATGGAATATCAGCCGGAAACAAATGCGCAACTATTTATATTAACTTAAATGCAAACGGATTTATCTTTCCTAATCATCTGCACGCAATAGAAATAGATAAAAAAAATTCTTGCTTGAAAATTATTTCAAAAACCACAAAAAAATGCTTAAATTGCGATACAGTTTTGAAACAAACTGCAAGACAGTTTTGAAACTAAGTGCAGTTATAAGAAATTTTTTATTTCTATTCGACAGTGTAAAAATTAAAAAGGTGCGATGTTTAGAAGTTACAAATATTGCAGTAAAAGCGACATTTAATTGGCTGCTGTTGCTAACATCAAAACGACGTCAGCGTAACGGACGGACACGTTTGTCCTTTATAACACAGATAGTGGAATTTTAAATTAACTTTAAATATTACTGTAATAATAATGATGATGATAATAATAATAATATAATTATAAAATACTGTTGGTTTTACTAAAAATGCCGGAGCCGTATAGGGGACAATAAAAAACATTATTTTACGGAAAAATCTTTTTCTTTCCCCCCTTTATGAATTGGTTTTCATTTTTAACAGTGAAGTACAGTAAAACCTCCCTAAAGCGGCCACATTCCATTCCGATGAAAATTGGTCGCTTTGAGAGGTGGTCTCTTAATGGAGGTCATGTTTAAATCTAGGTTTTAATTGTTGAAAAAAGGTAACGATTAATGTTAGTAAAATTTATTTTTCACATTAGGAAAAAATATGAAAATTTAAGTATTAAAACAAAAGTTAATTACATAAGTTAATTACTGCAGAATTTAAAAAATGAATACATTGGCGTTTGTTGTGATTTTACGCTTTAATCTTTTGTAACTTTTATTTCCAAGTCCTTTCGAAGTTCAGTAAATAAATGCAATTTTTTTTTTGGACGGGAGCAAATAAGGACGATTTCATTAATGTATCTGTTTCTTTGCGAGTTTCCTAATAGAATAGGGCAGGGGAGTTTATTGACATTTCTTAATTTGTCACGAGAGTTAAATTCATTGTCTAAAAAGGCAAAAGGGTTTAAACACTTAAAAGTTACCGGAATAATAACAATAAAAAAATCTAAACTTAGTTTAGAAGTTTGATGAATAATGCGCTCTCCGGAATTATTTTTTTAATAAAACCTTCTTCAAGCGACCAGGAAAAAACAGAATTTGTTTCATTCTCTTCTAAGAAATGGGTCGCTCGTGGAGGGAATACAACCGGGATGGTGTCTGAATGGAGGTAAAATTAGTATTGAACCCATGGGAATAAATTTCGTTCCATGAAAAAAATGGTCGCACAGGGAGGTTTCACTGTACTTGGCTGCAAAAACAGATTTTTTTTCTACACGAAAATAATTTTTACTGGTGTTCTGGCGAACAGTTTTTATTTGTAAAATCAGTATTTTTTGTTGTACAAATGAAATGTTCATAACTAAAACAAGCTGTATTTATTACATTGTTTTTAAGTTAGAGATAAAAATATAAATAATGCTAATTGATTTATCGTTATGGTTATTGATTCAATGAAAAACTTAGCAGTTAACTAATCTTTGTAAACATTAATTGAGGTATTTGAGACAATAACAATATTATACATTAATTAACCTAAGTATTGATATGAATATTTTACATTTAAAAAATATTGTAATAAAAATAATTAAGCAAAAATATATTTTAATTTATATACAGTAAAAAAAGGCAAATGTTTCTCAAACTACATAAATATAATATAACACACGGTCGAAAATGTACAATAACATTCTACGAATGACCTACGATTCCGAAATGCATTCTTTATCTTTATCAACCTTAAAAGCCAATATGTTTTTTAGATTTAAAGAAGCATTTACAAAATAAAGTTTCTTTTGCTGCCACTGATTTTCGAAAACGTTTCCGAATACTTTTTTAATAGTGTTTTAATCAGTTTTCTCAAACCGGAACATAAGTTTTTAGTATGCTACCAATTCTCAATTAAACATTTTGAGCTGCATAACTGAATTTATGTATGCAAGAGTTACAAAATAGTATTAATGTTAATGTTCATGGTGTTAATTTATTATGTTTGTTTGAAAAGCATGTTTGTTAAACATGAAAATGTTTACTTGAGGACTCATAGCATTCGAAAAACCTATATTCCAGGTTGAGAGAATTGATTCATACATTATAAAAACCACTCGGAATTAATTTTAATATTAATGCTGTTAATTTATTATGTTTTTTTTAAAAACATGTTTGTTAAACATGAAAAGGACATGAAAATGCTTACTTGAGAATTTATAGCATCTGAAAAGTCTGTATTACATGTTGAGAAATCTGATTAACACATTATAAAAATCAATGACAGTAAAAGCATCATTGTTTTTATAAATGCTTTTTTTAAATCTTGGAAATATATTAGCTTCTGACATTTCTAAAGGTAAAAAAAGTTTATCGGAATAGTAGGTAGCTTGGAGGATGTTGTTGTATATTTTCGTTTTTTGGTTATATTATATTTTTCTGCATTAACCCTTTATGTACTGACGGTAATTATAAGTACCATTAAAATAACTTGTTATAAAATTAATTTAGTACATCGATTAGTTGTAATACAGTTTAGAATGAGTTACAGATACATTACTTTATCTTGTTCCAAAAGCATTATGGGTTACGCAAAACAAAATATTTTTTAAATGATGATTTCTTTTGCCTTTGCATTTTTTCAGTTTTCTTGGTGTTGTGTGTGTGTGTGTGTGGGGGGGGGGATTTTTCAATTAGGAAATATTTCTATATTTCTATTGTAAGAACATTATATTTGTACATTTCCTAATTCTACAAAATACTGAGAAAAATATTTAAAATAAAAGATTTGAGTGGGGTTATAAATAATGCACAAAATCCCTATAAACTCAAATTTAACTAATCCTTTTAATTCCTCCAATCCTTCTAAAATCTTTCTAAAATCTATTAAATGATTATCTAAATCTTCTAATGTAGTTTAAACAATTCACGAAAAATGCTTTAGAAGATAAAATTTTCACGAATTCATAATTCAGTACATAAAGGGTTAAGAAAGCCTTTTTTTTCTTTTGACAGTGTGCAATACTTTAAAAAAAGTAATTAAAGATACATTGCATATTTTGTCATCTGTTTTTAATTATTAAGGAAAATGTTATTGGGTGGTAATTTTCTTAATTCATAATTTTAGATGCATACGGTTAAAGGAGGGATTACTTTCGAAAGGAATAAATTAACAGTTCTTTTCGTTTGTCGAAACGTCCGTAATCTTTACAACATAAAAACATGTCAAAGACATTTGCATATCTTCAAGATGCCGCTTGATGACGAGTTTGAACTATACTTCTCGAAGCTAGTTACCATTTTAATGCAATTTTTGAAACTGATGACGTGCTTTTTGTAATTACCAAAATTTAATTTATGTAATTTATTTTTTATACTTTATGATATTGCACAATTTTAAATTCACTTTACATCTAACTGAGAAAAAAAAACTTTTTTTTAATGAAAGTTTTCTTATTTGAAACAGTAAACTACAATATTTTTTTTTTTTTTTGGGGGGGGGGGGGGAGGGGGCGTGGCGTTATTTAGTAAGGATGTTGCACAATTTTCAATTTACTTTACACGCTCCTAAAAAAAAAAAACTTTATTTTTGGTGAAATTTTTCTTATTTAAAACAATATCTAACTGTAAAAACAGACTTTTTTCGGAAAAAAATACTGGCGAGGCAGATAGATTTTTATGTAAAATAAACGGGTTTTTTCTTTTTTTTGTGTGCGCGTGTAAAATATTTATTCATTAACTAAAACTAGCTGCATTTATTATTATTATTTTATTACAATTACTGTTAAACCTCTAAATAATACGATGTTAATTTATCGTATCTATTCTTGGTTCAATGATAAACTTTCAGGTATTTACAACTAATAGATAATACATTTTATAACATTTATTTCACAATATGAATATTTTTGTCGGTATAGTATAGTGTTGTGGTCTTCTACCTTTCACGCTAGCGGACCGTATCATCAACTTCTTATTGTTCGGCGGGCCACACATAAGCAAGAAAGGTATACATGCCAAGGCTTGATGAGAATTTTTTATAGAAGCTGCAGAATTTTTGAAAATCCAATCGAAATCTATAATTGCAAAACAAACTGTAATGAGGGTAGATTTTTAAGCATAACTGAAAAATTGAGATGTAATTTTTGATTTGCATATTTGAAGCTTTTATAAATCGATTTCTATTAAGGAGACACAGTGCCTTTAAAACTATTTTTCGATTTTCAAAAATACTGTAATATCTGGGATGGCATTATATTTAATACTATAAAACAAATATAACTTAAAAAAAAGAATTGTATAATTGCCTATTTAACTAAAATATATAAGAACAAAACTTAAAAAAAAAAACCTACTACTTTTATAAAAATGAATATTTTTGCTTCAGATTTTTTTTCGCATTCCTTAGAATTTACTATGTAAAACTGCGCACGGATTTTTAGATGTATGGGAATTTACATTTAATATGAGTTTTTGGTACTTCTTAGTTATCCCATCGACCAATTTCGCCAAATTATATAAATCGCCAAACCACTCGCCAAATTATACACATTGACATAATTTTTATTTAAAATAACGAAAGAACAAATAAATTAGTAAAACATTAATAAAAATACAAATAAAACTTCGAATTAATGGTCTTATTGGCCATTATTGGCAGTTACTCTTACAATTTGGCGGCAGTAATTTGGTCGACGGGATATCTAAGAAGTACAGAAGTTTTTTCTCTCGTATATAGTAAAAAAATCAAGAGAATTCAACAAAATCAAAATTTAAATATTTAAAAAGTAATAACTATAAACTTGAATGTTAAATCCAAGGACAGAAATGTTAAATACCCCATGGAAAACAAGTAAAAAAAATTCAAACTTCTATTTGAATTAGCAAAAAAACCTTAGCATTTATCGAACGAGCAAGATTGAAAATATGAACACGGAGAAAAATCATTTAAAGTTTTTATTCGCAAAAATAACATGTTTAAACTTCTAATTTTTGTGAAGTTTCTGCACAATTTTATCAAACACATAAATTAATCCATATATAAACATTTGTACCTAATTTAGTTACATGTAATAAGTGAGGTAACGTTTTAAAAACATTAATCACCAAAAACTTAAAAATGAGAAAATTGTCTCATTTGTGGTTATTTATATAACATACTCCAAAAAAATAATATATATATCATGCGAGAACTTGAATAAGTTTCATATATGTTTGGTATAAAAATTTAAATCCTTATATGTAAGCCCTCGTTTTTCATTTTTGAAGCATCTCTGTGTCTACGAACAAGATTAATTTTTTGTCTATTGAGAAACACAGAAAAAAATTGTCATAAAAAAACAAAAAAAGAAAAACAAACAAACAAGAGCAACAAAAAACAAATAAGCAAACCGCAACGAACGAACTAAAGCATGATGTAAACAACTCAAACAGTTACGGTTAAATCATACTCTGCCTTTTCGCCTTGGAGGAAATAAAATAATTACCTATGTCCTTGGGTTTATTCACTACAGTTATAGCGCCTAGAATATATAGTGTAGAAAACGGTTAACCCTGTAATACTTAAAAAAGTGCTAAAATATTGTATCCGTTAAATGTGCAAAGATGCTGCTGGAATATAAAGATCGCAGCGACATCTGCAGGATATTTTCTACAACTGCAAGATATTGCTAGTCTATACAATGTACTACTAGTAATACGAAAATCCCGCAGATGTCGCTGCGATCGACACTTGGAATTTTAGCAGTATCGTCGCACATTTAAGGGATACAAATTTTTAGCACTGTTTGGATAGCATATTTCCACACTAGGTATTCTAGACGCTGTAACAGTGCATTAAGAAATTATAAGATCACTAACGAATTGGTGCACTTCTGAAGAAGAAGACACAATATGCAAATTTTTAGCGTGTGTATTTAAAATTGATCGTAGAGCGTTTTCTGTTATAATTTCTACATTAAAATTTAAGTTATATTTTATTAAAATCTTCTATTTTTTTAAAACGTAAATAAGATGACTGTTAAGAAATTATGAGACCACACGAGGAATACTATACGTCACATCAGAATCATTATAAAACGTACGCATTTGTACATCGTGAAAGTATTCCCGAGAAGCAAAGGTGGAGATTTAGATAGTGTTATTTACGATATATTGGAAGATGCCGCAGGCTAAAGAGTTGTCTGCGAACGAAGTAAGAAAATTTTGGTTTTACAAGAGTGCTGGTAAATCTGAACGAGAAATAAGTTAATGGAGCTTTTTAAAATTTCCATTCACAATGACATAATTAGAAAAAGGGATTCAAATAAAATTAAACGATTTGGAGGAAAAAGGATTTTGACAGCACTGGATGATCGACAAATATTTCGATATCAACTCAAAAAGGTTTTTCAACTCTGAAAATTTCGAACCGTTTCAGTAAAAGAACCTCACACATAACAGCTTGGAAGAGCCTGCAATCAAATAGTAATGCAAAATGTATGAAACTGTTGAAAAAACCGAGGTTAATGAAACATCACAAAGAAGAAAGACTGAAATGGGATAAAAATGTCATGTCATGGGACAAGAAATGGAAACAAGTGATACTTTCAGATGAAAAGAAATTTAATCTTGACGGCCTGGATGGTTATAAACTCTATTGGCATAATTTGAGGAAGGAACCGAAACAATGCTTCAATCGACAAATGGGAGGAGGATCCTTAATGGTTTGGGGAGCTTTTAGTCATGATAGATTATGCGATTTAACCTGAATTTCGGGACGTATGAACACTGCGCAATATCAGGCTATGTTATATGATCATTTGATACCGTTTGGACCTTTTATAACTGGTGCTAACTGGATGTTTCAGCAGGGCAATGCTTCTTGTCATGTGTCTAAATCTACCCAGCAATGGTTTAAAAAAGAAAAAAAAATCATGTTTTATCATGGTCAAGTCGAAGTCCAGACTTGAGCCCTATAGAAAATCTTTGTGGTGTATTAAGTCGCAAAGTTTATGCTAATAATAAACAGTTTTTATCTGTTCATGAACTAGAAGTCACCATTGTAAGAGAATGGCACAATATTTCTGAATATGTACTTAATCACCTGGTCACTTCTATAAAAAAACAGAGTGCTTGAGGTTATAAGGAAAAATTGAGGACAAATATCGTATTAATTTACATATTATTTTTGTTTTTAGAAAAGTGGTCTTATAATTTGTTAACAGTGTATTTTTCAATCATTGCTTATATTTTTGTTAACATACTTATTTATTGCATTATTCAAAATTATTTCAAACTAATTTTAATAAATATGTTGTATTTTGATACTTTATTATGATTTAACTAATATATATATATATATATAGATTCGCTATCTATAAATTTCCCAACAGAAATCGATGTAACAAAAAATTTGCTTTTTTTCAATTACAGTGTTAATGAGAAGGAGTATTTAAAGATTAACCTTTATTTACTTCATAATTTTCAAAATCAAAGTGGTCTTATTATTTGTTGACGCAATGTAGAATTCACCAGGATAGCTGAGTGAACGTGGCGATCTTTCATTGAGCTTAAAATCTTTAATAACTTCTTTATTATTAACACTGGAACGACCGTAATTTTTACTCATGTGTAATAAAAATATTTTACACCAGAATTTTTATTTGAAGCTATTCAACTTATTTATTTAACTTATTTCTCCATGATACATATTTAATTTATTTTAGGAAAAAATTTCTGGTTCAAATCGAAATATTTTCATTTGGTAGAGGTCAAAATGACCACTATGGTCGTTCTAGTGTTAAAGATACACCTTTCAAATTTTACCAGTATACTCTTAACAGATGTAGTTATACTTTGAGTCAATAATAGTAATAATAAAAATCGATATTTGCACCATTTTCAAGATACTGTGTCCCCTTAAGAAATTTATAGGTTATAAATCATATTTTTTCGAATATTAATTTCAAAATATAAATTATTTGAAATTAGTATTCGAAAAAAAAAAATATATCATTCGCTATCTATAAATTTCCCAATAGAAATCGATGTAACTAAAAATTTGCTTTTTTTCAATTACAGTGTTAGAGAGAAGGAGTATTTAAAGGTTAAAATATATATGGCTAAAGGTCACTTTCTTTTTAAACTTTTTGTCGAATATCCAAGCGAAATACTGGATGAATTGTTCTTGAACTTCGACAATGTAAAGAATATGTTTGAATTCATATTTTTTAATGCCAATTTAGTCATGAGCGGAATCAGGGTAGTAACGAGAAATTTAACAAGAAAAACAATATGTGCGATTATCTTC
Organism: Maratus speciosus; assembly: GCA_963932465.1. Taxonomy (NCBI): domain Eukaryota; kingdom Metazoa; phylum Arthropoda; class Arachnida; order Araneae; family Salticidae; genus Maratus; species Maratus speciosus. Next base: position 208,702,720 of record OZ010793.1, read on the forward strand.
TGTATCATCAAAAGACCCAAATGCTCTATCTGTAACTGTAACAAATAATTATGAGTCCGGTACAACGAGTCTATGGATTTGTATAAGAATAGCACGTGCATTCAAAATGTCATAAATGTTTCTTTTTAAAATTCAAAAGTAATTCTGTATGTTTTTTTTCACTATAACATGCATGGTTTTAACCAAATTTAACTTCAACTTATTTTTTAGGACACTTAACAAAGTGCAGGAGAGACATCGTATTGCAATTAAAGTGAATATATTGGAATATTTGATAAAATATTTACATTTGTATGAAATAATTATGCGTGATAAACAGCACATTTGTTTCTTTCATAGTTTAATAATTAACTATATTGTGCAATTTATACGAAAAGGCCTGTCAAATATCGTGAAAAGTTATAGACGATGTAGTGAACTGCAATTTAATTATTTTCTAAAAGTAACTTGGTTATAAGAGATTGTTCACATGCTTCAGTTTATATAATATAAAATATTGTAATTTATAGAATACACTAGATTATTTTAACACAATTATTGTAATTGGTAAACAAATCATATTAGATGTAAATTTCCAACTGGGCGAAAAATGTCCGGACCAGGATTCGAACCCGGGATCTCCTGGCTGAAGCCGCCAGTGCTCTGCCATCTGAGCTATCCCGGACGATTCTGGTCGAACTTTTTCACCCAGCTAACCTTGAAGATTGCAGCATCTGGTCTGAAACCTGGTTCAGCTCAACAGAATAAATCTCAGGTAATGGAACTCCAGAAATCGCTGGATGCGAAATTACACTAGATTATTTTAACACAATTATTGTAATTGGTAAACAAATCATATTAGATGTAAATTTCCAACTGGGCGAAAAATGTCCGGACCAGGATTCGAACCCGGGATCTCCTGGCTGAAGCCGCCAGTGCTCTGCCATCTGAGCTTACCTGAGGAGTTCCATTACCTGAGATTTATTCTGTTGAGCTGAACCAGGTTTCAGACCAGATGCTGCAATCTTCAAGGTTAGCTGGGTGAAAAAAGTTCGACCAGAATCGTCCGGGATAGCTCAGATGGCAGAGCACTGGCGGCTTCAGCCAGGAGATCCCGGGTTCGAATCCTGGTCCGGACATTTTTCGCCCAGTTGGAAATTTACATCTAATATGATTTGTTTACCAATTACAATAATTGTGTTAAAATAATCTAGTGTAATTTCGCATCCAGCGATTTCTGGAGTTCCATTACCTGAGATTTATTCTGTTGAGCTGAACCAGGTTTCAGACCAGATGCTGCAATCTTCAAGGTTAGCTGGGTGAAAAAGTTCGACCAGAATCGTCCGGGATAGCTCAGATGGCAGAGCACTGGCGGCTTCAGCCAGGAGATCCCGGGTTCGAATCCTGGTCCGGACATTTTTCGCCCAGTTGGAAATTTACATCTAATATTATAGAATACATTTTGTTACAATATACGTGATATATTTTTCTTTATTTATAAGTAGGTATGATATTTAGAGCATTATTAGCTTTTCTGTAATGCAGTGCATTCTCCTATAATTTATAATGTAAACAACAATTTGTGGAAAATCCTTTGTCATCTAGACAATTTTAGACCCCCGCCTCTGAAATACAGCTCACTACATCATTAATAACTTAAGAAAAGTTCAGTCAAATATCACGAAAATTCAGAAAGTTATGGTGATGTAATTAGCTGTATTTCTGTTATTTTCGAAAAGTAATTTAATTATAAGAAGTAGTTCACATGCTGCAATTGACATAATATAAACTATTGTAATTTATGAAATGCGTTTTATTACAATATACTTTTGTTTTTTTATAAGTTTGTGTGATATTTAGAGCATTATAAGCTGTCGTGTAATGATGTGTAATGTCCTGCAATTTATGATGGAAACCATAATTTCTGGAAAATCAATTGTCATTTAGGCGTTTTCAGACATATATGTTATTTAAAATTAATGTTCGAAAATAAAAAAGAATTGCAACCTATAAATTTCCCAGCAGAAATATAGCTCCCTAAAATGTAACTCACTACATTATCGATAATTTCCTGAATTTTTCGGAAACATGAACACTAACGAAAGCAAAACAAAACAATGAACTACGAAAAGATGTTGCTAGACGTAACTAGAAGAGGCTGAAAGAGAATAATTTGGATAAAAAGTCAGACGAAACCATATCTGCCAAGTTGTGCGGATTTTTGTTACCAATAAAATTTATTAATAAATTTTGACTAATAAAATCGCGAAATCGTACGATTTTTAACGATTGAATAAGGCAAAAACCTCTATCAAATTTTAGAGGTAAGAAAAATCCGTACAACTTGGCAGCTATGCGAAACTTATTGACATCATCGTGAGAATTAAACGGCTAACATCGAAATGGAGGACTAGGCATACTGCAAGAAGGCAAGACAATAGATGGAGGAAAAACACGCTACAGTGGTATCCCACAAATACAAAACGACCAAGGAGATGACCTCAAGAAATCTGGAATGACGAAATCAGAAAAGTGGCCGTAGTTAATTGCATGGCAAAAGCATACCAGACAAGGAACAAGGGAATCATCTGGGGGAGATCTACATCCAGCAGTCGATTAAAAACGGTTGATGATGATGATGATGATGACTACTAAATTATGAGCGAAAAAATGTGCTTATGCTCGCACATGATCAGATAATAATTATTTTTACCAATGCTGTATTTTATTAGTTCAATATAGTCTTTTTCTAATTGCAATATAATGTTTCTCCTGCACTTAGTCAAGTTTTCTGAAAATGGCGCTAAATTTAGTTAAAAAACCTTGTATGTTATAAATGTAAAACACGCGGATTTTTATTAATTTTAAAAAAAAACTTTTATATCTTCATGTGCTAGTCTTGCACAAATTCATACACACGTTATACACGGTCAATATAATAATTTGTTACAGCTATACATCATTTGGATATTTTCGTGATAGAGGATAATTCCAAATATTAATTTTTAGATTCAATTTTTTGTTGGTTCTTCAACTACCCTCGAAATTAAATTTCCATTAAAAAGATATGAGGTCAAACATGTTCTTGACATCCCTGAAATTCAAGAGCAATTCGTCAAGTATTTCTGTAAATTTTTACAAAACGTTTAAAATCGAAATTTCCTAATCCTTTTGACTACGTAGTGTAAGTTATGCAGCACCAATGGTAAAATGAATCCTTTTAACAAAAATATTTTCTAAATAGGTGCGTGAGTTAAAAAAACATGCTTGAAAATACGTCACATGTATTTCTTTCTTTTTCTCGCACCAGAAAAAAAATTGTGAAGATGAGAAATATTATAATAGTATTTAATATTTGTAACAAATCAATAATAGTTTCATTTGAACAAATCAAGCTATTTGACTGTCTTTGCTGACAGCCAAAATTTAAAATAGAAGTTGTTTACGAACAGAGGTTACCAAACTTCTTTCAAGCAGAGTTGACTATTCTAACAAGGGAACGAACGATCCCAGGTTGGCAAGACGAAATTCGGTAAACGTTTGTGTATCGACAGAGTATAGTTAGTATATAAATATATACTACACCCATAACGCGCAATATCCATGGGGCTCTTGAGAAAATAAGTCGCAAAGCTTACGCTACAGTTTATAATCGGATAAATTTCCTTCTTTAGCAAGTGGCTCAGCTGCGTAGTTGGCAGCATGCTGGATTTGTGCATTTTCTTTGTGAATTCGAATCTCAGTCGGATTTATTTTTCTGAACGAAAATTTTTATCAATTATTTTGGAACCGCAAGTGAAAAAATACGCATAATAATTGAAATTTACGAAAAATATAAATTAAATGTATGTTTTGAAGCATATAAGTACTTTTTAAATGAAATTTTGAAAATAGGCCAATTTATATGTCTATAGACCACAAATTTTTTGCAATTATCTAAAGTTGTTTAGAGATATTTAAATGAATAATCTACTATTTTTAACAGAGAAATAAAATACGTGAAGAAATATATTATTTTAATTTTGCTTCATTTTCCAAATATTTCGAATATTTCACGATTTTGTAAAAATATTGAAATGGATTTTTTTTCTCCGGATTCTTGATTTTGTAGTTACTGCTTACTTAATAACTATTTTTAGCAGTTCAATATGTTTTTATAACTTATTTTTAAGTACATATACAGTTATTATAATTATACGCTTGAGAATCCAAATTTAAAAAAATCCAAAAGTTAAAAAGCAAGTTGTTAAAAAACGGTATATTCTAAACGGTATTGTGATAATAGAAAAAATACAATTTAACAAATAATTAAAGCAGCGTGTTATAATTTTATATAACGTATTTTCATTTATTTCACTGTGAAAAGTAGTAGCTTATTTATGTAAATAGTAAATAAATTTTAAAACAAGCGCAATTTTTTTTATCTATAAAAGTAGCAATTTACTTTTTTTATTTATTTTATCTTTACTTTTCATTAAATATATAAACATACAAAAATTCACAGTTAACATTGTATTTATATAATTAAACTGTTATATAAACATATTAAACAAGAAAAAATTGCATTCCTAAAAGAAGTATTACGTAGACACTTATTCTGATTAAAAATCAAGAATCCTAGATTAAAAAAAATCGCATTTAAAATATAAAAGCATATTTTTAATAAGTAATGAAATATCTGCATAATGAAATAAAATTAAAATAATATATTTCTTCAAGTATTTTAATTTATTTCTCTGTTAAAAATAGTAGATTATTCATTTCAATATCTGTAAATAATTTTAAATAGCAGCAAAAAATTATACGACGTACAAAGACGGGTGATGCATGAAAAGATACACACACTCACCAAGTTTCTGGTACATACTTTAGATGTTCAAGGTGTGCGCCCTTAGTCACCCGGCAAACATCTCAACGTTAATCCATTTCCGTCACACATTGAAAAGCGCATTTCTGTCAATGTCCGTCACAGCAGCAGTGATACGTTTCTGTACGGGAACCACGAGGCGGAATTTAAAACGTGGTGAGTTTATGTAACTTGTCATGTATCACCGGTGTTTGTAGGTCGTATACCTCTCAATACGCAGTTTTTTGTAACCCGATGAATTATTTAGGCCAATCCTGTATATGTGGAACTGTGTAATATAGTAGTTTCAAAACACTAACTTGCAGTCTAATTTTATATATTCTGCGTATATTCCTTAACCAGGCTTACAAATTTTCGTCCGCTGTTGCTCAAAAATGGATATTAATACTATGGTTATTTATGAAGCGACACTATAAATCAGATTTAATTTAAATTTTGTATTCCTGTAGAGTGCAGACTTTGTATCTTGTGAATATGAGCTAAATAGATTTTATATATGTTATAGGAAAAGATTGATCTAAGAAATAGAAAAATAATGAAGGAAATTATTATAAAAAAGAAATGACCTTGTTATATAAGTAAATGTGAACTTAAATATAAACTAAAGCAGTTTCATTCATAAACTTCATACCAAACATAAACAACATTTTATTTAAAAGTTTAACTATCATGAGTAGCAATAATCACTTGTATCATAAACGTTGTAAATGAGTTTGGAAGGAAATTTAATAACTATTACAGAATGTCTATAAATAAATCTTTTCACATTACTCAATCTTGAAATTTTTAAATCATAAACAAAATATCGCAGACAAAAGTCTACATATAACTTTAAAAAATAAATATACCAATTTATAAAAACACTAAAAATAATAATTAGTATTTTTTAATTATAGTATAAAACAACATAAATTTAAAAAATCTTACGCTATGATATAAGAAATTCCTATTAATTTTAGAAACTTGGTGAATGCTAAATAAATCTGAAACATTAGGTATGAAGACTTAGAATTTTAAATAATAATTTAAAATATTATTAATAAAAACAAATCTTTAAACGATTTCCCTTTTTTGATTGAAAACTGTAGCAGTATATAAAAGAAAATTTTTACAGTATAATTCAAAGTGTGCTATTTTTTAATTTAACCCCTTTTCGTAATATCATGATCATATGAATATCACATTTCGATCCAAAATAATAATAATGATAATAATAATAAAATAAATATTGATATCATATTACTGTAAGTGTTTATAATCAGAAAAAGTAAAAAAAAAAAAAGCAGAAGAAATTCAACACGAATAAACACAATATCAAATCACTATAAATTAATGTTTACATCTCCTGTGAATATAGTCATGAATCAAGATACTCAGTTAGAATTTCAAATCTACAAAATTGCACTACTCGTTTTCGAGAAGTGGCAAATTAAAATATTTCAGTATATAAAATATCACAGTATCGAATAGGAAGAATAATCTATTTATCACACATATTCGTTTATCCACAAAGGCCAAACGAATGAAATCATGATTAAATTTTGCTAAGCAGTATTATTTAATTGCTAAAACAATTGTATTTCAAAGCGTTATATGAAAAAGATATATTAAAATGCGGTCGCTGGTGAAATCAGAAATTTTACGTGAAACTGTAATACAAGATCAATGTTTTAAAAGTAATTTACTCATATTCATAATATTAAAATTCCACAGGAATAACAGACTAAAATTAAATATGACTTAAGCTCCGGATTGACGTATCATTCAACTATTTTCAACTGTTGGCTTCTTTGTACTAGTCACTCGGTGATTTTAATCTTCAATAGCTTTACAAGGAAACTGACGGACATCCTGAAAGAGGAAAAGATTTCGTTCAAGTTGATTTAATCTTCTTATCTCCTTTGCACTGTTGAACCTCCCATCCTTTTGGGAATAAACCACAGAAGGTTGGAGAAGAATAGGTTTTTCTGAAAAAAGGTTGAATGAAGGCAAAAGAAAACGCAGCCTTATGTTTTCGTTCCATAAATAATCATCTAATATCCATTTCTTTTAATCTAAACAATGGCAGAGGAAAATTTAATTCTTTCTCTTCTTATCCCATAAAGAAACTGTATAACCCAAACATAAATCAGTGTTCTGTTTCACTGTTGAGTAGTACCGAAAAGTGGTAAAGGTAATTTCCAAGGTTACACCATGAAATGGACTTTTTGAAAATTGAGAAGTACCATATTTTGGTACTTCGTATTATTTTACTCCATATATTGACTCAAATTTAAACGAAAATTTTTAACAGTGTACGTATGAGCCGTTGATTTTGAAAATGGAACAAGTCCATTTTGTGTAAAAGTTACTTAAAGGTAAATGTTATTATAAATTAATATAAAATTCATGTTTTAATCAATTCATAATAAATATATTTTAATATTAATATTAGTATAAATTTGTAACTAGTAATTTATCTGGCCAGCGATATTTAAAATGTGTTGATTTATAAAGTGATGCAAATCCCCTTGAATAGAATTATTTTTTATGTATAATAATATTAAAGAGAACAATCAGATCAGATTTTCATCATGAATGTTTTTAAAATTTTTTAGTGATTTTTTATAAGCTGAAAAAAAAAAAAAATCAAGCATGAATATTTTTAAATCTGCATGCAACCCAATTATGGAATATTAACGCATTTACAATTAAAACAATGTAAATAATTCATTATTTGTTTGTTTCAGTGTAATATTCCATAACTAAATGGCTGAATGAAATTAAAACTTTTCAAGTAAAAATATAAATAAATAAAACACGACTTTAACAGACATGAAATCGAATTACTCACTTAAGGGGTTACATGGGTTTCGAAAGTTAAAAAAACCCCTGCAGATATAGGACAAAATAATAGGAACACCCATTTTGAAATTCGACCGTCCAATACCGCTTTGCCACGCGTGGTAACAGTCTGCCGCTGAGTGGCGGCGAAAGGGAAGTTATCAGTCGAGCATTTGCCGGTGTGAAAGTTGTATGAGAAAATTCTGTTTCCAGCAAAGCGCCATTATGTGCGACCTGTCCGACGTGCAAAGAGGCATGATTATTGGAGCTTGGAGCTCGCCTCGCTAGAGCGTCTGTGTCTAGAACAGCCAAACTTATTGGTTTTTCAAGCACCACTGTGTCAAGGGTTATAACAGTCTACACAAAACTGGTGTCCTCTGTGGTGTCCTCTGCGAAACAGAACAGTGGGCGTAAGTCGAAGTTGATCGACCGGGATAGACGAGCGTTGAAGAGGATAGTCGCCTGAAAATGTAAGACTACACTGCCGCAGATAACATCCGAGATGAACACACATCTCCAGAACCCCGTATCCACCAAAACTATTCAACGGAAGATGCATGCTGCGAACATTCATGGTAGAGTAGCCATCCCAAAGCCGTTAGTGTCATTTCAGAATACTATAAAGCTACGACAATAGTGCCGAGACCACCAAAACTGGACCCAACAGTAATGGCAACAGGTAATCTGATGTGACGAATCATCTTTTATAATATTTCAGACCACTGGACGTGTGTTCGTCTGGCGAACACCGGCAGGAGCATTTTATGTTGACTGTCTAGTTCGTACCATAAAGCATGGAAGGGCTATTCATGGAAGGGTGATGATGTGGGGAGCTATATCTTGGCGTGGCTTGGGGCCACGAGTAGTCCTGAGAGAGAAGGTCACAGGCGAGCATTATAGCAGCACTCTCGCAGATCATTTACACCCTATGCTTCAGACTCTGTTTCCCGGAGAACGTCCTCTATTCCAAGATGATAAAGCCCCTGATCACACGGGTCGCTGCGTTCAAACATTGTTAGATGGGCATAATGATGAAGTGGAACATCACACGTGGTGTCCTCAGTCTTCTGATCCCAACATCATTGAATCTTTGTGGTGTTTTTTGTAGAACAAAGTCCGTACTCGGTTTCCTCCTCAACGCACACTAGCCGAACACGAGACCACTCTGCATAGGGAATGGCTGCGAAGTCCCTTAAACTTTATGCACGACATTTATTTGTCAGTAACACGTCGGATACAACCTGTAATTCAGGAAAATGCTGTCCCAACTCCCTACTAACAAAAAGTTTGCATTCTTTCATATGTGTTCCTATTATTTTGTCCTATACCTATATTTTCTCTATTTTTTGTGTATAATAAATAAATTATTTTATTCAAATGTTTAAACATATAAAAGTGCGACATTTAAATAATATATGTAAAAAAATTCATTCAAAAATTTGGAAAATTCAGCTGGTAGGATCTAGTTTCCGGAGACCCCTAAAAAAAGTGTCCTCGTGGTAGTCAGGATAACACCTGATTGCTTTATCTGAGATAAAAAAAAAAAAAAAAACAGTTTTTTTTCTTTTAGTAGATAAGTGTAGCTCATGATTGAACAAAGGATTTAAATAAAAATTGAAATTTGAATTTTTGGCAGAGTTGTATGCAAAACAGTACAATGTTTTATATAATTTACATTATGTAAAATTAGTTGCAATCGAAAAACAAAACCTTCGTTCAGTCACTAGTCAATCTTATTATGCAGAAATGCGCAAAATTTCAATAAGATCGGTGCATTAATTTTTGAGAAATCGTGTCCACAGACTTCAAAAATAGCGTTTTTAGAAAAAAGCGATATACCTGCGTCGCTTCCGGTCGGTCTAGCCTAATGAGGGGAATTTCCAAAGGTCCTAGAATTTTACTCCGATTGAAATGAAACTTTGAAAAAATATTCTAGACATAGTGTCCTATTAGATAAAAAAAATAAAAAATAAATGAATTTTTTAAAATTTTCAAACCCATGTAACCCCTTAAACATTGAAATGACCAGAATAACAAAAGGTTTGAAATGTTTCGCTATTGAGTGAGGCTCATACGAAAATACAAAACATGCGTTTTGATGTAGTTGATGAATAATCTAAAAAAAAAAATATACTAAATAAAAATTTCCGTTAGTGTTTACAATTAAAAATGATTTTCGTCAAAGTTTTGCACACAGGGCATATTTTGGATATCTTTAATTAAGATAGCCCTGTTTGGATTGCCTGGTATCTATACAATAACGGCAAAAAATCAAGAATGTTTAATTCTCGACATTCATTTAAAAAAGTGATATTACCTCGATATTCCTTATTAAGTTAATGGCCATTTTTTCTCGTTGATCAACAATAAAGATTGTGAGGTTAATAACTGGCTTTCATAAAGGGTTAGAATTCTTTGAGATCAGATTACAGCGATATCCGCACACATCTTGTAAAAAGTAGATAGATGAGCTCTAAAATGTTGCAGCGAAATGGACACCATTGATATATTGTTTACCAAACATGAAATGAGAAATACCCTCACTCTTTTTATGTTCACTGCGCCGTTCTTACAAAAAGAAAAAAGTAAGATATATAATGCATTAACTTCTAAATGTAGACCTCAGTTTCTGAGAAACGGAAGTCGGGGAAATGTAGTTTGTTAGAGATGAAAACAAGAAATAAAATAATTCTGCATTGTATATTGATTGTGGTTTACATTATCATATCTAAGGGCTTTACATATCTGACATATTTTGGTAGCCTGATTTTACTGCAGAAACAGAAAGCGCTTTTAATATCCACCAAGAGGGAACAGAGAGGGCTATTATCCCTTCACGAATTTTGAAATTTTTAACTAAGTTTTCTTTTTCACTAACGATTTCGAAAAAAAAAAAAGTAAAATTTCCCAAGTAATTTAAAGTAAATAAGCAGTAAGGGAAAAAAGTACTCACAATTTTACTCTGCACCTTTGACAAAACTGGCTCTCGGTGATAAATGAGTTTGACATGACTGATCTAAGGCATTGAAAATATTTAATTTTTATGACAGTGTAAGAATAGAGATCGGAGAGGTGGGAGGAGGGAATAAATACGAGCCTTTGGGCCTCTGCTTAATTTAATCGGATCTGTTTGCCCTCCGTCCAAAGTTGCGTGTGAATTGAAAATTCCTGAATTTTATATTATTGCGGAATCAAAAATTCCAAATATCAATTAAAAAATAACCATTTTTCAGCACCAGTTATTATTTCTTGAAAAAAGAGAAGAAATGGTGGTAATGCGAAATTTTATGTACAACACCTGTTAGAAAGATTGCTTCACAGACCTGTAAAATCATAGTTTTTTTTTCTGTACAGGTGTATGTGTTTCTAATGTTGTTTACTACCGTTAATTGAAAACTGTCGAGCGTTTCACTCTATTCTCTAACGGCTTTTCCCGAAATAAGGATATAGATCGCAGAAAATCACTCAAAAGATCTAGAAGAATCTAAAACACTTTGTTGATAAAAACTTATTAATGAGCTGCTTGTTACATTTTCCTTAATTTGGTACGTTTGTCATGTCCACCAAAAGGTAAAAAAATTAGTTTATTGTTTTTCTCCACACTCCTTCTATTTAAAACTTGTCGCTTTTTACTATTGTCGCTTCTTATATTGTCGCTCTCTTTTTACTATTGTTGCCGTCGCTAACTATTTGTCGCTTCTTATATAGCAGCTAATATATATATATAACTAATATATACATATCTTACATAGCAGCTATAGTATAAGATGCTATCAAGTTTATTGGTGTCTGATGTCTTTGGCTAACTTTAAGCGGATATTTTGGGCAACTTTCATAAACAGTCCAGTCAAATATCGTGGAAACTCATAAAGATATAACCCCCTAGGTCGTATATCACTCGTGTTGATAATTGGCCCTTCATAAACACAACCAACATAAAGATACAGAAAGCTGATTGAAAAATTGTGGAAAATATCTTAGAATAAAGTTAGTTTTAAAAAGCAACTCACCACATCGCCCCTATCTTTCTGAATTTTCGGGATATATGACTAAACTTTTTTAATAAGTTGCCCTAAACAGCTGGCTACCAAATTATGAAATAAAAATACTGGAATCTTCCACGCATGCTCAGTTAAAAATTATTTTGTACAAATGTCCATATCTCATCAAATATTCAATATATTCATGTTTTAATTGCAGTATTCTGTTTCTACTATGTTGTTTGTCAGGTTTTCGGAAAGTTGTGTTAAATTAGGTTCAAAACTATGTGTGCTATAAACAAAAAACTTTTGAATTTTTCATAGGGACGTTAACATCATCACGAATATGAGTACTATGCTTACACACATGCCACAAACGTTGAACAGGGTCCAAACAGTCATTTAACACAGTGACAGACCATTTTCGGCATTTTTTGTTGCATAGGTGATCGCAAATATTATTTCATTATTAAATTTAATATTAGTCCCCTAATTGGCTTCCCGAATAAATCTTCACTGAGAAATATGAAGTCAAACATGTTCTTTACATCCTAAAAGTTCAAAAACGATTCTCAAGAATTTCAGTAGGTATTCGACAAAACGTGTAAAATTGAAAGGGTCCGATCACTTACCTTTAATTTTTAGTCTCAGGTCCCTTAAAATTGGAAAAAAAAAGAAAAAAAAAGGCCATTTTCAGCATTTAATATCTTAAAATGCATATATGATTTTAAAACATAATTTTTATTGGGATGAAAGATATAAGTATGTTCTTTCATCTCATGTATTTAAAAAATTGCAAGTTGCAGAATTAGTATTTATAGGGCGCTCCAAACTATCAGACATTTCTCAAGCAGAAAACTGGTATAACAGCTTACGCACAGCATTACAAAATAAATTTTGAAACTAGAATGAAATTTTTTGTGCCTAATTACACTTCAGATAGTAATAATTAACCTAAACCTAAATAAATTTGTATTTAAAGCATTTTTATATCTTTAATACAAAGTTGTATTTAGCTAATACAAAATTTTGAAACTTTCAACAGTATAATAATCTAAAAAATATTTATTTGAACCAAAAAAAAAAAAAAAAGGAAATTAAAGGTTCAATTTATATAGACTAACATAAAACATATGTTTCGAAAATTTCATGAAAAAATATTTAGAAGGTTTTGAGATATCCTGCGCGTTATACCTCAAAACATCATTTGGAGAAAAATGACTTCGAAATTTCGGAAACGTTGCTTCAGCTATTGAGCGGGTATAATTCTAAAAGCCATAACTTCTGTTCTAATAGGAATTTCAAGAAAACAATTATATCAAAATGTTTAGAAAGAATAGGAGTTTAACATCTAAAAAAGGCAGAAAAAAATTTAAATTTCGAAAATTTTGAAGCTTTAAGAGTCTTGAGACCTCTTAGACATCAGGGCATACCTTTGCATTTTCTTGGGCGGAGAGTCTCGTTGAAAGCTGAAACAGAGTGTGGTAAAAGTGATAAATTACTACATTTTGACAGACAGTTACAATGTAGATATAACATCGCTGAGAGAGAAAAGTGTTTTTCACTGAAAATCACATTGAAATGCACAGATATTCTTCGCTTATAAGCCGTGATCCAGCTTTTGTAGGTCGTAAAACGCGTGAAAATCTTACTATAGTTTAAATGGTGAACCATTTTCATTGTGCAAATTGATCGTTTTAACTGTGTTTTCGTTTTAGTTGTGCTCGTTTTAAACGAGTTCCATTGTATGTACTTTTGAATGTCATTTGTTGGAAAACCGTAGCTCATTTATTGATTATTTATGACGTTAAAATAATTTTCAAGCATAATAAAAAAAAAGAAATCATCTCATGAAGTAACTTTAGTGTGCAGCAAAAATATAAACTCATTAATAGCAGGGTTACCACAATTAGCAACTGACTGCCTCAAACAAATTAAAAAGAAAAAAAGCAGATTAGCCATAAGGTACAGCACTTTTGGTGATAAACTAAAATCGGCCAAAAAAAAAAAAAAAAAAAAGACATTCATTTTATGCTTGAGTTTCATGTTTGATACAAAATTAAAATAACGTTAAATTATTTAAAGGATACGTCGCATCAGAATACGCTGGAAAATATATTTTAATCTTGATTTCTAACCGCAACAACAGAAAAGTGCAACATTTTGTCTCTACATTCTAGATCATAATTCTAACACGCTCACGTAGCGCCTTGATTTCAATAATTATATTCTGAAAGAACACGACACACATAAAATTTGGACTAAATTTTAAATAAATTAAATTTAGTTTTATTTTGCGGTGGCAATGTTGCTTTCAACTTACAATATAAGAATGTTAAAATAATTCAATTCTTTTCCGCAAGTGACAATTTTTGACAAAATGTGCCTTTTATTGAAAACTTAGTTGAGCAGACCGGCGCCGGCTTGCCCGAGCCCGTGATAGTAATTTTAAATGAACCCCAGAATTGTATGATTTTAAATTTTTAACACGATTTTGTATTAATTTATATTTTTAAAGGAAAACAATCGTGAAAAAATATTGATATTTTGTGGTAAAAGCGCCTGTAAGAAACATTTTCTTGTTTTTTTCACAGTTTAAGAAAAAAACTGTACTTGTTGCCAGAACTCTTTGAAACATAATGACAAAAAAAAAAAAAAAGTTCTGATCATTTGAACTCTCTGAAATTTTAGTTGGTTGCAACTTAAACTGCATCCAAGCATTCTTTAAATTTTGTGAAAAAATACGCATATTTAGTAGAGAAAACATGAGCCGAAACCGAGCGCAGACGCACCGAAACAGCACGCGTTTTAGGGTTTTCCTCGAAAACTTCTCAGATTTATTTATTTTTTTAAATACTCCTATTCGTCCGAACGTTTCCAAATTTTTTGTAGGTGTTGTAGGTGACGTAAAGGCTGTCTGCCGGGATGCTCTAAAATGATTGTGTCGAAATGCGGGCGATTAGCTACTTTTAACGGAGAAAAAATGTCGTCTCTGGGTGGCGTGAAGTGATCTGCGGTTGCGATTATTTTCGAAAGGGTTAACATTCTTATTTTTGAAAACCAATTGTACCGTCGAAGAAGAATAGGTCTCGTCTTAAAATAGGTTTTTTTCTGAATCGAAATCTCTGAAATTGAGCCCCGGGTTGGGAGGAGGTCACCGAAAGAGACAAAAAGCCAACAGCAAAAACGATCGTTCTTGATTTTTTTCTGGAAGTGTTAACAACGATATTTTTTCGAACTGAAAAAAAAATAATAGCTTTTTTATGAGTTTTTCATTAATATTTCGGCTAGTTATCAAAAAATAAAAAGTGTGAGCCTCAGGTGCATCAGGACCTACCTTAGACTATCCTCATTAAGAACTCTGCGCGCTATAGATTTTCCTAGACATCGGAGACAAACAGACATATTTATGCATTCACTGACCGAATTTTTTTTTTTATTAGTATGGATGGTGTTGGTGTAAACTTAGAAATATGCTTCAAGCTGTCAAGTAACATGTAGTAACCACAAATAACAAGCTTTATGTGAATATGAAATTATGAAGAAAACAAAATTAAAACGCAATTAAAACAAAATTAATATTTCTTTGTGATTCATATTGCAGATTTCGAATAAGCAGTGGAATAAATATATATTTAACAAAAAAACAGAGCAATATATATGTTACATAAAAATTTTATTCGCGATATTCCTTAAATTATTCTATTTTTCGGCATATTCATTGTTTCCCTACTTAAAGAATATCTATCATTGATTCCTATCTAAATTCCCCTTAATGTAAAACCCTTATATTAATAATATTTTATTCCAAAGTCTTAATTTAAAGCTTTAGATTCCTTCATAAACTTTATAAGCTATCCTATCATATTCTGAGTGAAGTTAATTTTTATGTTCGAATGTTTTCAAAAGCCATTTTTTTTTTTACCTTTCTCAAATTTCATTCTATGAAAAAAAAGAGACCATTTACAATATTTAATATCTTAAAATGTATATGGTTTTAAAACACAATTCAAATTGGGACAAAAGATATAAGTATGTTCTTTCATTTACTGTATTTAAAAAATTGCAAGATGCAAAATTAGCATTTGTAGGAGACTAGAAAGTGTCAGACATTTCTCGAGCAGAAAATTGGTATAACAGCTTACGCGCAGGATTAGAAAATAGGTTTTGCAACTAGAATAAATTTTGGTGCCTGCTTATACTTCAGATTTTTATAATTACGCTGAACCTGAATAAATTTGTATTTAAAGCATTTTTATATTTTTAATACAAAGTTGTATTTAACTAATACAAAATTTTGAAAATTTCAACAAGTATAACCACTTAAAAAAAATATTTTTAACAATAAAAAGGAAAATTTAGTTTCAGTTTATGCTGACTTATATGAAACATACGTTTTGAAAATTTCGTGAAAAAACATTCAGAAAAGTTTGGGATATCCTGCGCATTATGCCCAAAAACGTCATTTGGAGAAAAATGACTTCAAAGTTTCGAAAACGACGCTTCATCTGTTGAGCGGGTATAAATTTAAAAGCCATAACTTCTGTTCTAATGGGAATTTAATGGAAACAATTATATCAAAATGTTCAGAAAAGATAGCAGTTTAACATCTAATAAAATTAAATTTTCGAAAATTTCGAAGCTTTAAGAGTCTTGAGACCCCTTAAAATGATATTTAAGGTAAGCTCAAAAAAGAAAAAGAAAAAAAAGAAAATTTGCTGAGTATTGCTCATAAAATATAAAAAAGGTGTAGAAATAATCAGAATTGATAAAAAATATTCGGAAATGTTTGAAAAAATGCTTCTAATATTAAGAAAAATGCAGCATTGATTACTTGCGTGCATTGGAAGTGCGATGCGGTCGCGGCAGAAAGTGGACCGGTGAGTTAGCTCTCGTACTATTATGGAGCTCAGTGTTCAAAGCCCGATTAAAATATATCGCCTTAAATGAGGTAGGGATAAAGATAGGTTGTCAGCCCATTTCAAAATGAGATTGAACAAACATAAGCCTGTGTTTACGAGATTTTCGAAGAGAGAAATAAAACTAAAAAAAAAAAAAAAAAAAAACCAGTCTTCTCAGTGGTTAATCTCGCTTCGGAAATAACGAAAAATCTATCTGGATCCTTTCTGAAAACTAAGCTTTTCTTTCAAGAAGAGATTGAACAATCATAAGCCTATGTTTAAGAGATTTTCGAAAAGAGAAATAAAACTAAAATCAAGAAAGAAAAATCATGCGTACAGCATAGCTTATGAAACACTTTCCAACACTCCCTGAAATCTTTAACAAAACTTCGTTATTTAGGGAAACAAGGAAAATAAGATAACTAAGTAAACATTTAAAAAATTGATTTCAGCAGTTTCCGTCCATAATCAAATATGTATTCTAATTCTTTTGAACAGCCCTGTATTTGATCAGCACGTTGATATATATACTATATAATGGGAAAATTAAGTTTAGCAAGAAAACGCATAACAGGCTGAAATTTCTCTTTCAGCAATTTATACTAATAGATGGAAACATTCTTGAATACATTTGTATAGCTCTGTAGTTTACCCAGTACCTTTATTATACGCCACTATTTGACTAAAATTTAAATAAAACTAAAACGCTCTCAAAACTACTGAAATAACATTTCCAGAAATTATCATCCATAGACGGCATGCATCCAATTCTTTACGTAACCCTGTATATCATTTTATGCATAATCTACAAATATTTCTTAATAAACTAAATGCAGTTTACGTAAAAATGCATAACTCCTTTAAAATCCACCAGTAAGTAATTTGCGCTCATACCCAGTAACCTTTACGAACTTTTTTTGTGTCGCCCTGTATTTAAATTATAACATTTATACACACCATATAGTATGCATAAATATAGTGAAACATAAAAGAGCATATCATAATTGATAATGCATTTCCAGCAATCACCGCTAATGTACAGTACTTCTGATACAATATAGTATCTGAAATTTTTTGTGTGTCCCTGTAAATGCTATGCACTTCGTATTATAGATGAAATAACTTATAGTAAACCTTAGCGATGTATATCAATTTTATTGTATATGAAATAGTTTAACATAATTAAAATACGCGGCAAACAATTCTCCGCCCCATATCCTTATGTAACGGAATTCTTTTGTGTGGCCCTGTAAATGAATAATAACTATTCTTTGCACCGAATATTCTACAGAATGCATATTTTAGTGCACTTCATAAATGCATATAAATTTTGTTATGTTTGGATGCGTGTAACGTCATTAAAAATCATTTGGGACGATTTTTTCCCATTGGCCGTAATGTAACGGAATACTTTTGACTGTCCCTGTAGATGAACCAAAAATGCTACAAACTTTATTTGAAATAGGGATCGTGCTATGGTAAACGTCAATAACATCCAAAAATTTCAGGGCAATCCAAGCATATTTACAAGAGTTAGAACCCTTACAGGCGGTCAGACAAACTGAAGTCATAAACACTTTTCAATTTTGTTGGAAAGTGTTAAAAACCAGCCTTCTCATTGGTTAATCTCGCTTCGTAAATAGCGAAAAATCTATTTGGACCATTGCTAAAAACCAAGTATAAGCTTTTCACTAAGCTCTAAATTAATACTTTCTACGTTCCTTAAAAAGAAGCGAAATACTTCCTTTACTCTGAAAGCGCTTTAATTCTTGTGAAATAATAATATCTCAATAAAAAGGATAGACTTCGTGAGTCAAAATTTACTCTTTATTGTAGGTTATAAACTGGAAAGCTCTTACCAAATCGGAAACTCAATAGCTAGGAATCTTTCACTCGAGAACCAAGTATAAGCTAAATGCACACTGTCTCAGAGAAATCTACCCATTCTACCGGAATTAAACTACCACGTATTAAAACTGCATATCATATTTCGCAATCTACTTTAAAAAACTACAATCTTCGATTGCAACTTTGGAAGCTTAATGATTGAATGGATAGTATCATTCATTCAAGCACACGATGCCAACTGAGAAAACAAAACGTTCAAATTCAAAAAGAGCGTTGGCAGAGTACTTTTATAACTCAGAGAGGATAGTATTTTCTCACAACCTAGAACAATACTAAATAAGATTTTAAAACTTGTCTCCTAGAAACATTTTGTAGAACACAATAATGAAAATCATTTCGAACCCTGACGTACCTGATTCTTAAAAATGATCTCAAGTGTGCCTGACATGAGCATCATACATGCATAAAAAAACAAACATTAAGAGTCATGTCCCATTTGAGCTATTTCAAAGATTTTCAAATTCAGGCCACCATCATTCTCGCGACTCCCTAAGTTATTTATATTTATTTTGGTTTAAAATTTATATGACATAGTATATCTGCTATGTATTTGATGTAATTTTGTCTTTCTCATTTATTTTTTCAATATTTTTTGTTGTAATTTTACTATTAGTATGTTTGATGAATAATAATACACATTCTTATAAATTTTAAAGCTTATTTTTATAATGAATTTTTTTTCAGATATTACCATTCGTCTGCCAGTGAAACTCCCAATCGAGATTACATTCCAATGGTAGTTGAACTCAGTGATAAAGATGGAAAGTTTCTGAAACAGGAATATTTTCAGATGCTGGCTCGCATCAGAGAAGGGGGTGAAAATACCTCTCCACAACTTAGTTTTAGTGCCTTACTGCTCATGGATGTTAACCAGTTTGTAATGACAGCTATCACTCCAAATATCCTCATTGCCGAAGACCTTGAAACCCCGTCTGAAAATCTGATTTTCAACATAACAAATCCATTGGGATATGGGGAAGGATCTATAATCAGTACTGATGACCAAAATGTGCCAATCACTTCTTTTTATCAAAAAGATTTGAATCAGCTAAAAATAGCATATAAACCGCCAGCATCGGATTCAGACGAAAGACGATTTTACTTGGTAGAAATGGAAGTGGTGGATTCGGAAGGCCTTACGTCAGATCCATTTAGTTTAACTATAGTGGTAAATCCAATGAATACACTAGCGCCCTTGGCTACACGAAATGCTGGACTTGTACTTTTTGAAGGACAGTCTAGAAAGATACAGAGTTCAAAGAATTTAGAAATATCAGATGAAGATAATATTGATGATGTTACAGTAACTGTTGTGGGTGGTTTACGATATGGAAGGCTACTTCTAAGAGGCAATCCAATCAAGCATTTTACACCATCAGATTTAGATTCTGGAGATATCATATACGAACATGATGGTAGTGATACTTACAGTGATAACATTATATTCCGCTTGAATGACGGTCAACATCAGGTTGAGTTTTTGTTTCCAGTTACAATTTACCCTGAAGATGATGATTACCCAATTCTGAATGTGAACACTGGTCTAACTATTACTCGAGGTGAAGAAATCGAATTAACTCCATTTGTTTTGAGTGCTACTGATATAGATAGCGATGACGCTTCAATTAAATTTGAGCTAACTGAACCACTGTCACCAGATGGAGCTCTTATAATGAAACAAGTTGAACCACCAGAAGATCCGGAAAACTGGAATTTTGAAAATGGTCTTTATGAAAAGAATATAACTTCATGGACTCAAGAAGATTTGATTGAAGGCACGGTATTTTTCAGGCATTCTGGAAATTACATTCCATACCCTGTAACTGAAATATTAAGATTTTCTCTAAGCGATGACAATATACCTCCAAATATATCACCCGTGCAAGAATTTTCTATACGTATAATGCCACTAGATAACACTCCTCCAGAGTTGTTTCCAGGTACACCTCTTCAGATGACAGTAGAAGAATTTCAGCTGACAGATATAACTCGAAAACATTTAAGATACACAGACACTGACACTAAAGATAGGGAAATTGTTTATAAAATTACAAAGAAGCCTGTAGATACAGATGAAAATAATCCACTTGATCCAGGGAAAATTGTCCTATCTGAAAATCCTGATATTGAAGTGACTGAATTTAATCAGGCTCAAATAAACCACCGAAAAATAGCACATAAACCTCCTGCAGTTGAATTAGGAATGGTGCCGCGTCTAATTCAGTTTAAATTTGATGTCTATGATAAAGTTGGAAACGTATTACCTGATCAAGAATTTTCGATATTGCTTCAACCAGTAGATAATAAACCACCTATTGTTGTTAATAAAGGAATAGAAGTATTTGAAAATGGTTTTACAACAATCTCGAAAAATGAATTGGATGTCTCTGACGAAGATACTGACCCAAGTTTATTAACTTTTACTATCATAAAAACTCCAATTTATGGTACATTGCAGATCGGAACGATAGAAATGGCTGCAAGGGATACTTTTACCAAACTTGATATCGAAAATGGTTTAATATCATATATTAACAGTGGTTCAGAAATGAATGAAGATAATTTTAAATTAGAAGTGACAGATGGTATTCATATAATACCTATAAGTATAAATGTTATAATAAAGAACGTTGATGACGAAGCTCCAAAGTTAGAAATATCTCCCGGAACACTTGGAATTCAAATAGAAGTTGATGAAGGTGGAAGAGCTGCTGTAACAAATAATGTTATTAAAGCATCAGATCCTGATACAGATGATAATATGATTACTTTCATTATCGAAGAACTTCCTAATTTAGGTTCGATAGAAGTAAATGGCGTTATCGTCGATAGATTTAAACAGGAAGATTTGCAAAACGGCCATGTTTATTACGTTCACAATGCTATTGAAATAGGACCAAGTGCAGTTGGTGACTCTTTTAATTTATCCATTTCAGATTTATCAAATGATTGGATAGTGGGTGGTAATATTGTTGATAAAGTTTATGTCTCTGTGATTATAAAACCTACTGATAATTCAGCCCCAACAGTAGAAGTTGAAAATATATTAAGTGTGCTAGAAGGGAATAAAAGTACAATTACGACATTTCATCTCAATGTTTCAGATGTAGACACTGAAAATGAAGATTTAACATGCACTATTAGTGAACAGCCAAATCATGGTTATATTGAGAACCTTGCTCCGTCACCTGGATCTGAAAGAATACGCTTTGGAATGCCTATATCTTCATTCACAGTATCTGATTTAGCACATGATTATATAAACTACGTCCAAAGTATCCACAAAGGCTTAGAACCAATTGATGATAAGTTTTTGTTTTTTTGCTCGGATGGTATGAATTCTTCTCCTATAACTACTTTTGCGATTCAGATTATTCCTACAAATGATGAAGTCCCCGAAATTTATATAAGAGAATTTATCGTGATGGAGGGAACAGATTTAATTATTGACCTTCCGATTTTGAATGCTGTTGATTTAGATATTCCAAAAGATAAATTAATCTTCATTGTGACAAAAGAACCAAAACATGGCGTCATAGCTTCTCATATGCCTACGGGTACAGTAGCTGTAAAAAATTTTACTCTTGAAAGAATAGCGCGAGGATCTACTATTGTCTATCAGCATGACGACAGCGAAACCACAAATGATAATTTCGAGCTCACTGTAACTGATGGACTTCATAATTCTAGCAAGATGTTGCTGGTCATGGTGATTCCTGTTGACGATGAAACACCGAGATTAGTCATAAATGATGGATTAGATATTAAAATAGGTGAGTCAAAACTGATAACAAATCGTGCACTTAAAGCAGAAGATTTAGATTCTGATGATGCTTCCATTACCTATGTTATTCGGCAGGTTCCTAAATATGGTTATATTTCCTACTTAGATTATTCGGGATTGCCTTTGTATAACATTACACATGGAATGAATTTTACGCAAACTGATATCGATAATGAGCTAATACAGTATACTCACTTTGGACAAGATGGTGCCCGAGATATTATCAAATTTGATCTTACTGATGGATTTAATCCGTTTGTTGATCGATACTTCTGGATAACTATTGAAAGTGTCGATTCAATTTATCCCGATGTCATAAATAAAGGTGTAGAACTGCCAGAAGGTGGAAGAGTTCTCCTGGATACAAACATTTTAAGCACAAGCGATATAAATAGTGATGATGAGCTGTTATTGTTTACCATTACGCGCGCTCCTTCAAAAGGATATTTAGAAAACACAGACTACCCAGGCATACCGATGTCATCTTTCACCCAGCTAGATTTGGCGGGAAGTAAAATATATTATATTCACACAAGTGATGATGAAGTAAAAATAGACAGTTTTGAGTTCGAAGTTAGTGATGGTTATAATTCTGTCTACAGAACCTTCAGAATATCTTTGAGTGAGGTTAACAACAAAAAACCAGTAGTTCACAAAACACTATTGCGAGTACTGGAAGGAGGTCAGCGTCTTATAACTCCATTTGAGTTGAAAGCTGAAGACAGTGATACGGAAAAAGACAAAGTTAAATTTATTATTACTCGGGGTCCTATGCATGGAAAACTGCTGAAGGGAAAAGCTACTGTAGTAAATTCTTTTACGATGGCGGATATTTCGGAAAATCTGATCACTTATCACCACGATGGTTCTGAATCTCTTGAAGATTCTTTCCTTTTTGTTGTTTCAGATGGAAAGCACGAAGAATTTTTCGTACATCCCAATATGGACAAACCACACCGTTATCCTGTTAAAATGAACATTGCAGTTACGCCAGTGGATAATGTTATCCCCCAATTAATTACCAACAGGGGAGCTACTTCTATCGGACCGTTAGATAATGGTAACGTTGGATACCGATTTTCAAGGAAACATCTGCTAGCTGAAGATAGAGATAGTCCTGTGACAGAGTTGGCATACGTCATAACGGCTCCACCAAAGCACGGAATACTCATGAATGAGGTTCTTGGGAATCAGTCGATTTCAAATTTCACTCAAGGTAAGAATATTTTACTTCTCTCTTTTAAATTAAAACTTTTAAATATTTACAGGTTGTCTCCAGAATGATACCCGAAATGTATAATTCGCTAATTCATTAACTGTACAAAAGTAAAAATCATGTTTATTAGGTAACTCATAAATATTGTAAACAGTAATTTAAAAGTTAATTCAATTTTTTTTCAATCGATGGAGCTGAGCTGTATGAAACTTTAAGAAAGTTCAAACTAACATGTAAAATAGGATTTGAAAGATAAACTCACTAATTGCTCTTCTTTCTGTTTAGCTGTTGAAGCAAGCAAAAAATGTTTTGTATTTTGACGTTGTAAATTTATTTCAAGCTTTCTAACAGCTTGGAATAGCGCACTGCTATTTATTAACAAAAATACGAACTATTTTTTAAATTATTTTAGACAAAACGTATAAGTTTACTCATTATTATGGTATTTATTTTTATTTTTATATTTGGTATTGTTAATGAGTTATTAAATTTTAAATTTCGAAGATCATTTCTGGAATATCTTGTATTTGTAATGCCATTCTGGCTGGCAAATGTTTTTCAAAATGTTAGTAAGAAATCTATGATATTATATATTTCTTTAAATGATTTTTATGAGATATATAGGGGGGAGTAGCCTAATTTGGACCACTTCGCTTATTTTCAGGTGTAACTCACTTAATTTTTGGAATATCTGAAAAATATCACTACACGGTATAAATCAATTCATCTACTAACTATAAAACTTTAGATCATTTCTTTTTTTTAATCTTAAATTTTATTTTAATTTGAAAAAATTGTCAAAAGTGGTCCAAATTCAGCAACTGGTAGCCTAAGTTGGACCACCAATCTCCTAAATTGGACCAAATAAAATCAGGTTGTTTTAATGACTAGGGAATATAACTAATTTTATTAAAAGCAAAGTTTGCGGTTACTGAAACAATCAAACAAAATAACAGGAATGAAATACAATGAAATCAAATATCTGAAAATAAGTGTAATTGTTTTAAATCAAAATGTATTCAAAATATAAATCAAAGTTATCAATAATTAAGAATAGAAATTATGAAACTAATTGCCAGTTACTTAAATATCATTTAAGGAGTGATGCAAAGCTTACACATGAATTTCGTTTATTGATTTTTTTTTCCAGCGCACACAACATGGAACCGTATTTGGCAATATGCACACTGAATCATTTCTGCTGTTTTATTTTTTTACAAATCAGGCAAAACCGATCATCACTATTTAGATTTTTATTTTAGATTCTGAATTATTAGACTTTTTTGTGCAACAGAAGTTTTCTTTACATTATGATTGTAGTTCTCCCCTTTCATCATTTCCTTGATAATTGCATTACGCCTATTTTTTTAAAACTTGATGTTCCATTTGCTTTTATGCTGTGGTAGCTTCCTTTTAGTCAATTTTTTGTGTTTTTTCATTTCAAGGTTTACTTTGTATAGCGAAGATGTTAACACACCTGTTTTTTGGATCCCTCTGTACTTTTTTTAAACTAAATTTAGCGAAGGATATAACATTTCTAATGATTTTTTGGCTTTTGGGGAGGATTTGTAGCTACAGCCTTATTGCAGGTCAATTTCTTTACAACTTACTCTCTCCTTTTTATTTCCTATATCTATAACAACTTTTGCTGTCACCTGTTTTTTTTTCCAGACAGCTTGTCCGTGTCTTTTTCAACATTTTTAACATTATATTATAAAAGTGTTTAGAAAAATATGCTCTTTTGAAAAATACGCTAAGATTAATTATACGCAAACGTTATATATTCAACAGTGTTGAATTCACCACCCCCCGCTCCTCCCGGAAGGTTTGAGGTTTTATGCGTTTTAATGGCAAAAAAGTGTAATTCCACCCTCCAGAACTGTAAAAAGTCTGTCCTTCATCAGGGAATCGCAAATATCTTCCAGGAAGAAAATGTTTGAATTCAACTCTGTAAACTAAATACGCAGTAGGAATGAAGTATTCAAAGAAAATAAATACAAATACATACAAGATTAAAGAAATTGCAAACAAAATTTATTGCATAAACATGTAAAAATATTTTTTTTGTTTATATAGGCCTAAACTGTATAAAAAAATTAATCCAGATATCCCCCCCCCCCCCCCAAAAAAAAAAAAAAAAAAACTTGTATGGAGATAGTAATTCCTTATAAAATATTAAAAAAAAAATAGTGTACAAAGTGTACCGTCCTCGAAATTCATTACTTAATTTTCAAAATTTATGATCGCATATCTGGTCCAAATTAAGCAACTTAAATTGGCCCAATTATGGCAACTGCGCCATTTTTTTAAAACAGATAATTTCAAGACTAAGATCACAAACGAAATCAAACAAAGCCGCGTGAGAAATATGAGCAATTAACAGATGAATTTATATATGTATATGAAAACATAACAACATACCTTAGTTTTAAAGTATTCACTTACGTTTAGTAGGAAAAAAGTAGATCAAAACAGATAACTTTAGGTTTTGTTAAATTGTCTGAAAACAACACGTGGTAGGCGGTTGCTTCTTCTAATCGTGAGTGACGTCATCCTGATGAGTAGGATTTCAGCGGTAGATGGCGTCTCTTCCTGTAATTAACGACAGAATGGCAACGGTCCAATTAAAGCGGCGGTCCAAATATGGCTACTCTCCCCTATATCTTTAAGATTTCTTTCTATTTCATTGATTACAGTGGAACATTTTCAAAAATTCACTTTTTCCTCTTTATCGAGGTTTAGAATGATCAATTTCTGTAACAAATTTTTTTTAATTTGTTTTAAACAACATTCTTTTTTTTTTAACGAATCCTAATTAGTACAAAAATGTCATTATTAATATTTTTATTCCATATCTACAAAAATGCCATTATTAATATTTTTATTCCATATCGCTGGAGGACACAAAATTTCAAAAAATGCTATACTCTGAAGATTTTGCATAAAAATGTATGCAATATTCCTTTACTGCTGATTAAAAAAAAAGGTTCTCATACAGAAATTGAGTTGTGTCGGGCCAACTTTATCAACTTTTGCATGGATTGGGCCATGAACTAGAAAAAAAATAAATGGTCCGCGTTGTTTTAGTAGCCGTACTTTTAACTTTTATGAAGGCTAGATTTTTTTCCCCCCGAGAGTCAAACCAGGCCTAAAACATTCGACCTGTGTTTATGGAAACGTTATTTCAACTGATGACATGAGTTTTAAAACTCGCCTTATCTAGAATATCAAATTTTGGGAAATCGCAGAAAATCTTTGACTACGTCCATTGGTTTTCAATGTAAAACAAGATTTTACAATGCCAGAAATACACGATAAAACTAGTCCCTTTGCAGATCATAGTATTATTTTCGATGCAGGTTCACCAATAGAAGGGATTGATAGAAAAAACTTTATTTTTTAAATTTAGGATAAGGCGAGTTTTGAAACTCACGTCCTCAATTGAAAAGTATATTTTTACTTTCATATTTGAAAATTCGACTTCTTTCTTCCTATATTGTTTTTCAATAAAAATCCATTTATGAGTATAGGTTATTTAAAAATAGAGTTTTCCAGACAATTTTTATGCAATCCAGCAATTTCGGTAATTTGACACATCTTACACACCTGATTTGAAATGAGCTGGATTTGGAAGTGTCTAATGTACAGTGCTGCCTCTGGCAATTATTTTTTTATTCTATGCCGCATCACTTTCTTAAAATAAAATTTTTCACATAGATCTTGAAGTGTGCAAGAGAAATTCGCACTAAAATTTATTTTAAAAAAATAGTGTTGCGAGAAATTTAAAATAATCACCAGTGACGGACTTGAATGTATTCAATTTGCTGCATGTTTTGACGAGTAGCTTACTAAAATGTATTGAGATGTATATTGCAGGAGTAATATGTTTTTATAAAATAAACGAATTACTAGCACACAAATAATAATAATGAACCTTTCAAAAAGGTAAAGTTGAACTTTCACAACAAGATTTTTTTTTTTTTTTTAATTTTTACATTTGCATAGGAGAAATGAGATTATGTTGAAATTAACGATCGATGTTAAATCACTTTATAAGCGCTATAATATTACTAGATGAACGTAAGCGATTATAGTAGCTATTAAATTACATTCAGCACGAGAACATGCAATTAATGACTTCATTATTTCTCTGCAGTCCCTTTTTTTAACATGCAAAAAACAGCGTTAAATTAGTGTTCTAATTAGGCTGTTGATTTCGTCAGCAGGCGTGTCAGATATTTAAATTAGATAGGGTTAATTTCTTCGTCGCCTAAATCTATTTATAGAATATAGTTAAGAAAAAAAGTAGCTTTTTAATATTCTGATTTTCATTAAAGATTGTATCCCGACAAGACACAGCATTTTATTATACATAAAATTTTTTTTTTTGAGTTTAGCATATTCAATAGTTGAAAAGTTTATTATTCCCTAAGTTAAACATTGAAATGATTAAATTTAACATTTACTCATGAATGTGAGAGATTTTAAGAGGTAATGGAAAATATAAATTTTCAGAGCATTATTAAATAAGAAGTTTAAAAATCAATTTTAATTATTTTTATTTTGAACATCTTCAGTCTATCCTTCTGGATCACTAGTGTCTAAATCGCGCCCCTCACAACGGCTCTTATCACAAATGCACCCGAGAAATCCCATATGCTGCCGAGAAAATCCCTATTTAAAGGAAAAATATGGTTTCTTGTTCAGTTGGTTTCCTCTATTCGATATTTTAAATACATATGACCGAGCAATCGTCTGTTATTATTGTTATTTTAGTAGTTATCTTATTATTATAGATTTATGATTTTATAATAACACTCGTTTTGATATAATTATGCAATTTTACAATTTTTTTGCTTGTTTTTATTTCTTTTTTTGTGATGAACGTATGAGCGCATAGTGTTCATGAAAACTAAACAAGTCACTGGGTGCAGCAACCTCATCGTGCAGCAGTCTCAAAAACGCCGTAAATTCGCGAAATCCGCGATCATACACGAACGAAATTCGTTAACGCCGCAATCAGTAACGAACATATGATCGCATAGCGCTCATGAAAACCGAAGAAAAAACATCGCTGTACTCAGCAGCCTCGTCGTGCAGCAGTCCCTAAAACGCAGTAATTCGAGAAAGCCACGATCACGAACGAACAAAATTCGTTAACGCCGCAATCAGTTACCAACGTATGAGCACATAGTGATCATGAAAACCGAAAAAAACAGCACTGGATGCAGCAACTTCTACATACAACAGTCTCGAAAACGCCCTAAATTCGCGAAATCCGCGATCATAAACGAAAGAAATTCGTTAACGCCGCAATCAGTAACGAACGTATGAGCGCATAGCGTTCATGAAAACCGAAAAAAAAAAAAAAAACAATCACTGGGTGCAGTAGTCCCTAAACCGGGTAATCGAGAAAGCCACGATCACGAACAACGAAATTCCGTAACGCCGCAATCAGTAACGAACGTATGAGCGCATAGCGCTCATGAAAACCGAAAAAAAAAAAAAACATCGCTAGATGCAGCAACCTCTTCGTGAAGCAGTCTCGAAAACGCACTAATTCGCGAAAGCCGCAATCACAAATGAACGTATGAGCGCATAGTGCTCATGAAAACCGAAAAAAACATCACTGGATGCAGCAACTTCTTCATACAACAGTCTCGAAAACGCCCTAAATTCGCGAAATCCGCTATCATAAACGAACGAAATTCGTTAACGCCGCAATCAGTAACGAAGGTATGAGCGCATAGCGTTCATGAAAACCGAAAAAAAACATTACTGGGTGCAGCAGTCTCCAAAACGCAGTAATCGAGAAAGCCACGATCACGAACGAACGAAATTCGGTAACGCCGCACTCAGTAACGAACGCATAAGCGCATAGCGCTCATGAAAACCGAAAAAAAAATATCGCTGGATGCAGCAACCTCTTCGTGAAGCAGTCTCGAAAACGCATTAATTCGCGAAAGCCGCAATCACAAACGAACGAAATTCGTTAACGGCGCAATCGGTTACGAACGTATGATCGCATAGAGCTCATGAAAACTGAAAAAAAGAAACATCACTGGGTGCAGCAACCTCGACGTGCAGCAGTCTCATAAACGCCCTAAATTCGCGAAATCCGCTATCATAAATGAACGAAATTCGTTAACACTGCAATCACTAACGAACATATGAGCGCATAGCGCTCTTGAAAACCGAAAAAAGCATCACTGGATGCAGAAACCTCGTCGTGCAGCATTCCCAGAAACGCCTTAAATTCGCGTAATCCACGATCATAAACGAACGAAATTCGTTAAAGCTGCAATCAGTAATGAACGTATAAGCGCATAGCGCTCATGAAAATCGAAAAAAAAAAAAAAAAAACATCACTGGGTGCAGCAGTCTCTAAAACGTAGTAATTCGCGAAAGCTACGATCACGAACGAGCGAAATTCGTTAACGCCGCAATCAATAACGAAATCGCAAATCCATTTCATTTAACTTGTGTATGAATGATATTTGTAAGTCTTTTCCTAATTTTTTATTTGTAAAAACGATGAAGTCTGGATATGCAACACTAAAGTAAACAATAATGACATCGTATGAGCCAGGGCGAAGTGCTAGGGAATTTCTCGGATGCATTTGTGATAAGAGCCGTTGTGAGGGGCGCGATTTAGACGCTATTTTCTGTATCAAGTTCTCAAGTTAAGGGGAGTACATACTTCTTTTGAACCTTTTAAGCCATCTTTATGATCGGCTTTTACATGAATCAAAGTGCTTTGGTTCGCACGATGTACAATACTAAAAAAAATAATTTAATATATTTTTTATCTATTGATTTTTTCTGGTTCAGAAATTTTATTAAATTCAAATGGTAATTCAAAATAATAAAATTAGAATGAATCAAAGATAATTTACAGACCTTGCATAAATGATGTTACATATGCACGTGTGTGTATATATGCACGTATTATTTAAAATTCAAGCTATTTGCATTTATTGAATGAAATAGTTAAATAACTCAAGATATTTTTCTAAAACGGAGTTTTCTGTTTCTTGGGTCAGAAAACGATAAAAATTAAAGTTCAAAGTATTGTAACTCGGTAAAGTTTGATCGGGTAAAACAAATTTTCATTACTTTATTTGTTGCAGAATGGGAAAAAGTTTTCTAACACGGAAGGTCTCCTTACTGGGCATACTCAGAATATTTTGGAAAAAAAAATACTAATTTAACTACTTATGTATGTAATAAAAGGTTCAATCAAATTTATCGGCGGAATTACAGTAGAAAGTCTGTAAAAAAAATAAAATACTTTCGAGTATTTGGCGCGAAAAGGCGAAAGCGTCACGAGATTTGGCGAGCAGTGCTTTTCCTCGCCAAAAGCAAAAGATTTTAATGCACCTGAAAATTGCTTGTTAATTGATTTTTAGAATACGTGTAAATAGTATTTAATGAATTTAAACTTAAACAATGAGAAAGTTTATTACATACATTTTTTGTATTATATATTTATGTTTCTTGTTGCTGCAGTTATTTAATTTTATCACAGTGTAAAAATAATTTCATATATAAAAGATATTTTCATATATTTTATAAAAGATATTTTCATATTGAAAAATACATTTTGATATATTTAAGCGTATTCCGAAATAAAGGTCAGATGAAGAATGCTGTAGTTATACATTTCAATATCGGAGAAGTTTTTGTTTCCATAGTAACAAATTTGACTCGACAGTGCTTAATTGGACTTAATTTTGAGATTGAAACAATCTTAATTAATTAAAATTTTGTTTTAATTCATAAAATTTCATAGTTAACTTTCGTTATAAGTATATATATGACAAAACTATAGTTAAAACAAACTAAAACTGTCAAAACTAAACTTATTTAAATTAAATTTATTTAAACAAGTTCAACATCAAACATTTTTACCTTAAACAGTATTTGACATAAAAAAGTATTTCTTGAAATTTTATTATATTGCCAAATAACGAAATTTTCATTTTTTTACGGGCACTCTATCAAGTTTCCGCCAATTTTTTTTTTTTATAAACATATCTAATCCTCATGAGAAAAGAACATTCTGTAATTTTTTTCATATTTTTCGGAGTATGCCCGTATGGAGAACTTCCTTGTAAGTACAACTTATACACACACTCCGTATAAATTTCTTTTAATTCGTGACTTTTACAAAAATAATTATTTTAACATGAGTGGTGTGATATGATGAATAACAAAAATTTCTTCAATTGGACTATTAACATTGACATTGAAGTCCACCGTAGCGGAGATTGCTTTGGGGCGTATAGCAACTATAGCTTTTCGCCTCGAATGATCCTTATTATACACAGAAACAAGAACAATTTTTATTTCTTTTCCATTAAGTAGTTATATAACTGAAAATGGACACTCACAAATACATCCATGTCTTACCCGAGGATTCAAACCCGGGCCACTATTCGACTATATCACTAAAAGAAATAGTTAAAAAATATATCAGTTAGACAACTATAAAAGGCATATATGCATGCATAGACATACATATTTGTGTGAGTGAGATAGTTTTAAAAATATCGATGCCTTGTGGTTTTAAAATTAAAGCAATTTTTGGGGGTGTTTTCTAAGTATCTGTTTTTAAGTTTTTTAAATTTTTTGAAGTAAAATTTTAAAATCGGCGTCTACACATTTACAGTTGACATATAAATTACATTATTTTTCTTTGTAATTTTGCAATGCTCTTTTAAAAGTCCTTTTATGGAGACTTACACAGAATAGGAATAATTTAAGTGGAAATACTAATAACAATGCGTTTTCAATTTTTATTTTATTTATTTATATTTTAAAATAATGCCAAATTTTGGCGTTCTTGTTTTTAGTTGCACGTAGTTTCGCTAGCATAGGAGGTGTGACTGACTTCTGTTTTTGCTTGTTTATTTATATATTTTTAATTGATAATAATTGAAATAAAATATGATTATGAGTAGCAGTAAACGGAGCAAGAAAGGTCATCGCCCATCGCTGGATTTTGAATTTTAATTTTCGTTTTCTCTAATGATTTAAAAAAAGTAGAAAATCTCTAGTAAAAAAATAATTAAAAGCTAAAGGAAAAAGGAACAAAAATTTTTTCGTTCCTCCATGCAACACAGATTTTATTTCTGTTTATTTTATGTTCATTTGTTTAAAAATTATCTTAAACAGGGAGTTCAGGTGGGCTCTGTTTCCTAAAGACAAAGAAAGTATATATGATTAATCTTTCTTAATCGTATATGTATTGCTTTTTATGTTAATATGTTTAAAATTTTCTTGCACGGGAATGGGTGGGAGGGATCAAGAGAGTGTTCTGATAAAACTTTCTTAATTTTAACTTATTTTTAGTTTATTTTGTCCGTTAAATAATCAAAACAAAAACAAAACACAGGTTTAAGAAAGTTTTGAAAAGGATCGTCTTTTTGATTTTCCCATACTTTCAGCTTGGCTATCAATTTCAGAAACACTGTTTAGGCGTAGTTGCAGAAAAAATCACCACGCATAGACTGTCTGTTTGGATATCCTGCCCAGCGCTGAATTCCGACATATTTCTCCAGGAAGAATTATTGCATTATGAACATTAGGCGGTTCCGAGAGGGGGACAAACAATTTTGCCTATATTTAACAGATGGCAACGAATCCCAAAGCTTCTGGGCGGGAGTTTTCGATTTATTTTCTTCCCGGCCATTCCTTGAATTCATCACCGAGGTTACATCTTCCTGGATTTCGTCGGCTTCCCTGAATTTGATTGATTCCGAATCATTGGAATTAATACTTCACTATTACATTTTTAAAAAGTTCTGAACCTTGACATTTTCCGTTCCTTTGGCTGATGGAATTCCGTTATCATAGTACGGTCGAACAGTTTTACTAAACAGCACTTCTAGATTTAAATACTCCAAAATGTTTAGTTCTGCTTCATTTATTCCTACTGAATATTTTATCGTGTATTTACATGTGTGAGACATACCGCAATCTTAGATCTCCCTATGGTTATTTATTTGCTGCTGCTTTTACACTCATTACTTTCATTAAATGATCTAAAAAATACCCGCGCTTAACCCCTTAACCTACGATTTACGTTTCAACAGTCTGGGTCCAAAAGGTAAACAAGATCGCGTAGCCTTCGAGCCATTCCACGATTCGGCAAATCGGTCCTAAGTTGTACCAAATGCACACGCCTTACGGAATATAAATGTGGAGCAAACATGCAAACCATGCTTTCTCCTTCAGATACAAATTTTCAAAAAACACAAAAAACTGATAAATAAGAAAATAACTTGTATTTAATTCTCATTTTTATTGTGTATTTTTATTACTGTTTATTAGAAAGAATTGCAAGCATACCTAAGATATTAAACATAAAACAAATTAATAAAATGCATTTAATATTTGGAGAAATCACGTTTTGACCGAATTCAGAGGAGGAAACATGTTTTGATTGTTTGACAAGTGGATAAAACGCTTTTTGAATGAAATAAGTTCTAACTCACAAATAATACAATAGCATTTTTTTATTTGAATAAATACCGAATTTCAGTTGATTATTGTTAAAATAAAATGACAGA
Source organism: Maratus speciosus (assembly GCA_963932465.1). Classification (NCBI taxonomy): domain Eukaryota; kingdom Metazoa; phylum Arthropoda; class Arachnida; order Araneae; family Salticidae; genus Maratus; species Maratus speciosus. The sequence goes on from OZ010793.1 coordinate 208,736,752, forward strand.
TTATGGTACCTAGTAGTATTCATTAAATATTTACTAAATAAATACTCGTTTGCCAGAAATCCACTTCAAATTTTAAAACCAATATCTTCATCTAGACAGTTATACACATATCCCTCTTCTTTATTGCAGGCTTATCAATCATGGATAATGTGGTTGTATCATTTGAATATATCATCAGGTTGATTTTGCCACTGTTCACTATACATTACCTTCAAAAGTTTTTTAACATCTTTGTTCTTTTCAACTGGTATGGCGTGGCTAAGAGGAAGATATTCTAAAACAACCCTTTGAACAAGGCAACAGTAACTCCCTTTTTAAGAAGATTTACATCATATTCTTCATTTAGATCTTGAAATCTATAATTCTGGAAGCCTTTAACTTTAACAGTTCTCTTATTTTTTTCTAAAACAATCCGTTTCAATTGTGATATGTATGGTAGGTTTCGAAAGTACACATTAAGTGACAACTGTGATTGGCAGACTGGAGAAATCACTGCTTGATTGAATGCAGGCTTTGGAGGAAACACTCTTTGATTGAAACGTCAAGTTTTAAAATTGATTTATAATCGGAGAAAAATTTTTTTTAGTAAAAAATACCATTTATTTCTGTGCAATTTAACACAGAGTTCATAAAAATAACAATAACTCATTTTTTATTTTTTTGTGAGAAAACACGGTTTGAATGTTTGCTCCACAAATACATGTGTAAGATACAACTGGTATAATTTTGTGAAATATTTGATAAGTAATTACAACCTGATGTAATAATTGTGGTAGCTATGCCACAAAAGGTTTATTAGTAATCCCGTTAGCCTTTACTGTCGCACCATGCCCGTGATATTTACATTTGGCTCGATCATTGTACCAGGGGACATGCCTGTAATATTTACATATGGCCCGACCGATGTATTACGGGCCAGGCCCGTGATAATCAGTTTTGGATTGAATACAAAACCACGTGTCTCACACGTAGTTGTAGGTTAAGGGGTTAATAGAGCCCTAAATTAACTTTAAGGTAAATCCGGGCATCTGAAACAACCGAAAGGGAAGGGGTTAGTTAAAATGGGTGAGATTCATAGATCGAAATCCCTTTTTTTCCGTTAGAAAGCTTCTTCATTTTTATTGAACGTCCGCAAACACAACCCATATGCTGTGCTAATCCTTGACTGTCCTTAATATTATCCATAATGTATCCGTATGGTAGACCTACACAAACTGCAATGTGAACTTTTATCTAACGATAAAAAATTTTTATGTTTTCTCAGATAGAAAGACTTGGACAACTTGAACTGAACTCATTGAAAAATTGTGTATTTTGCTCATCTGATACCTTATATGCGGAGGCGCTCTATATAATGACTTAAAGGGATTTTGATGCACGATTCCAATCACAAAAGAATGACCTTTTTACTGCTGCCATATCAATTTCATTCATTCATCTTTATGTAGTACACTGTGGAAATGTTGCGAAAAGTTACTACAGAAGATCTTCGTTTCTTTATATTATAAATTTGTTTCTCACAATTATACATATTTCGATGCTTAAGGTTTGCAGCTTTCACAGATATTCTTGCCCATCAGCGAGTAAGAGATTCTGATATCAAAGCTGGTAGGCAAAAAGTGCTGCGTTCAACCCAATGTCGCACTCTTCGGCCTAACCGTTCGGAGTTTTCCATGATATTCTCAGAACCTTAAAAAGGGTTAGATTCCCTTTTAAAGACCCTTACACCCTCGTCCTTTATCCCTCACGCAGATAATCGACCGAAACAAACAACAGCCAACCAACCAACATAGATGTTCTCTATGCTTGTTTACTTGAAGACTTTTTTTACCTTTTGCATTCATTAAATGACGTAAAAGGCGCCTATGCTGTAATGTGAACTTTGATCTTAGAAAATCTTATCTTAGTGTTTTCTATAGGAGAAAGACTCGAATAGTCTGAACGTGTTGAAAAATGCTATCTTTCGTTCATCTGCGGCGCTCTGTTTAATGAGTCAAAGGGGCTCTGATGAACGACCCCATTTGCGAAAGAATCACATGTTTACGGCTGCCATATCGATTACATTCATTCATCTTTATGTAGTACACTTGTGGAAATGTTGCGGAAAAATACTCCAAAAGGTTCCAATTCTACTACAGTTAATGAGACAGAAGTTAGCGAGTAATTTTTTTTTACAGCATATAATTGGCGGTCGTTTTTTTAAATGTTTATGACATGTCGGCGTCAAATTTGTAAGATAGCTACCGCAGATATGACTGTGTGTCTTGTGTGGGTGCTTGACATATGTCTTCTTTAGAAAAAAAAAAAAAAGGCACTTTCCTTTTCGCGGCAAATATGCAAATTAATTGCAAGTTAAATAGAGTGAGACACGAGCTAACCTTGGACCAGTTGTCTACTTTTTTATGTCCGTGTGCTCTTCTTGAAACGAAAAAAGAGCATGGGAAATTTGAGGATCGTGATGATAAACTAGCTTTTGATGAATTTTGAGTAAATTAGGATTCCACTTTAAAGGTTTATTTCTTGGGTGTTAAGGAAAACAGATTCGTTTTTTAGAAATGTAACGTTAAAGAAAATACTGCTTGCCACAGACAGTATCTATCTTCTATCTATCTATATTATAAAGGACAGACGTACATAGGCGTAACCAGCCTTTTGAACGGGGGGGGGGGTGCCCAGACTTTTTAACCTGAACATGTTGGATACAAACAATATCTTATACAGTAAAACCTGCTAAAACGAATCCCATAAAACCGATCGAATTTCCGTTTTAGACAGTTTTCCATCTTAGAAGGTATAATTGTGTGGTATTTCTTTTAAAAAGGGCTCAAACGCGATTTGTGTTTGCGTGAGGAGGGTTGAGAAGGGGTTCAAAACATTAAAACTAAATCTAATGGTAAAAAAAAAAGACATGTAAATGTCCTTGCAGCAGTGATATAAGACAGTGACTAAGTGTGGTCACAACTGTAAAACCTTTTGGCACCCTAACTTCTTATAAAGATTGAAAAAGGCCTTTAATCATGCTGGAAACTTCTATAGGCACAGAGGAACACTTCATGAGATCTAAAATTATCTCAGTCAAAGTCTGGTAGATGAAATTTTGCGGGAAGATAAATCTCAGATAATACATGTGGTACATCAGTACATGCGCACGAAATTTTTTCAGAATGTGACTCCATGACTTCTTAGGGATCACCGTAGGGATAAAAGAAATTTTGGAGGAAACTCTATATAAATAATTATTATAATATAAAAAATTATAATATTCATTGATAGCGTGATTTCCTGCCTATAATCCGCGGCTCAAACAATCATGTTTCGACCCAGAAATTTTATTTCATTATTTAAGTTAAATATTTATCGCGATTTAATAAGTTACGTTTTATGAAACAAGATTTCTGGGTCTGAACCTAATTGCTTGATCCGCAGATTATAGGCCGGAAATTACGGTAATTCAGATTTTTTACCCCAGAGTGTGTCGAATATATTAGGTAAAGCAGGTCATGATAATATACACTAAATTTTATCAAGACGATAAAAATTATACTATCATGATACGACTGTAATAATAAAGACAGGTGCTTGTATGTCTCTGTGTGTGTGTACGCGCGCGCGTGCGCTGAGCTCTGAAAAAACAATGCAGCCTGCACCCGTAAGATTTGACAGGACATGTATGCCTGAACTCATGCATATGGAAGACAATTTCTGGAATTTTTCAATTAATTTTTTATGCGAATTTTTTCGCATTTTGTGGCAATTTTTTCAAAGTAAAAAAGAATCCGATTTCAATATTTTACCCAGTAAACTTTGTCTTCTTTTCAATAAAGTGTTTTCGAGATTCTTACAGCGATTTTTCAATTTTTAACAATTTTTACGTTCTTCTATCTTGAATAGAAGAAAGTATTGTAATCGAAAATTTTTTCGACTTCCGGTTTTCGACGGATTTACATGTTTTAGGGGTCAGAGACCCCCCAAAACATGTTTATAGAAAATGTCTGTCTGTCCGTGAGTCCGTCTGTCTGTCGCCATTGTACCATCAAAAAGTATATGAAGTTATGCATAGAATTGAACCAAATTTTTATTTAAAATTTTTGGCTATGGCAAGCAGATCCTCCCTGAATTTGGAAAAAAATTCGCTAGTAGGGGGCGCTGTAATAGCGATTTTTGTGCGATTTTGAATATTGTACCATCCAAAAGTATATGAAGTTATGCATAGAATTGAACCAAATTTTTATTTTAAGTTTTTGAATATGACGAAAAAAATTACGATTTTCGATAAAGGATTGACAAAATTTTTTTTCAAATTTCGTCAAAATGTTGCGGAAAAAAGTAGAGAATTTTGTTAATTGGTACGGAAAGATACCGAGAATTTTTCCGAACGGTCGCGCAATACTATCCCGAAAAAAAAATTTTGAAAAAAAAAATTATGGCCATTTTTTTTCCCATTCTGACCAGAAAATCAGAGGTCGAAATTTTTACGTCTGCTCTTTCATCTTCACCTAACACTTCATTTATAATGGCTGTTTCATAATAATAGAAACCACCAGTCCATCAGAAGAAAATGAAGTAATAGAAATGTCGGGGGCGACACTAAATTCTGAAAAAGCAGAATTCCTGTTCTCTAGTCTTCCTTTTTTGTTTGTCCTTGATGCCACATTTTTTTTAATTCTTTACTAATTCTAATGATATTATAAATTTAAAGTGTAAAAATGCTTGCCTGACGTCAGGGTCAAAGCGGATCATAAAATGCCTTTCCATACGGGTGAATTACAATCCAGAGAGTAACATGGACTAATTTTTATTTACATTATTCAAATATTTTTCTTAATAATTACAAATTTCACTTTTTTCATTGAGAATTAACGGACATTGTTCCTATAAAATTTAACGTTTTTTCTTCATTGTTGCAAATAATTCAAAAGCTGTAATAATAATTTCTCTCTGTTTAGTTATAAGATTTCCACGTGGAAAATTAAACTAAAATAGTTTTTCTTTTTTTGAGAATTAAGAAAGTGAATATGGCGATAGTGGAAATAAAAAGGACATTTTCAGAATAAGTTTTTGGTTTGGTCAAGTTTATATTTCAGTAAAAAGTTTCAAAGGGATAGCTATTTTTACGCAGGTAGCGAAATTAGTGAGGAATTACATAACTTAAATTTTAAAATGTATTTTCTTTTCAAGATGGGAACTATTTATACTCTAAGTTAAACTTAGGTAATAATTTTCTCTTGTGTTTACATCACTCCTTGGGAGGGAAAATGGTAACAAAATTTAAGTAAAACATTTTTTTTAATTTTTTACTGTATCACAGTTATATTTTTGTGAAATATTATCAGTAAGGATTCAACACAATTTATTTTTGCATTCATAGCGTTCCAGAGTGCGAAATAGGGCATCTCAATTTTAGAGAAATTAATGTTTTATGTTTTGATTATCGATTTTTTACGTTCAGATTGGAAGTTTTTGTCCAAACTACAGCAACATGCATTACTGCAGTGGTGAAATATTTTGAATTATGCATTGGTAAACTGTATCATACATTGGGATGCAATACCGCGAACATCAAAGCCTGATTATGATACCTGTCATTAATTTTGAAATTCTTTCATCTGAATGCAGTAGTTATTAAAAAACTTGACATATTAATAACATAATTTGATGAACAAAAAAAATATTCCTACATTGTTTAAGCCCGAGAAGGGACAGATATTAAGATATTTCATTCAGTTAGTTCTATATTGAATATTAAATTTTTGTAACAAATAACTTAAGCCAATTGAAGATTAAAAAATAAAAATAAAATTCATACAATATGATACTTAAAACACCCTAAAAACTTAGATTCCGTTCAAATGAAATCGAAATAAATCTTAGACTTTTTCTTAAAGTTTTGCATTTTGCTTGCATCTTATCATTTTATGTACGATCGTCATAAACGCAATACATAATCTGCAATACAAATATTTTCAATTAAAAATGGCAGAAGTCTAAGTTTTATTTCGATTTCATTTGAACGGAATCTAATTTTTTAGGGTGTTTTAAGTATCATATTGTATTAGTTTTATTTTTATTTTTTAATCTTTGGAATTTTGTTGAACGAAAAGTTATTGACCCTTAAGTGGGAGGTGATATTTTATAACGTAACTGGTGAGGTGGGGTGTACGTAACCCCGAAATTTGATTTCCTGTACACTCCACAGGATTGGAACAATGGAATCTGCTGAATGGATTACCTAGTTGCATTGCAACTTTACATCCAGTGGAAAGGTGATTGTGTTGCAAGGGCATTAGGAAGCCTTAAAAAAATTATGTTTAGGCGTGGCTGGTAGCCACAAAATTAAAAGTTACTAAAAAAAGCAAAAGAATAGCAAAAAATAAATAAAAGTACCTTAGTACTAGTATAACATGATATAAAAAAAGAGAAAAACAAAGGAAAAAAGAAAAATTATAAAAGAAAATATAAAAAAAAGGAAAAATTCTATTAGTTCCAAAAAAGGCGAAAGAGCTACCGAGGTTCACAGGATTTAATTGAACCTGAACTACAAGTAAAAATCTTTCTTATAAAAAAAGTGGTGCTATATGAAAAAAAAGTTCGTGCAAGAGTTGCTGGTCCGGAAGTCATGTGGGAAATGGCATAGAATCGATAAGGGTTAAAACATTACCTCATTTATTATATGAAACTAAATTTTATCCAAGTGTTTATATATACTTTAATTCATGTGTTTGATAAAACTGTGCAAGAACTTCACACAAGTTAGAAGTGTCTAAGTTTTTTGTCTGTCCGGAAAAAAAGTACTTTTCAGGTAAAAAATCGCATTATCTCATAAAGTACTCGAGCCATTTTGATAATTTTTTTGTGGCAGAGCATAAATATAAGATCATATATGGCAGACAATTTTTTAAAACTTTAATTAGTTTTAGAAAAAAAAAATCCTGAAAAATGGAAAAATTCTGAAAAATTGACTAAAATTAAAAGTTTTAGTGCCAGAAAAAAACTGTCTGCCATAAATCTTGAGTATAAGCCATAATCTTGAGTCCAGTGACTATGGATTTTCAAATTTCTCTAAAATCGGTCTGGTAATTTCCTTCCGAGGAAACGGGTCTTGAAGCTGGCATATTTTCCATAGGATTGCACCCAGTCTTGTCTTCCCTTAAATGAGATACAAAGTACCCAAGGAATTTTATATCCTTCTTCTAATCAACGGACAACCATTGTTCTAGATATATTAAATTGCTTTCATCTACCTGAATTGTAAAAGAACTACAATTACTGTTCAGATAAGCACAACAAAAGTCTTGTAGTAATTTCCTCTTTCCAGAAACATCTGCCGTGAAATTATATTAAATTAGAAGCCCTTATTCTTCGCAGCGTCGACTATAGCTTGTTCTGTCACCATAAAAGTGTCTTTACACCCTTTTCTCATGCTTAAATTGATTTTCTGTCTGACTACGAGACGGTTTAAATTTGTCTAGAGATCTCTTATTTATCTCTGCACCTGCTTCTAAGTGAATTCTCCTCATACTTTAAAGCCGAGGTATCGTGAATAACAGACACAGAAAGGATATTTAAGGGAGCGAATGACAAAGGACTCGTCTGAGAATTTTAGGACAAAGTGGCAAACAATTTAATTATCTTACTGTATTCTTCGGAATTTTGTTCAACGAACAATAACGAAGTAACCGAAGCATTTCAGATTTCATTTAACTTTTAGAACAATTAATTCACTCATTAATACGAAAGGTTCAAATATGAACGAGTCGATATATACGACGATTATACGACTATTAGAAATAATAATGTTTAAAAGTGAATGGGAAATTTATGCACGTTGGAAAGTTTGTAGCATACCTGTCAATGTTTCAAATAAATTTCAATTGTTTAAATTGTTTATTTCTCATATTAATATTAGCTACTTGTTTTAAAAAAATATACCGGTTGATTCAAAATACATGTATTAACGATTATCTTGGAAAACGCTGATGATAGAAGCATTCTTCCAATTATTACAAAAGTCATAAATTGTACGTGAAATGTGACAGATGAGGTACGTTCGTACTATAACTACTTTTATAAATATTCAGATCTTGGTACAATAGCTGTTGCACTCTTATTCAAAAATACATTAATACAATGCTTCCAATTATTAAAAAAGTCATAAATTGTACGTCAAATATGGCAGGTGCGTTCGTACTATAGTCAGTTTGATAAATATTCAGATCTTGATGCAATAGCTGTTGCACTCTTATGGAAAACGCTGATGATAGAAGCATGCTTCCAATTATTACAAAAGTCATAAATTGTACGTGAAATGTGGCAGATGAGGTACGTTCGTTCTATAACTAGTTTTATAAATATTCAGATCTTGGTACAATAGCTGTTGCACTCTTATTCAAAAATACATTAATACAATGCTTCCAATTATTAAAAAAGTCATAAATTGTACGTCAAATATGGCAGGTGCGTTCGTACTATAATTAGTTTGATAAATATTCAGATCTTGATGCAATAGCTGTTGCACTCTTATGCAAAAATGCATAATTACAATGCTTCCAATTGCTACAAAAGTCATAAATTGTACATGAAATGTGGAGATGAGTGCGTTCGTACTATAACTAGTTTTATAAATATTCAGATCTTGGTACAATAGCTGTTGCACTCTTATGGAAAAATGCATGAATACAATGCTTCCAATTATTAAAAAAGTCATAAATTGTACGTCAAATATAGCAGGTGCGTTCGTACTATAGTTAGTTTGATAAATATTCAGATCTTGATGCAATAGCTCTTGCACTCTTATGCAAAAATGCATGAATACAATGCTTCCAATTGTTACAAAAGTCATAAATTGTACATGAAATGTGGCAGATGAGTGCGTTCGTACTATAACTAGTTTTATAAATATTTAGATCTTGGTACAATAGCTGTTGCACTCTTATTCAAAAATACATTAATACAATGCTTCCAATTATTAAAAAAGTCATAAACTGTACATCAAATATGGCATGTGCGTTCGTACTATAGTTAGTTTGATAAATATTCAGATCTTGATGCAATAGCTGTTGCACTCTTATGCAAAAATGCATGAATACAATGCTTCCAATTATTACAAAAGCCATAAATTGTACATGAAATGTGGCAGATGAGTGTGTTCGTACTATAACTAGTTTTATAAATATTCAGATCTTGGTGCAATAGCTGTTGCACTCTTATGCAAAAATGCATGGATGCAATGCTTCCAATTGCTACAAAAGTCATAAATTGTACATGAAATGTGGAGATGAGTGCGTTCGTACTATAACTAGTTTTATAAATATTCAGATCTTGGTACAATAGCTGTTGCACTCTTATGCAAAAATGCATGAATACAATGCTTCCAATTATTAAAAAAGTCATAAATTGTACGTCAAATATGGCAGGTGCGTTCGTACTATAGTTAGTTTGATAAATATTCAGATCTTGATGCAATAGCTCTTGCACTCTTATGCAAAAATGCATGAATACAATGCTTCGAATTGTTACAAAAATCATAAATTGTACATGAAATGTGGCAGATGAGTGCGTTCGTACTATAACTAGTTTTATAAATATTTAGATCTTGGTACAATAGCTGTTGCACTCTTATTCAAAAATACATTAATACAATGCTTCCAATTATTAAAAAAGTCATAAATTGTACATCAAATATGGCATGTGCGTTCGTACTATAGTTAGTTTGATAAATATTCAGATCTTGATGCAATAGCTGTTGCACTCTTATGCAAAAATGCATGAATACAATGCTTCCAATTATTACAAAAGTCATAAATTGTACATGAAATGTGGCAGATGAGTGTGTTCGTACTATAACTAGTTTTATAAATATTCAGATCTTGGTGCAATAGCTGTTGCACTCTTATGCAAAAATGCATGGATACAATGCTTCCAATTATTAAAAAAGTCATAAATTGTACGTCAAATATGGCAGGTGCGTTTGTACTATAGCTAGTTTTATAAATATTCAGATCTTGATGCAATAGCTGTTGCACTCTTCTGCAAAAATGCATGAATACAATGCTTCCAATTATTACAAAAGCCATAAATTGTACGATACAAGACAATATTTCAAATAAATTTTAATAATTTAAATTGTTTATTTCACATATTAACGTTAGTTACGTGGTTTAGAAAAATATACCGAGTGATTCAAAATACATGTAATAGCGATTATCTCGGAAGTATGAAAATGTTTTGGAAGATTTTGGATGTGTTCGCGAGGTAGTTTGTAGTTTAAAACATACTGCGCAATAAATATACCGAGGTAAAACGCTATCCATTGGCGTTACTACATTCTAGATACTAACAGCTGGACATACATTCTACATACTTACTGCTGAAACTACATTCGAAGAGGTTTTTTTTTTTTTTTTTTTTTTTTTTTTTTTTTTTTTTTTTATATTTATTCACGGAAAGCATTATTGCCATCGTTGCAAACCAAAAAGGATAAAAAGAAATTTGTATGTCCTAAGTGCTGCTAAATTTTTCATGTCAGAAGGATAAAATACCAAATGATTATTACTGCATCCTGATATTGCAATTAATGGTAAGTAAGATAAATTTGCCAATTTCTAGGGCTGTAGAGTTTGTATTTTTAGGATTGGACAATTTACATGTCATTATTTCCATCTTATTACCCGACTGAAAAGTAGGGTTATGTGTTTCACGCGTATCTGTGTATGTGCATTTCTTTATTCCCTCGACTCGAAACATCTCAACGCCTGGATGGATTTTAATGAATGACGTCTCTATACATTCGTCTTAACGGCCCGATGGTTATAGGCTAGGTTTTGTTTTTATAAATTCAGAATGGCAGCCTTAAAATACGAAATGGCGGTAGAGGCGAAAAAAAATTTTACGCACCCTATTGAGTGGCATATCATTGGATAGGTCTTTCAAAATGAAGACGATGTTTCATTGAATATTTTACAGTCAGAATCTCCGTTAAAATACTATACAACCTGGAAGTTGTGTATGTATTGTGGATATCTAGCTTTACTGCAACTCTAACCACATAGACATCTATAGACCTCATCAAAACAGTGTTTATAGATAGGAACTAACAATTAAACACAACTTAAAAGTCATCAATACAAGTAAATAAAAAAAATAGGTAAGTAATACAACCTATTAATAAACAAGTAATATAAAAAAAAAATATTTTAAGTCAATTCCGACTTAGGTCAATAAGATAATTTTTTTTCTCTCATTCTTCTTTCATTTTGAGTGGCGCTTAAAATGCCTTGATCAAGAAGAGGGCTCTCTCGGTCTTAAAATTCCTTGATCAAGAAAAATGCCCTCTCGATTATTGAAAATTAATTAACTTAATTTAATTAATGAATTAATATTTGAAAAAAACTGGATTAACATCAAGTGTCATCCACTACAAGTTGAAATAAATTATTTGAGCTTGATTGGATGAATTGTATAATAAGTATTTTATTAACGATTGAAAATTTGAACAAGGTATATATAGCGAGAGTGTGAGCTAATAGTAGGAATTGAAAAAAAAATAGTTTCACATTGATGAGAAATAATTAATTAGTTCGCGCAGTCGGGTTTTTTGATTTTTTAAATTTAATTGTTTATTTTATAGTTTTGTTTGTAAGGCGTTATTACCCATATCAGTGGGTAATAACGCCAATTAGCATTGGTCAAGAAATCACGCTATTACATTTTATGAATACATATCTTCTAAAATTTCTTCCTTGTATACATAGACAATAAGTTACTGTACCATATCCTATATTTGTTTGGGGGAAATTTTTTTTAAAACTAAGCCGTGAAAATTGGTAGAACCTTAACGTGGCGTTATTACCTCAATACACCTTATTTTAAAAGTTACTTTAAAATTTTAATCCAAAGGAAATGAATTCGTACTTTTTAATTTTATTGCATGATTTCGAAACGCAAATAATGATGTTTTGCATGTTAAGAATACTTTATTTTTACAATTTATCTATTTCTCAAATGCAACAACGTAAGAATCGTTGTGGATTACCTCTTTGCAACTTAACATCCAGTAGAACAGTAAGCAACTTGCAGAGCCAATAGGTAGCCACAGAGCAATAAATGTATAATTGTAGCAAAAACTACATGCAAATGAGAAACAAATTAAAGAAAGGTTTAAACAAGAAAGAAAAGAATCATGTGTCAGGCATAGATTATGAAACTCTTTCGAAAACATTCAGAATAATTTAGCAAGACAGCGCCGTTTAATAAGTTGAAATATGATGTCTAATTGAACCACATGGAAACGCATAACACATTTGAAATTCCAATTTCAGCAATTTCCATCTACAATCGGAAAGTTATCCGAATTCTATCTGCAGCCCTGTATATGATAAATAGATTTATATCTATTAACTACATGCATGCAAAAATTTAGTTAAGTTGGAAAATACGTGCCTCAGTTGAAAATTTCCTCTCAGCAATTTCCGCTAATAAGGAGAATTGTACGTGAATTGTTTTGTGCAGCCCTGTATACTAGATTTAGAATTTATATATGTCGTAGGCTAATTGAGAAATCCGGCTCTTTGCAAACAGCCTAGGCTCTTTGCAAAGAGCCGAGCTAATTGGAGAATCCATCTCCCTTTTTCCAATTAGCCTGATATTTTTCAGGCTTATTGCAAAGAGCCTAGAAAGCGTTAGGCTAATTGAAAAATGACCAATTATTATCCGATCAGGGTGATATTTTTAGCTCACAGGCTATCAAAGCCTAAGAGCTTATGTGCCCGCCGATTCTGTATGTACGTGTGTACGTACGAACATACGTATGTACGTAACACGATAACTCTTGATAGAAATATCCGATTTGCTTCAAAAAAAAATTTTCTAGGTTCATTCTGATAAGGTGCTTAGTTTTTGGGGTTCATTGGTTAAGGATAAAGCGGGAAAAGGGCGGCTAGTACCCCCGCCCCTCTTAATTTATATAAATGGGTTTTTCATGCAGAAATATTCGATTTGTTCCAAATTTGGTATACCGGTTTATGAAGTTAAAGAGCTGCCTTGATTAGATTTGGAGGTTCATTAGTTACATATAAAGGAAGGAAAGGGGGGGCCAATCCCCCCCGTAATTTAGATAAATGGGTTTTTCATGCAGAAAAATGCAATTTGCTATAAATTTGGTATACCAGTTAATTATGTTAAGCAGCTTCCATGATTACATTTGGAAGATCATTATTATGTATAAAGGGGGGAAAGGGGGCAATTGCCTCTCCCTTTAATTTAGATAAATGCGTTTTTCATGTAGAATTATTCGATTAGCTCAAATTTGGTATACTGGTTTATTATGTTAAGGAGATGGCTTGATTAGATTTGGAGGTTCATTAGTTAAATATAAAGGAAGGCTAGCCCCCCCCCCCTTAATTTAGGTAAATGGGTTTTTAATGCAAAATTATTCGATTTGCTCCAAATTTGGTATACCGGTTTATTATGTTAAGGAGCTTCCCTGATTAGATTTGAAAGTTCATTAGTTAAGTATAAAGGGAGGAAAGGGGGGCTAGACACCCCCCTTAATTTAGATAAATGGGTTTTTCATGCAGATTTATTCGATTTGCTCCAAATTTCGTATACCGGTTTATTATGTTAAGGAGCTTCCCTGATTAGATTTGGAGGTTCATTTGTTAAGTATAAAGGGAGGAAAGGGGGGCTAGACACCCCCCCCCCCTTAATTTAGATAAATGGGTTTTTCATGCAGAGTTATTCGATCTGCTCCAAATTTCGTATACCGGTTTATTATGTTAAGGAGCTTCCCTGATCAGATTTGGAGGTTCATTAGTTAAGTATAAAGGGAGGAAAGGGGGGGGGGGGCTAGACCACCCCCATAATTTAGATAAATGGATTTTTCATGCAGAGTTATTCGATTTGCTCCAAATCTCGTATACCGGTTTATTATGTTAAAGAGCTTCCCTGATTAGATTTGGAGGTTCATTAGTTAAGTATGAAGGGAGGAAAGGGGGGCTAGACCACCCCCATAATTTAGATAAATGGATTTTTCATGCAGAGTTATTCGATTTGCTCCAAATTTCGTATACCGGTTTATTATGTTAAGGAACTGCCTTCATTAGATTTGGAGATTTATTGGTTAAGTATAAAGGAGGGACAGGGCTAATGTCCCCTTAATTTAGATAAATGGGTTTTTCATACAGAATTATTCGATTTGCTTCAAATTTGATATACCAGTTTATTACGATATGGCTTCCTTCGTTTGATTTGGAGTTTCATTGGTTAAGTATAAAAGGGGGGCAATTGCCCCTCACCTTAATTTAGATAAATGGGTTTTCATGCAGAATTATCTGATTTAGTTTAATTTTTTTTCAACCGGATCCGAACTTGAACTTTCCATTTGAAGTCAACCCGAAAACCGACCACAAACAGGTTTCGGATTGAGTTCAATTAGAACTTTCAGTTTCGGATCGGGTTGCCGGTGGACGGAGATTATTTTGTCTGGCTTGCATCGGGTTATAGTTCTTTGGAATATTTTTGTCGGTTAAGATTTGGTTCGGGACGGGTTTCAGGTTGACTTCGAATGGAATTTTTACGTTCTGGTAGCGTTGCGTGTCCACAGAAACTAATTTGTCTTGTTCGGATCCGGTTATGGATTTTTGGAATATTTTTGTCGTTTATCACATTTGGTTCGGGATTTCGGGTTTTTTCAAATGGAACTCTCATGTTCGGGTCGGTTTGCATGTAGACTGAAATTATTTTTTCTTGCTCGGATCGGGGTACGGTCTGTTGTAATTTATTTTTCGGGTTTGGGTAGGCTTATGCGTTAATAAACCTAATAAAAAGAAAATTGCCCAGTTAAACTGATGGCATTGAGCTCACAGGCTATTCACACTAATTGTATATTATACTCTTATTTCAAAGAATAATGCCCCTCGAAAAATAAATGAAGGCATTAGACCCCGTTGCCCCCCTTTCTACTTAACCAAAGAACCTCCAAATCTAATCAGGGAAGCTACTTAGCATAATAAACTGGTCTACCAAATTTGAAGCAAATCAGATAATTCTGCATGAAAAAACCATTTCACTAAATTAAGGGGGAGGTATTAGCTCCCCCATTTCTCCCTTTATGCTGAACCAATGAACTTTCAAATCTAATCAGAAAAGCTCCTTATTAGAATGAATCTAGAAAAAAAATTGAACTAAATTAGATAATTCTGCATGAAAACACATTTATCTAAATTAAGGGGAAGGCAATTGCCCCCCTTTCCCCCTTTTATACTTAACCAATGAACCTCCAAATCAAATGAAGGAAGCCATATCGTAATAAACTGGTATATCAAATTTGAAGCAAATCGAATAATTCTGTATGAAAAACCCATTTATCTAAATTAAGGGGACACTAGCCCCTGTCTCTCCTTTATACTTAACCAATAAATCTCCAAATCTAATCAAGGCCTTAACATAATAAACCGGTATACGAAATTTGGAGCAAATCGAATAATTTTGCATTAAAAACCCATTTACCTAAATTTAGGGGGGGGGGATCCCCCACCCTAAATTTAGGGGGGGTGGGATCCCCCCCTTTCCTCTCTTTATACTTAACTAATGAACCTCCAAATCTAATCAAGCCATTTCCTTAACATAATAAACCAGTATACCAAATTTGAGGTAATCGAATAATTCTACATGAAAAACGCATTTATCTAAATTAAAGGGAGAGGCAATTGCCCCCCTTTCTCCCCTTTATACATAATAATGATCTTCCAAATGTAATCAGGGAAGCTGCTTAACATAATTAACCGGTATACCAAATTTATAGCAAATCCATATTTCTGCATGAAAAACCCATTTATCTAAATTACGGGGGGATAGCCCCCCTTTCCTCCTTTTATATGTAACTAATGAACTTCCAAATCTAATCAAGGCAGCTCCTTAACTTTATAAACCGGTATACCAAATTTGGAGCAAATCGAATAATTCATCATGAAAAACCGATTTATCTAAATTAAGGGGGAAGCCCCCCTTTCCCCCCTTTGTACTTAATTAATGAGCTTTGAAATCTAATCAGGGAAGCTCCTTAACACAATAAATCGGTATACCAAATTTGGAGCAAATCGAATATTTCTGCATGAAAAACCCATTTATATAAATTAAGGGGGGGGGGGACTAGCCCCCTTTTCCCCCTTTATCCTTAATCAATGAACACCAAAAAATAATCAGGGAAGCACCTTATCAGAATGAACCTAGAAAAAAAATTTGAAGCAAATCGGATATTTCTATCAAGAGTTATCGCGTTACGTACGTACACACGTACATACAGAATCGGCGGGCACATAAGCTCTCAGGCTTTGATAGCCTGTGAGCTAAAAATATCACCCTGATCGGATAATAAGTGGTCATTTTTCAATTAGCCTAACGCTTTCTAGGCTCTTTGCAATAAGCCTGAAAAATATCAGGCTAATTGGAAAAAGGGAGATGGATTCTCCAATTAGCCCGGCTCTTTGCAAAGAGCCTAGGCTGTTTGCAAAGAGCCGGATTTCTCAGTGAGCCTACGACATATAAAACAAATAAGATGAAAAAAAATGGTTAAATTTAAAAGCGCATATCGAAATTCAAAACGCTATTCCAGCAAATATTGCTCAAGGACCGTATTGCAACAATCCAGTGATTTATATCAATTTCAATACATTCGAAAAGCGATGACATTAAAATATTCTGCAAACGATTTTTTCCCATAGACCATAATGCAACAGAATTATTTGAGCGCCCCAGTAAACGAACTATCAATTCTGCGCACATACAATACCAAACATGACAAGGTAAGCATCATTAACATATATCAATTTCATGAAAATCCGAGTGTATTTACGCGAGTTAGAGCGTGACCAGGCGGACAGACAAACCGAATGCATAAACAGTTTTCCACTTTGTTAGAAAGTGTTAAAAAGGTAGAAAAAAAGTAGATTTAACAAGCCATACAAAGAAAAATGTATAACTGTAGTAAAAATTTTATAAAGATGATGATGATGTTTTTATAAGTTCATTATTAGAGGTATATAAAACGATTTTCTCTCTAAATGTCATCGGTGAAATGCCAGACATTTTTAGCTTTAAATACAAGTTTTATTATCTGGATCATTCCTTTCTTTCATATCAATGTTTTTATTTTAAGTAAGTCGTGGGATATATGTGATTATATTAGAAAATTGCTACGTATAAGAAATAAAAAGATAGTGAAGTAAGTCTATCATAATAATACTGAATGAAATGAATTTATTTTGTTCAGGTATCATTGTTTTGATGCCATTAACAAATCGAAGTTCAGTGATTAATGATTTTTTTAATATTTGAGCTTCTAGGATCATTTATTATCCGTTATTTAATAGGATTTGTCTAAAGCTCCATTAATTTAAAAAAATAATAATAAAGCGCAAATATATTGAAGTAGGGTAGTGAAGTCACTGACAATTTTTCGCTAAATATTTCAGAAAAACATTGTTGGAATAAAAATACATTTGAATAGCATCTCGTTGTATAATTTCAGCAAATGATTTGAAATAATAATTTATCGGCCCTTTATCAATATTTTAAAATACACGTTGACAGTCTGTGGAGAATATAAACTTGTCTTTTTAATAAAATTTTCGTTAAAATGTAGTAAACTTTGGTTCATACCGAAAAAGAAACCTGTATCATAACAGAATTATCAATTAATAAATTCTTTAAAAAATGTTTTTTCAATGAAGAAAGAAGCTTAAGAAAGGTCTTTTTAATTACTTGTATTTGAATTGTCAAAGCAATTGTTAATAAATAAATAAATAAATAAAAATAAAAATAGAAAGTACAATTTATATACTATCGATTCATCTATAGTTTATTATTTAAAAATGAAATAAATCAAATTACAAAAAGCATTAAATCCATTATTTTTACAATAAAATAATAAAAAATGTTTATTATTATTAATTTTTGAAAAGTAAACTGGAATTTTTTAAACTAAAAATCGAGACGGGGTTATAAAATCGTTGTAAATACTCTCCAGTCAGTCTTGTTATTTGCATCTGCAGCATTAATAAAAAAAAATCCTTCCGGCCAGTGCCGGGATGAAGAAGTAGCTTTCATATTCCTTATTTTAAAAAAGCCAACTTATATTATTCAAACACACGAAGCTCAATTAAGTGGAAACCGAATGTAGGAGATTCAATACTAATTTTTATCAATACTAAATCATTATGAATGAGAATTTCGCAAAATTAGTCAGCTTTATCCAAGCTGCTTTTATTTAAAGTAACTTATATTTCGCTGCCAAATTCGGCGATTTCTTAAAGTGCCTGCCATTTTAAGACAACATGGTGGATGAGGCTAACCAGTGAACTTGGTCGAGACCTTAGTAATTGCTGTGCACATGCTCACTCACATCGGAATCGGTTGATACATACGAGTGCTGTCGCAGGCAAAAAATCAGATTTTTCAAAATGTCACCCACGTTAGAAATTGAAACTGCTATATCTGAGCCATTTTTTAAGATAAAGACAAATAAAAAATGCTCCTGAATCCTTATATCAAGGTCAAATACTTAAGAAAGAAACCTTTTTCAATTTCTAATTTTTTTGCACCTCACTTTAAATATATATATATTTTTAATTTAATGGCCTCCATTTTGAAACAAGATGGCTGATGAAACTGGCCAGCGAACTTGGTCGAGATATTGATGTATACTATCCACATGCCTTCTTTCATCGAAATAGGCGAATACGTGTGGTATCGCGAGACAAATACAAGATCGTTTCAAAGTGTTAGCCATGATAGAAATTCAAAGTGCTATAATTCAACCACTTTTTAAAATATAAACAAAAGAACAAATTTTCAGAAACAAAAACTGCTCCAGAATCTTTGTATCAAGGCCAAACACATAAAAAAAAATCTTTTTCATTTTCCAATTTTTTAATACTTCATTTTAAATTTTAAATTACATTTTTTAAAAAAAATGGCAACCCTTTTGAAACAAGATGGCGAATGAAGCTGGCCAACAAACTCGGTCGAAACATTAGTATGTACTATGTACAGACCAAGTTACATTCAAATCGGCTCATAAATACGCCTGTTATCGCGTGACAAAAATCAGGGCGTTTCAAAATGTCAGCCACGCTAGAAATTCAAAATGCTATAACTCAGCCATTTTTTAAGATATAGACGAAACAAAAACTGCTACCGAATCTTTTTATCGAGGTCAAACACATAAGAAAAAAATATTTTTTCAATTTTCAATTTTTTGGTACCACATTTCAAATTTAAATTTTTCTTAAAATTTTAAATGGCCGCCATTTTGAAACAAAATGGCGGATGAAGCTGGCCAACGAACTCGGTCGAGACATTGGTCTGTACTATGTATAAACGAAGTTACATCCAAATCGGTTCATAAATACGCCTTTTATCGCGTGACAAAATTCAGGATGTTTCAAAATGTCAGCTTCGCTAGAAATTCAAAATGCTATAACTCAGCCATTTTTTAAGATATAGAAAACAAAAACTGCTACGGAGTCTTTGTATAAAGGTCAAATACATAAGAAAAAAATATTTTTCCATTTTCAATTTTTTGGTACCACATTTTAAATTTTAAAATTTTTTAAAATTTTTAAATGGCCGCCATTTTGAAACAAAATGGCGGATGAAGCTGGCCAACGAACTCGGTCGAGGCATTGGTATGTACTATGTACACACCGAATTACATCCAAATCGGTTCATAAATACGAGAGTTACAGTGTGACATATGCCAGATATATATATATATATATATATATATATATATTGATATATATATATATATATATATATATATGCAATTTTGAACGGAGGGTGGTTTCGGGGTCTGGGGGTCATGATCGATGAAAATATATGAAAATTTTTTGAAATCGCTTTCCTCCGAACGGCTGCAATAGGTAGCTTTTTGTAAAGAAAGCTACCTAAAATAAATAAATAAAGCGCAAATATATTGAAGTAGGGTAGTGAAGTCACTGACAATTTTTCGCTAAATATTTCAGAAAAACATTGTTGGAATAAAAATACATTTGAATAGCGTCTCGTTGTATAATTTCAGCAAATGATTTGAAATAATAATTTATCTGCACTTTATCAATATTTTAAAATACACGTTGACAGTCTGTGGAGAATATAAACTTGTCTTTTTAATAAAATTTTCGTTAAAATGTAGTAAACTTTGGTTCATACCGAAAAAGAAACATATATCATAACAGAATTATGTTTTTTCAATGAAGAAAGAAGCTTAAGAAAGGTCTTTTTAATTACTTGTATTTGAATTGTCAAAGCAATTGTTAATAAATAAATAAATAAATAAAAATAAAAATAGAAAGTACAATTTATACTATCAATTCATCTATAGTCTGTTGTTTAAAAACGAAATAAATGAAATTACAAAAAGCATTAAATCCATTATTTTTACAATAAAATAATAAAAAATGTTTATTATTATTAATTTTTGAAAAGTAAACTGGAATTTTTTAAACTAAAAATCGAGACGGGGTTATAAAATCGTTGTAAATACTCTCCAGTCAGTCTTGTTATTTGCATCTGCTTCACAAATGAACGAAGAGCGTGTTCGATTTCTCTGTTTGTTATTAATTTGTTTAAAATTATTTTAAATTCTGATGTGAAATATTTTTCAACTAAAAGACATGCCAGGCTTTTAAACAGCTCTTAAAACCCTTATCAATCATATTATATGCATCAATTTTACTAATGGATGGAGTTCCTTTTTAGATTTTAAATTTATTACTGATTTATGTTAAAAATGTTTCTAATTCTCAAGTGTAATAAATACTCTTCAACTAAATAACATGACGGGCCAACAAACAGTTCTTAATTAATCTTCACACAGTGATATTATTTCAAAATATTTGAAAATTGGACGGAATTTCTTTTTAGTTTTTAAAAGTATTATTAATTTGTTTAAAAGCAATTTCAGTTTCTGATTTGCAATATTTTTCAAATAAAACGAGTTTAAATACCGTTATTAATGTGTCTATAGTAAGTTATATTATTTGCATCTGATTTATAAGTGCATTTCGTATAATTGCATAAAAAAAACATTAAATGTACACATTTGCATTTTTTATCATTAAATTAAAAAAATGTAAATTTGTATTTTAGTACTGACATGAAATATAAAAGGAAAAAAAAAGTATACACCAAAAGAGATTAAAAAAATCTTTTTATTATAAAGTATGTCTGTTACATTACTTATACAGCCTTAAATATTAAGTTCACACAGCCGGAAAATTTTATGAAATTGGGTGGTTGTATTATCTAAAAATGAGTATAGAAGAGTCGTTTCATACTAAACGAAAGATAACTGGCCATAGTAAAAAACACATTATATAAACAGATTACAAATTCATCGTAATTAGCTACATTTTGACCACTTTTTTTCGCGGGAAATCAGTTAATGATTAGTAAAGTTAGTTGTTCTAAATTTCTTTTGTTTGAAAAAAAAATTATATATATATATATATATATATTCATTATTTTTATTTTTACTTTTTCGCATCGACAATGAACTTGTTCTCAAATTTTGTGCAATATTGGTTCGTTGAATACTTGATTTCGATCAAAAACATAAAAAAAAATGTGTCAACTCGTTGCTCCACTTCCAATAAAGAAATGTCCCTGAGACCACGACAATATTGCATCATGATGAATGATGAACTTGCGTACAAAATGTGAGTCATATTGCTTCGTTGAATATTTGATTTCAATTAAAAACATAAAAGAATTTGTCGCCACAGGAGCCCACTCCCAATAAAGGTACGCCCCTGAGAACACATGGATATTGCACCATGATGAACAATGAACTTGTGTACAAAATGTGAGCAGAATCATTAGATAAGTCATTTCAATCAAATAATAAAAGAATAATTTTACTCCTAGACCTTGCCTTGATAAGGTACATCAAATTTCCTCCCTGAACAATGCTCTGGTAAGGTACGGCCATTTCAACCATTTAGAGCCATTTATCATTTGCTGGTAATGGTACGGTACGACCAGTTTCGGACCTGGACAATGCACGAGTTTCACATTGTCATCGACAATAAACCTGTGAGAAACAATTGAGGAAAATCTTTTTGACGGACGTGGGTCAAAAATAGATTGCAAGATTTGACCCAGACATTCAGGCACGACAGGCAGACAGACCACAGACGAAGTTAAAAGCGTGTAAAAATTGAGCAGACTTTTAGTATGCACTAATTATTGATTATTACACAAAATGAGATACATTTTGTGTTTTCGCGGATTTTACAGAAAAGATTCTTACATCTCTCCAATAGCATTAGATATTGATCTGTATTTTACCCATTCATCGAAATATTATGCTAATCTGACACTGAATTTACTCTAATGGGTATCCCAAGCAGATATGCATTGAGCAGTTATTTAGTAAAAAAATCTTGTTGTATACTATCCATGGTGTTGTATTTAAAAGTTAATTTTGAAAGCTCGATTTATTAAAAGCTGTACACTCTTTTCACATTAGTAGGGATTATATCTTGAGCTGTTAATGGAATTTGTATTACATTACGATTGTCAACTACGTGGCATATTTATAGAAATATTTATTATATTCCAGCAGTGGGAAATTTAATTTTACGTCTTTTATCCGCGAATGCAAATATTTTCTTCAGTTTAAATGCTATATATGAGCATATACAAGGGTAAAAATATTTTAAAGAACAGATAATTTGTAATTTTTTTTTAAATTTATAGTAAAACCTGCTAAGGTGGATATGCCAATCCCAAAATTCTGTTTTAGGGAAATTCCCGTCTTAGCAGGTACACTACCTTGCTCTATTCTTTTTGCTGGGATCTTGCAATTTTTCAATTAAGGCAGGATTCCGCTATAAACAGGTTTCGATTTAATTTTGGAACTGCTAGGTCAAACAGAAGTAGACGTAATGTTGATGTAAAGTCCATCATACAAACTTAAAATCAGAATTTAAAAAGTGAGTATAGTTGTAATAATTATATAATGTTGATAATATTACATTATAAATAAAAAAATATTACAGCTCTTCGATATCATTAGCCTTTGATCTAGGTTTCTGCATTACATCGGAATATTACATTAATGTTATACAACATTTTATGTGTTCTGAACAATAGTGTGACTTCCATTTAATTTTTCGAAAAAGCTTGATGCATGAATACACTTTTTTATTTAACTTCGTTTTTGTAAATAAAGATAATCTTATAATCGATTTTTCACTCACTTCCTGCTATGCTAGAATTATGAAAAATATGAACGGTTGTATGTTTCCTATGACAATACAAGATTTTAATGTTTTTAAAATGTAATTATAAATTAATAAATTAATTTTAAATAATTTTCCCTTTAGCTGACTAAGGCTGATAAATCGCCAAATAATCTTTATGGTTCCAACTTTTTCACTTATGTAACAAAACTGAAGATGAACTAATTGAAAACAGACACAATTTGCTTTTTACACTCACCAAAAAACAAACTATAAGATTTAATATCAATGAAGAAAATTTTATATTTTATACAGTAAAATTTTAAATACAAAGTAAGTTTTTTAAATTGAAAAAATTGAATGTAAGTGTAAGATTGTCTGTTTTTTTTATTCCCTAACCTATTATGCAGTTTAAAAAAATTCCTTCCGGCCCGGCCTACAGGCGGAGGTAGATTTCGAAGTTAAGTATACTAATTTCACACACAAAAAACAAATCATGATTAGAGATAAACCCACTTTAACAATTTTATCTGGCCGCTTTTGACGAGTTTTTATTTCATTTTTATATAATAACTGGTTTTATCAGAATCATGTTAGGGCGGTATTCAAAAAAATACTTTTCCATGCTCAACAACTCGAAATTTTCTGGCGTAACTCCAGATTCATTTTTAATAGGAAAAACATGAAACTTGTTGACGTGATTTTTGAAGAGATTTATAAGAGACCTGTGTTTTTAATTTTCGTTCAATTAATTAAAACTTGATATATAAACAATTATTTTCTCCGTAAGACAATATTTTGCGTTTCTAACACAATCGCTTTGAGAAATTCCGTTCAAAATGCCCACTTTGACATCGTTTTTTGAAATATATTCTGCCTCTGTCAAAAAATCGATCATTACGGTACATTATATAGTTTCTGAATAAGCGAATCTACCAATTGGATGCGTTTGAGAGCAAAAATGAATTTAAAAATGAGTCGGAAAATAAGCAGTTTGGATTTGAATACTCCCTTAATACGATGATTTTTCCAACACAATCCGCTTCGGGAAATTCGGTTCAAAAGGCCCACTTTGACAGCATGTTTTAAAATATATTCTGCCTCTACCAAAAAATTGACCATTACGGTACATTATATAGTTTCTGAGTAAGAAAAGGTACCAATTGGAAGCCTTTGAGAGTAAAAATGAATTGTAAAATGAGTCAGAAAATAAGCAGTTTGGATTTGAAAACACCCTTACTAAGATGATTTTTTTCTTCAAGCGCTATGTATTTTTAATTTGTTTTTGCTGTAAGAATTGGTCCTATCCAAAACTTGTCGATATAGATGTTGTAGACAATATTAAGAAGATATATGATAAATTCATGGGGATTTTATATCTTTTGAATTGACGGAGTTATGGATTTTTTTCTTCTTCAAACGCCTTTTTTGTTTTCGTTTTTAATTTTTTTGCGGTACGAATTGGTCCTATCAAAAACTTGTGAATATAAAAGTTGTAGATAATGTTAAGGAGATTCATGATAAAACTAATTGGATTTGATATCTTAAGAATTGACGAATTTATGAATTTTTTTCTCCCAAAAACCCTATTTTTTGCGCCCCTTGAGCCCATTTTTAACTTTATCAAAAATCTGTGATACATACATTTTTAGCCCTATATTTAGAAGTAATAAAATCTTTAAACTGATTCGATATGTACAAAAATTAAGAAGTTATGGGGGGTTTTCGGTTTTCACAAAACCCCTCCCTATTTCCATCCCCTTGGTCCGATTTTGCCCATTAACGAACCTGACCGAGATTTTATGCCCCCTGATTTTATGTATCAATTTGGAAGAGATTGGTGCAGAATTGTGGAAGTTATCGTGTCCAGAAGAAAGTGATATATATAGTGATATATATACACACACACATATATATATATATATAAAGTTTTTTACTAAGAGTGGTTTTGGGCTCTAGGGGTCATGATCGGTGTAGATCTGCAAAAATTTTTCAGAAATTCCAACATAGGAACGACGCCTATAGGTAGTATTTCATACGAAATCTACCTAAAACAGAACTAAACCAAAACCAGAAAATATTCTGTGAATGATACTGTAAATAACTAAACAATACCTCCAAAATAAATAACTCCAAATTAGACAGTTTATCTTAACATTGCTTTTCTCAGTTAATATTGTCATACATAATTATTGGTTATACATTTATAAATTCACCTCCATAAAGCTTGGAAAACTTTTCTTTGGCCTAAAAACTGCATTGTTAGAGGCAAAAGTTTTTTTATCAACAGAATGATACAGTCAAAAAATTAAAAAAATTCATTTACATTTGTTTTGACAGAAAATGTAAAAAATATCATATATAATGTTTTGAAAATAAATATAAAATATATGGAAAAGATCAAACATCATGATATTTGAACATAAATATCGGATATATATAAGTATATATATCCAATTATATATATCACCGAACCCCGATTAAGATTAAGTTTCATTGTTAAATTTTTCATAATAGGGCCACACGCCAAATTAACGTATAGTAATGGAAATGTTCTGCAATTACATGGATTGCTGCCATGAAATTAGGCGTCGTTTTTAAGATAAACATTAAATGCTTAGAAAAGAGTGCTTGTTAGGAAAAACTATTTTTACACTTATATTATCATTTATAGTTTATGCACTCTTTCATATTAGTCGAAATCATATCTTAAGCTGATAATGCTGTTTATAGAGTAAAACATCCATAACGAACACTACCGAATAGCGGACACCCCTATTTAGTAAACACCATTTTCGATCTATAGTATATACATATATGTATATTTCTATCTCTGGAAGCCGGGCGTCTCCGAATAGGGGACGAATTTCTTGATCTCGAGATGTCCGCTATTGAATTGTATTGCATTGTTTTATGGTATTACATTAGCATTAGCACTGTCAACTGCGTGGCTTATTTATGAAAATGGTTATTATATTCTGCATGTCTAAACCCTTATTTTACGTCTTTTCCATTACCGAAAAATTTTCCTTCTGTTTAAATCATGTGGCAAATTAAACCGTAAACATACACTCATGTTTGTGAAAATTTCAACAGCAGGAAGGAATGACGCGATTGAGCTAATTCAGAGAATGCAAAGTATAGTCCAATGATTCCAATTTCAGAGTCACCATGTATGAGTGGGCGGAGCAGCGCCCTCTGGACTGATGCTGAAACTGTATAAATAGAGGGCTATAGCGGGACATTGAAGTTTGTTTATGGTTATCTGCTAGTGCTAAACGTTAGAAAGAGGGCGACATTACAACAACTGCGGAGTTAGAAAGGAGGGGTAGAATCATCGGCCTTCGTGAAGAAAGATTTTCCTATCGTGCAATTGCAGCTTGTGTGCTACGTAACAGCAGCAGAGCGATCCGAGTTTGGAAGCAGTGGACCGACGAGAATCGGACAACTCGGAAGTATGGGAGTGGACTCCGAAAGGTGACGTCAAAACGCGATGATAGACACATGGTTCGCATGGCACTGACGAACCGTACAGCTTCATCTAGGCGACAGCACATTGGTCAACTGCTACAGATGTATCGCTGTCTGCTTCGTCGATTCGTCGACGTCTGTTGCACCGTGGACTGCATTCAAGAACTCCCTTATAAAAGATCCCCATCACGCAAAACTATCAACGCCTGCGGCTGCAATGTGCTCATGAACATATAGAGACTGGCATTCATATTGGCAACAAGTCGTTTATTCTGACGAATCCCGCATTAGTTTGTGGTATCATGGTGGCCGCATCCGTGTTAGACGCTATCCCGGTGAATGCTACCTTCCGGAGTGCATTGTCGAACGTCATAATGGAAGAGCACCCGGAGTTATGGTCTAGGGTGCGATTGCGCATCATGGAGGATCTCAGCTGCTACGAATTGTGGATAATCTGAATAGCAACAGGTTAGGTCAGGCGGGAAGCCCTACCATATGGCTTAAGCTCTGCAAGCCTCGCCCAACAGGGATACCTTTATTTAATTGAAAACCTGTGATCATACAATTATTTCACAAGTGGCAACCCAATCTGTTCAGGGCGTGCCAAGAAAATTTTACAAATATTATTTGTCATTTGCCTCTTAATATTAATACAATCGATAGGGGAAAGAGAGGGGAAAAACCGTGAAATCCTAGTAATGCTTGAATAGCGACAGGTACATCAGTGAACTGCTGGAGCCCAAATTGTTCCTTTCCTTCAAGGCATTCCTGGAACTATCTTTAAACAACATAATGCCCGCCCACATGTTGCAAGGAATGTACAAGACTTCTTGTCAGCAGAACACATGCAGCTTCTTCCGTGGTCTGCATATTCGCCGGATATCTCGCCTATTGAACATGTGCGGGATTTCGTTGATCGGCGTCTCGCTCGTGATCCTCGGCCTACAGCTTCTACAGATGAACTTTGGTAAGCATACAAAGAATATGGAATGCTCTTTCCCAGGCAGACAATAAAAATCTGTTTGACTTCATGCCACATCGTATAGCAGCACTTATTGCAGCGCGCAGTGGCTACACCAAATATTAATTTCGGACACTTAATATTATTTTTTTGCTTTGAAAATGTCTTTTACCAATACCAGTCGTTTGTGTATTAAATTTCATTTAATTCTTGAGATTCCTTCATGGAGTTGCAATTCTCCCAAACATGAGTGTATTTTAACCTATGTACTTGCACCGACTAAAACTTCAAATCTCGACGTTTTTTGGAAATATGATTTCATTAATTTCATTTTTCATTAATAAATTGAATTTTATTATAAAAATTAATATCACACTTCGATTTTTCATTAAACTTCGTATAGGAATCATGCGTTATATTTCATTAACACTACATTGTTAAGAAATTTATACGCGGTTGATATTACGGAATCCGAAATTATTCCCACCCATGGCCGATAAACCCCTTGGGGACGAGCGGTCGGTATTCGTGCAGCGTATGGTGCTCAGAATCGGGCATTATTCTCACCAGTAAATTTTTATTGTAAATTTTGCCTTATTTAATCCGAGCATTTATCCGATTCAATCAGGCAAAAATTTTTGTTTCTAAAAACCGGTGATTAAAGATTAAAAATTCTGTAAAAGACGCTCGTCCCGAAGGGGTTAACGAAAAAATGCTTTAAAATTAATGTATTAATTTATAATTAAGTTATAAAAATATTGTATTGTCATCGGAAACACACCTTCGAACATAATGTTTATAATTTTAGCATATCAGAAAGTAGGTAAAAAAAATTACAAAATTCCACCTTTACATACAAACACATTGGATGTGTCAATCCCAAAACTTTCTTCTATCTTATACATCTTAATATTTCAAAAAATAGTTACACATGTTAGTACTTCAACATTATTAGTTCAATACTATACCAACTTTCATTTTCTGCTTAAATTTCTGCTTCAGTCAATAAAACGAACTAAAAACGAGTTAATCAATATCATGATATTTGTTAAAATTAATAGTTTTTCCTTATTCTGTTGTTATCAGATGTTTGCGAATAGCCGGCTTAGCAGGAAGCGAGTTCCCGCCTTTGCACGAGCCGCCGATGGACAATAGAACTACGAAAAATCAAGAAAAGTATACAAATATCGCTATCACAGAGCCCCTTTACAGCGCAATATTTGCAAATTCAAGAGGACCTGTTGGCCAAAGCCAAAAACATGCACAAAAAATTTGGTTCAATTGTATGTATAATTTTATACACTTTTCGATTGTACAATAAAGAAAAGGGCGCAAACATCGCTATTACAGCGCCCCCCTTCCGGCAGATTTTTTTTTCAAATTCAGGCAGGACTTGTTTGCCATAGCCAGAAATATACACAAAAAATTTGGTTCAATTCTATGCATAAATTCATAAACTTTTCGATGGTACAATAATGAAAATGGCACAGAGATCCAATTATAGCGCCCCCTTCTGGCGGAATTTTTTCAAGTTCAGGGAAGACTTGCTTGACATAGCCAGAAACATACACAAAAAATTTGGTTCAATTATATACATAATTTCATACACTTTTCGATGGTACAATAATGAAAATGGTACAGACGTCGCAATTATAGCGCCCCCTACCGGCGAATAGCTGGCTTAGCAGGAAGTGAGTTCCCTCCTTTGCACGAGCCGCCGATGGACAATAGAACTACGAAAAATCAAGAAAAGTATACAAAAATCGCAATCACAGAGCCCCTTTACCGCGCGATATTTCCAAATTCAAGGAGGACCTGTTGACCAAAAGCCAAAAACATGCACAAAAAATTTGGTTCAATTGTATGCATAATTTTATACACATTTCGATTGTACAATAAAGAAAATGGCACAGATATCGTAATTATAAAACGCCCCCTTTCAGCGGAATTTTTCGAAATTCAGGGAGGACCTTTGTGCCATGACCAAAAACAAACACAACAAATTTGGCCCAATTCTATGCATAACTTCATACACTTTTCGATGGTACAGTATTCAAAATGGCACAAAATCACTATTACAGGGCCCCCTACCGGTGAATTTTTTCAAATTAAGGAAGGACCTGCTTGCCATAGCAAGAACTTAAAATAAAAATTTGGTTCAATTCTATGCATAACTTCATATACTTTTTCGATGGTACAATTTTCAAAATCGCACAAAAATCGCTATTACATCGCCTCCTAGCGGCGAATTTTTTTTCGAAATTCAGAGAGGACCTGCATGCTATATCCAAAAACTTTAAATAAAAATTTGGTTCAATTCTATGCATAACTTCATAAACTTTTGGATCGTACAGTATTCAAAATCGCACAAAAATCGCTGTTACAGCGCCTCCTACCGGCGAATTATTTCCAAATTAAGGGAGGACTTGCTTGCCATAGCCAGAAACTTAAAATAAAAATTTGGTTTAATTCTATGCATAACTTCATATAATTTTGGATGGTACAATATTAAAAATTGCTATTACAGCATCCCCTACCGGCGATTTTTTTCAAAATTCAGGGAGGACCTTTGTGTCATAGCCAAAAGCTTAAAATAAAAATTTGGTTCAATTCTATGCACAACTTCATACACTTTTGGATGGTACAATATTGAAAATCGCACAAAAATCGCTATTACAGCGCCCCCTACCGGCAAATTTTTTCCAAGTTCAGCAAGGATCTGCTTACCATAGCCAAAAACTGAAAATAAAAATTTGGTTCAATTTTATGCATAACTTCATACACTTTTTGATGGTACAATGGCGACAGACAGACGGACACACAGACAGACAGACATTCTCTATAAACATGTTTTTGGGGATCTCTGACCCCTAAAACGTGTAAATCCGTCGAAAACCGGAAGTCGAAAAAAATTTCGATTACAATACTTTCTTCTATTGAAGGTAGAAGAAAGTAAAAAGAGGCTGAGTTAAATAAAAGAGTGCAATAAAAACTAAAAAGTTTATCAGTCAATTTCTGTTTTTATCCTGTCGCGTGATAAATTAATGTTCTTAGAGAGTTTGCTCAATTCTTTAATATGTTAACTACCACAAAGCTTTTTATTTTAATACTTTGTTGATCGCAATGAAAATGAAATAATTTTTAATAATGCTTTTTTGCTACCACTAAAATTAAAAAAAATTCGTGTATTTCATTTAGGATTTCTGCGAAGAAATCAGCCGAATATTATTTCTCAAAATGCCTCATAACAAAAAACTGGCGGCTTTGAAAAGATGAATATAGTCGTCACCGGTCAACAATGTGTTAAGCAGTAAGGAAAAATGATTTGGTAAAACGACTCTTTTAAAGAAGAAAAAACCGTATTACTAGCAAAATTTATGTATTCTCCAGAGTAGTTAAAACTAAGAAATACTTTTTAATTTTTAAACTATTATCACACTAAATACTCGATATATAATATTTTATCTCCAAACTTATCATACATCTCCATCACTAACACTAAATCACTTCAATTATCCCACATCTTGCATACATATACTTTTCATAGAGTCGAGCTTTGTTAATACGAGAAACAAGGGAATTATAAAAGCCCTCGTATTAATCGTTACTTATAATGTTCATGAAGATAATAAAAATCTTAAAGACACACATATACTTCTTGAATATTAACGTGAAAATAAAATAAATCACAAGTTTACTAAACGGTTTACAGAGAATGTTTTAAAGCTAAAAACAAACCAAACGTTAAATCAAAACGATAATAATCGAAGTTTCGGTCACCACCTATGACCATCTTCAGGAAAGTGTTGAACTTTACAACATTCTGTAAACAACTCTTTCCTGAAGATGGTTATAGATGGTGACCGAAACGTCGATTATTATAATTTTAATTTAAAGTTTGTTTTTAACTTTACAACATTATATATACAACATTTCGTAAACATGTAATTTATTTTATTTTGACGTTAATATTAAAAAAGTTAACTTTTTCATGGTGTAAATGTTCAGCTTATTTATCACATGTAATTAAACAAACTGCTCTAATTATCTCAATGTTAAAATCAACTTCATACCATAAAGTTAACATACAATATTCAGTCTTAACTTTGTGAGTCATTTTCCTTAGACAAAATCACAGTACAGAAGTCGAATCAACTAATGAACACGTAACTGAAAAATACAAGAACGACATACAGTAAAGCACAATTATCACTTCCCTTTTCCCCGGATAATCTCAGCGAACGGTCACAGTCGTTGTTCAGTCACAGTACAAAAGTAGAAAAAATTTTCAAGCTATTTATCACAGCCTTTTCATTTTAACAATCCAACATGTGGCATGAAAAGGTTGATTAATATGACCCAGAGTCCGGATTTAAAGAGGAAAAACGAATATTTGTTTTCTTCTATCGTCCCTACTTTTCATGGATCAGTTGGAAATCTCACAATGTGGTAGCATTTGAAATGTCTTATTTCTGTTATTCTTTCAACACGTGGCGGAAGGGCATTCCTTTGCATTTTCTTGGGTGGGAGTTTCCTTGATGGTAGAAATTTTGCCCGGTAAAATTGATAAATAACTACATCTTGACCAGGAGTCGCAGCATATAGATAAACTTTTATAGTTCCTACCAGTGCCTCTAACCAATAATCTTCAGGGTCACTTTATTTAACACATGCTACAGAAATGTACCATGAATATATTATTTTCAAAATAGTTGTAGGAACTGAGATCCGCACAGGCCCGGCTTGGGCCTCTTTTAATCCATGGCACTCGAGTCGGGCCAGGCTATTACTTTTTTTGAATTTGTGGACCAGGCAGGGCCTAGTTACTACTCTTTCCGGGCTGGGCTCGGACCTTACTTTTATCTGAAGGATAGGGCCCAACTTATTTTTTCCGTATCGAGATGGGACAGGTTTAATTCTTCTTAGGTCTTCACAAGCCGATATTTTCAGTCCTGGTCACGATCCAACCCGTACGAAAATCATTTTCTCGGCATGGCCTGGTGCGTGCAAATATATCAGTAAAATTTGACACTGCCCAAAAATTTTTGCAAAAAGTTTATATATTTTTAAATCGCCATTATTCTACAATTAAACGTTAAAATTTATTCGTTTTAAAGAATAGTAGATTCCTAGGCAATAATATTAAAATACAGTAAAACGTGTGAAATAGAACCTGCTTATGACGGAAACCATTCTTATACGGAAAGATCTGTTGTTCCATGTAAAATTAATATAATAATACATGAGAAAAGAATATAATACATTTACATCTGCAAAGAAGGGAACTTGTTTATAACGCTTTTTTCTTTCTTTCCTAAGCGATTCCGTCTCAGACGATTTTACTGTATAGCATTTTTCAGATTTTTAAGTCTCCAATACAAGAAATTTTGATTGAAAGTATTAATTATAATTGAAACATTTACATAGAAATAGAGATTCACTAAAAAATGTATATCGCACCCTAGGGCGATTCCTTAAAAATGAAGATTATAAACATAAAGAAAACTTAAAATAAGTATTTTTGGGCCGAACACCTCCTTTTAACAAAATTGACGTAAAAGTCCATGTTTTGCAGAAATTCAGTCGGGTCGGGCTCGGGCCAAGATTTTAACTTTTTTCCAGGCCGGAGTCGTGTCCGACTTTTAGCTTTTATACCGGACTGGACTGAGGCGAACTTTTAATTTTTATGCCGGGCCTAGTCGGGCCATTAATTTTTTTGTGCGGGCCAGGCCAGGCTCGGGCCGAAGTTTTAACTTTTATACCGGACCCGGGCGAACTTTTAATTCTATGAGTCGAGCCGGGTCCGGGTATGGAAATTTCGGCCTATGCAGACCTCTAGTTGGAACAATAAAAATTTTCCTATACGCTGCGAGGCCTGATCTTGACAGACAGTTGTAATATAGACATTTTATCGCTGAGAGCAAACAGTGATTGATAAGAAAGGGATTTTTTACTCAATTCTACCCTAATTTCGCCTAAAATCACACTGAAATGAACAGGTGTTTTTCTCGTATTAGCCTTGATCCTACTTTTCAGCGGTAGAATTGATTAAAAAAGTCATTGGCCCCAAGGACTAGTAAGTATGAAAGTTTACTGGTCCGCAGTCATCATCACTGGCCCGCTATATACAATTCTATTAAGCCCCTTCAACCCTTTGAGTGATTCCTCACCCCACCTCCTAGAATATCAGTGTTGAATTCAGGAATTTTTCTCCATGAGGGATTTCTGAGGCTCCGGGGGGGGGGGGGTAGAAATTGCACTTTTTGACTATTGAAAACATAAAATCTCAAATCTTCCGGAGGGAGGACATCTTATTGCTTCTGGAGGGAATGTCACCCTCCACCCGGGCCGTCCCCTGAATTCAACACTGTAGAATATAAACCAAACTTCCTTTGCAGCTACCCAAAATTTTCAGCATAATAAAATGTAAAATTATAATTTGCTAAAAATTAAATAAACAGTACATAAACAAAAACTGTACAATTATTAATTAGATTTTTTATTTCCGATTATTTATTTCAACTGACAGTAAGGTTTTTAATGCAATTTATTATTATTATTATTTTAATAAAATAAAATTGCGTGATTTGTGTTTGGTTGTGGTTTTCTCAAGGACGGGAAATTTTACATTTACCTGTCAGAGAAGAAAGAAAGGTTACCTACTGATCCTGTGGACCACTAAATTTTTTAAATTAGTTGTCCGATTGAATTTTTGGTGGTCTCGGACCAGCGGGCCACCACGGATTTCGAACACTGCTTTTGACCGTTGTAAAAAGCGTGGAAACATTAATATAATTATGAATCATGAAACATTCTTAAAGTGTAGTTGCTCGTTTTAAACATGTTCTCGTTTTAGTCAAGCTCGTATTAGGCGAGTTCAGCTGCAGCTCTAGGCACAACGTCTTTCAATACATACCATAGATATAACTAGACTTACTATAATTTTCTACTCTGAAATTTGGAAAAATCAATTTTCCAGTCCCTGATTACCGAACAGGCACGAGAAGCACGTGCTTCCCTTAGAAAATTTCGAAGGGCCCCAAATTTTATATTGAATTAATTGTAATGCTAGGTTGTTAGATGTATGTTTATTTTACATATGGAATTTTGATATTATTGAATTTAGTTAATATGCACAATATAAAATATTAATAATTTAATCTATTGCCAAAATTGAAAGAAATATTTCAAAATATCAATATTTTATGTTGTGCATACATGCTAAATTCAACCGGTTTATCCAACTTAAATATTTGTGCAAATACTATGCAAAATCATTTTTTAATATTTTTCTTGATTTTCCAAATTTTTTTGTATTATATATATAAGGAAACATTAAAAAAATATCTTTGATGAACTATATGTGTGCTCAACTGAGACACTCTTTGGAATAATATATGTAGAATTGGTGAGTTTCCAGGTATGTCGAATTTAGAAAACACTTCTCGAATGAAAGGGGCTCCGAAATGACACTGTGCTTCCCATAGCTTCAGATGTTAATCGGGCAACTATACTAAAGCTCGAACAAAACTACTGTGATAGCGCATGTAAGCGTTTGAGGGGGAATAGAAAGGAAGGCATGTTATTTTATTGTGTTTCATAGAGTTAAGGCGTCTTAGGCTCTTAAAATTGGAAAAAATGAAAAAAAAAAACAGACTATTTTCAACATTTAATATCTTAAAATGTATATGATTTTAAAACAAAATTTTTTGGGGGAAATGAAAGATATAAGTATGTTCTTTCAGTTCATGTATTTTAAAAATTGAGAGATGCAGAATTAGCAATTATAGGGGGCTCCAAACTGTCAGACATTTGACAAGCAGAAAATTGGTGTAACAGCTTACGCGCAGGATTACAAAATAAATTTTGCAACTAGAATGAAAATTTTGGTGCCTACTTATGCTTCAGATTGTAATAATTACCCTGAACCTAAATAAATTTGTATTTAGAGCATTTTTGTATTTTTAATACAAAGTTGTACTTAGCTACTGCAAAATTCTAAAAATTTCAACAGTATAATCACCTAAAAAAATATTTTTGTTGAACAATAAAAAGAAAATTTTGGATTCAGTTTATACAGATTAACATGAAACATATGTTTTGAAAATTTCATTAAAAAATATTTAGAAGTTTTTGAGATATCGTGCACGTTATGCCCAAGAACGTCATTTGGAGTAAAATGACTTCAAAGTCATTTCAAGTCTGCTGATACCGCATCAGCAATTGAGTGGATATAATTTTAAAAGTCATAACTTCTGTTCTAATGGAAATTTCAAGGAAACAAATATATTAAAATGTTCAGAAAAAATAGTAGTTTAACATCTAAAAAAATTTAAATTTCGAAATTTTTGAAGCTTTAAGAGTCCTGAGACCCCTTAAGTTATAAGTTTAAAGATGTGTTTAAAATAAATAATTTTTAAAGTTGTGGAATTTTTAAATTAATAACTCAATCATTTTACACCTAAACTGTTTTTAAATCGAAGGAGTTGTAAATAACCATTATCTAATACTGTCATAGTGATATTGAATAAATCTGTTTTGAGAGAATTTCTTTAAATAAAATTATTCAAAATCCCGTTATGTTTAAGAATTTTCAAAGAATGTTATGTATAATTAGGCATATTTTAGCAATGTTTGGCAGAGCATAAAATGAAACAGAGAAAACATAAAAATATATATGCAGCTATATTTAATTTTTAAAATTGCTAAATGCAACTAAATTTTGATTGTACGATAAATGAAGCTCGTGGTCAAATTTATCTAAAAAATAATAAGGCTATAGTTTAATTTAAATAACGTAGATTTTATTAAAATATAGATTTTGTATCTAATATAATTTTCTTTTAACATGGTTGTATTTTGCGTGATTCGAGCCCCGATTCTCCCTAGATCCTTGCTTAATTTTTCGTCGAGAAACAGGGGAGAGGATTGTAAATTACTACTTATAATTCTTTGAAATACAACTGTCTGAATTGGACAGATAGGCTACTTGATTACAGTTGATTGGAAAAGGAATGGAAAGTATACAAATTATTGCAGTTCTATTAGTAAAGAAATTACTTATTTATTCCGGTTTCAAATTATTATTATTATTATTATTTTTTTTTTTAGAATTGAAATTCTGCTTTACTGACAACCTTATTTTTTCTAGAATATCTCGTTTCTTAACACGCGTTCAAAATTTGGTATTAGGGGAACCTGTGAACGTTCAAAGAGGATAACTGTTCAGCGCTCTCACCTCTAAGCTGACAGATAAATGGAAATTTATTAAAATTTCATACATATCATGCACATACAGTCGTACGTGACATGTATAGTGCTGCACGAGCGTAATATGAAACGGGCAATACAATTTCAGTCAAACATTATATTCGTTAAAACGTTCTTTATTACATGTGCAATAATTGCTCTCAATTCATTATTACATTCGTTATAACATTGTAAAGAAGTTTGACAAAATCTTTATTTGTGAAACTCTGATGATTTCA
Source organism: Maratus speciosus (assembly GCA_963932465.1). Classification (NCBI taxonomy): domain Eukaryota; kingdom Metazoa; phylum Arthropoda; class Arachnida; order Araneae; family Salticidae; genus Maratus; species Maratus speciosus. The sequence goes on from OZ010793.1 coordinate 208,773,915, forward strand.
AAAATAGGAAAAGGAGGGCTGTTTCCATTCTTATTGTTTTAGATCATTAGGGACTCTAAGTTTGTATTTCAAAATGCGTGAAATTCGTTTCTTAGTTCTAGCCTGACAGATAAATGGGCATTTATTAAGATTTCATGCATATTATACACTCGCACGTAACCTGCATGGTGCTTAACGAGTGCAATCCGAAACGGGCTATACAATTTCTGTCAAACCTTATATTCGTTAAAACGTTCGTTATGACATGTGCACTATTTGCTTTCAATTCATTATTACATTAGTTTCGTTATAGCATTTTAATAAAAGTTTAACCAAACCTTTATTTGTAAAACTTTGATGATTTCAAAAATAGGAAAAGGCTTATTTTTAGGTCATTAGAGCCACTAAATTTGTGTTTCAAAATGCGTAAAATTCAGTAGCATCTAGATCACAATATCGTATGTATATGTGTTTGGAATCCATGAAAACAAAGGGAAAACAAAAATAAAAGCAAAAATAAAAGGAAAACAAAGAAGCATTATTAGATTCAGCAACTTCACTTTATTGGAATATCAAAATGCACGAGTATTTTTAATCCTTTGATCACTGTACTTGAGTGTTTGTTTTGTGTTATATATATGGCCGATTCTCCAATAAGTGTTGGTAATTTGTGCCCCTTGTGGTTATAGGCTACATTTTATCATTTATGTAATTTTCGTTAGCATAAAATGTATTCTGTAGTGCCTTTCTACACGTTCGAAAAGAATTTTAATGATGACTGTAAATTTTATTCTAATATAATTTTAAATATTCAAATTGTCGGTTATGTCCCATGCCCCCCACTTTATGCACCGATCTTCTGGAACAAAGTTAAGTGTAATGACAAACTATTTTTAGAAATTTTACTATATAAAATAAAAAATTACATTCTAAAGTGTAAAATAAAGAATTTTTATTGTAAATTATAAATAGCTTTATATTTATTCTGGCCAGAGAAATGTTGTCCCTTAGCTTTTATGTCACTACTGTCTTCTTGTATAAAACTGCTCGTTTGACCATCAAATGGTCAGATAAATTTAGAGGATAGTTACATTTAGTAGAAGCAGCAATCTTGGTTGCTGAGAAAGTCACGGTTTAATTATCTGGACTTCAAAAACAGTTACAAGCTGCTAAACAGAACAGATATGAAAGATAAGAATATGTTTATTACCTTTCACTGCTGTCCCGTACTTAAATTTTCCTTATTATTATTTTTATTTATTTATGATTTTGTTAAGATGTAATATAATTTTGCTTAGTTCAAAATATCCTATTGCAGTCTTACTAAAATTAAATTACTATGAGCGCAGAAGCATCTTTTCTTTAATTTTGTCACTACTTTTCCCTGTCACTTCAGTCCCCTTTCAATGAAGTTGCATCAGCTCACTACCCTGTTGAAATTTTACTCAACCTTGATTAAAAACATGTACACAAATGTTTTTATTTAAAACTATTCAACATATTTATTGATTTTAGTTTTATCTTGCTTTTATTTAAATAACTTTATAAAGAAATTTCTTGTTCCAATCGAATGCAATAAATAACAGAAACGGGTCGATTAGAGGTAGGTAGGTTAAAGAATAATACAGTTTAAAGTTTATGCCGGAATATTGTACATTACTCATTACCTTATTTCTTATCTGTTTCAAAAAAAAAAAAAAAAAAAAAAAAAAAAAAAAACATACATTAACTTTTATTTTTTACTAAATAACACAGCGAAATTAACCACTTATTGGAGAATCGTCCATATATATATACATTCTGTTGCAAAAAAATATATGCAGCCAGAAAGAATTGGGCCAGAGCTACTAAACGTGAAGTTCTGATGTGATTTGATGAGTTATGTAAATGATTAACATTTCAGCACCACTGGCCAACGGAGGCTTGTGTAATGTGCATTTAAATTGCGCAGCAGGCAGTATTTAAAAGAGCAGGTACTCAAACTCACGGGTATTTATAACTGGACTACCACTGTTGATACATGGGATTTGAAAGAATGATGCCTTTAAAACGTACTCGACGGCATTATGAACAATGGCTCGACTTCGAAAGGTGTAGAACTATAGACCCCAGAAAAGCGGGTTAGTCCAACAGACGTTTCACCCAGCATTTTGATAGAAGAGATATTGTAGTGTCGCGATGCTGGCATCAGTGGATCAGAGAAGGCACGGCCAGCCGCTGCAGTGGTTCAGGACGCCTCAGGGCTACAAATGCATGAGAGAATTGAGCAATCAGAAGAGCAGTCACATCTACACCCAAGTATGTCACAATCATATGTTCGACGCCATTTGCCAGTTGATATGGATGCAATGGTATCATAGCATACCATCGTTAGATGACAGGCCGACTCTAGGCTCAACCCTCGACGTCCATTTAGGTATTTGCTTCTAACACTTCAATATAGGCGGTGTTTCCTGGATTGGTGTCGATCTCGAGCAAGCTGGGCAGTGTCTGATTGGAGAAATGTGATATTCAGTGACGAATCTCGCTTTTCTCTCAGCGCTGGTGACTACAATATGTGTGTGTAGGCAGAGAGGTCAGCGGTCCAATCCTGCATTTTTTTTACTGAGAGGCGCATTACCATAACACCTGGAGTGACATTCTGGAGAGCGATCTGCTGGGACAGCTGATCACTTTTACTCATGCTGCAAGGTACTCTAATGGCTTGTAGGTACATTGACAACATTTTGTAGCCGATGGTACGGCCTATGCTATTAAGTGGCATAGGTGCCATATGGCACATGGGTCCGACTCCTTCATAGGTGTTCGATTCCTGTGCATCTCTCGGGTCTACTGAGGGGGGCAACCAAACATAGGGACCGCTTGGCTCCTTGAGATGGGTGGGGTTTCTGTCGTTGCGACCGGACTCTAGACGTTTGGGCTCAAGAAGTGTGACGTGCGCTGGGCAGTGCACTTCCTTGGACGATTGCAGGCTGACGGCGGCATCACACAGGTCAACTCGCCCCACGTGAGCTCTGCACATTTATGGGCTCTTCAAAAGCCTCTATCGTTGGACGAAGACTCGACGCTTCGCGGCGAGAGATAGTTTTATCAGCAAGATAACGATCGGCCACATACTTTACAACTCTTTCAACAATGTCTGCAAGGATATCATGTCCTTCCACAGCTTGCCAGTTCACCAAATCTTGCTATAATAGAGAATACTTGGGGTAGGTTGGAGAGGCGACTTCAACCGTCTTGGAATACCAACGAACTAGTTTATCAGTTGCTACACTTATGGCAGAATCTACTACAGAGCGAAATTAGGCAACTTAATAGACTGAGTATCGGCTTTTATAGCTACTAAATTTGGCTTTACAGCTTACTGAAATTGACATTATTTTTGCTGCTACTAGTCAATAAAACATTTTTTTGTTTTGAATTTATAATCATTTGTTCATCTAAGTCAACACTATTTACATACCAAGTTTCATAATAGTGGCTTAATTTTTTCTGGGTGCATATGCTTTTTTTCAACAGAGGGTGTATCTCGTTTTTGGTACATTTTTTCCATCGGTCGACCTATCGATGACACGTTCACTTTTGGAGAATACAATTTATGTTCGAATATCAAATCAGATTTCGCGTTCGAGAATCGAATTGTTCGACAACAGGTGCGTTCGAATATTCTACTGTATTGCAGATATAAAAATCATAGATCTTGATTCAGAAAAATAAGGACACGATAGAAAAATTTTCTCATCATTAAAATAAGTTTTCAAATATCTAATATTTGATTTTTTATACGCATATGTCTTGAAATGATTATGATATTACAAATAAGCATTATTTTTTTGCTGCTATATTTGAAAATTACTTGGCTGATAATTCCGCTGATTTTTTTTTTAATAAATATCTATCAGAGAGAAGACAGAGAGTTATCAGTTGGTTATGTTTATATAACAACTTCTTCGATCGAGTGAATTCATTTCGCTATACGTGGACTAAAGTTGACATTTCTTAGACAAATTTTTAAATAAATTTATTTCTGTATTTACTTGTTAATATTTAATAGAATATTGATGATTATTGGTAAAAAGTAGATAAATATTTTTCCAATTAACAGTAATATTTATACTGACACAACTAAATAAACTGATGTTTGAAATGGAGTTTTCGATGTAAAAGTATGTCATTTTGAAATACAAGTGTAATGAGTACTTGAAAAATACATTTTATTTTCTATGACATATTATGTTTACCTATTGTCGATAAAATTTTTAAAATCTGTTATTTCAATTTGTTACTTTTTTAACTGTGACATTATTACATTCCCTGAGAAATATATACATTGCGGTTTTGATGTGTTATAAAACGAAAAACTATGATAGTACAAAAAATGAAAGTTTGGAAACACCACATTTGTTATTTAAATAAATACAAAAAAGTCCTTCCGGCCAGTCCGGGAGGTTGAGGTAGCTTTCATATTCCTTATTTTAAAAAAGCCAACTTATATTATTCAAACACACGAAGCTCAATTTAGTGGAAACCGAATATAGGAGATTCAATACTAATTTTTATCAATACTAAATCATTATGAATGGGAATTTCGCGAAATTAGTCAGCTTTATCCAAGCTGCTTTTATTTAAAGTAACTTATATTTGGCTGCCAAATTCGGCGATTTCTTAAAGTGCCTGCCATTTTAAGACAACATGGTGGATGAGGCTAACCAGTGAGCTTGGTCGAGACCTTAGTAATTCCTGTGCACATGCTCACTCACATTGGAATCGATTGATATATACGAGTGCTTTCACAGGCAAAAAAATCAGATTTTTCAAAATGTCACCCACATTACATATTGAAATTGCTATATCTGAGCCATTTTTTAAGATAAAGACAAACAAAAAATGCTCCTGAATCCTTATATCAAGGTCAAATACTTAAGAAAGAAGTCTTTTTTCAATTTCTAATTTTTTTGCACCTCACTTTAAATATAATTTTTTTTTTAATTTAATGGCCGCCATATTGAAACAAGATGGCTGATGAAGCTGGGCAGCGAACTTGGTCGAGATATTGATGTATACTATCCACATGCCTTCTTACATCGAAATAGGCGAATACGTGTGTTATCGCGTGACAAATACAAGATCGTTTCAAAATGTTAGCCATGCTAGAAATTCAAAGTGCTATAATTCAACCATTTTTTAAGATATAAACAAAAGAACAAATTTTCAGAAACAAAAACTGCTCCGGAATCTTTGTATCAAGGCCAAACACATAAAAAAAGTCTTTTTCATTTTCCGATTTTTAAATACCTCATTTTAAATTTTAAATTTAATTTTTTTAAATGGCAACCCTTTTGAAACAGGATGGCGAATGAAGCTGGCCAACGAACTCGGTCGAGACACTGGTATGCACTATGTACAGACCAAGTTACATCCAAATCGGTTCATAAATACGCCTGATATCACGTGACGAAAATCAGGTCGTTTTAAAATGTCAGCCACAATAGAAATTCAAAATGCTATAACTCAGCCATTTTTTTAGATATAGACAAAACAAAAACAGTTCCGGAATCTTTGTATTAAGGTCAAACACATACGAAAAAAATCTTTTTCATTTTCCAATTTTTTGGTATTTCATTTTAAATTTAAAATTTAATTTTTTTTTAAATGGATGCCATTTTGAAACAAGATGGCGGATGAAGCTGGACAACGAACTCGGTGGAGATATTTGTATGTACTATGTACACACCAAGGTACATCCAAATCTTGTCATAAATACGCCCGTTATCACGTGACAAAAATCAGGACGTTTCAAAATGTCAGCCACGCTAGAAATTCAAAATGCTATAACTCAGCCATTTTTTAAGATATAGACGAAGCAAAAACTGCTCCCGAATCTTTCTATCAAGGTCAAACACATAAGAAAAAAGTATTTTTTCAATTTTCAATTTTTTGGTACCACATTTCAAATTTAATTATTTCTTAAAAATTTAAATGGTCGCCATTTTTAAACAAGATGGCGGATGAAGCTGGACAACGAACTCGGTCGAGACATTGGTATGTACTATGTATAAACGAAGTTACATACAAATCGGTTCATAAATACGCCTTTTATCGCGTGACAAAATTCAGGACATTTCAAAATGTCAGACACGTTAGAAATTCAAAATGCTATAACTCAGCCATTTTTTAAGATATAGACGAAACAAAAACTGCTCCGGAATCTTTGTATAAAGGTCAAGTACATAAGAAAAAATTATTTTTCCATTTTCAATTTTTTGGTACCACATTTCAAATTTTAAATTAAAAAAAATTTAAATGGTTGCCATTTTGAAACAAAATGGCGGATGAAGCTGGCCAACGAACTCGGTCGAGACATTGGTATGTACTATGTACACACCGAATTACATCCAAATCGGTTCATAAATACGAGAGTTACAGTGTGACAAAGGTCAGATATATATATATATATATATATAACCATTAATTAAACATAACCTACCACCGTCAATAATTATGAATTAAAGCTGTAAGTATTAAAAAAAAAAAAATTATTATAAGAATTATTATGGAAGAAAAAAGAAAAAAAGTGGACACCGACAAAAATTGAAAAGCTTATACATTGAATTACGTTATCAAGGGCACAGAATTCAATGATATAAGCAAAATGGTTGTTTTCTGTGGGAAAAATAAGCTAAAGCTAAAAATTATTTTCCCCTGTGCCCGAACAACCACTAAAATCAAGTGAATTGATTAAAAATGAAAGCAGAATAGAAACAAATAATATGAAATGGAAGAATCAATAAAACGTACTTAAATATTTATAGGATATAAAATATAAATAATAAACACCATACCGATTAATATTTCAGTATTTTACAAAAATCCATGCGCACATGTCCACCAGTATATCAAAAAGATTAAGGTGAATAAAACAGTTAAGAAGTCACAGTAAATGATACCAAAGGATGCAGTTAATACATTTTGAAATAAAATTTGAAATACCTTGTAAAACACATTTAATCTAATATAAAATAAATAGATATTAATTACATTATTTAAAATGCACTATTAAATTAATTAATAACAGTTTAACAATATCGTCAAAATTTAGCTAAAAATACCCCCTGGTGTATAAATTATAACTGAAATGGAGCTAGAAAAATTAATAATTAGAGCTAACTTAAAGAAACAAATTTGGTGCTGCCATCTATTATTACTTATATTAAACATCTATCGCAAGATAAATATTTGTAAGCATTTGAATGTAAATGACTGTTTAAACAGCAAAACCGAACATATCCTTATATATAGAGAATTATAAACCTAATATAAACCACACAATGTATTTAAAAACTATTGTTAATAAAATTTAAAAGCATACAATATATTCTATTAGCTAACTTATTTAAACTAAACTAAGAATTTAAATAATTCTAGAACATTGATAATATATAGCATATAGCTATATTCTATAAAACAAAATAAATTCAGTAATAATTAATATAAATAATTATTAAAAATAATATAAAAATTATTTTTTAATGAATTATATATAAGATTTTAATAAAATGAACAGGAAATAAAAAACATGTGGAAGTATATAGAAGGTTAAATGATACTTAAATTCCCATTACTTAAAAAGCACAAATATAGAATGTGGATTATTTTCAGACATCCATATAAATCCATAAAGTATGAATGTGGGACATTCAAAAACATTAAACCGATAATAAATATTAAAAAGAATAGAGGAATAATAATAAAAATAATTACCCAATTTTAATGCATACAGTATAACTATATTTATATTAAACATACTTCTATGTGTATTATTCACTATAAGAATGGCATACTATTAGTAATTAATATGATATTGTCCTTAGTAAATTAAAATTTAATAACAAATAATTGTAAATTAGATTAATCAATAATTAAGCTAATTATAATATTAATGAAATCCTCCAATTACATATAAAATATCAAATCAACATCCATATAAAATACGTAACAAAAATATAGTAATAATACAAGAGCCCCCATTTTTTTTTTAAATAAATAATTAACCATTGCGTATTATCCAGACAACACCACCCTCCTCCGTACTCTAACATCTACCCACCCAACCAACCTATAATATTTTTTTTTATATTATTTTACAATTTTTAATTTTTTATAGATATTTTTTTTATTTTATAATTTTTTTGTAATTTTGTTTACGCATGTGTTAATTTGTTTTTATAGATCATGTAAGAAAAGTACTAATTGTATATTAATGAATATATGAATTTTTTTGGAAAACCATGATTTAATGCATCATAAATTAGTTTTTTAATATTATTGTTAATTAGAGGAGAAGAACATAAACATTTTATTCTATATAAATGATTAAGTATTATATTACGAAATACAGAATGATGTAGACAACATTTAAAATTTGTAAATGTATTAACTGTGAATTTAAATTCTTTACGTTTGTCAGATAAATCTGTGATTGTTTTATTGTCTTTTATTGTAATTTTAAGATCTAAGAAGTTAATTGTATTGTTAGATAAAAGGTTTTCCGTTAATTCCAAATTAGTGGGATAATCAACTGGAAATCGAGTAATTGCAGATTGATCAGTATCAATTAAAATGATGTCATCAATATAACGATATAAATGTAGATTATTATTAGTAAAATTACGTTCATAATAAGATAAGTATAAATCTGAGAGTAAACTGGAAGTACAACCGCCTTGTGGTATACCGACATGCTGTAAATATAAGGTATTATCTTGCAATATATAATTATTATAGATAATGAAGTTAGTTAAAGATTTAAAATATGCAATATCTATATTAGATGGTAATTCCAGTTTTTTATAATACTTTTTAATAACGCATTTATAATTTTATGTAAATCTAATAGGTCTATATTATTAAAAAGACCTTTGAAGTCAAATGTCGTTATATTACAAACAGAATGAAGATTTTTAAAAATATTAACAAGTTGATAGCTATTTTTTATACAATGTGTATTATCATTGTTTGTAGTAAGTATATATAATTGATTAAGAATTTTTAAGAGAAGTGTATTGGCTTTATTATTATATGTATTGCAACCAATAGTAACAGTCCTAAATTTAATAGGAGTTTTATGAAATTTGGGAATAAGAACTAAATATGGATAATTAAAATTAGTAGATAAAATATTTAATAGTTTATAATAACTTCGAATTTTACGATTATTTACAATTACATTTTCATTAGTTTTTTGAAATGACTTATTAGAAGAAATAGAATTTGTAAGAAGTTGGTGATAATATGATTTACATATAATAGCATAATTGTTAGGAGATTTGTCTACATATGTAATAACGAAGTTTTTTTGTAATTTAGTAATTTGTTGGAAATAATGCTTTGTATTAATAGAAACCAAATCAGCAATATTATTTTTTAAAGCCATAGTTAATTTTTCAATTACTAATATCTTCCATTGATTAAAATATTCAATAGGCTTATTATAAGAGATAGAAATTTTATAAATAAAAATATCAATATCATATGTAAACTGTTTGATAATAGATTTAACATTAAATTTAGATGGAAGTCTATATTTAGTTTCATAACCCATTAGTTGTTTCAATTTAAAATCATGAACAATATCAAGATTTCCAGTGATTATATGTCCATGATCATTGTTTATGTATTTTTTTAGAGTGGGGTCTTTGCAGTTACACGGAAAATTACTTGCAGCAGATGTATTTTTTGAAAATGTATTGTAGTTAAAAATCTTTCTCCCAATTGTATTCGGATATTTAAAGGTTTTTGATATATGAAGATTATTGATAGGAAAAAAACAATTTTTATCATTAATTATAGAATTGATATTAATTTTATTAAATATGTGATCTGAAAAAGTAATTATCATTTGAGTATTCATGTTCTGAATTTTGTGTTTTTTTTTGTAAATTAATATTTAAAAGATTAACCCTACTCATAATAAGGTCAAAGTAAATATCAGAGAAATGTTTAGAGAAAGATTTACTTAGAAAGACATTTAAATGTTGTACAAGCTGTTTCTTTTTAATAGCAAAGATGTTTTTACGAATTAACAACCAGTTATAATTCTCTAAGTAATTTCGTTGAAATATATATATATATATATATATATGTCAATTTTGAACGGAGGATGGTTTAGGGGTCTGGGGGTCATGATCGATGAAAATATACCAAAATTTTTTGAAATCGCTTTCCTCCGAACGGCTGCAATAGGTAGCTTTTTTTAATGAAAGCTACCTAATAGCTTGGTGCTGGTTATTTCCTGAATACTTTTTGGAGTTTTTTACTGTATTTTTTTTAAAATTATTATTATTATTTTTAAATATGAAAAAGTAAATACATGCATTGCGCGTGCTACACGACAGAATTGCTTACAATCAGTTTTTTAAATTAATTTAAATTAATTTTATCTAAATTATTTCTTAATCGAGACAGAATCGCTTACAATCAGTTTTTTAAATTAAGTTAAATTAATTTTATCTAAATTATTTCTTAATCTTAATTTTATCTAAATTATTTCTGAATCGTAATTCATTCTATTAATTAGTAAACCTTTTTTATTGCTTTTTTATTGTTTTGCAGTCTCTCCAAATAAAAAAAAAAAGAAAAAAGAATGTAACATTGTACATGATACAAAAAAAAAAAAAAAATATTTACAAGGACGTTGAATCCACCCCCTCCTCTCCCTTTGGAAATTTCTTGTATGCGCCACTGGACGGTGGTATTGAATAGTAATCCTAGCAGTACCTGAAAATGTTGTTTTCCTTTAAGTTATTCTAAGTTGTTTCCATAGATAATTTTATTTGTCTTGGTTAACAGATAAACTCATGAGTAGATTGTTATTTGCTATCTTCTTGCACGATCCAGAAGAATCGTCTTGGACTTTTTTTTCTTTTTGCTAAAATGACTATTAATTTATGATAACGATTATTATTGTTTTTAAATTACTAATATTGCTTTATCTTTATTTATTTATTAATAATAATAATTATTATTATTATTAATGACCGTTATTATTATTATTATTATTATTTTAATTACTATTATTATTATATTATTATTAATTATTATTATTATTATTATTATTTTTGAATGAATATTATTTTATTTTATATTACTCTAAATTGTTAACTGTCTTAGTAAACGTAAACAGATAAACTAGTGAATTGTTTGTTATCGGACATTTTCTTACTAGAGAATGATCCAGAAGTTTCGGCTTGATTTATTTTCTTTTTGTCAAAATGACTATTCTTTTATAATTAATCATTGATTTGTAATATATACGCTTATTTTATTATTTATATATACCTAATAGTGATTTTAAGACGAATTCTTTATAGGCTTTAATTCTATCAACAGCAAAATTTCCATTATTAATGAAAAGTATAATTAAGATTGAGTAAAACGTAGTTTTCCTTTCCAGAAAAATGTGAGATTTTTCTTTTTATTATTCTTTTTTTTTTTTTTTTTATGAAAACCTTAACCCATTTATGCCTGAATTTTTGTTTACTCAAATTTGTTGGTAAAATCACTTTAAAATGTTGCAAAATGAACTGGAAAAATACTAAAAAAAATTACGCTAAAACATTTTTGTATTCTTTTGATAAAATGTAAACATACTAAATATGGGATTATCCATATGTGGCAAAATGCATAATTATATTTTTGTCTAAATTTATATAATTTAAGCTTTTAAATTGTTTATTATATACTATAATTAGTACTTTCCCGAGCTATTAAAAAATATATTTATTTCTTTACAGAGATTCATAACATTATAATTATAATTAAGAATAAATTAAGAATAATCGCATTTGAGGCTAAGAAACAATTTATTTCAAAATCATCTTCAAAAGGACTTTACATAAATAACTGTCCCCTAAATGGCTAATAGAAATATGTACTCATTTACGCCTAGTGCCCTATATTTTGTACGTTACAAACGTGCTTAAAAAATAGGCTTGAACATATAATTTCGCAATTAAAAAAATATGTACTTCAAAGAAGTCCACAAGATAAGATTATGACTTATTTATTTGGATCCTTTATACAAGTAATACAAATAAACTTACTTTTCACATTTTGTTATCTTGAAAAAGGAAAAATCTATAAACACCGAAAAAAGGCCTTCATTTAAGCAAATAAATATCAATCTTACGCTGTCATCTCTCGATAATAGATAGACATTTATAGACAATCACTTCATACAATTTTCATGCTGTATAAAAGAAAAAAATTATAAAAAATTATTATTATTTTTTTTTTTTACAGAAGTAACGGGTGCCTTTGTGAATCTTCGACATGTATAAGATCTCTTCGTTTAAAATGCATTTCAAGCTGTCACTAATGGACAACTATTTATCAGGATTTTGTCAAGAGCGGATTGTTGTTTCAAATTCAATTTCAATTTTATCATTATATATAAATGATTTGTATATTTTTATTGGTTGACAATGATTTTTTTTTTACAAACACCAAAAAGAAAACTAGGAAAATTGAAATTGTTTAGTGAATAATAGCAAGTTACTTGTAAATATTACTTTGCTCTGAGATTAAGTACTCTTACTCTCCTCTTACTCTCAGATATTTTTATAAAACGCAATTTAAAGCCAAATTCATGCTGCTCTCTTTCAATCCTTAATTATTGTGAATGATTGAACTCAAAAATGAATGCATCCATATTATACAGAGTGACCGCTCTCAACGGTGTCCAAAGGCTAATTCCTAAACCGTTAGTCATAGACATATAGTTCCAATTACGAAAATGTTTTAAATGAGGAAGTATATTAAAAGTGATTTGGGTCAATAAAAACATTTCTTAAAATATTACGAAATGAAAACTTTTATTCAATCCCCCGGTCCTATGAGTTATATTTAGTAAAATTTTACTGTTACACTGACGAGTAAGACAAAAAAAAAAAAAATCATGTTATTCTACGATTAAAATTGACCAAGTAACAGCTGTTTAAAGTTGAAGCATATTTTTTCCTGGAAATTAAGGGTCATTCACAAATTTAGTAGAAATATAATTTCGTTAGATATAATAATAAAAAAAAAAGGTTGAAAGTAAAATTAACATTGCAATATAAATTTGAAATCTTTAATCATTCTGACATATTAATGCAAAATATACAATTTGTAATAAACATATACGAGGAAAAAAATAAAAAATAAATAAAAAATTAAAAACAGAATTTTCACTAAATAAAATGATGAAAATTAACAGCCTCAATTCTTTCAAAATTGTACATATTTTAAAATTTTATTAGATTACACTTGCCTGCAAAAGTTGGGTTATGTCACGTTTTTTAGCTTTTGATAATTGATTCTTATGTATTCTGTACCGCTGAATCCGAAATTGACCTTCATTTTTTTACCATCAAGTAAAGTTTTTTGCAAATCGTAAATTTTAAAGTTAAAAAAGAAAAAACAGCGAAAATTTGATACTATAATATAGGTGTGATTATTCTGTTTTCAACTTTTGATAATTGATCTTTAAGTATATTTAACCGTTGAATCCGAAAATGACCTTCATTTTTAACCATCACTTCAGGATTTTTTGCAAATCGTAAATTTCAATGTTGAAATTGAACCTCCCACCCCTCATCAGACCCCTCAGCTGTTTAGTTGTAAGAATCCCAGTGTAAGCCAAAAAATTAAATGAATTATTGAATAAAATATAATAAAATTAAATAAAAAAATTTACACCTGTTTTATAGTATCAGATTTTTGCTATATTTTTAGTTTGACATTTAAGATTTGCAAAAAAATTCTAACGTGATGGTTAAAAATGCAGGTCATTTTCAGATTCAGTGCTAAAAGGTACATAGAAATCAATTATCAAAAGTTAAAAAACACAGCCATCTTCTCTATTTTATAGTATCCGATTTTTGTTATTTTCTAATTTTGACAATTTATGATTTGCGAAAATATCCTGACATGATGGTTAAAAATTTTCGGATTTAGTGCTAAAAATACATAAAAGTTAAAAAACACAACCATCGCAGTATTGTGTTATCTAATCTAAAACTTTTTCTTAAACTTCTTGGCAGTAATCTATCCGAAATTTTTCGCGTTATCCTGTAAAATAAGTATAAATGGTAGCCACCGAAAATCATAATAATATGAGATTTATGTCTGTATGTAAAAATGTTTTCTCGATCGGATATTTGAAAGTGAGTTAAAGTTCGAGTACAAATTTTCAACTGGAAAAACATGCGTACGATCGTTTCAAGTTAAATAAAAGCTTATAAAAACAACATAATTTTTGTTAAAAGAAACAATCTCAAATCCTTACAAAATAAAACATATGTTAAAATACAATTATTTTAACCATTTTGAAACTTAATTAATAGCGTAATACATGTACGATTTCTTTCAAAGCGCAGGTACACGTAAAATAAGTTCTTCTAATACTTCAAGCACTTTGAATACGACCCCTCGAAGCTCGGCCGAACTCATCTGTATTCAGATGCGGAAAAGTCGTATTAGTCACAAATTTCAAAAGTTTGACTCGGTCAATTTTAGTGTTAGGTTAACGGGAATTTTTTTTGTCTTTCATTTTAGTGCAACATGGATTTTTTTTTTCTAAATATCACTTATAGGAACGGGGGACCGTATAAAAATTTAAATTTCATAATTTTTTAAGAAATGTTTTTATTGACCCAAATCGATTTTAAAATATTTCTTTACTTCATTTAAAACATTTTCGAAATTGGAACTATTTGTCTGTGATTAACGGTTTAGGAATTAGCCTTTGGACATCGTTGAGAATGGACACCCTGTATATTGTACAAAATACCTTTATGGATAAAGAAAGAATCAGAAAAAACCAGCATAACTGTACTATTGTGCTCGTAAAAGCCACTTTATGTGTATATTTACACCCAACAACTATAAACGAATTTTGTTCAAGAAAACAAAATATACAAATTTCGTGTAGAATACTCAACTCATACTGATGGAAAAATAATAAGTGTAAAAGTACGAGTAGTTTTTTAAAAAAACACTGTTTTATAAGCATTTAATATTTATTGATTATTTTGAAAATGGCGCCTAATTTCATGACTGCAATTCATGTTTTCTCTAAAAATTTCCGTTATCCTACATTAGGTTGGCACCAAGCTCGGTTATGAAAAATTCATTCTTTTTTTACGCTTGGTAAGAAGTGCGAGCTAGTGAATTTATTAAATTATAATTTTTGCTCTTTCTTTTTTTTCAGATATGGCAACAAAAAAAGTAAAATGAATTATTTAACACGTTCACGCCTGCGTGGTGGGCCACACTCGACTGCCTCAGAGTTGTCTCCAGCTTTTTGCCCACCACTATTATTTTAGAGAAAATGTTGCCCCTTTAAATCGCCCATATGTTCTAATTAAATAAAACAACATTTTCTGTATTAAAATACTGGTATCCAAAAGGCCGGAGACTTGCCAGCGTTCAGACAGTCGAGTGTGACCCACCGCGCCGGCGTGAATGTGTTAAACTATGTTTTTAGGATTTCTAAATTATTTTTTCTACCAATAATCATAATTTAATTAATATGAATCTATTAAATCAGTAAAGCATATTTTTAAAAATATATATTACACTCTTTGTTTTTTATTTATATTTTTTACGTTTTAGTGTTTAAAATATTTCATTGTTACAATTTTAGAGCCAGTTGTAGTATTTTGGCGAGAGTGGTTTGGCACAAAATTTCATCTGTTGTTGTTGTAATTCTTACACAGTGGAAAATCGATTGTGAAATTCTATCTTTACATATAAATAACAAGTTAAGTTAAATAAAAGAGTATAACGAAGCGTTCGATTAATCGTTATTTACTAGGTAGCTCTAGAATATAGGTCTCCAAACACGTGCCCGGAAACCGTTCCAGTTAGCACAGTTTCATTAGGCTCACGAAATCTTTATATAAACAAATGCCAATTTTACTCTCGTGGTTAGATAATGATGAATGAAAGAAAGTACTTTGTATCTGTACAATTTTCTATGATATCTGCTTTGAAAATATTAGATACAGGTTTATATTAAATAATAATAGTAATTAGGCATATTTACTTTATTTGTACCTTGCAGTAACTTACATTATTTGTTCTCTGCTCTCAAAAGTCTTTACTAAAATTAAAAAAGTTTTAATTTTTAAAAATTTTTAAGCATTTATCATGTTAAATTTTTAATAAAAGAAAATTATAAAACATTTGATAAGCTCAATGTTTTAGATTTACATAATAAAAGTGATATTTAGCTTCTATTTGATATAAAAATTTAGTTTCTCTTATGTATTTTCCAAAAGTTATAGTGTAAAAAAGAGAGGTATGTAATTTTTCTTTTACTTTTATATATACATTATAATATATTGTTAAATATATATATATTATTTAAATTGCAAATGTTGTGGCAATTTTTTAAAGCAAGGGTATTATATTTTTGAAACTGTAACAATTTCACTCCAAAAGATGCAAAACTTATTTATTTATGTTGAATCGAAAATAAATGTATTGTTACGAGCAAAATTGGGTCCCGAAAGATACTAACTGTGTGTGATACTTAATGTGTAAGGGGCCTCTAAAAAGAAATCAATCCCAAGCACTTAAATATTTTAAAATGTCCGCGTATGACCAGATATCGTACATTTTCATTTCAACAAATAACTGCGTATTTGCACTTAACCCTTTCCGGCACACTGTGCCCGAGTCGGAATACCTAATTTTAATTCCAAACTTACGAGCGGCACCAAGAATATAGTAAAATTTTGCTTTTACAATTAATAGTTAAAATAACATGTTTTTAATTTCTAAAAAAGGCGTTTTAAAATTCCGGTGTCAGTCAATCATTTCATCATTTTACAACAAAATTTGCCCGTGCCGGAAAGGGTTAAGAGCCCACACTCACTCGGAAAAAGTCGAACGCTAATGGTAATTTCTCGCTCAAATTTTAATATTTTTGAATGATTTTTTTCCATGGGATAGCTCAGGATGATCTACAACCGTGCTAGCTTTTACTTTTTCGATTTTGGTTATAGTTTTTACTTTCTTCTATCTTTACAAGAAGAAAGTATTGGATTCGTAAAAATTTTCGACTTCCGGTTTTCGACGGATTTACACGTTTTAGAGGTCAGAGATTCCAAAAAACATGTTTTTACAAAATGTCTGTCTGTGACTCTGTGAGTCTGTCTGTCTGTCTGTCTGTGTGTATGTGACACAAATTTTGTGGGCGCTCTATCTCAAGAACTAATGCACGAAATTTAATAAAAATTTATATTCAAGTAGTCCCTAATATAAATTGGTGCTGATTAGTTTTTGGTGTAACTCGCCCAACAGGTGGCGCTGCTATGCTGCATTTTTCGCGATTTCTGCACTAGCTCTATCTCAAGAACTAATGCACGGATTTTCATCAAACTTCAGATTCAGTTAATACTTGATATGAATTGGTGCTGGTAACGTTTTGGTGCAAATCGCCCGACAGATGACGCTGCTATGCTGCATTTTGCAGCATTTACACGATTTTCGTAATAGCTCTATCTCAAGAAATAATGCACGGATTTTCATCAAACTTCAGATTCTGTTAGTGCCTGACATGAGTTGATGTTTTGCAGCTTGTGGTGTAAATCTCTCAACAGGTGGCGCTGCTATGCTGCATTTCTTGTGATTTCCGCAATAGCTCTATCTCAAGAACTACTGCTTGGGTTTTCAACAAAACTTCAGATTCAGGTATACCTGGATATGAATTAGTGCTGTTTATGTTTTGGTGTAAATCGCTCAACAGGTGGCGCTGCTATGCAGCATTTTTCACGATTTCCACAGTAGCTCAATGTCCAGAATTAATGCACGGATTTTCATCAAACTTCAGATTCAGTTAGTCGTTGACATGAATTGATGTTTTGAACCTTTTCGTGTAAATCGCTCAACAGGTGGCGCTGCTGTGCTGCATTTTTTGTGATTTCCACAATAGCTCTAGCTTCAGAACTAATGCACCGATTTTCATCAAACTTCAGACTCCGGTATACCTTAATATGAATTAGTGCTGTCTGTGTTTGGGTGCAAATTGCTCAACAGGTGGTGCTGCCATGCTGCATTTTCAGAGTTTCCCCTACAGCTCTATCTCAATAAGTAATGGACGAATTTTCTTCAAACTTCAAATTCAGGTGTACTTTGATACGAATTGGTTCTAAATTGATGTAATTTCTTTTACTATTTAAATGATTTAATTGACGTGATTTATATAGAAGAAAGTTTTGTGATGGCCACAACATACTAGTTTAATAATAGGATAGTTTAAATTTCGGAACCGGTTCAAACCAGTTCCGAAAGTGAAAGTATTCTTTTTTTAAATAATCTGAAACCAAAATCGAAAAAGTAAAAACTAGCCTGGTTGTAGATCGTCCTCAGCTATCATGTTAAAAAAAAAATCGTTTAAAAATATTAAAATTCGAGCTAGATATTTGAAAATAACGCGCCCATAGACTTAACATTAGCATTCGAGTTTTTTTGCATGACTAGTGTGGATTCTTAACTACGTAAATATTTTCTGTATATTTCTAGTCACGTGACGAATCAAATGTGTATGGCATGATTTTAAGGTATATCTTGTTCTTTTATTTTTCAGAGGACATAAACAAGTTGAAGATTTACTACATCCTTGATCCAAATGAAAATGCTTCCAGTGATGTCCTTCATTTTAAGATCGTAGACAAAGGTAAGTACTTTTAAAATATAAATCTTCATAAAGTGATTTGAAATTTAATTCTTTATAGGTATCCGAAATGAAGAGGCAAGGAAGTACAACTGCCCCTTTCTGGATTATTAAATGTAATTAACTAAATTTTCTTCAGAAAAAAAAAATATTATTCTTAAATGATTTAAAATAACTAATCATTAAGAGAACAGGTCTGAAATTGTATGTCAAACGTGGCAAAAGGGGTGCATTCGTACTATAACTAGTTTTATAAAATTTCCGAACGACCTATAATCATTACCTATCATGGAATATCATTGAATTAATTACGTATGATAGGATTTAATAGAAAGAAGAAAACTTTTATTAATAGATTTTTAAGTTTTGATTCGATTTTTATGAAATATGAAATGATTCGACAAAATTCTGCAAAGATTATATATATTAAATTTCAAACCAATCGGTTGGGCAGTTTTTGCGCTGTTATATGCGGACAGACGGAGGGACGAGACGACGACTATAGGGGCTAAGTATTTATGTAATTACGAATGCACCTAAAAAGGAACGAAGAATTACGAACTTCTCTACCCCATGGTAGACATTTTTTTACTTGCCGTTTTTTAGATTCATGCGTTAAAAAATTGCCTTAATTGGAGGATTCAAAATAGTAGAGCTCTCCCTAAATAAAATAATAAACTGGACTGTTTTAATGTGTCTTGATTGTTACATTTCTGCATTATAATTTTTTTTATGTTGAAATACATAAAAATTGCCTTGAAGCTGCGATCTTGACAAAAATTCTTAGTTTAGATTATGCCATCTTTATATTCTTGATTAAGAAAATAAAAATAAAACACGGCCTTGACTGAGGGATCATAGGCATATCTGTTCCAAAAACTTGCCTTTCCCTGTATTTTGACCAGCGGTCACAGATAACAGAAAACTAGGTAAAAGCCTATTCCGATTTGACGAATAAAAAAATGTGTTCACATTAGTTAAAAAAGAATCCGGTATGCTTACTGAAATAAGGTATTAGAACTAAAACGAAAAGTAAAAAATTAACTCCCCCCCACCCAAAAAAAAAAAAAAAATTACATAGATTTATTTCGAAGTTAAAAAAGATTTTCGCTTCAGGGGCCATCCACAAATGATGTCACGCTTGGACGGGGGAGGGGGGGGTCTTGAAATTGTGTGCAGTTTGTGACAAGGGGGTGGGAGGGGGTAAGAAGAAATGTGACATCACAGATTTTGGTTACAATAAAAGCATTAAAAATCAGCAGATAAAAATTTGAAGTTATTTTAAATTTAAAGTATTTTGTATTCATAAAGTAAGGATAAGGTTTAATGCCAAATATATTACATTCCATTTCAACTTCCAAAATACTGCTGTTTTCAGTTGCACTTTCATATTAATATTTTATTACCATTGCATATTAATTATGTTTTTTGTTGTAAACCTCAATTTTATTTCATACAAAATAAGTACACAAATCATTTTTATTGTTATATGCTCACAAATGTCATTAAAACAGTTAAAGTTTGAAAATAAAATTTGAAATATGATCTATAAAGTAATGCTTTTTTTCTGAACTTCAAGTATATGTTTATGTAATATTAGCGTGACATGTGAGAAGAGGGGGGGGGGGGGTAAGATGAAGTGTGACACTTTATGACAAAGGGGGGAGGGGGGGTCAAAAATATTGAAAAAAAGTGTGACATCATTTATGGATCGCTCCTCAGCAATGATTCAACAATGAGCAACAGCATTTATGTTTCAGGTCAAGTAATGCCACTAAAAAAGGAACAGTATTTCTTTTATGAAGTGTAAAGTAGAGATGACGAAGCTTTTTACATGGGCTTGCCGAAAATTTCCAAACAGCGTTCCAATAACGTGCCAAATTTTTTTATAAGAAAATTTTGCAGCAAATGCTGTTTGTATAAAAACATTGTGCTAGAATTACGGATTATAATCCCGAAACTAATTTCCAATCTCGAGATTTCGGGATTGCTTAGATCCAATACCGGGATCCCGGGATAATTGAGGGATTAGGAAAATTAGAATTTCTCTAGTATCACCAATTTTTACAATAGCTAAATATAATAATCTTATAGAAAAGATAATTAAAGTAAAAGTACAGTCTAACTTACATATTAAAATATACCAAGTTAAAAAATCTTGACTTCAAGTAATTATCAAAAAGTATAGGATAAAATACAACAATTGAAAATTAAAAGTAATATCATGTTGATGTTTTGCAATGTAACAAAAAACATGAAATGTCTATGTTTCATCTTCTAGATAATTTCTTTTATTTCCTGTTAAAAAAGTTTTTGAATGGCTTAATATTTACAATATTAAAAAATAATTAATATCACTAATTAAATTTTGAATTATTCGCCACGTGACTAAATATTACAATTCAAGATATCACAAACGTAAGATTTTCCCTAGCTTTTAGGTAGCTTTCATTACAAAAAGCTACCTATTGCAGCCGTTCGGAGGAAAGCGATTTAAAAAAATTTTGGTATATTTTCATCGATCATGACCCCCAGACCCCTAAACCACCCTCCGTTCAAAATTGACACACACACACACATATTATGGTGGTATATATATATATATATATATATATATATATATCTGGCCTATGTCACACTGTAACTCTCGTATTTATGAACCGATTTGGATGTAATTCAATGTGTACATAGTACATACCAATGTCTCGACCGAGTTCGTTGGCCAGCTTCATCCGCCATTTTGTTTTAAAATGGCGGCCATTTAATTTTTTTTAAAAAATTTAAAATTTAAAATGTGGTACCAAAAAATTCAAAATGGAAAAACATTTTTTTCTTATGTATTTGATCTTTATACAAAGATTCCGGAGCAGTTTTTGTTTCGTCTATATCTTAAAAAATGGCTGAGTTATAGCATTTTGAATTTCTAGCGTGGCTGACATTTTGAAACGTCCTGAATTTTGTCACGCGATAAAAGGCGTATTTATGAACCGATTTGGATGTAACTTCGTATACACATAGTACATACCAATGTCTCGACCGAGTTCGTTGGCCAACTTCATCCGCCATCTTGTTTAAAAATGGCGGACATTTAAATTTTTAAGAAAAATTTAAATTTGAAATGTGGTACCAAAAAATTGAAAATTGAAAACATATTTTTTTCTTATGTGTTTGACCTTGATAAGAAGATTCGGTAGCAGTTTATGTTTCGTCTATATCTTAAAAAAGGGCTGAGTTATAGCATTTTGAATTTCTATTGTGGCTGACATTTTAAAACGACCTGATTTTTGTCAGGCGATAACAGGCGTATTTATGAACCGATATGGATGTAACTTGGTCTGTACATAGTACATACCAATGTCTCGACCGAGTTCGTTGGCCAGCTTCATTCGCCATCTTGTTTCAAAAGGGTTGCCATTAAAAAAAATTAAATTTAAAATTCAAAATGAGGTATTAAACAATTGGAAAATGAAAAAGATTTTTTTATGTGTTTGACCTTGATACAAAGATTCTAGAGCAGTTTTTGTTTCTGAAAATTTGTTCTTTTGTTTATATCTTACAAAATGGTTGAATTATAGCACTTTGAATTTCTAGCATGGCTAACATTTTGAAACGATCTTGTATTTGTCACGCGATGACACACGTATTCGCCTATTTCGATGTAAGAAGGCATGTGGATAGTATACATCAATATCTCGACCAAGTTCGCGGGCCAGCTTCATCAGCCATCTTGTTTCAAAATGGCGGCCATTAAATTAAAAAAATATATATTTAAAGTGAGATGCACAAAAATTAGAAATTCAAAAAGGTTTCTTTCTTGAGTATTTGACCTTGATATAATGATTCAGGAGCATTTTTTGTTTGTCTTTATCTTAAAAAATGGCTCAGATATAGCAATTTCAATGTATAATGTGGGTGACATTTTGAAAAATCTGATTTTTTGCCTGCGACAGCACTCGTATATATCAATCGATTCCGATGTGAGTGAGCATGTGCAACGCAATTACTATGGTCTCGACCAAGTTCACTGGTTAGACTCATCCACCATGTTGTCTTAAAATGGCAGGCACTTTATGAAATCGCCGAATTTGACAGCCAAATATAAGTTACTTTAAATAAAAGCAGCTTGGATAAATTTGACTATTTTTGCGAAATTCTCATTCATAATGATTTAGTATTGATAAAAATTAGTATTGAATCTCCTATATTCGGTTTCCACTAAATTGAGCTTCGTGTGTTTGAATAATATAAATTGGCTTTTTTAAAATAAGGAATATGAAAGCTACCTCTTCCTCCCGGCACTGGCCGGAAGGACTTTTTTTCTTGAAATACAAGAACTTAAAACACATACATACAATAAAAAATTACATATATGCATAGTTTAAATTTCTAAATAGAGATCGTTGTTAAAATTAAAAAACGTTGCATAATATAAAAAATTATTACATACCATGAGAAAAAAAATTAGTTTGAATAGTTCATTGTTTCTTAACTAATCGGTTTTCCTTTGAAAATATGTTCTGAGAAATATCAAGGCATCTAAAGTATCATCGCATAATCCCAGTTATGATAGAAGGATTATCTTTTTTTAGTGAAATGTCATACTGGTTTAGACGCTCTGTTAGCATTTCAATACAATTTTTGCTGTAAAAGATCCATGTATGCGCATAAAGCCTAAATTCCAGATTTATTCAAATTTAAATTTCTTGAATGGACATTAATGTTCATCAATTGCTTGTTTGCAGTAAATGTCCATTCGTCAAAAGTCAAACTAATTTTTTTCTTGAATTTTTAAAAGTTTGTATTTCACCTGTAATTAACTCCTTTATTATGGAACTATAGTTCACTACACGATTTCGAATTAATATTGCAGATTTTGGCAAATCATTATAGCCTTTAGCTATCAGTAAGTTTCTTAAATCAGTTGAAGTGACGTTAAATGAGAAACTGTCTTTAGCTGTCATGTCCGATAAAATTAAATCCACTGATTCGTTATCCCTACTAAAATGATCCTATATTTACAGCTTTTTAGAAAGCAATGTAATCTTCTATGCAATCTTGACTTCTGGGTGGAAGAGAGGTTGTATTAAATTTTTTCTGAACTTTAGAACTATGTTTCGTAGATAAATGTGTATACAACCCCGTAGTCGATCCACCTAATATTTTAAGCTCTGCGCTACATCTTTTACATTTAGTACTTTTCCATCCCTTGATGTTAAATAGTAGTTGTATACTGAAGATGTATCATTAGCTTTCCTATGAGTTATTCATTAAACATCTTTAAGGCAAAATACGTATAAATGCACTAAAAACAAAGAAGACACATAATAATAACTATGAAACACAATGCGACGCTTATCAGTGAACTCAAATTCGAAAACTAATTTTGTAATTCTCAGTTGTTGCAATGATCGGCCTACTAAACGCAGCGAAATCGAAATAAAAAAATGATTTTATTTTTCCTGACTAATAGCTGTGCGGGTTACACCTGTTTTTCAAGTCAAAAGATTTCCATAATAAGCGATTTAATTTTTTAGAAATATATGTAAAAAATATTTGAAATATATGTTCTTTTTAAACGATATATAATTTTGATAAAAATTATAAAATAAAATAAAATATAATAAAATAAAATAAATAAAATATAATAAAATAAAATAAAATATAATATAATAAAATATAATAAATAAAATATAATAAAATAAAATATAAAAAAAATTAATTAATTTTCTTTCCAAAAGCGAAAGTCTATAAATATTAAACAAAAACATAATTTGAAGAAGAACAACTATGTATATATATATATATATATATATTTCGTACATTGTTTAAGCCCGAGAAGGGACAAATATTAAGATATTTCATTCAATTAGTTCTACATTTATTGTTAAATTTTTGGAACAAATAAGTTAAACCAATTGAAGATTAAAAAATAAAAATAAAATTCATACAATATGATACTTAAAAATACCCTAAAAAATTAGATTCCTTTCAAATGAAATCGAAATAAATTTCAGACTTCTTTCAAATGAAATCGAAATAAATCTTAGACTTCTTTCATTTTTATTTCAAAATTTTTGTATTATATTTATGACGATTGTACATAGTAAAATGATTAATGGAGGGTATCGTCATCAGGCTTTGATGTATGCGGTATTGCATCACAATCTATGATGCAGTTTACCAATGTGTAATTCAAAATATTTCACCACTGTAGTAATGCAGGTTGCTGTAGTTTGTACAAAAACTTCCAATCTGAACGTAAAAAACCTATAATCAAAACATAAAAAACTAATTTCACTTAAATTTAGATATCCTATTTTCCGCTCAGGAACACTATGAATGCAAAAATAAATTGTGTTGAATCCTTACTACTAATATTTAACACTATTATAGCTGTGATACAGTAAAAAATTTAAAAAAAAAGTTTTACTTAAATTAATTATTACCTAAGATTAACTTGGGATGTAAATAGTTCCCATCTTGTAAAGAGAAATACCTTTTAAAATTTAAGTTACGTAATTCCTCACTAAGTTCGCTACCTGCGTAAAAATAGCTATCCTTTTGAAACTTTTTACGAAAACATAAACTTGACCAAAGCAAAAAATTATTCTGAAAATGTCCTTTTTATATCCGCTACGACGTCATATTCATCTTTTTAATTCTTTAAAAAAAAAAAAAAAAAAAAAAAAAAAAACCTATTTCAGTTTAATTTTTCTCCTGGAAATCTTTCAACTAAAAGGAGATAAATTATTATTGGCTTTTGAATTATTTGCAACAATGAAGAAAAAACGTTAAATTTGAGAGGGAAAATGTCCGTTAATTCTCAATGAAAAAAGCGAAATTTAAAATTATTACGAAAAATATTTGAATAATGTAAATAAAAATTAGCCCATGTTACTCTCTGTTCCATTCACCCATATGGAAAGGTATTTTATCATCCGTTTTGACCCTGACGTCAGGCAAACATTTTTAACTTTAAATTTATGATATTATTAGAATTAGTAAAGGATAAAAAAATTATGGCATCAGGGGCAAAAAGGTGGGAAGAAAAAAAAAATGAAAAAGTTATGAGCTCCATAGGCTTTTCTATGTTAAGTTAACAATGAAAAGTGATACTGGAAATAAATAAGTATTGCGCTACCACGCAATACTTAAATATTTTTTTTTTAATTTCAGCTGAATGTTGTTACATGAAAAAAAAAAAAAAAAATCCGGAATTTTCGGAATCAAAATGCAAGGCTGAGAGAACATTTTTTTACGCGCATCATACTTGCGCACTGCCAGCCTTTTCCAAAGAACAACACATTAGCTAATAGAACCAGTCGCTTTCATGCATTAAATATTTAAGATAAAACAAAAATCAAAATGCGCTTTTTCTGGATATTAAAATCAGCTATCACATAAAAATAAAATCATAAGACGAAATGCAATATTCTACCTTGATTCAATCCCAAAATACACAATATGAACTTAAAAGAGCTCGCCATTTACTTAAAAGGCGACAAAAATAATAACATACATGTTACAAGGTACAAAATATAATTAATTGCTGCTCCATTCATAGACCGAAGTGACGTATTTGTATGAATGGAGCAGAAATTAATAATAAAAATATTGTCTGACGACGGGTGCGGGAATTGCAGGCCGAAAGTACTAAGAAATTTTAAATAAAATGTGAATTTTTAACTTTTAACATCCATATTATTATTTTTGTCGTTTTTTAAATAAAACGGCGAGCTTTTAGTTTGTATTTTGTGATCAGCCATTACTTTAATAAAATGTTGATACATAAGTATGATTCATTTGAGTGGCATATACTGTAAGATGGGGGGGGGGGGATATACGAATTTGTAGTTTAGCAATTCGTTACTTATCGTTAATACGAAATCTGGCTTATAATAATCGTAGAAGTTTCATGTCAAAAAGTATTAATAAATGAATTTTATGTTAATGTACATGCGATGGAGAGTGCTTTATACCTGAGTCATATATCGTTATTTTCTTTTGTAATAAACAGAGCAAAGTTTATTCCACTTTTCTCCTTATTGCAGCAAATGGCTTGTGAAATTCTTTTTTAAAGGGGGCACAGGACCTTTAAACTTTCAAAAAATCAGTTGATGTATTTGATTTACTCTGAATTTTTAAAAATTTCTCAGCAATATGCAAAAACCCGCATTTAAATATCTTTATTATTTCTTGAGTTATAATCATTTATAGACTATAAGTATAATTGAAGGTCCGTAGGTATTGAAACTTTAAAACGTATTTTCTCAGATTAGTAAAATTTGGAATTTGTTCGTACAATTACTTTCAAACTATGTAACCTAAAGCTTTAAAAAAAATTACCATACATGCGTTTCTTTATAGTCTACATGCTATAACCAATAAAATTTAAATATTTAGGTTATTATTATTTTTTATTTTTTTTTGCACTTAAAAAACTTGACATTTTTTTAAATTAATATTTCTTTTTATTTTGTGCTAAAATTAAATTTTAAACAAAACTTTTTGTGTATATTTTAGTTTTAATTTAGAAGTAGGTATGTTATGATTCTATTTTGTTCAAAAATTGTTTACTATATGCATAATTAAGAGTTTTATCATGCGCCCAGCAGTTAATGATTTTAATTCACGCATTAGTGAGATGAAATTTTAAACTTAAAATTTAAATATTAATTTTGTATGTACAACTTTATTTTTCTGGATAATACACTTTAGAATACGTACTTTAGACAGAAAGGGGGAAAAAGATCTTAATTGCATACTATTTATGTTTAGATACTTTGAAAAAAGCGAGGAAACCTACCTGATTTCAAATGTTAATTGTACGGAAACTATGAGTCATAGGGATTTGCGGTTTGCGGTATCATGGATAGCAACACAACTAGTTTATTTTGCTGAAATTATTTTTTCCGAAACAGTTAATTTTTGTTGTATCCATTATTGATGATAACAAGTTTATTATGCTGCAAAAGTTTATTTTTCTGAAAAAGTTTTTTTTTCTATGTATGTTTGCACTTTGATATGGGATTTTATTTTCGTAGCTCTCAGAATATCCAGTCGATAATCAGTCTCAATCCACGTGTTGCGCAGCATGTCAGGTATGACTGAAGCGATGGCTTTCGCAATTTTGTGGCGGCATATATCACAAGCATCACGTACAGGTTGTAAAAAAATTTGCAGCATAATAAACTTGTTGTGTTGTTATTCATGATACAGCAAATTGCAAATCTATAGGGCTCATAGTATCCATACAATTAACATTCAAAATCCGGGAGGTTTCATGTCGGTCGGCACCTTGTATTATAAAAGCTGTGTACCTATAGAAAGGTAATTTAATCAAGAATATCATGCTATGCAGTTTATTCAATTATAATTATTTTGTAAAACGTTATAGCCAAATAATCAGAAAACGCCAGTAAAACCTGGTTAGGTTGATGTGAAGTACTTTCCTTTCTCTTGAGTCTAGCTAATGCATATGAACGTTTGGAATCAGGGGCGCGCCGACCCGGTGTGCAAAGTGTGCACCGCACACAGGCGCCAGAATAGTAAAGGCGCCAAATAGTTTAGGCGAAGCTGAAAAATTTGAAAAACTTTTATCCAATTTAAATTTATTAAAGCGGTATTTAAAATCGAAAGTGATTGATATTTCTGATGACACATTTATGAGTTAATTTTTACTTTTAAGATATATGAAATTTGCAGACGTTCGTCAACGGCGTAGCTTTAGGGTAAGGGGGGGGGGTCTCAAACAGAAAAGGTGCCATGGTGTCGAAGGGCCACAGTCGTAAGGCACCACGGAAGGCTTAAGGGTACCGTCATGTGCCTAAAATACATTTTAAAAAAGCGCTAGAAACATAAAAAAATTCGGAAGGGCGACCGCGAATGATCAGACCCCCTGCTCTAGATCAGACCTGTCCAACTTTTCAGAAAGCAGGGGCGCACTACAGCTGGGGACAAACATGGAATACTCCATCATTCAAATAATTGAAAATATACAACACTTCTATCTTACTGTAGTATTGGTAGTGATACACATACTGACGACATAAAAACGAGTAGTTTATTAAATGGCACAATGGTAAAGCAGTATAAGCCCCCAGCTTATGCACGGTTCCCATGTAAAAGTAAATTGCAGAAAAAAGCACAAATCAATCACAGCAATCGGCTACATTATAACAAAAACAATAAATAAATAAAACAGGATGGAGCTCAAAATGCAATGCATAAAAAAAAAAAAAAGAAATGAAAAACGCCATTCGATTCCAACCCAATTTAATATTGTATCTAACATTGCATGCTTTTACGCACAAAAACGAGCCCATGAGCATGTAAGAAAGTTTCATATCATTTACAGTAAGGAAACGTGTTTTTGAGAGCAACTTCAAAATGAATTACGTTTTATTGAAATTTTAATTAAATATTTTATAGATTTGCTTCGAACAAATTATAATCGATCAAGCGCTAGTTTCACTCGCGTACAGAGAGTCCATGCAATAAATTTATTAATTTCTAACTACAATCTTACAAAATATAGTTGTTAAACGAATAATAAGACTTTGCAAATAACTTGGAATTATTTTATTAAATATTTTTCAATAATTGCCTTCAATAATTGAATTCAATTGGAATGAAAAACGCTGACTATTTATCATTGTGATCCGTCTTACCTAAAACAAAGGCCTCGTACAAAGTTTAATATTGCCATTGGGCCAAGTACGCTTCGACAGGAGGTCACAAAGTTGCATGGCCACTTCGATCTGTGCCACGTTTTTTTAGATAGGTTGTTAATTAATATCTCAGCTAAATACCGACAATTCTTTTGGAAAATCATTATCGACAGTCCTTGGATGATTTCGCGTCGATAGGTACCTCGAACTCTCCTCAACTCCCCCATTGAGCGCCAGCAAGATAAAGTTTATGTATAACAGAAAACTGTGATTTTCTGAAAAATTTTATGACCTAGGATAATCTCTATAGTTTTCCTGAAAAGTTTAAATAAATTCCTACTACTTCTAATTTTTTTGTAGTTTTATTTTCACTAGATTTGGAAAAAGTAGGGGGGACATAATTTTGCCATACATTTTCGACGAATTTCTGAAAATATAACTGTATCTATTATTGTATATATTTTTGAGTTCTGTGTTACGAGGTTTTTCGAACGATCCCCCCGCCCCCATTTTGTCTTAATTACGTACCCGTTCACTGTGTGAAAATGGAGGAGAAGCTGCTAATTGTTGAGATTTGTTATGTAAATGTTTTTCTTGTTAACCATTTGGAAAAATGGTTATTGTTCTCGTCAGGGTAGGAAATCAAAAACATATCTGAACGTTTTCATTCGTTTAATCCGCAATTTATTCGTTATCTGATTGGTATATACAGTAATCTGTATTTCCCTTTGGTTTCAACAACGATGGACAACAGAGTGTTGCCACTATGACAAAAAAAGTAATAAAAACTACAAAAAAAAATTAATAAATCAGAAACAAATTGAGATACAGCTTTCAAAAAAATTGCATTTAAAAGTACATTTTTTTTCTCTATCCGACGGTATAAAAAGTAATATTGTCTTATCTTTAGAAGTTTAAGAATGAAATTTTATTTAAAATTGGTCGTGAGATTTTTTGGAAATCTGATGATAGAAAAGCCTTTTCCCGAACAGCCAATGAAATGCTTGACTATTACGTAAGTTGCATAGGAAATCTGACGAGTCGCAGGCGATTTTTCTTGTTTGCAATTTTTACGTGTAATAACACTATTAATCTTTAATTCATGGCGTACGTAATGTATGACCAGCTCCATGCGATTTTTTATGTCTTAAATTTTAATCTTTGAAAAAATCATTTTCCAAATGGTCGTTGTAATTTGTTAAATTGCTTTCTTTTTTTTTCTTGATTTTTGGAAAATTGTATGGGGTAGTCATGAACAAATTAAAACTTTAAAATGATCTCTACTGATGAAAAAATGAGTTAAGAGGAGAGGAGTGAGTGCCTTAGTAATATGCAGGCCAAAATATTTAAAACAATATGTCATGAAAAAATTCATTTTCCCCCCCACGAGGGGATTGGCACCTAATAGTCTGGGGTAGAGTCCTGCATCGGGCCGGGTTACCCGCTTTTACCCGAACCCGACCCGACCCGCACTCGGCGCTATATTTCCGCGTTGCGGTCGGGTCGGGTTGGGTTGACCCGATTTTTAAAAGAATGTGGAAAATATTTTTTCACGTTAAAAGTCTATATAAAAACGCAGATCAAAGTTTCACAAAAGCTAAATGCGTACCTGTCTGTTTTGTCTTTAGTCGCCCTTTCACGAGTCTTCGAAATAACAAATTGCATTATATTATTATCGTATTTTAAAAATACAATACGCAGCAAAACGCTAAATGTCCTTCCTGTCTATCACTCAGTAGTTGTCAAAGATAGAAGTATCAAGACTTATAGAACATTAGCAATCGCAATCTGTTTTGCAATGCTTAAAAATGAATTTAACATTTGGAGATTCAAATTTTAAATCTCCACAATTCCTAAACTACTTGACTAAATGCCTTTCTGTTTAGTTTTCTTAAGTAAAATTTAATGACAAAGACAAATATGATGTAAAAATTATTGCGTTTGTATTGAAAATTTCAGAGTTCGGTACAATTTTAGAAGTATGAAGATGAGCCTTAAGATTTTTTTTATATAACTTGAAAGGATACATAATTTCCTATCGAATGTTTATTTAATTGTTTTCAGGAAAAATTTTGTGAGTAAAATGCATGGGGTCATTATTTCATTCGATCGACTGCACCTTAAAACCGTCAGATACAAATGATATTTATACATGAAATTGGCCATCATATGAAATTAGAGAGAACATCTTAGACTGATGTAGTTTGCAGTGAAAAAGAGTATCGGGGAAAGAAAAGTCTTCTGGGGGAAAATTAGAGAATGTGTCCCCTTTATTGGAGAACTGCCACCGTAATATAGTTACAGGGTCGTACTGGCCCACCGGGCAACGAGGCAAATGCCCGGTGCGCCCACCGTCAATTTTTTTTTTTTTTTTTTTTTTTTTTTTTTTTAAGCACGCTTAAAGTTGTGCATTCTGAAAGGCATAAAATTTTCAAAGATTTTCATTTGGAAAATTAAAAAGTAATGCTTTTTATTTTTTAAAGTATATCATAAGCAAACTATGTGTGATCAAAGACAATTAGATAACCCAATTTCGAGATAACATAAGTTATCGACAATCAGATATGCCATTGTTACACATGGTTCCCTGGACCAGTTTCAAAGCCTGTACTAATGTACCTCTCTAAAAATGCTTTTGAAAAAACTATTATCGTGTTTTTTTAATCATGGCGCCCTTGGACAGATTTTTTTCAGCGCCTCTGTAAAAATAAATTAAAAAAAAAACTATATCGTGTTTTTATAATCATGGCGCCCTGGGCCAGATTTTTTCAGAGCCTCTGTAAAAATAAGTTTAAAAAAACTAATCTCGTGTTTTTGTAATCATGGCGCCCTTGGTCAGATATTTTTCAGCTCCTCTGTAAAAATGCCTTTCAAAAGCTATTACCGTGTTTTCCTGATCATGGCGCCCCTGGTCAGATTTTTTTTCAGCGCCTCTGTAAAAATGCCTTTCAAAAAACTATTATCGTGTTTCTCTAATTATGGCGCCCTTGGGCAGATTTTTTTCAGCGCCTCTGTAAAAATGCTTTTCAAAAACTATTATCGTGTTTTTCTAATCATGGCGTCCTTGGGCAGATTTTTTTCAGCGCCTCTGTAAAAATGCCTTTCAAAAGCTATTACAGTTTTTTCTAATCATGGCGCCCTTGTTCAGATCTTTTTTTCAGCGCCTCTGAAAAAATATCTTTAAAAAAACTATTATCGTGTTTCTCTAATTATGGCGCCCTTGGACAGATTTTTTTCAGCGCCTCTGTAAAAATAAATTAAAAAAAACTATATCGTGTTTTTGTAATCATCGCGCCCTTGGCCAGATTTTTTCAGCGCCTCTATAAAAATTGCTTTAAAAAAGCTATTACGGTGTTTTTCTAATCATGCGCTCTTGTTCAGTTTTTTTCAGCGCCTCTGTAAAAATGCCTTTCAAAAAACTATTATCGTGTTTCTCTAATAATGGCGCCCTTGGGCAGATTTTTTTCAGCGCCTCTGTAAAAATGCTTTTAAAAAAACTATTATCGTGTTTTTCTAATCATGGCGCCCTTGGACAGACTTTTTTCAGCGCCTCTGTAAAAATGCTTTTCAAAAAACTATTATCGTGTTTTTCTAATCATGGCGCCCTGGGCCAGATTTTTTCAGCGCCTCTGTAAAAATAAGTTAAAAAAAAACTAATATCGTGTTTTTGTAATCATGGCGCCCTTGGTCAGATATTTTTCAGCGTCTCTGTAAAAATGCCTTTCAAAAAACTGTTATCGTGTTTCTCTAATTATGGCGCCCTTGGACAGATTATTTTTCAGCGCCTCTGTAAAAAATGCTTTTCAAAAAACTATTATCGTGCTTTTCTAATCATGGCGCCCTTGGATAGATTTTTTTCAGCGCCTCTGTAAAAACAAATTAAAAAAAAAACTATATCGTGTTTTTGTAATCATCGCGCTTTTGGTCAGATTTTTTTTCAGTGCCTGTGTAAAAATAAATTTCCAAAAACTAATATCGAATTTTTGTAGTCATGGTAATGTAGCTTTGGTCATATTTATTTTCAGGGCCTCTGTAAAAATAACTTAAAAAAAAAACTAATGTCGTATTTTTGCAATCCTGATGCACTTGGTGAGATTTTTTCAGCGCCCCTATAAAAATAACTTTCAAAAACCTAATATCATGCTTTTGTAATCATGGCGCCCTTGGTCACTTGGTCAGATTTTTTCAGCGCCTCTGAAAAAATAACGTTCAAAAAACTACTATCGTGTTTTTATAATAGCAACCCCCCCCCCCCACACACACACAGACACACTCACGCGCGCGCGCCCGCACACACACATACACACACGCACGCTTCCCACAAACACACACATAAATTGATGCTCTTGAGCATTTCATAATTTCTTAATGATAACATAAGTTAGACCGCCAAGACTAATTCGTCAGAAGATTTTGCAATGGAAACTTATGTAATTTTTGCTTTTGAAATAAGAAAATGTTAATTTTTCATATTCATTAAAAAATTCGATAATATTTTTAACATCCGAAAATGCGAATACCTAAAAACTTTTTTTTTTTTTTTTTTTTTTTTTTTACCGCATCTGCTTAACCACTTTAAACTTCAAACACCACCCCGATTTATAAATTGAAAAATATGCATGAAATTAAAATAAATAGACAAACCATTAAAATTGTTAAAGTCGTTTTACAAAAGAATGGATGAATATAAGTAAAGAGAAGCGCACACGTGTTTGTGTTCAGTTTTCAATGCTGTTAGTCAATAACGTGGGAGTTCCTAAGAAGACAAATTACCATTTCAGCGGGGTTTCAAATAACTGGATAGGGCTCTATAGATACCCAGTGGTTTCTGTAGTAATACCAGATGTGACAATTTTTATTGATTATACCATATTCTGAGATTTCTGGAGCTCTGTATCTTTCTGGAGAAAATAGAAATCGGATGTGGAGGTATTTTCCCATGAAATACTAATTAACATACGACACATGCTCGGCGTGCAGGCATCTGCGCAGAAAGAATCGTTAAAAACGAAAAAATAAAATATTAAATAAGCAACTGTTACAGCAGTTTTATAATGTTTTGTGTAATAATACATGTAGTGTATTACACAAAATTCCTCTTCAGTCGAGAATTATTAATTGTTTTACATCTTTTTAGCTGTCTAAAACTTTTGACTATATTATTAAATAATTTTCATTGATACATACATAAAATTTTTAAAAATTCCCATTAAGGTGAAAACGAAAAATAACTTTGCCAATAAACCTTATAATTTTTTAGATACATTTCTTTTTTTCAAGATATCGAGTAAAAAATAACTGGAAAATAATAAACACATATAAGCTTAATTGTGGTAGGAAAAAAACGTGTTATTCTTCTTCTTTTCAATTTTTTTCCACATTACGCAATTAAGGGGGCTGGTCACTCATCTTCCTATTTCCCCTCACATCTATAAAGTAAAATCTATGGGCATTTGATGCATTCGTAGATTTAAAATATCTCCTCAGGAAATTCATATTTTTAGCTTCTATTTTTTGTGTACACTTCCTAAAAGATGTCTTTTTTTTTCCTTAGTTCCCAAAATATTTCTAAAGTATAGACTTAATTTTATATGAAGTATTAAAATCTTACTTATAGTTCACCCGTTTTTAACACATAAAATATTAAATTCAGCATGGATTTTAGAAATACTTTGAAAACTAAGGGAAAAAAAGAGACATCCTTTAACCCCTTGGGGGCGAGCGACCGGTATTCGTTCCGCGTAAGGTGCTCAGAATCAGTGATTATTCTCATAAGTAAATTTTTATTGTAAATTTTGCCTTATTTAATACGAGCATTTTCCCGATTCAATGAGGCAAAAATTTCTGTTTTAAAAAACCGGTGATAAAAGATTAAAAATTCTGTAAAAGACGCTCGTCCCGAAGGGGTTAAGAAGAGTACACAGAAAAAATATGTTAAAAATGTGAATTTTCCGAGAAGATATTTTAAATATACAAATGGATCAAAAGTCCATAGACTTTTACGGAGGAAAATTTCGAAGCTGAGTGACTAGACCCCTTAAGTATTTCTATTTTCTTTGACTTTGTTTTTTATTTTGTAATACAATGCTTAAACATAATTTTGATACATATTACTCTTAAAAAATGAAAATATATTTGAAGCTATTGCCGCTCTTCTGGTGCGGTTTTATTTTTCTTTTGTGTGTGTGTGCGTGTGAGTTGCGGCGACCATTAAACAGTAATTTTTTATTAAATATGACTTATTTAGTGACTAGACGAGACAAAGGGTGGAAATTATGAAAAGCTCTTTTAATTTATTTATTTATGTATATATTTTTAAATGCTGATTATTTGAAGAGGGTATTCAACTTTTATTGTAGAAAAATACGGATTTTTAATGATTAAAAAAAAAAATTCTTAATGCACTGCATAATTATATAAGAAAAAAAATGCTGACAAAATTAGAAGTGAAACAATTCAGTAGTATTAAAGTAATCGTGTCGTGGTCATCTATTTAAAAATGCAATTTTGAGAAAAACTAGTTTCAATTTTATGTTATGATTATAATAGAATGCTTTTCTATTTTCTTCTTTCTTTTTCTTTTTTTTTTTTTTTCTCTCTCATAGAATCGTCTATTCCAGATTCTGGCCACATAAAGAAGTCTTAATTCCGTTGATAAAGCCGCTAAAATAAAAACTCGATTTTCCGAAATTTATAAGTTATGATTACGTGTAAATCCTTAAAGCGATTCCAAAAAAACATTTTTTAACTTTCAATAATGCGAAAATTTCTGCTCATTTACAAACATAAAAATAGTGTTCGACAGAAACCGAATTTCGGTTACCTTCCTAGTTTCGACCGAAAACGAAAGCGAAACTGTTTTAAAAATAAATTCAAAGTAATTAACATAAACATACATATATGCATGTTATCTGAATAATGTTTTGAATGGAAACGGCAGTACATAATTATTAATTAAAAAATAATTTGATTTAAATAAAATTAATTAAATATAAGGTGCTATAAACATAAAAAATTATTAAAAAATAATTTAATTTAAATATAACGAATTTAATCAATATTAGTAATACCTTCTAGATTTATCCCCTTATATGTAAATACATAGAATGTGTGCTCTTTGGATGGGAGTGCCATTTAGGGGAGGCTAGGGAGGGGCAGTTATAGTAATACCGAATATTCGGCAGTATTTTCGCCGAAACTAAGATTTTGGGCTGAAAACGAAAATGAAACCGAATATTCGGCCAAACTCTACATAATAGAATGAGACTTGCAGGTTTGGTTATTGGAGTGATTTGAAATACAATACTAGATTCTTTTCTTTAAATTAATTACATCTTGAGTTAAAATTGAAGTTAAAGTTTTCTTCCTCTTCCCACACTGTCGCGTGCGGAAATTCGCTTCAAAACGCCACCTTTGACAGCATTCTGAAAGATCTTTTGCTTTTCTCAAAAAATATAACAGTCAGTTCGATTACAAAGTTTTTGATGGGCAATAAAAAATAGCTGGTATTTTCGGCCACGTAAAGCAGTTAGCAGTTGTAATGAAATTTAATGAAAACCTTTAAAACAAAACTGTCATGCAATAAAATTCAAGTAATACTACTTTTCAAAATAATACTTTCAACCTAATATTTTTAAAGAATTATTACTTTTCCGAAGATTTTCTCCCCCCCCACCCCCTACTCCCTGCATTGCGTACACAATCGCGGTAAAAAAAAAAAAAAAAAAAATAGAACAAGATCTTCGAGAAACAGAAATAACTGCATTATTGGGCATAGCCTTTGTAAGCTTGCTCATTTGAAAGGAAGCTGAAATACATTATCTCCCAGGGAAAAGAGAATACCGAAATCAGCCATCTATTGCCCATTCCACATAAAGTGGAAATGCATGGGTTTCTAATTTTCAACCGATAGCCAGTATAAATAAAGTGCCCCTGATGTGAAATCTGCTTCGTTCTATAAAGTGTTAAAGAACTACTCCGTCTTTATATTATTTGCCTGTGTCCTGAGTTGTTTACTTATTTTTGTGTAATCTTAAACATTTTTCTTATAGTAAGCTTGTGCTTCATACTTTAAAAAAAATAGTGTACAGTGTTCGGAATTATAAAATATCATCACCATCACAGCTCAGATATGCTGATGTTGCATCTTCAGGGGTCTGTCCAGACTTTTCTCATAGAGTCCTGTTTTTGTGAAATTGTGAAGATTTCTTATATTTGTGAAAATTCTAATCATAATTTTGTGAATTTGAAATTATCGATATATTCAGGTTCTATTATATCAGGTTCTTCATATATAAAAAAGCTAAGCAATATGTTCTTTGATGAGTTCAGCTGTTTTGTTACAGGTCAGATTTTATTTTTAAATGATTAAATCTGTGCAAAGTTCAATTTGAAGTTGGAAAAATTCTGTGAAAAATCTGTTTAAGAGAGAAATAATTTTGTGAAGGGTCCTGTTTTGGGATAAAAAGTTTTGTGAAGGGTCCTGTTTTGGGATAAAAATTTTTGTGAAGGGTCATGTTTTAGGATAAAAAATTTTGTGGAGGGTCCTTTAAAGGACCTAAAATTTTCCTAAACATATCCCTGATCTTGCAGAACAAGAGCTGTGAATCGTCCATGGAAAAACAACATAAGGTAAGATTACTTATTATTATTATTTTTTTTAATTTTGTATCTTTCAGAAGAGTGTTTATTAGTTTGAATTTTTGCGAAATCTTCAAAATTTGTTTAATGTATTTCTTTCTTTTCTCTTTATAACTGTTGTGGGGGAAAAAATCTGGGATGAAAATTAAATGATATTTTTAATATTTCCCGAAATATGATTTATATGTTGCTACGAACTAAATTGAATAACAGCGAAAACTGTAGTAATAATGTCGAAGAATATTTGTCTTTCATGCAATTTCAGATTATATATATATATATTTAAACTGTTTAAATAGCGGGATTCAAACCAAACGCTTCTCTATGATATCATTTTAATGTTGAAAAAATAAAGAAATAAAACATTTTTTAAAAATAATTCACGTAAAATAGATGTCATTCTTGCCCTGAACGAAAATATTTTTCTGAGATTTTTTACACCATAATTAGTATTTGTATCCTAGAGATTGTATTATATAAAATATTATTGAATTGTATAAAATAATGTTTTGCACTTTTGAGTTTTGACCCAACGAAATTGTTTTTGTTTCTTTTATTTTAATATTTTATTTTCCATTTGGAGATAATTGTATGGAGATTGTTATTCGGATATTCGGGGTACAGTTTGAATTAACTCATTAGATAAGGTGATCGGAATT
The DNA here is from genome assembly GCA_963932465.1 of Maratus speciosus. Taxonomy (NCBI): domain Eukaryota; kingdom Metazoa; phylum Arthropoda; class Arachnida; order Araneae; family Salticidae; genus Maratus; species Maratus speciosus. Next base: position 208,812,584 of record OZ010793.1, read on the forward strand.
CGAAAATGGAGATAGCTTTTTTAGAAAAGTGTGGGGGAAAAAATACCTCTAAATTGGCAACATTGGTCTAACATCAGATTTTTTTTAAGTGCAATGTTTTCGGGGAACTATTTTTATGCATATTACATTTCTATAGTATAAAATACTAATTTGGGTGTCATAATTATTTTAGGAATAAAGTTTTCGCTATAGCAATATACTCGTACATATTTTTAAAGTGATTTTTTATACTTAATTTATATAGCATGTGTGTGTGTATATATATATATATATATATATATATATAGATAGATAGATAAGCATTTGCGCCCTTTTGTAAGGCAATCGGCGCCCTTTTTATCCATTTTGCCACCGCCCTCTCAGTTATGCCAGTACGACCCTAATTTTTCACAGCTATATTTAACTGAAAAATAAATAGCCAGAAAAATACCCAAAGTGGGTATTTTACATCACTGGGTGCACCGGACAGGCTTTCGACCATCCTCACAAAAATTTTGAGCCTCGTACGTGCCGCAGATTCTGTTAGCCATCGCACACAGACAGAGCAAAACTTTGTTTTATTAGTATTTTTAATTTACAACTTGGATTCATTGCACGAAAATTGGAAATTCGAAAAATAAAAAAATCTGACAGAGAAGGAAGGATTAAGAGTGTGACAAGGTAAAGATACGCTTAGCTTCTTAGCAATGTAAACGTCGAAATGAATATGCATTTTTCATAACAATTGTTATATAGCCAGCATAGGGGTTCTGCATTTGCTGATATAAAATCAAATGTTCCGGGACTAGAACATTTTCGAATGCACCCCTGATTATAATCTACGTGTGGTAATTGTTTAAGGCGCATCTTAATTGATGTTACATTATTTTAAAAGAAATAAAAGTACTATAACAAGCTCCGATGTAATACAGGCACAATTAATTTGAGAAAATATTTTTCTACTTTTATGTGTATTTACCGTATTACGAGCACTCCTTTCTTTGTGTCATAGTGCTACCATTGATTAATTCAACACAGCTATATTTCCAAATTAAAGTTTATTTGAACTGTTTTAAGTTTTAAGTATAAACATAAATAAAGATCAGATCTTAAAAATTCCGGGAGTAATGGAGGTAAAAGAAGCTGATTTATGTAGGAGGTATGAAATTTGTGGAGAGGGGGAGCAAACAGCTGAAGCACCCACTTTTTAGGGATGTCCGTTATCTGCATAGCTGCCAACATTCTTTATTTTTAAAGTTAAACAACAATATTTTAAACCAGAAATTTAAATTAATAAATGAAATTTAAAAAAAAAAACCTGTAGAAACAAGGCACATTTCATTAAATAAATTTTCTGGTTCAAATTCTTTTATTTGATCTGGAGAAAACCACCGGAAGGTTGGCTTGGTAGCTATGCATTTATACTCATTGGAAAAAAAAATTACATATATTTTTCTCTTTTTTTTTGGGGGGGGGGGAGTGTTTAGGAATATGGGGCGCCAATTGAAGTTCTACACACAGGCGCCGGATACTTCTGGCGCGCCCCTGTTTGGAATGACAGAGAGATTTCATGTTGTTATGTGCGTTCGTAATTATATAAATACGTAGCACCTATAGTCGTCGTTCGATCCGTCTGCTTGTCTGTCTGTCCGCCCGTCCGTCCGTCCGCATATAACAGAGCAAAAACTACCCAACCGAATGGTCTGAAATTTTAAATGTATAATTGTTGAAAATTTTGTCGAATCATTTGAAATTTTATGAAAATCGGATGAATAGTTTAATTACAGGGGCAGTCAAAAGTTTTCCGTTACATGACGGCCAATAGGAAAAAAATATTTCAAGTGCATTTTAATGATGTTACAGCCTTTCGAACAGAATGAAATTGATATGCATTTATGAAGTGCATTAAAATATATATTCAGTACAATATGCAGCGCAAAAAATATTTATAAAACTAGTTATAGTACGAACGCACCTCATTCGCCACGTTTGACGTGCAATTTACAACTTATTTTTAAATGTGTCAATGAAACCTGGTGAAGGATTTCGAAACATTTGTGCCATAATTTGATACTGTTAGGAAGACTTTTATCATTATTTTTTATGATTGTTATCAAATTGCTAAAGTTCTATGCATTCTTGCAATTTTTGAACTAGTAAAGTACAGGGTGTACATAAAATAATTTCCCAGCTATAAATTTTAATAGTATCAACTCTAAGCAGAGTGTTCGTTCAAGGTCAGAAATAGAGAGTAACTCAAACAGTTTTAGATAAACGCATGCGCGAATACTGCTCTGTTATTGACTCACTTGCAGTGCCACATACGCAAAATGGCGAGTCTTAAGAGTAAAGCGTTATTGCTGGACTGAAGATTTAAAAGCCGTTAGAACCATGCGATTTTTTTTCCTTTGGGACTTTATAAAAGATCGTGTCAGCTTTCCGTTGCTACCTACTTCCATTACTGCGGACTTGTGCGGACTTACTGCGAAGTGTGGGAAGAATTGCACTTTAGGTTGGATGTGTGCCGTATAACTAAAGGCGCACATATTGAACATTTGTTAGAAAAACTTACAGGGCCGAAATTAACGGGGGGGGGGGCAGAGGGGGCATGTGCCCCGGGTGCCTGAACGAAGGGGCGCCAAATGAAGGACTATAGCTTTGGAATGGATACTTTTCTTCTGGTGGAGTGATGTCTTCTATTATTATGAAACAGCAGTTATAAATGAAGTGCTAGGTGAAGATAAAAGAGAAGAAAAAAAATAAAAAAAAAATGGCCATAATTTTTTTTGACAAAAAAAAAAAAAAAAAAAAAAAAAAAAAAAATATGACCTTTTTTTTTCTTCCTATTCTGACCAGAAAATCAGAGTTCTATCTTTTTACGGCTGCTCTTTCATCTTCACCTAACACTTCATTTATAATGGCTGTTTCATAATAATAGAAGACATCAGTCCATCAGAAGAAAATAACTCGGTGAAAGTGGAAACTCGGTTAAGCAGGACTCGGATAATCGGGACTCTAACTGTATATTTCATTTTAAAAATGATCTTTCGAATATTTTTGTTGGTGTTCAGAGGGGAGTCATGACCCCCATGACCTCCCCCTTGGATCCGCCATTGTAAATTATGTAGTTCAATATTACATATTTTAAGATTACATATTTTTAATTTTAAAATAATTCGGCAATTAGAAAATTTGTAAAATTCTCTTTGTAAATATACTTTGTGGAAGAGGGGAGGGGGCGCCAAAATCCATACTTGCCCCGGGTGCAAAATAGGCTAGTTTCGACCCTGAAAACTTATGTTAGTTTACCTTCAGTTTGATGCATGATTTGTTGTAAATAGTCTAAATTAAATTGTTATAATATACCATTGAAACTGGGGCATTCTTGTATTGAGACACTGTATAATAAAATTAAGAAAGTCAGAGACCATACTGAAAAATGTCTATGTTCTTTTTGCGCAATTTTAATAATGCCCTTTGTCTATAGAACATCACATATGTTTTTGCATTTTAATCTTTTCTCAAATTAATAGTTATATTCACATATATATATAGAGAGAGAGGGTGTTCCTGCTCTGGACCAGTAGCTAATTCTTAATCCGTTAGCTTTAAATGCTTAAATCCTGCTTCACAAATGTTTCAAATGTTGTTCTTCATCATACCAAAATCCATTTACGTCAAAATAGTTATTAAAAAAAACATACAATTTAATTTTATTTTTGGCGTTTTGCGCCACTGAAAAGTGTTTTTCCATTGTTAACTGACTTAAATAAACAATTAAATTAAAAAAATTTAAAAACCCGGCTGCGTAAAAAGCGAACTAATTAATTATTTCTCATGAATGTGAAACTATTTTTTTTTCAATTCTTACTATTAGCTCAACCTCTCGTTATCTTGTTCAAATTTTCAATCGTTCATAAAATACTTATTATTCATCCAATCAAGCTCAAATATTTTTTTTAAACTTGTAGTGAATGACACGTGATGATATCAAGTTTTTTTCAAATATTAATTCATTAATTAAAATAATTAATTTTCAATAATCGAAAAAGCCCTCTTCTTGGTCAAGGCATTTTAAGACCGAGTGAGCCCTCTTCTTGATCAAGGCATTTTAAGCGCCACTCAAGAGGAAAGAAGAATGGGAGGAAAAAAAATTTCTCTTATTGACCTAAGTAGGAAATGACTTAATATATATATATATATTTATATTACTTGTTTATACGTATTAGATATTTTTTTATTTACTTGTATTGATAACTTTTAAGTTGTATTTAATTGTTAGTTTCTATCTATAAACACTGTTTTGATGAGTTCTATAGATTGCTAAGATGGTTTGAGTTGCAGTAAAGCTAGATATTCTACATACACAACTTTCAGGTTGTATAATATTTTAACGGAGCTTCTGACTGTAAAATAGCCAATCAAACATCGTCTTCATTTTGAAAGACCTATCCAATGATATGCTACTCAATAGGGTAGGTAATTTTTTTTTCGTCTCTACCGCCATTTTGTATTTTACGGCCGCCAGTTTGAATTTATAAAAGTCCTTCCGGCCAGTGCCGGGAGGAAGAGGTAGCTTTCATATTCCTTATTTTAAAAAAGCCAACTTATATTATTCAAACACACGAAGCTCAATTAAGTGGAAACCGAATGTAGGAGATTCAATACTAATTTTTATAAATACTAAAGCATTATGAATTAGAATTTCGCGAAATTAGTCAGCTTTATCCAAGCTGCTTTTAATTAAAGTAACTTATATTTGGCTGCCAAATTCGGCGATTTCTTAAAGTGCCTGCCATTTTAAGAAAACATGGTGGATGAGGCTAACCAGTGAGCTTGGTCGAGACCTTAGTAATTGCTGTGCACATGCTCACTCACATCGGAATCGGTTGATATATACGAGTGCTGTCGCAGGCAAAAAATCAGATTTTTCAAAATGTCACCCACGTTAGGAATTGAAACTACTATATCTGAGCCATTTTTTAAGATAAAGGCAAACAAAAAATGCTCCTGAATCCTTATATCAAGGTCAAATACTTAAGAAAGAAACCTTTTTCAATTTCTAATTTTTTTGCACCTCACTTTAAATATAATTTTTTTTAATTTAATGGCCGCCATTTTGAAACAAGATGGCTGATGAAGCTGGCCAGCGAATTTGGTCGAGATATAGATGTACACTATCCACATGCCTTCTTCCATCGAAATAGGCGAATACGTGTGGTATCGCGTGACAAATACAAGATCGTTTCAAAGTTTTAGTCATGATAGAAATTCAAAGTGCTATAATTCAACCACTTTTTAAGATATAAACAAAAGAAGAAATTTTCAGAAACAAAAACTGCTCCGAATCTTTGTATCAAGGCCAAACACATAAAAAAAATCTTTTTCATTTTCCAATTTTTTAATACCTCATTTTAAATTTTAAAATACATTTGAAAAAAAAATCGCAACACTTTTGAAACAAGATGGCGAATGAAGCTGGCCAACGAACTCGGTCGAGACATTGGTATGCACTATGTACAGACCAAGTAATATCCAAATCGGTTCATAAATACGCCTGTTATCGAAAGACAAAAATCAGGTCGTTTTAAAATGTCAGCCACAATAGAAATTCAAAATGTTATAACTCAGCCATTTTTTTAGATATAGACGAAACAAAAGCTGTTCCGGAATCTTTGTATTAAGGTCAAACACATACGAAAAAATCTTTTTCATTTTCCAATTTTTTGGCATCTCATTTTAAATTTAAATTTTTTTAAATTTTTTTAAATGGCCGCCATTTTGAAACAAGATGGCGGATGAAGCTGGCCAACGAACTCGGTTGAGTTATTTGTATGTACTATGTACACACCAAGGTACATCCAAATTGGTTCATAAATAGGTCTGTTATCACGTGGCAAATATCAGGGCGTTTCAAAATGTCAGCCACGATAGAAATTCAAAATGCTATAACTCAGCCATTTTTTAAGATATAAACGAAACAAAAACTGCTCCCGAATCTTTTTATCAAGGTCAAACACATAAGAAAAAAATATTTTTTCAATTTTCAAATTTTGGTACCACATTTCCAATTTAAAATTTTCTTAAAAGTTTAAATGGCCGCCATTTTTAAACAAAATGGCGGATGAAGCTGGCCAACGAACTCGGTCGAGACATTGGTCTTTGCTATGTATAAACGAAATTACATCCAAATCGGTTCATAAATACGCCTTTTATCGCGTGACAAAATTCAGGACGTTTCAAAATGTCAGCTTCGCTAGAAATTCAAAATACTATAACTCAGCCATTTTTAAAGATATAGACGAAACAAAAACTGCTACGGAGTCTTTGTATAAAGGTCAAATACATAAGAAAAAAATATTTTTCCATTTTCAATTTTTTGGTACCACATTTCAAATTTTAAATTTAAAAAAAATTTTTAAATGGCCGCCATTATGAAACAAAATGGCGGATGTAGCTGGCCAACGAACTCGGTCGAGACATTGGTATGTACTATGTACACACCGAATTACATCCAAATCGGTTCATAAATACGAGAGTTACAGTATGACATATGTCAGATATATATATATATATATATCAATTTTGAACGGAGGGTGGTTTCGGGGTCTGGGGGTCATGATCGATGAAAATATACCAAAATTTTTTGAAATCGCTTTCCTCCGAACGGCTGCAATAGGCAGCTTTTTGTAAAGAAAGCTACCTAAAAACAAAAACCAGCCTATAACCATCGGGCAATTAAGACGAAATGATAGAGACCTCATTCATTAAAATCCATCCAGCCGTTGGGATGTTTCGAGGGTATAAAGAAATCCACATACACAAATACGCGTGAAACACATAACCCTTCTTTTCAGTCGGTTAAAAAAGGAGGAGATTCTCAATTCGATACGTACGTTTTCTTTTCTTTTTTTTTTTTTTTTTAAATGTATGCTCACCGATTACACCAAAACTACTCGACCGATTTTTTTTCTTTAACTGAAAGAGGATGCTCTCGAATTGAGCCCATTTAATTTTTTTTAAAATACTTCATTACGGTTTTACAAATTCAACAAAAATCCAATAAATGCACATCTTTAAAATATTTCATTTTCAACGGTTTTCAAGTGACATAGTGTTACTCTGTTTGGCTAGAAAGTCGCTACCAGGCGATTTGCCTGCCATTTTATATGGTTTGTTTCTAGGATTGTTGTAAGGAAAACCAAAAAGCAATGTTTTAATCTTTAAAATTTTTATGGTGTAAACAATCCATAAATAAAATAAAATAAAATAAAATAAAAATAAATAATAATAATAAAATAAATAAAAATTGGAAAGCGTTTAAATTCACCCAAGATGACTGTGCCAAGAGACGTATCACTCGTTTCATTTGAAGAACTTATTTTTACGGTGGGGGGATTTGTGTGCTAATACAGACTGACCAAAAGTTCCTAGTACATTTTTGAATTTAATATAAAATAAAATTATTGAAATCGGGATTGTCTTCTTTTTTTAAGGCTTATAAAAATTAGTGTCAGTAAACTCTGAAAATTCATAAAATTCAGAATTTTGGTGGTATAAAAATGGAGTTTCCAGTTTTTTATTTATTAGAGTATAGAGAGAGATTTTCTAACTATATCTCATAGTAAATATCCAGTGACCGTATAAAAGTTTAAATTTCGTAACTTAAAATATATATATATATATATTATTTTGAGAAAAAGGAATTTTTACATAATTTTTGGAATTTTTACGAAGAATAATATATGAAACGTTTTTGCAACTGTAACTATATCTCTAATACTAACAATCTAGGAATTAACTATTGGCCATCGACAAGAAGGGACACCCTGTATATATTTAGATACAGGAAAGATAAAATATGAGATTAGAAACTCTAGCTTAAAGATTCAGCCAGATCTTGATCTTTAAAAAAAATTAAACTAATACCGTCTTTTGACAAATACAATCTACAATCTTTAGAAAATATTGAGTTTTCAGGGTTGCACAGTCTGAAATTTATATCCAAAATTTCAGGATGTGTTCTGAAATCCGAGTAAAGAGTTAAATATAGCACACCGATAAGAAATTTCCGGGAAGTAAGCGCAGTACCTCCGCATGAAAATTTATCTGTCAACTCATTGCAACTTATGCGTGCTGAAAATGGAATCATTTATGTATCATAAATCGTTACACTGGTGTTGACAAATTTCTCGGAGTGTAAAGATAATATGGCAAACATAAGCTACTACTGTTAAGAAAATATAAAAGTTGAATGTAGTTACTGTAAAGCCATCGTTATTTTTCTGTTTTCCAGGAATCGCATGAAGAAAAGTATAATGAAAAAAATGTTTTTGTGATAATTATCTGTATTAAAAAGCCATATTTTATAACAATAAATTTCTCACCATCTCGTTAATTTTTTCCCGTTTAATGCGTCCCTCCCATTTAATTATCGTATCGCCGCCTTCAATTCTTTTATAAAACGAGCCTTTTTGGTTTGTACTGATACTCAACTGCATAACGCACTTGATTTTATCATGGAGATTGCTATTGATCATAGTTATCCTATTGGATACATTAATAGAATCATCAGGAAGTTTGACAGCCCTTTGGTTCAACATAGAGATATGGATTTTCCCACAAGAGTTTTTAGGAAGTTTCAATATGTACCTATTATGTTTGAAACACTCAGGAAAATTTTAATTAATTTTAATATAACTCTCATAGTCACCTCCCCTCCCATTTTAATGGATTTACTCGTCAAGCATTTGGACACCGCTCCACTCAGATTTCGAGCTGGCATATATGAAATACCGATTACAAGTGAGAACAATAGTAGGAAATATTATATAGGTATGACTAAGAGGAAATTTGCGGAAAGGTTAAAAGAGCAACGTAATGATATAAAACATCAAAAACCATCTACAGCCCTGTCAAGATTTTATCTCAATAATTATAATTAGTATATTGATTTTGAGAGTGCTAGCATTATTGTTCCACTCACGCAAGAATTTAATCAGAGAATCAATAGAAATTTTATTAAGAAAAGATGAAGTATGTAATGACAATATGTCATATAATATTCGAACATTTTGGTTAAGTATCCCAAGAAACATTTAATTTTGAGTTATGCAGTTTACCGATACTTTCACATATAGATGGCAACAGAATATTTGTATTATCATCATATCTCAACAGATGGCGCCAGTAAAATCTGATTTCCCTGTCCTCTTGCTCATTGATTGTTTTTTCCCCATGTGTACGATTTTCTGTCGGGCGGAGTTTTGACATTGCTGATCCAGCTTAGTTCATTTACATTCCTGAGGAAGGCGATGGAGGTGTGCTGAAACTGTAGAACGAATATTTGAAGGTTTTTAATGTTTTAATCTATATTAAATGTTTGTACACCAATATAGCAAAAAATTTGTGATTTATTCACATCTCACTTATTTAAAGTTGAATTATCTATGGTGTAATGGTCCAATATTGTTTATATAATTTCTTATTTCACCCGTATTGAAATTTAGTTAATTTGTAACATTTCAAACAACATCGCATTCAAAATTTTGCATCAGAAAATCAGTCATGATTAAAAATAAGCCCAATCTTAAAAATCCAGTTAAACCATGTCTGAAAAATTTGCGTTCTGATCCAACCTTAATCATTACTAAGGCTGACAAAGGTGGTCAGATTGTTCTTCTCGACAAATCTTCGTATTTGGAAAAATCCCATAAAATAATTAAAGATGGTCCTTATGTGGACATCCGCTAAGACCCTTACACTAGTGAAATTAACTCTATTAAGCCTGCCATCAAGTCTTCTTCCATTATTTCTGCTAACTTTAAGAAGTCTCTTATTCCATCTATTGCGCATTGTGCCAGGTTTTATGCTTTACCTAAGGTCCATAAACCTGACATTCCTTTTAGACCTATTGTCTCTAGTATCGGTACAGCTTCTTATAAGCTTGCCAAATATTTAGTTTCTGTTTTTTCCCCACTTTTGAGCAGTAACTGTTTCACTGTGAAGAATTCTTTTGATTTTGTTAAAAAAACTTCATAATTTTAAGTCGCAGGATCACATGATGGTTTCTTTTGATGTTAAATCATTATTTACAAACGTTCCGGTTGAGGGGGCTTTAGATTGCCTCAAGAAGAGGCTTTGTGAATTCCATTTATCTTATTTTGAAATCGAGGAACTTATCCTTCTCACTCGCGCTTGCTTGTCGCAAAATACTTTTGTTTTCAATGGTAATTTCTTCCGCATGATTGATGGTTTGGCTATGGGTAATCCTCTTAGTCCAATTTTATGCGATATTTATATGCACTATTTTGAAGTCAAACTTTTTGAAATTTTAAAATTTCCGTTCTATGTTCGTTATGTTGATGATGTTTATGTCCTGGTTGAAATAAATCCGGATATTAATCCTATTCTCTCTATTAGGAATTCCATTGATCCCTGCATTCAATTTACCTCTGAAATTGAGACCAATAACCGTCTTTCTTTCCTCGATGTCCTTGTTATTCGTTGTGAAAATGGCTTTCAGACTACCGTCTTTCGTAAACCTTTTGCTGTCAGTCTCCCACCTCACAGGCATTCTTCTCATCCCCTTAACCAGAAATTCGCTGCTTTCAATATTTTTGTTTTTCGGGCTACCAATATTTGTTCCACTCCTCAGTTACTTAGTGCTGAACTTAATTACCTCAAAGCTATTGCTGTTGATCGTGGTTATCTCTCTAATATTATTGATTCTATTTATAAGAAATTGACGAAACCCGTCCATTCTGAAAAGCATTCTAATTCCAACTCTAATACTTCAGTTGTGTTACCATTTTTTCCTAAAATCAGTCAGCAAGTTGTTAAAATCTTAAGAAGGTTTGATTTTGATGTTATTTTTTCTCCTGTTAATAAAATCACTTTTTCAAATCTCAAACACCCCGTTGATCGCCTAGATAACTGAGGTATTTGCCAAATCTCTTGCCAGTGTGGCCTTTCTTATATTGGCCAGACTAAACGTGCTCTTAGATTTCGTTTAAAAGAGCATGAAGGTTATGTTAAAAATCAGGAGCTCAAACGTTCTTCTATTGCTCAACATTCTTGGTCTTCTCAACATAGGTTCGATTTTTCCTCAGCCATCATTATTCAAAAATGTTCTTCTAACCTTGATCTTGATTTTTGGGAAGCTTACCACATCATTAAAAATTCTCACTCTTTAGTCAATGACTTATCTAGTACTCCAGATTTTACAAGTATTTGGAAAGCATTAATTTAATTTCCTCTTTTTTGGTTTCTTTTTCTCTCCTTCTCTGGTAGATGTCGCTACTTGTCCACCCAGTCGTTTCCACTGCTTCTCTCTCATTGGTTGTTTCGGGCGCTTTCGCTACCCGCATAGGGTATATGAGGCAGCGCGTCTCTGTCTATCATTTTGCTCAGCCTTGCTTTTTCTAGCACGCTGTTCTTTTTTCCCTATCTTGCACTGAAGAAGAATCTCGCTGTAGATTCGAAACAGCTGTTTGCTGCTTTTCACGCATTATTTGTGCATTTTAAACGTTGGTTTACTGCTTTTTAAAATATGCATACAGTTTAGAGAGGAGTTTTCTTCGTGTTTTCTGTGTTACTCTATTTTACTAGAAGTTACTTGATGATATTTATCTGAAACATTTTATAAAAAGTGATCATATGTTATTTAAAAAATGTAAAAACTTTAAACTATATTATAAACGTATATAGCGTATATTATGTATATAACGTCTATATTATGCATCTTAAGAGTCTGGCCTAACAGAAATAAAATTCTACACTGAATTTTGAAATAAAATAATATATGGTACACAAAGAGAAAGAAATTTAGGTATAATAGGTACATTTCACAAAAAGTATAAAAGTTAACAACAACGAAAAACACTCTCTTTTATAAACCTTCAATGTTTATCTTAAAAATTACGCCTAATTTAATGACTGAAAATCATGTTCCAAAAAATTTCCGTTAGAATACGTTGATTTAGAATAGGCCTGGATTGGGTGAGGAAAAATTTCCTGCTTTGTTTGAGGGTTGTAGAAAGCGCAAGCTTGGGAACTTATTGATTTTTTAATTTTATTTTTGCTCTGTTTCTTTTTTAACACTTTCCAACATTGTTGAAAAATGTTTATGAATTCGTTTGTCTATCAGCAGTCTGTCTGTTTGATGCTCAAACTCTCGTAAATATACTCGGAGTGCCATGGAAGTTTTATAAGTTATTTAGGTTTATTACAGAACGTTTGATATTGAAAATGAAGTGTGCAGGATCTAAGAAAGATCAATCCTGGATGCTAGAGAAAATGTCACTAGAATATCTGTAATATAGTTACGTAAAATATTACTCTGAAATACTGCAAAAGCACTATCGAGGGAATTAGCAGCTTTCAAAACTCTTTCATTTTGAAATACCAAATGTAACACCTTAGAATTCTGGTTATCTCGCAACTCAAGATTCTATTTCAAAACACAGATCTCTGGAAAGCACAGAACATGAGAGACTTGACGATGCTCAAATATATTGCTGATTTCCACAATGGGCGAGATGCGACAAAATCTACTAGATCTAACTCCTGTCGCCTTATATAGAGCTACCACAGATACCGAATACTAATAAATCTTGAGATCAGGGGTCTCAATGCCTCCTCTACAATTCATAATTTAACTTTGCATGATATTTAACAGCCTGGAATGAGCAATTTAATTTTTATATACATTTATAAACATATAGGGTTTCTCTAAGTTTCTGGAAATTTTAAAAGTGCCCCATTGAACACGGTTTTAATCAATGATATTCTGATGAGCTGCTTATTCTTGTAATTTTTTTTTTAGAATGAAAATTACATTTCTTCAGGCGGACTGTTGTCACTTTAATTTTATGTTTTTAATTTCCTGCAATTGTGCTATTTTCAAGATTCGATTATATTTATGGATGAGTTTTCTACTATAATTTCATTATATTAACCATTTCCGTGTACAGGAAATTTTATTCTATTGCGAAGAGCATTTTCACTAACTGTCCTTAGTACGCGAACGACCAGCGTGCTAATCAGATGTCACCGCAGCAAAAGTCATGAAGTACGTCCCAGAATTATCGAAGTATGCTTGAAGAGCATTTTCCGCACCAGAGTTGCGGGAGATGGAGATGGGATCGAACGGTTGTTGAGCTGAATGACGCCTTGTCTACTATTTTAATATTCAAAGAAGCTGTTGTGGTAAATTTAACAATAGATATGATGTATTTTAAAGACGACAACGTATTCTGTAAAAAGCCTGTACATATTCAACATTTGTAGTATATAATTTAATTTCAATATAAAATTTTAATAACCTAAAAGGTGTCGGTGTTTTTTATGAAATGGGTTGAGTCTTTCTGTACTATTGTTAAAATAATAATTACTTGTGAACCACGAAACATCAACATCTGTTACAAATCATCGTGTAACAAATGATTAACTGCTTGACAACAAACAAACAATGACGTTAACAAATGATTAACAAAGCTGCATCTGATTATCGTAGTATGCGTTAAAATTAATTTATTAATTTATAATATAGTTAAAAAAAATATTAAAATGTCATCGGAAACATACCTCTGTTTATATATTTTTATAATTCTAACATATCAGGAAGTGGGAGAAAAACAATTTACAAAATTCCATATTCACTTACTAGAACCAAGTTATGTTCAATAAAGGAGTGTGAAGATAATAACTAAGCGAAGTACAATAAATATAAATTTTTATATGGCATCAAATCAAAAAATGCCAAAAAATAAAAATTCCGTTCCTCATTATCACAATGAAACGAAATTTTCACTTCACAATGGTGTAAAACTTCCCCAGGAAATCAATATTTGAAATTTATGACATTTCTATAAATATATATATATATTATTCGGACTAACCAAAAATGTAGATGAAAAACAAAATCTCGATTATCATCTTGCAAAAAGTAAGAGTAATTTTTTTTTTATATTTAAGACAAAATTTTAGACGAATGTATAATACATTTGTTATTTATTTAATCAAAACATTGAAAAACATTATTAAAATTTCTCATCACGAAACTGATCAATGTTCAGATAAGATAGTGTTTCGAATTAAACAAATCTCGAATTATTCAAAGTTCATTTTTACGAAACAAAGACATTTAAATTCGAGTTCTTTTCATGTAAATTTTAGATTAAACATTTCGCTTATTATTCATTATTACTTGGTAGATGTGCTATATTTTTAAAATAAAACTTCATTATTAAATAGTAGAGGCGAATGAAAGTATGAAAAATTATGTGAAGTTATGTAGAAGACTTAATAAAGATGCAGAAAATTCCAATAATTTAATTATTCATGATGAAAACGTAATGATATATACAAGTGAAAAGACAAGCATAACTTTGCTTGAACTAAACAACCTTAAAATAAAAACGAAGTAAAACTTAATGAAAATTTAACATTGCCCGCAAAACTTGTAGAAAAAACGCTACTATGCCTTCATAAAAATGCAAGCGCTGCTGACAAACAAGCAGCTACGGCAAGGCGAATATCATCTACTTCCAAAGCGATATAAGTAAGTGTGTCCTTTCTTAAACGGGAGAGGTAACCGCAAGATTAAAGGGGAGGTCACATCAGTCAAGGTCGCACACCACGTAGCGGACGGGGTGAACTACAGAAATATGCCTAACTGTTTTCATCTTTATGGATAATCTATTAATTGCACATCTATGAAATAACTGCGCAAGCGCAAACGTCGTGTTTTCATTTCTTTATAGCATTTATATTCTGACAGTAATAGAATATTCTATTAATTTTTATTCGAGTTTTTTGACTTATTTATTATAGTTAATTATTTAAATAAAAACAGTTCTTTTTAGAACTAATATTATTTGTTAAAATGGCAAAATGTTGGCCATCGAATAGCTGTAGTTTTCGAAATTGTAAGAAAATAATTTTTCTTATAGTATTCATATCTGTCCTTTTCCAAAGAGTAAAACAAGTTAGTTACGTATTTTAACTTTAATTTATTAAAAAAGATAAAATATTATTTAATATATATTGTCAAATGTTGTTGATTTAAATGCGCTCGATTTTAATTATTTTCTTTTAATGAAATGAAAAATGAAGCATAAAAATTAGTAAGTAGTTAATGTGTAAAGATTGAATTTTGTAGTCTTATTTTTTACCTAATTCTTGATGTGCTAAAGTTATAAAAAATGATTTACACGGTTGTATTCCCGATGAGAATACAACGTTTTTATGATGTTTAGAATATGTATAGAATTTAATTATAAATGAAATATTCAATTTTAAGTCCTTTTGTTCACTTATCGAACGCAAACGATAAATTTCCAATCTTCTCTTAATCGTATTGCAATCATCTTATTTAACTAACAGATATTTCATTCATTTAATTTAAAACTCATTTCATTTTACATTCGGAATCACTTTAAAATGCTTCCATTAAATGTTGTACTATTAAACGAGTAAGTGTTGTTAATTTATTTGTTTAAATATTTTGCGAGTCTAGGCAATGACTTCAATAATTTTCCTAAAATCGCCAGATAATTTTTTTTTTCTTTGAAACAGACAGAGCCATTTAGAGAATCCCTGTTGTGTTCGCTGTTATCTCCTGTTGTAATTCAATTACAAATTTCAGATTGTTACTTACTCACAGAAGATGAATCTTGTTTACTAGATTTATTGCAAAATATTTTTGTTACAGCTTGTTTGGATAAAAATATGTGTATTTAAAAAAAAGTCGCAATGTCATTTTAGGGTAAAAGACAGTAATGCTTTCGTAGCTTTAGTGCTTTTCTCCTGAAATTAAAATGATATTGCGACTATTTTTTTTTAAATGTACATAATTTTATCAAAACAAACTGTAATAAAAATATTTTGTAATAAATATGGCAAACAAGATTCATCTTCCATAAATGAGTAAAGATTCAGAAAATATGCGCAAGAGATGCGCAGATAGTAGATATTCTGTCATATATGACGTCAAACTGAAAACGCGCGTATTTGCATTATTCACCTCGTCCACCAGATGGCGCAGCTGTGTCAATATACTCTAGAGATCCTACATTAGAGAGAGATTGGACATTGAAGAAATGTCCGCCATTTTCGTTACAAAGTAGATAGAACGCCGTACAACGCAAGGCATTTTCATCAGTGTGTAACACTTTTTATTCTATTAAAATTATGAAAATTTCATTTTATATGCCTTCAAAGAGTCTTTCAGAACATAAATATGAGCACATTTGCATTTTAATGAGTAAGAATTCCCAGAAAATGCATTTTTTACTCTTATTTTTTTGCTAATTAAAATAGTGGGCACACGAAGATTGGGCATGTAAGAACTTTATTTTAATTTCACAATATTTGAGAAAATAATTTTTAAAAATTATCAGATAGAAAATGAACTATAGAATTCAATTTTTTAAAAACTACCTATAATTTATTACGCATTTTAAGACACAGTAATTATTATAATTTTCACCATCTTCGCATTGATAATTTCGGAAACATTAAAATTAGAGCATATCACATACCACTCCTATTTAAGTATGTATGTGATTCAAAGTTAATTTAATATGTGCGCTAAAAATATGATAATTTATGATAAGTTTCTACGTACTGCTACTTCTATTTGATATTCTTTTTAAATACGGAAGTCTTGTAAATGCATAATATTAGAATGAGTATTTTTATCAAAACATTAAATGAAAGTTTAGAAAAAAAGTTAAATACAAGCACTGCTGTTAAAAGAAACAAAGAAAGAATATGAACAGCAAATTCTACAAATAAATCAAAATCCGATAATTAAGTAAAATCGCACTTCTGTGTAGCGTAAAACAGCTGAGAAATAAAAAATGCATTTTCTGAGAATTCTTACTCATTAAAAGGGAAATGTGCTTATATTTATGTTCCGAAAGACTCTTTCAAGGTATATAAAATGAAATTCATAATTTTAATAAAATAAAAAGTATTACACGCTGATAAAAATGCATTGCGTTGTACGGCGTTCCAGCTACTATGTAACGAAAATGGCGGGCATTTCTTCAATGTCCAATCTCTCTCTAATGTAGGATCTCTAAATATACTCCAGATTCCAGTATTGACATTGTACGCTTAATATATATGCACTTTGGATCTACTTCGTGCCATCATTTATACAATCCAAATGCAGAATTCCTCATATCAAATGCTGCCATTCGTAAAAGTGAAAAACTTACGTAAAACGCCATTAGCTAAAACGTATCTACTGCATGCCCGACGCTATGACGTCAAACGCACGATCCACTGCCGTGAATAGCAAATAACCGGTGATTTAGCAATCACAGTTCTGGATCGCTACAAAATCACGTATTTACGAAATATCGGCATGCCCGCACGCGAAATTCTAAAATGGAGGGCCAAAATCACAGTCAGGTGAAATACAGTCACCTCATTGGTCATGTGGTCGCGTGGTTTTAAGAGAGATAAGGGTGAGGGTCGCCAATTTTTTTCTCCATTTGAATTTTGAAAGGAGTGAGGGGAAAAGTAATTTTGAAGCGATTGTTACCTTATTTACATTTATGCATTATTTACCTTATAATTTTGTTCGCTTTTATTTATAATAAACAATCGAAATTAACTCAATTAAGATATTTTGATAACATTTTATACAAGAGTGAATAATTTTTAAGTTGTAACAATTTTTAAATGATATGACATGACAAATATTTTTTGATAAAAATTTAGTTTTCATTAAAAAATACATGTAATATCATTTAAAAATTGTCTATAAATTCCGTATGTTAAAAATCTCAATAAATTTTCTCCTCCCCCCCCCCCCTCCAACCGTTTAAATCCATAAAATCATAAAAAATTAATGTTATTCTAGAAAATGTCAACAACTATCAAAAAAAGACCTTTTCTAGACTTTAAATTAACAAAATTATATAAAGAAAATTACACAAATAATTTAAAAAATACAGAATTTAATGTTTTAGCATTAAATAAATAAAAAAAAAAAAAAAAAAAAAAAAAAAAAAAAAAAAAAAAAAACTTACAAATAAATCCCAAAACTTTTTTTTTAAAGTCGCTCCAGTTTCTCTGCCCATAAAATATGTATGAGAGTAAAAAAGTTTTTCTGTTTTTAACCCTTTATGCCCGATAGTACATTAAAGTGCCATTAAAATAACTTGTTACAAAACTTATTTAATACATCGATTAGTAGTTATACTGTTTAGAATGAATTACAGATATTTTACTTTTATCTTGTTCGAAAAAACATATGGTTGCACAAAAGAAAAAAAAAAAAATTCTTTTGCCTTTGCATCTTTTTCAGCTTTCTTGACGTTGACAAATTGGGGGGGGGGGGGTAGAAAGTTTCTGTTCGGAAATATTTCTATTGTAATTTTGTACAATTGTAAATTGTATATTTTGTAATTCTACAAAATACTAAAAAAAAGATTTTAAATAAAAGACTTGAGGAGAGTTACAAATCTTGCACAAAATCCCTATAAATTCAATTTAATTAATTAATTTTGGCAAAATCCTTCTAAAATTTATTAAATGATTGTGTAAATCTTCTAATGTAGTTTCAAAAATTCACAAAATATGCTTTAGAAAATGAAATTTTCATAAATTCATAATTTGGGACATAAAAGGTAAACATTCTTTTATAGACATTCAATGTTTATCTTAAAAATCAAGACTAGTTTCATGATTGCTATTCAACTCCGCTACAGTGTGTTAATTTGGCGTGGACCCCGATTATGGAAAATTCCTTCGTTTAATGTATGATTAGAAAAGCATGAACTTGTGCATTTATTTTAAAAATCACATTTTTTTTTTAACATATGCAAAAGGAAGAAAAGCATAGTTCAAACAACCTTTCAAGATTTCTAAAATGTTTTTTGAAACATAAAATCACAAATAAATAAATAAATTTATTAATTAATGATAAAAGTGCATCTAAAATCGATATTACATTCTTTATATTTCATTTATATTTTATTTTTTACATTTTAATATTTAAAATGTTTCGTTGTTGCAGTTTCACAGCTAATTGGCATATTTTAGCGTGCACGATCTGGCACAAAATTAATTCCATTCTTCTTGTAACTCTTGTACAATTATAACCATAAGCAATATTTAGCAATTTATCACCTGGACCCTTCTTAGGGAAACATTATTTAAGTATTGCGCGGCAGCGCAATACTTATTTATTTCCAGTGTCACTTCTCAATGTTAATTTAACATGGAAAAGCCTATGGAGATCACAACTTTTTCATTTTTTCTTCCCACCTTTTTGTCCCTGATGCCACTCATTTTTTATTCTTTACTAATTCTAATGATATAAATTTAAAGTGTAAAAACGTTTGCCTGGCGTCAGGGTCAAAACGAATGGTAAATGCCTTTGCATATGGGTGAATTATAAACCCAGAGAGAAATATGGGCCATTTTTTTTTACATTATTGTAATATTTTACTTAATAATTCCAATTTTCGCTTTTTTTATTGAAAATGAACGGACATTTTTCATAGAAAATGTAACATTTTTACTTCATTGTTGCAAAAATTTCAAAAGCCGTAATAATTATTTATTTCTTTTTAGTTGAAAGATTTTCACGTGAAATATTAAATTGAGCTAGATTTTTTTTTCAAAAATTGAAAAAGCGGAAATAATATAGTGGAAATAAAAAGGATATTTTCAGAAAAAGTTTTTACTTTGGTCAAGTTTATATTTTAGTAAAAAGTTTCAAATGGATAGCTATTTTTACGCAGGTAGCGAACTTAGTGGGGGAATTACATAACTTAAATTTTAAAATGTATTTTTTTTCCGAGATGATTTTTCCTATTTATACCCCAAGTTAAACTTAGGTAATAATTTTCTGATGTGTTTACATCACCCCTTGTGAGAGAATAAGGTTTAAAAATTTAAGTAAAACTTTTATTTTTTATTTTTTTCTGTATCGCAGCTATAACATTGATAAAGGCAGTAAGGAGCAGTAAGGATTCAACACACTTTACATTTACATTCATAGCGTTCCTGAGTGGGGAATAGGGTATCTAAATTTAAGTGAAGTTAATTTTTTATGTTTTGATTACAGATATTTTACGTTCAGATTAGAAGTTCTTGTGCAAACTACCGCAACCTGCATTACTACAGTGGTGAAACATTTTGAATTACACATTGTTAAACTGCATCCCACATTGTGATGCAATATACCACATACATCAAAGCCTGATGATGATACTCTCTATTAATTTTGAAATGCGTTCGTCTGAGTGCAGTAGTTATTAAAAAACTTGACATATTAAACAAAAACATAATTTGAAGAACAAATTAAAAAAACAAAATTTATTTCCTACATTGTTTAAGCTCGAGAAGGGACAGATATTAAGTTATTTCATTCAATTAGTTCTACATTTAATGTTAAATTTTTGTAACAAATTAGTTAAGCCAATTGAAGATTAAAAAATAAAAATAAAATTCATACAATATGATACTTAAAACACCCTAAAAAATTAGATTACATTCAAATGAAATCGAATTAAATCTTAGACTTTTTTTCAAGTTTTGTATTTTGCATGCATCTTATCATTTTATGCACAATTGTCATAAACATAATACAAATATTTTCCATTAAAAATGGAAGAAGTCTAAGATTTATTTCGATTTCATTTGAACGGAATCTAATTTTTTAGGGTGTTTTAAGTATCATATTGTATGAATTTTATTTTTATTTTTTAATCTTCAATTGGCTTAACTAATTTATTAGAAAAATTTAACATTAAATGTAGAACTAATTGAATGAAATAACTTAATATCTGTCCCTTCTCGAGCTTAAACAATGTAGGAAATAAATTTTGTTTTTTTAACTTGTTCTTCAAATTATGTTTTTGTTTAATTAATTTATAATTAAATTCTCAAAATATTAAAATGTTATATTGTCATCGAAAAGACACCTGCTTTCAAAATTTTTATAACCTTAGCTTACCAGGAAGTGAGTGAAAAATCGATTTAAAAATTCCAAATTTAAATACATGAACCAGGAAACAAAGTAACTTATTGTACATGCTTTTACAAAATTGTTCATGTAATTTTTTGTTCTGTTTATTCTTAATGATTAAAATCGGTTTAAAAGCTGGCATTATTTTTTAAAATTATTTTCCATTAGGCAAAAAATTTTGAAAGTTTTTAGTATTCTAAGTTATTTATTAAATTTTTCTATAGAAAAGTGCGAATATTTGTTTTATTTTGGATTTTAAAAATAATATAAGGAAAAAAAAATGCAAGTTTCCTTTTTAACTTTCATTAACTAAAAAAGTACTTGCCATATTATTTAAAATTTTTTACAACTTAAAATCGAAATCTTTCATTCACATTTTATAAAAAGTCAT
Source organism: Maratus speciosus (assembly GCA_963932465.1). Taxonomy (NCBI): domain Eukaryota; kingdom Metazoa; phylum Arthropoda; class Arachnida; order Araneae; family Salticidae; genus Maratus; species Maratus speciosus. Next base: position 208,833,949 of record OZ010793.1, read on the forward strand.
CAAAATATCTTGAGTTAATTTCGATGGCTTATTTTAAATGAAACAGAAAAAAATTCGCTTCAAAATTACCGACCTGATTTGTTTCTCGGAAAAGGGAGTATTCAACGTTTCCTCTAGCGCTTGAATTTCACCTGATTGTGATTTTGGCCCTCCGTTTTAGAATTTCACTGCCCGCAGCGAGAAGCACTTTAATTTACTTCGCTACGGACTTGGAGAGGGTAAAAATAAAGTATGTCAATTTACTTATTTAAATTTATTTTAACTAATTAATATTTTAAGTTAACATGACAACAAGATGAATAAAATATTCCAATTAAAATTATTTCCTTTTATGCCATTGGATTTAAATTAAATGACAGGAAAATGTAAATTTTAAATTTAGTCAGGACTATTTGGATTTTTAATTGTAACTAAAAACATCTATATTTTGTTCCTCTTCGATATTATGCTATCATCTTGCAATGACATATGGATTTTACGTAATATTCAAGCTTTAAGGTAAACAGTACCTTACATTTTTACAGGGTAAATATTTCTCAGAATTAGAAACAAAAGTGCACATTTTATTGATTTATGTATTTTGCATTGCAGGCTGTGTATAAATTAATTTTTTTATACGACACTTATTATTTTAGCGTAAACACTTCCGATATATACCGATCTCTTGAACAATAATTAAATAGTCATCAAATATCAGTAGCAGAATTCTTTCGATCTGCACAACAATAAAAGTTTCGTTACATGGGGCATTCTCGCAATCTTTTAACTTTCATGTCCCTGAATAATAATTTTTTATTTAATACACTTTTTTGTGTTTTTTTTATTTCATACCCTTTGGAACATCCCAGTGCATGATTGCACAACAATATTAACGAGATAAATAAGTTTTGGACGATGTTGGGGGTCCAAACACATGGAAAACTCATCTACCGTCCCGTGTCCTTGATGCTGATTTTGAAGTTTGGAGCTGTCTGGATAAAATTGTTTCAATAAAAATAATTCGATGTAATTTTTTTCTGAAACTGGAACTTTTGTTTTATATAAATATGTAGCTAAAAATTAACCTGCACACATTTTTAGAGTTGATATTATTTTTTGAACTCTGTCTCTGGGTTTTAGATTTTTTACCATCCCTCTTCTATAATGATACAGAAAATCACTTCAGATGCAGCGACGGAATTTTTTTCAAGTTTTTGCTCATGCAGAAGTATGCTAGAGAAAGAATATCTAAAATTCTTTGACAGGAAATTTACTGCAGAATATAAATAAGCATTTAAATATCAATTTCAATCACCGTGGCTTTATTGGTAGTCTTACCGTCCGCAAGGTTTAATCCTGCAATTTTCGAGGTAAATTAATTATTACTTTCTTCTATCTTTACAAGAAGAAAGTATTGGATTCATGAAAATTTTCGAATTCCGGTTTTCGACGGATTTACATGTTTTAGGGGTCAGAGAACCCGAAAAACATGCTTTTACAAAATGTCTGTCTGTGAGTCTGTCTGTCTGTCTGTCTGTCTGTGTGTCTGTGTGTGACACAAATTTTGTAGGCACTCTATCTCAAGAACTAATGCACGGAATTTAATAAAAATTTATATTCAAGAAGTCCCTAATATAAATTGGTGCTGATTAGTTTTTGGTGTAAATCGTTCAACAGGTGGCGCTGCTATGCTGCATTTTTCGCAATTTCTGCACTAGCTCTATCTCAAGAACTAATGCACGGATTTTCATCAAACTTCCTATTCAGTTAATCCTTGATATGAATTGGTGCTGGTAGCGTTTTGGTGCAAATCGCTCAACAGATTGCGCTGCTATGCTGCATTTTGCAACATTTACACGATTTTCGTAATAGCTCTATCTCAAGAAATAATGCACGGATTTTCATCAAACTTCATATTCAGTTAGTGCGTGACATGAATTGACGTTTTGCCCATTGTGGTGTAAATCGCTCAACAGGTGGCGCTGCTATGCTGCATTTTTTATGATTTCCGCAATAGCTCTATCTCAAGAACTAATGCTTGGGTTTTCAACAAACTTCAGATTCAGGTATACCTGGATATCAATTAGCGCTGTTTATGTTTTGGTGTAAATCGCTCAACAGGTGGCGCTGCTATGTAGCATTTTTCACGATTTCCCCTACAGCTCTATCTCAATAACTAATGCATGGATTTTCCTCAAACATCAGATTCAGTTAGTCCTTGACATGAATTGATGTTTTGTACACTTTGGTGTAAATAGCTCAACAGGTGGCGCTGCTGTGCTGCATTTCTTGTGATTTCCTCAATAGCTCTATCTCCAGAACTAATGTACGGATTTTCATCAAACTTCAGATTCCGGTATACCTTAATATGAATTAGTGCTGTTTGTGTTTTTGTGCGAATTGCTCAACAGGTGGCGCTGCTATGCTGCATTTTTCAGAATTTCCCCTACAGCTCTATCTCAATAACTAATGCACGAATTTTCATCAAACTTCAAATTCAGGTATACTTTGATAAGAATTGGTTCTAAATTGATGCAATTTCTTTTACTATTTAAATGATTTAATTGACGTGATTTATATAGAAGAAAGTTTTGTGATGGCCACAACATACTAGTTTTTTTTTAAATTTAATCCAATGTAAATAACTGTTTCTAAAAATCAATGAACATTTTCGCTACCACTTAGTCTTAACATGATCTGCCTAAAATAGGTGGTAAGTTTCCTTGCTGTTCCATCCTTACCGTCAATTTTTTCCCCATTTTTTCTCCATTTTGTTCCTTTTTTCCCATTTTGTCCCTTTTTTCCTATACCATCCCCCTTTTTTTTACATTACCGTCCCTTCTTTAACACCCCTTTAAGACAATGTTATACCAAAATTTTGCATTAAAAATACTACATTGTCATTATTTCTTATTTGAATGTCCTGTGGGTGCTATGCAAATTCATTATAATTAAAAAATTAGAAGAAAATAAAAAGTTATAGTGGTAAAATGGTAAGGTAAATTAAACTCGCAAGTTTAATTTAAACCTCAGTTAAATAAATTTTTTTTCGCTGCTGATCATTTTTTCTTTATTTTGAATCATTATAGCATTCGTCTATGCGATTAAAATGTTATTTTAGCAAGTTTAATTTCGCCAGATTTTTTTTCTCAAAAGTCAAAAGATTGTGAGAATGCCCCATATATCGAACCAAAATATTGATGAAAGTTGTACGATCTTGATTTGGCAAACTGGCGAGCCGCAGAAAATGCTTTCTGTTATTGAAAGCATCTTTATTATGTGTTCAATAATTTACGTTATAAAGGTTGCAGTAACTGTTGTAGTTTTTACGCTTGTGGGCCACGTTATATATCAGATATATGCATATACTGTGCATGAAGTCTTTTTAAGTGCCTCTTGATGGGATCAACTACAACTAAGGATCTTATACAACTATGCTCCTTAACATTACTTGGTCTCTGCCCCTACTATCATCTATTTGAATGAGTGATAAGAAAGAATCTATTTTGAAATTAACGGATTAAAGTATAAATTTAAATACGATTTTTATTCTAAAAAATATTTAAAAGATTTAAACCAGTAAAATTAATAAGATTATTTTAATATAAAATCAAATAATTGGTAACATCGGAACGCATTATCACTTGTACTTCAATCATGCCGTCTAGCTGTCTCCAAAGACAGTCAGAATTTAAAATGATCCATTATTGGCAAATAAAAGAAGTGGCGACGTCGTGGTGTGATTATGGAAATTAAATCCTAACGATTGGGGAAAATCCTACTTGTAATCATAGTATGCGTTTGTTTAGATTAGACACGTAAATCTAATTTACTGTCGAAGATTTCATTGAGCATCATACATAACAGGGCATCCTCTCTACCATTATTCATAACTGCGGGCTTCAAAAACAAAAAAGTTTTATTATTTTTATACAAAATAAGATGTGACAAGCAAAAGACAACCACGAAGCTATTTCTTATCCAATTACAACAACGTTATAACATTTATATTTTGGATCATTTATACTTTTGGATACTTTCAGCATAGCTCTGAAATGATCTAAATTGCAGCAACTATTAAATTAGTTTAATTTAATGCATTATATCCAGTGTTGAATACAGACACTTTTCTCCAGAAGGGATTTCTGCGGCTGCGGTGTGTGTGTGTGTGGGGGGGGGGACATTATAGAGTTCCGGAGGGGAAATTGCACTTTTTGACCATTAAAAACACAAAATCTCGTCTGTAAGGTAACGATATTTTTTGGAGACAAAATAAGCTGGGAGAAAGAAATAGCATACCGTACCGGGGGCTAACAAAGTTTGATCTGGTTTTGATTTGCAGATAGCCCCTTAGGCAAATTATTTAAAAGTAGACATTATTACCAATCATTAGGTACTAATATCTTTCTTCTATAATAATTATTTGCAGAGTGGTGGGGCATGGTGTGTTTACTTTTATTTCCATGACTGTACATTCGAAAGACAAAGTTAACAGAGATAATAATGCGTGTCAATGAGCTGTAGTCGTTCTTATTCGTCGAAAACAGAACTGACGTTCAAAGAACAACATGCGAATATAAAAGTATGCTAATCAGAGCTTAATTTGCGCCGGAGCTCAGCTCCGGTACTTATTTTTTTTTTTTTTTTTTTTTTTTGTAAATATTTAAATATTGGTCGGAATTCACCGGAGCGCATAAATACAGGGTCATAAATTTAAGGCTCAGTTTTGCACATTTAAGAAGTCATTTTTATTTTTAAACAGATGTAATTACAATGTATTGTTATTCTTATAGAAAGCAATCGAGCAGTGTTTCCCCTTTTTCTATAAAAACATCGAATCATTCCAGCAATGTTGTCAATTTTTTTTATATAATCTGATTCTCAGGGGCTCACTACAAAAGGTTATTAAGCGGAAGAAATCGATTATAGTTTAAGATATGCACCTTTAATAGGAAACTGTAAAACGTTGTTTCATTCTTCAACATATAAATATTAATTTTTGTAAATTTCATTCATTTTTCATGAAAATGCATAGCTGTGAACTGTTCCTTTTTTGTGTTAACACTATTTCCGAATCATAATCCTTACCATATTTAAACCAAGAATCCTGAATTAAAAAATTAAGCAAATATTTCTATTCGTAAGGAGTGATCAATAAAAAGTGGAATAGTACACAACTAAGTATATATGCCGATAGATATATTTAAAATTTTTATTTTGCTAAAGCAAAAAAAAAAAAAAAAAAAAAAAAAAAAAGCTTTAAATTTTGGAAAAATGTATGAAATATAAATATGTAGATTAGAGTCACTGGGGAGGGGGAGGATGCTATGGTTGTTACTATTGCAGAATATTATAGCTCCTGTGCTTTTTTTGTTAGAAATTAAGCCCTGATGGGAAAATCTCCGGTAAATAATTACACATGTTGCAATAGGTGCATGAAACAATTTGAAAAGTACACTGCCATTAGTTTAACATTAGCTTGCAAGGTCCTTTGCGTTACTAGCGTGGGCTCTGAAAAGCAAATCTAATATATTCAGAACGAGAACTGAATTCAATGAACTAGCTGACCCGCCCGGCGTTGCCCGGGCAGAAACTGTGCCGGGACTTTTATTAAAAAATATAACACTGGAATGGACTTCATAAACAAACACTGAATAATATTTATTTGGCATAGATGTCATATACACACCACGCCAATATAACTATATATTCACAGTTATTCTCGGAACGTTTAAATCAGTAACTTGGATTTCAGAAGCAACACGTTCGCCCATGCGACGGTTGTTAAGCCTATTTTGGCGATCGCTTATGCTGTGTGCTTTACGCCATTCTCGATCCAACCTATTTCGATTTTCTTATCTTAATGCGACTTCTTGTTCACTTTCAAACATTCGCCGAGATCTTTTACGGACATTTCTAACGATATTGTGAAGTTCCATAACTGCAGCGAAAGAGAGAGCGCAAATAACTAAACGCAAAAAGTAAATAAACCGGATTTACCTCCGCCTAAATCATGCCAAATTACTTTACACAATAACCAATGAGATGCGTTTCTCGGGCGTTGCCATTAAACAATAATAAATAATCGCGATTTCTGTGCCACGTACGTTAGCGTAATATATATATAGATGTTAACGCTATCTCGTATGCAAAATAAAAAGTACCAAGTTCTATTAATATTTATTTAAAGTGCGAAAATAGTATATATATATTTAAACAATTTGAACATACATAGATAACATAAATATGAAAGCTGAATCTAGACATATACAAGGTTAGCAAAAATGAATGACCGGATTAAAAAAAATATATATATATATTTTCAAAACTATTGCACATCTCTATATAATAAAGTGCAGTGTAACGCATCCGGGGCGAATCCATCAATCTTACCAGTCTCCGAGGAAGAGACGCAAGGGTGAAAGGTTCCATTCTCCCATTGGTTGAGAAGAAACAAGAATCCCGCGATTACTTCTCAAGGTTACAAGTCCTGATAATTGAGCAGTGGTAGACACTTCTTCCTAACAAATCAGAAGGCACATCGCATTTCACCACCAAAATAAATCACCAAGTGTCACTTGAGATTATTTCAAGTATTAAGTTGCAATCATATTAAATTTCCTTTGCGACATGTAAGGAATTTTAATTTATTTCTCATATAAAGTGATTCACGGAAACAATGATATGGTATTTTTAAAAATATCCTTTTTTTTTTCCCCTGCAAAAAATTGATAAAACTGACTTTTTTTAAAAAAAAGTAATTAATATAAATATTTTAGACTTATTATTTTGTAACTTATTTTTAAATTACACATTACTTATATTTTCCTTTTCTATATACAGGTGTATGCAAATTTAAACTTAAAAAAAATTAATATTTATACGAAAAGTAAAATTAATAATTTTTGATTTATAGCTTTGCATCAGGAGGACAGAAGCTTAGGGGATTAGACGGTTGGTATTCAACCCGAGATACTTATTTATTAATCAATATACATATAAAAAAAATTGGAGGGGGGGGGGAGGGGGGGTGGTAAACGATAAATACAATTTCAAAGTGTTATTAAAAAAAATAGTATTATTTCAATAGTTGCAGCAGACTGTTTTAATTACGCACTTTTATTGCATATTTATTAAATTTTTGTTTTATTAGGAAATCTCAATTTTGTTATAGTATATTAGCCGGAAAACCTGGTTTACCCAGAAATATTGTAAACGCTAATTGTGTGTTTATTAGAACACAAACTAGCCGAACTTTGCTCATCTAAACGCTTCCATATTGTCAATTATTTTTTTATCAGTTTTTCAAATTTTAAGTGAAAAACACAATTTTTACCCACTGTCCTAGGACGGGCATTTACACTAGTACTATAATAAATGATATATGGAAAAAAAAATCCAAGTTTTTTTTTTTTTTTTTTTTTTAAACAAATGTTTGATGTGCGATCCTTTCGTCACACGAAAATATCTAATCTGAAATCAAGTTCCACATATTTGGCAGTTTTGCACTTGTGGAAGGAGCTTGATTACAGATTAGGTGTTTGTCGTGTTCTAAGGGTTCGCACACCGAACATTTGTAACAGAAAAAAAAAAAAAAACTTGGAATGTTGCACTTCATTTTTATATATCACTTATTATGATAAGTGTAAATAGTTTTGAAATACTATAATTTTTTTAAATCCACACATTCATTTATGCTTACCCTGTATTTTAAGCATTTATTAAGTAATGATTTAAAGTAAAATCTTGAAACGTGAAATTCGTGAATAGATATTACACACAGAGAAGGTAAAAAAAATTCTACAGAAAGAAAAAAAATCCAGAAAGATGAAAAAAAGAGGAGAGGTGATAAAATAATTGTGAATAATGAAATTACATATTCACACGAATGTTAACATTTTTATTGTCAATAATCAAAACTCGCGTTTGTTTAAGGATTGCCAAGTTTAAAATAATTTTGTTGAAAGGTAATGCTTAATATTTTTAAAGATAACGGTTATCCACAGAGACACGTTGGTTTCGAATCCATTTGAGGCAAACTGAACTGTTGGAAAGAAATCTATGTTTTTAGGAGTGATAGAAAATTGATAAAAGTAAAGCCTTTTCTATTTTGCAAACAACTACTAGATACATTTTAAGAAAAATTAGATTTTTTTTTACGGAAAAACAAATATTTAGTAACACACACATGAAATATAATTTAAAAAGACAGAATGGCAATTATAATGCCGCAAGTGTTGTAACAAAGTTTTGTATTTGCTACGTTTACAATCTGCAGCTTGATAAATTTCATGCTGTAATGATCGAGGTAGTGGCAAAAGATTAAAAAAAAAAAAACACACAGTTAAAAATTATTGTTGTGAGAAAATAATATATTCCGTTTTATTATGTATTTTTTTGCTTATCCAATTAAAATCAACTTAGATTTGACATAAACCGGAAAAATCTGTTTTATTTGTATGACATGTAAGAAAACGGAACAATAAGCAGTTGAAAACTATTTTTTGTAGAATTAATGGCACTTCTTTTAGATCCAGTGAAAGCGTGATTTCAAATCTTATATTTGTTACTTTGTTTAACTTTACGATTGACATTTTTATGTATATTAATAACCTTGAGTGGTCTAAGAATTGCAGTCAAATAAGACGTTTTAATACTTTTTTCATTTCTGCTTTCATGTTCAATATTTTTGACAAGACCTTTTTCTAAATTTGAAATATTGCAGTAGAATACCATAAACATGAACAATGCGTGTGAAATAAATTTATGAAGAAAGTGAGTCAACACACACAGAATACATTATTTTTCGTTTTTATAGAGAAATATTTTTCCTTAATAGTGAGGGATTGGATCAGTGGAAAATGACTATATGTATTATTTATGTGGAAGATATTTATATTCGAATTCCAAAAAATAACTGTTTTTTTGAACAGAAATGTTTAATCACATGTTTCTATGTGTTGAGTTTGATGTATCAGACATATCTTTCCTTTTGGCAATTCAAATACATAAGATATAACACATGATTCATGTCAAAGGTCTATAAACAATATGAGTTTCTTTTTCGTTCAATTTGCCAAAGAAATTTTTCTCAGTAAAGCCATTTGAAGCGAACAGGCATTGAAGCAATGGAAAATGGCCATGCATGTTATTTGTGAATGTGGAATTTTGTTTTGAAAATTTTAGAAAGTATTTGTTTCATTAAAATAATTTTAAATATTTTAACATGTAATGCTCATGGACTTAGAATTTTTTTTCAATACATTTAGAAGCAGAAAAAATCTCCAAGAAATAAAATCCTCCACAAAATTAAATAGATATCTGATTTGATCAATATTACTTGTTTAGTGCTATAATTTTGACACTTAAATTGGCTCCTAGTTCGTATCTTACCGTTGTAAGATCAAAAATACTTGTTTAATGCTGTAATTTTAACATTAAATTGGCTGATAGTTTGTATTTTACCGTTGTAAATGATTCACATTGATAGATTTCTTAAGCAAAGAAAGACAATTTAATAATAAAGAAAACTTCGTTATTTTCCCCACGTACATGAATTGTCAGAAAAATAAAATAATAATAATAATAATAATAATAATAATAATAATAATTGCATTGAAGGTAATATCGTTCGATTGCGTTTACTGCAATGATTAAAACTTTTTCCCCGTTGGCAATTCATGCACGTAAAAAAAAAATAAATAAAAAAATAAAAAGAAAGAAAAAAAAATCCGAACGATGGCTCCAGTTCTAAAAAATGCAAAAATAAAACCAAGTGTCTTTTAAATATCATTTTAATTATGTGTGATTTATTTTATCATAAGTGGACATCTACCCATATAAAATGGTACGAGCTTCATTTTTCAAATAGTAACGTCAAATTTTGACCATTTTTTTTCAGTTCCTTATCTCAAATCAGTCCGGAAAAGCATATGTCCTATTTATTCGTATAAAACGTGCACCCGCGTATAATGTGCATCATGTTTTTTGATGAGAAACAAACGAAAACAAATTAAATTTTGTGTATAATGCTTTTTTAATGCCAGAAAATCTCAGAATTTGGAAAAAAAAAAGAGCTGAGAAAAAAATTATAAATCCTGACACATTTTGTTTCGCTCAATTGTGCATTATCATATTCATCCAGGTATATCTTAATTTAAATACGATGAAATTAAGATTTTTGAAATGTGTACTTTTCTCTCATTGGAAACATTGTTTTAAAATATTTTTCGATGCCGGAAATCGATATGCGTTCAAAATTAACAAATTACGGCACGTAAGAATCGAATTATTTCGCTTTAGAGACGCAACTTTCTATACTTTTTCTAACACGTGTTTTTTTTTTTTTTTTTTTTTTTAGCCCCGGTACGGTATGCTATTTCTTTCTCCCAGCTTATTTTGTGTATTCCAAAAAATAACGTTACCTTACAGAAGCCAGCCGTAAAACAAAGCAGTACGATTAAATACTCTATAGCAATTTTTTAAACTTCTAAGCATCGCACTTTTTCGATTTTTATACCGTCGTATTGGAAAAAAAAGTTCTTTTAAATGCATTTTGTTTGAAAACTGTATCTCTATTTATTTTTGAATTTTTTTTTTTTTTTTTTTTTTTTTTTTTTTTTTTTTTTTGTAGTTTTTAGAGCCATTTGCTTAATATTGGCAACGGAAGTACTCCATTTCTGTAGAAAGTAAAGGAAAAATAGTTCTAAAATATTAATTATATATTTTTGTTGCAATTTTCTCATAACAAACGAAAGAAAATGTAATTAAAATATGTGCTATTTTGAAAAAAAATATAAACGAATGATTTCTGTTAAAAAAACAATGGAGCTATTATAAACTATATTTAATTTTAAGTATCTATGAATCATTAGATAGCCGTTTTTTTTGTCGATTTTCTTGAATGAATGCATCTTTTTGCTGCACTTGTGCATTATTTCGCGATAGTGATGTGCTATCCAAAGCTTTACTGTAGATGTTTAAGAGTAGATCGTAAATGTGGAATTCTTAAGCGGATGCGAATGACGTCATTTTACATAAAACGTGTGCTTTAAGTCTTAAAATTGAAATATGTTTTGTACTGCAGTAGAGTCCCGCTTAACCGAGTTATTTTCTTCTGATGGACTGGTAAAAAAATTATGGCCATTTCTGACCAGAAAATCAGAGTTCTAACTTTTTACGGATGCTCTTTCATCTTCACCTAGCACTTCATTTATAATGGCTGTTTCATGAAGTCATCAGTCCATCAGAAGAAAATGAAGTAATGGAAATGTCGGGGGTGACACTAAATTCTGAAAAAGGAAAATTCCTGTTCTCTAGCTTTTTTTTTTTTTTTTTTTTTTTTTTAGATTAACATGTGGAATAGAAATCTCCCTTGAAGATTAGTATTGCTTGGAAATAGTAGTAGAGAAGATATAGACAGCATACTTATTATTTCTATATTTGTAAATTTTTATCACGATATCTACGTGTTTCGTATTCTATTGAGTCAGTGAAGAGATGCTAAATTTTATACAGCTGTCAGAAATATCCCGTGTACACTGATCACCCCACTTTTAAGGCCTAAAATAATCGAAAATATGTACGCATTATACACGAAAAAATCAGTAATTTATGCTGTTTTTCTTAATCTTTATAGAGTTATAAAAGAAAATGTGTTATGGCGTGAAATGTGTATATATCTTAACAGCTGAAGTTTTTTTAACCCTAATTTCAATTTTAATGCAAAATTCTTTAAGGTGATTTGTTTAAAATATTACTAATTTGCTAAATTTGGCAATAAGTCATTAAAAAACAAACTTTTTTTGTCGATTTATAGATGCTTGACTGATTAATTTAGCTTAAAAATGCTAAATACTTATGTGAATTATCAGAGAATACAAAAGGGAATACACATAGAATTCACAGTAACTATAAACAAGTTGGAAATTGCTCGTCAAACGTGGCAAATGAGGTGCGTTCGTACTATAACTAGTTTTATAATTATTTTTTGCACCCGATATTGTACTGAATGTATACTTTTTTGCACTTCATAAAGCGCATAGTCTGATACATCATTAAAATGCACTTCCAATAATTTTTTCCCATTCCCCGTAATGTAACGGAACACTTTTGACTGTCCCTGTAATTAAACTATACATCCGATTTTCCTAAAATTTGAAATAGCTCAACAAAACTTTGCAACAATTATATCTTTAAAATTTCAGACCATTCGGAAGGCTGTAATATCATTAAAATGCACTTGCAATAATTTTTCCCATTCCCCGTAATGTAACGGAACACTTTCGACTGTCCCTGTAATTAAACTATACATCCGATTTTCCTAAAATTTGAAATAGCTCAACAAAACTTTGCAACAATTATATCTTTAAAATTTCACACCATTCTGAAGGCTGTAATATCATTAAAATGCACTTGCAATAATTTTTCCCATTGGCCGTAATGTAAAGAAAAACTTTTGACTGTCCCTGTAATTAAACTATACATCCGATTTTCCTAAAATTTGAAATGGCTCGACAAAATTTTGCAACAGTTAGATCTTTAAAATTTCAGATCATTCGGAAGGCTCTAATATCATTAAAATGCACTTGCAATAATTTTTCCCATTGGCCGTAATGTAAAGAAAAACTTTTGACTGCCCCTGTAATTAAACTATACATCCGATTTTCCTAAAATTTGAAATGACTCGACAAAATTTTGCAACAGTTATATCTTTAAAATTTCAGATCATTCGGAAGGCTCTAATATCATTAAAATGCACTTGCAATAATTTTTCCCATTGCCCGTAATGTAAAGAAAAACTTTTGACTGTCCCTGTAATTAAACTATACATCCGATTTTCATAAAATTTGAAATGGCTCGACAAAATTTTGCAACAATCATATATTTGAAATTTCAGACCATTCGGTTGGGTAGTTTTTGCTCTGTTACATGCGGACAGACGGACGGACGGACGGACAGACGGACAGACGGACGGACAGACGGACAGACGGACGGACAGACGGACGGACTGAACGACGACTATAGGTGCTACGTATTTATATAATTACGAACGCACCTAAAAAGGCTATCGCACTGAGATTTTCTTTCTATGCAACCTAGACTCACGTAATAAAAATCCTCTAAATATCATTATACTGTCCCACGCACATATCGTGAGAAAATAGACCAGAAGCAGGTGCAACAGGTAAAGCACATTTTCTTAATAGTCGCTCCACCCGGACTAAAACATCTTAAGCTTAGGAACATCAGGCTTGCGGTAGTCTGTACCATGTCCCCACCCTCGATCAAAATGTTTTAAAAGCAATAGGAAGAAGAATTAAAAAACAGTCCGTGATCTTATTTATACGTGAGGTCACACCAGTGAGCACCAAAACCCCCCTTTGGGGGGTACTTGTCGTTTTCTGCCTTGGTGGGCTTGTTTAGTATTTAACACACTCGTTATAAAGAAGATTCGTAATTGGCCATTGTACTGAGGTTATTCAAAGCTGCTTCAGCGGTGGTAATTCATGTCGTTTATGAAGGAAATTAATTGCACTTGATGTGGTTTTTCTGGGTTATTAAGATTATTTTAAGAAAATTAAGATAAAAATTGATTATGTGGTTAAGGAAAAGGAATGGGAAGTACTTAAATAAGTTATTTACTGATTTAAAAGGCGCAACCATTAATCACTAGACGTAGAGCATCTTTGTTTTCGTTTTAGAACAGGATAATAATATAGTGATGGAATAGTACAGGTGTAAAAAGTATTGAAAATGATCTACTTTAATTAAATAGTGAAACTAACCCTTCATTAAAACATTTTACGATAATGCTTATTTATTTTCTGTAGTGTACAGTCGTGGGAGAAAAAAAAGTAAACACCCTCTACTAACTCCTCAACAAATTATCGTAGAAGAAAGTTACTGGTACCGAACGATTGGAAATAAAGTCTACTTTTAAATGATGTATATAAAATTTGCTTAGGGGGCCATCTACATATTAAAACGAAGCATAACTTTGTTTTTTTCAATAGCAGTACACAATTCTGACAGCATAAATGTACTCTACACCTTTCAATTAGCCTAAAAACTAATTTTTATGCAATTCGTACCATAAGTTTCCGAGAAAATAATTATTTTAAAACGAGCGTATTTTAAGGGCTGTATCCAAACTGAAGTTCCGTACTCGATTGTTAACGGAGAGAGCCTCTTTCTTGATCAAGGCACCTTAAGCGTCACTCAAGGAATCAATGAAGACTGTTAGATTACAGTACAGCAGAAATATCTACTCACTTCCATCATAGACGGCCCCTGAAACCACCATTTTGCCGTTTTTAAGCATAATTTGAAAACTACTTGGAAGAAAAATGTGAAATTTTGGTTTTCCATAAAGCAGGACTTAATAAATCTAAATTCACCAAAAAAAAAAAAAATTGTAGGTTGCAATTCATATTTTTTTTCGAATATTTATTTCATAATTCATAATTCATATCATAAAATTATAAAAATTGCAAATTCAGCGTATTTATGTTTGGGTATATTAGTGTTATTGCTACAAAAAAATTTGCACATCAGGAGCATAATTTCAGGAGATATAGATAAAAATATGAAAATGTAATTTAACATTAGAAGTACTAAATTTTGAATGTTTATAATTCAAAAACTTATCATTCAAATGACTTGAAATTTGGTGTCGAGGCATAGTTTGAACCGAAGATTTGAAATATCTTGTTAAAATTGGGTATTGCGATTGAAAAAAATGAAGTTTGGATTAGTTTTAATATGTAGATGACCCCTAAGAAAATTTTATATACATCATTTAAAAGTAGACTTTATTTAAAATCGTTCGGTACCAGTAATTTTCTTCTACAATAATTTGTTGAGGAATTAGTAGGGGGTGTTTACTTTTTCTTTTTCTACGACTGTACTTATATGTTACAAATATGTTTTAACCACTTAACTGTTTTGCCCGAACACAGTTGAGCCAAGAAAAATTTGGTTATTTCGTTATTAAAAGCTTTTTGATACCACTAATTTTTACCTGTAATCTTCGATTTATTAATTGTTATATTCTTTTTCGATTATTTAAGGCAAATATTTTAGTACGTAAAAAATGGTGTTCTGTCACTATTTTTAGTTTATTGTGTCAAAATAAAATGAAACAGTTAAGGGTTTAAAAGACAACACACTATTTATTATAAAGGCATGGATCATTACACCATGTGCAATTTAAATAACTAGATAAAATTCGAAAAAATGCACATTGCTAAAGGATGCATTACGTTAAAAATATTAAAATTACACAAAAATATATATGTGTAATTTTAAATATATATAATGATGAATTGTAATATTCTATAATGGTTATATATATATATATATATATGTGTATAACCATTAATTAAACATAACCTACCACCATCAAAAACCGTAATATTATGAATTAAAGCTGTAAGTATAAAAAAAAATTTTTTTTTAATTTATTATAAGAATTATTATGGAAGAAAAATAAGAAAGTGGACACCGACAAATAATGGAAATGCTTATATAATTGAATAATTTAACGTACTGTATCATTTGGTAATGTGCATTTTATTGCATTTTATCTAGTTATTTAAATACACTACTTATAAAAGAGATTCGCAATTGGTCATTATACTAAGGTCAGTATATTAAAATCTGCTTCTGTGGTGGTAATTGATATCATTTATGAACAGTGTTGAATTTAGACATTTACCTCCGGAGGGAATGTGTAGCTCAGGATAGAGGTATGGAGTTTCGGTGGGGTAATTTGCCCTTTTAGATCATTACAAAACATTAAAAAAAAAAAACTTTTGAGGTGCTTGCCGTTTATTGCTTTAATGGACTTATTTAGTATTTTACACACTGGTTATAAAGAACATTCGTAATTGGCCATTGCACTGAGGTTGTTCAAAGCTGCTCTAGCTGTGGTAATTGATATCGTTTATGAAGAAGATTAATGCTCTCGATGTGGTTTTTCTGGCTTATTAAGATTATTTTAAGAAAATTAAGATAAAAATTCATTATGTGGTTAAAGAAGAGAATAGGAAGCATTTAAACAAGTCACTTACTGACTTAAAAGGTGCAACCATTAATCACTAAACATAATTTTTTTTTTCGTTTTAGAACAAGAAAATAACATAGTGATGGCATACATGGCATACAGGTGTAAAAAGTATTGAAAATGATCTATTTTAATTAAATAGTGAAACTCCCCTTTAATTAAAACAATTTAAGATAATGCTAATTTATTTTTTGTAGTGTTGTTATATCTTACAAATATGTTTTAAAAGACAACACACTCCTTATTATAAATACATGGACCAAATTACACCATGTACAATTTAAGTAACTAGATACAGTGTGATAAAATACACATTGCTGAATGATGTACTACGTTAAAAATATTAAAATTACACAAAAATATATATGTGTAATTTTAATATATATATATATATATATATATATATATACAGTGAAACTTCTTTTAAAGGCCACCTCTATTCAAGGGTCATCTCTATTAAGGGTCAATATTTTTAGGAAAGAAAAATTTTCCCATAGACATAATGTTAAATTTACTCCCATTAGGGGCCGTACCTACCCTCATAAAGGTCATTTTTTCACATGTGCCTTAAATCCTAAACAGGTGTGCATTAAATTCCTGAACCAAAAAACAAGAGTTCAGCAAACAACTGCACTTTAAGAAGGCAGGGGGAGATGAGGAAGATTTAGTAATATAATGAAGGACCACAAACTTTTCCACAAGTGAGACAAGCAGGTGTTCCTCACATTTTGTTTGACCTTTCAACCTGTAGGGGTTGAGTTGGAAGGGAAATTTGACCCTTTGTTGAGGACGCACAAAGGAAAACCGGTTATCTAGACAAACTGATTCAACATTTACTAAAATGCATATTGAAGCACAATTTTAACACTAGAAATTTTATGCTCAGGCTTACGTAAAATTTAAATTATGGCACCCAAATCAAGCCAAAGAGTTCATTTGGATTTGAATGTCAAAATCAAAGTTCTTAATTGTCATGATCAAGGAACATCTGCAAGAAAATTGGCTTCACAGTTTAATTGTAGCAAGAATTAAATAAACAATATTGTTAAAACAAAGATAACTCACTGAAAGAATATGCAGATTTTAAAATCGCATTATAAAAAGAAAGAGAAATGAAAAATTTGGTCACCCCTATTCAAGGGCCAATTTTCAATGGAACGGAATGTGGCCTTTACAGAGAGGTTTCCCTGTATATATATTTGCGTATTTTTAATATTTTTAATTTAGTGCATTATTTAGCAATGTTTATTTCATCAGATTTTGTCTAGTTATTTAAATATACTACTTATAAAAGAGATTAGCAATTGGTCATCATACTAAGGCTACTTAAATTCATAAAATCTCAATTTCCCATTGGGGGAGTTGAGCAATTTGAATGCATTAGGCGGTTCAAGAGCAATTACCGCCGATGAAAAATGGATCTCGGCAGGAAAAGTTAGAGGGTGTCACAGGTTCCTAATCTACTTTGTTCAAAAACTTAGGATAAAACGGCAACTTGTATTACAAACATATTTATGTGACTAAAGCCGGGTTAAAATCTTATAATCATTATTTTATTTATTTTATTTTATCTTTTTATAATTTAATGTTTAATGAAATAAATGAGCGTGACGCATTTTATCTGAGCTTTATTTTTATTTATTTATTTATTTTTAATAAAGAGGATTTTTGGACCGACATGCTCACAAATCCAATTCTAACTGTGATTGATTTTCATGTTTGATAGCTTCATTGCAGAAAAGTTCACTTCATACAAATATGATATTCAAAACCGAAAAAATACTTTCTATTAATTTAATTTAATTTATCTACTTCTTAGGAAGACTTGAAAACTTATTTATGAGAAATAACCACAGATTAAGAATTTAGTTTTCAGTCTTAAAAATTTTTTGTGAGCGTACCTGATGTTCTTTCAAGGCGCATCAGGGTGCCGTGGTACAGCAATTTGAGAGGACCATAACTATTTAAAATGACGAAAAAGTGTGTATTTATTATTCCTATTATTTTATAATTTTTGAATCTTTAAGAATGTTGAAAAGTTGGTCCAATAGGAAAATTCCTAAAATTACAGACATACGAAGCTTAAACGTGAGCTGCGAACCGCCTATATGTTCAAAGTGCAAAATTTTTCAATCTCGGCACAGTATTTTTCAGCAGTTTTAATACTATAACTTTTAAACAAGTTAATGAATATACACCTTTCTTTCTTTTGAATAAAATAAATTTAATTTTGCCCAAACTTTATATGAAAAACATACAAAACATTTTCTTCTTTCAAGTTATATATATATATATATATGTATATATAAATAAATAAATCATAATAATAATAATTTTTTATGGATTTTGATTATTTTATCATATTTTTTTTATTTAAATTTTTTCGTTATATCCGGTATAACCGAGTGACAGTGTGATAGTAAGTACAAAGAAGAAATAATGGCTCAAAAATATGGTATCTAGACTGTAAAATTGTGGCAAATCTAGTTTTTCAAGATTGATTCTGTCGCACATTAATTAAACTTTTGTTAAAGTTTTTTTTATAATTTAACACTTTTTTTATTTCTATAAAACATAAGTAAATAAATGTAAAAGCAGTTAATTAATTACAGACTTCTAATCCACAATCTAACATCGGTCAGCTTTCATCATTTCAAACCGTTGAACCATTTTAAGCATATTAGATGTAAATTTCCAACTGTGCGAAAAATGTCCGGACCAGGATTCGAACCCGGGACCTCCTGGCTGAAGCCGCCAGTGCTCTGCCATCTGAGCTATCCCGGACGATTCTGGTCGAACTTTTTCACCCAGCTAACCTTGAAGATCACAGCATCTGGTCTGAAACCTGGTTCAGCGCAACAGAATAAATCTCAGGTAATGGAACTCCAGAAATCGCTGGATACGAAATTACACTGGATAAATTTTAACACAATTATTCTAATTGGTAAACAAAGTGTAATTTCGTATCCAGCGATTTCTAGAGTTCCATTACCTGAGATTTATTCTGTTGCGCTGAACCAGGTTTCAGACCAGATGCTGTGATCTTCAAGGTTAGCTGGGTGAAAAAGTTCGACCAGAATCGTCCGGGATAGCTCAGATGGCAGAGCAATGGCGGCTTCAGCCAGGAGGTCCCGGGTTCGAATCCTGGTCCGGACATTTTTCGCCCAGTTGGAAATTTACATCTAATATGATTTGTTTACCATTTAGAATAATTGTGTTAAAATATATCCAGCATTTTAAGCATTTTAAAATATTTGAAATAGAAAGCGTACGGAAATGTAGTGGAAGGAACGACAAAGTGACCAGTAAGGGCAAAGTGGCCATTTGAGTTTTTTACCACTGTATAGTGCCCTCGCCCCGCAGGAACTGCGTGAAACTGTCATCACAGATGCTGGTAGTATTGTTTGGGAATTTGAAGCGAAATGCTACATTTTACTAGTTCTGAACTCATTTGATTGTTTTTTCCCATATTTTTTTTATTAATATGTAGTGTTATAATTATTTGCTCTTACGTTGTTTGATCAGTGTGAAGTAACCTTTTAAATTATGTGTGTTTGAAAATGCTAAGTTATGTTGATTAGATGCTAGGACATAGTTTTTGTAATAATGTCATTCCGGGCAAAGTGTCCACAAAAATATCGGGCAAAATGGCGAGATGACTACTTTGCCCGAAAACGATATTTTATTCATTGTTCATAACAAAATACCATCCAAAAGTATTTTCTTTGAAAGAAAGAAGATAGGTTCGGGCAATAACATCTGCAGAGAAAAGCTTACTCTCGACATTTTCAGTCTGCATGTCTCCTGGGGTACTTGTATTCCCCCATTCGTCCTATTGATACTCATTTCTGATTATTTTATCTTGTAACAACTAAATACTTGGAGCTGTTTTTCTGGAGAAAAGAGGTACTATAACAGTGAAAATGTAAAATATTGTGTGTAAATATTATATTGATATTTTAGTGCTTCAATTCCTATTTTTCCCTCCTCAGTCAAAGTCTTGATTTATCTCTTCTTTTTTGGGGTTATCATGTCATATTTCTCCCAAGCCATTATTTAATATTTTAACTCTCAAATTTTCGCTCTTTATTCGGAGGAGGAGTATCAACTTATTTTTAAAGAAAACCATTATTCGAGAAAAAATTGGCTAAGTAATATTTTATCCCATCCAGCACTTCGTTTAAAATTAAAACAAATTTTTAGCTTTTTAATAAACCTATCTAATAATTAATTATACACCTCTTACCTTAATCAGTTGTCGCTTTGGACTTACTATCGCCCCTTGTCGTTTATTTATGGCGAACTGCTCTGTGTATTTAGCCTTTTTTTTAGTTTCTTAAAGTCGCCCATTGCTCGCTTTTTTTTTCTGGCGGCTTGAGTCTGTGGACTCATACATGTAACATTTTTTTTCTTTTTTTTAAGACCTTGATAAAGGTGTCCGGGGAGAACATCTATGCTCTACAGACATGCTTTCCATGTCTGAACAGTTCTCCTTAGGCAGTCAAATATTACAAAACATAATACCTATTTTTAATGTGCCTTACTTTAGATTGTGTCGATTAAAAAATATGCATTTTGAACCAATGTGATTTGTCCATTTACCTATGCTGGTCAAATTTGTCTATTAACGCAATGCGTACATTTTAAAATAAATTTTAAAAAAAGTAAAATAGCAATTGAAACTAAAGTTCTTACAGTTACTATTGGTACTTGTTTCTAGAACTTTACTGATTAAAAAGGTATCATAAAAATTCATCAAACGTTCGAGTGACCACTTTAAAGTTTTTCCTTCCTTAACCTACTTCTTGTTATTTTATAATTTGTTTTCATAGAAATGTAAAATGCAACAAACCAGACGTTAGGTTTTTATTTTTCTTTTAAAAAAGAAATGTAGCATTGTACTCAAATTCATTTTCACAATTCAGATATCAAAAGCGCACCTTCTTCTTCGGAGAAAAAAAAAAAAAAAGGCTGTTACTATGTTTTATCGTTTAAACGGCTTCTAATAGACTGAAAAAGCTATTTATATTATAATCACCTGACTTACTTCTGAGTATAAGGAATGTAATGTGCGTACCGCCCTCTGGAAAAATGCTTTCGTCGGGTGCTACTGTTAACCATAGTTGTGAAATATACATGTATTTCACGGGATCTTCCTGGGAAAATGGGTGCGGTCATCCCAAGGTGCGAAGTAATTTATTAGGCTACTTTTCTGCTCACAGAATGATTCATATGTATACTTTTATTTCAAGTGAAATGATGATGTAACAAATAGGAAAAACAAATCTTCTCACTATAAAAGGACTTATTTTTTTCACTATGAAAGGATAAAAAGCACAATCATCCTGATATATAGATACACTACATGAACATAAATATCCAAACATAAGAGATATTTCACGGAAAAAGTTATAGAGAGATGGCCACTTTTGCTTAGCTGTACGATTGTATTTTGATATTTATGGATGGAACAGCGCACGCAAAAGGATTTCTTAGTACTTCAAGAGATTACATTCAAGGGGATAGTTTAACTTAAAATTGGTCAAAAAAGCAAATTTTCCTTTTTAATATTAAATGAAAGCCTGTTTAATTGTCAATATTTTGACACCTCATTTTTTCCCCATATGGTAATTATATTGTGAGATATTGTAAATTTCGTTAACACGTTGAGTGCCACGTCAGTCACCCGTGAATGGCACAGAACTTTCCGTTTAGGCCGCGTCAGTCATCGGTGACTGACACTTATGTCACGCGAATCTTATTTCGTGGCCCAAATGGAAAGACAGACAAAATAGACTTCGCATGCAACGTGTTAATACACCCAGCTTTAATACACTTACCCACACAAATTAAAACGTTAAATGGCATTTTCTCCATGTTCATATTTTCTTCACTTTCATGTTTTAAAAATGCTAAGGGTTTTTTTGTATTTGAGATAGAGATTTAAACTTTTTTGTATATGTTCTTTTTTATATAGGGGAGACTAGGGAGGGTTGACCATACGGGAGGCTTGACCCACCCATCAGTTTTCATATTTAAAATAATTTCAGAGTTTTACCAATAGGTGTCAGCCAAAGCTATTGGAATGCTCAAACAACAGTCTTTGTTTCATACAGCTAATCGAAATAGGTGTGGAAAAATCAAATGGGGAGCGTTTTCAACCTAAAAAGTGCGTTTTTTAGAAATAATTTGTAAGCTTTTTTCAGATAAAATATATCATACAAATTTAAGTAAGTAGGTTTAAAGTAATGCAGAAATAACGAGCTTTCATTCCAGGCATAAAGATCGTACCGTAAGTTAGGCTTAAAATAACAATATGCTATTATTTAGAAAAGTGGTATGTGGGGAGGTTTGACCCAGTCAATGTGAGGGTGGGTTGACCAGATGCTCAAGGCTCCCTTAATTAAGTGGTTTTGGCAATCTGTTTATTATACACTGTGCATAATGAAAAGGGTTATATATAAAAAAGAATATATATTTATCCTGTAAAGCTACTGTAAAATGGGGCGATGGAAAAGAAAGTGTTTGAAACTGCTTAAAGAAAGATGTAAAAAATTGCTGTAATATCCACTGCAAGAAAATACATAATGAAATATAAATGGGAAAGTTCATAGGAACTTTTCTCCATCTAAATATTACTTAAAATAGGTATATAGAAACAGTGGAAAAGTATAGAAAGTATGAAAACAGCAGTCTTAACCATTTCAGGGACAGTGGCATGTTTATGAAACCACTTAATTTTAATTCCCAAACGCCAGAATGATAGCAGAATTTTACTAAAATGTTTTCCATTTAATATGTATGTGAAATATAGCCTTTTTCTTATTTCCAAATAAATTTGTTCGTAAATTCCGGTGCCAGTCATTTATTTCAACATTTTAGTACTGAAAATACTTTGCTCCTGAAAGGCCTAAACGATGTTAATAATATGTTAAATGCCCAATGCGGCTGCAAAAGAAAATAGCATTGATCGAAAAACTTCAGGAAGGCATGTAGACAAATTTCACCAGGATGAATAAAGTTAGATGAATCCAAACTATGTGACAACTATGTTGTTAGGTCGAGTGTCACAAAAAGTAGGACAAGGAGACAAAAAAAAGGCGGGGCAGTGTTTCCTAAATCCAGACATAGTCATGCATGAAACCCTATGAAAACGGAACCTGTCTCTACCGGAATATTGTCTTAAATGTTAAAATTTCATTTTCCCAGCTGTACAATTATACATGCTCTGACAAAATCATGTTTAAAACAAATGTTTTCTCCTATGATTTGCGATTGCGTCAAAACAGGTTTTTTTAAGCGTCATGTTTTCAAAAATATTTTTTTAATAATTAAAGCATGTAGCATAAAGTTATTCTGTATTTTTTTAAACTGATTTTATTCTCTTCTCAAATATTTCAATATAATACAAAGTGGGTCAAGCCTCCCATATAGTGGGTCAACCCTCCCGTATGTGGGGAGCCTTGACCCATTATTTTGTCATGAATAAAATCATTCATTTTTCAAATTTCTTATATATTACACTTATGTAGAAATTTTATTTTGATAACTGATTGTATAACGAATAAAATGATATATAAAACTTTATTCTACGTTCAATATTTAAAAAATAAAAAATCATTTTGTAAAAAGTGGGTCAACCCTCCCTAGTCTCCCCTATGGGATAAATCTGCGCATGGAATTAGCCTTCGGGTTTTCTATTATTTAAAAAAAAAAAAAAGTATATGAAGATGCGTTAGATTTTATCGTTTTACACTATGTGGATAAGTGAAAAATTTACATTAAATGTAATATTAGATGTATCTAAAAAATTCATGCGCAGCCTTGTGTAATACACATTTGAAAATCTTTAAAAAAAATTGGGCAAAAATATCAACTTTTGAAAAAGGAGAAGGAATTTTAAAAAATTCTAATTTTTATAAACTTTTTAAAATTTTTAATTAAATATGCAGTTAAAAAAATTGTTTTTTTTTTTTTTTCAAAATATACTTATATTTGAACATTGAAATGAAGCGAGTTCATCATTTGAACGATATTTTTGAAAATAAACAAAATTGTTGAAAAGGTAAACTGTCCCGTTAATGACACACAAATAGTACAAATTTAGCATTTAAGAACGGAATAGTTGCGAGCTTTCCGATTTTTACAGGACGGCACGTTTTAAGATGCGTTCGTAATTATATAAATACGTAGCACCTATAGTCGTCTAATACGCCCGTCTGTCTGCATATAACAGCACAAAAACTACCCAATCGAATGGTTTGAAACTTAATATATGTTATCGTTGCAGAATTCTGTCGAGTAATTTAAAATTTTATGAAAATCGAAGGAAAACTTTAAAAGATATTAATAAAAGTTTTCTTCATTCTATTAAGTCTACGTAATTAATTCAGTGATATCCCGTGATAGCTAATGATTCTAGGTTGCCGTGGTGATTGCATCCTATTTGAGATGGAGTGCTATTATTTCCATATTACTGAATTTAATATATAGAATCGTAATAAATTTTGCATTCATACATTTTTGCATAAGAGTGCAAAAGCTATCGCACCAAGATCTGAATATTTATAAAACTAGTTATAGTATGAACGCACCTCATTTACCACGTTTGACGTACAATTTCCGACTTGTTTAATTTAAAATAAATGTCTTGCGCTAGACATCTAGCTAATCTTTATCAAATAAAAACTTCTACAAAACAAATTGATATGTGTTTTCGTCAATAACTCCAAATAATTATTAATTACAAATAATACTTATTTGTTTAATGTTGTCATTTTGACATGTAAAACAGACTTCTACTTTGTAATTTACCATAGCAAAAATGATTCACAATAATGTATTTCTTAATAAGGAAAAAAAAAAAACTATAATTTGTTCTTTAAAATTTGTATCGCTTTTTGTACCTAATCATGATTTTTTTCTGCTTCATATATGAAAGCTCTCTTTTTGGATAAACAATAATATGGAAAACTTCGATGTATTTAATTACAGTATGTAAAAAAGAAAAAGAATAATCCAAATTATGTCTATAACATCAGTTTCAATTGATGCAATAATAAAAGAAAAATCCAGTTTAGTGCGTATAAAACTCATTATATTTGTATATAGTACTGCATATACTTGCGTAAAAGTCGGGAATTTTAGGACAAAAAAAGGATAAATAAAAATCATGGTACTAAGTGGTAGAATGTAAATATGTTTAAGAACACCAACGTTAAGATATTACTTACACTATAGCTAATTATATAATATTAGATTGCGTTAAAAAATAATGTCGGTTATGTTATTTAACTTTTCAACCACGAATCTTTAAGTAAATGTTTAATGAATTATAACGTTGATGTATGTTATTGTGAAGGATAGATATCTAGACTAATTGAGATACTTAATCAAAAGTAGCCCAGCCTCCTTCTTCATCCCCGCAAATATAACAAATTGTTGGGAAGGGTTAAGAGAGGTTCATAATATGAAAGAGTGGTCAAAGGGCTTTCCAATGGTATATCACATTAGGGGTTCAGAAAAAGTTAGAAAACTGTCCGATCGGGAACTGTGTCGTGCTCCCGGAACACACCTCCTTTTTTAATTTTTAATTTTTATAAATATTTTTAAGAGGGCTTCGTAAAAAATCAGATCTAAAATTATATATATTATAGAAAATTATACGATTTTAGATTTTTATAACGATCATCTAAACATCGGGCTAAACCCGCCAGTCAGTATCATGATATATTTTTGATAATTTTATATAGCCCGTAATAAAAACACAGAGTTTATATTTTTAATAATTTTGTACAGCCTATAATAAAAAATCGGACTTAAAATAGTGATAATTAGTGGAGAAAGGCTAATATTTAAAATAATGTGCTGTAGGAAAATGTTTCTTTTTCCTTTAAAAAATCGATTTGTTGATAAAAATAAAAAGTTTTTCAACGATTTTTACGAAAATTACATGTTTGGAATCAGCTTTAAAAAATGAGTATAGATGCATAAATTTCGAATCTATAAATGCAATATTAGGAAAAATTTTATATGCCACGAAACAATCCCACTATGAAAATTATCGTTTTTTTTTTTTTTTTTTTTTTTTTTTACCGCAGACTGACTAAGCTTCTTCAGAAAGCATATGGTGATAAAACTGGAAATGCCAGAGTGGACCAACCCAGTAGATTCGCACTTGCAAGTTGATATCAAGTTACATTAGACCATTTGTTAACCCTTACAGGCGCGGTGTCCTTAAAAAAGGACACCTAATTTTAATTCAAAAACTGACAAACGGCACCAAGAATATTTAACTAAAATTTTCCAATTATAATGTACATAAAAATAAGCAAGTTCGTATTTTCTAATAAATTCGTTTATAAATTGCGGTGTTAGTCCATTATTTCATCAGTTTATAAACAGAATTACTCCGAGCCGGTAAGGGTTAAACTGGCTCTATTGCTTGATCAGATTCGAAATTAATAAAATTCAGTATAAAGTCAATAGATGGCGTGAAATTTCAAACTCATTTTTTACAAATATGTGGGATAGTCCACTCTGGTTCTCAAAGCCTCCATTTTTGAAAACATTAATCATTGAGAAAAAATAATTTCGCCATGGAATATAATAATTTCAGTAATCATAATCATGTAGAGTATTAATCATCTAAACATGAAATAATTTCAAATGAGTGCTTATAAATTACACTGGATTTATGGCCTAAATACTTTAATTTGTCTGTTTCAGGAAATAATATTTTGCCAGATCAAAGCTTCCGCTTCAACTGGGCGTGGATAAGCTTGGAAAAGGATAAGTATACAATCAATGAAACTGAAGAATATCTACACATTACTCTGAAACGAAGGGGCTATTTAGGAGAAACTTCTTTTGTAGGTAAGATATTTGTAGTATAAGTTTAAAGGACCGTCAATAGTAATAATAAAAAATATATTCACGAGTAACTTTCGTACGGAGTTATCAAATTTAAATCACTTTTTAAGAAGCTATACTAATCAAAATCAAACTTTCGCAAGCTATAGTAAACCAATAAAGGCGTTCTTTGCAAATTTTTCATTTGAATTTCAATATTTTTAAACGATTCTTTTTGCAAAAGATATCTGAAGTCTGTCTTTGTATATTTCTACTTTTTTAAAATTTTAGCTGCAGTTTCATTCTGTAGGTAATTTTACTTTTCGAACCAACTAATCAATTTTCTTTTCACAATTGAAAGTGTCCCCTGATATCCTATGCAAAATAATCATCTAAAAATATTAAAATGAAAACCAGAATTTTTAAAAGAATGCCTTGTTTTAACATTAGCTTGCGAAGTTTTATATTGACAATGTGTAGGCTCTTGCTCTTATGTCGCGTTTTTTCGTGGTCCGATGTACATAACATTATGCTCCAATAAATAACACGTACATATGCCTGCATCTTAAGCCTGCCTGCCTTCTCTATGCTTTAACTTTCTTTATAATTTGTTGTGTGTAGCAAAATTTGGATACAGCGTTAAGATGAATATCGATAGTTTCCTTTCGAAATACAGGTCAATATCTGAAAATTGGACGATTTGCGTTCACTGCCAATAATATTTCATTAATTATACTAAAACCAAAAATCCGAAAAATGTAATATATTTTAACATTTTCAAATGTTATCTACAATATTACAAAAAAAAAATGTCAGCTTATTAAATGGTAAATTTTAGGAATAATTACTTCATTTATTTATTTCTTCCCATACTTTTCGAGCTCAGAAATCCATATTGTGATTTAAATTATCATTAAAGACATCTCAAGAAAGTCCTCCACAAAATATATTAAATGAAAGTCCACAAAAATATCTTTTTTATTATTTTTTATTTTTTATTTCATTCTATTTTGAGTTTAAAAGCCTTTTTTAGATGGTATAGTAGAAAAAGTAATTGTCAGTCTGGTTCTAAGTTTTCTATATTCTACAAACACACATAATCCACTACAGTGGGTGATCGGTTAGCGAACTTAATCCGTTCCAAAACAGTGTTCGGTAACTGAATTGTTAGTTAACCGATCGTAGATTTTGTATTGATTTGTGTGGCAATTCAATTAATTTTTTCTTAAAAGCTAAATAACGTATAAAAAACATTACAAATCTTCCTTTATAATAGGGTTGTTTTATATCCTTATTTAATATGGACAGATCGTATTTTGATGGCTTTGTCCGTGTCGGCATATTAAAAAAAATGACATGCCCTTTGTAAAAACTTTTAGGATTACCTTCACTGACTATGGCATTAAATCATATCAATTTGTCACTTTGACCTTTCTAAATCTCCTTACAAGGAATGTCTCCATACTGGGCATACTCAGAATATGTTGAAAAAAAATGCTAGTGAAAGTACTCATGAATGTAATAAAGGATCAATTAAAATTAGCGGCGGAATTACAGTAGAAAATCTGTAAAAAAAATAAAATACTTTCGAATAATTGGCGTGAAAAGTCGAAAGCCATTTGGCGAGCAGCACTTTTTCTCGCCAAAAGCAAACGATTTTAATGAATCTGAAAATTGTTTGTTAATTGATTTTGAGAATATGCGGTATTTAATGAATTTAAACGTAAACCATGAAAGAATTTATTATTATTATTATTATTACATTTTGTATTATGCTTGATGCCGATTTGAACGAAATTTTGCCATTGTTTTATTCACAATTTTTTTAAATTTAAACGGCTTTATCGGTATTAAAAATAACTTTTAACGCCAGATGAATAATGCTGCCGTAATACATTTCCATACCGAAGAAGTTGTTTCCATAGCCATAAAGTTGAATCGAAAGTGCTCGATGGGGTATATTTTTGAGTTTGGAACAATTTTAATCAATTAAAATTTTGTTTTAAATCGTAAAATATGATAGTTAAAATTCGTTATAAGTACATATAAATATATATGACAAAACTATAGTTAAAACAAACTAAAAATGACAAAGCTAAAGTTATTTAAATTAAACTCATTTAAACAAATTCAACATAAAAAGGTTTTTCTTTAAAGAGTATTCGACAAGCGCATTTTTTTTTAATTTAATTTCTTCGGCAAACGGTGATAAGTCGGGAAATAAGCGACATTTTCATTACTTTTTTACGGACGTTCTACAGAGGTTCCGCCAAATTTTTTTATAAACATATATACCCATGGGAGAAGAACATTCTGTATTTTTTTCAGATTTTTCTGAGTATGCCCGTATGGAGACCTTCCTTGTGAATTCTCTAATAGACCGTGTTTACTGCAGGACCAGATAAAGCTCAATAGGAGCTTAGAACTTGTTAACAGTTGTATACTTACGGCCTAATTAATTCATGGGCTACCAGTGGTTAGGACCATACACTTTAGGGCCCCAAAATTAAAATGAACAGATCAGAAATATTAATTTTTATGTCTTTTGTCCTATTTTGAAAGAAATATTTTTAATTGCAAATTGATTATTTTAATTGAAATTTAGTTTACAAATCATTAATGTTCTCTTGTCTGAAACACAGAATGACTTTTTAGTGGCTTTGTTTTGTGAGATGTCCGTTACAAGAAGAACCCGTGTTCTTTACGCGAACATGTGTTTGTTAACCTAGCATAAAAATCTCTCGCGAAAGTGTTTGTTAACTGATCTGTTCGTAAACCAAACAGTTCGTTAACCGATCACCCACTGTATTCCTAATGTGTTTCAAATTTGCAAAACGATAGTGTTGACAAATGTTTATATTTAATGAGCACTTCCATAGTTTTGCATTCATGAAGATATTTTATGTAACGTCTAACTTTAACGTTGACAAATGTTGTTGGTACAATGGTAAAAAATGGTAAATGCATCTATAGTGGGCCACTTATTTTTAAAGTTTAAAAACAAGTCCAAAATGCATTTCCAAAAAACAACTGAAAGAAATCTGATTGACTAACATCGTTAAATGTTAATTTTTCATAAACTGTTTGGAATAATTGTATTTTCTCTGCTGTTACATTTGTTTCTTTTCTAGAGTGTCTTCAAAAACAGATTTTTTTTTCGCAAATTCTTAGAGATTTCATTAATCTTTTCAGGGGCAAGGTGCTTCTATTCGTAAAATGCTGAAATGAATGAATGACATCAGAATTTAAAACAAATTTATTTCAAAATAAGCAACTTACGTACTTAATAAAAAGGAATTTTTCATTCCAATATCCTGGTGTAAATGTGACATTTAGGAATTAAAATAAGTGGTCCGAAAATGAACTACCGCCCTTGAAGGCGTTAAGAGATAAGTTTTTAATTAAAACATTGTTTCTTTAATATTAAGTTTTATTTTGAATTAAACTGCTCTTGATATACTCTATTAAATTGTAAATAATGTGTTCGAAAAGCCGAAAACTTAAAGATTCATGCATGAGAAATCTGGATCATAGCTGGATCATAGTCACATCATCATCACATGCTGGATCATAGTCCTTTATGACCTGACCTACACAATTGTGTAGGTGATCCTAAAGAAAAAGAAAAAAAACATTTTCCTCTTTTTACGCGATTTAAAGCCGAGCCTGCACCCACAAAATTGTGTGGATGCTCCCTTGGCATAACCTGACATCGAGTATTTATTTTTTTAATCAAATATGGTCCTATTAATTAGGAGAAACCACAAAACTTTTCATTTCTACCAAAAATCTTCCTTTATTGAAGGGATACAGGAAGGTGACACTTTTTTATTTTTCATTTTTTGCGAAAAATATATTTTGAAAATCTGAATGTTTATTCTGAAACATGAAGGTTAGAACATGGCTAAAAATATATATATATCTTTTGGAATTCACGAACACTTTAATAATAATTAGATAAATGTCCTTAAGTGGACAACTACTGCGCGTTTACCTTAAGTATTTCCAAAAATATGATGAGTAATTTCAGGCTTAAAAATTTCCTTTACGAGTGAAAATGATTCTAAGTGGCTGAAATGTTCATCTATAGAAGTAATGGTGAACACTGGACAAAGAAACGCTTAATGCAAAATTTTACAGAAAGAATTGGAGAAAGCAATTTTCATGTTTCTGTCAGGATGTTCCATTTACTTTTACTTGATGAACGACATTTTTTATCGTGCATGTTTTCTAAGCTTATGGGTTTGCTACCAAACCACGACCTTATCGTTAATCTGCAGCGCAATCTCCTTAATACGCCGACAGACGCATGAAATGTAACATCTTGTCAAGTATCTTTATGGTACATTAAAAGGCATCTGGATATAACGCGCGGCATACATGCTGTGAATCTGCCGCTAGATAACATCTGTCTCCAGTTGGGAAACTACCACATCGTTTCTACTTTGCTATGAGAATGTCCAACATCATCGGTTATATATTTGTAAAGAAGCAGTTTTTCTTTAATAATGTAATAAAATGTAAATAAATGTAATAAAATAGTATTATTCTCTAAAGTTTCTTTATAACACTATAAAAAAAAGACAAATGTTTCTTAATCGTGGAAAATTTAATATAACCACGAATGAAAATATACAATAACCTCTTTCAAGTTACCTACGACTTCTAAAAACGTTCTTTATGTATAGAAAGCAACATATTTTCGATATTTAACCCTTTATCTACTGACGGCACTTATATAAGTATCATTAAAATAACTTGTTATAAAATTCATTTAATACATCGATTAGTTGTAATACAGTTTAGAATGAGTTATAGATACATTACTTGTTCCAAAAACATTATTGGTTACACAAAACAAAAATATTTTTAAAAGGATGATTTCGTTCGCCTTTGCATCTTTTCAGCTTTCTTGACGTGAAAGGATTGGAAGGGGGGGGGGGGATTTCAGTTCGGAAATATTTCTTTATTTCAATTGTAAGAATATTATTTTTGTATATTTCCTAATTTTACAAAATACTAAAAAAAAAAAAAAAATACTTAAGTAAAAGGTTTGAGTGGAGTTATAAATATTGCACAAAACCTCTATAAATTCAAATTTAATTAATCCTTCTCCTTCAACCCTTCAAAATTCCTTCTAAAATTTATTAAATGATTATGTAAATCTTCTAATGTAGTTTAAACAATTCACGAAAAATGCTTTAGAAGATAAAATTTTCATGAGTTCATAATTCAGTACATAAAGGGTTAAAGAAGCTTTAATAAAACAAAGCTGTAAAAGGTTTGAGTGGAGTTATAAATATTGCACAAAACCTCTATAAATTCAAATTTAATTAATCCTTCTTCTTCAACCCTTCTAAATTCCTTCTAAAATTTATTAAATGATTATGTAAATCTTCTAATGTAGTTTAAACAATTCACGAAAAATGCTTTAGAAGATAAAATTTTCATGAGTTCATAATTCAGCACATAAAGGGTTAAAGAAGCTTTAATAAAACAAAGCTTCTTTTGCTACTATTGAATTTCGGAATCTTTCCGAGTAGTTTTTATAGTCCATTAGTCAGTTTTTTAAACTGGAATATCGATTTTCAGGATGCTATCAACTCTGAATTTAACATTTTCAGCTGTATAATTGAGTTTATTCATGCAAGACTACAAAATAATACCAATTTTAATGTTAGTTTATAATAATTTTCTATAAAACATATTTACTGAACATGAAAAATTTTACTTGAGTATTCATAGCATTCGAAAAATCCGTATTCCAAATTTAAAAAAAAACCGGATTAATACACTATTTCTAATTGCTAAAAAGGTATAAGATTAAAACTTTAAAAACAGTAAAATAGTTTTATTTGACTGTTGACATGTTTCGACCCTACCCGAGTCATTTTCAAAACAAATAAATAATAATATTCTGAAATTGAACGATCTGTGTTGCAATGATCTGAAACGCCATCATTCAGTCTTTCATGTAACGCACGTTATTTTTTATTTTACTTGGAGCTAATTTCAATTTTCGTAACCATTGAGTAACTCGAACCACATTTTCGGTAAGTTAAATGATGCTGCATCGTTACATATGGAATTTTTACGTGTTAGAATCTCTATGATTTCTCTTATAATGAATGGGTAATATAGATTGGAGGGAAAAATTATCTTGCTTTTATTGAAATTTATTTGAATGATTTCTTCATGATTTGATCTTGTCAGAGCTGTGGTTTTTCTGTTATCTTTAATATCAGCTACACGCTCCTTTTTTCTGTACTTAAATTTCCTGCTAATCATTCCAGTATAGTTATTCTTTGATCCGTCGGCCCAAATAAATGGTATTTGATATACTCCCGAATAATTTTTAAAATTAATTGGATAAATTTTAGTGCAACTGATATTCTTCAGTTTCGCAGGTTGTTTGACTACTAAGCAGATATTGAACCGTTTATCACTGTATTTTAATTTCTAAAAAAAGATTCGATAATATTGAATAAAATTGAATAGTTTGTATTGTATGTAAGTATTGTGGTGAAGCGTTCCTTTTCATTTTTTATGATTTTCGTAAGATGTTTACAGGTCAGAGATCATCAGCGGACGTCGTTGAGAAGTTCATCACTACTTCTTTCTTTTGTTGATGACCACAGCAGGCTTTGAAAAGAAAGGCCAGTTGAAAGATTTCTGACTTTTCGTCGGGTAAAGCAGATAAATGGACTGTTATGAGAGAAATACTGTGACAAAAGACATAAAGTATTTCTCTGGGGTTTCTTTTCCAAAAACTCTGCGGTCAGGTGTGTCTTTTTTTTTTTTATTGCTCTTCAAAGGTTTCGAAGCAAAGCGCACAAATTCACTATAGAAAATTGCTACAGGAGGTAAAAAACATGTCTGAGACTCTTCTTTGCTCTCGTCGCATTCTGTTGTTGTGCGACAAAAGAATGACCGCGTCAAACAAACCGAAAAAGATCTGCATGATTGTTGCTTGACAAATTTGTTTGTAAATAAAAAATAACAATATGCCACAATCTTTAAATAAAAATCATTACAACTTTTTTTTTCTTTTTTTTTCCGAACGATCATTTATGAATATCACTCAAAAACAGATGATATGATTAAATATTTTTATATTCATGCTTTCTTTTTTTATATTTCCAGATCTGGAAGTTAAGCAATAAAGGGTAGCAGGGGATTTAAAAGGGGCCCCCATCTCAAAATCCAAGGGCTTAAAAACTCGAAACTTGCGCAGCCCAGTGCAAAAAAAAAAAAAAAAAATCCCAATTCAGAAATTCAATTACCAGTCTCAATTACAAGCTGAGATATTATTTATTATTTCACCAATTGGTTTATTTCTATTAAATGCTCATTTTAAAATGCAGTCACGTGATTTTTTATAGTAGTATTGTCAGAACGGTGTCGCATTTTTAAAAATACAGCATAAATGTTACTTATTCAATATAAAAATTTCATAAGTGTTGATACCACTATTTATGAACAGTAATTTCAGCAAATATCTTAAATTCTTGTTTAAGACTATTTTTAAACTATAGCTTTCTCTACCGTTTTGCGTGCGGTTTTTTGACAGCGTGATGAGATGAATATTACTTATTCAATATAAAAAAATTCATAAGTGTTGATACCACTATTTTAGAATAGTAATTTCAGCAAGTATCTTAAATTGGTGTTTAAGACCGCCACTCCCTCGACTAATGTATCTACGGATAAGCTGAAGAAAGGCGTTTTGTTCAGATACACACTTTGTTAAGAATAGAGTGCGCTCCCTGGTGGTGGAATGTGGAACTATCAGACAGCGATTTTATTTAAATTAGGAAATCTAACAAGGCGATCTGTTTGAAACTTTAAGATAGTTTATAACACATAATAAAAAGTTTTAAAAAGAATGGCGCGAGAAATTTAGAAAGGGGGGGGGGGAGAAGCGTTAAAAATTATTTTTTAAACCTTAGCGTTTTTTACCGTTTTATGTACGGTTTTTTGACGGAGTCCTGAGATAAATGCTTCTTATTCCACATAAAAATTTCATAAGCGTTGATACCACTATTTTCGAATGGTAATTTCAGCAAATATCTTAAATTGTTTAAGACCGCCACCCTCTCGACTAATATATCTACGGCTAGGTTTTTAAAGGAGTTTCGTTTAATACACTTCTGTTAAGATAGAGTGCGCTCCCTGGTGGTGAAATGTGGAACTAACAGAGCGCGATTTTATTTAAATTAGGAAATCTAACAAGGCGGTCTGTTTGAAACTTTAAGCTATTTGTGCCTGAATTTTTATTTTCTCAAATTTGTTGGTAAAATCCCTTTAAAATGTTGCAAAATGAACTGGAAAAATACTAAAAAAAATTACGCTAAATTGTTTTTGTATTTATTTGATAAAATGTAAATGTACTAAATATCGCAATATGCATAATATTTGTAATAGTATAATATGCATAATTATATGTTTTGTATAAATTTATGCAAAATAAGCTTTTAAATTGTATATTATATACTATAATTTGTATTTGTATGAACTACTAAAAAAATATATTTATTTCTTTACAGAGACTAATAACATTATAAGTATTAGAATAATAAACTGAGAATAATCGTAATTGAGGCTTAAAAACAATTTGTTTCATAATCATCTTGAAAAAAACTTTACATAAATAACTGTTCCATAAATGGCTAATAAAAATATATACCCATTCGTGCCTAGCTAGACCCCTATATTTTATATGTTACAAAAATGCATAAAAAAAGGCTTGAACATATAATTTCACAATAAAAAAAAATACACGTATTTCAAAGTCTACAAGCTAAGATTATAACTTATTTATTTGGATCCTTGGTAGAAAAAACACAAATCAACTTACTTTTTACATTTCGCCATCCTAAAAAATGAAAAATCTTTAAACTCCGAAAATAGCCTTGGTTTAAGCAAATAAATATCCATCTTATGCTGTCATCTTTCGGTAACAGATAAAGACATTTATCGATAATTATTTCATACAATTTTCATGTTATAAAAAGAAGAAAATTATTCAAATTTATTAAAATTCGAAGCGTCCCAAAAATGGGACGCTAAGCATAACTGGATTAAGGTAGTCTATAACACATAATAAAAAGTTTTTAAAAGAATGGCGCGAGAAATTTTGGAGAGGGGGGGGGGGCGCTAAATTGTTTTAAAAAACCGTAGCGTTTTTTACCGTTTATGTTGATTTTTAAGGATTAAGGATTTAATAATTATAACTTATCAATTTGTATTTATTAATTAAACAATAAAATGTTTTGAAAGGAATATTAAAGGAAACCTCCTGCGTGATCTGTGATCACACTTACCCGCTTGTTTTTTTTAGGTGCGTTCGTAATTATATAAATACGTAGCACCTATAGTCGTCGTTCAGTCCGTCCGTCTGTCCGTCTGTCCGCATGTAACAGAGCAAAAACTACCCAACCGAATAGTCTGAAATTTCAAATATGTGATTGTTGCAAAATTTTGTCGAGCCATTTCAAATTTTATGAAAATCGGATGTATAGTTTAATTACAGGGACAGTCAAAAGTTTTTCTTTACATTACGGCCAATGGGAAAAATTATTGCAAGTGGATTTTAATGATATTAGAGCCTTCCGAATGATCTGAAATTTTAAAGATATAATTGTTGCAAAATTTTGTCGAGCCATTTCAAATTTTAGGAAAATCGGACGTATAGTTTAATTACAGGGACAGTCAAATTTTTTCTTTACATTACGGCCAATGGGAAAAATTATTGCAAGTGGATTTTAATGGTATTAGAGCCTTCCGAATGATCTGAAATTTTAAAGATATAATTGTTGCAAAATTTTGTCGAGCCATTTCAAATTTTAGGAAAATCAGATGTATAGTTTAATTACAGGGACAGCCAAAAGTTTTTCTTTACATTACGGCCAATGGGAAAAATTATTGCAAGTGCATTTTAATGATATTACAGCCTTCCGAATGGTCTGAAATTTTAAAGATATAATTGTTGCAAAATTTTGTTGAGCTATTTCAAATTTTAGGAAAATCGGATGTATAGTTTAATTACAGGGACAGTCAAAAGTGTTCCGAAAAAATTATTGGAAGTGCATTTTAATGATGTATCAGACTATGCACGTTATGAAGTGCAAAAAATCATACATTCAGTACAATATGGGGGTGCAAAAAATAATTTTAAAACTAGTTATAGTACGAACGCACCTCATTTGCCACGTTTGACGAGCAATTTCCAACTTGTTTTAGATTTATGTTTTACCATGTTTATATCGCAAAATGGGTGACCGCAAAACTAAATGCAGGAATCGGTAAGATTTTAGAATAAATGTGCCTATAATCTGTTGAGAAGGCTGCCATTTTTTTTTTTTACAATGGAGGTTATTTATAATTATGAATTAAACTAAAGATTTTTTTTTAGAACCTTAGACATTTTTTAAACATATCAGTATACATGAAAAATAATAGAAATGAAAAATTGAAAATCCAAAAATAAGCTTTTATTGCCTTTTTTAGAAAAAAAAACTAAACGTTTTGTTTTTGTGACCAGGGGCTGTGAGTGACGCCTCCTAAACCCTTCGTTTTCAATTATTTTTAACACATAAATGTTAAAAGAAAGCGGAACTAAAAAATTCTCTCACGGGAGTTCAGAGGCTTTTTTCTGCTGACGGAAAATCTTTAGTTCTTTTTTCTCTTAGTATTTAATTATTTTAATTTTATGAAATTCTACTGATATGGCAATGGCCCTGGTTCGAATTCCAGGTTTGGAGATTTTTTCAATCTGTTGGTTTAACATCAATGACTCCCGTTAGAATGCAAGCACGGACACTTTTTCATTTTGTTGGTTTCATGCCTTATATAGCAAATATTCAGCAATTATAAATTCAATTAGTATTTCTAAAGGCAAAAGAAATCATCCTTTTAAAAATATTTTTGTTTTGTGCAACCAATAATGCTTTTGGAACAAGATAAAGCAAAGTATCGATAATTCATTCTAATCTGCATTGCTAGTAATCGATTTATTAAATGAATTTTATAAAAAGTTATTTTAATGGTACTTTAAACTACCGTCGGGTCATAAAGGGTTAGGTGCAATTGTCCCTCATCCTTGAGCGCACCCATAACCGCAAAAGCAGTTTAAATTCAAAATTATAAGCTCTTTTCAAAAGTGAATTTCTCAGAATGTCAGTCTGTTATATACATCCTTATCTTGTCTGTCAGATAAAACAACTCAGCCATAAACTGTCTTTCAAGGGAAATCGTGCTGAAGCGTTGCTGATCGTGACATATATTCTGAAGAAACAGTGCGAAGTACAAGAATTTTTCCACCAAATTTGTAGTTAATGGTAATTTAGATAGGATTTCTCTTATTCAATATTTTCCGTGGTAAAAATCGGCTTGAGATTTAAGTATTTAATGTTTGTATCTAGCTTTATGTATTTAGAATCTAACAACTCCACTTTCAGTTTTTTTAATAGGAATTTATGGCACGCTGGGTGGCAACCAAATCGTTATCTAAACAGTAACTACTGCTGTCATGATTTTAGCTAAATGTTCCTAAAAAGTACCTTCAAGATAAGTTTTTATTTATACCGCTTTATCTTTTACACGAAATGCTAGTAGCATATAAGTTAGGGAATCGTTAAAGATAAAAATTCTGTTCTTAAACCTGTTACTATCTTTACTGGTAATTATTCATATGGAAGAACACCAAGAGTGATATTACATATAGGCTGTATACGCAGCTCTAGCATTTATGGAACCGTGGATAGCTATAAAGAAAAAAAATGTGGTATTACATGTTAAAAACTGAAGATAGACCGAAATAGGTTTTTAAGACCGAAACCGTAACGGAAACCGAATTATGGTAATCTTAGTATTTCGGCCGAAAACGAAAACGAAAATGTCTAAAAAAATTTTTAAAGTAATTAATGCATATATAAATATACATAATTATTAATTAATTATACGTGTGTCCCAAGTAGGCTCTCTGTGTCTCTGACGAAAACTTTTTATTTTTATATAAAATAAAATGTAATTAATTCATCAACGATACAAAATGTTTTCTAATTATACAAAATTTCATCTAATTAAAAAATGTTTTGGGTACACGTACCTCGATTTATCTTTATAATGATTTTTGTAAAGGTTCGTCTGTTATACTAGAATTTTCTCAAAGAGTTTTCGAAACACTTGTGCGGTTTCAAACTAAAAATTTTCTATTACTGTTAAGCCTGCATATGTTAATGAGCACATGATAAGTCTCTTCAAAGTTTAGTCATATAAGCATTTCTTGCTTTATAATTTACACTTACATCTTGACTCCATAAGAAGTTCCATAGAAATAAATAAAGATGGTATCATTTGAGACGATACAGCTGAAATCAAAGAGCAATGTTGAAAACTCCCGAAAGAAGAAACGAGAGTTTTAGAATACAGATAGTTTTTCTACGGCCGAATTTTTAGCAGTATTTTCGCCTAAAAAGAATTTTCGGTTCTGTGCTTCTATTCTAATTTATTAGGTTTATTTATAGGTACATTTCAAAGTTTTTACTTTTCACAATTTATAGGTAAAATTTTAAAAATCAAGGAAAAATTAGCATGCGAGGAAATTTTAGAAGTTTATACGGAATTAACGAAAAAGATGGGCTAATGGGAAATGGAAAACAATTAAAATGTCAATTCCCGAATATTATATTTAAAGAAGCAACTGTTTTTCATGAATTAAAGTTTTACTTACAAAAGATAAATTCACTTACAAAAGAAGTCTTCTCATCCAGCGCATTAATCCTTAAGAAGCTATACCACCTTTGCGGTTAAGAAAATATTTTTTTTTATTTACTCTTTAAAGTTAATCTATCTATACTAATATTATAAAGAAGTAAAGTTTGTTTGTTTATTTGTAGGAGGTAAGCTCTGGAACTACCGAACCAATTCCAAAAGTAATGGTATCAAAATGATGGTGTTAGTCCCACTTAGAACATAGGCTATATCTTATGTCCGTGCCACTGGCCAAAAGGGGGTGCAGGAGCAAAAAAGTTCTAAAAATGCAATTTTTCTGTTACTGAAGGGCTCAGAAACATGAAATTTGGAATGGTAGTTACTTATAAGATAAAAATGATCTCTAAGAGCATTTCTTAAAAAAGTCGAAATTTAAAAGGGGTGAAAATGCGCGAAAAGCGTTCTAAAAAAAGCAATTTTTATCTCTGCTAATATTTGACCGTTGAAATTGTATTAACAACAAAAGTAAAAATGAACGGATGTTATGGGAAGCAAGTATTTTTCATTTATTGTGGTCGAGCTAAAAGCCAGATGCCTGTGATTTTAAGCATTTTTCTCATGCGGTGGTCTGCTTTGTACAATTTTATGAAACAGTTTGTTGGGCAAAGGCCTATCTGTAATATAAACAAGTTTCGGTTTGTTTCATGCCTTTCTCAGCGTAATTAGATGCGGTTACTTGCAGCCTAGGCGTCACTCATCCGGTTGGGGCACCAGATTAATTGCAGTAATGCTTTTTTTTCGCCAAAAACCTTTGTTCACTTTCATGCAGTCACCAAAAGTTTGTAAATTGGCGATTCTGTGTAACGCCAAGATTTCTAGACTTCTAGCGAAAACTGGGACTTCTGTTCTAGCCTTCGATATGTGAAGGTTTCTAAAAGTAAAGGCGCTTTGGCGCCGCATTTTGTAATTGGGGATATCTCTCTCATCTTTCCAGCTGAACCACCTCTAAAGTATTTTAAATAAATAGTTCTTCCAGAAAATTAATAGTTGGAGTTTTTAATCAATTTTTCCGTGCATATTAGAACCCGGTCTTCAATCAATATTACAGGTGCCTCTACCCCAAAAGGGGTGCAGGAGCAATAAACGATCTAAATTGCATTTTTTGTAATACTGCAGGTGCTAAGCAACTTGAAATTAGACATGGTAGTTACTTATAAGATATAAATGATCTCTAAGAACATTTTCTAAATAATTCGAAATTTAAAAGGGATAAAAACAGATGAAAAACTTTCTAAATCGCGATTTCTACGCAATCACAGAAAGTACCCAACCGATTTCAAAAGTAATGATTCAAAATTGATGATGACAGCCCTTGCTCTAATATAGGATCTATTTTATGTCGGCGTCACTACCACCTTGCGGTTGCATTTAAAAAAACGTTCTAAATTGTGATTTTGGTGATACTGAAGGGGCTAGTAACTTGAAATTTGGCATGGTAATTACATATGAGATGTAAATCTTCTCTGAGAACAGTTTCTTAAAAATTTGAAATTTAAAAGGGGTGAAAATGAACGAAAAGCGTTCTAAAAACGTTCTAAATTGCGAATTCTACGCAATCTCAGGAAATGTAACCGATTGCTGGACAGATAATTACACCTGTTTATTTTTTATTAAATATATTCAAAACTGTTAATTGGTCCAAATCATCCAAGCAACCTCATAGCAAATTGGTATATAGTTTTATATACCTTAGATAAATTTAAATAATATAAGTGATCGTACTTACCTAAATTCTAGTAGAAGAGCAACGCGAAGCATTAATAAGATTATATTATAATTCGCGTCAAAAGTAATTATTAATTGAATAATTACGAATAAAATTAAGAGTTTGCGTTGTGATTTATTTAGATGACTCTTCCACTTATGAATTAATCTAAAATTTAAGCTGTAAAAAAAAAGAATTGACACACTTTAAATATTATTAATTAAATAATTACAGAAACTTTTTATGACTTGATTAAATAATTTATTTACATTGATCAAATCTATATACAGAAAAACATAATATTAATTCAAAAAATAGAAAGCAACACTTTTGTTTGCTTCTCATTATTTTAAGTATGTTTAATCTTTTTTAAAATAAAGACAATATTTTCACGTACTCTAATTATTATAATTGTTTCTTTTTGCTAAAAGAAATACTCTCTTTCATTTTTAAAATTACCTTAATCTTATTTAATTATTAGTTTGGTCGGATCTCAGATAACTCTCTACCATAAAATATCAGAAAAGTATTTTTTTAGATTTTTCATATGAACTTATGTGGTAAAAGAAAATGTGTAAAATAGTACCTTCTTTTAATATACGGGATGGTGGCCTTTATTTGTCAAATTCCGAGTAGTTGCGTTGCTTAGGATCATGGCAATGTGTCATCAGGAACGCATCCTCAATTTGGCTTGTTTAGGCTCACTCCGATAGGTACCTCAGGAAGACATCCTCAATTAGGCTTGATTAGGCTGGATTAGGCTCGCTCCGCTAGGTCCATCTCGCCTGGGCTTTACTAGGGCTTGCGGGACTCATTGCACGGGCTTTCAGGAGAGCTCTTGCATCCTCTACATTTTTTTTCAGACTATATTTTTTTAAAACTTATTCTTCTTGCACACCATTTCCTGCAGTGGGTGGAGCTATTTTTGTCTAGTCCACTGTTATTGGATGTGAGAAGATTTTTTATTATACTTCGTTAGGCCTATTAGCTAGCAGTCTGCAAATGGCCCCTAACATATACTTTAATATTATTATCTGCCTTAAAGTTTGGGTGTTCTGAAGAGTCATAAATTTATCCCAACACTTTTATTGAGGCCATAAATTGATTCCAACGTTTTTATGATTTTACGACTTCTAATTATACACTACTTTCCATTGGCTTGTCATAAAGCGACACCATGGCGTCTGCGTATTGTTGTTGTCTGAGATCCGAACTCCATTCAATATTATACATTCATTTTACAATACAACAATTTTTTAAAAATATATATTTACTATTTAAAATCAACTTAATAATTTTTGTATGAACTTACACTCTTATTTTACTTAAATATATAAACATTATAATTTTACACTCATAATTATATTTTATAAAAAATATTTATACAAACAGAAATAACAAATTACGCAATTTTACTTTGGTTTCACCAACATGTTGCGGGAACATATCATAGTTATATGTTGCCCAGCATCTCTCCCGGTATCGGAAGAAAAAAAAAATAAAAACTGATTGCTGGTTTTATTTTTTTTTTTTTAAAGCTTGAAGGAATGTACGTGTCCATATGACTGTGTATCTACACAGTTTTTGATCGAAGACTGTAAAGTTCAATTATGAATGGTTCTGGTATATTTTATAAGAAGTTCTATTGTTTCATAACAGAAAGTTCAACACATGATAGCATAGTTGTCTGTTGACATTCACCTTTATAGAAGACCTCTGTACTGACAATCAGACGTCTTTCTCGAAGCCTTTTTTCTTTACCACACACATGTTTACTAATTTTGTAACTTTACAGTTTAAGTGCCCAAAATACATTCAAAGCTATAATTTTGTCTGAAATTAATATGCCGAAATAAACCTCATTATAAGAAAAATAATGGCATACGCATTTGACATATTATTTCATCACATACAACCTTATGACACAGTGTTTTATCTAAAACACATTTTATACTGAATAAAAGTAAATACAATGCTTGTAATATGACATGTTATATTTTCACATAGTCCATCTCGCCTGGGCTTTACTAGGGCTTGCGGGACTCATTGCACGGGCTTTCAGGAGAGCTCTTGCATCCTCTACATTTTTTTTCAGACTATATTTTTTTAAAACTTATTCTTCTTGCACACCATTTCCTGCAGTGGGTGGAGCTATTTTTGTCTAGTCCACTGTTATTGGATGTGAGAAGATTTTTTATTATACTTCGTTAGGCCTATTAGCTAGCAGTCTGCAAATGGCCCCTAACATATACTTTAATATTATTATCTGCCTTAAAGTTTGGGTGTTCTGAAGAGTCATAAATTTATCCCAACACTTTTATTGAGGCCATAAATTGATTCCAACGTTTTTATGATTTTACGACTTCTAATTATACACTACTTTCCATTGGCTTGTCATAAAACGACACCATGGCGTCTGCGTATTGTTGTTGTCTGAGATCCGAACTCCATTCAATATTATACATTCATTTTACAATACAACAATTTTTTAAAAATATATATTTACTATTTAAAATCAACTTAATAATTTTTGTATGAACTTACACTCTTATTTTACTTAAATATATAAACATTATAATTTTACACTCATAATTATATTTTATAAAAAATATTTATACAAACAGA
This sequence comes from Maratus speciosus, assembly GCA_963932465.1. NCBI lineage: Eukaryota > Metazoa > Arthropoda > Arachnida > Araneae > Salticidae > Maratus > Maratus speciosus. The sequence goes on from OZ010793.1 coordinate 208,877,949, forward strand.
AATAACAAATTACGCAATTTTACTTTGGTTTCACCAACATGTTGCGGGAACATATCATAGTTATATGTTGCCCAGCACCGATTTCAGAAGTAATGGTTACAAATTGATGGTGACAGTCCCCGCTCCAACATAGCCTATATTTTACGTTGTTGTCACTACCACCTGCACGTTACAGGAGCAAAAAATGTTCTAAACTGCGTTTTTTTGGGTTACTGAGGGTGTCTAACATTTTAAATTTGGAATGGTAATTACTTCAAAGATGCAAATGCTTTCTAAGAATTGTCGAAAGAAAATTCCAAATTTAAAAGGAGGAAGTAAGCGAAAAGCGTTCTATAAGCTTTCTAAATTACGTTTTTTATGCAATCGTATGAAATACGAAACCGATTTCAAACATAATGGTTGCAAATTGATGGTGATAGAATCTGCTCAAACATAAGTTATATTTTATGTCGGTGCCACAACCCCTAGAGGGTTGCAGGAGCAAAAAACTTTCTAAATTGCGATTTCTGCGGTACTGAAGAGGCCAGAAACTTTAAATATAGCACTGTAGTTACTTATAAAATATAAATGTCCTCTAAGAACAGTCGAAAATAAATTCGAAATTAAAAAGAGGTGAAGCGAAAAGCATAAAAGAGTTCTAAATTACGATTTTTATGGAATCTCAGGAAATAATAAACCGATTACAGATGTTATTGGTTGAGAATCAAGGATGATAGTCCCTGATCCTATACGGGCTATATTTTATGCCGGCGTCACTACCACCTCTTTGGCAGGAACAACAAGAAGGTCTTTAAAAACATCTAAATTCCGTTTTCTATAGAATATTAGGAAATACCAACCGATTTCAAGGTTAATGTTGGCAAATTAATGGCGACAGTCTCTGTTTTAGCATTTTTCGAGACATTCTATTTCAACTCTGTTTCGGCATTTTATGTTGGTGCCACTAACACCAGAGAGGTGGTAGACTGTTAGACAAGAAGCTTGGAATTTGACATGTTGGTTAATTTTAAGATGTAAATGTGTTAAGATGGTTTCTAAAAAATTCAAAACTTCAAACGAATACTGAAAGGAGCGTATGAAATAAGCATAAAAGTCTCAAAATACTTTCTAATTTATCATTTATTTAGAATTAGTTTTAGTTCTTCTTATTAATTAAAATCTCATTTCTGTCTATTGCAGTTTTATAATGAAGTTTAGTCCAACTGTGGCTTAATTTGTAATTTTTGAATTATTCCAAAAAGTGTTCTGCTAATAAAAAATAGTAATGCAAATATCACTTGGCATATTTCAACTATTATGCGAGCAAAGCCGCGGGGTTTGCTAGTATTAAATAAAAGGAAGTATGAAAAAAATATTTTTAAAAATTGTTTATACAACAAAATTTTCCATAAAAGATCTATGGTGTAATTCATTATTTTAAAAGAATTTTAAATCTGTAAAAAGAAAAGGAAAATCATTGCCTAGTTTCTTAATATCCCTTATGCAAATATTTCCGCAAAATGTGCAAATGAATATTCATAGCATCCTCTTTATTTTACTATTTACTAGCGAATCTTCCTCCGCTTCGCTCGTTGGTTTTTCGAACGAAAGTGGGTATTGGATTTCCACTGATTTCTCGGCAGCGTACTCATATGCAGGCTAGGCCCGCTAAAGTAAAACGAAGTGAACCTTAAATTATTGCGTTTTTTAGGTAGATCTCGTAAGAAATGCTATCTATTACATTCTCCCTTATGTTAGAATTTCTGGAAAATGTTTAGCGTACCGTCGCAAAATAAATTATTGCACTAATGAGCTACGCTATGGCTACCGAAACTAGTTTGCAACAAGAAATAAAATGTTTTGATGCTTTAAACTTTGTTTTTATTTATTTATACTTATAATACAATTTTATAAAAGCTGGCTTTCACAAAAGGCATTTGCCAGGTATCTAAATAATACAATATAATTTATAAACTAATTTCATCCTTTGTGGATACTAGATTTATCTTGTTTTTATAAGAAAATTTTAAGTTATTTACTTGAATATTCTGGATTAAATAAAGTAAAATTCAATGAAATATTCAAATCGTTTTCATTTCTAGTAAAACTTACTACTGTTTAGCGTTCTAGGAATAAAGAGGATATTACACACTTCATACATATTATGAAATAACGAGTCTGTGTCGCCAATAGCTATACGCAGACTTATCAAATTAGGCATGAAGGTAGCCGTAGAACAGAAGTTTTGTACTTCATTATACATTCAACTTTTTCAAAATGCGTTCTAATTTTATTTATTTATTTATTTATTTTGTTTTGTTGTTACAGATTCGTTTTTCATTTTGTTCTCTAGAATCCATTCTAATTTTCGGAATGCTCAAATTATCGTGGAAACCGGGGTTAAAACAGGACACTAGTACTGGATAAATACAGGATTTTAATTTACAGGATTTTTCGTGATATTAAAACGAAAGCAAGATTGTCATTTATCAATTTTGGTTACAACTGTTGGTTGATTTAAATATCTAAACTTCTTATAACAAAGAATTTTTAAATAACCAGCTTTTTCTGTAAATTTCTTATTTCAATTTTTAAATTGTCGAATTTGCAAAATTAATCGATTTTCCTTTTCAACGCTTTCAAAGTTGAAAAGTGTTTATGAATTCGGTTTGTCTGTGCTCAAACTTGGGTAAATGCACTTGGATTGCGATGTATTTGATACATCCCAGCAAAGAAAAAAACAGTGGGCCATCAGCTGGAAAAAAGATGGCAACCAGCACTGCCATCAGCGGTAAAGTGCAATAGTGCCATTACTTAAACCCGTCGAAAAGTGTACGCGCGGAATGCAGCTAGCCCATCAGTGATGGCCAACAGCAGGCCAGCATTGTATGCCATCACATTACTTTAATCCGGCAATTTTCCTACAGTGCTAGCACATATCCCACTGCTATTCCTTTGCTGGCCCAGCACTTTCTATTAAAAAAATTTCTTACAGAATTCTATAAAAAAACAAAGTATTATGGCTATTTTTTCTATAAGCTAGTTTAACCAAGAGCTATAGAAATATCTGTAGAAGTGTCTATAGAAATACTTGAACTCGCAGCGGTTTCCATGTGGTCACCTTCCCAAGTACTAACCACGCTCGATGCTGTTTGGTTTTCGTGATCGGACATGAACAAGTACTTTCAGCGTATGCTACGACCGCTCATAGTTTTCAAGCTCTCATTACAATATTTCAAGTTTGTTTCTTTTGTGATTTACGTTCCCAATCATTAAACTGGTATAGAAATTATTCTATTGTATAGAAATCCTATATATTTTATACGCTTTTTTTATTATTGATTCTGAACTGTGTAATTGTTGAAAACCGAAATCCTTTGTAACTTAGTAAAACCAGATTTAAGGAAAAAAATAGTGCGTTCAAATAAAGAATTTATTTATTTATTCATTTACTTATTTATATTGTTGGTGACAGTGGTGCTATATTATTTACATTACAAAAAAATTAGCTTCGCAGCTTAAATTTTGTTAAGATATTCATTTCAGATTTATGCTCAAATACTGGTCTTCGATATTCGCAACGCCACCTAGCGTAAGGGTTCCCACAATAATACTGCAAAAGTTCGTGCACTTCCATCTAGTGGTGGAGCATCGCATGAGATAAAACGGAGGCCCACCAGAATTTTATCTGATGATTTCCAACAGCAAAGCTGACTGAAGCTGCCCAGCAGTGTTCATGCAGTGGTAGACCATTAGCCAACACTTCTCCATCATTGCCAGCACCTATCTTGCAGCTGGCCAGCAATTTCCTCTTTGCTGGGATGGTGTCCAGGTTTACTATGGCAATTCTGTATTGAAAATGAAATGTGAAGCGAGTATAGTTCGTTTACTGAGACACTCAAAAGAATTCTGTTACATTACTCTGTAAAAAATTTCTGTAAAAATACAGAAAAAACAAGACTCTCTGTAAATTAACATTAATTCACGGCTAAATGCATTCGAGTTTCTCAGTCATCATTTTACAGGCATATTCCTTTTCTTATATCAAATTCCCTGCAGGGATTCCCATGTCTATATTTAAAGATTTTTTTTTTCATCTTTGTTATAACCCGTACTTCAAAATACACACTTTTAAAATTCTTTTATAATTTTATTAAAAATATTAAAGAAGAAAATTTTGTTTACAAATTGTTTTATTAAAAATTCTAATATTTTAGAATGGGAAAGTTTGTCTCTGTGGAGTTAGTGAGAATTTTTATCGACAATCACTTTGCAGTTGTTTCAGTCACCGTGTGCATGAATCTTGGGAATATTAAAATTATTTCCCCGCTAAAGCGTACAAGACATCCTTTGACTGTGGAACGAACAACTCCTATAGCACAGTCAGTAAGGTGTTCATCTCCAACCCATAGGATCAAATCGCGAGACGGCTAGAGATAAATTTTGTAAAAATTAAATGCTACAGCAGTTCAAATTCATTCTAAAAATTCTAATATTTTAGAATGAGAAAGTTCGTCTCTGCGGAGTTAGAATTTTATCGACAATCACATTGCAGTTGTTTCAGTCGCCATATGCATGAATCTTGGAAATATCAAAATTATTTCCCCGCTAAAGCGTACAAGACATCCTTTGACTGTGGAACGAACAACTCCTATAGCACACTCGGTAAGGTGTTCATCTCCAACCCATAGGATCAAATCGTGAGACGGCTAGAGATAAATTTTGTAAAACTTAAATGCTACAACAGTTCAAATTCATTCTAAAAATTCTAATATTTTAGAATGAGAAAGTTCGTCTCTGCGGAGTTAGTGGGAATTTTTATCAACAGGCACTTTACAGTTGTTTCAGTCACCATGTGCATGAATCTTGGAAATATTAAAATTATTTCCCCGCTAAAGCGTACAAGACATCCTTTGACTGTGGAACGAACAACTCCTATAACACAGTCAGTAAGGTGTTCATCTCCAACCCATAGGATCAAATCGCGAGACGGCTAGAGATAAATTTTGTAAAAATTAAATGCTACAACAGTTCAAATTCATTCTAAAAATTCTAATATTTTAGAATGAGAAAGTTCGTCTCTGCGGAGTTAGTGGGAATTTTTTATCGACAATCGCTTTACAGTTGTTTCAGTCTCCATGTGCATGAATCTTGGGAATATCAAAATTATTTCCCCGCTAAAGCGTACAAGACATCCTTTGACTGTGGAACGAACAACTCCTATAGCACACTCGGTAATGTGTTCATCTCCAACCCATAGGATCAAATCGCGAGACGGCTAGAGATAAATTTTGTAAAACTTAAATGCTACAGCAGTTCAAATTCATTCGAAAAATTCTACTTCCACGATGCTAAAAAATCCTCTACTTTCAAAAAAATTATGTTAACCCATTTGTGAATGTATTTTTGTTTTCTCAAATTTGTTGGTAAAATCACTTTGAAGTGTCGCAAAATGAACTGGAAAAATACTAAAAAAAATTACGCTACAACGTTTTTGTATTTATTTGATAAGATGTAAGCGTACTAAATATGGAAATACGCATAATATTTATAATACTCTAATATGCATAATTATATATTTTGTCTAAATTTATATGAAAAAAGCTTTTAAATTGTTATACCATAATTAGTATTTTTATGAATTACTAAAAAATATATTTATTTCTTTGCAGAGACTAATAACATTATAAGTATTAGTAATAATAAAATAAGAATAATCGTATTTAAGGCTTAAAAACAAATTGTTTCATAATCATGTTGAAAAGGACTTTACATAAATAACTGTCTCCTCAATGGCCAATAAAAATATGCACCCATTCTCGCCTAGCGTACGTTACAAAAATGCATAAAAAATAGGATTGAACATAAAATTTCACAATTAAAAAAAAATAAGTATTTCAAAGAAGTCTACAAGTTAAGATTATGACTTATTTATTTGGATCTTTGGTCGAAAAAACACAAATAAACTTACTTTTTACATTTCGACTCCTTAAAAAATCAAAAATCTATAAACTCCGAAAAAAGCCTTTATTTTAAGCAAATAAATGTCCATCTTATGCTTTCATCTCTCGGTAGCAGATAAAGACATTTATAGATAATTATTTCATACAATTTTCATGTTATAACGAAGAAAAAAAATATACAAATTTATTAAAATTTGAAGCGTCCCAAATTTGGGACGCTAGACATAAATGGGTTAAAATTATTTCCCCGCTAAATCCTAAAAGACATCCTTTGACTGTTGAACGAACAACTCCTATAGCACAGTCAGTAATGTGTTCATCTCCAACCCATAGGATCAAATCGCGTGCCGGCTAGAGATAAATTTTGTAAAAATTAAATGCTACAGCAGTTCAAATTCATTCGAAAAATCCTTCCTGGATGTTAAAAAATCTTCTTATTTCAAAAAATATGTTAAGTTATTATCTTTAAAAATAAATAAATTTACAGAGTATGTTTGTGTATGTTTATCAGTGTAAATTTACAGAATCTATTGTAAATTTGCCGAATAATTTCTCTGTTATTTAATAGATTCTCTGTTTTTCTAATCTTTGTAATTTTACATAATATATAAGATAATGGATTACCAGTAGATTCTCTGTAATTTCACGGAAATTTTTTTTAACAGTGCACGGTCTATGAAAAAAAATTGTTTATTATTAATTCCATGTTAAATAAAATTAACGTATAATATAATTATTATATACTGTCGTTTCTATGCTTAATGCTATCCAGGTTACATGAATATACGAATCTATGCCTGTCTTTTGACTTTTGAGCTGTAGAAGCAAAGTAGGTGCAATTTTCCTCACCAATTTAGACAAAGGTTTTAAATCTTGAGGGTTCATTATTTTTACATAGAATGTTTTCTTGAGAGGCCAGAGAGAGAAAAAACTTCTGTTTATCTCAATTTAAACTAAACTTTTTTGTATATTTAAAGATTAAATATTCATTATTCAATTTAATCTTCCTATCAACTACATTGTTAATCTAATTGTTGATAAATACATAAAATTTTTGGTTGTTGTAAAATAATAAAATATAAAAGTTGTATTATTATTTATATTTTGTTATTATTTGAAATTCATACACCCTTACATACATATATATATATATATATGAGGACGTGAGTTTGAAAACTCGCCTTATTCAGAAAACCAAACGTTGGAAATCGCGAAAAACCTCTGACTGCGTCCATTGGTTTTCATTGTAAAACAAGATTTTACAATGCCAGAAATACACGATAAAACTACTTTTTTTTTTTTTTTTTTTTTTTTTTTTTGTAGTTTGTAGTGTTTTTTCGATGCCGGTTCACCAGTAGAATAGATTCATAGATACTTGATTTTAGACAACTTGATTTTAAAATTTTTGAATAAGGCGAGTTTTGAAACTCGCGTCCTCATACCGGGTGTCCCAAAAGTGGCCGATGATTTTAAAACTCTATAACTTAAAAACGGTGACAGATATTAAAAAAATTCTTGCAGGAGGGTTGTGTATGATGTCAGGAGTTTTTTTACTGTGATTCTTTATTTCAGTTCGAATTTCAAACAATAGATGGAGCTGAGAGCAATAGCTGCTTAGTCCAGACCCGATTTTTGGTACTTCGGGATACATTCAATACATTTTAATCTCCTTTTTTCGCATGGAAGACGAGGGAGGCCGAGAAATCGAGCCTGGATTTAGCGGTTATTGCTTGCAGCGCCATCTATCGATGCTATTTGTAACTAAAACTGAAAATCGCAGCATACAAACTCCTGACATCTTACATAACACTCCTGCATGAATTTGTTTAACATCTGTCCCCGTTTGCAAGTTATTGAATTTTAAAATCATCGGTCATTTTTGGGACACCCAGTATATATATATATATGTCTTTGCGTATTTGTTAAAAATACGTCTGTATATAATAATTAATTAATAATTTTATATAAATTTATAAGTATGTATTAATTACTTTAAATTTATTTTTAAGACAGTTTCGTTTTCGATCGAAACTAGGAATATATTAAAAATTCGGTTTCGGTCTTAGAAACCTTTTTCTGTCCAACCCTAATCAAAATATCGGATAGTTTTAATATTTTCGAAAATATCATGATTATTTACAAGTCCTTTTCTCAGTATATATATTTTAAAAATTTGTTTTTAGGTTTCAACCTTAAGAATTTATCTGCCAAACAAGGCCTTGACTTTGGTGGCTTTTATGCTCAGCAAGTTCAGTTCAATCCGGGACAATCTGAAGCCTACTGGAAATTGAGGATATTTGATGATGGACTTTACGAGAAAAAGGAAGTTTTTGAAATTGAACTGGAAGATCCCGTGATGGCTGTTTTGGAGCAACCGAAAGTAGCAGAAGTGATAATAGTTGATGAAGAAGATGGTAGGTTTTTACATTTTGTTTTTCAATCTTATTGAAAGAAACAAGGCAGCAGTAGTTGTATAATAAAAGTTAAAATATTAAATAAAATAAAATCTTAAGACGAAACGCAATGTTTCACCTTGATCCAAACATAAAATATACAATACGAACTTTAAAAAGCTCACTGTTTTACTTAAAAGGCGACTAAGATAATAAAAGAGATGTTATAAGTTTAAAATATACATTTATTAAAAACTTCTTCAACTTTCGGGCTGTATTTCCCAAGCCCATCATCAGAGAATATTTTAATAACTAATTCCTGTTTACTTATACAAATACGTCACTTCGTTTTAAAAATCTACTTCTACTTTCAAACTCTAATAATTATTGGTTCTCTCATTTTCAACTACTTCTACTTTCAACTCTAATAATTATTAGCTCTCCCCTTTTCAAAACGAAGTCACGTATTTGCATAAATAAACAGCAATTAGTTATTAAAATATTCTCTGATGATGGGTTTAGGAAATACAGCCTGAAAGTACTAAGAACTTTCAAATAAATGTATATTTTTAACTTGTAACATCTCTTTTATTATTTTAGTTGCCTTTTAAGTAAAACAGTGAGCTTTTTAAAGGTCATATTGTATCTTTTAAGTTAAAATATTATTTTAGAAAATACGCCTTTATTAGCAGATTTAAAAGTAGAAATACAGCGAATTTAAAATTTATGTTTTAATAAGGGGCTGTACATATATAACCTTATCAACTTTTTACCAATTTTGGACATCTTCCTCCCCTTACGATATCAAACGTTATCATTTTTTAATTCCTCTTTCCCTTAACCCCTTGGGGACGAGCGACACGTATACGTGTCGCATGAAGCGCTAAGAATCCTTGTTTTTCCTTGCCAGTAAAATTTTACTGTAAAATTTGCCTTGTTTAATCAGCGCATTTTCTCGATTCAAAAAGACACACATTTCTGTTTTTTAAAAACGGTGAAAAAAGATTAAAAATTTCGTAAAAGGCTCCCGTCCCGAAGGGGTTAATGATAGCGTTATCAGTGTCTAAAAATTCTTTTTATTTTTAATTTTTTTTAATTTAATTTTATTTTTTATACGTTTGCAATGATATACAGATATGGTTATACATTTATTATTCGCGTATTCTACTGATTTTAATGAAGAGAAGAATTCAATAAAATAGCACTATTATACTTATATAATATGAAATAGCGTTATAACAAATAGCACTTTAAAGAAATACTTACTATTTAAAAGTATTTTATAATAGCTTTTGGTTATATAATGCATTCAACAGTAATATTACCTTCTTGAATTTGCTCTATGCTCGGGGATACGCAGAACTTCTTATAAACAAAACAGGTGGACAGCATTCTTTCCCGTTTTTGACTAGTAAATAGAACAAATATAATTTCGAACCTGTTTTCTCTAACAACGAATTGTATGCGCTTATGGCCATAGACTTCTCATATAACTTACTCTGAGCTTATGGCAGAAGAATAAGAATGGCCAATGTTGGGTTATTCCATATTTAAGAATGAAATGACTTTATAATCATTTATTGATTAGATTAATAACTTTGTATTTTCATAAAAATAAATAACAGACAAAAAAAAGACATATTTTATAGATGAAAAAAAATAAAGGCAGGAAAAGTTTCTTGGATAAAAAATGATAACGATATCAAAAGGCAAATTCTCCTCCCCTAGATATATCTTACGTTATCAAGCACCAGACACCCCCCCCCCCCCCACACACACACACTCACCCCAAAAGTGATAACCTTATATATGTATAGCTACTAAAGGAAAATTCACGTTCTTCATATAGTGTCACATTCACATGTTTAAACATTATTTAAAGGTTCGAAATTAATGAGATGTTATTTTAAAAAAATGTTCAGTTTCTTTTTCAGATATGGCATTAGGAAATAATAATAATAATAATAATACATTTCTGTTATTTTACATTATTACATTATTAATATAACATTATTTATATTATTAATGTTATTTTACACTATGCTAATTCTTATGCTGTCTTTTCTGTATAAAAATAAGGTTATTCTAATTTGTACAGGAAAAATCTAGCCTTCCAAATGTACTAGAAATAGTACGGAAAAATCTCAAAGAGATTAATGGAATTTACCTACATTTTTAGCGAAAAAGTCGATTTCTTTTTAATCAGAATTGTGTGGCGTCGTTAGAAATATGTAGGCCACATTTGGAAGGCTGCGAAAAAACAAAAAAGGTTGCTATTTTTATCACCCATACACAGGGTAAGGTGGAGCAGGAGTGCGCACTTGAGCTATTTCATCAAATAGCAATAAATGAAGAAATTTAAGGGATGATATTTATTTATACTTACTTATCGGAAACTTTATTTATATTATTATTATGCAAATTTTATTATTAACAAAAAATGGCATTCATCAACTTGTAAGAAACACTTTCGGTATTATTTGAAAAAAGATTATCCTACTGAATGCGCATTCTTGTACAACCATTGAGGGAAGAGTACGCAGCCAAGTGTGCAAGAGTGTGGAATATAAAAAAAAGGAAGCGTTTCGCCTACAAACGTCACATTTGTAGTGACCATGACCTGTGTAGTCTGTGCACTTTTTCGTGCTACCAGTCTCGGCATCAAATGTGTTCGATCCAGTCCTCTACAGTTGGTTCGCTATAGACTTCTGAGCAGCCTGGACATACCCACAGTATTTTCTTTGGTGCAGTTTTCTGTTTCTTGGGTTTACTTGTACTCTGCTTTTTGTAAAGGCTTTTAGCTTTTTTCCGCAGCATCATCTTCAAGCTACCGTTTGTTTGGAGACCTGCTTAAAATTTCAGACTTTCTGTTCCTCTTATCACAGTATCGCAGCACAGATGATTTTGGACACACTGAAAACTCTGTTAATTTGACGTAAGATGAAGCTGTTGAAGTTGGGGCTATACCTTGCGAAACCGAAGTTGGGTTTATTTCAGATAGAGTGTGCGTTGTTTCTTTACATAGGTTGTCTGCCTTTTCTGAAATATCATTTTCTATTGAAAGCAATTCTCTTTCCTCATACTTTTCAGTGTCCTGTGGTTCAATTGACATTTATCGTTCAAAAAGTTTAGATTGTAATGATCTTCCAGTGACGCTCCTTGCTGAAATGTCAGTGAGCTAAAAAAATTAATTTTTAAAATACCATAGAACCGTTATTTTAAATTCTGCTTTACGGTAGTAATTTTTCCAAAAGCAGTTGCACACTTTGGCACTCCTCACTCTTGCATCATTGTCACTAAATATATTTGAAACATCAGTAATGCCATCTATTGATAAGCAAATCCAAATTAGTGACAAGTAGTCCAATAATAAACTGATCCATAAAAACCAAAAAAATAAATTCACTTTGTAATCTTTATTATGATCCTGTTTTTAAAAACCATAAATATGATAAAAAGGAAGCTAAAATCCATTTTTTTCTTCTAAATCATTAACAATTTCATCAAAATATACAAATTTCTTTTCACTATAAACTTATCATTGCATTGTTTACAATTGTAGCTAAATGAAAAACTCTATTTTGGGATTAGATAATACTCTTGTATACCCTTAGTACCCTGTATACCCTGTATTCTTGTCTACTCTTGTATACCCTGAGTACTTGCATACTCTTGTATACCGCGAACTCTAGCACCACCTTACCATAATTTCTAATTAATTTCTATTTTTACATCATCGATAATGGAAAAATATACTTTTGAATAAGTTCGTTTGAAAACAAATAAAAGTAAGAATAAAAATTTGCATTTCTCCTACGCGCTACTTGAATCATACTTCAAATCAAAATTTCATTAAATTAATGGCTGATTCTAATATACGGAAAATCGCATTTTGATTTTTGCTCTGAATTATTTAGCGTGGAAGTGACTGATTTCATTAACCTGTACTTTTCGTAAAAAGGAGCATATGCTGCAATATTTTTTTTGTGTTTAAGTTTCGTACGCTACAGAGATATTCTTGGCACCCCTGCACAAAATAGTTCCGTATCCCTACTTTATAACATAGCTCCTACAATTCAGCTATACGGGAATACTAGTCAAACCCTTTAGTGCGCAGCTTTGCATATATGCAAACAACAGTGTTTTTGAATTTAATAGATTTTTTTATTCGTATATACTTAATTCACACCAGAAAATTAAAATAGCAATATTTATTTTAATTAATAACAGACATTCCGCATTTAAATAAAGCAAAATTAACCCTTAAAACTTTCTCGAGTAAAGTCAGATTCTCTGAACTACGTAATTTCTAGAACATATTCTATTATGGGAATAAAGGGTTAAATGTTAAGTTTTATAAAATAAATAATTATATAAAATAAGGTATTTGGAGACAAATTTTTTAAAATATTTACTAATTTGCAACATTTTAGCATAAAACAGCCACACGACAGTAATTTTTACTTGTATTGCAGATGTGCAACAGAAGAAAAGTTTGACGTATTACATGAAAAATGAATCTTTGATTTTTTCATTATTTTTCCTGTGTTATAAACCTTTCAGAAAATCATATATAATTTTTTCGAAAAAAAAATGAGCATTTAAGTGCTAAACTCTTGTTCTCTGGCTCTGTTAACGAATGTATGTCACTAGCCACCAGTGTTACTGCATCTAGCAGATTTTTTTTTAGGTAGATTTCGTATGAAATACTACCTATTGGGATCGTTCCTATGTTGGAATTTCTGAAATTTTTTTGCAGATCTACACCGATCATGACTCCTAGAACCCAAAACCACTCTCAGTAAAAAACTTTATATATCTATCTATCTATATATCTGTCTGTCTATCTATATATATCACTTTCTTCTGGACACGATAACTTTCGTAATTCTGCACCAATCTCTTCCAAACTGATACATAAAATCAATGGGCATAAAATCTCGGTCAAGTTCGTTAATGGGCAAAATCGGACCAAGGGGATGGAAATAGGGAGGGGTTTTGTGAAAACCGAAAACCCCCCATAACTTCTTAATTTTTGTACATATCAAATCAGTTTAAAGTTTTTATTACTTCTAAAAATAGGGCCAAAAATTTATGTATCATAGATTTTTGATAAAGTTAAAAATGGGCTCAAGGGGCGCAAAAATAGGGTTTTTGGGAGAAAAAAATTCATAACTTCGTCAATTCTCAAGATATCAATTCCAATTAATTTTATTATAAATCTCCTTAATATTATCTACAACTTTTATATTCACAAGTTTTTGATAAGACCAATTCGTACCGCAAAAAAATTAAAAACGAAAACAAAAAGGGGGTTTGAAGAAGTAAAAAATCCATAACTCCGTCAATTCAAAAGATATAAAATCCCCATGAATTTATCATATATCTTCTTAATATTGTCTACAACATCTATATAGACAAGTTTTGTATAGGACCAATTCTTACAGCAAAAACAAATTAAAAATACATAGCGGTTGAAGAAAAAAATCATCTTATTATGGGTGCATTCAAATTCAAACTATCTATTTTCTTACTCATTTTTAAATTCATTTTTGCTCTCAAATGCATCTAATTGCTAGATTCTCTTATTCAGAAACTATATAATGTACAGTAATGATCGATTTTTTGATAGAGGCAGAATATATTTCAAGAAATGATGTCAAAGTGGGCATTTTGAACAGAATTTCCCGAAGCGATTGTGTTAGAAACGAAAAATATTGCCCTACTGAGAAAATAATTGTTTATTAATCAAGTTTTAATTAATTGAAAGAAAAATAAATACACAGGTCGCTTATAAATCTTTTCAAAAATCACGTCAGGCATGTTTCATATTTTTTTTTTATTAAAAATTAATCTGAAAATGTGCCAGAAAATTTCGAGTTGTTGAGTATGGAAAAATATTTTTTTAATATCGCCTTAACATGATTCTGATAAAACCAGCTATTTTATAAAAAGGAAATAAAAACTCGTCAAAAGCAGACAGATAAAACTGTTAAAGTGGATTTATATCTAATAATGATTTAGTTTTTGTTGGTGAAATTAGTATACTTAACTTCGAAATCTACCTCTGCCTGTAGGCCGGGCCGGCAGGGATTTGTTTTTTTAGAAATTTTTAATTTACATCACAAAAATTTAATTGGCAACTTTTTTTATTTTATTTATGGAGGCTTAATCCTCTGGCAAAGCAAAAATAAAAATTTAAACTCTCTGGTGAGAATTTGGAATGTCTAATTAAAAAATCAGCCAGATCTCATGACGTACGCTGCGTACGTCATTGTCGAAAACAGTGTTGCCAGAATTGGGGACTTTTTTGGCCCCAGATTGTTGATTGTCACCAATTTTTTAAATAGTAATATACGGCTTATTTAACAATAGATTAAAAATTCTGAAAAATAAGGCGAATTATACTATTTAAAAAAAAAGTGGTGACAGTGAAATAATCTGAATTTAAAAAGTCTCCAATCTGGCAACACTGGTCGGAAATAACCAAAATATCATGATGTACGCTGCGTACGTCACAGAACACAAGGGTTTAAAACTATCACAACAATGATAGTTCGTTTAGTAATATAAATGAGCTAGGGACAGAGTTATAACAATTGAAAATTCATTGCCTGAGAAAATGTTTAGAAAGGCAAATTTACCATAAGATACTTTGATGCTAAACTGAAATCTGTCAACAAAAATACTGATTTTCCTTCATGTTAAGCATAAAATTAATGTCAAGTTGAGTTAAAATGAATAAAATCACGCTGCATCAGAGTTCGCTTGAAATTGTATTTTATGTCTTAATAATTTCTTTATGTTATTTTAAAGGTCGTCTTTTAAGGTAACTTTAAAACAAGAATTCAAGAGAATTAGAATGAATGGCTAGTGGACTAAATAATTACAATTTTATATTTTAAATTACTTTTTGAATCTTTTCGGGTAATAAAAGATTTGCTGAATAGTATTTTCAAAGACACAAAAAAATTATTTTTGAAGGAAATTTGTTTAAAAAAATAAAAATAAAATTAAGAATATAAATTTCTACTTTTCCTCTTTTTACAGTACGTGCTACTTGAATCCTATTTTTGAATCAAAATTTCATCAAATTAATTACTCATTTCGGTATACGGAAATATCGCATTTTGATTTTTTTTTCCTTAGTTATTTAATGCATGGAAGTGACTGATTCCGAAAACTTGTATTTTTCGTAATAGGATACAGTACTTTTTCTGTAAAAGTTTGGTACGATACAGAGTTGATAGATATTGTTTGTGAATTGTTAAGAACGCTCACGTTAGGTCCGTCATCCCTATGTTTTAGCACAGCTCCTACAATTCAGCTTGACGGAAATACTAGATTAAAACTATCTGAACGATGAGCATTAGTTTACTACAATAATGTAAATCAACTAGTAACAGAGTTATTGAGTTACTACACTTGGCAATTGATTGCACGGACAAATTTTTAACCCTTTCAGGGGCAAGTAATTGTGTTTCCGTAATATCGAATTCACTCAGGAATCTTCAAAACATTTTATTGCAAAATAAGGCAAAGCAATTTTACGACTTTTTTCCACCAAAGTTAGAAAAGTAAAGTGTAATAAAATTTTTCTGGTGCTAACTTCATTAATCGTAAGGTGTGATATAATATATCTCACCGCCCCTCAAAGGGGTTAGACAAATTGCCCGTCAAACGTGGAAAATGAGGTGCCATTCGTACTATACGAGTAACTAGTTTTAAAAACATTCAGATCTTGCTGCAATAGCTGTTGCACTCTTATGCAAAAATGCATAAATACAAAATTTATTACGATTCTATATATTAAATACAGTAATACAGAAATAATATGACTCCATCTCAAATACGACATATTCACCACGGCAATCTAGAATCATTACCTATCATGGTATAACATTGAATTAATTACGTAAGATAGGATTTAATAGAATGAAGAAAACATTTATTAATGTGTTTTTAAGTTTTGATTCTATTTTCATAAAATTTGAAATGACTCGACAAAATTCTGCAACGATTATATAGTATATTAAATTTCAAACCCTTCGGCTCGGTAGTTTTTATGCTATTATAGGCGGACAGACAGACGGACGGACCAGATGACGACTATAGGTGCTAAGTATTTATATAATTACGGACACACAAAAAAAAGCAAATTAACACACGATACCTTGTCGCTAAACTGAAATCTGTCAACAAAAATACTGATTTTCCTTTATGTTAAGCATAAAATTAATGACAAGTTAAAAATGATAAAATACATGCTGCATTAGAATACGCTTGTTTGTATTTTATTTATATTAACAATTTCTTTATATTATTTTTAAAGTCGTCTTTTAAGGCAACTTTATTTCAAGAATTAAATACAAATTTAAAAAAAAATGTTCACATATAAAGTAATTAAAATTATATATTTTATATTATTTGGAATCTTTTCCGGGAGCAAAAGGATTTGCGGAAAAATATTTTCAAAAACAGTAAAAAATTATTTTCGAATGAAAGTTGTTTAAAAAAAAAAAAAAAATTAAGGATAAATTTTTCTTTTTCTCCTCTTTTTACAGTACGCGCTACTTGAATCCTATTTCCGAATCACAATTTCATTAAAATAATGGCTCATTCCGGAAGCTCATCCAACCTATTTCAAGCCATTTCGGAATGGTTCATTCCATTGCGTTTGTATACTAAAATATCGCATTTTGATTTTTTCCTTAGCTATTTAATGCATGGAGATGGCTGATTTCGTAAACTTGTATTATTCGTAAAAGGATACGGTACTTTTTCTGTAAAAGTTTGATACCTTACAGAACTGATAGACATTGTATGTGAATTGTTACCACGCTCACGTAAATTGGTCCGTCATCCCTACTTCATAGCACAGCTCCTACAATTCCTCTTGACGGAAATATTAGTTAAAAACTATCTCAACAATGAACATTTGTTCACGACAGTAATGTAAATTAACTAGTGACAGAGTTAAAAGAATTGGCAATTGATTGTCCGAGAAAATTTTTAAAAAAGCAAATTTACCATAAGATACTTTGCTGTTAAACTGATATCTGCCAACAAAAATACTGATTTTCATAAAATACACTGCTCAAAACAATTAAAGGATATTGCAGTTTTAGGTGGATTTTGTATCTGGTAAACTGTTTAGCTGATTGATACATGGTCGACAGACATAGTAGGTTATATGAGAATAAATTACACATGTTTGGCAGAAAAAAATGCATTTTATTGCGCATTTGTGTACTAAAGGAAAAAAAACACAATTTGTGCATATGAGAAAAAAAGAATAAGAAAAGGTGTTTTCTTCAAAGAAAATCATTTTCAGTAGGGGGTATGGTTTCCACGGGCGGCCAGCAACGTTGAACACCTTTGAGGCATGGACTCAATGAGGCTATTAATGACGAGTTGGGGGTATTCTGCCCCACTCTTCCAGAAGAGCTCTTTCCAGTTCTTGGAGAGTTTGTGGGAGTTGTTGGCGGCCAGAAACTCGTCTTCCTAGAGCGTCCCAAACGTGCTCGATTGGATTCATGCCTGGAGAACACGCTGGCCATTCCATTCGAACGATTCCTTCCTCGAAAAGGAAATCCTCCACCAGGTTTGCACGATGTGGCCCGCAGTTATCGTCCATTAAAATGAAGTTATCTCCGATTGCTGCAGCGTAAGGAACTACAATAGGTCTGAGGATCTCATCCCTATATCGGCGACCAGTCAGAGCTCCATCTCGAATGATGTAGAGGTCAGTGCGCCCGTCAATGGAGATGCCACCATACACCAACACTCCTCCACCGCCAAATCTGACACTTTCGTGCACGAACGCAGGATTGTTCCTACTGCCACGGTCCCTCCAGATGAAAATACGCCTATTATCCGGATGCACAGAAAAACGGGACTCGTCAGAAAACAGAATATTGCTCCATTCATTTCTCCTCCAGTTGACATGCTCGATTGCCCACTCCCTGCGGTCGCGACGATGCCTTGATGTTAATCTAACACATACCATCGTCGGCGAGCATACAAACCTACAGCATGGAGCCGGTTTCGGACAGTCTGAGTTGAAATCGTGGTGCCTGTAGCCGAGCGAAGGTGTTGTTGGAGAAGAGTAGCGTTCATGGTTCGGTGTCTCCGAGCTGTTAACGCTAAATACCGATCTTCATTGGGCGTTGTTGCCCGTCTACGACCTTGCCCTGGTCTTCGGCCTGCACATCCACTCTCCAAAAAACGGTTCCAGATCCTGGAAATGACACTTTGTGACACTCCAATGGCTTGCGCTACTTCGGCTTGAGTTTGGACCCCTTCTAACCTACCAACAATTCTCAAAGCTTCTGAATCTGTCAAATGACTTCGCTGAGGCATCGTACTCATCGAAACAAAGCAATCACTGAATGCCGATCATCCTTGTCTTCATTCTCTTTTATCCAGTTGAAAGTCAAATTTCATTCCCTGCCGCTGAAGCGACGTTTTTGACGTCGAACTCAAAATTTGCATACTCCACAGTTTGAAAACCAGAAAAATTTGCATTTGTGATTCTCTTCTTCTATTTTCGGCAAAAAAAATTTCGTTTATATCTTTATTTTATATAAAACTTCAAATATCCTTTAATTGTTTTGAGCAGTGTATATAATGTGAAGTCCACAGTTTTACTTAAAAGACGACTAAAGAAATGAAAAAGATGTTACAAGTTTAAATTGTACATTTTATTTAAAACTTCTTAGTACTTTCAAGCTTTCTAAGCTCATCATCAGAGAATATTTTAATAACTAATTGTTGTTTATTTTTATACAAATACGTCACTTTGTTTTGAAAATGACAGCCAATAATTACTAGAGTTGAAAGTAGAAGTAGCAGTTTCTTGCTTTGAATTTAATCAGAGGAAATATATATTATCATAGCTGCCAACCTCAAACTAATCTTCCGTAATACTTGTGTTAATTTGACCCTGGTTTAATACGTTTCAAACCAGAAAAATTTTTAAGAAATGAAAATAAATATGTTCCACGTAGAAACCTGGAACTAAATAAATAAGCATTCTTGAAATAAATTTTCTGGTTCGAAATGTGGTTAACCTGGGTTAAATTTATCACATTACGAAGATTAGTGGAAGGTTGGCAGCTGTGTATTATTATTAATTGCAGTTCCATTTATTTTTATGACATCACTCTGTTCTCATACGTCACTTTTCATGGGTAGAAGAAAATATTTAACTGCCGTACATTAAATTTGAATCCGCCACTTTGCTCAAGTATTCAGGATTTATTTTCGGGATATTGAACCATAAGCTGCGGATATTGTACAATAGGGTGTCGTTACATACTTGATTGTTTTTTGCACAAGATTTCTATGGATTCTCTTATAGTGGATGCGTAATAATTGGATGCTGGGAATATGATTTTTGCATGATCAAAATCTATTGTGATATTCTGATTCAAATTTAAATAAGTGAGAGCTGTGGATTGACGACAGAATTTTATATCTGCTTTATGTTCTTTTATTCTTTCTTTGAGTTTCCTTTTGGTCATTCCGATGTATTCCATTAGTTTATTGCTACTAGTTCTAAAAGGAATGGTATGTACACCAGCTAATCCGTCTTTCGGCGTTCGATCTATTTTCGTACAAATTAACTCTTTTTAATTTTCTTGATGGACAGGCTATTAAATTTATATCGTGTTTCAGTAGATCATATCTTAATTTTTCGTACAGACCAGGGAAATAGTTAAACTTTTTGTAAACTTTTTAAATAAGATGTATATTTTAATTTTGTAACATCTTTTTAATTACTTTAGTCGCCTTTTAAGTAAAACTGTGGACTTTTAAAGTTCACATTATATATTTTACGTTGAATCAAGGTGAAAAAATTGCGTTTCGTCTTATGATTTTATTACTGATTTACATTTATGTTGATCATAAAATTAATGTCAAGTTAACATAAAATGGCCATTTAGTATACGGTACGTCAGAATATGCTTGATATTGTATTTTAATTCTTAGTAATTTCTTTATACTATTTTTAAAGTAGTCTTTTAAGGCAAGTATATATTTCACGAACGCTACAAGGTTAAAGTTCTGAGTTTAACGCTAACATGAAAAACTAAATTTTATCTTAAAAATTACTTTCGAATGAAATTTGATTCTAAATAAATAAAATAAAAAATAAAATAAAATAAAATGAATAAATATAGAAAAAAATTTGTATTTATCCTCTTTTTTACAGTACGTACTACTTCAATCCTATTTCCGAATCAAAATTTCATTAAATTATTGACTCTAACCGATATACGGAAAAATCGTATTTCCGTTTTTTATATGCATACCGCCCACTGTCGTAATTCTGGCGGTTTCAGCTCTGGCTAAAAATTGAATTTTCTTTAAAGATCTTAATAAAGGCAACCGGGAGGGACACTATTCTCTACAGACTTGATGTCCTTGTCTAAGCTGTCCCTCTTAGGCAGAAAAAAAATTACAGTGAGCATTTGTTTACTACGATAATGTAAAGTAATTAGTGACAGAGTTATAACAACGGGCAATTAATTACCCAAAGAATGTTTTAAAGAAAAAGGTTTCCTTGTCTAAGCTGTCCCTCTAAGGCAAAAAAAAAAAAATAGTGAGCATTTGTTTACTACGATAATGTAAAGTAATTAGTGACAGAGTTTTCACAATGGGCAATTGATTACCCAGAGAATGTTTTAAAGAAAAAGGTAGAATAACTATAATATACCTAAGCTAAAATCTATCAAAAACAAGTCTGATTTAAATTTATGTTGAACATAAAATTAATATAAAGTTAAAACGATTGTTTAAATATACGTTGCATCAGAATACTTGTAATTCTATTTTATTTCTTACAAGGAAGGTCTCCATACAGGGCATACTCAGAATATGATGAAAAAAATGCTAGTGAAACTACTCATGTATGTAATAAGGGATCAGTCAAATTTAACAGCGGAATTTCAGTAGAAAGTCTGTAAAAAAATAATATACTTTCGAATATTTGGCGCGAAAATACGAAAGTGACACGCGATTTGGCGTGCAGGATTTTTCCTCGCCAAAAGCAAACGATTTTAATGCATCTGAAAATTGTTTATTAATTGTTTTTTAGAATGCACGGTTTTTAATGAATCTAAACTTAATCTATGAAAGAGGTTAGGATATATTTCTTTTTTATTACATATGTATGTTGCTTGTTGCTATAGTTATTTAATTTTAACACTCTAAAAATATTTTCTATGCTTTGCAAGTTGCAAATATCTATTTTAAGTTATAGTCAGCTGACATTTGATTGCCATAATACCTTTCCATATCAAAGACGAAGTCGTTTCCATAGCAACAAAATCAAATCGACAGTGTTCTATCTGTCTAATTTTTGAGCTTGAAATAATTTAAATCAATTTAAATTTTGCTTTAAATCGTAAAATATGATATTTAAATTTTATTATAAATTCATATAAATATGCATGAGAAACTGTAGTTAAAACAAACTAAAAATGACAAAACTATAGTTAAAACAAATTAAAAATGTCAAAAGTAAAGTTATTTAAATTAAACTTATATAAACAAATTCAACATTAAAAGTTTTTTCCTACATAAAAGCGTATTTTTTTTTTCATCGCCAACCGATGATAAATCGCCAAATAAATGAAAATTTCGTTATTTTTTATGGACGCTGTATCGGGGTTCCGCCAAAAATATTTTTAGAAACATATATATCCATATGAGAAGAACATTTTGTAATTTTTTCAGATTTTTCTGAGTATGCCCGTATGAAGACTTTCCTTGTTAGTAATAATTTTAAAGTTGTCTTGTTAAACAAGTTTATTTTATGAGTGCTTTGACTATGACCATTTTCAATTAATGCAAATAATTAGGATAATAATAATTATAATTATCCTATACTTTTTCCGGTAGTATATGTTTTTTCTGAAAAATATTTCCAAAGGTTCGAATTTTTGAATAAAGTAGTTATTTATTATATAGGAGTATTCATATTCATGTTTAAACAGTTTTGAATTTCTCTGGAAATACGAATATAAGCAATGAGAAATCAATTAGAGTTACAGTGGAACTGCAATTATCCGAACTCCAACTATCCGAATCGCTTTCAGAAGCCATAAATACCCTTTCGGTTGATAGGGAAGTCAAAAAGCTCAAGAGCATTTAAAAATGTGAAAAAGAATCCTCATTTTTATAAAAACCAACCAAAGGCTTTTATGGCCGCAGCATTGTTTACCGAAAGGTTCGACAAAATTTTCATCTCTAAAGTGAAAAAGAACCAAAAATGTCTTGGAAAAGAAGACAGTAAAGTGCTTTTGATTGTTGATAATGCACCAACTTATCCTACCGAAGAATTTCTGAAAAGAGGGAATGGCCAGTTTCAAACAATCTTTATATCGTCAAACGTTACAAGCAATGACTTTCATTTACAGTATGGTACGTGCATACAGTACTAATGTACAGCACTTGTAAGTACGGTTAAGATGTGAAAGTGTTGCCTTTTCATTTTATTAATTAAAAACTCTTTTTCTTTAAAAATAGTTTTTTCTCCCATTTTCAACATACATACAGTAATTAATTAAAATAGACCCTTTTTTTCGGACAAAATCCAATTATCCAAATTTCTGATTATCCGAATGGAGACCGGTCACAATTGATTCGGATAATTAGAATTCTACTGTATATCTAATAAAAAAAATGTAAGACAGAGATCTTTCTTTTACAGATTCTGCACTTCTGAAAAGTTTGTAAGCGATTTCTGCAAATCACAAATCTTAATACAAAAAAAAAAAACTTCATAGTTTAGCATTTCTGTATAAAGGACATAGCACAGACATATTCGGATTTAGACAAATTTTAATTTCACTGCAACCAGCAAGTAAACGTAAGCAGAATTTTAACCTACATCAGATTGGAAGAAGCATTAGCAGTGGGTAACGTGTACTATTATCTTCCTTTTAATGAAATTTAAACAGTGGATATAAGCATAAATAGAATTAATAGAAATTATTAAATTTTCAAATCGGATAATACACGTCATGTAATAACATATAAATTATTTTGTAACTACAATCTAGATACATGCAAAAGCTAAACAAACAACGGCTACTTTTGCAAATTTGGCGAATATTAAATTATGCATTAAATTATGCAATCCATCTTACTATCATACAATTTTAGATTAGGTTTTTATTTATCCTAAATCAAGCTTTGTATATTTGCATACTGTAAAGTACGATAACCTATTTTTCTTCAAATTCGAAATCTTTGATATGAAAGAAATATAATAGTGTTTTTTTTTCTTCAGGTTTTTGAAAAATGCAACACTTTGAAGGAGTATGTGTCTGTTTGTTTTTTGTAAATTTATGTTTTTATGTTTCGTATTTTAGAATCTACCGTGTATATGCCTGAAGATGTCTACGAAATTGAAGAAGATATCGGGCGATTGGAAATTCCAGTCAGGAGAAAAGGAGACATTTCTCAAGAAATGATGGTTATATGTACAACAGAATCAGGTGTGTTTTAATAATCATGAATTAAACTTAGGTACTTCCTTTTCATAGGAGTCTTGGTGCAGTTTTAAAGATCTTGGCACAATTCAGGTATTAAATAAACGTCCAATTGCGAGTATTACTGGCACTCAGAGGATTCCGTACAATAAATATATGAATTAGTAACTGTGTTATTAAAAAAAGTCGTTGCTAAAATAATAATAAGACTTTGTAAAAAAACTATGCAACGTAGGATTGGATATACTAGAAAAATATTAATGGATTTACCATAAAAGTTCAAAGAGATATTAAATCTTAATAATATTGAATATTGCAATTCTGTAAAAATCTTTTTTTAATCTTATCCTAACCTGTGTATAATGAACTTAATTCGGTACAGACAACAGACAATAAAAGTAGTGCATATTTAAACTTCATTTGGCAAATTTAAAAATAAATTCAGCGTAGTAATAATCTATTCTTTTTACCGTTTAGCTAAATCAAAACCCTTGTTCAAAATTTAAACTTGGCATTGTGCTAAGCGGGCTTCGAAAGGGGGTTCCAAAATTGCAACGCCGCCTTGGTCTTTGCTACGTTTTTCCAGATAGGTTTTTAATTAACTTTTAGAGACACGGGAGGCGTATTGAGAGATCCACTCAATGCAAACTAGTCGCGAATCCCATAGTATTTATGTGATTAATTAAAAATTTCCGCACAACGTTGAACCAATAAATGGAGTAGAATAATGAGAAGTACCAAACATGATACTTCATAATTTTCAAAAACTCCATTTCATGGTGTAACCTTTGAAATTACGCTGAGTTGAACGATGGTTTGGTACTACTCATCAGCCAATCAGTACAGCATGTCTTCGACGCTGTTATTATGAGATAAGAGAATTAATTAAATTTTCGTCCACCATTGTTATGATTAGACGAAAAGGATATTATTAAAATGATTATTTTGGAACTAAAGGGTAAGTCTTATTTAATTTTAATCTTTCATTCCCGTGATTTTGTATCTTATAAATATGAGTTAAATAGCTTGTATGTTTTATAGAAAAGATTGATCTCATTTTTATAGTTTAATGCTAAATTCCCGATTTCAGATGCGATCGTCTGTTACATTCCTTCTTCGTGTAACAGTTTGTAATATAATTGTTTTAACAATAAAATAACAACCAATGCTTAGCAAAAATTAATCAGTACTTCATTTGTTTGGTCTTTGTGAATAAAAAAAGTAGCGATAAATAGTTTAAATTTCCTATTCGATACTGTAATGTGAAATACTTTAATTTGTCATCACTCAGAAACGAAACAAATCGTACAATTTCTTAGGTTTGAAATGCTGAGACACAGAGCTATCTTGATTCATGACTCCATTCATAGCAGATGTAATCATTAATTTGCAGTGGTTTGAGATTGTTCTTCTGTTTTTTACTTTTTCTAATTATAAACATAGACAGCAAATGACATCAGTACTTATCATTAGTATTATTATTATTATTGGATGAATTGTGATATTCGATGATTATGATATTACGAAACGGTTTCAGATTGAAAAATAGCATTATAGTGGAAAATTTTCCCTTTACACATATTACAGTTTTTAATCTAAGAAGTGAAACTTTTGGAAGATTTTCTTTTTATTACTAACAATATTTTAAATTATTATTTAAGATCCTAAATTTCCATACCCAGTGTTTCAGATTAATTTAACATTCACCAATTTTCTAAAATTAATAGGAATTTCTAAGATCATATGGCAAGATTTTTGAAACGTTGTTAAATCTAATAATGCATTTTATTCATTTATTGTAGTTTATGTTGTTGTTTAATAGTATAATTATAAAATGTTAATTATTATTTTTAGTGTTTTTAAAATTGGAATATTCATTTTTTAAAATTGTTATTTTTCGGCGGTGTTTATTTTAAGATTTTAAATTTTCAAGATTGAGTAATATCAAAACATTTAATTATAGACATTCTGTATCAGTTATTAATTTTCTTTCTACTCCAAACGCATTTGCTAGGTTTATGATACAAGTAATAATTGACATTAAAAGATGAAACATGATATTTAACCATGTATGAAGTTTATGGATAAAACTGCTTTAGCATATTTTAAAAAAAAATTCTTATTCCTTATATAATATAGGATAGAATATTTTTTTTAAAGATATTAAAAATGTTTTTCAAACAATGAAGAACAGTACACATGCAGTCTTTTTTTCCCCCTTCTTTTTTTCTATTTTCTAGATAAGAGTTTTCTTATAAAACATATAAAATCTATTTAGCTCATATTCAAAAGATAAAAAATATGCCGAAATAAAAAATTAAAGTTAAATATGGCTTTATCCTATCGTTCCATAGATAAGCGTAGTATTACTATTCATTTTTCAGCAACAGCTGATGAAAATTTGAAAGCATGATTAAGGAATATGTTTAAAAGAAAAATATGTGCATGTTCCGAAGAATATATAAAATTGCACATCTGTGTTGGCGTTCATATTTAATAAAACAATGGCAAATAACCATGCATAAAAAAAAAACATTCTTGCACATTAATTCACTATGATTCCACATATGAACCATGTAAAATGATTCTAAATAAATAGGCAATATAAACATAAAAAATTACAAAATATTTGTTATATTTCAATACAATAAAATTCATTATTATAAGGTATGCAATAGCAGCAAAATAATAATAATAATAAAAAAAACCCACAAAAAAAAAATCGCGCCAACCCGATTGTTTATTTTTTTTTATCTTGCACACCATGTACTATTCGCAATTGCAATATGGTATTTTTATGTTATCCAGTCGCAGATGATAATTCGCCAAACGTTGTCCCCATACCACATTTATAATCATTCATTTCATGCATTTCATTTAAAATATAAACCTTTCACTCATTTCTTAAAATGCATACATTTAGTAAACATGCCTTTAACTAATTTCATTTAAATACTATAGTAGGGTCTCAAATGTTTCCCAGCTCGATTTTTGTGCCAAGTTTGATATTTTTTTTTTATTTTGTAGCTTTTGACATGTAGATTCCAAATATCTTAGGTGCCATTTTTTTCTTGCACATTTTTGAGGTGATTTTCAAGATGGCGTCCAAGATGGCTGCCATTTACTGACTTTTTTAATATTTGTGGGATGTTATTGACCAGTATATCAAATTATATGTTTTTGGGGTCAAAAAATGCAAATATACAATCAAAATGGGCATAAATTGTGTTATTTATTATTTATTTATAAATTTACTACAAAATTACTTTTATACTAAAGGCATAGAATTTCACATGACTATCGTTTTGGCATGCTACGACCTTCTCTTTGAAACACTGCCACATTATACAGAGATCATTTCCCTGCAAGAAAAATGCAACTCACTACGTGAGAAATTGCACAATTGTGAAATGAAGCTACAACTTTGTTTGAAGAGATCAGAGTACTACTTAAAAAAAATCTTCTTCCACATATTACATAATGCAGTGGTGATATACTTATAAGTTCTTACTACAGTATATGAACCAATTTGGATCTTTGTTACATTTCATCTGTGTCACTCGTCAAGGAGATTGGGCATTGCATTTCGTGTCATTAGAGGAACAAATCAACCATTATCTTGCTCATGATTTATTTCATTATGCCAGACTCATTCCAGTATACATAGCACTGATGAAGGACCTTAAAACAACATATCCAGAAATATGGAATGCTCTCGAATCTGGTTGTTTTGCAGTATCCAAAACCAATGTGCCGTTTACGAAACTACTTTCAGACCAGAACTTAGAACAGAAAATCAAAGAACTGAAGAACATTGGTGGAGTTATTGGTTTAACTCAGAATGAAAACGCCCTCGAAAGGTATTTCTTGTGTGCACCAGAAGTATTACGCATTGTTTCAACTTACTTTGAAAAGTACTGTCCTAATGAAGTCTCTAAGCAGCCCAAGAAACACTATCAACTTCGGGCTTCGATGTCGCTAAGAATTTTTCACAATGCAGCCATCGTCAAGGAGAGTATTCAGGATCATTGTGGAGACAACCCTTTCCAAGATAATACCACACTAATGAATATTGCATCCTCTATGAAAGTTTCAGAATCTGCGAAGGATGATATTCTAAATCGTCGACCAAAAAGGCCAATTAGAATTCGGAGATTTTGTAAGAGATAGACTAATTCGAGAAGATAGGAAACTTCTTGCTAGTTTTCTTGTTATTATAGAATCAAGACCTTAAATGTCTACAAACCTAACACATGGAATTGGAAACTACAAGTGTTCTGTAAGAGCAAGATCATTATTTTCTTCTGATGGATATCTTCATATTCCATCGAACCAAAGTTCATTCAGTGCAGAAATAGAGCAATATAATCGATTACCCATACATGAAGCATTAGAATCCTCGATTACTTCTCCGATAGAAAAAGTTTGTATTATAGATGGAATGACAATCGTACAATCTGTAAAAGAGACACTTGCCATGAAAACTTGTGAAGACTTCGCAAATGCTTTTACCGAGATCATTATGAAAATGACAAGCGGATACACTGAAGGGAGAATAATATTTGACCAATACCTTGAGCATTCATTGAAGGAGCAAACTAGTAAGAAAAGATTGGGGGCGACAGAACCTATTAGATTTACTATTACAAATAGTACCGATATAACATTGGTTTCATTAAAGACGTTTCTTTCACATAATGGAACAAAATCACAGCTGACTGAGTATCTCGGGAATAAATTACTATAGGTTTTTGCTGCTAGTGAGAAGAAAATTGTTGTCGTTCTTGGCAATAAGGCACCACGCGAATGCTTTCGATTCAGAATTATGTGATCATACACATAAAGAAGCCTTATACCTCTTCATGTACTTGATACAGTGAACCATCATGATAATTATGAGATCGATGTATTTTCGCCAGATACTGACATTTTCATATTGCTGATTGATATGGTTTCAAGTCATCTAGTAAACAGTGAAATCAATTTTGTTACTGGTCGAGGCAACAAACACAGAAAAATTAATATTAATGAAAGATGTCGAACGATAGGTGCTTATAAAAGCAAAGGTTTACTAAGTTTACATTCATATACTGGTGGAGGCTGAAGAGTTAAATTTGTAGGCTTGAAAGTAGATAGCAGAAGTAGATAAAAGTGTATATCAATCGTTAGTGTAAGGATGATATTATAACAGCTTTTCAAGAACTTGAAGAACCTAATGTTGATCCATTATCCAAACTGTCGTTGTTTGAAAAACTCACCAATTTGGCTTATTTGGAAAATAGTAATCTAAAAATTACTATTTTCAGAGGAGGGGGATTAGGATTTCAGAGTTAAGAGGGCACCTTTTCAGAACTAAAAGTTTCGACGGGGAGAAATTAGCACCAACCCTTGAAGCACTGAAGCCACATATTCAAAGATTCAACTTAATTTGCACCATTGGAAAGGGTTACAGAAATCCTCGACCTACCTCGACATATTAGAAATTGTTGGGGAAAAAATGGCGAAGGAGTAATTTCTCCAGTCAAATGCCTGGAGTTATCTGCGCCCAAAGAAGTTATTTAACTTGTGAAATGTGAGTGTAAGAGAACAGGTACATTTGTTCTTGCTTAAAGAGTTCTCTGGTTTGTACTGCCCTTTGCAAATGCAGTGACTGCAACAATAGAAAGGACTATCAATATCGTCACAGCGATAGCAGTGATTCAGAAGAGGATACATAACATCCTAGTACTGTATATACATATAAATTCTGTTTTTAATAATTTTGTTCAATATCTTCAATAATTTATGTTATTTCATTTCAATGCGTTGGCTGTGTATAACTGATTAATAAAACGCTAGTATATCTACTATCTTTCATATTTTTGTGCTTTTTTTTCATCTTATCTCTTAAAACACTTGAAAAACTCAATTTACTCCTAATTTTATTATATATTTGTATTTCTTGACCTTGAAAATATATAATTTGACATACTGGTCAATAATATGCCTCAAATATTAAAGAAGTCAGTAAATGGCAGCCATCTTGAAAATCACACCCGAAAATGTGTATAAAAAAATGGCACCTAAAGTATTTGGAATGTACATATCAAAACCTACAGAATACAACAAAAATATCAAACTTGGAACGTCAATCGAGCTTGAGCCACATTTTACGACATTTCAAACCCTACTACTATGAAACAAAAAAATAAGAAGGAATAACAGCATAAATCAAAACATTTTATTGAAACTTTTGGAACAGATATCGCAGACGCACCGGAGTTGGCGTCTGTTTTTTTCTTTGTTTTAATTTGGCGATAAAATCCAGCTTGAATATACTTGTTACGCCTGGCATGCAAAAATAGCATGCTAGTTTTGTTTATTATGAAAGCATATTATAACTTTACTATAAAATAAACACATTTAACTTTATTTACTATACACATTATTTTTTGGGGGAAAAAAAGATGTAAGTTGATAAGCAATGTTTTTTTGCCCCACTCCTTCTGCTGTATAGGATTTTGTTCTTTTCTTTGTAACCCTTCACTGCACCACGTGCCACATCTGGCACATACGTAAAAACACTGTAATTCTTATTATGTGCCATGAATTTGGCCAATATGATCTCTATCCCTGACCAAGAACAGTTCAAAGAATGGAATAACACTTATTTTGTCATGTCAGATGGCTGCATTTGACAAAAAATTAGAATTTGTTCTTCGAAAAAAAAAAAAAATCGATCAAGCTCTTAAGGTAAAATTTAATTTCATCATTTTTACTGAATACTTAAAAATATAAAAGCCAAATATACTGAATACTTAAAAATATACTTAATATAAAAAAAAGTTGCAGAGTGTTAAGCAGATAAAATTAATTAATTTAAGCTCATTTAGTTGTAAAATATAGCAATACAATATTTTAATATATACGCCGTAAAATATCAAATTTTAGCTGAAAATTTGAAAATTAATTTTTTTTGCTATTTTACCCATTATTAGACTGATATATAGATTTCAAATAATTTTTTTCATAAAAATAGAAAAAATCGTGCAGTGAAGGGTTAAGATGCTTTCATTTTTTTCAGTATAATTTAGGATTTATATTTACTGCTTCTCTGATTGATTTTTGTTTAAAGAATATTTGCATGCGTTATACAAGATCAGAAAGTTAGGTTTATTTAGCAAACTATAAATGCGTTTCAATTACATCAACTTGATACGTTTTTTTTTTATATATACAGGGTGCTATATGTTATCAATCGCCGACCTTTAATTTCTCAACCGTTGGTCGTAGACATATAGTTTCAATTACAAAAACGTTTCAAATGAGGTAAATATTCATGCTGTGGCATTATTTAAAGTAAAAAATCAATTTTATAAAAATTACGAAATCTAACTTTTTATACGGTCCCCCAGTCCCTATAGTTATATTTAGTAAAAGTTTACACACATCATAACAAATATAACACAAAAAGTTTGACATCTGTACTACAAAAATTGACGCTGTTATTAAATTTCAAAGTTTGAGATTTTTGCACATGACTTTATCTTTCATTGAGGGACCAGTTAAAAGATGAATTAAAGTAATTCGAGATCAAAACCAGGGTGAATGTCCTTTTTACGCCGATAGCCGGTATCACCAAATCGGGGTTTCACAAAGAGGGTTATTTCATCTAAAAAGTTTAGCTGATTTTTAGGGGTCGTATACAAAGCTAAGAATGAAATATTGAAATTAAACAGAAAAATAAATATCAATTTATTATAAAATCAGAAAACGGTCTAGTATAAAAAATGAATACATAAAACGCTGGAATCTACTAGAGATACTGCTCAAAGTGTTCTCATTGGTGGCAATGCACAATTGAATGCGTGACAGTACTGCGTCCTGGACACGTTAGAGCATAGCAGGTGTGCAAACTGTGCGATAATCAAAAAGATGATGCGACATGAAAACCTCCACATCGCCCGGACATTACGACACGTATGGTGCGGTATATGGGGAACCTGGATTGTTGGACACATCTTCTAAGATGGGACCTTAACGGGCGATCGTTACCTGCATCTGCTACAAAACACGGTACGTGACTGGTATGAAGAGTTGCTCTCCGACATGCCTGCCGGGTGTGATTTCAACATGATAGGTCCCTCTCCGCATAAAACATAAACATCCGGGCGTATCTGGCCATCGAATTAAGTCAACAGATCCTTGGAGATGGCGGTTCGGTAAAGTGGCCACCGCGTTCACCGGACTTGATTTCCATGAACTTCTACCTCTGGGATTGCATCAAGTCATTAAGTCTATGTGACTGAGACTACTTCTATGGTTTATCTGAAGCAGCGCATTATCCTTGACTGTCGCACAGTTTGTACACCTGCTATGCTCTAACGTGTCCAGTACTCAGTACTGTCACGCATTCCATTGTGTGCATTGTCACCAATGGAGCACACTTTGAGCAGTATCTCTAGTATTTTCCGCCGTTTTATATATTCATTTTTTATAGTAGACCGTTTTCGATACTATAATAAATTGATATTTATTTTTCTGTTTAATTTCAATATTTCATTCTTCACTTTGTATACGATCCCTAAAAGTCAGCTCAAATTTTTAGATGAAATAACCCTCTTTGGTGATACTCCTATTTGGCGATACCGGCTAAAGGTGGTTTCGCCGTAAAAAGGACATAGCACCCTGATTTTGCTCTCGAATTACTTTAATTCATCTTTTAACTGATCTCTCAATGAAAGACAAAATCATGTGCAAAAATCTCAAAATTTAAAATTTTATAACTCTGTCAATTTTTGTAGTACAGATGTCAAACTTTTTGTATTATATGTGTTATAATATGTGTAAACTTTTACTAAATATAATTATAGGGACTGGGGGACCGTATAAAAAGTTAGATTTCGTAATTTTTATAAACTTGATTTTTTACTTTAAATAATGCCACAGCATGAATATTTACCTCATTTGAAATGTTTTTGTAATTGGAAGTATATGTCTACGACCAACGGTTGAGAAATTAAAGGTCGGCGATAGATAACATATTGCACCCTGTATATAAAGCGCCTATAATAATCGAAGTTTTTTTATGTACATTAATATGTAAATTATAGTGTGAGATATGTAAAACTACAATGGTGTTATGGGTGCTTCGTATAGTTAAACTACATTAAAATTTTCTAAATAAACTCAGATTACTGATTTTGTAAATAATATTCCAACAAAAATTAATCGAAAATACCGTAAGTATGTCATGCTAAATTATATTAAAACAGTTAGAACATTAAAAAAAAATACACTAAAGGGAGGGGGTGCTAAAATCAATGCTTATCTACCTGCATTTTTAGTCCAACGTTTAACTAATTTATGGTTCAATATTTTACTAATTTATGATTCAACCTTAAAACCAAATGTTGGAACAACGTTTCACTATCTTATGGTGGCATCTACTGAAGCACAAAAAACTGGGTCAACTTGCCCCAAATTTTTAACAGTGTAGGGTGCCAGAAAGTATTTGTGATTTTTTTCCTCGCGCCAAGGCGAATTACTCTATCTCATCAAGTTTATTACAGAAAGGAAGCACCTATGTAAAATTTTAAAATACAGTGGGTGATCGGTTAACGAACTTAATCCGTTTCAAAACAGTGTTCGCTAACTGAATTGTTCGTTAACCGATCATTGATTTTGTATTAATTTGTATAGGAATTCAATTAATTCGTTCTAGCTAAATACGATAGTAAAAATAATGTAAATAAAAAAGCTAAATAATATATAAAAAATAATATAAATCGTTCCTTTATAATAGGGTTAATATATGTCCTTATTTAATGCAGACAGATCGTATTTTGATGGCTTTGTCCGTGTCGTGGTGTATTTAACACGTTCACGCCGGCGCGGTGGGTCACGCTCGACTGTTAACAAAGTTGTCAAGTCTCCGGCTTTTTGCACACCACTATTATTTTAGAGAAAATGTTGTTCCTTTAAATTGTCCAATTGTTTTAATTAAATAAAACAACATTTTCTGTATTAAAATACTAGTATTCAAAAGGCCGGAGACTTGCCAGCTCTCAGACAATCGAATGTGACCCACCGCGCCGGCGTGAACGTGTTAAAACAGAAATAAATGACATGCGCTTTGTAAAAATTTTAGGTTTACATTCATTGACTACGGGATTAAATCATATCAATTTGCCAATGTGAACTTTCAAAAACTCCTTATTTCTGTACAAGATCGTGTTTACAGCAGGGTCTGATAAAAGCTCAGATAGAGCCTAGAACCTGTTAATAATTTGTGAACTAAATTTCAATTAAAATAATTAATTTGCAATTAAAAATATTTCTTTGAAAAGGGAGACAAATATAAAAATTAATTTTTCTGATCTGTTCATTCTAATTTGAAGGCCCTTAAAGTGTAGGGGATGAACCCTCAGTAGCTCAGGAATTAATCAGGCCATACGAATCCAACTGTTAAAATGTCTTCTAAGTTGACAATATATGCAATTAAATACACTTCGGCAAATCTGAAACACAGCTAGTTCTTCTTGGTTTTCTTTAGTGAGTTGTTCGTTAACTGAACATTTGTTCGTTATCTGAACATAAAACTCTCTCGCGAAAGGGGTTGTTAACCGATGTGTTCGCAAACCGAACAGTTCGTTAACAGATCACCCACTGTAAGGCATTTGCTAAATTCGCCTATCTTCCAAAAACAGCTGATACCAAAGAAGAATGAAATTTAATGTATGAATACTTTTTATTAGCATTTAAATGTGTAGTATAATTAGATTAAACGGAGGTGGATAAATATCACAGTTATTGTAGGTCGTATAATAGATTTTTTAATAGTTTTAGATTTCGCTTCCTTTTTCTTTTATTCTCAATAACGGAATTCGAAAGAGTAACATTTTATTTTTAATGGTTAGGTCCATTGCAAAATATTCTCACCGCTTCTGATCACAATCAAAAATTTCCTTAAAGTGATCTTAATTTCGAAAAAGTGTTATTTTCAGTATGATTTAAATTTCGAAGATAAATTTCTGAAATAAATTATTGTTAGAGGTATTCCTCGTTATCGAGGAATTACTCTTGTTTTGCTTGCTCAGTAATGTATTTTCTGAATTTAAATAAAATATTTGAACATTTCGTTTACAGCAAAGAACAGATGTCTTTTGTAGTGGACACTCAGATAAATGACATTTATATTAAACTGCTTTTAGTTTATTTAATATCTTCTAATTTACTCTTAAAAGGTTTACTCATAAACTTTTGAAAACTGCCATTTTTAGCTCACAGGCTGTCAAAAACTGAGAGCTAATATGCCCGTTGATTCTGTATGTGCGTACGTGTGTATGTACGTAACGCGATAACTCTTGACAGAAATATCCGATTTTTTTCAAATTTTAGATATAAGTTCATTATGATAAGGCGCTTTCCTGATTAGTTTTGGGGGTTCATTGGTTAAGTATAAAGGGGAGGGGGAACGGGGAGCCACCCCCCCTTAATTTAGATAAATGGTTTTTCAAGCAGAATTATCCGATTTGCTTCAAATTTGGTATACCGGTTTATTCTGATAAGGCGCTTCCCTGATTAGATTTGGAGATTCATTGGTTAAGTATAAAGGGGGGGATAGAGGAGCTAATCACACCCCTTTAATTTAGCTAAATGGTTTTTTGTCGATTTCTTTATTTTTCGCGGTGCATTATTCTTTGAAATAACAGTATAACATACAATTTATGTGAATAGCCTGTGAGCGCAGTGCCATCATTTTAAATGAGCACTTTTCTTTCTATTAATATATTTTTCTAATTTCTATACTTTTCTTCATGTTTTCGTTTACCTTATGTCTTTATATTTAAAGAAATCATATTTTTCTGCGTTCCTCCACAGATACAGCTACAGGAACTACCTCGCGAGCCATTCTTTCATTTTCAGACTACATTAGTCGTCCCGATGATCACACTAGCATCCTGCACTTTCTTGGAGGAGAGGATCTTCATTACTGTAAAATTACCGTAATAGATGATTCTCTCGACGAAGGTGATGAAGAATTTTATGTTAAATTAACTACGCCCATGGGTGGAAAGCTGGGAGAGCACAATACAACTGTTGTTAGAATCACCACAGATTTGAAAGATGGTAAGTTGTCATGATTTCTTAAATTTTCTCTTTTAAGCGAAACAATCGCATTGATCTTTCTATGGTTGAACATTTGTCGCTGAAAAATGGCACTTTTTTGGGTTTAAAATACAACTATTTTCAAACAATAAACTGCATAGTAGGTTTCTACAAAATTTAGAATAGCAATCTGTTATTTCTAGTAAAACTATTCTAAGCTTATAATTATTTATAAAAACATCTATACTATAAGATTTTATGCTAGAGTCTCCCTTCTCCTAAAGAAAAATACCGTAATTTCCTGCGGCTTAGTTAAGGCTTTTTCAAACCGGAAATTTTATTTAAGAAATGAAGTCAAATAAATGCTAAGCAGAAGTAAGCTACATTTCATTTAAAACAAATTCTGGTAGGAAATCGAGTTATCTGAGCTGCGGCTTATACGCCGGAAATTACGATATGTATGGTTTTGATTGTTGTTATTTTTTTTTTTTTGGCTTACGACATAATTAGGGCTCACTTTTCTCTACTTCTGTGAACAAGTTCACGGTCTATTTTTCTTATCTTAAACAGGTGAAGATAAGAAAGTATATTTACTTGAGTTAGGGCTCGGAAAGTCTGATGGACAGAAAAGCCGAATTCATAAACAGTTTTCAACAGTATTGAAAAGTTTTAAAAAAGAATTAAGGAATGCATGGATATTGAATCGAAATACAGGGTGATTCATAATGAATGGGTTGAACAGGAGATAGCTTTAATAGGATACCCAGTAGCAATACTCCCTGCAGATGAGTAATTGTTTTTCACATCATAAGAGCCATAAAAATAACATCTAGCCATAGCACAATGTACTATAAATTAATTAAGATAGGATAAAGAAAAAATAGGAAAAATTACGTTTAAATAGAAAATGAATAGGAAAGGCTAGAAATTTCGGATTGGATAATCCGAAAGAAGGAGACTTGGAAAAACCAAACGAAAGAGAAATAATTTTAGATTGGGTAATTCGAGAGAAAGAGGCGGACCTCCTTGGAAATCCCGCAGATTTATTACCTTTTTTTATACAAGATTTACTTAATTTTTCCCGCTTTCAAGTTTTTAATTGCTATTTAAAATTTCTCTTTATTGTAATTAATTGCGTTTGCACGTTGCCTTTTTACTTGCTTTCCCAGAGTTAGCAAGACACTTATTTCTAGGATTCTAGACAGCTACTTCTTATAATGGCTGTAAAGTTTTAAGGCAAGTAGGAAATCTTCAGATTATCCACTTCATTCAGCATTAGAAATTGACTGTGGAAATTATTTTCATAATAGCGGTATTTAAAAGATGCATTTTTTTTTTACCACGAGAAATGTTCATTTTTTTTTTTCAAAAATCTGAATGTACAATCATTTTTTTTCTCTTGGTACCCAATTGGTATTTATTTCTTCCAATATATTTATATTCTAACTAATTTTGTATCTCTAGTTCCAACCATTTACTTTGGAGAGCCAGAAATGTATGTTGACGAAAGTGATGGCTATGTTGAAGTACTAGTATGGAGAACTGGAACAGATCTCAGCAAGACATCAACTGTATCTGTCCAGTCCCGACCTTCCGATCCATTATCAGCTGAGTGTAAGCCGTAATTCTCACATTAACTGTTATATTTAACATTAAAAAAAAAATAACTGTACAAAATGTTGGGCTGAAACTATATTAAAGCGGCTCAAGACTACTAAATATATTAAACATTCAATTTTTCGAGAAAAAAAAATCAAAGAGCAATATTTTATGATTTTACAAAACCAACGTAACGCCATAAATAAATTATTATAATTATCCTAGTTATGACTATAAATGTATCAAGTGTTCTCTGTCTATACAGATATTTCCATTATAAGAAAACAAATCAGGTTAAAAAAAAATAATAATTTAATAAATATGACGTCACTTTCTTTGAGACGCTTCCGCTGTGACGTCAAACTGACTTTATATAAACTATCGTTAAGCTTTATTTTCTAACAAAAAGAGCTCGACATTTACACCATGAAAAGCTCAATATATTTCAGTATAGTATTTCTATTTTGTTTGAATATTACAGCTATAGCTTATAGGTATAGCATATAGTTAGTTAAGTGTTTTAATTTTTTAGATACAGAGGTATCATTTTCTACGATCTATATTATATAGGAAATGAATCAGAGAGAAATATTTTTTTTAAGAGTCAGTTCTTTTTTTTTCAAACATAAATTCTTCATTAACGTCTCGATAGATAGCGTCTAGAAAATGATGTCATGTAATTGTCATCATTGTGAATATAATTTTTATGAATGAAAATGTCAGTTTCTGTTTAAATAATATTTTTTTATCATCAAAGGAGGCTATATAGTAAAGGCGGTATTTATATTCCAAATGAAATAGAATTTCACTAAATGCCAAGCTACTTGGTTGCATTTTGTTTCTTTATTGTCCGGTACATCGATATTTTACTATTACAACCAGCATAGAAAACGTGTATTATCACTTATAAAGTTCAGGGATTTTACTATAGTTGTGTCAAAGTTTTTTATTGCCATTTAACGGTTTATGGTCGCACTTGCACAGAGCTCTGTTATTGTGATCGCCATATTTTTAGGATATGAATTTCATTTATTTTTTCTGTAAGACCCCATGCTTAACAAGAACGAAGCTGGTGGATTTGCCAGTACGTTATAAAATGCGTTTTTTTTTCAATCAAAATAAAATCCCATGCCTTCTTAAGTGATATTTGTTTACACATAAATGCACACGCTCATGAATATAATACGAAGAGGGATGATCTATAATGACTTTTTGTAAAATAAATATAACTAGCCGCCCTTGGTGACCAGTTTGGTCTCCCTTAAAATTTAAGTTTGGGAAAGCATGCTAAGCATTGCATCGTGTTAATTTTATTCATAATTTAATTTACTTGGACTCCCTTAAATATAATTAATATAATCCCTTAAGCTAATGTTAGTTTTTGTAGCATTAAAATATCTCAATGTGTTGATTTTCTGTAAGCAAGTAAACCCCATTGGTTTACAACGGAAGTCTATGGGAATTTGGCAAAATATTAGAGATATCACCAAGCTGGCGTCACTTTTGGCGACTAATTTTGGTCCAAACAACTTGGCAGCATTTGGCAACAGAACAGAGTCCCTTTATGGTAACCCCCCTTATAGATATGGTGATGCATTAAATGCTGTTTAATAACCAATGAGGGTGTGTGTCATCAAGGCATTCGAGTGTTGCCATTAAACAATTAATAAATAATTGCAATTTTTGTGCCACGTATGATAGCGTAATATATATATATAAATGTGTAAAATTTCTTTTATTTTGTAAATATTTTGCGGAAAATTATTGACTTCAATCAATAAAAGTTCTTGGCAAATTCCCCAAGGAAATAATTTTTCATAAATTGTTACATGGCATATTTTAAATGCACCTAAAATAATATTATATAGCTACTTTTGATTACAATTCATTAATTTAGTGGAGAAAGGTTCTTCTTGAGTTTTTTGTAAGGGCATTTCCAAGGTTACAAAGTGCAACTATTTTTTTATTCATATTTTGGTAACTACTATTTCCAAACAATAATCCTTCTAATAAATTTCTACTAGAAATATGCCATGAAGATTCTTATTTATAAGTATTGATAAAATACTTTAAAAAAAAATAATAATCGCCTATGGCAACCCTGTCTTTTTGACTCTGGATTCTTTATCTATGAAGTTAGTGTGAATTTTATATAATCTGAAGAAATTTGATAAGATCTTTGCAGTGGTAAAATAATTTAGAATTAACATAATCAATTTTGTATGAATTTTTAAGGTTTGAGCTAGGATGAACTTTTAAAACTGGCAATATCATTAACATTTTACTTTTACTGATAGCATAGTTACTGTAAAATATGAAATCTCGAAGAGAGAGCACTCTTTAAAAAACTTATTACCGAAATTTGTAAAATAATATTTTTTTTTTATTATGAGAATAAAAAATTAAGTTATACTTCTTTTCTACAGCTGGTTTAGATTACATAGGAATTGGCAAAAATCTTGAATTCAGACCTGGTGTGACAATGCAGACATTCCGAGTGACTATCTTGGACGACTTAGGCCATCCTGTGCTTGAAGGACCTGAAACATTTGAACTTATACTTCGGATGCCGACAAACGCATTACTAGGAACGCCAGATAGTACAGTCGTCGTCATCAACGATTCTACTTCTGATCGTAAGTGAAATATATTGATGTAAATAATATTAATAAAAAAATTCTACGCATGTTGAACTTGCATTAGAAATGAAACAGCATTTAATAGTAGGGGCTAACTCTGAAACGTTTGAACTTATACTTCGGATGCCGACAAACGCATTACTAGGAAAGCCAGATAGTACAGTTGTCGTCATCAACGATTCTACTTCTGATCGTAAGTGAAATATATTGATGTAAATAATAATAATAAAAAAATCTACGCATGTTGAACTTGCATTACAAATGAGACAGCATTTAATAGTAGGGGCTAACTTTGAAACGTTTGAATTTATACTTCGGATGCCGACAAACGCATTACTAGGAACGCCAGATAGTACAGTCGTCGTCATCAACGATTCTACTTCTGATCGTAAGTGAAATATATTGATGCAAATAATAATAATAAAAAATTCTACGCATGTTGAACTTGCATTACAAATGAGACAGCATTTAATAGTAGGGGCTAACTTTGAAACGTTTGAATTTATACTTCGGATGCCGACAAACGCATTACTAGGAACGCCAGATAGTACAGTCGTCGTCATCAACGATTCTACTTCTGATCGTAAGTGAAATATATTGATGCAAATAATAATAATAAAAAATTCTACGCATGTTGAACTTGCATTACAAATGAGACAGCATTTAATAGTAGGGGCTAACTTTGAAACGTTTGAATTTATACTTCGGATGCCGACAAACGCATTACTAGGAACGCCAGATAGTACAGTCGTCGTCATCAACGATTCTACTTCTGATCGTAAGTGAAATATATTGATGCAAATAATAATAATAAAAAATTCTACGCATGTTGAACTTGCATTACAAATGAGACAGCATTTAATAGTAGGGGCTAACTCTGAAACGTTTGAACTTATACTTCGGATGCCGACAAACGCATTACTAGGAACGCCAGATAGTACAGTCGTCGTCATCAACGATTCTACTTCTGATCGTAAGTGAAATATATTGATGTAAATAATAATAATAATAAATTATACGCATGTTGAACTTGCATTACAAATGAGACAGCATTTAATAGTAGGGGCTAACTCTGAAACGTTTGAACTTATACTTCGGATGCCGACAAACGCATTACTAGGAACGCCAGATAGTACAGTCGTCGTCATCAACGATTCTACTTCTGATCGTAAGTGAAATATATTGATGTAAATAATAATAATAATAAAATTCTACGCATGTTGAACTTGCATTACAAATGAGACAGCATTTAATAGTAGGGGCTAACTCTGAAACGTTTGAACTTATACTTCGGATGCCGACAAACGCATTACTAGGAACGCCAGATAGTACAGTCGTCGTCATCAACGATTCTACTTCTGATCGTAAGTGAAATATATTGATGTAAATAATAATAATAAAAAATTCTACGCATGTTGAACTTGCATTACAAATGAGACAGCATTTAATAGTAGGGGCTAACTCTGAAACGTTTGAACTTATACTTCGGATGCCGACAAACGCATTACTAGGAACGCCAGATAGTACAGTCGTCGTCATCAACGATTCTACTTCTGATCGTAAGTGAAATATATTGATGTAAATAATAATAATAAAAAATTATACGCATGTTGAACTTGCATTACAAATGAGACAGCATTTAATAGTAGGGGCTAACTCTGAAACGTTTGAACTTATACTTCGGATGCCGACAAACGCATTACTAGGAACGCCAGATAGTACAGTCGTCGTCATCAACGATTCTACTTCTGATCGTAAGTGAAATATATTGATGTAAATAATAATAATAATAAAATACTACGCATGTTGAACTTGCATTACAAATGAGACAGCATTTAATAGTAGGGGCTAACTCTGAAACGTTTGAACTTATACTTCGGATGCCGACAAACGCATTACTAGGAACGCCAGATAGTACAGTCGTCGTCATCAACGATTCTACTTCTGATCGTAAGTGAAATATATTGATGTAAATAATAATAATAATAAAATTCTACGCATGTTGAACTTGCATTACAAATGAGACAGCATTTAATAGTAGGGGCTAACTCTGAAACGTTTGAACTTATACTTCGGATGCCGACAAACGCATTACTAGGAACGCCAGATAGTACAGTCGTCGTCATCAACGATTCTACTTCTGATCGTAAGTGAAATATATTGATGTAAATAATAATAATAATAAAATTCTACGCATGTTGAACTTGCATTACAAATGAGACAGCATTTAATAGTAGGGGCTAACTCTGAAACGTTTGAACTTATACTTCGGATGCCGACAAACGCATTACTAGGAACGCCAGATAGTACAGTCGTCGTCATCAACGATTCTACTTCTGATCGTAAGTGAAATATATTGATGTAAATAATAATAATAAAAAATTCTACGCATGTTGAACTT
The DNA here is from genome assembly GCA_963932465.1 of Maratus speciosus. NCBI lineage: Eukaryota > Metazoa > Arthropoda > Arachnida > Araneae > Salticidae > Maratus > Maratus speciosus. The sequence continues at coordinate 208,920,516 of OZ010793.1, forward strand.
GCATTACAAATGAGACAGCATTTAATAGTAGTTGCTAACCCAAGCAACACAAAATGGTTAGGTCAACGCTGGCTAATTTGTTGCTAATGTCTATCTCACATGGGCCAACTATGATAAATAACCGCGTTGCCGTTCCATTGGCCAACAAATCATTTTCCAACTAAGGCCAACCGTGGTTAAACAGTTAGCTGCTCAAAAAAGCGCCAAATCAGAGGATTCGTTGTACCTACCCACGATTTCTTGACGCCACCATTCTCAAGCTTACCAATTTCCGACGGTTTCCACAAATTACCAGCGTTGGAAAAACAATCTGTGCTACTTGGGAATACATTTACATAGTGTGTAAAGCAATTTGCAATTAAAGCATTGTGTCTTATCCTGGAATATTTAGAGGTTTCTATATGACGAAGCAAACTAGAAAATTTTGAATGCAAAGTAAACTGTTAAAGAGAGTGGTAATGTGTTGAGAGGGATCTAATAAGAGGGATATGATTATAATGTAGTGAAAACATTCCCGTGTTACATACCATGTATGTGAAGGCTGAAAATAATAACTACAAAAAAGGATATATATTAAGCAAATTTTATATAAATTCATATTTAGGTAAAGTTCTCATCCTCTTGTAGGATAAAACTACGATGACATTTTTGGCTGCACGCTAAAGCCATAGCACTTTAAAGCCCCGTAGCGTATGGTAGAGAAGTGAGGTTCTGGAAATATCCACAATAAATATTAAATGTCTGTAAATCCCCCACCTTTCACATAACAGAAAATTAAGTATTTTTGATGCTTTAGAATAATTATTTAAACATGTAGAAGTATATATTGGTGTATAATCGCAATATGTGTAATTTTTTTCAGCTTTCTCGTAATGAGTTTGAAATTTTTATTTATTTTAAGATTACTAATGAAAAAATTAAATAGAGAATGAGATTATAGGATATATAAAATTTCATTTCATGCTTGGATGAGACACACTGCTATACGATGTTTTCTTTAAATAATGGTAATATACTACTGTTTTATCTTTATCTTTTATAGTTCCTAAATTCCAATTTAAAGATACCGCCTATATTGTTTTCGAGAACGATAGTCGACTCAATGCTGTAGTGACAAGATCAGGTGACATGAAACATTCCGCTGCTGTGCGATGTTATACACGTCAGAAAACAGCTAAAGTCGACGACGATTTCTTGGAAAGGCCCAACACAGATGATAGTCTTATAGTGTTTAAAACAGGTTTGTATTCTGTTGCGGATTATGTACCTTTTTCTACTATAATATATTTATTTTATTTATTAGTCATTAATGATTTTCAATGCTCATTAAAATATTGAGAGAAGTAGAATATGTGGTTCAATATAAAAGCATATTTTAACAAGAACTATATTTCGTGAAAGCAGATTTAGGACTTGGTGTTCATCGCCCTCCCCTCTTCCATAACGAAAATGAAACATTTTCGATGCTTTAGAATAAATATTTAAACACATAGAAGTATATACTGCGGTATATATGAGTATATATATATATCAGTATATATTTTTAAAAGGAACGTTTGTAAATACTCTGAGTTTGAAAAAGAAGATCATCAAAAACTAAACAACTATTATGATATTTTAATCAAAAAGCTCTTAATACTTAACAAGTCATACATTTTCACAATACGAGTGAAAAGCTGGTTTAGAGAGAATTCCAAAATTTAAAATTTATTTCCATCATTAAATTCATACGGTGGCGCATACCCCTACGTCCCTCCAGAAAAGAAAACCCCGAGTATATGCGCATTTGTTTAAACATATCTTTTGTTTTAACCTCATACTGAGAAAAAAATATGGTTAATCTGGAATATAAATTGTGGCTCTAGAAAAAATAGTTCCATGTCATCCTTATAAATTCTAGTTCTCTTTGCTAGACAGTTCTAGAGTCTCCTACAAGAATTCAAGAGCGTTTTCCTATATTCTCCTGGTAAAACCTATTTAAAAATCTCTGCAAATAGATGCGAACACAAGAAGTTAGTTTTAGTAACTATAATTCTAGTTTATGAAACCATTCCAGAAATCAAGCGATAATTTCTCGAAACTGAAACGACTCATTATCGTTTCGTCACCTAGAAAACAAGAGACTAGAAGTTCTAGATCATTTCGTCTATTCAGCTTAGTTGTTTACCCTATTCGCATAGCTCGAAAATCTATATTTCTTGTTTAAAAACTCAGAAAATGACTGCCTATTCATTCTAGGTGAAGGCGGTATATTTTTTATTCTCAGTGCACCCTATTCCAAAAATACAAAATATATATTATCGCCATTAGAATGTCAAAAACTTATATATAAATTAACTATTATCAGCTTTGAAAATGGATACTAAAACTTGGGGCTTCTTAAAAATCTGGACGCCTAGATGACCCGTGTTTTAATCGGCCGCTAACCTTAACTGCCGAATATTCTGTGGATGTAAAAAGGAATAAAGCTGTTAAATACACTCAAAATTGGCACAAAATGTAATTTCAAATATACTAAATCGCTTTAAAAGTACCGTTGTAGCCATAAAAAGCTAAGTGTTTCGGATGACCAAATATTTTCTTGGCAAATACTTTGAAGTATGGACCAATAATCCATGCTATTGGTAGCTCTTTACGCTGTAAAGCAAAATTATATTTATTATATAGAAAATTACTAGAGGCTATAGTTGACAGTAAATATCGCTAATTTTACAGGAAATATATATTTTTTAATACGTTTTGTCTTTTTAAAGTAAAATATTGTATTTGACTGTTATAAACAGATTTTTTTTCCAAAAAATCTGCTTTTCTGTGATCTCTGCTTTACGGAAATCTTAGCTTTCATATTTTCAATTTCCTGTACTTCATTTAATTTTATTCATCATTTTTAAGTACTTTCATTTATCCGTAACAGCCCTACTTATTTAATTTAAATAAACGAGATAACGTTATAAGTTTTTAAAAAAAATTGAACATTTGCGCTCAATTTTACAAATTTTGTAGGTTTTTTAGAGGTTATTATGGAGTTGTGCTGTACTCAAAAATGATAGGCGACGGGAAAGAAAATACAAATGTGGTTAGTTCAACTAAAAATTCCGAGACAAACAGCACAAAGACAGTTAAGGATAATCAACACTTAGGAATTATACCTTTAGAATAAAGTGAAAAAGGATTTGCAACTAAACTTGTAAATTTTTTAATTAGTAGAATTCATTTTAAATCGACGAATATTCTTAAAATAAATTCCGAGTCACAATTCTATCATAAAAATAGAAAAAAAAGAAAACATTATACAAAGCAGCTACTTAAAGATTAAATGTAACCTCTCATTTAGGCAAAAATTAGCTGGAAGTCTATATTGTAAACATATTTATAATTTCGAAAGAATTGCAATATTTTCCTATGACATCACTTGAATCGTTTAATCTCGATAACTTGCTTACTGTTTTGGGTAAGGTCTTTATTTTTGGAATTTCCAAAATAAGGATTTTTGAAATTCCTCAAATTTTGCCTTTGGATATCTTTAAAAATTGAACTGGACTGTGTTCCCGCCAAAATTCAAGAAAAACTACTGTTTGAGGTAAGGTTTTTATTTTTTGAATTTCCAAAATTCCTCAAATTTTATCTTTGAATTGGGTAACTCCGGGAGAGTCGCCGCATACGAGATAGATGCCACACCCCTTGTATTTCTTGTAATTATCGATAGATGGTCGTCTAAACGCACAGTATAGGTACGCAATGAGATTATTTTAACCAGTGTATAGCGTGAATCCCATTTCGATTTTTACTTGTAGAAATACAATCCTTATTTTGACGTAAGTGCATGATTTCACTGTCCAAACTTTTAAACACGTTATGTTTAAATACTTTTCATACACTAATTACTAAATGCATGCATGATTTCGAAGTCAAAACTAAGTGTAGCGTTTGTAAAGAGTACTGTGTGTATGGTTACGCCATTCCCCTTAGCGATGGCAGGTAACTGTGATGGCCGACGTCTGCACCATGCAAAATGGGATGCATACCGCATTGCTATTCCGGTATACATGCCGCGTTTCTTTTGTACGGGATGATTAAGTGTTATTAACTTTTCCATTTCTTTATGCACAGACTAACCATGTTAGGTATGTTATCAAGTTTACTAAAGCCAAAGGAGAAAAAGGGGAAAATAAAAAGTAAGAAAGGCAAGTCAAGATGATAATAACGAAAAATTGGATTACGCGTAACGCAGACGTTCTTCGCAAACTACTCTAAAAAAAGGGAAGTGTAACTGTCTTCGTTGCATCATGTGTTTAAATGTAGTTACATAAAGACTGTACTTTTTCGACACTTTTTCTGTAGATTGTAGTCGAAAAAACAGGTCTTTTAACCCATTCGGGAGCATCGGTAGAGCCCGACTAAGGCTGTGGGGGTCTTGGGGGAAGCATCATTCTGGGAGGCCCCCCTTCTATATATCTATAGAATTCTTTTGGAATAATGTGGTAGTGGCTTGTTCTAAATTTCATACATATTATATATATGCGTAAATTTTGTAACCGGTACTGCTCACATCTGTAGACAGGGTACACAAAATGATGGTCACAACTTTAAGAAAAAAATACCAGTAGGATAATAGTAGAAAAAAATTATAGATTGGTTGACACGATTGTTTTTCTGCAAACTTTTACTTTGCTTATCGAATTACGTTATAAGATGTCTAAAAGAGAATTCCCAAATGGGTCATAATTAAGGGTTTTAACTTAACACATTGCGAGAAAACGTTAATAAAGAATTTCATTTGAAAACAATAGAATACTAAGTTGTCATAATAAAATTTTAATCATTAGTTTTCTAATAACTAACTAATGATATAACATAACTAATAACTAACATATAGTTTATTTTTTGCATGGGTGAAGGGGGTAGTGGAAGTAGACAAGGGAAAGAGGACCACACTTCTTCCTAAATGTTTGAAAATATATGAGTTTTGGTCACTTTTGGCTAATTTTAATCATTTGGTACCTCCTAATGAAAATACTAATTACTCTCATGGGGGTCCCCTAAGAAGGGGGACCCGGGGCAGCTGCCCCGGATGCCCCTGCATAAGTCGGGCCCTGACCATAGGTGCATATAAGCACCTTTATAAAGAGTTTACATAATTTGTTTCTGGCACCAGTAAAAAAGAAAAGTAATATTTGGTTTGTTTAATTAGAGCATTTTCATGATTATTTAAGTAAAGGTAACTTCTTTTAAAAATGTGGTACCAACGGAATAAAATGTGTGTAAAAGCCACCGGTCCCGAAAGGGTTAACAAATAAATTATGTAAACACAATTTTACTTTTTTTCTTTTCCCTTTCTAATACATTGATGTTCCGTTGTTGCTGAAATAACAATTAAAATTTAATGTAAAAAAAACAAAAACAAGTAGATAATTTTAATAGTGAAAGTAGGCAACAATTATTAATTTGAATCTACTAATACGTTTCATTGTACTCATTTAGTTTCATTTTGTTATTACATCGTTAATTATAGTCCAGATATGCATATTTTTTTAAATATTTTTATTTATAATTTCATTCTGTTCTTATTACAAGCGCTGCATTATTACCGCACAAGTGCGGCGTCTCATCCTGAATGTACAGATGACGCCCCGCAGTTTTAGAAAAAAATCGTTTAAAAATATTAATAATTTGTTTTGAATTTTTTGTCGCACTACACGTGTTGTATATTTATCATTAAATAGCACAGCATGATTTTTTTTATTTTATGTCCACCATGGGACTTTATACACAAATTCAAAAAATATGCGGCATAAATCCCGGAATTACCTTACCTTTAAAAATTGAACTGGGCTGTGTTCCCGCCAAAAATCAAGAAAAACTACTGTTTGAGGTAAGGTCTTTCTGTTTGGAATTTTCAAAATAAGGATTTACAAAATTCCTCAAATTTTATCTTTGAATACCTTTAAAAGTTGAACCGGGCTGTATTCCCGCCAAAAATCAAGAAAAAAAATTAACATTTTAAGCTTGTAAATGTATTTTCCTGAAGTAGCGTTAAAAGAATAATATTCAAGAGAAGCATCTGAGCATCATAAAGTATACTTGCCAATTTACAGATAATTTCTGTGAAACTGTACCGATATCTCCTGTTGTAAATAAACCTGTTTTAAGCCCAAAAAATTCTTTTTTAAAATGCGTCTTTTTTTCATTGTGTTCCTTATACAAATGTATTTATTGCACATTTTTTCCTGTGAAAAAATCGCTTGTTTGACCAAGGTCACGTTGAAACAATATAGCGCAAATTATCTGTAAGTTGAGAGCTATGATAAAGCTCTTTCAGATTTTCTGTTTATTAATGATTTAGAAGTAAAAATACTGAAAATATTCCCTCGGAAATCCACCATGCCCCATTTCCAATGGGTTCCCAAAATCAACTCCAGAAAAAAAGTCCCTGGCCTACAGGCTGAGGTAGATTTCGAAGTTAGATACTAGTTTCATCAACAAAAACTAAATCAAGATTAGAGATAAACCAAATTCCTTCACTGAGAATGAGTTCTAACTTAGACTTTTTGTGAAAATTGTAATATACACGAATACACACACACATATACAGGGTGTCCAGCGAAAAAGACCCTGATTTCAAAATTAAATATCTCAAAAACAGAGATCAATAGAATTATGTGGTAAACGGTTTGCTTATTAGCTAAGCTGTAAAAATGTTATGCAGAAGTTTCAAAATTTAGTTCCAAAAACCAATAACAGATGGCGCTGTAATCGCAATGCCTATAAATTGTACTTGGAAGTCCAGGGTACTAGCGTCTCATTCCTAGATGGCTCCCTATGCGAGAACGAAAATTTGGTAATACCACTTTTTCGGGAGGGGTGATGTGCAGAAGTGGAGACATCTGGTCACAGAATTATTGCATCAGTTTTATTTTTAGAGAATTTCAATGAATAGAATTTTCAAAAAATAGTTTAGTTATCATTATTTAAGAACTTATTAAAATTATTTGAGTGATGTGCAGAAGTGGAGCCATGTGTTGACAGAATTGAGATTTGTTTAAAATTTTGTTATAAGCTACTTTGGTCCGGATACCAGTATCTCTGTGGCACGTCTTTTCCCCCCTAATTGGTAGATCGTGGAATCGAATTCAAGTAGAGGAGGATTTGAAACAATTGGAAATCTTTACTTTTTAATATTTATTTAAATTGTGAAAAAAAAGTTTGAATTAAAAAAATCCAAAATTTCTGGTTTTTAAATTTAATTAAGCTAAAAGAACCCCATCTTTTTATAAGTTATCGAGCATTTATAATAATGATTCATAAATCATTTTTTTTTAAATTGTAGAAAATAGTTTGAATGAAATAATACAAAGTTTTTATTTAAAAAAACTTAATTCAGTTAAAAAATCATTTTAATTTTAAAAACTCACTTTCATTTTTTTTTTTATCATTGAACACAGAAGTATGGTGCAGCTGCTAGCGATATGATCCGAAGTGTTAGAAAGGAATGCAGCCTCCAAAATACATTTGCTTCGACGTTGATGATATGACTTATCATAAATTCCTTTTAAAAATGAAATAATTTAATGCATAATTTCTGTCCCTAAAACTTTGTTTACAAAGAAAAGAAATATATGTGTTGTGCTAAAAACAAAATATTATGCGTGATTTAAAAATAAATGAAAAGTGCAAAATTACTTTTTTATTTATAATAATTCAGGTATAAACAATAATACCAAAATATTATGCCGTCATTGAAAAATATAAAAAAGAAATAAAAGGAACAAAATTAGTTTTTTAAATGTACGCATTTTGATATAAATAAATGTGTGGCATTAAAAATTTAATTTAATGAAATATTTTAATAAGTTCTTATATAATGATTTCTAAACTTTTATTGAAAATTCTATTAATTGAAATTCTCTAAAATTAAAACTGATGCAATAATTCTGTGACCAGATGTCTCCACTTTTGCACATCACCCCAACCAAAAAGTGGACTGTCCCAATTTTCGTTCTTCCATAGGGAGCTCTTCCCTAGGAATGAGACGCTAGTACTCTGGACTTCGAAGCACAATTTATAGGCATTGCGATTACAACGCCATCTGTTAACGGTTTTTGTAACTAAATTTTGAAACTTCTGTATAACATTTTTACAGCTTAGCTAATAAACTAACCGTTTACCGCATAATTCTATTGTTCTTTGTTTTTGAGATATTTAATTTTGAAATCAGGGTCTTATTCGCTGGACAAAATACATGCAATATGTTTAAAAATGGCGAAAATCAAATTCAGAGAACCTCAAAATGTTAAAATATGTTAATATTTCCATAGTCGGGTTTTCATCATGTTTTAATACGATTTTTCAAACTTACATGACGTTACATAATTACCTATTGGCGTCCATTATATTTCAAATATGACGTAATATTTTTTTTTTTATTTGTCAAACTATTCATTTCATATTCATGGAAACATTGCTCTAGAAAACTTATGAAGTAATAGTCAATCTTTTTTTCAATTCGTCAAACTATTTATTTCATTTTCATTTTTTACGATGAAATTGCAATAGAAAAATAATTGCTGTGGTGAGAATTTTATTGCTTTTTTTATTTAATTGTTGGCTTCTGCTATAACGAAAAATATTTATTTATTACTGTCATTTTTGTGTAAGAGCTGGTTTTATCAGAATCGTGTTAAGGCGGTATTCAAAATTTTGAACCCTCCCCATTTCATACATTTGGGCAGATTTTGCCCATTTGCAATCCCCGCTGAGATATTAGCCATCTCAAAGTTTTTTTCGAGTTTGAAGACGATCCGTGCGTAATTGTGACTTTTATCGTGCGGACAAAATTTAGTACATATATATATATATATATATATATATATGTACATGTATGTATATATATGTATGTACATGTACATATATATACATGTATGTACATGTACATATATGTACATATATGTACATGTACATATATATATATACATGTACATGTATGTATGTATATATATATATATATATATATATATATATATATATATATATATATGAGTCATTCTCTGAAAAGTGGCAATTTTATGTCCCAGGGGCCTTGAAGACATATTTTTAAAATTGCAAAAAGAAAAAGTGATTTAAACTATCAATATTGATCAGTTATACATATAAACTGTAATTATTTGCTTATTGAAATTGAAATTTGATAGATTTAATGTTTTTTTTAACGCAAATATCATTCCCTCACTATGCCCCCATTCACATATGTAGGAAAGAAAATGCTTTCTCTGCCATTGCAACACGTATATTTATAATTATTTTTTCAAAATCCATTAAACACAATTAAATACATATTTCACCATTTAATTATATTTATATCTTATATAATGAATGAATTAGGACACTTTTTAATGATGTCCCTAGCATTTGTCGTCATTCCCTCACATAACTATAAATTTGCCATTATTTACTTAGTAGAAAGCAGCACATGCTTTATATATGTCTTGCAGTAGTGGAAAATTGGCGCAGAGGTGGAGCCTATTGATACCACTAAAATTTTATGGTATTATTTAGTTTAATAAAAACTCAGAAATTTGATCATTAGATAAGAGGGTAAATACTACTATAATTTAGTGGTATCAATAGGCTCCTCCTCTGCGCCAATTTTCCACCACTGGTCTTGGACAGTTTGTAGAAGAGTAAGGTGAAGTATCCATCTTGTTGTTTGCTCAAAAATGTTCTTGAATAGTTGGTATATGGCTTTGAAGTACTAGATCAATGTAGGTATTTTTATTACGCGTCATTCTCTCATCTATTATGAATTTAATAAAAACTAATGAAATGATTTTTTATGTTATTATATTATTAGAAATGTGTTTCAAAAGATATTTAGTAACTGAAAATATACCTAAGACTAATCACTTTTGTATAACATGGTTTTCAGAAGTATTTCGTCATTCCCTCATATTAAAATTATGAGGGAATGATCTGAATCCATTTATATACGTACTAAACAGTAAAATAAGAAAATGTATGGCAATAAATTACACATTAAAAATTCATAAGACTTTGATTAGCGTAAGTAAAAGTAATACATTTTTATTTCTTATTATTTTACTGGGATAAGTTAAAATAGATATTTTTTTTGTACTAATTCAAATAAACATTAACTCTGCTAAATGTTAATGCTTTATCTTTATTTTTTTCAATTGACATAAAGTAAAAAAAAATATTTTTTATTGACAGTATGACTTCTAATTATAATGTCTTTACTTTTTTAACCGTTTCAAGGGCGGTGGTATGTTTATGAAACCACTTAATTTTAATTCTCAAGCGCCACAATGGCACCAGACATTTTATAAACTTTTATCTATTTAACATGTATGTGAAATATAGAATTTCTCTTATTTACAAATAAATTTTCTCTTAAATTCCGGTGCCAATCATTTATTTGAACATTTTAGCAATGGAAGTACTTTGAAATTAAAATATCAGAAGAACTCTGAGATACAGTTTGGTTCATATTATTTTTTGATAAATATAGCTATAAGGTACTCGTAGGTTAAATTTTGAGATTTTTGAGGCAATTTTATTGGGCCGCATTTTTTTTTTAGAAAACAGCCACTTCTCAGAGAATGACCCATATATTAGGTTGAGCAAAAAGTTCTGGGAAATTTTTAATCTAATAGTTACCAGGATTTGTATTATATATAGGAGTACTAGCGGTATATCTATAGGAGCACAGGAATTTCGGCTCCGAAATTCCTGTTGAACATTATGATTTGCGTGTGTTGATCCGGCATTATTGGAGAAAAGGTCTAACGTTTCTGATAGCCGTCGATGAGATTAATGATGGTGAAGGTGTTGGTACGGCGATGTGGCCCGGAGGACGAAGGGCAAGTTTACACAGTTGGACGGCGTCGAAATTCTTCCATACCCCACCGACAGTCCAAACGTGGCTCCATCCAATTATCGCCTCTTTCGATCAATGCAACACTTTTTTAAGGGCAGTCGATTTGAATGCTTTACTGAAGTTGAAGAAGCGTGTCAATAGTTTTTCGATTCCAAAGTGCCACCATGGTACTTCCAGCATATCCGGAATCAGGCAGAACTATGGCAGAAAGTTGTGGACTATGATGGTTTCTACTTTGAAAAATAATCCTTGTTGCTTTTGTTGTTAATTCGCGCATAACAACGCAACTTTCACAAATTTCTCAGAACTTTTTGCTGAACCTAGTATACAAACTTTTTAGGTGGGGTTGGTTTTGGGTTCCTGGGGTCATATAATGAAAATTTATGAAGGAATTTTTCAAAAGTCACACCATGGTAATGCCTGCAATAGGTAGTGTTTCTTACGAAATCTATCTAAAATAAAAGTCTGAATTCAAAAATGTTATTAATAATTTAATAGCAATGTGTTGTTTATTTTTTTAGGTGATATAGAGAAATTATGCCCAGTAATCATTAATGACGATACTATTTTCGAGGGTGATGAAGAATTTAGATTGGTTTTGGGGTCACCTGTCAGCGACTCGGCAGGAGGAGCTGTGCTGGGTCAAAGGAATTCAACTATCGTCACTATTAAAGACCTAAACGATAGTAAGTTATGCAAAATTTCAATGTAACATGTTCAGTTTATTTGTTAGTGTAATAACAAATAAATTAAAGAGAAGAAAATGTAATTTCAAATGTAAAAATTAGTTCTCGTTGAATGCCAACTATCAAATTTTTCACAGAAATTGCGATCAGATATTTGGAATTCGGCTGACCATTTAAAATTAAATATATAAAGTAACCTTAGTATAGCCTTCAAATCTAAGATTTTGCACTCTAATGAATACTCTCATTTTACACTCTAGACATTATTTTTTAAGAGATTTTTTGTTTTAATATTTTTTTAAAACTGATCTTTATTTTAAGTACGTAGTATTTAAGTTATATATATATTTTTTTTTTCATAGCAACTGCTTTTAATTTCCAAATTTGCAATCTAATATACTATTTTACGGTTTATTAAGTATCCTTTTGTTATCCTGCCTGTTACACTTTTCATATAAGTTAGCAAAATATTGAAGTTTTATATCAACTTTTTAACAAATGTAAAAAATCTACTTTTGTATATGTGATAAACGTATATATTTCAATTCGTTGTTTATGAAAGAAACAGTGACATTAAATATGCCTTCCCAGTATAAATTAGTACAAATTTTGAATACAAACTATTTTTAGTTCTTCGATACAAATCTTTAGTATTTAATATTTATTACGTATTATTAAAAATATTTTGCCTAAAAACTTGCAAAAATGATGTTGCATTTATAATATAATACGCTTTTTAATAAATGTAATAAATATATTTCTTTAAATGTTATGTTTTAAATTTCATAAAGAAGTGGTACTTACTAAATTTATGAAAAAGTCAAAATGTGATAAAATGTGCTCGAGTACCGCAATTATGTTTTTGTTGTCGTATGTCTATATACAGTGTGCTATAAAAGAGTGTCCAGTTAACAATTTTAATAGTATTAACTGTAAGCGTTATAGAGTGTTGGTTCAAGGTCTCAAATGGAGAGTAACTCAAACAGTTTTAGATAAGTGTATGCTCGAGTACTGCTTTGTTATTTACTTACTTGCAGTCCCACATACGCTGAATGGCGTCTCCCGAGCACAAAGTGTTATTGCTGGGCTGAAGATTTAAAAGCCGTTAGAGCCATGCGATTTTTTCCTTTCGAGTTTTGTAAAAGATCATGTCTGCGTTCCGTCGCTACCTAATGATTTGCCAGATTTGAGATACAGGATTGAAGAGGCTATTGCTTTCATTATTCCGGACTTGTGAACCAAAGTGTGGGAAGAATTGTTGGATGTGTGCCGTATAACTAAAGGTGCACCTATTGAACATTCATAAGAAAACTAGGTTAGGTTACCTTAAATTTGATGTACGATTTGTTGTAAATAGTCTAAATTAAACTGTTATAATATACCATTGAAACTGGCATATTCTTTCATGGACACCACATATTATAATATATTACTATTTTATGCTAATTATAAACAGGTAACACTTTTTATAATGTATGCATATATACCGTGTGGCTATAATTAAAGTTACACTTCTGCGGCTAATCTGAAGTCCATTCTGGTTGACGGATTTATTTGAAATTTTGTATATGTACGTTATGTGAACCATGGGGAAGAGAAAAATCCAATAAAAATATTAGTTAAAAATTAGAACCCTATATGACGTTTTCCACGTAATGAAAAGTGGACTTTATGCAAAATAATACTTGTTAAAAAAGGCTGAAATAAATACTGTAAATTCATTTTTCACCACGCCTTGTAAGATGAAAGATCGAGCTTCAATGATCAAGTCGTTTTAACTAAACTCCAGTAATGGTTGTGCTGCACTACGAAAATATCGACTTTTGAGAGGATTGGAGAAAAGTGTCTTTGACAAGGAATGGTTTGTCGAAGATGATTAAGAAATTTGAAGAGACTGGGGGAGTTGGGTGTGCTGCCAAGAAGAGGGCGGAAACAGATTTCAAGTGAAACTGAGGAAGAAGTTGCGATTGCTTTTGTTGATAGAAGGTCCTGTTCCCGATAATTTTCAACGAGAATTTGCGCTGTGTTAAGAGATTTGTCTATTCCTTGGTCTATGGTGCGAAACATTCTGCGATAAATTTTAAAATGGTATCGATACAAGATCCACATAATGCAAAAGCTGCACACTCAAGATCTTCATCAAAGCTTTGATTTTGTTTGCCGGCTTGCGGCAAGAATAGGCCTGGACAATCTGTGGCCTTGGAACATTTTGTGATTAAACGAAACGCATTTTACGTGAAACGGAGCTGTAAATGCTTAGAACTGTCGCGTAGAGGATACAGAAAATCACAGTGCTGTTCATGAAAAGCCTCTGGATTGTGATTACATGACCATATTGGGTGATTTTACAACTGTCTTTAATCTTGCCCCACCCCTTTTTTGTTGAGGAGAACACTTCCTGAGGTCTTAAAAGAGGTTCCGTTACAAGTACTCGCTACTGCGAAGTTCTGCAACAGCATCTCTTTCCTGGATCACAACAACGACGATGTCTAGAGCCTTTATGTAAGATGGCGCAACACCCCATATTGGAAGGCAAGTAGAGACACTTATTTCTGGACACTTTGGAGATGACCTTGTAATTTCAAGAAGTCTTCAAGAAGAATTTCAAGAAGAATGCCTGGCCCTCTCATTCTTTGGATTTGAATCCCTGTGGCTTCTGTTTGTGGCGATTCCTGAGAGATAGTTTTTAATGAGGAAGCCTACGGACTCTGCCGGAATTAAAATCAAACATAATACCTCACGTCCTTTCAGATCCTCAAGAAACCCCTCGAACGTTTTGAACATGTTATTGGCACAAATGGAATGCACAGTGAACGAATGCTGTGTTTAAATAAAATTTTATATTTGCATTTTGTGTTTCCCGTTCTTTATGTGCCATCTTTTCACCTAGTGGTTGAAATTTGAACCATTTTTTATTGGAATTCTCTCTTCTCCATGATCCATATAACGTTCAATGATATTCATGAACCAGAATTGGCTCGAGATTGGTTTGAGTAGAGTAACTTTAATTATAATCAACCGGTAAATATGTGTGTCTGTACAATATATATATACATGTGTGTGAGTGTACAAAATATATATATGCATAGCTGCCAACATCTTACGCTTTTTCAGACCACAAAAATTTTATAGTAAATTTTACATTTTTAAATCGCCGTAATCTGCTGATTATAAAAGGCAAAAATTTCTATTAAATTTTTGTGGTCTGAAAAAGCGGAAGAGTTGGCAGCTATGTATATGTGTGCATTTATGTATATAATTTTTAATTATATGCCCAAGTTAAGGGGCTGCATGAAATGTACTCGAGTGTGACAGGTGGATCGCAAGGCGTGTAGTGAGTACCACCGAAATACTAGAATATACATGTACAACACTTGATAAAAAATTAAATACTCATAAAGCATTTCTTTTTAATTCAAGAACCAGTTATTCGTCTAGAAAAGAACCGATACGCAATCAAAGAACCCAAGAACCCAAAAGAATCTGCCATTCTACAAATACCAGTAATCCGGACGGGAGATCTTTCTAAACTATCCCTGGTGAGAGCACACACTAAAGATGGATCGGCAAAATCTGGATTCGATTATGTTCCATTTTCTAAAGGTACTTTTAGGTGAATTTAACTCTCTCTTTAATCTCACACTACTTAATTTTGTCACAGTTAACTGTTATTAAAATTTTGTCTATGTTACATTGTTATTTTTCTTTGTAAAAAATCCAAATTTAGAAAATAGTTGATATAACCTGTGTTACGTGGGATAAAGTAACAGAACATAAAATAAATAGATTGCTTTATTCAATGAATAAAAATACTCATACAATAAGGAGAAAAAAAAAAGTTATTCGACAGTCAGCAGGAGTGGGACAATTTTTATAAACAACATTTCTTACTTAGTAATATTTTTTTTAGTTTTGAATACAGTTGTAATTTAATAGTGTTTAACGTCATATGAAACTAATAATAAAAAAAAAAAAAAAAAAAAAAAAAAAAAAAAAAAAAAGAGAGAACGGCCAAAATATTATAAAATTTTAATTTCCAGACTATTTAAAAATTGCGAAAATGCTGTTGCTCTCCTCCGACATGTATGGGAACTGTGGAAGATGCATGTAAAGTGGAAGAGGTGTAGTATGAGGAGTATAGTATGAGGGATTATATTTTAATGAATATTTACTTTCCCAGATAAATTAAATGAAAACCATGTTTTGGCTTTTTTGATTGCTGTCTGTTATAACCAAAATTACATGTGAAAGATTAAAAACATCATTTGTCTCATCTTACATATCAACAGTAAGTAGTTTATTGAACTTTTGAAATTGATTTTAACATTTATGACAAAATAAATATGCATTAATCACGAGTACCACCCATGTAAATTAAACCATGACTTGCAGCATTCTTAAAATTTTATCACTTTGCTTCACTATTTTAACACTGTATCTTTATTTTAGATTTTTAATGTCAGACGACAATGGAAATACGCTAATTTTTTTTAATAGTGGAAAAAAACTACAAGAAATTTATAAACTCTTTTAACTCTGAGTAAAACTTGCCTTAAGAGTTGGTTGGTACCTCTTGGAGCGAACAGACGTGTTTTCTGTTCGCTGGTCGTTTTATTCTCAAGAAATCGTATTCGCAGTTCAATGTTTTTAGAACTTGCGGGATCTTTTGCAAGTATCATCGAATGAGTTGTGGTGCTGATAGTGACACTTAATAGAAACTAGTTCGTACGAATAGGTGACTGTTTCCTGAACTTGATGCATCATAGTAGTAATATATAGAGGGTTCACCGACGACAATAATGGGTACTGAGGACCCATTTAAATTTTCTGACAATGCACTCCGCATCCTGAATGGAGAGGAGAAATCTGATTTAGCTGCTGCGTGGATGGAATTTCCCGGAGTAGCGGACGAAGTACAAAGACTGATAGTACAGCAATTCCTGCAAGATTGTGATAACTACATAATGAGACTTTTAAGTAAAGATGACTACCTGACGAATCATCAACACAAGACTAGCGTGAGTAATCTTCTCAATAATCTTATGTTTTTGTTCAATGAGCCATTTGACCCCCTAAAATTAAGTCAACTAAGAGAGTTTAAAACTTTTATCTATGATCATGGCTATGATCTAATTGACATCTTAACAAAACTCAAGGCAATTGCGGTGAACTCAGATGACGGCTTCACCCCTGCTAATACACTAAAACGTAGGATAAATGATCTCAAATCTAATATTCCCTTAAAGAATAAATATGCCAATATATCTGAAAAATACCTTGACGATAATAACATGGATTCTTCTGAGCCCTCTCAAGGAGAGTCAGCCGGTAGCTCCACTACTGAAGTAGTCCCTAAAAACCAAAAATCCACCCCTTCTATATTGAGTTTCAAGGCAAGTGGACGGAACTTGCAAGTGAGATTAAAAAACTCAATGACAGCAATCCCTTGATTAAACTAGACGGTGAATTACTCAAAATCCACTGTAAAACTGATGCAGATTTCCGAAAAACACAGGACTATCTTGATTCTAAAACAATTCCTTACACTACCCTGAGCCCCGCGGAACAGCGCACCAGGAAAGTCGTCATTAGGGGAATTCCCCCATATACCGACCCCCAGGTCATAATTGAAGCTCTTAAAGAACATAATTTCGTGGCCAATAGAGCCTCAATGATGAAAAGTAGAAAGACCGGTCGACCAATGCCCCTCTACGTCGTCAATGTTCTCCCACGTGAAAAATTCGAAGAAATCTACCAAATTCACGAAATTTGCTACATTAAAGTAGATATTGAGCGATTTAAAGGCACCAACATCGTAAAGCAATGCTACCGTTGCCAGAAATTTGGACATTCCAGCGAGATTTGCCGCCTGCCGCAAAAATGCGCCAAATGCTCGGAAGAGCATTTAACTCCCCAGTGCGATAAAATTGGAAAGATCATCCCCAAATGTTCAAATTGTTATGGTGAGCACGTGGCTACTTACCGTGGTTGCCCCAAAACCCCCCAGTTTCATAAAAAACAGCAGGACCCCAAAACCGTCCGTAAAGAAAACCCTAAAATCATTCCGAACGCAATGGCGGAACTTTTATCAACATATAATTATGTCCGTAAGCCAGAGGCCAAAAAACCAGAAGATAAACCTACTGAAGCCCCGGCTCCGCTCCCTTCTCCCTTCCAAGACCCTAACCCCGAAAACACTACACCAAATAAGCCAAATGACACTCAAAAAGCAACACCAGAACAACCCAGTAGTTCTAATTATGCTAATGACTTAAAAGAAATATTCAAGACCTTCAAGGAGATAAAAGAACTCCTAAAATTTAACAAATTCATCCAATGTTTCAAAAATATTGCTAACCAAACTAAAAATATACAAGATCCAATAGAAAAAATACTCATCCTTATGAGTGCTATAGAAACTTTAGCCACGGAATTTAACACATTTAATGATGAGTAATTCCTCTTCTACCTTTTCCTCACTAATTTTTCTTTCCTGGAACTGTAACTCCTTGCAGAATAAATTTAACGCACTTAAACTCTTTATGCACGAACATCCCCAAATTGATGTTATGTTCTTACAAGAGACTTTCAACCCCACTTTCAACATTAACATCCCTGGGTACAGGCTATTCCATACACCTCGTGTGGATGGTACGCACAGAGGAGGTACCGCTATTTACATCAAGAACCATCTTCCACACTACCAATCGCACAACCACACCTTTAATGATCTTGAGTATACCAGTATCAATCTTAAACTTCCTCATATCAATATTAAATTAGCTTCTATTTATGCTCCACCCACTGGTAACTTACCTGTTAATAGTCTTACACAGCTTTTTTCACAACATCACCACTGCTTTTTCGTAGGCGATTACAATGCCAAAAGCAGACGCTGGAATTGCCATGGCAATTCTCGGCGGGGTACCACTCTTCACAACTTAGTCCAAAACTTAAAATTAAATATTCATGCACCACCCAGACCAACACACATTTCCAAATTGCCTGGTGCCCGGGACTCTATCATTGATCTTGCTCTTTCCAAAAATCTTCCTTACCCTATCTACTCTACAGTTATTAATGATCTCTCCTCTGATCACCTGCCTGTCTGCTTTAAAATAGATATTATTAATCTTCTTTCTCCCCCCCCCCCCCTTCCGTGGCTATTGACTGGAATAAATTTACTAATTACCTTAACTCTCAGGACATCACCTTCCCTGATATTAATAATACCGATGACATTGATGCGGCTGTTGAACATCTCAACTCTCATATCACTAATGCTCAAAATTTTTCTACATTTAACACCTTCAAAAATAATTTTGCCTTTGTCCCACCCCGTTATATTTACAACCATATCAAACAGCGTAATCGGCTCCGGCGACAATTTCAAAGTTCAAGAGACCCCCTCCATTAAACCTCTTCTCAATAGGTTAAACAATAAAATCAAAAACAGTCTTTATAAAGAAAAACAGAAAAGTTGGAACAACTTTCTCAAAACTTTATCATACGAGGACAACTCTCTATGGATTCTTAAACGCAAACTGAATAAACATTACACTTCCATCCCCCCCCCCCCCTCACATCTAATAATGTTACCGCTTATACGGACCAAGAAAAAGCTAACATGCTTGCTAATTCTTATGCCACCCAATTTTCTCCTAATCCTACCCTTGCAAACCAAGCTCACCTTGATCATGTTAACGAGACAGTTCGGAACTTTTTGGCTACCCCCCCTCAAGATCCCCCCCTAAAATTCAACCTATTGTTATCCACAATATTATCAAAAAACTCAAAAAGCGTAAAACCCCAGGATACGATAAAATTACTAACTCTGCTCTTAGAAACCTTCCTCCTAATTGCATAATCTATATCACTGACCTCACTAATGCTATCTTAAAACATAACTACTTCCCTAAACCTTGGAAACTTTCTATAATCTCTCCTATTCCAAAACCTGGAACTAACCTGTCAGACCCCACTAATTACAGACCTATCTCCTTGCTACCTTCTATCAGTAAAGTGGTGGAACGTGTCATTCGTGCCCAGTTGCAGGAGTTCATTCAACAGCACAACATTCTCATGCCCGAGCAGTTCGGCTTTCGCCCAAAACACTCAACACAACACCAGCTTCTTAGGGTTGTTGAGTTTCTCAGCGAGAAACTCAATTTAAAAATTCCCGCAGCTGCCATCTTTCTTGATGTCGCAAAGGCATTTGACAAGGTCTGGCATATGGGCCTCATTTACAAATTAATTCAGCTCGGTTTTCATCCCAGACTTATACATTTAATATATTCGTGCCTTTGCGACCGCTCTTTTCAAGTCCGCATAAACAACATTCTTTCTATTATTCTCCTTATCCTAGCGGGCATCCTTCAGGGGAGCGAGTTGGGCCCATTTTTATTTAACATTTTCTTTAACGATATCCCACGCTCCTTGCACACTCACCTCGCTCTTTATGCGGACGACACCTGTATTTACGCTTCGGCACACCACCCGTATACTCTATACAGGTACCTACAGACTCATGTTGATGACTTCATGAACTGGTGTATGCTTTGGCGCGTTGTCATAAATGAAACTAAAACTACTGCAGTATATTTCTCTCGCAAAATAATTTTCCCTAACAGAATCATTATTAACAACACTGTTATCCCTTGGTCAGACCAAGCAAAGTATCTTGGGGTCATTCTGGACCGCCGCTTAACCTGGAAAAAGCACACTTTCTCCATCAGAGGTAAAGTCGCTGGAGCCTTTAACTCTATAAAACCTCTCCTTAACAGTAAAACCTTGTCTGTTCACAATAAATTAATCCTCTATAACTCATGCATCCTTCCCATCATAACCTATGCCAGTCCGGTCTGGGGCTTCACTTGTAAGACCACTATGGACAACCTTAGTCGCTTGCACAATTCCAACCTGCGTACTGTCCGTAACGCATCTCGTTACCTTCGCAACTCCACGGTCCGAAGAGACCTAAAAACTACTACCTTACGTAAACGCCTAAACGACTTAGCCAAAAAATTTTATGATAAAATTTTTGACCTTCCTAATGAAATTGTAGCGGAGCTACCGGATTATGACGCTTTTGAACCCCACCATCGGAAACGGCCCAGGTTTTCCATAATTATGGACACTCAGTAACATCTGAGTTCTCCACGCTTTTATTGCCTTCTCTTATTTTTCTTTCCTTTTTATATACTTTTCTTAAAAAAAAAAAAAAATTCTCTATATACATAGAGACCATAAAAATTGAAAAACTTAAAAAAAAAAAAATGTATGGCCCTGAATTGTCCCTTTTTTGGTTGGATGTTGTGGTCTTGCCACCCTAGCTTTTCTTGCCCTTGCTTGGCGAGTGTTTCACTGAACAGTACTAACTTTAACTTTCTAAATTCCTTATAGTAGTTTTACAACTACAGTTTGACTTTACTTACTTTAAGACTCATGTATTTTTTAAGATTTATTGTTAACTTTTTTTTTCTTCTTAAGATTTTACTTAAATTTAATTTCATTCCTATTTTTCTTAAATTTCTTATTTTTCTCTTGTTAACTTCTTTCACTCTTATAGTAGCATTGCTACAGTTTAACTTTATCCCAATGGCTCATTAAAACATAAGACATTCTAATTTCCTAGTCTGGGTCTTAAGCTGATAACAGCTAGGAAACCCCTCAATGCTGATTACCTGTTCAGTACCTGTTCAGTACTTGCCTTAAGAATCAATCACGAACCACGAGTGTGTCTCGTGGTACGTAAAATATACCCTGTGAATCAATCGTGAGCGTGACCCGTGATTAATGCATCAGGGATGAGTTAAAAAATCATTCTAATAATTTAAATAAATTTAACCACTAGGGTTAAGGGAAGACAAGACCAGGTGCATTCTTATGGGAAATATGCGAGATTTAAAGACCCGTTTCCTCGGAAACTACCCGACCGATTTTGATGAAATTTGGAATCCATATTCACTGGATTTTGCTCAAGACTTATGGCAGACAATTTTTTTCTGCGGCTAAATTTTTTTATTTTAGAATAATGGTAATTTTATAGAATTTTTCCATTTTTCAGATTTTTTTTTTGTGTGTGAAACTAATTAAAAATTTTTAAAACGATCTGCAACATATGATCTTATATTTATACTCAACCACCTAATTTTTTTTCAAAATCGCTCGAGTATTTTATGAGGTAATGGGATTTTTATATAAAATGTACGATTTTTCAGGAGAGCCAAAAACTTGAATATTCACAATTCCCGCTCTTTGCGAATGTCAAATCAAGTTTTTTGGTTACGCATCGACAGAACCGATGTTGGGCGTGTCGATAGTCTCTCAAATATTTGGAAACGTTTTTAAAACCTTGTTGTCGTTCAATCAAATGACGCCAACTTTTTGTATTTCGTTTTGTGTCGAACTGTGACTTGTATTTTTTGAACTTGTACTATGTGTTACAAAATGGCAAAGCCGAAAATTGTTTTTGTGGGAAGAGAAGACTGGGTGCAATCATAGAGGACATATGCGAGCTTTAAGACCGAAAACTACCAGACCGATTTTGATGAAATTTTGAATCCCTATTCACTGGATTATGCTCAAGATTTATGGCAGACAGTTTTTTTCTGCGACTAAAAGTTTTCATTTTAGAGCAATGGTAAATTTTCAAAAAGTTTCTACTTTCAGAAATGTTTTTTTCTGAAACTAATTAATTTTTTTTAAACTGTCTGCCACATATGATCTTATATTTATACTCTACAACTAAATTTTTTTTTATCGAAGTCGCTCGAGTACTGTAAGAGTTAATGGTGTTTTTAGCTGAAAAGTTCAATTTTTCGGAGAGCTAAAAAACTTAGACACTTCTAACTTGTGTGCAGTTTTGCACAGTTTTATCAAACACATGAATTAACGTATGCATAAAAACTTGGATAAAATTTCGTTACATATAATAAATGAATATAGAATATTACAGTAAAAATAATGTTAGTGGGCGTGGTGTCCCAGTCTTTTCTTGTCTTGAATTTTTACGATTATTTCTAATGGTCAGGAAAAAAAAAATTGGGCATAAATGAATTCAGAAAGCTTCAAAGAGTTGTTTAAGCCAATAGAAAAAAAATCAATTTTTAAGAAGGTTTGTAACATAAGAAGCCTTGTTGTTGAATATTACTAAGAAGATTTCAATTTATGAAATTAAATATTTGTAGCGGATTGAGAACACAGAAGAAAGAAATGGAACACGTTCCATACCTCCTTTTCTCTGAGCATCTGATCCCTCTTTGCAGATAGTATATTCATTATATGGCTAATCACGTTAGCTATGCTTGCTTTTAGGCTAAACTTAATTAATGATTGTAAACAGAGGAGATATAGAATTAACCTAACAGTTTATTGTTATTGTTTTACAAATTGGATATGTCTCAAAATCAGTTTAAATGGAGTACAATATTTACTTTGGATCCTTCAGAATAAGTTTTTTCAGCTACAAATATTTTTATTCTTGCAACTGTAAAATTTCTAGCGTACATAAATGGGCTTATAGGTATTGCACTTGGGGTAGAACTGAAGATAACTATTAGTGTTTAGTTTAACCAAAATTGTGTTCTCCTACACATCTCGCTATTCCACTTCTTCCGCTCAAACATTACCTGATATATTCCTTCTGATAGCTACAAGCTCTCAATTATGTGTTAAGCATCAAACAGACTACGTTTTTTTTTCGGTGCAACGTTTTATGTGCACCCTCTTTCATGTTTTATGACTTCTGATCTAGGGCTCAGAGGACATCCATGGGCCGTTAGCATGTTTATCTCCGCCTGTGTCTGTTGATGATATCCACAGAACGGCTGGGAAAAAAGGCCATAGGAGTGATTTACGTCTTTCGCAGGGAATGTTTGAAAAAAGCATGTAAACTCACCTTTATAAAATGCTTTAATATGAACGGTTTCAGTGCAGTTTCTTCGTTTTAGATATGTCGGAGGGAAGAAAGTTTCCGCTGATTAAATTGCTACAACCAATTGTCCCACAACGGGAAAAAATATCGAACGACATAAAAAAGGAAATTGGTTAAATGCTACAATATCGACGGTTTCAGTGAAGTTTTTGTACTGATGGCATGCCAAAAGAAGGTTCTCGTTCATTAAATTAGTACATTTATTTTTTTTTAAAAGGGTCAGAGTTCCCATAACAACAACAACAGAAAATCTGTCTTAAGAGAATTATTTTAACTTTCCATTTTGACTAACGTAAGGAACAGTAAAAACTTAATTATGAATTTTAAATTTCCCTGACATAAAAAGAGAAAATGTGAAACGACGCTTTGGCGTGATTTAAAAAGTAACTCCAAGCCTAGGATGCAGAATCGAAATACATCAGTTCCAAAATCTTGCCCCCCACTGGGTTATACTTACATTACCTATTTTTTTATTTGTTAAATTGATATATTATGTTTTTATATACATATGTCTTCAGCAAAACAAATCAAATAAGAATGAAATAGAGTTAGTTATACGAAGAGTCATATCTTGCCAAACACTGAGCTAACGTCTACGAGGGCAATTCAGCAAGTTCCGTTTTCAATTTTTGCTGCGGGGTCTCTACTTTTTTAATTTCACGTTTTCGCGTCTACTTTGCTGACTCATTAGCAAACAATTGAAGTTATTTTTAGATCGCCGAGTATTGCTTCCACTGCATGTTCAGTGTTAAAATGTTTAAAAAAATTTAACATCCCTGTCATCCGTTTTCTGAATACTAAGAACATTAAACCAATTGAAATTCACAGACAAATTTGTAAAGTTTATGGACAAAACGCGATGAGTGATTCGATGCTAAGGAGGTGGGCACTAAGTTTTAATGAAGGACGGGGAAAACGTTAGAAATGGGTGGCAGTCTATTTGCTTACAGAAGTTGAAGGGAAAATTAAGGAGAATTGAAAACTGTCAATACATTTTCCTCAAATTTCACGTTCACTTCTTCATGAAAATGTTTTAAAGAAAACTGAAATTTCGAAAATTGCGTGCTCGGTGGGTACGAAAAGATCTCAGAGAAATGCAAAGAAAGAAATGTCAAGGCAGCGCTCTTGAGTTTTTGACACGGTACAACGACGAGGTTGATGACTTTTTAAGTCATATCGTCACCTGGGTGTTTCACGTAACATTGAATAAAAAAAAAATAATGGAATGGAGACACACGACATTGCCAAAAAATGCGACAGCCAAACCCGCAATAACGTATCGAAGAATCCTGTGTACTGTGTTTTGGGACAGACACGGCATTTTACTTGTGGATTTCATGGCATGAGGGCAAACAATCAACGCGGCTACTTACTGCGAGACTTACTGTGTCCCACAATATAGAATAAACTTCGAGGCATACTTCAGTGTGTTCTTGCTCTCTTTCATGACAATACACGCCCTCATAAAGCTATTGTGACGCAACAACTCCTTGCGGACTTTCGCTCAGGACAGTTTAACCCCCCCCCCCCCCTCCTACAGCAACTTACCTAGCACAAAGTGACTGTCATCTTTTATATCATCTTAAATCGTTTCTTTCAGGCAAGAAGTTAACGACGAGATGAAAAATGCTGATACTACGTGTTTGGCATCGCAGTCGGCATTTTTCTACGACGAGGCCATACAAAAGCTCGTGGCTCGTTATGATAAATGCTTCAACAATGGTGGAAACTATGTTGAAAAATCATTATGCAATAAAAAAGTTCCACATATTAATTTCCTTTTGTTTAATTGCTTAACGGAAATTACTTTTCTGAATTGCCCTCGTATATTGACATCGTTCTTGCATATCTTCTATATCAACGTTTTCTATCGTCTGCGCTGTTTTTTTTCTCCTCATAGTCATACTTGTCGCATCACATTCGGCGCTGGTAATTGAAATTTGTTTACTTATTTCCATGAAATTGCAACGAATTATGTATTAAACAGTATTTCTTCCTTAACTATAGCTACTGTTTTACAACATCTAATATTCACAGCAAAATATCGTTATCACAGCTTATATCATACGACAAATATTATCGTTATCCAGGAGAAAAGAGATAAGTTATTTTACATAAAGGACAATCAATACTCGTTAGTTCTTTTTAAATTGCTTTCATATGTATGATTTAGAAAATTATTTTCGTTTTTCAAAGTAATTAACTAGCAGTAAGTTACAATATCTTTGTGTTTTATCATTGTAAAATGAATTAAATTTGAAAAACGAATAAATGTTTAAATATAAATGAACATTTAATAAAAATAAATAATTAGAAACTCTAAATATCCTCAGAATTTGTATTATATAAAATTTTTATAGTTCATTTTGTAATATTTCAGAATTAGAGTTTAAACCGAATGTCAGTCGCTTAATTGTGGAACTGGAAATTTTGCACGACGAGGAAAGAGAACATCGCGAAGCCTTCACATTGCATCTCAAGAATGATAGAAAGATGGTTGCTGACGTCAAAGTAAGACAAATTAAAATTTTAAAAAATGCATGCAGATCTACATTTTTGAAATTTTAAAGCAAATAAGATTAAGTAGTGCAGTTGCTTAAATCTAATTTTTCATCTTTTTTATTAGTTGCATTTATGTATATGCTTTTGATGTTTAAAAAATGTTTGAAAAGGGGGAGATGCTGTTCTTGACGGAAACCGAGCTTTTTCGAAAGTGATCGCTATGCTGACATTTGGTGGACACGTGATGGGAAATCCCAAGCACGCATGTTCCGAAATCCTGCTTTTTTCCGGATTTCGTTCAAAAATCGACAAAGAAAAAAAAAAAAGAAAAAAAAAAGCAGCAACTCCCAACTCATATTCAAAATTCCACAGCATATCTCTTATTTAAGCTATACAGATGCAAAAAGTGTTATTTTTCAGCATGTTGCAAGAGCTTTCGTAATGATATGTAGCACAATATGATTAAGTTGGGAAAGTTATTTTATAATTCAAAATCGTAACTCATCATCATCATCTTTGAATTTCTGACAATTTCATCGTCTACATTTTTCATACGATTCTACAAAACATTTTGCAATGTTGCTAACACAACACATGTCGGAAGTTTTATTTAAGTTTTACAAAAAGCATTTCACACCGGAATTTTTTAATTAAACTGATTTAGCTTTTATATTATGTGGGATTTATATTATATTTATTTTCTAATGAGATTTCTGGTTCGAACAAATATTTTAATTTTGATACCGATCAAATGACCGGTCGTTGGTTATATATAATGTTAACCAATTCTCCAAGTTTTAATATGCGATTAGCTACAAATCCATTAAATTAAAAAGAAAAGAGAATTTTTGTTAAAAAATATTAACATGTTCATGAAATTTATAGATATAAGGTGAGTTGGATATTGAAAATTAAATGTGTAGTGTTTATAGTTCGTTTACAGGGAAGCTGAAACGAATTCCGTTACATTGTGTTCTACGGAGAAAAATCATTTGCAATTCATTTTATTGAGCTTACACTATTTAAAACATATTTAAATTGATACACCTCACTTAGGGCACTAAAGAGGCTTACTGTATAATAAAGCGTACATAGCATTTTTCATTTATTTACAGGCACACACAAAAGAATTTTTAAATTCGGGCGCATAAATCGTTAAAAAGGCAACCACGAAAAAATAACAAAACTCTCACACAATAGCGGAAAATCTCTCAACTTTATAAATGAGGTTGCAGGGTTTCTTTGGCGTGTAACGGAAAAATATACGATTTCCCTGACAATACTGAAAAGAAATGCAGAAAATTCTACCGAAAGGGATAGCATCTAGAGAAATTCTATTTCGTGCGACATTATTTTTAAATGGAAAATTACATTTTCATTCATAAAAACTAAATATTCAATAATTACATGAAAAGGACGTCATTTTCTAAACTCTTTCAGTTGTGGTGTCTATCATGAAGTTTTGTTTGAAAAGAGAAAGAACTGATTCTCTATAAATTGTTGTTATCTTTCATTTCCTATTTAATATAAATCATAAAATATATTACCACTGCATCTAAAGTATTAAAACACTGATCCAGAAGATATAACTCTAAAAATATAGGTGTTGTATACAAACGAAATAGGAAATAAAACATAATAACCGTTTGTTTAGTGTCAGTTTATCGTCACACTGAGGGTATTTCATAGAAAGAGACTTTATATTTAGAAGATTGTAATTTTATTTTTCTCTGAATATTTTTCTTGGAAAAGAAGTATGTGTGGTAAAATAATTGTGTTAAGCGCCAAAAACATTTAAATTAAGGTACTATGTAATTTCAACGACTTTCAGTAATTTATTTTAGTTTTATATACGAAAAATGCGCCTTATCTGTTCCGAATGGCGCCAATTTCAGATTGAAAAAAAAACTTTGCGAATGAACCTGAATTTTTAATGTCTCGTAAAAACAAAGTAAACGTGTAATATATATATATATATATATATATATATATATATTACACTTGAGTTTTTTTAGTGCGTGCTAGCAGGAAAAAAATTTGTATAATGATAAACTGTGGGAGGTGACTAGAAAAAGGATACAGTGCGGTTTGAGAAAATTTTAAAGTAACCAGTAATTTTACTCTTCATTTAAAGTGAATATATATAATGTTTTGTGCAAATCGGTCAAAGATTGTAGTTTAAGAATTATTAATATATACCCAAATACTGATGTTTATATATATAGTCTAGCAGCCTTCGCCGCAACGATGGTTGGTTTCTCCAAATGAATCTTGAATCAAACGAAATATATCCAGATATATCTAGTATAGATGAAATCAAAAAAAAAAAAAAAAAAAAAAAAACTTAATATCTATTTTCCAAAATATATAATAAAAAATCTGTAAAAAATTGTCTTATTCGTTTAATCTTGCATTATTTAAAGCTGATGTTGGCGACAAAATAGCTAAAATAGCTCTAAAATCGCTGAAGTACGTTTAACTATTTTTTTAGTAGATTTTGTATCCGGAATTTCACGCGCCCACCTAAAACTGCTGCTGCAAAATGACCTAAAAATTTCGACCCTCCCCCCCTGTAACTCTCACAGGAGAAATTTCTTAAATCAACGAAATAGATCCTACAAAAACACTGCTGCTAAGATATGACGAAATTTTCTAAAATGGGCGAAGGACGATAAAAATACAATTTCAAAGTGTTATTTAAAACATATATTAATTATTAGTATTATTTCTATAGTTGCAGCACAGCAAACTTTTTTTTAACTACGCAGTATTATTGCATATTTGTTAAATTTTTGTTTTATTAAGAAATCTTAATTTCGTTATGGTATAATAGCCGGAAAGCCTGGTTTACCCAGAAGTATTTTAAATGCTAATAGTGTGTTTATTAGAACACAAACTAGCCGAACTTTGCTCATCTAAACGCTTCTATATTGTAAATTATTTTTATCAGTTTTTTTTCAAATTTTAAGCGAAAAACACAATTTTTACCCACCGTCCTAGGGCGGGCATTTACACTAGTTTTGGTAAATAAAAAAGAAAGAAGCATTATTCAAACATTCTACAGAAAACAGGAGGTAAAAATTTTAATTTTCCTATGAGAAATTTGAAAAATATGGATGAATTTCAAGACCATAGGATGCATTCCAAGCCCATAGTTTGCAGAATGCTGACGGTAATGCAATTTTAGTATGTTGTTACAGTCACTTACAATATGTTTTTTTCTGGAAGAGGGTGTAAATAGCATTGATATTTATTGCACAGGGCCGCACAAGACAATTTGATTGCACCACATGTATGGGCAGTAATTTCTAAAAATGCATTTTAGTGTCATTATGTTATTTGAAACTGAAATTTCTAAGGTTTTCTGCGGCATGTTCTCCATTGAACGTATGGGATGTAATATTTAAAGGTCTTTTACAAGGCAAAACGAAACAAAATAGATGCGTTACACTTTATCGCAAATTGCTGCTCTAAGAGCTATTTTCTCTGACATTTATTTAATTTACGATGTTTCATGGATGTCTATATGTCTAACTGTCTCTTCAATTAACTTTTCAAACTCATTTTAAGCGCACTTAACACGAACGAATTTCGTACATATCTTCAGAAAAAAACTTTCTCCATTGTCAAATATATATATTGATATTTTTTTTTCTTATTAGTCTTTTTACGCTGGCAGCACCTCTGATGGGAAAATGTAAAAGTAAAATTTTAAAGTGAAATTTAATTTTATGTTTTTTGTGTGGCAAACATACTTCAAGTTAAAATTAGATAGGGTAATTTAAACTCAACATTTTTTAACGCCGAAAAACCACCTAGCGAGAAATATATTAACAAAATTTAAATTAAAGCGTTTTTTCACGTTTCACTGTATGACGGACGCACTCAAGATAAAAATTAGTAGTATTGATTCAACGCAGTATACTTTTGTGTTTGTAGTGACCACTTCCTAATCTACAATTAAATAGCGCTGATTTTTTATGTTTTACTGTATTAAGACATTTCAGGTGATTACCTCGAAAAATAAAGTCATTTTATCATACAAAAACCAGTTTTAATTATTAATATGGAAAGTTATTGTAATTTGGTATTCATTAGTCGTACTAAACTATCAACTAAGTTGCTACATAAAACACGCAAATGCAAAGTATTTGCGTATGTCTGCCGGCTTGTTGAATTATACACAATTTATAATTTCTTACGATGCCCTTAATACAAGAAACTTGTATTGTTATTATTCTGGATTGCAAAGTGTTTCCATCATTGGATGAATTAAAAACAAATTCGGAGGCGCTAAAAGAGCACACAGGGCAGAGCCCCTATTCTTTTACCCTTTATATCCTGAATTTTGAATACAAAAATTTCTTCACCGGAATAATTATTTACTCTAATGTCTAAGATATCGAGAACAACATATATAATAATAATAATTTGATTTTTAGGTATTTTTTTTAATTAAAACTTATTTAATAAATCGGTAGGCTATTTTTGCAAAATATTTACGAGAATAATTAGATAATATAAAATAAAATTAATAAAATTAATAATTAAATTAATTAACAAAAAATACTGTTAAAAAAATCTCACAATTCTTATAAGAACAGTATAAATTAATGTATCTTGATCTTATCGGTAACAGAAAAGTGTTTTGTAGTTGAAAATTGTTCGTATAATATTTTTTTATAGGATAAAAGCTACACCTAGGTAAATGGTTGAGAAAATAACCAGTTAAAAGAAAATATTTAGCTTCTACTGCTTTCTGTGCTTTCTAAATAGGATTGAGCAAATTATTTTGTATGAAAAGTGCAATCTGCTTTTATAGAATTAAATAAATAATAAAGACGAATTAGATAAATGTTACGTGGAATTTTCTTTAATGGTACTTAAAAGTAACGGTAGGATATAAAAGATTAAATAAATTCAATAGTTAGCACTCTCTATAAAACGTAAATCAAAGTGATGAATTTTCCATAATCGGAACCTACACAAAATTAACATGTGTAATGAAAAAATTTTGTAACAATGTGAATTCCAGTTTTTAAAATTAGGCGGGATTTTTAACCCTTTATGTACTGAATTATGAATTTATGAAAATTTCATATTCCAAAGCATTTTTCATGAATTGTTTAAAATACATTAGAAGATTTACATAATCATTTAATAAATTTTAGAAGGATTTTAGAAGGATTGAAGGATTTAGAAGGATTAATTAAATTTGAATTTATAGGGTTTTTGTGCAATATTTATAACCCCACTCAAATCTTTCGTTTAAATATTTTTCTTGGTATTTTGTATAATTAGGAGATGTACGAATGTAATGTTCTTACAATAGAAATATAGAAATATTTCCGAATATAGAAATATCCCCCCTCCCTCCAACACCAAGAAAACTGAAAAGATGCAAGGCAAAATAAATCATCCTTTTAAAAATATTTTTGTTTTGTGTAACCGATAATGCTTTTGGAACAAGATAAAGCAATGTATCTATAACTCATTCTAAACTGTATTACAACTAATCGGTGTATTAAATGAATTTTATAACAAGTTATTTTAATGGTACTTAAAGTACCGTCAGTAGATAAAGGGTTAAAATAAATAGTGAATGCTTATAAAAGAATATTATTCTTATTTTTATACCTATTAGGATTCTAAAGCCATCATTTACGTACAAGAAATGGAGGTGGTTGCTGATGTCACATTTCCAACAAGACCAATGGTGTCATCTTTAAGAGAATATGATGACGCAGCCCAAGCAAGTAAAGAAGCGATCTCGGGCTATCCAGTTGTGTGCATAACAGTAAGATGTTGCATTACCTCTCAAAATACTATTTACAATTTTTGCTTGATATTCAAAGAGTATCAAAAAGTTTTAAATATTTCCAAAAATATATAAAATGTTGTGTTTCTGTTTCTCATTTACAAATTTCTTTAACCCTTAAATGCCTGATTTTTCTAAAATCACTGTAATAATGTGTTTCGGCTTTCATTTTTTAAATAAATCATGGGAAAAATAATTTAAAAAAGCATATTTTGTTTTAAGTATGGTTTACGGCTAAAAAACAGTTTGTTACTAATCGGCAATACTGGTCTTTAATTAAAAAAACAATATTCCTTGATAAAATTCTATAATATTAAACACACAAGAATTTTAGGAACTATAATAAGAAATAAATTTTACTTGCTCACTGCAGAACAAAATAGGGTATTTCGCAAGCTTCCAAACAAAACAAAAAGAGCAAGTAGCAACAACTGAAAAAAAAAATCTATCTTTATTCTTAAACAGCACAAGTGTTGCCATCTACATGTTCAAAATCGATTTAAGAATATTTTCAGAACGTATTTTACTGTCAACGTAAGACATTATAGCTTCAATATTATTCTAATAGTATTTTAGAGCTTAAATTGGGTATGTTGCCGAAAAGCAACACCCGGCATTTAAGGGTTAATCAGGGCCGAAACTAGCTTTTTTTGCACCCGGGGCAAACATGAATTTTGCCCCCCCCCCCCTTTCTTCCTCAAAGTATATATTTACAAAGAGAATTTTACTAATTTTATAATAGACGACTTATTTTAATATTTAAAATATGGAATCATAAAATATGTAATACTGAACTACGTAAATTGAATGTGACGTTTGTTGCAATTATAGTTCGTTCACATAAAAGAATTCGCATGTATTACCGGCTATTTACAGTGTTTGCTTATACAGTAGAGTTACGATTATCCGAGTCCGGCCTAACCGAGTTTCCGCTTTCACCGAGTTATTTTCTCCTGATGAACTGATGGCTTCCATTATTATGAAACAGCCATTATAAATGAAGTGTTAGGTGAAGATGAAAGAGCAGTCGTAAAAAGTTAGAACTCTGATTTTCTGGTCCGAATGGGGGGGAAAAAATGGCCATAATTTTTTTTTTTCCATTCGGACCAGAAAATCAGAGTTCTAACATTTTACGACTGCTCTTTCATTTTCACCTAACACTTCATTTATAATGGCTGTTTCATAATAATGGAAGCCATCAGTTCATCAGAAGAAAATGATCCTTCATTTGGCGCCCGGGGCACATGCCCCCTCTGCCCTCCCTTAGTTTCGGCCCTGGGGTTAATATTCAAAGAATGTCATACGGCTTAAACTATTAAAAATATTTATAAGATGCTGTAATGCCGCTTCTCATTTACAATATATGTTTAATATTAAAAGACGGTTATAAATTTTAAAATGTTTTTAAAAATATAAAAAATTTTGTTTTGTTGCTTCTTATTTGTCATATTTGTTTGATATTCAAAAATTTTATAAATTATAAAATATTTTAAAAATATATCAAATAGTGTATTGCTCTTTCTTATTTACAATGTTTGCTTGATATTCAAATAGTATTTTTAGTTTTACGAATACTGGAATTGGCGGGGTCATTATACATGGAGCATTATAGATAGCTGCATCATTTTGCTATGGAATATATATATCGCTATTATTTTGGTTTGCTTGTGATAAACATTTAAATATTTTTAAATATATATATATATAATATTGTATTGCTGCTTATCATTTATAATGTTTGCTTGATATTCAAAAAGTGTCATAAATTTCTAAATAGTTTTAAGAAATATATAAAATGTTGTACTGCTGTTTCTCATTTACAATGTTTTCTTGATATTCAAATAGTGTGATAAATATTTATTTTTTTTTAAATATATAAAATGTTGTATTGCTGCTTCTCATTTACAATGTTTTCTTGACATTTAAATAGTGTGATAAATTTTTAAATGTTTAAAATATATATATATAATGTTATGTTGCTGCTTCTGTTTTATAATATTTGTTTGATATTTAAAAAAAAAGTTAGAAAATTTAAAATATTTAAAAATTATATAAAATACTAGAAAGGTAGCCCGTCAAAAATGACGGAAATTTAGATATAATGATATATACAACTCATGTGCAAGAATATGAGTTTTCTTGATTGTTCCGCAGTGATAGATGAAAATAACACATTTTAAGAACGAAACACATTTATGAAAAACTGTGTACAGTAATCTGCACAGTTTGGTTCCAAGTGTTATGCAGATTTGAGGCTTTTTGCGGTCATGCCTATTCAATCTTTGTTTACATTTTTTTAAATTCATATATTGGACAATTTAGATTGTTGAGCCTTAAAAATAAATAAATAATACACTTGAAGTAAGGTTAAAAACTATTAAATTATCGTATACGATTTCATGAAATGGTATTATATGGTATTATTTAAGTATTGCGCGGCAGCGCAATACTTATTTATTTCCAGTGTCACTTCTCAATGTTAATTTAACATAGAAAAGCCTATGGAGATCATAACTTTTTCATTTTTTCTTCCCACCTTTTTGTCCCTGATGCCACTCATTTTTAATTCTTTGCTAATTCTAATAATATTATAAATTCAAAGTGTAAAAACATTTGCCAGACGTCAGGGTTAAAACGGATCATAAAATGCCTTTGCATATAGGTGGATTATAATCTAAAGAGTAACATGGGCTAATTTTTATTTACATTATTCAAATATTTTTCTTAATAATTTCAAATTTCGCTTTTTTCATTGAGATTCAACTGACATTTTCTAATAAAATTTAACATTTTCCTTCATTGTTGTAAATAATTCAAAAGCCGTAATAATAATTTGCCTATTTTTAGTTGAATGAATTTCACGTGAAACATGAAACTGAAGAAACTGAAATAGTTTTTAAGAATTAAAACGAAGATGAATATGACGTCAAAGTGGAAATAAAAATGACATTTTCAAGCAGATTTTTCAATGCCTACTATTAGTTCACACTCTTCCTATATATATATATATATATATATATATATATTTATATATCTTGTTCAAATTTTCAATCGTTAATAAAATACTCATTATTCATCCTATCAAGTTGAAATAAATTTTTTAAACTTGTACTGGATGACAATTGATGTTAATAAAGTTTTTTTCAAATATTAATTAATTAATTAAATTTTAATTAATTAATTTTAGTTTTGCATGGGAAACAAAATGGCGGCTATTGGTTATTGAAGATCAATGAAAGTATTTTCAATAAGGGGTTACCATAGGGCGGCCCTGTTCAGTCGCCAAATACCGCCAAGTTTGTCTTTAACTTGGCGATATATCGCCAACTTTGGCGACCAAAATGAGTCGCCAAAAGTGACGCCAACTTGGCGATATCTGTAATATTTCGCGAAATTCCCATAGAGTTCCATTGTAAACCTACTGCTTATAGAAAATCAACAAATTGAGATATTTTAATGCAACAAAAACTAATATTAGCTTAAAGGATTTTATTAAATTTTTCTTTGATGACTTAAGTAGGAATTGACTTTAAAAACAATATTTTTATAAGACTTGTTTAAGTTCAGATTGGAATTTTTCGTCCAAACTACAGCAATATTTATTACTGCACTGGTGAAAATTTTTGAATTATACATAGGTAAATTACATCACAAATTGTGATGCGATATCGCACAAATCAAAGCCTGATGATGATACCCTCCATTAATTTTGAAATGTGTTCGTCTGAATGCTGTAGTTATTAAAAAACTTGACATATTAAACAAAAACCTAATTTGCAGAACAAATAATAATAATAAAAAAATTATTTCCTAAATTGTTTAAGCCCGAGAAGGGGCAGATATTAAGATATTTCATTCAATTCGTTCTACATTTAATGTTAAATTTTTGTAACAAATAAGTTTAACCAATTGAACTTTAAAAAATAAAAATGAAATTCACACAATGTAATACTTTAATCACCTATGTACTTAGATTCCGTTCAAATGAAATCGAAATAAATCTTAGACTTTTTCCATTTTTAATTTGTAAATATTTGTACTGCAGATTTTGCATTATGTTTATGATGATTGTGCATAATATGATAAGATACATGCAAAATACAAAACTTTAAAATAAGTCTAAGATTTATTTCGATTTCATTTGAACGGAATCTAAGTATATAGGTGTTTAAAGTATTATATTGTATGAATTTCATTTTTATTTTTTAATGTTCAATTGGTTTAACTTATTTGTTACAAAAATTTAACATTAAATGTAGAACGAACTGAATGAAATATCTTAATATCTGTCCCTTCTCGGGCTTAAACAATTTAGGAAATAAATGTTTTTTTTTTTTTAATTTGTTCTGCAAATTAGGTTTTTGTTTAATATGTGTGTGCTTCACGATCTTGGTTTCGACGTTGGCGAAATTGGCTGCAACTTGTTATAATCCTAATAGTGTGGGCCGCTATAACAAAAAAGTAACCAGTTTTTAATAAAATTTCTGATATAAAGTAGCTTTCAAAAACTTGTGTAAAATTGCAGGCCCTTCTCGTGTTATGTCAGTTCTAGGAATAATATTTCTAACACTGAAGATTTTCCATGTATATATGGAATTTAGAAAAGCTTAGCCAAAAGAAAGGTCCTGAAATAACATTGTAATTCCTCTAACTTCAAAGTTTAATCGGGCTCTGATGTTGAGTACTGAAATCTAATAAATAGAGTTATTTTGAATATTACAACAGAATTAAACAGTTAAACTTATTTAACTTAAACCCGCTGTTACTTACCGATGTTATTTTTTAGTATTAAGAAAGAAAATTATTTAAAATTTTCAAATCATGCATTTATGATTTTTTTCAGTCTTTAATAACTAAATAATGAAAAAATAGGCTTTTGTTCTGAGCTCATAAATATGACAATAAAATAATGTAACTAAGAGACATTGCAAAATTAAATCTTTGTGATTACAAACCATAAACAAACGATACCGCCACCATTTTACCTACTATGATGTCATTAGAATATTGCCCATTGATTGTTGGAGAACTTTACTTTGTGAATGATTACCCCAATGATTTAATATTTTTGACGTTTCACGATGAATGAATCACTTGTGTTTGTTTAAGATTATGGAATGAGATATTAAGGTATGAAACTAATTTCAATTGAACCTATCCAAGGATATATGTATTTTTAATCGAAATTAAAAACAATGCTTTGATCTCGAAATAAAAAGTTTTAGTTTGTATAATTTGTTATTTCTGTTAATTATTTATTTAAGTACTTTTCCATTATAGCGCATTTTAAAAAAAAAGCTTGGCGGGATTCGGGCATCAGAAAGTGAGATATGTTGCGAAAATATATAAACAGCTATGAAAACAAATCTAATGAACTTTTATCTTTGTTTATATATGCACTTATATGCATAAAAAAAATCGTTTCTAAATATATATAATTTTTTTATATACAAATTACGGCACAGATTTCAGATATGAAGGATACCTAACTGGCGCCAAAATGGTGTTATTTTGCCTGCTATGGTAACCCGGCTATTGTTTTTTATTTATTAATAAATTGTTTATTTACTTTTACTTTCTGTTTTTTAATTATATAAACTGCTTTGTTCTATAGTTATTATTCGAACTTTTATTTATTTATAGTTATTTCCTTTTCAAAATGATAGCAAATAATTGAAAAATATATAAGTAACTGGTATTCGAAAGCGAGATTTCTGCCAAATTGGCGTCATAGAAAAATCACGCCAACCCCCATGCGTATATGACATCTGTGCAAAAATTACTTCTGTTTCTTTATAAAAATGGGTAAATAGTTTTGGCACAGATGTCATATTCGCCCCATATTGGCGCGATTTTTTTCTGACGCCAATGTCATATACGCAACGGGTACTTAATTGGCGCCAAAGTGTCGTTATTTTGATTGATGTGGTAACCCGGATTATGTTGTTTATGCTGTTGATGTTTTCGCCAAATTGGCAACCGAAAATAAATCGCGCCAATAGGGGGCGAATATGACATCTGTGCCATAGTTTTTTTTTTATTAAATTGTCGGCACAGATGTCATATTAGCCCCATATTGGCGCGATTTTTTTCTGACGCCAATGTCATATACGCAACGGGTACTTAATTGGCGCCAAAGTGTCGTTATTTTGCTTGATGTGGTAACCCGGATTATGTTGTTTATGCTGTTGATGTTTTCGCCAAATTGGCAACCGAAAATAAATCGCGCCAATAGGGGGCGAATATGACATCTGTGCCATAGTTTTTTTTTTATTAAATTGTCGGCACAGATGTCATATACGCCCATATTGGCGCGATTTTTTTTTTGACGCCGATGTCATATACGCACCTGGTACTTAACTGGCGCCAAAGTGTCGTTATTTTGCTTATAATGGTAACCCGAATGTTGTTTATGCTGTTGATGTTTTCGCCAAATTGGCGTCGGAAAAAAATCGCGCCAATATATGACTTCTGTGCCAAATTGTATACATATGGAAAAAATTGCTTGTGAATATGAAGCAGTAAATAGGTTGCCAGAAAATACGTTGGCAAACTTCTTTCTCGCCAAGAAACTTTTCTCCGAAATATTGTACATAAGCAATGATTGCTAGAAATGCATTTTTAATTATGATATGCGCTTTTATGTTTCACTACATTTATGCATACTATACTGTGTGTATAAATGCTACTGTTCATATGCAGGGCTACACAAAAGAATTCGTAAGGGTTACTGAGTATGAGAGTAAATTGCTTAAAGGTGGTTTTTAAAGGAGTTATGCATTTTTACGCTGAACTGCATTTAGTTTCCTAAGAAATGTTTGTGGAATATAGATAAAATGATATACATGGTCATACAAAGAATTGGATACATAACCGTCTATGGATGATAATATCTGGAAATGTGATTTCAGTAGTTTTAAGAGTAGTTTAAATTAAATTTTAGCTAAATAGTGGCATATAATAACGGTACTATTGGCTATGGACGGTAACTGCTGAAATCAATTTTTAAATTTTTTTATGAGTTTTCTAAAATGTTTACTTAGTTATCTTGGTACTTCTTTGTTATCCCGTCGACCAAATTACTGTCGCCAAATTGTAAGATTAATTGCCAATAATGGTTGCCATTAATTAATTAATTAAATGCCAATAATGGCCCATAAAACCATTAATTCGACGTTTTATTTGTATTTTTATTAATGTTTTACTATTGATTTGGCGATTTATATAATTTGGCGAAATTGGTCGACGGGATATCTAAGAAGTAACGTTATCTTATTTACCTTATTTCCCTAAATAACGAAGTTTTGTTAAAGCATTCAGGATGTGTTGGAAAGTGTTTCATATTCTATGCTTAACGCATGATTTTTCTTTCTTCTTTAGTCTTATTTTGCATTTATTTTATTCTTAATCATATTGCTTATACTGCTTTATAGAAACTTATAGAAACCTTATAGAAACCTTGGCACAGTTGTCATATACGTTATGATATATTGGCGCGATATTTTTCCGACGCCAATTTGGCGAAAACCTCAGCAGCATAAACAGCAACATCCGGATTACCATATCAAGCAAAATTACGACACTTTGGCGCCAGTTAAGTACCCGTTGTGTATATGACATTGGCGTCAGAAAAAAATCGCGCCAATATGGGGTGTATATGACATCTGTGCCGAAACTTTAATATCTAATGTTTAAACTCTTCGTTCCACTCCCCTTGCATATAGTACAAACTATAACACGGATAGCGCAAAATAATAGACAATTTGGTACTTTTCCACTGTAGGGGCTTTGGCATATTTTTTTTAAAGCTTGGTGTAATTTGGGCATCAGAAAGTGAGATTTGGGTGCTTTTCCGTTATGCGGACACCATTGTCGCCAAGCGTAATAGTTGGCGCAAAATCGTGAATTGAAGCATTTGAAAAATAAAAGAAAAACCATTGTCGATACTAAAGTGAGCATTTAAAAAATATAACATTTGAAAATTCCAGACTTTTATGAACTATTTCATCAAATCACAAATATATACTTAAAATAAGTGAACAAATAACTGCTATAAAATAAAGCAATAAAATAAAACTCATATTAAACTGCTGGCATGAAATTACAAATATCTTTTAGCATTTTGAAATAATTGGCGCATTAGCATACATTTTGGCATGGTGTCCGTATAACGGGAAAATATCGAGATTTGTTGTCAAATCATATAAACAGCTATGAAAACAAATTTGATGAGTGTTTTTGTTTGTTTTATATGTATATTATTGATGTTTTTATGTACAAATTACATCTGTTTCTGTATAAAATTAGAGAAACGGCTTTTTTATGTTAAATAAATCGTATAAATATCGAAAAAAAATGCGTGTGTATATAAAATGAAACAGTGAATATGTTCCAGGAAAATATGTTACTAAATTTTCTTCTTCTCCAAGGCACCTATACTGGAATAGTACCTAAAGCAGATTAAAATCGCGCAGTTAGGAGCTCACACAGTACACCGTTGTCTATTGGCGGTTATTTTATTAGTAGCATCGGGAGGAAGATGTAAAGATATGCTTTAAATTATCACCCATAGATTTCGAATAAATATCTTAAAAGAGTGGAGTTTAAATTAAATTTCGGTGACCTCCATTATGAAAGATTAATGGTTTTAAATGGGAATTTCGCAAATTAGTCAGCTATCGCCAAGTTGGCTAACATTTGGCGCTACTGTGGTAACCCTGCATTAATATTTTTCAACAATTACTCATTTCAATGAGGCGGTCCTACCGGAATAGTGAGGGACACACAGAGACTTGGATTTTATATAAATAGATTATATTGCTATTTCTCTGTTACGAATTTTACTATACGATAAAATTTGACAATAAACTTCATTGAAAGAAGTACATTAGACATAAAATTATAGCTAAAACATTTTATAACCAAAATTAAAGTAACGTTATATATTCTAATTGCAAGTGCTACTTACTCAAAAAACGATTTAAGAAGTGTTCCCATGTCTTTGTATTTAACAATTTAACTTATAGAAAGTAGTTATAAAAAAAGAAACAAAACACACACAAAAAAAGCGAAAAAAAAAAAAATCCCCAGGAAAACAGAAACTATGTGTAATAAATTATGCAGTCTTTAATCCAAACACTGTGAGAGGCTTTTTAAAATGAATTATGAATTCCATCAACTTCTTCGTGTTGTGAATTTTTTTAGTGAAAACCTCAACATGAACACTCCAGCTGCGGTTGTTTTTTTTGGTGTCGCTAAGGCTTTTGAAAAAAAATCTAGCATGAGGGCCTTATTTTCAAATTGACACTAGAATGACGGTGAGGGGCCATTTTGGCCCCAACTATATGAATATATTTCATTTCGAACTGGAAATTTCTTTTTAAAATAAGTTTAAAAGACACAAAGGAAAAAGGTGCTAATCAAAGAAGTTAAACAGTTTTAAATAAAAATTCTGGTATTAAATATTTTTATAAAAACTTGAGAAAAAATTTCCGTCTTTCTAGTGTTAACTAAGGTTGGTAATCATACT
Organism: Maratus speciosus; assembly: GCA_963932465.1. NCBI lineage: Eukaryota > Metazoa > Arthropoda > Arachnida > Araneae > Salticidae > Maratus > Maratus speciosus. The sequence goes on from OZ010793.1 coordinate 208,961,877, forward strand.
GGATTCATGCATCTCATATATTCATACTTTAGAGATATCACTTTCTGATAGTGCATTAATAATATACTCTCCTCACTTTACCGTATACTTGCTGGCATCCTTCAAGGCTCCGTTCTTGGCCCTACCTTGTTTAACATATTCTTTAACGATATTCCTTGAGAACTTACATTGTCCTGTATGCGGACGACACGGCAAAGTACGCCTCTGCACATCACACATACACTTTACTCAAAATTATTCAAAAATATACCGACAACTTTAGCTAGTATGCTCAATGGCGTGTTAAACTTAGTGAACAAAACACTGCTGCTATTTGCTTCTCTAAAAAAATAACTTTTCCTAATTGTATTACTCTTAATAACATTCCTATTTCAGTCTAACCATGCTAAATATCCGGGGGTTACCCTTGACAGGAGACTAACCTGGAAAAAACATTTCATTAATATTAGAGGCCAAGTCGCCAGCAACTATAAATAAATCTCTATCAGCTCTACTTAAAAGTAACACTCTATCCATTATAAATAAACTACTTCCCTATGATGCATGCATATCAGATCTATGCCTACTTATATTTGTCCAACCTGGGGCTTTGCATGTAAAACCAATATGAACTTCTAATATAGAGAGCATAACAAAAATCTTCAAATTGTCCGAAACGGCCATCGCTGTCTCGGAAACACCACCATCTGTAGAGATCTTGCAACTACGTCATTCAAAAAAGAATGATTCATTTATCTAAAATTTTCTATAAAACTTTTTACAAAATTCCCAATCAATTTCAGTATTACCAGACAATAAGTTCTCCGACACCGTTAATCGTAATCGCCCTAAATATGCACTTTTAATGGATGACGAAGACAGAGATTCCCCCACTCTTCAACTACACTTAAACTTTGTCTGTTTTGTCCTTTTTTTTTCTTTTAAGTTAATCTGCTATAATAGTATTGTTTCAACTTCTTAAACTTAAATGTATGGCCTCCGAAAGGAGATTTCTTTATTACTTATTCATTATACGCAGGGTAAGTCTTGGAATCGTTTTAAAAATAAAAATTTTGACGGATTTACATGTTTCACACTCTGGAGATTCCGAAAAACACATCTTTAGAAAAAAAAGTCCACCGTCTGTCTGTGTGCGTGTATGTGGATGTGTCTGTAAACGCTCTATCTGCCGAACAAATTGAGATAGAGACTTGAAATTTGGTGTGTATTTAGTATGTAATAATGAGGAGAAGCCTATTGAATTTCAGTAACCTCAATTACCCAGAACTATTTTTTTCGTGCTCTCGAAATATTCTTTCTGATAAAAGGTATATAAAATTTTCCGTAATTGTTTATTTTAAGGTGTGAATATAAAAGACAATAAAAAAACATAAATTTTGCATAAAGAATGAAGTCGATCGGATAATTAGTTGCCGAGATATTTGTAATCATATTTTCCGCAGTCTTCGATTTTTCATGACACTGTATTTCATTCAAATTTCAATTCAAAGGTATATTTTAAGTGGAAATGAGACGCTTAATTCGACGCAGTAAACTGTTAGTTAATATGACTATCATTTTTGGAGTTATAAGGATGTTTCTTTTACGCAATTCAGAAATAGAGCATTTAAAGTTTATGACGTCATCGAGCCACGATTTTAAACACTCTTATCTACCGAATAAATTGTTTAAATTTTATTTTGGAATTGCAGCATTTTATAAATAGTTTACACATGTTTTATTTTCATATTTTATATTATGCATATCCATGATGGTTAAGTATTACGGTGGCCCCAACGACTAGTTTTTCTTTGGATGAGTTAGATCCTCAGCAGTATTTTGTCTGCTTTTTTTTTGAATTAATTGAAAAATTCCCCCTTTTTTATTATTATTTTTTATTTCTCTTTTTATATTGTTAAATTTAAGCATTTTAATATACTTTTTTTTTTCTATTTTCTACTTATAATTCTTAATAGAAAACAAAATAAAATAGCCATTGAACTGGAAATTATGTATTTTTTAAAATTATGTTTAAAAAAGAAAGAAAAAAGGCCATTTAGTTCCATTTAGTTTGGATTCTTTGGTAATTGTTATCTTAGGGTACGAATTCGAAAGTCATTCGGTGGAAAATTTTATATGCACATTTAAAGTTTTGAAATCCGAATGTTGAATTTCTTATTAACGTTTGAAACTGGAACTGGATTTTATGTAGTTTTATACTCTTTTATTTAACTCAACTTAGTTTCAGTGTGCAAAGATAAAATTTTGTATAGTAGGAGAGCTGTTGAACATTTTTGAGTAGGTATTTGAGGCACCCTGAAAATTTGTGCAACACTTCTTTTGTAATGCCTGAATACAAAATCGAATGTCTGGCTGAAGGATCGTGGCCCAAAAACTGTGCCAGACACGTGTCAAGTGCCAAATGGCACTTGACACGTGTCTGGCACAGTTTTTGTGCCGACTAAAGTGTCTGTCATTTTCAAAATATTTTTTTCTAAGCATAAATATTATTCTGCCTCAATCTCAGCGTGCCTCAAATACCTTTTTTGGGTAGTCAAAAAATGGCACTTGACACGTGTCTGGCACAGTTTTTGGGCCGACTAAAGTGTCTGTCGTTTTCAAAATATTTTTTTCTAAGTATAAATATTATTCTGTCTCAATCTCAGCGTGCCTCAAATACCTTTTTTGGGGGTAGTCAAAAAATGGCACTTGACACGTGTCTGGCACAGTTTTTGGGCCACGATCCTTCAGCCAGACATTCGATTTTGTATTCAGCCATTACAAAAGAAGTGTTGCAAAAATTTTCAGGGTGCCTCAAATACCTTTCCTAAAATGTTTAACAGCTCTTGGACTAGTAGTTGATATTTCACTTACATCTTGATAGACTAGAGTTACAAACAGTTTGTATAAAGGCATGTTTCCGCTGACAATACAACATTGTTTTATACCATATTTATACATTAATAATTTAATTTAATGCATTTTCCCGTTAGCCGGTAGCAGGTGATAAATCACCAAATATTCTTTCTGGTTACATCAGTATCCGAAATACGAAGAATGCAATGGTTGTAACATCTAATCCGAATGAAGGATCAGAGAAGCACAAAGAAGATATGTAAGGGTAAATTAATAGGGAAAAGAAGTATTGGTAGACCCAGGAAGGGGTGGATAGAAGAGGTAGAGAAAGATCTAACACAAAACCATATTATAAATTATAAATTAAAGGCCAGAGATCGGAAGGTCTGGCGTCCTACATGGACTGTAGCACCTACATGGATTGTAAATCCTACATGGATTGTAGCACCATTGTGTATGTATATGTACATCAGTATACGAGTTAGAAAAAAAATTAAATTTTGTTCCAAACAATTTTTTTTATTTTAATTTCAGCATAACTTAAAAACAAAATGGAAAAATGGGGTGATTTAGATTTGCATGTTTCAAGCTTCTAGAAACTGAGTTTAGATTAAAAAAATTATAGATTACAATAGATGTTTTTTTTTCGAGTATTAATTTCATAACTTCCAAATATGCAAGTGTAAAATGTTATTCTGCCAAGTAATTTTTTAGTTATGCTTAAAAAACTGAAAGCATTGCAATTCGTTTTGAAACTATTAATATTAATGAAATTGAAATTATGAGGCATACTCTTTTTAAGTATGACGTAAATTAATCGCAGTTCGTCCTCGAAAATTAAAAGATCTGTTAAAAACAAAAATTGATTCAGGCTAAGTAGATCAGTAGATCAGGGGTATATATTATGCCTTTCAGAAAACATAATAAATATTTTCTTTATCTAAGCATGACAATGAGGAAATTTTGAGACAGAATAAAAGAACATGTAGCAGATCTCAGATTAAACTGACCCCATGCTGACTTAGCAAGAATAGCTCAAATTCCACCTATAAATGTAGATTTCAATAAATCCCAAATTATCTTCCGTACAAATAATTACCAGGAAACAATTGCAAGAAAATCCATTGATATAATTTCCATTAACGATATACAATGTAACGAAGCATTGTCGTATGACATCCATGGAGTCTGGAAAGAATGGCTACACAGTAGATGAAAGCTTGTTTTGTTAAAAATTTGAATACCTTTATCTCTCAACTTATCTTCTATATCATCCTTGACGAATAAGTGAAAAGAGAAATAACAACATTTAAATTACACTGACGATGGTCGTGTGAATTTGGCCGAAAACGTTTTCGGATTTTAATTTGATTTTTAATGCACTTTAATGTATTTCAAATAATTTTTTATTATACAGGAGGGTGGTTCAATAATTATTGTCCCGAGTGTGTATAAAATATTTGTACTGCGATGGTTGATCTGGAATATTGAAGCCTAATGTCTTAGATGCCTATATGCTCAATTTTAGAACCGTAGCTGCTATATCAGCATATTTTTTTTCGTTTTAGGTGTGAGAGGTGGCACCTAGCTTGAAAGGGGGGGGGGAGTGGTTGGGCAGAAAGGCTGGCTTGGAGCTTATGGAGCCAGACCTGAAGCAGTTCTGTGACAGATTTGTGACAGTGGATGAGACGTGGCTACATCACTATGATCCTGGGTCCAAACGACAGTAGCGACGTCTAGTCCACTGTCAGCCCTCCAGCTCCCCCCCCCCCCTTTCAAGCTAGGTGCGACTTCTCACACCAAAAACGAAAAGAAATATGTTAATATAGCAGCTACAGTTCTGAAATTGAGCATATAGGCATCTAATACGTTAGACTTCAATATTTCGCATCAATCATCGGAGTACAAATATTTTATGTACACTCGGGACAATAATTATTGAACTACCGTCGTATATGGACCTAAAAGCAATTTTAGTTCATTTTATTTGTGCTCTATACGAATTTCGATAAAACTATTAGGCGTTTAAACCTTTAAATGTGCTTACTTGCTAAACTTCTTCAACGTTTGACTCCCCGTTTGGTATCCTAAAGTAAAATTTATCAAAGAATCTAAATATGAGGTCAAAACTAGGTTTTTTGTATTTAAAAATTCTGGGTTTGTTACAATTTCTCCTACAATTGTCTCCTAATTTTTTTTTTTTTTACCTCTTCACGCTCTTGACCACATATATGGACGTTTAGTTTTGTATAATGATAATTTCTGTCAATAATAAAAAGAACAAAAATTTGACAATAACTCATTGACTACATAATCCCTCAACAATAGAAGTAAATATTTTATGGTTTGGCTGCACTGATAATGTTATTTCGATGTACAGTTGGAGATATAAAAAAACGCGTGAAGTAATTTTTCGGCAGTCAGTGTTGTTGGATTATTTGAACAAATCGTTGATATTTAATAAAAAAAAATGTCAGATATATTAAATATATTAAGTTTTAATAATATTTAGAAATGCAATAAAGAAATTCACTGTTAGTTTTTTTTTTAATATAATAAATTAACAAACGTACACGAGTGTGTACTGTTATCGTTCAAGGTGGTGTTTTTATTTTAAATACAATAGTACCTATTTATAGGTAATTATCCTAAAAGAGATCATTATACATGGAATGTATGAAATCATTTCATCCATAAATTACCATTAACGCTCAGCCGCCACAAATGTGGACGTTAATATTATTTGTTTTGTGTTTGTGAATTTTTATTGTTTTTCCCATTTTTTTTCTTTTTGAATTCCTATTAATATAAAATAAATAAATCGTAAAAAAATGTCTTTTTTTCAAACCATAATAAATCGTCCCCGAAGGGGTGAAGCGTAACTTTAAAGAAGACATACTTTTGAGTCTAATTTTCTAGGACAATGATGATTAAAATGTAATGGGTGATCTTTTATTTTTGGTCGACTGATGGATGATGAATATTTCGTACATCTGTAATATTTAAACTGAATATTAATATGTATACTCATATTATAGCCGTGCAATCCGAAACATCCTGACTTCTCGAAAACCGGTAGTATCTGCTCCAAAGAAGGAATCAACAACACATTGACGCAATATAGGTGGCGTGTTTCCGCGCCAAGTGGTCACGACGGGGTAACTGGAGAGCTGAGAGATGTGGAATCGGCTGCATTTTTCGCTGGTACACACGGGATCACTTTGGACAGCATTTATTTTTCAGCAGGTGAACAAATTTATTACTTTGCCTGAAATATACTATTTGAACTTCTATACTTTTTAAATTCAAAGATATGTTTAAGACCGAAATCGTCACATCTGCTAAGAAGCAATATTATTTTTGCAACTTCTTCCTTTTTACAGTAAAGTTGAACGAATCAGGGTAGCAAATAACCTAATAGACCGGATATTTAAGATGTCTCAGAGCCCAGAACTCTCTCTGTAAATAGAAATTTTCTGTAGCTAAATACAGCCAATAATCACTCACTCTAATTTGCTGTGAAGTTTTGTTTTAAATGATTGGCTGTTGAGGCTCCTTTTAACTTATGCGCATGCTCACACTTCCCTTTTGTTCATATCTCATACAGTAGCGTTCAGTACGTTATAATAAAAGAGTTTTTGGTTGTGATAAAGTATAAGGAAGTTGTTGGTTAATCCATGTAAATAGAATTTAAGTGCACAACATTCTGTTGTTCGTGAATAAAAACAGATCCCAGGTTCTTAAAGATTAATTATTTATTGAGCATCGAGGTGAGGGCGCTAAGCTAAGAAGTTTCAAGGGCGATGACAAGAGGGCAAGTGTCAGATATACTGCATGTTTCTTCTTAACTACATTCTCGCCGAATAATTCGCCAAAAGGTTACAAGTTCTCGATACGTTTTTCTGATAGAGAGATCTTCATATAAAGATTGGCAGATTATCGCCTTTATCCTTGAATTCATTTCAAAATCCCATAAGAATTTTATAATGCCGTTCACAGACAAAATAATGAGGCTCTTGATGATAACTTTGGTATTTGGATTGTAGACCTATGAGCCAAATAAGGATATGATCAAAGTTTCTGCTGAGCCTGCGCATGTCTCCGAGAAGAGGGCCTGTGATAGATAACCATATATGGTCATGGAAAAGTTCAGATAAAATGAATCGAAACCAAATCTTGGCATATGGTTCTATAACGTGTAATTTTGGAGGGGTTTTATGACTATTGCGAATTTTAAAGATAGGGACTGTATTTAAATAAAAGCGGTTATGCTAAAGGTTTATTAAGATATCCTTTCATGATTTAAATGGAGTTGGAAGTTAAAGTAAAATGAACAAGGAGGAATTTTAAGATTTAAAAGGAGGAAAGGGGAGATTATATTAATATATGATTTTAATATCATAACAAGCATTCTAGTTCTGGTCGTACCACCTCCATAATTCGGGTCTGAGATTTCTTAAATACTCGGTGTGGACGTAGTACTTGAAGGCGCCAGGTTTAGGTTTGGGTTTCCGATACAGAACGTGGGTTCGAACCCTACTCCTGACAGAAGGTGGTTCAGTAATATTATTGGTGTTTAAATAATACATTTCAAAAATGTCAATGAATATTTATTTCAGGAAGAAAGCGTACAGGATTAGTATTTTTTTAAATCAGAATTCTTAATAATTAAGTACAATTTACCCCCAATAATGTAAATAAAATCCATAATGATTTTATATTTAAATATTTCAGTTAAAAGGTTTGGAACGCAATTACCGATAAGAATAATTAAACTAGCCAATAATTTTTGGTTTATTTTTTATGACAATGATGAAGAAGATATGCATACTGAGAAAAATAGTGATTATTTTCAATTTAAAAAAATGAAAATCAGGAAAAATATTTATATAAACTATAAAGAACTGAGTTCGACACAGCAATTTTTAAGTTTGGGGTTTTAGAATCAGACTGTTTGAAATAAAAATGATGAAAATTTTCAAAGGACGCGTAATTTAAATTGTTTAAAAAATTAATAAATATCATTATTTTTACAAAAAATTGAGGCTGTATTGAACAAAAATAAATGCACAACTATATAGAATATTTTAAGTTAAATTCCTGCTAAAAAGCATGAATAATAAGTTTTAAATTACAAGCTTAGAATTCTTTTATTTCATTAATTAAAGCAGCACGACTAACAGCATCATCTGCCACCAACCAACTAATCTCTATAAGCAATAAAATATGGCGATTTATCAAGTTTTTCAATACTTATTTAATAAAAAACAATTAATTAAATAAATATAAACTTTTTCTGCGGAACTATCGAATTACTAACTATCAAATTCTGACAGGCACTGCCTACTATTATTTTAAAATAAAGTTTTCAAAATTGAAATTGGATACATTGTCACGCCTGCGTCGATGCTTTGCATAATTTTCACTTACAAACTCTCGAAAACTAATATAAAACTTATCAATTTTATTAATACAAAATAAAGCAAGAAGGTATAGCAACGAGATTCTAAAAAATCACGAAAGTCGTAAAGTGGATTTTTCTAAACTTTACTTGATTTAAAAAATGCCTTTCTTTCTGATTTGTGGAATAAAACATGATATAACATTCAAATGAGGACGTGAGTTTCAAAACTCCCCTTATCCAAAATTTAGAAAATAGTGTTTTTTCTATCAATCTGTTATTTTGGTGAACAAGCAGTAAAAAAAACACAAAAATCTGAAAAAAAAAACTGGTTTTAACCCGTATTTTTGTTATTGTAAAATCTTTTTTTTTTTTACAATAAAAGTCAATGGACAGAGTCAGAGGTTCTTCGTGATTTCCCAAAATTTGATTTTCTGGATAAGGCGAGTTTTGAAATTTACGTCTTCAAGTAATCAGCTTCTAGCATGCTTTTAAGCTTACCGTAATTTGATTTTGCTTGTAAAAACACTATTATGGATATTGCATTTTTTTAGGCAGTCGGGTACAGTGTATTGCAAGAGCTGTCAGCAAAGATGGTGACGCAGGTCTTGAACTAAGCAGTTACCCAATCACTATATCAAGGGAATTGGGATTGTGCGTACCAAAGCTTAAAGGATCTGTAGGAGCGGAACCTTTTACCGCAAAGATGAGATACACAGGTAATAATCAAAATAAAGAAAAATCATGCGTCAAGCTTAAAACCCTTTCCAACACATTCACGTAACAAAACATCATAGTTTATTAAGGTGAAATATGATGTCTATGTGCGTATACAGTTTGGAAAACGCATTACTGCATTTGAAAATACAGTTGAAGTGGTCTCGGAACTCTTAAAGTTTTAAAATTTTCGAAATTTATTTTTTTAAGATGTTAAACGCCTATATTTTCTGAACATTTTGATATAATTGTTTCCTTGAAATTGTCATTAGAACAGAAGTTAGACAATTTAGAATTATACCCGATCAATAGCTGAAGCGGCGTTTCCGAAACTTTGAAGTCATTTTTCTCCAAATGACGTTTTGGGGCATAACGCTCACGATATCTCAAAAACTTCTGAATATTTGTTCATGAAATTTTCAAAACACATGTTTCATTTTAGTCTGTATAAACTAAACCTAAAATTTACTTTTTATTGTTCAAAAAAATATTTTTATAGGTGATTATATTGTTGAAATTTTCTAAATTTTGTATTAGCTAAATACAACTTTGTATTAAAAATATAAAAATGCTTTAAATACAAATTTATTTAGATTCAGGTTAATTATTACAATCTGAAGTATACGTAGGCACCAAAATTTTCATTCTAGTTGCAAAATTTATTTTGTAATCCTGCGCGTAATCTGTTATGCCGATTTCCTGCTCGTCAAATGTCTGACAGTTTTGAGCCCCCTGTAAATTCTAATTCTGCATCTTGCAATTTTTTATGTATTTGTAAGGGAAAGAACATACTTATATCTTTCATCCCAATTAAAATTGTGTCTTAAATTCAAATACATTTTGAAGATATTAAATGTTGAAAATGGTCTTTGTTTTCCATTAATTCCAATTTTAAGTGTCCTGAGTCCCCTTAAGAAATTACCATCAATACTCGGAAAAATTCTTTTCCAAAATCTTTTTCGCAGTTCTGTACATTATCTATAGAATTTATATACAACAGATAATGTACAAAAAAAAATAATTATATTTAAACACGCATACCACTACTGAAAACGCATTTTCAGTAATTATTGTTCATAGACAGTATCATAAACAAGAAGTTTTGTGTGTCCTTGTAAATCAACGTTGAATGCCATGTATTGTATACCGTATTCTATAATAAGCATCTTGCAGATCACCTCAGTGATATATATCAATTTCATTCTTCTTGAGATAGTGCAATATCATTAAAATTTACTTCAAACCATTTTTCCCCTTTGACCACAATGTAGCTAAATTCTTTTGAGTGTTCCTGTAAACGAAATGCAAATGCTACACACTTCATTTTCAATATTGAGCACTCCAAAGTAAACCTCAATTAACATATGACAATTGCATGGAAATCCGAGTATATTTACGCCAGTTAGAGCGTGGGCAGAGTGCAGACAGACGGAGGCAAACCGAATTCTTAAATACTTTTCAACTATGTCGATAAGTGTTAAAAAATAAGTACATTTTGTCCTCCATTTGAGTTTAAAAAAATCATCATATTTAAATGTATTTTTACGAATTCGGCGAAAAATGTACGATAAAAAATCGTCCGAGAATGACTGATCGAATGACAATTTTCGTTTATTGTTTTTCAATCGTCGAAGTGAGTTAAGTTCCGTAGTTATGTAAGAAGATGATAGATGACGTAGTAATTCCCCATCAAGGACCTACTAGAATAATTAACAAGTCGGGAATTGTGCGTCATACGTGGCAACTAGCTATAACTATAACTAGTTTTATAAATAATCAGATCGTGGTGCAATAGCTGTTACACGCTCATGCAAAAATGCATGAATACAAAATTTATTACGATTAAGTACATGAAATTCAGTAATATGGAAATAATAGGACTCTATCATAAACAGGATGTAATCACCATGGCAACCTAGAATCATTACCTATCATGGGATATCATTGAATTAATTATGTATGATAGGATATAACAGAATGAAGAAAACTTTATTAATATCTTTTTACGTTTTGATTCGATTTTCATAAAATTTGAAATGACTCGACAAGATTCTGCAACGATTGTATATATTAAATTTGAAGTCATTCGGTTTGCGCTGTTATATGTGGACCGACAGACGGACGGACTTGGCGCGCTACTAGCATAGAAAACCTTATCACGTGTTTTTTTTCTACTGAAATATAAAACTGACCATGAAAAAAGATTATAGTGAAATTCGTTCGTGGGAAGATAGTTTAAGTTTCGTCTGAAGAGCTTGCTGAATACGTAGTTATATATAGAGATACATAAAAGCACAACTTTAATAAAGTGAGAAAAAAGTATTTCTCATACTCACACACCAGATTAATAAAATCTGCCAATAACGCAATTTCTTTTAACACTTTCCAACATGGTTGAGAAGTGTTTACATATTCAGTTTGTCTGTCTGTCAGCCGTCTGTCCGTACCGTAACTCGAGTAAATACGAGGGTGAATCAAATATTAACCGGAATTTCTGCCGGGAGGCCTGAAAGTCATCGCGAGGGCGCTCAAACCTCTGCGCATGGCAGGTGGGGATGTCATATGACTATTTATGCGCCAATATGTGCTACCCTTTCCGTTCCTCAGTCGGCATCAGGATGAATAAGGAAGATGTTCACCGCAACGTAGCGCAACGCATTATCGTTAATTTTCTCACAAATGAAGACGTAAGACCGGCTGAAATCTTACGAAGACTTCAAGCACAGTTTCAGTAGACATGCCAGCAGAAATCCCAAGTGTATGACTGGCACAAAAAGTTTGTGGAAATATGAGCAAAAGTTGAAAACACCCCTCACCCCCCCCCTCGAACAAGTTTGACTGAGGAAAACATTAGCGCCCTTCGGGACATTCTGTGGTGCTACACGGGTGCTGCCTACTACTGTCAGCTGTTGGATGAAACAAAACGAGCATATCGGCGGAAAAGACGTGAATTTCCGATCAGAGAAGTGATTTTGCTGCATGACAGTGCCCGTCCCCATACAGCCAACCTGACTCGCGAAAATTTGGAGGAAATGCATTGATCATCACTGGAACACCCTCCCTATAGTCCCCCTGTGATTGTCACATGTTTGGGCCTTTCAAAGACGCATTAGGAAGTTAACGATTCGGCGACGACAGTGCTGTTGAAGTCTTCTTGTGCAATTGGATGTAGACACACCCCTTTTCTTTCTATGATGACTGCATCAAAAAACTTCCGATCAGTTGGGAAAAATGGGTTTTGAAATCAGGAGATTACACAGAAAAATAATATGTAACTTTCTGTTTTGTATCTTGTACCAATAAATTAAAAAACAAAAATTCCGGTTTATATTTGATTCACCTTCGTACACTCGAATTCCTGTAAAATTTATATATGTTATTTAGGTTTACCGTAGCATGTTCGGTACTGAAAATGAAGCGTGGAACATTCGTTAACAGGGACACTCAAAAATTTTTATTATAGCCCGGTCAATGGGGGAAAAATTTGTTTGCTGTGTATTTTGATGCTGTTATACTATTTTAAACATATTGAAATTTATACACAGGGTGACACATAAATACTGTGACCTGATGAAAATGTCAATTTCATTTAATGTTCATTCGTGTTTTCCAGTTATACTACTGTTTTATTCATGTTCCTTGTGCTTTTTTGTTGTTTAATTGCTATTTCCGCTGATATTAATTCACTGTTTTGGAGGAAAACATGGTGTGCAAAGGTTAATCCTGCATTCTTACAACAACTCTTCCCCCTCAAACAAACTTCGCTGTTTGGGGGAATCCTGAAGCAAAAAGCCTGTGCAGTCAAGCACAAGTCCCTGAATTCTCTGAAATTCGCTCTGGAAAAATCCTGGGCCGAAATGACGCCGGAAATAGTCTGTCGCGGCCATCTTGATTAATTTCCAGTAGCGCCTAGACCTCTGCATCGCCGCGGGAGGAAGCCATTGCGAATAATCTTGATTGTTTCTTGTACAAATTTTTCTTCTCTTTCGAAAGGTGAATAAAACGTTTTGTTTTGTTCCTTCAGTTAAAAGCTATAGTCTTTTATTTGCGTCATAGCATTTATGTGTCATCCTGTATGTATATATATATATATCACTTAAATGCACTACAACAAGCTTTCTATAGAATGTGGTGTGCATAGCATTTATCGCTCATTTACAGGGATACACAAAATAATTTGGTTACAGTGCTATCTAAGAACATTAAATGCTGGAAGTACGTTTTCTTTTGTGGTTCGCGTTTTTAAATGTAACTAATTTTTTGCATATTATTTGGTGTGTACAAATTCCATAGGGCTGCACAAAAAATCTCAAGTGCATTTTGGTTTATGAACGGAAATTGCTGAGTGAGAATTTTCAAATGTTGTATACGTTTTCTTAACTGAACTAAATTTTAGCATACTATGTAGTGTATATACAAATGTATAGATCATATGTAAGGCTGTACAACGGAATTTGGATGTTTTCCCGAATATTGATGGCAATTGCTGAAATTATGTTTTCAAATGCGTTGTGTGTTTCTAAGTTGTTTATCTATTTATTTATTGAACACATACATCTGGATTGTGTGCTTGACATCACGTGTTCTCTTACAAGTTATTGATAATATAGAAGGATGAAATAGAGACAAGTAAATTTGCAATATCAGAGAATTACAGCCGGGACGGGGGCGCGCCGACCCAGTGTGCAAAGTGTGCACCGCACACAGGCGCCAGAATACTAAAGGCGCCAAATATTTTAGGCGAAGCTGAAATATTTGAAATTTTTTTATTTAATTTAAATTTATTAAACTCGAAAGTGGTTTATTTCTGATACATTTATGAATTTATTTTTATTTTAAAAATATATAAAATTTGCAGATGTTTTTCAGCGGCGTAGCTTTAGGAGGGATGGGGAGTCTCAAGCCGAAAGGCGCCAAGGTGTCGAAAGATCAGTTGAATGTTAACGGCCGAAGGGCGCCACATAAGTTTTAACGGCGCCTTCAAGCGACTGAAATACATTAAAAAAAAAAGAAGCTAGAAACTTTACAAATTCGGAAAGGAAACCGCGAATGCCGTGTTTGGCATCCCTGCTCTAGATCAGGCTTTTCCAACCTTTCCGAAAACAGGATGCGCATTGCAGCTGGTGGCAAATATGGATGGACTCCATTATTCAAATGATTGAAAATATGTAACACTTGTATCTTATTGTAGTATTGGTAGCGATAGACATACTGACGATCAGGGCTTAATTTCTAACAAAAAAGTACCGGAGCCCTAGTATTTTGCGGTACCGCTACTAACAACCGTACCGTTTCCCCCCCCCCCCCCCGTCACTCCAATCTGCATATTTATATATCGTACATTATTTGCAAAATTTAAAGCATTTTTTTTATTTAGCAAAATAAAACTAGTATGTTGTGGCCATCACAAAACTTTCTTCTATCTCATACATGTCAATGCTTCAAAATTCGCTATCACAGTGCCAAATTAAATGGCAATCTGTGCTCATCATGAGAATTCTAAAAAGATGAAATTCCGTGCATTAGTTCTCGAGGTGTCGCTGAAATCGTGTAAATCCAGCAAAATGCAGCAATGCAGCGCCACCTATTGGGTTATTTACACCCGAATCTAATTATCATCAACTTATGTCAACGTCTAACTGAATATGAAGTTTGAGGAAAATTCGTGCATTAGTTCTTGAGATAGAGCTATTGCGCAAATCATGAAAAATGCAGCATAGCAGCGCCACCTGTTGAGCGATTTACACCAACACATAATTAGCAGCAATATTAATCAAGTTATACTTAAATCTGACGTTTGATGAAAATTCGTTCATTAGTTCTTGAGATAGAGCTATTGAAGAAATAGTGCAAAATGCAGCACAGCAGCGCCACCTATTGGGCGATTTACACCAACACGTAGTCAGCATCATTTCATATCAAAGAGTAACTGAATCTGAAGTTTGATGAAAATGTGTCCATTCGTTCTTGAGATAGAGCCGAGAATAGAGCTATTGCAGAAATCGTGTAAATCCTGCAAAATGCAGCCTAGCAGCGCCACCTGTTGGGCGATTTACACCAAAACGTAAACAGCATCCATTTATGTCAAGGACTAACGGAACCTGAAGTTTTATGAAAATCCGTGCATTAGTTCTTGAGATACAGCAATTGCGGAAATCGGAAAAAATGCAGCATAGCAGCGCCACCTGTTGAGCGATTTACACCAAAAACTAATCAGCACCAATTTTCATCAGGGACAGAGTTGGGCAGTATCGAAAATACATGTATTTGAAATACATTTTCAAAATACATTTGTATTTTGTATTTTAAACGGACTAAAGGAAAGTATTTTGGTAATGTATTTTGAAATGATTTTTCCAAGTATTTTGTATTTTAAAAATACTCAAAATACATTTCTGTCGATTTAAAGCTGCTTTTTTAAAACCGCAAAATCTAAGATTCACAAAAGCAAAATACGTGCCTGACTGTTTTGTTTCGTCTTAGGATTATAATGAATGCATCTGCTCTGCTGAAGTATTTTTGCTGAATGATTACAAAACGTTCTAGTTTTTATAGTTCTAACGTTGCTATGAGAATGAAAAACTACTGTGTGATAAACAGGAAGAATCATTTAGAGTTTTGCTGTGTATTCTATTTTTTAAATACCATAGAAATATACTGCAGTTAGTTATTTAGGAGACTCATGAAAGAATGACTCAGCCCCCGCTGGTAAGGGGATGTACTTATATTACGTTATCAACTTTTTGGTAATTTTGTACCCCCTCCCCCCCTTACGATATCATACGTTATCATCTCTCGACCCCCCCTCCCCCTTCCGGCAGTGATGTCGTTATCAATGTCTAAAAATTCTTTTGATTCTTGGAGATACAGATACAAACGATACAAATATCGTTACGTTTATTTTTTGCATACTACATTGATTCAAAATGAAGAGAAGTCAATAAAATATCATTTTATATATGAAATAACTTTATATCAAATTAAATAACACTTTAAAGAAATAGTTACTATTTAAAAGAATTTAATAATAGCTTTTGGTTACATGGTGCATTCAACAGTAATAATGTCTTCTTGCACTTGACCCCGCACGGTGGAGGAGGGGGAAGGGGAGCAAACAGAACTTCTTATCAACAAAGCAGACGGAGAAACTTCTTTCTTTTTATTTACTAATAAACATAAAGTATCATTTCAAACGTATTTCGCATATGATTTCTCAAACAGCAGACTAATATATGCATACACATATGACAGAAGAATAGGAATGCCAAACGTTGGGGTATTAGATATTTTGGAATTAAATAATTTTATAATCATTTAAAGATTTTAAAAATAACTTTGTATTCTCATAAAAATAGATAACAGACTAAAAAAAGATAATATACTATCTTGATATAAACACCGAGTTACAAAAAATAAATAAATAAAATTGGTTGGATGAAAAATGATATCGATATCAAAAGACAAATCCCCCCTCCCCCTATCGATATCTTATGATATCATGTGCCAGATCCCCCCTCCCCCCTAAAATGATAACGTTATATATGCACAGCCCCTAATGTATCAAGTGAATTAATTATTTGGGATAATACAGTTGCGCTGTATTAGGCGGGAATTTTTTAAAAAATAATTTCTGTTGATAATGTTGTTAAAAAGTTAACGCATTATGCATGTGTAAAACAAGGTCTACTTTTATAAGTGGAACTTTTCAAGCCACAACTAACTTTAAAACTCATTTAAAGGTAAGATTTTTGGTTTTATAACGGTTATGCATTGATTGAAACATTATTTTTTTATAGCTCCTTTGTATTCATTGTATTAATGTTCAGGTGTAATTTACCCCACTCGAAATATTTATTAAATGGAGAATGAATTTTATTATATAAATATAGTTCTATTTATTGATATATTTATTATTACAAATACAATATGTATATGTTTAAATACAGTTTTATAATATAAATGAATGAGATATTCAATACGTTATGAAAATTTAAAGTCATTTTAATAAAATCACTTATTCAAGATTGATGAAACTTTAAGACAGACCACGACGAAGAGCGATGCATTGATTACAGGCACTTTTAATTTATTAAACTCTAAAAGATCATTACTAAAGCTCACTACTAAAAGAAAAAAATAAGAAAAAACATTATTTGGTGTCATTTCCGCATATTATGATATTCCTAGGTCTTAACCCCTTGGGGACGAGCGGCACGTATACGTGCCGCATGAAGCGCTCAAAATTCTTGCTTTTCCTCACCAGTAAAATTTTACTGTAAATTTTGCCTTATTTAATCAGCGCATTTTCTCAATTCAAGAAGATACAAATTTCTGTTTTTAAAAAACGGTGACAAAAGATTAAAAATTTCGTAAAAGCATGTTGTTTATTTTATATTTCTCTTTAAATTATTTCTTATTTTTTATTCATGTGAAGCACTCATATTTGAGTTGCAGTGATCGAGGCATTAATGAATTATCTATCTATATATATATATATACAGACTTCCAACAAAGGGGGTTATGCAATTCGTGTATATCCATGCATAACTCTTGAACTGATGCTACGATTTTCAATCTCGCTCACTCTTCTTCTACTTTTTTTTTTTTTTTTTTTTTTTTTTTTTTTTTTTTAAGAAAGGGTTTAGTTTGAAGGTGACAACGTTTCGATTTCAACAGGACAATACTATAAACCTTTTTTTGGTTTTATAAGCATTAACTTTCGTAAAAATGAAGCTATCATCACGAAATTTTAATATATCATCCATCGTGTACTGCACGTCAAAATGAGCGATATTAAATAGCTAAGGGAATTAAGTAAAATGAACGTGAATTACTGTTCTGCACCAAGTAAGTAACCAGATTTTACCCGAACGCACATCAACCAGAGATGCCGTTTGGGTCAGGTGGAAGCTCATTCTTTCATTGTGGGTCGGGTTCGAGTTGGTTTGACCCTAATTCGAGTTCTGGTCTGTTCTAGTTGACACTTGCGGGATGGGTTTGAAACAGTGCTGAAATCGTAAGAAAAAAGTCACGGTTTCCTGCGGATTCCGTTCCAGCTGAAAAAATTGCACTTTTAAAATCCTTAATAAGAGTTGTCGGAAGGGGGGGGGGGGGGAATCTATGTTCTTAATATCCTCATCTGAGCAGTCTCTCTTAGTCTGTGAAAACAGAGGTAGGCGCTGTAACTTTATTGATTAAACAGAGAGTATACAGAGCTTCTTAAAAATAATCCAGGTGGTATACGGCGTATATCTCCGTATATCCTCCACTACATCGCTGGCTTGTTAACCTATTTTAAAAATAAACTTCACTATATTGTTTAAAATGAAAAAAACTATTATTTTGTCTAACTGTTACTACGCAAACATACACGGCCCGAAATAACAGGTCTCGGCCCGAGCCCAACCCGTAGAAAAATCTTTTTAGCCCGTCCCGTCCTGTACAAAAAAAAATAAAATAAAATAAAATAAAATAAAATAAATATTGGCACATCCTGGTATAAAAGCTAAAAGTTCGGCCCGATCCCAGCTCGTACAAAACCTTGATTAACCCGGTCCAACCGAATTTCAACAAAATATTGATTTTTACGCCAATATGGTTAAAAATCGTCTCGTATGAGGAATTCTGACAAAAAATACTTATTTTAGCTTTTTTTCATGTTTATACTTTTCATTTTTAAGAAAACATGCTGGACTGCGATATTTATCTTTTAAATGTATCTGTATTTGTATGGAAAAATCTTAGTTATCATTTAAAATCTAATCCACATTCTAATCCACATTCCATGGTATGGAGACTTAAATATATGAAAAATGCTATAGCATAAAATCTTCCAAGACGGAATCGACAGGAAAGGAGAATATCCGTTATAGACAGGTTTCGTTCTTAGCAGGTACATAGTTTGTTGTAAATGTATTCTTTTCGCTCGTGTTATTATATTCATTTTGCATGGATCAACACATTTTTCAGTTTTACACATGATTCGTCTTAGGCAGGTTCTTTTTCACAGTTTCTTTTTCTGTGCTTTAACTTCATTGCCTAGAGATACTATATGTACTATTCTTTAAAAATAATAAATTTAGCAATTTAATTGTAGAATAATGGCGATTTTTAAAAATATACATTTTGTGCAAAAACTGTTGGGCCGTGCCAGATTTTACTGATTTTTGCATAGGCCAGACCGGGCAGGGATGGGCCAAACATTTTCATACGTGTTGGGTCGGGACCGAGCTTGAAAATTTTGGACAGTGCAGACCTCTATGAAGAATGAAGTTCAGAATCTTGATTATCCCCACCAGTTCTTTTTTATTGTAAATTTTGCCATATTTTATCAGGACGTTTTCTTGATCCAATTAGGCCAAATTTTCTGTTATGAAAAACCGATGATAAAAGATTAAAAATTATGTATAAGATGCTCATCCCCAAGGGACTAAGCCTCGATTCAGCCCGTAAAAAAAGAAGTCAGGCCCGGACCGGAAAGAATGATGTCGAGGTCCTGACCGGAACAAGCCTTCAGAAAAACATAAAACCCGTGCCTGACCCGGAAAGAGTGAAATCCAGGTCCGGCTCGATCAGAGTGTTCTGAATGAAAATTGGCCTGCCAGGCACGGCCGGTGCAGACCTGTAACCTTACGCCCAAACTTTTAAAATTTTAAATGTATTTTGTATTTTCAATGTATTTTGAAAATACATGTATTTTGTATTTGGATATTTTAAAATTCGAAAAGTATTTTGTATTTTGTATTTTAGGTTCTAAAACTAATGTATTTTGTATTTTGTATCGAAAATGACTTTTCGATGTATTTTGCCCAACTCTGATCAGGGACTACCTGAATATAAATTTTTATTAAATTCCGTGCTTTAGTTCTTGAGCTAGAGCGCCCACAAAATTTGTGTCACACACAGACAGACTCACAGACAGACATTTTGTAAAAACATGTTTTTCGGGTTCTCTGACCCCTAAAACGTGTAAATCCGTCGAAAACCGGAATTCAAAAATTTTCATGAATCCAATACTTTCCTCTTGTAAAGATTCCTCTTGTAATTCCTCTTGTAAAGAAAAAATTAAATAATATCTGTCAGCATATACTTAGCTGTCAACTATTCCACTTTCTAGTTATCACTCCTTTTAAATAGTAATCCTTGCCTAATTTTAATGTTAATTAATTGCAGAATTCTTCGATTAAATATGGTAAGGATTATGATTCGGAAATAGTGTTAACACAAAAAAGGATAGTTTGCAGATACGCATTTTTAAGAAAAAAAAATAAAATGAAATTTACCGAAATTAATATTTATTTGCTGAAAAATGGAGTAATGTTTTTAAATTTCCTATAAAAGGTGCATATCTTAAACTATAATCGATTCCTTCTGATTAGCAGTAGCAATCTTTTGTGGTGTGTCCCTGAAAATCAGATTAGATTAAAAATTTGACACAGTTATCGGAAAGATTCGGTGCTTTTATACAAAAAAGGGGAAACACTGCTTGATTGCTTTCTATCAGAATAACTATACATGGCAATTATATCTACTTACAAATGAAATTGACTTCGTAAATCTGCAGAGCAGAACCTTAGTATGGGCAATGTTCATGATACAAAATAAATAGAAAAACCACTAACGTGTCTTTTATACTCGTACGCAATAGAAGACAAAAAACCTCAAACTGATACTCGTTGGCTAAAAACAGAAAATATTCTTTTCAGGTTAGGTATGATATCTAAATATTAAAAAAAAAGCCAATAAAAAATTACCCTACTGCCACAAAAGAAAATCGAACTGAAAGCAAATTCATCGTTCAGTCTCTTTAGTGGCGCCGTATCAACACGTCACCGACATAAATATGAATGTAATTAATTTGAAATAGAAAAACATGATTTCTGTTTTCCCTTCATTTTGACCAAAATAACATTAAAATGATTTGAAATAGAATATAACACGTAATTTTGAAGGAGGAAAGGTTTTTTTTCCCCCTATACATGAATAAATGCAATTTTGAATGTAATTGTATTGCACAATGATAAAGCAACATAAGCCCCAGGTTATGCACGGTTCCCATGTAAATTACCGAAAAAAGCACAAATTAATCGGCTACATATAACTGAAACAATAAATAAGTAAAACAGGATATAATTTAAAATGCAATGCTTAAAAAAAAATTAAAAGCGCCATTCGATTCCAAACCAATTTAATAGTCACACCTATCATTTTATGCTTTTACGCATAAAAACGAGCCCATGAATATGTAAGAAAGTTTCATGTTGTTCAGGAGGTAAAAATATTTTTTAGAACAACTTCAAACTGAATTACGTTTCATGGAAATTTCAATTGTATTTATTAGATTTGCTTTGAACAAAGAATAATCGGTCAAGTGCGAGTTTCACTCGCGTACAAAAAGTTCCGTACAATAAATTTAAGCGTTGACTTTGTAAAAAGCTTGCCATTGTTCTATTAAATATTTATCAATAATTGAATTCAATTGGAATGAAAAAGGGTGACTATTTATCGTTATGATTCGCCTTACCTAAAACAAAGACCTTGTACAAAGTTTAAAGTTGACATTGTGACAAATGCGCCTTGAAAGGATGTTGCAAAGTTGCATCGCCGCCTTGATCTGTGATGCCTTTATCTAGAAAGGTTATTAATTAATATCTGCTAATTATCCAATATCCTTTTTGAAAATTATTATCAGCAATCCTTGGATGATTTCGTGACGATGAGTACCTCGAACTCCCCCTAATTTCCTCACTGAGCGCCCGCAAAGTAAAGTTTATGTATAACGGAAAAGTGCGATTTTCTGAAAAACTATATGACCTAGGTCCTAGGATAATGCTGCTTACTTGCTTAATGACAAAGTTATTTTGCGTTTGCGTATTCGGGATAGAACATAATACAGTGAAACCTCTCTGTAAGGGCTACATACCGTTCCATCGAAAATTGGCCCTTATGAGGGGTGGCCCTTGAATAGGGGTGACAAAAAAACAACTAAAATAAGGAAATCACAACCTATGTAGGTGAAAAAACTGTTTATTAACATTTTCAAACTCTATATATATGATTGAAAACATTTTCTATTGAATTTTGTTTACTTTTCATAATTTTTTCACAGACAATTTTGGTTTCTCATGATTTTTTTACTTTATGGAACAAATTACTTAAATTTGCATAATTTATTAATGCCTTAGAATGAGATATTAGTTTATTTATTTATGCTAGCGTTTTTACACACAAGTGCAAAAATTGTGCTTCAATATGCATTCACAGTTTTAGTAAATGTGGAATCAGTTTTTCTAGATAACCTGTTATCCTTTGTGGGCCCACAACAAAGGGTCAAGTTTTCCCTCCAACCCAACCCCTACAGGTTGAAAGGTCTAACAAAGTGTGAGGAACACATGTTTGTCGTCCTTCATTGTGTTTCTAAATCCTCCCCATCTCCCCCTGCCTTCTTTGTTGCAAGTGCAGTTGTCTGCTGAACTCTTACCTTTTGGTTCAGAAATTCAATACACCTGTTTAAGATTTAAGGTACATGTGAAAAAAATGGCCTGTATGAGGGTTAGGTGCGGCCCCTAATAGAAGTAAATTTAGCATTATGTCTATGGGAAAAATTTTCGTTCCTAAAAATATTGGCCCTTAATAGAGGTGGCCTTTGAATAGGGGTGGCCTTTAAAAAAAGTTTCACTGTATTAATTTTCAGCAAAAAAAAAAAAAAAAAAAAAAAAATTATAATTGAAATCAAAAAGATAAAAAAATTCGAAAAAGAAGGAAGGGTTAAGCATGTGACAAGATAAAGATACGTTTTGACAGTTATTATATAAGCAGCATAGCGGTTCTACATTTGCTAATATAAAACCAATCGTTCTAGGACGGGGGAAACATTTAAAAATGCACCCCTAATTATGATTTACGTGTGGTAATTGTTTAAATCGCATCTTACAATAAAAAAATTATAATTCGCTCCGTAATTAGAGAAAATATTTTTCTACCTTTATGTATATTTACCGTATTACGAGCACCCCTTTCCTTGTGTCATGGTGCTACCATTAATTATTTGAACACATTTATATTTCTTAATTAAAGTTTGTTTGAACTGCTTTAAGTACAAATATAAATAAAGACTAACGCTTAAAAATTCGGGGAGAGATGGTAAAAGCTAATTTCTTAGGAGGTATGCCATTGTGGTGGGAGGTAGCAAGCAGCTGAAGCACCCATTTTTTAGGGATGTCCGTTATTTACATAGCTGTTAACATTCCTTATTTTTAAAGTCAAACAAAAATATTTTGAACAAGAAATTTAATTTATTAAATAAAATAAAAAAGAACCCCATAGAAACAAGGCACATTTTATTAAACAAAATTTCAGGTTCAAAATTTGTTTATTTGACCTGGAGAAAACCCCGGAAGGTTGGCTTGGCAGGTATGTATTTATAGTTATTGAAATTTTTTTTTTTTGGGGGGGGGGGGGGGGGGGGGGGGGAGGGAGGAGGGGTTTGGGTATATGCGGCGCTAAGTGAAGTTCTGCACACAAGCGCCGGATACTTCTGGCGCGCCCCTGAGCCGGGAGCCCCACAAAGAGTGTGCAACAGAGCCAGCGGGAGTCAAACCCGTAGCTTACCTACGCTCTCAAGCGATTAGAGGTGTGGTGCCTTAAACACTCAGCCACAGTGTTGTTTACTGAGACAGTATATTTCACCTTATAAACGGTTAAGTTTTGTTACAGCATTCTGAATGTGTTTGAAACAGTTTCATAATCTGTACTTGATGCATGGTTTTCCCTTCTTTCTTGTAATTTTTACTTTTAAATTACTTTGTTAGCACATAATGTTTGAATTATTTTAGGTCCTTCAGATCCAGATCATCCTAACCTTATAAAGCTGACGATAACTGTACCACACTGGGACGGATTACTACCTGCCATTTCAACTCGCAAATTAACCAATTTCGAACTCACTCTCAGCCCAGATAGCCTCAGAGTCGGTACACACCGATGTTCGAATCTTCTGGATTACAACGAGATTCACACTAAATATGGATTCATAACAAATAACACAAAAAACCCTGCTGTAGTAGGAGAAATGGAGCCATATCAGCACAGCGTGGAAATGCGTGGTGAACCAACATTGAGGTAAAAAAATCTGAAGTTAACTCTTTGTTAATCCGTTTTAGTATATGGGATATGAATCTGTATTTTACTGTCCTAAATGTTTATTTGAACCGTTAAATTTTAAAGTGGGGAAAATCCATTTAAGAAAAAGAATTGTTAAAGCTAAATCATATTACAAATTAATATAAAATTTATGCTTTTAATCAATTCTCAATAAATATCTTTTAATATTAGGGAAAATTTTACTAGTAAGTTATTTGATCAAAAATATTTCAAATGCGTTACTTTTAAACGAATCAAGCCCACTTTGAATAGGCCCCACCAGTGGCTGAGAGGTTCTGCTCTCGAAGCTGGTAGACGGGAGGTGCTGGGTTCGATCCCAATCGCGCCCGTCGGCCTAATCGTTTGGAGTTTTCGTGGTTTTCTTCGAACCTTGGATTTCCAAGCGTTAATACGGGTTAGGTTCCCTTAGAAAGACCCCCACGAAGGGCACTCCCCCCTGGGCCTATATCCCTCGTGCAGATAATTGGCCGTCATAAATACAACCAACCACTTTGAATAGAATTATTTTTAATGTTGCACGATATTAACAAACACAATTAGAATTTAGAAGTTCTACTACAACTGTGGTGGACTGACAACATTGGAAATATATTGTTTCATCATATTTTTAAATAATATTTTGTATTAGTCGAACAACATCTATTATTGCAATTATGCTAAGGGACAAGTGCTGTTTTGGAACAATTGTGTAAAAATATGTTTACAGTCCAAAGTCAATGTATACACAAACGTTGAGTATTTTTGTTCTTACATTTCTCACATTTCAGGTAAAAATAAAATAATATAATATAAATTCTTCTGGATTATAACATTTATACATTTTCTTGTCATGCATCAAAAACTGGCTCATATAAAAAGACTATGAAACATGAATGTTGCTAAACTGTTATTTTCAAAATTTGCCAGTACTCTTGTTTCAGATCTTTTCTGAAGCCATAGCCATAGCTACAGAAGACACTTATTTATTTTAAATTCCATGAAGTACATCGTTAACTGGTCTGAAATCAATTTTCTCTAGTGTGTTAGAATGTTAATGCCTCCAGGTATGGTCATAAAGCAGAAATTTACTTCTGTTCTGATTTAGATAAATATACCAAATATTCTGCCTTTTTCATGCAAATTGTATTAATAGTTTCTTCCATTAATTCTTAAAATAAATATAATTAATTAAGACGTATAAAATGTTTGGTACTTAATCTTGATCGATTAGTGTTATTTCACAGTGGTTTTATGGAATTTAATTACATTTAATTTCGAATTGAGCATGTGCTGTTTTTATTTCTTCATACGACTGTGTGTGTATACATTTAAAATTTTTGATGGGGATTTATATTTTTTATTATTCGAAACGAAAATATACAAAAAACAAACCTTTGTAGCCATTACCTTAGAATTTATTTTTATATTTTCATTACACAAACAATTTTCTTAGCGACACGCATCACGTTTATGCGAAGTATCGTTCGAATAAACCTTGATTTTTCATTACTTGTGCTGAGAAAAAAAATTGTGTACGATACGCGTTCTGTTAAATTCGTATTTAATTTGCATGCTATAATGTTATGTACATACGACAATGCAATTTTTCTTCTGGCAATAGAAAGAGTCCATGAGAAGAATTAATTTAATAAATGTTGGCCTATTGATAAACTATAATTTGTACAAATTTACTTAAACTATAAATACTAACATGAAATGTTAATTGGGAAATTTTTTTTACAGGTTTTACCGTAATCTTGACCTAGAAGCTTGTTTATGGGAGTTTACATCTTATTATGATATGTCTGAATTGGTGAATGAATGTGGCGGAACCATTGCCACTGATGGGCAGGTAAAATATACAAAAACGTAAAAATTATACCATTATTTTGTAATAATGTCATTAACTTTAAAAAGGGCAAAATCACATTTTTAGAGCAATTTAATATCATTTTAATAAATCAAATTTAAATAATATTTTTTGTGAGCCCAAAGTTTTTCACTAACATTTTGTATCCTAATGAAATTTTCAAACGACGTTATGTCAAATTAATATACGAGGAATGTTTCCAAAATTCTGAGATTACCAAATTGACAAAATGCTGCTTTGTAACAATGAAGAAAATTACTAGAAACAAACTTTATTTTAATGATCCTACTCAAAGCTTATCAATATGTTTCGGCCGTCTTCAAAGTTCAGACCTGTTTCAAAGATATTTACGCAGTTGCTATAAAAAAAGCTGTAAAATTTCAATTTTACTTTTGTGGAAAGAAGGTGCAAAATCGCCAGAATTTTTTTTAACTTTTAATTTCGGTTTTCTGGTGTTCTTCCGAAGCTTTGTGATTTTACACTATTTCACATTTTTCCACACACACATACAAGACAAATTATTTGTGAGATTTCGCGGTTCATTCCGTAGCTAAAGATTTTAAAAGAGTCTTTCTCCACTAACATGCATATTAGATCTCAAATACACACAACGGAAACCGCATGGATTCGATACTTAAAATGTAATTAATTTAACGAAAACCATTCACTATTTAGAATCTTTCATTACAGTATGTCTTAACAATTATGGCTATAATTAATTTATTAGAATTTTCTTTTCTATATGATATTTACGGTGTCATTATAAATATTTTTGATTTAATATTATTTATGAACTATTGCTATCTTATTTTCTATTATTTAAAGCCGTAATGTTATTAGTTCTAACACAATTATAGCATCTAATGTAATCATAATATGCACATTAGGACATGTAACAAGACTCAACTAAATATAGTTTTGCAAAGAGATA
This sequence comes from Maratus speciosus, assembly GCA_963932465.1. Taxonomy (NCBI): domain Eukaryota; kingdom Metazoa; phylum Arthropoda; class Arachnida; order Araneae; family Salticidae; genus Maratus; species Maratus speciosus. Next base: position 208,988,772 of record OZ010793.1, read on the forward strand.
AAATTGAAACGCCCTTTCCCATATTCAAGATTTTTTAATAAAGAAATGTTCAAAAAGATTACATTTTTTAAGCCCTCAAAACGTACTTAAACGCAATATTAATTTTCGAGGGATTTGTAGCAAAAAAAAAAAAATGTCCATACCAAGAGCTGAATATTGATTCTAAAAGTTATTAATTTTCCCTACTTTTAGGAGAGCATTGATCAATATTTTATCAATAACATATTAAATGTTATTCTTTTTTTTCTCAGAGATCAAAGTTTTTTGAATTATTGATATATTCTATGGAGTTTTTTTTCAACTTAAAGTCCATTTATATAGAAATTTGAATTAAAGCATTTTCCCGAAATATTATGCAGAGACATTTTTAAATATTTTTTGAAATGATAAATGCTATTTTACCTTATTTTGAATCGTGTCTGAAAATTACCCATACTAATTATAGAAATAAATTCGGATGAATATAAGTATTTAACAGCGACACGATAGAACGTATCTTATAAAATCTTACTTATTATAATTGTTTTCTTTATTTTTAATATCATACAAACCTTCTGCAATGTAAGAGGCATTTCTTTAATGAAATTATTGATCAGACTGCAACACTACATACAAAGAAATATAAAATAAATTGTTTGTTTCACGTTTCCATTATTTATGAATTACCGGGAAAAATAAATTTAGCAAAAGAGAATAACTGAAAATGCTAAATACAATGATAGAAAACAGTGCTTGTGAGAAATTTTAAAAATAAATTTTCCAAATATGAAAATACTTGAATAAACGTTTGACACAAGTTCACAATTCGATGTATAATGTCTCTGTGTTTAGATAATTAATTACTAAAATAAAATAAAGAAACAATTTTCTCGTTGAGGAGAAATTTAAAACCTTTCAAACTGATTAAATAGTGGCTCGGCATTCAATTATAACAGTCGAGTAACGTATAAAACATTTCATATTTAGCTTTTTATGAATTTTGAAATCTTGTAATTTTTTAGCAGATGATTTAAAAAACAAATAATTATATTTGTTAATCTTTCGTTTTATTTATTAAAACATCGTATTACAATTTTAAATGCTTGTCATTGAATAAAAGGAATTTTTACATTATTTGTAGGTTTTGAATCTTGTCCAGTCTTATGTATCTGTCCACGTCCCATTGTTCGTTTCGTATATATTTCACTCGCCTGTGGCAAATGGAGGGTGGCAGCACAACGACCTGAATTCTCTTTTAAGACTAACTTTTGTGTATGACACAGCAATATTGTGGCAACAAGGTATTGGTACTCCAGAGGAATCTTCATTACAGGGTGAGTGTCAAAAAATATTAGCCCCCAGTATGCTATTTCTTTCTCCCAGTGATAAAAAGTTCGTCTCCAAAAAATAACGTTCCGTTGTATAAGCCAGCCGTAAAACAAAGCAGATTTTTCATTGTACGGAATAATCTCTACTGTAATTTTTTTTAACTTCTAAGCATCGCACATTTTCAATTTTTATACCGTCGTATTCGGAAAAAAGTACTTTTAGATGCAATATGTTTGAAAACTGCATCTGTATTTATTTTTCAGATATTATTTATTTTTTGTAATTTTTAGGGCTATTTGTTTAATTCTGGCAACTCAAGTTTAATTCTTGTGTTTATTTAATGTCGAATTCATACCGGAATTTGCAAAATAACGAAAAGCAATTTTACGATTTCTTTTCCACCAAAGTTAGAAAAGTAAAATTTAATAAATTTTTTCTGGTGCAAATCTTTATTAATCGTAGGTGGGATAAAATATATTCCACCACCCCTCAAGGGATTAAATGATTTCAAATGTATGTAATGTGATATACATTACTGAGGTTTACTGCAAGTTACTTCCTGTAGAATATGAAATCATAGCATAAACAGGGACACGCAAAAGATTTCGGTACTGTGTGCGAAGTACTGTACAGCGATAATTGTTGGAAGTGTATTTTCAGTTATGGTATGCGTTTTTAAGTTTAACTAAATAGTTGCATACTACGTGGTATGTATAAGTGCTATAGATCATGTACACACAAAAGAATTCGTAAGGGTTGCTGAGTATGAGCGTAAATTCCTTAAAGGTGTTTTTTAATTGAGTTATGCATTTTCACGCTGAACTATATTTAGTAGACTAAGAGATGGTTGTAGAATGTAGATAAAATGATATACAAGACCACACAAAGAATTGGATACATGGCCGTCTATGCATAATAATTTCTGGAAGACTGGTTTCAGTAGTTTTAAGCGTCTTTTAATCTGAATTAATTTTTAGTTAAATATGTAGCTTGTATAAAAGGGTAGCAGATAAAATATAGTGCTGTACAAAAGTATTCAAGTGAGTTTCCACACTGAAAAAAATGAAGTACTCAAAAATAAGTATATCGATGTACTCATATCGAATTGAGAATGTTTGGATCAAAAATGAGCCTATGTTTTCTCAATTTTGAAACATCACATGTTATCAAACTCAAACAGAATGATAATTTTGTACTCTGTTATGGTTTATTTCATTTAGGGGGCATAATAGATGTTTATTAATGTAAATATTAAATTATGCACAGAATTTTAAAATAATTTAAAGGTTCTTTCAGAAAATGCTCTTGTCATAAAAATATTCAATTTGAGTATTTTGTTCATAATTTTGCTATTTTTCTTTACAAATAATCAATTAAACGTTGCTTGTTAATAACTTTGAACGAGAAATAAATGTCAGTACATTTTTACTTTAATTTGTCGGTTCAGGGAGCAGTACATCGCGATTCATATTCGACCAGAACCATGGAATAAAAAATGAGAACATGTGTTTCTCAATTTTGAGTACATTTGGATCGGAGCAATTTTCAGTATGTGACGTATTTAAAATTGAGTACTTTTAATTCAATTTTGAATACCCATTTTTTTCAGCTCATCTATTGGTATAAATTGCTGAAGGTAAATTTTCAAACTATTATGTGTTCCTTACTAAACTAAATTTTCACGTACTATATAGAATTTATATACGGAATTATAGATTTAAAAAAACAGGCTGCACAAAATAATTGAGAGTACGTAATTGGCAATGGACTATAATTTCTGAAATCAGTTTTTCAAATGCGTTTTCTGAAATGTTTACTTAGATATCTTATTTATATTATTTACCTAAATAGCGAAGTTTTGTTAAAATATTCTTGAAATGTTTGAAAGTGTTTCAAAATCTGTGCTTAAAGCGTGATTTTTCTTTCTTGTTAATTGAAGTAATTTAAAGTGCAGAAAAATCCTAAGCGCCGTAGAAATCAGAATTATTTTATAGTTTATGGATTTTATAGTTTATGTATCAATTTCGATTATTCAATGCTGTATTACACACATTAGCAATTACAAAGTTTCAAATATTATTTAAAATTTACATTTAAATTATAATGTCATGATTACTTTACTTTCAGGTCATTTATATCCTACTCGGATGACTATCGGGCAAGATGGAAAATTAGTTGTAAATTTTAGGACTGAACCAAAATTCAGAGGAATGTTCGTCTTAAGTCATCCAGGTATTTATAGAAGATTGATCTATTGACATAAAAATATATTTATGCCGAAGTATTTAAAATTAACTTCCAATTAAAGATGAAATATCCTTTATTAAGGAGCCGTGAAATTTTCTGATCATAGATGTTTATAAACTATAGAGTTTTTTTAATTAAAAATTTTTCAGTATATTTTTCAAATTTAAAGCTTCTTCACATCATAAGCGCCGGCAGAACAAAATCTAGAGACGGACAAGAATTTCAAACAGAAATTCCCGAGGTCCGCATTAAAAAAAAATTAATAATGTAAACTAAAAATAATCTGAAGTAAGACTTTTAATAAGCAAGACAATTTGTAAACAATGTAAAAAAGAAAATAAAAGAAAAACATAAATGTAACAAATAAGAAAAGAAATTAAGTTCACACAAGCAAGCTTCTGTCATCTTTTTTTCAAAGCGGACAACTGGAAAAGTTCTTCTTTTTTTCGTCAGGAGGATTTTCCCCCTTGAATCCCCCGTTGAAGAGAATGTGAAAATCTTTAGTTCCTTTTCCTCTTTATGTTTAATTATTTTAAACCACTTGGGGAATATAATCAAAATCATTATAAAAAAAGAAAATTTAGATAAATGAGTTTCAAAATCAAAAAGGAGTTTTGACGCATTTGCCGGTGCACATACTTTACCTTGTAAATTTATCTTAACGTAAATTTCTTTTCCACTAAGTAATTATTAAGTTTATAATTATACATTGTAATATTACCATTGTGTAAATACTACCAGACTCTTCGCTATGTAACAGCCGTTTTACCTAGCAGTTTTTTTTTTTTTTTTTACACAAACATTGCAGATCACATCCTACTTTTCAACATCATACTGCATAAAATGTAATTTCGGATTTTAACCGTTTTCTCCCTTCTTTCAGATTCTACTTAAAATATCGTACAAAATATCGTAATAATCTTACTAAATATCGTAGCAAAAAAATATATCCGCTCTTTCATATCTATTTTGATTAGTTTCAGAAAATTACATTTTGATTTGAGGTAATTAACACCCTTAAGGAATTTCATTATTTTTTTTTTTAATTATACTTATTTTATACGTCTGACTTAAAATATAATATTTATTTCAATGTCCAGGGCTTGAGTCCCATGAGACACTCCTTTCACTATGCCCTTGAACATTATTCTGTGCTTCCTGATTGGTTTGATTGATTGCATGATTTTAAAATGTATAAATCGTCATTTTTTAAAAAAAATCTAGCTTAATCTTAAAAATTTTATTAACCGTATGAAATTAGCTAAATAAAAACTTAATTTATGTAATTTTTTTTTCATTCTGGTAAGTACAATCGAAAAATTAAATTTAATTATTTAGTTTTTCAGTTAAATCACAATATTTTATGCACTATGACACCAATACTACACAAAATTGAAATTTTTCTTTTGTTATCAAAATATATACATGCAATTTTTTCCAAGAATATAAAGAAGATATAAATTAAGTAAAAAGTTCTATTAGCTTGTTCATCAAGTTTCACTGAAAAACAGTGGAACAGTGAAACAATATCTTCTGCTTTCTGATTGGTTCATTAAGGTTGTCAACAATAATCCAGGTTTTAAAACATGCAAGCAAGAGTTATGAGAGAGAAAGCAATGAATTTTTATTTGTTATTTTTTATACACTAAAAAATTTTGAGGGTTTACATTACTGGAAAATTTACCCTATATGTTCTCTATTGAGGTTTTGTCACTCTTGCCTACTAACATCTCATTTCAATTAGATCTGGAAACAAAGCCATTTATTATGTAAATGTTTCAATTTTTTAGTATAATTATTAATATTTTAAAGATAGCTTTTTCAGGACGCAATACCGGGGTATGCCAATTTTACAATGATCGAGATAAAAGCTCCTCCTGTAGGATATAAAATATTGTGCTAGAATATCAATAACAGTAAAAAAGATCACAAAATAGGCAAAATCAAATTTTAAAGGAAAAAAAAAACAATTCGTCTGCATCTGTTCCTGATTGTTGCTTAAAGGGTCTCAGGACTCTTCAAATTGGAAAAAAGGAAAAAAAAAGACCCTTTTCAACATTTAATATCTTAAAATGTATATGATTTAGAAGCACAATTTTTTCGGGGATGAAAGGTATAAGTATGTTCTTTCATTTCATGTATTTAAAAAATTTCAAGATGCAGAATTAGTATGTACTGGGGGCTCCAAACTGCCAGATATTTGTCGAGCAGAAAATTGATATAACAGCTTACACGCATGATTACGCAGGATTGCAGGATTACAAAACAGATTTTGCAACTTGAATCAAAATTTTGGTGCCTACTTATACTTCAGATTGTAATAATTACCTTGAACCTAAATAAATTTGTATTTAAAGCATTTTTATATTTTTAATACAAAGTTGTATTTAGCTAATACAAAATTTTGAAAATTTCAACAGCATAATCACCTAAGAAAATATTTTTTTTGAACAATAAAAAGAAATTCTAGGTTCAATTTATAGAGACTACTGTGAAACATATGTTTTGAAAATTTTATGAAAAAATTTTCAGAAGTTTCTGAGATATCGTGCGCGTTATGCCCAAAAACGTCATTTGGAGAAAAATGATTTCCAAGTTTCGGAAACGCTTTCTCAGCTATTGAGCGGGTATAATTATAAAAGCCATAAATTCTGTTCTAATGGGAATTTCAAGGACACAATTGTATCAAAATGTTTAGAACAGATAGGCGTTTAGCATCTAAAATAATTAAAATTTCGAAAATTTTGAAGCTTTAAGAGTCCTGAGACCCCTTAATTAACATTGATTTAACGTACACCCATCCTTTTAATTTAACAGATACGTTGAAGTAGCTACACAAGGTAATTACTTAATTTTATTCTTGCAATACAAACTCGGGAAAATTTATTGTGGTTTTCAGTATCAAAATATTTCAGAGGTTTTTCTTGTTGATAATCAAAAATGATCTTCCTGATTGTATTTCTTTTTTTACTATTAAGTTCAAAAATAATGGTTTTATATTTTGATGCTGGTGTAAATGCTATGAGTGCAAAATGCTTCCATGAGAATATGATACTGCCAGTATCATTTGTGAGTGAATGTTACGTGATTGATTAGGTTAATGTTGCAAAAAAACCATCTACCATACAAGTTTTATATATGTGAGAGATAATTTTAGGACCAGCGCAAAATCTGATTTTGAAATTTCTACATAAAACGCATATGTATAAAGAGAAAATTTTGTAGATTTTTAATAAGTGCATAGTACTTTTGTCGAAATATTATTTGCAGAAAAAAATTAAAAACTTAGCAATTGTACTTTTTTTTATGGAATGTTAACTTTGTCAACATATCTATTTAATGCTCTGTTATCCATCTTTATACTCGTACTTTCTAATTAACTTATTTTTATTAGTGTAAGATATCTGGTATGTTTTGCGTTGTATTGCATATTTGGTCTCTGTCAATAAAATATTTTGAATTATAATTAAGGACTCTATGTTGTAAAATCGATACTAAACAAAAAAGAGGTTGCTATCCATCGAATACTTTGTTCATAAATTTACAAATGATGTAAAAAAAATCATGAATAAAATAAAACTCAACGTTTCGGTTTAATCTTCAAAACCATCTTCAGGAGTAAAATTTTCCCAAAATACAAATCGGTAGAACAATCTATATGCTACATCATCTAAAATTATATTCAAACTGGAGTTTCCGTTGATTCTTCCAGTTTGAATATAATTTTAGACGACGCGCGACGTAACGTGTCGATTAAAGATAGACGGTTAAATGAATTACATGCCTAAAACAAGCGTAGTGAATTGTTAGAAAGAACCACCCGCAGTTAAACTGTTAGTTAAGGATTTACATAACGAATGAAATTCCCCTAAGTCAAAAAAAAAAAAAACTCTGACACTAACACGTAAGGAAAATACTCATGTTGTAAACAAATATTAACAGTAAATTAGGTATTGCATTTAAGAATTAATGTATTTAGGAATTAACATATTAAACAAATATATTAATTTACAAATCAACAAATTTTTACAAAATAAAAGAAACATAAAAAATTAATTATGTTGACACACATTGATACAATAGGATCACAGATACAAATCTGTAAGTAAATTGTTTAATCCCACAGTGAAATTCTTCACACATAACATTTTAGATACATTAGCATTAATTAATTGTAACTCAGCAGCACTTCGTTACTTTAACTTTACATTATTTGTTAGCAAAAACATTTCATTACCATACTTTTAATCAATTCATTACGATACAATTTTGAATTTCCTGATAGCAGACAAAGGGTACAACGATTCTGTGTAAACCAGGGAATTAAATTTCAGCTGCAAAAATCAGCAAGTCTTGTTTATATCTCAAAAACAATACCGAAAAAAAGTAATTTGCTTTCATTATGAAGTCAAAAATCCCTTTATCTGAACCCTGTATTTATATACCATTTATATATTTTGCAAATAAGTATCCAAGTACAGTCGTAGAAAAAAAAAAAAAAGTAAACACCCCCCACTAACTCCTCAACAAATTATCCTAGAAGAAAGCTGCTGGTACCGAACGATTGGAAATAAAGTCTTCTTTTAAATGATGTAGGGGAGATGGGGGCACATGTGAACAGGGGGCAGATGTGAACATCACAGTTTTTAAATAGTTATTATAAGTTTTTTTATTTGAAAAAAATTACCAAAGATGGCAGCACCTGTAGACATATGTTAAAATTTTTTTGAAGCTTTTCGACATTTTGTTTGTCTTCAGTAGCCAAAAAACTGTTTGTAGATGTCAAATGTAAAATGCCGGTTTAAATTTTGGTAAGTGATTAAGTTTATTTATTTAGTTAGTTATTCTAATTTTATTGTTTTAACATATACTATGACTACTAATGAAAATTTTGGATAAAGTTGTTTTGTTCCCTAAAATTGATAAATGTTAATTATTTATCAATTTAACTCTAGCAGCCATGCGGGGCACTTGTGAACAGACTAGTTGGGGCAGATATGAACAGTTCACAAAAATCAAAAACTTTCTCTGTTGAGCAAATAGAAATAATTGATAATGATAAAATTTATGTTAAATTCCTGAGAAAGAACCTCAGATCCAATTTATATAATTTCCCTGAAATAGTAGACATTTCTGTCTTACAAAAAAGTGATATTGTATTGAAACTTCCACTTCCACATTTGTCAGGAGTACGCAAAAAGCAAGAAGCACATTTGAGTTCAATTCAATTATAATTTGAATAAATTCAATGTTTCCTAAAATGCACTAAGTGTTATTTACTATTTTAGTAAACGGTTTAAAACAATATTTTTTATGCATTGTTAATACAAAGAGTATTATGACAAACAACTTTGTAATTTTTTTTTTCTTTTCATTTGTCTCAAACTTGCAGTGATGGCTTACTTCTATCTCTCAAACAACAGCTATGAATAGGATAATTTGAATTGGGATATATATCAGTAACATTTTTAAAATGTAAAATTTCAAATTAATAACTAATATAATTCTTGGGTATGGTGTCAGAACAGCTTTGCATATATTTAGTTTCATTTTAAAATCTTTTTTTAAACATATAGCTCAGAAACTAGAAAAAAAATATTTTTTTTCTTTATGGTGAATTTAACAGATAATATAAGTAATGATTATGATAACAAATGAATAACAGAAGAAAAAGCATGTCAAAGGATATTTTTTCCTTGTGTTCACATGTGCCCCACGAGTGTTCACAACTACCCCGCTGATGGGGCACATGTGAACAATTTTTTGAATTTATAAAACTATTAAAAAATGTAAGAAAAACTATACAGGTGGTTTTAAAAAAATTACCATGTGTAAAAGAAAGTTCTGTTTACTATACTGACTAGTTTTTATTTATAGGAATCAATCCAATTATGAGAAAAAGCTATACTTATGCGAACTGTTCACATGTGCCCCCATTTCCCCTACATAAAATTTGCTTAGGGAGCCATCTACATATTAAAACGAACCATAACTTTGTTTTTTTCAATAGTAGTACACAATTCTGACAGCATAAATGAACTCTACACCCTTCAATTAGTCTAATCACAAATTTTTATGCAATTCGTACCATAAGTTTCTGAGAAATTAATTATTTTAAAACGAGCGTATATTAAGGGCTGTATCCAAATTGAAGTTCGGTACTCGATTGTTAACCGAGAGAGCCCCCTTCTTGATCAAGGCGTCTTAAGCGGCCGCTCAAGCCTGCTAGATTAGAGAATAGCATAAGAAATTTTAAAACATCTAGTCAGTTCTATCATACAAGGAGAGGGCCAACCTTGTTAATCACAGATTTTAATTGTTTTAATATATGTTGTAGGGTAGAGACCCCTTAGTGTCAGGTTCAACGGATTTTATCCAACGCTCTTTAGTTTTTGAGAAAACGGGGGGGGGGGGGTCTAATAATAGTACACAATTTAAATACTTACATTGCAACCGCAGTGGTAGGTTGGTCGTAGCTCAGTTGGTACGGCGTTCGCGGGCTGATCTGCAGGCCCGGGTTCGGTACTCGGACATCTACATTTGCTTTTCTCATTTTTTGTTTTATAAATATACTTATAATTATAATTTAATAATTTCAATTACAAATTTTAATATCATACATTAATTATAATGTTAACAAACTTAAATTTATCATTTTTTTTTTTTAAACTATTATTTCTCATCATTTAAAGAGGTTTAAAAAGAAATTGGATCTATTATTGAATGATAAAAATTCCAAAATCGTGACAAAATCTGTTGTGGTGCCATCTAGTTATGATAAAATAAAAGAATATTCAAATAAAATAAAAACAAAAGCAGAAAGAAGATAAAGGTGAAAGCAAAATAATTGAAAGCGCAAGTATACGTATTACAAATTTAAAAATCTTTAATATGCAAAAAATCGGTTGTAATTTAATTCTGATGCTTATTTTTAATATAATTATGCTTGTTACTTTAAAAACAGAATAATGGTATTATCGCATTGACTTCCTTTGTTAAAGCAATGCGTAAATGATGTTTCTGTAAAATCACGAATTGACACAATTGCTCAATATCATTGCATCGACAAAGAATATATGAAATACATTTTAAAAGAGTTTTTTAAAAAATTAACAGTTTTATGATGTTTTATTCAACTATTTAGTTAAAAGTAAAAAATTAAATAGGTTAAAATTATAATTGATATACAATATTATAAATTTTAATTGACAATGAGATTATTAATTATACTTACAAGCATATTTATAAAACAAAAAATGAGAAAACAAATGCAGCGCATTCAGATATCGAACCCGAGCCCACAGATCAGCCGGGAAACGCCATACCAACTGAGCTACGACCAACCTATCATTGCGGTTGCAAAGTAACTATTTAAGTTGTGTACTATTATTAGACCCCCAGGTTTCTCAAGAACTAATGAGCGTTGGTTAAAATCCGTTCAACCTCACGCTAAGGGTTCTCTACCCTACAACATATATTAAAATAATCAAAATCTGTGATTAACAAGGTTGGTCCTCTCCTTGATAGACAGCCCCTTAAACCATCATTTTGCCGTTTTTTAAGCATAATTTGAAATCTACTTGGAAGAAAAATGTGAAATTTTGGATTTCCATAAAGCAAGACTTAATAAATCTGGTTCCATCAAAAAAAAAAAAAAAAAAAAAAAAACTGTAGGTTGCAATTCATAATTTTTTCGAATATTAATTTCATAATTCATATCATAAAATTATAAAAATTGCAAATTCAACGTATTTATGTTTGGGTGTGTTAGTATTATTGTTACACAAAAAATTAGCACTTTAGGAGCATAATTTCAGGAGTTATAAATAAAAATATGAAAGTGTAATTTAACATTAGAAGCACTAAATTTTGAATTTTTATAATTCAAAAATTTATCATTCATATGACTTGAAATTCGGTGTCTGGGCATAGTTTGAACCAAAAATTTAAAATATCTCTTTAAAATTGGGTATTGCCATTGAAAAAAAGTTTGGATTCGTTTTATTATGTAGATGGCCCCCTAAGTAAATTTTGTATACGTCATTTAAAAGTAGACTTTATTTCCAATCGTTCGGTACTAGTAACTTTTGTCTACGATAATTTGTTGAAGAGTTAGTAGGGGGTGTTTACTTTTTTTTTTTCCACGACTGTACATCTTTGTACATATATAAATACATAATTTTGTCTTATAGTGTCTATCTTCAGAATATTTTCTTTCTTCCTTTTCATCATTGTTTACTAGTTCATTATTTACTAGTCATCTCATCATAACATACAGACCAAACGTTGTTATTTTAGCAATCGGTTATCTTTTAAGTTCATCCAAAGAGATAACATTAGTTTGGCACGGAGAAAACACTGTGTCTTGAAAACAAATTGATGTTCTGCCATAAGGTGAAATACAAGCTTGAACTTAGAAACGGTTGATTGTACGAGCGTGTCAATAAACCAAATCGAATCCAGTGTAAGAAACAACTTGTGGAAACGGATTTTTTCTCCCAAGTATCTCATTGAACGTACAGTTTTCAAACCTCATTGAAACTTATTTTCTACAGTTTTTACCATTTCTCGGCCATTTCTTACTACTGTGCGATATAACTGAAAAAATGATTTTGTCTTAGGATTACAAGTCTATGGAATTATAGAAAAAATAAAATGTATATATTTCTTATTTGTGAAATTTAGTGAAATAAAACCGACAGGTACATTTCATAGTGACCATTAATAATCTTGCAAATTTTACATTTAAAAATAATTTTATTCTTTAGATATTAGTCATTAAAGTGTCCATTACGCTGGCATAACGGTGATGCTTCAGATTATGGAAAACCCTATAATAAATAATAAATAAAAATATAATGAAGAATTATGTTTGCAATATTTCATTATGCATCATATCTCATGACATTATTTACTATGTTTATTATTTTTAAATTATGTGAAAATATTTTCTATCGTGTATGATTCTGAAAATGTCGCCGTTGGTGCAACGAAACGATCGTCATCTTAATAAATGATATTTTATCACTTTATAGCATTATTTTACTTAATCTACTTAATATGAAGAATCAATTTAAATTTTTTTAATAATTGATTCATTGTAAAAAATGATTGTCAAATTCACTATATTTATTGCAGTAGATTGCAACGTAACATTTCCGTATGTAAAAATATCTCAAATATAACAGTAGATTTAACCAGCGTTTCCGATTTAAACATCCTTTCATTCGAACAACCAATTAGATCACATTGTTCATTTTACTGACCGGCGTCTGCGCGCGCAAAGACATACAGCCGGTACATTGTTTCGGGGCCCAATGAGCTCAAAGGGGCGCAGCTCTTACAATACACACTGTATATTATTATTTTTTATATTTATTTTCTATGTATACCATAATTTAAAAGAAAGAAAAAAAATCTCTGTAAATGTTCTGAGAGATGAACCAACTTGTCGCCGAAGTCGGCTAGGTATTATTAAACATTCGCATGCTTTTTTATGGTTCTGGAGAATGTGTGTGTGGGGGGAAATGTGTGGTGGATTCTGGCCCCGTCACGGCTCTCGGCGGCCTTGAATACGTGTCGTCTGTCTTGTCGGAACTTGTTTGTAACACTTTTTATTTATTGCTACATACTAATACAAGTTCTTTTCTTATAACACATGTTTGTTTATTTTTTTTAAATCCTCTAAGTGCATATCTGCCCCCTACTGTGCCTTTTATATCATTTTTATTCTGCTTTTTTAGGTATTTTATTTTTTATTATAAAAATAATACAAGTATCGTTTCAAAAGTTGGTTATTCGTTTATAATTAGACACACACATGCACACACACACATATATATATATACAATAACAATAATAAACTTATATAGCTAATTTATGTTCGTGTTAAGTTGTTTGTAGTGCGTCAATATTTGAAGAAATGTACACATATTTATGACTTAAATTTAATAAAAAAATATATTTTAATTAAAAAAATCAAAATAATCGAACTTTTAAAATCTTTCTTTAGAGTTTTATGTAAGTGGAATACATGATTTTTAAGACAGGAAGCTTTGAAATTTCTTACTTGCTCTCAATTTCTTTCCAGCTTTAAAATAATTTTTTACAAAATTTCTAACAAACTAAAACTATAAATCGATTTTGATGGCAAGGAATGAGAGATTTAAATCATAATTTTGTTATATATTTTTGTACTCACAAACAAAAAAATCTACTTACACCACTTTTTGCTAGAAGCTTCTTATAAACACATATTCCCTGCTTGCTTCCACTGTCGCATGTCGTTCTAAAATAAAGCCAAAGATTTCTTAAACCTCGCATTGTAATATAGCAAGACTAGAGTTCCCTTGAGCATAAACTTCTCCTTTCACTATAGGAGGAGTTTGTGTTGGCACATTGGTTTAGGGGTGCCATTCTTTTACCCTCTGGGGCACCCTGAATGAGGTGTCCATTGTGGCTCCCCCAGAAGTGACACCAGTGAGACAAGCCTATCACACCTTAACCCTTTCCGGTACGGACTAATATCATTTTTTAAATGATAAAGTGATGGACCGAAAGCGGAATTTAGAAAGAAATTTATTTGAACATAGAAACTCTGTAACTTTCACGTACATTATATTGTTGGTGCCTGGTGCCAATAAACTTAAAATTATGTGTCTTTTTTTTTTTTTTTTTTTTTTTTTTTTTTTAGGACACCGCCCACGAAAGGGTTAAAGGTGCCATTTGTCACCTGTGGTTTTACCAGAATATACATACAGTATATATGCTGTATAAATATATTTGAAGGTACAGTCGTGGAAAAAAAAGTAAACACCCCCTACTAACTCCTCAACAAATTTACTGGTAAAGTTACGACGAAAGTTACTGGTACCGAACGATTGGAAATAAAGCCTACTTTTAAATGATGTATGTAAATTTGCTTAGGGCGCCATCTACATATTAAAATGAATCCAAACTTCATTTTTTTTCAATGGCAATACCCAAATTTAATGAGATACTTCAAAACTTCGGTTCAAACTATGCCTAGACACTAAATTTCAAGTCATTTGAATGATAAGGGTTTCAATTATAAACAATCAAAATTTAGTGCTTCTAATGTTAAATTACATTTTCATATTTTTATTTATATCTGCTGAAATTATGCGCCTAATGTGCTAATATTTATGGAAATCCAAAATTTCACATTTTTCTTCCAAGTAATTTTCAAATTATGCTTAAAAAACGGAAAAATGATGGTTTAAGGGGCCGTTATAGAAGTGACTAGATATTTTGAAATTACTTATGCTCTCGTGTAATCTAACCGGCTTCATTGACTGCTTGAATGGTGCTTAAGGTGCCTTGATCAAGAAGGGGGCTCTCTCGGTTAACAATCGAGTACCGAATTTTAATTTTGTTTGGTTCAATACAGCCCTTAAAATACGCTCGTTTTAAAATAATTAATTTCTCGGAAACTTATGGTACGAACTGCATAAAAAATTGTTTTGGGGCTATTTCAAGGGTTTATAGTTCATTTATGCTGTCAAAATTGGGTATTGCTATTGAACAAAAATGAAGCCTGGGTTCGTTTTCATATGTAGATGGCCCCCTAAGCAAATTTTATATACATCATTTAAAAATAGACTTTATTTCCAATCGTTCGGTGCCGGTAACTTTCTTCTGCGATAATTTGTTGAGGAGTTAGTAGGGGGTGTTTACTTTTTTGTTTCCACGACCTTACATATACTGTATATTTAACATGCGGTGTATATGGTGTATAAATATTTTCTACAGTACATATACCATATATTTAATTCACGGTATAAATGATGTATAAATGTTTTTTAATGGTATATATACTTTAAATATTTTACAGTACACATACCGTCCAGTTAAATCATGATACATATACTGATCACAAAGTTGACAGTATATGAACCGTAATTTTTAACCAAAATTTTTTACAGTGTAGAATGTACCGCAAAAGTTACTGCAGTAAGTTCAGTATTTTATACGGAAATTCTGAAGTTAAAATCTCAAATCCTTCAGTATTTTACTGAGATTTTGCAGCTATAATTACATTAATCTTTCAATTCTTTTACGAAAAATTTGCTGTTAAAATTACAGCATTTATTCTGATAACTTGTACGGAAATATGGCTGTGAAATTTACTACAATTTAAATGACGGAAAATATGCGATAAAATTTACGCCGAATTTTACTGCGATTTTTACGTAAAAACTGCTGGCAACATCGTTGCCAGCAGTTTTATTAATAGCTTGTATTTTATTAATAGCTTTTATTTTCTTAATTGCTTGTTAATGTAGTCATATTTTTTACAGTGTTGTACTTCTTGTGTGTCATTGTGTTTCAAAACTTTTTTTAATTTTCCCACTTTCTTAAATTTGTTATGAAAAAATTGTATTCTGTTTAAAACTGTTATACCATTTCGTATTTTAAATTATCCAGAATTTACAATATTTGAAATTGAAGATCATTTTGAGTTTAAAATTATATGTTTTCCAACAGTGCGCAACTTTTAAAGCTTTAGGTATCTTTCACTCATTTTTGTGTTTTTACTTGTTAAAATGATGTAACTATTTTAATCACTATTCTTGTTAATGCGTAAATTTTAACACACTGCCCTTATTAAAAAAAAAAAAAAAAAAAAAAAAAAAAAAAAAAAAAAAACACTCTATTAAAGAAGCAGGTGCATATCAGATAAAATAAATTAATTATACAAATAAAAACAGCCTTTCGTTTCCAAAACTTTCTTTTACAAATAGTTTGAAAGAGATAAATTATTTAAACTTTTTTCTTAAAATGTTAAATTGATTGAATAAAAAAATATATCTTTAAATGATCCGAGTGGTAAGAAATAGAATTATAGTTTTTTTTAATGTTTGTTAAGACTAACTGCATAATGCTTTTATTCTATTTTGTCTTATTTTTCAAAAGCATACATGGATTTTATATCATTTTGAAGAGAAATATAGAAAATTAATTTATATAAGTGTTCCATACAATATGGTGAATTAAAACTCACTTCTTAATTGAATGCATCAGATGATAAAGCGACACAGTCATCATTTCGAGGAAATCAACAGATTAATCAGAAAATTACAATGATTTTATTGTCAAATGGTTCCTTTTGATTTAAAATCTCTGTGAATATTAGTTTATTTTTAAAAATAGTAATTTAACATATAGTAGGGGAATATTGATTATTTTCAACCATACGATTTTTTTTGTCATATACCGTCAACTTTGGGGCCACTTCGTCCTGGTTCCACTCACATTTCCATTATTAAAAATATTATATATGATTTTTCAACGTCGAAATGGAGTTGTAAACAATTAACATGAAACAATGAAGCAAACTGTGTGGTTTTAAAGAGGAATTATTTTATTATTTTATTTTTTAACTATTTTTAAAGTTATGGAATAAAGTAGGGGCTTCTTTGGTCCATTCACTTAGTTTAATATAAAATGAATACATTTAATATGTAAACGAATACGTTTTCATTGAAATCCCCTTGAAATAGCATTTGCTAATAAATTAACACTGGAAACTGGATAAACAAATGTTTTTTTTTTTTTTTTTTTTTTTTTTTTTTTTTACTTTTAAACACAATAAACCAATTGTTAATATTAAAGAAATGAGAAACAATTTTCGTCATGTTATCCTCAGCAACTGGAACAAAAAGCAAGTGGGTAAGTTGATCACAGATCGCACAGAGGGTTTCGTTTAATATTCCTTTCAAAACACTTTATCTTTTTGAAAAATCTGTTAGTTCCACATTTCGCAACCAGGGGGCGCACTCTATTCTACACAAACCTCTATCCGAACGAAACTCCGTTTTACAACCTATCCGTAGGTATATTAGTCGAGGGGATCGGGTCTATAGCACCCAGGATAGGTAGGCGCCCCCTGGCGGTAAAAAATAGAACTGAAATATGTAAGGCTATACGCATAATATGAAAGAGTGGTCAAAGTGGTGTCGGCAAAAGTTAGAAAAGTACCCACCGTGTGCAATGGGGGGAGGTTAGAAGAAATGCTTAAAATACACAAGTTACCCGGTGGGTAAATAATATAAGACTTTTTGAAATTTTTATGATTTTTCATGTGATGGCAAGTGTTCTGCTATACGTATGCAAAATTTCAAGTCTTCGACTTAAATAGGGGCTCAGTTAGAAAAAAAAGCTTAAAATACACAAGTTAGAGACCAGAGGGTTAAATATAAGACTTTTTCAAAATTTTATGATTTGTCGTTTGATGTGAGGTGTTCAGCTATAATTATGCAAAATTTCAAGTCTTCAACTTAATTAGAGGCTCAGTTAGAACAAAAAGATTAAAATACACAAGTTGGAGCCCAAAGGGTAAAATATAAGACTTTTTCAAAATCTTAGAATTTGGCGTTTGATGTGAGGTATTGAGCTATAAGTATGCAAAATTTCAAGTCATAAACTTAATTAGGGGCTCAGTAAGAACAAAAAGATTAAAATACACAAGTTGGAGACCAGAGGGTTATATATAAGACTTTTTCAAAACTTTATGATTTGTCGTTTCATGTGAGGTGTTCAGCTATAAGTATGCAAAATTTCACTCCTCCAACCTAATTAGGGTTCACTTAGAAAGAATTGTTTAAAATACACATGTGGGAGCCCAAAGGGTTAAATGTACGACTTTTTCAAAATTTTATAATTTTTCGTTTGATGTGAGGTATTCAGCTAAAAGTATGCAAAATTTCACTCCTCCAACCTAATTAGGCGCTCACTTAGAAAGAATTGTTTAAAATACACATGTGGGAGCCCAAAGGGTTAAATGTATGACCTTTTTCAAAATTTTATAGTTTGTCGTTTGATGTGATGTGTTCAGCTATAAGTATGTAAAATTTCACGCCTCCAACCTAATTAGAGGCTCACTTAGAAAGAATTGTTTAAAATACACATGTGGGAGCTCGAAGGGATAAATGTACGACTTTTCAAAATTTTATGATTTGTCGTTTGATCTGAGGTGTCCATCTATAAGTACGCAAAATTTCACGCCTGCAACCTAATTAGGGACTCACTTAGAAAGAATTGTTTAAAATACACATGTGGGAGCCCGAAGGGTTAAATGTACGACTTTTTCAAATTTTCATGATTTCTCGTTTGATCTGAGGTGTCCATCTATAAGTACGCAAAATTTCACGCCTGCAACCTAATTAGGGACTCACTTAGAAAGAATTGTTTAAAATACACATGTGAGAGCCCAAAGGGTTAAATGTACGACTTTTTCAAAATTTTATAATTTGTCGTATGATGTGTGGTGTTCATCTATAAGTATGCAAAATTTCAAGTCTCCAACATGTATAGTTTCTGAGAACGGGCTCTGTGACGGACAGACAGACAGACAGAGGAGCGAGACGAATAGGGTTTCGTCAGATGAACGAAACCCTAAAAATTAATGTAACATTTTGCTATAGTAACATTTGAAAAAAATGTTTCTTAAAACCTGTTTTAACACTAGAATGGCGGCGAGGGGCCATTTTGGCCCCAGCTATATGAATATACTTGGGTTCGAACTGGAAATTTCTTTATAAAATAAGTTTAAAAGACACAAAGGAAAAAAGCGCTAATCAAAGAAGTTAAACAGTTTTAAATAAAAACTCTGGTATTACATACGAGGCATGTTTTTTAAGTAAGTACCGTTTTGGAATTAAAAAAAGACGTGCAAAGATATCGCAATAATTTTATTTTTACATGAAAGCCTGTACCTTCATCTACTTTTCTACATAATTTCCGTGATTATTGAGACACTTGTCATAACGTGGCACCAGTTTTTGAATACCCTCCTCATAAAATTCTGCAGCCTGACTTTTTAACCACTGTATCACAAATGTTTTGACTTCGTTATCGTCTTGAAGACGCTGACCACCCAGGGGTTTCTTCAAGTGCAGGAACAAATGGTAGTCGCTGGGAGCCAGATCATGGCTGTATGGAGGATGATCTAGAGTTTCCCATTTAAAAGATTTGATGAGATCTTTGGTCCGATTAGCCACATGTGGACGGGCATTGTCATGCAGCAAAACGATACCCTTACTCAACTTGCCACGTCTTTTGTTTTGGATTGCACGACTCAGATTGTTCAATGTCTCACAAAGACGCTGCATTGATTGTCTCATTACGAGGCAGAAACTCCACTAGCAATACTCCTTTTTTGTCCCAAAAAACTGTGCACATGATTTTCTGGGCAGAAATTGTTTGCTTAAACTTCACTTTTTTGGGTGATGATGAATGTCGCCATTCCATGGATTGTTGTTTCGATTCTGGTGTGACGTAGGCCACCCATGTTTCGTCACCAGTAACAATTTGGTCTAAAAAATCTTCACCTTCATTGTGGTACCGCTCAAGGAAAGTCAATGCACTGCCTAAACGTTGGGTTTTGTGCAAATCCGTCAACATTTTTGGAAACCAACGTGAACGCAATTTCCGGTAATTCAAGTTCTCGGTCACAATGCGATACAAAACACTACGAGAATATTGAGGAAAACAGTCGCACAATGATGAAATTGTAAAGCGTCTGTTTTCTCTCACCTTTTCGTCCACTTTCTGCACCAAATCTTCATTAACGACCGAAGGACGCCCACTCCGTTCTTCATCATGCACATTTGTGCGGCCATCTTTAAATGCTCTCACCCATTTCCTTACCATTCCATCACTCATAATGTTTTGTCCGTAAACTTCACAGATCTCACGATGAATATCGATTGGTTTTACGCCTTTAGCACTAAGAAATCGTATAACAGCCCGTACTTCACAATCTGCGGGACTCACGATTGTCGGAGGCATCTTAAACACTCAATAAAAACTCTGGTATTACATATTTTTTTAAAAACTTGAGATAAAATTCCCGTCTTTCTAGTGTTAAGAGATTTGATTCTATAAAAGGCATTTCTAAGTAATTGGGACTATTTTCGGGTCAAGAAAGGCCTGGCACAAAGTAGCCCCGAAATACTAGTTTTCATGTTAGCTTAATGAAAACGTAAACATTTCTTGTCAAAATAAAAAGTTAAAGGAAAAACATTGATCACACATGGATTACAGGTTACTAAATGTAATATTTTGACACTTACCTTATTTGTAGCTCTTATCCAGATTGTTTCACTATAGAAAGTTTGGAGAGTTGAAATTTACACACGAAAACAGTTGTTTACAAACACATCCAGTGTTACCACTAAAAAAATTTAAATCACCCCCAAACTATTCAAATACCCTATAGTAGGGTATAAATATTTTTCAAGAACAAACACTCAAAATTTTCTTTGTGGTGTGTTCAGTACAAAGAATGAAAACTTTTATTTATGGGATGGACCAAAGTAATTTGGCAAGGACCAAAGTAGCCCCGGTTGACGGTACCATTTTTATTATCTAAGCTCTTCAATTATTTTAATAATCCAAAGTTTTTCTAATTATCGTAACCAAACTGCACCAACTAAAAAATGGCTGTCTTACAAAGGCTAAAAATGTCTGTTCATTTAGATCGCCCATATGGCAAAATACTTTTAATTACATTTAGATGTTTATTTCTCTCGTGTTATAGACAGGCACAATCATATATTTATTTAAAATTTCACAAATGACCCTTAATCATAAAAAGGATCATAATGTACAGCAAAACACGGATATAACGCTCTTCCAGGGGATCGGGCTAGAAGAGCGTTAAAAGCGGGAAAGCGTTAAATGCGGGAGAAGGTTTTCGGATTTTAAAATTGAGAATATTAGATTATCTGCTTTAAATAATGCGGAGAATAATTTTTGTGTATTATTTAAAACAGAAACTCCACAACATAGGTACAAAAACGTTTCCTTCATTTAAAATATCACAAATTTACATAGGGTTTACAAAGTGTATTATTATTTCAAATCAGAATAAGTAAAAGAATTGTTAACCTTAAAAAAAAAGCTACAAAATATATTTAGCATTTCTAATAGGAACCTTTATCCTTATATTAAACATAAAATAAAATTATGAAAGAAGCTAATAATAATATTTTGTTTTAAAAAAATGTAACATTTGTATTCTTGAGCACCACTATGAGGACTGTAAACTTTCAGTTACTGTTTATTCTGTTTATAGAAAAACTT
This sequence comes from Maratus speciosus, assembly GCA_963932465.1. Classification (NCBI taxonomy): domain Eukaryota; kingdom Metazoa; phylum Arthropoda; class Arachnida; order Araneae; family Salticidae; genus Maratus; species Maratus speciosus. Next base: position 209,010,435 of record OZ010793.1, read on the forward strand.
TTCGAGTTTCGTCTGACGGGTGGACGAACGACCACATAAAAGAGCGTTTTCTTCTTTGCTTATGTGTCTTAATATATCTTCATGTGAAGCGGCGGTATCTACTGAAGCGGTGTATAGGCGGATAGTGCTAAAAGCTTCCATTACTTCAGCTATCGTTGGGATACGCTCTTGAACATCGCCATCAGCAACTTCATCAGGGTCCTCTTCTTTTGCGGCATCCTGTACAGTGTCCCCTATAATGTCATCAATGCTCCTAACGTTGCTTGTGATAACGTCTTTATCAATGTTAAGATAAACTATTATTTTAACACAATCAAACTGAATGGTAAAGCAAAATTGGTGAAGCAATCAATCTTTACCAATAAGTTTGATTGTGTTAAAATAATAGTTCACCTACGTATCCATTGTTTATATAGAGTTCCTTTACCTGCGGTTCATTCTGTTGAGCTGTCTACATGACCGACCAGATGTTACTACCAATAAGGTTATCTGAGCAAAATATGTTGGCTGGTTGTCGACCCAGTTAGCTTAAACGGTAAAGCATTGGCCTTGTAAGCCAAGGATCTGGGTTCGATTCCCACCCGTAAGGCATGGTGACGTCACGGCGACGTCGTTGTGAAGTCACACTGTGATTTTGTGACCGTCGATGTGACGTCACGTGACGTCGATGTGACGTCACAGTGACTAGAATGCGAGGTCGTTATGGCCGTTTTAGAGGTCGTTTGTGACGTCACATTGTGACCACTCTGTGAAGTCACGGTGTGACAAATTTGTGAAAAGTGTGTCATTTGTGACTATTTTTTCATTAACTTTGTGACGAACCTGTGACGAAAGCGACAATGCTTTGACGTCACACTGTGACCAATTTGTGAAATATGGGTCATTTGTGACGAACTTGTCATAAACACTGTGATTTCAAATGAAAATCAAATTTCAAATTAATTGCTTAAAAGACGCAAATAGTGAAAAAGATTCCATGCCGGGACTCGAACCCGGGCCATTAGTACAGCGCACTGACATTCTACCGACTAAATCACATGGAATGATACCCAGGCTGGAAAATTTCTCACTATTACATGATGGCGAGGCTACAAACTCAGCACAAGATGGAATATTTAGCGTGAGCCACCAACATGATGCAAACACGAAACTTAATTAAATCCAGTATCGATTGAAATTATATTAATACTTGGAAATTTTTCCAGAGAGAACCATTCGCCTTGCATACAATATTTCAAATGAAAATCAAATTTCAAATTAATTGCTTAAAAGGCAATTTTAATTTGAAATGTTGTATGGAAGGCGAATGTTTCTCCCTGGAAAAATTTCCAATTATTAATATAGTTTCGATGCTGGATTTCATTAATTTTCGTGTTTACCGCATGTCGGTGGCTCACGATAAATATTCCATCTTGTGCTGCGTTTGTAGCCTTGCCAACCTGTAATAGTGAGAAATTTTACAGACTGGGCGTCGTTCCATGTGGTTTAGTCGGTAGAATATCAGTGTGCTATACTGATGGCCCGGGTTCGAGTCCCGGCTTGGAATCTTTTTCACTATTTGCGCCTTTTAAGCAATTAATTTGATATTTGATTTTCATTTGAAATATTGTATATAAGGCGAAGGATTCTCTCTGGAAAAATTTCTAAGTATTAATACAGCGATGAATTTTGAAATAACCTTTTGCTGTAAATATAAAATCTTATCTTTTTACCGTACTTTTTAGCAAAATATCGCTATTTTGGAGTCCTATTCTTCTAAATCATTTTAAATTTTTCCACTTAAAAAACAATGCTTATCAACTGACATATTTTTTAATTCAGTTCTATGCTTGATATTAAGTTCTATGCTTGATATTGAGTTCAAGCTTGATATTTAGAATGTGTAAATTTTTTAATTTGTTGTGATTTGTCATTGCTTTATTAAATACGAACATGGAGACTCACGGATATTAATACAACTATTATTTATAGAGCGGCATGATAAGTGATATTTATTTAAATTTTTTATTCCCGTGTATATTGCATTTTGTGAATATGAGCTAAATAGATTTGGTATGTTTTATAGGAAAAGACTGATCTGGGAAATAGAAAAAAAACGAGTAAGAAAAATCATGCGTTAATCATAGATTATAAAATACTTTCCAACACTTTCTGAATGCTTTAACAAGACATCGTAATTTAGGGAAATGACGTAAATAAGATAACTAAGTAAACATTTGAAAAATTGATTTCAGCAGTTACCGTCCATAGCCAAATATGTTTTCCAATTCTTTTGAACAACCCTGTATTTGATCTGTAGGTTGATACACTGAGAAAAATGAAGTACTCAAAAATAAGTAAACCGACGTACTCATATCGAATTGAATATTTTTGGATCAAAAATGAACCCATGCTTTCTCTATTTTGAAACATCACATGTTATCAAACCCAAACAAACGAATAGTTTTGTACCCTGTAATGGTTCATTTCATTTATGGCGGCATAAATGATGTTTATTAATGTAAATATTAAATTATGCACAGCATTTTAAAAATAATTTAAAAGTGCTTGGAAATAATGCTCTTGTCATAAAAATATTCGATTTGAGTATCTTGTTAAGAATTTTGCTATTTTTCTTAATAAATAATCAATTAAACATTTCTTGTTAAGAACTTTGAACGGGAAATAAATGTCAGTACATTTTTACTTTAAATTTTAGGTTTTTCTTTTTTTGGGGGGGGGAGGTGGGCAGTACATAATGATTCATATTTGATCACAACCAATGAATAAAAAATGAGTACATGTGTTTCTCAACTTTGAGTACATTTGGATCGGAGCTATTTTGAGTATGTGACGCATTTAAATTTGAGTACTTTTTACTCAATTTTGACTTCCCATTTTTTTAAGTGCATATATACTGTATAATGGGAAAATTTAGTTTAGCAAGAAAACGCCTAACAGGTTGAAATTCTTTTTCAGCAATTTATACTAATGTATGGAAACATACTTGAATACTTTTGTACAACCCTGTAGTTTACCTAGAATCTTTATTACACGCCACTATTTAGTTAAAATTTAATTCAAACTAAGACACTCTTAAAACTGCTGAAATCACATTTCCAGAAATTATAATTTATAGACGGTCATGTATCCAATTCTTTACGTGATCCTGTATATCGTTTTATCTATATTCTACAAACATTTCTTGGTAAATTAAATGCAGTTCAGCAAAAAAGAGCATAACTCATTTAAAAACCACCTTTAAGCAATTTGCGCCCATACCCAGTAATCCTTACGAATACTTTTGTGTAGCCTTGTATAGGAATTATAGCATTTATATACACCATATACTATGCATAAATATAGTGAATCATAAAAGCGCATATCATAATTAAAAATACATTTCCAGCAATCATCGCTAATGAACAGTACTTCGGATACAATATAGTATCTGAAATATTTTGTGTGTCCCTGTAAATGCTGTATACGTATTATTCGTATTATACATTAAATAATTTATAGTATGTAAACCTCAGCGACATATATCAATTTCATTATATATGAAATAGATTAACATAATTAAAGTATGCCGCAATTCCCTCCACCCCTATATCATTATGTATTTGAATTCCTTTTTTAGCCCTGTAAATGAACAATAACTATTCTTTGCATCGCATAGTCAACAGAATGCATATTTTAGTGCACTTCATAAATGCATATAAATTTTATTCTGTTTGAAAGCGTGCGTAAAATCATAAAAAATCATTTGAAACGATTTTTTTCCATAGGCTGTAATGTAACGGAAAACTTTTGGCTGTCCCTGTAAATGAACAAAGCATGCTACAAACTTCATTACAAATAGGTACCGTGCTATGGTAAACGTCAATAACATCCAAAAATTTCAGGGCAATCCGAGTATATTTTCGAGAGTTAGAGTGCGGACAGACTGCTAGACGGACAGACAAACCGAAGTCATAAGCACTTTTCAACTTGTGTCCTATAATATGTATCCTGTATTATATGAACTTTTAAAAATATATACTAAAGCAGTTTAATCTATAACTTCCCATCAGGCATGAAAAACACTTTGTTTCAATGCTTAAGTATCATATTTTACTTTTTAGTGCCAATAATTACGCGTATCATAAACGTAGAAAATGAATTTACAATAGAAGAAAATTTAATAACCGATTCAGAATGTCTATAATTAAATGTTTGATTAAAATCACAAACAGAAAAGAAAAAATGCTTACATACAATTAAAAAAAATAAATATACCAATTTGAAAAATACTAAAAATAATAATTAGGATTTATAATTGTACTATTAAACAACAGCAAACTCAATAGATAAATTAAATGCCTTATTAGATTTAACAATATCTCAAAAATATTTCGATATGGTATAAGGAATTCCTATTATTTTATAATTTCGGCAAATGTTAAATCTGAAAACATTGGTTTGAAGATTTAGGATTTTGAAAGATAATTTAAAATATTATTAGCACTAAAAGAAAATTCTTTCAAATGTTTCACTACTGTAATATGTAAAGATACATTTTCCCAGTATAATGTTAATTTCTAATCTGAAACAGTTTCGTAATCTTATGATAATCGAACATCATATTTAACCCCAAAATAATAATAACTATAAGTGTTAGTAATCAAAAAATAGTAAGAAGCCGATAAAATAATTCCAAATCATTGTCGTTCCATACATTTTCAATCTCAAGTAAGAGTAAATTAATGTTTATATTAATTCCAGTATGAATGTAGGCATGCACAGTCTCTGCGCAGTTTTTTTTTCAAGCGATGGCAGATTAAGATATTTTTCTTTACAGTTATCGAATTTTAAAATATCGCTTCTAACAGTTTAAAGATCAGTCTCTTACAAATATAACATAAAACTATTTAACTCATATATACAAATCAGGAATAAAATATTTAAATTAAATAAAACTTACATATACGTTCTATTAATATCCGTGTATCCAAAAATGGTCATTTCCTTATCTTAAAGTGTTGTAGACGTGGTGAAGGTGATGTTCTAAAAACAGTGAACTATTTATTTCCCGCGTCTTCTCATGTTTATTTTTTTGTGGGCAGACGATTTTCAAGCAGATGGTCTGGTACAGATTATTTGTTTTTGCATGCAAGAGATATGAAACTTGAATGCGCAGTAATTTTCTGAAAGTATGGTTAATTAAAATTTTGTATTTGAAGAAATGTCCAATGTATTTAACCTTTTCTTTTTATCCGTACCAAATAATACAAGTTAAAATGTATTGTAAAGTTCATTTTTTCTAAATAATTATAATAATAATATTCATAATTAGAGTTTATTAGATATACCATTGTTTAAATTTTCAAAAGGTGTAAAAATAAATTTAATGGTAATAACGAGCCCCCCCCCTTTTTTTTTTTTTTTTTTTTTTTTTTGTTTAAAGCAAAGTTTGTTTTGCACAAATTTTGTATATTTCTTTTATTTTCGGAAAATGCTAATTTTATTTAAAAAGTCTGAAAGAAGTAGAATTTATGACTTGAATACAAATTATAAAAATATTCTAAAGCAATAAATGCATAGATGACTAAACTCTGAAGACTCTTTCTACGTGCTCATTAAAAGGTGCAGATTTAACTGTAATAGAAAATTTTTATTTTGAAACCACAGAAGTGTTTCGAATAATCCTGGTCGGTAAAAAAAGAAATAAATAAATAAATTTCCTCCCAGCAAACTAAATATGTAAAGTGTATAAATTTAATATTCCTAATTCTAATTATATTATCCAAATGCTAGATAAAATTTAAATCATGAAAAAGTATACATTCACTATCTTAGATATCAAATTGATAAAATATAGCCTGAAAATATAGTTTATTAATGATTGTATCGTGCACTTTATTTATTATGCCCCCCCCTCTCCCCTTTAGTGAGAGAATTTACCATTTACCATTTGCTATCCACTAATATATTTTATTCCTTATGCCATGTAACTCGTGACTGTTTAAAATATTTCTCTTCATTTTCAAAGATTTTTGAAGTTCATATTTTTGTCACACTGTGACTTACAATATGGTGGTTTTTTTGTCACATATGTGACGTGACGTACGTTACATAGCAGTGATATAACAGTGACCTCACAATTTTTTTTTAATTGCCAGGAAAACATAATTTTACAGTAAATAACATGTTTTGAAGAATTTTCGTAATTTTTTAAAGTTTTCTAAGAAGTTCACATCTCAGTCACAATGTGACATCACTGAGGGGTGGCATTTTGGTCACAGATGTGACGTGACCACAGTGACTTACAGTGACGTCACAACGACGTCACCGTGACCATGCATGCTATGAGGGCAGCCTGGGCATTTTTTCGCTCAGTTGGAAATATTCAATTCGTATGAATGTTAAGATAGTTCTGAAGGCTGTGTGCGTTTTCTGCAAGATGCTCGCAAACAGCTTGCCAGTCCTCGTCGTCTATAGGATACGACCCTTCTTCAGCCGCATCCATATCATCGTCGGCGTCCGTTATGAAGCCTGCCTTTTTAAAGCAATTTTGAATTATTTTAGGTCCGATTGCATCCCAAGCAGCGCTAAGGTAGTTCATGGCGTCGAGGAGAGTTACAGAAGATCGACTACTTTTAATTTCCATTTCATGTAGAAATCTTTTCATTATACGTTTGCGATAATTTTGTTTTAAAACCTTTATGATCCTTTGATCCATCGGTTGAAGGGCGCTTGTGATGTTTGCAGATAAAAATTCCAGAGAGACGTTTGAAATATCTGGTATTTCTTGGGATGTACTGCGCAATTGTCTACGAATAGTATGTCATGCCTATTTTGCTTCCGCATCTCGACATCAAAATCAGAAACCTATTTAATGAACTGGGTACCTATCATCCAAGCCTTACGTTGATGTGCATAGTCATAGGGCAGTCGTTTGATGTTCATGAAACAGCGAGGTTTGGCCGATCTTCCAATCACCAGAGGCTTGCGTTTGTCGCTCCCATCGGCGTTGGAAAAAACAAGCACAGTCACACGTTCTTTACTGAGCTTCCCTTCATGGCACTGCTCATCTTGTAACGTTAAGGATTTATCAGGTATCGTTTTAAAAAATAAGCCACATTTGTCGGTGTTATAAATATCACAACCAAAATTCTGCAAAATTCTGCATTTTCTATATTATATATCAAGCCAAAATTCGGCATTTTCTATGTTCACGGCAGCGGATTCTCCGCAAATCTTCTTGTACACAATGCCGTGGCGGATTCGAAATCGGTCTAACCACCCATTAGATGGAGTAAAATCTTCAATTCTTAGCTTTTGGGCTACTTTTGCAGCTTTTTCTTTAACTGTGGATCCGCTGATAGGTATGTTACAGTGTCTTGACTCACGAAACCCGTACATAACTTTTTCTAAATCTTCATATTTTTCTGTTTTCACTCTCTTTTTCTTTGAGCCACCAATCGCATCATGTTTTTCAATATCTTTTCTGTTTTGAAGAAGAGTCCGAAGAGACGAAGGCGCGATATTCATAGATAACGCAAAATCTTTCTGGCTCAGAATAGGTTATTTTTTGTCATAATTTTTTAGAATTTCTAATGTTTTCAAAAGTGTCAGCGTCTTTCTTTTCATACTCTAAGGCATATCCCACACTGAGAAGACAGAACGACATGAAGCGCAAAAACCGGTCGAAAGAAAGAACGAAGTTGTTTCAAACCTGTTTTAAACCAATTTTTCCAGCGAATTCAAGTGACATGTCTTATGTGTCGCCTTTGTGTGTTACTTGCCTTAGCTTCCATGTTGCACCTAATTGGAGTCGGCAGCGATGCTACTTACTTATGTGTAAATGAAAAAAGCGAAAACTGTTTGTGTGAAGTAAGAGACAGACAGGTGCTGCTGAGATGGACGGCATAAATTCTTTTTTTCTCTGATCCAATGAGAAAAAAAACCGCCGCGCCGGCTGATTTTTTATTTTTTTTACATAGTCTGGGCGTTGGCCGGCTGCCAATTCCACATAACCTCTCTTTCTCTCTCTCTCTCTTTGTACGGGTGAGAAAATGAGAACTGCGGATGTAAACCAAAGCACCAAAGCGTAATATCCGGGATTTCTTTGTTAAAAGGACCAATAAAAGCGCGTTAAAAGCGGGAAAGCGTTAAAAGCGGAGAGCATTAAAAGTGAGGAACTTTTATATTGTTCTTATGGGTATGGTTCAAGGGATCTGGACAACTGAGCGTAAAAGGCGGGAAAGCGTTTTAAGTGGTGAGCGTTATATCCGAGTTTTACTGTAATTAAAATCATAAAAATGATAAGAATATTTTTTAAAGCAATTATTGCGGGGTTTTTTTAGTCCAAAAGTTATACTGCGTTATGACATTTCAGTTTATTACAATATAAAATGCATTTAAAAATAACATACATCAAGGTATTTAACTCAAATTTTAAAGTTACTTTCACCAAAGTTATTTAATATTTAACAATTTAAAATAAACTGCTCAAGTTTTACTCCTACACATTATTATTATTATTATTATTATTATTATTATTATTATTATTGTTATTATTGTTTACAAATTATCAACTTCATTTAATTTTGTTCAACTGGAAAAAAGATCTTTTTACAAAAGTATTTGCCTTAACTTTATTTCTTAGACTATCTGATCCGTCCGTCGTTGTCCAAGCCGTCAAAAAATAGGACAAAACAAGTGAAAACTATAAAAATCAAATTAAAAAGTCGCAAAAAATTTAAAAATCGCTGCACGAATTACGAACAAATTTCATTACGAAGACAAAAGAATTTACTACACTGGGTTTGAAGATTGAAAACCCATTTTCTTTTACTAAAGTGATAAAATAGCAACATAATCGCGGAAAAACACTAATACAGTGAAACCTGCTTGAATGGCCACCTCTAAACAACGACAGCCTCCGAATACCGGCCACATGTTGATGGAACCAAACATGTTTCTTAGCATTAACATTAGTACGAACCTCTAAAAAACGAAATTCTGAACAACGGCCACTCAAAAGTCACCAGAATATTTTTTTACAGCTCCTGGTACAATTTTATATTTATTTGCAAACCGAAATGTAAAATGAAGGCATTAATAATGATGAGGAAAATTTAGATAATATTCATAGAACGGTAGGCATAATTAACATAACTGCTGAAAAAGTGACTCATACTGAGATCCATCGTCGGTTAAAGATGTCGATGCTGTTCATAAGTCTTCTGTAAATCGATCGGTTGTAAAACTTTGTGATTGCAGGCCCAGAAAAAGCTATAACTGTTGATGAAAAACGCAGCGGACGTCGGATCACTGCCCAAACGATAAACATAGCAAACTCTGCGATGATTTGATTAACTCAAAAGTGTATCGCAAACCATATTGGAATAGCCAACGAACGTGTAATCTTCATTATTGAACAATTGGGGGCATAAAGTCCGCAACTGCAGAGGCCTGCGAAACCTGAAGTTTGAACCGATTTCACAACGGCCTTACTTCCCCGATCTTGTGCCTTGTGATTTTTATTTTCTTCCTCTACTAAAGAGACACCTCTAGAGTAACCTTTACACATCGGGCGATGAGGTGAAGGCAGCTGTGAAGTCATGGATTCGAGAAAAGTCGGAAGGAATTTTCAGTGACGGAATAAAAAAACTTGTTACACGTTGGGAGAAATTTGTTAGCTTTAACTGTGATTGCGTTGAAGAAAAAAAATATGATTTTGAAGCTTAAGAATTGCACTTTAATGCATTTGTGTAAGCATAGCATTCATATTCGTGAAGATGTTTTTGAGTCTGTGAAAATTTCAAGAATTTTTGTTTATAGCATACAGACTTTTCAACCAAATTTAACACAACTTTCCGAAAATCTGACAAAGAACGGTAGCAACAGTATACTGCAATTAAAACATGAATATATTGAATATTTGATGAGATATGAGCATTTGTATGAAAAAAATTTTAACTGCGCATGGAAGATTTAAAAATTGTTATTTCATAAATTGGTAGTCAGCTATTTTGGGCAACTTCTATAGAAAGTCCAGTCAAATATTGTAAGAACTCAGAAAGATATAGTGAGCTGATTGAAAATCTGCGGAAAATTCCTTATAATAAAGCTATTTTTACAAAGCAACTCACTATATCGCCCCTATGTTTGTGAATTGTCTCGATATTTGACTGGACCTTTTTAAATAAGTTGCCCTAAATAGCTAACTACCAGATTATAAAAAAAAAAAAAAAAAACTAGAATCTTCCACGTAAGCGCAGTTAAAATTTATTTCATACAAATTCCCATATTTCATCAAAAATTCAATATATTCATGTTTTAATTACAGTGTACTGTTGCTACTGTTCTTTGACAGATTTTCGGAAAGTTGTGTTAAATTTGGTTGAAAACTGTGTATGCTATAAACAAAAAACTTTTGAATTTTTCACAGACACAACAGCATCTTCACGAATATGAGTGCTATGCTTACACAAATGCACACAAACGTTGAACAGGACCCAAATAGTCATTCAACACAGTGACAAACCATTTTCAGCATTTTCTGTTACATAGGTGATAACAAATATTATTTTATTATTAAATTTATTATTAGCCTCCTAATTGTCCTCAAGACTCAATCTTCACCGGGTAGTATGAAATCAAACATGTTCTTTACATCCCATAAGTTCAAGAACAATTGGCCAATAATTTTGGTAGATATTCGACAAAACGTGTACAATCGAAAGCATCCAGTCTCTGTACCTTAACATTTGGAGGCCGGTGTATTAAATAAGATGTTTGAATAATAAACTTTACGATATCTTATGTTATAAACAATATTTTGCGAGTATAATCATGTAGAAAAAAGTCTTAAAAGCTGAAAAGCCAAAGATCCACAAAGATTACATTTTAGGCAGGTTTTTGAATGAGAAAGCAGAAGTTTAACCTCTTGGAAGTTAAGTCTTTCCGCTAGAAGTTTAACCCTTAAATGCCTGATTTTTCTAAAATCATTGTAATAATGTTTTTCGGCTTTCATTTTTTAAATAAATCATGGGAAAAATACTTTTAAAAAATCATATTTTGTTTTAAGTATAGTTTACGGCTAAAAAACAGTTTGTTATTAATCGGCAATACTGGTGTTTAATTGAAAAAATAATTTCCCTTGATGAAATTCTATAATATTAAACACACAAGAATTTCAGGAACTATAATAAGAAATAAATTTTACTTGCTCACTGCAGGTCAAAACAGGGTATTTCGCTAGCTCCCAAACAAAAAAAAAAGAACAAGTAGCAACAATTGAAAAAATAAATCTATCTTCATTCTTAAACAGCACAAGTGTTGCCATCTACATGTTGAAAATCGATTTAATAATATTTTCAGAATGTATTTTATTGCCAACATTAGGCATTATAGCTTTAATATTATTCTAACAGTATTTTAGACCCTAAATTGGGTATATTGCCGAAAAGCAACACCAGGCATTTAAGGGTTAAAAATTTCATTTAAAAACAGTATGCGATTATATACAAGTTTTGTTTTAATAGGTTTTCCTGTTTATGCAACGCAAGAATGCAATAGAAAATTCTTTTAAATATATGTTTTAAAATTAGATATTTCTAGTAATTATTTCTTTTTAGTCAAGAAAGAAACAAAGTGTACATTTTGGTATTTTTATTAGCAACTTGTTACAAAAATTTCATGAATCTATCAACACTCAATATTCAATTCAAATTATAAACTGATTTTTTTGCGATGTATCTTTATAACAACTAGATTACTCTTCTATTCATATAAATATTCGTATTTCTTTCCGTCTGCTTTTCTTCTTTTTCTTTTCATTTGATATACTTTTTTACTACTGGTTTATTTTCTAAGGACACTTTTTATATTTTGTAATTTTCTTTTCTTTTCCCTTCTTTCATTTCATTATTTTACTACGTAATATTTCTGCTTTTCTGCTGGATTTAGATCATTTACCAAGGCAGTTTTAAAAAGTAAATTATGGGACTTTTATACTATTTTATTTAAGAAAAAAGGAAAGAACTGTATTGAAAAACTTAACTTTTTAAAGTTTTAAATTAAATGTTTTCTTCAGGGTATATACCTGTTTCTCTCTTTAGCAAATCATTCTCATATCTAATGATATTGTACATTTCAGCGAAAAGTGAAGTATCTATATTTCTCTCGCTAGCTTCCTGCTCATCTCTCCCCTTCTCTTTCCTTCATCCCTCCTCCCCGATCTCATTTCCTCAGACCTCCAACCACATCTTGCCGCTTTCGCTCCCTCTTTCTTCCTTTTCCTTTTCTCCCCCTGCACCCTATTCTCCTATTCCTCTTCTCTCAACCCCCTCTTTCCCTTGCTTCTTCCCACTGCCCATCTAGCACTAAAAAACTAAAAACTTAACTACTTAATTATTAAATACTTAACTACATAAAAAATGAGGGTGAGAGAAAGGCAGTGAGAGACGGAGGAAGCGAGGGAAGGAGGGAGGTGAGAGAACAGGAAGGGAAGAAGAGAGGAAAGGGTGAGAGAAGGAAGAAGAGGAGAGAGGGGCAAATGAGGTTGAAGCGGGGAAGGAGAGCTGAGGAATTGTAGATCGGCGACAAAGGATGAACGAAGGAGAAGGAGAAAGACGAGAGGAGAACTGGAGAGAGGAGAGAGTACTTCAAATATCACTGCAATCCAAATCATTTCTTTATCACTTAATTCCTTTCTTTTTTTTTGTGTGGTGCAACTGTAATTATTTTAAATGTTTGAAAATTCAATGAGATTTATTCGGACCAAACTTGCTTTAAAATTTATTATAGTGCAACTTTAATAAGAGCATGCTTTTTTTTCATTAACTATATTAAAACGTAGCATTTTAATTCTATGTCAACTATTGTTATAATTGAAGAAAAAAACTTATAATTTTCTCCGCCAATATAATAAGTAAGTTAAAACATTAAAAAAAATTAATTGAAAAAAAAATGAAAAAAAAGAAATCTGAATTTTTAAAAATGTGTTAGTTGAATTAATATTCTCGATAAATATTCTTTTAAAACTGCCTTTTTTTAGAATGCTATTGATCTACTGAGTGTACTCCTTGCTTATTAACCAGTGAGAGATTTTGAAAGTTTGTTAATGTAACTTCCGCTATGCATAATTCCGATGTAAAAACTTTCATCAAAAGCCCAAGTCACAACTTTTCTGATCATCCCTTTTGTCGTGAAAATGCTTCCTGTTGTCATTCCTTGATTGTTTTCATTTAAATTTCTTTTCGTTACTGCATTACTTTGTTTTTCAGCAAGATATATATCATCAGAAATTGTATCAGGAAGAAGGAAGTCTGATTGCTGGAGAAAAGAGATCTTTTGTTTTGAAAATATTGTTTCTTTATCTCTTAAATTATTCTTTGCATATACTTTTTCAGATAGATCAAGTTTATCCATTTTAATATTTTCTGATATTGCTCTGTTAGTTCCTGAAGAGTAGACTTCTGAATCGTGCACATGTGTATGTTCAAAATGAATTGCTTTAATGGCTTTGCTTCTGATATCTAATTCATCTGGTACAAAGTCACCTGTCATTTCGTCTTTACGGTCCACTTCACTTTCACATTTGATAGTCTTTGAATTTTTCACAATAACATTATCAGAAGACTCTTTCTTTGCATCCCCATCCCCGGTTGCTATAAAATTTTTCTCTTTAACTTTGTCTTTAGTTTCAACAGCAATATTTCTCTGTGTGTTCTTACTTACAGGTGTTTGAAAACGTGCATAACTATGTTGTATTTTTACAGATTGCTGTTTTTCGTAGAGTAACATCTCATCATTAAAGTCTTCTCCATATTTATTTTCCATTTTCTCACTGCCACGTGATGGTATATTTTCTAAAACTGAATTCTGTATTTCTTGCTTTAGTTCTTTCAAAGAATCTAATTGGGATAAACACATTTTATTAAAAAAAATTAATTTCTTAAAATAAATGTGTGTTAATTATAAATTTGAATTCTTATTCTAGTTTTTGTAAGGTTACAATACATTAGGGGTTCAAATTTCAATTTTTTTCTTTGTCATTTAAGGTATACTTTATACACACGAAAATTATATACCAGGTGTTTGAAAAGTTCGGTGCGAAAGTCAAACGCGATAAAAAAAAAAAAAAAAAAAAAAAAAAAAAAAATCCATGGGTCGGAGAGATATGCGGTTTGTAGATAGATATTTAGTGTGGACCGGGATTTTATATGACAACAACAAAAAATTAGTTCAAAATCTCGACAATAGAGGGCGCTACTGCATTTAATTTCATGGAATAATCCCATATGGTCACACAAAACAAGATTTGGATACAAAAATGTGTACTGGAGTATACTCTAATGTTTTTGTATCCAATTCTTTCGCTGTGTGATCAATATGGAATAGTTCCGTGTGATTATCAGTAGTAGCGCCCTCAATTGTGGAGGTTCTGAACTATTTTTTTTTTTTTTTTTGTATTATACAAAATACCATACCACGCTGAATATTCATCTCCAAACAGCGTGTCTCTCTAACCTATAGACCTTTTCTTATTGCGTTTTACTTTCGCACCGAATTTTTGAAACACCCGGTACATTGTTTTTGTTACAAATCTAAATCTAAAGTGAAAGGGTAGTTTTGGAACTATTTCACTTTTCAACCGCATATTTTTTTTTTCCACAATAGCATTTTGAAAATCTTTTACATTCTAGATCTACGAATTTTCAGGCAACCAACTTTTTGAAAATTAATTGAAGCATATTTTTTGTGAAATACGCAGCACTTTTTAAATATTGATACGTCGATTTCCTGCGTAACTTTAAGTAACGATATTTTTCGTTAAAATTTTGCATTTAATTTGAATTAATGCCATTTCACTAAAAAGGGCATTTAAAAAAATGCCACTCACAGCTACAGCTTTTAACAACAACAAGAACAACAAAATGTTTTCTCTAACTGTTTTGAGTTAAGCCTACGATGAATTGCCGTGCTTACCGCTTTGCGGAAAGGCGACACTTCACGAAAAGGCAAGAGTTGTGGCTGTTTTCTTTGATATTGTTATTGTGAGCTTAAACTTACAATAAAGTGCACATCCTGTAATTTACAGTTCTGTGCTATATTTAGTCATATTCCAAACAATGAAACAAATATTATTTCTTTAATGTAGCTAAAATTCAATATCTTCAAAGGAGTCCGGGACACAAAAAATCGGGAAATTTTTGAAACACATTTTATTGTTTTAAAACAGTCTCTGTTTTTTTCCACTTAAAATGACGGTTAAATCATTTTGCTATCTTAATTAGAACAGGAAATATAATTTTTTTCGTTTTGGTTTGTTTTCAAAATCTAGCTTTCAAGCAATGGTTGTCATGGGAACGACTTCTTGTGAAAATGCTTTTTAGGTAGCTTTCATTACAAAAAGCTACCTATTGCAGCCGTTCGGAGGAAAGCGATTTCAAAAAATTTTGGTATATTTTCATCGATCATGACCCCCAGACCCCGAAACCACCCTCCGTTCAAAAGTTGATATATATATATATATATATATCCATATATATATATATATCTGATCTTTTTCACACTGTAACTCTCGTATTTATGAACCGATTTGGATGAAATTTCGTATATACATAGTACGTACCAATGTCTCAACCAAGTTCGTTGGCCAGCTTCATCCGCCATCTTGTTTTAAAATGGCGGCCATTTAAATTAAAAAAAAAAATTAAAATTTGAAATGTGGTACCAAAAAATTTAAAATGAAAAAATATTTTTTTCTGATGTGTTTGACTTTAATACAAAGATTCCGGAGAAGTTTTTGTTTCGTTTATATCTTAAAAAATGGCTGAGTTATAGCACTTTGAATTTCTAGCGTGGCTGACATTTTGAAATGACCTGATTTTTGACACGCGATAACAGGTGTATTTATGAACCGATTTGGATGTACCTTGGTGTATACATAGTACATACCAATGTCTCGACCGAGTTCGTTGGCCAGCATCATTCGCCATGTTGTTTCAAAATGGCGGCCATTTAAAAAAAATTAAATTTTAAATGAGGTACCAAGAAATTGTAAAATGAAAAAGATTTTTTTTTGTATGTGTTTGACCTTAATACAAAGATTCCGGAACAGATTTTGTTTCGTTTATATCTTAAAAAATGGCTGAGTTATAGCACTTTGAATTTCTATTGTGGCTGTCATTTTGAAACGAACTGATTTTTGTCACGCAATAACAGGCGTATTTATGAACCGATTTGGATGTAACTTGGTATGTACATAGTACATACCAATGTCTAGACCGAGTTCGTTGGCTAGCTTCATTCGCCATCTTGTTTGAAAAGGGCTGAAATTAAAGAACAATTTAAAATTTAAAATTTAAAATAAAGTATCAAAAAGTTGAAAAATGAAAAATATTTTTTTTTATGTGTGTGACCTTGATACAAAGATTCCGCAGCAGTTTTTGTTTCGTCTATATCTTAAAAAATGGCTGAATTATAGCATTTTGAATTTCTAGCACTGCTGACATTTTGAAATGATCTGATATTTGCCACGCGATAACACGTGTATTTATTAACCTATTTCGATGTAAGAAGGCATGTTGATAGTATATAGCAATATCTTGCCCAAGTTCGCTGACCAGCTTTATCAGCCATCTTGTTTCAAAATGGCGGCCAGTAAATTAAAAAAATATATATATTTAAAGTAAGGTGCAAAAAAATTAGAAATTGAAAAAGGATTCTTTATTAAGTTTTTGACTTTGATATAAGGATTCCGGAGCATTTTTTGTTTTGTCTTTATCTTAAAAATGGCTCAGATATAGCAGTTTGAATTTCTAATGCGGGTGACATTTTGAAAAATCTGATTTTTTGCCTGCGACAGCACTCGTATATATCAACCGATTGCGATGTGAGTGAGCATGTGCACAGGAATTACTAAGGTCTCGTCCAAGTTTACTGGTTAGCCTCAACCACCATGTTGTCTTAAAATGGCAGGCACTTCAAGATATCGCCGAATTTGGCAACCAAATATAAGTTATTTTAAATAAAAGCAGCTTGGATAAAGCTGACTAATTTCGCGAAATTCTCATTCATAATGATTTAGTATTAAAAAATTAGTATTGAATCTCCTATGATCGGTTTCCACAAAACTGAGCTTTGTGCGTTGGAATAATATAAGATGGCTTTTTAAAAATAAGGAATATGAAAGCTACCCTTCCTCCCGGCACTGGCCGGAAGGACTTTTTCTGCATGATGCGTTTTTTCACCATTCTCGTATTTAGTTTCAAGTCAAGAACCGTTAAAGATAAATGGTTCAAACTTAGAACATGTCTTTTTCAATTGCTTTACTTCATTTTGATTTGGGAAATTTGAAAAGAATATTAAATTTTGAAAATATAATTTTTTTTATAGTTACATAATTTTTTGTTTTAAATTTTTACTTTAAATATTTTTAAATATTTTTTTTAAATGTTTTTTAAAATGCTGAACCAAAATTAAAACTTATATATTTCTTATTATTTAAATGAAAAATAAAATGAAATTCTACAAATAACTTATCCAGATATAATGATTTTAAATTACCCCTTATTTAATAAATTTTAAATTTTAAATTAAAAAAAGTATGAGAAGCTTTATCATGTGATTTTGTTTACAAATAATAAGGTTAACCATCACAAAAAAAAAAAAAAAAAAAAAAAAAAAAAATCAGAATTTTGACTCAATAAATAAATATTATTTTAAAATGTATCCAGAACTCCCTTAAAAAGTACAAGCTACATTATTTTTCCTTTGTCTACTCTATTTCGATTGTTACGTTTTATTTGAAAATGCCAAATGTATGTGTAATCGCATGACTTGATTCTTTGTAATAAATCATAGGCCAGACGACGGCTGCACAAACCATCACCTTATCGAGCTGACAGCTGAAAACCTGGGATTAGTTAAGGGGACAAGTGACCTTAAAAATCATTTTTTAATTTTTATTTAATTGCACTTTAAATACTATTCAAGGGCACTATATGAATTATGCCATATATTTATTCTACAAGAAATTAAAAGAAAACTTTTGTGGAAAAAAAAAGAGATTTTATTGAATATTTTAAGCGTTATGAAGAACTATTAAAAATGCCCCATGCGCATTCCATCTCAATTAAAATCCCCAATATTTGTTAGGCCACTTTGGTTTAAATATACAAGTAAAACTGCGCATAGTTTTTTTAGACTAAATATAATAGAAAAAGATAAATGTAGTTAAAAGCATAAATAGGATGCAAAAATGCTGAAAATTTCATAAAATTTAGAAAATATTTTTTTCTTACCTTTATATTCAAATATATAAAATTCGAAGCACAGTTTTATTTGTATATATAAACCAAACTGGCATAAAAAATATTGGGGATTTTAATTGATATGGTGTATTTCGAAAAGTTCTTCATAATGCTTAAAATAATCACGAAAATTACTTCAATAATTTTTTTTTAATTTATTGTGTTTTAAATATATGCCATAATGCATATAGCCCATAATTCATATTCCCTGAGTAATATTTAAAGTGAAATAAAAAAAAAGAGCTTGAAGGCCCCTTTTCCCCTTAAAACACAATTAGAATATTAAAATTCAAGTGGTCTGCTAAGTTTTGGATTGTTTCATACTTTTTGGTTTAGGAAAGACCATGGTAAACATACCAATCAACCAATAAAATTAGGTCTGCAGGTGGTTTCGGCAAAGATATGACTTGCCAGATCATTTGCGTTTTAATACGCTAATGGAATTTTAACTAATCCTAGATCTTCAGCCGTGAACTCGATGAGGTGGTGGTTTATGCAGCTGCCTCCAGGTCTATCAGGTATCTTTAACTTTCCCTCTTTTAACTCTAAGATCGGTTACATGTTATGGATGATTTTCCAAAGGACTTTCACTACATATAGATAAGTGTAACCGAACAGGTATCTTTAACTTTCCCTCTTTTAACTCTAAGATCGATTACATGTCATGGATGATTTTCCAAAGGACTTTCACTACATGTAGATAAGTGTAACCGAACACAAACTTGAGTATAATTATATTAACAGCAGAACAGTACATATATTTTTTACGTCTGACTTAAACGGGAATAAATTTTATTCCCATGCCCACTTATAAAGGAAAGTTAAAGTTTACGTGCAAATAATGGCTAAATCCAAATGTATAGCAACGCGGTCCAAGAACATTTTTAAAACCTTTATCCCCCGATGGTACTTTAATCTACCATTACAGAAACGTGTTATAAAATTAATTTAGTACATCGAGTAGCTGAAATACAATGTACAAGGAGTTTTAGATAATTTTCTGTACCTTGTACTAAAAGCCTTATTTGTTACACAAAATTAAAATGCTTTTAAAAGGATGGTTTCTCTTTCATTTGCATCTGTTCAGCTTTCTTGATGTTGGAAAATTGTGGGTAGAAAGTTTCAGTTCTTATATGTTTCTATATTTATAATATAAGGACATTATATTTGTAAATTTCCCAATTCTATAAAATTATTTTAAAATGATTTTATAAAAATGATTTCAGTGGAGTTACAAATGATCCTCAAATTCTCTAAAAATAACTATTTCTTTGATTAATTTTGCTTGCCAATAAACTTCTAAAATTAATTAACTGATTGTAAAATCTTCTAATGAATTTTTAAAAATGCAGGAAAAAATACTTTAGAAAATGAAATTTTCATTATTTCATAATTTGAGACACTGTTAAATGATAATGGAACTACACTGACCAGAATTGGTTTCGTTTGAAAGAACAGCTATTTTTTTTGTAACTTTACTTAAAATATATTTTATGTGGTTTAAATTAAAGTTATAAATAAATAAATAAAAACATTGCAGCAAACTTTTTTAGAGAGTTTTTTTTTTCCTAGTGAAGTAGCGGAAATTGAAATTTTTGGACACTATTTGTAAAATGAAGCCTTATACCACCAACGAATATTCACAAATTTCTTGTTTTAAAAGTGTATATCACAAAACTTTTAAAGATTTGAATCGTCGTAAAAGACCATTAGTTCCAGTCTGTGGAGCATTTTCTGATGCATTCTTCCACTTCTGTACCTCCGAAGAAATTATGCCGGGAACAATTTTAACTGTTTATGAAATGGCCCTTTTTTTCATATGAACTGTTGCTACGTTTGTGATTTTTAAAAATACAGATATGTATCACTATTACAGATTAGTAATATTCATTTTATTTAAAAGCATGAGTTTCTCTGATTACAGTAAAACAAAGGAGATTACTAGTGAAAAAATGTTGTTAATATTTTAAATAAAGGCTTTTCACAATTCTGCAAAGCTGTTTCACATCAAAATTAATTCATTAATATGCAAACAGTCACTTGCATCTCAACAGGAAATAAATTATACAAAAATCGCCTTTACCAGCTATAAGATGGAAAACATTAGAATAAGAATGCGCATATGCGTGTATGGAATCATGTACTTCTTATAAGAAATCTAAACGGTCGATTTAGTCGCTATAGTTACTTGAACAATTTATCTTATAGAAATATTTTATTTTATAAGCCCAGGGGACTCTGCCCCCTACGATGCATTCTCAATTCCCTCTGCATTCTCAATTCAGACATCCACAGGCATTAATAACAGACTATATTGCTCCGTTGCCGCGGTCACTAACGTCTGTTTTCGTGATTCATTCAGTAAAATCAATTCCATATTTGAAAATAAAAGTGTCGTTTTAAAATGACAACATTTTCAATAGTTAATGTTTTCGCACGTAATAATTTAAATATTTTAAAATTTTCCTTCTTCTTTATATTCACATGTGAATATAAATTTTCTAGAAGTAAAACAACATTCTTAAAGTAAAAGTGGCAACAGTAGATATAAAAGGTTATTTCGACCTTGAATTAAATCTCTATTCAATTAAATTTTGATTAAAAAAATCGAAAAAACCTTAAAAATTAGTGAGCTCACCACAATCTAGTCAAGTATGTTCTTTCAAGAAAATAGCAAAACTACATGCATAGTTTTTTCATACCTCAAAACTTATTTTGTTCTTCTGTTTGTACTGTAACTATTCTTCGTTTTTCAAACTTAAAAATGTCAGTTTTCAAGTTCTTATATGCAATAGTTTTAATAAAATAAGCTTGGAAACTATATATGTCACAATAAACGACTGCAATTATGACAACAGCAGCATTAGTTACGTTCTTTGGTATGAAAACACAATTTACAAAACATTTAAACTGATAGTTAAAGAAATGCAAGTTCTCATGATTAATCAAATATATTTTTTGTAGCATACGATGAAATTGGTCTAAAAGTCCAGGATACATTTTAAAAATTTAGTATATAATCGAGTAATTTGCAATACGAAAGTAAGGTTCGAACTATGATGTTGAATGAAAGAAAAGTTTCCTTGTAGTCTTGAGGATAGTAAAAATATTATTTCCGAATTTTGATCATAAATCGGACCTATTTTCACTTTTGCTTTTACTTTTATCATAAACCGACTCCCGTTTAATCCCGATGAATATTTTGAAAATAGGTTGAGGAATTTGAAAGCAGTAGTGCCCGCGCTTTCAAAAACATAGTTGTGCAAAGAATGAATTACAATTTGTAATTCAATTTGTAATGTGTAATTGTAATCACAGTGTAATTGCAATTTATATGCATACACGTAAAGTAAATTACTGGCTATACATTGTGTACGCATTATATTAAATTTTATATATGCATTGTATACACGTAAATGTATATTGTAAATGCATAAGTTGCAATGCATCAATTGCATGTGCAATTACACAATGTGTAATTGTAGTTGTAATGTGTGATTGTAATGTGCAACACAATTTGTAATTACAATTTGTAATTTGTAATTTTCAAAATGTAATAATTGAGACATAATTGATGACTACTCTAATCTGACATATTAGAGTTTAAATTTTAAATGTATGAATACACAATACACGGACGATTCGTTGAAAATAGAGGTTGCGTTGTAGATAATTTAAATAATACAAAATCGCCAGTACTTCTACAAACTTTTGGGATGCAAAAAGTGTAGTAAAAGAAGTACAGCTTTTTTAAAGCCAACAGCAAAACCGAATTTCATATTTTAGAAATGGAAGTTTATTTTTGAAAAGTTTCATTTCCAAAATTTCATATTTTGAAAATGAATGCATTTCGATAGTGAAAAAAGAGGATGGCAGAGAAATATCAAACACAAATTGTGAAACGTATAGTATATATTTTGAATAAAACTTTCTTTAAATAAATGTAGTTCCGTTAAAAACGTATACGCGCTCTCTAATGCCTCGGCATTTTATAAAATTGTAAGATGCGTCATGGAGTTTTCGCATATTCTGAACAACGAATAATTAAATTAATTATAATCTTTATGTGAAATAAAAGTTATTGTATCAATAATCTATTTTAAATTAAAGTTTTTATTATGTGTAAGGAGAAGCTTAATATTACCGATATTTATGAGACCAGTTATTTCGGACCTATTTATCACTTTTCACTTTTGCATATTTTCAAAATGCAATATAAAATTAAAATAAATTACCTTTCTTGATCCATATTTTCTCTTCAGTTAACTCGGTTTTAATATCCTTCAGAAAATCTTTTTCCATCAGCAACATTAGAAACTCCCCAATACTTGGCCTTTTTTTAGGGCAAATCTTTAGTGAATGCTTCATGAGGCGTAGAATCAATCCCAAATTTTCATTTTTAGCTGCTTTCGGGTATGTATTTCTAACTGTGTTTTTAAATTTCTGTGTCTATAATGGGAAGAATAAAACAGTTTATTATATCTTAACAATATTCTTTAATTTAAATTATATTATTGTTTTCAGTAAATAGTATAAATGTAAATATGAGTGTTGTAGAATATAATGTAATAGTTTATTGTAAAACAAAATTAATGCAATTATAAGAAGTAAAGAGGATATTCGAAAGAAATCTGGTTATTTAGTAAATAATTGTGCAGTCGACCAATTAATCAATAATTTCAGGGCTACCGCTGGCGACTACTTTTGTATTCTACACCATACCACTATTTTAACCCTTCGCCGGTCGCAATAGGACTGACAGGTGCAGCATATTTAATTCCGATCACCTCTCCGCCACTATCGCACACTGGGTTACATACTTTGAGTGTAATAAAGGAGATTTTTCCATTCAAATTTGAAATATTCTCTCTTTGTACATCCTAATAAAGGTCACTGATCCCTTTAAGAACATTAGAATTGCGTCAAGTAATTGCTAATGACGATTTTCTAGAACGTGGCTATGAGGCTCATTTCGCCCGAACTCGGAAGTCCCAGAGTTGCGACCGTCGGAGGGTTAAATAAGTAAATTTTGAATTATATTTCTCTTGCACATGTCAAAATATATGTAAACATTTTTTGTTTTGAGGAAGTGTTGGGAGCTAGAATTAAAAAATATTCACCCATGGCGGCACTCTATTTGTATCTGTCGATTTATCTATCTTCATGAATATATATTAAAATGCAGCAGTTGTATAAAATATGAAAATAACGAATATTAGCAGTATTATCATTAGTTAGCGGAACTATTCCTTTTAATCTTCATTAAACTTTGAAACAAAAAGCCACATAGAATAATAGTTGTCTATTCGAAGTCTTGCTTACATTTCAATCTAAAGTCTGCATATAATATCTGGATAGTATGGAAGTGATGTTGTCAATGAAGACGTACTATATGATTCGTTATATCGAAAAAAGAAATAAATTAATATTTATTTGTGGTGTTTTCGAGAACGATGTAGATATATTCGTGGATTTGAAATAAAAATTAACTGGAAAAAGTAAAGAATAACATTATTAAAAAATGCAAAACAGAATGTTTTTTATGAAAAAGTAATAATGAGCAAGGCATAATTAAAATTATTGGTAATCGCTCAAACACACATACACATTATAAAAATTATTTAATTCAAAATAATTGTTTAAGTTCTGACATTGAAAATTTATTTCGGAACAGCTCATTTGCAGTAAAAATATTGTTAATTTTGTAGAATTACTTGTAAGTTTCAAAAGTAAAAGTTCTATAATACAATTTACTTACTTGGAGTATTTTATGCAATATAGCAAATTGTCCAGGCCATGATGTAATTTTATCTGATCTTTGTGATAGGTAACTATTTGTTAGTGCTTCCATGGTCATCAAAGCAAGGCACCACGAGTCCACTTTCTTCCCATCGGTTACCCAAGAATTACTAACAAAATATTCTGGCGGTCTTCTATACAATTCTGAGCCTATTTCACATCTAATTAAAAAAAAAAATTAACGTCAGTTTCCAATTAAATACATTATTATATTATATAGATAACTGAAGTATTTAAAAAATTCTGCAGCATTACGACACAGCGGTTCCGAAATTTTGTTGTTACGCGATTCCCTAATATTAGAGAATATAGTGGCTTTTTGTATACTAGGGAAAAGTATCACTTTCACATACAGCAATCAAATGATAATAATAACTGGAAATACTAAAGAAAAAGTGGAATAATCAAACACTACATAAGCAAAGACATATTTATTAAACAATGCCGTTTATAAAAAATATTCTTTAAAAATTGATAGAAAACGTGACAGTGATATTACATTAAAAGCCGATGTTCAAGCATCGTTCTACACAAAGTTTAATAAAATAATGTCTTTTCATAAAGTCAATAATTTATATTTTATCAAGATGTCTTCGTTTAAAGTTGTATCAGACTGTTTATGCTATATTTTCAGAGCCAATCAAATTAATTGTACAGTTTTGAAGACATACTGATCTGTTGTATAACATGACTGATATAACTGAACATAACCAAACATCAGCGCGTCGTCGTATAGTTTGCGAAACTCAGCTTTAAGTGGTCTCAGGACTCTTAAAATTGGAAAAAATGAAAAAAAGACTATTTTCAACATTGCGCAATTTTATTGTTACACGACTCACTAATACTGTGCATGTCAATAGTTTAAGCACAATAACAATTTTAAAATAAAACTTTAAATATTCACTTTATTTCAATATCTGTCTTATTTAAGTTAATAATAAAAGTTCTAACACAATATTCAATAAAATTATATTTTAAATTTTATCTCAAACCATGGAGTCCAAGGGTAGAACAAAAATAACTGTGTCAAAAGTTTAAGCACAAAATCTTTTTTATGTAAATTTTGCAAACTTTTGTAAGCGATTGCGCACGCAAACGATTTCTGGGTGTATAAGAAGCAGTTAGTTGTTGTTTTTGAGTTAGTGCAAAATGCTTAAATCAAAAGAATTTTCAGAGGAGGATGGGATAAATATCTGGAGTGTGAGAGCACAACATAAGTCTTTTTCTGAAATTGCAAGTGCATTAAAAATATCAAATCGAGGTATCCATCAAGTGTTGGCTTGTGGTAATGATTTCAAATGAAAATTCTGTCCAGGAAGGCCACGAGGGACTATTTTGCGCGAAAATCGCCGCATAAAAAACTTGGCTTCAACTGGTAATTACTCTCTTTCGCAAATAAAACATGCAGTTTGAGGACAAATTTAAAAAACAAAACTGTTCATAGAAGAGTTTTGGATACGGAATACATTAAAAATAGTAAAATAGCTCGGTTACAATGTCTGAAACGACACCATAAAGAATCTAGATTAGAGTGGGTCAAAGAGCATATGTCATTTGGTGATAAGTGGCCGAATGTAATATTCAGTGATGAAAGAAATGGAACATCGATGACACTGATGGGTCTAAGTACTATTGGCATGATCTCCGCAAAGAACCTATGAGTACATTTAGCCAACAACATAGTGGTGGTTGTGTAAATGTATGGAGGGGGGGGGGGGGTATTTCTTTCAATGGTCAGGCATCTCTAGAGACATCTCATCAGTGGTGGTGAAAACTCTGAAAACTATCAAGAGGCACTTGCCAAACATTTGCTACCTGTTGTCGAGGTTTTGAGGGAGAGAAAAATGGTTATTTCAACATAATAATGCTTCGATCCATACCTCAAACTCAACTCCAACGTCGCTTAAGTCGGAAAAAGTATCTGCTTTAAAATGGCCGGCAATTAGCCCTGATTTAAACCCTATAGAAAATGTGTGGGGTATTCTAACTCATGCAGTATATGTAAATGGAAAGCAGTATTCTTCAGTTAAAGATTTGAAAATGTCATTGAGAGCGCGTGTTTAAAATTGAACCAGAAACAATACAGAACCTCATTTTATCGATGGAAGACCATATATTTAAAGTAATTCATCAGAATGGCACGATAATAAAGTATTAATTTTATTTATTCTTGTTTTACTAAAGACTAAAGAACTACTGTGCTTTTAAACTTTTGGTACATTCATTTTGGTTCTTACATAAAGCAATCATACGATAATAATAACAGGAAATACTAAAGAAAAGGGGGAGTAATCAAAGACTTTTTAACTACTTGAGCAAAGACATATTTATTAAAAAATGCAATTTCTAAAAAATGTTGTTTAAAAATCAATCGAAAGCGTGACAGTGATATACAGGCTGTCCGGGCTAAAAGTATCCAAAATTTATCGCTTCGTTTTACGGAACTATCCATTAGATTTTTTTTTATATTTAAATAGAAAGAACATCTCACCAAGTTTTAATATTAATAGATTTCAGCGTGTCATTGTGCTTCTTTTGTACCACGACAAGCATCTAAACGGTAATCCAGTTCTCTCCAAGTGTCTCGTAGCATATCAGGAGTTATTAGACGAATTGCTTGAATGATACGGTTATTCAACATATCCAGAGTTTCCATTTTTTTTCATACACAACGGCTTTAATGAATCCCCAAGAAAAAAAGTCTAATGGAGTTAAATCCTAAAACCTTAGCGGCCAGGCAATTGGCCTTCGTGCCCATTGCTGACTACTGTACGCATGCACGGCTGAACGGTGTAGAACCAAAACAATCTCGGAAGGGTTTCCAATCCACGGAGGAGGAGTCTATTATATTCTAATGGGTAGTTCCGTAATAATAAGCCATAACTTTTGGATACTTTTAGCTCGGACATCCTGTACATTAAAGACCGATACTCAAGCATATTTCTACACAAAGTTTAATAAAATAATGTCTTTTCATAAAGTCAATAATTTATATTTTATCAAGATGCCTTCGTTTAAAGTTGTAACATACTGTTTATGTTATAATTTCACAGTCGATCAAATGATTTTAGAGCTTTGTCAGATCGAAGTATAATTTGAGAAACTCTACTTTAAAACGTTAGGCAGAATAAAACTTGTACTTAAATTAGAATTGGGGATTCTTTTCTTTTTGTGAAAATATAGTGAAGTAAAGTATCGTTTTCTTTTCTCTCCTTTTCAGAAGAGAGCACCGGTGAGGTAAAACCTGCTGCGTTTTGTATAGTTTTGTCTACAGTCCTGGCCAAAAAAATAGGAATTATTTTTAAAACATGCACATTCGCCTACTTTTGTTCATTTTAAAGTAATTATAGTATAGTGCATTTATATACTGAATGAAAATGATTTATCTGAATGGCAATGCACTGTCTTTCGCACTACACCGCCCGCTGAATACTAGGACTGAACGCTGACATAGAAATGGAGGCTGCCGAAAGCGTATTTTTTTTAAACGTAAGTACGGTCCCTAAAATTTAGACACCAGTATTTTATAAAAGATTTGTTTGACTAGTTTAATCTTAGAAAAATGAAGTGAAAAAAAACTTAAGAAAATTACTTGTACCAAAATTTAATGCACCATACATACGCTGAAAAAAATCTCCCTTTGGCAGCCGCCATATTTGTGTTGGCGCTCACACCTGGTATTCGGGAGCGGTGTACTGAGAAAGACAGTGCATTGACATTCAGCCAAATCATCGTCATCCAATACATAAATTCAAAAATGTCATGCAATTAGTAAAATTATCCTAAAATGAACAAAAGTTGGGGAATGTGCATGTTTTAAAAAAATTCCTTTTTTTTTTTTTTTTTTTTTTTTTTTCAGGACTGTGTAAATAACGCTAAAAAAAATATTTATGTAAGTTACAGTAAGTTAAGACCCGATTTATGTCTAGAGTGTAATTCTCGAGCAAGGGGCTCTGAAATTTCGGGGAACCTAAATGGATTTAACTAAATTTTAAATATGCTTGTTAGGATTTACTTATTTGTTCAAAAGTTCGATAGTCTGTAGTATTTAACTTCATATAATAAATACCCAGGTAGCAAGTGAATGAGAGTATGGAGCAAGCCTCATGATCTAAGTCTCATCAAAATTTCAGAGTTTTTTTTTTAATATTACTAAATATACAATCTAGATCCATAGTAAAACAACTAACATATAAATACAAACTCTCTATCCACCTAAAGCTAATATTTGTAAATATTATATGTTACAATACTGGAATTTAAAGCACAGGAATCAGACATTACCACTCTAAAATTGATTACTTGTGAGGTAAGTGATGAAAATTACTGGTGTCAATTTATGTTTTCACATACGACAAGAAAAATTCTACAGTTACTCTATTTTCTGGATAACATTCTGATATTTATACACAATTGTTGGTAAATTAATACTATATGTACACAAAAATATATATCTACAATTTATATATTTATTTGTGTAATACTGATGATCATTTTTTTATAATCCTAAGACCCTATCCATATTAATAATCCCTATTTGTTGGCTAACAGTAAATTGTTTAGTGTGATCATCTGAATACACGGTCCTTTTATCGCTTTCTAAAACAAACAAACAAATGATAAAAAATATCTACCACATTCATTATAAATTACAATTAAATAAACAGTATAATTAAAGTAAAATATGCTTATTTAGAAACATATTTGTTCATTTTTAAGAAAAGTGGCTTATCTAAAATTAGCGTAAAGTGCCCATATTTTGCCCCATAGTCACTTTTAGGCCCTAAATGTTGTAATTTTCAGTGAAAACATACCAAATTTGAATTTTACATAGACTAACTATCCACGCACATAGAAACATAGACAAATATCGTAAAAAAATTTTTAACAATGCGGAAAATTGTTTTTTCAAAAGTATCTAAAAAATGCACAAGAAAAAAAATGGACACAATTTTGTCCCCCCCCCCCCAAAAAAAAAAAAAAAAAAAAAATCCAATACTCCGAGGCTTAACTTACAATTAAATCAAATTTTATTTCTACATGAGTGAGTAATTTAATTTACATTAAAGTAAGGCACAAAAAAAGGTACTAATTATCTGTGGAAAAATAACATAACGAAACATTAGCCATTCAAACAGGTGGAAAAAATTGAAACAATTGTCATGACAAAGCATTCCTAATTTCGCCCCCGTGACGAAAATAAGAACTGCAAGCGGGACGAAATTGGGACAACGCTACTTCCCAATATGGCGGAGCTTCAGTTCCCGTAAGATGAACTGAGCGTCCTAAAACTCAGTGTATGCTACTGCCAGCGTCTTATTAATGTAAAATACATGCAATGAATAAGAAATAAATGCTTACAGTACAGTAAATAAAGTTAACGACGTAATAAGAACTCAGGTCTTCTAAAAATAGGAAATTCGGCGTATTTAATTAATGCATGCGTCTTGGCGAACAAAACTTTCAATACTGACCCCTTTTACCATCCGTTCCCTGTGCCTTGTGTCAAAACTGGCGCTACTTTCGCAGAAGCAGGGAAGTTAAGGGGGCAAAATATGGGCACTTTACCCTACAATCTGAAATCTTTCGAAAAACGATGGTGTTACAATTTTTTGCTAAATTCTAAAACTGAGATTGCTAGAAAGAAATATTTCACTGAACACAGCATTTTGCTCAAATAAAAGCAATAAACATGGTGTTAACAAATACACATTTATTAGTTCCTTGGAATAATTCAAAGAAACGTCGATAACCGCTTAAATATGAAGGTATTTTTATTTAATTATTCATTACATTTTTCAAAAACGTACAGAATAAAAGAAAAAAAGCAGCGACTTGCAGAAACAGTACATATCTTGCAGCAATCATTTTTGATTGCTATAGGTATCTTGCTATAAATGAGAACACTGATTTTCATTAGACATCGCATGATTTTAGAATTTCGACGAAAGATTGCTTTACTTGAAAATTTTGAATGTATTTTCGCTTTCGAATACCAGGAAGTTTCAGTTATATATTTTTGACACATTTATAAGAATGAATAAAATTACAAAATTTTCCCCACCTTGCCTGTGTTGAAACGAACTTAAACGCAGATAACACAAGAGTATTTGTAAACAAAGTTGCACAATTTCTCGAACATCAACTTTGTGTTATTCAAAACCAGTTAGAATTTGCTCTTCAGAGTTTTTAAAACTATAAATTTCTTTACCTTCATTGCATTAAACATATCTCTACATGAAAGATGTAAACTACAAGCAACTTGCTTTTTATAATATACAATTTATTTATTTATATAGTACATTGAAATTTAAAGGAATTATTAATTTTCATCTACTTGATGGGTATAAATAAAAAAGTTAAACTGCATATATATATAGCAAAATTCTTAGTGCGGAGTTTATGCATATTCACTTTTTGTCAATACTCATCAAAAATGGCACAAAATATTTTTATTTCAGCAGAATTTCGGTAGACATATATTTTTTGTTTTATCAATTTTCTTTTACTAGTGTGTGTATATATATATATTTTGCAATAGTATTTAATAAATTAAAAGTGATAAATAAAACAGGTATTACCTTTTGTTCAGCGTAGAAGAATGTCTTGTGAAATCAAAGCCGCTAATTTTTGCTGTATTGTTCGATGTTATCATGATTATACTGGAATGAAGATTTAAGTGGACATACTCTTCGGAGTGTAGTTTCTTTAACCCCATTGTCACTTCCTTCATCCAATTCAAAATTGTTTCTATTGCAGCAGGGGAGTGTCGGAATTCCTTATGATGAACTTTATTCTCTAAAGTATCGTCTCCAGTATTGGTATAGATTAAATAAGTCTGCAGTCTGCAGATATACTCATATTCAAAAGCTTGCACTGTATAGCCATTTTGTATTTTTTCGAAGTCAAATTTTCTGATATCAGACTCTCCCTTCTTCAATATGAGAACAGCTTTTCGTCGCTCTTTATCTTGATAATCCAATTCAACTGTCGCAGCAAACTTTCCGCGACTAATCATTTTGTAGCTTCGAAATTGCTTTTTCTCAATTATCAGATCTATGAGATTCTCCTGATCCATATTTATTATTTTTTTCTTTTAGATACAGAAATAATCTCAAAAACTAAAATGATAGCAAAAAATAAAAATTAAGATTTATATTTCATTTTTACATAACATTAATAAATTATATGCTTTAGACTTTTTTTGGAACAATAAATGAGGCTATTTTGTTAGAATGATAAAATGAAGTTATCAAAATGTGAATTGTTTACGTGTATTGTTGTAATCTGTATTACAATTCATTTGTTGAGCTAACATTTATCTTTTGTTTCAAAAATTGGTCATTTTCATAACAATAATGAACATTTATTTTATCTTGTGTCTAGAGATAACAATGAAATATTCTTACGTTATATGAAAACGTTTACGTGAAAACGGGAAAACCCTGCAAAAATGGAATGGACGCAGTGCTTCACTAACCCTGCAGCAGTCAGATTTTTGTAAAAGTCCCAGCCACTTATAATACTTTTAATAGAGACTTCGAAAAGAAAAATGGGAACTGCATAAAGTCATGATTTGGGCTGCTAATTTAATTCTATTTATTCTAAAATTTTACCGCATATTCGAATTTTTGCTGTTTTTATTTAATATTTTTTTCTATATGCATTGAAAAAGGCCTAGAAAAATATTTGCTGCTTATAGCTTGTGAAAGAAAGAATTAATTTAAGGATAAAATAATAAACATATATATATTCGTATATTATTTTAGGTAGCTTTCATTACAAAAAGCTACCTATTGCAGCCGTTCGGAGGAAAGCGATTTCAAAAAATTTTGGTATATTTTCATCGATCATGACCCCCAGACCCCGAAACCACCTTCCGTTCAAAATTGATATATATATATATATATATCTGACCTATGTCACACTGTAGCTCTCGTATTTATGAACCGATTTGGATGTAATTCGGTGTGTACATAGTACATACCAATGTCTCGACCGAGTTCGTTGGCCAGCTTCATCCGCCATTTTGTTTAAAAATGGCGGCCATTTAAAATTTTTAAAAAAATTTTAAATTTGAAATGTGGTACCAAAAATTTGAAAAATGGAAAAATATTTTTTTCTTATGTATTTGACCTTTATACAAAGATTCCGGTGCAGTTTTTATTTCGTCTGTATCTTAAAAAATGGCTGAGTTATAGCATTTTTAATTTCTAGCGTGGCTGACATTTTGAAACGTCCTGAATTTTGTCACGCGATAAAAGGCTTATTTATGAACCGATTTGGATGTAACTTCGTTTATACATAGTACATACGAATGTCTCAACCGAGTTCGTTGGCCAGCTTCATCCGCCATCTGGTTTAAAAATGGTGGTCATTTAAATTTTTAAGAAAAATTTAAATTTGAAATGTGGTACCAAAAAATTGAAAATTGAAAAAATATTTTTTTCTTATGTGTTTGACCTTGATAAAAAAATTCGGGAGCAGTTTTTGTTTCGTCTATATCTTAAAAAATGTCTGAGTTATAGCATTTTGAATTTCTAGCATGGCTGACATTTTGAAACGTCCTGATTTTTGTCACGTGTTAACGGGCGTGTTTATGAACCGATATGGATGTACTTTGGTGTGTACATAGTACATACAAATATCTCCACCGAGTTCGTTGTCCAACTTCATCCGCCATCTTGTTTGAAAATGGCGGCCATTTAAAAAATTTAAAAAAATTTAAAATTTAAAATGAGATACCAAAAAATTGGAAAATGAAAAAGATTTTTTTCGTATGTGTTTGACCTTGATACAAAGATTCCGAAGCGGTTTTTGTTTCTGAAAATTTGTTCTTTTGATTATATCTTAAAAAATGGTTGAATTATCGCACTTTGAATTTCTAGCATGGCTAACATTTTGAAACGATCTTGTATTTGTCACGCGATAACACACGTATTCGCCTATTTCGATGTAAGAAGGCATGTGAATAGTATACATCAATATCTCGACCAAGTTCGCTGGCCAGCTTCATCAGCCATCTTGTTTCAAAACGGCGGCCATTAAATTAAAAAAAATTATATTTAAAGTGAGGTGCAAAAAAATTAGAAATTGAAAAAGGTTTCTTTCTTAAGTATTTGACCTTGATATAAAGATTCAGGAGCATTTTTTGTTTGTCTTTATCTTAAAAAATGGCTCAGATATAGCAATTTCAATATCTAATGTGAGTGACATTTTGAAAAATCTGATTTTTTGCCTGCGGCAGCACTCGTATATATCAATCGAATCCGATGTGAGGGAGCATGTGCACAGCAATTACTAAGGTCTCGACCAAGTTCACTGGTTAGCCTCATCCACCATGTTGTCTTAAAATGGCAGGCACTTTAAGAAATCGCCGAATTTGGCAGCCAAATATAAGTTACTTTAAATAAAAGCAGTTTGGATAAAGCTGACTAATTTCGCGAAATTCTCATTCATAATGATTTAGTATTGATAAAAATTAGTATTGAATCTCCAATATTCGGTTTCCACTAAATTGAGCTTCGTGTGTTTGAATAATATAAGCTGGCTTTTTTAAAATGAGGAATATGAAAGCTACCTCTTCCTCCCGGCACTGGCCGGAAGGACTTTCTTATAGTAATTTATATTGGTTTGACATACAACGGTACCAATTTTCTTTGTGTTTTCCTTAAAAATTTTAGGGAAAAGGATTTTGCAAATTCTCATGTCTAGTCATCATCTTAATCTTACATAACGGTCGTGCACAGCTCCACTGGAAAACATCATATAGCTTAAAAAAGTGAACTGCTATGGTTTTGGTAGCAGTTACATAAGCAGTTCAAGTTCGTAATTTACTAGAATTATGAAGGTATATGAGACGGAAAACATCTGTGTGAATACTGAATGGAAAATAGCATTGAAGACTAACATTTTAAGCATAATTTTGTGCAACTTATTAAATTAGATATAATTGTCACAAAACAAGGCCAAGCTGGTAGTCGGGCAACAACAAGGTGGAATATGGTTTGCTAAAGAACACCGGGACTAGTGTGTTGATAACTTGAGTAAAGCGATGTTCAGAGATTAGTCAAGAATTTGTACTGGTACTGGTGACGATAAAGGAAAATTACTTTGGCGTAAAAAAAAGAAGGGATTGGGGTTAAAACTGCTCCAACTTTCGTCTTAATTTGTCTGATTCAACCACAATGTAGAGCTGCATGTATTCGAAGGGACTTTACGATTACAGAGAAATATGTTTTAATTTTAGGATTTTTTAAAATTCTAACCTCGAAAGTTAGTTTAGAGGAAGCGATGTTATTTATATATAAACTGCAATGCTTCATGCCATAGTTCTGGAAAGTCAAAATCCTCTTCATAAGATAGTATATTCGTCATACGGAATTGCCATAATGCAGCGAAGATGCCAAACCCTACCGAAAATATATTGTACTGCATGAAAAAATGGTATTTAAGTTTCAACTAAAGTAAACAGGGGAAATAAAAGACTTGACGAGAATAGCCTTAGATCCAAGGGAGTGCTAAGATCTAGTTGAGTAAATAAGAATGAAGGCGTTCATCAAAGCAAAAATGGATCCAAAGATATAAGCCATAGATTTTGACAAAACGTTCGAAAAATTTTTCTTCAATAATGCGCATAGACATAAATTTTCCAACAACTTCTTCAAAAATAAAATTATCTAAAATAATTTTGCCGTACATAAGCCGTACAATTTCACTCCACCCACAAAATAAATTTCCTCATTTATATTAAACTCTCCTTTTTTAATGTTAAACGTAACAACAACAAAAAAGGATGCAGCATATTTCTCGTTAAGCATTTTAATCTTTATAAAAGGCTTTTTAGTCGTGTAAAATGAATGTTTAAATTCATTTTCGAAGTCATTGAATATGCTGCTGCTTTATCACAGTTTTCAACTTCCGTTCAATTTAAGATTTCTAGTACTTCCATAAAAATCCACGATTACATCTATAGTTTTAAATACACATTTTTTGTAAAATGATGAAGGCATTTAATATGTTAACAATTTTTAAATGCTAATTTCAATTCCCTAGTTCTAATTTTTAAGAACTTTCTGAATCGAACTTTTATGAACTTCCATTAACATAAACGTGTGATCTAATTCAATGAATTATATTAAAATTAAATCAAAAAGTCAATTTTATTTTGTTTGTGCTTTACTATATATATTTTTTAAGTTAATTATGTTGGTTTACTCAATATAAACTTAATTGTTAAAAAATTGTGTACATTGAATTAAGAATTAGAGTAATAATATTATGGGATGTTAAGGCTAGAAGCGCAACACACAATGGAATTATGTCCGTAAGCCACCAACCACATGACCTGGTACAAACACGAAACGAAAGGGAAATCCAGCATCTGCTGGCTCTATGTCTTTTAAGCAATAATAATAATAATAAAAATAAAATAAATTAACTCAAGGTATGTGAAATTTTCTATGGAAATTTGCCAAAAATTATAAATATAGATGTATTCACTGTTACTAGCATCTTCAAGTATATTTTCATGACTTAATTTGACTGCATATTTTGGATTTTTTTAAATATATTACTATCTTACTTATTTTTTAAAATTATATTGCCTCCTGCTGAAGATTTGCAGATATCTTAAGAGCCATTATTTTGAAAATCAGACAAAGTGCGATAGTTGCATTTTTTGTTTTGCTTGATTTTTTATATCTTGAAATAGATCATATTTCATGAATAATGTGCAATTTTGAAGCTCTGAAAAAATTTCCTGTATCCTGTAAAAAATGTCTAAGCTTTAAGACCATGATCCCATTTTTCATGAAAATTGAAATGCCAGTATGTTTGGATCGCTATATCTCTGGAAAGCAACAACATCCCAAAATGATTTTGTCATAAACAGTTAGTATAGCACTACATGCTTAGTAAAATTCACTTGGTTCCATGGGGCATTATTAATTTTCATTGTTATGTTGCCACAAAATGCAATCAAAATGAAGTTTTTGTCCGTTTTCTGCACTTATTATTTTAATTAAGCAATAGTAACCCAAAAATTTTCTTACAGAATATGAAAGTTTAATATTAGGACAAGCTAAGTAGTATAGACCTTTACCGGGATATCGATGCTGTTAGCAGATATAATCTGTTAAATATTCAAAAGTTTCAAAATCTGCAACTTTTGAATTAGTCCTATCTCAAAACAGCATCACAGTTGAATAAAACATAATATATCAGGTAGTAGTTGAACATATGTTCAAAAACATGGAAACGAAAAATAAGTAGATTATGCTATTTTCAAAAGAAAAAAATTACAAAAATTACAAAAAGGTAGTATAATAATCAGGCTTTTCCCCTAGAAGGAGAAAGAGAAAAGGGATGTTCCATTTCCTCATAGGGGAAAACATAGGAAAGTGAAAGAGAAACGGGATAAATCATTTTCTGATAGGGAAAAAGCCTGATATTGACATTGCCTTTTTGTAAAGTTTGTCATTTTTTTCTGAAAATAGCATGAGACCCCAATTATTTTTCGTTTCCATGTTTTTGTACATGTGTTCAACTACCACCTGATATATTTTGTTTTATTCAACTGAGATGTTGTTTTGAGATAGGACTAATTCAAAAGTTGCTAATTTTGAATCTTTTGAATATTTAACAGATTATATCTGCTAGCAGCATCGATATCCCGGTAAAGTTCTATATTACTTAGTTTGTCCTAATAGTAAACTTTCATATTCTATAAAAAAAATTGTGGGGTACTATCGCTTAATTAAGATAATAAGTGCAGAAAAAGGACAAAAACGTCATTTTGATTGCATTTTGTGGCAACCTAACAATGAAAATTAACAATACCTCATGGAACCAAGTAAATGTTACTAACCATGTAGTGTTATACAAACAGTTTATGACAAAAGAATTTTGGGATGTTGTTGCTTTCCAGAGATATAGCAGTCGAAACATACTGGCATTTCAATTTTCATGAAAAGGGGATTTATTATCTTTAACTTTGACATTTTTTACAGGAAACTGGAAATTTTTTCAGGTCTTCAAAATTGCATAACATTCATTAAATATGATCTACTTAAACATAAAAAAAATCAAGACAATTAAAAAATACAACTTTCAAAATATCACTTTTTTGTCTGAATTTAGAAATAATGGCTCTTAATAAAAATTTAGGAACCAGTTAAGTGGTAAGGACTTACAAAATTTCATCTATAATTTAGATGCGACATGAGTAGTACAAAATGTTTTAGGAAAAAACATTGAAAATATTTTAGGGGATATCTATAATTTACTTAAGAAATTACATTAAATTACATTAATAGGAATATCATTGAAGTACTAAAGATTTAAAAGTAAAATAAAATTTTAAGAATATTGAATTATTTCTAAATCAAAATACGCTAAATCCCTTTTGAGCACAAAACTGCGTTTTATCAATTTTTAAATTGCGGGATTAAAGTTAAAACTAGATTTATTGATTCTTAAAGATCTCATTTTTAAGGTAAAGCAAATTTTGTAACAGAATGAAAAATTAACAATAATTCAACAAGCTCACACATAATCTACAATTCCTCTACAAGCCGTATAAACATGCATATTTTACCATCAATAGGCAATTAGTGGTTGAAATTCTTTTTCTGATGATTTTGCACTTTTGAACTAAAGGATACTGATGCAAAATCTATTAGAGTTTTCTTGAACTCAAGCATTTTTTTTTGCGTATAAATAGATTTAAACATAACGAAGATTGTGTACATAATTTATAAAAATACAAACTTAATGTTTTGTCCGGATTCTTTTAATTTTCAAAAACGAATTACTGTTTATTATTTACTATTTTTCTACACTTTTAAACTAAATGACATTGGTGCAAACTGTAGTAAAGTTTCTTGCACACATGCATTCTTAAAAAGTAGATTTACAAGTATTTGTGTATAATAAGTATGAATGTTTAAGTTTAAAACCCTTTATGTACTGAATTACAAATTCACGAAAATTTTATCTTCTAAAGCATTTTTCGTGAATTGTTTAAACTACATTAGAAGATTTACATAATCATTTAATAAATTTTAAAAGGATTTTAGAAGGATTTAGAAGGATTAATTAAATTTGAATTTATAGGGATTTTGTGCAATATTTATAACCCCACTCAAATATTTCATTTTAAATATTTTTCTTAGTATTTTGTAGAATTAGGAAATGTACAAATATAATGTTCTTACAATAGAAATATAGAAATATTTCCGAATTGAAAATCCCTCCCCTCCCCCCCTCTCCAACGGGAAGAAAACTGAAAAGATGCAAAGGCAAAGTAAATCATCCTTTTAAAATCCTCTTGTAAATAAATTCCTAACTGATGTAAATGGTAATTTAACGGTTACAACATAACTTTAAACAATGTGGGAATAAATAATACAGAATTATTTCATATACGAGGAATACTTTAATCTTATTAACTAGGACTCCTCACTGTTTATGTCTGATTTCGCAAAAATTTAAATGTAGTACCAATATGGATATTAGGGTGTTGCCCCTTGGTAAACATACACAGACTTCTTAACTTAAATTTAGAATCCAATTAGAGGCTAAGCGCTTACAACATTTCTTCTATATTTTAGATAAGATATGAGGTGTAAAAAATTTGATTTAAAAATGTAAGTGGGAAACAAAATTGGGAATATATATAAATAACAAAATAAATTATATTAACTTGCTCTAATAGAGATACCACTAATTTACAAATGATTTAAAACGATAGTAAATGTTTAAGAAAATAATTTTTTTCTTATGTGGCAAGCGAACGTTTACATGAATGTTTGGTCGTGATTTCACTTTATTTTTTCCTTTGCGGGAATTCTGAAATGGCCTCGCCTAAAAAAAAAAAAAAAAAAAAAAAAATTAAAATTAATATTTTCATAATTGACCATTGACCTTACAGTTGTAAAACTAACTTGATTTACTTTTTACTAAGTCTTATTTTACACTAAATTTTGTACACAAAATTACGTTTGCAAAATTTTAAAAGGACTTAATTGAAATAAAAATTATAGACTCTCTATTTATTCCAGATTTCATTTTTAAGGTAATGCTCTTTTTGCAATAGAATCCCCCCCCCCCCCAATAATTCCATCGTTGCGCACACAATTTACAGTTCCTGAACATGTCCGCATAAACATATACATTTCACTATCCATATACATCTTCACCATCTATAGGCAATTACCAATTAAAATACTTTTAATAATGTCATGCACTTTTGAACTAAAGGATATTGCTGCTGGAGTTTTCTTGCACACAGGCATTATTTTTAGTGTAGAAATACATTTATAGATGTTTGTGTATAATTTGTATAAATGTATATACTTTCGGTATGTATAACCTTTCGTAATCGAATTAGTAAGAATTTTCTAGATAACTTGCGGTAAATTCACATGACTTACTTACTTTTTTCCTTGATGAAAAATAAAGCTTCACAAACTGAAACTATGGTGCAAAAAATTCAATTCACAGGGATATTAAATATTTACATTTTTATGAGCTTTTAAACTTTAAACTTTATGACAACGACATGTAAGGCTATTTTCTTTTAGAACGGTAAAATGACGCTTTTGAAATTTGTATTGTTCGCTTAAATGCATTGTTGTAATCTTTTGTGTAGTTATTTTGTCTAAAAAGCATATTTTGTTTAAAAATGAATCATTTTTCAGAACAAGAATAACAATTTCTTCATAAAGTTGTGTGTTGTGACAACAATTAAATTGTGTTATGTAATGTGAAAGCCAGTAGCAAGTAGCTGAAATTATCCATAAAAATAATAAAATAAATAAATAACCTATTGAGTTATAAGCGATTTTGGTCACGTGGCAAAGACTTTTTCACCCTTCCTTCAGTTGTTATTCTTCTTTCGCGCAGAAATTCGGTACAAAATGCCCACTTTGACACTATTTTTTGAAATATCTATTGCGTTTGCAATAAAACGGTAAAAACAATTCGATTACATAGTATCCGAACAACAACACCTGCTTCATGCATTTCTGAACAAAAACGAATTTCTAGAAAACAGGAATTCTGCTTTTTCAGAATTTACTGCTGCCCCCGAGGGAAAAAATGTATATATATATATATATATATATATATGTTGACAGTACAAAACATATTTCAGTTTTAAGACTTAAAGCACACGCTTTTATTTTATGACGTCATCCGCATTCGCTGAAGAATTCCTCATTTGCGATCCAGTCTTAAACGACATCTACAGTAAAGTACGCATAGGACGTCACTATCGCTGAATAGTACACAAATCCAAAAAAAAAAAAAAAGATATATCGTCATTCAAGAAATTTGACAAAAAAATCGGCTATCTCATGATTCATATGCCGTCATATATTTGTAATGTTAATATACATACTTAAAATTAAATTTAGTTTATAATAGCTTCATGTTTTTTTAGAAATCATTCATTTATATATTTTTCAAAATAGCACGTATTTTAAGTACACGTTTTTCAGTTTTTTAGGAAAATGTCTACAAAAAGATGTAATTGCTATTTTCCAATTATTTTCCTTTACTTTATGCAGAAATGATGTATTTGAGTTGCCAAAATTAAACAAATGACGCTAAAATCTACAAAAAAAAAAAAAAAAATATATATATATATATATATCTGAAAAATAAATGGAGATGCAGTTTTCAAACAAATTGCATCTAAAAGTACTTTTTTCTGAGAGAAAGAAATAGCATAAATGGGGCTAATAAATAAATATAAACGTTTTTTAAGT
Source organism: Maratus speciosus (assembly GCA_963932465.1). Lineage (NCBI taxonomy): Eukaryota > Metazoa > Arthropoda > Arachnida > Araneae > Salticidae > Maratus > Maratus speciosus. The sequence goes on from OZ010793.1 coordinate 209,051,296, forward strand.
AAACATCAGCATAGATACAGAAAAATTATAAGAACATCAGCTGAAACACACACAAAAAGAAAAGAAAACGACAAATAGATTTAAAAAACAAATTTAATTAGAACATTAACAATGAAATGAAGGTCGATGAAAACGCTGCATGGAAATATTTGTAGATCATGCCTGATTTATTTTTTCTCTACTTTCTCTTTTCAAATAAAATTTTATCATTGTATACGAAATGTTTAATCCGAGTTTCTTTATTGTTCTTTTTAGTGTCTCGTTCATCTGACGAAACTCTATTCGTCTCAATCCTCTGTCTGTCTGTCACAGAGACCGTTTTCAGAAACTATTTATTTTAGAGACTTGAAATTTTGCATGCTTATAGCTAAACACCTTACATCAAACGACAAATCGTAAAATTTTGAAAAAGTCTTATATTTAACTTTCTGGCTCTAACTTGTGTATTAAAAAAAAAAAAATCTAATTGAGCCCCTAATTAAGTTGAAGACTTGAAATTTTGCATACTTATAACTGAACACTTGCGATCGTATGACAAATCATAAAAATTTCAAAAAGTCTTATATTTACCCTTCCGGTCTCTAACATGTGTATTTTAAGAAATTTTTCTAACGCAGCCCCTAATTCAGTTGGAGACTTGAAATCTTGCATACTTATAGCTGAAAACTTGCGATCACACGACAAATCATAAAAGATTCAAAAAGATTTATTGTTTCTTCTCCTGTTTCTAACTTGTGTATTTCAAGCAAATTTTTAACTCAGTCCCTAACTAAGTTGGAGACTTGAAATTTTGCATACTTGTAGCAGAACACTTGCGATCACACGAAAAATCATAAAAATTTCTAAAAGTCTTATATTATTTATCCCTCCTTGATCTAACTTGTGTATTTTAAGCAATTTTTCTAACCTCCCCCTCTCCTGTTCACTCGGAGGCACTTCTCTAACTTTAGCCGACACCCAACACGTGATATATCATTGCACAACCCTCTGACCACTGCTTCATATTTGCGCCACAGACTTACATATTTTAGTTCCACTTTTTACCGCCAGGGGGCGCGCACCTATCTCGGGTGCAATGGGCCCGATCCCCTCGACTAATTTATCTACAGATAGGTTGTAAAACGTAGTTTCGTTTGGAAAGAGGTTTGTTTAGAATAGAGAACACCTCCTGGTGTCGAAATGTGGAGCTAACATATTTTGCAAAAGGATTAAGAGTTTTGAAAGGAATATTAAACGAAACCCTCTGTGCGAGCCGTGGTCACACTTACCCACTTGCTTTAAAAGTCAGAACTTATTAATACATTGTTTCCTAAAGAAATGTATTAATCTTTAACCGCTTCAATGTTTGCCTCGAGATAAGTCGGGGATAAAAGCACTGTTTCCTTATACCTGCTGCCGGTGAAGTGGTTAGTCTATTCTATATAGTACCAGCACTATTTCTTCAAAGTTCGCATAGTTACCGCTTTCTCTATCAAGATCTAACACAAAAGCTTTCTGAAACAAGTCGGAAATTGTACATTAAACGTGGCAAATGAGGTGCGTTCGTACTATAACAATTTTTATAAATATTCAGATCTTGGTGCAATAGCTGTTGCACTCTTATGCAAAAATGCGTGAATACAATTTTTTTTTACGTTTATATATATTAAATTCAGTAATACGGGAATAATAGGACTCAATCTTAGCTATGACGTAATTACCATGGCAACATAGAATCACTCCCTGTCATGGGATATCATTTAATTAAATACGTATGATAAGATTTAACAGAACGAAGAAAACTTTTATTAATATCATTTAAGTTTTGATTCGATTTTCATACCCTTTGAAATGACCGACAAAAATTTACCGCGATTATATATGTTAAACTTTAAACAATTCGGTTGGATAGTTTTGTGAGCTGTTATATGCGGACACACAGACAGACGGACCAGTCGATGACTGTAGGTGCTACGTATTTATTTAATTACGAACGCACCTAAAAACTTTTGGAAAATCGGCACTGCAAAGTCGACAGTGTATCATTTTGAATAGCTTGCAGCGCCTCGCCTCCGATATGTGAGCACTGTTACAATACTGAAATACGCAACTTTCCTGTTATTGTAAGCCAAACAGTTTCATTAAAGGTTTTTTTATATTCTTTTTTTCTCTAATGGGAATAGAAGTTGCTGGAGTAACGTATCCCGTATACTCGAGCCGCCACTGGTGAAGATATTTTAGCGGAACATTCAAACTTTACAAAACATAGAAGTTGAGTCTGCGGAGTGAACTATAAAATAAGGGAAAATATATTTTCATAATTTTATAAAGAATTCGACACAGGTAAACTGCATACAAATAAATTTATGACGTAAATATAATTTGATTAAATTTATATATTTTTAGAAAGTTAATCTTTTTTTGCGCCATAAATATAAAAGTCCTTCCGGCCAGAGCCGGAGGAAGAGGTAGCTTTCGTATTTCTTATTTTTAAAAAGAAAGCTTATATTATTCAAACACACGAAGCTCAATTTAGTGGAAACCGATTATAGGAGATTCAATACTAATTTTTATCAATACTAAATCATTATGAATGAGAGTTTCGCGAAATATTTAAAGTAACTTATATTTGGTTGCCAAATTCGGCGATATCTTAAGTGCCTGCCATTTTAAGACAACATGGTGGATGAGGCTAATGAGTGAACTTGGTCGAGACCTTAGTAATTCCAGTGCACATGCTCACTCACATCGGAATCGGTTGATATATACGAGTGCTGTCGCAGGAAAAAATTCAGATTTTTCAAAATGTCACCCACATTAGAAATTCAAACTGCAATGTCTGAGCCATTTTTTAAGATAAAGACAAAACCAAAAATGCTCCGGAATCCTTATATCAAGGTCAAATACTTATAAAAGAAACCTTTTTCAATTTCTAATTTTTTTTGCACCTTACTTTAAATATATATATTTTTTTTATTTACTGGCCGCGATTTTGAAACAAGATGGCTGATAATGCTGGCCAGCGAACTTGGGCAAGGCATTGATACATACTATCCATATGCCTTCTTACATCTAAATAGGTTAACAAATACACGTGTTATCGCGTGACAAATATCAGATCGTTTCAAAATGTCACCCATGCTAGAAATTCAAAATGCTACAATTCAACCATTTTTTAAGATATAGACGAAACAAAAACTGCTCCGGAATCTTTGTATCAAGGTCAAACACATGAAAAAAATCTTTTTCATTTTCCAATTTTTTGACACTTCATTTTAAATTTAAAATTAAAATTTTTTTAAATGGCAGCCCTTTTCAAACAACATGGCGAATGATGATGGCCAACTAACTCGGTCTAGACATTGGTATGTACCATGTATACACCAAGTTAAATCCAAATCGGTTCATAAATACGCCTGTTATTGCGTGACAAAAATCAGGTCGTTTCAAAATGTCAGCTACAACAGAAATTCAAAATGCTATAACTCAGCCATTTTTCTAGATATAGACGAAACAAAATCTGTTCCGGAGTCTTTGTATTAAGGTCAAACACATACAAAAAAAAATCTTTTTCTTTTTCCAATTTCTTGGTACCTCCTTTTAAATTTTTAATTTTTTTAAATGGCCGCCATTTTGGCCGCCATGGCGGATGAAGCTGGAGAACGAACTGGGTCAATACATTGGTAAGTACTATGTACACACTAAGGTACATCCATATCGGTTCATAAATACGCCTGTTAGCGCGTGAGAAAAATCAGTTCATTTCAAAATGTCAGCCATGCTAGAAATTCAAAGTGCTATAACTCAGCCATTTTTTAAGATATAAATGAAACAAAAACTGCTCCGGAATCTTTGTATTAAAGTCAAACACATAAGAATTTTTTTTCAATTTTTTGGTACCACATTTCAAATTTTAAATTTTTTTTAAAAATTTAAATGGCCGCCATTTTGAAACAAGATGGCGGATGAAGCTGGCCAACGAAGTCGGTCGAGACATTGGTATGTACTATGTATACACCAAGGTACATCGAAATCGGTTCATAAATACGCCTGTTATCACGTGACAAAAATCAGGTCGTTTCAAAATATCAGCCACACTAGAAATTCAAAGTGCTATAACTCAGCCATTTTTTAAGATATAAACGAAACAAAATCTTCTCCGGAATCTTTGTATCAAGGTAAAACACATAAGAAAAAAAATATTTTTTAATTTTCAATTTTTTGGTACCACATTTCAAATTTTAAATAAAAAAAAACTTAAATGGCCGCCATTTTGAAACAAGATGGTGGATAAAGCTGGCCAACGAACTAAGTCGAGACATTGGTATGTGGTATGTATATATATATGGATAAATATATATATGGATATATATATATGGATATATAAATATGGATATATATATGGATATATAAATATGGATATATATATGGATATATAAATATGGATATATATATCAACATTTGAACGGAGGGTGGTTTCGGGGTCTGGGGGTCATGATCGATGAAAATATACCAAAATATTTTGAAATCGCTTTCCTCCGAACGGCTGCAACAGGTAGCTTTTTGTAATGAAAGCTACTTAAAATGATTTTTTTTTTACTACTTTCATAGTGATTGCAGACGCGTCAAATTACACCGGCATTTGTAAATCATATTTTTTTTTAGATTCATATACAGCGAGTAAGTCGTAAACACTTTTTTCTTATTTTCTTTTTATTCTTTTTTATCAGCGTAAGGACGCTATTTTGTGAAATTGTAATTTATTATTTTTAATTTAAGGTGTGGCATCCAAGTAGTTTAATACATTGATTTCGGAACTTGTTCCAAAACTAAAAGGTCCCTAAAAAAGACACTTGAACCAAAATAGAAAAAAATTCGAAGAAACTCGATTAGACATCCTCAGACATCGATATCCTATGCACACACAAAAAGGAGAAACTGTTTCAAATATTGAAATGCAAACGAGTAATTTGAAGAAGACGCTTCCATTGGTGTTTTACATTAGCTTGCGAGTGTCATCGTGCTGCTAGTATAGGTTCTTAAACATGATGTTCTGGTTAAAATTAACCCCCACCCCTGATCTCTTTCGTGTCCATAATGCATTGAAGTCTATGTCGATCAATTGTGGTGAAGATTTCCTGGCACATGTCTCGTAGTAGAAAGTATTTCATAATCTATCCTTGACTCATTGTTTTTCATTTTTTTATCATTTATTTTTGGTAAATAACATATTAGCTCTCGCTGGTGAAATGAAGCTTTCTCATTCATTACTTACATTTGAAATGGGTGTTTAATTATGAATTCTCAACAAATATTAATGTAAATAAGATTTCTTTAATGCTGTTCATACATGCAATGTGCTGTTCATAATGTATTAGAATCCCAAATTAACAACTCTAATTTTTTTTAATCTTTTACAAAAGAATATTAATGATTCACACGACAAGATTGACAATAAATGCTAATGAATCTTTTTTAATTTTGTATTTTTTAATCCCAAAATTTAACATGTCGGAAACTGTACGTCAAACGTGGCAAATAAGGTACGTTTGTACTATAACTAGTGTCATAAATATTCAGATCTTGGTGCAATATCTGTTGCACTTATGGAAAAATGAAGGAATACAAAATTTATTACGATTATGTATAATTCAGTAATACGGATATAATACGGAAATATTTAAAACTCCCTCTTAAATAAGACGTAATCACCATGGCAACGTAGAATCATTACCTATCATGGATATCACAGAATTATTTACGTATAATAGAATTTAATAGAATGAAGAAAACTTTTAAGTTAAAGTTAAACTTTTAAGTTTTAGAAAAGTTTTTATCTTTTTAAGTTTTAATCTTTGTAAGTTTTTATCCAATTTTCATAAAATTTGAAATGACTCGACAAAATTCTGCAATCTTATATATACAGTAAAGCCTCGATTATCCGAGAGCGGATGATCCGCGGTGCGGTTTATCGGCGAAGCGAAATTATTATTATTTTTTAATTCAAGCCAATAGCATGGAAAATACAATAAGCCTTACTAATAAATATAAACAGAAAAATTCATGTATTCGAAAGCAATAGAAGAATATTTCTAGATTTGGTTACCATGTTTGAAATATCAGATGTAAAGTCTTTATGTCTTTTCTTGATTTTATTAAACAAACGTAAACACATCAATTAAAATATTTAACAATAATACAAGACTATTATGATAAATTCCGGGAGAGCACATCAAGAATTACTTCATTTTCCAGATAAAAGTTATTCCATACAAAAAGAAAAACAACAGTTTACAATTTCGAATAAAAAAAAAGGTGTTTCCAAAGCAAGAAGAAAAAATAAGTGACTGATTTTTTTTTAAAGGTGTAACTCGGCTCTTATGGTACAGTATGTATGGCATTATTTCTTGTCTACTGTTCTTTATTTTAGTGATTTAGACGTAAAGCAATTGTTTCTGATGTACTGTGTACTATTTTAAACGTTTTATTATGTTTTTTGTACACTAAAACATAGATTTTATATTGAATTTTCTTTATTTTTTCGTGTTTGCACCCCCATTTTCAGTCTTTTTCGGGTTATCCGCGATTTGTATTATCCACGGTGCCCTTGCCACCCAATTCCGCGGATAATCGGGGCTGTACTGTATTAAATTTCAAAGTATTCGGTTGGGTAGTTTTTGCGCAGTTATATGCAGACAGATGGACAGACAAATAGACGGAAGGACAAGACGACGACTATAGGTGCTACGCATTTATATAATTAGGAATGCACCTAAAAAGTTCATGTACATGTACTTGATAAAATATATAGAAATCAACACCAGAAAAATATACCACACGAAAACGTTAATTAAATAATCATTTCATATACATCAAACATCACATTCCACATTATCATGTCTAACAAACAGGTCTTAACTACACTGAAATTGTTGTACAATTGCCACAGATTAATATTACCTTTGTTTCTATATGCGCTAGACACTCTCGTTTAATACCAGTCAACAACCTTATACAACTTTTCTCACAAAATACACACTGTTTAATCGCAGGTGAATATAATGCACATAACCGGCGATGGAACTGTAACTCAACCACCCGGCGTGACATTTCACTACACAACCTTGTCACTCATCTAAAATTTAGATTATATGCGCCTGACACTCCTACACATCATAGGTATATCAAAAACTGTTGTAAGGTTTTGTAAAAACTCAAACAAACTTTACTTCACCCTTTCATATCATATAAATAAAAACATACATTTATTTTTACTTAAATAAGTGTCACAAATATAAATCAAAATATGTTCATATGTTCAAACATATTTTGATTTTTATTTGTGACACCTATTTAAGTAAAAATAAATGTATGTTTTTATTTATATGATCATAAGTATAGTAACGCACCTCCCTCAATGATTGACTTTGCTATTTCAAAAATACTGGCTTTTTCTATTACTTCTACAGTTATCAATGACCTTAGTTCTGACCATCTTCCTGTTACCTTTAAAGTTGATTTTGTTGACCCTCTCTCCCCCCCTTCTGTGGCTGTGGATTGTAGTAAATTCAAAAATAATCTCACTAATTCTGACTTAACTTTCCCTAATATTACTAACTCTGATGATATTGACAATGCTTTCAAGAACTTTCAAAATTTACTTATTAGTACTCAAAATCAAGCTACTTATCGTTATAATAAACACAACAATTATTTTACCCTGCCTAATTATATGCATAATATCTGCAAGCATCGTAACAATATCCGGCGGCTTTATCAAAATTCAAGAGATCCTACTTTAAAGCCCATTATTCATCGTCTAAACAATAAAATTAGGCACTTAATTTCTAAAGAAAAGCAAAAAAGTTTGAGTAACTTTCTTAACTCCATCTCTCCTGAAGACAACACTCTCTTGAAAATCAAGAAAAACTTAATAATAATTTTGCTCCTATAGCTCCTTTAACGGCTGTTAATACCACGGCATACAGGGATAAGGACAAAGCAGAAATTCTTGCTAGGTCACATGCCAAGCAGTTCCCCGCTAATCCTTACTTAGTGGGCCCTGATCATTATTTTGAAGTAAATGAAACAGTTCAAAATTTCTTAGCTACCCCTCCCACGGACCCATTTCCGAAAATTCAACCTATTGTTATTTCTAACATCATTAAAAACATTAAAAACAGGAAAGCCCCCTGGATACGACAACAGTTCTAATTATGCTCTTAAAAACCTTCCTTGTAATTGTATAATTTACCTTACTAAACTAACCAATGTTATACTCCAATTTTACTACTTTCCTAAACCCTGGAAAACCTCTATTGTTGCACCTATTCCTAAACCTCAATGTAACCTTCAAGATCCGACTAACTATCATCCCATTTCACTCTTATCCTCTATTAGCAAAGTTGTTGAGCCCGTCATTAGGTCCCAGCTCCATGACATCTTAGACGAACAAAATATTCTGATACCTCAGCAATTTGGATCAGAGCTAAACATTCTACACTGCATCAACTCCTTCGTGTTGTGGAATTCCTTAGTGAAAACCTCAACACAAAAACTGCAGCTGCGGCTGTTTTTCTTGATGTCGCTAAGGCTTTCGATAAGGTCTGGCATGTGGGCCTTATTTACAAATTAATTAAGCTTGGTATTAATACTAGACTCATATTTCTTATACATTCATACCTTAACGACCGCACCTTTTGTGTCCGCATTAATAAATTATTATCTACACTCTACCGAATTCTTGCTGGTATACTTCAAGTCTCTGTCCTCGGCCCTACATTATTTAGTATATTTTTTAACGATATCCCAAGAACACTGATGGTTTATCTTGCCCTGTACGCCTCTACAAACCATCCATTCACCTTATACAAAATTCTACAAAAAAACACATTGATGAATTCGTTAGCTGGTGTACTCAATGGCGTTTAAACACAATGAACAAAAAACAGCTGCTACTTATTTTTCCAGGAAATTAACTTTTCCCAATCGTATAACAATTAATAACACTACCATTCCCTCCTGGACTAACAACACTAAGTATCTGGTGGTTACACTTGATAGAAGATTAACTTAGAAAAAATACTTCATCAACGTTCGTGGCCAAGTCACCGGACTCTCCAAATCTCTCTCCCCACTTCTTAAAAGTAACACACTTTCTATCCATAATAAACTAATATTATATAATGCTTGTATCAAATCTGTATTAACCTATATCTGTCCGATCTGGGGATTGGCATGCAAAACTAGTATGGACTACCTTTATCGTTCTCACAATAAAAATCTACTTTATATTGGTAATGGTCACCGGTACGTACGCAATACAACTATCCTCAGGGATCTTAAAACCACTTCTTTAAAAAAACGTATTAATCAACTATCTAAAAACTTTTATAAAACTGTATACAATCTACCTAACCAAATCATTGCGGAATTACTCTACTACGAGGTATTCGACCCCACTAATAGAAAACGCTCGTATTTGCTTAACGATGAAGACTGAGGTTTCCTCACCCTTCAACTATACTTAACCTTTCTGCTTATTCTGTCCTGTTTTTGTTAAAAAAATAAATAAATAATTGCTTTTCTGCTATATAAATAGCATTTTTACCTAGCTTAATTTAATGTATGGTCTCTGAAAGGAGTCTTTTTTTTTATGATGGGGTACCCCCTGGTAGCTTTTTTGCCTGTCCTTTTTGAAACTAATAGAATTTTTTTTAATCTAAATTTTTCAAAATTTTCTTTTTTCTTTCTCATTTTTTCTCTTATATTGTTAAACTGTGAGTACTTTAAGTGCTAATTTTTAAGTTATTCTTTTCTTAACTTTTATAGTTATTTTACTCATTGTGACTACCAGCCACGTTTAAACATAATTTTTTAAGGCTCCCTAATGCCCTTGCAACACGATCACCTCTCAACTGAATGTAAAGTTGCCACGCAAATAGGCAGTCCATCAATAAGATCACATTGTTCCATTGTATGGTAAATGATAGAAGACTAACTTGGAATGTACACTTCATCAATGTTCGGGGCAAAGTCGCCGGCTTCTCTAAATCTCTTTCACCTCTTCTTAAAAGTAACACACTTTCTATTAAAAATAAACTAATCTTATATAATGCTTGTATTAGATCAGTATTAACTTATGCCTGTCCTATCTGAGTATTCGCATGCGAAACTAGTATGAACAACCTTTACCGTGCCCATAACAAAAGCCTTCGAAATGTTCGTAATGGTCACCGGTACCTACGCAATACAATTTTCCGCAGGGATCTTAACACAACTTCTTTAAAAAAACGCATTAACCAACTTTCAAAAAAAATTTACAACACTGTTTACAATCTGCCAAACCAAATTATTGCGGAATTACCCGACTACGAGGTATCCGACCTCCAGTAATAGAAAATGCTCTTAAACACTCGCTTTTGCTTAATAATGAAGGTTGAGATTTCCCCATCCTTCAACTATACTTAACTTTCTTGTTGTCCTGTTTCGTAAAAAAGAAAAAAAAACTAAATTGCTAATCTGCTATATGAATAGCATTTTTTACAAGTTTAAATTAAAATGTATGGTCTCTGAAAAGCATCTTTTTTTAGGTGGTTTATCCTCCGATAACTTTTTCGCCTGTCCTCTTGGAACTAATGGATTTTTTATTTATTTATTTTTTCATTTCTTTCTCTTTTTCTTTTTTACATTGTTAAACTTAAAGTACGCTAAGTTCTTAATTTATTGTTATGCTTTCTCTTAACTCTTTTTAGTTAATTTTATCATCGTGGCTACCAGCCGCGTTTAAACATAATTTTTTTTAAGAATCCCTAATGGCCTTGCAACACGAACCACCTCTATACTGGATGTTCAGTTGAAACGCAACTAGGAAGTCCATCAAAAAGATCACATTGTTCCATTGTATAGTAAAGTTTGGCCACATGCATCTAATAAATCTAACTGCTCTTCTTACAGCTGTTAGATTTATCTAAGTAATAAAGCAGGATGTTTTCTTAGCGTTAATCTGTTCTCAGAATTTAATTAGAACCGCATCTGCTACTTTACTTTCGTTTTATATCTTTGAGATTGCTCAAAGGTGATGTGCGATATAGTCTGCATTTAACTGTTTATCAAGGTTTTTTTTTTTTTTACTCGTGCTCCTCATCTATAACTATTCTTTATTTAACTCTAGGTGGTTTATTAAATAACTTTGATTTGCGGTTTGTAGGTGCGTTCGTAATTATATAAATACGTAGCACCTATAGTCGTCGTTCAGACCGTCTGTCTGTCCGTCTGTCCGTCTATACGGCTGTCCGGTTGTCCGCATATAACAGCGCAAAAACTTCCCACCCGAATCGTTTGAAATTTAAAATATATAATTGTTGCATAATTTGTCCAGCCATTTCAATTTTTATGATAATCGGACGTATAGTTTAATTACAGGGACAGTCAAAAGTTTTTCGTTACGTTACGGCCAATGGGGAAAACTTATTTCAAGTGCATTTTAATGATGTTACAGCCTTTCGAACAGAATTTAATTGATATGCACTTATGAAGTGCACTAAAATATACATTCAGTATACAGTATGCAGTGCAACAAATATTTATAAAACTAGTTATAGTACGAACGCACCTCATTTGCCACGTTTGACGTGCAATTTCGATCTTGTTAACACTTTCAAATAAAGTTGGAAAGTGTTTATGTATTTCGTTTGTCTATCCGTCTGTCCACGCTCTAACTCCCGTAAATATACTCGCATTTTCATGCAATTGATAATTCTTATTTAGGGTCACCTAACCCTGTTTGGTATTGCATGTGAAGCATGTAGGATTAAAATTTATTTACAGGTCTACCCAAAAGTATTCCATTAGATTATGGTATACGGTGAAAAATCGTTTGCGAGTATTTTAATGGTATTACGCTGTTTCAAATGTATTTAAACTGATATAAATCACTAAATTTCGCTACAAGATGATTACGATAGAATAGGTTACTCAAAGCATTTGTCTTTCATTTACAGGGACACACAAAAGATATTGGTTACAGTACTGTCTTTGAGTAATAATTGCTGAAGTGCATTTTCATTTCGGCATGTGCTTTTAAATTTAACTGTTTTAATCATATACAGGGCTGTTCAAAGAATTCGAATAATTTTCCGATTGTAGATGGGAACATCTGAAATTGGTTTTAGGTAGCTTTCTTTACAAAAAGCTACCTATTGCAGCCGTTCGGAGGAAAGCGATTTCAAAAAATTTTGGTATATTTTCATCGATCATGACCCCCAGACCCCGAAACCACCCTCCGTTCAAAATTGATATATATATATATATATATATATATATATTTGACATATGTCATACTGTAACTCTCGTATTTATGAACCGATTTGGATGTAATTCGGTGTGTACATAGTACATACCAATGTCTCGACCGAGTTCGTTGGCCAGCTTCATCCGCCATTTTGTTTCATAATGGCGGCCATTTAAAATTTTTAAAAAAATTTAAAATTTGAAATGTGGTACCAAAAAATTGAAAATGGAAAAATATTTTTTTCTTATGTATTTGACCTTTATACAAAGACTCCGTAGCAGTTTTTGTTTCGTCTATATCTTAAAAAATGGCTGAGTTATAGTATTTTGAATTTCTAGCGAAGCTGACATTTTGAAACGTCCTGAATTTTGTCACGCGATAAAAGGCGTATTTATGAACCGATTTGGATGTAATTTCGTTTATACATAGCAAAGACCAATGTCTCGACCGAGTTCGTTGGCCAGCTTCATCCGCCATTTTGTTTAAAAATGGCGGCCATTTAAACTTTTAAGAAAATTTTAAATTGGAAATGTGGTACCAAAATTTGAAAATTGAAAAAATATTTTTTTCTTATGTGTTTGACCTTGATAAAAAGATTCGGGAGCAGTTTTTGTTTCGTTTATATCTTAAAAAATGGCTGAGTTATAGCATTTTGAATTTCTATCGTGGCTGACATTTTGAAACGCCCTGATATTTGCCACGTGATAACAGACCTATTTATGAACCAATTTGGATGTACCTTGGTGTGTACATAGTACATACAAATAACTCAACCGAGTTCGTTGGCCAGCTTCATCCGCCATCTTGTTTCAAAATGGCGGCCATTTAAAAAAATTAAAAAAAATTTAAATTTAAAATGAGATGCCAAAAAATTGGAAAATGAAAAAGATTTTTTCGTATGTGTTTGACCTTAATACAAAGATTCCGGAACAGCTTTTGTTTCGTCTATATCTAAAAAAATGGCTGAGTTATAACATTTTGAATTTCTATTGTGGCTGACATTTTAAAACGACCTGATTTTTGTCTTTCGATAACAGGCGTATTTATGAACCGATTTGGATATTACTTGGTCTGTACATAGTGCATACCAATGTCTCGACCGAGTTCGTTGGCCAGCTTCATTCGCCATCTTGTTTCAAAAGTGTTGCGATTTTTTTTTCAAATGTATTTTAAAATTTAAAATGAGGTATTAAAAAATTGGAAAATGAAAAAGATTTTTTTTATGTGTTTGGCCTTGATACAAAGATTCGGAGCAGTTTTTGTTTCTGAAAATTTGTTCTTTTGTTTATATCTTAAAAAGTGGTTGAATTATAGCACTTTGAATTTCTATCATGACTAAAACTTTGAAACGATCTTGTATTTGTCACGCGATACCACACGTATTCGCCTATTTCGATGGAAGAAGGCATGTGGATAGTGTACATCTATATCTCGACCAAGTTCGCTGGCCAGCTTCATCAGCCATCTTGTTTCAAAATGGCGGCCATTAAATTAAAAAAAATTATATTTAAAGTGAGGTGCAAAAAAATTAGAAATTGAAAAAGGTTTCTTTCTTAAGTATTTGACCTTGATATAAGGATTCAGGAGCATTTTTTGTTTGCCTTTATCTTAAAAAATGGCTCAGATATAGTAGTTTCAATTCCTAACGTAGGTGACATTTTGAAAAATCTGATTTTTTGCCTGCGACAGCACTCGTATATATCAACCGATTCCGATGTGAGTGAGCATGTGCACAGCAATTACTAAGGTCTCGACCAAGCTCACTGGTTAGCCTCATCCACCATGTTTTCTTAAAATGGCAGGCACTTTAAGAAATCGCCGAATTTGGCAGCCAAATATAAGTTACTTTAATTAAAAGCAGCTTGGATAAAGCTGACTAATTTCGCGAAATTCTAATTCATAATGCTTTAGTATTTATAAAAATTAGTATTGAATCTCCTACATTCGGTTTCCACTTAATTGAGCTTCGTGTGTTTGAATAATATAAGTTGGCTTTTTTAAAATAAGGAATATGAAAGCTACCTCTTCCTCCCGGCACTGGCCGGAAGGACTTTTTCAAATGTGTTATGCGTTTCCATATGGTTGAATTAGACATAATATTTTAACTCATTAAACTATGAAGTTTTGTTACATTATTCTGAATGTGTTGGGAATTGTTTCATAATCTATGCTTCACGCATGATTTTTCTTTCTTGTTAGATTCTAGCTTCACCTCGATGGTTATGACTCCTGATCATCCAGAACTCACCTTCACACTGGAACTGTTGCGAAGCGAGCCTACTTTTCAACAACCAAGGCAAGAATGGCAGTTTGTGTCAGACTATGCGGTATGTAAATTCCAAACAGTAAAACAAATTAATTTCGATATTTTATCAGTAAATAAAAAAGTTGGACATTTACGCCATGAAGCGTTCACTATTAACGTGAAAACAAAACATCGCAAGTTTACTACATGGTGTATAAAAAATATTGTAAAGTTAAAAACTGAACAAGCATTAAAATAAAATGATAACAATCGACGTTTCGATCATGATTTATGACCATCTTCAGAAAAAAGTTGTTACATTACTTTATTCTTTAAAATTTAAAAGCAATTTAACAACTCTTTCCTGAAGATTGTCATAGATGGTGACTGAAACGTCGATTCTTATAATTTTATTTTAATGTTTGTTTAGGTTTTAACTTTGCAACATTTAGTGAACTTGCGATTTTTTATTTTCACGTTAATATAGAAGTTTTATAAGTTTCAGTTTATAAATTCTGAAGTAAAAATGCAAGATATACGAATTGGATAAATGCAAATGAAATTACGTACCTGGATGTGATTTAATAAAAAAGATTTGAAATGATTCATTTAAACTATGCGGAAAATTTAATTAATGTTATTTGCCGGGCAAAATTTTATAGACATTTAGCAATAATTTCGATTTTGTAAGTAAATAATTACGTCTTTGTATATAAGATTTTTTATCTGGGGGATTTTCAAAGTGAATCGAAAAGTTTTCGACAAATATGCTTATTCTGTGAATTGTGTCATTTGCATATTTCGTTGAAAGCGATCACAACTAAGTGGAGAATTATTGAGATAATCTATGAATTTTTTAAAAAAGTATTTTTACGTAATTTTTTCGTTAGATCTTTAAAATATATAATTTTTGAAATAATTTTGCGGTGTTATTTCAAACAGCTGCATACTGTCATGAAGCACAAAAGGGAAGTAAACGAAGAAACCCAACGAAATCTGAGAGAGTGCGTGGATAAGTTTCTCTATCTGTTTGTGTATACAAGAGTATATATGAGTCAGCGTTAGAGAAGGTTATTATGAGAAAGGATTTATAATAGCTTTCTTAAATTGTACACTGTGGGGGGGGGGGGATTATTCTCATTTTTTCGAATATATAATTTGTGTGCGTATCGTAGAAAATCAACGTTAATGTGGTTGCAAGCTGATCATGCATTGCTCTTTTTTATCGAATCTTTTAATTTTCGAGAATGACAGGATATGCCGGTAAAGTTTCGTTACTGAATTTTAAACTATTTTTTTTAACACAGACAAAATCGTTTTTAAAAGAAGACTTGCGCAATGAAGAGTGAGCTTTTAATTAACGCGCCACGCCAAATATTTAGTTTTTGTGCCAGTTAAATCTGAAAGCTAAAAGAGGAATCATCGACAGATGAAGTATATTCAAATGTTAAGGCAAATTAATTAATTTAAAGTAACCTTTTAGTTTCATAAATCACAGAGCAGGTTACTCACCTTCAGTTATGCAGTCGTACGAACTACCGTGGTATACGCTATAGGCCATGGGTATACACCAGAGAGTATACGCTATAACTATGGAGGGTATAAAGAATAACCCAAAATGCATACCCATATACCACCGAATATCCTCTACTACATCCCTGCTCATCTTATTTTTATTTGTGACAAACAGTTATTTATAATTAAATAATAAAACTTCGTATGAATCACTATGAGACAAAAGAACATATAGGACGCGTTATGTTTTTTGTCTGACGTCTTTTGTTTTATGGCGATTCATACAAAATTTTATTATTTAATTGTAATTTATTGTCAGTTTTTCGGTGCTGTTACATCAAACAATTATTTAATTGTACTTCTGAGTTTTTATTGTTGCATTGACGCAGGAGCACGCTAAAAGAAAAATGAAGAAGTTTAAGATAGCTTCTAATCAATTACTTTTTTTAAAGTAAACAGAGAAATTGTCCTAACTATTATATTAATGTAATTGCAATTCGCTAACGTATGTTTCGTTTGAAAAATCTAAAATTTTTGAGTTAACCTAACACAATTCTGATGTAAATATTTAATACTAGCTACTATAACTTAATAATAATTTTATATTTTTTGCAACAGGTTCGTGACTATTCTGGTTTGTATCATGTCAAGCTTATTCCATGTACTGTGACTGAAGATGTTCAATATTCAAATCCACCGCAATGCAATCCTCGAGATCCAGTTCCTTTTGATCTAAGCGTCAGATTCCAACAAGTGAGCGATCCTGTTCCAGCTCAGTATAGTCTGAACACTCATCTGCATCTTATGCGAAAAAGAGACTTATGGTTGTCTAATGGAAGTATGGGATTTGGAGAAGAAAACGATGCTTCTTTTCTACCTGGTATTATTTGTTTATTAACCGACATTCAACGACAGACATTGTACATCTTGTTTATTTTTATTCTATCTATGTGTCCACGCGTGAATCTTGAACGAATAGTCTGATTTTCCGATTTTCTTTTAATCAAGAAGGTTTAATCTCATAATCAGATAATCTCGTTATAATATCATCATGATCCAAAACTTAAATATTTGCCTGTTTTCACTTTTTTGTTTTTTACTTTATAGGCTTTAATTTTCATAAAATTTGGCCATCATCACGAAATTTTAACATGCTGTTAAATTAACAGTTTACGTTTTTAAAATAGTGGTCGTTTAATGTATACTTTGTTTTACAGGGACACCTGAAATTTTAAATATTTTATAGCCTACTACGCGTCAAAATAATCAATATTGACAACAATGAGATTTAAAATGATTGTTGATTACAGTCCTGGATCAAGTAGAGAACCCGAGATTACCCGAACGCGACCTGACCCAAAGTTTCGATCGAGTCGCAATAATGTTTTTGTTATAATTTTGGCAATAATTCTTTTTATTGCGAGACGAGTTGATTTATCATTGCTTCTTGTTCAATTTGAGTTTGGAGTCGGATTTAGTAACCAATTTTTTCAAAAGAATGTGTACGGTACTGTTTAGTGTTTACGATGAAAAAGTCTATATTTTGACGCATTGTATACATACGATGAGAAATATATACGTTTATGTTTCAAGATAAAAGGTAAAATTGATATTAGAAAAAAAATTACTGAGTATTGTTATTTTCCTATGTGAATTAATGCATGAAAATATGAGGTTGAAATGCGACTGGATCGCACCACATCTCGGGTCGACTTCAAACAGAATTTTCGGGTTTGCGTCAAAATAACTTGACCCGTGTAGGACTCTAATGTAGATAAAAATGCAGAATTGCCACAAAAACACGAAGGTAAGAAACAATTCCATTGGAGTCGATTTTTTTTGTTAAAAATTAGGGGAGACTTGGGAGGGTTGACCATACGGAAGGCTTAATCCACACATCAGTTTTTATATTTAAAAGAATTTCAGAGTTTTATCATTAGGTGTCACCCAAAGCTACCGGAATGCTCAAACAACAGTCTTTGTTTCCTACAGATAATTGAAATAGGTGTTGAAAAAATCAAATGTGAAGCGTTTTCAACCTAAAAGCTGTGTTATTTTAAAAAATAATTTGTAAGCTTTTTTCAGATAAAATATATCATAGAAATTTAAGTAAGTAGGTTTTAAGTAATGCAGAAATATCGAGCTTTCATTCCAGGCAAAAATATTGTACAGTAAGTTAGGCTTAACACAGCAATCTTATGCGTGCTATTCTTTAGAAAAGAGCTATGTGGGGAGGCTTGACCCAGTCAATGTGAGGGAGGGTTGGCCAGATGAAATCTTTTTATTATACATTATGCGTAATGAAAGGTTAATATAAAAAAGAATGTAAATTTATTCTGTAAAGCCACGGTAAAATAGGGTGATGGAAAAGAAAATGCTGGGACTAAAGATAGATTTGAAAAATTGCTATAGTATCCACTGCAAGAAAAATTTAATGAAATATAAATGGGAAAGTTGATAGGAACATTTTCCATTAAAATATTACTACAATAGGTAAATAAAAACAGTGTAAAAGACTAGAAAGTATGAAAGCAGCAGTCTTAACACTTTCAGGGGCAGTGGTATGCTCATGAAAGCACTTAATTTTAATTCCCAAACGCACAATGACACCAGAATTTTGCTAAAATATTTTCCATTTAATATGTATGTGATATATATCCTTTTTTCTTATTTCCAAATGAATATGTTCGTAAATTCCGGTGCTAGTTATTCATTTCAACATTTTAGTACTGAAAGTACTCTCTGAAAGGGGTAAAGAAGCTAATGATCAGTTAAGTGCACATGCGGCTGAAAAAGGACATAGCATTGATCGAAAAACTTTTGGAAGGTATGCAGACAAATTTCACCAGCATGAATACAGTGAGAGGATGCCAAACTATGTGACAGTTAAGAGTTGTCAGGTCGAGCGTCACAAAAAGTAGGAAAAGGAGACAAAAGAAAAGCGGGGCAGTGGCCCTTAAA
Source organism: Maratus speciosus (assembly GCA_963932465.1). Lineage (NCBI taxonomy): Eukaryota > Metazoa > Arthropoda > Arachnida > Araneae > Salticidae > Maratus > Maratus speciosus. The sequence goes on from OZ010793.1 coordinate 209,070,288, forward strand.
TCAGGATATAATAATGCATGAAACCCTGTGAAAACGGAACCTGTCTCTAACGGAATAATGTCTTAAATGTTAAAATTTTATTTTCCCTGCTGTACAATTATACCTGCTCAGAAAAAATTCCGTTTAAAACAAATTTTTTCTCTTCTGACGTGCGGTTGCGTCTAAACAGGTTTGTTTAAGCATCATATTTTCAAAAATAATTTTTATAATAATTAAAGCATGTAGCATAAAGTTATTTTGCTTTTTTTTTTAAACTGATTTTATTTCTCTTATCAAATATTTCAATATAAAACAAAGTGGGTCAACCTTACCATAGGTAGGGAGACTTGGCCCATTATTTTGTCATGATTAAAATCGATCATTTTTCAAATTTCCTATGTATTACACTCGTGTATCAATTTTATTTTGATAACTGATTGTATAACAAATAAAATGATGCATAAAACTTTATTCTACGTTCAATATTTAAAAATTAAAAAGTCATTTTGTAAAAGTGGGTCAACCCTCCCTAGTCTCCCCTATCTTTTGTAGAAAAAAAATCTAAATTATGAGGAAAAATAATGTGAAAAAAAAAAGATTTTTTTCGTGCTTTCATATTATCCGCATGCCAACAGTTGATCGCCACGATATCATAAAATATTTCATGTTGTTGTTGTTGCTTTCGGCCCACAAAATTACCACTTTGGAAAGTTTCAAGAACCTCCAGAAGTTCTTGAATACATCCTCACAATTTTTATCCAAATTGGTAGAGAAGATACTTCCAGCTCAGTACCGCTCTCCCACCTTTCAACCTCCCATCGAAAGCATATTTCACACCACGGATTTTACGTGCCATACTATAAATTTCAATAACAACGATATCAGTAAACAGGAGTCATCCTCCAAAGTACTGACCGTGCCGTATGCTTTTTGAACTGCACGTAGGTATGCCACGTGCGTATTCTGTATATGTATGTGTGTATCTATGCGTTATCACATTCATTTGTATCCATCTATTTATGTACGTATGTGTAAATTACGAAGGCGGTTCCGAAGTAACCTCCGTTTGGCAATAAATAAAAAATCTGCATAGAAAAAATATTTTACTACACACATCTTAAAACTACAGCATTTCACTGTTTTTCAACTTAGTCAACATTTAAGTTTAAACATTTGTCGTGGTGTTTAGCTAATTTACAAATTACTTCTTCATACAATTCGACCTCCTGGCACGGTTTCCAGTTTGGCTTGTTTGGAAAATCAGACATTTCGAATTCATGCCGGAAATTTTCAAAGAATAATTTTTACTTTTTGTAATTAGAAATTGTCTGTCATTAAATAAAACAAAAATTACAATTATAAGTTTGTTGTGTGAAATCGAAATTTCTGAATTTAAAAAAAGCCACGCTGGAATGGAAACCCTTCCACCTGGGCACGTAGCCACGCGGATAAAGTTTGGCCGCTTTCTTGGGCTTATATTGAATGCATATGATCCCTAAGCCACTGACTGTCGTTTCGTTTAGTTTCTTACTTTCGCCACCTAAGTTTCGCCAACCTATCACATTTCTCTTAAAATAAATCTTCTCCTCCGCGTCGTAGAAACTCCGCATTATACACAGTATTCTTGATAAATTGAGTAATGTAAAATATTTTTCCACTTTGGGTTTAGCTGCTAGCTATTCATATATACTAATGCATCCTTCAGATGCTAAAAATTCAGCTTTTATTGCAAATTCTGGATTATTTTAGTGGCCCACTTAGCTTTTTGGTTGTCAAGGCACGACCCTCAATTTTCAATAGAATCTACAGAAGAATACTTACCAAATATAAAATAGATTCTTCTTGTCATTATTTTAATGATACTATTATTGTCTTCTACTTTAGTGGAACATATTCAACATCTAATCCAAGTTTTTGAAACATGTCGAATAGGAAATATGAAATTGAAATTTACAAAATGTGTTTTTTCTCAAGATAAAATTAATTTTCTAGGTTATGAAATTCAAAATAAAGATAATTACCTTTGCTTATACAAATATTGATGTTATAAAAATTTAAAACCTCCAACAAATATAAAAGAACTTAAAAGATTTCTAAGTTCAATTCCTATTTATCACAAAGTCATAAATAAGAGTAGAAGGTTAGTTGGGGCAACTGGGCCATGATTTTACAATGTGACTCTGGAGCTACTGACGGTTCAGCTTCAAAATCTAATGTTCATTTGAATTAGAGTCTGAATTTCTGTAAATGGGTTCAGTTAGGTTCCCTCTATCAGGCAGAAATGTTCAAAATTACATTTTAATATTTAAAAATATAAAAATATGCATATTTCATCTTTCTTTCCTCATGGGTCCAGTTGCCCCATAAAAATGGGGTAAGTGGATCAGGAGGGTCCATGTTCCACACCCGTTTATTTATTTTTTTTTATGTGGGATATCAGGTCCTGTTTGAAAAAGTGTAATCAACTTGAAAAATTTAAACCAGGCAGTTCATGTAAATTATATATCAAATAAAGAGCGTTGCAAAGGAAACCTTTGCTGTCAATGTGTCTAAAAAAAGCACTAAAGGTGAAAATATTAGATTTATTTATACCAAAAACATAAAAATTAAGTAAGTAGGTACTTATGTACTTTAGTATAGGTAATTAGTATAAAAGTCACATGGATATTTTAAGGGAAAAAATAGCAAGGTAAATCTGTGAACAAACGGACGTAAGTACTTAAGTACTTTATCTGTATCCAGGGATCGCATTATACAGGAAAAAAATTATTGTTCCTACTAGAACACTTAATCAGTTACCTTCATGATCATTTTATTTAACATACTCTAAGGCAAGGTGCAATGACAATATTATTTTCAAAATAGTGGTAGGAACAATAAAAGTTTCCCTATAGAATGCGACCCCTGTGTATCGTAGAATTTCAAGGTTCATAAAAAATGTTGAAATAATTTAATGACACCAGTATTTACAAGAGAATGTATTTGTAAAGAAGTAAGAGTATATTTTCGCGTACTTAATAAAGGTGAAATTTTCATTATAAAATTCCGGTGCCAATGTGGCAATTAGGGATTAAAATTATGTGATGCCATAACGGCATCACCGCCTCTCAAGGGGTCAAGAAATTTCGTTTGATATCACACAATATGCTTTTTAAAATTTTTATTACGTAATTTCAATAAGGTATTCTACAATTTTCTTTATTATGAGCAAAAAACAATGGATAAATTTATTTCCCGTAGTAAGAGAAACTCAAAAAAATTTATTTATAACTATTGGGGTAACTGGATCCAGCATGGTCCAGTTACCCTGGATATATGTTCCAGTTACCCAATTCTTGAAAATTGTATGGGGGTAACTGGGACACCGGGCTTACATTTGAAATATGAAGTAAATATGTATAATTACCTAATAATATTAATGTAGTTATATGCCTAATCTTTAAAATAAAAGATTGTTTAATAAAAGTACTTACAGTATTGTAATGAAAAGCCGAGGACGTTCAGCCATATCGACGTTGTTTTTAAAAAAAGAAACGTAAATTTTTGACAACCTATCACAGCAAAGTGAGAGTTATGATTGAGTTGACACACGTTGTTGTAGGAAGTAGAGATTAAGGTGCATTGTTCACAAAAGCTAAAACTTAAAAAACATCAACAGTTTTTTATAAAATAGCCTATGGCCCAGTTACCTCATGGGTCCAGTTACCCGAACTAACCTTATATGCCGAATTTAGACAACACTTTAAAAAATTAATAAAGAAAATATACTCTTTGGAAATGGAATTTAGATTGTCAAAATTCATTTCAAAATTTGAAAGATATTTTAATTGCTAAACCAATTTACAAAATTTATCACTGTAAGTTACCTATTCATATTTTGTCGATGCCTTGAAGGTTGCGGTAGGTGTTGCGTTAAAACAACTTAATGCAAATAATTTTAACATACTATTGTATATTATTCTAGACCAGAGTTTTGAGAAGTTACCTGGAGTCCAACAAAGGACTTCCTGATTTTAAAATTAAATAACTCAGAAGAAGAGGCCGATAGAAGAATGAAACAAGTGGTAAGTTTATTTTTAAAAGCCGTAAACATCTGATACAGAAGTTTCAAAATTAGTTACAAATGTTCTCTACAGGTGGCTCTGTAATCGCAGTAGAGAGTCAGAGAAATAGGCTGCAAACTGTCCTTTGCAAGCAGTCGTTTCAAACACATCACAATTGATTCAAAATATGCACATTTTGCAGCACAAAGATAACGCAAATGAAGAATAAAATGTTAAATCATCCTCTATAGTGTGTCCACGGAAATGGACGCACATACCTCCCAGATCAACTCTTCAAGGTCCTCTAGTGTTCCAGGATTACTCCGGGAAACAATGTCCTTCAATATACCCTACGAAAAGTGGTCTCAGAGGGTAAGTTCGTGTGAGTATGGAGGCCAATCCATGCCTGTTCCAGCAGATGTTGAATAATTTTAAAAAATGACTCTATTCCCGAAGTATTCCTCAACAAAGGCAAAAACCGCTGGGGTACGCTGTAGTCGAGTCCCCTCTTGCATAAACCACAAAGTGCCTGGTCAATCCTCCAACACTTGTAGTGTGGTGAGAAAACTGCAACGTTCCGTTCAGTAGTGATCGTTTCTCGTACGAAAAAAGGACAATGATTCCTTTTCTGGATACTGCAGCCCAAATGATAACTTTCTGGGAATGTAGTGGTCGTGCTTCATACAAATGCGAGTTTTGAGTACCTAAAAATCGCTAGTTTTGTCTGTTCACAAATGCATGCAGGTGAAAACGGGCCTCATGTGTGAAAAATATTCAGTCAATATCGAATCTATCATCACCAATCATTGTGAGCACATCGTTCATGAACTTTTCTCTTTGATGTATAGCTGAAATTGTTACTGCTTGGTGGCATTGTATTTTGACCGGAACAATGGGTAAAGTATTCATCAGTAATGTGTGCCTGCTAAATTGCTTTAATCGGATTCTTCTGCAACTTTTGGGATGGATTTACTCGGATTATGCTGATTAATTGCAGAAACTATTGCGACATTTTCACGAATAACTGCAGATTGCCTGGGACCAATATTTCCCACTTACTCATCAGCCACGCTGCCTGTCCGTAGAAATTTCTCGAAAAACTTGCTAATTGCTTTATAATCAGGACACTTTGCAATTTTAAAATGAGATTGAAAACCGTGCCTTCTTTGCCGTAGGACTACGATTCAACCGGTGATACTCTAGTACCAGAAAAACACGTTTTTCCACGGAATACATGACTTCATTCACTTCATTCAATACGAAGATTGATCACGCTGTGCTTCAGAGTACCTTGTTTAGAGTCTGTGACTACAGCGCCACCTGTCGACATAATTTATAATGAATTTTGAAACTATTCACTTCAAAGTTGGAGTAGCATAGTATTTTTTATGCAAACAGAGTGAAAAATGTCCACGCCAGTACTCGAACCTGGGTACCTTGGCTTGTCGTGCCAATACTCTTCCTACTGAGCTACTTGGATGACACCTGGCTAACTCACGCTTATTTGTTGGACATGGTTCCAAACTGCTGCACTAGTTATTCATCTGATATAGAATTTACGTGATTAAAGTGTGAACTACAATTAAACGAGTGCTGCAGTTCGCAAACATGTCCAACAAATAAGAGTGAATTATGTCACTCAGGTATCATCCGGGTAGCTCAATGGGAAGAGTATAGGTACGGTAAGGAAGGATAATCAGGTTCGAGTCCTGGCCTGGACAATTTTTGCTCTATTGGAATAAATCTCAACTGTGTTACTCCAACTTTGAAAATGATTTATCTAGTTGAAAAAAAAATTCCTTTCTTCATTTGAAACTATTGTATCAATTTTTTACGGCAACATACCAGTTGTTTCATTCTTCTATCGATCTCCGTTTTCGAGTTATTTAATTTTAAAATTATGGCATTCTTTGTTGGATACCCAATATGAACAGAATTATTTTATTACTGATTTGGTATGTCTTGCTATTGTGGAAAAAATGTTTTGTGTTATATTTTAACACTATTTTCGCGGTTTAAAATTTACTATTGCCCCTGATCATGCATCCCTAGTTTGGTTAAAGAATGTTAAAAACTTTAAAGGAAGGTTATTTAGATGGTTTTTTAAACTTAGCATGTTTGGATATGAAATAAAATATGAAAGGGATCTAATTTCGAAGCAAATATGTTTCTAGAAATCCTATATCACATTTTATTACATCTGTTAGTCTACTTTAAGTGCTAGCAAAAATATAAAGTTGCAGAAACAATATAACATTTACTGTAAAAATTGTAAAACTGAAAATGGAATTATTATTGTTAAAAAGAGACAATAAAAAAAAACTTGTAGTTCCCACATCTTTAAGAGAAAACTATTTAGCTCTTGCTGATGGAAATTTTAGTCACCCTGATATTCAAAAGTGTTAAATACAGAGTGTCCGAGCTAAAAGCATCTAAAAGTTATGGTTTATTATTACAGAACTATCCGTTAGAATATAATAGACTGATCCTCTGTCGATTGGTAACCCCTCCGAGATTTTTTGGGACTCGACCATACTATCACAGAGATGTTACCGCGATTTTTAATATGACATTTCCTGTAAGTTGAATTGAAAGACGGGACCCAATCGCTTGACTACCAAGGTTTCTGGCTTTTACTTCATTAGACTTTATTGCTTGGGTATTCCTTAAATCCGCTGTGTATAAACAAAAGAAGTGTATCATTCAAGCAATTCGTCTAATAACTCCTGATATGCTACGAAACATTTGGAGAAAACTGGATTACTGTTTAGACATTTGTCATCCTACGGAAGGTGCACACATCGAAATCTATTCATATTAAAACTTGGTGAGATGTTCTTTCTATTTAAATAATTTTTTAAAAATTCTAACGGGTAGTTCCTTAAAAATAAGCCATAACTTTTGGAAACTTTTAACCCGGACACCCTGTATTATTTTCTTAATTGCTATTGGCCTAAGATAACCCATGATATAACTAAACGTGCTGCACATTGGGATTCTTGTCAATAAATAAATGAATACATAAATAAATAAATAAATAAATAAAAATAAACTAATCAAAAAATATTTTGCTTGTTATAAACAGTAGGTTTCGTGATAGGATTCCTAAGTTCCATATTTAGCCACCAGGGGCACTTCGAGAGGTCTCACTGTGTAGAAAATACTCGCTTACTTAAGCGCATACACCACTTTTACAACTGCTGCCACATCCGTTCACAAAATAAATGGTTGAATAAATTACACACTTTCAACCTATGTTAATGTATTATAATTACAAACTCTTTAATAAAAAAGAATATAAAATATGCAAAATATATTTTAAAATACGTGGATACCAGTATTTTAATACAGAAAATGTTGTTTTATTTAATTAGAACAATTGGGCGATTTAAAGGAACAACATTTTCTCTAAAATAACAGTGGTGTGCAAAAAAGCCGAAGACATGACAACTCTGAGACATTCGAGTGTGACCCACCGCGCCGGCATGAACGTGTTAAACTTTTATACCATAGTGAATATTACAAATATTCTAATGGTACTTTGCAAAAACACTCTTTTAACTCCACTTTATCCGAATACATGGCAGCAGTAGTTCTAGATTTGTTATTTTAGAGAGGAAGGAGGTTATCTTTGAAGCATTCGATATGTTTTGTGCCGATATTTTGTACAGATTGCAACTCTCGTCTTTTTATCGCTGCAAACACAGTAAAGGATATAAAATAAGTGTTGGATTTTTTTATGTGTTCATTATGATCTTAGAATACAATTTGACTAGCTATTTTAGGTGAACGGTGTATTTGATTTAACAGTTGAATTACTCGGTGGTACTTATAAGTACCGCCAGTACACTGGGTGTTGGAAAAAAACTTCTTATTTACTTTTCGTCTGCGTAGTTATCCATCGTTTTCATCTGCTCTTTAAAATGTAATTACTAAAATGTAGTGTAGTAATGATTTCCCTGGTATTTCTTTTCTGTTTCATTGTTATTTTTTATAGGAAATCGAGAAATTTGTGGCACCGGCTCTTTTTTGCTATGCGGGAGAACATGTTGTCCCTGGAATATTGACGTCGCATAACTAAAGGACTGCTAACAAGATCGAAACCTAAAAAAAAAAGTTTTTTTTTTAACCCTTTCAGGAGCAAAGCATTTTCAATTCTAAAGTGTTGAAATAAATGATTGGCACCGCAATTTGCCAAACGATTTATTTATAAATAAGAAAAAGCCTATATCTCACATACTTATTAAATCGAAAATATTTTCTGGTGCCAGTTGAAATACCTTGTGGGTTTTCTGTTGCGATATTTTAGTCATAGTGTACTGACGGTACTTTAAAGTACCACTTTAATTAATTACCTCTAAATAATTAAATTTCTCACGGGTGAGTATTTTTTTATGTTTATCCTTTAATTTTTATTGTAGTAACTGAGAAAAAAAAATATTACATGAAAAAAATTGCAGTAGATTATAATGCCGTAGATAAAGGGTTAAACAAGTCGGAAATTGTACGTCGAGCGTGGTAAATGTGGTGCGTTTGTACTATAACTAGTTTTATAAATATTCAAATCCTAGTGCAATAGCTGTTGCAATTTTATGCAAAAATGCATGAATACAAAATTTATTACGATTATATACATTAATTTCATTAATACGGAAATAATTGGACTCCATCTTAAATAGAACGTAATCACCATGGTAACCTAGAATCCTTATCTATCATGGGATATCATTGAATTAATTACTATGATAGAATTTAATAGAATGAAGAAAACTTTTATTAATATCTCTTTAAATTTTGATTCGATTTTCAAATAAAGAAAATTAAATGACTCGACAAAATTCTGCCGCGATTATATATATTAAATTTCAAACCATTCGGCTGGGTAGTTTTTGCGCTGTTATATGCGGACATATCGACGGAGCAGACGATGACTATATGTGCTACGTATTTATATAATTACGAACGTATCTAAAAAACGGCCGAATTATTTATAAATCCTCTTTCGTCTTTTTTATATTTATTTACTGAAAATTGTAAATAAAACATTAATGTGCTAATATAAAAAAATACAAATAGATAATTTTTCTATTGTTTTACAAAAATAGGTGACACTGTTTATGGTCGAGTTATGATGGATCCTACTCAAAACCTCGGAGAATCATTTTTTGTAAATGTGGAAAAATGTTTTCTTTGTGCCGGAGTTGATGGATACATACCTAAATACGATCCTGAGAAAAACGAATATGGATGTGTAGCGGATTCAGAAAACCTTCTTCATTCTTTTAAGATTATAGTAAGTCAGCAAAAGAAAAATTAAAAATTCAATCTTTCTTTGTATGATTCTTCTTATCAGTAACATTGAAATTTGATCTGTATGTGCTTTAAACATGTTTAACATGTGTCTCTATTTAATGTGCATTCTGTATGGCAGAGGTTTTCAAACATCAAATCAAAACATTTTCATTCCTGTAAGTTATCGAAATCTGCACGTTGTCTTTTCTGCCTGTGTTCATTTGTAACATAAAATAAGAATATGAAATGTGTTTTATGTATCTATTTTCTGTTGTACTGTTGGTATATTATACATATATAGTGGGTGTCCCATAAATTTGTAATCACTCCAAAAATTGACAAAAAGTTGAAGGAATTGGTTTATTTGCATGCAGTTGTCAACAAAATTATTCTCATTTTGTGGATTTTTTTTTCTTTTTTGGTAAAGAAAATATATTTAGTGAATTTTTTTGCAATAGAGAGAGCTAAAGCATTCAAATCACAAAATTTCCCGGAAAATTACGTTTATTTGAATGCAAGTATTTATAATCTCATAGCTGTAAATGTTCTAAGTGTTTGCCACCACAAGGAATTACATTTTGGAAGCGAGTGAGAACAGAGTTAAATGAGGTATGTAGCATATCCGGATGGTGGCAGGAGATGCCATTTTTTTCGAAACGGGCAACGAGGAAGAGCAGTTTGGGAGTAACTGGACACTTTCCCTTATTCATCCCTTCCTGTATCCGAAACCGTTGCAAAGCTTCTATCGGAGATTCCTGGGTAAAGAAAAAAAGATTCACCAGTAGTGCCTTATCCATCAACGTTAACATCATATTGAAATAATACATCTGTACCAGTAGCAGGAACATTTGAAATAAGCTGGTAAATGAGACGTTGGGTTTTATAGGAACATATTTTGCATATTTCTTGTAACTAGAATGCGTGAAGCACTCTACTAATAAAAATTATCATTAATTATTGACTTTTTTCACACACACACAAAAAAATAATAACCCTTATAATAATAATTTTGTCGCAAACCGCATTCAAATAAACAAACTCCTTCATTTTTTATGAATTTTTTAAATTTATGGGAAACCCGGTATGTAATAAAATAAGAGAAGAAAGAAAGATCAGAGATAAACCTTTTGGAAGAAGATAGTTTTAAAGAATATTGTCATGTTTGTATTTCAATTTAATATTTATAGATGGCAGCACCGCAGTTTTCTTTCCTCTCACAATTCCTTATCAGAGAATTGTTCTCTAGTTTTGTGTCATGTGACCGTCGTTTGTAAGTGATGATGTTTGTTTTTTTTGTGAAATGTTCAAGTAAATGTTTATATGTTTACGATGCTTCCTCGTCAATTAATAGTTGTGTTAATTATTATTAATTACTCACTAAATATAAAATATATAATTATATGCAAGTATGAAAGCATGAAGCTTTTTAATCCTTCTATATATAAAAAAAAGTTTTGATTTGGAAATGGACCAATGAACATCTGCGTAGATATTCCGGGTAGATCACATCCAATTTGAATGCTTAAGCATGGCCTTTCATCGTTAATATTAAAAAAAACTGTTGCATACAAAAATTTGAAAATCGGTGGTATTATAGAGAAATGTTTGATAAATACGCTGATGCAGGCAGTTTTCAAATCGAAGACTTATTTTAAGAGATATTTAATGCTAAAGTTGGACAAAATCGTTCCATTAAAAAAGTTTTATTGGAGCAAAAACTATACATGAGAATTTAATCATTTTAGATCATTTTATACGTTATAAGTTCCCGATGTGCAGATTGCACTTAGTTTTCTTATTTGACTCATTTTTTTATGTTTTATTTCAATTTTAATTTCAAATTTTCAGCATTTCGAGAGATATTTTTTACAAATTTTAGAAAATGTTATTAATTTAAACTGTTGCCAGTTGCATAAACAGCGCAAACAATAATGTTTACTTCAAATTAAAAATTTATTTACACGTGACTATTACAAACAGAAAAAAACCTTTAAAATTAGAATTAAATGATTACATGTTAAAAGCAGGAAAATTACGTCATAAGAACCATAGGCACAGATGTCATATACGCGCATTTTGGCGCAATTTTTTTCCGACGCCAATTTGGCGAAAACATTAATAGCATAAACAACAACATCCGGGTTACCATATCAAGCAAAATAACAACACTTTAGCACCAGTTAAGTACCCGTTGTGTATATGAAATTGGCGTCAGAAAAAATTTGCGCCAATATGACATCTGCGACGAACCATATTTTTTCACTTGAATTTTAAAAGAGAAACAAAATCTTAAAATAAAAAAAAATCATTATTATGCGTTAAAACTTTATACTCATTATATAACTCATTATATAACTCATATTTAACCTTCTGTCTACCAGACGGGTCCATTGGACCCGACAGCAATATTTAATGTAAATTTTTCTCATGAAAAATAGCATTCAAAGTTTCGCGATTACATGACTTTTCATGCAATTGTCTCCTCTATGTATATGCAATTGCGATTAAAATTTTGTTCGAAATTTTTTACCTATTTTTAATTTGTTTCATTGTTTACCACGCGGGTCCATTGGACCCAACATTAAAACAAACGTAATATACTGTTGCTTTCTTTTTCTAGGGTTGCCATAAATCATGAGGAGGAACAGAGTTACCATAATTGGCTGTTTATCGCCCATTTGGCGATGGATTTTTAGCGCCAATCTCGCCAAATTTGGCGACTTTATAATGAAGTTTTGAGAACATTCTAGACTGATCTAGTAAACTTCGTGCTCTATATATAAAAGGTTACTTCTGGTTCAGAGAGTCATTTATCAACAGACACAGTTAGTGAACGAATGGTGTCTATTGATGTTTTTGAGTCTTTTCATTGAAAATAGGACTTGATATTTGAAGACAAGTAATAAGTGTAGTTTGTACGTGCTTTGTTATTTTACAAATATTCATCATTTTCTTATTTCCTAACTTATTTTTTGTTAAAAACTGAATTGAAGATGAACAGAAAAAAAGTATTGACTCAAGAGGAAATTCAAAAAATTATGGAAAATCCGGACGATATAGAATTCGACACCGATGATGAAAATCTGTCGTCTGATGAAGGTGAAGTAGATTATGTTGAAATACATAATGAAATTTCTGATTCCTACTCAGAATCTGATAATGATTCCAATGAAGTAAATGTAGCAACCACAAGTACTTCAAATTCTACTTTTGTTTCCAAAAATAATTCACAGATCTGGTATAAGAATGAAGTTGCCAGACCACAAGGAAGACGTACTGAAATCAATATTTTACGTGAAAAATCTGGACCTTCAAGATTTGCAAATCGTGAAGTGGATTCCATATCATCCTCATTTCTTATCTATTTCCGAAAAAGACTTTTGGAAATTATAGTAAAATGGACAAACGCGGAAGGCAATAGAGTATTCGATAAAGAGTGGAAACCTATAGATATTATAGAACTTAAAAAATTCATCGGACTTTTATTGCTTATTGGAGTATATAAATCGAAAAATGAAACAGTAAGCGAACTTTGGAGCATAAAAAAATGGAAGACAAATATTTCGGGACATTATGAGTCGCAATAGATTCACAACTATATTACGTGTCATAAGATTTGATGATGATGCTGAGAGGCGTAAAAGAAGATCAACTGATAAATTAGAGCCAATAAGAGAATGCTTTGAATTGTGAAATAGCTATTTACAAGACCCTTATATTCCTAATTGGTCTATGACTGTCGATGAGCAATTAGTTTCTTTTCGTGGAAAATGTCCTTTCCGTCAGTATATGCCATCTAAACCTGGAAAGTATGGATTGAAGTTCTGGGTTATTTGTGACAGCGTAACATCGTATGCTTGGAAACTGGAACTATATACAGGCAAAAATGAAGTAAGAGAATCTCATCAGGGAGAAAATGTAGTTAAAAGATTGACGAAGGAAATTGAAAATTCTGGTCGTAATATTACATGTGATAACTTTTTTACGTCATATGCGTTAGCAACACATCTTACTTCAAAAAAATTATCTCTTATTGGAACAATTCGAAAAAATAAACCTGAATTACCCGCTGTGTTCACAAATCCAAAACATCGTTCTGTATATTCTACTTTATTTGGGTTTCAAGAGAAGGCGACCATCATCTCTTACTGTCCCAGAAAAGGTAGAATTGTTACTTTGCTAAGCACAATGCATAACACTTATGATATTGACAACAGCTTAGAAAAAAAGCCACAAATAATCCTAGATTATAATAAAACCAAAGGTGGAGTAGATACGATGGACAAAATGGTAAGAGCATATAGTGTGAAACGCATGACACGTCGGTGGCCTTTGATTGTATTTTATAATATGATCGATATAAGTGCGATGAATGCATACATAATATGGTTGTCACTGAATGCTGAATGTGATCCGAAAATGAAAAAAAGGCGGAATTTCATTATTCAACTTGCAGAAGAATTAGTAGGTGAAGGAGGTATCGCCGTCTCAACATCTACTTCAGAACAACTTTACGCAAATAGTTTTGAACCGCCACGAAAAAAATCAAGATGTCATATTTGTCCCTCTAAAAAAGATCGGAAAACACGAACATTATGCAAGAAGTGTACGAAAAATGTTTGCGGAGAACATTCCGTCGTTATTTGTACTTCATGTACAGAATAATTTTATTATGATGAAAAACGTTTTGTAGTCATTATAATATACTATATATATTACTTTCTTACTGTATGTGTTACTTTCTTACTCTATTACTATATATATCACTTTTATATATTGTATAAGGTGCATTAATAACAAATATATTCATTGTAGATAAATGGGTGTTTTGTATATTTTGAAATCCTATATATTTTACATATGGGTCCAATGGACCCGAATGGTAGTTCTTGCATATACTTTTTTTTGGTAGTCTGAAGGTTAAAATGGCAAAAAATATAGCAAAACAATTTAAATTGAAAAATATATTTGTGCGAGATATTTTGAGATAATCTTTTCAACTATTACCGTGAATTCGAAGACAGCGCAAATAATATTTCCTTCTAACAACAAAAGTATTTTCACGTGAATATTAATAAGAGAAATAAAACTCTGGTGTAAATTACGTCAGATTTAAAACGATACATTTAAAATGAATTATTTAAAAGAACTATCTTATAGCGCTGTTAAAAAATACCGGGAGGCAATGACGCTGTTTACTTAATTCATTTTACATTAGCTTATAATCAAATGTTTAACTATTTTTTAATTAAATACGAAAACCGCCATTGTATCTCTTAACAGCAGCAGATTTGGTCTTAAAAATCCCCAATCCAAGGAAAACGAATGGAAACCCGTTTACAGAGAGATCGCTACTGTTTTTTTAAATTTTAATTCAATATATTTAAAGCCGATCAAATTAGCGTGCTTTTTGGATTTCGGTGTGCCTGAACGGGGGTTGGCGAGCGTAGCTCGTAGGGGGCAGAGCCCCCTAGTTTAAATTAAAAAAAACATTATCAAGGCTTAAATTTAAGAATTAAAAGGTTAATTAAGGTTTAATTTAATTGAAGGCAAGCTGAAAATTTTCGTGCCTCTCTAGGGAGGCGTAAGTGACACTGCACTAAAAGCACTTCACTTGGGTACGGAATGTAGTATTTTGCCCCAAACCTGAGTGAGGTGAAAAAAATCGCACCAGAGGAGATTTATTAGAGATTTCTTTTTAGTTTTAAAAAGGTTGCATTGCTAAAATTATTGCATATTAAAATTGAGTAGTCTAATTTTCTCCAGAAATATAATAAGTAAATTTAATAAAAAAGTACATCAATTTGTACTAAAAATTAAGAAAAGATTACTTTAAAAGAAAATTCTACAGGCTGTGAGTTTGAATTATATACCAAATTATAGTGAAAAACTTGTTTCTTAATAACTTCCCAGACACATAAAAGAACCGTTTAATAATTTGCAGCATGTTTCTAAGTTTATAATAACACTATCTTCTATAAAAATTCATAAAAAAATTGTCGTTTACGATAAATTGGTAAAATCATCAATTGGTAAAATCATCAATTGTGCTATTAAAATAATTCCATTTTTTCTATTTTTCACTATTTAGGTATCACTAATATAATATACTAAATTCAGGTAAGGTTAATTTCACAGATTTATGTGAAAATAAATTGATATTTAAAAACTCGATTACCATTCACACGTTCAATTCGCTTTCATCTTTAATATAAAGATGAACTGAGTACGCTTGACAAATTTAACATAGATACAAATGAGGTTCTCTCAGAAATAGTTAGTGGGAGAACAATAATAAATAGAAATAGATCTTTTGCTCTAGACGGGTTAGATAGAAAGCGTTATACCCCTGTTGGGTTAAGTACTCGCTGGTACCGATCACCTGATGATGAGAGTTGGTAATTAATTGCTCTCTAAACTATACTCATCTGTTTTTACTCACCGTCTGGAGAATGAAGAAGATTTACTTCTACATAGTTTTTACCTCCAATTATTTTATAAACACCGATAAGCATTAAATTTGTTGAAAAAGATAATGATATGTAACTTATACATTCATAATATTATTTATAAACTACTATAGCGAATATTACATATTTAAAGATTATTTCGATAGATGGCAGCACTAGAACGCATTTCTGTGATTAGCGGCTGTCAGATAGTTTTCTGCCGTCATTCCCTGCGGATAGTTTTCCCCCAGAGTTCTACGAAACACGATTCGAAGAAGGTGTGAAATGTACGCGTCTTGCGTTAAGATTTCATCGCAGGTTTGTTCATGAGAGACGGGAAGAAGGTGCAGGTGAAATGTACGCGTGTCAATGTTTTCCCAGAGAAGTTTTCTTCTGTAATTTCTAAATTTGTACATATGTATTTTGTAAATAGAGTTGTTCAATGAGTCAGCATTGTACCTTTATCATCCTATATTAAAAGTATTCTACTTATTCTTAGAGTGGAGTGTCCATTTGAAGTAATGAGTCCTTATATAAAATTATGGCGCCTACTTAGAGAGAGTGGCCTCTATATTACAATATTTTAAACAAAATCCTTCTTTAGAACATTGGAAATATACGAATGTTAAGCGCATGGTTTTTCTGCCACTCTTACTTGCAGATCAAGCTGGACTGTGGATATGCCTCGTCAGTTCTTTTGTTCCAGTCAATGTAGACAAACTGAATGATACATTACAGTTAATTGATTTAAAAATTGATACTTTTGAAATCACTGAATAATATTTATACAATAAAACAAAAAAAACCCACATTTATTTATTGACACCTTGCATCTTATAACAATTTAACCCTTTTTTCTTTTTTTTTAGTTGTAATTTTATTTGATATAATTTTTAATAGGACAAAGGAGCACCACAATCGATCACGAAGGAGTTCCGCAATGTTCCTTTCAATGCTATTCTGGCTTCTGATGATCTCCATAAAGATGTTGAAACTCTGAAGAGGCAACCTTCTTCAGATGGCTTTCATTTTGATTCAGCACCTTTATTTCAGGTATTTTGTCGTTCTCATGTTTTTATAAGCGCAAATCGCTTCAACTAGAAATGGACCATGTCATAAAAAACATGTTAATCAAAAAGGAAGCCTTTGATAACTTCTTTTGTTTTTTTATCCCTATTAACCAACATTTTATTTCGAAATAGCGCGAAGAAAACTTTAATTTTCTTTTAGAGGTGTGGTTTTGAAATTGACAAAACTGTTTCCAGTCACAGTCAATTTGACAGCTGACAGATGATTTGCTCCCAGTATGTTTTACCATTTCACCATGAATAGACTTAAGCCAGAACAATACTTGCAAATTCTGCAAAACACCATGAGTTTTTGTGAGTCATTCGATGAGCGCATAATTTTGCGTAATGAACCTGTGAACTGGCCTCCACGGTCATGTGATCTCACACCAATGGATTATTTTCTGTGGAGATATGTGAAGTCGCTGGTCTACGCCGATAAACTTCAGACGTTGGACTACTTGGAAATCAAAAGTGGCCTCATTATTGCTGATATACTGCCCCAGCTACTCGATAAAGCGGTCGAAAATTGGACTTCTAGATTGCGCTTCATTCCAGCCAGCCGGCCCATATGCCCAAAATCATTTTATAAACACTAATAGGATAAAATAATTTATTTAATATAAAAAATATCATGGCCATTAACATTAATTTTATGTGTTTTATTTCGTTTTAAATTTGTATACCTCCAAAAAAACACACTCTTAATGTATGAGGTTTCAGGAAATACTCTGATATTTATAAACGAACATTTTTATTACATTAGGACAAGCACAGGCCGACAAAAAATATATATACATAGAAACATTTAGAAAAGACTCTGCTCTACGTTGTTGGGACAAACCAAGTTCGTTGTACGTCGTATAATTCAACAGTTATAGCACATTACGTACTTAATCATCAAAAGTCACCTTTAAAAAGAATCACATCTACGAAAAATTCTGCACTTGCGTGTCATGGTGTGCGACTCTTGCGCTGTTTACACGCTCGGATTCAAGGGCAGTATCATGATCCACACACTATCGTCCTGGCATCAAAAGCGACATGTTAGCAAAACAGAGTCAGCAATCTGAAAAAAGAACAAAAGTTAAAGAGTTTTGTTTTAACACCCTTTTTTAAGCATTGAATGTTTATTTTAGAAATCTCGCCTAATTTTATGACTCCAATTCGCGTAGTTCAAAAACTTTCTCTTACAAGACGTTAGTTTGGTGTGGGTTCCGATTACTGAAAAATCGCCAATATAAATTATGCGTGATATTATACCACAAAATAGTGAATTTATTAAAATAGTTATAACTTTTGCTCTGTTTCTTTTTTTAGATATGACAACAGACCAGAGAAAAGGCATTTTTAAAACTATCTATTCAAAAATTCTAAATTATTTTTTTAATATATAATCCTAATTTTATTAATATTAAACTATTAAATGATAAAAAAAATCTTTTTTATACATTCTTTATTTTTTATATTTACATATTTTATTTATAAATTTTATTTATATTGCTTACTTTGGGCGCAATCACACACACGTACATGCTACCATAATATAAAAAACATCATAAACGAGCACTACACTGTTAAAAATCTGCAGCTTTAGCTGCATAGGCACTCCATCGCTTTTATGGAATATCTCCATTCTGACCAATGAGAATGCTCCATATTATAGTCAAGTAATCGTTTTCTATAAAAGCGGTGGAGTGACTATGCATCAAACGCTACAGCTTTTTAACAGTGTAGGAACCTGAAATATAAGGAAATTCTAATATACACGAATGCCAAAGTCTCCAGTGAATTCGTCTCTCGGGAGTGTGACATGTATCTATCTATCTATATATATATATATATATCTTTGTGTATGTGTCTGTCTGTCAAATTATGTATCTATATGTTCATCTAGATCAGTGGTTCCCAACCTTTTTTTGGCCGCGCCCCACCTAAGCATCTGTAAAATCATGATGTCCCCCCTTCACTTTCTCTATCATATAAATCTTAATTTTATATCAAAAATAAACTTCTATTTCCCTGGAAGAATTCGAAAATAGCATTAACACTGATAAGTGATTTCATATACTTTAATTTATCGAAATCATACTTTTTATTGCAACTATGTTTTTATCATAACTCTATTATTCAATGAGTTCATGGATCTTCTTTACATCTTCAAAAGTTTTATTTATATTTTCATCTTAACTCAAATTTAAAAGTGATAAATAGTCTACATTTTAATCTTCGTAAAATTTCTTGAAATCTCTCTCACATTTTGTATTACATCTGATAGAATTGATACATTTTATAATGGATTTTAGTACTTCATTAAGAACAAGTGATATTTGTTTATCACCAAGACTGTCTAGATAACATAATTCACAAGTAACATTTCAGGATTCGCGCTTTTATGCCATTTTAAGTAACTATTTTTCTTTCCCCTCATAACATGCTTCTTTGAAAGCGGGCTTTCTTTTTCCATTATTATTATTTGGCCACCATGTTTTTTTCCGATTTTAAAATTTAAAATGGATATGTCATGATGCATGTTTATATATTGTGTATGTGATTTGCAGAAGAACCATAAGAAGTTTACTTTCTAATTTCATAAAAGTAGTACCTCGTTTAGCTAATTCAAAACATTTTTTAGGTTAAACATGTCCAAATAGTCAATTTTAGATATATCCTACAAAATTTCATATGTGAAAGTTACTTCACGGGGTATATTGTACTATGAATAGATCAAAGTTTAAAAAAAAAATAATATAAAAATAGGTGTGTTTTACTAAAATAATATTATAATTATAAAAATTGAAGTGTCTTTTTTCTAATACTTAAAAGTGTAAATATATGTAAAAAAAAATCTCATAATGATTCCGGTGTCAGTGTATTTTGAAGTTTCAAAAATTAATTTTTATTTAGTTATCTTCAAAATTTTTTCATCTATTATTTCTATTTTTAGACTACGGTATCGCATTAGGAAAAAAAAATGACAGAAATTTTGTTAATAAGATTTGAAATTGCCCCCCTGAAAAGTCATATTGCCCCCCTGTGGGGGGTACGCCCCACGTTGGGAACCACCGATCTAGATTTTTAGATAAATATCCCATGAACTAAGTGTCACTAGCAATTTCTATGTCCTCTGTGATATTCATTTGCAAAAAATGTGAAATACAATAACAAAGAAATTATTTTCTTTTAATTTATAATTTCTATTTTTCCTCTCAGGTTTCTTATGGTCGCCAATGGTTTGTCCACTGTATCTACACTGTTCGTTCCAAAGAACATGCTGGCAGAAGCATCGGCAAGAGAAGTATCCGCACATATAATACACGCACATCACAGTCCTTAGATTTAGCCACTGAAATCGGACGCAATGGCCGAGGCACTAACATGAACCATATTATCCTTGATTATACAGGGAGAAGAAGAAGCAGGGATTCTGGTATCAAACCTAACCACCAATCACATCCAGTTTCAAATTCAGATTCCCCAGCTTTTGTAATAGTTTTTGGTGTTGTGGCATCACTTCTCATCATAGCCATAACTGCCCTATTGATTTCAAGGAGAAAATCGTCAAATTATCCTACATCTTACGCACCAACAATTGTGAGAGCTTCGCCTGGACAAACAAGAATTGTTAGTACAGGACGTTATTGTGCATCAGACGATCTTACCGAAGTATAATTACTAAAATGACTATTTTAGCCATGCAAATTTTAATCTGAACGAACTGAGAAATGTTAGCGAGAAACAAACCAATATAAAAAACTACATTTTGTGATATACGTGAAAGCTAACAAAGATTAAATTAAAAAGACATCAGTAGAAAATGTTGTCTAAAAGTATCTAGAGTTCTTCAAAGCTCACACAATGCACACTAGGGTGCTCATGCAAAGAGGAAAATAAACTTTATGCGAGAATTAACTGCAGAAGTAAATATGATAATAATATTATTGTAGAACTTAAACACATTTCACTTAACTGACATTTCTTCATAAACTTTTAGAGTAATAGGTATCATAAAGAAGTTATCTATGACTCAACGCTTGGGCGTTACTGTTATTTGATATGTGTTATTTTTATTACTATTAAGTACTATGCACGATATTCATACTTAAATCCCAACATTTTTTTCAATTATAAATTCTCCAAAATACATAGTGTTCCATAAAGATCTCCTTAACTTTAAAATTCAACAATTTATTAACTTTATAAAATATAATGATCAAATGAGTTACATTTTTATCAGATAGCTCATAAGTAATTAAAAAAATAGTTCCAATTTTCGTCAAGTGATGGCTCTGCTATGTCATACTCTAAGAATGATGAAATTAATATGTTAAACTGTACCAACGGTTTCACAATATTTTCTTTATAATTTATTTAGCAGTCGAAATGCAAATAAAATGTATTTTGAATTTTTCCAATTAATTTGAGCATGCTTACAATTGCAGAATTGACGAACTTTTAACTATTTTTTTAATTATTCGATACAACATTTAAGAGTTGCTTGATAAATGTGTGAGTTATTGCATCTTTATATTTATTATAGCTAATGAATAATTTAATTTTAAAACTAGTATTTCCTTTATGAAAAATCTTGAATATTTATATGGAAATGCCAGATGCAGAAGCAATGTCCATAGATGAACCATGTGATTAAACTTTTGAAAGTAAAAAAAAAAATAAATAAAAATAAAAATAAAAATGGATTGTTGTCTAAGTGATAACAGTAACATTGATTGCTCCTAATAATTTGGGATTTTACAAATTCTTTTACTATTTCCTGTTTAGAGAGGGTTCTAAAGGGAAAAACATATGTATAATACAGCAGCTAATGATAGTCAACTGAAATTTTCTGTAAAAAAAGGTCGAAAAATAAGATAAAATTAGAATAATTGTAAAGTATTAACTAAAACGTTATTCTGTTAATAAATATTAACAAATTCTTATTTATTGGTAATTGTCAATTCAAGTTTTCTTACTGTGACATTTTCAGAATTTTGCACGATGTACATACTTCCATAAAATAAAATAAAATGAATATTTTAGGAGTTTGTAGCAAGTCTGTTGATTTCTATCTGCTAAGTATAACAGGACTACTCTAGAACAACAACAACAACAACAAAAAATCTTAACACATCAAGTAGGAAACATTGAAATAGAAATGTTAAAGAATGTCATCTTTGTAAATATAATCCATCACTATGTCGTTGCGCTTTCTTTTTCTGCATGTTAAAATACTAATAATAATAATAATAATAATAAATAATAATATTTATGAATGAAATCTAAACAAAATCTTTCTCAAAATTTATTGTATGTTAATCATAATATGAGGGGTTCATAACATAGTAGATCAAGTCCATTTTGGAAAAAAAAAAAAAAAAAAAAAAAAAAACAAGAAAGAAAAAATCATGCGTCACTCATACATTATGAAACACTTTCCAATACATTCAGAATAATGTAACAAAACTGCACCTTTAAGAAAATTAAAATATTGCGTCTAATTCAACCCTATGGAAACGCATAACACATTTCAAAACCCAATTTCAGCTGTTCCAGTCCACAATTGGAAAAGTATCCAAATTTTTTCAGCAGACCTGTATAGGATATATAGATTTGAATTTATTAACTACATGCTTGCCAAAATTTAGTTCACTAGAGAGATACATGTACTTCAGTTGAAAATTTACCTTCAGCATTTTTCTCTAATAAGGAGAACGTGAATACTTTTGTGCAGCCCTGAATTTGAGGCATAGAATTTATATATAACGACTAAGATGCAAAAAATTAAATAAATTGAAAAACGCATACCGAATTTTAAACCGTACACTCCAGCAATTATTTCTCAAAGATAATACTGTACTGTAACTGATTTCTTTTGTGTGTCCCTGTAAATGAACTATTAATCCTAAATGCTATGAATGCCCTGTTCTAACGTGATCGTAGTGGAATTCAGTGATTTATATCAGTTTCAATACATCTGAAATAGCGTAATGTCATTTAAATACTCTGCAAACGATTTTTCCCCATATACCATAATGTAATGGAATAATTTTGAGTGCCCCTGTAATTGAACTATTAATCCTACATACTTCATATACAATACCGAGCACGCTTGGGTGACCCTAAATAACCTTTATCAATTTCATGAAAATCTGAGTATAATTACGGGAGTTAGACGCCAGACAGACGGCCAGACAAACCGAAGTCATAAACACTTTTCAACTACGTTGGAAAGTTTTAAAAATGAGATAGTCTATTTAGAAGGTGCATAAAATCCACTCCCACAGTGAACCAAGTCTGTTTTCGATTACTTTCTCCTATATGGCATCTCTTTACAGGCTGGGTTTATTGTGGGAGTGGATAAAATAGCTTTTATGCACCTTCTAAATAGACTCTCTCTCTCTCTCTCTCTTTAATGGACTTGGCCTATTATGGTTGTGAGCCCCTCATATGTAACTTATTTGTTTAATATTACTTTTTTTAGCATTTTCAACAATTGTAAGCACGATTGTATACACAAGAAAAATTCAGAATATTAAGATTATAATGAAAAATAAATGATTTTGATTTGAAGGTTTAATAAATAACACGATGAAAGTGACTGAGGAAAGAAAGAAAAAGAATAGCCAAACTGCATTTCTATATCTTATTCTATAACCAGGATATCATATATCATTTAAAGGGGACAACCAGCGCAATACCCATTAACCTCTTGGGTATATTTGACGACTGAGATTCGTAACGCGTTTGGTTACTGGTGCCTATTTTTATATTCTATTCATACCGATATTTAAAAAAAAAATTGTAGTATATTTCTCTGGCAAATGTTGTCAAAGTATATATGAAAGATTTTTGTTTTGAGAAAGCAGTGAAAGATGGTGTAAAAAAAAAACTCCAGAAACAGCCCTGGAATAAATGTGTACACAAGAGATTAAACTAAGATAATTTTTGTAGTTTTTTTTAAATAAAAAAATGACATCCTATTTATAAATGGAAATAACCGTTAAATTGTACAGACATTAAATAACAAAGTCCATTAAATAAAAAAGAATATGATTGCAAGAAGGCTCAGAACAACAACAACAAAAATGATTAGTAGTCTCCACCATATGATCCTCCTAACTGGTATCAACGTTGCTTGGTAACAATGTTCCAAAACCTTCCAACAAGAGTTTAATCAATTTAAATTGAATGTTGAAATTTATGATACGAGGGGCAACGTCACATTTTTGCAACCAATTTTAGCGTTGATGATTTTGGCATGTATGATAGATCATATGGTAGAGATAACGAAACCGACAGTCAGCTGGCGTACCAGTGGAGGTGTTGCCATAGCAATATCATATACCTCGCTGAAATGTGAAATGAATGGCAACGCGGTTCTGATGACGTCCTGAGTCAGGCTAATATGAATATTTGTGTTGCCATTCATTCCACTTTGCAGTAAGCTTTGCGAAGTCGCCATGGAACATTCCACCAAGCTCCCCACTGGTGCTCCAGTTAATTGGCACTTTCGTTTTCTGTACCATTTAATCTATCATATTAAGTAAAATCATCGACGTTAAAATTGGTCGGCAAAATACAGCGTTGCCTATCGGACTAATAGAAAATTATTCATTTGCACAGAAATTTATATAATTATTTTTTTTCTTTATATTAAAGTGAAATTTCAAAGAAAAAGTCAAAATATTTTCTTACACGTCATTTTTGTAAAAAAAAAAAAAAAAAAAAAAAAAAAAAAGAAAAAAAGAAAAAAAGAAAAAAAAAAAAAACAAATTCAATAGTTTACCAGATAAGTATACATGTCTTATGCATCTTCACTTCATATTTAATATCGATAGCTTAAATACTTTTTACATAAGGCCCACCTGTTCGAAAACACTATTTTGAGCAAAACGAGTTAAAAAAGTTTGGACGAAGTATTAACCCTTCGTTAGATAATGCAAACCAAAGGCTGTAGATTTTTTAAAATTTTTAATAAGTGCCAAGTAATCCGGCGTTGGAAACAGAAAAATCATAACTAGAAAACAGGAATTCTGCTTTTTAAGAATTTAGTGTTGCCCCCGATGAAAAAAAATATATGTCCATATAAATAGTACAAATCATATTTCAATTTTAAGACTTAAAGCACAGACTTTTATTTTATGTAAAATGACGTCATTCGCATCCGCTTAAGAATTCCACATTTACGATCCACTCTTAAACATCCACAGTAAAGCATGCATAGGATGTCACTATCGCAAAATAATACACAAATGCAGCCAAAAAATGCCTTCATAAAGAAACTCGACCAAAAAAAAAAAAAAAAAAAAAAAGACTATCTAATGATTCATAGGCTTTCATTTGTTTGTAACGTTAATATAGACGATTTCTGTCGTGACGTCAGTCATGACGTTTTGGTTGGAAACTGACTCAAAAAACGGTTGCTATGTTGTATTTTATATTTTGTTTGTGTGTTGCAGCTGTATCTTATATCTATATCTCACATCTAAGTGTTTTAATACTTGATATGTACTGGTAACATTTTCCATGATTTATATTTAAAAAGAAATGACGCATAGCAACCTTTTGTTTGGAGTCAGTCTCCAACCAAAACGTCATGACTGACGTCACACTGAAAGCGTCTATAGATACTTAAAATTAAATATAGTTTAAGTTTATAATAGCTCCATGTTTTAAAAGAAATTACTTGTTTATATTTTTTCAAAATAGCACGTATTTTTAATTATATTTTCTTTCGGTTGTTATGAGAAAATAGCAACAAAAAGATATAATTGCATTTTTTCAACTATTTTCCCTTTATTTTCTACATAAATGGAGTACTTGAGTTGCCAAAATTAAACAAATGGTGATAAAAACTACAAAAAAATTAATATTTCAAAAATAAATGGAGATACTGTTTTCAAACAAATTGTATTTAAAAGTACTTTTTTTTTCCAATGCGACGGTATAAAAATTGAAAATGTGCGATGCTTAGAAATTAAAAAAATTGCTATAGAGCATTTAATCATACAATGACACATCTGCTTTGTTTATTGCTGGCTTCTGTAAGGTAACGTTATTTTTTGGAGACAAAATAAGCTGGGAGAAAGAAATAGCATACCGTACCGGGGGCTAAAAAAATTTTGCACATAAAAAGAAAAGACTTTTTGGAGATTTTACCTCAGCATTCCGCACCTTAAAAACGACTTTATGCACATACATTCATTATTTCATTAGACATGTTAAAATCGTTAGAGCCGTTTTGTATGTATATCAGAATTTTCAGCGCTGAATTTCCTTTAGCCTGTCAAAATAAACTTTTCCGATTTCGAGACCTTATAGTTCGTTTTCTCGTGTTCGAATTTACATATGAGGCAAATTTCGTGTAAATCGCATGAAAATTTTTCGATTAGCAAGTCGAATTTTCAGCGCTGAGTTTGTTTTAACTTGTCAAAACGTATTTACATGACTTCTGGACTGAGCTAGATCATTTTCTCGTGCTTGATTTAATATAGGAGACAAGGTTCGTGAAAATCTTCCAAGCCACTTACGATATTATCGTAATCGGGAAAATTGGTTGCTCGTTTAATATATGGCAACTGACCTCACAGTCCGAAGAAAATCTATTAGAGGAAATGCCCATAATATATGCCAAGTTATTAACTGACTTTCTTTAGTATGCCATCTGTCGCATACTCTCGGCAGTAGTTTGTAAACAGATGCATGGGAAAACAAGGGCGCTATGGAAAACACTAGGCATGTGATATAAAGAAGGCATACTCATTTGTTTATAATATGCAAAGTCAATCACTAGAAAGCGCTTCCACCTAAAATGAAAATTCTGTCCAATCGTGCATACATTGAACAAAAACTGAAGTCTGATCAGTCCACTATTTGAGCAGGGTAGAAATCAGCTGATTCAATGTTAATTTGGGCAGGGTTTGTGCGAAACCACGTAGCTAAATCCGACTATTCTTTTTGACCAGTTTTTGTCGAACTGAATTCATCACGTATGGAACGGGAAAATATTGTACAAATCAAACCACAAGAAAAACGTTACCATAGAAACAATAGAGTACAATTTACTTACAATTGACCAGTTATAATGAAAAATTGAATCAAGGAGGAAATAAATGAATGTACCAGAACATCATTAAATGTTATGCCTTTTATTTTGGCCTAGAAATACAAATCCATAAATAATTTTCATATGTAAAGTAATAGATGTAATAAATACATTTTAAACATGAAAATTGAATTTCTCTTCTAGTTTTATGCATTTGACGAATTATTATATTGTTCCTGTTCATTTAAAATTTTTTAATTTTGTATATTCTTCTGTCATTTACGAACTCAAATTTGTCCAGAAATTAAAAATAAGCAAATGAAGCATTTCAACAGATAAGAATAATTAAAATGACGACATATAAGTAGAAAAAAGCATCTTTCCATTCACAAAAGGGAAGCATTTTATTGTGATTGCGTCAGAATGACATAAGTTTCACCAAATTTTTACCCTGATTACTGAGATTTCATATTTGAGAGATAAATAATAGGTTCTATTAAGAAAACGTAAAAAATTCAACTTGATTGTACAAAAATTACATGAGTATCATTCTGAAAATACTGATGTCGTTTTTACTTTTCACTATTACTAATTTTATTTGGCAACAGTAAGAGCTATTTGTTTATTTTCAGATAATTTTGTGAATGGTAAAATGGTACATTCAGTATTACTTACTAATCTATATTTCAATGCTATTTTCTTTTGAATTTCTCCATAAAAGTGGTCTATCAATTGACATGGATATTTTATGGACTCAAGGTAAACGCAGAAGCGATGCATTTTTCATAACGAATACAGAGGTATGCTTTTTAACTGGTTCGTTTATAAAGTTTTGTTCTACTGATAAATTTTCTGAAGTTTCAATCCAAAGTCCACCTGAAAATATTGAGTGTATGTGTGCTGATTCTGAGTTAAACATTATTGCAATTGCAAGTCGATATATACATATATTAAATTACTCTAAGTTAGAAATTATTTCTCAGTGGCCTTTTAACAGAAAATCATGCATCATACGAATGATTTTTGTGGGAGATAGTTATCTTCTAACTTTAGAAGGCACGCCAGATTTCAAACTAACTGTTTGGAACTGGAAGACAGCAGTTAATCTCAGAAATACTTCACATTATTTTGCTTGTGAAGATATATCTGTATGTTTTATGTCTGTTAATCCGGCATTTAAGAAAACGATTGTATTTCAACATTGTAATGGTTTAAATTTCTATGAAATTGGAGATCTAACGGGCAACATAACTTTTACTAGAAGAACACTGTATTTACCCCTTATTGGAGATACAACATGCTCGTCTATTCTTGACGAGAAAACTATTGAGAATTTAACATTTTTCGATAAACTTCAGCATGATAGCTGGGGAATCCATTCAGATCTCTTACATAAGCTACCTCTGAAAATCGTCTGCTCTAAACTCTCAGAACACGAACTCGTTGCATTCTATGATTTATTGATGAAACAAGAAAGATTACGGGCATCTTGTCATTGTTGGATAGATAATAGCCGATTAATTATAGCCTGCTTAAACGGAACTATTCTGATATTAACATCGGATTTCTCTATAAAAATACTACATTTACCAAATGATTTTGAAAATGAGGCAAATTTTAGTAATTATATTACTTGCATGGCTTTTAACAAACATGGGTTGTATTTGGGTAGAAAAAATGGCAATATATATTTAATATCACACGTAGGGGAATGGGATATGAAGATGTTTTTCTCAACTAATGAATGCCTGTCTCAAATGAAATTTTCTCCTGATTTTGAAAATTTACTCATTGAAAATGCCAGTGGAACATTAGCGTTATTAAATACTACTAATGTTGACATAGATATAGTGTATCTTTCAACTTGTGACGATGATTCCTCCATTATTGGAGTCTATTGCATAAATGAAAATTTGTGTATTACAGCCAAATCTAGTGGGTTGATTGAAATATGGGATTTATATTCTGGTGTGCCTACATCCCAGTATCATCTCAAAGAAAATATTCTTTATATGGAAGTCTGCGCTTCTAGCTCTACCATATTGGTGTCAAGCTGCAATACTTACATCTTCATAATTGATATTTCTAAAGTAAAAAATCCAAGAGTTCTACAAATTTTAAGACCATCAGATAAACCAATAAAAATTATCAAATGTGAAAATTTTGGCCGATTAGCTTTTCTTGTATCTGAAAATCAGCAGATTTTTATAATGTGTATTCTACCCTCAAAAGGTTTCAGCATACTAGGATATATCGCGTTGCAGAACAAAATTACAGATTTAGCCGTTTTCTGTAAAAGTGTTGAAGATATCATATATGTAGCAGTTCTGATTGAAAATGAGCCAGATACATTTATCAAGAAAATAGTAATACCAAATGATTTTCTAAATAACTTTAAGAATTATTGGGATGGGGGATTAGGCAGAATAAAACCCGACAGTTTCGATTTAACGACAATGAATTTGGAAGCAAAATGCTCGTCGATTGTCGCACATCTTTTATATGGCTTCATAGTGTACCACCCTAAAGTAAATAAATTCATAAATATACCATACGAGAATATAAAAAAACTTGACCTAAAATCAGAAGATCCAGTTTCAAAGGCCGCAGAAAATTTTCAGAACTGTCGAATATTTTTATCTCCTACACATTATTTGCTATTAGCCATCACTGATACCTGTGAAATCATTATTATGAAATCCCACAACTTTGATATAATATATAGAAACAAATTTACAAGGTTCTCACACATGCACGCATGTTGTGCTTTATCAAAAAATTCAGTACTCATAGAAGCTTTTAAAGGTGTCATTACTTGTCTAAAATATTCAATAGTACAAGACATGGGCGAAATGTCTTGGGCCTCTTATTGTCAAAACAAGAAGAGGATTGAAGAAAATTTTTTGTCTGCCATGAAAGAAACGTCTAAAACTGAATTAACTCCATGGACAATTGAAATGATCAACAAGGTAAATGAGGACTCTATATTAATGTTAAAAGAAAGAAGAGACAAATTAGCAGAGAATTTCAAACATTTAAAGGTACAGGTAGAAGAATTAGTAGGTGAAAATTGTTCTGTTCCAATTGAATATCAATTGGAGATTGAAGAATTTATATTAGACGAAAATCTTAAAAAATATATGTTAGAATGTCGAGATAATGATTTAAAGAAGCACGAAAGAATGCTGAAAGAAAAACTGAAAGCAAAAGAAAAGGATATTAAGGATATTAAAGAACGTTGCGTAGACATTTTTGCGCAGAAGGGTAGAGTTCTAAAGTCATTTAGACAGAATGCGCCTGTTCATAATTACCCCATACCAAAATTGTCAAAACAAGAAGAGGAAGAAATATGCTACGCTTTTAAAAAAAACCAGCTGGAAAAGTATTTAGAAAAATTGCGGTCACAAGAAGATGTTAAAGATGAAGAATTTAAAGGTGAATCACTGTTTACGAAAGAAAATGAAATCAGTTTAGATTTTGACAAAGAAATAAGAAAACAACCTTTTGAACTGCAAAGTAGAGAAGAAAGAATCGATTACACCTTTATATTAAGGTATATTATTCGTAGGAAGCGCTTACTTTTCAACTGCCAGTTTAAGAATGTAGAAAATTTAAGAAAAGATAGTGTACAAAAAATAATAGAAATTAATCTCCGCATAAAAGAAATACTGGAATTGATAAAAGAGGAAGGAACCTTATGGGAACCTGAAGATATTGATTATGACAGTTATTTTGAAGTTTCAAACAAAGAAATAGAAGATGCAAGTTCAATTCATTTTGAAGACTGTGCTGATGATTGTAAAGGATTAGCAGATAGCTTTTTGAAAGATGATTGGCTGGTAAAGTTAAAATCGACTTCAAAACAGAAATCTCAAATTACATTAAAAAAGAACAGCATTGATTTGCTAAAGAAGGAAATGATAAAGAAACATAAATCTGTTGATGAACTTGTTGATTACTATGAAACAATGCACAGAAATTTAAAAGATGACAAGTTACGTTGTGATTTAGAAATAAATCAAAATGAATTACAATTATATGTAATTTTATTTTCAGTTGCTAACTATCCAACCTATAAAATATGGGAAGAGAATCGAAGAAAAGATATAGAAGAATTAAAAGGAAATATTACAGAGCATAGCAAATTGATACGCCAGTTGGAAACTCTTTTGTCAAAATATAAAGCAGAGACTGATGTAAAAAAGGAAGAATCAGATGCTTTAGACGAAGAAATGAAACAAATAGCGAAAACTTCAAGAAATAAATCAATTCTTCAATCTCTTTATGAAAAAAGACCCATTTTAATAGAAAATGCCGAATCTTTGAATCCGTTCGTAGTAAAAAAGAGCATTTCGCCAGGATCTTCCCTTAAAGAATTAAGTTCTGTTAACAATAAACCTCAAAAAATCTCATTGCAAACATGGAAACAACTTTGTAATTTACGCGAGCAAAAATATTTACTGGAAGAAGACAATAAGTTAATAACTAATAAATCAGATATCTTACGGGACTATTTAAACAAGTTGTTTGGTGCACGAGACAATTTGAGAAAAGATGTGATTGAAAAAGAAAAAGATTTGGAGGAAATACATGAAATGCGTATCAGATGCAGTTTCGAAACACCAATGGTGCAGCCTGTTCCAGATCTTCAGCTTGAAATCAAATATCCGGATGATTTAAACTTCAGAGAAACATTATTCTTACAAAAATTTCACATCGAAGGTTTGAATGGTATTATAAATAACGCAGGGAATAAAAAACTCGAAGTCATCAAAACGATTGCCGAAACTGAATACGAAATAGGGAAAAATGATGTGGAATCACGAATTGGCCAATTGAAAATCAGAGATTTGAAAAAAGAGGTCGATCTAGTCAAAAGCATTCCCTTAACGAAAGACATCCAAAAGATAGTTCAGAACCCTGAAGGGTTTCGTCTCCAGGACAGAATTGACGCATTTGAGAAGTCTAAGCAGATGGAAGTGGATGAAATTATAAAGCAAATGAATCAAGTTAGACTGAGAATTTCCAACATAGAAACAAAGAAAGATATTTTGAAAAGGTCTACGAGCCAGAAGAAGAAAGAAATCGTCCAGTTGAAAGGCGATATTGCTGAACTACGCAGAATTGAAAATCTTGCAAGGCGAAAATAAATTATGATAGTTACTAAAAATTTATTTTTTTTTTTTTGCGAGTTCCTTCTAAAAATTTTACAAGTTGTTTTGGCGTTTGGAATTTTGGAAAAACACCGAAAAATCTAATCTGCCTTTGCCAAATAGTTTTTGTCTCTGACCCTGATATAAACCAATTAAAATATTTTGGTAGTTTTATTATTTAATTTATTTAATTATTTGGTAATTTTAAATATGAAACAATGCTGGTGTATTTCTCAGTACATTTCCAGTATTGAGGGATTGGCGTTTTTTAAAAAGCTTGTCGGACTTAGAACTTTGCAAAGTGAAACTTGTTGCCAAATGATATAAGCAGTTCTGAAAATAAATTTAATGTTTATACGTGTATGTTTGAATATATGTAATTATACGTAAATATCTAAACATGTTATACAAATATACATTATTATTCTTTTTTATGTTCAAGTTACTCCTGTTTGTATATAAAAATAGCAAAATGGCTACTTTGTATTAATTAAATTGTATAAATATTTAAAAAATTGTTTGTGTATAAGAAATAATAAATCGGCTGCCAGAAAATATATTGCCAAATGTCCTTCTCTCGTCAAGGTTATTTTCTCTACCTCGCCAAAACCCCTATACTGGAAAAATAACTATTTATCAAGGCTTTTTATTTCTAAACTTAAAATTCCACTATGTGCAAATTACTTAAAAGATGATAAAATATTAAAAAATATTTATTTATTTGCTTTTTATTTCTTTTATCATATAACAGTCGATTATTTAAAAAAAATATATATATATTTTGAAATGATTTACGAATAAGAAAAAAGAAATCGTCTAGCTGTAAGGTAGAGTTCAAGCTTATAATATATTGAAAAATAAAATACTATAACAATGTATCTATTAATGATAATTTGTAATCACATACAATCACATAAATTAGAGTTATTAATTTTTTCGTAATAGATAATAAAAAAATAAAAGATTTTTCAGTCTTACTAGAAAAATCTAGAATACTCTAAATAATTAAAGAGTAGTTGGAAGGGGAAAAAATAAAACCACACATAAAAAATATAGTAATACCTCGAATAACGAAGGTAATTCGTTTCGAAGTCACATTTTTAGCCAAGATCTTCGTAAGGCGAAAGGTGATTTTCCATGCAAATGAAATGCAAAATATGTTAACTTGTAAATACAATAAAACATTCGTTAGCTGAATCAGAAAAATAGCGAAAAAATCTTCGTCAGTCCAACCATCCGTTAGCCTGCGTATCACCATATTTCTGTTTCTTTTCCTTTTCCTCTTTGTTTACTGCAGTTTTCTAAAATTAAAATCAAAAATTAAATCTAGAGAAACGGTAAGAAATAGCTTAGTGTTGTATATATCAATATCGAATTTGATGTTTTTAAATCTTGTAGTAATAAAAAACTATAAATCCTTATACAGGATGACCATATTTAAAAATTATGTGTTTGAAGGTCCACGATTTGCTCAAACATAATTAAATTTGGTGGACATGCGTTTTAGTTTAGGGAAATTCAACGGATAATTCAAATGTTTAAAAAATTAGCTGAAAAAGTCTTTGAAAAATCACTAGTAACGATTCTACGAGATCTGAATCTTCATTTAAATTGCTTAGACTGTTAATCTTTCGTAATTTAATTCAAATCGAGCTATGATAGAACCGACGGAATTCTGTATGAATGTGGATGCCAAAAAAGGGGTTTCAACAACAACAACAAACATTTTGTTTACGACAAACAGCACTTGCTATAAAATACGCCGGTTGGAGATGAACCCGATTTTTGAAAATTATCCAATTGGAAGGTACAGATGGTAAATCAAAAGAACAGTCTTACTTAGGAATTGGAATTAGAGATTTAGGATCTTGGTTGTGGTCCGATCCTTTATTAAAATGGAGAATATAATCATGAAATACGCTCAACTAAGATTTTTTTTTATTATTATTATCACGGCACCTTGTGCAAAACAAATTCTAAACATCTAAATATAAAAAAAGGCCATAATAAAACGTAAAATATATTAAAAATTCAAAAATAAGCTTCTTTCAGCTTTTTTTTTCCGAGATGAGCAATTAAAACCGTTCCCTTTCCCCTAACTTTTCCGCCAGAGTGGCACTGCCTCTCTGAAACCCATGTTTAGTGATAATTTTTAAACGCCTGACAATAATAATAACAATGTATGTAATAAAGGATGAGTCAAATTTAGCGGCGGAATTGCAGTAGAAATTCTGTAAAAAAACATATATGTTGCTTGTTGCTGCATTTATTTAATTTTAGCACTGTAAAAATATTTTCATATATAAAAAATATTTTCATATTGTAAAATATATTTTCATATATTTAAGCGTATTCCATAATAAAGGCCAGTTCAGATTTTTCGGAGTATGCCCGTATGGAGACCTTCCTTGTAAAAGTAGTTTAATTTTTTTTAATTCTTATGAATTGTTTCTGGAAATACGATTACTTGCGCTGATATTCCAAGACTGTTTTCCCTTATCCGTTCCTCCCTCCATCCAATTTAGAATGTTTTTTATTATAGAAAATGTTATTTTTTGCCCCCGATATGCATTTTTTTTTTTTAGCAAAAATTAAAGTGTCGTCCTTAAAAAATAATGTTCCGTTACATAAACCAGCCGTAAAACGAAGCAGATGTATCATTGTACGATTAAATACTGATAATATCTACAGGAATTTTTTAATTTCTAAGCATCGCACATTTTCAAGTTTTACCCCTTTGTATAGGGGGAAAACTACTTTTAAATGCTATTTGCTTGAAAACTGCATTTCAGCTTATTTTTGAGATATTAATTTTTTGTTGTCTTTAAAACCATTTCTATAACGTTGGCAACTGAAGTACTCCATTTCTGTAGAAAGTAAAGGGAAAATAGTCGATTACTATATCTTTTTGTTGCCATTTTCTCATAAAAACTGAAAAAGAAAATTGTAATTAAAATACGCGCTTTACTAGGAACATCATCTGCTATAGAAATGTATTTTAAAGTACATATGTGTCACTTTTTTTTCTGCCATTAGTTAATTCCCAGCAAAAAGCTGAAAGAATGCAATTTTATTAATCTGTGTGTAATAACATTTTCCGAATTTTGAAAAAATATAAATGAATGATTTTTGATAAAACGTGGAGCTAACTAAGTGATAAACTACATTTAATTTTCTGTATCCATACTAATGTTACAAACAAATTAAGGCTTATTTATCATTAGATCCCCGATTTTTTTGTCGAATTTCTTGAATGACGACATCGCTTTTTGCTGGGTTTGTGTATTATTCCGCTATAGTGACGTCGTATGCGTACTTTTCTATAGATGTTGTTTAAAATTGGATCGTAAATGTGGAATTCTTCAGCGGATGCAAATGACGTCATTTATTAAAAATAAAAGCGTGTATTTCAAGTCTTAAAACTGAAATATTTTTTGTTTTATCTACATTTATTTATTTATTTATTAACCATTTGGAAAAATGGTTATTGTCCTCGGTCAGGGTAGGAAATCAAAGACATATCTGAAGCGTTTTATTAGTTGAATCTCGCATTTTATTCGTTTTCTGATGGGTCTATACAGTAATCTGTATTTTCTCTTTACTTTCAACAGAGATGGATACTTCTGTTGCCACTATGACAAAAAAGTAATAAAAACTACAAAAAAAAAATTTATAACTCAGAAACAAATTAAGATACAGCTTTCAAACAAATAGCATTTAAAAGTACATTTTTTCTCTATACGACGGTGTAAAAAGTAATATTGTGGGATGTTTAGAAGTTTAAAAATGAGATTTCATTTAAAATTGGTCCAGGGCTATTAATGTTTAATCCATGGCGTATATAATGTATGACCAGCTCAGTAGAAGTTTAAAAATTTACAGTACCGAAAATTGTAAAACTGAAATTTCTTTTAAAATTTGTTCATGATGGATCCAGGAATGTTAATGTTTAATCCATGGCGTACGTAATGTATGATCAACTCCGTGCGATTTTTTATGTCTTAAATTATAGTCTTTGAAAAAATCATTTTCCAAATGGTCGTTGTACTTTGTTAAATTGCTTTTTCTTTCTTTCTGTTTTTTTTTTTTTTTTTTTTTTTTTTTTGCCTCGGGACGACACTAAATTCTGAAAAAACAAAATTCCTGTTTTCTAGTTTTTTATTATTTTCTTTTCTGAGGGCCTCTCGTTGTCTTATTATCTATATTATAAAGGACAAACGTATCCGTGCGCAACGCTGACGTCATTTTGACGGTGGTAACAGCAGACGATTAAATTTAAATTTTATCAACTTTTATTGCAATTTTTTAAACTTTTAAATATCGCATAGTTTAAATTTTTACACCGTTGAACAGGGGAAAAAAGGTACTTTCAAATGCAATTTGTTCGAAAACTTTATCGCAATTTATTTGAAAACTGTATCTCAATTTACACAATTTTTTATTGTTTTTACATGTTGGAAATTGCACGTCAAACGTGGCAAATGAGGTGCGGTCGTATTATAACTAGTTTTATAAATATTTTTTTGCACCGCATATTGTACTGAATGTATATTTTACGGCACTTCATAAGTGCATATCAATTTCATTCTGTTCGAAAGGCTGTAACATCATTAAAATGCACTTGAAATATTTCCCCCCATTGGCCGTAATGTAACGGAAAACTTTTGACTGTCCCTGTAATAGAGGCGTCGCAATGGGGGGGTTATGGGGGGGAGCCTCCCCCCCCTCAATATATGTGAACTTGGGAAATTTGAACTTAGAGTTGGGAAATTACAGATTTTTGAAACACTTTTTCTTTTCTTTTTTTGAATAAAAGTTTAAAAAAAACCAACTTTTTATTGTTTTGCTGACTACTTTTCTGAGTTCTGTAATAATAAAATAGTTAAACTTTCAAAAGAAATGCGAAAAGCAGTCAGACTCAATTTCTTATTATGTTTCTCTGTGGTACGAAAATTTCATACATCTACCAGACTTGAATTTCTCTACTGTTGTCCTTCAACAGTATACAACTCTAATACATTTCCTCCAAAACTTTGTTCCTTTCTCAAAAATCTAAAAATATGAGGCTATTTTGATATGAAGATATGAAGTACGATTATGACTCGTACACAATTGAAGACAAAAACTTTCATTAAATGAACAAATAATTATAATTTTTATGTTTTTAGTTGGGGTGGGGGAGGTTATAAGTATCATTATTATTAAACACACATTGAACATATCATTTTAGTTGGAAAATGAAGCAATTTGTTTCACGTTGGGAAAATTTTAAACTCTCCACACCCCCCCCCTCCCCCGAAAATGTTTTTGTAGCTAACGCCCCTGCCTGGTAATTAAACTATACATCCGATTTTCATGAAATTTGAAACGATTCTACAAAGTTTTGCAACAATTATATATTTAAAATTTCAGACTATTCGGTTAGGTAGTTTTTACTCTGTTATATGCGGACGGACAGAAGGGCAGACAGACGGAGCAAACGACGGCTATAGGTGCTACGAATTTATATAATTACGCAAACACCTAAAAAGGATTTGCAAGCATGATTTTGAAGCCTTTAGTATGTGAAGAGAAAAAAGGTTGTAAATATACATGGTGATTTTCACTATATTCTGTAACCCGGGGTGCTCGTGTTTATCCCCTTGTTTTGATAACAGTAATTCTTTGAAATTCAGTATTTTAAACATTGTATCTAAAATAATTGAAATAACGATTTCTTGATCATAGCATTAATAGTTAATTTAAACGATTAAACCCTTCAACAAACATTTTATTAACCCATTTATGTCTAGCGCCCCCATAATTGGGACGTTTCGTTCTCGGAGAGAAAATATTTTTTTAGGAAGATTTCTTTTTTCCATTTTTTATGATTATTTTACACAATTTACACGCAAAATATCCAGATTAGGGTAATTTAATAACTATTGTATATTTAGCAAATTACAACTAATCAAAGTACTGGGAAGGTGGGAAGTGGCAAAAAAAGAGCACAGATGGGCTGATAAATGTTCAATTTATTTCAAACTGTCTACCTAAGTATACCTAAAATTATTTTTGAACTGTTATGCTGCTGGTTGCATATTTATTAAATGGTCACAGATGATATTTTTTTCCTGTTTATTCGAAGTACATAACCATACCCTCCCCTCCCCTCCCCTCGTTCGGTGAGCGTCGGAATCGGATAATTGTGACCTACTGCATTTTTTAAAGTTTATTTCCAAAATATATAAATAGATGGCAGCACAAGTTCTAGTAAAAATACAATTGTTGTAGATATTCCTCTCTCTTTTCTCTTCTCTATTAAATGGATAAGTCTGCGTCATTATAAATAAGATAGAGATGCCGGAAGCTTTGAATAAGATTTGTTTGGTGTTCTTTTCCCACTAACATTGTTAAGGAAAGTACGAAGGAAAAGAAACTGAATTAATAATTGTACAGATTGCGGAATTTTTTCCTATACAGAGCAATACTTATGCGTAGTTATTTGTTCGAGTAATGGGATTTAGATGCTATTTATACATTCTTTTCGTGCTCATTTTTCCTTATTTTTTTAATCTCTAGAAAGCCAAAGAAGCTTTTGTATTATTTAAGACATATTTTATTTTTCTTTTGATTTTGAATTGATTTATTTTGGCTGAAATTTTCCTTTTACTGGGGATAAACGGTTTATTTTTGTAGGAAATAAATAAATACGAATATTATATTAGAATGCTGAAAGTAAATAAAAATTAAAAATTATGATTTTTTTTTCATTTTTTACAAAATATCCTGTAAAATCCCAGATTCAATCGTTCGGAGTTTTTAATCTTTCTTTTTGTTTGTTCTTTTCTTTTTTGTATATATTTGTTGTTAAGTTGTTATTTACTTCAGTTAAAGGCGTTCTTAAATCTAAAAAAAAAAAAAAAAAAAAAAAAAAAAAAATGCTTATTGAGTAAGGCTTTTCCTTTCCTAATCGTTGACAGATGCCTAATTGGTAAACCGTTAGTTTTAAAGATATAGTTTTAGTTAAAAAAAAGTTTCAAATATTTTTCATCATTTGAAAAGACGTTTACGTAAAAATGGTTACAGGGTAGACTAGGGAGTAGAGATGTGTCATTTGTTGAGGAACGACTCCAAAGGAACGATCTGCTTTAACTAGTTACATATCCAAACCAGTAGGGCCATCCAAATGAAAAATGAGATTCAGAATGAAAAATGAAATTAAGATTACCTAGAGGTAGATTTTGAAGAGGAATCTATGAGACTAAACATTCCTAGACCCTGGTGACAAATATCAGAGCAATAATAAAATTTCCTATACAGGATGTCTACTCTCAACGATGTCCAATAGCTAATTCCTAAACCGTTAGTCATAGCCATATAGTTCCAATTACAAAAATGTTTTAAATGGGGTAAAGAAGTATTTAAAAAGTGATTTGGGTCAATAGAATCATTTCTTGAAAAATTATGAAATTTAATTTTTTATACGATCCCCCGGTCCTTCAAGTTATAGTTAGTAAAACTTTCCTATTACACTTACAAGTAAGACAAATAAAAGTCCTATTATTCTACGACTAAAACTGACCGAAGTAATGGCTGTTTCAACTTGGAGCATATTTTTTGCTGCGAAATAGGGGTCATTTACAAATTTACTAGAAATATAAATAATCTTCAGATATATAAAAAATATAGTTGATAGTAAAATTAACATTGCATTATAAATTTGAAATCTATAATCATTCTGAAATATTAATGCAAAATATACAGCTTGTACTAAACATATAACAGGAAAAAAATAATAGAATTTTCGTTAAATAAAATGTTGAAAAGCAACAGCCTCGATTCTTTACACACTGAATCCAAAAATGGCCTTCATGTTTTATCACAAAGTACAGATTTTTTGCAAATCGTAAATTTGAAAGCTAAAAAGGGAAAAATTTTCGGAAATCTGATTCTGATAGTATAAAATAGATGTGATTGTTATTTCTTTAACTTTTGATAATTGATTTTTATATATTTTTTACTATTGAATCCGAAAATGACCTTCATTAG
The DNA here is from genome assembly GCA_963932465.1 of Maratus speciosus. NCBI lineage: Eukaryota > Metazoa > Arthropoda > Arachnida > Araneae > Salticidae > Maratus > Maratus speciosus. The sequence continues at coordinate 209,110,347 of OZ010793.1, forward strand.
TTTTTGGTGTAAATCGCCCTGCAGGTGGCGCTGCTATGTAGCATTTTGCAGGATTTCCGCAAAAGCTCTATCTCAAGAACTAATGCACGGATTTTTATAAAACTTCAGATTCCGTTAATACTTGATATGAATTAGTGCTGGTAAAGTTTTGGTGCAAATCGTCCAACAGATGGCGCTGCTATGCTGCATTTTGCTGCATTTACACGATTTTCGTAATAGCTCAATCTCAAGAAATAATGCACGGATTTTCATCAAACTTCAGATTTAGTTAGTGCTTGACATGAATTGACGTTTTGCCCCTTGTGGTGTAAATCGCTCAACAGGTGGCGCTGCAATGCTGCGTTTTTTGAGATTTCCGCAATAGCTCTAACTGAAGAACTAATGCTTGGGTTTTCAACAAGCTTCAGATTTAGGTATACTGGATATGAATTAGTGCTGTTTATGTTTTGGTGTAAATCGCTCAATAGGTGGCGCTGGTATGCAGCATTTTTCACGATTTCCACAATAGCTCAATTTCCAGAACTAATGCACGGATTTTCATCAAACTTCAGATTCTGTTAGTCTATGACATGAATTGATGTTTTGTACCTTTTCGTGTAAATCGCTCAACATGTGGCGCTGCTGTGCTGCATTTTTGTGATTTCCATAATAGCTCTAGCTCCAGAACTAATGCACCGATTTTCATCAAACTTCAGATTCCGGTATACCTTAATATGAATTAGTGCTGTTTGTGTTTTGGTACAAATCGCTCAACAGGTGGCGCTGCTATGCTGCATTTTTCAGAATTTCCCCTACAGCTCTATCTCAATAAGTAATGCACGAATTTTCATCAAACTTCAAATTCAGGTATACTTTGATACGAATTGGTTCTAAATTGATGTAATTTCTTTTACTATTTAAATGATTTAATTGACGGGATTTATTTAGAAGAAAGTTTTGTGATGGCCACAACATACTAGTTTAACTTTGAAATTTGCCATTTACAAAAAAAGTCTAACATGATGGTTAAATATGAAGGTAATTTTTACATTCAGTGCTAAAAAGCACATACAAATCAGTCGTAAAAGTTAAAAAATACAACCATCGACTCTATTTTATAGTATTAGCTATTTTTTCAATTTTGAAATTTACTAGTTGCGAAAAATTCTGACATGATGGTTAAAAATGAAGATAATTTTCGGATCCAGTGCTAAAAAATACATAAAAATCATAATTTTAAAAATACATAATTTTAAAAATAAAAAAACACAACCATCGCAGTCTTGTGTTATCTAATCTAAAACTTTTTGGCAGTAATCTATCCGAAATTTTTTGTGTTACCCTGTAAAATAAGTACATAAAGGTAAGCACTGAAAATAATAATAATATTACATTGTCATCTGATTTACGTCTGTATGTAAAATTTAACCTCGATCGCATATTTTAAAGTGAGTTGAATTTCGAGTACAAATTTTGAACTGGAAAGACATACATACGATCGTTTCAAGTTAACCCGTTACCCGCTGGTGTTGCGTTCACGCAACGGTCAAAATAATTGCTCATGCTTACATTAATTACTTTGTCACCACTATTTTACAATTAAAAAAATTGCCTTATTTATTGGCAGAAATTTTGATATTTTAATAAAGCGGAAATTACCTTTCTGAATTTGTGGTGACAAGCGACTTTCAACAAGAAATTTGAAAATTCCTACTTATAGTTTTGGCGGTTAATAGGTTAAATAAAAGCTTATAAAAATAGCATAGTTTTTGTTAAAAAAATCATGAAAAGAAACAGCTTCAAATCCTTACAAAAATCTGTCGTAATACGATTTCTTTCAAAGCGCAGCTACACATGAAATAAATCCTTCAAATACTTTAAGCACTTTGTTTACGACCCCTAGAAGCATGGCTAAACTCATGTGTATTCGGATGCAGAAAAGTGGCATAAGTCTTGCATTTCAAAGTTTCGTATAACTTCATGAATTTTAGTGTTAGATGAATGTGACTTTTTTTGTCTTTCTTTTAAGAGAACAGGAAATTTTAACTAAATATCTCTTATAGGGCGGAGGACCGTATAAAAAATTAAATTTCGTAACTTTTTTAGAAATATTTTTATTGATCCAAACGACTTTCAGAATAATTTTTTACCTTATTTAAAACATTTTTGTAATTGGAACTATAGGTCTATGACTAACGGTTTAGGACTTAGCCACAGAATATCGTTGAGAGTAAAGACACACTATATAAAATAATAATATAAATGGACGGTCATTTGACGACATATTTTCAAGAGAAACCAATGATTACACTGAAAATCGAATAGGCCTTGCACCGCCCTTAAATTTCCAAGAGGAATTATGCTTTATACCATAAATCATAAAGTTAGAAATAACTGCAAATTAATTGCACACGCTGATCAATGAAATGAGATCTTAAAAACAAAATCATCTGTCCAAAACATTACAAAATTAAAGCGACTGGATGCCTAAGAAAATGGATGGGTACATAAGAAAATAAATTAGTAAAAAATATTATGGATTGCATGTTGTTCTCTTTATCTCGGAAGTGTTTTTTTCCCCTTGGAATCCTTTATTTTTCAAAATCGTTCTTTTTTCCTCGGAATCGTTCCTTTTTTCTCGGAATCGTTCCTTTTTTCTCGGATTCGTTCCTTTTTCTCGGATTCGTTCCTTTTTTCGGAACGATTCCGAAAGGAACGACTCCAATGAACTCGTTCTTTTCGGTGAACGATTCCGGCTGGAACGATTCCTTAAAAGGAACGATGTTGCCCATCTCTACTAGGGAGGGTTGACCCACTGTTTACAAAATTATCTTTTATTTTTTAAATATCGAACGTAGAATAAAGTTTTATACATCATTTTATTCGTTATACAATCAGTTATCAAAATAAAATTACTACATAAGTGTAACAATGAAAAAAAGAATGGGTCAAGGCTTCCCCAGATATGGGAGGGTTGACCCACTATATGGGAGGCTTGACCCACTTTGTTTTACATTGCCATATTTGTGAAAAGAAATAAAATCAGTTAAAAAAATAAAAAAAAATGTACGCTACATGCTTTAATTATTATATGAAAATATTTTTTTAAATATGACGCTTAAACAAACCTATTGAGACGCAATCGCAAGTCAGAGGGAGAAATTTTGTTTTAAACAGGATTTTCTCTGAACAGGTATAATTGTACAGCAGGGAAAATGAAATTTTAACATTTAAGGTAGTATTCTGTTAGCGACAGGTTCCCTTTTCATAAGTGTTTCATGTTATTATGTCCGGATTTAGGAGCCACTGTCCCGCTTTTTTTGTCTCCTTGTCCTGTTTTTTGTGACACTCGACCTGAAAATTCTAGTTGTCACATAGTTTGTCTTCATCACACTGTATTCATCCTGGTGAAATTTGTCTACATGTCTTCAGTTTTTCGATCGATGCTATGTTCTTTTGCAGCAGCATCAGCACTTAATTTATCATTAACATGATTTAAACCTTTAAGGGGAAAAGAACTTTCAGTACTAAAATGTTGAAATAAATGACTGGCACCGGAATTTATGAACAAATTTATTTGGAAATAAGAAAAAGGCTATATTTCCCATACATATCAAATGGAAAATATTTTAGCAAAATTCTGTTGCCATTGTGACATTTCGGAATTAAAATTCAGTAGTTTTATAAACTTACCACTGCCCTTGAAAGGGTTAAGACTGCTGCTTTCATCCTTTCTAGTCCTTTCTAGTCTTTTTCATTGTTTATTTTCTCCTTTTGTAAGTAATATTTAAATGGAAAAAATAGTTTCGATCAACTTTCCCATTTTCTAGCAATTTTTCACATCTTTCTTTAGTCAGTTTTAAACATTTTTCTTTTCCATCACACCATTTTGCTGAAGCTTTACAAAATAAATTTACATTCTTTTATATATATAACCATTAACTTTTCATTATGCACAGTGTATAATAAAAAGATTTTCAAAACTACTTAATTAAGGGAGCCTTGAGCATCTGGTCAACCCCCCTCACATTGACTCTGTCAAGCCTCCCTACATACACCTTTTCTAAAGAATAGTGCATTGTTATGTTAAGCCTAACTTACTATACAATCTTTATGCCTGGAATGAAAGCTCGATATTTCTGCATCACTTTAAACCTGCTTACTTAAATTTCTATGACATAATTTATTTGAAAAAAGCTTATAAAATATTTCTAAAAAACACAACTTTTAGGCTGAAAACGCCTCACATTTGATTTTTTCAACACCTATTTCGATTATCTCAATGAAAAGAAGATTGTTGTTTGAGCATTCCCGTAGCTTTGGTTGACACCTATAAAACTCTGAAATTCTTTTATATATGAAAATTGATGGGTGGGTGAAGCCTCCCGTATGGTCAACTCTCCCTAGTCTCCCCTATACATATATATATTTTTAAAATTAATTTTATTTCTTAAACAATCCCCGAGTAGGGTTGCCCTTTGGGGATTCTATGGAGGGCAGTACTTCTTCGCCTTAAGGAATTTCACATTTCAGAATGCACAAAAGCTGAAATAACTTGTCAGATTTTGTTAAAATAGAAACATTAATATAAACACTGTAAGTATAGAAATAAATCGATCTGTTCTAAAAAAATAAAGAAAAAAACTAACATTGTCACCGCTGTAAATGAATTTATTTTTTGTCACAGGATGTCTTCCTCGGCTAATATTTTGAGAACCATATAAAAATATGAACATTGGACAATTTTTATAGAAATGTTAGTGAAACATGCTGATGCAGGCAGTTTTTAAGTCGAGCAATTATTTTAAGCTCTATTTAAATTTGAAATCGGTCAAAGTATTTCTGCTAAAAAAGTTTTATAGAAATAAAAATTATGCATAGCAATTTGACCATCTTTTGCAGGGGCATACTTGACGAGATTCTGGTGTGTCATTCATCTTTCGAATTCGACTAATTCTTTAAGGGTTTTTTTTTTTCGATTTCTTGTTCAAAATTTCATAGAAATTTATTTCATACTTTGTAAAGGTCATTTTTTATATTCTAAAACAGCTGAAATAATGTTTCCTTGTAATTAAAAAATGTATTTACAGGTGACTATAAAAACAGGCAAAAAACTTGAAAATAACAGTTAAATAATCACGTGTTAAAAAAGTAAATCGGTACATAAAAAATGTATTTAAACGTGAATATTATAACGAGAAAGAAAACTTTAAAATAATAATTAAATTATCTATCGTTAAAAGCAGTAAATGGGAAAAATATGTCACATTTAAAATATCGAAATAATAATATTTTCAAGTAGTTTCAATTTGAAAATATATTTACACGAGAGATTTATTCAACTTTCGAAATATGAATATCATTCGATGTATTTCGAAAGTGCTTTTAGCTATTGATGCCAATTTTAAAATAGCACGAACATAATATTTTGTTTAAAAAACTGCATTTTCACTTGAATATTAGACAGAGAAAAATAACTATGGTCAAAATTACGCCATACTTAAAACAATACATTTAAAACGCCCTATTTAAAACAATTTTCTTACAATGTGGTTATAAAATTCCGGGAGTCAACGACTTTGTTTACTTAGTCACTTTATTCAAGCTGATTTTCAAATAGTGAATTGCTTATGTCGTCAATTACGAAAACAGCCGTTAGCTGTCGCGAAAGCAGTTGATTCGGTCTTAAAATCCCCCAGTTAAAGCGAAATGAATGGAAGCCCGGTTACAGAAGTTTAGTAATTATAAATATTTTCTAAAGCCTTGCTATTGCGATAAACATTCTCGAAATGAGACACGTGTATTTTAATGAGTACATTCTCTAATTTAAAAAATATATGGGAGAATAGAAGTGTACCATTTGCTTCTCAGCTGCGCTAGACAGGATTGAAATAATTTTCTTTTCTCCCTCAACAAACTCAAGAAAGTTTTGAAATAGCGCTTCTATTTCTGAGTCCAATAAATTGTATTTAGTGAGACTTTCTCGGTGCACTAACAAGAAAAAAATGTAAATTGCTATTCTTCTGCTATCAAAATTTATATTTTGAATGTTATGAATTTTCGACATCTTTTGGCACTAAATATTTAACACTAGAAGCACCGGAAATTTTCCTCAAGTAAAAAAAAAAAAGCAGTACTCCAGAATTTTTATTTAAAGCTTTTTCTCTAATTTATTTAACTTATTTCAGTGATATATATATATATATATATATAATTCTTCTTTAAGGGAATTTCTGGTTCACATCCAAATATATACGTTTGGTAGTAGTCAAATTGACTGCTATAGCGCTTCTAGTGTTAAAATTTTGACAGAGACCGCTGAGTATTCACAAAATTTAAGGTGTCAGAACTCAGAACTCGATAAGTTTTGATGGTACAGAAATATAATTTTTATTATTTTACTTGCTAGAGCACGGAAAACGATTTTTTTTTATTTCCCCTAAATATAAGTTACTAGCCTTTACCTGTGACTTCGTTCACCTAACATTTAAATACGAATCAATACATTTATTAAGAAAAAACTCTCATGGTAATTAAAAACATATACAATTAACCAACTCTTTATCATATATTGTGGTAGGAAATATTTATGATTATCCCAAATTGCATATTTAGGTTTTTATACATAAGATCATTCAAATTTCTATCATATATTTGAAATGTCATATGAGTAAGTTTACTTCTTTGTTATCCCCTTTTATCCCTTCTATTTATTCTATTTTACATTTATTGTGTTCATGGATATTGATTTAATTCATGTTTTTGTGTTAATGAATATTGTTAGTAAATATTTTTGAAGAAATTTGTTAATTAACAAGTCACTTTAGACATGACTTTGAGGGATTAGAATACTCTAAAAATCAACATACAGCATTGTGTTTCTATTTTAAAACACTTCACATTTTGAACAAAAAGAAAGATATGTGCTATTTGAAAATGAACATGGCGAAGCATAACAGTTAATAAATAAATAATAATTATTCCAGTTTATCACTTCTATTTATTCTATTTCACTTTTATTGTGACAGTGATTTAATTCATTTTTTCGTGTTGAAGAATTTTGTTAGGAAATATTTTTGAAGAAATCTGTTAATTAACAAGTCAAATAAATGAATAATAATTATTCCATTTGTATCACTTATATTTATTCTATTTCATTTTTACTGTGATAGTGATTTAATTCATTGTTTCGTGTTAAAGGATATTATTAGAAAATATTTTTGAAGAAATCTGTTCATTAACAAGTCACTTTAGACATGACTTTGAGGGATTAGAATAATCTAAAAATCAACATGCAATATTGTGTTTCTATTTCAAAATACTTCACAGATTGAACATAAAGAAAGACATGGCGAAGCATAAAAGTTAAGAAATAAATAATAATCATTCCATTTTATCCCTTCTATTTACTCTATTTCACTTTTATTGTGATATTGATTTAATTCACGTTTTCGTGCTAAGGTAATATTGCTAGTAAATATTTTTTTGAGGAAATTTGTATATTAACAGGCCACTTTAGGCATGACTTTGAGGGGATTAGAATAATCTAAATGCCAACATACAATATTGTGTTCCAATTCCAAATCAATTCACATTTTGAAAAAATGGAAGATGTGAGTTATTTAAAAATGAACAATGGTGAAGCATTAAAGTTAATAAATAAATAATAAAAGAAAACGAAAAGTATCTTTAATTCTGCTATATTTATTACAGTTTTATTCACATTGCGAAATTTTTTACAGCTGTAGAAGTACCAAAGATGTCAAAATGTTTATCACTCGCGAAGGACTCTCAAAGTCTAAATGCTCTCATTTCTTAAGCAATAGCATATTTTTTTCATTCTCGAATAAAATCGGTTATTTATGGAAAAAGCACATCAATTATGGATAAACATTGTCATATCGATTGTTGTGCTGTAACTGAGGATGATGGAAGTTTCAAAATTTGCAGGAATATACATCAACGAGAGACAAAGACCTTGCAGAGATATTTTCAAATATAGATTTAGATATTTTAAAATTGAAAGGAATTATCAGGTTATCACGTTTTACTTTTACGAGATAACCGATACATTATCAGAATAAGATAACAGAGAATCGAGCAGGCCACGGAGAGAATCTTATAGTCCTTCTTTTGGAATATTATGTATAGGTGAATTCGACAAACATTAGCCAAAACCCATCCCTAAACCAAAAGAAAATTAAAAGAATAAAAATACAGCGTTAACCTGACTCGAAACTGGTTCGCAGAAAAAAAAAAAAAAAAAAACTAAAACAAGGGGGGGGGGGGAGGTAATGGAGATGAAACAGTTTTGTAATTACTTTGAATGTAACTTTTTCATGAAGCTCTTTTAAATTTTATTTCACCTTTTAGTTTTTAACGTTTAAGAGGATTTAGTGGTCTTTAAAGAACTTTGTATTCCAAAAATTTTTATAGATAGTTTAAAGAAAATTGGTACTATCCAATGTTTTTTACAAAATGAATTGGCTTGATTTTCACGTAGAAAGGTAAAAATAACACATTTTAATTATTTTAAATTTCACTTTCCCATTTAATTTACTATTTTTTACTTTAAAATATGTTTTCTTTCGATTCCCTTATTGAAATTCGAAATTGATTTATGCCTATAGTAAATTTGAATTCCCGTCTCAAAATTCCGAAAATTTTTGAATTATCTAAGAGTTTTTCCCGCTTAAAGCAGTACCCGAGTACAGAATTTTTATGAATATGCCACTTTAGTGTCTCGCCACTTCTTCGCATTGGTCTTCTCTCTCTCTAATTTTTTTTTTTTTTTTTTATACAGCACTCTTTCTGAAATACTGTACCTTTACGTGCTTCCAATAAAAACATATTTGCTAGTTCGTTCAATGCAAGGAACTTAGAAACTATTATTATTTGTTACTTGGTTCTATCACGAAGAGAAGAACTCATCGAGTTTGGCCGTGGTTATATACTTGGCCACTATTACTACTTCCATGGTTCAGCGCTCACTTTTTTGTCCTTTTCTCTCTTAATCAAAACTGCTCGGCCTCACTGTCGTGGCAGTTGTTAACACCGTTTTCAAGAAATCTTGTCTTGTTTTGGTTTCATTTGCTAGTTTGTCTTGTTAGCTGGTTTTACTTAATATTTTATATTAAAGTATGAATATATTAATATTTTAAGTTCATCTAAACTTAATAATGAGTATCGGTAAATTCTCCTATCCGATGTCAGACTTACTTGGTTTAATAAAGATATGATGATGGCAAATTTCGACTGTTTCATGAGATGAATTCCCAATGGTTTTTTTCATCGACGTTTCTTACTCAACAAATCGGACCATGAGATGACTCAACTGCCTGTTTTAACATCATGCATGGAGTCTAGAAGATAAAGTGTATCAATCGGCCAACCAAAAAGTGCTACAAAATTTTTTCCCATAAATGTTGAACGATGATGAACGATAAATGTTGATCGAAGCGACATCTGGTAGTTCAAATGTAAACATTGTATAAGGATTCAATTGAAAAATAATTCCGGCCAGTGAAAAGCTAGCAGATGTCGCTGTGATCGACATTTGTCGTTCAGCATCGTTTAATATTTAAGGGATTCAATTTTTTTTGCACTTTTTAAAGCAGTACTGGAATCTCTGGTTGCCACACAATATCTTCTAAACCCTATACCTGGAGCTGTGTTATCACATTGATATATTCCTAATATCGATGCTGCAAATGTCATAGAGGCCTGGTGGACAAACATCATCATGGCCAGTAATTTACTTACGACCGCGACATTTCTAATTCCACTAGATTTCTGTTCTAGCGTCCTTCAGAGCAGTTCTGATTGGCTGGCCAGCTCCAGGTGAAGTGTCCATACGCCCGAGCATCGTTTGCACATATTATTATTTGGATATTTGTTTTCAGCTATTTTGTTTCTGATGCTAGATAAGTTTGATTTGAATAAATTATTTTTCATTTTTAGATGATGAAACTGCTATTTTCTACTTGAAAGTATTCAAAAATACCTGTATAAAACAAACCTCCGTCATTTCCATATTAAAACCATTTTTTTTTCCAAACCTTTTAAGATAGAGTCATAAAGACTGTTTCATAAATTTTGAATGTTATTTATATTAAAAATTATTAAAAAAATTATAATTTATAATAAAAACGCATTTTCACTTATAAAACGTTGCAGTTGCAGGGAGAATTTGCATATCTAAATCATGAAAAAATATAAAATCAGAAACATTTTCTTTTTTTTTTGGGGGGGGGGGAGGGGGGATACCTTCTAACTGTCCCCTGAATTTGCAACTGAATCTTCCTATACCTCCATGAAACATATTTAAAAATTCCATATTTAGTGCTAAAAAAAGAATACTTTTCAGGGTTATTTTTAGTATCAGGGTTACAAAAATAAAAATTAACCCTGGTTTTATATTTTTTTCATGGTTTAGATATGCAAATTCCCCTGCAATTGCAGTGTTTTATAAGTGACAAGCGTTTTTAAAATAAATTATATATTTTATTTTATAATTTTTAATAGAAATAACATTTAAAAATTATGAAACAGTCTTAATCTTAAAAGGTTTGAAAAAAAAAAAAAACAGTTTTAGTTTGGAAATGATGGAGGTTTGTTTTATGCAGGCATTTTTGAATACTTTCAAGTAGAAAATAGCAGTCTCATCATTTAAAAATGGAAAATAATTTATTCAAATCAAACTTATGTAGCATCAGAAACGAAATAGCTGAAAACAAACATCCGAATATAAGCAAACGGTGCTCGGACGTTTAGCCACTTCATCTGAATTGGGCCAGCCAATCAGAACGGCTCTGATACTATGTTCACACTACGATACTTAAGATATCTTAGGCCGCCAAACTCTCTTAATTTTGAGGTGGTACCCTCCCGGAATTGGAAACCTGTTCACATTGAAAAACTCACTTAAGATAACTCAGTGAACGTCACTGTGTTGTTTGCGCATGCGCTTAAGATAAAACCGCCCGCAACACCCAATCAGTTAATGCGAAGCTTTACAGCCAGCGAGAGTGAATGGTCGTGACTGTCTCTAGCCCGAAGAAAGTTGAAACTCTCTCAGAGAGTTTGTGGAACTCCCTCAGAGAGTTCGGAGGTTTAAGAGAGTTCCGATAACGCAGTGTGAACAGGGTATGAGGACGCTAGAACAGGTTCTGAAGAACGTTAGAACAGAAGTCTAGTGGAAATAGAAATGTCGCCTTACGACCAACACAGCATCGTTGCTATACTAGTTATTAGCAGTTGATAAACCATGTCACACGTTCTTATATAATTATTTAGAATTGGTAATAAATTTTGCTATATATTGAGAAAATATAATACATATAAGTAAAATCTAAAAAAGTCTTGAAAACAGTACATTTATTTTTAGCACAGTTTCTTTCTATTTATTACAAAATCAGATGTTGTAGAAATGTGGTCAAGATTTAATTTAAAATACGTACTCTTTAATAGCAACAGGAAGTTAATACTTAAGTTCTATTTTTAATAGATGCAATTTGCTTTTAAACCAGTTTACTAGATAATTTGTAAATTTAAAAATTACGTAATATAAAAAATCGCTTTTGCAAAAGTGTATTTTTGGTCTCGTGAAATTCGTTTTAATGAAACTCAACAGCTGACCATTGGCTCTGGCCAGGGAAAGGAGGTGGTGGTAGGGAGAGCAGATGAGACGAATATTCTTCTCTAGATTTATAAATTTCACGAAAAAAATAATTATTTTTCTCCCATGACTTAAAAATAATAAAATTTATTCTGTTGGAAAAAATTTAAAATAATTAAACACTAAGCGAAATATTAACGAAAAAAATTTTTGACTCTGCCCCTTATGAATTTTCCACAAAAGACAACCTTTAGGCCAGTTTTTCTTTTTACGATCAAGAGATGAAAAAAAAATTCTGGTGTATGTGGGAGAGGAAGGGGGACTATTCAGGAAGGCATTTTATTATTCATTTAAAAACTAGCTAAAGTACTCGGAGTTTCCCGGAATTTTAAGAATGTTTGTTTTGAAACACCAATTTTAAAATTTAACACATAACATAAAAAAAAACAGTCGAAGTTTTGTACACATGAATCAAATGAAAACCCAATATAAAAATGTATAAATTTATATAACAGACGCAAAATAATACAGGTATAAACGAACTTATTTCCATTCATCATTGGAGCAATAATGTTAAAATACGCCAATATTTCCTTAATGGAGTTTTTATCATGCTTCAATACATTTTTTCACATTTATACTATGTTATATATTCACCACGTCCTTTATATTTCCCGGGGCTAACGAAAAAGACAGGCTACCGCGGTGCGTCCGATTCTTCTTTTTTTACAGACCGCTGGAGTCACGTGATGCTCGAATGCACCAATGAAGGAGTGCGAAAAGAGCATCACGTGACTCCAGCGGTCTGTAAAAAAAGAAGAATCTGACCCGCCGCGGTAGTCTGTCTTTCTCGTTAGCCTCGATATTTCCGATATGACGTAATATTCCATTTTTTTTATTCGTCAAATTAATTAAATAATTATAACTTTTCACATGGAAATCATAAAACAGAAAAATTATGACATAATATTCACTTTTATTTTTAATTCGTGAAACTATTTATTTTATTTTCATTTTTCGCATGGAAATCTTGTAGTAGAAAAGTTATGATGTAATATTTTTCTTTTTTTAAATTCGTCAAACCATTTATTTTTTCACATGGAAATCTTGCAATAGAAAAGTAGTTGTGGTAAGAATTTTATTGTGGATTTTTAATTGTTGGCAACACCAACATCTATAACGAAAAATGTTTAAATTTGTTTGGAAATTGCTGTTAAATTTGTGGTTTTTTATTATTTGAAAATTAACTATAAGTTTTTCCGATTCCGGATTACTTTAGTTACCTCGACCGTGTTTTAATACACATGTACGCAACATTTCACAATTCTGGATTCCAAACTGTGGATTTGTATAGCATTACAGACAGACATATTTTCATTTTTATATATTAGATGAGAAAATGCTTGAAAAAAAGTAGCTAGTAGAAACTTATTTTTGATTTATCAATTATTTCATTTCTGTGTTGTTTTTATGTTGATATATTTAAAATTTGTCTTACAGGAGGAAGAGCGTTCTCACATCAACAAAAACGTAAAAAAACATTCTCAGTTTAGTCTATTTAATTTCACAATATCGAAAAAAAGAAATGAAAAAAATGAAAAAAAGAAGAAGAAGGAACGGTAAAAAAAAGCGCGCCCTTGGAAGCGGAATAAAAGCATATCTTTGTCTCAAAATATTTCCCCTTCTTGGATTTTGTTCTGCAAACACCCATGCGGGTGATGAGAGGATTTTGAATACCTCTGTAAAGGTAATGATGTAAAGATGTTAATAAGAGTTGTAATAAAATAATAAATCCATGTGCCATGATGACTGGAAAAAAAATCTCCTTGCATGAAGAAGCGTCAAAGGCACGTTGCAGGGGCGTAGGAAAGGGAGGGACTCAAACCGTGAACATTCAAATAAATAGAATATTTTTGAGTTACAGGAGCTATCCCAAACATTATTGCCTGTCTTCAATGTCTGATAATTCTGAAAAAAAAAAAAAAAGTCTGCACGTAAAACCCAATACATGTCGATTTATATTACTAGGGAATAAATCTGCAGATCAGGTTTATCAATGTCAGCTCTGCAAATCGCATTCTTATTTTGATATAACTTTAATATTTGAAACTTTCAATTTGACTGTCAAACTCCTTTCATATTAGTATTACTAGAAGTTTTAGGAGATATAACTCTTGCGAGCAGAAAAGATAGGATTGCGTGTATTGACACTCCATGACTTTTTATTTTCTGTGAACGATTTTTACGAAATCTGGGGGGTGTCCCCTTCCCCCCATCCTAAACTTTATGGTTTTCGCATTATTTTGATAATCGTAACTCTTTAGAATTCAGTACAGGTATCCCTCGATTAATGTGGTTAATTAAACCCGCGATTTACTGCACGAATCGAAAAATACATTGAATGCGAAAAACTGCAATTAGATCTAAAACTTTCTGAAAAATGGAATATACAAAGGGCGTTCTATAATAACTGAGAGTAAAATCATAAAAAATCAATCAATATATTTACATAAAAAAATACATCATTCTTCTTCAAAACAACTTTCCTCAGATGATGTGCAACGGTCCCATCGTTCAACACACTTTTCAAAACAAGCAGATAAACTGTTTTCTGGAAGCTGCTTCAAAGAACCCTACACTGCTAAAATAATTTCAGAATCTACTGTTGAATACGTCAGAATCACTTGTTGTTTACTTGATAAGGGGTTCAAAATGATGCACCCAAATTTCATCACCTCTTATTACAGTCTTTATGAAATTCGGTTAATTTTTCATTTTGATACCTTTATCAAATCCGCAACAAGTGATTCTGACAGATTCCACAACAGATTCTGAAGTTATTTTAGCAGTGTAGGGTTCTTTGAAGCAGCTTCCAGAAAACGGCTGCTCTACTTATTTTGAAAAGTGTGTTGAACGATGCGACCGTTGCATATCATCTGAGGGAAGTTGTTTTGAAGAAAAATGATGTATTTTTTTATGCAAATATATTTATTGATTTTTTATGATTTTACTCTCAATTCTTATGGAACGCCCGGTGTACATTAATAGACGAAGTGATAACGTACTATGATATTGTTTTCGGTGCATTATTGTTAGAAAGTGTACATATTGTCTAAGATTTTGCAGCTTGATTTGAAACTCTAATAAGAAAAGTTTATCAATTTTTCATGAACTTCCATTAACATAAACATGTAACACTTTATTTTTTTACACCCTTTTATTTAAGTCAACTTGATTTTTTTATGAAAAAGAAGGACATTTTGTAATCAATTTTTAACTCATTTGCTGATGGGCTAGAATTATAAAAATTATGTCCAAAGGTGTGTTTTCGATAATAGTACAACTTTTTTTGTTTTTGTTGTTAGAACTTAATTATAAATTAATAGTTTTAAGGTTTTTTCTCTTAATCTACCACACGTGATAAATCGCCAAATATGATTTATGGTTACAATTGTATACGGGTTACAATAACAATGGATATAATGATGCGGCAATAAATGCTCGCCGAAATAGCCCAAATGGCTCGAAACCGCAAAAATGCAATATTATAAGCAATAAAAATACAAAATAAGGAGAGTTATTATTATAAGAAAAAAAAAACACACAATTCATCACACACATTTATCAATTAACTGTTTAATATTAATTAATTACGATTAAACATTAAGAAAACAATTTACAATCACAAATAGGTAGTTTAAATGATGCTTTTCCCCCCTTTCCAGTTTTACCATACCTTAAAAAGAACAAAAGTTATGTATTTAGTAGGTTGCGCTTTTTACCAAAGGTAAAATAAAGCGGTTATTTTTCCATAATTGGGTACGGTGCCCACATCAAATTAATGTATTATAACGAAGTTTTTTCGGAAAAAAATATGAATTGCAGTTATGAAATTGGAGGTGATTTTCAAGACAAACATCAAATGCTTATAAAAGAGTGTGTATATATATATATATATATATATACCATCATTCAGCCATATTGATTTCTAAAGGTATATCAATTGAAATTTTTCTCCAAGTGGAAAATATTTCAATTCGTATAAACAAATAGGGGAGCATATTCAATAAATGACAATCGAGAGAAACTAAAGAGTTAATTTTAATTCTGCATTACTACAATTATTTACGTTATGTATGTTACCTTAATACTTACCATACTATTTTTTTAATTACATAATTTGGTACTTTTCGGTTAGCCGGGCGCCAGTGTTATATATATATATATATTTACAAACATATGTGTATATGTTCATATATTTATATATACATATATTGTATATATACACACATATATATGTGTATATTTATATCTATATGTATATACATGTGTGTATATATATAGGCGTGTATATATAACACTGGCGCCCGGCTAACCGAAAAGTACCCATAATTTTATTTAAAAATTTATTGTAATACAATTTGATTATTTTAAATTTACTTACATTTTAATTTATTTAAGGAAAATCTTATCAATTGCCAGTTGCACAATTTTTTCATCTTTTTATAATTTATCTCGCGGCAACACAAAATTTGATTTTCTTATCCGTGGTGCCCCTGCACATTCCTACTGATGCCTGGATCTATATCTATCAAATGCTGTTCGGGGAATTGCAGTTTTTGAAAAGTTTCATTACAAGGAAGGTCTTCATACGGGCATACTCAGTGGCGCGCCAGCAGTATCCGGCGCCTGTGTGCAGAACTTCCATTGGCGCTCCATATAACTAAGCCCCTCCTCCCCCCCCCCCCACGACAAGAAAAAAAATATAATTTTTTTTTTTCAATGAGTATAAATGCATATCTGACAAGCCAATCTTCAGGGGGTTTCTCCATGTCAAATAAACAAATTTTGAACCAGAAAACTTATTTAAGGAAATATGACTTATTTCTACAGAGTTCTTTTTTATTTCATTTATTAAATTTTTTATTCGAAATATTTTTGCTTGGCTTTAAAAATAAGGAACGTTGGCAGCTATGTAAATAACGGACATTCCTAAAATGTAAGTGCTTCAGCTGCTTGATCCTTGCCCCCACATTGGCATACCTCCTAAGAAATTAGTTTGTTTTACCACCTCTCGTCGAATTTTTAAGAGTTCATCTTATATTTATACTTAAAACAGTTCAAATAACCTTTAATTTGGAATTAATTTGGAAATAGAAGTGTGTGAATTAATCAATGGTAGCACTATGACACAAAGAAAGGGGTGCTCGTAATACGGTAAATATGCATAAACGTAGAAAACTATTTTCTCAAATTATGGTTACACCGGAGTGCGTTATGCTACTTTTATTTCATTTGAAATAATGTAACATCAATTAAAATGCACTTTAAATAATTACCACACGTAGATAATAATTAGGCGTGCATTCGTAAATGTCCCAGTCTCGTACCGTTTGATTTTCACTATGCTGGCTATATAACAATTGTTATGAAAAATGCACATTCATTTCGACGTTTAAGCAAAATACGACTAAGAAGCAAAATATATCTTTACCATGTCACATGCTTAACCTTCCTTCTTCGACGTATTTTTTTTATTTTTCGAATTTCCAATTATAAAAAATAATTTTCATTGCTGAAAATTAATATATCCTGAATACGAAAACGCAAAATATTTTTGTTAGTAAACAAGCAAGCAGCTTTTTCTTGACCTACTTGTGATCGTACATGTAATATCCCATTCACCGATCTCCAGTTTTTCGGGCAATGCACCCAAGCATTAAATTAAAAAATATATTTATCAAATTTATTCAGTTAAAGTTTTCTGTAAAATTGAAGCGAGGAAAGCAGAGCATACTGATTTTTGTTCTACCCAGAGCCAGTTGAGCTCATATCATTGTCTTCTAATTCACCAGACTGAATAAATGTCATCACTGGATAAATGAAAACTATTATACCCTGACTGAGACATATTGTAATTACTCTCTGAATCCATCAGGGAAGTCGTTTTCACATGCAACAATAACTATAAAGAAAGCTGCCGTAACAGAAAAAAAAGTACGACTTAAAAATAAAATAGCAGGACTATAGTTGCATAATCTCTTAGCAATATATTATTGAGAACAAAAAAATCAAAAATTAAAATCGGACAAATTTAAAAGGGAAATTACACAAATTAAAGGCACCGAAGAGAGATAAGGGAGGGCTCGGGGCCTTGAAGCTACCGAACGACCGCTGTTGCGTGGAGCTCCTTTATTGCATTAGCAATATATATAACTAGTAAATCTGCAGATCAGGAGCCTCAACGTCAGCTCTACAATTCATTGTGTTTAGCACCCTTTGAGTAATATTAATCTTTCTACAAAAAAAGAAATTTA
Organism: Maratus speciosus; assembly: GCA_963932465.1. Taxonomy (NCBI): domain Eukaryota; kingdom Metazoa; phylum Arthropoda; class Arachnida; order Araneae; family Salticidae; genus Maratus; species Maratus speciosus. Next base: position 209,128,260 of record OZ010793.1, read on the forward strand.
AAGTTTTGAAATTACATAAACATTTATAAAACGAAAAAATATTTCGAAGGTTTCTGACATTAGAAGCGTTAAATTAAAACCCTTGTTATGTAATGGTATTCTGAAAATCTCATGAGCTACTTATTCTGGTAATTTTTAGATAATAAAGTAGATTTCTTCAGGGGGGCAGAGCCCCCTGAACCCCTTTGTAGTGTAATTTAATTTACATTTGTAATTATCAATTAATTGTGTTAATGTCCTTTAGTAAATTCTACCAATAGACGGAAACGTACATGAATTCTTTTCTACAGCCCTGTATATTACGTGAAGATTTTTACGCGTCGTCTAAAACATTTAAATTTAATGCAGACAAAAAACCCTCTTAAAACTGCTCATATCACATTTCCGGGGATTAGTATGCATAGTGTGCACCATATATCCAGTTTCTGAGGAGTCCTGTATATGGTTCTATTTAAATTCTGCAAACATTTGTTAGTATACTAAATGTAATTGGGCTGGGAAATACATAACTCAAATAAATAAAAAAAAAACACTGAAGCAATTCGCGCTCATTTTCATTTATACTTACGAATTCATTTGTGTATCCCTGTAGATGGTCTATACAATATTTAAGCACTACTTATTAAGCACAAATTTACTTAACGTTAAAACGCACACCATAATCGAAAATGCTCTTCAGCAATCATCCCTAATAGACCAGAACTGTATCCGAAATTTTTTATGTGACCCTATAAATGAACGATAAATACGATACAAATCATATTCAAGCTTTTTGTAGTCAACCACAGTAATGTAATTTAATTTCATAATGTTTGAGTTAGTGCAACACAATTAACACACTGACGACAGGCAATTTAATTAAATCTGGGTTTAAAAAGAGTAGAAGCTCCTCCCTCTTCTGAAAGTGTCTCGGAAATTGGTTTCTGAGACATGTTTTTCATGTTTATGCAGCAGTAAATATCTTTCAATGTACGAATGTAATATATAATGTCTTACAATCTATAAAAATATGGACAACACAATATAAATGTCTTTTCTGTAAGGTAGAAGTCACTCCCTTAGCCAATGATGTATTCTGAATAAAAACGAGAATTCTCGTTTCCCGTCGCTAATGTGTTAAAATAAGCTGTGAAGAGTTTTTTCCCCCGTAGACCACATTTTAATCGACCACTTTTGTGTGACCCTGAAAAAAACATATGCTTTGCACCCCATATACTACAAAAATGTTTCAAAAATACATATCAATTTTATTATTTTGTAACAGAGTAACATCATTAAAAAACGCCACAAAAGGATTTTCTTCAAAGATTGTAATATTATGAATACTTTTGAGTTCCCTGTACGCATGCTGTAAGTGCTACACATAACATATTTATAGTAACCAGGTTCTAGTGCACCTTAATAAAGTATATAAATTTCATTACGTTTAAAATTGTGTAACATTATTAAAATACACCGCAGACGATTTTCCCCAAAGACTATAATGTAACGGAATAGTTTTGAGTGCCCCTGTAATTAAGCTATGAATGCTACACTCTTCATTTTTAATACCAAACATACTTTGGCAAACCTCAATAACGTATATCAATTACATGTAATCCCGACTATATTTACGCGAGTTAGAGCACGTAGAGAAACACGGCAGGCGACAGATAGAAAAACTGAAGTCATAAATACTTTTCATCCATGTTGGAAAGTGTTAAAAAGGACTTACATGCCTTTAACTGTACTTTTTTTTTCACTTATAGCATGGTTAAACATTAGTTTAAACATCCTAATCCATGCGATAGCAATAACATATTAAAAGCCCCCCAAAATATGCATATCTGGAGATCTATAAATCTACTGGAAAATAATTCATTATCGTGCCCACTGTTAATTGCATAAATTGCATCGATTTGGACCGATAAAATATTTTTTGTGATAGCCTTTTAATAGTACCTGCAACAAAATTAACGTAATTTACTAACTTCATTCATATTTGACGCAATGATAGGCTACGAATAACAGTCGCTAGGCAACGAAGAAAAGGAAAAAAAAAAGAAATATGTATCATGTAAAAGAAGAAAATTAATTTAAAAATTCTTTATATTATTGGAATACATGTATAAATGTCCTCAAAACATTATACACGTAAATAAAAAAAACTGATAGATATATTGATAAAACTTCAATATAATAGGAATAATTTAAAACCCTTATTTGGAATTTTAGTATCCATAATTTGACATTTAAATCCATTAATCAAACGTGCCATTTTCTTTCAACAAATGGAAATTTGAAAATCGTCTGACTTGCCGTAGAAAAGCATTATAAAGAAAAATAAAATCTTCCATATTTTCCGAACGAATGAACCAAATTTAACCAAAAACTATACAGCTACGTCCGGGTATCTCATGAATATGCCCAATTAATTTCAAGCTGATCGGGTGCTTTTTGCGGCAGTTATCGCGGAACAGACAGACAGACAGACAAACGGAAATCAAAACTTTTCGTGTCTCCACAGTAAGCCTTCACTGACGTTTCGGCAACAACTAGTAAATCTGCAGATCAGGAGCCTCAACGTCATCTTTGCAAGTCATTGTTTTTTAACACTCATTGCGTAATATTCATCTTCGTACAAATCGCTTTTTAAAGTTTTCAAATTACATAAATATTTATAAGAATACAAAATACTTCATAAAGTTTCAGAAATTAAATGTGTTAAACAAGTGGTTATACACTGATGTTCTGAAGTTCTGATGAGCTGCTAATTCTGGTAACTTTTTAAATCAAAAATTGCATTTCTTCAGGGGGGCTCTGCCCTCCTGAACCCTCCGTAGTGTATTTAAGTTTACATTCGTAATTTTTTATTGATTGTGCGGATGGTTATAGTATATCATAGATTTTTTTTTTTTTTACGCTGTGATTTATAAGGATAAGCATAAGTTTTTTTTATATAAATTAATAACTTTAAAATTTAAAATAAAATCCTCATGTTAACCGTACGCAAACAATAAATCTTGAAGTGACGCCAAAAAATGTAACCTTAAAATCCGCTACATTCGACCGAAACACAACGGCGTGCTTAAAAAAAGAAAGAAAGAAAAGAAAAATATTTTTAGTAATACAATTTTTAATTCATAATACGATGAAATGCTACTTTAGAATGCTTAAATATAAGCAGATCATTTTCATTTTACAGAAAAAAGGCACGGATGAAGTCAAAGATTTCGGTCCCTGTTCCACGTGCTTGTTTTGTTTGGGCCAAATAATGGCATTTAAATCTGGGCGATAGCGCACATCATATTGCAAACTGTTTTTACGGCATACTGCATCTCCATCTATCTCTTTCCTCCGTAAATAATAGTTCATTTTATTTTAGCCAAGGTCTTTTTATTCCAACATCTTTTTTTTTTTTTTTTTTTTTTTTTGATAAATGACGTCTAATTCATCTGCTATTCGTACTTACTCAAAACCTTTCATCTTGTTATATTAAGAAATACTTGAGAGTTTTCCTTTTATTCCCAATATGTCGCCATATTATTTTTTTTATTCTTAATTTTTTTTCATTTTCCTGTTTCACGTCAAAATCTTTCAATTGAAAATTGTTTAAAAGAAAATATTATTCCGGGTTTTGATTTTCTTGGCAACAATTAAAGAAATATTGGTAAATGTTATGGGAAAATGTTACGTTATTCTCTATGAAAATAATGAACTTTTGTATTTTTAAGCAAAATATTTCAATAAAATAAATGAAATATTGCCTATTTTTATTTCTGGGCTAAAATCCTTCTATATGCAAAGATACAAATGCATTAATTCATCTGTTTTGACGTTGGCTTTACTCAAGCATTATACACGCAATTATACTAATATTATTAGGACCTAATACGTTGCTAGGCAACAGAGAATGAAAAGAAAAAAAATGAAATATGCATTATGTCAATTTGATAAAACAAAATCCTTTATATTATTGGAAAACATGCATAAAATTCCCCCCAATATTATAAACCTAATTAAAAAAATCTCTCAAATATATTGACATAATTTAATGGAATAATTTAATAATGTTATTTAAAAATTTCAGCATCAAAAATTTACCATTTAAATCCATTTTTCATATGAGCCATTTCTTTCAACAAATGAAAATCTGAAAATCGTCTGACTTGCCATTGAAAAGCATTATAGAGCAAAATAAAATGTTCCATATTTCCCGAACGAATGAACCAAATTTAACCAAAAACTATACAGCTAAGTCCGGGTACCTCATCAACATGCCCAGTGAATTTCAAGCCGATCGGATGCTTTTTGCGGCAGTTATCGCGGAACAGACAGACAGACTAACAGACAGACAGACTAACGGAAACCAAAACTTTTCGTGTCTCCACAGTAAGCCTTCACTGACGTTTCGGCAATAATAGAGAAATATAGAAAAATATTGCGGAATATAACCCGATGTGTAACTAGCGACGAATTCTCTTTCAACGATGCAATTTTTGTCTTCGTCGCATGGAAGCGGCGCCAAATATCTGAACGTATGACATGCAATGTCGACCAAAAAGGGTTAACTGTTTTTCATGAATTAGATTTTTAACAATTTATTTAATGTCAATTTGCCAACAGAATTCCAAAAGATTAGACTATTTTCTTACGCTAGATTAATTTTAACACAATTATGTTAAAATTAATCTAGTGTAAAATTACGTATCCAGCGATTTCTGGAGTTCCATTACTTGAGATTTATTCTGTTGAGCTGAACCAGGTTTCAGACCAGGTGCTATAATCATTAAGGTTGCTGGGTGAAACAGTTCTACCAGATTCGTCCGGGATAGTTCAGATGGTAGAGCACTGGCAGCTTCCGCCAGGAGATCCCTGGTTCGAATCCTGGTCCGGACATTTTTCGCCCAGTTGGAAATTTACATCTAATATTTTCTTACGATTTGTTTTTTATAGTTTAATTACATCTTTCACTACGAAATACAATAATCATACAATACAATAGCATAATTAAATGTATGGCCCATCTTTTTATTTTAATATTAAATTAATACATATTTTATTAGAAAGAATTTTTTTTTCTTTCAAAGTAAAGAAAATAAATACAGAAATGGCATTTCGGCACCAGTGCACCCCCGATCGTAATGCATATCCCCGATCGTAAATGCAATTATTTTGTGTTCCAGTAAAAGATATATAAATATTACCCACACTAATTTCAACAGAAAACTTATGTAATATATTTCATTGCAATCGAAGCATATCTGCGAAAATTAAAGCTCGAAAAGCCGGACAGATGTAGAAATAGACATACCGAAATTCAAGAAGCACTAGTCAAAATTTAAAAAATACATATACTGCTTAACCTAGTTACCGAAAATACATTGTCGTCGTCTTTCCCATTCTTATCAGAAAATCAGAGTTCTAAATTTTTACGATACTCTTTCTTTTTCACTCAGCACTTTATTGTTTATTGACAATTGACAATGACTGTTTCTTAATGATTAATTCGGTGTCCATCAAAAAGAAATGACACATTTCGAAAGCTTGAGTGCGATTGAGAAAACTATTAAATACATTGATCTCCAAGAAGAGGATGCCCTTGCAATTCCTATGACGCCAATACAATGGCATAGCTGTCAACGTGTACGGACTTTTGTTACCATTACAATTTAGAAATTTTTGCCTTATTTAATCATTAAAAATTGCTAGATTTCGGCGATTGAATTAGGCAAAATTTACTATTAAGTTTTAGTGGTAAGTAAAAACTATACAAGATGGCATGCTATTGCAGCAAATAAACGTTTATCATCTAACCAACAAGAATTATCAAGGAGTTCTTCAAATGAACAATTTCATTCCCAATTTTTATAAAAGCAATGTAATTTACATCATAGAGCTATAAGTAGTACCATAAAAATTAATAAATTGTGTGTAAATTTATATTTCATCTCCTTAGTTAACCCCTTGGGGACGAACGACCGGTATTCGTACAGCGTAAGGTGCTCAGAATCGGGGATTATTCTCACTAGTAAATTTTTATTGTAAATTTTGCCTCATTTAATCCGAGCATTTTCCCGATTCAATTAAGAAAAAATTTCTATTTTAAAAACCGGTGATTAACAATTAAAAATTCTGTAAAAGACGCTCGTCCCGAAGGGGTTAAGACTGTTCTTAACTGCTCTGATCAACAAGCGCTAAACGTTTTGACACATTTACAAATTCATTTTTTAACGGAAAGATATAAAATTGGAAAGCCTGACCATGGAAGCGATTAGGAATCGAATTGTGTTTTCCATTTTTTGATCGTTAAATTAGCTGTTGAGTTAAAAGCGATTTTGATCACGTGACAAAGACGTTTTTCCCCCTTTCTTGAGTGCTTATTCTTGTTTCGCGCGGAAATTCGGTTCAATACACCCACTTTGACCCTATTTTCTGAAAGATCTATTTCGTTTGGGAAAAAAACAGTTCGATTGCATAGTTTTTGAACCTGCTAGTTTCATGCATTTCCGAACAAAAATAAATTAAAACTTATGCCATAAAGTTGCCCTTTTAGATTTGAGAACAGCCTTAATGACAATTTATATAAATCCGATTAACCGAGTTTTTTGCTTGTCCGAGGTGAACTTATCCATATTAACTAAGATAATCGGAACTTTACTGCATATACACCAATTTTTATAGTGTAGTATATAATGTAGATTTATTGCCTTAATTAAAATTAACTTTGCAAGAAAATGTAGAATTACAAAGAAAAATATAAATTAATTTCTTTAACGAAACATTTGAAATAAGTAAAAATTTAATTTTTCGTGAAAACTTTAGAAAATTTAAAAATAAAATACACCCGGTTCTTGCTAATTTAAACTCCATAGTCAGTCATGAAAAACGTTCAAATTATATAAATTTTGAATTATTGAAAATCTACATGTTAAAGAAAATTGTGGAAATATAACACTATATTTCATCTTAATACTGCCAATGGAAGTAAACAGTGTCTTGATAAATATTTTTTGAGTTCAATAAAAAATAAATGGTTTAGCTGAGCGAAAACAGGATATATTCACAATATTCACTTTAAAAACCCACAAATATATCTGTAGTTTGCTTTTACACGATTAAGAAAATACTTAATTTCTTTCATTCACTAAAACACGTCATTGCTGTTATTTACTAGCAACCAACCAACTAAATTTCAATTTTTAAACATGATTTCTTCGAGAAAATTAAAACTACATAACATAAAACTACACTTTTCTGACGTGTGTCTCTGCAGAGTCTAAAAAATTTCGCAAGAACTCATTACAGTAGCCTCCCGCTTAACCGGCCTAAACGGGACCGAGGATTAGCCGGTTAAGAGAAAAAACGGTTAAAGTGGAGAAGTAAAAAAAAAACTAAATAAGTATCTGCGTAATTGAACTAATTAAATCCGTATGATGCATTTAGTTTTTCAATTTGTGTAATTTTAAAAAGTACATATTTTCTATATTTTGTGAAATAAATACTAGTTGTAATTAACTGAATTGAAAGAAAAAGTATCACTGATAACAAATAATGAAAAATATTTAACACAAATTAAATTGTTAAAAATCGTGTCACACACCTTTATAAGAAGTTGAAATTGTTCTACGTTATGTATATTTAAGTTAATCAACCATAAAGAAATCAGTGACCTTCTTCTGTTGAAGGCAAGATGTCAGACATTTTGAAGCATAATCTCTCCATCTCTAACACCATAAGTTTAACCGAGGAAGCTGTTGGCCGTTTCTCAACATAGCGTGGCGCCAACTCTAATGCTTTTACCCCTTCAGTGTGAGGAATTTTAGTGGTGTCAATTTCAACTGGACCATCATCAGGATCATCTTCGTACTGAACAACATCAGTTACAGTTGTAATTATATCCTCGTCAAATAATGTTTCATGCTTGAAATCTTTATCAGACTCAAACAACTCTCGCACATCTTCTACGGTGATCTGTTCGCATTCCTCAAGCATTTTAAATGCTTGTACAAACAGTTTGCAGGTAGATTAGCCATTATAGAGTTTTGGAGGAGGGGGGAAGAGATTGCACTTTTCACCATTAAAAACAAAAAATCTCAAATCTTCCGAGGTGATATCTCATTGTTCTTGGAGGGCAGGATGTCCCCCTAGGGCAAGAATCTGTTTAGGAAGAAATTGGGTCCTTTAAAGGACCCTTCACAAAATCATTCATTTCAAAACAGGACCCTTCACAAAATTTTTTACTCAAAACAGGACACTTCACAAAACTTTTCACCTTGAAAAAGGGCCCTTCACAAAATTCTTTGTCTTAAAAATAGGCCTTTTACAAAATTTTTCTAGCTCTAAATTAAACCTTTCAGAAATTTAATCATTTAAAAGTAAAATCTAACCTCTCACTTTTACATATATAAAGAAAATATATGTATTTTACATACATATATCTTCTCAAAAATATATAAAAAAGAACCTGGGTGTAACGCTCATTTCAAATTCACAAAATTAGGATTAGATTTTTCACAAATGTAAAAAGCTCTTCACAATTTCACAAAAACAGGACCCTGAGAGGAAAGTCTGGATAGACCCCTGCCCTAGGGCCACACCCTGAATTCAACACCACGTATCCATTTAGAAGTGACGTTCTACTTTCTGAATTATGCCTCCTTCCTTCGGGATTGCACTTCAATACGAAAGCGTAAGCGGAGTTCCCGAGACAGTCATCCCTGAATTTTGCCTGATGTTGGGAAAAAAAGTCGGCCGGTTAAAGCAGAGTTCCGGTTAAGAGGAGGCCGGTTAAAATGGAGGCTACTGTATCTTCAAATTATCCAAACAAGTTCTCGAAAATTAGTCTTTTTTACACAGTGTTTTTAAATACAGCTTTCAAAACGAACAATCTTAAGTTCGAATTAACTAGCATTTCAAATTATCCAAGTTCGCATTAAGAAAAGCCAACAGTATAATGCCAAATGTATATGAAAAGAATGAGTACCTTCCGTGACGTTCCAATGGTAGGAATTAGCGATTGGACACCGTTGAGAGTGGACACCCTGTATAATATACTACCAGTTTATATATCATCTGTATGTGTATCGCTACCAATACTACCAGTAAAATAGAAGTGTTACGTATACATTCAATCATTTGAATAATGGAGCACTTCCATGTTTGCCACCAGCTGTAGTGCGCGCACACTGTTTTCTGAAATGTTTGGACAGGCCTGATCTTGAGCAGGGATGTCAAACACGGCATTCACGGTCGCCCTTCGGAACTTTTAATGGTTCTAGCCTTTTTTAATGTATTTCAGGCGCTTGACGGTGTCCTCAAACCTTCGGTGGCGACCTTGCACCTTGAACTTTCAGCACCGTGGCGCCTTTCGTTTTGAGACTCACCCCCCTCATAAAATCTACGCCGCTGAAGAGCATCTGCCGATTATATATATATTAAAAATAAAAATGAAATCATAAATAACCCACTTTTGAGTTTAATAAATTAAATTGCATAAAAGTTTTTCAAATATTTCAACTTCGCCTAAAATATTCGGCGCCTTTACTATTCTGGCGCCTGTGTGCGGTGCACACTTTGCACACTGGGTCGGCGCGCCCCTGGGCATACTCAGAAAAATCTGAAAAAATTACAGAGTGTTCTTCTCATATGGATATATATGTTTATAAAAAAATTTTTGGTGGAACTTCGATAGAACGTTCGTAAAAAAATAATAAAAATTTAGTTTATTTCACGATTTATCATCGGTTGGCAATGAATTTCGAAATTACTTTTTTATGTCGAATACTCTTTAAGATAAAGATGTTTCATATTGAACTTATTTAAATAAATTTAATGTAAACAACTTTAGTTTTGTCAGTTTTAGTTTAATTTAACTACAGTTTTGTCATATATATATTATATATACTGAGTGTCCCAAAAAGGACTGACTGATTTTAAAATTCAATAACTTCCAAACGGTGACAGATATTAAAAAAATTCTTGCAGGAGGGTTATGCATAAAGTCAAAAGTTTTATTACAGTGATTTTCGATTTTAGTTCGAATTACAAACAATAGATGGCGCTGTAAGCAATAGTCGCTAAATACAAACTCGATTTTTGGTCCTCTCTGTTGTTCCATGCAGAAAAAGGAGATGGAAATGTATTATCCGGGCCACGAAGTACCAAAAATCGAGCCTGAATTTAGCCTCTATTGATCGCAGCGCCATCTATTGTTTGTAATTCGAACTAAAATCGAAAATCACTGTAAAAAATCTTTTGACTTTATGCATAACCCTCCTGCAAGAAATTTTTAAATATCTGTCACCGTTTGGAAGTTATTGAATTTTAAAATCAGTCAGTCCTTTTTGGGACACCCGGTATATTTATAATGAAAGTAAAAAATCAAATTTTAAGAATTAAAACAAACTTAAAACAAAACAAAAAAAAAAGCAATTTAACAAATTACAACGACCATTTGTAAAATGATTTTTTCGAAGACTAAAATTTAAGACATAAAAAATCGCTCGGAGTTGATCATACATTACGTACGCCATGAATTAAACATTAATAACTTTATTACACATAAAAATTGCAAGCGACAAAAATCGCCTGCGACCCCTCAGATTTCTTAAAACTTACGAATTATCCATGTGAAACTTACGTATTATACAAGCATTTCATTGGCTGTACGGGAAAATAATTTTCCATCGTCCAAGAAATCTGGCGACCCATTTTAAATGAAATTTCATTCTTAAACTTCTAAACATCCCACATTATTACTTTTTACACCGTCGTATAGAAAAAAAATGTACTCTTAAATGCAATTTGTTTGAAAGCTCTATCTCAATTTGATTCTGAGTTATTAATTTTTTTTGTAGTTTTTATTACTTTTTTGTCATAGTGGCAACAGAAGTATCCATGTCTGTTGAAGGTAAAGGGAAATACAGATTACTGTATAGATCAATCAGAAAACGAATAAAATGCGGGTTAAACCAATAAAAAGCTTCAGATATGCTTTTGATTTCCTACCCTGACGAGGACAATAACCATTTTTCCAAATGGTTAATAAAATGCGGATTAAACCAATCAAAAACTTCAGATATGATTTTCATTTCCTACCCTGACGAGGACAATAACCATTTTTCCAAATGGTTAATAAATTAAAATTGTTTCACCATCTCAAAATTACGTCGAATTGAGCACTGTCGATTCAATTTTGTTGCTACGGAAACGACGAATTCTTTGATATTGAAATAACTGGCAAATGAGTCTTGCCTTTATTTTGGTTGGTTGGTTGGTTGTATATATGTCGGCCAATTATCTGCACGTGGGATATAGGCCCTAAGGGGGGGGGAGTGCCTTCCGTGGAGGTCTTTCTAAGGGAACCTAACCCGTATTAACGCTTGGAGAACCAAGGTTTGAAGAAAACCACGAAAACTCCGAACGATTAGGCCGACGGGCGCGATTGGGATAGAACCCAGCACCTCCCGTCTACCAGCTTCGAGAGCAGAACCTCTCGGCCACTGGTGGGGCGCCTTTATTTTGGAATACGTTTAAATATATGAAAGTATTTTTTACCATGAAATTGTTTCAAAAGTAATAAAATTAAATAACAAGCAACATATACATGCAATACGAAAAAAATGTATTTATTAAACTCTCTTATTGCTTATGTTTAAATTCATTAAATACTTTTTACACGCATTCTAAAAATCAATTAACAAACAATTTTCATGTGCATTAAAATCGTTTGCTTTTGCCGAGGAAGCTCGCCAAATCGCATGACGCTTTTGTCTTTTTGCGCCAAATACTCGAAAATATTTTATTTTTTTACAGACTTTCTACTGTAATTCCGCCGCTAAATTTGACCGATTCTTTATTACATACATAAGTAGTTTAATTGGTATATTTTTTTTTCAAAATATTTTTTCAAAATTTCAACGCCACCTTGCTAAAAAAAAAAAAAAAAAAAATCCCTGTTAGCTTGGCCTACTGGCGGAGGTAGATTTCGAAATTAAGTACTAAATACACCAACAAAACTTAAATCAAGATTAGAGATAAACCCAGTTTCTTCACTAAGAATGAACTCTAGGGAGCTAAACTTTTTGTGAAAATTCTAATATACACGAATACACACACGCATGTTTACGGAATAGGTTTAAAAATGGCTACAGCAATTTCAAAGAACCTCAAAGTGTTAGAATATGTTAATATTTCCACAGTCGGATTTTTATCATGTTTTAATACGTTTCTTCAAACTCACATGACGTTACATATTCACCTGCTGAGGTCCATCATTTTTCCAATATGACGCAATATATATATATATTTTAATTCGTCAAACTATTTATTTTATTTTGAGTTTTCATGCGGAAATTTTGCTCTAGAAAACTTATGACGTAATATTCAATTTTCTTTCTATTCGTCAAACTACTTATTTAATTTAGTTTTTCACGTGAAAATCTTGCAATAGAAAAGTAATTGTTGTGGTGAGAATTTTATTGTTGTTTTTTTTTTAATTGTTGGCAACTGCTATAATGAAAAATGTTTATTTTTTCCTGTCATTGTTGTGTAAGAACTAGTTTTATCAGAATCATGTTAAGACGGTATTCAAAATTTTGACCCCTCCCCATTTTCACCCCCTTGGTCCGATTTTGCCCATTTTCAATCCCCGTCGAGATATTAGCCATCTCAATGTTGTTGGCGAGTTTGAAGACGATCCGTGCATAATTGCGTCTTTTATTGTGCGGACAAAATTTAGTACATACTTACATATATATAAACTTTTTAGGTGGGGTTGGTTTTGGGTTCCTGTGGTCATATAAGGAAAATTTATGAAGGAATTTTTCAAAAGTCGCACCATGGTAACGACTGCAATTTTCGTAGTATTTCTTACGAAATCTACCTAAAAAAAAAAAAAAAAAAAAAAAAAAAAAAAGAATGCCTATTTCGCGCATTAGGCGCATCCCACACTAAGGCGACAAGCAACATGTAGCGCAAAAACAGGTCGAAACAAAGGACTAAGTTGTTTCAAACCTGTTTTAAACCAGTTTTTCTAGCGAATTCAAGCGACATGCCTTATGTGTCGCCTTAGTGTGGGATGCCTCTTAATCAAAATTTTGTCCGCACTAATCGAGGGAGCATCTAAAACAAGTTTAGAGCACACTAACTCAAACTTGACTAAGTGAGGGATACCTGTATCTTAAAAAAAAATTCTATGGCGCATTTAAAATGATTAAAATATTGATTTTTAACACTTTCCAACAAATTTGAAAAGCGTTTATAACTTCGGTTTGTCTGTCCGCGCTCTAACTTCCGTAAATATACTCGGATTGCCTTGAAATTTTTGAATGTTATTAACGTTTACCATAGCACGTTCCCTATTTCAAATGAACTTCCTACCATGTTTAGTTCATTTACAGGGACTGTCAAAAGTTTTCCGCTACATTACGGCCTATGGGGAAAAATCGTTTAAAATGATTTTTAATGATGTTACACAGGGCCGAAACTAGCCTTTTTTGCAACCGGGGCAAGCATGGATTTTGCCCCCCCCCCCTCTTCCGAAAAGTATATTTACAAAGAGAATTTTACTAATTTTCTAATAGCCGACTTATTTTAAAATTTAAAATATGTAATACTGAACTACGTAATCTACAATGGCGGATCCGAGGGGGAGGTCACGAGGGTCATGACTCCCCTCTGAACACCAACAAAAATATTCTAAAGATCATTTTAAAAATGAAATATACAGTTAGAGTCCCGATTATCCGAGTCCTGCTTAACCCAGTTTCAGCTTTCACCGAGTTATTTTCTTCTGATGGACTGGTGGCTTCTATTATTATGAAACAGAAAAAAAAAATGATGGCCATTTTTTTTCTTCCCATTCTGACCAAAAAATCAGAGTTCTAACTTTTTACGGCTGCTCTTTCACCTTCACCTAACACTTCATTTATAATGGCTGTTTCATAATAATAGAAGCCATCAGTCCACCAGAAGAAAATGATCCATTCCAAAGGTATAATCCTTCATTTGGCGCCCCTTCGTTCTGGCGCCCGGGGCACATTCCCCCTCTGCCCCCCCCCCTTAGTTTCGGCCCTGATGTTACAAGCTATCAAACATAATAAAATTGATATGCATTTGTCAAATGCACGAAAATATGCATTTAGTAGAATATGCGGTGCAAAGAATAGTTATTATTCATTTACAGAGCCACACAAAAGAATTCCGTTACATAATGATATAGGCATAGAGAGAAATGTTTGTGGCATATTTTAATTATGTTAAATTATTTCATGTATAATGAAATTGATATACGTCGCTGAGGTTTACTATAACTTATTTCATGTATAATACGAAGTGCATAGCATTTACAGGGACACCCGAAAGGTTTCAGATACTATATTGTATCCGAATTTCTGTACAGAAGCGATGATTGCTGGAAAAGCATTTTTAATTATGTTATGTGCTTTTATGTTTCACTGTATTTATGCATAGTATATGGTGTGTATAAATGCTGTAATTCATATACAGGGCTAAACAAAATAATTCGTAATGGTTACTGGGTATGATTGCAAATTGCAAGGTGGTTTTTAAATGAGTTATATATTTTTACGCGGAACTGCATTTAGTTTACTAAGAAATGTTTGTAGAACATAGATAAAATTATATACAGAGTCACGCAAAGAATTGGATACATGGCCGTCTATAAATGATAATTTCTGGAATTGTGATTTCAGTAGTTTTAAGAGTGTTTTACTTTGAATTAAACTTTAGCTAAATAGTGGCGTGTAATAAAGGTACTAGGTTAACTACAGGGTTGTACAAAAGTATACAAGTATGTTTCCATCTATTAGTATAAATTGCTGAAAAAGAAATTTCAACCTGTTATGCGTTTTCTTGCTAAACTAAATTTCCCCATTATATAATATATATCATGGAAGACGGTAGTATTCCGAGTGACGCAGCCTCAAGCCTAAAATCGTATCGTATCGTATCATAGAATTCGTAGATGGCGGAGCTCATATATACAGTCATGGAAGACGGTAGTATTCCGAGTGACGCAGCCTTAAGCCTAAAATCGTATCGTATCGTATCATAGAATTCGTAGATGGCGGAACTCATATAAACAGCTAACTCGACATCAAAGAAAACGCGAAAAGCCGCCTTTTAATAACTCAGCAGATATATGTCTTATTGTTCTGAATTTTCTAGAACAGTCTTATATCTGCAGTCTAATCGTATACTGAAATTTTTACATTTCTACGTGCAGTATATTTTGAGATCTAAATAGCCATTTTTAAAGTGAAAACGTTGGTATGATATCGAGGAAGTTCCTAATTTGAAAATCTCGAAAACGGTTCTAACGATTATTTTTAAATTGATACATAATATAAATGTGATTAAGGCGAGGTGAATAACACTTTTCTTTTTTCTGGGAAAACTCTCGTTCGTTAAATAATTCGATTTTTTTTTCTCTCGAAACTGACACGGGCGATTTTTTAAAAATCAAATAAATATGTTTCAGATGAACCAAATAACAATTTACTTTTTTCCAGCAAGACTCTTGTTCGTTTTATAATGTGCATGAAAAATCGGACTATATTTCTTCGCCATTCTATGGAAATTTCACCGAAAATGCATGACACTGTATTCATACACATGCTTTCTTTTTAACCACTTTTGGGGAGAAAAATTTTGCCTTCCCACTGGCTGAGTGGCTAAGGGCCGTCGTTTACTGATCTTAAGATAGGCAGTTTGATACTCCCTGGTAGTGTTTTCACATGTGAATGTGTTTTTTTTTTTTTTAAAGTCTGCTAGTTAACCATTATTCTCAGTTCCTTTGTAATTTTTTTAATTGCTATTAAGTTAAATAAAATTACAATTATAATGACGCCAATTTGATGATGATTATTTCTTGGCAATTTTTCAACAATAAAAATATTACCATAAATTTTATAAATATATTTAATTTCAATCACTTTACAAAAAATATACATTAATAATTATTATTTGAATATAAATCACGCGATCAGAAACGTAAAAAAATAATTCATTTCAGCTCTTCTTTTAATAATATCATTTTTTATTATTATGACGGTCAATCAATATGTAATCACTGACATCCATAATATTATTATTATTATAATTATTATTTTCCTTGCATAAAAGCTATTGTGATGTAATAATTCTTTTATAATAAATAATTTAGTTGAAATGTTTTATTTATAAATATCAATGAAGTTTGATAACCCCGAGACAATTGTTTTTATTTAACTTTGCAATATTTACAGTTTACATAATAAGCATATCAGAATTCTGGTGTCGCCATCTTTTGACGCAATTGCGTAGTATTATAGAGAAATGTTTGATAAAAACGTTGAAGTAGACAGTTTTTAAATCGAAGAATTATTTTAAGAGATATTTAATGTTAAATCTGGATAAAATTGTCTCATTAAAAAAGTCTCATAGGAAAAAAAATATATACATGGGAATTTAATCATTTTCATTCAATTTAATCATTCAATAGAAACTCGAAGTTTGCAGAGTGCATTTATTATTTTTAACTTGCCTAATTTTTTGACGGTTTATTTCAATTTTAAATTAAAATTTTCAGAATTTCCAGAGATATTTTTTACATATTTTAGAAAAGGTTATTTTAAATTGTTGCCAATTGTTAAAACAGCGCAAAGAATAATATATCCTTGAAATTAACAATTTATTCACACGTGACTATTATAAACAGAAAAAAATCCTTTTAAATTAGAATTAAATGATTAAGTGTTAAAAGCAGGAAAATATTAAACATTACGTCATAAAAATTGTTTTTACACATGCTTACTTAAAATGAAAGAAAATTATAAAATAATCAATTATTTTCAAATTAGAATTAAATGATTACGCATTAAAAGAAGGAAAACATTGAAAATTACGTCATAAAAATTATATTTACACGTGGATATTAAAAGAAAAAGAAAATTTTTAAATAATAAATTCATTGATATGTGTTAAAAGTCGTAAATGGAGGAAATTACGACATATTGGCCAAAGTGGCCAAAACAGTATGCAAAACATATTGCAAAACAGTTTAAATTAAAAAATATATTTATATGAGAGATTTATTTCAAATTTCGAGATGATATTTTTAACTATAGTTGCCAATTTTAAGGTAGCGCAAATAATAATATTATCTTTCTAATAATAAAAATATTTTCAGTTGAATGTTACAAAGAGAAAGGAAAGTTTGGTGAAAATTATGTCAGATTTAAAACGTTACATTTAAAATCTCTTATTTAAAATCATCTTCTTATAGCGTTGTTAAAAAATACCATAAAGCAAAGACTCTGTTGACTTAGTTCCTTTTATATTTGGTAATTTTCAAATGTTAACTAATCTTATTTAATCAAGCACGGAAACAGCAACTAACATCAGCTGTTTCGGTTTTGAAATCCCTCAGTAAAAGGAAAACCCGTTTACAGTAAGATCGCCATTGATTTTTTAATTATACAGAGCAGCCTCGATTATCCGAGCTAATTGGGACTGTTAGTAAATCGGAATCGGAAATCTCGGTTAATAGAAACTGTGTGTAAAAACTCGCCGTGCTTGCGAATTTAACATCTCTTAAAAAAAATATATATATAGAACGTTTTTTAAATAATAAAAATAAATATATGTAAAGTTCTGTTTCACAGCTTAACAAATTTAAAAAGAAAATCAACTACCAGTAGTAAATTTTAAAATGCAAATTGAAAAATTTACGAAAGTTCACACAGCCACTGGAAACAAAGCATTGTTCGCTATTGACTTCTCAGGGTCCAATGTTTCTTTGGAGTTGAGTGCTTTTGGGGGCAGAAGGGCCTGTATAGCACAGACAGTGAGCTAAAGAGTGTGGTTATTTTTAAGGCTCATTCAAAAGGGAAAAAAAAATCAGACTTTGTTATCGGCTCGATTAATCGAAACCTCGATTAATCGAAGCTCGGTTAATCCAGGTTCTACTATAATTCAATCTTCCGTAATCTTTTTAAAGCAGATCAAATTAATGGACTTTAGCACAAAGTCACATAGCTGATAACTGTCATGCTAGTTGGCCAACCTTTTTTCAAAAAGTTTGCTTCACCGTATTCAATTAATGAGATATCTCCGATAAAATAAGTCACATTTTCCCGTTCTAAAATACTGGTATCCAAAAATCGTAGCATGTAACTGACACTACAAGTACTCATGGAACTAGACTATTTTAAGTCTGATTTTTATTATAGACTATATAAAATTATTAAAAATACATATTATGATAGGAACTAACGGGCTTCGTCCGCTATTTACGTTACGGATATAAAAATCATGTTTTTTTTTTTATGGAAAAAGAAATAAAAACCTATTTGACGATAGGTTTATAAAGACACATTTTGTATTTGTTATATTTCCGGGGATGAGGAGGGGGGGGGGGACTATTTTGATTAAATATCGCAATTAGTCTACATGGCAGATATAATTATGATAGACACTAGCGGGCTTCGCCCCTCTATGGCGCCTTATGGGTCCAGCTTCCATAACTCAGACACTACTTTTCGGACATCAATGCAACAGGTTCCAAACGTTATAATTAACTTAATAATCACCCTATATAGCATTAAAGTAAATTTATGAGTACTGCATACTATTTTTTTTATCGTAATTTCTGAAGAGAAAAAATTATTTCGGTTCCATTCTTAGGTACTGGTCTGAAAAATTTTGAAAAAGGGGGGAAGGAGGGGACATGAGACTGCTGTTTGTCAAACAACACAACGGGGTCTGGCTTATTCAACTTGGTTTTTGATGACTTCAATTGGAAGGTGGTTTGTTTAAAAGAGTGCGTTCCCTGCCCCATGAAAATTGGAACTATTGGTGCACCATCTATGTAAGGATTTAATAATTATAAATTAACATTTTGGATTTATTAATTTAAGGATAAAGTGTTTTTAAAGGAATATCAAATGAAACCCTCTGTGCGATCTGCGATTATACTTACCCAGTTGTTTTTATGTACAAACTGCTATAAGGAAAATTGTAATAAAATAGTAAAAATTAAATCTGCATTAAATTCCATAAGTATCTTTTTTTAATCATTTTATCACTAACCTCAAAAATGTAATGATATCAATGCAAAAACCCTTGACGGGTTAAAAGTTTCTGACGCAGCACTTTATCTTATGCTCTAAGAATTTTAAATATGGAACTTAAAAATACTGATATCAAATTTTGAGTGACGTTATGCTATTTCTTAAAAAATATATTTGTATTTATTTCATCATTTTACTTTTGTTTTATTTATAATCGCATGTGCAAAAGTTATGTTCAACATGAAAAGCTGCATAAAATTTTATTCGCTGTTGCTTTATCATTTACATCTCTCATAAATTCAAAATATGAGTTTTAAAAGATATGATATAAAATTTAAGTGACGCCTTGATGTGACTTTAAAAGGTTTGTTTTAAAATTCAATTTAAATTTTTTTTGACTTGGTTAAAATATTTTTTTACATCTACACAATACTTTTAATTTTCCAATTCACTGTTAAATATATCACTTTCAGGTAGACTGAGGTAGATTGTGGGTGTAGGTTCAGTGCTGCCATCTGTGTGCTTTTACTTCACTTCTTAACAGATTCGGAGAAAAGAGATCTTTTAAAATTAGAAGACACGACTTGCAAAACAATTTTTTAAATAAAATGAATAAAGTTTAAACAAGAAAATATTTTACCGTTGCTTTACCATTCAAGTTTTCCAGACATGTTGTGTAATATTATAAAGTTATAAAAATGCCTTTCATACAATAAAAGCCCATTAAAGGATAATGGATTAATTTTTTTGTTTTTCATTAACCAATATTTTACAGGATTAGAGTTGGGTTCAGGGCCGAAACTAACCTTTTTTGCAGCCTGGGCAAACATGGATTTTGGCGCACCCCCCCCCCCTCCTTTCCGCAAAATATATTTACAAAGAGAATTTTACAAATTTTTAAATTGTCGACTTATTTTAAAATTTGTAATCATAAAATATGTAATACTGAACTATGTAATCTACAATGGTGGATCCAAGGGGGAGTTTACGGGGGTCATGACCAGGGCCTGCTTAACACTTAGGAATAGGGGAAGCCCGACGTCACACAGGGGGCCCCCTATTACTCTACAAATTGCTTTTTTATTTACTAAATCTCTTTTTCGTATGCTTAAATAATTTGAAATTTTACCATCAAAGTTTAGAGTAAATAACATTTTTAATATTAAACTAAAACTGCCTATATAAAAGTATTTTATTATATGTTTAATTGTAAAAAACCAATTTATTTTATAAATGACAAATATGGAACTATAGTTGAGAATATGTGAACATCAAAAAAATTTTTGTGATTTACAAATTTCCATATAGTAAGAAAAAAAAAAGTTTCATAAGGAAAAAAAAATGTATTTCTTACAGTGATTGAGTTTCTTTTTTCTAAAAATTAGTTTTGAAAAGTAAAATTGGGGGCCCTTTTGTACTTCAGTGAATAAGCACGGGCTTCACGGGCCTATTCCGTAAACAGGCCCTGGTCATGACCCCCTCTGAACACCAACAAAACTATTCTAAAGATCATTTTTAAAATGAAATATACAGTAGAGTCCCGATTATCCGAGTTTCCGCTTTAAGCGAGTTATTTTCTTCTGATGGTCTGATGTCTTTCATTATTATGAGACAGCTGTTATAAATGAAGTGTTAGGTGAAGATGAAAGAGCAGTCGTAAAAAGTTAGAACTCTGATTTTCTGGTCAGAATGGGGGAAAAAATGGTCCTAATTTTTTTTTGTTCTGGTCAGAATGGATAAAAAGGGCCCTAATTAAAAAAAAAAAAAAAAAAAAAAAAAAAAAAAAGAATCATTTTTTTTTTTCATTCTGACCAAAAAATCGGAATTCTAACTTTTTACGATTGCTCTTTCATCTTCACCTAACACTTCATTTATAATGGCTGTTTCATAATAATGGAAGACATCAGTCCATCAGAAGAAAACAATCTATTTCAAAGGTATAAACCTTCATTTGGCGCCCCTTCGTTCTGGCGCTCGGGGTATATGACCTCTCTGCCCCCCTTTAATTTCGGCCCAGGTTGGGTTTGAGCTCTTTTCTTGGAGTCCGAGTCTGAAAGATTTTTTATCATCAGAGCCCAAGCCCGATGCCAAAAATACACAGTAGAAAATTATTAATAACTTTTTACTTTCTTCTATCTTTACAAGAAGAAAGTATTGGACTCGTGAAAATTTTCGACTGTCGGTTTTCGACGGATTTACACGTTTTAGCGGTCAGAGATTCCGGAAAACATGTTTTTACAAAATGTGAGTCTGTGAGTGTCAGTCTGTCTGTATGTGACACAAATTTTGTGGGCGCTCTATCTCAAGAGCTAATGCACGGAATTTAATAAAAAATTATATTCAGTTAGTCCCTGATATAAATTGGTGCTGAACAGTTTTTGGTGTAAATCGGTCAACAGGTGGCGCTGCTATGCAACATTTTCCACGATTTCCACAATAGCTCAATCTCCAGAACTAATGCACGGATTTTCATCAAACTTCAGATTCTATTAGTCCTTGACTTGATTTGATATTTTAAACATTTTGGTGTAAATCGCTCAACAGGTAGCGCTGCTATGCTGAATTTTTTGCGATTTCTGAAATAGCTCTATCTCAAGAACTAATGCTTGGATTTTCAACAAACTTTAGATTCAGATGCACCTGGATATTAATTAGTGCTGTTTAGTTTTTGGTGCAAATCGCTCAACAGGTGGCGCTGCTATGCAGCATTTTTCAGAATTTTCACCATAGCTGTATCTCAATAACTAATGCATGAATTTTCACCAAACTTCAGATTCAAGTATACCTTGACATGAATTGACGTTTTGTAGATTTTGGTGTAAATCGCCCAACAGGTGGCGCTGTTATACTGTATTTTTTGTAGTAATTTCCGCAATAGCTCTATCTCAAGAACTAATGCTTGGATTTTCAACAAACTTCAGATTTAGGTCGGACCTTGATATGAATTGGTGCTATTTATGTTTTGGTGCAAATCGCTCAACAGGTGGCGCTGCTATGCTGCATTTTTCAGAATTTCCGCCATAGCTCTATCTCAGTAACTAATGCACGAATTTTCATCAAACTTCAGATTCAGGTATACTTTGATATCAATTAGTGTTATTTATGTTTTGGTGTAAATCGCTCAACAGGTGGCGCTGCTATGCTACATTTTTCCATATTTCCGCTATAGCTCTATCTCTAGAACGAATGCACGAATTTTCATCAAACTTCAAATTCTGATATTACTTTGATATGGATTGGTGTTAAATTGATGTAATTTCTTGTACTATTTAAATGATTTAATTGACGTGATTTATATAGAAGAAAGTTTTGTGATGGCCACAACATACTAGTTTAATATTGTTCCACGATTAATTTTCTCATATAAAAAACTTTTCTTGCTTAGAAATGAGTATTAATAACAAAAGCCAGCTAAAATTGGGTTGGGGCAAGTTTTTTAGCTTTCGATAATTGATTCTTATGTGTTTTTTTGTGCTGAATCCGAAAATGACCTTTATTTTTAACCATCACCTCAGGGTGTTCGCGAATCGTAAAATTTAAAATTTTTAAAATCGAAATATTGCGAAAGTCTGATACTATAAAATAGACATAAAGCCTGACGTGACTGCATAAACAAAGGTCATTTTCGGATTAAGCGCTAAACAAAAAAGAAAAAGCATGCGTCAAGCATAGATTATGAAACATTTTCCAACACATTCAGAACAATGTAACAAAACTGCACCGTTTAACCTCTTCGGGACGGTAGCTTTTACACAAATTTTATTCGGTTGGTACCACTTTAAAAATTTTCTTTTTCACTGGTGCATAAAACAAATTCTGTATGCTCTTTTTGAGGATGTATATATACACCACGGTCCCGAACGGGTTAATAAGTTAAAATATTATGTCAAATTGAGCCATATGGAAATACATAACACATTTGGAAACCGAATTTCAGTTGTTCCCATCTAGAATCGGAAAATTATCCGAAATTTTTGAGTAGCCCTGTATATGATATACATACTTGTATCTATTAACTAAATGCATGCAAAAATTTTGTTCAGTTAGGAAAAAATGACTCAATTGAAAATTCCCTTTCAGCAATTTGCACTAATAAGGAGAATGCACGTGAATTCTTTTGCGCAGTCCTGTATATGAGGTATGGAATTTATATACAACGAGTAAGGTGAAAGAAATTAGTTAAATTTAAAAGCGCATATTGAAAATGTACTTCAAATGAAATTCAAATTCCACTTCCAGCAATTATTGCTCAAATACAGTACGGTAACCGATTTATTTCGTGTGCCCCCGTAAATGACCGATAGATGCTATGAATGCCCTATTCTATCGTAATCTCTTGTAGTGAAATTCAATGATTTATATCAATTTCAATGCATTTGAAATAGCGTAATGTCATTAAAATACTCTGCAAGCTATTTTCCCATATACCATAATGTAATGGAGTTCTTTTAAGTGTCCCTGTAAATGAATTGTTAATGCTACACACTTTATATACAATACAGAACACGTCATGGTAAGCATCATTAGCCCGGGAGAACTCGCTAGCCCAATTGCTTTTCTTTTACTTTACATTCATATAATATCAACTTTTTTTGGTTGGGTTAGTACTTTTATTCACAAAGTAAGTAAAATAATTGTAAAACATATTGAAATTTTAATTAAAATGAAAAATGATTTAAATAAGAGTCTTAAAAATGTACGACTGTGAGAGAAAATCTCATGCACCGAGTTCTCCCGGGTTAACATATTTCAATTGCACGAAAATCCGAGTATTTAATGTATATTTAAAATATTTTAATTAAAATATCAAATGTAAAAAATCGATTTCACTCAAAAAAAAAAAAAAAAAAAAAAAGCAATTTAACAAATTACAACGACCATTTGGAAAATGATTTTTTCAAAGACTAAAATTTAAGACATAAAAAATCGCACGGAGACATTACGTACGCCATGGATTAAATAATAACATTCTTGGACCCATCATGAACAAACTTTAAAAGAAATTTCAGTTTTACAATTTTCGGTACTGTAAATTTTTAAACTTCTACGGAGCTGGTCATACATTACGTACACCATGAATTAAAGATTAATAGTGTTATTACACGTAAAAATTGCAAGCAAGAAAAATCGCCTGCGACTCGTCAGATTTCCTATGAAACTTTCGTAATAGCCAAGCATTTCATTGGCTGTTCGGGAAAAGGCTTTTCTATCATCAGATTTCCAAAAAATCTCACGACCAATTTTAAATAAAATTTCATTCTTAAACTTCTAAACATCCGACAATATTACTTTTTATACCGTCGGGTAGAGAAAAAAATGTACTTTTAAATGCAATTTGTTTGAAAGCTGTATCTCAATTTGTTTCTGATTTATTAATTTTTTTTTATAGTTTTTATTACATTTTTGTCATAGTGGCAACACTCTGTTGTCCATCGTTGTTGAAATCAAAGGGAAATACAGATTACTGTATATACCAATCAGATAACGAATAAATTGCGAATTAAACCAATGAAAACGTTCAGATATGCTTTTGATTTCCTACCCTGACGAGAACAATAACCATTTTTCCAAATGGTTAAAAAAAAAAAAAAAAAAAAAAAAAAAAAAAAAGAAAAGAAATAGTCACTTTTTTTTTATTTAGAGTGTACATAACATTTGAAGCAGTAGACATTTCTAAGAGGGAAATTGGTGATATGTGTTAAAAGAAAATGCAATTTAACAAATTACAACGACCATTTGGAAAATGATTTTTTCAAAGACTAAAATTTAAGACATAAACAATAGCATGGAGTTGATCCTACATTACGTACGCCATGAATTAAACATTAATAGTGTTATTAAACGTAAAAATTGCAAGCGACGGAAATCGCCTACGACTCGTACGTATTATCCACCTGAAACTTATGTATTATCCAAGCATTTCATTGACTGTTCGGGAAAAGGCTTTTCCATCGTCAGGATTCCAAGAAATCTGACAACCCATTTTAAATGAAATTTCATTCTTAAACTTCTAAGCATCCCACAATATTATTTTTTACACCGTCGTATAGAGAAAAAAAATGTACTTTTAAATGCAATTTGTTTGAAAGCTGCATCTCAATTTGCTTCTGAGTTATTATTATTTTTTTTGTAGTTTTTATTACTTTTTTGTCATAGTGGCAACAGATCTCTGTTGAAAGTAAAGGGAAATACATATTACTGTATAGACCAATCAGAAGACGAATAATATGCGGATTAAACCAATAAAAACCTTCAGATATACTTTTGATTTCCCATCCTGACGAGAACAATAACCATTTTTCCAAATGGTTAAAAAACCTCACATAAAAGTATAATAATCATATTTTACATCTAGTAATCTACATAAAAATATTTATATTTCATATTTTTTATCCTATTTCTATAAAAACTTCAGTCACAATCTCATTAAGGATGAAATATTTCGGAATTAACTTCAAAATTCAAAGCATTTTAAAGAGATCAATCAAGCCATACCCATCTCAGGCAAACATACTTACTTCAAACAGTTTCAGACCCGCCAGTGGCCGAAAGGTTTTGCTCTCGAAGCTGGTAGACGGGAGGTGCTGGGTTTGAACCCAATCGCGCCCGTCGGCCTAATCGTTCGGCGTTTTCGTGGTTTTCTTCGAACCGTGGATTTCCATAAGTAAATACGGGTTAGTTTCCCTTCGAAAGACTCCCACGAGGGCACTCTCCCCTCTTAGGGCCCATATCCAGTGGTGGAATTCAAATACTTTAACAACCAGTTCGCTACCTGAATGATTTTTGATGGATAAACATGAAAGAAAAATGAAGCATCACACATGGATTATAAAACACTTTCCAATATTATAAGAACATTGTTAAAAAACTTCGATCGCTATAGTGAAAAAAAAAAAAAACAATCCTGAAGCATGTTTCCCGTAATTTATTTAATAATTTTTAAGCAATCATGAAACCCTGATTAAAATTTTTATCAGATACATCATCAATAATACTAAAGTATAATAAAATAAGGATAACACGACAATAGCTGAAATTTAAGCTTAAGGTTATAACCCATGTCCTCACTATCAATTTTCGTTGTCTTTCCTCGAACATTATCGGTTCTGTGCTTCTTTCTTAACTTACATTCACTATAAAAATAGGAACCCATTCTTTTAGAAGTTTTTAGGGCAAATTGGCTAATCGTCATTATTTTTTATACATTTGGAATAGTCGACTTCCCTTCTCTGACCATATTTATGTTTATCTTTGAAAACCTCTTTTCCGTTTCGGATAAACTTGCAGAAATTGTTCTGACACAATTTTTAACCTTTTGAATACTTTAAAAACTCCATAGCTTTGGAAAAATATTTAAAATATAGTAAAAAAAAACTCTTGATAATCATTAATATTAATTATAAGTGTCATTAGATATAAATAATAATTCTTCAGCTGCTTTCCTTGGAAGTGTTGCTTCTCCAATATCCCAATAATGTGACGGAGAAAAAAACTAGTTTATTCTTATATTCAAATTGACTTCCTTCAAATGTTCAGAATTCAGTAGCCTATAATTTTTTTAAATTCGTAACGCTGCTTTTAAAAAGATGTTCTCGATTTCACTAAAATATTTATGATGTTCCACAAATTTGTTATTTTTTCAAGTTTCTGAATTAATAAAATCTCATTGTCTTTCTGTTGTATGTGCTTTTTTCTTCCGAAGCATTTCAAGCATTTCAAGCATTTTAATAAATTTTATCATAAGTTTTCATTCTTTATGGTGCTTAGTCTTCTTGTTCACAGTGCTTTTGAAAGACGAGCAATTTCATTTAAAATACACAGTCATCAAGGCAATATCAATTATAAAATGTGTAGAGCCGTCCCTCCTTATCGCTGACCAAAAGCTATTTCCTAAATCGCTAAATTTAGAGTATTCTCATTTAAAAAGCATTTCAAATGTTGGTCTTCATCATTTTAGAAACCGTTTTTACTTTAGAATTAAAAATTACAAAGTTTAAATTTTTATGCAGTTCTTTGTATCTTAACACATATAAGGAAAGCATTATCCAGGAGGCCTGACTAATGGAGGGGCATGCGGGGCAGCTGCCCCGGGCCCCCGATTTGAGGGGAGCTCCCAATGGTAGATATAAATTTTCGTTAAAGGGGAGCCAAATGATGAAAAAGTGACCAGATTCCAATTTAAAATGTTCTTCATTTTGTGATATTTAATTTCTTCCATAAATATTTTTTTAAATATATAAAATTAATTAAAATATTACTGTAATCGCATACATCTGTTATCTGTTAATTTCTGTTTAAAAGAATTTGTCATAATATGAAATGTTATACCAAAATACTTTACGGCATCATGAAGAATGCAGTAACAACATAACGAGTATTGAAATTTTGTTGCTATTATTATTAAATACATGCCACCACTTGCCTTTCAATATGATGGGATCGCGTAAATGCTTGTTGGTTGAATACAAAGATTAAATTAAATAGAAAAGTATTAACACAAATAACCAATAATGCCTGAAAGAAATTTACATTTTAACGGCTCATATTTATCCTTATTCCTATAACCGGAAAAAAAATTGTATTCTATAGTTTATGAAATGTATGTATACATACAATAGGTATGAAGTTTAGTTTGTCACTTCAGCATAATTCACGGGAAATGTCAAAAGATAGAAGCGGAGCCCCCGAATAATGTTTGTCCCAGGGACCCCATTGTCTAAGTCGGGCACTGATCCATGCTATAACAAGTTAGACAAATTTTTGTACGACCAAAATTTCTCGAATTTTAGGAATTTTTATCATTTCTTGATAAAAAAAAAGGACGAACAACGCTGGAAATTCATAAAATACAAAGTATCATAACTCGGTAAGTTTACAAGCAGAGGTCCCGTGGTTAAGGGCGCAGAATGCGGCGATTCTTTCTGCATTGATAGAGTATAGTCTATAGAAAAACATATTACAATGTCAGACTGCATTATGCAGGGGAATCTTAAGAAACAAGTCCCAAAGTCACTCAATTTTAACCCTTTAGTACATAGTCAGATAAATAACACACATGTTTGAGAGGCCGAATGATACAGTTGGAAGAGCGCCAGATTTTTTCTTTCTCGGAACTTCATGGGTTCGATTACCCCGACAAGACTTTTTATTTTCGCTATGAATTGAATCTTCTGAAATTCATTCTTCTATATTTGCAAATTTAGAAACTTCATCACTATACACGACACTACACTAAAAGACTTCCTCTAATCTTCCCAAAACATTTTTAAAAAATGCCGTGCTCGCTCGGTCTGCAATAGATGGTTGTTAAAACTTTAACACAAACAAGTGTACACATTTTAAACCCACCTCATTTATTTTCAATGGCATACATGTTTTCCTAAAAACCACTTGCAAATCTATCTAATTAATAAATATTAATGCCCATGGGAAGATTTTTTTATTGTCAAAAATAATTCCAAACATAAGATCCCGAGGAATTTTTTTATTTAAATTACTTCTAAGATATGAAGAACAATATAAAAAAATTGCAGTTGGAAGTATACCAGTAAATCTAACGATTTAGTTATTAGCTTTTGATCAGCGATAACAGGGAACATTCCGGATATTTTCAAAAGAAGCAGCCCAAGGAAAGTAAAATTATTCGAATATAAATAGTTATTGTACTGTTCAATAATCACGCCATATTACTAGGGTTATCCTATGCTGCTGATATGTATCCCAAAATTCTTCAAATCTTCAAGATTTCATGCATAATTTTTTTAAAGTTAAATTTGCTCCTTACAGAACTGATGTAGATTTTTTTTAATGGAAGAAATCAGAACATGCCACAGTATTACATTAGAAAACGCTGTTGTGTAGATAAACATTTAAAAAAGTAAATTAACGTAAATGGGATTTTCGCATTTGAAGAATCCCTTTAACAACCGGTTCGCCGAACTCAACAGAAATTAACAACCGGTTCTACCGAACCGGCTGAATCCCACCACTGCCCATATCCCTTGTGTTGATAATTGGCCGTCATGAATACAACCAACCAGTTTCACTATTGTTCAACTGTAGCCGAGTGGTTACTAGTAATAGTAAGGTAACTGGTTCGATCCCAAGGTCAGCAACTTTTATCTTATCCCCATTTTCTTCAATTGACGTATATTTTACCTCCTGTAAAGCAGGAAAAAAAAAATAAACGGGTATTTGTCTATTAACGGAAAAAATCTTCGTAGCACTGCTGCCAACAAATGTCCGTGAATTGAAGAAATTATTTCTGAGAGTGAGCGCATCATATTCTAAAGCGAGTACCTTGTAGTTAGTAATGTATATCAATTTCATTATATTTAAAAATAGTGTAGCATAATTAAAATACGCTGCAAACAGTTTAACTCTGTAGACCATCATGTAATGGAATTCCTTTGTGTGGCCCTGTAAAGGAATAATAAATGATTTGTACCTGATATTCCGCATAATGAATGTGTTAGTGCACTTCATAAATGCATATCGATTTCATTATGTTTAAAATGGTACAGCATCATTAAAATGCATGTGAAACGATTTTTTCCCATTGACCGTAATGCAACGGAATACTTTTGGCTGTTTCTGTAAAATAACTATAAATGTTAAAATTTTCATTTTCAATAGGGATAATGCCACGGTAAATGTCAATAACAAATAAAAATTACAGAGCAATCGGAGTATATTTACGAGAGTTAGAGCACGGCCAGAGAAACCGAAGTCATTAATACTTTCCAATTACGTTGGAAAGTTTTAAAAATGGCAAAATTATCTTGAAATTTAATCATGGCTACAGTGGTGGCCAAAATTATAAGAACAAGGCAAAAATCGCCAAATCTTGGCTACATTTGGTTGGAAACTTATGCAAATTTAATGGCTGGAAACCAATGGAAAACGAAGATTATTTTTATAAGTTTTTATGGAAATTATGTGAAAAATTCATATTCATACAATATAATACGGATTTATACAGCCATCTGATATGGACAAAATTATAAGAACGACTGTATTTGTGTGTTCTAAAAAGTAAAATTTGCATGTTTTTTGCTCTGCACACGGAACTCCCGAACGATATAAATGCGTAGTAAGCGTTTGGGATCGTCATATTCTGTTTTTCAATCATGCCGCTAGGTACAAAGCTTTCGGAGTTTGAGAAAGGGAAAGTGGATGCATTTAAATGTTCAGGACTTTCTGTACGCCAAATTGCGACAAAGCTTAATAGATCAAGAACGGTTATTTACAATTATCTTTAAAATTCCGGTAAATATGGACGGTAAATACATACAGGTAGGCCATCTTCTGTTTCTGTACTTCAGAAAAGAATCATAATAAGGCGAACAAACAAAAAACAAAACTCCAAAAAACAAATGTCAACAGAAATAAAACGTGAATAGAACTTAGAATGCAGTGCTCGAACTGTTAGACGTGTTTTAGAAAAAGAAAAAAAGGTTCTCTATGGTAAAAATATGTCATGATCGCCTTTTACAAAAGTTCATAAGAGACTGAGGATGGAGTTTGCCAAAAATACATTACTATGGGAAAAAAGTGGGATGATGTTGTCTTTTCCGATGAGAAAGCGTTTAATTTGGATGAACCAGATGGTTTTCGCTACTCCTGGTATGATCTCCGTAGAGAAAAAGAAATTTTCTCAAAGCGTGCATTTGGAGGTGGCTCAGTAATAGTCTGGTGAGGTTTCGCAACTGGTGGAACTACTCCAATAGCTTTGGGCAGGGTAGAATGAATTCTGAGAGTTATGTTGATGTATTGGGCGATAATCTTTTACCGGAAATAACAAGTGGAGACTATTTTTTCCAGCAGGACAATGCCCCTGAACATGGTTTCCAAAACTTCAAACTCGCGGTTTGATGCTAATTACGTGAAAGTACTTGATTGGCCGGCCAGAAGCACGGATCTGAATCCAATGGAATATCTGTGGAGTATTCTGGCGCACGAAGTATACAAAAATGGTATACAATATGAAAACAAGCAAGAGCTCATGTCCTCCTTCGAAAAGGCCTGGTCAAAAAGTTCCAAAAACGTTCTTAAGGAACTGTCAAACTTCATGAAGTCAAGGACTAATAAAAGTGATTGAAAAGAAGGGGGAGACTATTAATTATTAGTGTCTTTCAGGCAAAAACATTCATTGTCCTTATAATTTTGTCCAATGTTTACAATGACATATTTTGTTAATTATGGCAAAACATTCATATTTTGCATTTTCCGATATTTTGCATTCTACAATGATTTCTAGCATAAAAAAGCATTTTACGTATAAATTTCCCTTTATTTATTTCAGAAATAAAAATTTGCTGTGCAATTTTCAATTGTTCTTTTAATTCTGACCACCACTGTAGTATTTAACACTTTCCAACATAGTTATAAAATGTTTATGAATCCAGTTTGTCTGCCCGTCTGGCTGGCCAATCTCTAACTCTGATAAATATAGTCGGATTGCCATGTAATAGATAGTATATGATATTGAAATTTTCTATGACATTTTCGGTATTGAAAATTAGGTGTGCAGCATTCATGGTTCGTTTACCGGGACACTCAAAAGATTACCGTTATGTTATGCTGTATGAGGAAAAATCGTTTGGGACGTATTTTAATGATGTTACACTATTTCAAATATATTGAAATTGATATACATAAATGAGATGCACTGCAAGATGCTTACCGTAGAATTTGGTGAGTACTGCATTTATCTTTCTGTTCTATGGATACATAAAAGTGTTCGCTTACAGTAGGGTAACTCTGGGAGAGTCGCTGCATCCGAGATAGATGCCGCACCCCTTGTATTTCTTGTAATTATCGATAGATGGTCATCAGACGCACAGTATAGGTGCGCAAGGAGATTATTTTAACCAGTATATTACGTAAATCCCATTTCGATGTTTACTTGTAAAAGTACAATCCTTATTTTGACGTTAGTGCATGATTTCACTGTCCAAACTTTTAAACACGTTATGTTTAAATACTTTTCATACACTAATTACTAAATGCATGCATGATTTCGAAGTCAAAACTAAGTGTAGCGTTTGTATTCAGTACTGTGTGTATGGTTACGCTATTCCCTTAGCGATAGTAGGAAACTGTGATGGCCGACGTCTGCACCATGCAAAATGGGTTCCATGCTACACTACAACTCCGGTATATATTCCTCAATTTCTTTTGTACTGGATGATTAAGTGTTATTAACTTTCCCTTTTCTTTTTGCACAGACTAACCATGTTAGGCATGTTATCAAGTTTACTAAAACCAAAGGGGAAAAGGGTAAAAATAAAAGTAAGAAGGGAAAGAAAGATGCAAGTCAAGATGATAATAATGAAAAATTGGATTACGCGTAACGCAGACGTTCTTTGCAAGGAATGTTTAGAAAACTACTCCAAAAAAGAGGAAGTGTAATTGGCTTCGTTGCATCATGTGTCAAATGTAGTTCATGAAGACTGTACTTTTTCGACACTTTTATGTAGATTGTAGTCGAAAAAACAGGTCTCTTAACCCATTCGGGACCATACGTGTATATAAGCACCTTCATAAAGAGCATACAAAATTTGTTTCTGGCACCAGTAAAAAAGAAAAGTAATATTTGCTTTCTTTCATTAGAGCATTTCCATGATTATTTAGATAAAGGTAACTTCTTTAAAAGGAGCGGCGCCAACCGAATAAAACTTGTGTAAAAGCCACCGGTTCCGAAAGGATTAACAAATACATTATGTAAACACAATTTTACTTTTTTCCTTTCCCCTCTGTAATACATCGATGTTACGTTGTTGCTGAAATAACAATTAAAATTTAAGGTAAAAAAATAAGCCGAAAATTTTCAAAGTGAAAGCAGGCAAACAATTATATATTGAATCTACTAATACGTTTCATTGTACTCATTTAGTTTCCTTTTATTATTACATAGTTAATTATAGTCGGGATATGAATATTTTTATTTATAATTTCAGTCTGTTCTTATTACAAGCGCGGCATATCTACCGCACAAGTGCGGCGTCTCAGCCTGAAAGTACGGGAGACGCGCCGCAGTGTAATGTTTTAGAAACAAGTGGGTAAGTGTGATCACAGATCGCACAGAGGGTTTCATTTAATATTCCTTTCAAAACACTTTATCAATTTGAAAAATCTGTTAGTTCCACATTTCGCAACCAGGGGCGCACTCTATTCTAAACAAACCTCTATCCGAACGAAACTCCGTTTTACATACTATCCGTAGATATATATTAGTCGAGGGGATTGGGCCCATAGCACCCAAGATAAGTAGACGCCCCTGGTAATAAAAAGTGGAACTAAAATATGTAAGGCTATGGTGCATAATATCAAAGAATGGTCATAGGGGTGTCGGCAAAAGTTGGAAAAGTGCTTCCCGAGCGAAAAGGGCGGAGATTAGAAAAACTGCTTAAAATACACAAGTTAGAGCCCGGAGGAGTTTAAATTATATAAATCTTTTTGAAAATTTTATGATTTGTCGTGTGGTCTGGGGTATTCAGCTATACATATGCAAAAATTCATGTGTCCAACTTAATTAGGGGCTCTCTTAGAAGGAATTGCTTAAAATACATATGTAGTACCTCAAAGGGTTAAACGTAAGACTTTTTCAAGATTTTATGATTTGTCGCCTGGCCTCAGGTGTTCTGCTATAAGTATGCAAAATTTCCAATCTTCAGTTTAATAAGGGGCTCAGTTAGAAAGAATTACTTAAAATACGCATGTGGGAGCCCAAAGGGTTAAATGTACAACTTTTTCGAAATTTTATGATTTCTCGAATTCAGCTATAAGTATGTAAAATTTCACGCCTCCAACCTAAATACGGTCTCACTTAGAAAGAATTGTTTAAAATACACATGAGGGAGCCCAAAGGGTTTTAAATGTACGACTTTTTCAAAATTTTATGGTTTGTCATTTGATGCGAGGTGTTCAGCTATAAGTATGCAAAATTTCACGCCTCCAACCTAATTAGGGGCTCACTTAGAAAGAATTGTTTAAAATACACATGTGGGAACCCAAAGGGTTAAATGTATGACTTTTTCAAAATTTAATGATTTGTTGTTTGACCTGAGGTGTCCAGCTATATGTACGCAAACTTCCACGCCTTCAACCTAATTAGGAACTCACTTAGAAAGAATTGTTTAAAATACACATGTGGGAGCCCAAAGGGTTAAATGTACGACTTTTTCAAAATTTTATGATTTGTCGTATGATGTGTGGTGTTCAGCTATAAGTATGCAAAATTTCAAGTCTCCAACATGTATAGTTTCTGAGAACGGGCTCTGTGACGGACAGACAGACGGACCGACAGACAGACAGAGGAGCGAGACGAATAGGGTTTCGTCAGATGAACGAAACCCTAAAAAATTGTTAAAAAATATTAATTATTTGTTTTGAATTTTTTTGTCGCAGTACACGCGTTGTATATTTAACATTAAATAGCACAGCACGATTTTTTTAAATTTTATGTCCACCATGGGACTTTATATACAAACTAGGGGGATCTGCCCCCTGCAAGCTACGCTCGCCGACCCCCGTTCAGACACCGCAGAATCTAAAGATACGCTAATCTGATGGGTTTTAAAAATATTAGAGAAGATTGAATTATGCTGAAAAAAGCTGTGGAGATCTCCCTGTAAACGGGTTTCCATTCAATTCCCTTTGATTGCAAAAATTTAAGAGCGAATCAGTTGCTGTTAAGACATCCAATGGTTGTTTTCGTTTTTGATTAAAGAAGATCAGTTAAACATCTGAAAATAAGCTAAAATAAAATAAATTAAGTATACAGAGTTTTTGTCTCCCGGTATTTTAAAACAATCTCTATAACAATAGCCTAAGTCACGTGACTGTCATCAACAGTTCCAGGCGGACCACTTCGCTTTTTATACTCTAGGTGCCATTTTGGTACTTTAATGTTAGCCAGGCACAGGTGATAAGTCGCCAAATATTATTATATAGCCATCATTTCATCTATATTATAATAGTTCAAGTCATCAACTACCATAAACAAATACGGTCTGATCCCTTCGCCGTTCATATGAAAGTTTGGCACAGATGTCATATACGTCCCACATTGACGCGATTTTTTAACGACGCCAATTTGGGGAACGCATCAACAGCATAAACAACAACATCCGGCTTACCATATCAAGCAAAATAACGATACTTTGGCGCCAGTTAAGTGCCCGTTCCGTATATGACATTGGCGTTAGAAAAAAATCGCGCCAATATGGGACCGCAAGTTTTCCATTTTGATTAAAAAATCAAGATTTTTTTTTCGAATAAAACTACATAAAATTTGCCATGGTTGCAAAGAATTCTTGGTACTGTTACGCTAGCCGGATGCAAATCTCGCCAATAGCTTTTTTTCAACTCGCCAGTTAGCATTTTTTTTTTTTCGAGTGGTAATATTTGGCCAGATGTCATATACGCACAGCAGGTTTCGCCTGATTTTTTTTTTTTTTTTTTTTTTTTTTTTTTTTTTTTTTTTACGAAAATTTGGCGAAAAACTCGTTTTCAAATACCAGTTACATATGCATTTTTGGTATTTAGTTAACTCGTTGACCAAAAATATATCGTTAAACTATGAGATTAAATGCCAATAATGGTTGATCGTAAATGTCACATTCACTTGACTTTAAGCAAGTTACACGTGTTTACGTCATCAAGTGATTTTTATTTCGACTTTTTATTTGTATATTTATTATTGTTAAACTAATTTATTTGTTCTTTCGTTATTTAAAATAAAAATTATATCAATTTGTATAATTTGGCGATTTATATAATTTGGCGAGTGTTTTGGCGATTTATATAATTTGGCAAAATTGGTCGACAGAATAACTAAATAGTACCGTAGTTTTTAATTATTTTCTATTATTTTCTAAAGGAAATATAAAAAGATAATAATAATTATAGAACAAAATAATTTATATAATTTAAAAAAAGAAATGAAAGTAAATAAACATTTATTATCAAATAAACAACAATAGCCGGGTTACCATGTCAACCTTTTCTGAAATATGAAAAAAAATATCTGTTTGATTAAAATTTGAGTTGCCATCATTAGAAAAATGTATATAAAATTAGAGAAAAATTAATATTTCGAAAACTAATTCGAATTTAAAAATTCTAGTGCCAGTTTTGAGATCTGCGGATCAATGCTGATTTTTGGTGTTAATTTCATCGCAAAGTATTCTATATTTTAGGAGAAATCGCTTGAAACATAATCATTTGTTTAATCATTCGATTCATATATCCGTTTCATAAATTCGTTTCATTAGGATTTTATATATATAGAGTAGATTTAAACAAAATGAGGGGCATAAATCCCGGAATTACTCTACTGTCTATGAACCATAATTGTCAGAAGTTAGTTTTCAGTTTTTTTATGCGTTTTTAAATGTAACTATTTTTTGTATATTGGTCTACAGGGTGATTCATAATGAATGGGCCAAAAAGAATAGCGCAGTGTCACTGCCGTAATGGATTTATTCAGCCGAAACAAATTTATTCTGCAACTACAATTATACTAGTTTTATTTGGTAACAGGGAAAAATCATCGATTGACGAACTCGCCGCTAGAGGCGCTGTTAAACAAAATGTCGTCCATGCAGGAGAAAGCGTACTGCGTTTTCGAATATGCCAAAGCCTCCGCGGTAACTGTTGTGCAAAGACATTTTCGCACGAAATTTCGTAAACAACCACCGCATCGGCATAACATAAGCAGGTGGGTGAAGCAGTTCCAGGATACCGGCTGCTTATGCAAGAACAAAAGCCCAGGAAGAAAAGAAACAAAACCCGAAGTGGTTGAAAGAATTCGTGAACGCCCTGTGATTTTTTTTCTCTGGGGTTTCGTTAAAGACAAGGTGTTTGTACCTCCACTTCCTCAGAACTTAGAGTAACTGAAGCAGCGGATAACTGCAGTGTTGAACTCCATCACAGGGGATATGCTATTACGAGTGTGGCAGGAGCTTGAGGAACATTTGTCGTGTCACCGGGGGGGGGGGGGGGGCACATATTGAACACCTGTGGAAACTTGAATAAATGTAGTTTTGAGGTAAAATTGAATTTTCTAAATATATTAATTACAACGTTCACAATCATGTTTTCTTTTTGTCCCATTCATTATGAATCACCTTGTATATAAATTGAATAGATCATATACAAAAAAATTCGAATATATTTCTATTTATTAACGGAAATAGAGGACTAAAAAAGGAAAACGATGAAGGTACCAGAAAATCGAAAATCCTTTGTTAACAAAAGGAGAACGCTTGAAGTGCTAACCTTAGTAGTAAGAGTTCAAAGAAGTCGGGAAATGTACATTACACGTGTCAAATGAGGTGCTTTCGCATTCTTTTATTCGCGGTCGTGAAAAATTTTCTCTTTTGGCGTTTCCCAATTTTTAGGCCTCAATTAATGAAAGGGAATATTTAACAGTATTAAGCGTTTCCTAACTTTTTGCATAATATCTAGAATATATTGAAATCGGTCGATTATATACATACAGAGATTCAAAAAATATTTTGCATTCTTTTCCGATTATTGATGGCAGTCGCCAAAATTGAGTTTGCAAATGTTTTGTATGCATCTTCCAAATTGTGTAATTAGATGTCATATTTCAACTTATTAAACGATGAAGTTTTGTTAGAATATTCTAAATCTGTTGGAAAGTGTTTCATAAATTATATTTGACGCATTAGTTTTCTTTCTTGTATTTATTGTTGCTGAGTAAAACTGAGAGTTGCTAAGTAATTGTAAAATATATGTAAACAATTTATAATAGGTTATTGTCCCATCATCCTACATGTAGACAGTTTGGAAAAAAGACAAATTGAAAATTGTTCATTAAACGTGGCAAATGAGGTGCGTTCATACTATAACTAGTTTTATAAATATTTTTTGCACCGCATATTGTAATGAATGTATATTTTAGTGCACTTCCTAAGTGCCTATCAATTTCATTCTGTTCGAAAGGCTATAACGTCATTAAAATGCACTTGAAATAATTTTTTCCCATTGGCCGTAATGTAACGGAAAACTTTTGATTCTCCCTGTAATTATAAAATGTATCCGATTTTCATAAAATTTTAAATGACTCGACAAAATTTTGCAACAATTATATATTTAAAATTAAAGACCATTCGGTTGGATAGCTTTTGCTCTGTTACATGCGGACAGACGGACTGAACGACGACTATAGGTGCTACGTATTTATGTAATTACGAACGCACCCAAAAATTAATAAAGTTTTAATAAGTTTTTTAAATTTTATATTTTTGTTTTTGTCTCATTACTTTGTAGCAGCAATTTTTTGCAAAAATATTAATTCTTTTACAGGTGGTAAAATACGGGTTAAAAATTTAATATGTACATATAAAATCCTAATGAAACGAATTTTTTAAACACCTGATTAAATAAACATTTGACAAATGCGAGCTTTGTAGAACGCTAAAGATAAAGTAATTTTAACATGTTGTTGCACTCATTAACAGCATGCTTTTTCTTAGCATTTATAGTCATTTTACAGGGCCATACAAAAAATACGAATATATATATATATATATATATATATATATATATATATATATATATATATATAATCATTAGATAAACATTACCGACCGCCATCAAAAATTGTGACTATGAATGAAATGGCAATAATACAGTACCCCCAA
Organism: Maratus speciosus; assembly: GCA_963932465.1. Classification (NCBI taxonomy): domain Eukaryota; kingdom Metazoa; phylum Arthropoda; class Arachnida; order Araneae; family Salticidae; genus Maratus; species Maratus speciosus. The sequence goes on from OZ010793.1 coordinate 209,166,991, forward strand.
CACAACTAACACGGATATTAAAAACATAGAATATACAATCTGCTATGTATAAAATATAGTCCCTTGTACTATATTACGAGAATTAATATGGAAGAAAAAAAGAAAATATGGATACCGATAAAAATAATTGAAAAGCTTATATATTGAATTACGTTATCAAGAGTACAGAATTCAATTATATAAGCAAAATAGTCGTTTTCTGTGAGAAAAAAAGCTAAAAGCTGAATTTTTTTCTCCTGTACTCAAACGACTAATATGACCAAAAGAATAGTTACAAGATGAAAACAGAATATATATATATATTTATATATATATATATATATATAACGATTTTATGAAACGAGTATATGTAAAAAGGGTTTGAAGAACGCGGATGGTAATGTAATTTTAGAAAATCATTATAGTCACTTACAGCAAGCCTGTCCAACCTTTCAGTAAGCAGGGGCGGACTTCAACTCTTGGCACTCACTGAAGGGCGCCATTATTCACATGACTGAAAACGTACGGCAATATTATAGCACACTAATAGTATACACGCACGTCTTAACACAATTCAAATTAATCTTACGGCGGCAGACAAAATGTCCCAAAGGTTCTGAAGTTAAATGTATTAATTTTCAAATTATAGATTTTCTATGAGAGGTCTAGCTCAAAAATGGTTGTATGGTAAGGTGCCAGAAACTGCAATCGTGCCTATAATTAACAACAATAACAAAAAATAAATAAACATATAAATCAGAGGTATTGATAAATCCTTTTAGGATATGAAAATACGTTTTGGCTTATTTTGAAGGCGTGAACTGAGTTGTATAAAAAGTACAAAAACAAAGACATGCATGATAGTGACCAATCCATATGGATGATTCCGGAGAGAAAGTCCGGAAGTGCTTTTACAGATGAAAATCATTCTGCATTGTTTTATTAATTTTTCTAAGTAAATTAAAAAGAAAAACCCTAAAATTTAAAAGTCAAGAAGGAAAAATTAAGCCCCTTCATCCGTCGCATATAACAGCCAGTGAGCCAGTGAGACAAAAGCAAAAAAAAAAAAAAAAAAAAAAAAGAAAAAAGAAAAAGAAAAACTGAACTTTCATAAAAACGTTTATTTTTCTGTCACTTCTTAAGTATTAAAAACAGCTATTTCCAATTATTACAAAATTTAACCTACATATACACTTTACAAACAATAACTACAAATCGCGAAAATATGCATGACTAAATTTTCAAAGTATGTTTCTGGTTTTTAATGCGTTTTCACAGGTTTTGAAAATATCGCTGACGCAAATGTTAATGATTTTAAAGAAATCAATCTTTATAATGGAATTTTACTTCTAAAAGTCTAATAACAGGACTTCTTCAAAAGGACGCCAAAAAATCTTCAAAGGGCGACATGGCCGCATTGGACAGCCCTGACCTACAGCATGATTTTTCTTCAAGAGAATGAGTATTGCATTTATAATTATTGTACAGGGCCGCACAAAAGAAGTCGATTACGTTACCGTGTATGGACGTTAATTACTCAAGATACATTTTTTAAAATCACTATTTGATATTTGACCACTTAAACATTAATATAAATTTATTTATTAAGCATAAATGAAAGCATTCATGCAATCTTTAACCTTTCTTACATACTTTTATAAAATAGATTTTTTTCTTGCAACTTTATAAACACCTTTTCCTGAGAATGACCCAATTATGAACTATCTTTCGACAAATGTGGAAACAAATATTACGTTGGTATCATAAATGAAAATGGCATTCAGTTTCTAAAATAATTTAACTCAAGTGATAAAATATATCAAGAAGATTCAAGTGTTCGGAAAAAACGGAGTCAAATAAAGACACTTAAAATCCCCGTCTGATATAGGTCCTATTTATTAGTGCATATGCTAAAAAGAGAATCAAAATGTAAATCTCCAGTATTTTAATGAGACCGAAATTCTGAAATGAACTTTGATAAATGAAAGTAGAACAAATCAATGATGTTTCGCCTAATTAGTAAAAAAGTTAAAGCAAAGAGGTTCTAAAAATAATGACTTTGAAGTGATTTTTTTTTTCTATCCCAAAATTAGCATATATAGGAAAATTCCTTCAATTTTCTTAAAAAAGCATTATGGAAAATTGCGAGATTTTCTGTGTAGGCGTAAAAATAAATTATTTTAATTTTTTTCCCCGCTTGAAATGAAGATTAAAATGCCATGTTATTTAGAACTTTGACGTATAAGGGTCAATATCACAATATACGGAAATTGCAGTTCGCACAATAAAATTTTTATTTAATGTTATATAATGCAATTTTATTTTTTACATTCTAATAAAAAATATTCTTAGACGTATTTTCAAGACAAATTATATTCATAACAAAAATAAAGCTATTAAAAGACTTAAAATTCCAGATTACCATTTTCCTCGCATGTCCCACTGTGATGTGTGCAAAGTAAAAGGCTTTCTGCTATCATGTACAAATATCTTTTTCTAGTTTTTTTAATTTCTAATTAATAATTATACTTTATGTAACACATGTATGTGGAAGGTAACAAGTTCTGCATTTTACAAATTATTTTTCATAATTAAAATATGATTGCCACTGAAAATGAATGTCATTGCCCTGGCCTGCTCATTTTAGTTCTTTATGAAGTATAAAGATGGTGCTGCAGAGTAATTCTTCTTGTTCTTGACATGATTCAAGTCAGAAGTAGTAAAAATTATTGCGATCAGCAAGATCATTTAGATATTTCTTTGAAAATAATGTGTTTAAAGGCTTTGTAAAAATTGAGTAGACTTTTATTATGTCATTTTCCTGGCTTCTGTACTATATTACGCGGACAGTTTGATATCTCCGTGACTTTAAAAAAGGTGGCGGTCTGATTGCACTCTTATTATTATGTTTTCAATTTATTATTATCTGCGGCAACATTCGTGCAATTTGAAGGCGATATTTTAAATACATTGTGTTCTATTGGATTCAAAAGCAAACGATTGGCGTGTTTGTCTTGATTATGGAGGAAAAAGAATTTCGTCTTTTGATAAAACACTATTTTTTGCGCGGTAAACAATTACCGAAACTGAAGGAAAAGTTGAAAAAATATTATGGGGACTCTGCTCCATCACATGGTATGGTTCACAAGTGGTTTACGGAATTTCTCTGTGTCCGTACGAGCACAACAGATGCAGAACGTTCTGGATCTGGACGTCCAATTGAGTCACGACTGAAGAAATGGTCAACAAAATCCATGATATCGTGTGAAAAGACCGCCGTGTGAAAGCACGTGAGATAGCTAAGAAGGTAAACATTTCAAATGAACATGTATTCAATATCTTGCATGAAAATTTGGGCATAAAAAAGTTATCAACAAGATGGGTGCCGCGATTGCTGACAGTGGATCAAAAGCGGACTCGTGTAAACATTTCAATTCAAGCGAGTTTTTGGGGCATTATGTTACAGTTGACGAAACATAGATATATTACTACACACGAGAAATGAAAGAACAGTCTAAACAGTGGACTTCTTCTAATGAACGTGCTCCAAAAAAGGCAAAAACAGTTCTATCGGCAGGAAAGATTATGGCCACAGTTTTCTGGTATTCAAAGGGCGTAATCTTGATTGACTATCTGGAAAAAGGAAAAACGATCACCGGACAGTATTATGCTGATTTATTACATCGTTTTAATGCAAAATTGAAAAACAAATCGCCCCCATTTCTCCAAGAAAAAAGTGCTTTTTCATCAAGACTCTTCTGCCAGCGGACTCTTCTGCAATTGCAGCCGCTAAATTAGTTGAATTATGACACGATTTGCTCCCTCATCCACCCTACTCTCCTGACTTGGCTGCCAGTGACCTTTTATCTTTTTCCAAATTAAAAAAAAAACGGCTTGGCGAAAAGAGATTTTTTTCAAATTATGAGATCATTAATGCCACAAATGCCTATTTTGAAGAGTTTGAGAAATCTTATTTTTTGGAAGGATTAAAAACGTTAGAACTTCGCTGGAAAAATTGTATTATTATGAAAGGAGACTATGTCGAAAAACACAATGCAGTTTGGTATGTGTAATGTTTTTTTCATTTCAAAGTCACGGACTTATCAAACTGCCCTCGTACATATAAAATTGAACATTACACTGAATTTGAGGTATTATAGAGGAAACATGTTCCTTTAAACAAATTTAAAATGTTAGATCTAAAAAAAGTCATTATCCTGGCATACACATGCCAAGAAAATGACATATATTTATAATTACATAAAAATGAACTTAAGCTCTTCCAACTTTAACAATTTTATACATAAATTCCTTTATTCAGTAGTTCAACCAGCATTTTTTTTAAAAATCAGAAGGTTTGAAATGATTTAAACTTTCAAAATTTTTGTTTTCAAAATCTCACATTTTGTAATATTCAGCCATAAAGAAAAGTTATCTCTGTCCCCCAATGTAATGTGTTTCGCCGTTCGTGTTTCATTCTGAAAAAATCGTCTGCCCGAAAATGGCACAAGCCAAGTTGAACGCAGGCTGTTTGGATATTGGCGAATTCTGATCATCATTATTTGTTAACGTTCAACATTACTTTGATATTTTATAGCTTTCCCTTTTTTTCCAATTAAAATAACCATAAATCAGTCAGAAATGTCACTTAACACGTTAAGCGCCACGTCAGCCACCGGTCGCTGACAGCAAACTTTCCGTTTAAAACGCGTCATTCACCGATGGCTGACGTCTAAAATATGATACAAAACTGGAAATATATACATTGTTTTAAATAATTACTGAACAAATATTTAAAATTTACCTACCTTTTATTTATTACAGGATTATACTTTCTTAAAAATTACTTTAAACATTGTAAATTTTCAGCGCTTCACTGTCAGTCATCGTGGCACTCAAAGTGTTAAAGAATGACAAGATATAGCTACTACATAGAAGGAATACAAAATTTTATGAACTATATTTTTGTGGTTCAAAGTATGTATATCTGATTTAAAATAACTGGAAGATTGGCAGCTAGATACTGTTAAAAACAGAGTAATTTCTTTCAACTTCAAAAATTTCATCATTTTGTGAGAAATTTTCCATTTTTAAAAATTGCCCCTTCCTCTTTAAAACACAATGGGGAAAAAACTATTAACCCTTTAGTGCGCATCTTTGCATATATGCAAAGAACAGTGTTTTGAATTTAAAAGAATTTTTTTTAAATTCATATCTAATTCACACCAGAAAATAAAAATAGAAATATTTCGTTTGATAATTAACAGACATTCAGTATTTAAAGAAAGCAAAATTAACTATTAAAACTATCTGGTGTAACATCAGATTCTCTGAGCTGCGTTATTTCTAGAAGGTATTCTATTATGGGAATTAAAGGGTTAAAGGTTAAGTGTTATAAAATAAATAATTATGTAAATTAAGGTATTTGGAGGGATGCTTATTAAAATATTTACTAATTTGCAAATTCTGTTGCACATCTGCAACACTAGTTTTCACTTGTATTGCAGATGTGCAACAGAAGAAAAGATTGACGTATTATATGCAAAATGTATCTCTGATTTTTTCCATTATTTTTCCTGTGTAATAAACCTTTCAGAGAATCATATATAATTTTTATCGAAACAAAATAAAAAATCGCGCATTTAAGGGTTAAATATTGTACTTTTTTGTGAATGCAGCATCCGATCGCATGCCACATCAAAATTCTCATACACCAGGTACACCTCGATTTTTAAATAACATTTTGAGAGCAAAAAACCACGCGGCATACATGAAAAAATACGGTATATGATTTTGATAAACCAGCTTAAAAGTTTTCTTTTTCAGATGTTTTTTTAAAAGGTTCTGTGCGCTGAGCAATCTACCTGTCCACTGAACTAGAATCTTACAATAGCTTCAAAGTTAACTGAAAATTTTCAAAATATGTCAAAAATACTAATTATTTATTAAAAATTACCATATTTTTATATTTGAGTACCTATAAAGAATTACATATTCACATAGAGCTTAGATTCTAGTTTAGAACATAGTGAATAATATGGAAAGCATTCGAACAAAATTTCACTGAAATATGTTTAGAACATTTTATCTAATGAAGTTTATCATACATGCAAATAACAAAAATATTCGTTTTCCAGAAACCGCGTTTAAGATTTCTTATTTATATTATTTCTTATATATAAATTAAACTAGAAATGTCAATTAAGGTGTATAAAATGTTTTATACAAATAAAAAACTAGTATGTTGTGGCCATGACAAAACTTTCTTCTATATAAATCACGTCAATTAAATCATTTAAATAGTACAAAAAAATAAATCAATTTAGCACCAGTTCATATCAAAATTTGTCAAAATCTGTATTTGAAGTTTGATCAAAATTCGTTCATTTAAATAGTACAAGAAATTAAATCAATTTAGCACCAGTTCATATCAAAATTTGCCAAAATCTGTATTTGAAGTTTGATCAAAATTCGTGCATTAGTTCTTGAGATAGAGCTATAGTGGGAATTGTGAAAAATGCAGCATAGCAGCGCCACTTGTTGAGCAATTTGCACCAAAACATAAGCAGCACTAATTCATATCAAGGTACATCTGAATCTAAAGTTTGTTGAAAATCCAAGCATTAGTTCTTGAGATAGAGCTATTGCGGAAATCGCAAAACATGCAGCATAGCAGCGCCACCTTTCGAGCGATTTATACCAAAAGGTACAAAAAGGTCAATTCATGTCAAGGACTAACTTAATCTGAAGTTTGATGCAGATTCGTGCATTAGTTCCGGAGATTAAGCTATTGTGGAAATCGTGAAAAATGCTGCATAGCACCGCCACCTGTGGAGCGTTTTACACCAAAAATTAAACAGCACTAATTTATGTCTAGTTATACCTGAATATGAAGTTTGTTGAAAATCCAAGCATTAGTTCTTGAGATAGAGTTATTGCGGGAATCGCAAAAATGCAGCATAGCAGCGCCACCTGTTGAGCGATTGACACCAAAATGTATAAAACGTCAAATCATGTCGCAGACTAACCGAATCTGGAGTGTGATGAAAATCCAAGCATTAGTTCTGGAGATTAAGCTATTGTGGAAATCGCGAAAAATGCTGCGTAGCAGCGTCACATGTAGAGCGATTTACACCAAAAACTAATCAGAACGGATTTATATCAGGAACTAACTAAATATACATTTTTATTAAATTCCGTGGATTAGTTCTTGAGATAGAGTGCCCACAAAATTTGTGTCACATACATACATACATACATACAGACAGACAGACTCCCAGACTCCCAGACAGGCATTTTGTAAAAACATGTTTTTCGGAATCTCTGACCCCTAAAACGTGTAAATCCGTCGAAAACGGAAAGTCGAAAAATTTCACGAGTCCAATACTTTCTTCTTGTGAAGATAGAAAAAAGTAAAAAGTAAGAAAATCATGCATAGAAACATTGTTTACATTTCTCCCGGTGTTCCTGTTCAATTTCGGTATTTTAATCGTTACTTCCTGTTTAATAAATTGGCTATAACTCCGCATCTAGTAATTGTCGGCATGAAATTAAAACAGATTTGGAAACATAAAATCCTTGCTCTTTCAACTGAAACAATAAACAAATTTTCAAAATTTTTCCCCAAATCTGCCACTTTAACTCGCTACAATTGCCTTAAATATGCATGTATATAGGGTGTCCGAAAAAGATGGAAACACAAAGCCTGACTAGACAATCTAGCGTCCCGAAGCAAGCATCATTCTGGGGAGCCACCTTCTATTCATAAAAATTGTTCGTGAATTATGAGGATTTGACTAGTACTAAACTTCATTACCTATTGTATATATTCATGAATTTCGTACCAGGTACTATTCACATCTATATACAGGGTATCAAAAGAAAGAAAGTCACAATTTTAAGAAAAAGCACTAGTAGGAAAATAGCAGAAAAAATGATAGCTTGTTTGACGGAAGTACCTGTTACAAATTTTCCCTTTGCTTATATATACGTATGTCATAAGATGTATAAAAGAAAAATGACTTCAATTTGTCATAATTAATGTTTGAACTTGCCTCATTACGAGGAAAACGTCATTAAGGATTTTTTTTTTAAAACGATGGAATACAAAGCTGTTATAATGAAATTTTAATTACCGTATATACTCGCGTATAGGTCGACTCGCGTATAAGTCGACCCCCTAACTTTCGAATGCAAATTCTGCAAAATATCAAAAACCCGCGTATAAGTCGACCCCCTAACTTTTTACTTCAATTTTGTGCAAAATCAAACCAAATATTTCAATTGCCTATGCGAAAAAGTAGTAAGTAAATAAAAATAAATCAATTAAAAATTTTTTAACGATAAATTATTATTATTTGTATATTTTCTGTAATATTTTATTATTCATACACATAAAAAGTCATAATTTTGCAGTATTCGAAGTTTTATTTTTTTGTTTTTTAATTGACTCGCGTATAAGTCGACCCCCCAAATTTGCTTGCGAAAAATTGTCAGAAATTCCTCGACTTATACGCGAGTATATACGGTATTAGTTTTCTAATGACATAGTTCCTTTTTTATGTGGGTATAAGAAAATCCCTATTTTACACCTGTATGATAAATATAGAAACAAAATACATCCATGCACAATATCAATACTCAGAAAGCTTGAACAGGAAACTAAACAATGCACAATGATGAAACAAACACATCTATTTTTTCCCTTTATATTTTAAATTATATTGAGATACTTACACCAGAAAAAAATTCTTAGAAAAAGCTTTAAGATACAGAATTTACAGTAAGTGCAGCAAGTCCACGATGTCAGCAAATTGCCTTATCAAGCTAATTGTCACTTAAGACGATTAAAAGGTCAGAATTAGTGTTGCAACGTGTTCCGTTTTTCAGAGGTCCCAAGAACTGTCCTGCATAACCACTACGCGGTACACCAAAAGTCCCGATATTCCATGATGCACAAATTCTTTTAAATTTCTTTTAGTATTACGCCTGCGTAAAACGGAATCTTTTGAGGTTCTTACAAGGAAGTTCTCTATAAGGGCCGTTAAGGCTTCGTTAAGTGCCCATAAGATTTGCTTGTTAAGTAGAGAAAATATGAGAATCCTTTAAGTCTGAAGTATTTTTATGTGATACCAAACTTCGCTTTTGAAAATATTGAATTAAAATTTTCATTTAACAGTTACTTCTATGTAAAAATTTGTTTAAAAATGATATATATCTTTTGGAACAATATTTAACGAGTATGTTGTGGTGATCACAAAACTTTCTTCTATCTCATACACTGTAAAAAAACCACTGTAAATTTGCCAGAACAAACTCGATCACAGTGAATGTGCTGTATCTTTCTTTGGTTTCCTGACTGTATTAACATGGAAAATACAGTAGTTGCGTAAAATTAACAGCACAATGTGCTGGCAATTCGGACGCATTTTTTTACAGCACAGACTGCTGGCGTCCAAATTGCCAGCACATTGTGCTGCTAATTCTACGCAACTACTGTATTTTTCATGTTAATATGGTCAGAAAACCAAAGAAAGATACACCACATTCATTGTGATTGAGCTTGTGCGCGAGATGAAAATGTCGTTTTTTTTACAGTGTACATGCCAATACTTCAAAATTCGCTATCACAGTGCCAAATTAAATGGCAATATGTGCTCATCATGAGAATTCTAAAAAGATGAAATTCCGTGCATTAGTTCTCGAGGTATGACTGTCGCTGAAATCGTGTAAATCCAGCAAAATGCAGCATAGCAGCGCCACCTATTCGGTTATTTACACCAGAAACTAATTATCATCAACTTATGTCAATGTCTAACTGAATATGAAGTTTGAGAAAAATTCGTGCATTAGTTCTTGAGATAGAGCTATTGCGCAAATCGGTAAAAATGCAGCATAGCAGCGCCACCTGTTGAGCGATTTACACCAAAAACTAATCAGGGACTACCTGGATATAAATTTTTATTAAATTCCGTGCATTAGTTCTTGAGCTACAGCGTCCACAAAATTTGTGTCACATACATACATACAGACAGACAGAGTGACAGACTCACAGACACAAATTTTGTAAAAACATGTTTTTTGGAATCTCTGATCCATGAAACGTGTAAATCCGTCGAAAACCGGAATTAAAAAATTTTCATGAATCCAATACTTTCTTCTTGTAAAGATAGAAGAAAGTAAAAATATTATGCAATTTTTTCACTTTTGTACATTTTTGGTATCGGGCTCTGATGACTAAAAATTATTAGGGCTCGGGATCCGAAAAAAAGAGTCCTTACTCATATCTAGTTCTTAGAGATTCTGTTTTCACAAGTTTTACTGTAAGTGTGTTCAGTAAAGCACTACCCCGTAAACATTGTATAAACGGAGTAAAAAAACAAAACAAAACAAACATTTTAAACTGACTTGTGTCTTAGTAGGTATAATTCTAAGGTATTCCTATCGTAGAGACGATGATTTTTTTACGTTTAAGATATGATTCCATTATAGACAGCAGGGATGCAGTGGAAAGTATACGCCGTATACCCTCTGAATTTTTTAAGGAACACCGTATACCCTCTGTTTCTCAAGAAAGCTATAGTATCTATACATTAGGATATACCCTCTGCATTGAGCGTATACCCTCTGCTTAGAACGTATACCCTCTGTTTTTTTACGACTACACCACTGATAGACAGGTTTCGTTTTCATAGGGTTCACTGTATTTTTATGTCCCGATTTAGAAGTCAATGTCTCGTTTTTTTATGTCTCCTTCTCACGATTTTTGCCAGTACTTTAACTACAGCACTTTAAAATGTTTAAAAACAATGTTTTTCTAAATTAATACATCAATTATAAAGGATTTTTCCGTTAGCCGGTTGCTGGTGATAAAGCGTCAAATAAACTTTAGCGTTACAAGTGTTTACTGAACCACTAAAATCGGATTCGCAGGTGTTTTCCACGCAGCTGTAACTTAGCTGACCAGCTGCGTTTTAATATGCGAAAAGAGTTGTTACTAATTCTGGAATTTCAGCCGTCGTCAGTTCGATGAGGTGATGGTTTGTGCACCCGACTCCCGATCTATAATTAATATGTCATTAAATAACCTTTCACTATTGAGGAAAAATTGTGCTTTCACGTTTCTCACGTTGTATTCAAAACAGTAGTTAAATTATAGAGTTGCAATTAAAGTTTCTAAAATTAGTTTTATTTGTAATATTTATTGGACCCTTTATGATAAAATAAATCATTTGATTATGATAAAATAAAAATTTCTACTTAAAATGATACTTTTCTTTCTTTCTTTTCTTTTCTTTCTTCTTTTTTCTTTTTTTCTTCTTTTGAGATCATTTAATGCTGAAATTAAATATAAAAATTATGTATTATGATTTTTACAAAGTTATTTATAAAACAACAAGTGATGAAATACATATGAGGCGTTACGGTTTATTAAGAACACATAGGGGATACAACCAGGATCTCCCAGGTTACAGAATATAAGGCAAAACCATTTTTGTATTAGTTACATTTTTTTCAGATTGCCTACTAAGAACACCAGAAAGCATTAATAATTGAAAAGTATCAATTTTGCATTCAAATAAAGTTTTGAAATTTATTAAAAGCTATACTTTCGAATGAATTAACAGCCTAAGACATAGCCAAAGATTTCTTGACTTACAGGAGTCTATTTTAATTCTGATCATTTCTGTTGTTTAAGCGCTTAGTTCGATTACATGTATTTTATTTTATTGACTGGTGTAAATGCCCGTCCTAGGACGGTGGGTAAAAATTGTGTTTTTCACTTAAAATTTGAAAAAACTGATAAAAATAATTGACAGTATGGAAGCGTTCAGATGAGCAAAGTTCGGCTAGTTTGTGTTCTAATAAACACACTATTATCATTTACAATACTTCTGGGTAAACCAGGCATTCCGGCTACTATACCATAATAAAATTAAGATTCTTTAATAAAACAAAAAAATAACAAATATGCAATAAAACCATGAGTTTTAAAAAAAGTCTCCTGTGCTGCAACTATTGAAATAATACTAATAATAATTAATAATTTTTTAAAATAACACTTTGAAACTGTATTTTTATCGCTCCCCCGTCCCTCCAAAAAAATTTAAATTTTAAAGAAATAAAAGTCTCAGTGTGTTTTAAATCTGCTTGCAAGCAACTTGTAAGCAAAAGACGAAAGCTATTTTTATTCAAGGATAAGTTTTATAAATGCCTTTTAGTGTTTCATAACCTTAATTTTTTTATATATCTATGTAGTTTTTAAATTTTTGTAATACAAAGAAGAATCAAACATGGTTAATGCCTATTTTTAATAACTGTACAAAATGTTTTTTACTCGAAAAGAAGTTACATTAAAAAATATTCAAACTAAAATTAGCTGCTTCCTTTTCAACTTATTTAAATGAGTTTGACTAAATGTCTTTAAATATATACCTTTTCAAACTTTAGTTTTATTAGTCATATAAATCTTTCTTTATCATATGAAAAATATAAATAAAAATAATAGTCTAAACGCAATATATAAATAAATGATTTTTTATGCTAAAATGAATATTTAAAATAATAATCATGGTTATGTATTTAAATTTCATTATTTCACATTAAATTATTTTTAAATACACGTAAGACATTCTGCTGATATTGTAACCCCCCCCCCCTCCCGCCCCCTCGTTTGTTTTGCTATCAGAAATCGATGAAAAATTTAGAAAGCGAAGTCGATCATCTTATTATTTTTGTTTACACTCTTCTGACTGACTATCAATTATTCTTAAGTATAACACAACTAATTTTTTTAGTAAATAAATAACGAACAATTAATCGGAATATTGAGCTAAACTTTAGACACTACAATTAAAAACAGGCATTAACAATTTTTTCTTCTTTGTATTACAACTCTTAAAAACTACATAAATATCTGAAAAATTAAGATATTTATCAAAGAGTGAAAAGCATTCATAAAACTTACCTGTGAATAAAAATAGCAATGGGTATCCTTTTTCATTCCTTTCAACGAAGCTTTTTGCCATTTTCACTTTGAAAACGAACGCCAAAACACAGATTAAATATTTTACAGCACATATTAAACAATTTAATATTTTTATATGAGATACCTAATATATGCGCCAAAGAACCGAAGTTTTGCAACCGTTTCGAGCTTGTTGAGAACGTGTTTCTCTAGTGCGGGAGTGAGCGTGGATCTGTTCTTCTCCCAGATCAGGAGAACATAGTTAATGAAGGTGAGCATGGATCTGTTCTTCTCCCAGATCAGGAGAACATAGTTAATGGAGAATATTACATCAGCGTTTTGATCACGTGATCAAGGTAAAAACGTCTAGCGTAAAGAAGGGAAGGCTCCGTAGACGTATAATGTAAATCCCCGCTAGCCAATGAAACAGTTCATCAGGCAAAGCAGTAGCACCTTCCCTTCTTATCAGTTAGAAGTTCCTTGGGTAAATTACCGGTATCACGTGACTTTTTTCAGCCTCGAACCCATATTTGGAATATCCTCCATTTGTTTACAGAATTTGTTTGCGCCGAGAGAAGTATACCTCCATGGTTTAATTTTTTTTCAATGAATCAAGTGAATGACTCGCTACCGTTTGCTGACGTTTTGCGCTAACATATGCTTTTAACTCGAGTTCTGAAATTGTTTTTCAACTACGCAAATCATTCAAATTTTGTTAGTTTTGAATAAATTATGTTGAACAGAAAGGATTTCAGGTAGAAAAGATTTGTATTTAGGCAGATAAGTTTTCTCTTACACATCTCAAATCGTAATTAAGCCTAACGTGGCTCCATCTTATCGGAGACTGGTTAGATCGATGGGTACGATCCCGGATGCGTTACACTGCTCTTTATATATATTAGATGAAGTTTTAACTTCGTTATGGGATATCAGCCGGGAAAAAATGCTGAACTATTTATATTAACTTAAGTGCAAACGGATTTAGCTTTCATAATCGTCAATTGAGTCAATTGCGATACAGGTTTCAAATAAATTACAATACAGTTTTGAAGCAAATTTCATTTCTAAGTACATTTTTTCCCCTTTCAACGGCGTAAACATTGAAAATATGCGATGTTTAGACGTTAAAAATATTACTGAAAAGTGAAATTTTGTCGTCTGCAGCTGTCACCGTCCAAATGATGCCAGCGTTACGCACGGACACTTTTGTTCTGTATAATATAGATATTCGACAAATATCGACCATTTTGAAACATAACATGTAAAACTTAAGTAACTGGCGCAATCTCTTACAAAGTCTACTTCGCCTTTAATACTCTGAAATTCGCTTTATAAAACAAACTGAGATACCTACAGTGTAGTGGGACATTCCATAAGATACGATCAAAATGTCCCGCATATGACGTTTGCCTATATTTATTACCTTATAAGTTGCTAAAATATAAACTACACATTAAAATTAACAAAACCCGATATATTTACATTTCAGCAAAGAGAAAATTGCTGACCAGAGGCAAGATAGGTGCTGGCGATGATGGAGAAATGCTGGCTAATGGTCTACCACTGCATGACCACTGCTGGACAGCTTCAGTCAACTTTGCTGTTGGAAATCATCAGATAAAATTCTGATCGGCCTCTATTTTATCTCATGCGCTGGCCCACCATACCATGGAAGTGCACGAGGAAAAGTGCGGATTGAAGTAATGTGGTGGCATACCAATGCTGGCCTGCTGTTGGCCATCACGGATGGGCTAGCTGCATTCCGCACTTTACCGCTGATGGCAGTGCTGGCTGCCATCTTTCTTCCAGCTGATGGCCTACTGTTTCTTTCTTTGCTGGGATATTAGCATAGTTCTTTTAATTTAAGGATACATTAGCATTGTTAAAGCAGCAGTAATATGTAGAAAAGCTGTTCCACACGTGATGTGGAATGGCCCTTTAATAGGTTTAAAAATCTCCACATTTTAAACCCTAGACCGTAGTAAGTTGCCCGTTTTGAATAATAAATAAATAATAAAGATAATAGATAATAAAAATCCCCACATTTTAAATCCCAGACCTAAGTAATATGCCCGTTTCAGGGCCATTCCATGAAAAAACTAACAAAATGTCCTGCGCTCGACACTTACATAATACCTATATCTATTGGCTTATAAGTTGTTAAAACATAAAATATACGTGAAAAATAACAAAAAACTCTACATTTTGATATTAGCATGGCTGTTTTAATTTTAGGATATAATAACAATGTTAAAATAGTAGAAATATATAGAAAAGTTGTTCCACACATGACATGGAATGACCCTAGTATATCCTTAGACCCAACCCGCACGATCGTGCGGGTTAGACATTCATGTAAATTTTTGCTTCTGAAACAGTCGTTTGTAATAAAAAACCGAATCGGACGATTGTTCTGGTTTGTAAAAAGAATAAAGTATCATTTTTTATCAACAGATGACGGTTGTAGTACATGTTTTACTTTTAGCCGGCATGACTAGCTTTGTTTACAAGTACAACGGATACAGCTCATCGTTTTATGTGTCGTAAAAAGGCAATTATCAGTAGATTTCTAATTGCTTAAATAAATATTTTTGCTTTAATATCTAAATAAGTGTAATATAATAAAAAACATTAATTATACACTATTTATGTTACTCGTAGGACTCAATATTTCGTTACCCGCACGATCGTGCGACTTGGGCGTTACGTTAGTCAGTGCTACAGCAAAGGTATGAGCTTTCTGAATGTTCATCTTGATTTCTGTTTCAATAATTTTGCTGACAGCCAGAATAAAAATGAAGTATGTTATTATATAATTAATGCCATATTATTTTCTTGGGTGTTGTCATGGATGATTATTTTTTCTGTTTTGTTTTTCAATTAATTTTTACTTTTTTTTTCTTTTCAATTAATAAAATTTTCTAATACATTCTATTATATTTTATTGAATACTTTGTTTTAACAAAGTAAAATAAAACACTTTTTTAGATGTCTAAACCGAAAAGAATTCTCACACAAAAAGAAATATTGCAATTGATGAATAAATCAGACTCTGAATTTAGTGATCTCTCGGATGAGGACGAGGTTGCGGACAAAACGCTTGAAACAGATTTATTAGAATGATAGTCAAGTTCAGATGAGCTCGATGAAGAAAAATTTACAAATATTTCTAAAGAAATGAGAATTTTGGATCATTCTTCCGCATCAAAGTCTTCTGAACTCATTCCCCAAAGTTCTACATCCAAACCAAATAGAATGAAAAAATAAAAATAAAACACAATACAAGTAGGATGTTAAGATGTTCATTTCTGTACCTCATCCTACCTTTCACGCAATCGCAGGTATGTCTTTCATTTCTTAAATTTTAATTTAAAAAAAGTTATAGACTTATAGAAAAAATAAAACCGATATTATAAAAAAGCTTTAAAAATATGGCAAACATTTTTAAATTAATTAAAATATGAATTTTTTGAAGTCGATAAGTACATCTCGAATATTAACTTTTTTTCTTCTTTTTTAGGCTTTTAGAGGCAGTAGAGGTCTGCACGGGCCCGGGCTTGGCCCGAGGCCCGTACCCGGACCGCCGGGACGGGCCGGCGGAATGAAGGCGAATTTTCCAACGGGCCGGCAGAATTAGGGCAATTTTTTCAACGGGCTGGGCCGGGCCGACAGACAAAATAAACGGGCCTGTAGGACCGGGACGGGCCAATATAAAAATTCAAGTGAAGCAGATAAAATAAGAGCCATTTTCAATGAATATGATTTTCTCGAGAAGTATAAATGTGCGTCACGAGCCGATGCGAGTTTAACAACATCAATACAGATATGTAACATGTCCATCGTAGAGATCGGCATCGTACAGTTACAAGATGTCTGATTACGGGTTTAATTTTTTTTCAGCAGACTCGTGCCGGGACGGAACTGGTCTTAATCGATCTCAGGATGTGCAGGACAGGCATTATGTTTTGTAAAAGTATTAATAGTGATAATGAACTTCTGTTAACAGTATCTTTGGAAATATACCTTAAGGGGCTCTCATATTCACTGCTCAACAATGCGAAACTTTCAAACACATTTTCTGACTCATTTTTAACTATAAAGGCATAAAATTCACAGGGCTGACTATTGAAGGCATTTGGAAATGAATAGCTTTCTCCATATTTGATAAATTACTTACAGAGATAACAGAGATTCTTGTCATGTGACTGTATGTTTTTCTCCTTTCCTGTGCTATCGCTTCCCGAAATTCGATTCATAACGCTAACTTTGGCAGTATTTTCAGAGAAAGATATATTGCTTTTATCTATGAAAAAGACGGCATTTACATAGTTTCTGAATAAGAATACCTGCCAATCTTACGCATTTCCGAAAAGAAATGAATTCTCAAATGTGTCGAAATGTAACTTCTTTCGATTTGAGAAAAGCCTTAAAAATGAGAGAAATATTTTCGCAAATCTACTTTTTATCATACAGCTTCAAAAGGTATCATGTTTTTAATCCTTTATTCTGAACTACATTAACTTTTTAATGAATCCTTATTGGAATTTCGAAATGTCTGTAGAGACGATGACTAAAACACTGTGTAATCGTTAATGTTTACTATTGTGTGTTTTCTGCTTTGCGAACACATAGTAATCTAAAATATACTGTAAAATTTTCCCATAAATATGTACGTAGTATTTATTAAAAGAATCTTAATTGTATGTCGAGAAAAAACGGATTTTTTTTTGTAGAAATTGAATCAGGCCGGGCCGGGCCTGTTTTCACTAATTTTTGTACGGGCCGGGCCGGGCCGGGCCTGTTTTCACTAATTTTTGTACGGGCCGGGCCGGGCCGGGCCGAGAACTGTAAAAATGCAAACGGGCCGGGCCGGGCTCGGGCCGAACTTTCAATTTTTACACCGGGCCGGGCCGGGCTAAGATAGCTTTTGTTCGGGCCGGGACCGAAAATTCCGGCCCGTGCAGACCTCTAAGAGGCAGTAAGGATTTCCATTGCAGTATTTCAGCCAATACTTCCCAAATCATCTTGTAAGTAATGCTTTCACAGGAAAAGCTCAACCCTTACGATCGTGCGGGTGTGGCTTTCTCAGAAAAAACCCAACCCGCACGTTCGTGCGGGTACTCTCCACGATCCAGGAGGTGACGAAAAAATTTTTAATTATTTTTTTAAGTGTCATTAGGGTCAGTATAGAGTTAATAGCCAAAAGAATGTAATATTTAAATATGAAAATGTTCAGTTAGGCCTAAGTAGGTCAGTTAGGCCTAAATAATCGAAGTTATTTTTTAACTTTTATTAGTTATTTTTTTTTATTAATTAATATCTAATTAAAGAAAAATGCAATATAGATAAAATTTGTATTTCCACGTTTACTAGCGTTTTGAACCTATAACAGTAATAAATGTATGGTGTTGCTATTGAAGTTTCTAAACGTTTGTTCAGTTATATTATTTGAGGACTCTTTTTGATAAAATAAACCATATATAATTTATAATCCGCTTTCTGCGAAATAAAGGATTTTTTTTTCTTTTTGAATCATTTACTGAAATTTAATAATAATAATAATAATTATTATTATTATTATTATTATTATGGTGTGCATTTCACATCAAATATTCAGTCTAACAATGCGGTGCATAGTTCCTTCCTTTCTTCCTTTACTATTATTAATTTTTACTTTCTTCTACCTTTACACGAAGAAAGTATTGGATTAATGAAAATTTTCGAATTCCGGTTTTCGACGGATTTACATGTTTTAGGGGTCAGAGATTCCGAAAAACATGTTTTTACAAAATGTCCGTCCGTGAGTCTATGAGTCTGTCTGTCTGTCTGTATGTGACACAAATTTTGTGGTCTCTCTATCTCAAGAACTAATGCACGGAATTTAATAAAAATTTATATTCAGTTAGTCCCTGATATAAATTGGTGCTGATTAGTTTTTGGTCTAAATCGCTCAACAGGTGGCGCTGCTATGCAGCATTTTTCACGTTTTTTGCAATAGCTCAATCTCCAGAACTAATGCACGGATTTTCATCAAACTTCAGATTCAGTTGGTCCTTGACATGAATTGACGTTTTATTCATTTTGGTGTAAATCGCTCTACAGGTGGCGCTGCCATGCTACATTTTTGCGACTTCCGCAATAGCTCTGTCTCAAGAACTAATGCTTGGATTTTCAACAAACTTCAGATTCAGATATACATTGATATGAATTAGTGCTGTTTATGTTTTGGTGCAAATCGCACAACTGGTGGCACTGCTATGCTGCATTTTTCAGAATTTCCGCTATAGCTCTATCTCAAGAACTAATGCACGAATTTTCATCAAACTTCAGATTCAAGTATACCTTGATATCAATTAGTGCTGTTTATGTGATTTATATAGAAGAAAGTTTTGTGATGGCCACAACATACTAGTTTTTTTTCGGCAACAACAGTTTTTTGTTGTCTGATAATAACAGCAGCATGGCGCTAACAAAATAAAATCTTAAAAATTGATTGTTCTGTTATTAAAAATAAATAAATAAATAATACAAGAAAAATAAAATCGTGGCTGCTATGCATATTTTAAATACTTGTAGTCTATTTTTTCAAAATTATCTTACAAGAACTTTTCATTTTATATTTTCCCCTTCTTAATATTTATTCCAGATTTCTTTTTTTATATATCGTTAAACGCTAGTTGTGTTAGTGACGAAAATAACGGACATCTTTGTAAAATAAAAAAAAAATCCTTCCAAAAGACGTGTTCCGTTATCTTAAGAAAAATAAACACTTTCAAGATAAAAAAAAAAAAAAAAAACTACAAAAGAACTAACATAATTTCATTCGATTATTTTTTTTCTTCTCACTTTAATTACACTGCACAAAAACATGCTTCAAATAAATATCATAGGTGAAATGGACTCTATCTAATTGCTAAAAGGTGTAAGATTAAAACTCTAAAAACAGTAAAAATATAGTTTTATTGGACTGTTTACATGTTTCAACTCTACGCGAATCATTTTCAAAACTAATAAATAAAAATATTCTAAAATTGCACGATGTGTGATGCAATGATTTGAAAAGCCATCATTCATTTTTTTCACGTATACTCTTCTATTTTACGCACGTTAATTTTAGCTCACAGGCTATCAAAGCTGAGAGCTAATGTGCCCGCTGGTTCTGTATATACGTACGTATGTACGTAATGTGATAATTCTTGATAGAAATAACCGATTTGCTTCAAATTTTTTTTCTAGGTCCATTCTGATAAGGCGCTTCCCTGATTAGTTTTGTGGGTTCATTGGTTAAGTGTAAAGGTGCTAAAGAGGGGAGGGTTAATCCCCCTTTAATTCAGGTAAATGTTTTTTTCATGCATACTTATTCGATTTGCTTCAAATTTTATATACCGGTTTATTCTGATAAGGAGCTTCCCTGATTAGATTTGGAGGTTCATTTGTTAAGTATAAAAGGAGAAAGGGGGCAAGTCCCCCTCACTTAATTTAGATAAATGGGTTTTCATGCAGAATTAACCAATTTTCTACATTTTTTTTCTCCCAAAGTATGGTAAGGAGCTTTTCTTGATTAGATTTGAATGTTTATTGGTTAAGTATAAAAGGGGAATGGGGGAGCTAATACTCCCCGAAATTTAGCGAAATGGTTTTTTATGCAGAATTATGCGATTTGCTTCAAAGTTGGTATACAGGTTTTTCCTGATAACGCGCGTCCCTGATTAGATTTAGAGGTCTTTGGTTCAGTATAAAGAGGGAAAACGGAGGCTAATTCCCCTCAATTTATTTTTCGAGGGGCATTATTATTTGATATAAAAGCATAATATACAATCAGTGTGAATAGCCTGTGACCTCAATGCCATCAGTTTAACTGGGCACCTTTCTTTTTTATTTTTCTTTTACTTGCATGTTTATTTCTATTTTCGTAACCAATGAGTAGCTCGAGCCATAATTTTGGTAAATTAAATGATGCTGCATTATTACATATTGAATTTTTACGTCTTAGAATCTCTATGGTTTCTCTTATAATAGATCGATAGTATAGGCTGAAGGGAAAAATGATCTGACTTTCATTGAAAATTATTTGGACGATTTCTTCTTCATTCTTATAATGGGTGGATATTATATAGACTGGAAAAATTATCTTACTTTCATTCAAATTTAATATAATCAATCCAAATAAATTTCAATGAAAGTGAGATAATTTTTCCCTCCAGCCTATACTATCCATCCATTATAAGAAAAACCATAGAGATTCTAACATGTAAAAATTCAATAGTAACGATGTAGCATCATTTAACTTACCAAAATTATGGCTCGAGCTACTCAATGGTTATGAAAACAGAAATAAACATCGAAGTAATTTTATTGTTTTTAAAGTTTTAATCTTACACCTTCTAGCAATTAGAAATAGTATATTATTACAAGTTGTTAATTTATTATATATTTAGGTAAAATGGAGTAATAACTTAATCTAAACTGTAAAAAAAAAATATGTAAAGTTACAAAAATTTTTCTAGGAAACTGGGATTCCAAAAACTTTTTATGTAACGTCAACAACAAAAATTCATGTAACAGATACGCTTTTGCACTGTAAATAAAACAATCTGTAAAGTTACTAAGAATTTCTTAGGAAACTGGGATGTCAGAACATTTTTATAGCTGCAAACCGGGTTACAGATAAAATTTTTCTAAGATTACTGTAATTTTAGTAGATTCTTTTGTAAAGCCACAGGTATCTATAGCTTTACAAAAGCTAGTTTTGTAGATTTACATTTTTTTTTTTTTTTTTTTTTTTTTTTTTTTACAGTGTATATAGATAAAGTTTTAGTAAGCATACGGAGTTCTGTAGCTTTACATCTGTAGAATTACAGATTTTTTTTTCCAAGCTGAACTGTGAAATTTCATCATAAATAATCTTCAACGCTTCTCTTGAGATTCTGTCCAGATTAAAGATATTTTATATGTTAAAGTGTGCTGTTTAAAGAGCGCTTTAGCGTGGAAATAATTTTGTTTTGGAATAAAAATATTTTTTTTTCGGTTAGGACAATAATTTAAATCCTTATTTATTTACATGAATCATCAAAATATATTGATACGTAATGTAAAAACAAATTACCGAAAATCTCCCTGATAAAATTTATATTTTTCTGGTTTCTTAGCAGGGAAATGGATTCATTGAACAGTAAAAAACTTCCAGCTCACTTTAATAACTACTAATATTATAATTTAGTTATAAAGCTAATTATAAATATATAGAAGTAATAAAAGTACGTAGTGAAAATAAAATGAAAGTTAGAAATTATCGGATGTTGTGTCTCTAAAAAGCATTATAAAAATGTATCATAGTAGCCATGTAAATTTTAACAACTTTTTTTGTTCACCGTTATCTTACAAGAGTTTTTATTTTTTACTTTACCGTTTCAATACCTATTACAGGGAAAACACTTTATTATCAAATGTTTGTCAGGCTAATGACGTAACATGAGGAAAATGTTTTTAACACGTCAAGCGAATAAGTGTTCAGTTATCTTAATAATAAGAAAAAAATATTAACGGAAAAACGTTTCGGCTCTTACAACGTTTTAATCGGTTATTTTTCCCCTATCGTAATTGTGCTGCATAAAAATGTATTCAAATTCATATTGTAGGTACAACTAAGGTAATCAATAAATTAATCTTCAGATTAATCAATCAATTAATCTTCAAAATTAAGGTAAAAGAAATATTAACAAAATCCTTACTTTTGTATTTTAAAGGGTTATTTTTTATATTTGAAGAATTGGGCTTTTTCGGTGTCCTAATAATAGAACGTCGTCATTATCTGCATGTAGTGATGATAGTAGGTATACCAAGATATCTGATGATAATATGGTCAATGCAGGTAATACAGCCAACCGTTTATAATGGTATTAGTTTGAATGAAATCTAGAAACTGACATTTGAATCTAGTCAGAAGAGATGGTTTAGTCTCACTTTGGCCGCATGAACACGTGACATGAACACGTGACGCATGAACACGCTTTGACCACGTGAACAAGACAACACCACCGGCTGTTGTTTTGCTCTTACTTGCGTTGGCATGTTATAAATTTGCCTATGGTAAGTTTATTCAGATTATTTAAACAGTTTATAATTATTTGTATTCACGATATTTTAGAGCGTTAAATGCACTCTTTAATTGCATAAACAAATATCACTATCGGAGTGATTACCAATGGGAGGAGAAAGCTGTATATATGAAATTATGTGTTGTTTGAGTATTTATGTGCAGGAGGAATGTGTCGGATTTACAAGTAAAGATACAAAACATTTTATTTCTCATACATGTCCAGTTAAAAAAAAATTAAAAGCACTTTTTTCCGTAAAATTAAAAAAAAAAAAAGTCTTCAATTTTTTAAAAAATTTCCTTCATGCTTATTTTTATTATTATATTTTATAGATGTTCAAAACATAAATTTGGTTTTATAATTGTTGTTGCTTATGCGTCAAATATAATCATTTTCATTCGTTTCACCCATGGGCGTAATTACCTGCACATGGTCATATTACCTTCATCAAATTGCATTTTTTAAAAACTAATTGCTGCATGTAAAAATTTTGACTAATTTAAATAAAAAAAAAATCCACTGCTAAAAAGGGTCTGCTTTGTTATTCAATTTCTTATTTATTTATTTTTTTAGATGAGTTACAATTACCGTTTAAAAATTTTTGATCTTAGAGTGACCATATTATCTGTAGCTACTTTACATGCTGCTAGTTCCCTCTCATTTTAATATTTTTATAAATATGTTCTTAATTCTTATGGCTTATGGTTTTGCACCGATGATGGAGTTTTAGAAATTCCGAAACAGCTGTCTACTAGCAATATTTGCAACGGTAATGATAGTATATGTCTTTACATTTACTGTTACCACTTCTTTTACTTATTAGCATTTAATGATTAAAAAAAAAAAAAAACTACAGGGTGTTTATAGATCAGGGGAAAACACGTATTTTCTTATAGAGAAATTCATCTTGTTTAATCACGCGAATAAATAAGGCAAATTTCCTATAAGTAAATATTGGTATTTTCTATTTTATTTGACTGTGATTTTCCCTGATCTGTACACACCCGAACAAACAAAAAAAATCGCTTAAAACTCTATACTCTGTTGGTGAGATTTTTATTTCAAACATCTGTTTCACTCTTTAGATTTTAATAAAAATGTATTTAAAAGAAAATTATTACACTCTTTATTTTTTATTTATATTATTACTTTTTAGTGTGTATTTGCGGGCGTGATGGCTTGACTCATAATGAACTCCACTGTCTTTGTAATTCGTAAACTGTTGTAATCCTAAAATTTATTTGACGCTTTATCAGCAGCGACCGGGTAACGGAAAATTCTTTAAAATTGATTTATTAGTTTATAATTGGTTTATCAATTTATAACTGATTTATTAATTTATAATTACATTGTTTCTAAAGACATTAAAGTGTTACTGTCATCGAAACAAAAGACACTTGTGTACACACTTTCTAAAATTCCGCCAAGTTAACTTAAATAAAAGGGTGTAGAAATAGGATTTCTTTCCTGAGCCAAAAAAAAAAAAAAAAAAAAAGCAATTTAACAAATTACAACGACCATTTGGAAAATGATTTTTTCAAAGACTAAAATTTAAGACATAAAAAATCGCACGGAGTTGATCATACATTACGTACGCCATGGATTACATTTTTCGGTACTGTAAATTTTTAAACTTCTACGGAGCTGGTCATACATTACGTACGCCATGGATTAAACATTAATATTCTTGGACCAATTTTAAATGAAATTTCATTCTTAAACTTCTAAAACATACCACAATATTACATTTTACACCGTCGTATAGAGAAAAAAAATGTACTTTTAAATGCAATTTGTTTGAAAGCTGCATCTCAATTTGTTTCTGAGTTATTAATTTTTTTTTTTTGTAGTTTTTATTACTTTTTTGTCATAGTGGCAACAGAAGTATCCATCTCTGTAGAAAGTAAAGGGAAAATACAGATTACTGTATAGACCAATCAGAAAACGAATAAAATGCGGATTCAACCAATAAAACGCTTCAGATATGTTTTTGATTTCCTAACCTCACAGAGGTCAATAACCATTTTTTCAAATGATTAAAAAAAAAAAAAAAAAAAAAAAAAGGATACTAGAAATTTATTATTGGGTTAGCATAAGTGAATGACTGGATTTAAAAATTTTATCTATTCAAAACTATTAGATATATATTACAATAAATAAAATTTTCATCCCCCCCCCCCCATTTTCTTTCCCTTACTCAACGCTGCATTGCATGGTGGGTGCTTAACCGATTCTAGCTGGCCAAAATTATTTTTGGCGTCAATATTGTCGCATCGCCATGAAATTGAAAAATGTTATTGATATTCCCTATTGAATGTTAGGCATTGCAAACTGTAGCGTGTAGCAGTCATAATTTCGTTACAAAGACATTCAAAAGTATTTTATTACATTACGGCCTATGGTGAAAAATCGTTTTCGGTGGTTTATAATGATGTTTCATAACTTCAAAATCTTTGAAATTTATATACATATCTATTATGTGCAGTATAAGACGATTGCTATAGAATATTGTATGGATAGCATTTATCGATCATTTACAAGGACGCTATAAAAGAAATATGTTACATTACGATCTATGGAGAAAAATTGCTTGTGGTGTATTTTGTTCATATTATACTATTTCAAAAGTATTTAAATTGATATATATCTCCGAGGTGCTCTATAACATGCTTACTATTGAATATGATGTGTCATTCATCTTTCATATACAGGGGCGCACAAAATAAATGAGTTGTATTTTTCTCTGTATGGACAATAATTGATGGAAGTGGGTTTTCAGTCGTGGAACACTTTTTTAAATTATAAAAATTACATACTATTTAGTGTGTATAAATTCCATAAATCATATACAGGGCTTCAAAAAACATCTGAAGTACATTTCCGTTTATTGACGGAAATTGCTAACAAGGAATTTTTAACTGTGCTATGCGTTCATTAACTGTTCTAAATTTTATCATATTGTGAATTATACGATAAATCTATAGTTCGTGTACAGGGATGTACAAAACTTTCAGCTATTTTTTCGACTTTGGTTGAAATTGTGTTTTGAAACGTGTTATATACTTTACGAATTATTACTTAGACATCGTTTTTCACGTTAATAAGCTATGAAGTTTTATTATAGTAGTCTGAATGGGTTGAAAAATGTTTCATAATTTGATTGACGCATGATTTTACGTTCTTCTTGATAATTTTAATGATACTTTCTCAACGGTATGGAAGCTAAAGTGATAAAACTATTTTTGTATTATTATAACAAATACTAAAATTTCTTTTTCTAAAATTTAAGATACGGGGCAAACATTCGACAGCTTTAATGAAAATCGCTGTGTTGTATATTCTGTTGTATATTTATATTTATCTCTGCACAGAGGAACCTTATGTAAAGAATGGGAATCATAAGATATCATGAGAAAATGCCTACATTATGTTTTTCATTCTATGAAATATGAATTTGGAGAAGTTGTCTGAATCAATTTTGTAACTACTCAAAATTGCAGCCAAGTAATATATTTTAAATCATTTTGTCATGAGATATCTACATACAAATAGCAATTTTTGCCCAAATTTGGTCATAAATTTAAACATTTCGCTCTTGCAAAACTTCATGTGCTCTACATTGTAATTTTCCTCTATAAAGAAAATATTTTAAACCAAATTCACATTTTCGTTAAATTTTAAATCTTATTGCGTTGCATAATGGTGTAAAAGTTTATTTATGTGACTAATTTAAATTCTGCTGTCTTTGATTAAAAGAAAATGGTGCTCGTTCTAAAATTAAAAAAAAAAATATTTAGGCTTTATAAGCTAAAAACAGTTCTAAAAACTGAGGAGGCACCTAAGGGCAGGCAAATTAAATTGGTACGAAAAGGTAATAATCTAAAGTAGTTTATCATATCAAAAATTGAGCTTAATCGTGCTTTACACTGTTAAAAATTTGCAGCATTCTGTCCAGTCATTCGACCGTTTTGGGAAAAAAACGATTTCATAACCGTAATTTAACTATATTCTGACCATAAAATGGCCAATAATATGGTTAGAATAGCGTTAAATTACGGTTGTGTAACCGTTTTCAGAAAAACGGTCAAATAACTGGACAGAATGCTGCAAATTTTTAACAGTGTATCATATAACTTTCCTATATTAAAACTGAAAAATTGTAAAAAAAATTACAGAGTTATTTGCAACATTAAATATGAAATAACAGCTGATTTGTGCAAACTTTATGTATATAAATCCGATAAAATAAAATCCATATTTTGTTTGGAAGCATCCATAATCGAGTAGTATATTTTATTCCGCTTCAAGTAACAGATTAAAGAGCTATACTAAAATTGATTGATTCATTCCCAACTAAGAAGCAACAACTTTGCGTAGTCTATGGACCATACAATTATATTTATATCAAAACCAATAGCAGTGTACAATGCCCTAATGATTGAGCTATAACAGGCAGAAAATAAATTACTCTAGGATAAACTTTTAAAAATCGACGACTTTTGGATGAGCGGGTAACGATGATTTGCCCTTGTTCAGATGGCTACTTAGATTCCCGGATTTTACGCCATGGGATTTCTTTTTGTGGGATTACATCAAAGATCTTGTTTATGAGCTATCATTGCCGAAAACATTAAAAAAACTTAAATAACGTATCGGCGCCGCATTAAGAACCGTTGACAGAGGAAAAGGGCAAAATGTGTGGAACGAACTAGATTATAGATTAGATGTTTGTCGTGTTACGAAAGTTTCACACATAGAAAATTTTAACTGAAAAACAACTCAGAATATCTTTCTTTATTAGCATCACTTATTATATATATCTGTAATAGTTTTTCTTTTTTTCTTTTAATCCGGCCATCCGTTTATATTAAACCTCTATTTGTATAATCCTGTTGTAACACGACGTTTTCCAAAAGTCTTTAAAAAGTCTTCCATGGGCTATTGTCACATTAACAATACACAGGATAACTATATTTCTATATTTGTATCCACAAAAAAAAAAAAAAAAAACTACAGGGAGTCTACAGATCAGGGAAAAACAAAGTAAAAAAAAAGGGTGAAACCAAGTATTTTTTTATAGAGAAATTCATATTGTTTAATCACGCGAATAAATAAAGTGAATTTCCTATAAGTAAATATTGGTACTTTCTATTTTATTTGACTGTGATTTTCCCCTGATCTGTAGACACACTGAACTAACAAAAAAATCGCTTAGAACTCTATACACTATTGGTGAGATTTTTATGAATTAGATTTCAGTGAATGACATATTCGTTAAATTTCAGTAAACATTAATTCTTGATCTTTGGATAGGTACTTTACATTTTTTTAAACCTAAAAGCATTTTTTCCCCCCAAAATTAAATAGAAATTCAGACAAGTAATTTTTAACTTCCATCATAAATAATCTCAGATTCCTATATTGTAATAGATCTCCGGATTAACGATATTTCATACATTAGGAGTGTTTTCTGGACAGTTCAATAAATTCAATTGTAATTTACTTACAATTCTGTTCAAAGTTTCATAATACGTTGATGCAAATATGCATATATACATAAACGTATTATAATATTTTGTAACGATGACCATAAACTTCGAAAATAACAACAATAATATCTCCCTAGATCCATTATATAAATTCTACTGAAAACGATCATACCATTAACATATGCTGGACAATTGTGCCATAAAATATAATAAATAAAGACACACAAGCTTGCTTAATGGTACACTAAACATGAATTTTAATAAGCTAAAAGTTAAATTCTACGTTTCGAGCTGTTTTTACAGCCGTCTTCAGGAAAAATATGACGGTTAACCCTCTAGTGCATGATTTTTTATTTTTTCTTAAAAAAAATATATATTTGCTTCATTGACGGCCATAAATTACAGGAAAAATATTGAAAAAATTTTCACTCCTATATTTTTTAGTATTTTGAAGTTTTTTAAATTCTTGCCAAATGGCAACACCAAGCATTAACGCATTTTTTTTTTTTTTTTTTTTTTTTTTTAACTTTGCCAACTAGCAACACTGTGCTGTTTTATTGCAATTTTGTTTGTAAATTATAAGATTTTAAATGCATATAATACTTTACATACACTTAGCAAAATAAAATTATATATATATATATGTATGCATTACGTATATATGTATAATAATTTTAAATCAAAATTTAACTTACAAGTCATAGAACAATATTAACCAAAATTCTAAATAAAGACGGCATGTAATAATATTATACATTAATTGTTATCTATCAACAAAATAATAATGGTACAAATTATAGTTCAAAGATATTAAATGAACATATGAAGTTAGATGCTACAATAGAATCATTTTTAATTTATAAATGAATAAGAAGATACGCTGTACTGATACAGAACACAATAGAAGAATTGTAAAAAAATATAATTAAAGAAATACAAATAAAATGCGGAAAAGCAGCCATATTTATCCTGTATTTTAAACCAAATGAAATCATTTAAAATTTAAAAACCAAAATGGGCTTATAAAGTGTAATATCATTTGCAAAATACAATGAAAAAATCATAGGCTAATAAAATATACTCCATAAATTTACGGGCAATGCAGCAGAATACCATAGAATTTTACATCAATAATATTTATCAAAGTTATTATGAATGGTAACCAATAGAACATTTGTTGTTTTTGTTTAAACATAGATGTACCAAACACTTAACCCGGGAGAACTCGCTGCATGAGATTTTCTCTCACAGTCGTACTTTTTTAAGACTCTTATTTAAATCATTTTTCATTTTAATTAAAATTTCAAAATGTTTTACAATTATTTTACCTATTTTGTGAATAAATGTACTAAGCCAACCAAAAAAAGTTGATATTATATGACTGTAAAATAAAAGAAAAGCAATTGGGCATTCTCACTAGCGAGTTCTCCCGGGTTAATGCATTTTACTCTAGTGCAGCGTTTCTTAAACTGTGGTCCGCGGACCTGTGGAGGTCCGTGAGCTTAGAGACGGGGGTCCTCAAGCCCAGTATTGAATCCAGACCTTTTTTTCTTTCGGCAGGAATTTCTGTAGCTGTAGTTTTGGATAAATGCAGGACTAGAACTTCTAATCCAGGACTATTATTGAATTTTAGACTTCTTTAAATTATGTGGGAAGAAATTGGGAGTCAACACAAACAGTTACTTTTGCATACAGAAATTAGGTGACTGTTCCGAGGAAAAGTTTTAAATCAGTATTTTGCACTACGTGATGAAGTAAGGTTAATTTTATTGGATTCCAAATGCCATTTGAAAGAATGTTTCAATGATTTCTCCTGACTTGTCAAGGAAGCATATTTGATAGATATTTTTAGTTTTCTGAATAAGCTGAATTTAAGCTTACAAGAAACGTCGGTACACATTTTCCAGGACAGGGCAAAGTAGATTCAACAATAAAAAAAAAAAAAACTGATTTATAGACAAATCGACTTGAAAATAATAAATATGAATCATTCCTAACATTACTTGATTTCTTACAAACCTCTGGCGATACAATTTTCCCTGATATTGTTCAAAATTTCGTTGTACACCTGAAAAACTTGAAAGAAGATTTCCGACATTATTTTCCTCCCTCATAGTCAGAAAATGAGTGGATGAGGGGTCTATTTTATTTTCAAGAGAATAGTGAAATGCAATCCTTAACAATCTTAAAGCAGAAGCAACTTGCGGAATTATCATACGATGGTTACATGAAAATTGCTTTCCAAGTGAATAGCCTTCCTAATTTTTGGTTGTGCGTGAGAAATACGTATGCAGAAATAGCAGCATTACTATCCAGCATTTACTTCCCTTCTGTACAACATATTTGTGTGAAAAGACTTTCTCCAGACTAGCGCACATGGGAAAAAATATAGCAATCGATCGAATGTCAAAACAGACTTGCGAATACATGTTTCGAAAATTGAGCCAGCACATCTCGTAGGAAAAAAACAGCAGCATACTTCTCATGGTAAATAGTAGTGTATATTTTAGCTGTCTTAAAATATGTGCCCTTTTTATAATTAATGCAACTGATTTTTTCAACCACTAAACACGGAATATCTGTAAAGAAAAATAAATAAGCTCTACACTATAAAAATAATTTTTGTTATCTTACATTAACAAATATTTTGTTGGGGGTCCGCGGAACACATATCATATCAAAGGGGGTCCGCGAGATCCTAAAGTTTAAGAAACGCTGCTTTAGTGTAACCTATACAGCCCAGAACTTTACACCGTTGTTTTTTATGTGTTGTGGCCAGTGATCAATTTTATCCTTCCTGTCATCTTTAGAAGTTTCATAAAGCTGAAAACAACAGACTACTAAGTTGTTACTATAAAAATTTAATCATTAGCTTTTTTGATGATGTAACTGGTGCCTTCAGGGGGCCATGGACACGGAAGCACTAGGGAAGGAGAATAGTGCCCCTTTAAATCTGAAAATGAAGTACTTTGGCTATTTTTTATCATTTGGCTCCTGTTTAACAAAAAACTTATATCTGCCATTAGGGGGGACCCTCAAATTGGGAGTCCGGGGCAGCTGCCCGCATGCCTCTGCATTAGTCAGGCCCTGGTTTTACAGTAAACTGAGAAGATTTTGTATTTAATAAGAGTCGTTTATCGAGTTAGGGTGACATATGGTGATAAAAGTGAAAAAAATTAAATATCATGCGAACCAGTTATGAAGCAAACAATGTTCAAAATGTTTACAAAAGCGGAACTCAATTCATGGTGTTGCCAAATGGCAACAAATGAAATTCGTATGCATGCAATTTTTGTTCCAATAAACATTACTGAAAATTATTTAAAATAACTTTTAAAAGTATATTCTTTTCAGAAATATTTTTTTCAAATGAAATTTTGCATGTTAAATATTTTTTATATGAGTTAGAAATCCAACTATGGCTAACAAAATGGAAGGTATCAAAAGTTGCTTTTTATTTGTAATTTATAAACAACTATTGCCAAATACGATACTTTTTATGAAATAAACCTAACTATAGAACAAACATGAATACGTAAAGCATAAAGTTGTCAAGAGACAACGGTAAATAAACAATAAGGAGGGAAAATTTAATATGTTGCCAATTGGCAACAGTATGAACTAGAGGGTTAAATGGCTAAAAGCTCAGAGGTGAAGGCTTCCTGTTATTCTGGCCCTCATGCGTAGATAGCGACAGTCGTGGTTTCTTCAATCGAACTTTTGATTTATTTGGACTCATTTCATTAATAAGTATTTATTTTCACTGGATGGCACCACTACATTTTTGTTTTCATATCTTTAGTCAGTGTTCGACAAATTGTCTCTCGCACAGGAAGCCTTCATCTCTGAGATTTTAGCCATTTAACCATCATATTTTTTCCTGAAGACGGCTGTAGAAACAGCTTGAAACGTAGAATTCAACTTTTAGCTTATTAAAGTTCGTGTTTTGTGTACCATTAAACAAGGTTGTGTGTCTTTATTTATTTACGACCATACCATTTCGTATTTGAGAAGTTGTGACCAGCACCACTTATACTAATTTATTAGTATATAAAATTTGCAGCCGTCCTTATTAGTATAAAGTTCACAGCCGTCCTATTAACATAGCAAATTTTCAGGAATCATTATTTACTTGGCACAGGCTCGAAAAGCATGTTGTTTCCACATAATTGAAGATGAGAATCATCCATTAGAGAAAACATCTTTATTAAATCAGTAGCATATCATACACTGTTAAACCATTAGCCAAAACAATAAAAGAATATTACGTCTTTTCACCGCTTAAGCTTTTACTAGCTGTCCACCATAAACTACATTTTAAATGATGTTGCATAAGCTCTTCTGTATTATTCTGAGGTTTTCACTTCTTAGTGACACCCGTGACTTTTGAAAAGAACTCCTGACACACAAAATCTGAGCTCTTGATAAATGTTTTGTCAATAAGTACTTGCTAGCGGAGTGAATTTTATAGCAATGCAGAAATGCCGAGAAGTCAATCAGAATGGCGAACAAGCAGGACTCCATTTTTAAGGGTTGAAGAAAGATGAAGCACAGCGTCTTTTCCCCCAAAACGCGCGAATAGAATAATAATAATAATAATAATAACAATAAAAAAGAAATGGTAAAAAATGAGAATTACAAAACAGATAGTTTTAATGGAATTCATATCGGTTTTAAGGGTGCAATAAAAAATGAAAAAACTTGAAATTATAATAATACGTAATTTAAAAAAAAAAAAAAAGGTTTTGAAAGAGAATTAAAATTTTAATATACGCATTTTAAGGGGGTCCGGGACACATTTTCAAAAAAAATTATTTATTGAGTTAAAATTTTGTTTTTTTTTGTGATGGTTAACCATATCATTTGTAAACAAAATCAAATGATAAAACTTCTCATAGCTTTTTTTAAAAAAAATTTAATTTAAAATTTATGAAAAAAGTGGTATAACTTAAAATCGTTATAACTCGAAATATTATAGGTAGAATTTAAATTGTTTTTCATTTAAATAAACAGAAATATATATATTTTAATTTAGAGCCAGCATTTAAAAAAATATTAATTTAAAAAAAATTAAAAATATTTAAAGTAAAATCTTAATAAAAATTGATGTAACTTTTTTTTTTTTAAATTTATATTTTCAAAAGTAAATATTTTTTTCAAATTTGCTGGCTCAAAGTTAAAGTAAAGCAATTAAAAAATATATGTTCCAAGTTTCAAACATTTATCTTTAACAGTTCTCGAGTTATAAGACTTTAAATATGAGAAATGATGAAAAAACCCATCATGAAGAAAATCGCAATTTCACAAGAAGTCGTTTCCTTGACAACCATAGCTTGAAAGGTACATTTTGAAAACAAACCAAAACGAAAAAAATAATATTTCCTGTTCTAATTAAGATAGAAACATGATTTAAACATCATTTTAAGCAGAAAACGACAGAAAAATTTTTAATGCAATAAAAATTTTTTTTGATAATTTTAAGATTTTTGTGTCCCGGACCCCCTTAAATAGAAATGAATTTAAGTAATATGAATGATTAGAATATTTTTTAAGATAGGAAATAATTAAATAAACTCGATTTATAGAATCATATGAGACAGAAAATTTTATGAAATATTTTTAATGAAGCGCGGAAATTTACTTTTAGTAATGTATATATATGAAGCACAGTAGCATAGTGGTCAGCACTCCTGTCTACCACGCTGCAGGTAGAGGCTGGGCAAGGCTGCTCCGGGCTGGGCAACGTTCACTCAACCTTTCATCCCTTCAAGGTCGATAAAATGAGTACCAAGCTTGCTTTGGAGCTAAACACCGAGGGTCTCGCGTTGGGTTGACCACCTGGCCGGGGCACATGTTGCATAGCACCTCTGGGTTCAGGGTCAAGTAAACAGAGTTCGACACTGTAGGCCTGGTCCTTCATGGATCGTTCAGCCACAGGTTTAGTTTTTTTTAATGTCTATATATATTACCCTATATATTAATTACCCATTATATTTTGTTGGTCTTCTAGAATGAAAATGATTTCGTTGTAGCAATAAAAATCTTATAACTAAATATTAGGATAAATTAAATTTTACTTTATTAACTGAGCCTATCCCAAGTGTATGATAATAATATAACTCTGGCGGTAATAAAATAAAAAATTTAGAACTTATTTATGGTACTGACTATCGAACACAATACAAAAAATAAATAAATAAATAAATAAATAGTGACAGCTAATGTAATGCTTGGAATTTTGTTCAGCATTATCTTACAAGAGCTTTTCCTTTTTTTCGTTCCAGTATACATTTTTGAGAAATGTTTTATCGTTAAATGCTAGTCGTGTTAATGATGCAAAATTATGGAAATATTTGATAACACGAAATAATTCTCCTCAAGATACTAAGCGTTCAGATTATCTCTTTCTTAGCAAAAAGAAAAATTATAGAACGGAAAATGTTAACTTCGGGCACTTGCCTCTTTGTTAATATTTTTTTTACCATAATGCTCTGCACAAAAACATACTTTAAATAAATATTTCAGATAAAATGAACGATAATAAACTAATGAACGAAATTATAATTTTTTTTTATCTCTGCTGAACAGTTAGTTTATCATAAATGATCATATATTTCTCTTTTAATGGTTGCCTAGATTAAGGATATTTCATACGTTAAGGAGACTCCCTACCCTTTTTTATGTGAAAAAAGACAAATATTAATTTTCCAACATTTCGCTTAAAATGAATTTAGACATCCAATTCTCTCGAAGTGCCGCAAAGATCCGATAACTAAAAATATATAGGAAAAAGGCTTTTTATTGTATCCATTTCTTTATAAATGATTAAGAGATGCGAAATTTTCTCGTTTTGTGTCTTTTCTATATATCAGTATGTTCTATCCCAGATAGCATTTTTAATTTTCAGAGAAATTGCAGCAGTCTTGCTTTGAAAACCTGCAAAGTTACAGCAAGCTCAGCCTGACAAGACTGAAAGTTCATAACAAGACTGCAGCAAGATAACGAAAACGCCGAAGTCACCACACTTTGAACCTGTTATACTATAAGTTTAAACCCTTCGAAGGGGTCCATAGACCTGATCAGGTCTATTGATTCGAAGATACCGTTAGAAGGTGCATGCATCGTTTTCATCACCATAAACAAGTTAATGTAATATTTGTACTTTGCAATACGAGCCTTTTTTTTTTTTTTTTTTTTTTTGGTATTTGATAATTATAGCTTTCAGAAAAAGCGGTGACAACCGAATAAAATTTCTGCAATTACTGCGTATGTGCTGATTGTCTATTCTCTCAAGAAAGGGATTTTTTGCTTTCTTCACTTCGTGAATGTCTTCGTGAAGAAACTTCGTGACAGTCTTGCAATCAGTCTTTCACAACAAACTACTCATGCAAGTGGGGTATGGTATACCTTGCGGGAAATTTGCTGCGAATTTCTCAATTCAAATTTGTCACGGCAAGATAATGTCAGAAAAAAATCAAACTTGCTGCTAATGTTCATGCTATCTGGGATGCTATCTTCAGCAAATATTTTCAAGCAACTAGCTACTTTTTTTGGGAGACCCTTAAGAGCATTTAATAGAATTAAAGATAAGATTTCCATTAAGTAAATAGTTTATTAAAAAAAATTAAACTGTAAAATAAATAAGCATTTTTAATGTATTTTTTTGCATATGTTATTACAGTAATGTATCACTGTTAGTATATCCGACAAATGTTAGGTTCAGGTAAAGCTTATTTTTTTTTCAACACGAAATTAATATAATTTACAATCAAAGCGTTATGTATGCAGGGTTATATATGTTTGTTTGTTTTTAGGTGCATTCGCAATTATGTAAATACACAGCACCCATAGTCGTCGTCTGTCCGCATATAACAGTGCAAAAACTACGCAATCGAAAGATTTGGAATTTAATATATATATAATCGTTGCAGAGTTTTGTCGAGTCATTTCAAATTTAGGAAAATTGAATCAAAACTTAACAAGATATTAATAAAAGTTTTCTTCATTCTATTAAATCCTATCATACGTAATCAATTCAGTGATATCCCATGATAGGCAATGATTCTGCGTTGCCATGGCGATTACGTCCTATTTAAGATGGAGACATATTATTTCCGTATTACTGAATTTGATATATATAATCGTAATAAATTTTGTATTATACATTTTTGAATAAGAGTGAAATAGCTATTATCATCAAGATCTGACTATTTATGAAACTAGTTATAGTACAAACGCACCTTATTTGCTGCGTTTGATGTACAATTTTCGACTCTTTTTTTTTGGGGGGGGGGGCGGTGTTGCAGCTTGATGATTAAAATGTTTGGGATGCCGACTGTACACAGGTCCTTTCGTATAATCTATTCTTAGAAAAAGATGAACCCTCACACAAATTATATCATATACACGAGCAAAATGATAGTGAAAATGGAATATTTATAAAGCAAAACGTTTTCGTTTACTACATGAGGAAAATACACTTAATAGTGAATGTATTAAAAAGCATACAGTTTTAATTTAAAATCAATTTTTGACGTTGTTTTACACCAACGAAAAAGCTCATCAGTTGACACTTTCAAACTTTTACCGAAATTTTTTAAACCGCTCTTTGTATAGTCGTAAAAAAAAAAAAAAAAGTAAACACCCTCTACTAACTCCTCAACAAATTATCGTAGAAGAAAGTTACTGGTACCAAACGATTGGAAATAAAGTCTACTTCTAAATGATGTGTATAAAATTTGCTTAGGGGTCATCCACATATTAAAACGAACCCAAACTTCATTTTTTTCAATGGCAATACCCAATTTTAACAAGATATTTCAAAACTTCGGTTCAAACTATGCCTAGACATCAAATTTCAAGCCATTTGAATGATAAGTTTTGAATTATAAATATTCAAAATTTAGTGCTTCTAATGTTAAATTAATTTTTCATATTTTTATTAATATCTCCTGAAATTATATTCCTAATGTGCTAATGTTTTGTGTAGCAATAATACTAAAATACCCAAATATAAATACGTTGGATTGGCAATTTTTATAATTTTATGATATGAATTAGGAAATTAATATTCGAAAAAAATAATGAATTCGAAAAAATTAAAAATTTTAAAAACCTACATTTTTTTTATGGATTTAGATTTATTAATTCCTGATTTATGAAAGTCCAAAATTTCACATTTTTCTTCCAAGTAGTTTTTAAATTATGCTTAAAAAACTACAAAATGATGGTTTGAGGGGCCGTCTATGATAGAAATGACTAGATATTTTGAAATTTCTTATGCTACCCTGGAATCTAGCATTCGTCAATGACTGCTTGAGTGGCCTTCAAGATGCCTTGATCAAGAAGGGGGCTCTCTCGGTCAAAAATCGTGTACCGAACTTCAATTGGGGTACAGCCCCTAAAATACGCTCGTTTTAAAATAATTAATTTCTCTGAAACTTATCGTACGAATTGCATAAAAATTTGTTTTTAGGCTAATTGAAGGGTATAGAGTTCATTTATGCTGTCAGAGTTGTGTACTGCTATTGAAAAAAAAACAAAGTTATAGTTCGTTTTAATATATAGGTGGCCCCCTAAGCAAATTTTACATACATAATTTAAAAGTAGACTTTATTACCAATCGTGTGGTACTAGTAACTTTCTTCTGTGGTAATTTTTTGCAGAGTTAGTGAGGGATGTTTACTTTTTTTTCCACGACTGTACATTGTTTAACTAAACACCGCCTTTTAGCAGAGTTGTTTATCTATATTTTTTACAAGATGTTTTCTTTTAATTTGTAATATGTTGCTTTCGTTATGTTTTGGCATTGGATATAATTAATTATACGTCTCTGATAACCTGTTCATTTGTTCTGAGACCCAGGTATAGGTCGTACTCCATTATTTGAGAACCACTGGTTTAGATTATGTGGAAACAATTATTTAAAATTTTCGATAGATGGTTATAGTATTTATTAAAAAAAAAAAAAATACTAAATTTCAAAGCAATTATTTTTTTTAATTGAAAGTTTAACATATTTGATTTAACTTTGAGGAAAAGCAGAGCTTATATACTCGTATAATAAACTATTTTTGGTTGCCCGAAATAATTGAACTGAGTCATTTTTTCTGTCGCGAATATTTTTGGACTTTATTTAAGAGTTGAATAACAGTAAGTGTCATAAAGATTGAAGACCGGGTTCTAGAATGCACGGAAAAAAGGATAAAAACTCCAACTATCAATTAACTGCAAGAACTATTTATTTAAAACACTTTAGAGGTGGTTCAGCTAGAAAAATGAGAGAGAAACCCCCAATTACAGAATGGGGCGCCAAAGCGCCTTTACTTTTAGAACTTTCACATATCGAAGGCTACAACAGAAGTGCCAGTTTTCTGTAGAAGTCTAGAAATCTTGGCGTTGTACAGAATCGCCAATTTACAAACTTTTGGTGACAGCATGAAAGTGAACAAAGGTTTTTGGCGATAAACATTACCGCAAATAATCTGGTGTCTCTACCGCATGGTTGACGCCTACATTGCAAGTCAGCGCTTCTAATTACGATGAGAAATGCATCAGAAAAACCGAAAATTGCTTATATTACAGATAGGCCTTTGCCCAACTAACTGTTTCACAAAATTGCAGAGTGCAGACTGCTGGATGGGAAAAATGCTGAGAATCCACGACATCTGGTTTTTAACTCGACCACAAATCTTGATAATGTACTTGCTTCCCACAAGATCCGTTCCTTTTTATTTTTATTGTTAATACATTTTCAACGTTCAAGTATTAGTCGAGATAAAAATTCCTTATCAATGTGGCGGGCAAAAATCCGATGCAAGTAAATGAAGACCTTGTTACCAGCAGCTGCGATTCTAATTTTTATTTACTTTTTTTGCACTGGAAGCATTAACGGACAGTTGACTAATTTAAATGAGAAAGGGAAAAAGGTTTGAATCTTTGAGCGCACTGAATTAAAGATGTTTTTAGAAAGAAGAAAAAAAAACACTTTAATAAAAATCTGAATGGTTTTGAGAAATGGATTTAATTACATATTTCAGTATAACAAAGAGGAGGGGGATAATATGTTATAAAAGTAATAAAGTTATGTTTTAAATTAATTTTGAATAAAAATATAGATATGCGACAAAACGCTGTCACAGTAAGAGATAAAAAAAGTTTTACGGTAAATGTTTTCTCTTTTTATTAGTTGTATCCAAAGTTAACAAAAATATCCAAAAGTTGATAACATAAAAAATTAACTAAACTTATGACTTAAATAAATGTTCTAATTATAGTTTAAACACACGAGGCATCAAAATACAACATATTCATTAAAATTAGTTTGCAATAATTTTGAATAATGCAATAAATAAGTATGTTAACAAAAATATAAGCAATGATTGAAAAATACACTCTTAACACATTATAAGACCACTTGTGTAAAAACAAAAATAATATGTAAATTAATACGATATTGGTCCTCCCTTTTTTCTTATAACCTCAAACACTCTGTTTTTCATAGAACTGACCAGGTTACTAAGTACAGATTCAGAAATATTGCACCATTCTTTTACAATCGCCACTTCTACTTTATTGGCAGATAAAACTGTTTATTATTAGCATAAACTTTGCGACTTAATACACCTCAAAGATTTTCTATAGGGTTCAAGTCTGGACTTCGACTTGGCCATGACAAAATATGATTTTTTTTCTTTTTTAAACCATTGCTGGGTGGATTTAGACATATGGCAAGAAGCATTGTCCTGCTGAAACATCCAGTTAGCACCATCTAAAAAAGGTCCAAACGACAACAAATGATCATATAACATAGCCTGATATTGGCAGAGTTCATACGTCCCGAAATTTGGCTTAAATCGCATAATCTGTTATGACTAAAAGCTCCCCAAACCATAACTGATCCTCCTCCCATTTGTCGACTGAAGCATTGTTTCCGTTCCTTCTTCAAATTACCATTTCATACATTTTGCTATTTGATTTCAGACTCTTCCAAACTGTTACGTGTGAGGTGCTTTTGCTGA
This sequence comes from Maratus speciosus, assembly GCA_963932465.1. Classification (NCBI taxonomy): domain Eukaryota; kingdom Metazoa; phylum Arthropoda; class Arachnida; order Araneae; family Salticidae; genus Maratus; species Maratus speciosus. The sequence goes on from OZ010793.1 coordinate 209,207,543, forward strand.
AACGGTTCGAAATTTCCCGAGTTGATTGACCTTTTTGAGTTGATAATCGAAATATTTGTCGATCATCCCCTGCTGTCAAAATCCCTTTTCTTCCAGATCGTTTAATTTTATTTGAATCCTTTTTTCTAATTATTTCATTGTGAATGGCAGTTTTAGAACGCATCATTAACTAGACTATTTCTCGTTCAGATTTACCAGCACCCATATAAAACCAAATTTTTCTTACTTCGGTCATAGACAACTCTTTACCCCGCGACATCTTCAAATATATCGCGAATAACACTATCTAAACCTACATCTTTGCTTCTTGGGAATACTTTCACGATATACAAAAGCGTACGTTTTATAATGACTTTTATGTGACGTATAATATACTAATTTCCTCAGATGGTCATATAATTTTTTAACAGTCACCTTATTTACGTTTTAAAAAAAATTAGAAGATTTTAATAAAATGTAACTTAAACTTTAATGTAGCAATTATAAAAACGTCCTACGATCAATTTTAAATACACACGCTAAAAATTTGCATATTGTGTCTTCTTCTTCAGAAGTGCACCAATTCGTTAGTGGTCTTATAATTTCTTAACTCACTGTAATTTTTGAGATAGAGTTATTGCGAAAATCATAAAAAATTCTGCATATCAACGATACCTGTTGGGCGACTTACACCAAAAACTAATCAGGACCAATTTATATCGGAGACTAACTGAATTTTAAGATTGATGAAAATTTATGCATTAGTTCTTGAGCCACAGATATTGCGGAAATCGTGAAAAATACAGCATACCACGACACCTGTTGGGCAATCTACACCAAAAATTAAACACAACTGATTTCTATCAGGGACTAACTGAATCAAAAGTTTGATGAAAATGCGAGAATTAGTTCTTAAGATACAGCTATTGCAGTAATCATAAATAATGCAACATAGCAGCGTCACCTATTGGGCGATTTACCCCAAAAAGTAATCAGCACCAAATTATATACAGGACTAACTGAATCTGAAATTTTATGAAAATTCGAGCATTAGCTCTTGAGATATAGCTATTTCGGAAATAATGAAAATCGCAGGATAGCAGCGGCACCTGTTGTTCGATTTACACCACCAGTAATCACCACCAATTTATATTGGGGAGTAGCTGAATCTAAAGTCTTATTAAATTCCGTCCTTTAGTTCTAGAGATAGAGTGCCCACAAAATTTGTGTCACATACAGACAGACAAACTCACAGACAGATATTTTGTAAAAAAACATGTTTATCGGGATCTCTGACCCCTAAAACGCGTAAACCGTCGAAAACCGGAATTAAAAAATTTTCAGGAATCCAATACTTTCTTCTTATAAAGATAGAAGAAAGTAAAAATAATAATAAACTTTTTGTTAGAATACATGACATTTTTTATTCTTATTGTTTTGATCCGCTTATTCTTGAACCGCAGGTATCACTCGTTAATTTAATTTCACTTCTAATGCGTAAATGGGTATTTCGTTCTATGCGATCCTTAACACTTACGATGAAAAAGACATCGCATGAATCGATGGTTGTCATGGCAACACACATCCAATACTCAAGGTCAGTGTCGGAAACGCATTCATCTCAAAACAAACATACACAACAATAGGAAAGCTCCATTTCCCAATAGCAGAATTTCAATAATGTTTTGCGCGACAGATTTCTGAATTTTAGTGTAGCGGATATTTAAATTTTCTCATAATAGAGTCGCTTTATTCCATTTGAAATACATTTGCCGCAAGCTATTTGTCTTAAAATAAATTAAATACAAGAATCAGAGACATTTACATGAATGTACATTACATTGCATTACTTGAATACATTAATTTTTAAATTGAGTGTACGGAGCTGTCGTGACCGAGCCCCGATTTCTGCATTGGCAAAATTTTCTCACATCTGCGATTTGCCCATGTGGTATGAACCTATTTGCATCCGAAGCGTGCATTTCAGGTATTTCTTTTTGTTTTAATTCAGAAATTCTGATTAGTAATTTTTGTTTTATTCAAAGGCTGATGTTTTGTGAATGCATAAAGTAAAAATCCGTCTTCAATGTTCCAAATAAGTAAAAATCCTGAAATGCACGCATGTAGGTATGCGATTTGTATTCAAACGGACATTAATGATATGCCCAGTTTCTGCTTTAGACAAGCTGGCGTAAGACAGCTTTTCATGAATTGTAGCTGATAAAAGCATAGCAGATAAATGCATAAGCTGCCAATTTACTATTATTAAATATCTTTCTGGAAACTTTATTTATTAAGATTATACAAGGTGTCACAAACTTATCATTGCAACTTTGATCCTCCATAAATCTAAATGAAATACAATTGCGAAGTTCGGTTTTGTGTGCATATAACAGCAACCCATAAAGTTTCATTTGTACTAAAAAGGAAGTTTTTGCTTTCAGGTACGGCCCAGTAAGATCCATAACTGGTGGTAGCTAAACCACAGGAAAAGACCCAGTGTGTGGTCTGGTTCATAGAGACGAAGTCAGATACACAAGTCCAAAGGAATTTCCGAACAAAATACGGGCATCACCCAGCATCCCGGCCCTCAATAGGCGTCTGGCACAAGGCGGGCGGAAGTGTGCTTCATGAAAAAAAGCGCTGGCCGGCCAAGTACAAGTCAAGGGGATACGGAACGTATAGCAAGGATAAAAAAATAGAGGATAAAACTTTGGAACTTGCTGTTCATTATAGAATAAACATATTTTTGTTATCTAATTTCGTTTAACTTTTATGGAGGATCAAAGTTGTAAAGATAAATTTGGGACATCCTGTATATTAAAAATGAAATAATATTCAAGAGGGCAAAGTTCCAACGTTGCTATTTATAAAAATCCCGCATACATTTTATTGGATCAGATGGCAAATGACAAAAGGGGGTATATTGTAAAATATATTTTTTTCACCCCATACATTTAAAATAAATTATCTATTCGTTATTTTCTGTTGATGCATATTTTAAAGCCAAAAGAGTTGTATGTTGAAACTCCAAGCCGGCAAAGCATCTTATTTGTATTAGCATCCTCCTAACTCATTTATAATTTAATAAATCCTTATATTTAACTACAGGTAACTAGAGGGACTTCAGCTATATAAATAATTAATAATTCAGATTTCTACTTTTTATCTTTTTTTGCGGTGGGATAAAATGTGGGTATGGTTAGTGTGTGATATTATCATTTCTGTCTCTTGGTTTACGTCTGTAAGCATTTGCGGTGACCCCCCAAATTGTGTAGCAGTTTATTTTGTTGCTCTATTTTTCATAAATTTAACAATGTGATTTTTAATTCATTCAATACAGTTAAAATGAATGTATTGTAATCGTGAAAATATTCAACATCATCTTTCCCTTCGAAATCGGCGGCATTTACGCAAATTTTATTCGGTTGGCACCAATTTTTTTTTTAAAGTTACCTTTACTTAAACAATCACGAAAATGCTCTAATTGAAGAAACTAAATATTGCTTTTCTTTTTTACTGGTGGTTAAAACAAAATCTTTATGCTCTTTTTGAGGGTGCATATATGCATATGGTCCCGAACGAGTTAATGGATTTTTACGTTTTAGTATGTCCTCAACACGATGTGACTATTTTTACTTTCGTCTATCTTTACAAGATGACAGTATTGGAATCGTGAAAAAAAATTCGACAACCGGTTTTCAACGGATTTATACGTTTTAGAAGGTCCTGAACACGATTGGATTGTTTTTAGAAAATGTCTGTCTGCGAGTCTTCTATATGTGACACAAAATTTGTGGGTGCTCTATCTCAAGAATTAATGCACGGAAATTCATAAAACTTTATATTTAGTTATACCTTGATATAGTGGTGCTTGCTTTTTTGGGGGGGCAAATCGCCCTACAAGTGGAGCTTCTGTGCTGCATTTTCAAGAATTCCGCAATAGCTCTATCTCGAAAACTAATGCACGGATTTTCATCAAACTTCAGATTCAGTTATACGTTGCATATATGTACTATTACGTATTATTATAGGTATTATATAATATACGTATATTATACGAACATTATAGCTGTATCTACGTTTCTATTGTGTAGAAATGCCCCGAATTTTATGTTTGACGTTATTAATTAAAAATACGTATATATGTTGTTATTAACAATTTTGTATGTGAATACACAACTAGCTGTTCAAGTGTTTTTTCTTTTATTAGGTGCGTTCGTAATTATATAAATACGTAGCACCTGTAGTCGTCGTTCAGTCCGTCTGTCCGTCCGCATATAACAGAGCAAAATTTCCCAACCGAATGGTCTGAAATTTTAAATATATAATTATTGCAAAATTTTGTCGAGTCGTTTCAAATTTTATGAAAATCGGATGTATAGTTTAATTACAGGGACAGTCAAATTTTTCCGTTACATTACGGCTAATGGGAAATAATTATTGCAAGTGCATTTTAATGATGTTACAGCCTTCCGCATGGTCTGAAATTTTAAATATATAATTGTTGTAAAATTTTGTCGAGTCAATTAGTTTAATGACAGGGACAGTCAAAATTTTCCGTTACATTACGGACAATGGAAAAAAATTATTTCAAGTGCATTTTAATGATGTTACAACCTTTCGAACAGAATGAAATTGATATGCACTTATGAAGTGCACTAAAATATACATTCAGTACAATATGCGGTGCAAAAAATATTTATAAAACTAGTTATAGTACGAACGCATCTCATTTGCCACGTTTGACGAGCAATTTCCAACTTGTTGTTATTATAATTGGTCGATCACTGTAGCACCAATTTAAATTTAAAGAAATGCTCCATACTTCGTAATTGTTTGTGTGTAACAGCGCTATTTATGTTAATGTATTAAAATAATATAAAATAATAGACAGGGATGTGGCAGCACAGACAATCACCTCATCGAATTCACGGCTGAAATTCCAGAATTAGTTAAAACTCCATTCGCATGTTAAAACGCAATTGGTCTGCCAAGTCATATCTTGGTGGAAAACACTCGAAAACCTGATTTTAGCGATTGACTCGTAGGTTTACCATTGTGTTTTCCTGCACCCAAAGGTATGAAAACATGGAGGACTGGGAGAAGGAAAACACAATGGTAAACCTACGAGTCAACCGCTAAAATCGGGATTTCGTGTGTTTTCCACCAAGATATGACTTGGCAGATCGATTGCGTTTTAATATGCGAATCGAGATTTAGCTAATTCTGGAAGTTCAGCCGTGAACTAGATGAGGTGACTGTCTGCGCTGCCGCCCCCTGGCCTATAAGGTTTAGTGATGATCAAAGCATACTACAGTACAACCCCGATTTTACAATTTCCTCATTTCAACGATATATTTTAATAATCCGGATTCATCTATATTTTGTTAAAGTGGTATGATCCTCGTTTTAATAATAGTTTTCCTCAATTTAATAAGAATGTTTTATGGATTTCAAACATTTGAAATATCTTTTTTTTTTTTTTTTTTGCTTAAAAAATTGTCAGCTTTTTCTCTGTTCTTTATCTGTGGGTCGTCGGGTGATGATGAAGAGTTTGATTAAGAGAAATTTAAAATACCCGGTAGGTATGTCATTTCTAGATAGAATATTTCATATACAGGGTTAGGGATCTGCACGGGCCGATTTTCATTCACGGCACTCGGGCCGAGCCCGGGCCATACTTTTTTTTTGAAGGCTCGGGCCGGGCCTAACTTAATTTTTCTGTACAGAGCCGGGCCTGGTTTCATTCCATATTAAGTTTCAGATTGTCTAAAATAACATATGTTTTATTTTCTCAGGATTTGAGACTGTTTCTTTTATGATTTCTTTTAACAAAAATTATATTATTGTTATAAGTTTTTATGTTGCTTCAACGATCATATGTATGTTTTTCCAGTTCAGAATTTGTACTCGAACTTTTACTCACTTTCAAATATCCGATTGAGATTAAATTTTACATACTGACCTAAATCCGATGACAATCTAATGTTATTATGATTTTCGGGGATTACCATTTATATTTATTCATACCTGCCAACTGCTACGAAAAAATCGTAGTTGCTACGATTAGGACCTATAAACTACGATGCCACGAAAATCGGTCTTAAACTACGATTTTTTGCAAAATATACACAAATGCATTTTTTGTTTCTAATTGCAATTTTTATCCCGCACAGCATATTTTTCAGGAGTGATTCTGCTCCGAAATTTCCAAAATTCCAAAGTATTAATTTCCGAAAGTTTTTTAAAAAAGGGTCATTAGTCCGAAAATTCGGACATTAAAAAATGCTCATGGGGGAAAAAAATCTGGGCTACAAAACAAACTTCTTAACATAAAACCTCTTTATGTATATTAACCACGAGTGAATCATTTTTCTGTAAATATTTATACAGGAATTTCCTTCCTTAGAAACAGGGATGCCGTTTTAAGAATTTCTGTATGGGGGAGGTGGTTCTTTGAGGTGCAAAGTTTGAAATAGTGTGCAAAATCACACGATTTGCACACAGAAAAGGAGAGTCCTGCATAAAAAAAAATGCTGTGCAGTATTTCCCCCTGTAAATTCTTACACAGACCTATGATTCTTTTGCGAGTATATTTTGAAATTTCTTGGACGCCCGCGAATATATTTTTTCTTTTATGGAATTTCCCCAAATTAATTCATCGCGGAAAAAATTGAGAATTTATTCTAATGATCGTCTAAAAATACGGGTATTTCGTCAAAGGTCTCAGAAACAAATAGGGATTATCTTCAGTTAGTCGCTGAATAAAATCGCTAATTTCATTAAGAGTTCAGAAAGAAATTGCGAATTTCGTCAAAAAATTGCGCAAAATATCACGAATTTAGATAAACTATCGAGGGAAAAATATTGCAAAGTTCGCGGAAACGAGTAGTGAATTTTTTAATTGGTCGCGAAAAGATATTGAAAATTTTGCAGATCGGCTGCGATAAATTATCGCTAATTTCGACAAATGACCGTGTTAAAATATTAATTTCGTCAATTGGTCGTAGAAGAAAATAAATGTCGTCAAAGGATCGTGGTACAACCGTGAATATTGTCATTGAGTAGTTGAATACTACAGTAGTACAGAGTAGTTGATACTACATTGAGTAGTTGAAAGACTAAAACCTTATTACTTTTACGAATGTAAAAGATGGCTGCGAAACACGAAAAACCAACCAACCAACCTCCAGATTAATTTAAATTTTGTGTGCTACGATTTCTCATTTTCAAAGGTTGGCAGATCTGCTTATTTTAGAGGATAACACAAAAAATTTCGGATAGATTACCGCCAAGAAGTTTAAATAAAAGCTTTAGGTTAGATAATACAAGACTGCGATTGCTGGGTTTTTTAACTTTTATGTATATTTTAGCACTGAATCCGAAAATTACCTTAATTTTTAACCATCATGTCAGGATATTTCGTAAATAATAAATTGTCAAAATTAAATAATAACAAAAATCGGATACTATAAAGTAGAGGAGATGGCTGTGCTTTTTAACTTTTGATAATTGATTTTTAAGTACTTTTTAGCACTGAATCTGAAAATGACCTTCATATTTAACCATCACGTTAGAATATTTTTGCAAATCTTAAATGTGTAAGTTAAAATATAGTGAAAGTCTCATACTATAAAACATGTGTAAAACTTTTTTTATATTATTTTATTTTATTTTATTCAATAATTTATTCAATAGTTTTGCTTATCCTGGGATTCTTACAGCTAAACAGCTGAGTGGTCCGATGAGATGGGGGAGGAGGTTCAATTTTAACTTCGAAATTTGCAATTTGCGAAAAATCCTGATGTGATGGTTAAAAAAGAAGGTCAACTTCGGATTCAGAGGTACAGAATACATAATAATCAATTATCAAAAGCTAAAAATCCCTGCCGGCCCGGCCTACAGGCGGAGGTAGATTTCGAAGTTAAGTATATTAATTGCTCCAACAAAAACTATATCATTATAGATATAAATCCACATTAACAGTTTTATCTGGCCGCTTTTGACGAGTTTTTATTTCATTTTTATATAATAGCTGTTTTTATCAGAATCATGTTAAGGCGGTATTAAAAAAATACTTTTCCTTGCTCAACAACTCGAAATTTTCTGGCACATTTTCAGATTCATCTTTAATAGAAAAAATACAAAACTTGCTGACGTGATTTTTGAAAAGATTTATAAGCGGCATGTGTTCTTGTTTTTCTTTCAATTAATTGAAACTTGATTAATAAACAGTTATTTTCTCAGTAGGGAAATATTTTTCTTTCTAACACAATCGTATCGGGAATTTCTGTTCAAAATGACCACTTTGACATCATTTTTTGAAATGTATTCTGCCTCTATAAAAAAATCTATCATTACGGTACATTATATAGTTTCTGAAGAAGAGAATCTATCAATTGGATGCGTTTGAGAGCAAAAATGAATTTAAAATTGAGTCAGAAAATAAGCAGTTTGGATTTGAATACACCCTTAATAAGATTATTTTTTTCTTCAACCGCTATGTATTTTTAATTTGTTTTTGCTGTAAGAATTGGTCCTATCAAAAACTTATCTATATAAATGTTGAAGACAATATTAAGAAGATATATGTTAAATTCATGGGAGTTTTATATCTTATGAATTGACGGAGTTATGGAAATTTTTCTTCTTCACCCCCCTTTTTTGTTTTCGTTTTTATTTTTTTTTTTTTTAGCGGTACGAATTGGTCCTATCAAAAACTTGTGAATATAAAAGTTGTAGATAATATTCAGGAGATGTATAATAAAATTAATTTAATTTGATATCTTGAGAATTGACGAAATTATGAATTTCTTTCTCCCGAAAACCCTATTTTTTCGCTCCTTGAGCCCATTTTTAATTTTATCAAAAATCTGTGATGCATAAATTTTTGGCCCTATTTTTAGGAGTAATAAAAACTTTAAACTGATTTGATATGTACAAAATTTAAGAAGTTATGGGGCTTTTTCTATTTTCACAAACCCCCTCCCTATTTCCAGCCCCTTGACCCGATTTTGCCCATTAACGAACTTGAACAAGATTTTATGCCCCTTGATTTTATGTATCAGTTTGGAAGAGATTTGCGCAGAATTGTGGAAGTTATGTGTCCAGAAGAAAGTGATATATATATATAGATAGATATATACATACATACATATATATATATATATATATATATATATATACATATAAAGTTTTTTACTGAGGGTTACATCTGCAAAACTTTTCAGAAATTCCAACATAGGAACGACGCCAATAGGTAGTATTTCATACGAAATCTACCTAAAAAACATGACATAACCCAACTTTTGCAGGCTAGTGCAATCTAATAATATTTTAAAATACGTCTCATTTTGTAAAGAATTGAGGCTGTTAATTTAGCATCATTTTATTTAACAAAAATTCTGTTTTTTTCTTTCTTTTTAAATGTTTATTAGAAATTGTATATTTTGCATTAATATGTCAGAATGATTAAAGATTTCAAATTTATATTGCAATGTTAATTTTACTCTCAACCATTTTATTAATATATCTGATGAAATTATCGACTAAATTTGTGAATGACCCCCAATTTGCATAAAAAAATGTGCTCCAACTGTAAACAGCTATTACTCGGTGAATTTTAATCGTAGAATAACGGGACTTTTTTTGTATTACTTGTCAGTGTAAAAGGAAAATTTTATTAAATATAACTTATAGGGCCGGGGGACCGTATAAAAATTTAAATTTCATAATTTTTTAAGAAATGCTTTTATTGACCCAAATCGCTTTTAAAATATTTCATTGCCCGATTTATAACATTTTTGTAATAGGAACTATATGTCTAAGACTAAGACTAAGGTTTAGGAATTAGCCATTGGACACCGTTGAGACGGTACACCCTGTATATATTTTGCGAAGTTTTTGAGATATCCTGTGCGTTATTTCCAAAAAGTCATTTGGAGAAAAATGACATCCAAGTTTCCGAAACGCCGCTTCAGCTATTGAGCGGATATAATTCTAAAAACCCCTAACTTCTGTTCTAATGGAAATTTCAAAGAAACAATTACAATTTCACATTACCGTGGAATACAGAATATTCAAAAACTTCGTAAAAAAAAAAAAAAATCATATGATTATGATATGATAAAATCGTGAAAGTTATTTGAAAATGCTGGAATAAAGGGTCTCAGAAATCTTAAAATTGGAAAAAATGAAAAAAAAAAAGACCATTTTCAACATTTAATATCTTAAAATGTAAATGATTTTAAAGCACAATTTTTATTGGGATGAAAAATATAAGTATGTTCTTTCATTTCATGTATTTAAAAAATTGCAAGCTGCGGAATTAGCATTTATAAGGGGCTCCGAATTGTCAGATATTTGACGAACAGAAAATGGGTACAACAACTTATGCGAACGATTACAAAATAAATATTGCAACTCCGATGAACATTTTGGTGCCTACTTATATTTCAGATTAAAATTACCCTGAACCTAAATAAATTAGTATTTAAAGCATTTTTATATTTTTAATACAAAGTTGTATTTAGATAATACAAAATTTTGAAAATTTCAATAGTATAATCACCTAAAAATATATATTTTTTAAACAATAAAAAGAAAATTTTAGGTTCATTTTATACAGACTAACATGAAACATTCGTTTTCAAAATTTCATGAAAAAATATTCAAAAGTTTTTGAGATATCCTGCATGTTATGTTCAAAAACATCATTTGGAGAAAAATGACTTCAAAGTTTCGTAATCGCCGCTTCAGTTTTTCAGCGGGTATAATTCTAAAAGCCATAACATCTGTTCTAATGATAATTTGAAGGAAACAATTATATCAAAATGTTCAGAAAAGATTGAAGTAAAAAAAAAAAAAAGTCGAAAATTTTAAAGCTTTAAGAGTCCTGAGGCCCCTTATGATGCAACCAAACATACTTAATGACATTTAATATAAATAAACTTTTATACAATAATGCTTCCAGAAAAACTGAAAAATCCATGTCATCTGTTATTTAATGGAAAAAAAAAAACAATGCATTTATTAATATTTTTTTGTTATTGAAAGTGTATATTTGATGATCCAAAAGAAAATATTATTAATACCAGTGGTCGGTAAATTAAAAAAAAATGTAGTAACAAACTTTTATGCAGTTTTAATTTATCTAATATGCATATTAGATAAGTTGTGCTCCCCGATGATGTGCTCCCCGATTTAACGGTGTATGGCGGGGTATGGTGTTGCACGAGTGCTCGGTGTACAAGAGTACGCAGAATGATTATAAAATCCCAAAAAAGAGTTTGCGTTTAGTTACAGAAAAATGTGCTAAACGATGTAAATATTGTGTTACGATGTTGTTTCGTTGTTAAACGATGTAATGACATGATAAGTTTATGGTGAAGAAAATGTGCGTATTTTGGTGAAATATTTAAAGATTTAGAAGAGAAAAAAGTGATTTGGACCTTCTCATTATAAAATTTATGGGTTCTGAAAACAGGTTCCTAAAACAAAATTACAAAGGTAATTTACTTTTTTTTTTTGCTATTTCGATTAGTTTATTATTGGAATACCTGTCACCTAAGTGATTTGGATTTGCTTATCAATAGATAGCATTAATGCCGTTTCAAATTTATTTAGTAGCGATCGTGCAAGTGTGCGCAGTGCCAAAGTGTGCAAGAGTGCTCACGCACTTTTGTCCAACATATCTGTTATCTATATTACTTGTCACTTATGACTTGTCAAAATTACCTTTTTTTTCATACTGACTTTTTAGCAAGCAGCGTCAGTGAAAGACCATTTGAATCTGAACTTGTTGAACCACCTGTTGAGTTGTTGCCAAATATCACTAGAACCAGAGAATATTGAAAGTGAGGAAAGAGAATTGCTTTCAATAGCAAATGATATTTCATAAAAGGCACAAAAGCTCTGTAAAGACAAGACGCACTCTCACTGTGAAGCAAACCCAACTTCTGGTTCGCAAGGTTATAGCTTCGACTTTGGTTATACCTTCGAATTCGGTTACAGCTTCGGCTTCGACAACTTCATCTTATGTCAAATTAACAGAGTTGTCCCCGTATGCACAGTCATCTATGCTGCAAACTTATATTAAGAGGAGCAGAAGGTCTGAAATTTTAAACAGTTCACCACACAAAAGGCACCTTGAAGATGACGCTGCGGAAAAGAGCCATAAACATTTACCAAAAAGAGTAAAAGTAAACCCAAGAGGCCAAAAACTCCATGAAAGAAAAAACTGTGGATATGTCCAGGCTAATCAGAAATCTATAATGAATTAAACGTCGAGAACTGATTCGTGTGTACTTCTTAAAGAGTGGCTCGAAAAGAAAAGTGCACAGACTCCACAGATCAAGATCTCTAGAAATGTGATGTTTGTAAGTGAAGCGCTTTCTTTTTTTTTTTTTTTTTTTTTTTTTTTTTTGCGCACTATGCACATTTAACTGCACATTCTTGCCCTCATTGATTGTACAAGAGTGCACATCTAGGAGGATAATCATTTTCAAGTAATACTGAAAGTGTTTCTTATAAGTTGATAATTGCATTTTTATTTTCTTCTATCTTTTTACAAGAAGGAAGTATTGGATTTGTAAAAAAATTCGAATTCAGGTTTTCGACATGTTTACACGTTTTAGGGGTCAGAGATCTCAAAAAACATGTTTTTACAAAATGTCTGTCTGTGAGTCTGTGTATCTGTGCCTCTGTGAGTCTGTGCCTCTGTCTGTCTGTTTGTGACACAAAGCTTGTGGGCGGTCTATTTCAAAAACTAATGAACTGAATTTAATAAAACTTTAGATTCAGTTAGTCACTGATATAAATTGGTGCTGATTACTTTTAAGTGTAAATCGCCCAAAAGGTGGCGCTTCTATACTGCATTTTGCACGATTGCCGCAAAAGCTATAGCACAAGAACTAATGCAGGGATTTTCATAAAAATTCAGATTCAATTAGTCCTTGATATAAGTTAGTGTTGCTTAGTTTTTGGTGTAAATCGTCCGACAGGTGACACTGCTATGCTGCGTTTTTCACGATTTCCGCAATAGCTGTATCTCAAGAACTAATGCATAAATTTTCATCAAACTTCAGATTGAGTTAGTTCCTGATATAAATTGGTCCTGATTAGTTTTTGGTGTAAATAGCCCAACAGGTGGCGCTGTTATGCAGAATTTTTTACGATTTCTGAAATATCTCTATCTCAAAAACTAATGAACGGATGTTCATCAAACTTCAGATTCAATTAGAAGTTAAAATAAGTTGTTGCTGATTAGATTTTCGAGTAAATCACCTAACCGGTGGCGCTGCTATGCTGCATTTTTCAGGAAGTATTAACATGTGTAAGATAGAAGAAAGCTTTAGGATTGCCACATCCGACTAGTTTGTTTTTAGCTTAAAAATCTAACAGTATAAATAAAACATAACATCATCCATTAAATCTCTTTATCTACTCTTATGTAAGGAAAAAGCTAAAGCGCGCACTCCTGAAACACCTTATCCTATATATATATACAAATCTATTGAGTAAACCTAACAATGTCTTTAGTTAATATGCATAAAGTTTCTATTTGATAAAATATCTCCATGAATGTATCTTTTTATTTTCGAGATAAACATATCGCACGAAATCGATTGTATCGGACGTGAGCAATAATTATTCATTTTTTAAATCAATCGTAGAAATTCTAGAGCTAAAGTGACAAAACGTTGAAAAATATACATCTTATTTATTAAACTGTTTTCAACTGACAAAAGGATTACCGTGGCCATTATCAAATTAAATTAATCACTCTCGTGCAACTGTAGCAACAACATGATTTTGACAGGTTATGTATCGAGGAGGAAATTCGAAATGTTACATAATGAAGAGATGTTGCATTGATAAAGTCGCAGTAGCTGTTGTTGCTCTCTTTTATTTAACTTAACTTGGTTTATGTATGTAACATGGAATTTCGCAATAGATTTTTCACGCACTTCCTGATATACAAAAATTATAAAATATATAATTTTATCTCTATATACAATTAATCTACATATAATAATTTTAATCTATACATATAATAATAATTTTAAAATTTATATTCGCAGAGCAGAGGTGGTTCAGTTGGCTGAGCGTCGAGCTCGTTGCCGAAAGGTCGTGGGTTCGAGGCTCGTCGCAAGCCAAAAATTTGCCATGTATGCTAACGACGCGACGCCTAGTGCATGTAAAATCTATCGTGGGTGTAACGTCCCCCAAGTTCTAATTTGAAAGGTATGTTTCCAATGACATTACAACATTTTAGTGTTTTTAGAACTTAATTATCATTTCATAACTCAATTTTAAAGCTTTTTTCCGATTTCCCGTCGAAGATGATAAATAGACAAATATTCTTTATTGTTGCAAATATATATGAGTTACAACAAGGGATTTAGTTATAAACCTAACCACTCTCGCAAAAAAAAAAAAAAAAAAAAAAAAAAAAGCCAACTGGCTGTGGAGTTGCAACAACGATATCAATTATCAATTGATAACTCAATTTTAAAGCTTTTTTCCGATGTGCCGTCGCAGATGATAAATAGACAAATATTCTTTATTGCTAAAATTATATATGAATTACAATAAGGGTTTAATTATAAGCCTAACCAGTCTCGCCAAAAATAAAAAGCCAACTTGCTGTGGAGTTGCAACAACGATATATTTTAAACAATTGAAAGTAGAAATTATAAACAAAGAGCGAAATATTTTTTGAAATAAGCTTTCATCAATTAATTGTTTCGTATTAAGTTATGATTATACATTGCGATATAAATTTAGAAATCTTAAAAAAAATAGTTTAGAAGATTTTTTTTTCATTCCTGTTGCCATAAAGAAGAAACAGAACAAAAATTATAATTTATTAACTAAATTCGCCAGCTCGCATATTTTATCATTGGAAAAAAAAAGTGGTGAATTTTCCATAATCTATTTTGGTACCCACGTTAAATTAATGTATTGTAATGGAATTTTCTGTAAAGTCATGAGTTGAAAATTCATCTTTGCTCAAGATGACAAGAGGTTTATTCTTTCCAACATGACTATTGACACTATGTAAGGCCTGATACACTAGAACGCATCGTTGGATATCATAATTTGATTTCTGTGAAATTTTTTGAAATTTTTTTAATAGCTTGCGAGATAGGCTTTAGGTTAAAATCGGCATAAATGACGTCGTTCCGGACAAACAGTGATGCATTGCAAATCCGACGCAATAAGGCATTTTCGGCAACTGGAATTTCCTGCATCTGACTAGGGAACATCCGCAACTGCCTGTTCTGAATTTTACGTCAGTAGTATCATTTGAAAGCTCTTGTCACGAGAACCAAGAAATGTATAGGAATTATACTCTCAAATCCAATAGTTCAAGAGATGTTGACCCTTTTCTCTTTCGGAAGAAGACAAAGAAGTAAATAAACGGACAAGTGAGAGTAATACTCGCGCTCAGAGGGTTCCGTACAATAAATATATGAGTTATTACCTGTGTTATTAAAAAACAATCGTTGCTAAAAGAATAATAAGACTTTGTAAAAAACTATAAAACGAGGGTTGGGTATAGATGTATATACTAGAAAAGCATGAATGGGTATACCATAAATGTTCAAAGAGATATGAAGCCTAAATAATATCGAATGTTGCTATTCTGTATAGCTTTTTTTAAAATCTTATCCTAATGTGTTTTTGATGAACATAATTCGGTACTGACAATAAAAGTAGTGCATATTTAAAGTTCATTTGGCAATTTATAAAACTAAATTCAGCGTAGTAATAATTTTTTCTGTTTACAGTGTAGCTAAAACAAAACAAATGTTCAAAGTTTAAACTTGGCATTATGCTAAGCGCGATTCGAAAGGAGGTCGCAATTTTGCAACGCCGCCTCGGTCCTTGCCGCATTTATCCAGATAGATTTTTAATTAACTTTTTAAGACAAGGGAGGCGTATTGAGGGATCTGCTTAATGCAAACTAGTCGCGAATCCCATAGTATTTATGTGAATAATTCTAATTAGTCTGTTTTTAACAATTTGACGTTTATTGCTTTTATACTGCTACTGGGAATTGCATTACACAAATATATCATTAAAAGTTTTTATCTAGGCTTTAAAAGTCGATGGTATATAGAGTACGCCGCCCGGTCATCATGTATGTCCAAACCGTTCGTGTTTTCAAGGGTTAATATCTCAGCTAATTATCGACGATTTTTTTCGAAAATATTATCAACAATGCTTTTATATTTGTGCTACGATAGGTACTTTCAGCGCACCTCAACACCTTTGCTGAATGCCCGCAAATCAAAATTTGTGTGTAAAGGAAAAATGTGCTTTTCTCAAAAACTATATGACCTAGGGTAATCGCTATAATTTTCCTGCAAGGTTTAAATTAACGTCTACTACCTCTAATTTTTTCGTAATTTTAGTTTCAGTAAATTCGGAAATAGATGGGGGTGGGATCATATTTCTGTACTACATTTCCGACGATATCTCTCAAAATGTAATACCTAAGATTAAAAGAAATGTATTTTTGAGTTCAGCTTTACGAAAGTTTTCACACGATTTACAATGAAAAGATTTCTTTATTTTCGAGTAACTTAATTATCCCCATTACATATTGCCTAAATATATTTGTAAATGTTTAATAATCTGTAAATATGTGAATCAATAGTTTTTATTATTTTCCCCATTTTGAACTTTCCACGTTCCATAGTTTACGAGTAAAATAGCTGTGACAGACAGACAGACACAGGAGTGATCTTATAATGGTTTCGTTTTTACTTTTTAAGTACGAAACCCTAAAAATAGAGTGAGATTCTTTCAAAGACTACCCAAGGCAGGAAATTTATCTTACAATAAACCTTGATAGTGTTTTTCTACGTAAAAGTTTTGAAAAATAAGTGTTTCCAACACCAGGCACGTATGATGCATTATTGTTTGACTGTCAACGCAGCTTTGTTTAATAAGAGTGAAGCACACATGTTTTACTCATCGGAAAACTGAATCTGTGTTTCGCATTAAAACATTTTGGAAAGTTTACTGACGTATTGCATTGAAAGTAGATGAAAAGAACTGGTTGCAGTTGAAGTGAGGTATTTTAAGTATGCCTTCTATATTAATAGTATTAGCATCACAGCGAATACTTTGACGAGTTTTTAAACATTCTCCTATTTTCTTTACCATGTACTTAGAAGAAGTAAAGATCCAGTAGCTGAAGGTGTTTTGTCGATCCAGCTGGAAGGAAGACTGGCTGTGTAGCAGAACCAAGTTTTTTGATCCATAAATTTTCATCTGTTTGGACGTTCCCTATTAGTCAAGTCAAATTAGGCAGATTTTGGGTCATTTTGGACATAATTATGAGAGTTTTGAAACTTGGTAATATTGTTTGGGAGGGTCTACTAATGAACATACTAAAAGTCCTTATGGATGGGGGGTGAGCGCGAGGGAGAGGGGGTAAAAGAAGGTACCATTTTTCGATTATTTGTTAATATCTCATAATCTATAAGTCCTACGGAAAAATTCCTAGTGCAAAAGTTAAAGAGAATTAAATTCTCTACAAAATAGATTTCATACATTTTTCTCTAGAGACCATAGTTAACGAGATAATTGCATTCAAAAATAAAGAAATTTGCCAAAAGTTACACCAGTGCCAGAGAGCAGGTCAATGGCACTTGCATTTCATCTATTTAACTTAAATTTAAATGACCGTTAATAAATGTTGTGGTCAGGTGAATGGAAGCCTGAACAATAACTTCAACAAATGACATTTCTCTTAACTATAGATTATGTTGTATAGATTATATGTTCCGTAATCGGGTTTGAAGTCATTTTAAAAAGCATGGATTAACGCCAATTTAATTTCCTTCTGTAACTTTTGTTTGGTATACTTTTTTTACATAGATTATAGACATGTTGAGCCTTCAATCCGTCAGAACCAAAGAGGAATACGACAAGTTTGTTCGATAGAGCTATTTCACGATTCGACGCAGCGACAAGTTTTGGACAGGAGTTTGGTTTGATATAACCATTGAACAAAAAACTAATGCTATCTATGAAAAATCTATGAAAAAACTAATGCTATCTAGAAGGGCTCACACATGGACGAGGAATAAGTGGGGTCTGGGTGCCACAACTACCTTTCATATTTATACCGCCCTGGAAGAATTCTGTGGTTTAACTCTTTCTTCTGGTGAACAACATAAGGATTTTCGTGAAGCTAGGATGAATAGGGATGCTGCGGATATCTCCAAACTTTCAACTTAGTTTGAAAATCACCCGCCCTTTCCTCAGATAGATATAATTATATCAATATCTTCTGGAGTTATTGGAGATGAAACTATCACCTGCTTCAAAACTTTGGAAATCGGGAGTAAAAAGATGATTCTGTTGTCTAGCAAATGATACTCAGATGGGAAACTAACTCGGAAAGGTATAGCACAATCACTCAACCGTATGCACAATTCAATAAAATTTCATGATACTACTAAAACTGTGGATCCTCTAGTTATATTCTAACGGATTTCCGTGAGCAAACGTAGTAAAGATGATTTAGCAGATTACCCACAATATGAATCGACTCCCTATCCTCTCTTTCTTTTCAATGATTGCGGAATGTGCAGGACAAAGAAAAGTGCTTTGTGTCAAATATTTTAACAATCAGGTGAGATATTATACCAACAACAAACAATAGTTGTGGATGGTGGCTTCCTGTTATATGAGGTGGTGTGGAAGAAGGGATCAACAATAGAGGAATTTGCAACACCTAAATAAAGTACGTTAAGAAACACTATTGTGGAAAGGGACTCAGAATTCTTTTCGATGGATATACTGACACTGTAAACTGTAATAAAGTAGCTGAAAAAAATAGAAGGTGCTCAGTGAAAACTTCAGTTGACATACTGAAGAACATACTGTCATCAGTGTTCCCCAAAATCAGTTTCTCTGAAATAAGAACAATAAGACAATGTTGATTCCCATTCTATCCTCTAATTTAAATGACAAAGGAGTCTCATGACAGCAAAGTCCTAATAATGCCGCCACTCTGACTGTTCAGATTGCTATAGATGCACTGAGTGAAAGTGACAACGTTACTGTTGTTGGACAGGATGTGGATTACTTGTTCTTCACATAGGCTTAACCACTTCAGATAAAAATATATGCTTACAGATACAGCTGTGGCAGGGAAATGAACTGTCTCCTGATATTTGGGGTTGGAAACGTAAGCTCGTTCATACGTTAGTGCCTATCACAACCACCGATCCTGTTGCCCCTGGGGCAACACTAAACCTCATTCAGTGTACAACTGGTTATAGGAAAAAATGTTAAGCCTTAGTAACATTTGCTAGACACCTGAATCATCTTTTTACTCCCGATTTCCAAAGTTTTGAAGCAGGTGATAGTTTCATCTCCAGTAACCCCAGAAGATATTTATATAATTATATCTCTCTGAGGAAAGGACGGGTGATTTTCAACCAAGTTTAAAGTTTGGAGATATCCGCAGCATCTCTATTCATCCTAGCTTCACGAAAATCCTTATGTTGTTCACCAGAAGAAAGAGTTAAACCACAGAATTCTTCCAGGGCGGTACAAATATGAAAGGTAGTTGTGGCGCCCAGACCCACTTATTCCTCGTCCTTGTGTGAGCCCTACAGAGCATTTCATAGTTAGCATTAGTTTTTGCTCAATGGTTATATCAAACCAAACTCCTGTCCAAAACTTGTCGCTGCGTTGAATCGTGAAATAGCTCTATCGAACAAACTTGTCGTATTCCTCTTTGGTGCTGACGGATTGAAGGCTCAACATGTCTATAATCTATGTAAAAAAAGTATACCAAACAAAAGTTACAGAAGGAAATTAAAT
This sequence comes from Maratus speciosus, assembly GCA_963932465.1. NCBI lineage: Eukaryota > Metazoa > Arthropoda > Arachnida > Araneae > Salticidae > Maratus > Maratus speciosus. The sequence continues at coordinate 209,227,379 of OZ010793.1, forward strand.
TGGCGCTAATCCATGCTTTTTAAAATGACTTCAAACCCGATTACGGAACATATAATCTATATAACATAATCTATAGTTAAGAAAAATGTCATTTGTTGAAGTTATTGTTCAGGCTTCCATTCACCTGACCACAACATTTATTAGCGGTCATTTAAATTTAAGTTAAATAGATGAAATGCAACCGCCATTGACCCGCTCTCTGGCACTGGTGTGACTTTCGGCAAATTTCTTCATTTTTGAATGCGATTATCTCGTTAACTATGACTTCTAGATAAAAATGTTTATAACCTTTTTTATAGAGAATTTAATTCTCTTTAACTTTTGCTCTAGAAATATTTTCGTAGGACTTATAGATTATGAGATATTATCAAAAAACCGAAAAATGATACCTTCTTTTAAACCCTCCCACCCCGCGCTCACCCCCCATCCATCAGGACTTTTAGTATGTTCATTAGTAGACCCTTCCAAACAATATTACCAAGTTTCAAAACTCTCATAATTATGTACAGAAAAAAACCTAATTTCACTGGACTATATGTACAATACCAGGATAGATTTCTCATTAAGATTGCATCATGAAACACTATCATAGAACTATTAGGATTAATTATAAGACAAAATTCCTGCCTTTGAAAGCTTTTGAAAGAATCTCAGGCTGATTTTCCCTTCTTTATTTCTTTTTTCCGAAATATTTCATGGAGTATTGGATTCGGGAATATAGTTTCTATACATTTCTTGAACATCGCGACAAGAGCTTTTGAACGAGACCACTCTCCTCCAAATACAAAACTAACAGTTGGGATATTTCCAAGTGAATTTCACAAACATATCTTCAAACAACAGACTCGTAGGTCATAGTTGATCGGATGTGGGACTTATATAGCTATAACTGCAAAAATCTTTCAAGTATTGATCTTCATTATATGGAAAACCATTTGCGTAAAAATTGTAATTTTTACGCAAACGGTAATTTTTGCGCAACTATTTTTCATTATAATTAAAAATATTTCAGAGTCGAAATTTTTATACGGCCTATGGGTTTTAAAAAGTATCTTTAGAAGAACTTCTTCCATGCTTTAGTCACTAAAATAATGAAAATTCCATTCTTTTCAACCAAAATGTCTCGAGTTATGATATTTTCAATGTTATAAAATATCAAATTTTCAGGCATTAAAAATGAAAAGAAAAACCTCGCTTTCAGTGCCACAAAAAAAAGATGAAAATCCATCGAAATCGAAGTATCATAATTCGGTAAGTTTTCGTCATACAAAAATGGACTTTTACATATATATTTTAACACACATACATACTTACATAGGACAATTTTCAATTAATACAATGCAAAAGATAGTGACGTATGAGGAATCTTTTACAATCATAATCTACAACACAACTATAGCTACAATATTGCTTTTTCCATGATCGGGGTGATTCATCATAAAGGATACGTCACTTTCAAAACCAGTAAGCAATACTGCCTATTAAAAATATGTGCTGGAATACTTTGGCAATGTGTTAAATTACAAATTATTAAAAACGTAAAAATTACCTTTAGTTAAACACAAATTTTATATCCAGTAAAATATCTCTATGAATGTATCTTTTTACTTGTGATTTAAAAATATGACACAAGACTTTCATATCACTGAAAAAGAAAGATTAATCATTCATAAAATTCAATGCATGAATGATGCATTATAGAGCACTGAATCTTCAAAAAAAGAGGTCTTACTTATTAAACTGACATCAACCGATGAAAGGGTTTTCATGGATACTGACAAATTAAATTACTCACTCTTATGTCACTTCAGAAAGAGCATGATTTTGACATGTTATGGTTTGAAAAGACATCGAAAGATTGCATAATAAAGAGTTGTTGTTTTGTTGAGACTATAGCGGTGACAGTAGTTTTGTTTTTGTACATCTCTTTTAAACCTTTATCTACTGACGGTACTTATAAGTACCATTAAAATAACTTGTTATAAAATTCATTTAATCCATCGATTAGTAGTAATACAGTTTAGAGTGAATTATAGATGCATTACTTTATCGTGTTACAAAAGCATTATTGGTTACACAAAACAAAAATATTTTTAAACGGATGATTTCTTTTGCCTTTGCATCTTTTCAGCTTTCTTGGCGTTGGGGGGGGGGGGGGGGGAGGATTTTTCAATTCGAAAATATCTCTATATTTTTATTGTAAGAACATTATATTTGTACATTTTCTAATCCTACAAAATACTAAGAAAAAGATTTAAAATAAAAGATTTGAGTGGGGCTATAAATATTGCACAAAATCCCTATAAATTGAAATTTAATTAATCCTTCTAAAATCCTTCTAAAATTTATTAAATGATTATGCAAATCTTCTAATGTAGTTTCAAAAATTCACGAAAAATGCTTTAGAAGATAAAATTTTCATGAATTCACATTTCAGTACATAAAGGGTTAATCCTATTTTTACTGAAAGTTAGCTGAATTTTTAGCATTTGTACTTTGAAATAAATATCTTGTGTACTAAAATCTAAAATGTAAGGCACGCTTTCTCTAAACTGTGAAATTATGGAAACTAATAATAATAATAATAACAATAATAATAAATCTGTTTTTTTCGACAGATTTTATTTACGTGCGATTGGTTCTGATTATTAAATTACTTTAAAATTTTCTTGTTGAACATTCCTTACTTAAGGTACCTGCCTACCTTTAAAATGCAAATCTCTGTCAAAAATCAGATTTTCTAAATTTAGTTTAATATTAAAACCTGATCTTTTAGCTTTCTAAATCAGTTTGAATTTTGTTTCTGTCTTGCTTATAACTTGAATTACAGGCATTTTAATGTGAGTCAATCGCAAGTTTTTAAAACTGAAATTAGTCTTCCGCTACCAAAGTAACCCTTAATGTTTGCTTGTGAACAACGAAAAATTTTAAAACCATCAAGAAAGAAAATAATAACTATTGTAAATAATATAAATGGTGAACTTTATAAATCAGGGGCTTTTTTAAATTAGATTTTTCATCTAATAGGTAAAATATAGTTTTTAATTACATTTTCTGCTTTTTCCGAAAATGAGATTTTTAACTTTTTGCTTTGTCGCAAAATATCATAACTGGAAAATTTATTATTGTAACGCTATGAAACTTTGCAAAAATACTCTAAAGGATTTTTTGGGGTAATGTTCCTCTATTATGATCACAGTTAGTTATTTTTTCATATTTTAGTTGATACAAGTTATCAATTGTCATATATTTTCTTGATTTTTTTATGTTTAAAAACATGGCGAACTTTATAAATCAGGGGCTTTTTTAAATTAGATTTTTCATCTAATAGGTAAAATCTGGGTTTTAATTACATTTTCTGCTTTTTCCGAAAATGAGATTTTTAACTTTTTGCTTTGACGCAAAATATCATAACTGGAAAATTTATTATTGTAACGCTATGAAACTTTGCAAAAATACTCTAAAGGATTTTTTGGGGTAATGTGCCTCTATTATGACCACAGTTAGGTATTTTTTCATATTTTAGTTGATACAAGTTATCAATTGTCATATATTTTCTTGATTTTTTTATGTTTAAAAACATTAACTTCTATATTTTTATTAAAAATACAGTTATAGTTATGAAAGTGCTTCAGTACCTCAAGAAAGTTTCATTAATCATAATAAAATTTACAGAATAAAAATATCATCATTCAAATTTGGGTTTTGATGTATTGCAAAAGTGCCATTTTATAAGAATTTGTATGTATTTTTTGAGTCTAAAAATCAAAATATTTAAAAATATACATATTTTTACATGTTATTCACAATTTTTAGCTATATTCTATAATATAATGCACATAAGTAGGCAATTTTTAAAATATTTAAAAAAATCCCTTCCGAAAGTAGGCCCGGCACCTTAAAGGAGATTTTACTTCTAGAAAGCCGAAAAAATGGTATTTTTTAGAATTTTTTTTTCCTGGAAAAGGAATAAAAGTTTTAGCTCCGGGTTTTTTGCATGGTATTTATTATTATTTAAAAGAACATTTCAAAAATTGTTTAATAAAAAACTGATGATTTGACTCGAGTTGCGTGGATAGATTTCTTAGCGTGCGCGCCGTGATCGGACGGGATCCGATAGATCACCAGAGTCGTTTTCCACCAATTTTCGTTAAGGGTCCTGTCCCTGCCGGCGAAGACACTCACGAGCTAATGCTAATCCTATAGGGAGGAATTTTTCTAATATCTCGTTTGCATTTCGACATTTTTAAATAATTATTTTTGCATTGGATAGCCGAGGTCCGTCTCTACAGCGCACCTTGGTTACTTTTTTGATTTTGGTCGCAGATACTTTTAATAAAGTTACTTTCATTTTCAAAACCGGTTCTGAAAATGAAAGTGTCATTCTAAAAAATATCTGCAACCAAAATCGAAAAAGTAACCAAGGTGCGCTGTAGAAACGGACCTCGGCTATCCAATGCAAAAAAAAAAAATATTTAAAAATGTCGAAATGCAAACGAGATATTAGAAAAATACCCCCCCCCCCCCCCATAGGATTAGCATTAGCTCGTGAGTGTCTTCGCCGGCAGGGACAGGACACTTAAGGATTATAAAAATAGACAATGTTGTCTGGAACTTCATGCACTTTGAGATCAAAAAGTTGAAAATCAATAAAGTGACAGCCATTTGAAAAAAGGTTTATTTCTGAGCCCCTTTTTTGCACTTTGGCGTACCTTTAAAAATATTTATTTTTTTGTAAAAATGTCTGAAAGGGGTCCAAGCTCCAAAAAATTATATTATCCTTACTTAACTGGTTTAATAGTTTTTTTGCGTTTTAATCCCGCCCAGATCGAAAAAAGTCATTTTGCGTACAATGCACTTATGGTGCTCCAAAACAATGTAAGCCTGCGGACGTGTTGTGCTAAAGCACTAAATAACAATTATAGAACTCTTCGGCCAAATTGTTTCAGAGGGATAATCTACAGACTATAAAAAATGTAAAAAAAAAAAATCAATTTTTTAACCAAAAAAAGTCACCCCCTCCATTAACTTTATACAAATGTAGTCTTTTCTTTACTTTTAGGCTTGCTAACATATTTACATGCTTATAGTATATATCATATAACATACCTATTTCCCAAGAAGCACACATTTTAAAAGAAAAGATAAATGTTTCTTAATCTAGGAATAGCCACGATATACAGTAGTCTATTCCGAGTTACCCATGACTCGGAAAAGCGTTCTTTATTTTTAGAAAACTCAGAAACCAATATGTTTTCGATATTTAAAGAAGCATTTATAAAAACAAAGATTTTTGTGGGTCACTGATTTTCGGAAACATTTCCGAGTAGTTTTTATTTGTATTAATAAGTTTTCCAAACGCAGAATATTTGTTTTTCGGATACTACCCATTCTCAAATAAACGTTTCCACGTTCGACAAACAAAATTTACAGAAAACATGATAAATTAGCACAATTAACATTAAAATTATTATTATTTTAAACTATTAGAAGTTTACATTCAATTCGAAGCGGAAAATGTTTAATTGAGAATGGATAATATTCTAAAAACCGATATTCAGGTGTGAGAAAACTGATTAATTCACTCTAAAAACTACTCGGAAACATTTCTGAAAATCAGTGGCAGCAAAAGATACTTTGTTTTTATAAACGTTTCTTTAAATCTTGAAAATATATTGGTTTCTGCAGTTTCTAAAGATAAAAAAACAAACAAACAAACAAACAACAACAAAAAAAAAACGCTGTTGGAATCCTGTGTATCTTGAAAGAGGTTATTGCATTTATACTTTCTTCTATCTTTACCAGAAGAAAGTATTGGATTCATGAAAATTTTCGACTTTTGGTTTTTGATGGATTTACACGTTCTATGGGTCAGAGATTCCGAAAAACATGTTATTACAAAATGTCTGTCTGTCTGTATGTGACACAAATTTTGTGGGCGCTCTATCTCAAGAACTAATGCACGGAATTTAATACAAATTTATATTCAGTTAGTCCCAGATATAAATTGGGGCTGATTAGTTTTTGGTGTATATCGCTTAAAAGGTGGCGCTGCTATATAGCATTTTTCATGATTTCTACAATAGCTCAATCTCCAGAACTAATGGACGGATTTTCATCAAATTTCAGATTCAGCTAGTCTTTGACATGAAGTGACGTTTAATACATTTTGTCGTAAATCGTTCAACAGGTGGCGCTGCCATGCTGCATTTTTTACGATTCTCGCAATAGCTCTATCTCAAGAAATAATGATTGGATTTTCAAAAAACTTCAGATTCTGGTATACCTTGATATGAATTAGTGCCGTTTACGTTTGGTACAAATCGCTCAATAGGTGACTCTGCTATGCTGCATTTTTTAGAATTGCCACTATAGCTCTATCACAAGAGCTAATGCACGAATTTTCATCGACGGATTTATGCGTTTTAGGGGGTCAGAGATTCTGAAAAACATGTTTTTACAAAATGTCTGTCTGTGAGTCAGTCTGTGACTCTGTCTCTTTCTGTCTGTCTGTGAGTCTGCGACTCTGTCTGTCAGTATGTATCTGACACTAATTTTGTGGGCGCTGTTTCTCAAAAACTAATGCACGGAATTTAATAAAAATTTATATTCAGTTAGTCCCTGATATAAATTGGTGCTGATTAGTTTTTGGTGTAAATCGTTCAACAGGTGGCGCTGCTATGCAGTTTTTTCACGATTTCCGCAATAGCGCAATCTCCAGAACTAATGCACGGATTTTCATCAAACTTCAGATTCAGTTAGTCTTTGACATGAATTGACGTTTTATACATTTTGGTGTAAATCGCTCAACAGGTGACGCTGCTATGCTGCATTTTTTGCGATTCCTGCAATAGATCTATCTCAAGAACTAATGCACGAATTTTCATTGAACTTCAGATTCAGGTGTACCTTGATATCAATTAGTGCTGTGTATATGATTTATATAGAAGAAAGTTTTGTGATGGCCACAACATGCTAGTTTAGTTCGTGGTTATCAGTGTTGTAGTCGTAAAAAATCAGAGGGTATACGCTAAAGCCATGAACGTCATGCCTAGAGTATACGCTATAGCTTTATTTAATAAACAGAGGGTATACGGAGCTTCTTTAAAAAATTCAGAAGGTATGCGGAGTATACCTGCGTATACCCTCCACTATAAACCTGGTGGTTATAATATACTTTCGACTGCTAAGAAACATTTGATTCCTTTCATTTAATAAAATGGTTTTATTTACAGTGCAGATCGTTGGCCCATCGTTAGCAGTTTGTGGAAATCATTGGGAAGTTATAAGGTTGAAAAATGACTGGGAAATAGTAGGTACAGAGACCTCTCTCATTTGCAGCGTCCCTGAGAAGGATTCTGAGCAGCAAATGGTTGGACCACTGTTAGTCTTTTGTTGGCAAATGGTTTGTTGGCCAACGGTAGGATATTTCTTAGAGTGGGTGAACGTGGGAAAACAATTGTCAACGTAGGCCCAACCATTTTGTTCTACGTGGTTTACCTTTAAAAACTTGAAATAAATACAATAAATATATATTACCCCCTTAATACCAAATGAAAGGAATAATAACTTGGGAAGAATCTTCCATAATCTTTATCTATAACGCAACAATTGATAGAAGTATGGTTTATTTTCTGTCATTGGCAGGGGATTTTAATCAAGATTATCATTGCGTTCTTTAGGCGCACTGTAAAAAATCTGCGTAATATTCCTGCCGTTTACTGTGTAACATTCCTGGGTTTTCTAGGATTATTTCTGTTGATTCGAGAATACTGAGAAATCTGGTGTAACATCTTCCACACTATTGTGTAACTTTTCGGAATACTTGAGAAAGTGGAATTTACTGATCAACTGTGAAACGTTTCAAATGTTTTGTGTGTAACATTCCTTAGTTTTCTCAGGTATACTTTTGAACTTTTGTGTAACTTCTCTGAATTATTGTAAAAGAAAAATTATCGGTAATCTGTGTAAAGTTCCATATGTTTTGTGTGTAACATTCCTTAGTTTGTGGTGGGTGTATTGAATACAGAAATATTTTTATTTTACGTGTGTGTCATTTTATTATCTCAGTTGTGAAAAGACTATGGGATCTAGCGCTATCAAAATTGGCACAAAGATGTATATACCCCTCAAATTGTGCATCTTGAAGTTCTTTTTCGAATTTCGGCCATGAACAGTTCCTGAGCTCTATTTTACATGTAAAAATCGATTTTTTGCGTTTGTGTATCATTTTGTTGGCTTAGTTGTGAACAGAGTATGGAACCTAGAGTCACCAAATTTGGCGGGACACGGAAACTTAATGAGTAATGTTACAGATTGTAGGTTTCTAGACTTTTCAGAATGGTGGAACCTAACTGGGATTTCACGAATAACATCCCAGATTATAGGTTTCTGAACTTTCCTGACTTGTGTAAGTTTCCTGGCATTTCTTTGGTGAAATTCCTGGGAAAACCTGTGGCAGAATAGCTGCCACAGGTTTTCTCAGGAACTTTACACCAAATTTTTTACAATGCGATTAATAATCAAATCTTTAGCCAAAAATTATTTACTAGGCAATGCTTTCACTGTGCGTGTATACAAATTATCGAGAAAAAGTGAACAACTGATAATAAACCTTAAAGCTGCTAGTCACTCAGCTTCCAAATTCTCTTCACTAATCTTAAGTCTATGGGCGTTTGATGCTTTTGCATATTTAAAATACTTCCTCCGGAAATTAATATTTTAAACTCATTTTTTCTGTGAACTCTTCTTAAAGGATGTCTCTTTTTTGCTTAGTTCTTAAAATATTTCTAAAAGATATGCTTAATTTTATATGAAGTGTTAAAATGTCACTCAGAATTCGTCAGCTTTTAACACATAAAGCGTTAAATTAAGCATAGATTTTAGAAACATTTTGAGAACTAAAAAAAAAAGAGACATCTTTTAAGAAGAGAACACAGAAAAAAGAGTTAAAAATATTAATTTTCCGCGGAGATATCTCAAATATACGAATGCACTCTACGCTAGACTTAACATTAGCGAGGGGAATTCGGAAGCTGAGTGATTAGCGCCATAAGTCTTCCTTTTATAAAATATCTCACAGTGATTGAAAACCATAAAGCAACTTTGTTGTTTAAAAATTCGTTAAATAAAATGTGACTTAACCGTGCTATGGCACAAATGATATATCGAAATAAAAATTATTATTTGTGGATAAATATAACGTTTTCATTTTATAAAATATCTCCATGAAAGTATTACGTATATTTTAAACAGACGGAAATAAAATTTTCATATTACACTGAGAAAATGTTTGATCCTTCATGAAATCAAATGCATAACTTCTAAAATAAAGACGACAAAACGTTCTAAAAGACGGTGATATATTTGTTAAACAAACATCAATGTATGAAAAGAATTTACTGGATACTGACAAATTAAATAACCCATTATCGTGTCACTTTATCAACAACATGATTTTGACAGGTTATGTTTCGAGGAGAAGCCGAAAAGCTGCACAATAAAGAGTTGATGGAATATTGATAATGCCACAGTGGATGTTGTTTTCTTTTTTCCATTTACTTTCCTTCTTTGACAAATGTGAGTTACCATTTTGCAAATAACGTATTCGATTTTTATCAAACGGCGGGTATATTTAAGCAAATTTCAAGTACACAGCTGTTATAATAAAATCCAAAAAGCCCGGCACACTTTCTAAAAAAATCAATACATTTCAATAAATAAATACATAAATAAAGCTGTAACAATATTTGAGAAGAGCTTTTTCTGTCAGTTTAAATATGAAAAAAAATACCACATTATTATCTATATTTTCAGTTAAGATATTGTTCTTTTGTCATAATATTTGTGAAAACAATATTAAAGATATTACACTCGAAAGAAAAATGTAATGAACCTTAAATTCGCGTAATGCAGTTAAATTAATTCAACAAAAATTACAATTTAAAAGAAAATTACAAATTATTTAAGACTTACATGACGCATTAGATATTCGAACATGGAACAGAGTTCCTAGTGATCGAGGGCTCAGTAATACAGTGTGTTTCAAAACTGTATGTCAGAAATGTAAAGGCAGGAAGAGGAGACCAAAATAAGTAGTTTCGTATACGAATATGTGTGCAAAAATGCAGCTTTGAAGTATGAAGGCCGCTGTTAAGTTCGGCGGATTAAAGCGCTTCGCTGACTTGAATCTTCATTCCCTCACGCATTTCGAGCAACATGTATCGTTGCACCAATGCGGAACTTGCCGACATGCATTTCATGTACGAAGCTAAGCAAGGAAATGGCTCACACCCAACGCATGTCCATCAGCTCTTGAGCTTATCAAAGGACTATCCTCCATTGTACGCAATACTGCTTCTTCCACTGCAGGAATTATGCGATATCTTATAGTGTCTGTATCATTCTTGGAAGCATAAAACGATCCACTCGAGCACAACTCCCAATGAAAACGCTCAGATGTTCAGAGATCCGGTAGAATCTTACTCGGGAATCGTTCCACGTAAATCCTTTGAGCAGTCAATCCATTTCCTTGCGCAACCCCATACATGAAGTACATGCCGGTAGGTGTAATAATGCATATTGCTCGAAATCCGTGGGAGGAATAGCGATTCAAGCCAGCAAAGCGCTTCCATCCGCTGCAATCAATAGCGCCCTCTACTGCCTCAACGCTGTATTTCTGCCCACATTTCTGTACGAAATCTGCTTATTTTAGTACCCTTTACCTGCCTGTACATTTCTGACGTATAGTTTTGAAACACCCTGTATAATTAAGAATTTTTTAGCTTCTGTTAACAAAGTATCTCCAACTCTATACCTGTATGTTAAAGAAATGGAACAAAAATTATCATATCACATTGAAACTATGATTAATCATCGATAATTAATCGATGATCAATCGATAATTAATCATCGATTATTCATGAATTGCGTGAATGCTAAAACATAGGAGACAAAATCTACAAAAATATATTTTTAAAAGTAAACTACTATTAAATGTCAAGGGAACCACGTTTTTGAAGTTCGCACCTAGCATCAAGACCTGGTGTATTTTATAAGGTTAAAGTTAGAGAACTGGTACAAATTTTCCTATAAAATCGTATTTATTGATTTTACAGAAGCAGAACTTTCTGAAAATGCAATTTTTGAGACCATTTATCGGACTAATAACGTAAAAGTTTTTTTTTGAAAAAGTACTTTAAAACAAAAATTATTAAATAATAAGAATAAAATATAGAAAAAGTTTTAAAATTCCTTCAAGAACATACTAACTTCATTAAAAAAAAAAAAATACAACATTCTAATTGCATTTTTGACTGGGCGAAATTGTCTTTATTCATTTGCGTAAAAGTTTTCTCAGCATCCCTGGTCGAATGTCATAGTTGCCTGCTGCGTTTGAGTGAATAGTAATTTAGAATCGTAGCGCCATATTTGTCGACCTAACTCGCTTTTGGCGTGAATTAACAATTAAAAATTCATTACTTTAAAATTAAATGTATACAAAATATACAGGGTGCAATATGTTATCTATCGCCGAACTTTAATTTCTCAACCGTTGGTCGTAGATATATATTTCCAATTACAAAAACGTTTCAAATGAGGTAAATATTCATGCTGTGGCATTATTTAAAGTAAAAAAATCAATTTTATAAAAATTACGAAATCTAACTTTTTATACGGTCCCCCAGTCCTATAGTTATATTTAGTAAAAGTTTACACATATCATACCAGATATAACACAAAAGGTTTGACATCTGTACGACAAAAATTAACACGGTTATTAAATTTCAAAATTTGAGATTTTTGCACATGATTTTTTCTTTCCTTGAGGGATCAGTTAAAAGATGAATTAAAGTAATTCAAGATCAAAATCCGGGTGCAATGTCCTTTTTACGGCGAAACCAACTTTAGCCGGTATCGCCAAATTTGGGAATCACCAAAGAGGGTTATTTCATCTAAAATTTTCAGCTAACTTTTATGGGTCGAACAACATTCAAACGTCAAAGTAGTAGAATCGACAACCGGAAAATAAAACATACTCACTAAGGACTAGATAAATGGCAATGGAATGTAACCGACCAGCCGAGCTATCACGAGCATAAAAAATGGGATTATGCAAATTACAATAGCACCGCAGCGCCATACGTTCAAGATAAAACAAAAGCCATCTAGCAGTGGACATGCTAGACAGCACTGAGATCGTGTTGGCAAGCTACACATACATGCAATATGCCGAAATGATACTTATTTATGGTGAATTTGAAATGAATGCCAGACAGGCTGTGAGTGTTTATTCAGAACGTTTCCCCAAGGATCTACATCCGACGCATGAAACTATAACTGATGCACTGCACCATCTTAAGAGATAGGCTCTGTTTCACCACGACCCAGAACAAATAGACGGGCAATGTGTAATGTTAGAGTGACACCGGAGGAGGTGCTGGCATTCGCCCTTTTAATTCCACAACTCAGCACGGCGGAAATAAGCAAGGAATGTGGTCAGCATGTCTGGCATTTGTTACAAGCATATGATGCGCATCCATATCATCCGACACTGGTGCAAGCATTGATGGTGGGTGATCACGCAAGAAGATTTGATTATTGTAATTTAATGCTAAACACCTTAGACGAAAATCCGTCATTCCTTTGTGGCACATTCTGTGGACAGATGAGTCAATGTTTACACGGGGTGGCATTGTGAACGTGCACAATGCGCATTACTGGTCTCGGGAAAACTTCCACATCGCCAGCACAGTACGACACGTGTGGTGCAGTATATGGGGAACCCAGATTGTTGGACCCATCTTCTACGATGGAACCTTAAAGGACGATCGTTACTTGCATCTTCTACAAAACACGGTACTTGATTGGTATGAAGAGCTGTCTCTCCGACATACATGACGGGAGTGGTTTCAATATGATGGGACCCTTCTCCGCATAAAACATGAAACGTCCGGGAGTTGGCCACCGGATTCGGTCAACAGATCCTTGGATATGGTGGTCCGGTAGAGTGGCCACCGCGTTCGCCGGACTTGACTGCCATGGACTTCTACCTGTGGGGTTACATCACGGCATAAGTCTATGTAACTGAGACCACTTCTCTCGTTTATCTGAAGCAGTACATCATCCTTGATTGTTTCACAGTTTGCACACATGCTATGGTCTAACGTGTACAGGAGTCAGTACTGTCACACATTCAATTGTGCATTGCCACCAATATCTCTTGTTGATTCCGACGTTTGATGTAATCATTTTTATAGTAGACCGTTTTCTAATATTATAGTAAATTGATATTTATTTTTCTGTTTAATTTCAATGTTTCATTCTTCGCTTTGTATACGACCCTTAAAAGTCAGCTCAAATTTTTATATGAAATAACCCTCTTTGATGATACCCCGATTTAGTGATACCGGCTAAAGTTGGTTTCGCCATAAAAAGGACATTGCACCCTGATTTTGATCTCAAATTTAATTCATCTTTTAACTGATCCCTCAATGGAAGACAAAATCATGTGCAAATATCTCAAACTTTGAAATTTAATAACTCTGTCAATTTTTGTCGTACATACATCAAACTTTTTGTGTAATATATGTTATGATATGTTTAAACTTTTACTAAATATAACTATAGGCACTGGGGGATCGTATAAAAAGTTAGATTTCGTAATTTTTATAAAATTGATTTTTTATCGGCGATAGATAACATATTACACCCTGTATATAATATAATTTTTGCTGACAGATTTTATCACTTTTCTAACTTTAGCCTGTAGGGCTATGAAATACACCAGGTCTCAATGGTAGATGCGAACTTCACCAAAAGTGGTTCCCTTGTGGCTAAACGATTTTTATGGATACTGACAAATTAATTCATTCGCATGTCACTTTTGCGAAATTAAGATTTTGACAGATTATATTCCATGGAGTAGTCAAGAAACAGGGCTGTTTTTGCATTCATAATGTCAAAGTAACTAATTTTTTTCTACCTGTATGCCTTTGTTGGCTAAAGTTGGTTTCGCCATAAAAAGGATATTGCACCCCGATTTTGATCTCAAATTTAATTCATCTTTTAACTGATCCCTCAATGGAAGACAAAATCATGTGCAAAAATCTAAAAACTTTGAAATTTAATAACTGTGTCAATTTTTGTCGTACATACATCTAACTTTTTGTGTAATATATGTTATGATATGTTTAAACTTTTACTAAATATAACTATAGGCACTGGGGGATCGTATAAAAAGTTAGATTTCGTAATTTTTATAAAATTGATTTTTTATCGGCGATAGATAACATATTACACCCTGTATATAATATAATTTTTGCTGACAGATTTTATCACTTTTCTAACTTTAGCCTGTAGGGCTATGAAATACACCAGGTCTCAATGGTAGATGCGAACTTTACCAAAAGTGGTTCCCTTGTGGGTAAACGATTTTTATGGATACTGACAAATTAATTCATTCGCATGTCACTTTTGCGAAATTATGATTTTGACAGATTATATTCCATGGAGTAGTCAAGAAACAGGGCTGTTTTTGCATTCATAATGTCAAAGTAACTGATTTTTTTCTACCTGTATGCCTTTGTTGGCAATTATGAAGTCTCATTTCGTAAATAATGTATTCGACTTTTAATGAAAGATGGCTGCATTTTAAGCATGCATACATTTTAGTATGGGTGCATCTATCATATGTCTATATAAAGTATTGAGTGCACTTTCTAAAAACCGTGGAATTACGTAAAACGCTTTTAATTTTTTATTTATTTATTTATTTATTTTTTTTTTTACAATCCAAAATTTTGTATTTTCACTGAAGTTGATAACTGTACTAGCAGTATATTTAAAAAAAAATAGTTGATCATGCCACGCAGATTGTAATAACAGCATTTTCCAGTAAAATCCAAATGAAAAGGCGACTTAATATGAAAGCAATACAATTTATTTAACAAGCATTTATTAATTAGACTTTTTAAGCTTACCAAGGGAAAGACTCCAATACTCTTTATTCAGTGTTGTCTCCAAATTCGCTTAACGGCGAAACTTCACCTCACTGCTCTTTCAGATAGCAACTTAATTACTGGACAGCCAAAAGAATAGCTGATAAAATTCACAAAATACACGAAAAATTGTCAATTTATAGGCAACAACCACGTGCATCCCCTAATTATCATAAATTTGAAAAATATATGTGACATACAAGTTCGCGGAGATACTTCCATATTTTGTGAAAAGAAAAGATAGAATACGTTTCTCATTCAAACATAAATGCTAGAAAAGCTAAAGAACAAAAACTCATTCGACCAGTAGAGAAGCCTTATCAATGAGTAATTCGGCATATTACTGTTACAAGATTACAAGTTCATAAACTGTACTTATTACAGGCGTTAATGACCGCGTAGAAAATTCATCTGTTGCAACTCGAATACCCGGATCAGAACCGTTCATGACCGAATCAGAAAATACGAAATTCAAATTCTTCATACGAAAAAAAAAAAAAAAAAAAAAGAAAAAAAAGGAAGCTCGCTAACGATTAGGATTAGAGGATACAATTTAAAAAGCTCTTCCGGTTTGTATCAAGAGGAAAAAATAGCTTCCCTATTCCTTGTTTTTAAGAATTCAGCTAATTTTACTCAAATACACAAAGCTTAAAATGCGTGATATTCGTTTACAGAAGATTCCCAGTTTTGATCAATATTGAATTTGGATGGAAATTTCAAAAAATTAGTGAACTATAGCAAAGTTAGCTTCATTTATGGCGACTTATTTTATCGCCCAATTTGGCAATATTTCTTCAAGTATTGACAATCTTGGCGAGAATTTGACCTGGTAAGTAAGACCATGCAGTTTTAAGCGTATAGGAATTGGAAAAATGGGTGCAACAATGAAAGGAAATTTGCGAGAAATCAGGTTGAATAAAACTTTCAAATAAAACCCTTTTATTGAGGAATCTTATTTTTAATGTGAGATCTTGATTCAAAATGTCAACCACACTTGAATTTCAAACTGCTATATCTAAGCCATTTCTATGATAGAGGCGAAACAAAAAATGCTCCGGAATTCTTGCAACATCAAGGTTGAACACTTAAAATAAAAAACTTTTCGGATTTGAAAAATTTGTACAGATTTTTGAATGCGATGCCTTTAAGTGGCCGCCATTTGGAATAAGATGGCGGATGAAGCCGGCCAACGAACTTGGTCCAGACCTTAGCAAGTATTGTACACATGCTTAATCACATATTAGTCGATCCATAAATGCGAATGATGTCGCATGAAAAAAATCATATATATATATATTCGCACATTTTTAATTATTATTTAATTATCATATATCTATCTCTAAACGATATTTGCTTTAAAACTTAATCCGTTAATAGTTATAAACAGTTTTTATTATATAATAGTTTTCACTTTACTATTAAGTCAATACATGGCAGCACCACACTGAATCATTTGAATACATGGAGCAGTTCATTCTCAATTCTACATTATCCATAGAGGGCGCTGGTTATATATAATGGAAGTGTGCTTGGATATGCTGTATATTGTTGATACTTGGTCCACCATCATATAAAAAACTTTTTTGGCAACATGTGCTGGTGATCTCCAATGACTGTATTATATTATGCCTTATGCTAAGACAGTATGGATTTCAATTTGGTAATTTGTTTTTTATTTTTCTTCTATCTTTTTTAAGCTTGTTTTATTTTGAACTTAATTGGTGTTCAATGGTTTATTTCACCGTTTTATGTATGTGGTTGTCCCAAATTCATATTCCTTAGCTAATTTGTGGCTAATATGAAGATGAAACCACACATTTTATTTGTGGAACTTTAGGCATTTGTGGAACTTTAGGCAATTTCCATTCTTCTATTTCTGTTATTCAATTTCTGCTGTTTTTTACTATGTTTTTGGAATCTATGTTAAGTGTGTTGGGGAACTGTATTTGTTAATGTCATTTTATTCATAATTTCACAGTTTTTGTTGGTGGTCGGTAATGTTTATTTAATGGTTATATACATATATATATATATATATATATATATATAGTTCATGATCGGTGAAACTATACCGAAAGTGTCTGGAATTGCTTTCCTCCGGACGGCTGCAATTGGTAGCTTCTTAATTTTTGCAATGGAAGCTAAAATTGTTCTTTGCAAATTTTTTACTACTGATCTTTATTATTCATACTGCATTTAAATTCCTTATTATAAATTAATGTATATTTGTTAAAACCAAATTTATTGAATAAACTAAATAATATCCGACATAAACAACTTCACTAACAAATTAATACTTTTAAATTATATAATAATAGGGAACATTGCATATATCCGTATCAAGCAAGAATAATGATTAATTATTCTTAAACTTATTCATTAACAATGAATTCAATAACAACTGCAACGGTTGCAAAGAACAAAGATAACAAAGTCCCTAAAAGACACCCTACTCATTAACTAACTTCATTAGATGAAAAGATTTTAATGAATTCTGGCAAATTAAATAACCCATTCTCATGTCATTTTAGCATCAACATGATTCCGACAGGCAACTATTCAACGAGAAGTCGAGGAAAGTTGCATAATAAAGAGTTTCTGATGCGTGATAATGGCATATTAGCTGTTATTTTTCTGTCCAATTATCGAAGTGACTTAAACAATTACTACCGGTCTTTTTCGTGTTATTTTTCGCCTCTGCGTATTTTTCGCATTGTTCATTTTCAAAAGATGTTTTCGGAAAAGAAAGAAAAATAGCATCAATTTCGAATACAAAAATATGCGATTATTTAAATTATTAAATTATATTTTAAGTTAATCTATGTGTGTGTGCCCTGTGCATTCCCATTTTACAATATTTTATTTTAATTTTTTGAAAAACAAAATCACAAGTTTTTCTCTTCAATATGGCTCTCGAAGCTGGTAGACGGGAGGTGCTGGGTTCGATCCCAATCGCGCCCCTCGGCCTAATCGTTCGGAGTTTTCGTGGTTTTCTTCGAACCTTGGTTCTCCAAGCGTTAATGCGGGTTAGGTTCCCTTAGAAAGACCTCCACGGAAGGCACTCCCCTCCCCTTAGAGTCCATATCCCACGTGCAGATAATTGGCCGACATAAATACAACCAACCAACCAACCAACATTCTCTTCAATATGGTAATATGAATGCCATCAGCCCTGTATGTTAATTGACTTACATTCGTAATACCTAGGAAAAATAATTTTATTTGTAAATTTTATACTACTTATGGGTTGCTTAGGTGAAAATCAAATAGTAATTGTGCACACTGTTAAAACTGAAAGTGACTTATCGGTGCTGTTTGGAAGATTCGGATGAAAAAATGGTATCATTTGGAACCAAGAGGCTTCGAAATGTGGTTGAAGTGGCGATTGGTTTCTCAATGGGTGATTGGAGTAATTAAGGTGCTTTGTGGTAGAAATATGACACCCCACTGGGGGACTGGCACTTGGCGCACGCGGTGTGACACGTGTGTCCATCTCTTCGTCGGGAAGTTAAATCTACGGCTATGGGACCCAGGTAGCACACAGATATCGGCCAATGTCCAAATCAATATTGGCCAATATCTTAAAAGTCAACGAATCAAGTCAACGTCATACATACGTCATAAAAGTCAACGTCATACTTACAATATCTGCCGACATTTACAGATGTAACTTAAAATTAGCTTTTAAAAGAAAGAATCCAAACAAATTTTTTGCATTATAACATTATAATACGCAAATACCGGGTGATCCAGAAGTTCCGGGAGTTTTGAAATGTTAATAATTAGAAAATCATGTACGATAGAGAGGTACGGTTTTCACATATATGCTCAGAAACGTGTGGGATTTTTGTTTATAATGAAATTAATTTTAATATACAGTTGAAATTTTTGACAACAGATGGCGCTGCTATACAACATCGATAATTTCTGTACCATGTGTTATATAACCAGATTAATTCATTGCGTAACATCCTTCCTAAGATACTGCTCAGATTTCGCTAAGGGTCGTTTATGTTCAAACACTTTTTCAAAGATTAAATAAATTGCATTAAAAAGGAATTTTGATACTAAATTTGATGTGCAACTGCTTTGTATAGACATGCTTTCTTTGCATGACAAAGCTTTGTTAGTTAAGCTGCTTTACAAAAAGGATGAATCGTCAGGTTTAGCTTTGCTTTCTTATCGTACAATACGTGGAGTTAAAACTGGAAAAAGACCGATGACCGTTACAAATCTGAAGGCTATGACAAAAAGGCTTGAGGAAACGGGCTCATTGAAAGATCTTCAGATACTACAAACGTCTGTTGCAGCCGTAAACGAGATAGAACCTGATGCCAATACTCATTTCGGTTTATTGCATCATAGCAAAACCACATTATCAATTTCAACGCCACCTGTTGGCAAAAAGTGTAACTAATTAACATATTCTTTTTTTTTTCATTAAAAAACAAATCCCACATGTTTCTAAGCATTTCTGTGGAAACCGCATCTTTCTATTGTATATAGTTTACTAATTATTAACATTTCAAAACTCCCAGAACTTCTGGATCACCCGGTAGTATTCTAAACAATAAAATTTAACAATTTTGCCATTTTTAGAAAACTTGATTTTTTAATGCCTTATTTTTAATATTTTATTTGCATTGGTAAATGTTGTAAAACTGATATTAGTATTCCAAAATTCAGAGATAGACATTCGTAAAAATAATATCATTTTTCAGACATTTCAAGTTATCTATCGATATTTAACATATCTGACGAAGTTTGTAATCTTGACAAAAGTGAATGGAAAGTTCTAAAAGACAGTCCATTTCTATCGTTTTCGTCGAAGCATATTTGATGGAGACGCCTGCCATGAAATTTGCGCAATAAAAAAAGAATTCTTTAGGAATCTATAGTTATTTATATACACTATATGGCCAAAGGTGACCGGTCACTTGCGATTTTAGACGTTTTGTTAAATATCTAGAAAAATACATGAGGAATTAACCTGAAACTACAGGTGTGTAAACAGTATAGTATAGGTTATATATTTCCGCGAAGATTTTTCCCCGAAACCTCACAGGGGACCGTCAACAAATTGAAAAAGAACGAATATCTTTTTAATAAGCCTGTAAAAACTAATGTAGCAAAAGCGTTCAAACTCGAGATTATTAATAAGTGGATTATTGTAATATACTGTGTTCATTTTTATCAGGATAGCATGAATGCTCGTAGAGAAATTAAGGTTTTTATAAAAACAATCCCAAATTTCCCCAAGTTTTTTGCTTATAATTTGCAGAGTTCTAATATAAAAAAAAGTTCTTTTTCAGAAAATATGACAACATTGTACACAATAATCTGCAATCGGAATGAAAAAATAATAAAAATTGGAAGAAAAGTGAGCAGGTTTACTAAAAAATGTTTCACTGCGCATGCGCGAATGCAATCAAAATATAATATGCATAATGTTTTAGCTAACTATGTAGAGCAACTTTTGTGAAAGCCTGAAAATCATAGCTTGAAAATTCTGAAAATTATTGTCGATAGAATAAGCTCGAAATTCGCTGTTCCCCAAAAGAAGCAAAAAGATGATGGTTTGTATCAAATATCTGTTGATTAGTATCAAGACAGCGTACACAATATTGTACGTACTGCTTACTATATTTGGATACAACCCCTCGTCTTTTAGGTAGCTTTCTTTACAAAAAGCTACCTATTGCAGCCGTTCGGAGGAAAGCGATTTCAAAAAAGTTTGGTATATTTTCATCGATCATGACCCCCAGACCCCGAAACCACCCTCCGTTCAAAACTGATACATACATATATATATATATATATATATCTGGCCTATGTCACACTGTAACTCTCGTATTTATGAACCGATTTGGATGTAATTCGGTGTGTACATAGTACATACGAATGTCTCGACCGAGTTCGTTGGCCAGCTTCATCCGCCATTTTGTTTCAAAATGGCGGCCATTTAAAAATTTAAAAAAAATTTTAAATTTAAAATGTGGTACCAAAAAATTGAAAATGGAAAAATATTTTTTTCTTTTGTATTTGACCTTTATACAAAGACTCCGTAGCAGTTTTTGTTTCGTCTATATCTTAAAAAATGGCTGAGTTATAGCATTTTGAATTTCTAGCGAAGCTGACATTTTGAAACGTCCTGAATTTTGTCACGCGATAAAAGGCGTATTTATGAACCGATTTGGATGTAACTTCGTTTATACATAGTACTGACCAATGTCTCGACCGAGTTAGTTGGCCAGCTTCATCCGCCATTTTGTTTAAAAATGACGGCCATTTTAAATTTTAAGAAAAATTTAAATTTGAAATGTGGTACCAAAAAATTGAAAATTGAAAAAATATTTTTTTCTTATGTGTTTGTCCTCGATAAAAAGATTCGGGAGCAGTTTTTGTTTCGTCTATATTTTAAAAAATGGCTGAGTTATAGAATTTTGAATTTCTAGCGTGGCTGACATTTTTAAACGCCCTGATTTTTGTCACGCGATAACAGGCGTATTTTGAACCAATTTGAATGTAACTTGGTCTGTACATAGTACATACCAATGTTTCGACCGAGTTTGTTGGCCAGCTTCATTCGCCATCTTGTTTCAAAAGGGTTGCCATTTAAAAAAAAATGTAATTTAAAATTTAAAATGAGGTATTAAAAAATTGGAAAATGAAAAAGATTTTTTTTTATGTGTTTGGCCTTGATACAAAGATTCTGGAGCAATTTTTGTTTCTGAAAATTTGTTCTTTTGTTTATATCTTAAAAAGTGGTTGAATTATAGCACTTTGAATTTCTATCATGGCTAACACTTTGAAACGATCTTGTATTTGTCTCGCGATACCACACGTATTCGCCTATTTCGATGGAAGAAGGCATGTGGATAGTATACATCAATATCTCGACCAAGTTCGCTGGCCAGCTTCATCAGCCATCTTGTTTCAAAATGGCGGCCATTAAATTAAAAATATATATATTTAAAGTGAGGTGCAAAAAAATTAGAAATTGAAAAAGGTTTCTTTCTTAAGTATTTGACCTTGATATAAGGATTCAGGAGCATTTTTTGTTTGTCTTTATCTTAAAAAATGGCTCAGATATAGCAGTTTCAATTTCTAACGTGGGTGACATTTTGAAAAATCTGATTTTTTGCCTGCGACAGCACTCGTATGTATCAACCGATTCCGATGTGAGTGAGCATGTGCACAGCAATTACTAAGGTCTCGACCAAGTTCACTGATTAGCTTCATCCACCATGTTGTCTTAAAATGGCAGGCACTTTAAGAAATCGCCGAATTTAGCAGCCAAATATAAGTCACTTTAAATAAAAGCAGCTTGGATAAAGCTGACTAATTTTGCGAAATTCTCATTCATAATGATTTAGTATTGATAAAAATTAGTATTGAATCTCCTACATTCGGTTTCCACTTAATTGAGCTTCGTGTGTTTGAATAATATAAGTTGGCTTTTTTTAAAATAAGGAATATGAAAGCTACCTCTTCCTCCCGGCACTGGCCGGAAGGACTTTTTGCTTCCTTTTGGGAACAACAGATTTCGAGCTTATTCCATCGACTATAATTTTCAGAATTTTCAGTCTATGATTTTGAGACTTTCACAAAAGTTGCTCTGTATACTTAGCTAATACATTATGTACATTATATTTTGATTGCATTCACGCATGCGCAGTGAAACATGTTTTAGTGAACCTGCTCATTTTGCATCCAATTTTTATTGTTTTTTAATTCTGATTGCAAAGTATTGTGTACAATGTTGTTTGTCATATTTTCTGAAACGAACTTTTTTTTAAAATAAGAACTTTGTAAATTATAAGCAAAAAACTTGGCGAAATTTGGGACTGTTTTTATAAAAACCTTAATTTCTCTACAAGTATACATGCTATCCTCATAAAAATGAACGCAGTATATTATAATAAGCCACTTATTAATAATCTCAAGTTTAAACGCTTTTGCTACATCAGTTTTTACAGGGTTATCCAAAAGATAGTCGTTTTTTCAATTTCTTGACGGTCCCCTATGGGGCTTCTGGAAAAAATCTTCACGGAAATATATGGCGTATACTATACTGTTTACACACCTGCAGTTTCAGGTTAATTCCTCATGTATTTTTCTAGATATTTAACAAAACGTCTAAAATCGCAGGTGACCGATCACCTTTGGCCATATAGTATATATGTATATATATTTGAAAAAAATTACGTAGAAATCTATTGATATTGTTATTGAATATTTTCTGTAATACAATTTATATAGAAATTTATAGAGATTGCAATAGAAAAATTTCTCAAGAAAAGCGTTTCATATATTGAAATCTATTGATAGTGCTATATGTATAAAAACTTAATAAGGAAATCTGCAATTATTGCTCTAGAATTATTTGTATTTAAAAAATAATGCTGTGCCTATAACTATGTTAAAATATAATAATTGTTGGTTTTATAAAAAAAAAAAAACGACAAAAGTTTTTTTTATTACATGACGCTTTTACACAAAAAAGAGATCAATTTATATATTTTTTAATTGAAACTACGTTTATGTTTTTAAAATGGTAAAAAAAAGCATCGACGCTTTTTTTTATTACATAATGTTTTTACATAAAAAAAGATATCAATTTATGTATATTTTAATGGATACTATATTTATCTTTTTAAAATGGTCTCGAATTCCAGACTTTTAAAATAATTTTATTTTTTATTATTGAAAGAATACAAGTTTAGTTTCAAAAGTATGTCATTAGTTTTCACATAATTTCTTTTTAAATTTCTAACAAACTTAATAATAAAAAGTGATATTTGAATAAATCTTTGTTAGAAAAAAAAAAAGGTCGATTGTGGTTGAAAGAGTATGAGATAACTAATAAATTATAATTTCGTCAGACATTTTTTTCGTCACTAACAAAAAGACTGCTCCCACCACATTATATTGAAAGTTTCTTATTGCTACATTTTCCCTGGGTAACTTTCATTATTCTTGAATAGAGACAGGTTTCTCTGTCTTATGTTGAATAAGATTAGAAATCTCCTGAGCATAAACTTATATCTCAGTGAGAAGTTTACTTTCACCACATTTGCAAATCGAAGTTGTTGGGGTTCAAAAAAGAAATTAATATCTAAAAAGTTATAATTTAATATTTAAAAATGTTATTCTCGAATATTAGAAAATGGGAAATATTGGCCAACATTGTAAGGGTGCCATTATTCTCCCTTGGGGTACCATCCTTTCACTCTCTGGGGCACACTGGTTTTTTTTTGGGGGGGGACTCTTTCACCCTAGTTAAGGGTGAAATTCTGGCTCCCCTAGAGGGGGGGGGGGTCGCTGGCGAGACAAGCGTTTCACCCCTAGGAGGTGCCATATGCAACCTGTAGTTGTAGACGATAATTCGGAGCGCATGAAACCCGTATACTATCGTAAAAAAACATGTCTTAGACAAATAAATTAAATGTGTATGTGTTATGTGCAGTTTCTAATCTGGGAAATACATCTCAATGACAAGTTCATTTTATTTCTCGTTAAAATGCCACTTTAAATATAGAAATAAATTAACCTTAAATCTAGAAATAAAGTTACTTTGCTAAAATTACCCAAAATCTTAAAGGGACCCCCCCCCCCCCAAAAAAAAAAGTAACAAAGTCAAAACTTATTGTATAAATGAAGACTGACATCGTTAACTTTAAAAAATATTATATTAAGCCATTTAACTATGTACCAGATATATTTACAGGTTTCACATCTTAAAACATTATTAATTCTAAAGATCAGCACGTTAAAGGTTTCATTCATTATCACACACACATAACACTAGTTCTTCTATTGGGAATTAAAATGGCCTATAGAGGCGCTGCTCGCAGCCTTCGGTACAGGAAAATCGTCCCTTTAATTTCCCTTTAACTAATGCTAAAGTGCCCTTAAAATAATTCTTTATTGTAAATGCATTTGAAAGTTTTAGATATTCAAATTCTGATAATTTTTACTTTGTCATATAAGACAGAACACAAATGTCACAGGAAATCTGAAATTATGCAAAAGAATAATCATTCTGAACAAATTAAAAATATATGTAATGCAATGCGCTTGCACTGCACTATCCTGAAGCGAGAAGTTACATATTTTCTCCACCAGATGGCGTATTCGAGCACTTGAATTTCCAATTTCTGACGTCAGAATACGAATGTCACATCAAAATGCTTCCTCACACGCATATGCTCGACGACCAGTCAGGGCATTCTCGAAAAGATGCTATTATTAACAAACACTAAGACCTGTAATGTACTTCTGCCGTAATTAGCACGACGACTCTCATTGGACACGGGCGTTTCGCTTGCTAAAGGAGGCTAAATGCGATCCCATATTATTACTTTTATAAGGCGTAGTAATATTTGTGTGAATTTGTATATTTAAATCATCTGCGGCAATTTCATATTTTTCTTGTTGTCTAACATTTGCTTAAATCTAACCAAGCTTTTTCTTTATTTTTGCTACATTACCTCTTTATCCACTGTTTATATTTTGAAACAATGACGAAAAATCACTTGTTAAGCATAGATTATGAGACACATTCCAACACTTCTAAAATACTTTAACAAAATTTCACCATTTAATATGGAGAAAGATATGTAAACGATTTGGAAAAAGCATAACACATTCGAAAACTCAATTTCACGCACTGCCATCAATGGTCATGAAAATAACCGAATTCTTTTGTGCAGTCCTGTATATGATCTAAAGATTTGTATATATACTACATAGTATGCTCGAATTTAGTTTAATCCTCAAATGCATAGCACAGTTGAAAATTCCCCTTCAGCAATTTTCGTCAGTTAACGGACATGTACTCGATAACTTTTGTGCTGTTCTGTATATCACTTATAGAATTTATAAACACCAAATATATGTAAAAAGTTTGTTAAATTTAAAAACGCGTACCACAACTGAAAACACACTTGCAGCAATCATTCTTAACAGGCAGTGCTATATCCTAATTCTTTTGTGTGTCCCTGCAAATGAACGATAAATGCTATGCCCACTCTATTTTATAGTAAGCCTCTTGTAATGCACATCTGCGATATATATCTATTTAAATATGTTTGAAATAGTGTAACATCATTAAAAAACAACACAAACAATTTTTCTCAATAAACTGTAATGTAACTCAATTGTTTTCAGTGCCCCTGTAAACAAACTAAAAATGTTATATATTTCATTTTTAACACCAATGCCATGGTGAACCTCAATAGCATATATCAACTGCATGGCAATCCGAGTATATTTCCGCGAGTTAGAGCACGGACAGAAAGACATATGGACAGACAAACCGATTTCATAAACACTTTTCAACTACCTTGGAAAGTCAGTTGAAACATCACCGAAAAACTGGTAATAAATCACAATTATATAATAAACTCGTCTATAAAATTACTAGTGTATAAATCACCATAAAGTAAAAGCAACACAGAGGATCGCGCCCTCTGTGTTATTTTGATTTTATTGCGATTTATACAAAGTTTTATTATTTATTTATCTTGGAAATTGTTAAAAAAAACTCACTTTGATATCGAATAAGTTAACTAGTGCCAAATAATGTCATACTTTATACATTTTATCGGGTGATTCATAAGCAAAACTTTTTCACATGAATACTTTTTAAACTCAATAACGAAAGAAAAAACGAAAATGTCGGCAACAAACAAGAATAATGATTAATCCTTCATGAAATCATTCGTATGCAGAAGAAAGCAGGCAGAGAAAATATGGCATGAACCCGAAACAGACCCATCGTATATATCAGACTGACTTCATCTGTTGAAAAGATTTTCATTGGATACTGACAACTTAAATAATCCATTCTCCTGTCATATTAGAGTCACTAAGATTCTGACAGTCTCTTGTTAGATGAGATGTTGAGAAAGGTTGCATGATCTAGAGATTTTTTGCACGATAAAGGCAGCTCAGAAAGGACTGTTTATGTATTAAATTTTCTTCGTCGAACATAAGTCATTTCTATTTTTCAAACAATGCATTATACTTTTAACAGAATACAATATTATTTTCAGCATTAATATTTTAAGGTTAAATCTTAATTTAATAGTAAAATATTATATACAGGGTGATTCAAAAAAGATGGGAAAAATTTTAAGAGGTGATAGTACACACCCAAACAAACATTTTGTATCAAAGAATGCATGGCCGAAAACTAAACGTAAAAAAGTTAGAGGGCGCCAAAAGTTATGTTCTTATACGAGGAAAAAACATACAATGAACGATTAAGTTAAGTTACGAAAACAAATTTAATGGCATTTGATTACAATAAGTGCTCAAAACATTGACCGGCATCTATTATGCACGCAATACAATGGCGAAGAACAGATTGGCGAATTTTCTGAAACACACCAGGCATATCGCGAACTTCCCCTACAGCAGCCGAAAGCTTGGCGAGAAGTTCTTCTGCTGATTCAATGGGAGTCTCATACACAAGAGCCTTTAGCTGTCTCCACAAAAAAATCGAGACATGAAAGATCTGGCGAGCGCGGTGGTGCCTGGTGTGTTTCAGAAAATTCACTAATCTGTTCTTCGCCGTTGTACTGCGTGCTTAACAGCTGCCGGTCAATGTTTTGAGCACTTATTGTAATCAAATGCCATTAAATTTGTTTTCGTAACTTAACTTAATCGTCCATTGTGTGTTTTTGCCTCGTATAAGAACATAACTTTTGGCGCCCTCTAACTTTTTTACGTTTAGTTTTCGACCATGCATTCTTTGATACAAAATGTTTGTTTGGGTGTGTACTATCACCTCTTAAAATGTTTCCCATCTGGAACAATGGAACAATCAAGCAGGTGTGTGGATTCCCTAGTTGCATGGCAACTTTACATCCAGGCTAAAAATATATTGTGTTACAATGCAATGGGAGCCTTGGAAAAAAGAGCGTTTAAACGCGGCTAGTAGCCACGAAAAAATGGAGAGTAAAAGCTAAAGAGATGGACAATTTTTAAGAAAAAATTGTTAGTAGAACTAGTAGGGAAAAAAAAAAGTTCCATATGATCCACATATATGTCCAGGACAGGCGAAAAAGCTACCAAAGGAAGCCCCATAAAAAAAAAGACTCAATTCAGAGACCATACATTTAATATAGCTTGTTATGTAAAAAAGTTTAACACAGTGAGTAAAAGAAACAAAACTAAGTATTTACATATTTACAAGAGAATTTATATTACTTTAAGTAAAAAAGAATAATAATGTAAGAAAAAGCTACAGTGAAGAGAGTTCAAACCAAATAAACAGTTAAATGCAAAAGCCGAGGGGATCAAACGGCAGCAAGAGGACGGCGTCCGCCCAGTCTAGTAATTGAGGAGAAAAAAACATGAAAATGAAAGAAGTAAGAGTAATATCATGAGAAGAGCATAAAAATACAAGAAAAGAAGTTTTTTTTTTATAACTTTATAAACAAACAGCACAGACAAAAAGAAGGAAAAAAGTTTAGCAAATGAAGAGCTTAATCTTCGTTAATGTTGATTTGACTAGCAAGTTTATCAAATTCAGTTAGTATAACCATCAATTTTTGCATCGGATTATCGAGGTTCTTAGTCTGAGTTGAGGTGTTCTTTATACATTTTAGGAATTTAGTGATTTGAAAGATTTGTTTGACTTCGTTGAAAGTATTAAGAATGTCTTTAATATCATTGGTGTAATTAGTAGGAGCATTAGAATTTTCAATAGTAGGGGAGGAATGGGTGTTTGCGGTAGTACTATCATTGTTATCAGAGTTTAATTCTACATTACTTGTAGAGGGTTCAGAGTCTTTAGTATTTTTGGTATAATTATAATTCTTAAATATATCCGCTAAGATTTGGGTTTCTTGGGATAGATTGCTGACGCTATTACTTGTTTTTCGGTTCTGTTTATTTTCGAGTCTATAAGGATTTTTTGGGCAACCACGGAAATTCGCTGGGTGCCCCAGTCCACAATTGGCACAAGTGGGTTTAATACGCCCCTTGTGGTGACAATCCGTACTTAAGTGTTGATCTCCGCATTTTACACATTTAGCATCGAAGCCACACACTTCTGATGCGTGACCGTAACCCTGGCATTTGTAACACTGTTTTACACGATTTTTGCTAGTAAAAGCTTCAATCTTAACAGAAATATAATGTATATTGTTAATTTGGTAAATTTCTTCAAAGTTCTTACGAGGGATAACATTTACCATGTATATTGGCATTGGTTGGCCAGTTTTACGATTTTTAAGCATGGCAGCCCTAGTGACTGCGAAACCATGCTCCCTGAGACTATCTTCAATAATTTTAGTATCGGTGTAACAGGGGAGGCCCCTAATGCATATTTTTTTGGGTCGAAGTTCTTTAGGATCAAGAGTTGTATATTTCTTTTTGTTTTGGTCTAGCCATTTCTGAGTAGATTTAAAGTCCTTATCAGAGTTACATTGTATAACAATGCGTTCGCCTTTTAGCGTTATTTTTGGTTTTTCCAAGTTTAACACCGTAATTTCATGAGCTACCGCCGCCCAATTGCTGTCGACTTCGACGTAGAAAGGGTTAACAGAATTTTTAACTTTGACAGTATTCTGAGTATTATCACTAACATTTGACTCATCCATTTCTATATTTTCAGTAAGGGTAACTTCATTAGCGATATTCTTATATTTATTACTTAGAGGGATAGGTGAACTCTCCTCTGAAAGAGGACGCTTAACGCCTTTCTTAACTGCATTGAAAATTTCGTTTTTAAGGTTAGTATTAGTAAGAAAAAAATTTGGAGTTTTTTTATACTTAATAGCGCAAAAAAAACTAAAGATAGCTGAATTTAACAAATTATCATGGGTTGGCTCCCCAAGCAAAGTAAAAACATCAAGACAAGTTTTTCTTACCTCTTCCTGCTCAGAGGCAGAGTCAGAATATCCAGCTTTAGCCTTAATATCCAAGATATATTGGTCTACGAAGGTGTAAAAATCACCCAGTATAGTCTTTGAATAGTCCTCAAAGTTCGAAGAAAATCTATCAAATTGGTCTTTGAAATTACTGTTTAACGTTCCATTACATATTTTGTCGATAACTTCCTTGATATAATAATCTTGATCATCAGTAGCCGTCATAATGCAGCACTAAATAGCGAGCGAAAACTATTCTAACGAACCGCCACACCTGCCATTCACACTGCGAAAAATATAACATGCGATGGAGCAATCACCTCACATGACCCCTCGAGTGAAAAAAGATGAAACATGTGATGACGGAGAGTTTCCCATCTTTTTTAATCACCCTGTATATAATAGTGCTCAGTGTATAACAGTTCCGGTGTGAACTCAACCGGATTCCGATAATCTTTCGTTAAAATCAGCCATTTTATTTTAATTTTCAGAGACTGAAGTTTTTCAATAAAGCTGCATAAGATTAACCTTTGCATAAAGATTGTGAAAAACAAAATAAACTTAAGTGATAAGTTACATCGAAATATGCATGCTTTTCGATATACCTTGCATTGAAAATCAGATCACTGAGCAATGAGCAATGGTAAACAATATGCGATTCATTCCTTTGATATTCATTAAATATAGACAATGGATGGAATAATTTTGCTCTATGGCAATATAAAGCGTACAAAACTAAAAATATTTTTACTGCTTTTTGCAGTCATTTCACGATTTCAAAAACAAATTTTAATTAGGAATGTTTCCGATTCATTCCTTTCAGATTCATTAAAATATAGACCATGAATTTCACTGGCAATATAGCGATCTGAACGAACTCCACGAATTAAAATTTTCTTAAAAAATGCCAATTTAAGGTAAGCGAAGGTGTGTATTAAATACAATATTGTTGGAATTTTTATATTAGGTCTGTTTCAATTTTTTGTTCATAGCCGTCAATGACTCTTGAGAATGACTCTATTGTTATTACTAACATATATATTCTTTCATGTAGCATCACGAGTGATTTTTACAGTTTATATTTGATTTTTCAATCTTATAACGTGTGCTCATTTTTACTATTAGCTAAGAAATTTATTAGGAATTGAAGTCTTACAGTTTATTTTTATTTATAAGAAATTGAAGGTTATTGATTTTTTTTTAATTCAATGAACGAAAACGAAAGTCCCATTGCCAGAAGACGGCGAAGGAAAAAAGAGCGGCAAACAAGATGGCCAGCGAGGGAAAGCCAGGAGTCGCAGGATGGAATTCGAGCGGCAAATGTTGCAACTCAGCAAGTACGACGAGACCGACTAGAATAACAAATATGTCATTCTGACGGGCTTTCTTCTAGTTATAATATATTAACACTAAATGTATAGAGAGCGATTAAAAAATCAGTTTCTAAAAATATGAGTCCGCAGTGTTCAGGGAAATAGTATGCCATTTGGGATGTGGTTATTTTATGAAATGAACTCAAGAATGAGGTAAAGAACAACATTTGAGGTCTCACAGTTACGGCCGCAATATGATCTTCACAGTGAAAAACCACAAGTAACGTTAAAAAAAGTTTTAGCAGTGGAAATGGTGGCAGAAAACAAATGAAAACAAAAGCGAAAAATCGTGTGTGCAGCATGGATTATGAAACACTTCCCAAACATTCAGAATATTGTAACAATACTTCACAGTTTATTAATGCGAAATAGGATGTCTAAATAAACAATTTGGAAAACGCATAACGCATTTGGAAACACAATTTCTGTTAATACCATCAATAGTCGAAAAAAAAAATCCGATTTTTTTGTGCACCCTGTATAGGATCTATAGATTTGTATGTAGACTACATAATATGCTAAAAGTCGGTTCACTTAAGCGGATACCGCAGTTGAAAATTTTTATTCAACAATTTCCATGAATAAGCGGAAATATACTTGAAAACTTTTATGCAGCCCTGTATAGGATCTATAGAATTTATACACACCAAGTAATATTCAAAAATAGTTCTATTTAAAAACACGTAGCACAACTGAAAACACACTTCCACCCATTTTTGTTCACAGGCTTCGATAGATCAATTATTGTCCAATTTCTTCTGTAGCCAAATCCTTTTGTGAGACCCTGTAAATGAACGACAAATTCTATGCACACTATATTCTACAGTAAGCAACGTCTAGTACACCACAGTG
Organism: Maratus speciosus; assembly: GCA_963932465.1. Lineage (NCBI taxonomy): Eukaryota > Metazoa > Arthropoda > Arachnida > Araneae > Salticidae > Maratus > Maratus speciosus. Next base: position 209,259,488 of record OZ010793.1, read on the forward strand.
ATATATATAAATTTCACTGTGTCTAAAATAGTGTAATATTATTAAAATACACCGCAAACGATTTTTCTCCATAGGCATTCTCCATGTAATGTAACGGAATTCTTTTTAGTGTACCTGTAAATTAACCGTAAATGCTACACACTTCATTTTCAATACCGAACATGCATAGCGGTATCCAATAACACCTATAAATTTCATGGCAATCGGACTATATTTACCATAGTTCGACAGACAGACAAACCAAAATCATAAACGCTTTTCAACTATGTTGGAAAGTGTTAAAAACAGCGTTTGATCTTAAAGATCTAACTTTTACATATTCTTTTACACATAAATTTTATATATTATTTTACACATTATTAGACAAAAAAATTCCATTCTCTTTTTTTTTTAATGAGATTTAAAGTAATGTTTAACAAAATCTAAAACTTCTTAGATAAAAATATATTTTTTCAAAAACCAAAACCAAATTATAGTCTTTTATATATTTAAAAATATAAAGCTGGAATTGTTTTCTTTTCTTTATGCACTATCTCCTGAAAAACGTTGATAGATATATTTCACATGCCGTCCTATGTATTCAGCTCTTTTCCTATTTTGTTAAACATAAAAAAATATATATATATCGGAAAACTTTTTCTTAAATAACTTGTAAACAAACAAAAAGACTCTCAAAAATTCCTTTTATATAATTTTTTTTATCAATTTAAGCGCAAATATCAGAAGCTATGATTTTAACATTTTAATCGACTCCTAATCCAAAGACCTCAAAATAAAAATACATTCTTTGATAGTCTTCTTTTCTGTTAATGGATTTTTTTGTTTAGTAGAACAATTTCTTTCTTTACATAATGAAATTACGGTTTCTAAAAGGATTTATGAAAATTATTATAATTATCTTTCTTCGAAAGTAAATTAAAAAACTTCCTTATTTTAACAGAAAACAAAAATGTAATAGAAAAACATTTACTTTTTGAATTATTTTCTAAATGAAAGAATTATTTAACTATTAAATTTATTAATAAAAAATCAATAGAATGCGATTAAATTGAACTAAGTTAATTTTTTTTATTTTAGAAAGAACAAAAATAATTTAAATAAGAGTACATGATTTGAATTCAATTTTCCTTTTAACATTCAAAATTAAAAGTTTTCTTGAAAATGTTTTCTTTTTCTTCTTTTTAGTTTTAAGCTGCAGCCATTAATGAACTTTTAACCGACTCTGTAACGTTTTGATTGTTTTAAGATTAAAAATTTAGAATTTAGAGTTTTATGAAAATTACTAATCTTTGTAAGCTTTTTAAAAATTTGCTTTAAATGAAGAAATGGCGCGCTTTTATGCGATATTAAGATAACTCAATTCCGTATACACGGAAAGAGAGTGAAATACTAAATGCCGTCTTAATGATGAAAATTATTTTTGAGTTTAAATAAGGAACGATTATTCAATTACACCACCTGTCCATACATACAGAGTGTCCATAATTAAATGACCCTACTTTAAAGTTGTCTATACAGTCGAAACTATTGTTCATAAAGGTCTAAACTTTTGTAAAAGACATAATAAAGAGATAGGAATTTGTTTAAGCGGAAAAATGGTTCAAAATTTCGTCACCAGAGGGCGATATTTGATGAAATGAAGTTTAGAAACTTTATTTATTAACTTTACTTGATCTTAAAAACAGTATTTCACGACACGTTTTTAGCATTTACCAGAACACACTGTGGTGAACTGTGGAACATACAATCTTTCGATTCCAGATGGTATCTGAAGATGATGGCCGTCATGTGGAACATGTTTAGTCGTAATAAAATTTATAAACTGTCGTAAACGTATGGTAAATGTACAATTCGTTAAAAACGCTCTCTGGCGACAAAATTTTGAACTATTTTTCTCAAACAAATTCTTATACTTTTATTATATTCTCCACAATATTTCACATATTCTGAACAATAGTTTCGTCTGTAGACAATTTACACCACCTCTCTCTCTCTCTCTCTATATATATATATATATATATATATAAACATATTGATTTTTACTGATAAATGACAAAAACAGCCGTCAGCTGACGCGACAGCGGTGGATGAAACCATAGTGGGTCGTCGCATTTAGTGATTATATCATTCAATTTTCCGTAACCGGGTAATCTTTTTAAAACAGGGCACATTACCATGTTTTCAGAGGCTGCCAAGTCTGAGCGGGATTAAGGAGCGCAGCTCGCAGGGGTCAGAGGCTCTCAGTCATTGTAAAACACCGTTGCCTGGACATATGAACTATTATCCTTTTACGTACTGGTATACCCCAGGCCAGGACAATGAGGGCTTCAAATGTGCTTGTTACTGCAAAAATGAGCACTTTCTTGTACATCACAATAAATTACTGAATTAAAATTTATGTAATTCATAATATAAAAATGCCAAGAATATTATACCATAAAAATCTACGTATATTAATGTTTTATTTTATGTTGTTGGCAATTGAAATAATTTAGAAATGCCGTTTCTTGAAGCTTTGTTTTTAATAATTATGTTTCAAAGCGTTCTAATGAGGTTCCGTGTTTTTCATTATCTGTGGCTGTTGCCATATTAGAAAACTAAAATATCCATGCTGGAAAAATAAGGATTTCAGGGGAAAATGTTTTATATACAAAATACTATATTCATAGTGTTCCATTTCTGTTTTCAACGCATACATATATAACATAAAATATTAAAAAAAAATAATATTACTTGAAAGAAGAAATATGTAAAAAGTATAATTATAGATAATTAAATATAATTAATAGGGATGCACCGAATAGTGATTTTGGCCGAATACCGAATATTCGGCCTACAAGCGAACCGAATACCGAATATTCGGCTAGCCGAATAGTAACTGCTAGGCCGAATACCAAATATTCGGCTTGTCGAATACTTTTCATATTTCAAAGTTTAAAGGCATTAAAATGTTAAATTTAAAAATAATTTTACATAATATTTAAAACAAAAACTTCTATTCTAATAAACAAGTGTTTTTTTCAAGTAAACTTTATGCTGAAAAAAATCTGCTTTGAGTTATTTAAGAAGAAGATAGCTGTAAAACTTTTTTAATCAATAAAATTTTAAATTTCATGGCTTCTTCTGCGAATTAAAACAAATTAATAAAATTTTTTTAAATTATAAAACAAACGTTTTAAAATCAAAGAGAAATTGTGAAATGATTGGAAGAAAAATTGTACAGGATCATGTATTATTTGTCAGAAAGGAACTAAAGTAAAAGTAAATAAATAATACAATCTATTGAAATTTTATATGGTGGCAACTTACCAAGAATAATTGTTCTACTCCCTTTGATTAAGCAAGGAAGTTTTTAAATGCATCCTAGATCGGTGTCTGGAGTGGACAAGCATTTTAATAGATTGTAAACGTTTTTCTTAAAATCTTAGCAAGAAACAGATTATTTACTGGACAATGTTCAGGAACTTGCATTTGTACATCATTAATTCCTATGAAAATCCTCATGATAGGTTAATTTTCTTAAATAATACTTAACAAACAGCAAATAAATAATGTAAAAACATTCTCTTTTATTTAAAAATGATTATGTTTCTAATTATTCTGAATATCTTTATAAGTTGACTGTTAAACGTAGAAGTTGTATAAGGTTTTTAAAAATATGTTTTAAAAGTTTTTTTAAGTATTCGGTTCGGCCGAATATTCCGATATTCGGCCAAACAGAATATTCGGCATGCCGAATATTTTGCTATTCGGCCAAGCCGAATATTCGGCATACCGAATAGTTTGATATTCGGCCAAACCGAATATTCAGCAACATGGCCGAATAGGCCGAATACCGAATAGATACCGAATATTCGGTACATCCCTAGTAATTAATAATGTATCCTTAATATATTTTGGTGCGTTTCAAAAGATATTGATACCAAACATGACCTATGACATGTTAAGAAAACGACTTTTGTTTTTAACTTTTAAAATGATAATTTTATATTTTATCCTTAAATATATGTAATATTGGACGGATATATGCTTTGTTTAATCTGGACATAGGGTGAAAACCCTAGTAATTGACACCTAACCAGTAACTAACACTTACAGCAAAAATCTAACTGAAATAAGCATTTTCTTGTAAAATTCTGCAAAGTAATGTCATCTTTATTTTGGAGTCAATTTATTAACCTCTAGAAGGTCAAGAACATATTCGATAAGGAAAGAGCTTTCGAGAACACGAAAAGTGCCATTTTGAAGCGACAATCTTCTTTCTAAAATTAAGGTACTGTTTTTTATATCTATTTATATTGTTAAAATGCTAAATTTTTCTTAAAGTTATTCTTGTAGAAATTAATTATACGATCGGTATGATACATTAGGGTAAGAATTTATAGCTTATAGTAATTTAATTCAATTTAATGGGTGGGGGGTGCCAGTTATTGATTCCCGGAGTTTAATTTCACCAGTCTCTGACAGAGGTGCCAGTTATTGGTTATATTAAAGAAAGTTGAAATCCATTATTTGAACTGTTTAAAAATGCATAATAATAAATGTAATTTAATTTGTAGTAAACACCATTCAAATTTAAGTTGTTCTACCAGTGTCTGACACCGCATGTCAGTTATTGGTTCGTAAAGGTCTGTTGTTAGATATCAGTATTACTAATAATTTAAAACGTGAAAAAAGGACTCATACATCTGTAGTATGATAACATATAAAAATAATAAATTTAAATAACGATAATATTATTAAATTAAATAATACCTAAAACTGAAAAAGGAAATTAAATAAGACTTCATACAATCAATCATTAAAACGCATTTTAAAAATGAACTTTCTTTCGATTTTAATTTTTATATTGAAAATATGCTTTAACAAATTTTTGTTTTTTAAAGTAAAACAATGGCATCTAAATTGATATCTTCTACTGATTTTTGAAAGCATCCAATATTTTAGTATTCTATTGAAGTTATGGATGATGCCATACGTGTTGTGAAAGTAGAAGGAATGATCGTATTACGTGCAAGTAAGGAATTTGGAGTTTCTCGAAGTACACTAATAATAAAAGTAAGCCTAGGAATGGTAAATTACTCTTAAAACAGAGAGAAAGAAGAGTAAATTGTAAAAAAATGAGACTGAAAGGAGACTAAAATATAAAAAATTCAGAATTATACATAAAAAGTACAATTAAGTCACAACATAACTGCATAATTCTTTGTCTTTTTATGAAAGACATGAGGGCTTTCTGTCATTTTCACAAGCTTGCGGGCACAAAATTTTATAAACACTGTGGTACGAAGAAAATTTTTACGGGAAATCTCCACGGGTGCATTTCACTACTTTTAGAAAGGACAGGGTGCATTTTGTGGATTTTAAAAAGAGCAGGGAGTATCTTGTTGATTTTAAAAAGAGCGAAGTGTTGCTCACTTTAAAAAGGTTCTAGAGGTAACATTAGTATATGAGGATTTTACGGACTTTGATACAAATTAGGATCTGGATGAAGGCACAAAAATCTTACACTACAACAAAATGTAACATTCACCTGAAGACAGAATGCGTTATGATGAGAAGTTTTATATTGGACATACCTTTGAAGTTAATGAAGAATTCTGTACAGTAAAATTTCTAATAAATGAAAATATCCTATTCATACCCACTGAGAACAGACAACGCTGGGGTAAAAAACTGTTGCATTTTTTATGGGCCTTAGGCTCCCATAGGTAATGCTCCTTTTCCCTTCGATATTGTTATAATTAGGAATATAAAGAGTCTGTCGCCAAATAAAAGAAACAGTGATTTATATGTCCATTTCAATCTATGCATTGTATACTTGCTTAAAAGAAAAGATTAATTTTGTAAGGCTAAAGTTGTTAAAATAAAAACTATATTAAATATATCGAGATAAAATAAAACTTGCTTAAAAGGTGCATTTTTATACAACAGATGTCACAATATAAAAGATGTTAACACATATTACACTTTTTAAAAACTTAAAAAGAGTTTACAAATATAATACACGCGCCGAGCGCTTTCGATCAAAACCTTGATCATCTTCTGGGCCGCTTTGAGTACAACTGATACGTCTCTAACGCACTTTCATCCTCGGTCGGACAACTGGGCAAGTCAACTTTACAGTGGAGGGGAGACAGCAAAACAGTTCCGAAAAATGGAGGGGAGACAGCAAAACAGTTCCGAAAAATGGAGGGGGGGGGGTGAAGTGAGACAGACAAAAAGTTGAGCGTTATAAACCAAAACAACATCTATTTCAAAAGATTTAACCATATATTTGGAATGTTATATGACATATTATCATTAATAGCTTTATTATTCAATATTAAGATTTCAATGGACTCTTTTATCAACGACAAATGATAATGGGATGAAGGAATAATTATTCTTGCTTCATTAAAACGGATATTTAAATTATGCTGTAAGTTAAGTCTTGCTAACGCTGTGGAGGCTCTATTAAACTTAATGTCACTCATGTGCTCTTTTAATCTATCTTTGAATTTTCTTCCCGTCATTCCGACATAAACTTTTTCTTCTTGTTCTTCCGTTAACAATGGAATAATGTAAATGCCTGCGGTCTCTTCATTAGGAACATGGTCAATCTTGCTATGGATAACATCTTTGAGTTTATTTGTTGTTTTAGCTACTAAATTGATATTGAACTTTTTTACTGCATATCTTAATTTCTCATATAAACCAGGAATATAGGAAAAATTACAAAATTTAAGTTTATTAACTGGATTGTTCTTCTTTACTTTATATTTCATTTCGTAGACCAGTTTATTGATAAAATGAAGGGGGAAACCATTTTCTTTGGCGATGCATTTAATTTTATTTATTTCACTATCAAGAAAATTGTCATTGCATACTTCAAAAGCTCGCTTAACATAAAAATTGTAGGCTGCTATCTTGTATCCAAAAGGGTAAACGCTGTTATACGGTATGGTATGGTTTGACCTGTTGATTTTTCTATAAACATTTCTATCTAGTTTTCCTTCATTTCTCGTTAACTCAACATCCAAATACGGTAAGGTCTTTTTATTTTCAATTTCCAAAGTGAATTTTATGTTTTCGTCTATTGTATTAATTTCCTGTAGAAATTCATTTAATTCAACAATACTATAATTCCATATGATAAACACGTCATCGACATATCTAAACCAAACCTCCGGCTTTAAAGCCGGAGGTTTGGTTTAGATATGGGATAATTTAAATGAAAAAGATATGGGATAATTTAAATATCCGTTTTAATGAAGCAAGAATAATTATTCCTTCATCCCATTATCATTTGTCGTTGATAAAAGAGTCCATTGAAATCTTAATATTGAATAATAAAGCTATTAATGATAATATGTCATATAACATTCCAAATATATGGTTAAATCTTTTGAAATAGATGTTGTTTTGGTTTGTAACGCTCAACTTTTTGTCTCTCTCACTTCACCCCCACCCCCCTCCATTTTTCGGAACTGTTTTGCTGTCTCCCCTCCACTGTAAAGTTGACTTGCCCAGTTGTCCGACCGAGGATGAAAGTGCGTTAGAGACGTATCAGATGTACTCAAAGCGGCCCAGAAGATGATCAAGGTTTTGATCGAAAGCGCTCGGCGCGTGTATTATATTTGTAAACTCTTTTTAAGTTTTTAAAAAGTGTAATATGTGTTAACATCTTTTATATTGTGACATCTGTTGTATAAAAATGCACCTTTTAAGCAAGTTTTATTTTATTTCGATACATTTTCAAGGTGAATGTGACATTCCCAACAATATATGATTATTCATATATATATATATCTATATTAAATAATGTCAAATGTTTATTTCCTTTTTCCTTTAAATTGAAAACAAAGTACTTAAAAATTATAAGTGTTTGCGGTTTTCAAGTTTAAAAATTCCATTTTTTATAATAAAAATTAAAGTATTTTGTTTTTATAACAAAGATTAAAGTATTTCTAAAGCATAAATTCCTTGAATTATAAAGTAACTTTTTTTTTTAAATCTTTGCAAATAAAGTGTCAGAGATTGCTTTACTTTGTGTGAGTTATTGGATTTTCATAATAGGGTTTCATTGTTTTTATTGAACATATACATCAGACTTGTGTGCTTGACATCAGGTGCAAGCACACAAGTATAGCAAGGATAATTTAGTTCATACACACTGCAAATAGAGGCGTCTTAAATTTTGATACATATGTGACTGAAAAAGAATTTCAAACATTTAAGTGCCTTAATCTGAAAATTAAGACACCATATATGTCTTAACTAAAGACACACAAGTGTCTTACTGTGATCAAGGTGCAAACGAACTGTGAATAGTGTCTAAAATATCTTCAAACGTCTTATTTTAAGACACTTCGTTGCTTCAAACGTGTTTGTTTCTCCCGTTCATCCTACGTAATAACCACCAGGGGCACTCTCAGTTCGATGTCTTTCGTTTGAACTTGGTGTACGTTGTAATTCAAACTGAAAGTTTGTTTTTATGTTCGCGTATATTTTAATTCGTTTTTTGCTAAATCTGAAGTTCTGTGATTTTAATTCGTATTCACTTAGTTTCTTTATGTATTAAATACGTACATCTGACTCGTGTGCTTGACACCAAATGTCTGTTATAAGCTGTCGTCGATATAAAGGCGGAATAGACAAAGAACCAGGCAACATTTGAATATTACATCCGGAAACTCTACAAAGTGTGTGGAACGGATTTAGTGTTAATTTGTATCGATAATATTGTGTTATTCACCTTCGTCTTGTCAAAGTTGGTAAAAAACAACAACAACAAAAAAACGAAAAAAAAAAAAACTTTTGTCTGGCGGGTTCTGTTTTGAGGATGAAGCATTTCATTCTCTAAATATGGCAAGCCAGATGTATTAAGGGATTTCCTTCTAAAACCATGCAAGTCTTTCTTCCTCACTGTAATAGTTTTTAAAATTTCAAATCGAGGATTTTTAATTACTTCTTGCAACAGGATTCAAGTAAGTGTCACAATTTTTCTTTTTAGTACTAAAATTAGTGTATTTTATGATTTTCTAAATAGCACTGAACAAAATCTTGTATAAAATGACATTAGCTACAAAAGAAAACCACTAATTCTAGAAGTATATATTTTTAGACTTATGACGTTGTCTTGTATTACAAATTATATATTCTAGATTATTATCTTTTTTTCCATGTTTAAAATGATAATATCTCTAACAGAAAACATTATAAGTTAAATTCTTTTGTTTTGCTATTTCTTATCCGCAAGAATCGACCAGAAATAAATAATAATAAAAAAATCTTTAAAAGATCCTCTAATGCTTTCTTTCTTTGTAACTTTCTGAGTAATAATGCTTTCAAGAACTATTCGTTAAGTTTTAATCTGCTATTTCTTCCTATCCCAAAACCGAAAATTAAAAATAAAATAAATAAAGTACATGAAATAATTTGACGTTTTCATAAGACCCATCTGTTACGTGCTGAGACTAATTAGAGAAACTGTCAGTAAAAATATACAAATATTAGGTTGAACAAAAAGATCTGGAAATTTTTTTTATCTAATTGTTACCAGATTCTTTATCGCATATAGGAGTACTAGTGGTATATCTATAGGAGTTCAGGAGTTTCGACTAAACGCCTATTGAACAGTATGATTTGCGTGTGTTGATCCGGCATTATTGGAGAAAAGGTCTAACGATTCTGAAAGCTTTTGATGAGAATCCTTTAATGAAGTTGAAGAAGCATGTCAAGAGTTTTTCGATTCCAAGGAGCCGCCATGGTACTTCCAGCAACTCCGGAATCTGGCAGAAAGTCGTGGACTATGATGGTCTCTACTTTGAAGAATTGTCCTTGTTGCTTTTGTTGTTAATTTGCGCATAACAACGCAACTTTCACAAATTTCCCAGGACTTTTTGCTCAGCCTAGTACATATACCTATATCTGATTTAAAATCAACTCTAATATTGATTATTTTTTATTATTTTTAGTAATAAAAGTAATTTGAAATTTATAATGGGAAAAAGTGAAAAGCTCTAACTAGATTTTGCACTCAAAATTGTTGTTTTCATAACTTTATTTATATGCACTTATACGAAAAATGCGAAAATGACAATTAGATATTAGAATATATATTTAAGACAAAAGAAGTTTCGGAAACTATAAGTAATTTTTTCTTCATGTTATTAATATAGGATATTTATTTATTTATGTTTAATAATAAGTGATGTGATATGTTTAATGTATATGTTTAATGATAAGTAGCTTTTGTGATTATCCTCTGATTTACATAAAAACTTGCCCATGTGGCAATAAATTTTTTTTTAAATATAATTTTTAAATGATATTAATTTTCATATTTTTTTCGGGGAGAGGGAGGTGTTTTATATGCAATTTTTGTAAAGCTGATATCTTAAATCTTTTTTGACATTGCACTGATTATAATAAAATTTTTGAATTTTTAGAGTAGGACAAGATTAAAAACACAAAATATATTTAATAAAATACCGAAAAATCTCTCAATAGCGCGGACACTTCGTGATTGCGGAATTTGTCCGATGATCGGAGGTGTCTGCTTTTATGAGGTAAAAATAAACAAATATGTATGTGTTTTGTATTAAAAAGGGTTTTTGCTTAATAGAGTTGTCCGGAATTAGGGAATGTCCATTAACTCTATACCTCTATCAACCTCTATTTAGCGAACATAATACAATGTTGGGCTTTTTGCAGAAAAAGGATTTGATTGAAGCCTGGACAAACTGGGCAATGTCCCTTACCCTTTCCCTACCATTTTAGGGGTCCCAAATTAGATTATACAATTTTTGTAAAGCTTGTATTTTAAATTTGCTTCGACATTGTTTTGATTATAATCACTATTTTGAACTATTAAAGTAGAATAAAGTCAAAAACTGAATAAATAAAAAAATCTAAATACAGCAAAACCTCTCAATAACAAGCTCTCCTGGAACGCTGAATTTGTTTGCTATTCGAAGGTGTTCGCTTTTCTGGGTAAAAATATATGCTTATGTTGAAAAAGTTGAGTGTTCTCTAAATAAAGTTGTCCATATGAATGCTTTTCAGTAAAATCTCCATTGGACACTGCTAAATTGATTGAGAACACCACTATTTAAGAAACACATTTTTCATTCATAGCATGTATAAGTTTTATATACTTTTACCTCAAAAAAGCAGACACCACTGAATTGAGGACAATTCCTTTAGGTGCCCCCTATTGAGAGGTTTTATTGTATTTATATAAATATTTTTTTGTTTTTAATCTTGTTTTACTCTAGAAGTTCAAAATATTGATTATAATGAGTGCGGTGTTGAAAAAGATAAAATATCAGGTTTACGAAAATTGCATACCAACTTTAGGAGCCCTAAAATGGAGGTGGTGGAAATAGCAGAACCATGGCCACATATTTTTTCAGTATTCAGTGTGGTCAATCTTGGCTACGTATAATAGTTACAAAAATAATGGCTGCGATTTAGACGCATGAAGTGTCTGAAAAAAATAAGATATTTTAAAACGTCTGAAAATTGAACACTCCGTTTCAGACACTTAAGTGTCTGAATTTCAGATATTTCAATTTAGAGTGCATTTTATGTCAAATTCAAAGATGTTTCAAAATTAAAATAATTCACTTATCTTACACGTAAGTCTAAAAAAGGTTATATATATATACATATATATATATATATATATAATATTTTCAATTAATTTATTTTATGCATCCATTAAATTGGTAATAGAAATTTAATTTGAAGTTTTAAATATTTTAAGCATAAAAGGCATTCTTTCAGTGATATTAAGATTCTATTATATGATTCTATTATTCTATTATATAAATCTAATTCTATTATATGATATTTTGATAAAATAGAACTATTTAAAGCATTTACTTTTAATTTCAATTTCATAGTGAAATCGATAAAAAGTAATCATAACTTTTCCCGCAGATAATTGAAATTTCTGTTCCTTTTCACAAAAGAACTGAATTGTTTATTTTCGGTATATCCCAACGCATTTGAGAACTTTTTAGTGACTTCCCAATTTATCGGTGTTTAAAAGAGTATTTTAACATCCACCTGTTATAATAAATAAAACAATTTATTTAATTTTTATGCATGTAAACAAATCATTCTCTAAAAGTTACGCAGATAAAAATTTAGTTCAACAAAAACATGACAGAAAAGTTGCAGCTATACGATGTAGGAACCTTGTTTTAACATTTGGTGCTCCGCACAGTGGAGTATTTGATGCAAAATCCTGGCCAAAATTATTTTTTATGTGTTTTAGAATTAAAATAATTGCTGTTGACCTACTATTAGTAAATACACTTAATTAATGTTATATACACTTAAAACTCTGCATTTACTTAATAAAAATAAATATATTAATACAAAGTTTGCCAAACCCTCTAATTCCCACTACAAGAAATTGCTAAGGAAGAAATATTTTTAGTCTTATTTATGTTATTGTGGGTCAATAAATTAAAAATAGGAAAAAAAATGCGATTTTTTATTTTTATTTTTAGTATTTCTTGTATGGGATCATATAGGGAGCTTGGAAGAGCAAAGGAGAATCCGAAAAATCGATTTTTTTTGTTCGTTTTTTCTGCCTCAGATACATGTAGGCTACACGTAGTTAAGCCGTTTTGCCCTCGTTCGCCCTTAGTATCCTCACAGTGTCGAGTTAAAGTGCATAGTACCCTATTCTATAACACTACTTGCAAAACTTTGACCTTGATTTCCCAACACCCCAATTTCGGGATTCGCCCTTTCTCTTCCAAGCTCCTGATATATGCTATCATGGACAGATTAGGATAAAATATGAAGGATTTTACCATATTTCAAAAGAATTTTATTTTGTGAAAATAATTACATTTTTACTTGTTGTATGACCTAAAACAATTTCTTTCTTTGTTTATATATATACAGTAGAACCTCGATTATCCGAAGTAATTGGGACCGACCATCTGTCGGAAAATCGAAAATTTCGGGTAATTCAGAATGCTTCAATTTTAAGATTAAGGAGAAATATATGCAATATTTCTTATTATGGTAACAAGTGCTTAATAAAAATAAAGCAATAACAAAATAGAAACAATAATAAATTACCTGAATTTTAATTTAGAAAATTAACTACCTTTTACATATATCACAAGGGTTTGAAAAAGTGTTTTGTTTGTCGCAGTTTAGATTCTGCTGCTCTAGCCTTGCCAAACCTTTTGTAAAACATACAACAGCTTTAGAATTGCGAATTTGTTCGTTTTCTTCGTTTCACTCCGTAGCTTACTTGAGCTCAAGTTAAATTCAAAGGAACTCTAAGAAATAAGATCGAAAATATTTATATGTACTCTTAGTTCGGAAAGAACCGCTTGCACACAAGTAAGGAATATGATAGGTAAAAAAAAAACAATTTCAAAGTGGATTTTGTACACACACACACAAAAAAAAACCCCTTTAAAAATGGATTTCGGCTAACCGAGAGTTTCGGTTAAAAGAGGTTCTACTGTATATAGTAAATTTCCGGTTTTCCGCCACTCTTTGGACCGACGCTGTGGCGAATAATCGATCTAGACGGATAATTGAAAGACAGTACAAGACCGTTACTAAAATTACATTTCAATAAGTTAATTTATGAAAAAGAACAATTTTTTTATTCGTTGTGTTGTTTTGTTTATAAAAATCATAACGGATAATAAGAAATCTGTTTATCTGGCAAATGTTGAATTTTACTGAATGCCTAAATTTTATGTAATACCTGTTTTCACCCAAAATAATCCGTTATACATTTTTGTTTGCGTTTTGTTTGCGATTTTGCTTCAGCAAGATTACGAATGCAACGTAATAAAAGTACTTGGGTTGCACCTGTTTCCTTTTTCATCGCAAACCAATTAATGCATTTAGAGAGCATAGTCTACATGACTAGCTCCTGGTTGATAATTTCTCGATTTATCATATTCATTTGCTTCAGGTTTCACTGGATTCAAAACATTTTCGATAAATTTGCAATTCGTTAATTCTTCATAACCAATAACATTCTAGTCACAATTACGGGAGTCCGTAATTTCATTTGCAGAAATATTGTCTAGCTGTTGATCCTGATGCGAATCTAGCATTTTACTCAAAACAGGGGCGTCTGTCTCACTCGGGTTTTTGTACATTTGAATTTTCGTTCCTCGTAGTACAAACATATTAAATATAATATGCTTGAGTGATACGGCTCAATAAAACACGTTTGCTTATATTGGTACTTAGAGATATAAAGTTCAAAATTTTAATTCCGGATTTATTTGATAATTTTCTCTATTTATATATTAAAAAGGAATTTTAATATTTTTTCAAAAATGTAAAAAAAAAATAAATAAATAAAAAAAAATCATTTTATTGTGTATGGAAATTATAAATTTTAAGTAATTTATTTCGGATTCATTTAATATCACGAGCTTCTGAATTAAAAGTAAGAAAAGTACCTTAAGAACAAAGCTAACACTAAAACGTACAAATTTCCTTTGAAAATAATATAGTAGCAAAAATTCTACCATTGGCTCATGATCACTAGCGTCCGTGGTAGTAGATCTGCTACTTTGATTTAAATTACTTAGTATATCATTAAAAAACAAAATTATATTGAACTTTTTTGTATAGAGAATAAAAGAAATTCTTTTTATACTTATATATCATATGTATTTGGTTTTTATTTCAATAAAATATTTGAAAATTTGAGCAAAAACATAAAAATGTCATGCAATGTTATCCTGTTTGTTAGAAATGTTGATTCAAACTAATTTTTTTTTTTCAGTGCTCCGTCTGCATTCAAAAATCATAATACAGTACAGCCCCGATTATCCGCGAGATTGGGTGGCAAGGGCACCGCGGATAACCCGAAAAAGGCGAAAAAAAGAAATTTCAACGTAAAAACTATGTTTTAGTGTACAAAAAACATAATAAAACGTATATATATATATATATATATATATGCACAGTACAGTAGAAACCTTTGCTTTACGCAGTGGCTGAGAGGTTCTGCTCTCGAAGCTGGTAGACGGGAGGTGCTGGGTTCGAACCCAATCGCGCCCGTCGGCCTAATCGTTCGGAGTTTTCGTGGTTTTCTTCGAACCGTGGATTTCCATGCGTTAATACGGATTAGGTTCCCTTAAAAAGACCTCCACGGAAGGCACTCCCCCTAGGGCCCATATCCCTCGTGTAGATAATTGGCCGTCAACAATCAACCCAACCCAACCTTTGCTTTACGTCTTAATCACTGAATTAAAGAACATTAAACAAGAAACAATGCCTTACGTGCAGTACAAAAAGTGTCGAGTTACACCTTTAAAAAAAAAAAATCAATCACTTGTTTTTGTTTCTTGCTTTAGAAACACCTTTTCTATCTCAAAAATGAAGCTATTCCTCATATGCTCCCCTGGAATTTATCATAACGAGGTGGATCCCGTCGAATTTCGACGAAAGAAAATGTTTACAAAGGAACTGTTGCATCAAATTTCTAATACATCGACAACAATTAAATAATTAGAATAAAAAATCTATCTTACACTTGTTAGTTTAACTCTCCAAACACATATTTCAACTTAAGAGTAATTAAATACTTTTTTCATAAACTTCTACTGTTAAAATTATTGCAAAATTAAACTTTATTCATATGCGTAATAAGTAATATATAGATAAGTAATTTTGATTAAGTTATCAATTATTGCTTGGTATTACGGAATGAAAAATCAGCAAAAATGATTTCACCTTGACATAATCATAGAATTCCCCCCCCCCCCTTTAAATCTAAACCGAATCAAGTCATTTTCCACGTTTCACATCCATATTAACCATTTAAAAACATTTTAAAGCGCAATAGGTTATTAATAAATATATTTTCAAGCTTGAAGTCACATTTGTCAACTATTACAACTTTCCATGTGAAAATTCCCACTCGTGATTTGAAGTCTTAGTATAATCTTTGTACCTGCGCGTAAAAATTCCAGAATTTTATAATTTTTAGACGTATTCAAGAGGAAATATCTCTTTTTATCAAATGTAATTATCGTTTTCTTTTAAATATGACGTCATTTTCAGTCGCTGAAATATTTTGCCTATTGTCTCAAACTCAATATCAGCGGAATGAACAAAATATTTTTAATTGTAATGAAAAAATGGCATCAGTAAGAATATAATCAATAAAGATAACTAAACCACTTTTAATAGAAATGAAGTACTTCAGTTGCCACAATTAGAAAATTGGTATTAAAAACTATAAAAAAATTAATATCTCAAAAATAATTGAGATACAGCTTTCAAACAAATTGCATTTAAAAGTAATTTTTTTTCCTGTATAAGACGGTGTAAAAATTTAAAATGTGGGATGTTTAGAAGTTTAAAAATTTGCAGTAGCGAAAATTGCAAAACCGAAATTTCATTTCAAATTTCAATGTGTTGCCATTCGCAGAATGACGTATGTGTTACGCACAGATATGTTTGTCCTTTATAATATAGATAGTCTTATAATTGTTAAATACTTTAATTGTTGTGTTTACGTTTTGTTAATAAAATCAAGAAGAGACATCAAGTCTTTATATCTGATATTTTAAACATGGCAACCGAATCTAGAAATATTCTTCTATTACTTTCGAATACATGAATTTTTCTGTTTAAATTTATTAGTAGGGCTAATTGTATTTTCCTTGCTGTTGGCGTGCATAATAATAATAATAATAAAAAAAATAATAAATTCATATCACAATATTAAATATTTATTTGCTTAAAAGACGTTATAAAACACATTAAAAGTAAATTAAAAATATATATTTACACGTTTCAACTCATAACTGAGTTGTCATCAGAATGTATAACAGAAAATTACAAATGCATATGAAAAATGCAAAAAATCATCGAATATAAACAAGTAATTATATAACGCGCCCCTACATTTTCGCGATTGCTCGTGTTCCCTCCATGTCGCGACGCCGTAAGTTATCCAACCATTCAATTCATAAATTCGGAATACGAAAAGATAATGCATCGTTACAAACTCCTGAACTTCTTAAACAAATTTCATAAATAAAAAATCTCTTAAATAAATACTCTTAAATAAAAAATTCGCTTCGCGGATAATCGGGGCTCTACTGTATTACATAAAGGTCCAATTATTGTTGTAGTAACTTAAAACATACATTATTTATTAAATTTCGTGCTAAGAATTAAAGCCCAACATATGGTAGCAGATATGCTATCATGGGTATTAGTGGGTAAACTTCTTACTGTATCTAAGAGGAAAGTAATGGTTGGTAGAGTAGTTTTACTCACAAATAATGTTTAATTAAATGTGGTTAATTTTACTATAGGTAAACATTTAATATTTATACAAACCAATGTATTAATACATATGCTATTTGCATTCAGTATTTAGCAGAGTTTGAGTCTTTAAAGTTGAGTTATAGTATACAGATTCTGATTTTTGAGTGTTATTCATAGATTACCAAAACAATTTAGTATATTTTAAAATGGAAATTATATGCGGAAGATTTTGTTTAAGAAATTGTCCTTCAAAACTATAATTTGTCCTGGAATTTTGCGACCAGGAAATTCTTCTGCACCGCTTATTTTCTTACAAAAAATTCCTCCTTATAAGAATGCGAAATTTCACCAGTTTAGCCTACATTTCTTTTTCTATAAAAAAAAAAAAATACTTGAAACTCTCCTGGAAAATACCCTGATCCGTACAAAACTCTGTTATATTTTTCTCGATTTCTTTGATTTATCACTCGCAGCCATGCGGCTAAGACCCAAAATTGTATTCCCCGTATTCGATTTCTTTTCATTTCTCTTAATTTAAAATTCAAAATGAATTGCATCGATTTGGTAGGTTATGAAGAATAAAAGGTTCGCACGGAATCGCAAAGAATAAGTGGTCGTTACGGACGTAGAAAGTAAAACTTCTGAAAATCAGTCTATATCTCAGGTCACAAATATTGACGACGCCATAACGATAAGGATGAGGTTAAAATGCATAATTTACAACAATGGAGCTAATGTTTTGTTTAATAACGAGATGAAACCCGTCGTATTTTGACGAAAGAAATTGTTTAAAAAGGAATTCATACATTAGTTAATACTTGCTCTCAACAAATATTATTTTTAATTTAAAGTTACCAAAATACTAATTCCATAAACTTCGACTGCTCAACATATTAAATTAAAATGTATTAGTATACCTAACCAAGATAAGTAATTATGATGAAATTACCCATTGAGGCTCTTATGTTTGAAATTACCGATTGAAAATTAGCAAAAATGATTTCACAATGAGCCAATCATAGAATTATTTTTCGCGTAAAATCTAAACTTAACGTCATTTTCATCGTCTCAAAATTTACATACGCATCTCTCAAATTTACATTCACTATTTCAAAAATATCGCAGTACGCAATAAGTTATTAATACATATATTTCCAAACTTGAAATCAAATTTGTTAACTACGACTTTGCATGTGAACATTCGCACTCTTGACTTTTGATTCTAATCTCCGTATCGGCAAGTAAAATTCCAGAAATTTACATCTTTTAGAGGCGTTCGTAGTAAAATATTTCGTTTTATCAGAGAAAATGGTGGTTTTCATTTAAATATGATGTCACTTTGCCTCATTGAAGCATTTCACATAGCATCTCAAACTCAGTGGAGTGAAAAAGTATTGAATTGCAATAACTTTTTGAGGAAAAATTTGGTGTTTTTTTAAAGCGTGACGTCATTTTCTGTTCCCTTTTTTTACAAAGTTAATTTTTAATTTTATTCGAAATTGGCATCAATGCATACAATAATAAACATACTTTATTAATTTTCTTTTCTTTACAACAATAGAAGTAATCCAATTGCTACCATTTTGAAAAAAAAAATCATAGAAAATTTTTAAATTTTAAATTTAAATATAAAAATGGGAATATTAAAAAAAAAAATAGCTAGCGCCGCAAATCTACTAAGAAACAGCTTTCATTTAAAAAAAGAATTATTAAAATTGGTTCAGAAAAAAACTCAAGGTAGATGTCTAAAATAAAAAAGCCTTATCTTTCAAATACATAGATTTAAACCCGCAATGGTATATCTATGGGAAAATTTTGAGCAGACATTTCATGCCGTTAGGGTTGACGAATATTTAGGACTTTCAATACGCACCGAGATTTTGGCACTACCAACGTCCATTTAATTTTTTGTGTCGATACGATAAATATTTTGGACGTTATCGTGTTAACAATAAGTGTAATTTTTGCAGGGAAGCCGGAGCTGTGTTCCGACAATAACATTTTATGATTTAATTTAATAAAAATTGGAAGAAAATAAATGAATTTAAATATTTAAAGAGGAAAATAACAAGATCTTATGTATGAAACATAATATGCAGATTGCTACGTTAACGCCACCGATTTCCAGCTTATTCTCCATTCAGTGACGTCAGACTGATGAGGTCCATTGTTATTAAAAGTAGATACGATACTTGAAATATACGTATACTTTAAATGTACGTATGCTTAAATATACGTTTAACCGATGTACCCCTATACGTATCCGGATACGTTTAAACGTATATTTTAAGGTATTCGTATTTCAAAGCAACGTATTATACGTATATACGTATATCGTTTAAACGTATAACTGAAACACGTATCTCATCGGGAGCACTACTCCAAACACTAGTTCTCACAATGAAAAGACGCTGTGAAGCTGTAATAAAAAACAAGGGTGGTCCTATTAACCCCTTTGGGTCGAGCGTCTTATACAGAATTTTTAATCATTAATCACCATTTTTTTTAAACAGAAATTTTTGGCTAATTGAATTGGGAAAATGCTCGGATTAAATAAGGCAAAATTTACAATAAAAATTTACTGGTGAGGATAATCCCCGATTCTGAGCAGCTTATGCGGCACGAAGACTGGTCGCTCCTCCCCTAGGGGTTAAATATTGAATCCGTAAGTGTAACTTTGAAATATAATGAAATCTAAGATAGATCTTATTTTTTGTAAGCGTAACTTTTTTCGTAATGCAGATATTTTGATTATTTTTTTATTGAATTCTGCATTAAATTTCCTTGAATTCGATAAATAAACAATTGTTTTTAAGTGAAATTTATTACATTCTTCAAGCACACAAAATTATAAAACATGAAAATTTAAAAAAATGTCCACAAATTTGTATTGTATGTATCAAAACTGGTTACGTATACTATGAAATGTGTGAAATCACGTAAGGATTTTATCTGATGTTGATGGAGGTTAACTTTAAAAATTTGAACAAGTATTCAAACTAACTTACACAAAATAAACGTGCATTTATTTTGAAGCACTTTAGAAATTACTTGATCAAGCACTAAATAACTTTAAAATATTTTCACTTTTCAACCTTCAAAACTACACTGGTTATCAAAAATTAAGGAAAAGTCACAAAATGCCAATTTTTAAATACGCGAATTCTCAAAACGAAGTAATATAATTTGAATAATTACTATCTCTGCAAAACAGCTAGTCCATATAACATCTCATTCAGGTCACACATGGTCAGAAGAGTCACAGTCACTACGGCGAAACAAAAAATAGGAAATTCCATACGTCTCTTTTATGAGTCTCAAATGACTACTATATGTGACTCCACTGACAGGTCACTGTGACTGCTGCTTTGTGACGAATCACCAGGTGAATTTGCAATGTCGTTTCATTGAGACTCTCGTGTGACTCTCATCTGGAGATTCAATTTCAAAGTCATTGTGCACGTTGCATTATCATAAATCACCAAATAATGTCACATTAAAGTCACATGGTGACTTTCTGTCACATGATTTTGTCAAATGGTAACAGAGACCCCACTGTAAAGTCACCACTGTGAAAAGTGGTGAAAAGTCACCATGTGACTTTAATTTGACATTATTTGGTGATTTATTATAATGCAACGTTCACAATTACTTTGAAATTGAGTCTCCAGATGAGAGTCACACGAGAGTCTCAATGAAATGGCATTGCAAAGTCACCTGGTGACTCGCCACAAAGCAGCAGTCACAGTGACCTGTCAGTGGAGTCACATATAGTAGTCATTTGAGACTCATAAAAGAGACGCATGGAATTTCCTATTTTTTGTTTCGCGGTAGTGACTGTGACTCTTGTGACCATGTGTGACCTGAATGAGATGTTATATGGACTAGCTGTTCTGCAGGAATAGTAATTATTCGAATTATATTACTTTCTTTTGAGTATTCCCGTACTTAAAAATTGGCATTTTGTGACTTTTCCTTAATTTTTGATAACCAGTGTATATCAGGCTCCGTGAACCCAAGAAATACTGTATAGGGGAACTGTAAATGATAATGTTCAACGACGTAGAACTCGTCACATCAGCTTGATGTGTTCTTTGGAATTAAGGTTTGCTGGTAAACCATAAAATTGACCCATGTCTATGTTTTTTAATCAAATCTTTTTATCCAAAAAGAGAAAAGAATGATACAGCTTAATGAATTCTTGCAGTACAGGACGCAGTTTTTTTTTATATTATTATTTATGTTTCCCCAGCAACTGTTGGTCAAAAATTAAAGTGGAAAGTATGTATACTTCGAGTAATATGTACTTATATCTAACATATTTACTTACAAAAATAAAATCATTAATACGTCGAAAACCTACAACGATGGCCTCTTGTGTTTCTCGGCCATATATCGTTAAAACGGAAGTGGAGGCCCCAACTCTAGGCTCATTTGATGTAAAATTATACAAATTAGAATTTTTGTAAGAAACAATGACCGGAGAGGGCGCGACCAAGCCAGTTTTACCATGCCGAAATAGTAGGGCTATTGACCATACGACCATACGCCCAGGAAGAATTTCGTCAAAAAAAAATCGCAATAATTAGAAGTTGGTTTGACTCCAGACCAGAGCGGACATAGCTCGCCCGGTGTATGCTGCCTGAGGCAGCGGGGTCTTTTGCAAAAACTCGCTGCCCGTGGTTGTTTTGCAAAGAAGTTCATTTGAAAAAAAAAAAACTACTAACGGAGATTCGCTATGATAAAATTTAAACGCCGATTGAAAAGAAGTGATATTCCATTTTAATTTGTAAGTAAAAATCCCCCAGCCTAAATTAGGCAATATTTCAATTTTAGAATCATAACCAAAACTTTTATTACCAATTTTTCAAATCTATAGCTGAATTTAGTTTCGGAACACTAATTTTTTATAAAATCCTTAAATATGAAGCCTAGATTTTAAATTCTTTAAAAAAAAAATAGAAGTTTTACAAATAAATAAATAAAAATAATACAAGCGATTTATTTTACAAACAATTTTCAGAGAAAACTTGAACTTACAATAAACCTCATTTATATTAAAATGCAAACTGACTTATGCACCATATGTTTAGGAAAGATTATATATCTCATTACAAGTTCACAGAGGCATTTGTAAATGAAAACATTTACTAAGACTTTCCGTAATAATTTACTTTCCTTCTGTTCAAACATTTTCCATTAAATAATAACTGAGAGCAATTTTTTGGTGAACTTTTAAAACAGTTTGCTTATTTACGTGACATTAGACTAATATTTTGTGCAAAAAGATTTAAAAATATGATTTAATAAAATGAATGATGCACAGAGGACATAGAATGGCGTTTTATAATAATAATAAAGTATTTAAACTATTTTTTTTGTCAGTTTATTTAAA
Source organism: Maratus speciosus (assembly GCA_963932465.1). Taxonomy (NCBI): domain Eukaryota; kingdom Metazoa; phylum Arthropoda; class Arachnida; order Araneae; family Salticidae; genus Maratus; species Maratus speciosus. The sequence continues at coordinate 209,282,160 of OZ010793.1, forward strand.
CTAAAAATATTTTAAAATATAGACCTATGAAATTTTTTTTAATCATTTCATATTGCAAGCAGTGAACTAAAATTGTTGGATTGAAGTGCAAAAAAGGGAGCAGCTCTAGTTTTGAATGAATTAAAAAAAAATCAGCAGTACCAAAAAAGATACTCGACCGATTGGTGAAAGAACGATGCAACTTCTTTGATTTCATTGGATGCTATCAATATGAATAAAAGAAAATTTTGCTTTGTGTGTCTGTCTGTGAGTGTGTCTACTATGTCTAGCGAAATCTACGGCACGTACGAGCCTGAAAAGTTTTGTGAGGGTATCTCAAAGTGGCTCCTGATGCACCTGAGACTAAGAATTTTAAATGTCTAGTAATTAGTTGAGTTATTATTTAAACATCGCGACTCACTTTTATTAAAATGTCATCTATTTGATCGCCAGTCAAGGTCAGTGCCTGCGCACGCGCACAAACCCATTTATGCATCGAAAGCTAGCAAAGAACTGATTTTCGATTTCATTAGTGTTTTTTAATAGCATTATTTTAAGCTAAATCGACCAAACCGCTCGGTACAGCTAAAATTGAAAGACATATTCCGAAAGAATGTACTCTTACGTCTCAGATGCCGCAATCAATTAGGAAAAATGTTATCTCTTTGAAAAACAAAATTAGAAAACAGGAATTCTGCTTTTTCAGAATTTAGTGTCGCCCCCGATGACAAAAAAATATATGTATATAAATATAGATGCAGTAGAGTCCCGATTATCCGAGTTAATCAAACTTATACCTTTGGAATGGATCATGTTCTTCTGATGGACTGATGGCTTCCATTATTATGAAACAATCATTATAAATGAAGAGTTAGGTGAAGATGAAAGAGCAGTCGTAAAAAGTTAGAACTCCAATTTTCTGGTCAGAATGGGAAAAAAAATAGCCAACATTGCTATAGAGTATTTAATCGTACTGCTTTGTTTTACGGCTGGCCTCTGTAAGGTAACGTTATTTTTTGGAGGCGACACAAAATAAGCTGGGAAAAAGAAATAGCATACCGTACCGGGAGCGAATTAGAAAAGGGTCGTTTTCCGAAAAAGTTTTCCTCCGTATTGCAACGCCCCTCCAGGGCGCAATTTGAAAGGTACCGACAAAACGGAAATATGTTCTTGAATCTGAAACTTTCTTCTAGCCATGGTGTAATCGTCTTTAAAAAATAGAAATTTTAACTCTTCCGGCGAACGCAGATTATTACGTGCTCACGGAAGCGATATTTTCTCTACGCTGACGTCCTATTTTAATACAATCTTTTTAGAGCATTTCAATAGACCATATTTACATCACTTACAAATATTTTGAAACGTTTAGACGGGTAGAAATATTTTTCACAAAATAAAATGTGTGAAAATTTCGAGGAAATCAAGAAAAACCTGAATGTTTCGTCACGGTTTCAGCCCTCCAGCACGCAATTTTAGAGATACCGAAAAACCAGAAGTATGTTTTATAAACTGAAATGTTTTTCTTATTGATGGTGTAATCGTTTTAAAAAATATGAATTTTAACCTTTTCAAATACACCGGCGAACGCCCGTCACTTCGCCTCTCATGGAAACGATATTTTTTCTACACTAAAAGTAACTAAACATCCGTATTTTAACACAATCCTTTTCAGCATCTCAATAAAACAAATTTACATCACCTACAAAAATTTTGAAAAGTTCGGCGGGTAGAAATATTTTTTACAAAATAAAATGTGTGAAAACGTCGACGAAATCTGTAAAAACCTGTGTATTTCGGCGCGGTTTCGCTCGTTTTCGAATAAGGAATAAAAACACAATTACTAACTTACGTCAATCTGTTACTTATTATACATTCCTAATTATAAATCATTTTTAATATAGTCTTTGCATTCTTAAGGGTCCTGTCCCTGCCGGCGAAGACACTCACGAGCTAATGCTAATCCTGTGGGGAGGGATTTTCCTAATATCTCGTTTGCATTTCGACATTTTAAAATAATTTTTTTTGCATTGGATAGCCGATGTCCGTCTCTATAGCGCACCTTGGTTACTTTTTCGATTTTGGTCGCAGATATTTTTTAGAATGACACTTTCATTTTCAGAACCGGTTTTGAAAATGAAAGTAACTTTATTAAAAATATCTGCGACCAAAATCGAAAAAGTAACCAAGGTGCGCTGTAGAGACGGACCTTGGCTATCCAATCCAAAAAAATTATTTAAAAATGTCGAAATGCAAACGAGATATTAGAAAAATCCCTCCCCATAGGATTAGCATTAGGTCGTGAGTGTCTTCGCCGGCAGGGACAGGACCCTTAAGGCTAATAATCAAAATTGAAACTTCAAGCATGTAAACAAAACCTCGATTTTGCATCTACTTTTAATGTAAATTTTAATACTTAAATAAACAATTCTAAAATCTATTATTTTACATTTACTCATAAATAGATATGATCTACTTACAAATGATTTTCATTAAAACCTGTGACATGTCTGCCACAGGTGATTTGCTCATTTTGTATGGAATGACCCAGATGCGAAGATGTCGATGATACAGCTAATACAGAAACTGTGCAAAAACACATGATAGTAGCTCAATCTGTTGGACTATATACACCAAAACCCAATTAGCTCCAGTTTATGTTAATGTCTAACTGAAAGAGAAGTTTCATGTAATTCCGTGCTTTTGTTCTTGAGATAGAGTGAGCACAAAATTCGAGTCATATACATATAGACAGCTCAGACAGGCAACCATTTTTTTTCAAAACTAGTCAAATCGGGTTCAGAACGTCCTAAAACGTGTAAATTCATTGAAGAAGGAAGACGAAATTTTCACAATTCCTGTATTTTTGGGACATATTCTGATGGAAATTGGTACTGACTTTGAAATTTTGTATGATGACTCCCAAAAATTTCAACATATATCCGGAAACTTCTTAAAAAGAAGTGGGAAACTTTAAAAGACTCTTCACAGTCTTTGCTAGTTTAAAACAGGATATTTTACAAACTTTTTTCTTCTTAAATAGAACCTTTCATAAAACTTTGTTTCCAAAATGAACCCTTTAGAAATTTAATCATCTTAGCGATAAAGAAAAGGACATGTCCCAATACTGCTGAAGTCAGAAAAAATATTATCTAGATATATATACAGTGTGATTAAAAAAAAAAAAAACGTTTACAAAATGACATGGCAAATCAGACATTCAACAAGGATAAAAAATCACATAGGAACATAAGTTTGCAAACCACTTATTGAGTCAAAAATACAGGGTGTTTCATCTTAACTGAACCCGGGTTGATGGTCATAATTTCGAGAAAAATGAAAACATTGAGATGAAAATGTAACCATATGTAACGTGTTCTGTGTGAAATGTGATAACATCATGAAAAGATCTGGAAAAAGTGTTGCTCGAGCAATTGATGATATCGTATGAATTGATAATCACAGTCCAAAATGTGGGGCGTTAAGTGAATACTGCTGACGCGTATAATGCAAACTTCTACCACTTTTGTTTGTTTTATCACATTTACAACAAAGGTGAGAACGTCTGTTAAATGTTTTATTATAATATACTTCAGTTTTCCGAAAGTTATTACCGTCAACCAAAATTGAGTTAGGATGAAACACCCTGTATTTGTGACCCTATGTTCCCATGTGATTTTTTTATTCTTGTTGTATGCCTGATTTTCCATGCCATTTTGTAAACGTTTTTTAAATCACCCTGTGTAGATAGAAAGAGAATCTGTGTATATATTGTAATAATGCTGTGAATATTTTAAACTCTATCAAAAAGTTTTCCACACGGTCATTATCAATTGTTTTAGAAAAGATTTCCACCAAATAATGGACATCTATGTAATAATGCAATATATATGGTAATTTACAATATATGATGCCACTTTCCTTTGCCGGTTAACCGCACTTTATGCGTGAAATTATTTATCTGTTTCAATATGAAAAAAATCTAAAATTCCTTTGTCACTTTTTAGCGATTTTCTTCCTCAATTTTCTCTTGATCAAATCACGCACGATTTTTAACAATCTCCCATTTCGAGCAAATTCTATAGTGTACAGTATTTGTAGTGTCTCTTGTAATTAGGAAAATAAGCTTCAATCACACATAATATTTTGTAGTTCTGCTTTTGGATAAAATGTCTTTAACAATAACTATTGTGGAAATAACTGAAATGAAAAAAAAAATAGTTAATCAAAGCCTATGCATTTTTTCATATTTATCTGCACAATAATTCTTTCATATACAAGATGGTCATAAATAAACGTCCCCGATATATGAACCACTAGAGGCCGAACCGCTCAACCAATCGGAAGGAAATTTCAGATATGGTTATTTGAAGGTATGTTCTTGAGATCGTGATGATTTAAAACAAAAGAGCTCACACGGTTACTGTACAGTGAAAAAAAATTCCAAATTTTCGAATACCAACGAAAATTTATTTCTGCGCAAATTCACCAAAGCATTGAAAAGCGATAGATGGCGTTGGAACGATACACGTATGACGAAAATTGCCAAGGTAAAACATTTGAAAAGAAGAGCCCTTTAAAGGACCAATGACAACACAGAGAGGAGGTGTACTGAAGAACTTTGCATAATTCACAGGGATTGGGGGGCGGATTGGTAGGCGATCGCTCCGATCGCCCCCCCCCCCAAAAAAAAAGATATAAATCGACCGATTATCGCAAATTTCGACAAATGGTCGCCGAAAAAAATCAATTTCGTCAACCGTTCGCAAGTCAAAGGATCGCAAAAGAAACGCAGATTTCGTCAAAGGGTCGCGAAAAAACGCGAATTTCGTCAAAAAAGCGCGGAAAACGCCAATTTCGTCAAAGGATCGCAGAAAAAAACGCGAATTTCGTCAAAGGATCGCATAAAAAACAAGAATTTCGCCAAATAATTGCGGAAAACGCTAATTTCGTGAAAGAATCGCGCAAAAAACACTAATTTCGTCAACAGATCTCTGAAAAAATGCGAATTTTTTCAAAGAATCGCGAAAAAAATACGCGAATTTCGCCAAAGAATCTCTGAAAAAAAAACGCGAATATCGTCAAAGGGCCGCGGAAAAAAACGCACAATTAGTAGCGGAAGGAGATTCCCCTAGGCGTGCATCCATGGGGGGTAGGTTCGATCGGGGCAAAGAAGGGAAGAACAAATTTACCAAGTTGGTTTTTAAGAAATCAACACACCATATGCATTTTATCTTTTAACTGACTAGGATTAGGACATAATCCTTTTTTGTTCATTCATCAAATACCCCTTGATTACTAATGTGGGTGGCAATAACAGTACATTTTTTGCACATTAGTGGCTTTCTTCAGTAAACATTAAGATGCTTGAATTTTTCAAAGGACCTTTCTTTTTCTTGTTTCTTTCTTTCTTTGGAAATTGCTATGAATCCCATTCTTTTCTCAAACAACAAAGCACTCCTGAGAAATATCGTTATACAGAAATTAGATTTGCAGCTTCTTTGAAAGAACGAAAAAGTCTCAACACTTTAGAAGGATCTGCATAACGTTGTCAATTTCTGTTGCAGAGATTCAACAGAAGGTACACGAAGTGGCATCGTCCCCAACTTCAAACCATAGTGTAAAAAATTATGGCGCCATACGCCTTTTGACAGGACATAATTCTTTTTTGTTCACTAATTGCCGAAACGACAGTGAGGTTTACCATTGACATCCGAAAAGTGTTTGGTTTTCGTTTGCTTATCTGTCTGTTCGTCGAAAATTGTCGTTAAAACAGATGGATTTATATCTTCGGGGGGGTCGACCTATCCCCTGGTGCTCATTGTGCGTTTTTTCCGCGGCCCTTTGATGAAATTCGCCTATTTTTTCGCAATTCTTTGATGAAATGCACATCTTTTCCAATATATGTTGACAAAATTCACATTTTTTGCGCGATTCTTTCGTGAAATAAGCGTTGTTTCCGCAATTGTTTGGCAAAATTCGCGATTTTTTCTGCGATCCTTTGAAGAAATTTGCGTTTGTTTCGTGATCCTTTGACGAAATGCCCACTTTTTTGACGAAATTCGGTTTTTTGCGATCCTTTGACCTGCGAACGGTTGACGAATCGAAATTGATTTTTTTCGGCGACCATTTGTCGAAATTTGCGATAATCGATGGATTTCTATTTTTTTATCCAAGGGAGGGGGGCGATCGGGGCGATTTCCCCCCTCATTTGGATCCACGCCTGTGAAGAGAGACACACCACTTAGATGACACACTTTGACTTTCAAGGATATTAAGGCCCCTTCAGATTTCTGAAGGTGATCCTTTTTCAGAGTTTATCCTCTTTCAGAAATCTGATATTAAAAAATGGATGTGATGGTTATGTTTTTCAGCTTTCGATAATTGGTGGCTATGTATTTTTTAGTACTGAATACAAAAACGACATTCATTTTTGACCATACCATCATGTCAGGATTTTTAACAAATCGCAAATTTTTAAAAAACTCGAAATATTGTGAAAATTTGGTTCTATAAAATAAACAACTTTTTTTCATAATAATTTATTCATTTTTTTTGCTTATACTATGCATTTTTACAGTTAAACATGTAAATATTGTGTATTTAAAATCCTTATAATTTTATTCCATGCGTGGAAGTTTCTTTGAACCACTCATGCTCTGCTTCGCGCTTTTCCTTTTATCTTCTGTATGGGGTTCATCTCGGTATTTTCTTTTATTTTGGCGGTTGATAAGGCTGGGAAATTTGTTGCAGATGTATTTAAAACATTTACCTTCTTTTGTTAAGGCTTTGACAAATTGCTTTCAGAGATTTTTGCTATTTCTTTTACTTTTAAACTTTGAAATTTACGATTTGCGAAAATCGTGACGTTGTGGTTAAAAATGAAGATCATTTTCGGATTCAGTGCTAAAAAATACATCAAAATCAATTATCAAAAGTTTAAAGACACAATCACTGCAGGCTTGTTTTATTAACGTTGTTAAAACTTCACTATAACTAAAAGAACAAAAAATAAGATAAATAATTACCACAGTACAAGAGGAAAAAGAAAAATAATAAGACATTCAAGACATAAATTTTGTTATAACGTTTTAATTTGTCGACCTAATAAGTAACAATAAACCATATTTTGAGGAGAGGACGGGATTATATAATAAGAGTATTGGATAACCGAGTGTTTCGGTTAATTGGACGTCAGATAATCGAGAGTCTGTAATATTTTCGAATCGAATTAATTATTTCACATTCATTTAATAATTAACTTCAAGGAACGATTTGAGCAACAGAAATTATGACTACGTTGATTATATGTCACTCGGTATCGCCCCCCCCCCAAAAAAAAACACGATTCTCTGGATCCGCCCCTGGAAGCATCAGTCACAGAACACTATGTGCAAAGCATTGAGTGAGGAAAATCTTTCATAAGCAGTGTAGGAAGATTGTTTCTTCAATCAGGTGTACGAAAGTGCCAAAAAGATTACACTCACAGGGAAACAACGATTTATGAATATGGCGTCTTTCAATTCTGACAAATCTCTTGGATTTGATGTGTACACCTTCAATTTGAGGTAACCCCGAAACCAGAAATCCATCGGAGTGAAGTTGAGGGATTGCGGTGGCCACGAAACTACAAAGTTACGGGAGCGTGTAAAGACGTTGTGTAAAGACAATTCGTGTAAAGATGTTGGTGCCACATCGTGAGGATTTTCGGCAGAAAAGCGAACGCAGATCTTGGAGCTTACTTTCCTAGTTATGCAGAAATGTGAGTTATTCGTTCATAATATCTGCAGCGGCTACTTGCTATCTTTATCATATCTGATGAGGAAATAATTCGGAAAGTCGAAACGCTGTCGCTCGTCTTGCAGGTTTCAACATCTAGACGCGCTGGAATCGATAAGGAAACATTCGCAGAACAGAGCGCAGAATCACAAGGACTGTGGTCTTCGGAACATCCAAATTGCGGGAAGCACTTCTTGCAGTATGAAATGGACCTGCATATATCGTATTATGCACTTACGTAACAACTTCAACAGGAACAGATGGTCTTCCAGTTCGCTGTTTATTACATGTGCATCCAGTTTCATCTATTTTATTATTACCAAATCACGTACAGTTTTTAAGAAACGTGGGCCTCGTCGTAACTTATGAGTTCGCCGATGAAACTCACACCCCTACGGCAGCATTTTCTCCGTTCAGATAAAGCATCTTTATCAATTCACCTCGTTGTTTACCCTGCAAGTGTAATTTTGCTGGCACGTTCGAACATCTGTTTGAAGAAACAATATTCCTACACTGTTTATTAAAGATTTTCCACAAGCATTGCTTTGCATATGGTGTTATGTAATTGCTACTTCTACTGTCTATCCCTGTGAATTATGCATAGTGCATTAATACACCTACTCTCTGTGTTATCATTGGTCTTTTACAATGCTCTTCTTTGCAAATAGGCAATTCCATGCAAGTGTCAACTTTGATAAAAAAAATTTTTTTTTTTTTAATTTTTATAAATTAAGTTAAAAAATATATTGAAATATATTCCAAGTTTTCAAATTTATGTTTTGGATTCAAAATTTTTATCTTATTTGCAACTGGCAACAGTCCAAATAAATAACATGGCTGAAAAGTTAAATGCTTGCAGTTGTGTAGAAATAGTATTCTTGAAGAACACTTGGAAAAAGAATATAATTGTTGTTTATTTTGAATTTTTTAAATAAATCAATGCATGTAGTATAATATTTTATGATTTACAATAGCCTTAAAGCCATATTCTTGATAATAATGCATGCAGAATAAAGTCTCGTTTTGTGTCATTCCGTCACGAGTTTTTGTGAATTTTTTTATATAAAAGATAAATTTGACAACCAAATTATACAAGTTTTTTAATTTAAAGCAAGTATAATGGCTATTCAGGTAATATGTTTAGTTTTACTAATAATATAATGATTTCACAATAAATAGTATTACAGAATAACAATTTTCCTGTTAGGGAATGACAATGATTTGTGACGGAAAGACAAAACAGTGTTTCTTTGCCATGTAAATTGTCGCAATTATATCTGACGAGCTTTCACTTGATAAATATGCTGTAGAATCATGCTTTCGACTAATATTTAATGAAATAAAGTCTTCCCATCCACAGATTAAGAAAAAAATAATAATCTTTTCAGATGGTTCGTCCAGCCAATTTAAACAAAAACATACTTCCACTTCAGTAACTTTTTTGCAGGAAGAATTTTCGTTAGAAAAACTAGAATGGAATTTCTTTGCAAGTGATCATGGGAAAGGAACAGCTAATGGCATAGGTGGCTAATTGAAAAGTCAATGTAGAAGATTACTACTTGCCTAAACTGCCCCATATATTCAAAGTACAGAAGAATTTTATGATTTCATTAAATCAAAACAGCGAGTAATTAATTTTGTACTTATACAGTCAGAGTATTAAACGAAAGCAAAAGAAAATGAAGCCCACTGGTCAGTTGTTACAGCAGCAATTCCAGGCACAAGAGATATACACCATCTAAGTGTTCTGAATAAATATTTAGTAAAAATGAAATTATTTTCAAATTCAAATGAATTCCAAATATATGATTTGAAAAAAGGGGACTTTGTTCAGTCAGAAATAGTAACCTGTGATAAAGATTATGCTGTAGGCCAAGCATGTCAAACAAGTGGCCCGCGAGCCACACTTGGCCCGCCAACAACTTCTCTGTGGCCCGCCAACAACTTCTCTGTGCCCTGCCAAGCCTTTGCCATTTTCCCCATGTTTGATTCAGTTCTTGTTTGATGTAGAAACTATATTTCGTACAAACACGCATGCAAACGTTGCAGTGTTGCCAAGTTGGAGAAAGTTTTTATTCAAAATATTTACCACTCTTTCAGAATATTTATCTTCACTATATTTAATGATAAAAATTCTGTCATTAAACAAAGAAAAGGTTACTAGAAAAAAATATTGATAGCTATTTTGGTGGAAAAAATTCCACAATTTAGCAACACTGCCCTGGATTTAAGAGATGCAAACATCAGAAAGTATATTATATGAATATGGTCAAATCTAACTCATTTTAAAATTTCAGCTCCAAAATATTGGGGATGATAACCAGTGGGAAAGTTAAATAGATCAAATTTTGAATCTGAAAATTTAAAGATTTGTAAAAGTCTTATAGTAATGTTTGAAACTGATAAGTTATTTTACTGCTGTCTTTGATTTACATAACATTACAAAATAATATGCAGTATTTGTTTGGTACTAAAAATGCATTCAAAGCTATTAAAATATAGTGCTAATTAATGATGAAAAGTTAAAAAAAAATCAAAATAAATAAATAAATAGCTTTGAAAGGCAGTTTTTATTACTTGTACTTAAAAACAAGTGAGAAGCGTTGGAAAATAATTATTCCTATGGCCCGTACAATCACCACAGCTGATAAATTTTACTCAATTAGGAAAATTTTGCTATTCATAAATTTATATTCCAAACAATTGTGCTCTTGCAATGGTTGGTTTTATAAAAAGTAGTAATTACAACTTAAACGAAAAATACAAAGATCAGGATTATAAACTTAATAATATATATTAATAATATATATTTATAATAATAAATTTGCCATTTAAATTTTTAAATGGCATTATGAATTTAAGTATGTTTGTATTTTTATTTTAACCTATTTTTCTTTATGTTTGGCAGCGCACTCTGTACGGAATCTTTGCTACTTTTATTTTTACAGAATAAAAAGGGTTTGTAAATTTTAAAATTGATGTAATTTTACTTAATAAACATTTTTTTTAAATTTCTAGTGCGTATTTTAATTTTTCCAACAAGTAGCATTAAAAATTTGCAAGCTTTTTTTTTATTTTAACAAGGTTGTATTTTTAGTATAGAGATTTCATTTTGTGCGATAGTAATAAAATTAATCTGCTTATTGTTTTTTTGTTGATGTGGCCTGCGGCTTCGTGTACAATGCTTAATTTAGCCCGCGGTAGTAAACGAGTTTGACATGCCTGCTGTAGGCTAATTTTGTTTGGCCACATATTATGGGAAAAGAAGTAAATGACAATATCTTGCACAAATAACTGTTTCAGAAAGAAATTCTGGAATTGAAGTGCTGAACTTGAGGAAACAAGACAATAAAGGACTTGTATTTACATTTCCAGAGAAAGAAGACAGATGTATAGTTGATAAAGCAGATTTGACACCAATATGTATTCAGCCGACATTTCAAATAGTAGGTAAATTGTGCTCGATATGTTTTTGAAAAAGCTATCAAATTTGAATAGTTATGTAATGTAATTTCTTATGATCATTCTGGATAATAAAACAATTATGACATTTATTAGTTTAGTCATTTTTTAATAAATGTTTAAGAAACTTTCAGTCATTCCGTCACGTCAAATGACAGTTAATAACTCCAACTGTAGTACAGATAGGTTGATCTAAATTATAATTTTGTACTGCTTATACATCATATTTAAGATACGTATTAGTTTAAAAACTGAATGGTTTCCTAATTCACAAAAGTTTCCAGTTTTAAGTAACATGTTAGAGTCATGTTTGCAAAAATGTCATTCCGTCACACAATACTAGTTACTAATTTACTAAGTTACTTAGTTTACTAATTAATAGAAAGAGTAAAATAGCTAAAAAAACATTTCAGATATTTTTATTAATCTTTTAATCAATATCAGTCATGTGCAAACTGAAAAATCAATTTTTGTTTGAAAATAGCTTCAGTGTAATTGCTTTGACAGTGATGATGAAAAAGAAACCATCTCACCCCAAAAACATAATACGCTCAAAATTTTCTAACTGCTGTTTATCTGTAGTACCAAACAAAATCTGTCATAAGAGACCAATTAATAATGTAGTTCGAATTTTATCTCATTTGGACCAATAAAAACACATTCTAGAGCTCTCTGAGATGGAAAACTTATTTCTTGATAACCCTGTACTTTCAATCAATATGAGTTATGTTATTTTTTTTCCGCTATCCTTGAAAACAGCGAGATTACATGAGTATGTGCAGTGCGCAGATTGGAGCAAAACAGTAAAAATATTTAATTAATAAATATAATTATATATCATAATAAATATTATTTTAATGTTTTCTAATTTATTGTATGTGATCGGTTTTCCAGAAATTCAAAGTTAAAGTTGACAAATGTATTTATTTTATGGAAAATTGTGGATGCATTACGTAATATCTGTTTCAATGCCAATATTTCATGCTATTCACAAAGCATTTTTCTCTAATATTTTTATTACAATTCTAGTTGCTTTTCAAAGGTTTTTGCATTTTATTGGGCAAAAGAATAAGTTATTTCTAGAAGAAAAGTGCATACATAAATTTAAATAGATTTTAATACAAAATTTTCTTCAGAACAATAACATATTTAATTTTTTTCTTCATTTGTAGGAGACTGATTTCAGATTTTTTTTAAGCATTTCAGTCCTATGAAAATGTAAAATGATACACACACTGTCAGAAAAAATTCGTCTTTATAACAAAATTATTCGTCATTTTTAAACAAACAATTTAGAAAACTCCTAGAAAACATGCTTTTTTCGATAATTCTTCTCGAAAGTTTGAAAAAGAGGGGAAAATTCCGTTTATTCCTTGCATGCACGAACAGATATTGGAATTTATTTTAAAAATGAAAAAACAAAAATTCAATAAATTAAAATTTCTAATTTATTTAAAAACAAACAAATAAAAATAGTGCTTTCGAATTTAATAAAATCGCAATTTTCTGATTCATTTAAACTTCTTCGCAATTTATTTTTTAGAGTATTAAAAAAATAATCGCATGTAAGATATATTCTGAACGAACACATTTAAAATATATATAGTGTAGTTCAATCAACTTCAAAAAATCGGTTTTATTAAAAAAAAAATTCTTCTCGAATTTAATTAAAAATATAATATTCATACTTTACATCTAACAATCAAATTATGTCTTATTAACCCCTTCGCGACGGGAGCCTTTTACGAAATGTTTATTACTTTGCAACCGGTTTTAAAAAACAGAAGTTTGTGCCTATTCAAATCGAGAAACTGCTCGGATTAAATAAGGCAAATTTTACAGTAAAATTTTACTGGTGAGGATAAACGAGGATCCTTAGGCCTATTTCCGGCACGTATGCGTGTCGCTCGTCCCCAAGGAGTTAAAAATACAGTAAAGCACCAATTATCCGAACAAGGGACCGACCCTAGTTCGTATAAGCAAAAGTTCGGATAAATGGGCAGACAATTTAGGGAATGTGTCTGACTATATTAAAACCTTACGTTACCTAAGCTTAGGACTGGCAGCACTAGTTAATGCTGGCATTCGTAAAAATTACTTTATTATTACTTTTTTTTTCTCTTCAATTTTTGTTGTTGTTGTTTAAATTTTTATCCTTAATTTTTTTTCTATTTTTATCATAATTTTTTTTTCTATTTTTATCATTTTCTGAACTCTAGAGATTATAATTTAAGCAAAAAAGCTTTTGATTGTTGCTTGCTTCAACGAAGACATTCTTTCTAATGCTGCCATATCTCTAATTCTTCTTAAATACGTTAGTTGACTAGGATCAGCGTTCTTCTGGCGTTTGAGCCATTTCATAGTTGTTTCCAAACATTCAAAGGCTTCGTTACGTAATGGACCTTGGTTATTTTCAGAGCATTTGTTTTCATTTTCTTCAATTTCTTTTTCATCCTGAATCTCATCATCATTTAAAATCTGATATCCACACTGTTCAGTGCTGAACTGATTAAAAATCAAATATAAGATTTTAGTTATTCTGTTTGTTGACAGATGGCAGCACTATGCATTCTGTGCTGTTGTGAAATCTTAATTATGACATCATCAGTGAGTTGATGTTTGGTTTACTGAGAGTGTGGCATGGAGAATGTTGCTCCTGCTGCATTATTGTCTTTCTTTATTCTATTTAATTATCTGCACCCAGTTTAGGCAGGGGATATATTTTTATAATGTAATTTAAGGCTTTCATGTGATGAAAGCATACTAATTAGAGTGTTAATTTTAACTAGAGAAATTTGATTCTGAAACCAGAACTGTATGTTTCACTGTGTGTTAAGTTTTCGTGAATGTCAAGATTTGTTTTTGTGTTGTGAAATAAAAATAAGAAAATTTCAAGGATTTCTTTCTTTAAATTCTCTACATAAAGAAAATTGGAGGCACTTAGGCGTGATATGTGAGTACTTGCTTTGTTTTGAAATTGTTCTTTGATGCTAAAGATTAATTTTTCTACTGAAGTTGCATTTAGCAAGATATTATTTTAGAATATGAGAACAATCTGGTATCTTCTTTATTGAATTGATAAAATAAGAAAAAATAGTATTCTACAATATTATGTTTTGATAGTTCTTGAAAAAGAAAATTGTTCTGAAGATTATTATGATTTATTTACTTGTTGTTCTCAAGAACATTATGATTTATTTGCTTGAAATATTTGAATATTTAATTATTATGGTGAATTATTATTTTACATTGAAGAATTTTGAAGATTTTTAATTTTATGCACATTTGGGAACAGAAAATTCTATTGTTTGTATGAAAGAATAATTATGAACATTTTATAGTAGTTCTGTTTTTGACTTTGATTTGTTCTGTTTTTGAATTTAATTCAGTTACTTCTGTTTTTGAACTTAATTTGATTAGTTTTGTTTTGAAGCAATTCTGATTACTTTTGATTTTGAAGTAATTTTGATTAGTTTTGTTTTCAAGTTATCTGATTAATTTTATTTTGGAAATTATTCTGCTTATAAGTTATTGTGTAAAATGGAGGATTATGAGAAAAAATCTGCTCAAATTAAAATTGAGAGAGGTAGGGTGAAAGGCTTTGTAACTAGATTAGAGAATAGTTTTGATAATGTGAATACTAAGAATGAAATTTTGATTAGATTACAAAGATTAGATGATTTACTTAAAGAGTTCTTAAGATTAGATTCTTGTTTAAATGATGATGATTCTGAATTAGCAGAAATTTAAGACAGGTATTTTCAGTTAAAAACTAAATATCAAAACAAACTAGATTCTTTGAATCCTTCAGAAGTTGTCAATGTTGCAACACACAATTCTGTGCAAGGTTCTTCTGTTACTATTCCTAATCAATGTAATATTAGACTACCAAAATTGAATATTCCAGTATTTTCTGGAAAGTTTTCAGAATGGACAAATTTTAAGGATATGTTTGTTTCCACTGTCCATTCACAAGTAGGTTTAAGTAACATTCAGAAATTCCAGTATCTTAAAGGGTTACTTTCTGAAGAACCAGCTACATTAATTAAGCATATTCCCCTTTCTAATGAATCTTATCAAGAAGCTTGGGAAAAGTTGTTAAATCGATATGATAAAAAGAAACAAATTGTTAATTCTTTGATTAAATTATTTTTAGAACAAAAATCAGTTCTGCATCCTAATAGCATAAATATAAGGAATTTGTTGAATACTAGTGATGAAGTTATTAGGGGTTTGAAAGCTGTTGGTGATGAAGCTACAAATAGAGATCCATGGTTAATATATTTGTTATTTCAAAAACTTGATCCGGAAAGCCGAAGACTTTGGTCCATTGAAAGTACAGAAAATGAATTTCCCACTTTGAAAGAATTTTTTGATTTCTTAAGTGTAAGATGTTCTTCTTTAGAGCTCATCTCTAACAATGAAAGTGATGTGAAACATTCCAAAAGTTCAAATTTTGTTGGTTCCAAGTACAGTTCTAATGATAAGCAATCAAAGGTGTGCTTAAAGTGTCAAGGAATACATCCGCTCTATAAATGTATTAAATTTAAATCCATGGATGTTGTTGCTCGAAATAACTTTATTAAGCGTAATAACTGTTGCTTTTTATGTTTAAACTCTCATAAAGTTAAGGAATGTCCAAATTCTCATTTGAAATGTTTTAAATGTGAACGTAAACATAATACACTCTTACATGAAGAGAATAAAAGTAATAATGCTTGCACTGCTAAGTTTGAAAATAAAGTTTTTCCAAATTCATCTGAGAATAAAAACCACCAGTCAAATAAAGAATTTGTACAGGAGTCAACATCTCACGAATTACAAATTAATTCTAGTGCTTCTTTCAATAATTCTAAATGTGTTTCTTTCCTACCTACTGCTAAAGTTCTGTTATATAATAATGAAAATAAACCTCACTCTTTTAGAGCTCTACTCGATTCTGGTTCGGAATGTTCTTTTGTTAGTGAAAATGTCGTAAGAACTTTAGGGTTAAAAAGAAAGAATGACAGAATTCGATTAAATGGAATTGCTGGAGTATTGGCTGGACAAACTCGTGGTTCAGTAACTCTTACAGTTGGTTCAAAGCTTTCTAATGAGTCCTTAAAGGTTCAGGCATACATCCTGCCTAAAGTGACATCTCAATTACCTGCGGAATTACTTGACACAAAAATATAGAGTATCTTAAAAATATTACGTTAGCAGATGAAGATTTCATGAAACCACAAGAATGTGATATTATTTTGGGATCAGACTGTTTCTTTACTATTTTAAGATATGGTAGAATTGTTAGTACCGAGAATGAGCCAACTGCCCAAAACACTATGTTTGGTTGGGTGGTAGCCGGAAAATTGGAACCTAAATGTAAATATTCTTCTAGTATTCAATCTCATTTTCTTAGTGTTGAAAACGAATCCAATGTTGATCTATTATTACAAAAATTTTGGCAAGCAGAAGAAATAGATGTTAATAAACACCATTTGTCTGAGGAAGAAGAAATTTGTGAACAACATTTTTGTTCAACTTACAAGGTAACACCAGAAGGTAGATTTGAAGTTAAATTGCCAGTTTATAACGATGTGATGTCATTAGGCGATTCTAAATCCATGGCAGTGTCACGTTTGTTTGCTATGGAGAGAAAATTTCAATTTGATAAAAATTTTGAAAATGAGTATAGAAATTTTATGAAGCAATATGAAGACCTTGGTCATATGAAACTTATCGACAAAAACTCAAATCCTGCAAGCAACAAAGTATATTATCTTCCGCATCATTCTGTTATAAAAAGCGACTCTATTTCAACAAAGTTACGTGTGGTGTTTGATGGTTCATGCAAACCTCCTAATGCTAATTCGTTATATTCTGTTTTAGCTGTTGGACAAATTCCACAACCAAATCTTTTCACCATTTTGATAAGATTTAGAGCAAATCCTATTGCTTTTACCGCTGATATTCAGCAGATGTATCGACAAGTTTTGATTGCTCCAGAAGATCAAGATTTACAGCGTATTGTTTGGCGTGACACAGCTTACTCAGCTATAAAGGAATACAGGCTACGAACTATTACATATGGTACATCATCAGCTCCATTTTTAGCTACTCGTTGCCTATTTCAAATTGGAAAGGATATAGAAAAGGATGATCCTGTAACAGCTTCAATAATTAAAGATAGTTTCTACGTTGATGATTGTATGTCCGGTTCAATCTCAAGTGAAGAGGCTATTAGAATTATTGAAAAACTTTCACTGGCTTTAGAAAATAGAGGTTTTCATTTACGGAAGTGGAGATCTAATTCTTCTGATGTAGTGAATCATTTATCTTCAAATTCTCTTGAGTCAGCAAACTTAGAAATTCATCCTAATGACTGTTCCAAAGCCTTAGGGCTTATCTGGGATTCATCAAACGATGTTTTTGTCTTTAAAATTAATTTTCAATTTGATGATAACATAACTAAAAGAAAATTTCTTTCACAATCTGCCAAATTATTTGATCCATTAGGATTTTTAGTTCCATGTACTGTCTGTATAAAAATGTTTTACCAGCAGTTGTGGTTGATGAAGTTAGACTGTGATACTGCTCTTCCTGAAATTTTCCAAGCAAATTGGAAGAAATTTG
The DNA here is from genome assembly GCA_963932465.1 of Maratus speciosus. NCBI lineage: Eukaryota > Metazoa > Arthropoda > Arachnida > Araneae > Salticidae > Maratus > Maratus speciosus. The sequence continues at coordinate 209,299,989 of OZ010793.1, forward strand.
AAAAGGAATTTGAACAAGTTTGTTCTATTCAAATTCTCCGATGGATCCAAGTTTCCAGTAAAGAGCTCATTTTACATGGATTTAGCGATGCATCAGAATCAGCATATGCCGCCATCATATATGTGGTTCAACCTGGTGAAGTGAAGTCAGAAGTGACCATTTTAGTTGCTAAAAGCAAGGTAGCACCCCTTAAATCAGTTTCCATTCCAAGGCTGGAGCTCAATGGTGCTTTACTACTTTCCAGACTATATTCTGCATTAGTGACTATTTTGAATACCTTCATTATTAAGTTTTATGCTTGGACCGACTCGCAAGTAGTTCTATCATGGCTGTCATCTCATCCTAGGTGTTGGAAACCTTATGTGGCCAATAGAACCTCAAAAATTCTAGACTCTGTTCCATCTGACTGTTGGAGGTATGTTCCAGGCAAGGAAAATCCAGCTGACATTGCTTCTAGAGGTTTATCTCCTAAGGATCTTCCTGATTGTTCCCTTTGGTGGGAGGGCCCAAAGTGGCTTTCTTTAAGTCAAGAACATTGGCCTGAACAACCTCAAATAAAAACTAATTTAGACACTGTAAATAAAGAGAAAAAGAACTCTAAATTTTGTTTTCCAGTAACTGTGAATAATTCTTTGATTGATTTACTTTTTGAAAAATATTCTTCTTTTACTAAAATTGTTGTTGTTTTAGCTTTTTGTATTAGGTTTGTGAGAAATTGCAAACAAAAAGTTGGCAAAATGAACACCAGTCCTTTGAGTAAAGGTAAATTTCTTCCTTTATCGACAAACGAAAGAAGACATTCAGGTAATTTGATTATTTCTTATATTCAGCAGCTATATTTCGCAGATGAAATTAGTTGTATTAGATCAAACAGACCAGTTTCTAAAAAAAGTTCTCTTTTTTTCACTTTGTCCTTTTATTGATAGTGATGGTTTACTTAGGGTGGTAGGTAGGCTGAGAAATTCACCCCTCCAGTACAATGCAAAACATCCTGTCATTTTGCCAACTCAACATAAATTAAGTGTGTTAATTGTTAAATATTTTCAAGTTATGCATTTTCATGCTGGGTTAAATTTATTAATGGGTATCATTAGACAGAGTTATTGGATTGTACGTGCCAAGAAGATAATTAAAAATTGTATTCATAAATGTATTACCTGCTGTAGATATAGAGCAGCTTCTTCCAAACAGTTAATGGGAGATCTTCCTCTTAGCAGAGTCACTCCTAACAGGCCATTTTCTGCATGTGGATTCGATTATTCAGGACCTATTAATATTTTAAAATATCGAGGTAGAGGAGCGAAAACTACTAAATGCTATATTGTTCTATTTGTTTGTTTTGCAACTAAAGCTCTACATTTAGAGTTGGTGAGTGATTTAACCTCCGAGGCATTTATTGCTTCATTAAACAGATTTTGCTCTCGAAGAGGAGCTCCTCAACATGTGTATAGTGATAATGCCACAACATTTGTAGGTGCTAAAAGGCAACTCTCAGATTTATATAAATTTATTTGTTCAATTGAAAGAAATGAAAAAAATTGTTATTTTTTGTCTCAAAGAAACATTGAGTGGCATATGATTCCTCCAGTGAGTCCGCATTTTGGTGGACTGTGGGAAGCCGCTGTTCGTTCTGTAAAATTTCATATCAAACGTGTAATTGGAAATACTAATTTAACTTTTGAGGAACTTTATACATTTTAACTCAAATTGAAGCCATCTTGAATTCTAGACCATTAGTAGCAATTGATAGTGGTAACAATTCAGAAGGTATAAATATATTGACTCCATCTCATTTTTTAACTGGTGATGTCATAATTTCCCCAGCTGAACCTTTAAATGAGGAAAATTTGTCTTTACGATCTCGTTGGGATATTGTACAAAAATTGAAATTATGTTTTTGGAAAAGTTGGAGTATTGATTATTTGAGTACTTTGCAAAATAGAAAAAAATGGAGAGTAAATACTGAAAATTTTAAAGTAAATGATGTAGTGATTTTGAAAGAGGATAATGTTCCTCCTTCTGTTTGGCCATTAGGCAAAATTATTGAAATTCATCCAGGTAAGGATGGTATAGTCCGTGTAGTGACTGTTAAAACCGCTAGGGGAATTTTTAAAAGACCTATTGTAAAACTTTGTTTACTTCCTTTGCATCAAGAATAGTTTCTTGATGGGTGGGAGTATGTTCAGTGCTGAACTGATTAAGAGTCAAATATAAGATTTTAGTTATTCTGTTTGTTGACAGATGGCAGCACTATGCATTCTGTGCTGTTGTGAAATCTTAATTATGACATCATCAGTGAGTTGATGTTTGGTTTACTGAGAGTGTGGCATGGAGAATGTTGCTCCTGCTGCATTATTGTCTTTCTTTATTCTATTTAATTATCTGCACCCAGTTTAGGCAGGGGATATATTTTTATAATGTAATTTAAGGCTTTCATGTGATGAAAGCATACTAATTAGAGTGTTAATTTTAACTAGAGAAATTTGATTCTGAAACCAGAACTGTATGTTTCATTGTATGTTAAGTTTTCGTGAATGTCAAGATTTGTTTTTGTGTTGTGAAATAAAAATAAGAAAATTTCAAGGATTTCTTTCTTCAAATTCTCTACACACACTGTAAAAAAAATTCCGCAACGTTCCTGGGAAAAAATGGGCAGCTGAGTTGCCCATTATTTCCAAGAAACATTTCTTGAAAATGACTGGAACTTTACTGTATATGTTAAAAACATTCTACAGAAATGCCAGTAAGTTTCCTGCGAAATACCAGGAATATTTCTGTTGACAACAAAAGATTACTGACATTTCACAGCATGCGGGATCCGCAGACGATTTTTACATTTCCAGTTGACAATTTTCGCTTTATTATCATTATTTGTTGGAATGAAAAAATATTTTGAAATTGACATCAAAATTATTATTTATAATTTACACGAAAAAATAAATTTTCAGTTAAAATTCAATAAAGTAAATATATATATGATATATTGTTTCTGAACTTTGCTTAAAATATAAAAATATATAAATGTAAATAATAATTAGAAAAAAAATCTAGACATAAAATATTTTGAATTTTCGTCAGTAATTATGTTAGCTTACAAGTTAGATAAAATACGTATAACTTTTCATGAAAAAAAAATCCTACACGTAATTGTATATTTTTTCCGAAAAAAAAAAAAAAAATTCAAATTTGCAGCAATTCAAAGTGTCAAATATATATCAAATTTAAATCAAATTGTAAAGTGTTAAAATCACAATATAAAATTAATTTAAAAAGAAAAAAAAAGTCAAGAGGCAGCATCGAATTCGGGCCGTATGGTTGGCGTGTGAGCCTTCTGCGTCCACACTACGAAAGACACATTGAGAGCTGCAAACTAATGGGTATTTGAAACGTATGCTAAACCTCAGCATCTAATTTCTGAAAATCTAAGGCCCATTTGAAGAAATCCTTTCACAAGAATAATTAGAGATAAGAACTCTAAAACGTACTTTAAATTAATCAAAATCGGTGAGAATCATGTTTAATGGTCCCCTGGTTAATGGAGATCCAAATAATAGGTGTATTTTTTTTTACACGGTCTGCTCGTTAAACATTCCACAGACAAGTACGAGAGATAATCTCTTAGCGATGTCACAGAGGTATTGTATTTTCATCTGAATGGTCTTGGCAATAGAGACGTAAAGGATTATGTCGTCTATTGATTTATTTGCATTCCATATTGATTTTTTTACATTCATTTAAGGAATTTGTTTTCGACAACCGCGCGCGAGCAACGGATTATAGCAAAAAAAATAATAAATGGCGGCCGCAGCGTTTTGCTGTTTCCAACTTTTGTTCAGGAACGTTTCAGATAAGAAAACCAGAATTTTACAGGAAAGAACTAAATTATTCTGAAAACCTGAGAAAAGGCGAAACGTTCCTGGATTTTACATGAAACGTTACCATTTTTTTTTTACAGTGCAGAGTCATGTACTTCAATGTTTAACCGCTCGTTAATTTCATTTTCTTCAGAGTTTAGGGTTCTTCTCATTTCCTTTATTGTTTTTACATCCCTCTTTTTCTGATGCACTATCCTTTTTTACTTTATTTAAAAATAATTTCCAAGCCAATCGATAACTGGGAGTTCGGATAAAAATTGTTTGTGAGTGAAATAGGCTGTTCGGATTGTTTTCATTCGGAAGTTCGGTTAATTGGAGTTCCGATAATTGGCATTCTGCTGTATGTCTAATATGTAATAATTTTCATCCTCTATTGTTCTTTTTTTTCAGAGGAATTTTTTCCCCTATTTCAGGCTTCCTAGGAAGAATTAGCAGAAAAAGCATGTTTTCTAGGGGTACGGAAGTAATTTGCTTAAAAATGACTGATCATTTAGTGCATAAGGATGATTTTTTTTAGAGTGTGGAATAAAAATAAAAATGGTACTGATACCGGGTGGAGAAAACTAATAATCACATTGTAAAAGCTACTCCGTAACGTTAACGAAAATTACGGGCAGAAAAAGAGACTTCTGTTTCCGAAATGCTTCTTAATTATCGGAAATCTATTATTTCCTAAAAATATAGGTACATTTTACAGAATTGTGGGTCGGTTGGAGTTGGAATTGTTTATTATGGCCGATTATCTACGTGAGAAACATCGGCAGAGTGGGGGAAAATGCCCTCCCTGTGTGTGTGTGTTGGGGGTGTCTTCCTAAAGGAACCCAAGAACAAACTAAAACACACCAATAAACACCTTTTTGAAATTTCAATACTAACTACGTAACCTGTGCATGCAACAGTTTCAGCTGCCCCTTGTCACCAGGTAATTTTGTCGCACATTTATCCGCCCCTTGTCGCGTAGGGGATCTGTTCCCAGGCGGAACGAATCTTGTTTTGTAATTTTTTCGCCTTTCTTCTCTTACCTGCTCCCTGTCGCGTTAGGTTTTTTTCACCTGGCAGGTGCGGTTCTCACACGGGATTTTATATACATACCGCCCACTGTCGTGATTCTGGCTGCATCAACTCTGGCTGAAAACTGTAATTTTTTATTAATAATTTTTTAAGACCTTAATAAAGGCGACTGGGAGGAACACTATGCTCTACAGGCTTGGTTTCCTTGTCTGAGCTGCCCCTCTTAGGCAATAAAAAAAGGAACCTAAGACGTATTTACTTAAGGTTACTCAAGGTTGGAAGAAAACCACCGAAAGGTTATAAGCCGGCGGACATGACTGGGCTCGTAGCCAGTTCCTTTCGTCTACCAGCTTTGAGTGTATAACCTCTCAGCCGCTGGTGGGCTCTTGCATAACTCAGAAAAGTTTACTTAGTATTTTCGTAAGCATTATTGCTAGATAAAGAAGCATTTATCTTTTATTACAGAGTAGTAAGTGCCGCTAATCTCTTGAGAGCGTAGGAGGTCTGCGGGTTCGACTCCCGCTGGCTCCGTTGCACACCCTTTGTGGAGCTCCCGGATGTATTTCCTTGGTATTGTAAATTTCCTTGTGACTATCTCGTCCTTGTATGTAATGGAAAAGGGGGAAAAATGTGGTTTGTGTTTGTGTATAATAATATGGATTATTCGAGGAGAACAGCCATAGTTGCTATAGGCACCAAAGCAATCTCCACTACGGTGGACTTCAATGTCAATGTCAATGTCAGAGTAGTAAACATTTAATAGTTATTTAAATAAATAGAGAGGAGAAAAATACGCAAATTTTAAAATTTTGTCACACGTTATTGTACAGAAAGCATATGGGTGCCAATCGATTGGAAATGATATCTAATTTTAATTGTTCTGTATAAATTGTGTCAAGAAAACATTGAAATTAGTATAATCTTTAAAATTTTGATTTCATGTCACCATAAATTTGACATCATGCGTTGAATCTATAACGCATTTTTAATGTTTTGTTTTATCAGAAACTATCAGCCATAAAAAAAATTAAGTTTTAAAAAACTGCTAAAGACAAAACTTAAAAAAAAAAAAAATTATTTCTACCGAAATACAAAGCTTCACTTTTCGTAAACGATTAAAAATAGTACAAAAGTTATCAATTTATCAAAAGAAAGTTTAAATATGATCAATTGTTTTAAAATTCTTTCAGAATTAGTAGTTTAGTATAAAAAGCAAATTAAAAGAAACTACTTAATGAAAGCAATTTATATTTTACTCATAGTTTTTTTTTTTGTTAGAAATTTCAATGAAACTGGAAATTGCAAATATAAAAATACATACTGACACATTCATTGTGGGCGTATGAAAAATGAGATTTTTCATATCTTATTTTACCCATTCACAAAAATGCTATTAAATGAAAGCATTTATTTACCCCAAAGCTTTTCGCATTTCCTTTTTATCCTTCTGTTTAAACATATTCCATAAAGCAATAACTCTTGCGTCTTTTTTAATGACTTTGAGAAACTGTCTCACGCTATTCTTGTGACATTAAATATGTATTTCTGGAAAGGAACTTAAAAATATGATTTATAATATACATTATTCGAATTATCTATAGAATTGTCCTTTAGAATGATAAAATATTTTAATTGTTGAGATGAATATTATCCCGTTTAATTAAATAAAAATACTTAAAAATTATATACATATGACATTTTATTTGAGTTATTGTTACTAGAAGGGAAGAAAAAAACTGTAAAAGTTCTGTATTTATTATCATGCATTTAAGTTAATTTCACATATGTATTAAATTTAAACATTATTCAATTGCATTCAATAAAGTTTAATAGAAATTTATTACAAGATACGTGAGACATGCCAATGAAAATTTCAACTCATTCCGCCAAGTAGTGTTTCAGTTATGCTTAAAAAACTACCCAAGGTGTCGTTTATTTTGAAACTAAATGTAACTAATAAGAGTAACAATAGTTTTTTAAAAATTACTCTTTTATAATAAATCAGGGTTTACTGTTAAAACATCTAACTAGCTGGTTTCGCCCGCTAGCGGGCACCTAATTATATTGAGATGCTTGAATTCACATGAATTTTTTTCCAAAACGAACGTCGAACCGAACAAACCTCCGGTTCCTGTCTCCGCTATCTACGACACCGCATACCGGGCTTGTTGCGCACTCGCCTGCTAATTCCTATAAAAAATTCTCCAAAAACAAACCTCGAACCGAACGAGCCTCTAGTTCGTTTTCCCGCTGCTTACGGCACCGTATACCAGACGTGCGCTGGAAAATCTTGTATTTCCACCTTCCACCACATTGGGCGCAATAGGTCTAACATGTGTATCACCTGCCTGCGTCACCGTCTAGTAGGCGCGTTGGAAAGCCCTCTAGTCCCATTTTCTCACCGCCTGGGGGGCATAATATGTTCTATACGAACATCCTATACGGGTTCTCACTGCTTGCGGTACCGTATAGCAGGCACGATCTGTAAGATATGTTAATTCCACTTTCCAGCACCAGGAGGCGCACTCTGTCCTAAACAAACATATATCCAAACGAAACTCCGTTATTCAACCTATCCGTAGATATATTAGTTGAGGAGGTGGGAGACTCAAAGAAGAATTTGAGAAATTTTCTGAAATTACTATTCTGAAATAGTGGTAAACACTAGACATAAATTAAGGGAGACATCAGACACGAGTCCCCATTGCCTGCAGCACTATAGCATGCGTTCTACGTACGCTCTGAAAAATCTGTTACTTCCACTTTCTACCAGCCAGGATGCGCACCTCGAATAAGATAATCCTGGAACCGAACGAACATCCGGCTCATGCCTCCGCTACCTGCGGCACCATATAGTAAGCGTGCTGAGCTCGTGCTACAAAAACATTTATTTTCAACTTTTACGGCAAGGCTGCACTGTGTTCTAAACAAACCACCTTTCTAACGAAACCATCGAAAACAAAGTTTTATGAGCCAAACGCCGTTTTAATCGGGCCCATAGAAAGCGAGATAGGAAAGCGTCCTCTGGCGGTAAAAAGTGGGACTAAAATGTGGAAGGCTGTTGACATCAAGTTGAATGAATCGAACGCCGTCGTCATCGGGTCCATAGAACCCGAGTAAAAATTTTCGTTATAATACGTTAATTTGGCTTGAAAAATTCACCGCTTTAATTCACGCTTCGTAGAAAATAAAAACTAGTGATTTTACAATAAAAAATATATTTTTTGCTCTGTTTCTTTCTTAAGATACGCATGAGATTATTTCTTAAGGCAACAGAAATAAAGCATTACATAAGCCATCTATTTAGGATTTCTCGTATGTTTTATTAACGTCTAATCTTATTTTCTTTAATATTAAACTATTAATTGATAAAAGCGTATTTTTTAAATAAAAAATAAGCTTTACAGTTAACGTACAGTTAACAGATCTTTTAAAATAAAAACCAAACTCTTTATTTTTTTATTTATATTTTATATTCTATTTTTTAGTGTTTAAAATATTTCATTTTTGCAATTTCACAGTCAGCTGGCACAGTTTAAAGATCGTAGTTTGGCGCACAATTAACTCCATGGCTGCTGTAACTCGTATAAATTTGTAATCATAAAGGACATTACAGAATTTATCACTGCTCCCGGCTACCAGTAAAAATTCTTAAAATTATCTTATTAATTTATAGTTAAGTTCTAAAAATATTACAATCTTTTATTGTTACCGGAAACACATCTGCAAACATATTTTTTTAAGTGCGTTCGTAATTATATAAATATGTAGCACCTACAGTCGTCGTCTGGTCCGTGCGTTTGTCTGTCCATCTGTCCACTTAGGCCATATTGCCATGGTGATTGCGTGCTATTTAAGATGGTGTCCTATTATTTCCGCATTACTGAATTTAATATATATAATCGTAAAAAATTTTGTATTCATGCATTTTTGCATAAGAGTGTAACAGCTATTGCACCAAGATCGGAAATTTTATTAAACTAATTGTTGTACGAACTATACTATCATTTGACACGTTTGACTTACAATTTCCGAATTGTTTAATTCTAGCATTTCAGGAAGTAGATGAAAACTAGATTTCAGAATTCCATCTTTGCATACATGACCAAGTTAAGTTAAATAAATGAATGTAAAAATGAATTTAATACTTAGAGTTCAAAGCCTGCGTAATTTATAAATTTCTTCCTCGAAGAGTATTTCATTTGGTAAAATTTGCCGCAGTATCCAAATATGATGTCAAAATTAGGTGTTTGTATTGAAAATTTCAAAGTTTGTTACCATGTCTATATGAAGAATGTCCACTAAGATTGCTTTAAAACCTGAATTGAATTAAGCCATATTTTCAAACATAATGGCAATTTTTTATTTTCTCTGCGACAATTTAATCGATTAAAATATGTGAGGTGCTCTTTTTTACCCCATTGCATAGTCAATAAAAAGAAAACAAGTCGGAAACTGTACGTAAAACGTGGCAAATGAAATGCGTTCGTACTGTAACTTGTTTTATAAATATTCAGATTTTGGTACAATAGGTGTTGTACTCTTATGAAAAAATGCGAGAATACAAAATTTATTACGATTCTATATATTAAATTCAGTAATATGGAAATAATAGGACCTGATCTTAAATATGACGTAATCACCATGGCAACCCGGAACCATTACCTATCCTGGGATATCATTGAATTATTTACCTAAGATTTAATAGAATGGGGGAAACTTTTGTTTATATCTTTTTAAATTTAGATTCGATTTTCTTAAAATTTGAAATGACTCGAGATAATTCTGCAACGATTATATATATTAAATTTCAAACCATTCGGTTGGGTAGTTTTGTGCTGTTAAATGCGGGCAGACTGACAGACAGACAGACAAACGGACCAGACGACGACTATAAGTGCTACATATTTGTATAATTACGAATGCACCTAAAAATTTCCCCCACCCCCGCCTTAAATGACTTCCTTAGACCCGTGTGAATGGAGAACAACACTGACAAGACTTTCTGTAATTTTAGCACATATAGTAATACTTGAATTAACTCCTGTTGCCTTTATATACTTAATTACTTAATGTAAATACTTAAATTAACTTCTGTTACCTTTATAACCAAGGTTCCGGATCATATTTAGGAAATAATAATAAAAAAAGTTTTAAAAAGTAAAAACAAAAAAGAAGACCATAAAGAAATATTTATTGAAATGCGAACTATTGCATTTGTTCTTAAAAACTTACATTCCTTTTTAAATTAATGTTTATTTCGATTTTAGAAACGCTACACTTGCCTAATTCTAATTTGGTATTTTATCAATTTTCTGTACTTCTGAATTCTCATTTTGTAGGAAATTTCTACCTTAAGTATAGTATACTGTATTTTGTTCTAACTTTTTATACTAAAAGTCATCTTACATTCCATAGACATTTTTTTTAAAAACAAAAGCAGGGCTGCAACAACGACTATTTTAAGAACATAAATTTTGTAGTATATTTCTCTTGCAGTTGTTGTTAAAGTGTATGTGAAAATTTTTTGTTTAAAAAAAATGGTGCGAGAGAGAATTAAAAAATAGTCGCCTGTGGCAGCCCTGCAAAAGTGATTTTTGAGAATTTTTTAATTTCTCAACATAGCTTTTTAGGTCTGCTGCGTGCATGTTCACGACACTTACTCGCAGATGTGCCAAGCTCGCACTAATCTTCCGTAATGCGTGGGCTAATTTAACCCAGTTTAACAAAGTTTCGAACCAGAAAAATTATTTGATGAATCTTTATTGATTCAATTCCAGTTTTCTACGCGGAACTTATTTAATTTCATCTCTGAGAAAAAATTCTGGTACGAAACATATTAAACCAGGGTTAAATTAACCTACATATTACGGAGGATTAGTGGCAACTTGGCACCTCTGTCCTCGGTTCAGATTTGAGACTGGTATTGCTTAATATATTTTTCCGGTATGAAATTCGGAATATTCGGAATAACTTATCATAGCGATCGTTATCGCATAGAAGCATAGGATTATTATTTAACTCGTTCAAGGTCAAATGTCCTATTGAGAGAATATCCGTTTTATTGAGTATTATTTTGTTAATCCTAATAATATTGCAATTGTAAAAGTGTGAAAATGTTTGGCTAAAGTGTGCGTCAATCGTGGATGATCAAATGCTTTATTCATGTTTTCAAGTATTGATCTTTTTTTCCGCAATGTAAATTTTCTCTCAAGTTAATAAAATTTACATATTTTATGTGCTCCTAATACATAGCATAAAAGTTATAAAAGTCAAACCAACTTTCAATCAAATGTAATAATGAAATATTCTATTGTGTTAAAAATTGATTTGATATTGAAGTAATAGTAGGTACAGCAACGTTATCTTTATTAAAATATACAAAATGTAAAACCCAGGAGAGATTGTGTTTATTATAACTTCTATTTCATCTTAATAAATTAGTCTATATAATTCGTCTTATTAAAATAGGCTCTCAGATTAAAATAGGCGAATATTACAACTCAGGTATAGACTTACAAAATCGAGAAACCCAATTACTCTGGAAATTAGTACCAGCTATGTCGGTTATATTCTGTCAATATTTGCATTCACAGCTAACAGTACTGCTGATTAAGAGGAATTCTGAATTAAAAATATCTACCAGACTATTAAAACAATAATTTTCCTTTTATTTCGTCGATAAAAGTCCGCCATTAATGGAAGTAAAAAATGTTGTTATAAAATTCTGGTAATTTCTTTTTTTGCATACAAAAACGGACTTAATTTTCAACATAGATCGCTATCGCTGATACTTGAACTGATAGACTAATTTTGGTAATATATTGGATTGATATTGGAAATATTCATAATGAAGCGTCATTACTGCAGAAATATTGCTACACATTGTAATTATCTCCAACAACACGTCAATATTTAAATTAAGGTGGAAATATTAATAATGAAATTGCAAAATATTTTTTGTGATTATTGCGCAAATATGTACAAAATGTAAACTTCCCAAAGTTGGGGATGCAAATATTGCCGACAATGACCAAGATATAGGCAAAACACTATATTGGAGTAATAGTTTTTTTTTTTTTTTTTTTTTTTTTTTTTGCACCGAGGAACATATATGTTTTACCAGTTTTTTCACTAGGTAGTTAGTTATACAGAGAAGGGTTAACATTGCTTTGCCTGCTATTAAAGCAATGTTAAATCAATTTTCACATTTTTTTTTAAATCTTGGAAATACCTATTACAAACACAATAGAATATTGCATTCTTACATTTGATTGAAAATAGATTTTGTTTTCAGAACTTTTATTTTATGTATTACAAAAAAAAAAGAATAAATAAATAAAAAATAAATAAATTATGTACATTTTATAACCTTGAATCAAAATTTTACACATTGGAAAAAAATAATATAATGGATAATGAATACAAAAGCAATCATTCTAATACAAAATTAATCATCCGTTTTGACGCTGAATTCAACCAAACAGATTCAAACTTTCGCATTTATAATATTATTAACACTAAAACTACCGAGAAGGGTCAAATGACCGTTTTTGAATTTTTTGTTTTAATTTCGCAAGCTAAAATATTTCGAAATTTCTTTATATTTCACGAATTTTATTAAAATATAGGATCGTATTATTCTTTAAAATGCTTCATCTCCGAACTACCTTTTTTGCCTAGAAAAAAATATTTCAGGCTTAACTACCTCAAGGGGTCATTTGACCCTGAATAAATTTATGTTAAATCATGAAGATATAAATGTTTTATTTTTTAAGAACATTAATTACTTGCGTATTTTTGCTATTATATCATTGATTCTACTGTATTACATCATATTTGTTAACCCCTTGAGGGGCGGTGGGATGTATTTTTCCCCACCTAATTTTAATCAAGATTTGCACCAGAAAAATTTAATTAAATTTTGCTTTAACACTGGTGAAAAAAAAGTTAAAAAATTGCATTTCCTTATTTTGAATTAAAATTTTTCTAAAATTCCGGTATGAATTCAACATTACAGGAACGCAGTTGCATGCCCCTGAAAGGGTTAATGTGTGATGGTGCAATTAGAAATTGACTTTACTCCGGGTGAGATTCTAGTTTGAACATTTCAGGTTATATCGAGAGCGAAATAATCTTAAAAATATGTAGTGAACATAAAACAAATTTTCATAATATTAAATTTTCGAATCTCTTGAAATAATTGTTTTCTTAATTTTGTTTGCGTAATTATAATTTTTTTACTTTAATAAATAAAAAATTTGTAATAATTATTTGAAAAAATAATGTTTTATTCATACGCCAAAGTGTGTCAACTGGTATATTTTTCGCAAAACATCGTAAAATAGATAACTTTTTATATAGGGGTCATTTGAACCCTTTCTGTAGGAATAGGTATAAAAAAATATCGGTACGTTTAGTATTAAGGTCAGGATAGTATCATTACTTTATGGAGTTTGTAACAAAACTAATTGTAAAGACCAAATAATACTCAACGGAAAGTCATGGTCTCTTAATTGGACGCAGAATCTCGAACTTATTAAATAATAATTTGATCAATAGCGATCACATTTATAAAGTTTTTAAAAAAATCAAAATTTCACACCAGAAGAATATACTGAGAAATACCTGTGTCGAATCTCAACCGAGTAGGTATCGTGAAAATACATTAGTCCGGAAAATTTGAGTTTTGCTGTTTATCAATCAATCCTTCAAATCTGACTGGATTTCTTATTGAAACTCAATTGAGGAAGGTAGATGCGAAACGCTTAATAAATAAACTTGGAATTCATAAATAAAGTTTCATTGATTTTTTTCCGGTTGCAGAAGGGTTATTTAATCAGAAGAGTTGTCCGGTTCCATTTTTTTTTTAACCCTTTAAGCGTCCTAACCGCATTTTCCGTCCGTTTTTCCGTCACGCAATCTTTTAAATCAAGGGCTGATTTACTACGAAACTGATATTAATGTTATTTTTTTTTGCAGTGCATAAGATAAGTAAATATGTAAGGTAATCATAAACAAATCCTCATACAAATAATTTTCATAGGTATTACTTTATGCATCATTAAACATAAAGTAAGAAATAGGTAAGAAAAAGGTTAAATTACTTATGTAAGAGGTCTGAAGATAGTACTCCATATTTAAATTACTTATGTATGAGGTCTGAAGATAGTACTCCATATTATATACTATACTCCAGTCAAATGGTAGTTCGAAGAGGAAAATTCTGGTGTAAATGTCTGTAGTGGCTGACTTGATGTTTTTTGGAATGCAGAACACGAATCTTAAGTTGTCCTACAAAATGTTTTCGGTAAATATGAGAAATCAGGGAAAAAAAAAAAAACACTAAAAATCACGCATTTTTTAGTTTTTAGTTTATAACTTGCAAAGAAACGTTTTGCGCAAAAGATGATCCTATATTAAAATAAAGACGAAAAAATTACCTACAATTTACGTACTTATCATTTTGTTTGAACGACATATGGTTTCCGCAGAGACGTTTTAAAAGTAGCGAAATTCAATATTTTTACAAAATAGCAAAAAACACATCTTTTACAGCCTTTCCGTTTATAACACAAAAAGTAAGCATTTCACTGTATCCTATACTTTGAAAAAAAGCAGATAAAATGCTCTACACTTTACGTGTAAAAATTTTATTTGGACCTTGAATAGTGATGAGAAAAGCAATGACGCATGCACAAAGTAGTCTGCTGCCTCCTTATTGAATTCATATAACTTAAATGCATCATTATAGTTCTTCACATCTACAGTCAATTAGGGTAATTTTGTCCCACATTTACTGAACTTTGGTTCATGCTGCCACGGTGGAACCTTGGCGAATTATTTACAATGAGCTTCAAACCTCACGCTAGTGTTGCTACCTTTATTTTGAGACCAAAACTTTGCTGATAACTCAAGTGATGTAGCAGATTTAATCTTTTTTCTCTTTTGGGACAAAGTTACCCTTATGAGTCAAAGTTACCCGAATTGACTGTATTTAAAATGCTGACGTTAAGTAATATAATTACAACAAAAATATAAGTAGCTATTAATGATTGTTTATTATGAAAACTGTTCATTGTTAAACAATATAATAAAATATATTATAGTGTGTGTGTGTTTATTATTAATATAATAAAACAGGTTGACAAAAATTATTATTAAATGATGATTGATGTTGAAATCAAACTCATGAGTCAAACTGAACTCCCTTGGCCAAAGATTCCATGATTGCAGGGATTCCTTCAAAATCTCCCACACCTGAAAAATAAATTAAATATCAAAAAAATTTCAGCTTTCATTATTTTCCTGATGTCTGGTCCTACAAACACACCTTCTTCCAGTTTTGCTTGCGATAAATCCGGAAACTGCTTGCTCACAGAGGTATTTGAAACATTCACCTTCTTTTGGTAAAGACAAATTGTTTCATAAGACCTAATTTTGTATGAAGCGGTGGAAGTAATACTTTTTTGGATCAACAAGATTTTTCTTTTACCAGGTCCATGAGGGAGGACGTATGGCAGACGGAATGTCAGGATAAAACATTTCCTTTTTGTTCTTTAAACAACTTAAACCTTTGACATTACAAATGCAAAAATAGCAATCCTCACTGTGATTTTTAGGTTTTCTCCAAAATATTGGTATACCAAAACGATAAGATTTCTTTTTACCTTGAAACCATTGCCTCAATTCTTCTACACAAATACGACAAACTTTTAGTGGAGCACAGGGCTTGTCTTGATCGCCCAATTTCATGCCAGAATAAGCAAAATACACTTTTTTACAAAATCAGAAATGCTTCTTTGTTGTTTTTTCACTGTATAGTTATCACAAATATAGCAGAAACAATTCGGTGAATTAGCCCATCCTCTGTAAAACATTTTCTCTAATGCAGTAGTTGGTTGGTTATATAATGTTTAATGGCACAAAATCCCTTAAGGGACATGCAGCGCCAAACAAGGGTAGATTAAAAACATAAAATTAAAGAGCATGAGATAAGCAATTTAGATGGGGTCCCATCCAGATGCAGTCAGACAAGTGTAGATAAAAAAGAAGGTTTAAAAACTAAACAATCAGACTATAAAAGATTTTAGATAAAAAGTGCAAAAGTGCAGCCTGGATGGGGTTCCCATCCAGATGTCAGAACAGTGTAAAAGAATATTTCAAGTTGTTGTTAAACCAAAGAAAGAGATAAAAATTGTATTTCAAAATAAAATCCAGCATGTTTTAAAAAAGTGAAGAGTGCCCCATGAGGTATATCCCCAATGAGGTTTGTCAAGATTGGTGATGATGAGTTAAAATAAATTCTACATAAGTGACGGAGACCCGGATAGTCAGTTAAAACTTGATGAATGGTCAGGTAATCAAAATGACAATGCGGACACATAGGTGCATCCCCCGAAGTAGTGGAAGCATGGGAAAATTGTGCCACTTTCATAAGTGCAAATGGATTAGGCGTTAAACGCACTTCTGAACAGGTAAAAAGAAAATGGTTGTCACTAAAGTCAATAACCAAGAAAAAGGCTTCAGAGCTGAATTTCAAAGTGAACCTGACAGGTTCAGGAAGTATAAATTCAAGCTCAAAAATTGTGAGATGTAGATTGGTTGGTTGGTTGGATTGGGTTTTATGGCTCAAAATCCCTTTAGGGAGATGCTGCGCCAAACATAGAGTATAATACAAAAAAAAAGTGAGTTATGCAAATGACACCAAGAAAAAAATGAAATGAGTTAAATAGAAAAGCCATCTGTATGGGGTACCCATACAGATATAGCCGTCAAACAAGGGTACAAAACAATGTAAAAGAGAAATCAGTAAAAAAAATAAAAATGACACCTGGATGGAGTTTCCATCCAGATGTCATAGGGAGTAAAACTTATGAAGCATATAAAAAAGTATATCTCAAAATAAAAACCAGCGTGTTTTAAAAAAGTAAAGAGTGCCCCATGAGGTGTATCTCCAATGAGGTTTGTCAAGATTGGTGAAGATGTGTTAAAGTAAATTCTATACAAATGCCGGAGGCGAGGACAGTCAGTTAAAACATGATGAATGGTCAGGTAATCAAAATGGCAGTGTGGACACATGGGTGCATCCTACCGAAGTAAAAGGTGTTTATGAGTGATTCTAGAATGTCAAATTCTCAGACGAGTCAAAATAACATCAGTTTTTTCTTGGATAAATCGGAAGCCAGGTCATGATAGTTGGTTTAATATGATGCAGTTTATTGTTGTTTTCTAAATCCCAACTCTCTTGCCAATTATTCTGAATAAAATGATTGATAAGTAGTTTAAAGTCTGAGAAAGGAACTTTATGGTGTAGTGGATTAAGAGCACGTTTTGCTGTCTCATCTGCTTTTTCGTTACCAGGAATACCCATGTGTCCAGGTACCTAGCAAAATAAAATATTATAGCCACGTCTTCTCAATTTATTATAAAAATCAAGGATTGATGAGACATAAGGATGTTTTTTATATGATTTAATTGCGTCAATAGAGCTATTTGAGTCAGTATAAATGATGAAGGATGAGCTATGACTCTAATGCAGTAAAAACTAGAAGTAAAAATTACTACTATAACTTATAACTCACAGATCGGAATAAAAACACATGTGTATAGCACAGAGTAAAGAAAGACACGCATTCAGGAGTAGAGATAAGGTCAGTGAAAAGGGGTATGAAGAAGGGTTGGAGAGCAGGCACCTGTAAGCAGCAGAGATTCGATTTTAACTGGTTTCCTCTGTCTTGAATATTGTATTTAATAGGCAATGTACCGATTGAGAGAAATATTCTGAATTGAAATAGTTTCTTCTTTCTTTTTTATTAGTTTAGTGCACCAATTTACTATTTTATGTCAATAAATTTATTTATCAAACTCATTTAAATAATAATTTTTGGTCCGAAATATACTAAATTCATAAAAAAATAGATTGCGATTTGTGATGAAACTGTACGGGATGCAATTTTTTCATTATTTTTCTAGTAATCAGCATCCAAAAAACTATAAAAAATACCACTTACTATACCGGCAATTTTTTCATCGCAGGCTTTGTTTTTAATCGAAAATTTCAATGAGAAAAAAAAAAAAAAACTTTTGAAAAGCAAAAATATAGTAAATGTCAAAATTATACACCGCAAAATTATCGCTGTCGAAAATGACGTCATTGTATAGGGAAATAAATATTTTCTTTCTTAAAAACAAAGCATTACCTAGATTGCCTCAAAAAATATTTTTTGACGAGTGTTACTTCTTAATGCCGCCTCATTTCAGAAAATATGAATGAAAATTATTTTATTTTTAAAAGGAAATTGCATTTTCATTCATAAAACCTAAACTTTTAATATAATTGCGTCAATGTAAATCATTTTCTGTCCACCAGTGTTGAAAAATAAGGCTCGGAAGTGTAAAAAGAAATCTAAGATTTGCAATAATCATTAGCGCAATCAATAAAAAGTTACATATGTAAATTAATGAGACCACGGGGAGTTCAGAAGGGCGGAGGCCCCCCCCCCACCCCTGAAGAAATCTACTTTATTATTTAAAAAATATCAGAATTTGTAACTCATGAAAATTTTAAAATATCTTTCCATAACAATGTTTTTAATTTAATGCTTCTAATCTGAAAACTTCGTATTCTTTATTCTTATGAATAATTACATAGTTTGAAAACTTTAAATTGCGGTTTGCAGGAAATTGAATATTACCAAAGTGTCTCTAAACAAGTGGGTAAGTGTGATCACATATCGCACAGAGGGTTTCGTTTAATATTCATTTCAAAACACTTTATCCTTTTGAAAAATCTGTTAGTTCCACATTTCGCAACCAGGGGCGCACTCTATTCTAAACAAATCTCTATCCGAACGAAACTCCGTTTTACATACTATCCGTATATATATTAGTCGAAGGGATTGGGTCCATAGCACCCGAGATAAGTAGGCGCCCCTGGCGGTAAAAAGTGGAACTCAAATATGTAAGGCTATGGTGCATAATATGAAAGAATGGTCAAAGGGGTGTCGGCAAAAGTTGGAAAGTGCTCCCCGGGTGAAAAGGGCGGAGGTTAGAAAAATTGCTTAAAATATACGTTAGAGCACGGAGGAGTAAATAATATAAGACTTTTTGAAAATTTTATGATTTGTCGTGTGGTCTGAGGTATTCAGCTATACGTATGCAAAAATTCATGTCTCCAACTTAATTAGGGTCTCTCTTAGACAGAATTGCTTAAAATACATATGTGGTAGCTCAAAGGGTTAAACGCAAGACTTTTTCAAGATTTTATAATTTGTCGCCTGGCCTCGGGTGTTCTGCTATAATAAGCATGCAAAATTTCAAATCTCCAATTTAATAAGGGGCTCAGTTAGGAAGAATTGCTTAAAACACGCATGTGGGAGCCCAAAGGGTTAAATGTACGACTTTTTCAAATTTTTATGATTTGTCGCATGATGGTGTTCAGCTAGTACGCAAAATTTCACGCCTCCAACCTAAATAGAGTGTAACTTAGAAAAAAATGTTTAAAATACACATGTAGGAATCCAAAAGCTTAAATGTACGACTTTTTCAAAATTTTATGATTTGCCGTTTGATGTGTGATGCTCAGCTATAAGTATGCAGAATTTCACGCCTCCAACCTAATTAGGGGCTCACTTAGAAAGAATTGTTTAAAATACACATGTTGGAAATCAAAGGGTTAAATGTACGACTTTTTGCAAATTTTATGATTTGTCGTTTGATGCGAGGTGCTCAGCTATAAGTATGCAAAATTTCACGCCTCCAACTAATTAGGAGCTCATTTAGAAAGAATCGTTTAAAATACACATGTGGGAGCCCAAGGGGTTAAATGTACGACTTTTCAAAATTTTATGGTTTGTCATTTGATGTGAGGTGTTCAGCTATACGTATGCCAAATTTCACACCTCCAACGTAAATAGGGTGTCACTTAGAAAGAATTGTTTAAAGTACACATGTGGGAGCCCAAAGGGTTAAATATATGACTTTTTCAAAATTTTATGATTTGTCGTTTGATGTGGGGTATTCAGCTATAATTATGCAAAATTTCACACCTCCAACCTAAATAGGTGCTCACTTAAAAAGAATTGTTTATAATACACTTGTGGGAGCCCAAAGGGTTAAATGTACGACTTTTTGAAAATTTATGATTTGTCGTTTCATGTGAGGTATTCAACTATAAGTATGCAAAATTTCACGCCTCCAACCTAATTAGGGTTCACTTGAAAAGAATTGTTTAAAATACACACGTGGGAGCCCAAAGGGTTAAATGTACGACTTTTTCAAAATTTTATAGTTTGTCGTTTGATGTGAGGTGTTCAGCTATAAGTTTGTAAAATTTCACGCCTCCAACTTAATTAGAGGCTCACATAGAAAGAATTGTTTGAAATGCACATGGGGGAGCCCAAAGGGTTAAATGTACGACTTTGTCAAAATTTTATGATTTGTCGTTTGATGTGGGGTACTCAGCTATAAGTATGCAAAATTTCACTCCTCCAACCTAATTAGGGTTCACTTAGAAAGAATTGTTTAAAATACACACGTGGGAGCCCAAAGGGTTAAATATACGACTTTTTCAAAATTTTATGATTTGTCGTTTGATGTAGGTTATTCAGTTATAATTATGCAAAATTTCACACCTCCAACCTAAATAGGGGCTCACTTAAAAAGAATTGTTTAGAATACACATGTGGGAGCCCAAAGGGTTAAATATACAACTTTTTGAAAATTTTATGATTTGTTGTTTGATGTGAGGTATTCAGCTATAAGTATGCAATATTTCACTCCTCCAACCTAATTAGGGTTCACTTAGAAAGAATTGTTTAAAATACACACGTGGGAGCCCAAAGGGTTAAATGTACGACTTTTTCAAAATT
The DNA here is from genome assembly GCA_963932465.1 of Maratus speciosus. Lineage (NCBI taxonomy): Eukaryota > Metazoa > Arthropoda > Arachnida > Araneae > Salticidae > Maratus > Maratus speciosus. The sequence goes on from OZ010793.1 coordinate 209,320,747, forward strand.
TTATAGTTTGTCGTTTGATGTGAGGTGTTCAGCTATAAGTTTGTAAAATTTCACGCCTCCAACCTACTTAGAGGCTCACATAGAAAGAATTGTTTGAAATACACATGGGGAAGCCCAAAGGGTTAAATGTACGACTTTTTCAAAATTTTATGATTTGTCTTTTGATGTGAGGTATTCAGCTATAAGTATGCAAAATTTCACTCCTCCAACCTAATTAGGGTTCACTTAGAAAGAATTGTTTAAAATACACATGTGGGAGCCCAAAGGGTCAAATGTATGACTTTTTCAAAATTTTCTGATTTGTCGTTTGATCTGAGGTGTCCATCTATAAGTACGCAAAATTTCATCCCTGCAACCTAATTAGGGGCTCACTTAAAAAGAATTGTTTAGAATACACATGTGGGAGCCCAAAGGGTTAAATATACAACTTTCTGAAAATTTTATGATTTGTCGTTTGATGTGAGGTATTGAGCTATAAGTATGCAAAATTTCACTCCTCCAACCTAATTAGGGTTCACTTAGAAAGAATTGTTTAAAATGCACATGTGGGAGCCCAAATGGTTAAATGTACAACTTTTTCTAAATTTTATAGTTTGTCGTTTGATGTGAGGTGTTCAGCTATAAGTTTGTAAAATTTCACGCCTCCAACCTAATTAGAGGCTCACATAGAAAGAATTGTTTGAAATACACATGGGGGAGCCCAAAGGGTTAAATGTACGACTTTTTCAAAATTTTATGATTTGTCCTTTGATGTGAGGTATTCTGCTATAAGTATGCAAAATTTCACGCCTCCAATGTAATTAGAGGTTCACATAGAAAGAATTGTTTAAAATACACATGTGGGAGCCCAAAGGGTTAAATGAATGACTTTTTCAAAATTTTATGATTTGTCGTTTGATCTGAGGTGTCCATCTATAAGTACGCAAAATTTCATGCATGCAACCTTATTAGGGACCCACTTAGAAAGAATTGTTTAAAATACACATGTGGGAGCCCAAAGGGTTAAATGTACCACTTTTTCAAAATTTTATGATTTGTCATATGATGTGTGGTGGTCATCTATAAGTATACAAAATTTCAAATCTCCAGCATGTGTAGTTTCTGAGAACGGGCTCTGTGACGGACAGACAGACAGACAGACAGACAGAGGAGCGAGACGAATAGGGTTTCGTCAGATGAACGAAACCCGAGGCTAACGAGAAAGACAGGCTACCGCGGTGGATCCGATTCTTCTTTTTTTACAGACCGCTGGAGTCACGTGACGCTCAAATGCACCAATGAAGGTGTGCAAAAAGAGCATCACGTGACTCCAGCGGTCCGTAAAAAAAGAAGAATCGGAACCACCGCGGTAGCCTGTCTTTTTCGTTAGCCTCGACGAAACCCTAAAAAATGACTTGCAGAGCTAACGTTGAGGCTCCTGATCTGCAGACTTACTGGTTAATAACATTTCTTATGCACTGAAAAAATACGTAATTTTTAATAAAAAAGCGTTTTTGTCAAATTTTTAAAAATCTTAACGACTCTCTGACAGTCTTCTTTCCTTTATGTTTCTAGTTTTGTTTTTTAACATGAGAAAAAAAGCTTGCTGATTGAAATGATAATTGCAGTGGTGGAAAATTGGCGCAGAGGTGGAGCCTATTGACACCACTAAATTTTTATGGTATTATTCAGTTTAATAAAAACTCAAAAATTTGATCATTAAAGGAGAGGCAAAATACTGCTATAATTATTTGTGTCAATAGGCTCCGCCTCTGCGTCAATTTTCCACCACTGTAATTGTTTTATCTGAAGAAATCACAAACTTAATAATCACTCTCTGCGTCGGTGCAGTCCTTATGGCACCACATATCGCATTCTTATAACATTGAACACAGAGCTCCATTCATGTCCGCAGAGAAAGCCCCCTCACACAGGGCCTGATTACCAACGGGGCACACTTACAACAATAAATTTTAAAAGAAAAGTTCGACTTGTCTAAACGCCGTATTCATGTAAAATTTCTGCCATGAATGAGGAAACATTTTCTGTTTATTTTTAGTGGTAGGAATTTGCCCCGTGGGTAATCAGGCTCTGCCCTCACAGAAGACACAAATGGCATCATTTCACTTAAAAAAAATTCAATTTCTGGCCCTTTCGATAGTTTTTTCTTTATGTTTACACCCGTCATTTTTCTTCTTTCTCTTCCTAGTTATTGCATGCAATTTTGGAGTGCCCAACAGGGCTTTTTTTCTGAAGTGATCCGGTAACCAAGGTCACTCCTGAAGACTTGCGGGCACGTTTTTTTTTTTCATATTGCGAAATGGGACTGGAATTATTTCTGAACCATTAAATTAATTATTAATTATGAATTATGGAACTATTTAAATTAATTTATTTTCCCCCTCTTCAAGCAGAGCAAACATAAAGAGGTCTAAATACCGGCTAGCCGGTATTTGGATCACTCTAGGTAGTCGGTATTCGGACCACTGCTATGTTTAAGTTAAAACCGGTATTACTTATTCATATGGTAAAATACCAATAACTTGTGTGTGCCGACTGAGAGCTAAATATGTCTAGAAAATAACTTCATCATCAATTCAAGCCAATGTATGATCAGTATATTTAAAAAAAAATGAAAAACACATATCTGAAAAACTTTTGATGCCCCAGATTACGTCGTTTCGACACTTTTGCATTTGCTGTTTGTAAATGAAACACGTACTTTTCATAACTTTCTTCTCTGAATTAACGTTTCAAACTCTGCCTATATCCGATAGGCTGCGCTGTGCTCAGTTCTCAGAATACCTAGTAGCCGGTATTTGGACCTTCTCCTCTATACTTTAAGGTAGAAAGTGTATGTTATTAAAGTGTGAAAGCATGATACAAAAATACATATATATGAGTACAAGACCTTATATAACTAAATTTGGACTACATCGGAAATTCTGAATGACGCTCTGCACCGCTATCCGAGGAAATAAGGTAAGTGAAAACTTTCCTTACCTTTCCATTTATTATTGTGAAAACTGAATAAATAAACTTTAAAAGACATTTTAAGAAAGACAAGTCATCACTATGAGAAATATACTATTTAATTAAATAAACAAATGTTCAATATTGATTTTTTCCATAGTGCGCACTATCTCAATTATTCCATTAAATATGTGTTGCAATTGTTCCTGCTGAGTGAAAAAGTGTTCAGGCCAGTATTTTTAATCACGACTTTTTTGGCTTAAACTTCGATAAAAATGCTTTAGAGCAAATGCTCTACCACTTGTGCTACCTGGATGACACTGTGACAGACACAATTGACACAGACAACATCTTTCGCTATGATACCTGGTCGGCCATTTCAGATGTTATTGGAACATAAACAAGTTCTGTTTTCTGTATTCAGTTCTTCAACAAATCTGTAGACCAACAACTTTTCAATCTTGTGCAGTCATTTGTTGTCAAAAATAAATGGAAATTTAAAGCCGCACATGATATCCGAAATCTTAAGGGATGTTATTCACAGTAAAGTTATTTGGATGAATCTTTTAAAAAACTGTGTATATGACTTATATTTGGAACATTATATAAGGTCTAGGTAAGGAATCGGATGTAGTGTGCTTGGAAGTTGCGAAACTACAGTAGTCACGACTTTTTACAGTAGTTTGTAGTGTAGCGCGCTACATTTAATAAAATGTAGTGTAGCAAGTAGTGCAATACAAAAAATCAGTAGTTTGTGACGAGAACTGACGCTACTGTTAACGGTACTTTAGGGCAATGAGAATGTGCCATGCTACAAACAAGATGGCCTAACTTGTATTTCTTTTGTGTAAAATTTGTTCTGTTCAATAATTTGGGAATCTCAGCAGCAATGTAAAGCAACGGATCGCATGAATTTCATAGGTTTTTCCCATTGACACTTTTTCTAAAATCAAGTATAAATTCACCAAAAAAATTAATTATTTTGAAGCGACACTTGTCTATTTTCTCGTTATTAGATCTTCATGTTTAAATGCCGGGTTTCTTATTTTCAGTAATTGCTTTATCTTCAGATTTATTTATTGTTTGCATTTAGAGTTGTTTTCTGTAATTTTCTAGATTATAAAATGAGACAACTCAATATAACAAACTTCAACAGAACTCAATGCAATTAAGGAGGCTCAGGGCTTGAAAACTTTTCAAGAAATTGATTTTTTTAGTATCTATTTTGCTTATTCAATTACTTCTGAACACAGTGCAAAAAACCGCATAAAAATATTTGCATTTTTAACTGAGTTAAAATTTTTGCTATAGAATAAAAAAAAGCATTTATGTAACAATCACTTCAATAGCCACACCATTTAATTGCAATTTTTAAGTTGCGTTTTCTTAAAACTTTTTTTTTTTTTTTTTTACGACTATCGTAAAATTAAAAAAAAAAAAAAAAAAAAAAAAAAAAACTATTTGATGGAATGGCTTAAAATTTTTTTTCATGCATATAACATCATTATCTATAGAATGATTTAATATATTTTAGGTAGCTTAATATTTTGAGTATTTAAAATGGAAAAAAACCTATATTTTTTAGGGTTTTTTAAATTTTCAAATTTGAGAGTTTTTTTTAAATAAGGTTTCCTTTGAGTGATAGTTATATCCTTAATTCATTCCATAGAGTAAAGTTTCCTGATCATTTTAAAGCAAAAAATTAGGTTTTTATGTCATTTCAACGTAAGGATATCTTACAGATGGTGATATGACATCTAAATTGTTTTTCGAAAATTGTGTTCTATAAATTTCGCTATACTTTTTAATTTATTACATTGAAATATTTCATTTTATAATTTTATAAGACCACAAACATACCTTAAAAATGCCAGAAAGTTTAAATTAGTTACATTGAATACTTTTGTTTCTATATGGATTCGAAGCGAGAGCTCTCTTTGCATGTTTTCCGTATTGATCGAGACCTGAGCCCCCTTACATATAAAGAGTGTATTGGAGAGTTAAGTAAACAGAGCTATTATCAAATACAATGAAATTTCCATAACGGACACACTGAAAAGGAGACACCACTATTTAGCCCACTTTTTTTCGATCCCCCAAACCTATATATTTGTACATTTTTACCTCTGAATAGACGATAAATTCCGCGCTCCTTATGTGTCCGTTAGTCGGAGGTTTTACTGTACATGTCAATGGCAATGACAATTAATAATAGCCTCAATATAATATAGCCTCAATATAATATAGCCTCAATATAATTAATAATAGCCTCAATATAATAATAGCATCAAATTTATTAATGGATTGTTCACCAAAACTAAAAAAAGAAAAGATAATCAATACATATTTTACGACGATCAAGAATAACAATTTGAAGATGAATTTTTTATATTTGTACAGATAAAGCAAAATAATGTATTATAAAATAAAATATACTAAGGGGCAAAACCGAAAACGTTGCACATTTCAAAAATTATTTTAGGTATGAAAAGATTTGCGAAAAAAATAGCAGATAAAATTCGATCATTAATTGAAAAAAATAGATTTTTTATTTTAATATAGTAGATTTTCTTATCTTTCTTCTCGAATAGAATCACGCTTGATACATATCTTACATATCTTTATGAAATAATCGTACCGTTTCATGATTGATAACACAGGTCTGCAACCAAAAAACTGCATAAGATTTATTGACTGTTTCTTATAGGTTTTTACTCACTGAAAACAGAAAAAAATATTTAAAAAATTTCATCATGTCAGTTTTTTTTTTTGCGAAATTGATGTTTTTAGTTTAATTAAGAGTAAATTTTCTCTTTTTAACCTGAAAACTGGTATACTATTCTTGAGTAAAAAACCATATTCAATAATGATGCCGTACATTAATTTCATATTTCTTAGAGTGACATTCAAGGTAATAGAAATCGAAAATGCTAGGAATTTCAGCAACGAACAAAAGCAGTTACACACAGACATAAACTTCTACCACGATTCACACAGCATCTACTGAAATGTAAAGCGTAAGCAAGGGAGAAAGTGTAATTTGAAACGTGCAGTATAATTTTTAACATAGTTACTTGTAATAAAATATTGATTTTTTTTTTCGTCGCAATTGTGCTTTTCTAATGTAAACTCATCAATACCATATATGATGGAGGAAATTGGAGGTCATTTTTGGATTCAGCCCCCTAAAAGAATATAATTAACCTAAAACATCCCATGCAGATGAAAAAAATTTATTTTTGCAGACCTGCATCATTAGTATTTATAGTCCTTAAAAGATATTTTTTCCACATGTAAATGTTATAAAAATTTAATTTTCTTTCTTTGGTGATATGTATAATTTATTTCTTATTTAACTTACCTATTTTGTTAGTATTATGAAATATTTGTAATGGTGTAAGAAAATAAAACTCGTGTCTCGTAATATATATATATATATATAATAATAATAATAAAACGCCGTTTTAATTCATATTTATTTTTATGTAAATAAGCATAATAATGTAACTTTAAAGTTTTTTTTTAATAAATGAAACTAATCTTGACAAAAGTGGAAGCTTCTACATCACAGCAATCTACATCACAGCAATCTACATCAAATGTTTCTTTCTATGACCGAGATGCTTTTATAAAAAATGACGCGACTTTTTTTTAATTGAAAGTAATTAAGGGTTTTGTTGATTAAAAAGAGGTTTAATAATAAAATATTAATAAGCCAATGACGCGTAAATTTTTTTAATTTGTACTATTTAAATGTCAAGGAAATTACCAAAAGATTACAAAGATTATTTCTTGATACAAATTTAAAATTACTTTTAACTACATATTACAAAAAACGTTAAATTCTAGTAAAGACCCCTATTTAGAATTTCGCATTAAACGTAAACCAAAAGAAAATATAAGTTTTGAACCTTTTGAATGTATAAAACATTTAAGTAATAGTTTAAGAAAATTCTACCTTACGTCTGCAATTCTCAGAATCTAACTTAAATTTAGCTTTAATTTTAGCTGAACCTTTCATAAATCCTTTTTTTTCTCTAGAATTCTCTATCTTTTTCCCTTTGCATCTGCATAAATAACTTAAAGAAAATGTTTGGTAATAATTTAGTGACAATAAGTAGTATCTTGTGTGAATGGGGATTTAAAATATAATTGGCTTACAAAATGGCTCGAGAAATGTAATGTACGAGAAATGTAATGTTTTACTAAATAATGATTTTATTTTCTTCTATTTATGGCTTGTATTCTAATTACTGTCCGCTAAGTAATAAGTTTGAAGACAACATATAAGTTTTGTACAGTTGCAAATCATAAGAATTCTTAAATGAGTGAAATATAGCTTTACAACGTTATTTTAGTTAAGTACCGGGTGATTCAAATTAAAAAATCCTTCCGGCCAGTGCCGGGAGGAAGAGGTAGCTTTCATATTTCTTATTTTAAAAAAACCAACTTATATTATTCAAACACACGAAGCTCAATTAAGTGGAAACCGAATGTAGGAGATTCAATACTAATTTTTATCAATACTAAATCATTATGAATGAGAATTTCGCGAAATTAGTCAGCTTTATCCAAGCTGCTTTTAATTAAAGTAACTTATATTTGGCTGCCAAATTCGGCGATTTCTTAAAGTGCCTGCCATTTTAAGACAACATGGTGGATGAGGCTAACCAGTGAACTTGGTCGAGACCTTAGTAATTTCTGTGCACATGCTCACTCACATCGGAATCGGTTGATACATACGAGTGCTGTCGCAGGCAAAAAATCAGATTTTTCAAAATGTCACCCACGTTAGGAATTGAAACTACTATATCTGAGCCATTTTTTAAGATAAAGGCAAACAAAAAATGCTCCTGAATCCTTATATCAAGGTCAAATACTTAAGAAGGAAACCTTTTTCAATTACTAATTTTTTTGCACCTCACTTTAAATATAATTTTTTTTTAATTTAATGGCCGCCATTTTGAAACAAGATGGCTGATGAAGCTGGCCAGCGAATTTGGTCGAGATATTGATGTATACTATCCACATGCATTCTTCCATCGAAATAGGCGAATACGTGTGGTATCGGGTGACAAATGCAAGATCGTTTCAAAGTGTTAGCCATGATAGAAATTCAAAGTGCTATAATTCAACCACTTTTTAAGATATAAACAAAAGAACAAATTTTCAGAAACAAAAACTGCTCCGAATCTTTGTATCAAGGCCAAACACATAAAAAAAAATCTTTTTCATTTTCCAATTTTTTAATATCTCATTTTAAATTTTAAAATACATTTAAAAAAAATCGCAACCCTTTTGAACCAAGATGGCGAATGAAGCTGGCCAACGAACTCGGTCGAGACATTGGTATGCACTATGTACAGACCAAGTACCGTATTTTATGGAAGAAACGCCGCACCCGTCGTAAACGCCGCACTCCTCAAATTGGCCAGAATAAGCTTAAAAATATCGTAATCGCCGCATCCGTCGGAACGCTACTTTTGTCAACAGCGTCACATTGACCTAACTTTAATCAAAATTTTCTGAGCAGTGTAGGATGCCTCGTTTTTAATATCTTAAGATGTCTGAAGTTTTATTTAAAATATTTAAATCCGATTTTAAATATTTTTATGAATTTTTAAATTAAGGAAATCAGCTGGTATTTCAAAAAAAAAAAAATTGTAAACGCCGCACTTGGAAAAAAATTAGCTTTTAAACTCGTAAACGCCGCGGCGTTTCTTCCATAAAATACGGTAATATCCAAATTGGCTCATAAATACGCCTGTTATCGAAAGACAAAAATCAGGTCGTTTTAAAATGTCAGCCACAATAGAAATTCAAAATGTTATAACTCAGCCATTTTTTTAGATATAGACGAAACAAAACCTGTTCCGGAATCTTTGTATTAAGGTCAAACACATACGAAAAAATCTTTTTCATTTTCCAATTTTTTGGCACCTCATTTTAAATTTAAATGTTTTTAAATGGCCGCCATTTTGAAACAAGATGGCGGATGAAGCTGGCCAACGAACTCGGTTGAGTTATTTGTATGTACTATGTATACACCAAGGTACATCCAAATCGGTTCATAAATACGTCTGTTATCACGTGGCAAAAATCAGGGCGTTTCAAAATGTCAGCCACGCTAGAAATTCAAAATGCTATAACTCAGCCATTTTTTAAGATATAAACGAAACAAAAACTGCTCCCGAATCTTTTTATCAAGGTCAAACACATAAGAAAAAAATATTTTTTTCAATTTTAAATTTTTTGGTACCACATTTCCAATTTAAATTTTTCTTAAAATTTTAAATGGCCGCCATTTTGAAACAAGATGGCGGATGAAGCTGGCCAACGAACTCGGTCGAGACATTGGTCTGTACTATGTAAAAACGAAGTTACATCCAAATCGGTTCATAAATACGCCTTTTATCGCGTGACAAAATTCAGGACGTTTCAAAATGTCAGCTTCGCTAGAAGTTCAAAATGCTATAACTCAGCCATTTTTTAAGATATAGACGAAACAAAAGCTGCTACGGAGTCTTTGTATAAAGGTCAAATACATAAGAAAAAAATATTTTTCCATTTTTAATTTTTTGGTACCACATTTTAAATTTTAAATTTAAAAAAAATTTTAAATAGCCGGCATTTTGAAACAAAATGGCGGATGAAGCTGGCCAACGAACTCGGTCGAGACATTGGTATGTACTATGTACACACCGAATTACATCCAAATCGGTTCATAAATACGAGAGTTACAGTATGACATAGGTCAGATATATATATTTGAATGAGGATATGCTGAAATGGTACGTCACTGCTGTGAAACAGGGTTATCCTGTGAGTCTGGTCAAAAATATGACGTATAATTATGTTAGAACTTGCAAGAACAGAAGTGAATTGATGCCTTTACTCGAAGCGTGTGGTTTACGGAATGTAGTGGAAACAGATCGCTTTTGATATGGATTGATTTCGGTTGGTCGGTTTCATTTAGCGTTAATCTTGTTTCATTTGTTTTTTCAATATGGTCTCGACAGGTAAATCTGGGGAGTGTTGCATGCTTAAAAACAGTTTTAACCCTGCATTAGTGTGTCATAAGCCACACAGACCTGTCTCCATGTTTAATTAGTTATTTGCCTTGTTTCTTATGGTTGTTTTGTTTAAGTTAAAGTTGGTTAAGTTGTGTTTCTTTAAGTTTGTTTATTAAGTTAAATTATAGTTCTTATTTGGTTTGGTTAAGTTAATTTTGTGCTTCAATTAAAGTTTACAGTTTGTGGTAATGCTTGAAATAACTATTGGAATTTTTTAACTATATATATATATATATATATATATATATATATATATATATATATATATATATATATATATATATATATATATTGATATATATATATATATATATATATATATATCAATTTTGAACGGAGGGTGGTTTCGGGGTCTGGAGGTCATGATCGATGAAAATATACCAAAATTTTTTGAAATCGCTTTCCTCCGAACGGCTGCAATAGGTAGCTTTTTGTAAAGAAAGCTACCTAATATCCATATTTGGAACGCTTTGGAGAGACAACGCATCGGGCGGCGTAACGGCTGCATATTTGGAGTATACATTTCAAATCATGGGGACATGACTGATACAATAAAAACACTAATTGGAAAAATGTTAGGATAGATGGCTCTGCGAGACGTACCGTGGAATCAAATTTACGAAACATGCACATGATAACACTTCGTATAATAAAGAAACAGAGCGCATGAACCTTTTCTGAGCGTTATTTCGCAAACAAGATGAAAACTCGGACGTTGCTCTTAAAGTTTTTATATTAAAACCGCTTGTAAAAAGTGTACGCCAGTATTGGAGGCAGAAAGCATTGATTACATGCCCAGTAATAACTTTTGGTTTGTCCGAATGTATCTTTTGTTAAAAAGAAAGAAAAGTTTTTCAGTTCAAACAGTAGTAGGGCAAAAACAGAAAATAGCGAAAGGAGCTGGAAATTATACAACTGTAGTTGTTGAGCAGTTTACCGGGAACTTACAATAATCGTGCCATAACGAGGAATTTATATTTGGTATATACAAGATAAGGTATTTTTTGAAGCACTAAGAGCCAAATACGTTTGCACTCACGTAACATTTCTTCTAATCAGTTACGCGCTGCTGTGGATTGTGTTACGTTACGGTTTGTGAATCCTTATTTACAAATGTAGGCATACAGAACACAGTAAGAACACAGTAAGATCATTTTGAGACAACGTATAAAAAGCCTTTGCTGTTATATTTGCCACGTGAGTTTTATTGTGTTATCCACATTTTTGTATGATCGAGGTTTTATGTGTGCATAATATATAATAATAAATTTAAATGATGGTGTTTATTTGTAGCAACAATTTAGATTCATTAGATAAAACTATTCAAAGCGCCACATTTTCAACTATTGACAAAATTTGCAACTGAATATTTTTATTTAAAGAATTATTTCAACATAAACTAAAATACACATTCTTCAAATAAGCAGACTTATGTTCATGGGTTGTTTCTCCAAAGTTTTCTCAACAGGAATACTTTAATATGAACCATTCTGTGCTTTTGAATGCCTGAGAATAACATCTGTATTTATATATGAATAAAATAACTTGGTCAGAAATAAACACCAGTTTAATAATCTCATCCAATCTAAGGCTCAGAATAATTTTTAAATGAATTTTCCCTAAGTTTTTTTATGGAATTTTTTTTTATCTCTTTTGACTTTATGTCTGTTTAAATAACTTGCATAAAACGGCTCTTAATGCCATTAATCAGAATTTTGTAGGTATGAAGATTAAGAAAATAATTTGCAGGAAAACTGCTTGAGATATTTAATATAATTTATCTTACAAATTAGCACTTTGATTTGCACATTATGGCATTTAAAAGTTGCATTCTTGTACATCTTCAGTAATTACTAATGATGCAACATTAAAATGTATGAATAAAACATTGTAATTTCGGACATTCGTAATCAATTAGAATTCCTCAAATTACTCAAATATAGCTTCAGAATATCATTTAATATGAAATGCATTTAAATACCTGAGCAGATCACTCGTATTTACAGTGGCGGTCAAAAGTTTTCGGTCAGCATAACATTTTTCGATAATTTGTAAGTATACCCATCTGAAGAGGAATCTCAAAGTGGTACTTATACATTTTATTGATATAATAGCTAGGAACTTATTTATAGAATGACAAATAAATATCAGTATATTTAATTGACAAAATTAATTGCAAAGAAAAACGCATGTTCTGAAAAGTGTCCAGCCATCTAGGCAAGTTTGGAAAAAATGGTGTTATAATAGAAAATAACTGTGATTAACAATATTTACAATTAGTATTTTGTCGTCATAGTTTTAGCAATAAGTACGGCGGCGCAGCGACGTGGCATCGATTCAATGAACTGTTGAAGATCGTCTATGGTAAGTTTTTTTTCACTCTTCTTGCAATTTTTTGGGAAAATTCTGCTGAATTGTAATATTTATAATTCTGTACATGTTTGTCAAGTTCATTCCAAAGATTTCCTATTGGATTCAGATCAGGTGATTGGGTTGGTCATTTCAAAAGCGAAATTTTTGTCTGCTAAAGCCACTGCTTGATGAAATCTTTCAAGATATCCTTATACATTACACCATTCATCTTACCGTGGATTTCAACTAACAGACTGACATCTTTTCCAGAAAATGCACCACATAGCAGAACGTGGCCTCCGCCATGCTTCATTGTAGGAATAACATACCTAGTATCATATCTTTTGCTTTTAGGTAATCGGACGTAGTGTCTGCCATATAGTACTTTTTTCGAGATTTCACTTGACCGGTCTTTGTGTTCCTTGGCAAACGCCAGCCGGACCCTCTGATTTTGTTTTACTTGTGAAAGGTTCTTTAACACCGGCTCTTCCATAAAGTCCTACGTCACGTAAGCGTCTGGACACGGTAGACCGACTTATTTCAGCAATATTTTCACTCCGTAAATCGCCGGATATTTCAGCGGCATTTTTATGCGGGTCATCAACTGCTTTTCTCCTGATAATTCGGTCCTCAGGGATAGTCAATTTCCGTGGTCTCCCAGACGTGGCAAGTCCTGGAAGCCATGACCATCTTTATACTTTTTAAAAATATCGTTCGCAGTAGATTTTTCGATCGATAACTTTGCCGCAATCTCAGGGGAGGATTTGTCTTTTAGCGACAAACAAATCCCTCATTTACGAACAATAATTGTTGAACTTTTCTTTTTTGAATTTTTACTACGTTATTCACGTTGATTAATTAACAAACACGGCCAAAAAGCACTTTACCGATAGCAAAAACAAACGAATGACGAATGTCCGGAAACTTTTGCACACGCGAATTTCGAATTCCTCCCCTTTGCATCTAGTGTCTTCAGTATCCAATCAAAATGATCATGTGGTCAGATTTGCATATTCCTAACTTTTGGTGCAATTGCCCTTCTTCTTAGCTGAAACGTAATGGAAAGTAAGTCATAGAAACCAACTAGCCGGAAACTTTTGACCGCCACTGTATATGTAACTCAAACCACGTGGACTTGCTTATAAAATGCTTATAAAAGGATTTTTACTAATTAAAATTAAAAAATAAAAAAAACCTGAAAATCGGTATTTGCTAAAACTTTTAACTATACATCTGCATTTAAAAGAAAATTAGAGAAAATATTTTTCTTGGAATTTAAAATTCATTTGATCTAGACATTAAGAAAAATGTTCGTATTTCAAGAGAAACACTGATTACGAGGAATATCACTTCAAACAAATTTAAAATTCCTCGTGACTACACATTAAGAAACATGTTTGCATTTAAAAGAAAATACTTTATGAATAATAGGAATGTTACTTCTAATAAATTTAAAATTTCTCTTAATTGCATATTAACAAAAATATTTGCACTCCACGGAAAAGACTGTATAAATACGAGGAATATTGCTTCAAACAAATTCAAAATTCTTCTTAACTAAACAAGAAAAATGTTTATATTTCAAGGAAAAGATTGCATGAAAACAAGGAATACCGCTTCAAACAAATTTAAAATTCCTCTTAACTGCACATTTGAAAAATGTTCTAATGCTAGCAAAAGACCGCTATCAAGAATTTTCACATTAAACTGAAATCAAACTCAAAATAACATTTTGAGTCTATTCAACGTATAAAATCTTTATATAATGCCTGCTTTCAAAAAATTCTACTTTACCTCTGTGTGATTCCCTAAAGCAAACATATGTTCAGCGTTAACTTTAACAGAACCTTTCACAAATTCTACTCTTATCACTGAAATTTCCCTTTGCTTTGGCTTTATGTCTGTTTATACAATTTTATGAAAATGTTGGTTGATATTCAAGTGAAGTTAAACAATATTTTGCATTTATAAGAGTTTAATAAAATAATTTGCAGAAGGATTTTTGAGAGATTTAATTGAATGCAAGTTAAATAAGGTTATTATTCTCAGTATTGTGTTTAGAAGTTGCTTTTTACGTTACAAAATCATACCTTTATTACCATTATTGCGGCTACAAATTGCTTTTTTGCCAATTTTATTAAAAACTTCAAATTATTACGGTAAAACGTACGAATTCACATTAGTTTTAATACAACTAAAGTCTTTTTTAACAAATGAACGTGATAGTGACTGATGAAGAAGCTGCCACAACACAAACATCTATGTCATCGTGGTTTCATTGAATAATTGAGCTTTTATCATAAATGATGAGATTTTGTTTTCAATATTAAAACAAATACGAGATTTGTAGCTTAAAAGGCACTTTCTTAATGTAAAATAAGCAAAATTTCGCTAAATCTTTTAAATATACATTTGCGTTCTCAGAAAAAGATTATATGAATAAAATGAATATTTTTCTAACAAATTTTAAATTCTTCTTAACTATTCATTGAAAAAAGATTAATGCTCGCAAAGATTGCTATGCAGAAATTCACATTAAAATTAAATCAGGAAAAAATTAAAATTTTCAGTCTTTTGAATGCATAACTTTATAGTATTTTAGAGATGTTAAATAGCATTTTTTAAAAATAAGATTTAAGGTGTCTCTGGATTCTTAAAGCTTCAAAACTTTCAAAATTTGATTTTTTTTTTTTTTTTTTTTTTTAGATATTAAACTTCTATCTTTTCTAAACATGTTGACATGCTTGTTTCCGTGAAATTCCTATTAGAACAGAAGTTATGGCCATTAGAATTATAACCGCTTAATAGCTGAAGCGGCGTTTCCGAAACTTTGAAGTCATATTTTCCAAATGACGTTTTTTAGTTTTACGCTCGGGATATCTCAAAAACAACTGAATATTTTTTCATGAAATTTTCGAAACGAATGTTTCATGTTAGTCTGTATAAACTAAACCTAAAATTTGATTTTAATTGTTTAAAAAAAATTTTTTTAAGTGATTATACTGTTGAAATTTTCAAAATTTTGTAATAGCTAAATACAACTTTGTATTAAAAATATAAAAATGCTTTAAATACAAATTTATCGTTCAGGATTATTATTACAATCTGGAGAATAATTAGGCACGTTGGAAAATTTATTTTGTAATCCTGCGCGTAATAATAAGCTGTTTTTCTGCTCGACAAATGTCTGTCAGTTTTGAACCCCCTATAAATACTAATTCTGCATCTAGCAATTTTTTATATACATGAAATGAAAGAACGCACTTATGTCTTTTAATCCCAATAAAAATTGTGTTTTTAAATCACATACATTTTAAGTTATTAAATGTTGAAAATTGTCTTTTTTCCCTTTTTTCCCGTTTTTAAGTGCCCTGAGACCCCTTAAGCAAGTAATTTTCATACTCATTGTCTATGAGATTGAATTGAATCAGAACGTACTAAATAATGTTTTAATTTTCAATATTGTATTTATTAGATGCTTCCTTGTTGATTTCAATAATTGCAAATGAATAACCGCATGAACACAGTACATTAATTCCAGACATTTGTAAATAATTATATTTCTTAAATGAATTAATTATAATTATAAACTTTAGATAAGATTCAGTTAAAATACTTTTAAATGCTTGAAAATATTGTCAGTATTTAATTTGTAAATCAAAATATGTTGTATGCAATACAAAACAGTTTAATCTACTATATATAAATGAAAATTTGTCTATCTGTCCGTAATTCTATATAAATCCACAGTTTGGAAACCAGAGTTGTGAAATGTTACGTACATGTATATTAAAACACGGCCGAGGCAACTAAAGTAATCCGGATTCAAAATAATTTATAGTTCATTTTTAATTAGTTAATAAATACTCATTTAACAGCAATTTCCTATCAAATTTAAACATTTTTCGTTGTAGCAGTTGCCATCAATTAAAAATCTACAATAAAATTATTACCACAACAATTACTTTTATATTGCAATATTTCCACGTGAAAAATGAAAATGAAATATATAATTTGACGAATTTAAAAAAAAATAATATTACGCCATAACTTTTATATTGCAAGATTTCCACGTGAAAAATGAAAAAGAAATAAATTGTTTGACGAATTTTAAAAAATGAATATTACGTCATATTGGAAATACAGTAAACTCTCTGTAGGGCGGAAATTTGTCTAACTCAGAAAGATTTTCAAGTTCCTGCAAATCCATAAATATAGAATAAAATTTGTCTAAGGCGGAATATTGTCTACTACGGAAATTTTTCTTGGTCCCTATCGATTCCTCCTTAGACAGAGTCTACTGTATAATGGATATCAGCAGGTGAATATATAACGTCATATGAGTTTGAAAAAATGTATTGAAACATGATAAAAACCCTATTATGGAAATAGTGGTATATTTTAACATTTGGGGTTCTCTGAATTTGTTTTTGCCATTTTTAAATCTATTCCATATCTATATGGGTGTGTATATGTGTATATTGGAATTTACACAAAGGTTTAAGTCCCTAGAGCCCATTTTTAGCGAAGAACTGAAATGAAGATTTCAGATTTAAAAAAAAAAAAAAATCATAGAATTTTTGTACTTGCCATATGAATTTATACACTTTTATATTGGATTTTCATTTGATTCACGTGTATAACACTTCGATTGCTTTGTTTATTGTTTGTTTTATACAGTATGTTTAATTTTGAAATTGATTTTTCAAAAGAAACATTCTTAAAACTCAGGGCAGCGCCGGGTACTTTAGGTAGTAAACCATAATTAGAAAATGACAAAACTTTTAAATCTTAAAATACCAAAAAACTTTTAAAACTTGCTAAAAATTTTAAATACATATTTGCATTTCAAGGAAAGTTTTAAAAGACCAAAAAGAAATATTTCTTTCAGACGAATTAAAAATTCATCTTAATTACCTACACACTGAAAAAAGAAAAGAGTTTAACGCTAGCACAGCCCGCTATCCCTAATTTCGCATTAAACTTAAATGAAAAGAAAATTAAAATCGTGAACCTTTTAAAATATAAAGTCTTTATTTAATGCTGGCTTTCAAAACATTCTATGTTACCTCTGCGATTCCGTAAAGCAAGCTAGTGTTCAGCATTAATTTTAACCGACTTTCATATATTTTAATTTTTTTTTTCACTGGAATACCCCACGTTTTTTGCTTTATGCATAGTTAACTTTAGCATAAAGCAAAAAACGCATATCTTTAAAGAAACGTGTGACGATATTTTAGTTACATTAAAATAGTATTTTGGGATAATTGGTATTTAAAAGGTTAATTTTCAAAATGTGTTTCTGGAAAATTTTAATTAAATTTAAGCTACGAAACATTACTCTTTAGCTCACAGGCTATCAAAGCCTGAGAGCTAATGTGCCCGCCGGGTCTGTATGTATGTCCGTATGTACAGTCGTAGAAAAAAAAAGTAAACACCCCCTACTAACTCCTCAACAAATCATCATAGAAGAAAGTGACTGGTACCGAAGATTGGAAATAAAGTCTACTTTTAAATGATGTATATAAAATTTTCTTAGGGGGTCATCTACATATTAAATCGAATCCAAACTTCATTTTTTTCAATGGCAATACCCAATTTTAACGAGATATTTCAAATCTTCGGTTCAAACTATGTCTAGCCACCAAATTTCAAGTCATTTGAATGATAAGTTTTTGAATTATAAACATTCAAAATTGAGTGCTTCTAATGTTAAATTATATTTTCATATTTTTATTTATATCTCCCGAAATTATGCTCCTAATGTGCTAATTTTTTTTTGTGGTAATCATACTAATATACCCAAACATAAATAAGGTGAATTTGCAATTTTTAAAATTTTATGATATGAATTATGAATTATGAAATTAATATTCGAAAAAATTATGAATTGTAACCTACAACTTTTTTGATGGATTTAGATTTATTAAGTCCTGTTTTATGGAAATTAAAAAAAATTACATTTTTCTTCCAAGTAGTTTTCAAATTATGCTTAAAAAACGGCAAAATGATGGTTTAAGGGCCGTCTATGATGGAAGTGAGTAGACATTTTGAAATTTATTCTGCCGTACTGTAATCTAACACGCTTCATTGACTCC
The DNA here is from genome assembly GCA_963932465.1 of Maratus speciosus. Lineage (NCBI taxonomy): Eukaryota > Metazoa > Arthropoda > Arachnida > Araneae > Salticidae > Maratus > Maratus speciosus. Next base: position 209,339,222 of record OZ010793.1, read on the forward strand.
TTGAGTGGCGCTTACGGTGCCTTGATCAAGGAAGCGGCTCTCTCGGTTAACAATCCAGTACGGAACTTCAATTTGGATACAGCCCTTAAAATACGCTCGTTTTAAAATAATTAATTTCTCGGAAACTTATGGTACGAATTGCATAAAAATTCGTTTTTAGGCTAATTGAAGGGTGTAGAGTTCATTTATGCTGTCAGAATTGGGTACTGCTATTGAAAAAAACAAAGTTATGGTTCGTTTTAATATGTAGGTGGCCCCCTAAGCAAATTTTATATACATCATTTAAAAGTAGACTTTATTTCCAATCGTTCGGTACCAGTAACTTTCTTCTACGATAATTTGTTGAGGAGTTAGTAGGGGGTGTTTACTTTTTTTTTCCACGACTGTACATGTACAGTAGACCGGAGTGAAAAACAAACAGTTTTTCAAACAGAATCGTAATAGTGCGGAAAAGTTGCTACTCATCAATACAAGCACAGTGAAAAAAAAAATTTTGAAATCGGAGAATATCTTCCGTTCGCGCATCGCGTTCAAAGTTTTCGAATTTGAACAAAAATTGTACAAATATATGAAAAATCGTAAAAAGGTGTAAACTTTTTCCGATCGAACACATTTTTTTGTACATACCATGACCTTGAGATGTAGAATGGAGGAAAAAATACCACACACTCCTCCTTTATCACCTTCCAACCCCCTCAAGGGGGTGAAAATGGCCAATTTTCGTGTTATAAACCGAAATTACAGGAGATGTAAATATTGACGAATCGACCTGATTTTTTTTTAAATAAGGCAACCTTAAGGCTAAAAGTCGAAAACAACCCCCCCCTCCCCGTCGAGAGGTCCTCTATCCCTTTTGAACCCTGTTGAGGGGCGACTTTTTGCGGAAAACATTATGTTTGGTTTGTTTACCGCCCGGTCACTCGACCTTTCCATCTCGTCTGCCCCTTTCTTCTTCGGTGCACTGTAATGCTCGCTGTGCGTGCGCGCCGCTGGAATTCCGAGAAACGGAATGGGGGAGGAGCTAGCACAGTACCCGTACCTGGTAACTATCGCTGTGCGTCACTCAGTTTCGCCTCAGCGTCGCTGCGTGTTTCTGCTTGTCTCGCTTGTAAAAGAATATATCTCGCCTATAAAAGATGCGCTGCTGTTGCTGAAAATTTTTCTTGTCGGCTTCATTTAGAATCCTGTAGCTTGAATTGCATAACGGTCTCATTGATCACAATTTAGCTTCCTTTATCTTCATTATGGCGCTCACTCGAAGCGTTCATACTCCCTGCCCATTTTTTGGTGCACCAAAACCACTGCCATCGGCAATTCTTCCTACCAATGCTGACGTTGTCAAACGTTGGCATGAAGTGCAATACGCCATGTTATTGCAGTCTGGTGACTTTAAACCTGGAAGGACGTTGAGCTTTCTAGAAGTGGCAAACACTGTAGCTCAACAGATTGAGTCACTGTACTTGAAAGATTCGATTCCTACAGTTTGTCACACAAGAGTCGTTCAAAAGATGAAACAACTACACGATCGCTATTATGCTCTTCGTAAATCATATCCAAGAGACAAACACACGGTTGGGAAACAGAAGAAGTACAATGACTTCATTCATCAATCGTATAACACATTATTTGACATATCAGCTTGCAAATGCGAGATGACACTAGAATGCACTTGCGGGAAAAACTTTGACAAGTGTATTTGTCCTCATCCTATAGCTGTCAGTTGCGATTGCCCTAAGGACAGGAAAATACCTACATTGGAACCAGTGGCGTGGCGTGAAAATTTTCGGTGGTCATCGCAATTATTTAAGTTTGTGGTGAAAAATTATTAACTCTAAAATTCAATAGTGGAATGTTCAAAAAAGAAACTTTAAATCTTACCTTCACTTATACATGAACTCCAAATGTTCTGCTAAAACTGGATCGTAGAGTTTTAAAAGCTTATTAAGAGTTTTAAAATATTGCTTGATCATCGCCGCATCCAGCGATGACCGGACGCCACGCCACTGATTGGAACTGAAGTTTCTTTACACACAAAGACACCTTAGACTAGATAAAATAGGACCGACGGTGCATAAAACGAAACACAAAAACTTACATCAAGGTTGCAAAGAAAGGCTCGTCATCTTGATGTGCTTAGTGCACAAATGCAAAGCTTGCCTGGTTGCAGCACTGATCCTGAAAGAGAGGAGACAAATGTTGATGTCAATGAGGATGAGGATGATTAAGATTTTCAGCCCACACGTTCTTTTCCTGCTCTGTCAAGGAGCCCAGCCTCTTCACAAATGCGCATGTCGCTTCCAGCTACTGCTTTGACAAGTAATCGCTTTGGTCTGTCAGACAGAGCAACAGCTGCCATTACCTCGAGCGTGCTAAAAGACGTAGGTCTTATTACTGATAGTAATACATCTCTGATCGTTGATAGAAGCAAAATTAGACGAGAAAAAGAAAAGTGCAGGGCAATTCTTACCAATCTGGAGCAACAGGAACATCAAATGAACGCCCTATGTGTGTGTACTTTGATGGCAGGGCCGATGACACTCTAGTGTTGGTTGACAAAGGAGGTAAACGATATCAGTCTGAACAAAACGAAGACCACATTACAGTTGTTGAGGAACCGGGTTCTAAGTACCTTTGCCATCTAGTACCACCCTCAAAAAGTGGAAAGGACATTGCTAACTCTATTCTAGACTATTTCGAAGACGACGGAATAGATACTTCAAAAATTCTAGTCGTCGGGTGTGATGGTACAGCAACAAACACTGGCTGGAAAAGTGGAGCAATCAAACATATAGAAATGCGTTTAAAGAGACCAACACAGTGGGTTATCTGTCTCCTGCATTTTAATGAGCAACCTTTGAGGCATCTTGTAGAAACATTTGATTGTAAAACCACAGGGCCTCAGTCTTTTTGTGGCCCTCTTGGTAAATAGCTGGCTGGTTGCGAGTCTTTCCCCGTAGTTGCTTTTAAGAGAATTAAATGCCACATCCCACACATTGACCCAGAAATCCTGAGTAAAGATCAGAGATATCTGCACGACATTGCCGTTTCCATTGCTGCTGGGTCTTGTTCCTCAGACCTTGCAAATAGAGATCCGGGAACAATATCTCATTCTCGGTGGTTAACGACAGCAAATAGGTCCCTCAGACTGTATATTTCATTAGAAACTCCATCCGAAAATCTCATCAACATTGTCGCGTACATTATGACAGTATACGTACCTCTGTGGTTCGAAATTAAGACAAGATCTTCAGTAGTTGAGGGACCTAAACATATTTTTGAATGCACCAAGAAATGTAGAAGCTTAACTGCAAAACTCCAAGAAGTGATAACAAAGGTCATCCAAACAAATGCATTCTTTTCCCATCCAAAAAACATTCATCTTTCAATGGTAGTGGATGATAGGCAACACGTTCGAGAGCTGGGACTTCGGCGGGTAATGAAATCTAAAGACACTCCAACAAAGGGAAAATCCGTCAGAAATTTTCAAGTTCCGGCCATAAATTTTGACGCCGAGGATTATTATGACATTATAAATTGGTCTGAAACGAACATTACCTGTCCTCCTCTATTGGTAAACATTTCTTCAGCTGACATTGCAGATTTGATTTCCAAGGTGGAAAAGCCAACTCTTCCTCTGAATCTGGCAGACATACCATGTCATACGCAAGCTGTAGAGCGCAGTGTCAAGCTGGTAACACAGGCCTCCTCAAAAGTGTTTGGGCATGAGCAACGTGATGGTTTTATAAGAGTCACCCTCGCTTCTCGTGCTACCATGATAAAATTTGACACTAAATCAGAATTCGCAGTACCTGAATCTGCATCTACATAATTTTCCACGCCCACATTTTGGTTGGTTGGTTGGGTACGGAGGGGGTGGGACTCGCAGTGCAGCCACCTTCCGGTGGTGAGCCCTGAGTCGTCCTTAGAAGGACGGGCCAAGAGCTGCACAATTTCGATCTCTCGAGGGGAGGGGGGGATTGTTTTCGACTTTTATCTTCAAGGTTGCCTTATGCAAAAAAAATCAGACCGATTCGTCAATATTTACATCTCCTGTAATTTCGTATTTTTCCACGAAAATTGGCCATTTTCACCTCCTTGAGGGGGTTGGAAGGGGATAAAGGAGGAGTGTGTGTTATTTTTTCCTCCATTCTGCATCTCAAGGTCATGGTATGTACAAAAAATGTGTTCGATCGGAAATATTTTACACCTTTTTTACGATTTTTCGTATATTTGTACAATTTTTGTTCAAATTCGAAAACTTTGAACGCGATGCGCGAACGGAAGATATTCTCCGATTTCAAAAATTTTTTTTTCACTGTGCTTGTATTGATGAGTAGCAACTTTTCCGCACTATTACGATTCGATTTGCAAAACTTTTTGTTTTTCACTCCGGTCTAATGTACAGGGTGTCCATAATTAAGCGGCCCCACTTTAAAGTTGTCTACAGACAAAACTATTGTTCATAAAGTTGTGAAATTTTGTGAAAGACATAATAAAGGGATGGGAATGTGTTTAAGCAAAGAAAACAAACAAAAACAATAGTTCAAAATTTCGCCACCAGAGGGTGATTTTTAATAAATTACACATTAACAATACGATAGTTTAGAAATTTTATTTATTAACTTAACCTGATTCTAAAGACAGCATTTCACGACATGTTCCTAGCATTTCCCAGAAAACACTGCCGTCAACTGTGGCAAGTGGCATGCCAGCTTACGATTCCAAATGGTATCTGAAAATGATGACCGTCACGCGGAACATTTTTTTGTCATAACACAATTTGTTAAACTATCGTAAATGTATGCTAAGTGTGTAATTCGTTAAAGAACAGCCTCATAATTTTTTTTTCGCTCAAACAAATTCCCATACTTTTATTATGTCCTCCCCAAAATTTCACAACATTCTGAACAATAATTTCGTCTGTAGACATTTTTAATAGGATTGTTTAATTATGGACACTCTGTAAATGGAATTTCTAAACTATCGTAATGCTAAATGTGTAATTTATTAAAAATCGCCCTCTGGTGGCGAAATTTTGAACTATTGTTTTTGTTTGTTTTCTTTGCTTAAACAAATCCCCATCCCTTTATTATGTCTTTCACAAAATTTCACAACTTTATGAACAATAGTTTTGTCTGTAGACAACTTTAAAGTAGGCTCGTTTAATTATGGACACCCTGTATGTACGTACGTAACGCGATAACTCTTGATAGAAATAGCCAATTTGCTTCAATTTTTTTTCTAGGTTCATTCTGATAAGGCGCTTCCCTGATTAGTTTTGGGGGTTCATTGATTAAGTATAAAGGGGCGGAACGGGGGTCTAATCCTCCCGTTAACTTACATAAATGGGCTTTTCATGCAGAATTATCAGATTTTCCTCAAATTTGGTATACCGGTTAATTCTGATTTATCCCCTCGTGGACTTTCAGTTCCTATGCCGAAAGGTTGGCTGTCCACGAGTGGGTGATTTCGGTTAATTCTGATAAAGCGCTTTCGTGATTAGATTTGAAGGTTCATTGTTTACGTCTAAAGGGGGAACAGGGTTGCTAATACTCTAATTTTGATAAATGGGGTTTTCTGTCCGATTTGCTTCAAATTTGGTATACAGGTTTAATCTGAAAAGGTGCTTCCCTGATTATATTTGGAAGTTCATAGGTTAAATATAAAGGGGGTATGGAGGGCTAATACACCCCTTAATTTAGATAAATGGGTTTTTCTATCCGATTTTTTTCAAATTTGGTATACCGGTTTATTTCGATAAGGCGCTTCCCTGATGACATTTGGAGGCTCCTTGGTTTCAATGAATCCTCTTTACTCAATGAATAAAGAGGGGAAACGGGCGGGGTCTAATCCCCCTTAATTTATTTTCGAGAGGCATTATTCTTTGAAATAAGAGTATAATATACAATTAGTGTGAATAGCCTGTGAGCTCAATGCCATCAGTTTAACTGGGCATTTCCCTTTTTATTATGCATTTATTTATTTATGTTTTAGAGAGACTGAAAACATTTTTTTTTATTGTAAAAGAAAACGGTAGCAAAAGTTTTAATATTGAATGACAAAATTAATCTTGCAAAACTATTTTTGCACGATTTTGAATTTCAGGTTCCATGTTTTTGAGTGATCAATTCTTCTTTATACTCATTATTACTCATTAGTTGCCTCTCGGTTATTTATTTATTACTATCTGGCCCGACAGGCGTTTTCCGGTCCATCAAAAACCTCAGGAAACGCGAAAAAACTCTAAAAATCGTAATTAAATAAGCACTAAAAATTTAAAATTCGCTACAAGAATTACAAACAAACTTAATTGGAAATATAACAAAATCTCCTATATTGATCTAGAACAGTAAAACCGGATTCGTATTAAGAATGTGGAAAAATCGCCGCAGATCGCGAAAAACTCTAAAAATCGCTGCAAATTCAAAAATCATGGAGGACAAAATATACTATATTAAGTTAACCGAATTCCGATTACCAATGTCGAAAAATCCCCGTGAAATGCGAAAACACTCTGAAGATCTTATAAAAAATTAGCGAAAAATTTAAAAATCACTATGAATGAATTACGAATAAACTTTATTGAAGAGATAAAAGAATTTACTATATTGGACTAAAATAATTTTTTTTTAATGTGGTAAAATCTCCGCAAAAAAAAAAAAAAAAAAAAATCTAAAAATCGCATAAAAAAATCCAAAATTGTGTCTCGAGGGGTATAATTACAGATATAGGGATACCTTCCCGCCAAATTTTGTAGCTGTGCGTGTGATCTCTTCAGAACATAGCACACAGATACATATAAAAAATTGTATCTATATATTTAAAGAACAATCGTTCACATTGGACTATTTCAATGAATAAAGCATTGCATTCTCTCTGGCTATAAGTATTTAGGTATGTTAAGATGTTTTGTAGTAATTCCATAATCAATCGTAAGTTTAGACCAGGGATGAGATTTCCGCTTTTTTGCACACCAGTAATTTGTTAGAGAAAATGTTAATTGATTTAATTGGATCTTCTTTGCGATTTAAAAGAACAACATTTTCCTTAATAAGATACTGGTGTGCAAAAAAGCGGAAATCTCATCCCTGGTTTAGACTAAATGTTTTTGAGGATATCAAAGTTTCGTGATTTTTTTCTAACCGAACTTCACTTTTACTGATGTACTACCCACTTGGTTTTGCCTGGGCTTGTGATAACAACCTCAAATATACCTGAAAACAATGTTGTATGAGTTTATATATTTAAACGAGAATATTTCTAAACGATCCTAACGTTGAGAGCCAGTAGCGGACACCCTTGATTTTGTATGATTTTCTTTTTATTTTCAACAGCTGTTTTGATTTTATATTTTTAAACGAAAGACCGGCGTAGCCCAGACCTTAAATGCGCCTAAAATCAGTGTTGAATGAATGTATATATTTAAACGGAGATCTTCCTAAAAAAAACCCTGATAATGAGGGCTGCTCTTCCTTCGGCAGTTAAAAAGTATTTTCTTCTCACTTTTTTTTTTTTTTTTTTTTTTTTTTTTTTTTTTACACCGGGTTATTTAATATTTAAATATATGTTCCTATTGTCCAAACGCTTTGGAATTTTTATGAGTTACAAATATAATATTACCGAAACCTGTGAATAATTTTGTGCTAGAGTATTACTATTTAGTTGTAAAAAGCAGTCTTTTTCTTGTTGACGGGATAAAATCTCATCATCTAATTGAGAGATATCGATTCGACTAAATTCCTTTTTAATTCTATCATGAACCTCCATTCCGCACGAATAAATAAACTTTAAAACAACAGTATTACTTCTAGTGAAAGAAGAATGAAGTTTCGGGTATTAATGGATTCCGAATGTCATGTGGAATCTGCATTGTACTTGTTTTATCTATGTATTTGTATAATTTATAATATTATTTTTTATCAATAAATGCACAAGCCGTGAAACTACAGCAGGTGGTTTATGTAAACAGAAGCAAGGGTGGCTTAGTTTTTATGACTTTGGGATCAAAGCTGCAGACAGAAATTAAGAAAAAAATTATGAGCCTGATGACCAACCTGACAATATATTCTATTGTTAGCTCAGTCATGATTTACTGCTAGCGCGGAAAATGGACAGCATCTATTTATAGCATTTTGCAGGGTCCCGAAGCACCCAAGAGCCAGCTCCAGTAGAGAAAGAAGTTGACGTGTAAAGTAAAGATCGATTTACTGCTTCTTTCAAATATTCTCCTTCAATAGCAATTATCTCCCATTCTCTCCAACCTTTTTATGGTTATTGACAAAAGGATAAGGAGGCTCAAAAATGAAAAGAGGTGGAGATGGATTTGAAAGAAAGATTTCCGTTCTTCAGAATATCCTTTAAATCCTTCAAAATCAGTAAAAAATAAAAATCACCACGTAACCACAAAATTAAAAAAAAATGAACACAGTTGAATGATACGTCTATTCAGAACTTCAAACACAAAGAACGACCAATGGAAGATTTTAAGATCAGTATTGAAACTCATAAAATTTCAAGAATCTCTGAAATACACCCATGTGGAGACTGGTGTGGATGTGGCTTTTCCACGAATGATTACTGTTAAACAATAATGATATATGTAAAGACAAATATAAATTTTGGTATCCTATTTTTTTGTGTAAAATATTTTAGAGCTAGTTTTTTTGCAACTCGTCGTCGTATGTGTACTCTCTTGAAGTGATGAAGAGAAGTTGGTTAAGGAAGGGATGTAAAAAAAAAGATTTTGCCTCTTCGGCATATCGCGGGAAAACGTTCTATGCACACACTGTTTTTGAAAAATTGTTTTCAAATGATTAATAGTGGGTGACTGGGTGCCCCACTTCATGGATTAACGCTATTTCTACTCTGCATCGGATCCGACATAAACTCCAATTCTATTATATTTCACATTTGGGAATCTGATTTACAATTGTAATAAGATGGTTTTTGCTTCCCACGGTCTAGATCAGTCGTTCCCAACGTAGGGCGTACGCACCAAAGGGGGGCAATATGACTTTTCAAGGGACAATTTCAGATTTCTTAAACAAATTTTCTGTCATTTTTTTCTAATGAAAGTAGTGTCTTAGTCTAAAAATTGAAAGAATAGATGACAAAATTTAAACATAACTAATAAAAATTACAGTCGAACCCGGTTAAGACGCTCACGGTTAATACGCGATCCCGCTTAATACGCGGATTTTTTCCGATCCCTTGAATATCGCTCATAAGACTAATGTAAAAATATCACGTTTAATACGCGAATGGTTATTACGTGATCCCGCTTAATACGCGATAAATTTCTGGTCCTTTGAGGGAAAATAATCACGCTTAAGACGCGGATTCATTGATCAAGATGCGAATTCCGTCTCTCTTCTCAAGTGTTGGCAATTTTGCGGATTATTTTTATTCAGATAAAAAACACTGTTTTCGAATAGTATTATTTGCTTTATTTAATAACAGATTAATTAACGCAAAAATCACTAATCAGAAATAGTGGTAGATATTTGAATAAAGCAAAGCTCCGCTAAATTAGTAAAACTGCAATTCTTCTTTGATTCCCCTTCTAACATTCTTTGCCTCTCGCTTCGTGTATGTTTTTACAGTAGTAAGAGAGATATAGACGAATTCAAGTTACTCAGATACATCATAAAAATTATTATGATTAGAGATAATCATGCCTGTTGTTAGTGAGCTTTTAAATGTACGTTATATCACTATGTTTTATAATGCATGTTATAGGCAACAAAAAATGAAACTCGTAAAGATTAAATAAATACGACTGCGATTGGATAATTCTTTTATGTTTTCTTTACTTTTTGTTATGCTAACAATATTAAGTACACGAAGATTAATAAAAATAGTTTCTTCTTATATTAAAAAGAAGGGTCAATTATAATGGTACTTATTGTACAAGTACTAAATTTGATTTTTAAAAATGGGTTGTGCTTCAAAGTTTTAATGTTTTATTCTTTTGGTTAAAAAATTTTTAGTCTAGTAGGAAAATTATTTTTGTTGTTTTATTTTTGCTTGCAAAGTACAAATCGACAACAAAACCAGGTTGGAATCCACATTTATTTTCCTTTTTTATTCCATTCAGTCATATAAAAAGAAACAAGGAGTTAAAGTTGAATACAATTTAATTTTAAACTAAACATATGTAAAAGACACAATTTTCGACCGTAAACATATAAACGAAAGCTCAAAAGTTCATTTAGACGATTAAATGTGTAAATAAGCCCAGTTCCTGCAACATGATACAAATCACGTTTAATACGCGATCCCGCTTAATACGCGACTTTTGTCCACTCCCTTGAAACGCGTCTTAACCGGGTTCCACTGTAATTTTAGAAACAATCCCATTTAAAAGTTTAAAAATACACTGACACCGGAATAATTATATCAAAACATCCTTTTAATTTTTCTGGTTTTATTAATTCGTTAGTAAACCATAACTCGTTCTTTCTACTATCCTTCTATACATAAAAAAAGTTTTGATTTGGAAATGGACCAATGACAATCTGCGTAGATATTCCGGGTAGATCCACATACAATTTAAATGCTTAAGCATGGCCTTTCATCGTTAATATTAAAAAAACTGTTGCATACAAAAATATGAAAATAGGTGGTATTATAGAGAAATGTTTGATAAACACGCTGATGCAGACAGTTTTCAAATTGAAGAATTATTTTAAGAGATATTTAATGCTAAAGTCAGACAAAATCGTTCCATTAAAAAAGTTTTATCGGAGCAAAAACTATACATGAGAATTTAATCATCTTTAGATCATTTTATACGTTATAAGTTCCCGGTGTACAGATTGTATTTATTTTTCTTATTTGACTCATTTTTTGAGGTTTTGTTTCAATTTTAAATTAAAATTTTCAGCATTTCGAGAGATATTTTTTGCAAAATTTAGAAAATGTTATTAATTTAAACTGTTGCCAGTTGTATAAACAGCGCAAACAATAATGTTTACTTCAAATTAAAAATTTATTTTACACGTGACTATTATAAACAGAAAATATACAAAGCAGGAACTCATTGAAAATTACGTCATAAAAATTATAATTACACGTGAATTTTAAAAGAGACAGAATATTGTAAAATAATAAATTAATAAACATGCGTTAGAAGTCTTAAATAGGAGAATTTACGTCACATTTACGTCACATTACACTTATTATATAAAATGAACAAAAAATAATGTTGCTAAACAGTTTAAATTTAAAAATTGCTCGAGACATTTATTTAATATTTTAAGATGATCATAATATTTCATTTCTAGCAAAAGTATTTTTACGTGAATATAAAAAAAAAAAAAAAAAAAAAAAAAAAAAAAAAAAAAAAAAGTTTGGTGAAAATTACGTCAGATTATATTTCTCAGATTCAAATTATAATTCAATCTTCGGAAATCTTTTTAAAGCCGATCAAATTATCGTGCTGTTAGAGTCTGCGGTGTCTGAACGAGGGTTGGCGAGCGTAGCTCGCAGGGGGCAGAGCCCCTAGTTTATTTAAAAAAAAAACTTCTACATCTATTCATAGTGTAATAATGCTCCATGAGGGAAATTTTACATAAGAAATTTTGTAGAGTATGTCTAAAATTTATTTTTTTGACATTTTTAATCTAAAAAATGTTTTGAATGAAGTGCTACATTTATGAAATTAATAAAACCCGTGCGCATCATGGAAAGAAAGGGTTGAAAGTAAATTTCTTATGGCTCTTCTGCAGACCACATACAGAATATGAAATTCATGACATATGCATTTTAAAATTTAAAATTGGATTAAACATGGTGTCCAAATAATAATAATGGGGGGGAAAGCCCGCTATCAAAGAAGTAGGAGAGATGAAGTATATGATGAAGGGTATGAGAGGAAAGAAAAATAGTAACTTAAAATGGATAAAAGTGCGAATCCGGAAATGTTACTTGTCAATTATGTTATCCATACAGTACAGTCTTGGCGATAATCAATTATCACTTATTGTAAATGAAGTACTAAAATCCATTATAAAATGTATCAATCCTATCAGATGCAATACAAAATATGAGAGAGATTTCAAAAAATTTTACGAAAATAAAAATGTAGACTATTTATCACTTTTAAATTTGAGGTAAGTTGCTAAAAAACGATAAAACTTTTGTAGATGTAAATGTGAAGATCCATGGCATCACTGCATTCATGGATCCATGAATACAGTGATGCCAGATAACAGTTAGGTTAAAAGCATACTTGTAATTATAAAAATATGATTTTGATAAATTAAAGAATGTGAAATCACTTATCAAAGTTAATGCTATTTTCGGATCCATCCGGGAAAATAGAAGTTTATTTTTTTGTGACAATATTGATATGATATAGAAAAGGGGGGAGGGGCATCATGATTTTAGAGATGCTTAGATGGGGCACGGCCAAAAAAAGGTTGGGAACCACTGGTCTAGATAATTACATAAACTACAAACTTATATTAAATACCAAAAGAATAGGTAACTGTAATTGAAACGACAAAAATAACTGGGTATAAAATATGTATCCGAAACGAATTACGTTGAAGTTAACTGGTTATTAATGATGTACCTAATTACAGAAAATAACTTAAACGATTCTGAAATTACTACGGGAAGCATCACTTTGTCAAATTATGACATATTCACTTTTATTTAACCTGCATATGATATTTTTAACTTATGAGTCTTTTGTAAATAAATATGTTTTAAGGGGTGCTTTCTGGGTTATTTTTTACTTATTAAATTCGTTAAAATTGAATAAAAATTTAAGGAATATCTAAAAATATTATTTTTTGACAGATTTCTCCGAGATTTCATCAAAAATTCTTATTTATTTATTCATATTTATTTATTATGAACTACAATACACACATTTTTAAGTTTAATTTATTTTACAAATATTCCAATTAATTCATGAGTTAGTTTTCCTTTATGTTATCAATTGTTTTTATTTAATCTACCACGTTTCATGATTTAGTTAACAGGTTTCCGAGATCCTTTGTTTCTTCGCCATTTTCACAATGCAATAAATGAATATTCAGGTTTGGTCCATTAATGCCAGTTTCTAGATTTATATTTTTTATTGTTTAAATTTATGAAAGAAATAGCAGAAATATATCTAATCTCCTAACAAGGACTTCGCAACCATCTTGTATGATTACTTCTGGTTATGTTAATTATAGAGGGGCACAAAGATTTTTTGGGGATTGGGGATATCGCCAGGTACTGTCTGGTGAGCGAAACTAATCTATACATTTTAATAAGGGTAATTTTCTCTCCAACGCTTCTAACCTGTGAAATTTAACAAACCTCTTCTTTTCTCATCCAGACTGATTAGGCGCCAGTGATCCCAGGTCACGTGGTCTGACTAGAGAATTAATATTAAAAACCATTTTTTCTTTCTTGTTCCTTTTTTTTAGTTTAGTTGGTTTTGTGAAAGTGAATCTTGAACGCAGCAGGTAATAAGCTGCGTATAGGTTTTTTATCGTGGTCTTCTATTAGAAGAAATGATGTTTAATTTAAAAAAAGGGGAAATTTATTTCCGAATATGAAATCATGCTTGACTTCTTTTTAGAAGAAATAGTTGCTGAAGTATTAATTGTTTTAAAAGCATTTTCTCTTGTTTTTAGTTCAGTTTGAATGTGAATCTCGAAAGCAGCATGCTGGCTGTATTTCTTGATCTTCCGAAAAGGGAGAAATAAATATTCTTGAACATATAAAAGAAATTATCTGGAATTCCTAGTGAGGAATAACAAATATTATTCAAATGTTTTCGTTGTAAATATTGTACATATTAAAAGTGTAAATATAGAATTAACAAAGTTTTTAATCATCTTGTGCTATTTTATACTGAACTACACCTGCGCCATTTTCAGTTGTGAAATATGTTTGTTTACATTAATATTATTTCAAAACAGATCGTGAATTCTTGAACTTAGCTCTCCCAAATATGATTTAAAACGAATCGTAAATTCTACAACTATGCTCTCCCAATAAAAATATCTTGAATCGTGATAACGTGAAATTTCGTGGAATATATGAACATTATTCTTCATGTTTTGGTGCCTCAAGACCCGGAAAAAAGGTAAGAAATACCTTTATTATTCTGCATGACTGTTGAATTCTTGAAAATATACATTTCTCATGATAATTTATTTTGAAAATTGAATTTAAATTTAAACATGGATAAGCCTGATAAGCTTAAAAGTAAAAGAGCTACTGTTCGTGCAGCCATTACGAAATTAATCACAAAGTGTGATACATTATTATCTGTTGATATTGATAAAACTGATTGCGATTCTTTAATGGAATCATTAGAGCTCGTAAATGAAAAGGAAGCTCGACTAAAGGAATTAGATTCCGAAATAGATGAGCTAATTCAGGAAAAAACTGAATATGAAAAAGAACTAAAATCGGTAGAAGAATATTCTGAAAAAATATCCAGTTTGAAATTTAAAATTAAGATGAGGCTTAAAAAATGTAAAATCGAAACTGAACCAAAAGTTTTACTAGAGTCAAGTAACGGCTCAAAAATCGGTAGTAAACCAGTTTCGGCAGTGAAGCTTCCTAAACTTAACATAGAAAAATTTTCTGGTGATGCAAGCCAGTTCTTAGAATTTTTTAATTTATTTACTAGTGCGATAGATTCAAACGAATCGTTATCAAAAATTGAAAAATTCCAATACCTGAAATCTTTGTTGTCTGGACCTGCATATAATATTGTAGCTGGTTTTGAACTGACAGATCAAAATTATTCAACTTGTTTAAAATTGTTAGAAGAGAGGTATGGTAAGCGGGAAAATATAATAAACTGTTACATGAACAAAATTCTGAATCTTGAACCAGTGAAATCCACTAACAATGTTATTTCTTTAAGGAAGTTGTACGATAATATTGAAACTTCTATGAGAAATCTTGATGCATTAGGAGTAACATCAGGCTTCTATGACCATTTATTACTACCCTTATTATTACGATTATTACCCGAAAATTTGATACTAGATTTCCATCGAAAACGTGACCCCGATAAGGACTGTGAAGTCACCGATTTAATAAATTTTATTAAAACGGAATTAAGATGTCGTGAAGCTACTAATTTAGTAAATAATTCCCAAAGCAAGGCTTATGAAAATTCTAAAACCAAATATGAAAATTCTTCAAGTAAATATCAAACTTTTCCGCAAAAGAAAAATATACCTTCAGCTGCTGCTTTAAATACATCTACAAAACAGTTTTGCATATTTTGTAAGTCTTCTGATCATGTAGGACTAAATTGTTCGAAATTCACTGATGAACAGAAACGATATAAATTAAAGAAAGAAGGTCGCTGTTACAAATGCTTTTATAAGTCGCATTTATCTGTAAACTGTAGAACAAAAATTAACCCTTGTTCCAAATGTGGTAACACTACCCATGGTCCTTTGTTTTGTTTTAAAGAAACAGCAAAGGAAAATCCTGAAAAAGAAATGAAAGGTGCAATTGTATCTATGATGTCGGAACAAAAATATAAACAAAATAAATCTACATTATTGCAGACTTGTACAGTTTCTGTGTCTGCTGGTAAGGAATGCTTGTTGGCTCGCGTTTTATGTGATAGTGGTTCAGAAAAATGCTTCGTGAAGAGATCGCTAGTACAAAAATTAAAATTGAAGCCATTGTGAAGAGAAAATTTATTAGTTTATCCTTTTGGGCGGAGACGCCCTTATGAATCTTGTTATGAAGTTGTTGCTCTAGAATTATCCAGTGTTGTGCAACCTGTTAACTCGATAAATATCGAAGAACTAGTGGTTGATAATATAACTGGAGCTTCTGTGAAAACTCTAGAACCAGAACTTCTAGAGATAATGAGAACAAGAGGCTTTAAGCCTGCTGATACAGGTCTTGAACAGGAAATAAATATTTTGCTAGGGTCTGACTTTTTGTGGAAAATATTAAAGGGAATCGAGGGAAAATTGACAAAAGAATTATACGTTGCAGAAACTATTTTCGGTCATACGGTGCAAGGGCAAATAGAGTCTAATAAAAAAGAAGTAGCTTGTTTGCGTGTTTCAGTTGAAAATATAAATACCCAACTGAAAGCATTTTGGGATCTTGAATAAATTGGCATTGCTGAAAGCATTGAAAAGAACATTACCGATCATGAGGTAATAAAATAATTTAAAGAAAATTTAAAATTCGTAAATGGCCGTTATGAAACAAAATTATTGTGGAAAAAGTCTCGTGAATTGCTTAGAAATAATCTTGAAGTAGCAAAGAAGCGATTTTCTAGTTTAGAAAATAAATTCTTGAAAAACGATTCTTTATTTAAGGAATATAACTCCATTTTGCTAGAGCAGTTTAATGAGGGTGTAATAGAATTGTGCACCGAGAAACATTCTAATAATTTCTGTTACATGCCACACAGACCTGTTATCCGTGACGATAAAACTACAACAAAAATGCGCATAGTCTATGATGCTTCTTCCAAATATAGTGATTCTCTATCATTAAACGAATGTTTGAATCACGGCCCTAACTTAAATTCTAATGTTTTAGATGATGAAAACATTCCTGTTTCGTGTTCTGAACCCCCAAATACTTCCTTGAAAATTTTAGAACTGATCTGGAACAATACAGAAGATACATTAGGACTAGAATTACGATCCTTGTTAGAAAAATTAAATAATGATTCTTCTATTAAACGCAATGTTTTGAAAATTGCAACTATGTTCTTTGATTCAGCCGGATTTATTGCTTCTTTTGCTTCTGGTGAACTAGAAAATGATTGGCAAAATTGGCTTACAGAAATCCCTGATCTCGCTCACTTGAAAATTCCCTGGCAGTATTTTAGCAACCTGATCATGGAAAAGGAGCATCTCCAATTGCATGTTTTTCCTGATGCTAACCCTAATGTGTATGTTCCTGAATTTCTTTCCTTGCCTGAAAATCAGTGGCCTAGTGTTAAAATTGCTGCATCTCGATTACCTGATGTTTCTGAAGAGAAGTATAAAAAAGCAGCCACCATCTCTTGTGTTGTTCAAACAAATACATCTGATGAAATTCCCATTTTTATTCTTGAAAAGTATAGCTCCCTAAAGAAATTGTATCGAGTAACTGCTTGGCTCTTTAGATTTATTTCTAATATAAAATTAAAGATAGAGAAAAGAGATTTTTCAGAATTATCAGCTGAGAAAATTTTACATGTTGAAAATTTTTGGTTTAAGCTAATGCAGGAAGAAAGTTTCCCTGAAGTTGTAAAATCCATGAAATGTAGCAAGAGTATCCCTAAAGAATTGAATCTTCTACAGTTAATTCCTATGTTGTCAGATGAAGGTTTGCTATTCGTACGAGGACTGATACAAAAGTCTGATTCCTCATTTTATGAAAAACATCCCTTTGTGATTCCTGCAAAACATAATTTGACTGAATTAATCGTGAAAGATGCACATGAAAAAGTTTTTCATTCAGGAGTGCCCAGTACATTAGTATCAACTCGTGAAAAAATTTGGATTTTAAAATCTAGACAGTGCATAAAACCAATCCTAAACAAGCGTGCAATCTCCAAGAAATTTAGCCTTCGCCCTGGCCAACTAGTTATAGCAACTCTAGAGCATATCTTGTGTTTACCTGCAACCAAGGAATCCTTAGTGAAACGCTTCCGTTTGCGCGAGACTCTTCTGAATCATTTTTGGAAGCGCTTGAAAAATGATTATCTTCTCAACTTACAATCTGCTCACTACACGGACCAGAACAAGACTTCTGACTTTGAAATATATGATGTGATTCTTATGCATATGAACATGTATCAAGAACTTTCTGGAAGTTGAGTATTTGTGGACAGAGATAAAAAAAAAAAATTATGATATTATTAGAGACTCAAAAACTCTCATTGACATTGACTTTAAAAAAAATCTTGGAACTATTTTTTGATATTGACTTTAAAAAGATTTTTATTTTTTTCACTTAAAAAAAATGCTTCTTGTTTGATAATATCTCTAATTTTTAGTTTATTTATTTTTTTTTTGTATTGAATATTCCAGAAAAAGTTGTATAGATTTAAACTGTTCTTTCTATTTTTAGTAGCAGAAACTTGTTCTCAAATTTTTTAAATTGTTTTATTTATTTGAAGTCCAGTATGTAAGTATATATTTTGATTTGTATTGTATTTATGTAAAGTGTAACTGATAATTTTTTAGAATAATTTTATTTCTACTTTAATTATTTTGAATCCCCATTTTGATGAACCCTTGTTCATCGGGGGGGGGGAGTTTGTGAAATTTCGCAAACCTCTTCTTTTCTCAGCCAGACTGATTAGGCGCCAGTGATCCCAGGTCACGTGGTCTGACTAGAGAATTAATATTAAAAACCATTTTTTCTTTCTTGTTCCTTTTTTTTAGTTTAGTTGGTTTTGTGAAAGTGAATCTTAAACGCAGCAGGTAATAAGCTGCGTATAGGTTTTTTATCGTGATCTTCTATTAGAAGAAATGATGTTTAATTTAAAAAAAGGGGAAATTTATTTCCGAATGTGAAATCATGCTTGACTTCTTTTTAGAAGAAATAGTTGCTGAAGTATTAATTGTTTTAAAAGCGTTTTCTCTTGTTTTTAGTTCAGTTTGAATGTGAATCTCGAAAGCAGCATGCTGGCTGTATTTCTTGATCTTCCGAAAAGGGAGAAATAAATATTCTTGAACATATAAAAGAAATTATCTGGAATTCCTAGTGAGGAATAACAAATATTATTCAAATGTTTTCGTTGTAAATATTGTACATATTAAAAGTGTAAACATAGAATTAACAAAGTTTTTAATCATCTTGTGCTATTTTATACTGAACTACACCTGCGCCATTTTCAGTTGTGAAATATGTTTGTTTACATTAATATTATTTAAAAACAGATCGTGAATTCTTGAACTTAGCTCTCTCAAATATGATTTAAAACGAATCGTAAATTCTACAACTATGCTCTCCCAATAAAAATATCTTGAATCGTGATAACGTGAAATTTCGTGGAATATATGAACATTATTCTTCATGTTTTGGTGCCTCAAGACCCGGAAAAAAGGTAAGAAATACCTTTATTATTCTGCATGACTGTTGATTTCTTGAAAATATACATTTCTCATGATAATTTATTTTGAAAATTGAATTTAAATTTAAACATGGATAAGCCTGATAAGCTTAAAAGTAAAAGAGCTACTGTTCGTGCAGCCATTACGAAATTAATCACAAAGTGTGATACATTATTATCTGTTGATATTGATAAAACTGATTGCGATTATTTAATGGAATCATTAGAGCTCGTAAATGAAAAGGAAGCTCGACTAAAGGAATTAGATTCCGAAATAGATGAGCTAATTCAGGAAAAAACTGAATATGAAAAAGAACTAAAATCGGTAGAAGAATATTCTGAAAAAATATCCAGTTTGGAATTTAAAATTAAGATGAGGCTTAAAAAATGTAAAATCGAAACTGAACCAAAAGTTTTACTAGAGTCAAGTAACGGCTCAAAAATCGGTAGTAAACCAGTTTCGGCAGTGAAGCTTCCTAAACTTAACATAGAAAAATTTTCTGGTGATGCAAGCCAGTTCTTAGAATTTTTTAATTTATTTACTAGTGCGATAGATTCAAACGAATCGTTATCAAAAATTGAAAAATTCCAATACCTGAAATCTTTGTTGTCTGGACCTGCATATAATATTGTAGCTGGTTTTGAACTGACAGATCAAAATTATTCAACTTGTTTAAAATTGTTAGAAGAGAGGTATGGTAAGCGGGAAAATATAATAAACTGTTACATGAACAAAATTCTGAATCTTTAACCAGTGAAATCCACTAACAATGTTATTTCTTTAAGGAAGTTGTACGATAATATTGAAACTTCTATGAGAAATCTTGATGCATTAGGAGTAACATCAGGTTCCTATGGCCATTTATTACTACCCTTATTATTACGATTATTACCCGAAAATTTGATACTAGATTTCCATCGAAAACGTGACCCCGATAAGGACTGTGAAGTCACCGATTTAATAAATTTTATTAAAACGGAATTAAGATGTCGTGAAGCTACTAATTTAGTAAATAATTCCCAAAGCAAGGCTTATGAAAATTCTAAAACCAAATATGAAAATTCTTCAAGTAAATATCAAAATTTTCCGCAAAAGAAAAATATACCTTCAGCTGCTGCTTTAAATACATCTACAAAACAGTTTTGCATATTTTGAAAGTCTTCTGATCATGTAGGACTAAATTGTTCGAAATTCACTGATGAACAGAAACGATATAAATTAAAGAAAGAAGGTCGCTGTTACAAATGCTTTTATAAGTCGCATTTATCTGTAAACTGTAGAACAAAAATTAACCCTTGTTCCAAATGTGGTAACACTACCCATGGTCCTTTGTTTTGTTTTAAAGAAACAACAAAGGAAAATCCCGAAAAAGAAATGAAAGGTGCAATTGTATCTATGATGTCGGAACAAAAATATAAACAAAATAAATCTACATTATTGCAGACTTGTACAGTTTCTGTGTCTGCTGGTAAGGAATGCTTGTTGGCTCGCGTTTTATATGATAGTGGTTCAGAAAAATGCTTCGTGAAGAGATCGCTAGTACAAAAATTAAAATTGAAGCCATTGCGAAGAGAAAATTTATTAGTTTATCCTTTTGGGCGGAGACGCCCTTATGAATCTTGTTATGAAGTTGTTGCTCTACAATTTTCCAGTGTTGTGCAACCTATTAACTCGATAAATATCGAAGCACTAGTGGTTGATAATACAACTGGAGCTTCTGTGAAAACTCCAGAACCAGAACTTCTAGAGTTAATGAGAACAAGAGGCTTTAAGCCTGCTGATACAGGTCTTGAACAGGAAATAAATATTTTGCTAGGGTCTGACTTTTTGTGGAAAATATTAAAGGGAATCGAGGGAAAATTGACAAAAGAATTATACGTTGCAGAAACTATTTTCGGTCATACGGTGCAAGGGCAAATAGAGTCTAATAAAAAAGAAGTAGCTTGTTTGCGTGTTTCAGTTGAAAATATAAATACCCAACTGAAAGCATTTTGGGATCTTGAATCAATTGGCATTGCTGAAAGCAATGAAAAGAACATTACCGATCATGAGGTAATAAACTAATTTAAAGAAAATTAAAAATTCGTAAATGGCCGTTATGAAACAAAATTATTGTGGAAAAATTCTCGTGAATTGCTTTGAAATAATCTTGAAGTAGCAAAGAAGCGATTTTCTAGTTTAGAAAATAAATTCTTGAAAAACGATTCTTTATTTAAGGAATATAACTCCATTTTGCTAGAGCAGTTTAATGAGGGTGTAATAGAATTGTGCACCGAGAAACATTCTAATAATTTCTGTTACATGCCACACAGACCTGTTATCCGTGACGATAAAACTACAACAAAAATGCGCATAGTCTATGATGCTTCTTCCAAATATAGTGATTCTCTATCATTAAACGAATGTTTGAATCACGGCCCTAACTTAAATTCTAATATTTTAGATGATGAAAACATTCCTGTTTCGTGTTCTGAACCCCCAAATACTTCCTTGAAAATTTTAGAACTGATCTGGAACAATACAGAAGATATATTAGGACTAGAATTACGACCCTTGTTAGAAAAATTAAATAATGATTCTTCTATTAAACGCAATGTTTTGAAAATTGCAACTATGTTCTTTGATTCAGCCGGATTTATTGCTTCTTTTGTTTCTGGTGAACTAGAAAATGATTGGCAAAATTGGCTTACAGAAATCCCTGATCTCGCTCACTTGAAAATTCCCTGGCAGTATTTTAGCAACCTGATCATGGAAAAGGAGCATCTCCAATTGCATGTTTTTCCTGATGCCTAATGTGTATGTTCCTGAATTTCTTTCCTTGCCTGAAAATCAATGGCCTAGTGTTAAAATTGCTGCATCTCGATTACCTGATGTTTCTGAAGAGAAGTATAAAAAAGCAGCCACCATCTCTTGTGTTGTTCAAACAAATAAATCTGATGAAATTCCCATTTTTATTCTTGAAAAGTATAGCTCCCTAAAGAAATTGTATCGAGTAACTGCTTGGCTATTTAGATTTATTTCTAATATAAAATTAAAGATAGAGAAAAGAGATTTTTCAGAATTATTAGCTGAGATAATTTTACATGTTGAAAATTTTTGGTTTAAGCTAATGCAGGAAGAAAGTTTCCCTGAAGTTGTAAAATCCATGAAATGTAGCAAGAGTATCCCTAAATAATTGAATCTTCTACAGTTAATTCCTATGTTGTCAGATGAAGGTTTGCTATTCGTACGAGGACTGTTACAAAAGTCTGATTCCTCATTTTATGAAAAACATCCCTTTGTGATTCCTGCAAAACATAATTTGACTGAATTAATCGTGAAAGATGCACATGAAAAAGTTTTTCATTCAGGAGTGCCCAGTACATTAGTATCAACTCGTGAAAAAATTTGGATTTTAAAATCTAGACAGTGCATAAAATCAATCCTAAACAAACGTGCAATCTCCAAGAAATTTAGCCTTCGCCCTGGCCAACTAGTTATAGCAACTCTAGAGCATATCTTGTGTTTACCTGCAACCAAGGAATCCTTAGTGAAACGCTTCCGTTTGCGCGAGACTCTTCTGAATCATTTTTGGAAGCGCTTGAAAAATGATTATCTTCTCAACTTACAATCTGCTCACTACACGGACCAGAACAAGACTTCTGACTTTGAAATATATGATGTGATTCTTATGCATATGAACATGTATCAAGAACTTTCTGGAAGTTGAGTATTTGTAAACAGAGATAAAAAAAAAAAACTTTGATATTATTAGAGACTCAAAAACTCTCATTGACATTGACTTTAAAAAAATCTTGGAACTATTTTTTGATATTGACTTTAAAAAGATTTTTATTTTTTTCACTTAAAAAAAAATGCTTCTTGTTTGATAATATCTCTAATTTTTAGTTTAATTTTTTTTTGTATTGAATATTCCAGAAAAAGTTGTATAGATTTAAACTGTTCTTTCTATTTTTAGTAGCAGAAACTTGTTCTCAAATTTTTTAAATTGTTTTATTTATTTGAAGTCCAGTATGTAAGTATATATTTTGATTTGTATTGTATCTCTCTATTCTAAAAAAAAGTATTTAGTACTTAATTTCGAAATCTACCTCCGCCAGTAGGCCGAGCTGGCAGGGATTTTTTTTTTTTTTAGCAAGGTGGCGTTGAAATTTTGCAAATCAAATTTCTGAAAAATCTCTCTATTCTAAAAAAAAGTAACTACCGCTGTCACCGCCGCCGCCGGTTTTGATTTTTTTGTGACCGGAGGTCTTTCTTCGTTAATATTAAGAAAAATAATGCATACAAAAATATGAAAATAGGTGGTATTATACAGAAATGTTTGATAAACACGCTGATGCAGACAGGTTTCAAATCGAAGAATTATTTTAAGAGTTATTTAATGCTAAAGTTGGACAAAATCGTTCCACTAAAAAAGTTTTATAGCAGCAAAAACTATACATAGCAGTGTAATCATTTTTAGATCATTTTATGCGTTAGAATTTGCCGGAGTGCAGATTGCATTAATTTTTTTATTTTGACTCATTTTTTCAGGTTTTATTTCTATTTTAAATTCAAATTTTCAGGATTTCTAGAGATATTTTTTACAGATCTCAGAAAATTGTACTAATTTAAACTGTTGCCAACTGTATAAAAAGCGCAAGCAATAATGTTTGCTTCAAATTAAAAATTTATTTACACGTGACTATTATAAACAGGAAAAAAATTTTCAAATTAGAATTAAATAATTACGTATAAAAAGCAGGAACGTATTAAAAAGCAGGAACTTATTAAAAAGCAGGAACTTATTAAAAATTACGTCATAAAAAGTATACACGTGAATTTTAAAAGAGAAAGGATATTGTAAAATAATAAATTCATTAACATGCGTTAGAAGTCTTAGGATAAATTACGTCATATTTACGTCACATTATAGTTATTACATAAAATGAACACAAAATAATATTGCAAAAAAGTTTAAATTTAGAAATTGCGCTAGACATTTATTTGATATTTTGAGAATTAATTTAAAATGTCTCATTTAAAAGAACTTTCTTTTCGCTTTGTTAAAAAATACCCGGAGACAAAGACTCTCTTTACTTAATTCCTTTTATATTAGCTTATTTTGAAATGTTGTTACACGTGTATACGTCATCAAGTTATTTTTATTTCGGCGTTTTATTTGTGTTTTTATTAATGTTGTACGAATTTATTTGTTCTTTCGTTATTTAAAATAAAAATTATATCAATTTGTATAATTTGGCGAGTGGTTTGGCGATTTATATAATTTGGCGAAATTGGTCGACAGGATAATCAAGTAGTACCGCAGCGGATTTGGCGTTAAAATTCCCCAATCAAAGAGAAGTGAATAGAAATTCGTTTATAGGGAGATCGCCACTGTTTTTTAAATTATAATTCAATCTTTCGAAATCTTTTTAAAGCCGATCAAATTAGCATGCATTTAGAGTCTGTGGTGTCTGGACGGGGGTTGGCGAGCGTAGCTCGTAGGGGGCCGAGCCCCCTAGTTTATGTAAAGTGTAACTGATAATTTTTTAGAATAATTTTATTTCTACTTTAATTATTTTGAATCCCCATTTTGATGAACCCTTGTTCATCGGGGGGGAGTTTGTAAAATTTCGCAAACCTCTTCTTTTCTCAGCCAGACTGATTAGGCGCCAGTGATCACAGGTCACGTGGTCTGACTAGAGAATTAATATTAAAAACCATTTTTTCTTTCTTGTTCCTTTTTTTTAGTTTAGTTGGTTTTGTGAAAGTGAATCTTGAACGCAGCAGGTAATAAGCTGCGTATAGGCTTTTTATCGTGGTCTTCTATTAGAAGAAATGATGTTTAATTTAAAAAAAGGGGAAATTTATTTCCGAATATGAAATCATGCTTGACTTCTTTTTAGAAGAAATAGTTGCTGAAGTATTAATTGTTTTAAAAGCATTTTCTCTTGTTTTTAGTTCAGTTTGAATGTGAATCTCGAAAGCAGCATGCTGGCTGTATTTCTTGATCTTCCGAAAAGGGAGAAATAAATATTCTTGAACATATAAAAGAAATTATCTGGAATTCCTAGTGAGGAATAACAAATATTATTCAAATGTTTTCGTTGTAAATATTGTACATATTAAAAGTGTAAATATAGAATTAACAAAGTTTTTAATCATCTTGTGCTATTTTATACTGAACTACACCTGCGCCATTTTCAGTTGTGAAATATGTTTGTTTACATTAATATTATTTCAAAACAGATCGTGAATTCTTGAACTTAGCTCTCCCAAATATGATTTAAAACGAATCGTAAATTCTACAAATATGCTCTCCTAATAAAAATATCCTGAATCGTGATAACGTGAAATTTCGTGGAATATATGAACATTATTCTTCATAACCCATTTTTTCCACACACGGAAATCCTACAGCAATTTTTTCAATTTTCAAACTGATTATTTTTACAATTATACTTGCAATTTTTAAAAGAATAGAAAAAAGAAATTCGCCAAAGTGAGTTTTGAAAAAGAATTTTTTTCAAATGGTTAATATTCTAATTTTTTTAATTGATTGCGGAGATCGAAATATAAATGAACGTACATATAGTTTAGTATTTTTATATTTTTTCGCATCTTGATCAAAAGTGCCGATACAGATTTTTAACTATTCCGTAAATCGCGAAAGGGCGTAAGGAAACTAAATTTTCTCAAAGGGTTAATATAAATATTTTTAAAAAACAAAAGAGCCGTTTTAAACAATAAAGTACTTTCTTAATTTGACGTATTTGGAATTTTCGTATTTTGGTTAGTTTGGCGGAGGCGAAGTAATTAATTTTTTTGAAGACGTTAATGTTAATATTTTTTCGAACGGATTACGTCTTTAAAAAGTAAAAGTACGAATTTTAAGAATATGTTATCCGCTTTTCCATATTTTATACGGTTTGGCAGCGGCGCGTTAAGAAATGCGGCAAAGAAAAGAAGCCGAAGTCGCACTTCTATTTTTATCAGTCTGGCCGCTTCGGAAAACTGGCAATTGAGCATGCACGTGCGTATCAGTATTAATCACCGCAGTGAATTATTATAAATATTCTATAATACTAATTTACAACACAGTAATCGTTTATAACAATGGATTTTTACTTCTATCATAAATGACAAAGCAGGTTTTCAGTGAATGAAAGTAATCAGCAACTCTGTCATAAAATGATGCATTAATGCACTGTAAAAAAAATTCCGCAACGTTCCTGGGAAAAAATGGGCAGCTGAGTTGCCCATTATTTCCAAGAAACATTTCTTGAAAATGACTGGTACTTTACTGTATATGTTAAAAACTTTCTACAGAAATGCCAGTAAGTTTCCTGCGAAATACCAGGAATATTTCTGTTGACAGCAAAACATTACTGACATATTCAAGGCTGGAGTAGCACAAGAGCGAAAAATGTCCAGACCAGGGATCGAACCTGGATACTTGGCGTGCCGCGCCAATGCCTTACCTGTTAGGCTATCCGGACCGATACCTGGCTGACATAATCCACTCTGGATGTTCGTTCCCTTCATTATGACATTACTGACATTTCACAGCATGCGGGATCCGCAGACGATTTTTACATTTCCAGTTGACAATTTTCGCTTTATTATCATTATTTGTTAGAATGAAAAAATATTTTGAAATTGACATCAAAATTATTATTTATAATTTACACGAAAAAATAAATTTTCAGTTAAAATTCAATAAAGTAAATATATATGTGATATATTGTTTCTGAACTTTGCTTAAAATATAAAAATATATAAATGTAAATAATAATTAGAAAAAAAATCTAGACATAAAATATTTTGGATTTTCGTCAGTGATTATGTTAGTTTACAAGTTAGATAAAATACATATAAATTTTCATGAAAAAAAAACCTAAACGTAATTGTATATTTTTTCCAAAAAAAGAAAAAAAAAAAAAAAAAAAAAAATTCAAATTTGCAGCAATTCAAAGTGTCAAATATATGTCAAATTTAAATCAAATTGTAATAAAGTGTTAAAATATAAAATTAATTAAAAAAGAAAAAAAAAAGTCAAGAGGTAGCATCGAACCCGGGCCGTACGGGTGGCGTGCAAGCTTTCTGCGTCCACACCACGAAAGACACGTTGAGAGCTGCAAACTAATGGGTATTTGAAACGTATGCTAAAACTCGGCATCTAATTTCTGAAAATCTAAGGCCCATTTGAAGAAATCCTTTCACAAGAATAATTAGAGATAAGAACTCTAAAACATACTTTAAATTAATCAAAATAGGTGAGAATCATATTTGATTGTCCCCTGGTTAATGCATATCCAAATAATAGGTGTATTTTTTTTTACACAGTCTGCTCGTTAAAGATTTCACAGACAAGTACGAGAGATAATCTCTTAGTGATCTCACAGAGGTATTGTATTTTCATCTAAATTATCTTGACAATAGAGACGTAAAGGATTATGTCGTCTATTGATTTATTTGCATTCCATATTGATTTTTTTACATTCATTTAAGGAATTCGTTTTCGACACTCGCGCGCGAGCAACGGATTATAGGAAAAAAAAAATAATAAATGACGGCCGCAGCGTTTTGCTGTTACCAACTTTTGTTCAGGAACGTTTCAGATAAGAAAACCAAAATTTCACAGGAAAGAGCTAAATTATTCTGAAAACCTGATAAAAGGCGAAACGTTCCTGGATTTTACATGGAAAGTTACCATTTTTTTTTACAGTGTGCTATCAGAGAACAAAATCTATGGTTTTACATTGAATTAAAATGTAACGAATTTGAAAAATTTAACCGTATAAAAATACAAATTGTGAGGTAACCATAGCATCCAAAACACTTCGTCTTTCCTTTGCGAGTCCCAGAAACGTATTTAACACTAGAACCGCCATAGAGGTAATTTTGACCAGTAAAAAATTTAAATATTTCGCTTCGAACCAGAATTTGTTTCTAAAATAAGTTAAATGTGCACCCCAGAGAAGTATGTTTAAACTTTAAATGGAACAATGGAACAATGTGAGCTGGTTTTTGGATTTCCTAGTTGCCTTGAAAATTTACATAAAAAATAGAGGTAGTGTGTTTTTCAATGCAATGGGAGCCATAAAATGTTTAAACGCGGCTGGTGGCCACAAGAAAAATAAAAGTTAAGGAGTTAGACAACTTATAAAAATTGTTAGTATAACAAGATGAGAAAAAAAAAGTCCATATGATCCTAACAAACTAACAGTCCGAGAACAGGCGGAGGACAACGGAGAAATAAGTTAGATAGTTTTAGATAAAAATTCTGTTGTAAAATATTTCTATAACACTTGAGTAAAATTTCCGGCGGTTCTAGTGTTAACCGAAACATTCATTTTTATTTCAAACTTTCAGATATTCATTTTTATCCCAACCATTCAGATATTCATTTTTATCTCAACTGTTCAGATATTCATTTTCTTCTACCGCCGCTTCTGCTCTAGAATAATGTCTTTATGGCTGTTTAAATAACTTAAAGGAAATGCCTAGTGATATATCTTTGACATTAAATGGTATTTTTATGGGAAAACGGATTTAGGAAAATAATTTATATAAAGACGTGTTTAAAATTATTTATGTAATTTACGTTTTGAAATACTGTTTTTATTTTCATGATTGCATTATAGAGCATGTTCTTTGCCACTTACAATAAAATATTCAAATTTCGAATGAGTAAATCATGAAAGGACTTTAATTTCGGACTTTCATGAATATGTCAAATCTAGCATTACAACGTTACTTCATTTGAAATATAGCTAAATATCAGAGAATATCAACGGTATTGAAATGTAAATCAAACTCATTATAAAAATCTAAATTTAAATAAAATTTCATGGATTAAAGTTAAAGGATAAATTGATCATATTATATCTTTTTTACTCAGATTGACTTTTGTGAATGAAATAGCGAGTTGGAATATTGAATCAAGTTCGGATATAAAGCATTATTAGCGATCATATTTACACACCAGAGCGGTTTAAATAAATAAATATTATCAACAAAGCCCGACACTTTTGAGTGTTGTTGAAAAAAAATCGCAAATCACTTTTGAATGCCGCTATTTTTAGATATTTATACAAATGACTATTTGAATATTTCTCAACGACAGCGCTATAACTTTAATCGCTTATGACATCACTTCTAAATGTCTAATAATATTTTAAATCAATGAATAGGAGAAAAAAATAGCGATATATTCAAATAAGCAATATAATATTTAGGAATTACTATACCTTTGAATCTGCTCAATGGAAGATATAAAAGTTTTTTCTCCATTCCATGCTCTGAGTGCTATACGTACAAATAACCCTGTTTTCAAGAAAGAAAGTATTAGTGACTAATGGTAAATCTTTCATAGTCCCAATTCACAAGACAACAGTTGCTACAACAATAGATTCTATCCATGATGGGAATGGTTTATCATAAAAGATATAATGTTTTACGGGCGATTTAAAACAGCAAATAAATATCCCTTTATAATTCATTACAATACCGGAGAGCAAAACGTATAGTTTTACATTAAGTTAAAATCTAATTAAAATGCATTATTAGCTTTATTGAAACAAGGGCATGTACACGGACTTCCCGGGACACAGAAAATAGATGAAAACAATTTATTTAATTGATAATTATATTACATTTGACGTTTAACATTTTTTCAGAATACGCATTAACAATACCAGAAATCATATTTATATGAAAAATAGTAATTAGTTTATATAAAGTTTTGAAATTTATTAAAAGCGGTAGTTATGTATTGGCCTTAAGCCAGGATTCAATAGCCGAAAAAAACGCGAAAGATCACTATTTAAAATCAGCCTTTTTAGGTGCGTTCGTAATAATATAAATACGTAGCACATATAGTCGTCGTTCAGTCTGTCCGCTGTCTGTCTGTCAGTCCGTCTGTCCGTACGTCCGCATATAACAGAGCAAAAACTACCCAACCGAATGGTCTGAAATTTTAAATGTTCGTTTGTTGCGAAATTTTGTCATTTCAAAGCCATTTCAAATTTTATGAAATCGGATGTATAGTTAAATTACAGGGACAGTCAGAAGTTTTTCGTTACATTACGGCCAATGGGAAAAAATATATCAAGTGCATTTTAATGATGTAACAGCCTTTCGAACAGAGTAAAATTGATATGCACTTATGAAGTGCATTAAAATATATATTCGGTACAATATGCGGTGCAAAAGATATTTATAAAATTAATTATAGTAATTATAGTAATCATTTGCCAAGTTTGACGTAGAATTTCCAACTTATTTTATTCTTATTCTGATCATTTTAGTGGTTTAAATGCATAGGTCTTAAATTTGTATTTTATTAATTTTTTATTGTTTTATTTATAGATTGACTAATGTTTTAATTTCGTTATGGAATATAAGTTTAAGGCTAAAGCCATTAGGTAGGCCTCCCTGTCTAGCTTGAATTTGTCATATAAGCTGGAAATAAACGCTAAGCTTTTTACATTAATTTCACCCTTTATTTACTGAATTATGAATTCATGAAAATTTTATCTTCTAAAGCATTTTTCGGGAATTCTTTAAACTACATTAAAAGATTTATATAATCAGTTAATAAATTTTAGAAGGATTTTAGAAGAATTGAAGGATTTATAAGGATCAATTAAATTTGTATATGTAGGGGTGTTGTGCAAGATTTATAACGCCACTTAAACCTTTTATTTTAAATAATTTCTTATTATTTTGTAGAATTAGGAAATGTACAAATATAATGTTCTTACAACAGAAATATAGAAATATTTCCGAATTGAAAAATCCCCCCCCTCCCATCGTCAAGAAAGCTGAAAAGATGCAAAGGCAAAAGAAATCATCCTTTTAAAAATATTTTTGTTTTGTATAACCAATAATGCTTTTGGAACAAGATAAAGGAATGTATCTATAACTCATTCTAAACTGTATTACAACTAATTGATGTATGAAATGAATTTTATAACAAGTTATTTTAATGGTACTTATAAGTACCGTCAGTAGATAAAGGGTTAAGTACAAACGGATTTATATTACGTAATCGTCTGCACGAGATAAACATAGATAAAAAAAAATATGCCTGAAATTATTTAGAAAACAGTAAAAATTTAGTAAATAGCGATATATATTTCAAACAAATTGCGATACAGTTTTCCAAGGAATTCTATTTGAAAGTGCATTTTTTCCCTATTCGATGGTGCAAAAATTGAAAATATGCGATGTTTAGAAGTTTTAAAAAGTTGCAGTAAAAGTTAAATTTAATCGTCTTTTGTTTCTACCGTCAAAATGACGTCAGCGTTACGCACGGACACGTTTGTCCTTTATAATATAGATGTAATCAGTGATACTAAATGTGACGCAAATATATCTTCCGAAATGTTCATGCTTTACTCTGCGAGTCTTGAACAGCAGCATTAGTTTTACCTGAATCATGCAGACATTCAACTTCTTCTTTTGCCGAAAACATCTTCGTTTGATTAATGGGTTAAAAGCTGTTTAAACGAATTAAAGTTAATATCTGACAATCATCAGATGTATATAATTAAATGATTATTTTATGAGTAAACGAATTTGGGAAAATAATTTCCATAAAGACGCGTTTAATGTGATTTTGTTAAAGTCATACATGGGAAAGATGCGTTTATTTTCATTAATGCATTATTGATAACTTCCTTAGCCTCCTACAGTAAAAAGTCAAAGTTCTAATGAATTCAGAAATATGTTAAATTCGATTTAGAACTTCATTTCATTTAAAATATTTTTGAATATCCGAAGATCTTGTAAGTGCATAAATTTATATCAAACTCATTATACACATTTTCATTCAAATTAAATTTTACAAATTGAAGTGTAAATTTACAGTATAACGTTACTTTTTCGATAAATGGATTGTTATGAATGACGCGAAATTATGGAGATTGCACATGTTAAGATGATAAAATCCTCTTTCAGAAAAAATAACGACGTGTTACTTATGACGACCGATTATCTTCACGAGGGATATAGGCCGAAGGGTAGGTGCCCTCAAAGGGGATCTAACCCGTATTTACGCAAGTTTACACATGGCTCGAAGGAAACTACAAAAAAAGAAAAGAATTGTTTCACATTATCTTTTCAAATTAATAAATGACTGCTATAGAATTAATTTTCCATATATTGGAAATATTTACAGTAAAATACCAATATTTGTATGAAAATAGTTTCAATTTAATCGAATTATTATATCTACACTGATACACAAAATTTAAACTTCGGTCATATTTGTTCCCAAATTACTGAAAACAAATTTTAACGCTGCAAAAAATGCATAGTTATCATTTTAGAAGATGTTTGGAAGAAAGTATTCCATACATGTCTTTAGATCTGTTAAAATATTCAATTTTTGAAATTAGGCACAAATTAGCATAATATAAATATTGAGACATAATCTTCAATTTTTGGATTTAGTCGCGAAAAAATGCTAATAAGAAAGGAATAATGTCACTATTTTAGGTATTTAAATTATCTTCCCAATAGCTTCAGTTTAAAATTTTCTAAATATCTGTGTATGTTTACTTCATGCACTATCATTTTCATGCACCAGAGTGTTTGATAAAACACATCTTAAATTAGAAATTGTATAATTCACTAAATATAAAAAAATATACAGATATAGCACGTTACACGTTTATAGGGATGATTGATACTCTGGTATATAGTAATATTAAAACTAGTTAAAATTTTTGTCAACCGATTATACTGCGATCTCTGAAATGTCTGAATCCTGAAAATAACTTCAAAATTTTGATTTATAAAACTTTTTCACGTTTAAAAAGCTAAATGGAATAAAAAGTAAAGCAGACAGTCTTTGGATGCAATTTTACAAGTAAATCTGGGCCTTCTTATACTTTCAGATAACGTAGCGCCATCTGTTGACAAAATGTGAATTTTTTTTTTAATTTCTGTGTACAAAACGTATGAGCTACCTAAGAAATATGTTACTTACAGCTAAACAGCACCGAAAACTGGCGATTTGAAGCAATTAAAATAACAAAACTTTGTAAAAAATCACCATAAAATAAAACAATACACAGGACGCGTTTCGAGATAAAAACATAACAGCTCGTCATCAGCTACAGCAAACACGTGTCCGCAAGCGAACAAGGTCAAAAATGAACTGAAGGAAAATAATGTCGCAAAGAATGCGACAGATGGCGCTAGCTGAAAGAGGCGAATGCAGAAGAGAAACGTGTTGCCAAAAGGATAGAAGAGAAACTGATAGGGAAAAAATGGAAATAAAAGAAATATACAAAATAAAAATAAAAATAAAAGAAGTAAATTAAAAAATACAAATAATAATAATAAATAAAGAAATATAACAGAAAAAAACAAGAAAAAAACAAAAAAACCCCCCAATAAATCCCTTTTTTTTTTTCAAAATAAAAAGAAAAGTAACAAGAGAAAAGGGAAAAGAATTACAAAAATATTTTCCACGCTGGAGATAGGAAAGGAGATGATGGGAGATCATTGACACCAAGATTAACGGAATTTTTAGAAATAAAATATGCTTCATGAAAATCCAAGTGAGAGGGAGAGGTAGGGGAAGAAATAATTTTGGCCATGGAGAAATTGAAACAATGACTGGAAGACCAGCAGTGAGAAGCAATCGAAGATTTAGAGATTTCTTCATTTGCAATATACCTCTGATGCTCGCCTAATCTGAATTTTAAAGCTCTCTTTGTTTGACCAATATAACCTAAATTACAAGAGCAAGGAATAAAATAAACAACCCACCGGTTCTCAGTAGGAACAGGATCTTTTAGAGAAGAGAATTTAATTTTATTCATAGGTTTGGAGATAACTTTAAAATTAAAACGAGAAAGTATTTTAGCAATTTTGAAACAGAGAAGAGAATAAAAGGGCAGAACAATTCTAGAATTAAAATTAGGAAGATTATTTGAATCAGAAAAAGGACGTTTAGGCTTATTACATTTATACAAATCTTTTTCAATCAAAGAGGGGTTATAACCACGAGCATGGGCAAGAGATTTGAGATAATTAATTTCATTATTCAGAGCTGAAGAGTCAGAACAAATGCGTAACGCCCTAAAAACAAAAGTATAAAAGGACGCCACTTTTTGCTGAGGAGGATGATTTGAAAGAGCATGAGGAGGAAGAGAGACAGCGAAAGGTTTCTATAAACGGAGGTAGAGAACCGATCTGGGTGTTTTGAAACCAAGACGTCAAGGAAAGGAAGAGAATTGTTCTCTTTGACTTCGAGAGTAAATTGAATACAAGGATCAACAGAATTAACAAGAGAAAGGAGATTAGAAAGATCCAGGTCAGAGGGAATTAAAATGAAAGTGTCATCAACATACCTAAACGAGAAAGGAAATTTATATAAACTGAAGAGTTTTCTTCAACAAATGCATATAAATATCACATAAAAGGGGAGACAGTGGATTACCCATGGTCAAACCCTCAGTTTGAGAATAGAAAGAATTATTAAACTGAAAAGCAGTTTGCCTGACACAAATACTAACTAAATGCAAGATTTCATCAATCTCAATGGAAGGGTAACGAAATTTGAAACAATCAACTGTCCCTTGAACAGGCACGTTAGTGAAAAGGGATTTAACGTCTAAGGAAACCATTATATAATTACAAGGAGAAAGGCGTTTAATTTTATCAACAATGTCAAAAGAGTTTTTCACGGTGTGAATGTTAGTGGAAGATAAAGGAGCGAGTAATTTAGAAAGGAACTTGGCAAGTTTATAAAAAGCAGTACCAATATTGGAAACGATAGGGCGAAAGGAAAGAGTAGGTTTATGGACCTTAGGAAGAGCATAGAAATGAGCACAATTAGCGATAGAAGGGCTGACCAAACGTTTGGTGTTATCATTAAGAAAGACGGAATTTTTAATGACATGCCTGATATCAGATAAATGCTTAGTAGAAGGATCCTTTTTTAATTTGGAATATGGACCAGAGTTTAACATAGATTCAACGTGGGAAATATAATCAGATTTATTGAGAAGAACTGTTTGATCGCCTTTATCAGCCTTAGTAATAAGAAGGTTAGGAACGAAATTAAGTTCACTGAGAGCAGATTTCTGAGAAGAAGAAAGATTAGACTTATTAAAAGATTTATTAGAAGAAATGACATTAGCCAAAAGGTAGCGAAGAGAATCAAGTTGACCAGAAGAAATTTTACTGTTTTTGAAAGAATGTTCAATGGGAGCAATTAAGTTCGGAATAGAAGGCTTAGAAATGCACGAAAAATTCAGGCCAAGTGAGAGAATAACACGCTGAGAATCAGTAAGAGAATGAGAAGATAAATTGACAACATAATTTTGCTCAAAAGGAGAAATACTAGGGGCAGAAGAATTAGAAGTCAGAAGAGAAGAAAACTTTTTTCCAAAATAGCATTGTGACATCTAGATTTGAAATTGACGTAAGCAAAAATCCGTTTCTCAAGGAAAGGGAAATAAATAACAGTTTTACTTAACTGTAAATGCAAAGAATATAATTCATATTCGATGCGAGAAAGAGAGTGACGAACATCTTGAATGATGGCTCTAAGAATAGCAAACTTACTCCTAGTTAAGGCATTTTGAACACGAATGGAAGAAAGAAGCTTGAAAATAATGTTAATGAATTTAGGAATAACCCTTGAACGTATACACCTTAAAAGAAAATTAAGCCTATTCAAAAACCTAGCGCGCTTCAAAAGAAGGTGCTTGAAACGTTTAATAAGTGAAGAACCCATAACAAGAAAGAAGGAAAACAGGGCCAGAAAATAAATAAATAGATAAAAAAATAAATAAATAAACAAGTAAATAAATAGAAGAAAACAAAATAATAAAACTAAAATGAAATAAAAATGAAAATAAAACTAAAAACTAGGAAAGAAAAAAAAAAAAAGAAAGCTCGTGAACACGTGGAAAGCAATAACAGGGTGCAGCACCCAAATAGTTAAATACAGCTAAACAGCACCGAAAACTGGCGATTTGAAGCAATTAAAATAACAAAACTTTGTAAAAAATCACCATAAAATAAAACAATACACAGGACGCGTTTCGAGCTATAAACATAACAGCTCGTCATCAGCTACAGTAAACACGTGTCCGCAAGTGAACAAGGTCAAAAATGAACTGAAGGAAAAGAATGTCGCAAAACTCTTCATTACTCTTCCATTCATTACTCTTCCATTGAGATTGATGAAATCCTGCATTTAGTTAGTATTTGTGTCAGGCAAACTGCTTTTCAGTTTAATAATTCTTTCTATTCTCAAACTGAGGGTTTGGCCATGGGTAATCCACTGTCTCCCCTTTTATGTGATATTTATATGCATTTTGTTGAAGAAAAACTCCTCAGTTTATATAAATTTCCTTTCTGGTTTAGGTATGTTGATGACACTTTCATTTTAATTCCCTCTGACCTGGAGCTTTCTAATCT
Organism: Maratus speciosus; assembly: GCA_963932465.1. NCBI lineage: Eukaryota > Metazoa > Arthropoda > Arachnida > Araneae > Salticidae > Maratus > Maratus speciosus. Next base: position 209,375,710 of record OZ010793.1, read on the forward strand.
CCTTTCTCTTGTTAATTCTGTTGATCCTTGTATTCAATTTACTCTCGAAGTCAAAGAGAACAATTCTCTTCCTTTCCTTGACGTCTTGGTTTCAAAACACCCAGATCGGTTCTCTACCTCCGTTTATAGAAAACATTTCGCTGTCTCTCTTCCTCCTCATGCTCTTTCAAATCATCCTCCTCAGAAAGAAGTGGCGTCCTTTTATACTTTTATTTTTAGGGGGTTACGCATTTGTTCTGACTCTTCTGCTCTAAATAATGAAATTAATTATCTCAAATCTCTTGCCCTTGCTCGTGGTTATAGTCTACTTTGATTGATAAAGCTTTGTATAAATTTAATAAACCTAAACGTCTTTTTTCTGATTCAAATAATCCTACCAATTTTAATTCTATAACTGTTCTGCCCTTTTATTCTCTTCTCTGTTTCAAAATTGCTAAAATCCTTTCTCGTTTTAATTTTAATTTTAAGCTTCAAACCTATGAATAAAATTAAATTCTCTTCTCTAAAAGATCCTGTTCCTACTGAGAACCGGTTACCGGTGGGGCGTTTATTTTATTCCTTGCTCTTGCAATTTAGATTATATTGGTCAATCAAAGAGAGCTTTAAAATTCAGATTAGGCGAGCATCAGAGGTATATTACAAATCAAGAAATCTCTAAATCTTCGATTGCTTCTCACTGTTGCTCTTCCAGTCATTGTTTCAATTTCTCCACGGCAAAAATTATTTCTTCCCCTGCCTCTCCCTCTCACTTGGATTTTCATGAAGCATATTTTGTTTCTAAAAATTCTGCTATTCTTGTCAATGATCTCCCATCATCTCCTTTCCTATCTCCGGCGTGGAAATTACTTTTGTAATTCTTTTGCCTTTTCTCTTGTTTCTTTTATTTTTATTTTGAAAAAAAAAGGATTTATTGGTTTTTTCTTGTTTTATTCTTTTATATTTCTTTATTTATTATTATTATTTATATTTTTTAATTTACTTCTTTTATTTTAATTTTAATTTTGTTTATTTCTTTTATTTCCATTTATTCCCTATCAATTTCTATTCTATCCTTTCGGCAACACCTTTCTCTTCTGCATGTACCTCTTTCAGCTAGCGCCATCTGTCGCATTCTTTGCGACATTATTTTCCTTCAGTTCATTTTTGACCTTGTTCGCTTGCGGACACGTGTTTGCTGTAGCTGATGACGAGTTGTTATGTTTTTAGCTCGAAACGCGTCCTATGTATTGTTTTATTTTATGGTGATTTTTTACAAAGTTTTGTTATTTTAATTAATTAAATATGTTACTTACTTAATCTTTTTTTTTATTATTTAATAAATAATTGCATTTTATAGTTTGGAGGTCGTTTATGAAATAACCTATATCAAACATAATAACGCATAAGAAAAAAAGTTAAAATAAAATGAAAAATAACAAGAACGCAAAATGATAAATCGAGATAGAATTTGAAACACTTTCCAATGCTAACAAAATAATGTTAAGCATTTTCATTTTCTCAGTGAAATGAGATAACAAAATAAACAATGTAAAAAGCACATAAGGCAGTAATAATTCATTTTCTGAATTACTGTCCATATCCGGTAGTGCACACTAATTCTTTTGTGCAGCCCTGTAGGTTATCTACAGAATGATAGGTTCATCTACAGCATGATTCATCAGGTTTCAAAAGATTGTTTGTTTACAAGTATACGACGTACAAAGATTAATGACACATGAAACCGAACATACACCCACCAAGTTTCTGGTACATACTACAAATGTTCAATGTGTGCACCCTTAGTCACCCGCCACACATCCGATCGGTAATCCAGTTCCGTCCATGCGTTCAATAGCATGTTTCAGTCAATGGCCGTCACAAAAGCAATGATGCCTTCCTGCAATGCTTGCAGCGTTGTTGGCATTGGCGGTACATATACTTTGTGCTTCACATAATCTCATAAGAAAAATCACATGGCATGAGATCTGGTGACCTGGGGGGGGGGACATGGCAACAGAGGAACATCACCGAGACCAGCATTGCCGCCATCTTCTACGCCATCTACTTGTGGTGCCACAGGCCTGCCATGTAACGTGCACCCGAGCCACGAAGCGGGCGACGAGGTGTATATATCTTGTCAAGTATCAGCCGTCTTTGTAGGTCGTATAATTCTCAATACATAGCGTTTTGAATCCCGATGAATCATTTACATGAACTGTACATTAAAAATTAGTTAAGTTTTAAAATATATACCACAGCTAAAAACGCCCTTCTAGAAATTATTGATCATAGTCCGCCCGACAATCGAATTTCTAAAAAGTCTCTGTAAAGGAACGATAACTGCTATCAACTCTATAATTTATAGAAAACATGTAGTTCACATCAGTGATTCATATACATTTCATTTCATTTGAAGTTTCGTAGCACCCATAAAATGCACCTCAAACACATTTTCCCTATAAATCAGAATGTATTGGAATTTCCATGTGCATCCGTGTAAACGGTTGTAAACTTATAAATGCGTGTAAACTATGAATGATATTAATTCTATATTATTCAGAAAGGATGTTGTAATCCATCTCACCCATGTAAATCAATCTCATTATGTTTGAAATTTTGTAACATGAACAAAATTTTACCACGAATGATTTTTCCTCATTAACCGTAATGCAATGGGAATTTTTTATATGTCCCAATTAACGAATTATAAATGCTACAAACTTTTAATACAATAACGAAAATTCTATATTAAACTTCACTAATATAAAAAAAAATCATGTTAATACGAGTATATTTACGAGAGTTATGGAATCGACAGACGGCCACGGGCAGAAAAATGACAGCCAGACTGACAAACTGACGGCCAGACAAACCAAAGTTATAAATCTTTTTCAACTTTGTTAGAAAGTGCTCTAAATAATGCATTGCTACCAGAAATTATAATACATGCTTTTATTATCAATGAAACTAGACCACAAAAATAATTGAAATTTTTAGATATGTGAAAATATAAATTGTTACGTTTTTATTTTACGTCCTTCCGCTGTAATTTACTGAAACTCGTTTGACAGCAGCATTCATTTTATCATAATTATTCAAATATTCATTTATTTCCTTTGCTAGAACCTCGTTTCTTGAATAATATCTTTTATGGCTGTTTAAATAAAGGAAATTTCTCTTGCAATTTCTTGACATTAAATCGTTATTATTATATGTGAAGAAGGAGTCGGAAAAATAATATATAACAAGACGCTCTCAAATGATTTAATTAAATTCATGTTTATAAATAATGATTTATTTTCCTTATTACATTCTACTTCTTCTGCCACTTCCCATAAAGGAGTCAAACTACGAATGAATAACTTATGAATGCACCATAATTTTGGACATTGACAAATATTTCTAATTCATAAATATGTGAAACATAGCTATAAAACTCCATTTGAGTTGAAACACATTTAAATGCTTGTGAAAATTATTGGTATTGAAATGTAAATAAAACTTATTCAAAGTCATTCAAATTTAATTTTATGAACTTAAATTGAAACATGAATTTATTTTGTGAGATTCATTTTTGTACAAATTGAGTTTTATCAATGACAAGAAATATCAGTGGCTACAAATATTTAAAAAAAAAAGGAAAGAAAAAAAAATTCATAAAAGATAGTGAAGCTTTTATATTACTACAGCTATCTAAAGTTGTACCAAAATGAAATTTATTGAATGTACATTGGAAGAATTTAGAATGAAATACCAATATTGTTGAAATATTGGTAGTTTAATAAAAACTTGTCCAAGTTAATTAAATCATTTCACCATAATGTATCTTCAGTGAAAATAGTTATCCTTTGGTTTTATCAACACTGAATAAATATTAATCAGCAAAACTTGTTGTATTCCATCTAAATGTATGTAATCTAACATTGGGGCAATATTGCACAAATTTAGTTAAATATTATATCCAGTTTCTGAAACATTACTGCAGTATTGTAGAAAGTTGCTCCGATATTGTTTAGAATCAATATTTCGCAGCTATTGTATTAGTATTTCGCAAACACTGGCATACTCCATCGTAAAAAAAAACTGCTGAAAAGTTTATAGTAGCTTATTTACACAATTCGAATTACCATGGATTCCTGAAACTTTACCTCCAAAAACAATTTCAGTGTCTACATTGCTAAAAAAAAATTAGGGGAGCAAGCAAAAAAGTGAAGAGAACAGTGCAAGACAGCCATGTATGGACATAAAATGGATAGTACACGTGTATCAATGCACAATACAGAAAAAAGCCAAAAAAATTGTAAGGGAACTTTTATTCTTTGAAAATATGAAAAGAACATGAAAAGATCGTTTAGGGCAACAAATTGGCTTCATGTAAATGATAAGAAAAGTATTGTTTTGAAAGGATGCAAGATTTTTAATATGGCGTGTGGTCTCCTCGAACAGCTAAGACTGCTGCACACCTGTTTTCCATGGATGCGATGATGCTATCGATAAGAATTTGGGGAATACTGTTCCGCTGCTCAAGAATTGCAATCTCCAAGTCCAGGACAGTAAAAGGAGGCCTCGGTCTCGCAACAATGCGTCGTCTGACTACGTCCCAAACATGCTCGATCGGATTTAGGTCAGGAGAGCATGCTGGTCATTCCATACGCTGTATTGTTTTAGCTTCAAGCATGTTTTCCACAAGACGAACTGTATGAAGTCTGGCATTATCATGCATGAAAGAAAAGAAATCACTAATTGCTGCAGCATAAAATATGACATGAGGTCTCCGTATCTCGTCTGTATAACTTCGGACCTTCGAAGTGCCATTCCGAATCATATGCAGGCCCGTACATCCACCTACGCTGATTCTAGCCAATAGCATCAATTCACCTTGTCTGTGATGGGATCTTTCACGAACGAATGTGGGATTATTTTGAGTGCCTCTTTCTCTCCATACCAAAACACATGAGATGTCACATCCACACTGATTCGGGACTCGTCTGTAAAAAGAATTTGACTCCAACAACGTTGCCTCCAAACTCGATATTCAGTTCCCCACCTTCTTTGGACCGCACAGTGGCTTGAGGTCAATGGAATACAGACCATTGGATTACGTGCATAGAGGCCACCCTGGTGAATCCTATTTCGGGCTGTTTGGTTGGACACACTTCGTCCTGTGGCCAAGAACAACTGTGTTTGCGGCTGAGTAGCATTACCCGTTCTGTCTCGAGGAGCTGTTAAGAGGATATAACGGTCATCAGTTTCTGTGTTGGCACATTTTCGACCTTGCACTTGTCGATGACTGCCATTGCATGTGTCTTGCAATCGATTCCACAGCATTTCATGGACACTTTTTGCGACTCCAACAGCGTCCACTACACTTCGTTGTGTTTTCCCAAATTCAACCGTCCCGATAACACACCAAGCCATGGATTGTGATAAATCATGTTGTTGTGACATTTTGAAGCCACATTTTCTCAAAACACAAGCTGAGCAATTGAATTTTACAACTGAGGCAGTGAAACAGACGTTTCTGCGAAATCCCGATTTCTGCACTTATCTCCTTTTTCTAGTTTTTGATGTCATAAAGTTTAATTTACATATGAAGTTTTCTTTATCTGTTTTCTACAACACTTTAAATTATGGATGTTCTATTTTACGTTACTTATCGGTGTAAATATTCGCGTAATTTCGTTAAAGCCATGTGCTCCACTAATTGTTTTGAGCAGTGTATTTTTAAATTTCCTTCGTCTATTTAATTCTTTGCTATCGTGTAAGACCCTTTTATGACAAGGAAAATAATGAATAAAGTTAACATAGCAAAATGGAACATAAAATGAAAATAAAAATAATGGATTAATGAAATAATTGAAACGATGAAATACGTCCGAGAAATAATAAACATAAATTTAATTACGTGATTTTTTATACACATTCCTAACAAGGCGTAAAACAAATAGAGCGAAAAGTATCCATGCCAGGTTTCGAACATAGGTCTTTAGTTCAGCGCACCAACTCTTTGCCAGCTGAGCCACCTGGAACGATACACCTAGCCCGGAGCCCTTCACTTATATACGTTGGTAAGGCTTAAACCGCAGCACAATATGGGATAACTTCATGATATTATCGTAGAGTTGTGGTTCACGAAGTTAACATTTCTTGTGCTACTGTTTGGAATGTGATACAATGGAAAATAACTACAAACGTCGCATAACTCGTAAGTGGAATTAGGATGTCTATAGATGAGAATTGCGGCAAGCAGGATAAATATTTGATTTGTTTAAACGACTTTGAATGAAACTGAATCACCAAGCATCCTAGCGAGCCCACCATTTCGCTAAGCTAATGTTTATGATCTTGTCCCACTCGCCTAATCAAACTTGTTCAGGCGAGTATCGCCAAGTTCTGCTATGTAGGTTTCATTAGTTTGAACAAAAACATCATTCTGAGCAACCTTATACGAATGACTTACGAAATATTGAAACAGGCTTTGGTCGTGGTGAATTACTCGAAAAATAAAAGTAGTAATCCGCAACTTAATGAAGTAAAAAATTAGAGTGTTTTGTGTGATGGGTTTTTATTTTTTGTTTTTTTAGGTATATTTACAGTAATTCTGAGCTTCATGGAAGCTTATTCTTTTGAAGTAGGTAAAGGCTTCATATGAAACTTTTACGTTATGGGGTAACAGTCTTTCCAGGTCTACAAATTCTGCGAGGCACGGGTTTTAAATCGAGGAGGTTCCAAAAGTTGGAACAATCATAAATGACGTCACTTGATGCGGTTCCCATCCCCTCCCCCTCCCCCGCCATCTTTAGCGGAATCTTGCACTGGAGACTGCTGATTGGAAAACTATCTCTCAAAGTCAAATATGGCGGACGCAGGAGAGCGGAAAAAACTCGTTTTTCAGCGGCAAGGCTTTCCGCGGTGGAAGAATGACATATCTAATCATTTCTTTTCATAGCTCAATATTTAGAACTAATCAGAGTGTTCATTGGTTGTTTACGTCACCACTGATTGGTTGGTATGTTTTAACAGCTGAGTGCCAACGCCTAGGAAAATAATGCCATAATGTAAATTGACCTTAACCCCACAATGTAAAACAGACCTTTTGTTGAGAAACATACATCTCGTAGACTTCGTAGTCTGGGGAGACGGTTACAATATAATGTAAACGCAACATTAGGATTATTTTGTCACGCCTTAACAGGTCGTTAAATAATTTCAGGGAATATATTTTTTTCCAGTGATGAGATTACTGAGCTGCATAATAGAACGAATCGCTGGCTACCTATTTTGTTACATAGAATTCAGCCAACACCATCCTATAGTGTGAGAGTTGTGTTCTGATGTCACGACGAATTGGTCGATCAATGTCACTGTTGAACCGATTACATCAAACAATCTAGCAATTTTTTCAATAGTTTATTATTGACATAACATTTTGAGAAGTTGTTTGGTATTTTAAAAGCTATCATTTGAAAAAGTAAGGGTATATCGCAAAAATCCAAAAAAGAGCATAACAACCTGCCAGCAGAAGCTGAGGAATCGTATGTATCGAGGAATATAACATAGAACAAGTTTTTAATTAATACGTGGAACAAACATGTTTATGAATTAAATTGGGATTTCATACTTTAAAAAACATTAGCGTTTAAACATATGCGGAACAGAAGGGAACGGAGGGGAAATCCAAACCATAGCTCCAAGCTGTAAGTCGAGTGTTTTTCTACCCACGGCCGAAACCCATTTGTTAATACATGCTTTTGACGGCAGTTTTAAAAAGATTTTTCCTTTATTATTTTTTTTCTTGATTGTACAATGTTTATATTTATGTTTTAGTCACTCAAAGAAACTGTAAGATTCTCATTATAGCTGCCTCGTTCAAAACATGGCAATTTATAGTAAAAACTAAATATTAGTAACCAAAGCACAACTAGAGTAATATCTATAATTAAAAAAAAATAATTATTAACGAATATAAATGAAAACAGAGAAGATGACAAAAACAATGCGGAAAAAATGATAAACTTAATATTAATACATTTTCTCAAAATATTTCTAAGGATGTTAAAACATTCTTTCTATAGTACACATCTTAAGGACATAGGCAAAATTTGTGAAAATTAAACCTGTCTTTAACAGAATTATTTCTCAAACGAAAAAAATAAAGTTTCTCCAAACAATAAACACCATGCAATTTTACTTGCTAAGACGGAGACCTGCCTAAAACTAAACTTCTTTACAGTCCCTTTCCATTCGTTCTTCGCCGATTTTACTGCAGCGGCGCCATTTCAAGAGTTTCTCTGCGAGGCGGGATTTCTTTAAGTGTTTTAAATAGCGCGCGGGATTGCATAATTCGGGCACAGAATAGGAAAATCTCGTACAATGAAAAATACTGTGCGCGGTTTTGCCCTCTTAACTTCTTTCGCAGGTATGTGATTTTCCGGCGAATCTTTTTTAATCTTCGTGGAAGCCCGTAATTTCTATTTTCTGTTTTTGCTTTTAATGCAAAATCAGTTCTTTAACCGATCACCGGAAAAAATCGCAAATTTTGCCAGACTTGAAAATATAGCTACTTTGTCAAATTTATCGTCAAAAAAACTCTAATTTTTTCAAAGAACGGGGGGGTAAATATTATGAATATCGTGAAACATCGTGAAGGAAATAGCAATTTTTGTCAATCGGTCGTAGAAAAAAATCGCAAAGTTCAGCAATAGACTGGGGGGAAAAACCGAGAATTTCGTATAACTATCGCGAAAAAAAATTGCGAATTTCCTCAGTTGGTTACGGAAACAAAATCCATAACTTCAACAAATGATCGTAAAAAACAATCGCGATTTTCTTCACAAAACCACAGAAACAAATAGCGGACGAATTTCACCAATCGGTCTCAGAAAATATTCTGAATTTTGACAAATGGTCGTGGGAAAGAATAAATTCGACCAATCGGTTCCAGAAAAAAAACCTCAGAAAATGATCATGGGAAAAAGTTGTGAATTTCGTGAAACTATCATGGAAAAAATCGTCAAATGGTCGCGTAAAAAACAGAGAAATTCAACCGGTTATGAGGTAATCAGTAACTTCATCAATATGTCAAGAAATTTGAAAATTTTGTGAACCATGGTCATAAAATTTTCATTAATGATTTTCTGTCAGTAAAAATTTTCTTTAATCATTTTCTGCCTTCTTCTTAAGGTTACGATCTAAATCCCATACAATTCAGAAATCACAAAATCTTCGAACTCAGACAGAGTCCTGCATTGGGTCGGTCAACCCAATGTTACCCGAACCTGACACGACCGGTACGGATTGAACCAGTTTGATGCTGCTTTTTTTTCATTCCGAGCCAGGTTGAACTTGACCATTTGACTACGGTAGGGACATATACGTCCCAGTGTGCTATTTTGTATTCTATTAGTACCATTTTATACAAACTAATCTCTGCCATGCACTTAAATTTGGACATTTTCAAGAGAATTCTACCACAAACCTTTTTTTCAAATTGCGGTACTATTAAACATCCTGGTCAGTGAATCCTGGCCAGTTTTTTCAAAGAAATCCTGAATATTTTCAGATAAAAAAATAATTGTTTATTTGAACCATTATTGAATTTGTACTTGAATTACATTGGTGCTTTTCTACATAAAAGATAAAATTTATATTAAAGACGTAATTGTCGACAACTTCTCCATAATTGTGTTAAAATGGAAATTATTTTCTTTCATTTCGTGTCAGGTTGCGAGTCAATGAAAATTTTTTGTCAGGTTATAGCTTAACAAGAAATTACAGTCCTGCATCGGGTCTAGTAACCACCCGATTTTACACAAACCCGAATCGCCGGCAGGTTTGATGCTATTTTTTTCGTTGCGGATGAGGTTAACTTTAAGGGTTTATGGTTGTGCTTGTCTCTTTCGGATAAGGTTTTGGATGAACCGATTTTTAAATAACAAATCCTGAATATTTTTCAAATGAAAAAAAACTCTATATTTGAATATTAATGGGTGTACACTGTACATGGTTTCATTTTTGTACGCGAGCGATAAAAATTTAGACTACTTTTCCATAATTATATTAAAATATGGATTCATTTTCTTTCACTTTGGGTTCCGGTCTGAAACACTGTACAACAATGAATTAGCCTCTGAAGTGAAAGTGTGCAATTTTGTAGGAAAGTAACACACTGTACATGAATATCACCATAAAAAACCTTCTTTGGCTCTTGTTTTGGAGATGCAAATGCGTAAAGTTAAGCTTTTATATAAAAAAATATGTATTTTTAAATTAATATTTTAAAAGTATATGAAGTTTAACCTATAATTTAAAAAAAAAAGAAATAGATTTCTAGAAGTTTCAAGTATGTGAATCTAAAGTTACAGCGCATTCCATCAGGTAGTCTTTAAGTTATGCTTAAAAAATTGCTCGCATTGCTGTTTGTTTTCGAACTATATTAAAAAGTCATTTAACATTAGGAATTCCAAATATCTATATATCGTGTATATCTGTATATCGCTCACCTGCAAGAAAAATGCACAAATTCATTTTACGTTTCATTTCGCTAATAGGTCTGCCATAGGGGCGTCTTGTTACACAAACAGATTAATATGTGTAGCTATGTTGAGAACAACTTTATTATGCTATATGTCCATTTGTGGGCACAGTCGAGGGGTGGATTGTGGAGGTAAAATTATCCAACTCTTCAAACCTCATCCTACGTTTTCGTTTTTAAGGGTTTTATGCTTTTATGCACGTATTCATTGCTGCATGAAGAGCCAAGTGCTATAATATCATGTTACAGTAAAATCATGCAAATTTTCTTTTGTCTCTCCTGTGAAATTTACTTTTGTCGAGATGTGTCACTTTACTTGCGGGTGAGCGATATATCCTAAACTACTTCACCAAATGACTTCCAGTTTGATATCTGAAAATAAAATTTACCGAAGAATCCAAATGTGATGTCAAATTTAGGTCTTAATCCTGAAAATGTCAAAGTTTGTTACAATTTCATTAGGGATTCTACGGATGTTTGTGCAAAATGAGATCTCAGAACTATCAGGAGCTTATAAACAATCTCGAACATGGCTAACAATTTCACCAGCACATATCGACAATGGATACCAGGGGCGATGGAATGTGTCAATGTTAGCAGACTACTGCTGAAAGTTGAAAAGAGATGGCCCTGAAACTGAACATAAAAGACAAGCGAAAAAGAAGATGGCTTCTTGATTGATGACACGAGTATAAGGTTAATATTTTTTTATTGTTTATAAAGCCTTAATTTCATGCAGAATGTAAAAACAAATGCTAAATATTTAATTTTTTAAAAAAAATAAATAGTTTATGTTCTTTGACATTTAACTTAAAATTATAATTTTTCATACCAGCCTTATGTTTTACGCCGCGAGCTAACGTTAAAATTTTAATGATTAACTCATGTTCTGTGACTCCAAATTAGTATAAAAATCTATCAAACTTGAAAAAGCAAAAAAAAAAAAAAAAAAAAAAAAAAAAAAAAAATTATTTTGTAGTCTAATGATATTTCGGGTTTGAGTTAAAGTGTGTAAATGTCGGTTACAACTCGACCAGCGCAGAACTTTAATGTCAGACAGTGGGGATTATTCATTTGCTGTATATATTATGAATTAATTTTTATACCATTGTAATTATTCCTGTAAATAATATGTGACACTAATAATGCAAAATTGAAAAATCTAATAATGAAGAACGCAAATTAACCCCCTTCCACCAAACAAACTAAAATCGCCCTAAATTTTAGGCTTAAGGGGAAAATTCTCTTCTAAAACTCAAACCCTGAGGGAATGAGTTTTCTTTTGAACAGGTTGTACACAAGTAAGAAGCAACTGATAGCGTTTTTTTCTCCTATATATTTTTTAAATTAGCAAAAGCGCTCATTAATGATAAATGTCTCACATTGAGAATATTGGAATAACAAGAATTTAGAAAACATTTTTGATAAGTTTCTGTGCTTAAAGTGTTTATTGTAATCAAAATCTGACAAGCTATTTTAATTTTAGAGCAATTTTTGAAAATATTTTCCAGCCAAACTGTAATTACTAAATTTTCTGAAATATCAAAAGCCAGCCCCACATCGCACGTCTTTAACCATTCTTCAGCTAATAATTATGCAAAAATGTTCAACGAATCTTGCTTTTTACGTTGTTAGATATAAGTGAGAAGGTTTGATTCCCATTTCCTTATATATAAAGTCAATTATTTAGAAACCGCATTTATAGATTATCTGAAAAACTATCGAAGTAGTGCTATCTTTATTGTGATTTCTGATCTCGTAAATATTTTCCTTGTACTATAAGTTAATGTAATTTCTTCGAATACAGCATTGGTTCGGAATAATCTTACAGGCAAAACTATAAATTTTGAGAATCGAGGATTATTCAATTTCTTAAATGACACAATTCCCCATATCACTACTTAGCCATTGCCATGTCATTGCGTAGTATCCCAATACAATCTCCATCAAAGACTATTTTTCACCTGCGCAAACAGTCTTCTTAATATTTAACTATACTATATAATTGTGTTCAACGTAAATTAAATTCTGTACTTTGCTGTATTTAGCAAATGGTCATTCTGTTGATATATTTTGATATTTCTAACCAGCTTACTCGCACAGTTAGGCAACCTGATTTTCCCCCAGTAACTGCAGCACTGCACTAATCAAATATTTATATATTATAACGTAATACTTTCCGGCTATATTTTTCCGGTGCATGTTTTAAATATCTTTTTCAATATAAATAGGACAAAATAGATACGTGACTTTATTATTGTACGTTTTTCTGTTTCTCGTGTAAGAAATTCAGTCAATACACCCAATAGACCCTCCTCAGCTGTAATTCCTGAGTGGCTACGTACCCTGCATATCCTCTTAAATGGGTGAGTCAAATTTCTAATTCCCTTCCCTTTCTCTACTGTTTAACACAGTTTCCAATATAAAAGTTCCAATATATTTACAATTATAATAAAATTGAAACTTTTTCTAAAAATTTATATTCTTTCCACGGATAGTGTAGCTTTTAAAATGTAATTTTTTACATTAATGATGCATTCTTAATAGCGTTTCTTAATTGATATTTTAACTAAACAGTCTTATCTACGATTTATATTATACATTATTAAAGAAATATAGAAATATAGAAAATTTGAATAATTAGAAATTGTCTTTGATCCTTTCATTTTATTTAGATGTTTTAGCTCTAAAGTATATACGTACGTAAATATTTTTAAGGAAAGCAATAAAAATATGAATTTTTAATAAATTTTCTAAATCCCCATGTATTTATATGCATTTTTTGGAAATATAACCAAAAGCTTGGAAATCTATGTGCACAAATATAGTCGCATATAATTGGATCTCCAATGATAAGGAAAAAAACTACAACTATTAATCGTTTTCTAGACAACTTCACATCTTTATCGTAGCCTTTTTCTTTCGTTTGCTGCAATGCAAGGTAAAAAAGCGTATCCATCGCATACAAAAACTCGCTGCCTATAAAGCTTATATTAAATGTAAATTAAAAGTTATATTTATTTTTATATATTCGTTATTATCTTTTTTTGTTTCCATTTTTTATTGATGATTATTAAAAATGTATTCGTAATTGTGTGTACACCAAACAGAGGTAAAGGGTCCTATGGGGTTACTGGTCTCCCAGATGCTTCTCAGACATACGCAAATTATTAAAGTTTGAAAACGACTACTCTAAAAAATAAGTTCTCACTGCATATTCTTACCTTTGAGCTCTAGTGGGTAAGTTTCTTAACACTTAATTTTAATCCCCAAATTTCGCAATGGCATCAGAATTTTGAAACAAAATTTTCTGTTTATTATGTGCATGAATAAAACCAATTACTTATTTTAAAGTAAATTTGATCGTACATTCCGGTGAAATTGTGACATTTGGGGATTCAAATTAAGTGGGAAAAAAATTCACCCACCAGAGCTTAAAGGGTTGGGTTCAATTTTTCATTCATGAAACAGTGGAATGTCAGGTATTAGTTCCAATTATATACATTTTTATACATGAATCTAAATCAAATAAATTTTATTTGATTGAATTTCATTATCGAAGAATTTCTTCCCGAAATTTCTTTTCAGTTATCCAGGCATATGCCTTAAGGTTCAACTCGTCAAATATTAATCTTGAACTTATAAATAATCAATATGACAATTGTCTGAGCGAAGCGAAGGCTAATACTCAGCGAAATATTACTGTCCGGACACTTTACTACTACGATGGATATTAACGCCATGTCCTACTAAAAAAAAGCCTAATAAAAACCTTTCGCCAAGCATAACTCAAAAAATATTTGTCGGATTTCGTTTCTGATTGCACCAGAAGGTACCTATGAGGGTCGCCTACTGAATGCTCCTACTATGAAAAATAAGTTCCAAACCGTTTAAAAATTATATAGAAAAAACTCTTAAAAAAGCACAATTTATCTGCATACGTCACAGAAATTTGGTGTGCGTCACTTTCACCGGTTGATGTTTTCGTAGACAACTGGTTTGCACATGGAGCAAATAAAAAAAAAATACGCACGCAGTAATATTGAATAGATCACCTTCAACCACGTGATCAGAAACCTTGCAACAACCCGTGGCAACCAGTTTTGGTGGGCAAACAAATAATAATACAGTATTCCGTACCACGGTGACCGTTTTTAGCCTGTTGTATAAAATCTGGCATGTTGTATGACATACAATTGTGGATGATTAAAAGAAAAGACATGAGTGTTTATTGATCCGGGAGGTTATCTTTTTCTGGATGTCTGTCTGTCTATCATACAGCATGCAATTTTCTTGTAAAGGATGATATTATTATGCAGTAAAACCTCCATAACGGACACACCCGATTAGTGGACACATCTATTTAGCGGGCATTTTTTCGATTACCAACCCTTAAATAAGTGTACATTTTTTACGCTCAGTAGCGGACACCTCCAAATAGAGGACAAATTCTGCCCTCCCGAGGTGTTCGTTATTCAGAAGTTTTACTGGTAAAACCTCCATAGCGGACACACCCGATTAGCGGATACCTCTATTTAGCGGACATTTTTTCGATTACCAACTCTTAAATAACTGTACATGTTTTACTCTCAGTAGCGGTCACCTCTAAATAGAGGACAAATTCTGCATTCTCGGGGTGTCCGCTATTCACAGGTTTTACTGTATATAATATTGATAATTATTTTACAGGGCCGCACAAAAGAATAAGAATATATGAAATGAATATAAACTAAATTCCGGATTGGTAGATCGCTGATGGTAATGCAATTTTAGGATGTTGTTACAGTCATCCGCAGCATGTTTTTAGAGTTTCGTTCATCTAACGAAACCCTACCTTTCTCACTCCTTTGTCTGTCTGTTTGTCCGTCTGTCACAGAGCCCGTTCTCAGAAACTATATATGTCGGAGACTTGAAAATTTGCATACTTATAGCTGAACACCACACATCAAACGGCAAATAATAAAATTTTGAAAAAGTCTAATATTTAACCCTCTGTGCTCTAACTTGTGTATTTTAAGCAATTTTTCTAAATCATCCCCTAACTAAGTTGGAGACTTGAAAGTTTGCATACTTATAGCTGAACACTTGCGATAACACGATAAATCATAAAATTTTGAAAAAGTCATATTTAACCCTCCAGTGTCTAACTTCTGTATTTTAAGCAATTTTTCTAACTCAGCCCCTAATTAAGTTGGAGACATGAAATTTTGCATACTTGTAGCTGAACACCTCACATCAAACGACAAATAATAAAATTTTGAAAAAGGTCTAATATTTAACCCTCTGGGCTCTAACTTGTGTATTTTAAGCAATTTTTCCAACACAGCCCCTAATTAAGTTGGAGACATGAAAGTTTGCATACTTATAGCTGAACACTTGCGATAACACGATAAATAATAAAATTTTGAAAAAGTCTATTATTTAACCCTCTGGGCTCTAACTTGGGTATTTTAAACAATTTTTCTAACTCAGCCCCTAATTAAGTTGGAGACATGACATTTTGCATACTTATAGCTGAACACCTCACATCAAACGACAAATAATAAAATTTTGAAAAAGTCTATTATTTAACCCTCTGGGCTCTAACTTGTGTATTTTAAGCAATTTTTCTAACTCAGCCCCTAATTAAGTTGGAGACATGAAATTTTGCATACTTATAACTGAACACCTCACATCAAACGACAAATAATAAAATTTTGAAAAAATCTAATATTTATCCTCTAATATTTTGTCTTGCGCAATTTTTAAATTTAAACTGTCTTGCAATACTATTTTTTGTTCATTTTGCATAATAAGTGTAATGTGACGTAATTTGTTTGATATCAGATTTCTAACGCATGTTAATTTATTTATTTTACAATATCCCTTCTCTTTTAAAATTCACATGTAAATATAGTTTTTATGGCGTAATTTCCAATAAGTGCCTGCTTTTTATACCTATTTATTTAATTCTAATTTGAAGGTTTTTTTCTGTTTATAATAGTAACGTGTAAATAATTTTTTTTGAAGCAAACATTATTGTTTGCGCTGTTTATACAGTTGGCAACAGTTTAAATTAATACCATTTTCAAAAATATGTAAAAAATATCTGTCAAAATGCTGAATATTTGAATTTAAAATAGAAATAAAACATCAAAAAAAGAGTCAAATTAAAAAAAAAATTAATGAAATCTGCAGACCGGGATCTTCTATTGAATAAAATGATCTAAAAATGATTAAATTCCCATGTATAGCTTTTGCTCTTATAATTTTTTTTTAATGGAACGATTTTGTCCAACTTTAGCATTAAATATCTCTTAAAATAATTCTTCAATTTGAAAACTGTATGCATTAGTGTGTTGATCAAACATTTCGCCATAATACCACCGATTTTCATATATTTGTATGCAATAGTTTTCTTAATATTAACGAAGAAAGACCTCCGGTCACAAAAAAATTCAAAACCGGCGTCGGCGGCGGCGGCGGTTACAGCGTTAGTTACTTTTTATAGAATAGAGAGATATATAAAAATGAAAACTTGTCTATCTGTCTGTTTGTAATTCTATAAAACATCCACAACTTGGAAGCCAAAATTGTGAAGAGATACGTACATGTGTATTAAAACATGGCCGAGACAAGTAAAGTAATCCGGAATCGAAATAACTTATAGTTAATTTTTAATTAATAAAAAACCACCAATTTAACAGCAATTTCTTATCAAATTTAAACATTTTTCGTTATAGCAGTTGCCAACAATTAAAAAACACATTAAAATTATTACTACAACAATTAATTTTCTACTGCAAGATTTCCACGTGAAAAATGAAAATGAAATAAATAGTTTGCCGAATTTTTTTTAAAAAAGGTGAATATTACGTCATAACTTTTCTATTGCAAGATATTCACGTGAAATATGAAAATGAAATAAATGGTTTGACGAATTTAAATGAAAGTGAATATAACTTCATAACTTTTCTATTTCAAGGTTTCCACGTGAAAGAGGAAAATATTACGTCATATTGGAAATATAAAGGGCATGGTGGACATAGTATAACGTCATATGAGTATGAAAAATGTATTGAAGCATGATAAAAACCCGATTAGGGAAATATTGGCGTATTTTAACATTATTGCTCCAATCATAAATTGAAATAAGTTCATTTATAGTTATATTCTTTTGCGTCTGTTATATACATTTATACATTTTTATATAGCGTTTTCATATGATTCATTCAACAACATTTCGACTGCTTTTTTTAATGTTTGTTTTGTGTTGTATGTTAAATTTTGAAATTGATTTTTCAGAACAAACATCCTTCAGATTCTGGGCAACGCCGGCACTTTAGTTTGTAACAGATAAATGGCTTTTGTATCTGTACATCTAATGCTAATATTATAAAGCGTTATAATATTATAAAGTATATAATAATATTATTAATGCTTGTACGTTTGTGAGGTGTTATCTCTGAAACTACATAGCCAACTTAAAAAAATGTTGGTGGCCATCTCTGCTCCGAAAAAAAGACTATTTTATGTCAGTGCAAGAACCTACAACGCTGCAGGAGCAAAAAAGTTCTAAAATTGTGATTTCTGCAATATTGATTGGGTTAGAAACTTTAAATTTGGTAGTTACTTTTAAGATGTAAATACTCGTAATGAACGCTCTCTATAAGATTCAATTTGACGGATAAACGTAAAAATTTCTAGAAATGTTCTAAACTATGATTTATTTGGAATACTGAAATTTTTGGGATACTGTTGGGGTTAGAAACTAGAACTTTGGCATGGTAGTAATTAATAAGATGTAAATGCTCGTTGTAGAACGAATTCTAAAAAATAGAAAGACTAAACAAAGCGGAAAAAGATCTAAAGATGATCTAAGTAACGAAGAACATGGAACTGTTAGGAATATAAACATGAAAATTGACATGGCTGCATTTATCATGACGTAAATTCTTGCAATAGAACAATTTCTAAAAATGTCGCTATATAAAACAGTGCAGAAACAAAAAACTTTCAAAAATTTTCTATTTCTCTGTTACTGCTGAGCCCAAAATCTTGAAATTTTGCTTCGGGTTGGTTTTAAAATATACAATTGTCTTTATGAATGGTTTCTAAAAAATTAAAAATTTAAAAAGATGAAATTAACGGAAAGCGATCTCAATTACCATTAATTTGGATTTATTAGGTACAGCAACTTTAAATATTTCATAATGCTGCAAAACATGCGATTTAAATGCAACAAAACTGATAGATACCCACCTAGCATTAAATAAATTGTGTAAATATTGAATAAAGACCTGTATGAAACAGTGAGTAGGTTGCCCGAAAGTACTTGTTAAGTGTTCCTTCTCTAGGCTTTTCTCTCTCTCGCCAAGGCCACTAACAGAGGGAAGTGCCGTTTTAAATGTGATATGAATTTTTTATCCGATCCATTTTTCTAGACATTTTATCATAAGGTCATATTCTCAATTATCATTAGTAGATTTTTTATATATTAACTTATTCTGGTGAAATTTTGCAATCGGGTTCATATTGGCGTATGTTAGCTTGCATGATTTGCTGAATAAATATGTATGGATTTGTAAATTACTTCAAATGACCCTTTGACAGCTCAAAAGTTATGCAGACGATATATTCAGATCTTGTGTCATACTTTATGTTGTAATCATTGCCGATTTCTATTATTTAATACATGCTAAATACAGCCCAACTTGTGCAGAATATGTTTGAAAACAAAACAATACAGCGTATGTAGTGGCCAGCATACACTCATCATTTAAATCCGATCGAGCATATCTAAAACACAATCTAACGAAGCACTGCATGCCACTTTTGATGTATTCGGTACTTTGATACTATATTAGATTTTGAGAAGAGAATTCCTTAAATGTTATCGACAACTTCATTGCATCCGTGGAAAACAGATATTGTAATTATTAACTATTCCGGGGGAGCACACACCATATAAAGTATAGCCCATTCTTTTTAAACATCATATATTTGTCATTTAAAGTTACTCAAATTGGTGCGGAGCGTCTGATTATGCTTTTGACATCATTTTATAGTTAAAATTCCGATATAAGTAAATTAGTGTCTCATTTTCTATTTTACTTTTAATATATTGCGTACTTTCAATTTTATATCCATGCATGGCTGTCTTGAATGGTTTGATTTCCCATTTTTTTTAAACAGTGTATACGAATTTATATATAAGATTTTGTAATTCTACAATTCGTTTATTTTCATCATTTCAATTTTTCGCAGTATATGGACAATTAAAGATAACATCTCATTTTCTTTGCTTCCACATGTTATTATTAAATCTATGTTCTCAGTAATATCGCTCAGACTAATCCCTCTGAGGGAAGTCCTAGTATAAAGTAAATTTTCTTCTTTAATATGGAAATAAAGGTTTGTTAGTTACAGAAAAGAAAAACAGGTACACAAAGGAAAATTTCTTTCCAGAGTTCGAGCAGTTTATGCCCCAGGTTTTTTATTAATTCTGTATGCTCAAAATATTTTTATATTAACCAGTTTCATACAAAACTATATAAACCTTCAACTTAAAAAAATATCTTACGATAAACTGACTAAATTAAAATGTTTTTAAATACAAAATGCGTGCATTTTTTAACAGGATAAATTTTTCCTAGAGTTAAAGAGATTAGATAGTTGTGCATTTATTTAAGTTATAAAAGAAGTAAGCAAAGAAGGTAAAGAAAATTTTATTAAATTTTATTAAATTTATAAAAGAAATTAAAAAGAAGCTACATTTATAAAGAAATATTATGGAAAAAGTTACCTTAAGAGCTGATAGTTAAGAAAAGAATATGCAGTAAAATTTCTAAATATGCACATCTTCGGATTGCAGAAATTGTACGCTATTAGGGCTGTAGGTCAAAGAATCCCCCAACTCCCGTCGGTCATGTAAAACCTATCGCTGTAGAAAACATTGGTATATTTAAAATATCTCTTCAGGAGATTAACACACATATATATATATATATACACTAGGGGGCTCTGCCCCCTGCAAACTACGCTCGCCAACCCCCGTTCAGACACTATAGAATCTAAGAGCACGCTAACCTGATCGGTTTTAAAAAGATTAGAGAAGATTGAATTATACTGAAAAAACATGTAGCGATCTCCCTGTAAACGGGTTTCCATTCAATTCCCTTTGATTGCAAAAATTTAAGGTATAATCAGTTGCTGTTAAGACATCCAATAGTTGTTTTCGTGTTTGGTTAAAGAAGATCAGTTAAACATTTGAAAAGAAGCTAAAATAAAATGAATTAAGTAAACAGAGTCTTTGTCTCTCGGTATTTTTTAACAGCGTTATAAAAAGATTGACATAATACAATTACTAAAATTTGCTACTTTAACCCCTTCAAGGGCGGTGGTTCATTTTTGACCACTTAATTTTAATTCTTAAATGCCACATTAGCATCAGAATATTGGGATGAAAATTTTCCTTTTATTAAGTAAGTGAGCAAAAGCATTTTTGTGTTTCGAAATTTGTTTGTAAATTCTGATGCCATTCGCTGATTTCAAGATTTTACGAATAGAAGTGCCTTGTCCGTGAAAGGGTTAAGCGCATATTAATGTATTTATTATTTTAAAGTTTCCTTTCCCTTTTAATATTCACGTGTAAATACAATTTTCAGGACATAATTTTCAATATTTTCCTGCCTTTAACACGTACTCATTTAATAGTAATTTTAAAGTTATTTTTTCTGTTTTTAATAGTCACGTGAAAATAAATTTTTAATCGTTAGGAAATATTATTCTTTGCGCTGTTTTTAAAATTGAAAACAATCTCTATAATAATAGCCTAAGTCATGTGACTATCATCAACAGCTCCAGGCGGATCCCTTCGCTTTTTATATTCCAGGCGGCCATTTTGGTACTTTAATGTTAGCCAGCCACAGGTGTGATAAGTCGCCGAATATTAGTCTATCCCCATTATTTCGTTTATATTATAATAGTCCAAGTCATGTAACTGCCATAAACAACGGGCTGATTCCTTCGCTTTTCATAAGAAAGGTTTCCATTTTGATTAAAGAATCAAAATTATTTTTTCGAAAAAACTACATAAAAGTTGCCATGATCACAAAGAATTCCTGGTACTTTTATGTTAGCCGGGTGAAAATCTCGCCAATAGCTTTTTTTTTTTTTTTTTAACTCGCTAGTTAGCATTTTTTTTTTCGAGTGGTAAATTAAAACGGTGCTACTTGGTTATCCCATCGACTAAAAATCTGTCGCCAAACTATAAGATTAAATGCCAATAATAGTTGATCTTAAATGTCACATTCAATTGACTTTAAGGAAGTTACACATGTTCACGCCATCAAGTGATTTTTATTTCCACGTTTTATATGTATTTTTATTAATGTTATACTAATTTATTTCTTCTTTTGTTATTTAAAATAAAAAAATATGTCAATTTGTATAATTTGGCTATTTATATAATTTGACGAAATTGGTCAACGGGAGAAGTAATAACATTAAAACGTTGCTTTGAAGTAGAAATTAAATCTCATGATTTGTTACATTGTCACATACGCACCGGGTTTGGCGTGATTTTTTTTTTTTTTTTTTTACGACAATTTGGCGAAAACCTCGTTTTCAAATACCTGTTACACATGTATTTTTAAATTTTTTTCTGTTATTTTTAAAATGAAATTACAATAAATAAAAAAAATAATTAATAACTTTAGAACAAAACAATTTATAACATTTTTTGTAAATAAAAAGAAAATAAATTCAAATAAACATTTATTAATAAACAAGCAACAATAGCCGGGTTACCATGTCAGGCAAAATAACGCCATTTTGGCGCTAATTAGGTACCCCGTTGCGTATATGACATCTGTGTCTAATATTTTTCTTTTCGTTTCGTTTAAAAAAAAAATGAAGTAAAAGCCATTTATTTTAAAGGTTTCAATTTTAAATGAAAATTTTGTATTAAATAAAATGATAATGAAATAGAAATTGAATTCTGAATAAAAGTAACATGATGCATTTCTTAGCATACATTTAAGGGAGGCCAAACTCGTCGCCAAATTAATTTAAAATAACCTTTTCCAAAATATGAAAAAAAATATCTGTTACGATTAAAATTTGAGTTGCCATCATTAGAAAAATGTATTTAAAATTAGAAAAAAATTATTTCGAAAACTAATTCTAATTTTAAAATTTTAATACCAGTTTTGAGATCTGTGGATCAATACGGATTTTTGGTGTTAATTTCATCGCAAAGTATTCAGTATTTTAGGAGAAAGTGCCGTGAAACGTAATCAATTGTTTAATCAGTCGTTTCATAGAATCGTTACATAAATTCGTTTCAATTCTATTTATTAGGATTTTATATATATAAAGAGCTAAATTTTATCATTTTAGGCTTATTGCCAACAAAATCGGATGAAATAACGCATTAACGCATCTTCACTATGAATTAAACATGCAAGCTCCTCTGTAATTTCTGTGGGTTATTCATAGTTTCTTATTTTACATACTGGTTTCAAATGTTATATTTTGTTCATTTTTTGAATTTTACCAATTTGTTCATATATTTGTGATTTCATCTTTATAATATATATATTGTACTCTTCTTGAAGGATCTTTCTTTTTTTTCCGTACATAGATGGTCTCCTTAACACGTTGGCGGCTAAGCCGTATGAGGTGAAATCATTCCTCCTGGCTGAAAGTTTTTTTTTTGCTGAAATTTAATCTTAATGCCATGCTATAAATGTTCCATAACAAATTTTGCCGATTTTTATATTTTTGCCTGGAAAAAATCCGGTGGCGGTTAGCACAAGTATCAAGCAAAACTCTTTAAGAAGGCTAGGGAAAAATTTAAAGATGTTACCAGTTGGCTAGACAGATACAGAATGAATTGAAACAGCATTAACAGGTGTCGAAGGGTCGTCGACGGCCGCCATTTGGAGAGGGGCGCTAGTGTCGGACACCCTTCGACACCCGCCGCCAAAGTGTTAAGGGGATAGCTTACCTGAAAATTTATCAAAACGTCGATTTTCTTTTTTTTTATTATTATTAAATGAAAGTTTGTTTAATTTTGGATATTCTGTCACCTCATGTTTACCCCATATGGCAATTATATCGCGAGATATTGCACATTTTGTTAATACACCCAGCGCAATTACCCATACCAATTAAAACTTTAAATGGCTTTTTCTCCATGTTCATATTTTCGTCACTTTCCTGCTTTTAAAATGCTAAGACTTTTTTTATATTTGAGATAGAGTTTTAAACTTTTTTGTGTATGTTCTTTATCATATATGTGATAAATCCGCGCAAGGAATTAGCCTTCAGGCTTTCTGTTATTTTTTTTAAATAACAGTACATGAATATGTGTTAGATTTAATCGTTTTTCACTGTATATATGTATCAGTAAGAAAATTACATTAAATGTAATGTTAGGTGTATCTAAAAATCCACGCTCAGTCTTGTCTGATACATATTTGAAACTCTTAAAAAAAAAAAAAAACAGTCAGCAAAAATATTAATATTTAAAAAAACATTAGGGATGTTAAAAAATGGATTTTTTAAAACTTTTTAAAACTTTTGATTAAATATGCAGTTAATTTTTTTTTTCAAAATCCACTGGTAGCTGAACATTGAAATGCAGCGAGTTCACCATTTGAACCATATTTTCAAAAATAAACAAAATTGTTGAAAAGTTAAACTGTCCCCTTAAGGCGCAGGCTCAGAATAATTTTTTAAAAGGCTAAAGGAAATACTTATGTATATAATAAAGGATCAGCCAACTTTAGCAGCAGAATTCCAGTAGAAAGTCTCTAAAAGTTATATACTTTAGAATATTTGGCACAAAAAGACGAACGTGAAACGCGAGGTGACGGGCAACGTAGTATGAAGCGCAAGAAACCAAGGCAGAATGATCTGCTATGGGCAGTCGAACGGTGTATGTTTGAAAACTCACGTCTTATTGAAATGGAGCAATAGATAAACATCACATTTTGCTACAAATTGAGAAAAACCGCCACAGAAACACTTTCAATGTTAGTCCAGGTGTACGGAACAGACGAAATGGGCAAAAAATACGTGTACGACTGGTTTAAAAATATTCGGGAGGGAAAGGAAACTGTGGATGACGAATCACGTTCAGGTCGACACTCAATAACTGTGACGACAGACAACATCCAGCGGGTGCGACAATTGCTGTTAAACAATCACCGACTGTCTTTACGACGGATATCGGAGGAAATGCGAATCAGCAAGGAAAGTGTACGCACCATCATCCGACGACGTGTGACATCTGTGCTTCGGTCGATCCCAAAAGAGGCCTTCGCTGACTCATTCCAGCAGTTACGTTAACGGTACCATAAGTGTATTGCGGACAACGGATGTTACTTTGAGGGTGATTAAAGGTATTTTGTTTCATGTTTTGTTTTATTTGTTTCATGTTTCCATTCACCGAAATTTTTAGACGCATCTTGTATTTACTAGCTGCGTGTTGCTGAAATCATTTAATTTTACAACTTTTTTACTGACTGCATAAGTTTTAAGTGAATTTTAAAAGTAACTGTCCGATTAAGAAAAGTCTCCTTATACATTTCGATATTGAATAAGTCGTTGTTTCCATGACAACAATAATATCCTCTTGTTGTCTCCAACACTAACAATATCGAAGTCAAATGGACCGTGCTCAGAATCGAAATTTAATTTAGAGTTTGAAGCAATTTTTGACCATTTAAATGTTATTCTAAACCGTATAAAACGATTGTTAAACTTCGTTATTGATACATCTAAATGTATATGAAAAATCCTTAGTTATAAAAGTATATTTATTGTTTAAGTTAAACAAAGTGTAGCATGAGAACTTTTTCCTTAAAGAGAATTTATCATAAAAGCGTATTTTTTTTATTCCGTTGCTAACCGGGGATAAATCGCCAAGAAAACAAAACATTTTTTTTTTACGGACGCTATATCGAGATTCTGTCGGATTTTTGTTTTTTTTTATGAAGCTATATCACAACAGGAGAAGAACATTCTGTTATTTCTTCAGATTTTTCTGAGTACGAGCGTACGACGATCTTCCTTGTTAGATGTAAAAATACTTCGAAAATATAGGCTTAAATTAACATTTCATGTGTTAAACGCTGACGAGCTGTGTGTAAGGTTTTAACACTTCTCAGAAAATTAAGTATATATTTTAGTAAATATGTTGGCAACTAAGAAAAAAAGAGAAACATTATTAGAAGAGTACACAGGAAAAAAGAAATTGCAAACATTAATTTTCTAGGGTGATATTTTAAATATACGAATTCATGCCACGCCCATAGGTTCAACATTAACCAGGAGAATTGAAGAGTTAACCGACCAACAGCCTTAAGAAGTAAAACATACTAATAATATATGTGTTAGATATCGACAATTGTTCGCTAGATAGAACAGTGGTGCCACAGGCGACTATTTTTATATTCTGTACGCACCACTATTTTTAAAATATACATTTTGTAGTACATTTATCTTGCAAATATTGTCAAAGCGTATATAAAAGATTTTTGTTTAGAAAAAGCAGTGCGAAATGGACTTAAAAAAACAATCACCTGTGGCAGATTGATAGAAGTATCCGTTTATTCGGGAGTGTCCATTATGAAGATTTTAGTGTATTCAAATGAAAATAATTTATAGCAAATACATAAATTTCCCTCGATATCAGAATATGTATACCTTGTAATATCGAAATAAATAATTAAAATCAGATTAAATGCAAAATCGGTTTATCAGGCATGTGATTTCCGCGTTTTTGCACACCAGTATATTCTTAGAGATAATGATATTTCATTTAATCGAAACATTTTTGCGATTTAAGAGAACAACATTTTCTCTAAGAATATACTGGTGTGCAAAAACGCGGAAATCACATGCCTGTTTATTATTCATTAACATGTGAGGTCTCGAGACCATCATAAAATAATGCATGTAAATTTAATTCGACACATTTCACTTGATGACCTTTTTGGAAGATTTCAAACAAAAGCTATCATGTTTACTTAACTCATTTGCATCATTAGCCTATATATGCGTCCACTTCAGTGATTTATTTTTTTTATTCAGAAATATCTAATCCATAGCAGAAATTCCGAAAGAATTTCTACTTTATGTAATCACGAAAAATCACGATTGAATAAAGGAAAATATACTATATTGAATTTCTAGTAAATTTGGAATATTTGAATAAGAATAATCCTGAGATGCTCGCGTTGGACGCAAATGGATTAATATATAACAACCATAATTTTGAATGGATACTCCGATTTTTATATTAATGATCTGTTGGAAAGGACTCCTTTTGATTCTGGGCTCTTGCAAATTTCACGATGATCCAAAATTTGCATATCTGTCTCTATTTCTTTTCCTTTCTATACTCATATTTTTGTAAAAATTCGCCAATTGCATCGAAATTTTAGGATTTCCTGTAATACATTACATTTTTAAAAATAGTCATCGTGTATTTTTTAGAGAGACACAACAAAAAATGTATTCGCCTATTGCTTTCAAACTGCTACTCCTGTAATACAATTAACTATAGTATAGTGGTCAAACATGGTAGAAAAGGTTTACAGTGAATGTTGATAACAGTAAAGGGTTGTCACAAAAAAACACCCGGTTTGTCAAACCGCTCTCTCTAAATTACACTAAGTCAGTTGTATAGCATTCAAATATTTATTAGCAGTTGATTCTCCATTATATAGATATT
Source organism: Maratus speciosus (assembly GCA_963932465.1). NCBI lineage: Eukaryota > Metazoa > Arthropoda > Arachnida > Araneae > Salticidae > Maratus > Maratus speciosus. The sequence goes on from OZ010793.1 coordinate 209,402,949, forward strand.
TATAGCAACATACAAGGTGCATCTAAAAAGTTCGGGCGAATGGGTGGATATCTCATAAACAATGCGAGTTAAAAAATGCGCCCCTTCGCATGCGCAGGTAGAGACCAATGGGGTGACGAAACGTAGCATGAAGCGCAAGAAACCGAGTCGGAATAATCTGCTATGGGAAGTCGAACGGTGTATGTTTGAAAACTCGCGTCATATTGAAATGGAGCAACAGATAAACATCATGTTTTGCTACAAATTGGGAAAAACCGCCGCAGAAACGCATTCAATGTTAGTCCAGGTGTACTGAACAGACGCAATGAGCAAAAAATACATGTACGACTGGTTTAAACTAGTGCTCCCTATTAAACGTTTATACGAGTATACGTATAATACGTATTATACGAGGTACGCATTGAACATACATATAATATGGCTACGACGGTTATACGTATTATGCATAACAGCATATACGGTACATCGTATATACGGACCTTACCAGGCGGTTAAACGTATAAACGCCTAAACGTTTTCCGTTCAAGGCATGGAAATAGATGTTTTAATGCTTATATGCGGATTAGAAACATTGAGAAATATCCTCTATTAGAGTCCTGTATATAGAGTGGTTTACCGGGGCCATCGCGATTCTTTGTTCAAAGAAGCACGATGGCCTGGGGTTTACCTACCTTCTGGTTGATGCACAGGTACTGAAAAAATCTGAATACTTTTCCTCTGTATAGATTTTGGTTGTTTCCCCTAAAAACTAAGTTATTAATTATTAAATGTTTTACTATTGGTAGTGGATAGCTTCAAAGATACCTTTCGCATATCTGTAGCACAGCTTCTTTTGATTTATGGCATGGGCACTTCGCACATTATTTTTGCATGCGGCCATTGACCAGAATTAAATTTACTTTATATTTTATAGTGACATTGATCAATCCGACTTCTGGGAAGTTTTGTAATAATACCTTTATTTTATTTAAGAATATTGTTTTCTAAATTTAAAATATTTTGAAAATATATTTTACTCTGAGAAAGAAAAGAGGAGGCAAGTCCTTTCAAGAATGTGCAATTGCGTTCTAAAACCTGCAAGTTCGTTATTTGCCAGCCTATAAGTAATCGAAATTTATAGGTACTTTATACAAAAAATTATATATGTCAATATTAACAAATCTTAAGCGTAATGCCTTACATTTTGTATAAAAAATACCATGAGTATCTTGATTAAAAACATGGATTTTCGTTATACATTAACAGAGTAGAAAACATCATCTCCGTAGAAATAAAAATATTTTCGCACGAATGCAATCGTGAGTGTAACACACACGAATAAAGAAATTTTTTAAGATTAAAAAGAAAAAAAAACATAACAAGGATTCACAATAAATCTGAAAGAATTATACTCTCATTCTTCGCTCAAAAAGTGTTTGATTTTGCTAGTTTCTTACAATGAATACAATTTGTATATATTATATACACAATATATAGACATAATGGGGTATCTGATCTCAATACCATGAGATTAACAAAAAATCTAAATAAATTCTAAGTAAAAATTTGCGTAAGTATTTTTTCAGTTCACGGTAATAACTTTCGGTTTTGAAATAAAAACACTAACATATTAACATTTTCGAAATTCAGACAACTAAGTTTTGATGTTACTATGTTTCCTGTAGCTGAAAAATCTCGTTCAGAACAGGCAAAATCAACAGCTACATCATTTTATCCTTCCAAAACACGGCTTTCATGATCATAGGCATACATGACCATGTTTACTCCGACAAGCAGTTCGTGAACAGAACCAATACCACACTTATTTTTTAAACCATTATGAGAACTTAATTGAAACACCTATAATGGCTACTTTCAGAAATTATTATTTATTTATAAAACAATTTAAACTGTTCCAGCAAATTTATATATCATTTTATCACTTAATTTAATGACAATTAGAAGAAAATAAATGAAATAAAATATTTAAAGAGAAAAATAACAAGATTTTATATATGAAACATAATATGCAGATTGCTACTATAACGCAGCCCCACCAGTGGCTGAGAGGTTCTGCTCTCGAAGCTGGTAGACGGGAGGTGCTGGGTTCGAACCCAATCGCGCCCGTCGGCCTAATCGTTCGGAGTTTTCGTGATTTTCTTCGAGCCACGGATTTCCATGCGTAAATACGGGTGAGGTTCCCTTAGAAAGACCCCCACGAAGGGCACTCCCCCCCCTGTTCCTATATCCCTCGTGCAGATAATTGGCCGTCAAGAATCAACCAACCAATCAACCAGCTACTATAACGCAACCGATTTCCAGCTTATTCTCCATTTAGTGACTTAAGACTTATGAGGCCCATTGTTATTAAAAGTAGATACGATACTTGAAATATACGTATACTTTAAATGTACGTATGCTTAAATATACTTTTAACCGATGTACCCTTATACGTATCCGGAAACGTTTAAACGTATATTTTAAGGTATTCGTATTTCAAAGAAGCGTATTATACGTATATCGTTTAAACGTATAACTGAAATACGTATCCCATCGGGAGCACTAGTCTAAACGCATTCGGGAGGGAAAGGAAACCGTGGTTGACGAACCACGTTCAGGTCGACATTCAATAAGTGCGACGACAGACAACATCGAGCGGGTGCGACAGATGCTGTTAAACAATCGCCGATCGTCTTTACAATGGATATCGGAGGAATTTTGAATCAGCAAGGAAAGTGTTAGCACCATCTTCCGACGACGTGTGACATTTGTGCTTCGGTCGATCCTCCTAGTCGATTTCAAAGCAGAGCTTCACTGACTCATTCCAGTAGTTACATTAACGGTGTCATAAGCATATTGTGGCCAAAGGATGTTACTTTGAGGGTGATTAAAGGTATTTTGTTTCATGTTTTGTTTTATTTGATTATGCTTCCATTCACCGAACTTTTTAGACGCACCTTGTATTCAAGAAGATTACTTACAAACCTTAATTACGTTAAAAGTATTTCTCAATTATTATAAGAAAACTGAAGAGTTTTTTCGTTAGAGAGACTCTTTTCCTTCTAAAATAAGATATGTTTAATAAAAGTCCTTATCTAATCTACCTTCCATGCAGTGATATCGATATCCTTCGACCTGATTCTGTTGTAGTTTCAAACTAAAATTTACGAGCTAAATAAACTTATGAACTTCATAAACTGGAAACTTTATAAACTTTAAAAAGTGGAAAGACATCTTTTTTTTTTTTTTTTTTTTTTTTTTTTGAAAGGACATGTGTAGAATAGAAAGCGGTGTCAAGGAAAATTTCTCGGTTTCATAAGCGAGAGATACAATTCACGTTGTGACGGATAAACGAAAAAAAAACTGCATCGCTATATATTTATCCGGGACTATTGAAAATCGACTTACAACTGAGAGAGACGCGTAAAAGAGGCGATGTATAAATGAGGAATTATTGTATTAATATATTCAACTATTTTAATGAAGTAAATACATCGTAGACATACAAAATAACATAATAATTTCTTCAATCGTAGCATTTCAAGAAAGAAAAACTTGTTAGTTTGTTAAAAACAATTACAAAATCTGTAAAGTAAAGGTGTAAAAATATTTAAAATAAAGTTGAAAAATTAAAAATATTTTTATAATTATTGTAATTCATTATATTTTTTAAAAACTTCTATTTTTTTTATCTAATTAACTCTCAGATATATTTTTACTATACATACAATTTAATTAATATTACAGCAGTTATTTTAATATTTACGATTTTTCTCTAATGAATTATTTTAAAAATCTGAAAAATTCTGTATTAAATTAAAATTATTGATTTTCTTCATGTTTAAAAAAGTAGGTGTGTATCTTGTCAGCCCATGATCTGTCTCTTTTAATTAAATTTCAGTATAAATTTATAAGAAAAAAATGCTTCAGAAACTTTACATCATCGCGTCAATAATCAATCATAGTACTGTAGTAACAAAAAAAAATGTTATTAATTATTTCTAATTTTAATTTGCAGCAAATTAAGCTGTAACATGAACTCTTAAAATAGTTGAATGCTCCTCTTAATTAACACGGTATACTTGCAATTGAAAAAAGTAAAAATATTTTTGTGCTTTCAAAAATTACTGCATGATGAATATCTTAATCAGTATCAGTATTATAGTTTAAAACAACTATTTTAATAAAGTTCATGGCTAATCAATTCGGTTTTATTGAAAAGCATCATTGTGTAAATGTTTTTGAAAGAACAAACTACTTGAACACTAAAATATACCCAAAAATTTTCTATGAAATTATACATTAAATATATAACAAAATAACTATTAAATATGCAGTAAACCTCCGATTATTCGACTCTAAATTATGCAACAAAATCGGTTAATCGAAACTACTCACCTTTATCCAACTTGCAGTCAGACATTTCATGACAAAATTCTGGAAGAAAAGTTATTCTTTTTTTTAGTTATAATTAATTATACAAAGCTTTAAACACGTTGAAAATACTAATAAATCATTTTGTTAAATTATTTCACTACCTTATAAAAATGTTTTATTAATTAAAAGAGATTTTTTAAAAATTATAGATCGGTCGAAAAATTCCGAAAATACAAAGAAATTACAGCCATTAAAGACCCCTGCCCCAGATATCATGTTACAAGGAAATCGTAATTAAATAAAAAACAAAAATGCATTAAGAAAAATTGTTATTCATTTTTCTTATGACAAAAATAAAAGGTTCGTAATTTTTTTATTTATCCATTAAATTAAACTTATTTTCATTTAGAACTAGCTGTTACCCATGACGTCATTCACGTAGCATTAAACGAAATATTAATTACGTATAATATGATATAACAGAATGAAGAATTTTTTTATTAATATCATTTTAAATTTTGATTCGATATTCACAAAATTTGAAATGACTAGACAAAGCTCTGCAGCGATTACATATATTAAATTTCAAACCATTCGGTTGGATAGGTTTTATGCTGTTACATGCTGACAGACGTACAGACAAATGGGCGGACCAGACGACGACTATACATGCTATGTATTTATATAATTACGAACGCATCTAATAAAATAATGCGATTAACATAAAATGCATATACATCCTAAAGCGTATGCAGTAAACATAAAAAAGGCTTAAAAATCCTGTTAATGAACAAATAGACTGTTTTCGTACACTCAATAATGGTTACATTCCCACGCCTTGTAATGATAAACGGTTTTATTATAACGCATTATTATTATTAAAGATCTTGTGAATGTCCGTATTAAATGTTGACTTCTAGATCATGAAAAAAAGTCTTTGTATAGATTGCGCATGCGCAGTAAAAATGATTGCATGCAACTGTTCATATTTCATTAATTATTTAATATATTTATATTTTAATTGTACCATATCGTTTCTACTTCATTTTGTCAAATTTGTGTTAAACTGGTGTGAAATGTGGTTGAAAACCTTGCATTTTATAAACAAAAAACATACAAGAAAATCTTGATTTTTTTAATGAAATTGTTATCACTTCATGAATGTACGTGCTATTATTAAGCAAATGAACATAATTGTTGTACAATATCAACAAACTCAATCATTTTGTGCATTGGATTTTACAAATATTTTTTTCTTCAATTTGTTGTTTCCCCTAATTTCTCTCGTAATCAAATCTTCGTGAAAAAATATGATGTCAAACATGTCCTTGATATTCCCAAAGTTTAAAAAGAATTCGCGAAGTATTTCTTTAGATATTCTATAAAACGTCTAAAATCAAAGAGTACGGGGATTTATGCTAATTTAAAGTACTTCGGCAGAGACTTTTCGAAGATCAAACGGAAGATGATGATAGCTCAAGCTACAAGTTTTTGCAATGGCTGCAACGTGGATGCGGGGTTTTGTTTATGAAATGAGCATTCAGTTTGTTTTTCCGGTCTATTTTAACTGTCTGCAATGGACAATTAAGCATCACGAATCGATCAACGAACGTTAGAGAGCGTACTCTTCATATACAATTTACTTTCTTTTTCTTTAATTTGAAAATTATACAAAATATAGGATTGATTCGTTTTCAGGTTTAAATTTTGCAGTACAATTTACAGAACATGAAGTTGGATTAAAAAAAAAAACACGCATTTGGTTTGTTGCAATCTATTTTTCCTTTGTTGGAGTAAATATCTTTTTCTCTGTCTTTTGATAAGATACTTTTCCATTTGAATATCATGTATTAAAAATCATCTAAAAACTCAATAATTTTATTTGAATCAAATTGAATTAGGGCTTTCAAATAGTTAATTTTTTTTTCTAATTAATCGATCGAGGATAGCCACTTGTCACGTGACTCTCCACAGACTTCGAGACTCTCCACAGATAGTCTATATTAATCTTTAGTGCAGAGATAAACTATATGAGCGCACTACTTAGTAGTCCAAAATTCAATGTATTTTATCTAACATATTTTAAAGCAACATATTCCATTCTCTTTTTGAGTTAAAATTTTGATCATTTTAAACAAAAATAATTTCATGTACCCAAAAACCAAAGATAAGGTATATATTGTTTAAAAATCTTTTAAAAAAACCAAATAGTTTTCAGAGTTAATAAAAAATCACTATCTCAAAAGATTTGAGAATAAGGTGCCAAAATCTTATAAAGTAATTTAATTATTTTTTTATTTTTAACTATTTTCTAAGCATTCAAAGTTTGTATTAAAATCACACATAATTTCATGTCTTCAATTCATGTAATTCCGAGAAAACTCCTTTACAATATTTTAAATTGGCGTGGCCTCCGATTATTGAAAAATCACCACTTTGATTAACGCACAATAGAAATCGCTATCTAGTGACTTTATATGAAATATTACAATATTTGCTCTGTTGTTTTTTAACACTTTCCAACGAAGTTGAAAAGTGTTTATGACTTCGGTTTGTCTGGTTGTCTGGCCGTGTGTACGCGCTCTAACTCTCGTCAATATACTTGGATTGCCCTTAAAGTTTTTGATGTTATTTACGTTTACCATAGCACGTTCCCTATTTCAAATGAAGTTTGTAGCATGTTTAGTTCATCTACAGAAACAGTCAAAAGTATTCCGTTACATTATGGCCAATGGGAAAAAATCGTGTAAAATGATTTTTAATGATGTTACACTCAACCAAACATAAAAAAAGTTACATGCATTTATGAATTGCACTAAAAAATGCATTCTGTAGAATATGGGTGCAAAGTATAGTTATTATTTATTTACAGGTCGACACGAAAGAATTCCGAAAAGGGGGGGGGGGGTGTTTGCGGCGTATTTTAATTATGTTGAACTATTTTATATATAATGAAATTGATATACGTCGCTGGGGTTTACTATAAGTTATTTCATGTGTAATACGAAGTGCATCATAGCAGTTTTAAGAGTGTGTTTAGAGAGTAGTTTTAAGATTGATTCAGTAGTTTTAAGAGTGTTTTAGTTTGAATTAAATTTTAGCTAAATAGCGGCGTGTAATAAAGGTACTAGATAAACTAGAGGGCTGTACAAAAGTATTCAAGTATGTTTATATGTGTTGGTATAAATTGCTGAAAGAGAAATTTCAACCTGGTATGCGTTTTCTTGCTAAACTAAAGTTTCCCGTCATATAGCATAAATATCAACATACAGATAAAATACAGGGCTGTTCAAAAGAATTAGAATACATATTTGGCTATGGACGGTAACTGCTGAAATCAAGTTTTTAAATGTTTACTTAGTTATTTTATTTACCTTATTTCCCTAATTAACGAAACTTAGTTAAAACTTTCAGATAGTGTTGGAAAGTATTTCATAATCCATGCCGTACGCATGATTTTTCTTTCTTGTTTAAGCTATGCCAAAAGAAAATGAAAACATTATTTAAATTGTTTATTCAAGATTTTTAAATTATTTTTTTAACGTTTTCTCGTAATTAATATTGAACTACTAAATGATAAAAGATTTTTTTTTTAATAAAATTGTTGCACTGTTTAATTTTGATTTATATTTTCTACTTTTTAGTGTTTAAAATATTTTGTTGTAGCAGTTTCATAACTAGCAGTCATAGTTTGGCGAGAATGGCTTGACGCATCGCTCACAACATATTTTTTTTTTTGTTGTTTGTTTAACTCATAAACAATTGTAATCATAAAGTTTTTTTCAAGGTCTCACAACCATAGTAGACCAAGACCATTTTGAAGAAAAAAAAAGAGAGTCCAAGTAGAAGGTGCATAAAATCTGTTTTATCCACTCCCACAGTGATCCAAGACTGTTTTTACATACTTTCTCATATATATCATCTGTTTACATACTTGGTTTACTGTGGGAGTGTATAAAACAGATTTTATGCGCCGTCTAAATGGACTATCTCATTTTTGTTTCAAAATAGACTTGGTCTACTATGGTTGTGAGCCCTTCATTTGACAATTTATTGCCTGCGTCAAGGAAAATGCCTTAAGAGGCTACTTCAGTTACTGTCGAAAATGTGATTAAAATGAGAAATAAAAGGCAGGTGTTGCTGTTACTTGGGCCCCACTAATGAAGTGAAATAAAGTGAGAACACTTCAGTGTGTGTATTTATGACTGAACCACAAATGTAACGTGCGTTCTATATTGTAATGTGAGCTTCGAAACTAAGTTAAAAATGTGCATTGTATAAAGAGATACAGTTTTGTCGGAGATATCCTAAAAATATCTTGAAGTCCTAATGATGAAGATATGCGAATAAATATCTTATTAAGTTTTTATGAAGCTATGTTATTTAGAAGATAATGTTACTTGAAATGCTTTTACCGGGAAAATTTTGGAACGAAGCCAAAGGGTTTTGACAGTTATGGAAAGAAAGGTAAATCCTAATGTTAAGTCTACGATGGCGTTATTTTGAAATTTCACGTTTTGGTTTTAATATTATTGAATGATTTCTTTTTGCATAGGATAGCTGAGGGCGATCTACAACCGGGCAATGTTTTACTTTTCCGATTTTGGATATAGTTTTTTAATATTAGGACAGTTTCTATCTCAAAACCGGTTTCAAACGTTTCCGAAAGTTAAAGTAATTAAAAAAAAATTCGGAAATCAAAATCAAAAAAGTAAAAACTAGCCGGGTTGTAGATCTTCCTCAGCTACCTTATTCAAATACATCATTCAAAAAAATTGAAATTACAGCGAGAAATTTTAAAATAACGACGCCATAGGATTAACATTAGCGTTCTCGTTTCTTCCCGTGACTGAAGTAGCCTCTTAAGGCTGCTCACCACTCAGTTTCCGAATTGCCCTCCGTAATATTAAGTTGGATGTTTGATGCATTCTTATATTTAAAATATCTCCTCGGGATATTAATATTTCTTATTTCTCTTTTCTGTGTGCTTTTCTTAAAGGATCTCTTTATTAGGGTTTCGTTCATCTCACGAAACCCTATTCGTCTCGCTCCTCTGTCTGTCTGTCTGTCCGTCTGTCCGTCACAGAGCCCGTTCTCAGAAACTATACATGTTAGAGACTTGAAATTTTGGGTACTTATAGCTGAACACCTCACATCAAACAACAAATCATAAAATTTTGAAAAAGTTGGTAATTAACCGAATTACGGGCTAATTAACTTCTAAAATTTACCAATCCACCTTTTTAACGCAAATTCAAACGGACTTTCTCGAAATCATCCTTGTTTCTCCTAAGGGTTGCCAGTAAAATCAGCCGAATGCACGGTTACCACGGAGGAAATTAAGCCGAAAAATGAAGTGGAGATTTTAAAGCGAAATCGTATATCAGAAAATATTGGTCCGAGAAATTTGTAAATGGAATAGACAGACGCAGAAAAAAATCTACTTTCATTTGGTATAAAGTTCACATTTCTGCGATGTGTATAAGTTAAAATATCCACTAAAAATCGATCGATAAAAATTTAATTTCTTTAATTGGAAAGACAAGGAAATAAAAAGATTTCATTTCGGCGGGAAAGCAGGTAGACATGACGACGCTGCGGTTTTCCATAATAGCATATTTTAATACGAAATTTTAACTTTTTAAATATTAAATTTTTTGATTAAATTTTTTGGCATCCCGATGTCAAATTTCTCGCTGATTTCATTGATACCCATATCTAAGTCCTATCTTAATTACAAGCTGAAATATTAATTATTATTTAATTAATCGGTTTATTCCTATCGAATGCGTCGATTAAAATGAAGAGACGCGCTTATTTAACCACGAATTAACTTAAATTAGGAAATCTAATAATTTGCCTGGGCTTTTTGAACAGCGATATGAGATAAGTATAACTCATCCATCATCAGAAAGTTTACTTCATACCATTATTTTCTAATAGTAATTTCAGGAAATATTTTGAATTATTGGTTAAGACCGCCACTCAGCCTTTTGTTAAGAATACAGTGCGCTCCCTGGTGGTGGAATGTGGAATTAACAGACCGCGATTTCATTTAAAGTAGGAAATCTAACAATTCAATCTGTTTTAAACTTTAAGATACTTTATAACACACGATAATAAATTATAAAGAAGAAGGGCGCGTCGCATTTCGAGGAGGGGGGAGGGGGTTGAGGGAGGTGCGCGAACAAAATTGGGAAATATAACTGGACGATCTGTTTGAAACTTTAATATGGCTTATAAAACATAACATAAATTTTTAAAATCAGGCCGCGTCAAAAATCATGGTGACCATCTGCCCCCCCCCCAAGGGGGGCACTTTTCTAAATTTGGCAGATACCCGTCATGTGGTATATCGTAGCATTTTTTGGGGGGGGGACGAACAAAATTAGGAAATATATCAAGGCGACTATTTTTGAAATTTTAACATAGTTTAGGATGTGTTTGCCAAAATTTAGAAGGTATTCGATGGCGATAAATGTACTGGACGTTTTGAAAGAAAGTGTTTTGAAAGGAATATTAAACGAAACCCTTTGTGCGATGTATGATCACACTTACCCACTTGTTTTTCTTAGTTGTCAGGAAATTACTAAAATCTATGCTTAATTTAATATTTTATGTGTTAAAAGCAGAAGAACTGGGCGTAAAATTTTAATGCTTCATATAAAATGAAAGATTGATTTTACAAATATTTTCAGAACTGAGAAAAAAAGAGACATCCTTTAAGAAGAGTACCGTGAAAAAAGAAGTTAAAAATATTAATTTCCCGAGGAGATATTTTAAATACAAGAATGCATCAAATGCCCACAGACTTAACATTACTGAGGAGAATTCGGAAACTGAGTGACGAGCAGCCTTAACATTGATTTATTAATTTGTAATTAATATGTAAAAAGATTAAGGGGGCTCAGGGCTTGATCGATAGCGAAAAACATGTAAACAGAGCTCTCGCTTCGAGTCCATCTAAAAACAGAAGCATTCAATGTAATTAATTTAAACTTTGTGATATTTGTAAGGTATGTTTGTAGCCTTATAAAACTATGAAATGAAGTACTTCAATGTAATAAAATAAAAAAAAGTAGCAAAATTTTTATAACACAATTTTCGAAAAAAAAGTTAGGTGTCACATCACCATCCGTGAGATAACTTAACACTGAATTGACATAAGAACCTAGTTTGTGCTTTAAAATGGTCATCAAATGTTACTCAATAGAATGAATTAAGGATATAACTATCACTCAAAGGAAACCTTATTAAAAAAACTCTCAAATTTGAAAATTTAAAAAACCCTAAAAAATAAAAGCTTTTTTTTCCATTAAAAATACTCAAAATATTAATCTATCTGAAATATATTAATTTATTTTATAGATAATAATGCATGAAAAAAAATTAAGCCATTCTATCAAACAGTTTTTTTTTAACCATTTGGAAAAATGGTTATTGTCCTCGGCCAAGGTAGAAAAAAAAATCTGAAGCGTTTTATTAGTTGAATCCCGCATTTTATTCGTTTTCTGATTGGTCTATACAGTAATCTGTATTTTCCATTTACTTTCAACAGAGATGGATACTTCTGTTGCCATTATGACAAAAAAGTAATAAAAGCTACAAAAAAAAAAATTAATAACTCAGAAACAAATTGAGATACAGCTTTCAAATAAATTGCTTTAAAAGTATATTTGGTTCTCTATACGACGGTGTAAAAAGTAATATTGTGGGATGTTTAGCAGCTTAAGAATGAAATTTCATTTAAAATTGGTCCAGGACTATTAATGTTTAATCCATGGCGTAAGTAATCTATGACCAGCTCCGTAGAAGTTTAAAAATTTACAGTACCGAAAAATGTAATCCATGGCATACGTAATGTATGATCAACTCCGTCCGATTTTTTATTTTATTCTTAAATTTTAGTCTTTGAAAAAATCATTTTCCAAATGATCGTTGTATTTTTTTTTTTTTTTAATCTTACGGATAGTCGTCAAAAATCAAGTTTTGAGAAAACGCGGCTTAAAGTTGCAATTAAATGGGTGCGGCTTTGAAAGTGATTGTTACATAAATGCTTATAACTCCGTTAAAAATGCAAATATTGTTATGCGGTTTTTTGCACTGTGTTAAGAATTAACTGAATAATCAAAATAGATACTAAAAAAATCAATTTTATGAAAGTTTTCAAGCCCTGAGCCCCCTTAAAATATATTGTCATCGAAAACATACCTTTGTACATATTTTTTATAACTTTAACCTATCGGGATCGATTACAACATTCTATCTTTACATGCATGAACCAATTTAAGTTAAATAAAAAAAATGTTAAAAAAATCTCCCTTGCAGAAATTTCATTCTCATTGAAGAGTTTTTCCGGAATACTTGAAACAATTTCCTATTTTTTTATTGTTAAACTGAAAAAAGATTCACTGTTGTAAAGTTAAATGAAACGCAATGAAATGGATTACTTACAGTCCTTCACTAAAAAACAAAACAAAAAAAAATCTTTTCTTTTCGTTGAATTCTTTTCTGTGAACACTGTTGCCACAAGTTTTATAAATCTATTTCTTTAAATATTTTTTTTTAACCTTTTATTATTTTATTACATTTATTTATTTTATTTTATAAGAATGTTACAGAGTTTTAAAACGACTATTTAAAATATATGAGTGACATGAATAAAGTTTTGGAAAATAGAATGGGCAATGATTTAAGTGAATGTGTTTATAAATGTTAGAAATCATAAAATAGGAAACATTTTCCCATAAATTGTAATATTTTTAAACTTTATAAATAATGTTGAAATATTATAATGTTTGAAAATTATCAATTTAAATTCGCATATGACACACAATGAATTAAATATTATCATCGAAAGAATGAATTAAATATTCTTATCACAGAATGTGAACTCGTGTCTATAATCTATCGTAATATTAAAATCTAGCTGACTTCAAGTCGGTATTTGACATTCATTCTTTGAAGAATATTATGAACTCCGAACTGAAACGAGCGCCGCACTGTAAAAATATTCAAGAGTGTTTCTGGGGAGAAAAGGACAGTTGGTGGCCCAAATACAATTCCTGAAAAATTCTGGTTTTCTTCTGTGAAACATTCCTGATCAAACTTGATAACGACAATATGTGAATACAGCTTCAGAAAAATTGGACAGCACTGAAATTCCCATTACCAGGAACATTTTTGAATTTTTAGAATGCAATTTACACAAAAATTAGAAAATCTTATAGCAGCTCTTAAAATTTTAAAATATTTTCAAAGCATTAATTTATTTTTAATTTTAATGAAATTTCTGTAAATTAAATGTTGGAATTGTTAGAGAAATAATTTTGAATTGCTCTAGTAAAGAATGCGGATAAAATATGAAATAACTAGAATTGATATGTCTTTATTGATGTCATTTTCTCTTAAATAAAGTATATATATTATATATATATATATATCTATATATATATATATAACTATTTTAAGCAAATACAAATGATCAACAACGGATTTGAATGTGTAAATTATAAAGGAATTTATTCAAATTAAAAATGATGTATAAACCATTATAAAGTTCCTTAATACAGATCCTTATAACAAAAGCAACACGGAATTGAAAATACAGTAAACATTGCAAAAATGGAAATATTTGTGGAAACAAGTCAGAATCATCAAGCACTAAGTACCTTGATTACCACAAATAACATGTACGGTTTCATCTTTGCATTACCCATAACAAGCTAAAGAATGCAAAAAGGGCTACCGCACACAATAAATGCAGAAAATATAAATCCAGAAATAACTTAAGATAAAAAAAAGGGGGACTGAAATGGATTAAAAAAAAGAAAAGGATATTAGCAATGGAAGATCCAACCTGGGTTAAATTATAAAGCAAAGAAAAAAAAACCATAAGAAATCATTTGCACATGTTGCCAAAATGGCTTTGAATAAATATGAGTAAGACCAAGGAGTAATAATGTAGAATATAATCAGGTTGAAACATTAAAAAAAAAAAAAACACAGTATTTCTCTGTATATATGTCGGGTGTTTCAAAAGCTCGGTGCGAAAGTAAAAGGTGAAATGAAAATATATATAGGTCGCAGAGACATGTGGTTTGCACATAAATATTCAGCGTGGTACCGGATTTTGTATTACATTAACAAAAATTAGTTCAAAATCTCGACAACAGAGGGCGCTACTGCAGATAATTCCATGGAATAATTTCCTGTTGCTCACACAACGCATTTCTAAACAAAAAAGTGTACATGCGGTATTCTCTAATTTTTTTGTACCCAAATCTTGCGTTGTGTGAGCAATATGGAATTATTCGATAGAATTACCCGAAGTAGCGCCCTCTATTGTCGATATTTGGAACTAAATTTTTGTTAGTGTCATACAAAATCTCGTACCAAGCCGAATATTTATCTGCAAACCGCGTGTCTCTCCGTCCCATAGATCTTTTTTTTTTATCCCGTTTTACTTTCGCACAGATCTTTTCAAACACCCGGTATATATCCTTTGAATAGATGATGCTGAATAAAAACCCAGTCGGCAAACCCAGTTTTATCCGAACTTGACACAACCTGCAGGTCGGTTGTCGGACTGTTTTTGTTGCAGGTCGAATTTGGAATAACGAGATATTTCAAGAGAAAGTCTCGAATATTTTTCATATAAAGAAAAGATATATTTGACCATGAATGAATAAATATATACTGGGTGTGGTGTCCCATAAATTTGTTAACATTTCAAAAAATCATAAAAAATGAAGGAATTAGTTTATTTGAATGCAGTTCGCGACAAAATCCTTCTCGTGCCAGGATTTGTTTTTTCTATTTTTTTTTTTTTTTTTTTTTTTTTTTTTTTTTTTTAATGAAACGTTTTTCCATAGAGGGCGCTTCAACATTCAAAATCACAAAATTTCGTGCAAACTTACGTTTATTTGAATGAAAATATTTATGAACTCAAAGTTGTTGATTTTTAATGTGTCCGCCAACATAAGGAATTACGGAAACCATGACAGTAGTTGGAAACAATTCTGAATTTCTGAAGACTTGAAAATGTTAAAGGAGAAAAACATGCCTCGCTTATTGGAATGTAATCTCTTACGCACAGTAACCTTTATGCAATAGGACGAAACTCCTCATATCAAATCTCCAGGAATGCAGTTCTTGACAAGCACATTTGGAGAGCAGCTAATCAGTTGTTATAGTAAAAATACTTGGGCCCCTTGCTCACCGGGCTTGATATCAGGATGACTTTTAGCTACGAAGTTACGAAATGTCCTGAGTGTGTCACAGTAGTCCGGCTTACTTAGTGGATTGTTTAATCTGCATATGTCCGTATATGCCACATATCTCAGTTAACGGTGTTCTCACTCGCTTACAAAATGTAATTCCTTCTGTTGCCTTCTTCTAGAACATTTACTGCTATGAGCTTATAAATATTTTCATGCAAATAAACATAATTTTCAGCGAAATTTTGTGATGTGAATGTTGAAGCACCCTCTGTCCACAAAAAGTTTCACAAAAGTTTTTCTTTACCAAAAGTAATATCCCCCTCATAAGAATAATTTTGTCGCAAATCGCAGTGAAATAAACCGATTCTTTCAAGTTTTATAAATTTTTGAAATGTTAACAAATTTTGGGACACCCGGTACACTTATTTTTAAATATAGAAGATAAAATTTACATCAGAGATAAAGTTGTAGACTATTTTTTCATTGTTTTATATATAAAAAAAAGAAATAAACTTCTTTTCTTTCGGATTTTGTATTGACTTTGGTTTTGGACCGAGTATGTCGCCGAGTATAGTCCTGAAAAAGGTTCTATCCAGATTATCACAAGCATTTTCCTGTTTTTGTTATTTTGAGTCGAAAAACAGTATGTCTGTAGTAAACATGAACATACGTACAGTCATTGTAAAAAACAAAGTCAGAGCCTATTCATTTTAATCACCAAATTGTCGCAGAGAAAACAGTTTTGGATCGAGTATGACCGGGACCTTCGCGAAACAACTTTCTTCTCTTGTTAGAAAGTTGTTTCGTGATGGCCCCGGTATGATCCGACCCGAGCAGGGTTCTACGCAGATTATCGCAAGCATTTTTTTCTCGTTATTTTGAGTCGAAAAAATTATGTGTGTAGTAAACTTGAATAAATGTACAGTCTGAGTGAAATAAAAAAGTCACAGCCATTTTACACAGTCACTAAAGTCACAGGTCATTTTAATCACCAAACTGTCGCAGAGAAAACGCAAATAACAATTCGATTGAAAATTATGCCGCCTTTCAATTAAAGTTAAAAAAGTGTAATGTGACTCTGGGATATGTAAATTGGAGCAAACATTCAATTGAAAAATTCAAATTGAACCAAAATAAATTCAATTCACACCTCCCAGAACCACGCTACCGCCGTAAATATAGTGGAAGTAGGAATTGCGTTGTAATTAAATTTAATTAAATGGAAAATAATAAACCTTTAAATAAATAATTAAGAAATGGTAATTACTCACCCTATGTTGAATATCACATATAAAACATACTCATAGTTAGAATGAATGAAATCAATTACATAATCAAATGTTTATTGTAAAATAGGAGACACATTAAAAGCTATCCGGATCCGGAGTATGTTTACACTTTACGTTGAGAATAAAATATTAAATTATTTTAAAAGGATAAACGTTATTTCGTATTATATTGAATAATGCTTTAGAACAGTCTTCTTTATATAAATATTGATTTTTGTGAATGAAAACAGTTCTTGAACGGAATACAGTTTGCGAAAGTTAATAGACAAAGTCAGAATAACTGGATGGTAAAAAGTTCAATAGATAATAGAAGTGTTAATTACACGATATAATAACATTATGGCACTACGATGATGGTTGAGTTTAGATGCATAAAAATGCAACATAAATGGGATAGAATTCTAATTAATGATGGATGATGCAATAAGAAACGTATAAACATATTTAGAATTCGTTGGATGCTTGATGCGACGCTGGTTCTCTGGTTCTGAGACACTCCAGTATCCAACGGAAGACGGTGGAAGCTTGATAATGAGAACAGGAAAAAAAATCCATCTTCTTTTCATTCAATATTTTGAGTGGTAATATTTACTTGATTATGGTGGTAGTTGATAATTTATTTATGTTTCGTACAGATCTTTACTTTGCAATATTCAAGTCTCCTCCCATGGTGCGTTCACCGGGGCTTCCGCCCAACGGTGAAAAGAAATTAAAAAACTACTGATTCCAAATCGGTCTGGAGTCTTCCGATAAAAATAACGAACTGAACTGACTCTTTTTGAAACGCCTACCGAAATCGGGAGGACGCTCTCGACAAAACTAGCCAATCAGAATATTTTTAAAGATGGCTTGTCGCTAGCACTTCCGGCGAAAAAAATTTTGTAGCAGGATTATCACCATGGAATGGCAACGCACTTAAGAAGCGGGGAGAAAGGAATGTTCGCGTCTTGGGAGTTCTTGTGACGTCAAATGGGATGTCCGGTATGTACCGAGATAAGAGCATTTTCTGAGCTAAAAAGATTGCTTTTTTGAGACACGGAGTGAATAGAAAAACATTAAAATGAGGAGAAGTGTAGGAATTATAATCTCGTTTCTCTGGCAAACTATTTTAGCAATTATTCTGAAACTTTACCAGAGGAATATGAAAAAATAATAAAATACAATAAATTTAATTTCAAATTAAAATAATTAAGGATAAAGATTTAGAATTTAATATTTAAACTTAGTAAAATTTGCTGTCAAATTGAAAGATGGTCATTTGAAGTAGTTTATTAAAATTAACAAATTTAAATTTATGTAAATTTTAAGAAGGGGGAATGTTATGTAAAACTTTTAAAACATAACAGAAAGCAATAAACAGTTCAAACAGAAACGGTACCAAACGTTGACATTTTCAATACGAAAACCCAATTTTGACAGTACATTTAGATTTTTGGTACATTTTACTCTCGGATACCGAAGGAAAGTCTTTCTGTCAGGCATCTTAGGAATTATGAAAGTAAAAATTTGGAACTCCTAATGTTAAATTGCATTTTTAATCGTTGAAATATAGATTGCAATGTCTTGAAACAGCACTGAAATACTAGTGATAAAACACAATTAAAATAATAAAACTTTGTATAAATCACCATAAAATCAAACAACACACATGACGTGTTTCGAACTGGAAAATTCAACAGCCCATCATCAGCTAATGAAAAAAAATCTTTTATTTATTTTGCTTCTCTCTCTTTCTCTCTCTTTTTGTTAAATTATTACTACTATTATTTTTATTTATTTATTTATTTATATATTTATTTCACTTATTTTTTATTTTTTAATTTACTTCTTTTATTTTATTTTAATTTTGTTTATTTCTTTTATATCATTTTCTCTTTTCTTTTCTGTTATTTTTTTCTAACACTGTGGAAACATTTTCTTTTTCTGCATGTTCTCCTCTGTGATTAATATTTACCTTACAGTTAGCACCACCTGTCGTACTCTTTGTTAGCTCTCCCCTTTCCCTCTTCTGCTCATTTGTGACCTTGTACCCTTAAGAACACGTGTTCTCATTGGCTGATGACGGGCTGTTATATTTTCCTACTCGAAACGCTCCCTGTGTGTTGTTTTGATTTTACGGTGATTTATACAAAGTTTTATTATTTTAGATGGTAATGTGGTTAGTTTTTTAACCATAATTTAAAAAAATTACTGAGCGTGGGATGTGCTCCAATTTTGGATTGACATACTTGGAATATTTGAGGTTTCTGGAAGTTTATTTCTCATTTCTGTTAAGCAATTCGTATGATACAATTTATATTATTTTCAAAAATTAATTTCAAAATATATGTTATTTTGAAATTAATCTCTAAGATACTCCGAATTCAGTTACCAAGCAGGAGTAGGAGTGCACACACCAAAAATAAGTTTATTATACTATTCATTTTAAAAAGAAGTCTTTAATCCCAATAGAATTCATTTCTTGTCACGATTACATTAGCTTTTTCTTAAAAGTGTTTTACGTGAGCAATGGGTATATAGAAAGAATGTGCCTAGGGGTGCGATATACCCTGCTCAAAAGTTTGCTCAAAATGTAAAATAAATATCGATTTTTCCTTTTAGAAAACTATTCAAGTGGGAAAAAAACATTTCCTTTTCATGGGAATTTTATCGACATACACAACTATTTCTGCTGAATGCCACAGGCATTTTTTTTCTCATTTTTACTTTTCGTATTTATTTATTTACTTTTGTTGTTCATTCAAACAAAATGAATCGGTGCAGAAAAGCTAAATGACGCGGAATGAGATGAATGGCTTTCTTTCAATCCCTTTACTGAAAAATATTTCTTTTGTTTACACAAAAATAAAATTTGTTTTATATCAACACCATTACCAAAGGGGAAAATGTATTCTCTTTTAAAGTTTAATATAAAGTAGGAAATCGTTTATATTATTCGCACTCTCATGTCTTATGCTTCATCAGAATATCAGTCTTTTTACTGAATTTGGTTGATATTTCAGAATTTAGTGTATGATATTTATAGTACGATGTGGAAGTAAAATTTAAAATGTACAGGTGGTTTTCTGAGAACGTTAAAAGACCATGTAGGCTAGAAGGCTTCAAAAGAAGGTAAGATCTTCTTTCGTATTAATTCAAGATAAACCTAAAAAATCGTCGAAATTACAGTGGGAGCATGTGTCGTACGCTTGAAGGATTTTTTCAGGACAAATATCACTATTTGTTTAAAGAAAAATAAATCTAGGTTAAACACGCGAAATTTCGCCTTATTTAAGAAGAGATTTTTTCATTAGAAAATACTGGTACCGAAGAATTTCCCGGACGTGAAATTTCAGGACAAGTACGACCCCTGGTGGGAGGTAATCATACTTGGTGTTGAAAATTGGCATGAGATTTCGTGATTCGATGCGATTTCTTATAAAACCGTCTCTTTTATATGGTCCATAGACAACAAAAATGCTTTCGTAATTGTTTTGACTATTCGCTCTGTAGCTTGAGTGCAGCACGGAAAACCCTTGAAAGCAGATATTATTGCCGCTGGAATGATTGGTGGATTTACTGTTTCTTCTGAAATCATGCCGCCAATAAATCTTTCAGTTAGTTGAGGCTCTGTAACATTTTCCCACTTAATAAAATACGTCGCATGAAACGTAATTCAAGAGCGACGATCAAGAGCTGGTAAATTGAAAATACGGATACTATTCGTTGCAATGGTTGGAATTGCAGTAGACCGTTTGAGTTCGCGCGCTTTTAGAATTCTTTGAAGGGCCAATTACTTTATGTGTGTTCTGTCGTCAGCTAACATCGATATCAGGATATTTTCAGAATAGCCAAAAAACCGATATCTTCTAAAAATAGGGTCTATGACGCCCTTCAGATCACTTGACAAATAACGCGAGAGAACGATTGATTGATACAAAACCAGTGCACCATAGATTACCGATGGTTTCGTTTTGATCTTGAACCACATAAACGCAAAGTCGCTTACGATGAACGTCGTTAATGTTACTAAAGCCTCGGATGGATTTTCGTAAGCTACAAAGAGTCTGAGAATTCTGTTCGCGGTTTTAAGCCATCTTGAGTGGCAAACATTTCCAGGGTTTCTCTTTGATAGCCTTTGCAGCAATTTTCGCAGTTAGGCTTCACAAATTTTCATTAAGTACATTTTATCAGTACTTAAGTCTTTCTTGTTAGTCGCTTCACATAGTGTGCGCTCTATTGACATGAATGAAGTAGTTTCTCACATCCAGACTACAATTTTCCTATTTCAACAGTAAATCTTCTGGGCCCAATCGCGGATCCATCCACGTGTGCGAAAAGATGACATAGTAGCAAATTATTGGCGTGTAACTGGCACATAATCCATCTTTGTGAACGCTTGATGATCAGTTCGATATCGCGAATAACACCTTCTTTGACACCTGTGTTAAGAGATATTCCGTCGCATCCGATCGTAACCAACTTTGTTACACCTATATTATTGCCAACCAATGACAAATCGTTTACGATGTGTTTTCAAAATGATTTGCGCTTTCCCGGAATTTACAGATACGTGGTAAATGCACTCGGAACCAGGTTCTTTTACTACGCTTACGTGTTCTTTTAGAATGACTTTTCTTCTATTGCCTTCTAGTAATATAGTCCTGTCTTTACGTCCATCGAAGTGTAAACGAAATTGAACCTGGTCATAATCGTTTACTAATGACTCAGACGATAGAGTGGTTCTTGATTTGTTCTCTCACGCCGACTTTTATTACTTGTCATTGTTTGATACATTGCTTTGCGAGATAATGCCCACATCTTGAAGCGCACCTGACACGATGGCAGCGCCTTCTTTGTCGGAAATGCAAAAACGGTCCAGTGTTTTTGTTACGGCTAGAATTTTCGCCACTACAGGTGTAACACAGACGTCGTCAGCGTTTTGGGCCTGCTTTTAATGACAGCTGACGATGCAGAAAAGTCAGATGCTCGCACAAACACCGTTTCAATTTACACACCAATATTCACATTCATATTCAAATCTATTGAACTGGAAGAAACGTCAGGCAGTGCTTTGTTTCCTTCCACATATCGCCCTTGATTCAAATTTCATTTTCCGTCCTTAGTTATTTGTAAAGTGACTTTCCGTCCAGTGACCCGATTACCATTTTTTTTCCAGTTCGCTGATCTAATACAAGTTCCCTTTCGTTCATTGGTATTTTCCGTTCTTTCTTACAGCAGCAACATTCAAATGATTTACAAGTACATGTCGATATAACAAATAGAGCATTTGCTTTTTTTCGAAAAGCGTCAGTCTGATCCCAGTAGCTTTTAATCTCTTTTCTTGCTTTGTAAAATTTAAGAAGATCGCGATATTTGTCGTGGTATGACCGAAATTTTCCCAAAATGCTGTAGTGATAAATTATTGAGATTGAACCTTATTTACAGCTCTCTTCTAGCTTATTAGCAACTTCTTCACAAGAGATGAAATGTAGATGTAGATACTATTTCCTTGATTCTGTTTTCTTTTGAATGCCAACATACGCAGTTTATTACGTTTTCTTAGGTAGGAAGAATCTTTATTGGCATATGACAGCCAGACCCAAATATGGGGCAAATCATGTTTGTTTTTACTTTCTTCTATCTTTACACGAAGAAAGTATTGGATTCGTGAAAATTTTTGACTTCCGGTTTTCGACGGATTTATACGTTTTAGAATGCCCAGAACACGATTTGATGGTTTTTAGAAAATGTCTGTCTGTGAATCTGTC
The DNA here is from genome assembly GCA_963932465.1 of Maratus speciosus. NCBI lineage: Eukaryota > Metazoa > Arthropoda > Arachnida > Araneae > Salticidae > Maratus > Maratus speciosus. The sequence goes on from OZ010793.1 coordinate 209,425,566, forward strand.
TGTCACTCTGTCACACTGTCACCCTGTCACCCTGTCACTCTGTCACTCTGTCTGTCACTCTGTGAGTCTGTATGTGACAAAAATATTGTGGGAGCTCTATCTCAAGAACTAATGCACGGAATTTCACAAAACTTTATATTTAGTTAGACCTTGATATAAACTGGACTTGATTAGTATTTGGTGAAAATCGCACAACAGGTGGCGTTGCTATACGGCATTTTTCACGATTTCTGCAATAGCTATATCTCAAGAACTACTGCACGGATATTCATAAAACTTTAGATTCAGTTTATCCAAGATATAGTTTGGTGCTGATTACTTTTTTGTGAAAATCGCCCAACGGGTGGCGCTGCTATGCTGCATTATTCATGATTATCGCAATAGCTCTAACTCAAAGAAAAAATGTACGAATTTTCATCAAACTTCAGATTCAGTTAGTCCTGATATAAATTAGGGCTGTTTAATTTTTGGTGTAAATCGCCCAACAGGTGGCGCTGCTATGCTGCATTTTTCACGATTCCCGCAAGAGCTGTATCTCAAGAGCTATTGCACGATTTTCATCAAACTTCAGATTTAGTTAGTCCTTGACATGAATTGACGTAGAAATTAGTGCCGTTTAATTTTTGGTGTAAATCGCTCAACAGGTTTTGCTGCTATGCTGTATTTTTTGCGATTTCCGCAATAGCTTTATCTCAAGAACTAATGCTTTGATTTTCAACAAACTTCAGATTCAGGTATACCTTGATATCATTTAGCGCTGCTTATTTTTGGTGTAAATCGCTCAACAGGTGGCGCGGCTATGCTACATTTTTCAGAATTTGTGGGCGCTCTATCTCAAGAACTAATGCACGGAATTTCACAAAACTTTATATTTAGTTAGACCTTGATATAAACTGGAACTGATTAGTTTTTGGTGAAAATCGCCCAACAGGTAGCGCTGCTATGCGGCATTTTTCACGATTTCTGCATTAGCTCAATCTCAAGAATTAATGCACGAATTTTCATCCAAATTCAAATTCAGATATACTTTGATATGAATTGGTGCTAAATCGTTGTTATTTCTTGTACTATTTAAATGGTTTAATTGACGTGATTTATATAGAAGAAAGTTTTGTTATGGCCACAACATTTTTAAGTTCGCCATGGTGCAATAACATTCAAAGTACACTACGTAACACAATACACAAACAAACAAATCTTCCGGTGAAAAAGCAGAAATTGCAATTCGTTGCGAAAATTCAAACCTCTTGCGGCAGTATTAAACCTTGAAATTATTATTTTTTTATTTTATTCGCTTAATCTCCATACAATATAACATCTTTTACACATAGTTAGTCTTTGATTAATATTAAAACAATTTTTTGAGTCAAAAATAATCTAACCAAAATTAGGCCTTTTTCCATTTTTTCGAAATTTGAACCCGTTTGTAGCAGTATTAAATTTTGAAATTTTTATTTTTTATTATTTTCTCTTAATCTCCATACAATATAACATCTTTTCCGCATTGGTGGATTTCGATAATTCCTAAAACAATTATTTTGTCTCAAAAATCATCAAACCAGAGTTAGGTATTTTTCCAAATTTTTTTTCTCGAAAATTCAAATCTGTTGCGGCAGAATTAAATTTTGAAATTAATTTTTTTTAATTATTTTTCGCTTAAACTCTATACAATAGAACATTTTTTCCGCATATGTAGGTTTTGCATAATGTTTTTTTTTCCACCATATAACAGCGATCCGTCCTAATAATCATATCTGAGCAACTTAAAAAAAATGAATGGAAATCTTAATAGCTGCTAAATATGTACTATTTACAAAGAAAGAATTTTAATGTCATTTTTCCCAAAATTTCATTTTGGAGTGCTGCGTTCAATGTAGTTGAAAAACTTTTCGATATTTTTCATGAAATTTTCAGGTTATATAGTGTATGATAAACTCTATAAAATGAACCTAAATTTTTGTATTTTTTTGCTGAAAAAATATTTTTTCTTCATGTTATATTTCTGTAATTATGGAAATTTTATATAAGCAAAATACAGTTGAGACTAAAAATCGTTTCATGACGTTTCAAGAAGTCTCATGACGTTTCAATCGTTTCAAGACGTTTCATGAAATTTTCAGGTTATGTAGTGTATGATAAACTCTATAAAATGAACCTAAATTTTTTGTTTTTTTTTTTTTTTTTGCTGAAAAAATATTTTTTTCCTTAATGTTATATTTCTGTAATTATGGAAATTTTATATAAGCAAAATACAGTTGAGACTAAAAAAAAATAACAAGTCAGAAATTGTACGTCAAACGTGGCAAATGACGTGGGTTCGTACTATAAGTATTTTTTATAAATATTCAGATCTTGGTACAATAGCTGTTGCACCCTTATGCAAAAGTGCATGAATACATCATTTATTACGATTATATATATTAAACTCAGTAATACAGAAATAATATGACTCCATATTAATTTTAACTTTATTATTCTAATTGGTAAATAAATAATATGAGATGCAAATTTTTCAACTGAGCGAAAAATGCCCGGACCAGGATTCGAACTGGGCATCTCTTGGATTAATCTGCCAATGATCTACCATCTAAGCTCTCCCGGACATTACGGTTTATGGGGGAAAATCATTTGAGGCGCGGTTTGACGATGTTACACTATTTCAAACATGTTTAAATTTATTTACATCACTCAGATGTGCTGCAAAATATTTACTATAGAACATGGTGTGCATAGCATTCATAGTTCATTTACAGGGACACACAAAAGAATTCGGTAAAAGTACTGTCTGTGGATAATAAATGCTGCAAATGCGTTCATTCTTCAACTGTGGTACGCGTTTTTAAATTTAAATAATATTATGTATGTTACTTGTACAAATTCTAGAGATCATATATAGGGCTGCACGAAAATATTTGGAAATTTGCCCACTATTGAGGGTATTAGTTGAAATTGGGTTCTTAAGCGTGTTTTGCATTTTCCAAATTGTTTACTTAGACATCATCTTTCACCTTATTAAACGGTGAAGTTCTGTTAAGCTACTCTGAATGTGTTGGTAAAATTTTCATAATTTATGCTTGACGTATATTTTTCTCTCTTTTTTAAATTATTTTATGTTTTAAATATTTCAAAATTATAACGTATCAGTTTTTTTAATTATTTTTCCAATCATCCTTATGAAGATATTTTTCACAAGGCATGATAACTTTAAAGGATCTCTAGACATAGAAAATAACGACTAACCGAACGTATTTCGATATTTTTAAATCGAATATTGCAGATGAAATTTATGCTGAAAGTTCGTTTGTTTTTACATTTTGTTTTCTAATTGTCCTAGTGAATCTGCCCCCATACATAAAACGGCCAGTTTTAGCAGAGCATCAAAGTATGCTGGTTTTTTTTCATCTTGTATATTATGCATAAATGTATTTGTATTAATATATATATATATATATATATATATATATACATATATATGTTGCATTCAAGCAACATTGGATTGGCTTTATCGTTGAAAATGCCGTACTGGCTGTAACGATAGTAGTTGTGAATCACATTCAACGATAATGACGTAAAAGAAGTGGTCAGAACAGATAATTCGAATCTGTTATATTAGTAGAACAAATTGTTGAAATGCAGTTGTCGAGTGAAAACAATGGAATATATTGTTCCGTGAAGTTTCCCCAGAAGAGACTGAAACAACTCATAATATCAGCTAAGCCCTTTATTAGAACAGCTTGCAAAAGGTGCAGTTTCCACCAAGATAATTAGCCATCGCTCCGTAGTAGTAATTAGGTTTAAACAAAGTTCCAGATAATCGAATAACAGGACGGAGACCAGGGAATGGATGAAAACTGGAAAATACGACTCAAATCTGCTAAAATCTGCTGAAACACAGCGAGTATCAACTTTTTGCTCCTCACGTGTAAGAATACAAATATGACGTAGATCGCGCTCTCAACCAATGAATAATTAAGAATGTCACGTCATATAAAGAGTGCGAACAGAGCTAGCGGATGAATTTTAAGGAAAAAAGGATAACATCAGAAATGCGCGGGAAAGTAAAAATGGAAGCTAAAAGAATATTCTCGAAAGAAAAAATCGCGGGAATGGAACATTTAATTTAAGAATACTAAAAGCGTAATATTTAAGCGATTAAGACAAGTGAGACATTAAATTAAAGGGAATTTAACAGAGTTAACGATAGAGATTATTTAAGGATAAGGATTTAGTGAATATAAAGTAGTAATTTAGAATAAGATAAGGAAATCGCGGAATTAGATCTAATAATGTAACATATATGTGTGATATTTATTTTCATTTTATTTTACTTATATTAATTTTTGAAACTATTGCATTTTCTATGAATAATATATATATATAAAATGGCAGTTCTTAGTAAAAATCTCGATCCTGGCAAGATACACTATGCATCTATGTAGTGTACTGCCGGGTACAGGAACAATAATAGGGTTGTTCCTAGATCGTCATCCAATGACCATTTATACTCTCCTCCTCGTCCATTATTTTTTCGCAAGTGTTTAGATGCTAGATACAAGACTTGTCCATACGCTTCTCAGTCACAAATTGTCTCATATCCTAATTTTTCAAATTTTTGTAAAGCCTTTAATGTAATTTATTTTATAAAGTGCAACTTATGTAACTTGAAATATATAGGTGAAACATTAGGTCCAATACATGAACGAATCAATCAACATCGTTCAGACTCTAACAAAAAAAAAAAAAACAAAAAATATAGAGTCTACAGCTGAAATTCAGCATTTTCATAAACATCAATTTAAAAATACGACAATTGAAATCATTCAAATTCTAAAAATTAAATCAAAACGTCTTTATATGGAGTCATCATATATGAAATATCACAACACCATTTATCCATATGGGCTTAATAGTGAAATATTTAATAGCCCTGTTAAAGTATTTTCAGCTATGAATAATACTATTGATTATTTTCCAATTTATAAATTTATACTACTCCCCGTAAGGCATGGTGACGTCACGTCGACGTCGTTGTGACGTCACGCTGTGACATTGTGACCGTCGATGTGACGTCACGTGACGTCGATGTGAAGTCACTGTGACTAGAATGTGAGGTCGTTATGGCCGTTTTAGAGCTCTTTTGTGACGTCACATTGTGACGACTTTGTGAAGTCACGGTGTGACAAATTTGTGAAGAGTGCGTCATTTGTGACTATTTTGGTATTAACTTTGTGACGAATTTGTGACGAATGTGACAATGCTTTAAAGTCACATTGAGATCAATTTGTGAAATATGTGTCATTTTTGACGAAATTGTCTTTAACACTGTGATGATTCTGTGACGACTGCGACACTGCTTTGAAATCACATTGTGACAATTTTGTGAAAATTGTGTGATTTATGACAATTTTGTCATTAACGTTGTGACGAATATGTGACTAGCGGCAATGTTGTGAAGTCACACTATGACATACTTGTACAGTTGTAAACACGTATGCATGTCACACATAGTCATAATTATGCATGTTGTAAAATCATTTACATCTATAACGTTAATATACTTCGGCGATACATCGCAATTAAAACTTGGGGGCCGATATAACAAGGGTATACCAAAAGAATTTTATTGAATCAAAATGCAATGCGTGCAATCAAAATGCAATGTGACGTCACAATGACGTAACTGTGACCATGCATGCTATGAGGGTCTAAATCATAATTTAAATCGTAAAACAACACGAAATAAGCGAGGAAAGTGTTTTTTAGCAGTTGTAGTTTCCAAAAAATATATTACTAAACAAATAAATAATTATCAAAGTAACTATTTAAAAAATTATAACTGGTTATTAATTCGAAAATACATATTTGCTATTAAAAGAAACAGATTGTACAACATTTAAATGTATTTCTCAGTAAATCTTTCTCTAAACATTTCTCTAATATATTTTTTTTTAATCTTATTATGACTAGAGTTAATCTTTTCAACTTTAATTTACAAAACCCCCATAAAATTCAAAACACGAATAATCAAATGATAATAACTTTTTTAAATCAAATATTTAATAAAATTAATATTAATTCTATAATTAATTATAAAAACTTTTATTTTCCTATTAATAATCTTTAAACATCAAGAACCTTTAAATATCCTAATACAATCGAAAGAAAGATTTTTAACTATAATACATTTTCAAAAAATACATCTATAGCAAGTACTTTTCCGTATAAATGCAAAAACTCCGCTCTAAAAAATATATATCAATATTGATCATGGACATATAATCACTGGAAAGCTAAATATTCTTAATGATTTTAAATTCAAAAAACTAACGGGTTATGGTACTAAATATAGACTTCCATCTCAATTTAACGTAAATTGTATTATAAAAGAGTTTACATATGATATAGGTATTTTTATTTATAAAATTTCAATCTCATACAATAAACCTATTGAATATTTTAATCAATGGAAAACGCTAGTTCTAGAAAAATTAACTAAGGCTTTAAATATAATATTTAGGATTTGGCTACTATTAACAAAAAGCATTTTTTCCAGCAAATTACTAAATCACAAATAAACTATGTTATTTCATAAGTAGACAAATCTCCAAATAATAAACGGGTGAAATCTCTTATCTAAAGTTACCTTTAAAGTAACACGATTTTTAATTTACGGCTGTAGTGAGTAGACGTATGTTGATGCTGGAAAAGAAGATTAATGTTCGAAAAAGGTGATAGCTGAGGTATAAAGAAAGACCGGGCCCTGGGGGCCAGGGTATTAACTGGAATGTAGTTGAGTATACGAAAATTTTGTAGTGGTTTTAAAGTAGCTGGAAGATGCTAAAACTAAGTTAAAGAAAATTGAAATAGAATAGGATAGTTTTTAAAGAAGCTGCAACAAAGGCCCCAAGAAGATGATTGATATTCAAAATTGGTGGTAGCTGAAGCCTGCAATTTTTTTTGTTGTTCATGTAGTAGCTGGAGAACCTAAGATGTTGTTAGAAAAAAAGTTCGTGAATCGGGCCATTTTTAAATGAGCTATAACATGGGGACCATAAGGGTGCAACTGATAGTTGAAAGCAGGGGCCTAACATGAAAACATGTTTAAATGTTGTAATACTTAGCGTTTTAGATCTTCAATTAGTCAAAATTAATCATACGATATGAAATAATCTTTAGAACAATATTTTAAAGAAATGCGCAAAAATGTGGTAAATGCTTAAAAAGGGGCTTTAGAGCCCCAATAAAAATACGCTATATGGCCCAAGGGGACCTGTCACTTGCGATTTTGGACGTTTTGTTAAATATCTAGAAAAATACATGAGGAATTAACCTGAAACTGCAAGTGTGTAAACAGTAGAGTATAGGTCATATATTTCCGCGAAGATTTTTTCCCGAAACATCATAGGGGATCGTCAACAAATTGAAAAAGAACGAATATATTTTGGATAACCCTGTAAAAACTAATGTAACAAAATCGTTCAAACTCGAGATTATTAATAAGTGGCTTATTGTAATATACTGTATTCACTTTTATGAGGATAGCATGTATACTCGTAGAGACATTAAGGTTTTTATAAAAACAGTCACAAATTTTGCAAAGTTTTTTGCTTATAATTTGCAATAATATAAAAAAAAGTTCTTTTCAGAAAATATGACAAACAAAATTGTACACAATACTCTGCAATCAGTATTAAAAAATAATAAAAACTGGATGAAAAATGAACAGGTTTACTTTAAAAAATATTTCACCGCGCATGCGCGAATGCAATCAAAATATAATGTGCATAATGTATTAGCGAAGTATATAGAGCAACTTCTGTGAAAGTCTCGAAATCATAACTTGAAAATTCTGAAAATTATCGACGAAAGAATAAGCTCGAAATCCGTTGTTCCCAAAAGGAAGCAAAAATATCAGGGGTTGCATCCAAATATAGTAGTACGTGCAAAATTGTGTACGCTATCTTGGCACTAATCAACAGATATTTGATACAACCTCTATCTTTTTGCTTCTTTTTGTGAACTATGGATTTCGAGCTTCATTCTATCGACGATAATTTTCAGAATTTTCAAGCTATGATTTTGAGACTTTCACAAAAGTTGCTCTATATACTTAGCTAATACATTATGCATATTATATTTTGATTGCATTCGCGCATGCGCAGTGAAACATTTTTTAGTAAATCTGCTCATTTTTCATCCAATTTTTATTATTTTTTAATTCTGATTGCAGGGTATTATGTACAGTACAATGTTATTTGCCATATTTTCTGAAAAGATTTTTTTTATATTAAGAGCTCTGCAAATTATAAGCAAAAAAACGTGGCGAAATTTGGGACTGTTTTTATAAAAACCATAATTTCTCTACGTGTATACATGTTATCCTCATAAAAATGAACACAGTATATTACAAGCCACTTATTAATAATCTCGAGTTTGAACGGTTTTTCTACATTAGTTTTTACAGGGTTATCCAAAATATATTCGTTCTTTTTCAATTTGTTGACGGTCCCCTATGGGGTTTCGCGAGAAAATCTTCGCGGAAATATATGACCTATACTATAGTGTTTACACACCTGCAGTTTCAGGTTAATTCCTCATGTATTTATCTAGATATTTAACAAAACGTCTAAAATCGCAAGTGACCGGTCACCTTTGGCCATATAGTGTATTAGGGTGTTGGTCTAATGAGAAGGGTCCAAGACTGAATTTTAAAATCATGCAAATAGAAGGTGAGAAAATTAGGGTGTAAAAAAATGTCAAGAAGTTTAAGAGACTCCGGATCGAGCCCTAAGGTGCCCCAGGATTTAAACTGGAATATAGTAACAGGAGAATAATTAAATGCAAAAATGGTTCCAAAAATGAAGATCGGATTAAGAAAGGCAATTTATTAATAATTTATGGTGCAAAAGCTTCAAGGGGCCTTGTACCGGGTCCCAAGGGGGAAGGGATTTAAGTGGTACGTAGTTTGGTATAAAGACACTTTTTAGTAGTTTTTAAAGTATTCAGAGAACCATAGAACTATGGTAAAGAAAATTGCAAGGAATTCGGATCATTTTAAAAGAAGGTGCAACAAGGATCCCAAGAAGGCGATTATTATTCAAAATTGATGGCAGTTGAAGTCTGATTTTTTTTTTTTTTTTTTTTTTTTTTTTTTTTGTCGTTTATGTAGTAGCTGGAGAACTTAAGACGTTAAAAACCGTTGTAAGTTTTCGTAAAAACTCAAACAAAATTTACTTCACCTTTTCATATCATATAAATAAAAACATACATTTATTTTACTTAAATAGGTGTCACAAATATAAAAATTAAAATATGTTGACATGTTTCGGTTTAATAGTAAAAACCGTAATCATAACACACACATAATCAATAGAAATGAATGACACTGGGTACCAAAAAATAATCTAAAAACCAAAAAACATAAAAATGCAAAACATTGCGCCCTCTATGATCTCAAATAGCCTACGCTACCGCGGCTCCCTCTATCAGACTCCCTTTTTAAGTATTTATTAAGGAATTCCAACCATAAAATTGGAATATCAACGGATAAAGAATCATTACACACAGTATCCCTCCTAGAATATATCTCAATAGATTCCCGGATGATTGACTTGCGGAATAAACTCGAAACAAACAATAATCTACTGTCTCTGAAACAAATATTAACCCCCCTCTTTAAAAATAGCCTGGATAACGCAGTCTTATCCCTACCAAATTTTATATCAGATTCATGCTCTTTCTTCCTAATCCCAAACTTTCTACCTGTCATACCAATATAATAATTAATATCCCCCCCCTCATTCTCATATGGAATTTCATACACCCCTGCGAGATCATCCTGTGCAACCGGATCAAAAGGTTTGTACAGAAACATCTGTACAGAACAGTTGAAACATCTTCTGTACAAACCTTTTGATCCGGTTGCACAGGATGATCTCGCAGGGGTGTATGAAATTCCATATGAGAATGAGGGGGGGGGGGGGTATTAATTATTATATTGGTATGACAGGTAGAAAGTTTGGGATTAGGAAGAAAGAGCATGAATCTGATATAAAATTTGGTAGGGATAAGACTGCGTTATCCAGGCTATTTTTAAAGAGGGGGGTTAATATTTGTTTCAGAGACAGTAGATTATTGTTTGTTTCGAGTTTATTCCGCAAGTCAATCATCCGGGAATCTATTGAGATATATTCTAGGAGGGATACTGTGTGTAATGATTCTTTATCCGTTGATATTCCAATTTTATGGTTGGAATTCCTTAATAAATACTTAAAAAGGGAGTCTGATAGAGGGAGCCGCGGTAGCGTAGGCTATTTGAGATCATAGAGGGCGCAATGTTTTGCATTTTTATGTTTTTTGGTTTTTAGATTATTTTTTGGTACCCAGTGTCATTCATTTCTATTGATTATGTGTGTGTTATGATTACGGTTTTTACTATTAAACCGAAACATGTCAACATATTTTAATTTTTATATTTGTGACACCTATTTAAGTAAAATAAATGTATGTTTTTACTTAAGATGTTGTTAGAAAAAAAAATCTAGTGAATCGGACTATTTTTAAGGGAACTATAATAGGGGGCTCCAAAGGCGCCAACTGATAGTTGAGAACAGGGTCCTAACTCGAAAACATGTTTAAATGATGTAGTACTTAGCGTTTTAGATCTTCAATTAGTCAAACTTAAGCATAGGGTATGAATTAATCATTAGAATGATATTTTAAAGAAATGCGCAGAAAATGGGGTAAATGCTTAAAAAGGGCCCTATCTCCCCAATACAAATATGAAGGTTTTGGTCCAGGGAGAAGAGTCCAAAACTCAATTTTAAAATTATGCAATAAGAAGGTGAGAAAATTAGGGGGTAAAAAATGCATGACAAACAAAATGTTCAAGGGGCCCCGGATCGAGCCCTACGGGACGTAGTGTGCCACAGGATTTTAACTGGAATATAGAAACGGGAGAATAAATAAATTGAAAAAATGGTTCCAAAAATGAAGATCGGAGTAAGTGGGGCAATCTATTAACAATTTATGGTGCAAAAGCTTCAAGGGGCCCTGTACCGGATCCCAAGGTGTCAGGGACTTAGGTGGCATGTAGTTTGGTATAAATATACTTTTTAGTAGTTTTTAAAGTAATCAGATGATGCTAGAACTATGTTAAAGAAAATTGCAAGGCATTTGGACATTTGGATCATTTTTAAAGAAGCTTCACCAAGGGCCCAAGAAGGCGATTCATATTCAAAATTGGTGATAGCTAAAGTCTGATTTTTTTTTTCTTTCGTCGTTGATGTAATAGCTAAAGAACCTAAGATGTTGTTAAAAAAAAAAAGCTAGAGAATCGGACTATTTTTAAGGGAGTTATAATAGGGGGCCCAAAAGGGGCCAACTGACAGTTGAAAACAGGGCCCTACCATGAAAACATGTTAAAACGTTTTATTACTTAGCGTTTTAGATCTTCGATTAGTCAAGATTAAGCATAGGGTATGAATTAATCATTATTATCATATCATTATAATCATATGAATTAATCATTAAAACTGTGTTTTTGCCCATTTGTGAATGTCATTTTATTCATTTTATTCATTCTGTATTTGTTGGTGGTCCGTAATGTTTATTTAATGGTTATATATAAATATATATGTATATATATATATATATATATATATATATATATATATATATATATATATATATATATATATATATATACACAGTCGGACCTCGTTATCCCGACACCCGGTTTTCACGTCACTCCACTTATCACATCAGTTTTTCAAAGTCCCGATTTTCTGTATATGATTTTAATGTAAATAAACTCCGGATTTTACGCCGTTGAATAATTTTCAAATCCGGATATCCCGACGGTTTAGAAAAATTGTCCATTTTTTATAATCCATCTTATAAGCGCGGAAATTAAGCGATAAGAAATGTCTTAGCCAAACTTTTCACAAAAGTGTCTGTAACACCCATTGAAATAAATGAGAAATTTTACTCCAATCCTTTATCTGAATAAATAAACCCACACACTATAAATGACCCACTTAGCTCTAGATAGACTTATCCGTCTACTCACGGTCTTTTTGTTCAGGTCAGGCGGCGCTTTCTTGTGGCTACACGGCGTTTTTCATCCGACTAAAACGGAAGCATTGCATTACATTGAAACGATCAGAAATTATCTAACATCAATTTCTGCAACAACGAATATTGATTACAATTCATTATACAATATTGAAAAACGAATTATAAGAAGCACATCTAGAGATAAGCAAACCTTAATTCATCAATGTTTCATGTAAGAATAAAAAAAAACAAGTCATCATAAATCTGATTTTTATTCTTTTAAATTTTCATTTTGTGTTTATTTTGTTTAATAATAATGTTTTATTGCTTAAAACTGCAAGGACATTTACGAATTTAAAATTGTCTTAAATTAAAAATACAGCTTTTTATAAACATATTTTTCTTCAACTCCGGTTACCGCGACACTCCGCTTATGACGACACTCTTTTCAGATCATTAGAGTGTCGGGATAACGAGGTTCGACTGTATATATATATTTGGTTCGAGTTAAAATTCCGTCACTTTCGTTAAGAATTGATCAAAAAAAGGTTTTGACTTTAAAATAATGATTAGCAAAGACTTCGATTTGCAAAAGATTACACACATTTAGTTTTTTAGAGATAATTCTTCACTAAACTATTTTATTTTTTTCGTTTTCGTTTTGTCGATTAGTAAAAGTGTCAATTTTAAACTGCTACCGGAATATTGATATCTGTAATTTTATATACAATTACATAAGTAAATATTATTTGTTGAATGAGCTATTATAATTCAGTTCCTGAAAAATAGCTGTCTTTAGGAGACAGCTACACATGCTAGACAAGTGAATAACTCATTGCAAGACGTGCTGTAATCAGAAGTTTTTTTCTCTATTTCTGTACGAAAATAATCAGGAGGATTGGCAATTAGACACCCCCCCCCCCCCCCCCGCTATTTCGAGTATTATTTGTTTAACTTTGGGGAAAAAACTTTTAGATTAAGAAATAAATAAATAGCTGTCCAAATAAAAAAAAATAATAATAATAAGATTTACTTAAAGTTAAAAAATATCATATACTGAAATCTAACGTAGTATTATATTATGCATAGCTATTTTGTGTTCTATTAATATGACTAAGGAAGTGTTAAATGTATTAAGTTAAAATGAAAAATTTTGAAACACGTTTGTAAAATGTCATATTATATCAGGATTAAATATACATAACAATTTTTCAGTATTTTTTCACTTTAAGTTTACATTATTGGTTCGGACATAGAGACCTTATTTCTAAATTTAAAGGAATTTGTAACACATGTTTTATATAAAAATCTCAGCAACAATGTTTGTAAATAAAATGATAATAGTAAATGTAAAACAATTTTACATGCTGATAATAACGATAGTAATTCTTAAATATATATATATATATATATATTTAAAACCACAAACAAAATATCAAAATCCATCACTCACCATAGCTGCATTGAAACTCACATCAAAAATATTATAATAACCAACATAAACTTAACTCTTAAAATCAAACTGAATAACCAAACTAAAGAAAATATATATAATTGCAAGACATAACAGAACAGAACAGAAGGCGAGCGGTATGGCTAACGACATACACTGCAGGGTTAAGTCAGACTTTACGCATGCTACGTCCCCCTTCACTTGCCAAGACCAAAATTGAAAAAATGAAAAACTATGAAAAACTAAACAGAACTACAACATCCACCAAAATATCTAACTCATTAGATCAAAACCTCCATTCTCATCCATCACTGAGTTCAGTTCAGTTCCGTACCTGCTACTCTTAATAAAATCACTAGTTATTCTCCTGATGAAATTGCGAGGATAACCATGCTTGAATCCCAAGCGGCACCACTCTAAAATATCACTAAACATATCTTTAACTCTAGTACTCAGTCTTTCGATTCGTATTAATCCATTTCTAAGTACATTTCTTTTAATCGAAACATGCACATTGGAATCAAAATATATCAGCTTTAAGGTATTAAAATTGAAATCATTTCGCTTGTCAAATAACTTAGATATCAAATTTTCACTTTCTATGCTTAGGTTCACATCTAGAAAATTAATATTTTTACAATTCTGGGATGAGGGTTCAGACTCAGAGACGTAGGATAATATGTAAAATCAATATTTTCAATATCATTGTTTAATTTGACTATTAAAACATCATCTATATATCTGTAGGATAATGTGTTACTGTTTAAATTATTATTTATTTCATATATATGTATGTAAATGTTTGCCAAAATGGAACTGCAACTCCCCCCCATTGGAATACCCCGAATCTGTTTAAATATATATATATATATATATATATATATATATAAAGATATATACTAACATTAAGGTCCCAAACACGACAGAATGTATTTGAAAATATTGTTTTAGAAAACCCAGCAATGAAAATGTATTTTTCAGACAGCATAATTGTTTAGGATTTCAGAAATATGCGTATATCCATTTCAATAGCAGAAAATAAATGCAAGATTTACTATCTCTAAAATTCGATAGCAAGATACAAAATGTTAAAACGTTGCCCTTCAGAAAAAAAATATATTTTTTGAGAAAAGAGCAAAAGTTTTAATATTTCGTACCCTGTATTTATATCTAATACCTCGGTACAGTTGGCTGAACAAAAATATCCCGTAGATTTTAATCAGTGTATTATTCGAGAAGGAAAAAAAACGGAAATAGCCATTTGATTGGAAATTATGTTTTCTTTAAATGTATGTTATTAAAATAGATTTAGCGATCATCTTCATGCTGAAATTGTACTAAAATCTGAAAATTTCAATACGAACACCTTATTTTGACAGCATATGTAACTCTTTCAGAATATTTTACCTCATGAGACCAAATTGGAAGTCCTTCGTTCAAGTAGTTTAGGAATTATGAAGGTTTAAATTTTTGAACTTATAATTTTAAATTCAGTTGACTCCAGAACTACTGGGCGGAATGAGCTGTAATTTTGTATTTGCATATTTAAAGCTTTTAGAAATTTATTTCCGTTAAAAAATGGCATAGGTTTTAATTCATATAGTTTTTGAAATTAATTTCAAAATAGATATATTTCCAAAATTAAATTTCGAGAAATATTTGACTTGTAACATATGAGTTTTTTAACAGAAAACAATTTCTAGATATCCGAATCCAAAATAATTAACGCTCGTTCCGTTTAGTTGTTCTTGAGTCATGACTGAAAAAATCCGTCCGCATTACAATCTGTTTATAATGATAACAAAGGAATTTAACATTAGCAGTACTTTAAAACTTTATGATTTCCAGACTGCTTGACTGAATGATTTCCCATTTAGTATCCTGAGGTAAAAGTTTAAGAAATGATGTCAAAATTAGGTGTTCAGATTCAAATTTAAGTTTTGCACAATTTCAGCGTGAAGGCTACCCCCTAAGACTACTTTCGTAACATACATTTAAAGAAGACATAATTTCCAGAAGAATGGCTATTTACGTTTCTTTTTTTTCCTTGAAAAATTTGTTGATTAAAATATTACAAGCAAATTTTGGTACCTATTAAGATTACCGAAGTTCGGAATTATAAGTAACTAATAAGTTCGGAAATTTTCTTGATGTTTTTTACAAGAATAAAAGAGAAAAATTCATGTGCTACGCGTAAGTCGCGGATCGCTTTCATTCGCTCGGCTTTGCCTCATGATTTCACTGCTAAATATGCATATTTGTTTCAAGAAATTTTACATATGGCTTGGATACAGTTATTTTCATAACCGATTAAAATTTTAGACAGTTCAGACGACAAGAACTTTTTTTTTATGTTAAAGGACTCGAATCGAAAAAAAAAAAAAAAAGTCGAGAAGAAAAAATGTTTTTTACAACTAGATATCAATATTTTTTCCGAAATTTTTACACGGGCTGCAACGAAAACATTAGATTTATAACCGATAGAAATTTTAAAGAGTTCCCACAACAGGATCTATTTTTTTTAAACTATGAAACGATTCTACGTGATAAAAAAAGAAAATGTCTTCTTATGAGTGCTTTTACCGCTAAATATAAATATTTTTTAAAGAATTTTTTATTCAAAAATATAGATTCATACAAAATCAGGTTAAAGATATAAAATCATACAAATTTGATGTTTATTCAAGGTTATTATTATGGATCCGAGAAACGACAGGTGGGTCGTCTAGCTTAGACATAAAAAAAAAAAAGATCATCGTTTGTTTGTGTCAGAGGAAAATGGCATAACGAAGACTCCCAATTTTTCATCTTCATCATGTACCTATTTTTTTTTATTCGTATGCTGTAATTTACAAACTCACTTTTTAGCCAGCCAGATCGGTGAAATATTCTACAGTGCGGTGGGAGCAAACAGCCGTAGAAGTGCAGATTTTATAACTGAACTAATTTTATTGCTAAGTAAGCCGTCGTTGGAAACGGAAATAAATATAGAATTTCTTTCGCTTAAAAAAATATTTTTTGTAGGTTTCAAACCACCATCCTACCTTGATCTTTGTTTATTTTTGCTCCGAAATTTTTAAACACTTGGTATTCTTATGACCGATTCAGAATATATTTAAAAGTAAATCGTATAATTAAAAAAATTATATTTCTAGTTACCGGAAAATATTCGTAAAAATATTTTATACGAAAAATTATATAGAGGCATGCTTATAGTTCCATTAATAATGTCAATTGAGTCACGTAATTAAGCTGTCGTTGAAAGCGGCTTAAACAAGATGAAATAACGATATTGACAAGAAAGCGTCCTGTTTAAATGGCGTATCTTATTTGATCGGTCAATGTTTAAACCTATGTAAGTCAACCTAGAATTAAGTTTATTAGTGAGTTATCGGTGTTTGTTCTTTGAGAGTAACATTTGATATAGATTCTACAATTACAATTTGATTATAAATGGTACACTTACTGTCTATTCTTATTCAATCATTGAACTTTTACGTTATGTCATGCTGAGATCTTCCAAGCTCTCTTATCGTTACGGTGGCTATGTGAATCACACAATTTGCCTAAGGTACGATAAATATATATACAGGGTGCGGCCGGTATTTGTAAACACACATTATCGGTGAAACACCACACTATACACCATTTTTTCAAATATTTTTCTGTTACGTGTAAACATGTCAGAACTTAGACTAAATGAGGAAATGAAGAGGCATGCTTTCATTGTCCCATTGGCTGAAAAACACTTTGATTTATAGACTGGTGTTTTCTTGAATCTCGCCCGATCATTCGTTTTTGAAATAAGGAGCGAACTGAACTCTGCCAGGTTTTATGTGGTAATCGCTGCATACAGAAAATGACATTTTCGGCGATATGACATTATAAAGACTCTGGAATTCGTCATTCGAGTAGATGAAATTCCTAGGAAATTGATGAAGGCATTCGCTACGGAGCTGCAGGCTGATTAGGACAAAATGCGATGTGCGATTCGTGAGGACATTCGTTAGTTGTCGTATGTGATTAGGAGAGGACAGTCCTTATCCGACTGAGACAAGAATAACCGCCTGACCAGTGCCAAACGCCTGCTTATCAAACTGAAGCATGAAGAGGAGCCAGGAATGCTGCTGTTTTCCTCAGATGAGAAAAACTTTGTACAGGCCCAGAAAGTCAACCGCAAACAGATCGGTGGCTGCGTAAAATCCCCAAAGAGTTTCTGACAGTCATTCAAAGAAATTTTCCAACCTTATTGATGACTCTGGTGAGTCTTGAGCAGCGAAGACGACCTGATGCCTCCACATTTCATTCTTCAAGGTTCCAGAGTCAAAGCCGTTTCTTATATTGAGGTGTAAAAGCTCTGGATTGATTCAATAAAAAGTGGGAGGTCGCACGGCTTTCCAGAAGTCTTTGCACCATTCCATACATCCCATACAACCGAATAATGTATGGCCAAAAATTTTAATGACAATA
Organism: Maratus speciosus; assembly: GCA_963932465.1. NCBI lineage: Eukaryota > Metazoa > Arthropoda > Arachnida > Araneae > Salticidae > Maratus > Maratus speciosus. The sequence continues at coordinate 209,443,546 of OZ010793.1, forward strand.
TCATCCTCGACTTATTGCCCCCCCCCCCCCCCCCTCCAGCTCCCCAGGTATTAAAATGGCGGGCTATTACGTATGTGTCATGGTTGAGAGTAACTCCAATAGGCTTCTCACCATACTGTTGCGGCTCTCAAGGCAGTCGTTCATATTCAATGGCAAACGTTTCCAACACGCATGTGATTATTGCCTGAAGTTGTTTTCGACAGCGTGTAGAGGCTGCTATTGCGGCTAACGGTAATTTGACTAAATAATGCCCTCCATTGTGTATGTGGTCAACTGTACAGAACGATCAAATATATAAAAAAATGCACTGTTTCTAGCGTCTGTTCAGTTTTGAAAACACGCGTTATTTTATTTTCAAATAGCTGCTGCCCACTATATATATTTTATTTCAAAATAGAAACATTTTCCTCGTAATAATATTATAGATTTCTTTCCAATATGCATGCACGTAAAACTAGTCGGATGTACCAATCCCAAAACTTTCTTCTATCTCATACATGTTAATACTTCAAAATTCGCTATCACACTGCCAAAATTAAATGGCAATCTATGCATCTCATGGGGATTCTAAAGATATGAAATTCCGTGCATTAGTTCTTGAGATAAGACTATCGCTGAAATCGTCTAAATCTAGCAAAATGCTGCCTAGCAGCGCCACCTATTGGGTGATTTATACCAAATCCTAATCAGCAACAATTTATGTCAACGTCTGACTGAATCTGAAGTTTGGAGAAAATCCGTGCATTAGTTTTTGTGATAGAGCTATAGCGAAAATCGTGAAAATTCCTGCATAGCAGCGCCACCTATTGGGTGATTAACACCAAAACCCAATTAACAACAACTTGTGTCAACATACAACTAAATCTGAAGTTAGATGAAAATTCGTCCATTAGTTCTATAGATAGAGCTATTGAGGCAATCGTGAAAAAGGCAGCACAGAAGCGCCACCTGAGGGGCGATTTACACCAAAACGTAATCAGCATCAATTCATATCAAGGACTAACTAAATCTGAAGTTTGATCAAAATCCGTGCATTAGTTCGTGAGATAGAGCTATTGCGAAAATCGTGAAAAATGCAAGATACCAGCGCCACCTGTTGAGCGATTTACACCAAAAACTAATCAGCATCAATTTGTATTAGGGACTCACTGAATATAAATTTTTATTAAATTTCGTGCATTAGGTCTTGAGATAGAGAGCCCACAAAATTTGTGTCACATACACACAGACAGACAGACTCACAGAGTCACAGACAGACATTTTGTAAATACATGTTTTTTGGAATCTCTGACCCCTAAAACGTGTAAATCCGTCGAAAACCGGAATTCGAAAATTTTCATGAATCCAATATTTTCTTCTTGTAAATATAGAAGAAAGTAAAAATATAGTCTCATTATTATATGTGGTCTAATTTAACTATGTGTAAAATATGAAATTAAAATATTTAGCTGGAACATTTATTAAACCTTTCAAAGATAAAATTATGCATACTGTAAACCTGCCTGCAAAAGAGATAAGAACGAAAAATCAGGCATAGATCATGAAACATTTTCAAACACCAACAGAATAATATTAAGAAGTTACATTTTGCCTCACAATGAAGTGAGATATCTATAAAAGCATTTTAAAAAACAAATAACTCAGAAAAATTCCATTTCAAGCAATTGCTGTCCATAAGCGGTGAAGTGTGCAAATTCTTTTGTGCAGCCCTATGTTTGACCTGTCGAATATAACTTAGTACACCAAAATTATGTTAAAAGTAAGTTTAAAATACATACCGCAACTGAAAACGTATTTTCAGTAATTATCGATCATTCTCAGCTCTTTAACAGAATTCTTTTATGTGTCTCTGTAAATGAGTGACAAGTGCGATGCATTTCATAATCTATAGAAAACATCTAGTAATACATCTTGGGTGATACTTTTAACTTTCCTTATATTTGAAACATCATTAAAATACACCCCAAACGATTTTTAGAGTTCCGTACTTAAAAAGTAACAAGTTGGAAATTGCTCGTCAAACGTGGCAAATGAGGTGCGTTCGTACTATAACTAGTTTTATAATTATTTTTTGCACCCCATATTGTACTGAATGTATATTTTTTTGCGCTTCATAAGTGCATAGTCTGTAACATCATTAAAATGCACTTACAATAATTTTTTCCCCATTCCCGGAATGTAACGGAAAACTTTTGACTGTCCCTGTAATTAAACTATACATTCGATTTTCATAAAATTTGAAATGGCTCGACAAAATTTTGCAGCAATTATATATTTAAAATTTCAGATCATTCGGAAAGCTGTAAAATCATTAAAATGCATTTGCAATAATTTTTTCCCATTGGCCATAATGTAACGAAAAACTTTTGGGTGTCCCTGTAATTAAACTATACATCCGATTTTCATAAAATTGGAAATGGCTCAACAAAATTTTGCAGCAATTATATATTAAAAATTTCAGACCATTCGGAAGGCTGTAAAATCATTAAAATTCACTTGCAATAATTTTTCCCATTGGCCGTAATGTAAAGAAAAACTTTTGACTGTCCCTGTAATTAAACTATACATCCGATTTTCATAAAATTGGAAATGGCTCGACAAAATTTTGCAGCAATTATATATTAAAAATTTCAGATCATTCGGAAGCCTGTAACATCATTAAAATTCACTTGAAATAATTTTTCCCATTGGCCGTAATGTAAAGAAAAATTTTGACTGTCCCTGTAATTAAACTATACATCCGATTTTCATAAAATTGGAAATGGCTCGACAAAATTTTGCAGCAATTATATATTAAAAATTTCAGATCATTCGGTCGGGTAGTTTTTGCTCTGTTATATGCGGACGGACAGACAGACGGACGGACAGACGGACAGACAGACGGACTGAACGACGACTATAGGTGCTACGTATTTATATAATTACGAACGCACCTAAAAACGGAACCATTATAAGATCACTCCTGTGTCCGACTGTCACAGCCATTTTACTCGTAAACTATGGAACGTGGAAAGTTCAAACTATCTGAAGTATTAAAGCCTAATGACCCACATATTTATTGATTATTAACCATTTATAAATATATTTAGGAAAATGTACAGGGGCTAATTAAGTTACTTGGAAGAAAATCTTTTTGTATATCGTGTGAGGTATCGTGTGAAAGCTTTCGTAACGCCGAACTTAAAGAATACATTTCTTTTAATTTTAGGTACTATATTTCCAGTGATATCGTCGAAAATATAATGCAAAAATATGCACCTCCCCACCCTCTATTTCCGAATCTACTGAAACTATAATTAGGAAAAATAGAGGTAGTAGAACTTAATTTCCAACTTGCACGAAAACTATAGGGATTACTCTTAATCACATAGTTTTTGAGAAAATCGCATTTTTCCGTTGCACACAAATTTTCATTTGCGGGCGTTCAGCAAATGAGTTGAGGAGCGGTGGAGATAACTATCGTCACAGAAGTATAAATCGATTGTTGATAACGATTTTCAAAAAAATTGTCTGTAAATTAGCCGAGAATTAACTCTTTAAGACACGGACGGTTTGGACATCGTAGTCTATGCGCCATCAGAATTTTAAAGCTTTGATAATAACTTTTAATGATATATTTGTGTAATGCAATGCCCAATTATTAATTAATAGATTTATTGTACGGCAGCCTCTGTGCGCGAGTAAAGGGCTTAACCTGTTATTCGCTATTGATCAAAATGTAATAGGACTATTTTGTGCGCTCCTGTAACTGAACCACAAATGCTATTTATTCTATACTCTTGAGAAAGTATGTTACAGTCCATCTCAGTGATGCAGATGAATCTCTTTATGTTTGAAATATCGTAATATAAAACATTAATAAAATAAAAATTTTCCCCATAGATCATAATGTAACGGAATTCTTTTGTGTGTCCCTGTAAACGAACTACAAGTACGGGACGCTAAGCTTTATTTTTAACACCGAGCGTTCTTTAATAAACTTTACTAACAATAAAATTTACATGGTAAACCGAGCTTATTTACGAAATTTACGGCACGGAGAGGCAAACTGAATACATGAACATTTTTCAACTATGTTGGAAAGCATAAAAAACATGTTGGAAATTGCACGTCAAACGTGGCAAATGTGGTGCGTTCATACTGTAACTAGTTTTATAAATATTTTTTGCACCGCGTAATGTACTAAATGTATATTTCAGTGCACTTCATAAGTACATATCAATTTCATTCTGCGCTTGAAATATTTTTTTCCCATTGGCCGTAATGTAACTGAAAACTTTTGACTGTCCCCGTAATTAAACTGTGCATCCGATTTCCATAAACTTTCAAATGACTCGACAAAATTTCGCAACAATTATATATTTAAAATTTCAGACCATTCGGAAGGCTGTAACATTATTAAAATGTACTTGCAATAATTATTTCCCATTGGGTGTAATATAACGGAAAACTTTTGTCTGTTCCTGTAAGTAAACTATACATCCGATTTTCATAAACTTTGAAATGACTCGACAACATTTTGCATCAATCATGTATTTAAAATTTCAGACCATTCGGTTGGGTAGTTTTTGCTCTGTTATATGCAGACAGACAGACAGACAGACAGACGGACCGAAGGATGACTATAGGTGCTATGTATTTATATAATTACGAGCGCACCTAAAAACACGAGCTAAAAACCATGCGTCCAGCACAGATTATGAACACTTTCTCTGAACACATTCAGAATACTGTAAGAAACCTTTGCCATATAATAGGGTGATTTAGAAAATACTGAACCCATTTGAAATCCCAATTTTCGCAGTTATCATGAATAGACGAAAAAATATCCGAATTTATTTTTGTTCAACCCTGTATATTAGGGATGCACAACCTGTGGCCCGCGATGGGTTAACAAGTGGCCCGCGAATTTCGTCAATTTATGATTGGCAAAAATTGCAATTTTTGACGATGGGTTGCAGTGGAAGATCGTGAATTTCGTCAATTTGCCGCGAAAAATAATTGCAAATTTCGTAACACAGTTAAAAATCGCGAATTTTATTAATCGCCTAGCCAATACCATTTTTATCAATATAGGAAATTCCCGAGTTGCTAATTTCTTCAGTCACTAAACGAAAAATCCCTCGAATTTAATCAATCGGGCACGGAAAAATCGCGTGTTTCGTCGATCGTGCGCGAAAAAGTCGCGAATTTTGTTGATCGAGCACGGGAAAATCACGAGTTGTGAGAGTCGAGAAAAAGTCGTCAATTTCGCCCATTTGCCACTTGAAAATTGCAAATTTCGTCAGTCAATTATGAATTGCGAATTTTGTTGACTGAGCACGTAAAAATCGAGTTTCGTCGATCGCGCGGGGAAATATCGCGAGTTTCGCCAATTTGCCGCAGGACAATTGCAAATTTCGTCATTCATTTAAGATATGTAAATTTCGCTGATCGAGCGCGGAAAAATCGCGAGTTTCGTCGATCTTGTGCGGAAAATCGCAAGTTTCGTCGATCGGGTGCGGAAAAATCGCGAGTTTTGACGACCGGGGGTAGAAAATTTGCGACTTTCATTGATCGGGAACGGAAAAATAGCGAATTTCGTTGGTTGACTGCGGAAAATTCGTGAGTTTCGTCAGTTTATCGCAAGAAAAAGTCGCGAATTTCGCCAATTTTCCAAGGGTTTCAGTCAGTTAAGAATCTCGAATTTCGTTGACTGGACGTGAAAAAATCGCAAATTTCGTCGACCGGGCACGGAAAAAATGAGAGTTTTGTCGCTCGGGCGTTGAAAAATAGCGAATTTTGTCGATCGAATGCTGAATAATCGTGAATTTTGTCTATCAAGTGCGGAAAATTTGCGAAATTTACCGATCAGGCTCGAAAAAAATCGCAAATTTCGTTGACAGGGCAGAGAAAAAATAGTGAATTTTGTCGATTAAGTGCAAAAAAAATTGCAACTTTCGTCCATCGGCTACGGTAAAATCGCAAGTTTCGGTAGTTTACCGCCGCGAGAAAAAGTTGTGAATTTTGACAATTCGCCACGGAAAATATCTAAAATTTCGTCAGTCAGTTATCAATCGCGAATTTCGTTGACTGGGCGCGGAAAAATCGCGAATTCCGTTGATAAGGTGTTGTAAGATCGCGAATTTCGTAGATCAGGCGCGGGAATAACTAAAATTTTGTTGATCGGCTGCTGAAAAATTGAGAGTTTCGTCAATTTAACCACTTCACCGGCGAAGGGTATAGGGAAACAGTGCTTTTACCACCGAGATATCTCGGGGCAAACGTTGAAGTCGTTAACTTCGTTCATCACTTTTTTTCGGCACATAGCCACTTTCATGCATATGTTTGTTTTTTAGCACTTTTAATAAAGCAAAATATAATCCCTCTGAATAATGTCAAGGAATATTTTCTCTCCTTGAAAATAATCTTCGCTATATCTCTGTTATATATACAAACATAAACTGTTGATATATTCTTGCCAACTGAATTGGGTATGATACTTTGACTGGTAGGGGAACCTAAAGGGGTAAAACTGCCACTCTTCTGAAACCATGTTTTTTATAGGCCACATACCTCCCCACCGAGATAGAATTATCTCTGTGTTACTGATTTGGCCCTCGACAACCCAGGCATTTTTGTAAGTGGCCCTGCTCTTCAAAAGGTTGTGCTGTATATGATCGATAGATTCGTATGTATATTACATTGTTTGCTGAAATTTCCGTCAATAAACGGAAATGCACTTGATAGCCTTTGTATAGCCCTGTATATGATCTATAGAATTATACACGCCAAGTATTATGCAAAGAAATAGTTGAATTTTAAAATGCGTAATTCAACTGAAAACGCATTTCCAGCAATTATTTTTCATAGGCAGTACTTTAGTTAAATACTTTTGTTTGTCCCTGTAAATGAACGATAAATTATACATAAATTATATACACTCCAGATTCCACCGAAAGCGTTTTGTAGTACACGTCAGGGATACATAAAAATTTCAATATATTTGAAATAGTGTAATATCATTAAAATACTCCGCAAATGGTTTTTTTTCCCAATGGGCTATAACGAAACGGAGTTCTTTTGAGTGTCCCTGTAAATCAACTGTAAATTCTACACACTTCATTTTCAGTATCGAATAGTAAACACAAATAGCATATATCAATTTCATGGCAATATGACTATATTTAAACGAGTTAGAGCACATACAGTCAAACAGTCAAAGAGACAGACAGAGAAACAGAATTAATAAACACTTTCAATTATGTTAAAAAAGAACACCTGTTATTAGAAGAATCTAATTATGTAATTTACATTTTCTTTAACCTTCATCCCCTATCATTCATGTTCCTCGACTATTTTCAGCCTGATTTGTGAACGTGTTCTAACAACCTAAGTCATTAGTATTAAGTGTATTTAATAATCTCTTCTCCCCGTATTATCAAAGAGAACAAAGAGTAATTTTAACTCATTCAGTAGGTATAAGGAAAGATCCTATTTCCGTTCTTATTACATGCGTGTAATTTAGCCTAAATTCTAGAATGACAACGCCCATTAGTAATAACAGCAAATAACTGACCTTCAAAATGAGCGTTCTGTTGCCATAGTAACCATCGATTAACACCCCCCCCCTCCCCCCGTTCTCTTTTTTAGTTTAGTTAGGGATGTTTGAGGAAATAGAAATCCGAATTAGATCTATTGTCCCAAATTATTAAAGTTAGATAAGAGTCAATAATAAAAGGCGAAAAAAATGCCCTTTAGTTAAAAAGAGAAGAGATTTAAAGTTTAGTTTCCCCGGGTAAATAAATAATACAGTCTTTGAGGCAAAATTTATTAATTGGATAGCGCTAATTAAAATTTTATTAAAAGAATTTTTTTTAATTGTGAGATATTTTTAATATTAAAATTATTAAATGCACTTTAAGTACTGAAGTTGAGAATCGATATTAGCAAATGTCAAAGTTTTGAAGTAGTTGTGGCCAAAGCACTAGCAAGGAGGAGGCAGGGAAGGGACATTACTCCTCATAGGTTTTGGAGATTTAATTAATTAACCTTTCAGCGGACGAGCTATAATTTTTCTCACGTCGTACTTTTTACGATATAAGTGTTTCGTTTAGATACGTAGTTACAAATGCGAGTCATTTCATAATAGTAATAAAAGTACTAAATAAAAAAAATTACATGTGAAAAAAGAAAACAAAAATTTTAATGATATTTGCAAAGAGAAAAAAAAAATCCAGAAATATACGTTCAATGAAGATAAATACAATTTTTTAATGATGAAACAATAAGAATATTTCGTAAAAAAATATATCAAGTACGGTTTAATGAAACAAGACAAAAGGAAATCTAATATTTAAAAAAAAAAAAAAAAAACTATTTTTTGTTAACCCTTTAAAACCGGGAGATTTTTTGGTAGAAATTGAAAGTTTTGGGTGGTTTCCCCTTATAGACAGGACCGTATTTGATTGAAAAAAAAACCCGATGTCAGGTTATGCCAATGGAAGGACCAGCACAATTGTGCGGGTTCGGTCTTAATTCAGTCGTTTTTGGGCTAAATCTACACAATTGTGTAGTTTGGGATTATGTGTACAAATATCTAAAGATAAAATTTAAGCAAAAAAAGTTGTTGTTTATTGAGATAATTTTCATCAGCCACAATGAAAATGTTTGAAACATTTTGTTTTTCAATTTCATTTTCTGAGACGCGGTCAATGCTCGCACCCCTCTTAAGAGCCGTTGACAAATTGTATGCCTTTCATCCCGTTTGGATTGTGCCTGATCCTTCAAATTTCTTTCTTTTTAGTTTTTTCAGCAGCGGTATTTTGTTGAAATACCGATCGAAGTACATAAACCTAGGTCTGACCCAGAGTAAGGACTACAGCAGGTCCTAAGCCCAGATCCTTGTGGACCAGGTCTGTACATTCCCACTGGTATGCTACAAAATTTTAAACTATCCCAGGTGATACTGTTACAACAGAGTATGGTTTATTTTTTATATACTGCTTTACTGAAGCACGTCCTAAAAAAAGGAATCGTCTGCTCATCTATGGAAAATTTTCCCTGATCTCCTGGTAAATTCAAGCAGACACTACGGAATCTGTCAAGCATTTGCTGAACTTTCCATAATTTATTATTTATTCCTGGTGGTTTGCTTGCTGTGTCGACAAAATGGAATGAATTTATCAAACTTAAAAATCTATCTCGTGATATGCATATAACTCATATAAAACTTATAAATCATACATGACATCTATAACTCAGAGCAGAAACATACAGTTCATTACATGTGCATATTATATATCTAATACTATCAATTTTAAATAGAAATCATGAATAGTACAAATCTATTAATTTAAAATTAATCCGATTTAAAAATGTAATTAATAAAAAATAAATTGCTAAAAACATAAGTTAAAAAAATAACTTAAAAATAAAAATTTTATATATTAGGAATTGTGCCCATTTTGGAAGTGGTAAAGCCCGGACACTCACAATTGTGCGGGTCATTTTTTTTTCAACATTTCTAAAGCCTAATTAAATTTATCAAAGACAAAATCAATTAAAATCATAAATAAAGTATATGAAAAGAAAAATTAAATCAAAGCAAACACTAAAAATCTTGTTTAAAGAAATTACGACAGTAAAAACTATTTGTCTATTGCTGTCAGATGATATAGTCTTTTTAAAAGCAGAAAATCTAACCCAGTATTGTAGTTGGTGCCCCCTAGCTGTATCTTATCAAAACATCTGAAGCCAATTAACTCATATAAATGTGAAGATTTGGTTTTAAATCTCACAAAAACAGGAAATAGTCATTCTCTTTTACTTTAGGGAATCCTAATTGCAAAAACCCGCATAGTTGTGCGGGTCAGGGCTTAAAGGGCTAATGATCCAAATACATCTTCTGTATTTTTGCAAAAACATTATATGTCAAGAAAAACTGTTACTATGTACAACGTTTTTTTTTCTTTTTGCCTAGTCATATTCTAGTTTACGTTATTTTGTACTTTTATGGTTACTAACATAAAATTCTTAATTTTCCTTTGATTCTTCTCAATTTTATTTTGAGTATGGAGAATCGAGTAATTACATCAAATATTTACCTTTTCATTTCGTTAAAGGAAATAGAAACTCAGCGTAACATATATCAATTATTATTTGTGAAATGTATCTCTAAAACGTGAAATAAGTAATTAATATCGATTAATAAGATCGATAATATAAGTAAGTAATTTCTATTTTCATTAGCGAACGCTTATTGTAAATTTTCGTATTTCGTCTAAAATTCGTAACATTTCTAAGACTTTCGAAAGATTTCAAATTCCAAACCGGAAATTTAAAACACGGTAGATTTAAAATTTTAGTTCCGAATGAAATATAAAGACACGTATTAAATTCACACGAAAAATTATACGCTGCTCTAACTATTAATTACTTTGATAAGTATATGTATACAAACCGATATGGGAGGCCAGAAATTAGTAGTAAATTGTTTCCAAATGTGCCAATAGGTGGCAGCAACATCGAACTGTAATATATTAAGGCTACACAGTACCCTAAAAATGACAAAAATATCGAATATTTTTTATTGAACTTTTCAGTAGTCCATACGGTTGTGAATCATGACTCCAAATTGTAGATCTGAAATCCAAATAGTTTGAAAGATATTTGAACTTTTCTGAGTGTTCTCGGAATGTTCTGAGTGTTCCTTTACAAACTTTAAATGCATTTTCTCAGACTTTTATTTTTGTTTATGTTAGTGTTTGCTAACCCCTAAGGCTTTTTTTTCTGTTGCAGATAGAGTCTTGAAATTTTTTGCAGACATGTACATGTATATGTATTACAATAATTAGTATGGATTTAGGTCTGATGGTTGTAGTTATTTTTTTTTTTAATGTCAAAATTAATATTTCCAAAATTTTCGTGTTATTTTTTTCAGGTTTCGCGCTACAAAAAGAAAAAAAAAGCAATTTAACAAATTACAAAGACCATTTGGAAAAATAATTTTTTCAAAGAGTAAAATTCAAGACATAAAAAATCGCACGGAGTTGATCATACATTACATACGCCATGAATTAAACATTAATAGTGTTATTACACGTAAAAATTGCAAGCGACAAAAATCGCCTGCGACACCTCAGATTTCCTGAAACTTACGTATTATCCACCTGAAACTTACGTATTATCCAAGCATTTCATTGGCTGCTCGGGAAAAGGCTTTTCCATTGTAGAAATCTGGCGACCAATTTTAAATGAAATTTCATTCTTAAACTTCTAAACATCGCACAATATTACTTTTTACACCGTCGTATAGAAAAAAATGTACTCTTAAATGCAATTTGTTTGAAAGCTCTATCTCAATTTGTTTCTGAGTTATTAATTTTTATTACTTTTTTGTCATGTGGCAACAGAAGTATCCATTTCTGTTGAAAGTAAAGGTTAGTGTATAGAACAATCAGAAAACGAATAAAATGCGGATTAAACCAATCAAAACTTCAGATATGCTTTTGATTTCCTACCCTGACGAGGACAATAACTATTTTTCCAAATGGTTAATAAAACTTTAAATAAAAGTTACATCTTTAATTCCATACTAACTTTTGTTCCCAATAATCCAATGAATATAAGTCACTTAAAATAACTAAAAAATATTAAAAATTAAAAATGTTATATTAGTTTTAAAAAATTTCAAATTTTTAAAAAAATTTTTTATTAAAAAAAACGGTGATTGTTAAAAGGATTTTTTTTTTTTACCAGAATAAGTTTAATTTTATAATCTCAAACAGTCATTAATTATTTTTAATGTAACTGTCTCCAAAATTTTGAAAAATGCTACTGTGTAGTCTTAATTTCGAATCTGTGAGACAACAATTGTGCCACAGACTATTTAATTTAAATTAATTAACACTTTAGACATCTTTACTCTGTGAGTTGTACAAGAGTAGCAGCTGCATTTGAAAATGGCAACTGTGCTCGAGGAATGCACACTAGAAGAGCAGCGAATTGTTATGCTTTTTTTGTGGGCAAAAGGACTTCCGGCAAAGGATATCCAAAAGGAAATGCTTCCTGTCTACGGTGAAAATATGTGTCCCGCCAAGCGGTCTACAATTGGATCAAGATATTTTCTGAAGGGCGTTCAAAAATTGTTGACTAAGAACTAAGTGGTAGCCCTGTTTGATTGCGACTGAAGAAACAGTGCGGAACGTTGAAGAAATGGTTAGAGCTGACAGGCAAACAACAATTGGTCCTCTGAGTGGCAAGCGTTTCGCGACTGATGTAGACGTTGAATGTGAGATACATATATGGCTGAGACGGCAGTCCAAATACTTTTATGCAGTAGGTATTGGAAAATTGATAACGAGTTGGGGAAAATGTATCTATAAAAATGGCGATTTATAAAAAAAATAAAAAATATTTTTCAAACATTATCTTTCTTCCCCTTTCTTTATTGGTTTTTGTAACCTACTTACTGACATGCCCTAGCATATGTATATTTATATGTACAAAATTTTGCCAAAAAATTTCTTCACTTCGGTAAATTGCTGAAGAAATCTCGATTACGAATCTGAGAAATTTTACGAAGTCGCTTAAAACAATGTGCAACAATACATAATCTGGAAACTGGTGTTGGAAATCGTATGGAAAGAACGGATACTCCAACAATATTTGTCTTTTAAGCAGCATCGATGCAGTACCTCAAAACTGTGAAAAGATTACTTTATTATTTGTAAACGCGACAGCTGGACTTTAAACTCCTTTTTTTTTTTTTTCCAAGTGATTTTAGAATAAATTTATTCTTCGCAAATGACTAAAAAAAAATTAAATAAAAAATAAGGAATTAAGGATTTATGTTTATTTTTTATCTAGCTTTATATCAGCTTTCATGGAAAGAAATTTCCACTAGTCTGACTTTGCATTCATTATCTAAAAATTGTCTCCAACATAAGAGCAGAAAAAAAGTAGTAATAGAGTTAAATATCAACGCTACGAAATGTTCTCGGAAAAATGTATGCATTTTTCTGGACCAAAAAATATACATTATCAGCGACTGGTTTATGGTCCTGATTATGACCTAGCTAGAGAGCAGACACAAACCTGTATTCGCAAATTTTGATCACAGTCGGCGATTTGAACCAAATTTCCGGGCAAAAAAACTATTATTATGTGATACAAATCGCTGACAATTGGAAAATAATTTATTTATCAAATGACGGAAAACACCATTCGATTCCAAATCGCTTCAGTAGTCAGAACTGTAAATTTTATGCCTTTACAATCGAAAAATGAGTAAGAAAATGTTTCAGAGACTTTTGTGTTGTTGAGCAAGGAATTTGAAAACAGCCTTAAGATGAAAATTGTTTAATTATTTCTTTAAAATTACTTTGAAATGAGAAGAGCAATATTTATTCGTGTATAATGCGCATTTTCTTCTAAAATTATAGATTTAAACATTAGGGTGCACGCGGAATCTTTATTACAGCTATATGAAACCACTCGTGTTTTCATTGTATCACTGAATATAACACGTAGATATTGCCATAAATTTTACGAATCTAGAAGTTGAAAGTAAAATAAGATAAATAATTGCATTTATACATGCCGCAGTTTGTGTACTATCAGCAAAAACAAAGTAGTTGTGCTTGCTGCCAAAATGACCGTAAAAAACATTAGTATTATTTAGCCTAAATTATCAACTGTAATTATACTTTTCTTGGAACCTATGTAAAAAAATTCCATTTGCGTGCTTCCCCAAAACTTCGCTGCAGTATCCGGTTTTTTTCACCATAGATTAAGTATACGAGCGTGAAGGAATTAATGCTTTAAACAGTGTATAATTTTTTTATGTAAATTTAAAATGCGTGTTTATATTTCATTCGAAACTAAAATTTTAAATCTATCGTGTTTTAATTAGAAATCCAGAAAATGATTTGAAATAGTACAAGATTTTGTACAAATTTAAATTTTCAAGAAGAATCTGCAAGATTAATTTTGAAGCAGTTTTCATCATTGAGATTCATTCTAAAATATCCAATATTTCTAGAAAATTTTATAATGTTTTTATACGTCACAAAATATTTTTTCCTTCGAATAAATATTTAAAAATATATAAATTGTGGTATTACTATTCAAAAAATGATATTAGAAATAAGCGAATGCTACACTACGCCTCATTCCACTAAGTAATTTTTCAGTTATCTCTCTATTCTAAAAAAAAGTAACTACCGCTGTCACCGCCGCCGCCGCCGGTTTTGAATTTTTTGTGACCGGAGGTCTTTCTTCGTTAATATTGAGAAAAATAATGCATACAAAAATAAGAAAATCAGTGGTTTTATACAGAAATGTTTGATAAACACGCTGATGCAGACAGTTTTCCAATCGAAGAACTATTTTAAGAGATATTTAATGCTAAAGTTGGACAAAATCGTTCCACTAAAAAAGTTTTATAGCAGCAAAAACTAGACATGGCAGTGTAATCATTTTTAGATCATTTTATGCGTTAGAATTTGCCGGAGTGCAGATTGCATTAATTTTTTTATTTTGACTCATTTTTTCAGGTTTTATTTCTATTTTAAATTCAAATTTTCGGCATTTCTAGAGATATTTTTTACAGATTTCAGAAAATTGTACTAATTTAAACTGTTGCCAACTGTATAAAAAGCGCAAGCAATAATGTTTGCTTCAAATTAAAAATTTATTTACACGTGACTATTATAAACAGGAAAAAAACTTTCAAATTAGAATTAAATAATTATGTATAAAAAGCAGGAACTTATTAAAAATTACGTCATAAAAAGTACACACGTGAATTTTAAAAGAGAAAGGATATTGTAAAATAATAAATTCATTAACATCGTTAGAAGTCTTAGGAGAAATTACGTCATATTTACGTCACATTATAGTTATTACATAAAATGAACACAAAATAATATTGCAAAAAAGTTTAAATTTAGAAATTGCGATAGACATTTATTTAATATTTTGAGAGGATATTTTCAACTATTTTTGTTAGGAAACCGCAAATAATATTTCATTGCTAACAAATGTATTTTCACGCGATTATTTAAAAGAGAAAGAATAGCTTGGTAAAAATTACGTCAGATTAAAAACGATTAATTTAAAATGTCTCATTTAAAAGAACTTTCTTTTCGCTTTGTTAAAAAACACCAGGAGACAAAGACTCAGTTTACTTAATTCCTTTTATATTAGCTTATTTTGAAATGTTGTTACACGTGTCTATGTCATCAAGTTATTTTTATTTCGACGTTTTATTTGTATTTTTATTAATGTTGTACGAATTTATTTGTTCTTTCGTTATTTAAAATAAAAATTATGTCAACTTGTATAATTTGGCGAGTGGTTTGGCGATTTATATAATTTGGCGAAATTGGTCGACGGGATAATCAAGTAGTACCGCAGCGGATTTGGCGTTAAAATTCCCCAATCAAAGGGAAATGAATAGAAATTCGTTTATAGGGAGATCGCCACTGTTTTTTAAATTATAATTCAATCTTTCGAAATCTTTTTAAAGCCGATCAAATTAGCGTGCATTTAGAGCCTGCGGTGTCTGGACGGGGGTTGGCGAGCGTAGCTCGTAGGGGGCCGAGCCCCCTAGTAATTGAAAAAATATACTCGTATCTGTTTTACAGCTGTTTAAACTTAGGTGTTCAAAACTTTACATTTGCATACTTCCCAAACTAACAAACTGAATGATTTCTCATCTGGTATCCGAATATAAAATTTACCGAAAAATCCAAATGCTGTGTCAAAATTATTTCTTAGTATTGCAAATTTTAAAGTTAGATATAATAACAATATTTAGAGCGTGGCTTCTTTTAAGCCCGAAGAAAAATAGGGGGCTGTTAAAAATTAATATACCTGACAGAGATAAGGAACCCATAATTTTTCCTTCTTTCCACCCCCTCTCGGAGCATACGAAAACAGCATGCAGTGTCAGGGATATATAGAGCAGTGGTGCAGTCGTAAAAAATCCCTGCCGGCTCGGGCCTACAGGCGGAGGTAGATTTCGAAGTTAAGTACTAAATTCACCAACAAAACTTAAATCAAGATTAGAGAAAAACCCAGTTCCTCCACTAAGAATGAGCTCTAGGGAGATAAACATTTTGTGAAAATTCTAATATACACGAATACACACACGCATGTATATGGAATAGGTTTAAAAAATAGCTAAAGTAAATTCAGAGAACCTCAAAGTGTTAAAATAAGTTAATATTTCCATAGTCGTGTTTTTATCATGTTTTAATACGTTTTCTCAAACTCGCATGAAGTTACATATTCACCAACTGAGGTCCATTTTATTTCCAATATGACGCAATATATATATATATTTTTTAATTCGTCAAACTATTTATTTCATTTTGAGTTTTCATGCGGAAATTTTACTCTAGAACACTTATGACGTAACATTCAATTTGTTTTCAATTCGTCAAACTATTTATTTAATTTAATTTTTCACGTGAACTTTCAATAGAAAAGCAATTGTTGTGGTGAGAATTTTATTGCTTTTTTTTAATTGTTGGCAACTGTTATAACGAAAAATATTTATTTTTTGCCGTCATTGTTGTGTAAGAGCTGGTTTTATCAGAATCTTGTTAACACGGTATTCAAAATTTTGAACCTTCCCCATTTCCATTCCCTTGGACCGATTTTGCCCATTTTCAATCCCCGCCGAGATATTAGCCATCTCAAAGTTGTTGGCGAGTTTGAAGACGATCCGTGCATAATTGCGACTTTTATCGTGCGGACAAAATTTAGTACATACATACATACATACATATATATATATATATATATATATATATAAACTTTTTAGGTGGGGGTGGTTTTGGGGTCCTGGGGTCCTATAATGAAAAGTTATGAAGGAATTTTTCAAAAGTCGTACTATGGTAACGACTGCAATAGGTAGTATTTCTTACGAAATCTACCTAAAAAATACGAGACGGTAATGTCTCACTCAGACAAGAAAGACCCCGGAACTGGTTTTGGCTCGGTCCTGTTACCAGGGTAACTGGTCAGTCAACTTTATTTTAGGTAAGTCTGGCATTTTCTTTTTTCCCGTTCAATCGGTTATTCCGAGAATTATTGTAGCCTTTTCTGCCCTTCGCTTCCTACGGTCGAAGTTCCTTCATTACAAGTTTTGGAATCTCCGAAAGCAGGAAATCTACTCAGGGGTTTTCTTGTCTGAACCAGACAGTATATGATACAGGAAATGGCGTTTCTAGAATATTCCCATGGGGCGGGGAGGGGGAATTGTCCACCCACTTCACGGGAATGTTGTAATTAGAGGTCGTTACTCATACTTTGCACTTGTAAACTTCATTTTGACGGCCGAGATGTTAGATCTAATCTTTATTATTCATAAGTTTTGAAACTTTATTTGATGATAGCTTTTTAAATAACAACGAAACGGTGAACTTTTTTTAAAAGTATAAGTAAATACACAGTGAAACCTTGGTATAACTATATTCAAGGAAACATAAAGAAATGGCATTATATACGGAAAACATTAAATCGGGATGAGATTTAAACAAAAAATTGAGCATAAAATAAAGACTAATTTATATAGTCTTTATTTTATGCTCCGTGTTTTGTTCTGTTATTCATCTAATAATAATGTTAACAATTCCTCCTGGTTATTAAATTTGTCATCAAAGGCCTTCTCCGATAGTCAACTGACGCTGCTTAATCATGGATTAAATTTCTCTATAGGTTTAAAAATACATACATAATTACTTAATAATTAACACAATTTACATAACTACAGACATACACATATTAAAAATTTATTAAAAACAATTAAAATATAATTAAAAATATATGTAAACGTTTCGGCTATTTTCATAGCCCTCATCAGTAAACGAGCAGAGTCACAAAACAGCAAGAGCCACAGAAAACGAAAAAACAGTTTAAATCACGGTTTAAGTAGGATAGAATAATCAGCAGGAACCTGGGTCGCTTCGTTAATTGGCGATTCATCTAAAGCAGTCATCCAACCCTCAAGGAAGACACGACTAAAATATGCGGGGCAATTGGCTTCCACAATATGTGCATTCTCAAAATTTAATAAAATTTTAATATGTGTATGTCTGTACTTATGTAAATTGTGTTAATTCTCTACACGTTCTTCTGTAGTCGACATACACGGTCTCCTCTCTGCTATTGAATCAGCGTTGGTTAACCCTCTCGCTGCGCAACCCGAAATCTCACCGGGCAACGTAAAAGTAGCAAAATTTACGCAACCCGAGATTTCCTCGGGGAAGCATTTTTTCCGTCTAATTAACCTGCCTTGATTATTCCCACCAGTTATTTTTTTATTCTAAATTTTGCCTTATTTAATCGGAGCATTTTCCTGATTCAATTAGGCAAAAAGTTTTGTTTTGAAAAACCGTTGACAAAAGAATAAAAATTCTTAAAAGACGCTCTTCGCGAAGGGGTTAAATACGTATTTTTTGAAGCTATTTTCATAAAACAATTACGCAGCAAGAGGGTTAAACAGACTACTTCTGTACAACACCAAGTAAGAACTAAAGTTACGATATTAATTTTGAAGAATGATTATAAACAGCCTTCTAATTTTGCACGTTACAGTAAACTAATTAAAAGTATTTCGGCAAATAAATCATTATTCATCACAAAAGCTGAGAAAGGTCTTGTTACAGTGGTACTTAATAAAGATGATTATATTAATAAATCAATGGAACTTATGAACAATACCTGTCAGGTTCTGACGAACATATACTATATAGAACTATGGTTATATATTATTTTCTTGCTTATGTATTGTCTGTGTACTGGGAATTTTAAAGTAACATTCTTTTCTTATCTGGAATTTAATCCGAACTAGTGAGTTAGATAGATTAGTTGAAGGAATGTAGTTTACCAATAGAGTAACGCTTTCCCTGTCATTCAAGGTGCATACCTGAAGATAAGTCAGACAAAAGGATTGTCACTCATGATCTAAGGAGATACTGGATATCACGGAATGTGACATTGGTGGGGAGGAAGTCCTTGCGGGCAGATAAGGGATCCCCACAGATGGGCCTCTTTAGGTGATAGCTGGGATAGAAGTCAGTTGATTTTTGGAGCTTAAAGAGTGAGTTGGTTGAGCGGAGAATCTTGGATAGAGCGTGACTGGGTGATGTGAAGCTCTTAGAGTATAATGTGGTGTGAGATTAATTGTGATCTCGGATAATTCTAATTTAACCAGCGTAGGGTGAGAGGAATATAGAGTGGTTTAACAGTACACAGAAAGTATTTACTGTATTTCATTTAATGTTGCACCGGATCACCTATATCCGAGTTCTTAAGTGTAAATATTGTTTTGTTATTTGTAAATAGTGTGTAAATAAATTGTTCGTTAAGTTTAATTGAAAGAGTTGGTATTCTTTTCAACAATCCTCTTATAACGTGACCGATATCACGTAATCATTTCGGTGGTGGCAGCATTTCAAGAAAATAAAGATTTCTTCAAGGTTGTGTGGTCTTAGAGGGAAACCTGACAATACCCTTACTTATATGCGTATTAAAAAGAATTCAACGCCTGCAATACAGAAAATCCTTAATAGTTTAATTTCTGAATTATCCAAGTCGAATAAACTCTCTGAGCCCATTACTAAATATCTACGTTGCTTACAGGATCTGTTACTAAACTTTATGGGCTACCTAAAATACACAAAGATGGCATTTCTTTGAGTCCGATTATTGACTTCACATATAAGCTCTCAAAATATCTTGTGTCCCTATTAAAACCACTGTCTTTAACTTCTTCATACACTTTGAATTCCCCCTTCACTTCTCTTGATGATATTAAAAATTTCGAGTTTCCTCCTGATTGTGCGATGGTCTCGTTTGATGTCGTTAGTCTTTTTACATCCATTCCGATAGATTATGCTTGTTCAGTTACTGATGAAATCTGGCCTGTTGACAATTTAAATTTAGCTATTGATAAAGAAACATCTTTAACCCTTTTTCAATTTTATATATCAATTATCAACCAATTATTTTATTTTCAATGAAAAATATTTTAAACAGAGGTCAGGATCTATTTTCCACACCTGTGCATGTTATCGCTTAAATATAACGTAAAATGCTACCTGCCGCTTTCGTAGTGAGCAGTCTGTTTTTAACTTTGGATCTTTTTCCAACCACACGAAATTTGGTTAGACTTCATGATTTTTCGGATGGGAGTGATTGTGTTGCAAGAATTAAAATTTTTGTATCATATTTACTAATTTATTTTATTATTATTTCCGGTATGAGTTTTCGAATTTATTTCTGTATAAAAATTCAAATTAAATATGCGCGTTTGCTTTGCGGCTTATTATTCTTCAGTATCTCGTGTATCACTTATTATTGTATAGATTCCCGTGTAAATATTTTTTTCTATGTTCTCGGATTACACATTTTCAAAGTTAATAGATTATAATAACACAAAACGTCTAATTCAATTATTTTATGTGAAGCAAAGTGACTTGGTACTCATAAAATTGATACTGTTTAGCCTGAATTGCCCCCCCCCCCCCTCGCAATACTTTGTTGGTTTTATACTTGCTATATGTATAATACAATAGTTATAACATTATAAATTTCCAAATTCCCTGTTTGTAAATCGTATAAAATTATCTTTAAGAGATAGAAAAGAAGTCTATCTAAAAAAATATTAATTTATGTCTCAAAAATGAAAATGTCCCAATTTTGGGACGCTAGACATAAAGGTGTTTTCACTAAGTGGAGGGAGTTACTTTCGCGACATGTTCACGCACAGACACACTATGTTACTTTGTAGTCGAAAAAGGCACCATCCAAATCCAGAGTTGGTAGTCTATAGGATTGTTCGATCTGCAGGATAAGGAGGAATGAGGAATGCATTCCTCTTTCCGCAAGTAAGGAAAATCCGTTTACTGGCAGCTATGTTGAAATTCCTCCCCTTCCATATCTTCTTCTTTCACGGATTGATGTAAAATATTAAGACAGGTATTTTGCCCCTGCAGTGCCCCTGGTGGGAAAAAAGTAAAACAAAAATTTAAAAATGAATTATTTTAACGCTCCAATACCTTTTTTTTAATATAGGATCATCCATAAGATTTAAAAGACAAATAGATGAAAAAAGATATGGTATTCTTAAAAACGCAAAAAAGATATGTACTTTTTAATTTCAAAAATTATTGCCAGAGTAGTCGACACTGACAGTTTTTTCTCCGTCCCAATAATCCCAAAACTGCTGTATGTTGCTATTTAAGCCATCATGTGACAGTAATTACAGAACAAAATTGCTTTCGATTCTCTGTAGAGCGCCTTGTCATATCTGACAGCTATGAAAACTAATTGCATTCGCCATATTGAGTATTTGTAATCCTAATTATGTCGCACCGAAACACTGTACAAATTGCTGATACAACTGATACGCCACAAGACTTTGATTTTTCTGGAAAAAAAATTTCCCTGATTAAAAGAAAAAAAAGTTTTTATAACTTACATTTCAGTAAAATGCGCATAGTCTAATACTTTTCTAATTATCGATTTTTTTTGTGTGTGATTTTGTCTTTTTTGCAGATAATTCTCTCTTTTTTCCCCCTCGAAATCTTGTAATAAAAACAATGTTTATTTAGAATTATCTTAAGGATGTTTTTAATCTACCCATATTACTTCACAAAGATCTTAGGGATCGCCATATTATTTCACAACTTTTATTGAGACAATACATTGGTGTGCACCGGAAAAAAAGATATTTTTAAATTTTTCGTCAACATGTGAAATTCTAAAAATCAATTTAAGCTCCGAATATGGCATATATCATTCAGAGGAAAAAACACATTGCCATATTAAACCAAAAACAGTTTACTGTGACAGCAAATAATAATAATAAAAAAAACCTTAAAAAATGACAGATGTTTCAAAATGTTTGTAAATGCGCGATCTTTTTTAGGCAAACGTAGCAACAATAGGAGACATGCAGAAATTACATGAATTAATGAGAGTATCATAATGAAGGGAACGCATATTTTTTTCCAACTGGATTAAATCATATTCAAAGCTGGAGTAGTACAGTAGTTTATTCCAACAGAGCGAAAAATGTCCAGACCAGGGATCGAACCTGGATACTTGGCGTGGCGTGTCAATGCCTTACCTGTTAGGCTATCCGGATGATACCTGGCTGACATAATTCACTCTTATTAGTTGGACCAAGTATCCAGGTTCGATCCCTGGTCTGGACATTTTTCGCTCTGTTGGAATAAACTTCAACTGTGCTACTCCAGCCTTGAATATGAATATAAATGATAGTGATTTACAATTTTGTATTTTAATAACATTTATGACCGACCATTGCCTGCATGTCCTTCGTTAGATGTATTTTTTCTTGAGCATGATACGTTTGTTTCAGTCTAAAGGTTAAGTGGTCTTTTTGTTTTCGAGTTTTTATTGTACCAAATTTTGAAAATGCATTATGATTCGATTCAATTATTGGGCTTTCCATAAATGATTAGTAAATCCCCGCTACTATGCTCTTAACTCTTTAATGTTTCATGTTTTTATTTAGTTCTGAAAACATTATATTTGAATCTATTTTTGGTAATTATTCACAAGAAAAGTAGTGAAAAAATTTATTTATGTTCCTGTTGGACCAAATGTGATAAGGCAACTTCTGAGTTACATAACAAAAATTGCTCAAAAAAGGGTAATTTAAATTATATACTTACTTTAAAGTGTTTAAATTGCACAGTAAAAACTATTCATCGATATAATAATTTATAAAGCTTTTAATAGTTTGTAGAATTAATAATCATTACCTTATAAAGATACAGAAAAAATGCCAGTCGAGCACATTGCAAGCAATATCAACAAAAGATGTTATAGCCTCCCTGTGGTAACAAATCAGAACAAAAACATACTTCACGACCTTAAATGCCTGTTATCACACGTAAGTTATACATAATAGACCAAAAGACCAATTTAAAATGCCAAATGGCAAAAAAAAAAAAAAAAAAAAAAAAAAAAAAAAAAAAAGAAAGAAAAAAAAAAGATCATGTAACTCTTGTGTTACACTGTGCATTTAAGGGTAACTAGACTGGAGTTCTTTTCACATATATACAAAAAAAAATTAAAAATAAAAAAATCCCTAAAACTTCAGTTCTAATTCATGGAAGGAAACTGTACATAAGTACAAGAGTAAAATGTACTCTGTTAATTCATATAATGTTCTTTATAATTATATATGGTATTTTTTACAATAAGAATGCAGTAGAGCCCCGGTAATCCGAAATTCCGGTTAATCCAAACCGATTTTATTTTAGAAAATTATACTTGAACAAATTAACTGAAAAGTTTAACTTACGAAATTTTCGGAATTACAGGATGAATGTCGGGGGAAAAAAAGGGTAGAAGTTAGAATTAAGAATAAAATGGCCATAGAGCATGTTTTTTATTTTTCAAACACCTTGAATAGAATATAAAAAAATACTCAATAATGTAAAAGTAGAACATATGTACACGAATATAAAATGAAAACGTGCGTTGTAGACCTATTCCTACAAGCCATCTTTAAAAAATTTTCGAATATTAGTTTGTTTGCCAGTCACTATAAAATTCTCTTTTAAAATGAATATATATATATATATATATATATATATATATATATATATATATATATATATATATATTTAGTTCAAATGACAAAAATTTATATTTACTTTTAACAATATGATTTTGCAAATTATCTACAGAAATGTTTCTTTCTTTCCTGCTCGTCAACGTGGTGACTGAGCCATTGTGAACCGTTTGTAATGGTTTGTTACATAATTTCTCATTCCGAAGTTTCATTGAATTGTTATAAACATCAGGAGGGATGAAACAAGGAATACTAGTTTTCCCCAAAAGTTGTGCCAGATTATCCAGATTACCGGACCTTAGAATGCCGGATTAGAGAATTTTTATTATGTTACTGAGTACTTATAACTCGTAATTTTTAGCACACACATTTTACTTTTCTATTTTTAATGGAATTTCGAATAATCCGAATTTTGTGTAATCCGAACAGGCATTGGTCCCAATTAGTTCGGATTAGCGGTGTTCTACTGTACATATTAAACTGCTATTACTCTACATCTACATATTAAACTGAACCTAGCATTTAAAACTTTAATAGCAACAACAAAGTTTTATTTCATTCTGCATGTCCACATCTTCATATTGACATCAATTCTGAGTAATAAATAAATGAGATATAAGTTATTGAAAAATTAATCAATCAGCCCACGGCCAAACTGGATTCCACTCATACGGCCGTAACAAAAAGTCGAAATCACTTTGTTTTCGGGGAATCTGAGTTTCTCTCCGGAGAATTTAAGGGGACGCTTTTACCTACTGTATCTAATGAAGAATTTCTCTTGCACGCTTTTGTTTTCTTAGGTATAACTTAACTGAAATTGCGATTTTTGATTTTTTTTTTTTCATAGTAAAAACCGGCTCATTGCTATGTTCCATACTGCACTTACGATTCATTAAAAAAATTCCAGAAATATCTTTTCATGAATTTCCTTCAAATTTGGAGTACGAATTGTTGAAAGGAAAAAAAAAAGACTTGTTGATACTTTAAAATAATGAAACATGAAAAAAAAATTATTTACGTATTATTAGTTTTTTGTTTCCCCGTATTTCATGACCAGCACCTACAATGTTTAAGTTTACTGAAAATTGTTCACAATGTACACATATCTATATTTTTCTTAATTAAGAATAGTGTAAATATCCATGGGGTTTTTTTTTAAGAAAAGAAAAAAAAGTCGATATGATTTGATTGCTGGCAGAGCCTGATTACCCACGGGGCAAATTCCTACCACTAAAAATAAACAGAAAATGTTTCCTCATTCATGGCAGAAATTTTACATGAATACGGCGTTTAGATAAGTCGAACTTTTCTTTTAAAATTTATTGGTGTAAGTGTGCCCCGTTGGTAATCAGGCCCTGATTGCCGGATAAAAACCTGCTTATTTTTTTATATTTTAAAACATGCAAATATATTTTTATTTTTATCGTACACTTTTATATGATGACTGTCCAGAATTAATTTAATATGGTAAAAAATGGTAGAAATAATTTATGATGACTGTCCTGTCCAGTATTTAATTTTATCATGTGATTTTGTAATTTTTCTATGTGCTTGTATAGTTAAGATTAACCCATATGAAGGTTAAATTTATTGAAAATCGTTCGCAATGTATTGATATATATATTTTCTAAATAATTAAGAATTATGTAAATATCCATGTTTTGAAAAAAAAAATCGATACGAGTTGATTGCCGGATACTGGCAAAAATACTTTTATTTTTTTTCATATTATGAAACATGTAAATATATAATTTTTTTTATCGTATACTTTTATACCATGACTGTCCAGAATTAGAATATTTAATTTTATATGTAATTTTATAATTTTTATATATGCTTGAATATTTCAGATCAACACATATAATGGTCAAATTTGTTGAAAATTGCTTACGATGTACAGACATATATATTTTCTTAATAATTAAGAATCATGTAAATATCCATGTTTTGAAAAAAAAAAGGCGAACTTGCTTATTTCTTAATATTGCGTAAATATTTTTTTATTATAGTTTTATAATATAACTGCCTAAAATTCAAACATTTGATTTTATAATTTTCCCTTGTTTTTTATTCATTTTTTTCTAAAAATGGTAGAAACTTATAATTGTTATTATTTTTCTATTTCCCTGTACACTTCATTTTCAGTACCTCTAATGTTTACTATCATCCAAAGTTGTCCGCAATCAACTTTATATACCATATATAAAATTTTAATTTGCAATTTAATTTAATTTAATTTAAATTAAAAAAGAAAACAAATGGAGAAATTTATTTATAATCCTTGTTTTCCGTGTTATAGTAGCGTGTTATTTAATTAATTTTTAGTTGCTTATGTTTAATGCATTGTATTTATTTATTTCATCTCCAAATCCTCCAGTTTTCCTATTTGCAGTATAAAAAACGTCGAGGCAAAATATACGAATATTATCTATGCCTTTTACAACGCACATACAGAGACGTTTTTCGTGTTTTTATGTATGAAAGTAACATATAATAATCATTATTTACAGTAGAGAAAATACAATTTACAGTAGATATTCGTGCCATCTGGCTACGGCTGCTACGACGAAATTATGTATTCATATATATATATATATATATATATATATATATATAAATAAAACATTTATATATATACATAGATATAGAAAGATAATAAACAATAAAAAAATATATAAAAATAAAATATTTTTATATATGTATAGATATAGAAAGATAGATACAAATGTAAATAAGCATAAATATTCGAAGCTGTTGATATGATAAGGCAACAAATCTCACTTTCTAAAGCCCTAATTACGGCATGCTTTAAAAAAACTGCTAAGGGCTATATACTGGAAAAAAATGCAGATACATAATATACATTTTTTCAACATTTTCGAATCCCTATCGTCGACCCACTACTTTTTACCACTCCAATATGAATTTACTTTCACTTCTAACCAAATTATCAGTGGATATTCAAAAGCGGAATCTTTATTGGGCTATATTAAATATTATAGTGGAAAATCTCTTTTCTATTATTTAGTGCAGGTTAAATGTAATAAATAAACGAAATATGGATTGATTTGCTGATGAATATTGTTACTTTTGTCAAGCAATTATTCTGACTTCATTATTTTTACACCTTTAGACACAGTGTCGCTATACTTTTCAAAATGTGTTTCTCAATGTTTATTGGATTGTCGAACACACAATAACTCATATTTCGCACGTGTTAAAGATAAAGAAATTCGAATTTTTATTCAGCATAAGTGGGGCATGACAAATCGAATGAAGTAAAGATATGTACGGCTTCATATTGAGGTTTACAATATTCGAATAATATATATATATATATATATATATATATATATATATATATATATATATATATATATATATATATACTATATATACGGTTCACCAAGAAAATTTCACCGTAATAGGATCGTGAAATATCACGAACAAGGAAATTTGGTGCATCCAGATTTATTTTAGGACTTTTAGAATTAGAGTTCTGATTATAGCTATTTTTTTAACGTGCTGTATACAATTTTGGACTGCTAAAGCCCGACTGGGCTCACCAGACCTTTCTGTATAGGGCAGTTTGTTATTTGAAAATACTTTCCGCCTCCCAGTCAGATAATACTATGCGCAGTTATTTAGTACAAAGTTTTTCACGTGCAAGGAATAACATTATCTGACGTTACTATTCTTTCCAGAACTGGGTCTTTTACAGACAATTTACGGATACTTTCAGAATACTTTTCCGTTATTTCCCCATAAGATGAAGCATATTCTTCACAGTTAGTATTCAACCTATCAGTGAAGACCTTGGCAAACTTATCATACTTCTACGCTATGCATTACAGAATACGCTGGAAAAGTTCAATTTCGGTCTCCAATTCAGAAAATGTGGTGCGTTTCCTGTTCTTTAGTCCTGCTCTCTATGTCCTGTTCTTTAGTAGTAGGTTTTCTGCAAATTGCTATTTTCTGATGTTATCTTATCCAGTGCCTCAAAGAGAATTAGCGGACTCGGTTATGATTCGAATGCATGGTCTAAATATGCTATACGTACCATATATTCAGTAATGCCTTACTCGTATGATATTAGAGAACGAAAGATAACTTTTTGTAAAGTAATACACATTTTCTTACAATTTAAACAGCAATACATTAATGAAATGTAGAAACATAATTAGCGTCCGAGGCCAAAATTACTATGTCGCATATACAGAGTGACAATTATTGAACTATATGAAATAAAACGTAAATTATTTAAAACCTACTGAGTGCACAAACTTTATTCAACATGTGAACATCACTACAGGTATTCCGATTTAGGTTATGACATGTTCGATATGGCTGCCATCATTGCTTATGATGTGGCGCAGACGAATAGCAAAATACGCATGACCCGCTGAAGTGTCGGAACATCGATGCTGTTGATGACCTCCTGAATGGCAGTTTTCAGCTCAGACATGGTTTTGGGGTTATTTATGTACACATTGTCTTTAATGTATCCCACAAAAATTAGTCGAATGTGTTCAGATCCAGAGAATATGGAGGCCAAGCGAGTCCTCTTCCAGTGGCCTCTGGGTGCCCCAGAGCCAGAATGCAGTCTACAAAGTGCTCCTCCAGGACATCAAACACTTTCTTGGTCCGATGGGGTCGAGCTCCGTCTTTCATGACCACATATTGTCGAAATCAAGGTCAGTTTGGGTAATGGGAATGAAGCCATTTTCCAAAACCTTCACGTATCGTTCAGTAGTCACCGTGCCGTCAATGAATATCGGACCGATTATTCCGGGACTGGACATTGCACACCACACGGTCAACCGTGAGCGTGGAGAGACTTCTCGATTGCTAAATGCAAATTCTCAGTCCCCCAAATGCGCTGATTTTGCTTATTGACGAAGTTGCGTACAATTTGCGTGCGCATGCGCAAACTAATTTCCATCATGCCCTGCAGCTAATCACGAAGTTTGAACATCATCATGCAAACCGTTCAGAAGTTATGACGGTTTAATTTCATATAGTTCAATAATTGTCACCCTGTATTATCAGCTGAAGAGGGCCCAATCGTTTAGTTATCTTGTACCCTCCTTAATTATTTCATTTTTCGATAATTTATTAGACGTTTGAAAATTTTATTTTAATTACATTTTCTAAGCATGACATTAACATACATAACTTAGACGACGAATGTTCCGAATTTTCACTTTTTATTTGTGGATAGTTTTAACTTAAAAATTCTACATAAAAAGAATGATCTAGTCTTCTTTTATGTTATTTCATTTACAAAAGGACTCACGACAGGCGCTTTAAGATAGCCGGACTCCAGTAATTTATAATGCCTTCACCCTCTCCTCTATCTGAATCTTTGATCATACACATTTTCTTGCAAGCATTGTTCTTCTTCGCACTCGGATATGATGTCACTTTTTCAGTTGTCCATCTAGAGGTAAACTATTTTACGGCAATGTTTGTTCTATAGTCTTAATCAGTCATCCATGAGTTTCCACAAATGATGCACCATCATGATCCTTTAAATAAGTTTTCGAATCCACATTTATTTTTAAGACATTATTACACTAACTTGGGTACCGATCTCTACTGTCAAATGCAGAATTTCACAATTTAAAGGTAAATGTTTGAATTAATTATATGCATGGCACTGTGATAAGAAGCGCATAGGAGACAACTGCTATACACTATATTCAGGCGTATAACGCGCACCTACAACTTCGGGCTGTATTTTCTTATTTTTAGATATTTCGCCTTATTACGCACACTCTCTTTTTTTAAAAATAACCTTCAAGATATATGATTAAATATATAGGTATAAAATTCGTATAAACTCTAGTTTTTTTAATACAATGACCCTGCATGCTTAGGTACTAAAATTCTCATTTATATTGCTGGTAGTGGCATTGGAAAACAAGGATACATTTCTTAGTCAAATTTAAATTGCACTGGGGAAAACAGAAAAAATATCCTTTACACAATCAAAATATTTTCGTTTACTGGTTCGCAAGTTGTTGAAATTTGCTTTGATATATGGTAAGGATCACAGAGGCTCTGTCATCTTTCTTTCTACTTTTCCCACGTTTTACCCTTCGTGATGAATTTATATCCTACATGTTACAGGAATCCACCAGGAATATTACTGTTCAGAAATAGTGGTGATGAAAAAAGAAGGGCGGTGGGATCAATGGTATCAAGATCCAAATATGTTCATGTATTAAATTGGTATATAATACTTTTAAATTGGAGTTTAAAACATATATGGGACATGAATTATAAATATTAATATTTTTTTCTCAAAATTTAGTCTTAATCCACAAATTATGACAAAAATTATTAATGAATCTAGCAGTTGTTAAACATCTACTTTTTTAATTGCTTATAAGATGTTGGATGTGACTGTCAAAGTTTTATTTCCATTTTCTAATACACAAGTTGAGCTATTCAAAAATTACCATCTCGTTGTTATCGGCGCCTAAATAAATAGTATTATCTCTATTTCCATTTTTAATATCATATATATTTTTTATACTGCCTCTGGTAGGTTCGAAATTGACCTCATGAGATAGCGAGACAAACCGGAGCCCAATATTGTACACATTGCATGTAACGAATAAATACGATTAACGAATTAATTTACGATTAACTAATAAATACGATACCGGGGATGGATAAATACGATTCTCGGTCTCCAAGTTAGTGACCGGCAGGAAACGGGAGTTCTGTTGAAGTATCAGGGGTCCCGATAGAGTGACATTGTGTGCCTAGGTAGGAGTGTAGCTGTTTTCCCGGGGAATTTAGGTCTGGGATCCACCACTTGGATCGATTTCCCGCGAGGAACCGGGCCGGAGGCTTCCCAACTAATCCGGCGGCGCTCGAATCAATGTAGAGGCTCCGTTGTTGGAGCTTTCTGTGGCCAACGATGAGGGAGAGCAGTGTCCAAACATTACATTCAGACTACTATCCCCTGAGCAGGGGTCCCTCTCCAGGGCCTGTGGAGAAGGTTACCATGATGTCAAAGGTGCCTCTAGTGGCGTCCTGGTAGGTGGCATATTGCACGGGGAAAGAGCGCTTCGGTGCGCGGTACCCAAGGTGTCCCCGAGATACAGGTAGTTCAGGCATCCCAACATCGAGCGGACGCGGAGAGTCATCTAGATGCCCGATCGCGTGGGCCGCGTGCACCCGCAGTCTAAGCGAGGAGTTGTCTTTTGTCTCATGAGGAAGGTTTCCACGATTCTTCAGGGCTTCTTAAGTTGCGCCTTCTCTTTTATTATCCACAAGAGAAAAATGTCTCTCCTGTTATACGATCTGATCTTCGAAAGCTTCAACTCAGCAAAAGTGTTTCGTGGAACCCTGGGGTTACGGATTCCGGCACAGGTAACCTGATGTTCTTGGGGAGAACTGGGGTACGAACCCCGAACTATACAGTAAGAGTCCTTTTATAAATGGTAGTTTTATCGTTCGTGGCGACCAGATGTCGCATGGTGCATTGGGGCCAGGCCGAGTGGCGTGTGTTGTGCAGTGCCCGGATTTGGACGACAGTAGAGGTCATGCAGCTTCACGCAGTTAAATACGCTTCAGTCTTTGAGGGGAGGTCCGTCCCGTCTGATTTTCTGCGAAATTATGTGTTCTTCAGAACATATGTTGTCAGACGAAGGGTCGTTGCGTATGCGGTGAGAGATAATTTTTTTTGCCATTAAACTTAATTTGTTTGGATGAAATCCTGATTGGGTATAATCTGGCTGGTACAATTATTCAGTTTTAGAAGATTGGGATTATTCAGTTTAATAAATGGCATGCGTTTTTTCTATCATCGTTTGGTATAAAAGAAATGCAAACACCAGTGACGGCCAAATAGCTATTTAGTTTCTTTTTTAAAAATAGCCTTTGTAATTTCTAATTATATATAAACTTGTGTTTCGATGTTATTAAGGACGATTCGTAATTTAATTTAAAGTCCATACTTTCATATTATTTTCATCTCTCTAACAGGCTCAAATGCACAGTTAGGAACCCATATATTATCCTTTTCTGGTTAAAACAAATTACAAAAAATAATTGGTCATTTTTTAAATTCAATATCTTTTGCTATGTGTTTCTGGTATGTATTTTAATACAGTGTTTAATATAAAATAGAAGAAACTAGGTTTACGCCATTAATTACACAGGCCTGCTATGAAAAAAAATACAAGGGAATTGATAGCTGAACTTTATGTATTTTTTATGCTAATTAAAAAAAATAATAATAATGAAAAATTTCTATCACATCATCTTTTCTTGAAAAATTAAATTTTCTTGGATTTCAATTTTACATTCCATCGGCCACACTTCTCGCTCCTCATGGGCATGATGTGCCAGTGCCTTAGCCTCCAACTGAATTGCCAGTCATCTCTTCAGAGTTTTCAGACTAGGAATATACAGAAGTTCAAGGTTCCAATACCGAATAGAAAACACCTGTAGGCAATTCACCTCAGCTCTTCTCTCAGGTTGAATTTATAGATCTCACTAGAGATCATGGCCTTTCGAAAGAGGAAGATGAACTGTTGGGCTCCAGATTGAAAGAAAAAACTTATTCTCCAAAAGAACCTCTTTTTATTGGTGCAAGAATCGAAAAAGGAATTTGTTAAGTACTTTGAGGAAGAAGAAAACCTGATCTATTGTTCTGATGTTCCCGGATTAGTGAGCAAATTTAACATCACCTGCAATGATGATGAATGGAGGCTGTGTATAGATTTATCGGAAAGCAGCCTTAATCTGTCCTTCATCACGGAAGGCAATATGCATCTGTTCTAGTTGGACACTCGGTGCAATAAAAGAACTTTATAAAAACCTGGCTCTCGTCCTCAACAAAATAAAATATGCCGACGACGGTTAGACCGTTTGTGGTGATTTGAAAGTTAGCTCAATGCTTCTTGGTCAACAAGGAGGATATACAAAGTATCCATGTTTCATTTGTGAGTGGGACAGCCGTGAAAAGACTCAACATTGGGTTAAAAAGGAATAGCGAAAAAGACAAAATCTTGAACCAGGTACCAAGAATGTGATTCGGAACAACTTAGTTGAGCCAAAAAAAGTATTGTTACCCTTTCTGCATATAAAATTAGGTGTAATGAAGCAGTTTGTCAAGGCTATTCCAAAAGATGGAGATTATTTCAAATACCTGTGCAAAACTTTTCTCAGGTTTATTCGAAGCCAAGTTGAAAGAGGGAATCTTTCTTGGTTCAGATATCCGCCAGCTTATGAAGGATAAAGTTTTTGAGACTAGCTTGACAACAAAGGATAAAGAAGCTTGGGTTGCCTTCAAAGATGTCGTCAGTAAATTTCTGGGTAATTACAAGTATCCTGACTATAAACCAATTGTAAGGAATATGCTGGACAAATGTCAAGCGTTGGGTTGCTCCAAGAGTGTCAAAATTCATTTTCTTCAGAAGAAGAACAGAGTGAAAGGTTCCATCAAGACATCAAAGATATGGAGCGCAAATATCAAGGAAGATGGGACAAGAACATGCTCGCTGACTACTTTCGGATGTTAACATGATATAGGCCTGAGATTGAAAATAAAAGAAGAACGACAAAAAGAAATTTGAAAGGGAAAATGTACGTACATAAATAGCAATGTATTTTATTTTTTATTTATTTTTTTTTTCTTTGCTCAGTTTAAAATGTGTTTCAAACTGTCAGGTACACATACATAATATTTGTTCCTATTGGTCAATCGTCTATTTTATGTAACTTACTTTAATAAAAACAAATTAAAATAGTATGTTGGTGATTTTTTTCTAGAAACTGTACCATAATTTGATGTAAAAAGTTTAAACTCAACGGAACTTTTTGCTTTTCTCTCGACAACAGGCGGCTCGTGCGATCGGGCAACAGTGGTTTTTATCCATTTAAACCTACAAAAAAATAATCGATTGCTGAAAAATCAAATTGCCTCGCCAAGAATCGATTATTTTACATAGATTTAAATGGATAAAAACCACTCTTGCCAGATAGTACATGCAAAATGGTTGGAGGGAATTCCTTTTCAAATAGGATTTTAGCAAAAATACCGATATCGATTTTACAAAAAATCCTGGTGT
The DNA here is from genome assembly GCA_963932465.1 of Maratus speciosus. Classification (NCBI taxonomy): domain Eukaryota; kingdom Metazoa; phylum Arthropoda; class Arachnida; order Araneae; family Salticidae; genus Maratus; species Maratus speciosus. Next base: position 209,477,242 of record OZ010793.1, read on the forward strand.
GATAAAAAAAATGGATGTTATTTTCGCAATCAGCACACCAAGCAACATAAAAATCAGCGAAAACTTCTCTTGTGTTTTTCAAAAACTTCAATTTATCAGGCCTGTGTTATTTATTTTATTTTTTCTGCATTTCGTATTTGAAACCTATTTAATTTAGCTGATTTCAGTATTCCGGGTGCAGTTAATTATCATATAATCACTAGTGAACGTCCGTCAATGGTGACAACCCGCGTAAGTTAATTTTGAAATGGATTAACAAAATAATCATCAAGTAAATTGCACTAAAGAAGGCAAATTAAGGGTGGTTCCTTACTCATTCCTTTCAGCGATCAGAGCTGAGATGGTATTCCACTATTTTCCGAAACACTTTCCAACACTAGCAGAATATTATTAAGAAATGTTATATTTTTTGTACAATTAAATAAGCAATTTAAAATCACATAACTCAGTAAAAATCAGTTTTCAGTAATTACTTTGCATATCCGGTAATATGCGGAAACGATAATTCGCAAGTCATATTTTAGAATTTGTGTGCAATAAAAATAACAAAGACAAATGCATCCGTTGTAATTACTTAAGAGATTCCGCATTAAAAGTGGCTTAGATTTGTCGACTTGCATATCTTTTATCATGCTCCAAGGGAGGGACGATCGCTCCATTGCTCCTCCCTTGGATCCACTAATGGAATAACTGGTCATCGAAGGTCATTGTTGTTCTACTTGCATGTATGAAACTTTGTATTGTAAATCGTTTATTACAAATACCGAGTGTCCTAAAAGTTCACGTACTGACGATATATGTATTTATTATTTACCAAACAACAAACTTTAAAACGCTTACTTTTATGCTAACGATAAAAAGCACTTTTAACATGACGTAGGAAAAAATACTGAACTTAGATTTATAATAAAGGTTCAAAATGTCCACCCCTTTCTAGGAAACAAAGCTATGAAGTCGTTTGCGCATGTTTGTATAAATGCGTTTTAACATGCTGGGAGAGACTTCTTGTATCTTTGAGTAATGGCAATTTTCAGATCATCTATTGTTTTAGGATTACTTGCATAAACTTTGTTCTTTAAATATCCCCACAGAAAAAAGTCTGGGATGCTCAGATCAGGAGATCGAGATGGCCAAAGATTTTTTAACATGAGTTGATCAGCAAAAAATTCTTCAAGCATGTACATGGTTTCATCCCTTGTATGGCATCTTGCACCATCTTGTTGGAACCAAAAATCTCGTCATTTACTTGTAATACTGTAACAAATTGCTGGATAAGTTCCCTATATAGAAAACGATCAACAGTTGATTCGAAAAACAGAGGTCCAACAATCTTTTTGCGTGATACAGCACACCACACGTCAATTTTTTGAGAATGTAAAATTTTTTGTATTATTGAATGAGTATTGGTCGTTGCCCAAAAGCGAGAGCTTTGCGTGTTCAGGTAACTCCCTAAATTAAATCATGCCTCATCGGGGTAAAATGTTTTGCCCTTGATGTTGTTCCGAATAAATCTCCGGAATCACCGGCAATAATAAATCCGCTTCTCAAAGTCCGATGGCGTTATCTGCAGTACCATTTTTACACGATAAGCATGAAAATAGAAATCTCTTAAATCCTTATGTGTCGATTCACAAGGTGCGTCCATTTCTTAAGCCAAACGCCTTACGGATTTTTGAGAAGTTTGCAATGTCTTTCGTTGAATGTTTTGCAGAAAGGTTGGTGTAACAACTTTCCGCCTTCCACTCCTGTACTTGTCTTCCATCAAGCTATATTACGAAATCGTTGAACGAGTCAATACAGCTTATCTTTACTCGATATTGCATCATTTGGATATCTATTTCGCGAAACATCTTTGCATCTTTCATAGATTTACATTCAAAATAAGTTTCGAGCAACGCAATTCTCAGAATGCGTGATAAAAGCATTTCACTATAAAGAACAAAATAACACAGAACTTTATTCTCGCACCAATTGAGAGCGAAAAGAACCCCAATGAGAATTCCTCCTGAGAACGTAAGAATTGGTGCAATGATAAGCAGACGATAAATTTTAACCCTTTGCACTCGAGGGCTCCGCTGCGGAGACATAATCTTTCTTTGCAAAATTTGTTTTTGGCACCAGTAATAAAGGAAAATAAAATGTAACTTATTTAATCAGAGCCTTTTTGAAATTGTGTACTTGAACGAACATTCTTTTAAAAAAGTGGTGCCGATCGAATAAAATTTGTGTAAGAGACGCCGAGCGCAAAGGATTAATAATTCAAAAAAAAAAAAAAAAAAAAAATCAAGGAGTTCTTTAGATTGGAGTACGGGATTTTTTAGGACACTAGGGGGCTCGGCCCCCTACGAGCTACGCTCGCCAACCCCCGTCCAGACACCGCAGACTCTAAATGCACGCTAATGTGATCGGCTTTAAAAAGATTTCGAAAGATTGAATTATAATTTAAAAAACAGTGGCGATCTCCCTATAAATTGATTTCTATTCATTTCTCTTTGATTGGGGAAATTTTAACGCCAAATCCGCTACGGTACTACTTGATTATCCCGTCGACTAATTTCGCCAAATTATATAAATCGCCAAACCACTCACCAAATTATACAAATTGACATATTTTTTATTTTAAATAACTAAAGAACAAATAAATTAGTACAACATTAATAAAAATACAAATAAAACGTCGAAATTAAAATAACTTGATGACGTAGACATGTGTAGCAACATTTCAAAATAAGCTAATATGAAAGGAATTAAGTAAACAGAATCTTTGTCTCCCGGTATTTTTTAACAAAGCGAAACGAAAGTTCTTTTAAATGAGACATTTTAAATTAATCGTTTTTAATCTGACGTAATTTTGACCAAACTATTCTTTCTCTTTTTAATATTCACGCCAAAATACTTTGTGTTAGAAATAAAATATTATTTGCGCTTTCCTAAAAAAAATAGTTGAAAAGTATCCTCTCAAAATATGAAATAAATGTCTAGCACAATTTGTAAATTTAAACCGTTTTGAAATATTATTTTGTGTTCATTTTATGTAATAACTGTAATGTGACGTAAATATGACGTAATTTCTCCTATTTAAGGCTTCTAACGCATGTTAATAAATTTATTATTTTGCAAATTCCTTTCTCATTTAAAATTCACGTGTAATTATAGTTTTTATGACGTAATTTTCAAAAAGTTCCTGCTTTTTGTACATAATTATTTAATTCTAATTCCAAATGTTTTTTTCTGTTTATAATAGTCACGTGTAAATAAATTTTTAATTTATTACACGTATAAATATATATATATATTTTTAAGCAAACATTATTGTTTCCGCTGTTTATACAGTTGTCAACAGTTTAAATTAATATCACTTTCTAAAATCTGTAAAAAATATCTCTCGAAATGCTGAAAATTTGAATTTAAAATAGATATAAAACCTCGAAAAATGAGTCAAATTAAAAAAATAAATCAATTCCGCACACCGGGAAATTATAACGTATAAAATAAACTAAAAAGTATTAAATTCCGATGTATAGTTATTGCTACTATAAAACTTTTTTAGTGGAACGATTTTGTCCAACTTTAGCATTAAATATCTCTTAAAATAATTCTTCGATTTGAAAACTGTCTGCATCAGCGTGTTTATCAAACATTTCTGTATAACACTACCGATTTTCATATTTTTGTATGCATTATTTTTCTTAATATTAACGAAGAAAGGCCTCCGGTCACAAAAAATTCAAAACCGGCGGCGGCGGCGGCGGCGGTGACAGCGGTAGTTACTTTTTTTTAGAATAGAGAGATACAGTATATATCAGCGATGTAATGACTAGCGATAATAAGAATTTAATTTCGAGATCTAGGTAAGATTTAGATAAAATGAAAGATATTTAAAGTCAGTTTTATATATATTTTATATAAGTTATATAATTACTTATATTAATAAATTCATTTTTTTTTGGACAATTAACTATAAAATACTAACTTTAAATCTCGCCATTATTAAGATAAACTGTTATCCAAATACTTGATGATATATTTTGAATTTTGTAAAAATGTACCAAACGCAAAATTCGCATGTAAACAAAGTTTAAATCTTCTTAACAAGCCCTCCTAAATATTTATGTAAAACAGCCGCTTGAAAACTTTAGAATTTCTTATTTTATATTATATTAAAAGTGATTTGATAACTTTTCTTGTAAAGTAACTTATTTAGTAATTCCGAAAATCTTGGGATTTTGGTATTTGAAATACTGGGAATTGAGGCACTAGAACCCAAACAGGATCTTTGGCCTGTAATCTTTATTTTCTATACAGCAACTATAAATAATGTCGATTAATGTTTGACAGCTTTTTGTAACTAAATTTATAATTTACAGCCAAACAGAATTTTTTTTTTTTTTTTTTTTTTTTGTCAAAGCCGAAATACATAAAATTCTTTTATGAATGCGATCACTATTATCCTTTCCGGCGCAGAGCACTTCCATTGCAAAAATGTTGAAAGAATGAATGACACCGGAATTTATTTACAAATTTATATGAAAACTAGCAGGCTATGCCCGCTGCGCTGGTCAATTTTTCCAAATGAACATTGGTGTATTTGAATTTGCATTTTAAACAACATGGACCTTTAGGTGGGCCTTACTCATTGCTGAAAACGATGCGAACGCCATTGCGATATAATATTACCTAAAGCGTTGGTCAAAATTTAGCTATTAAGAAGTAATTCTTTTAGTTGATTACTAAAAATGCACTTTTGGTAGGGTAATGAGACCGTTAATACAACAGGAATTAATAGATCTATAACTAATCAAGATATAATGAAATGTTATATACTAACACCATTCCTGAAACGTTATATAACAGTGCCACTTGTATCAAAATACGTTCTGTAGATTAAAAAAAAAAGGCTAAACTTTCATAATCAGGTTCCCTTAATTTTTTAACTTTTTTTTTGCTCTATGACTAAGTAGCGTTGAACAATACGTATACACTAAAACCTTTCCAAAATTATTACTTAACCACTTGGGCACAGATGTCATACATGCCCCATATAGGCGCGATTTTTTTTCTGACGCCAATGTCGGAAACATTGCAGTACGCAACAATGCTTAACTGGCGCCAAAGTGTCGTTATTTTGCTTGATATGGTAACCCGGAAGTTGTTGTTAATGCTGTTTATGTTTTCGCCAAATTGGCGTCGGTAAAAAATCGCGCCAATGACATCTGTACCACCAATGACATCTGTATATGACATGTGTACCACCTAATATCATATAGGCAACAGGTACTTAACTTGCGCCAAAGTGTCGTTATTTTGCTTGATGTGGTAACCCGGATTATGCTGTTTATGCTGTTGATGTTTTCGCCAAATTGGCAACCGAAAAAAAAATCGCGCCAATATGGGGCGAATATGACATCTGTACCAAGTGAATATGTGGCTTTTGTGATACTTTTATGTTAGCCGGGCGCAGGTAATAAATCAACAAAGATTGTGTTCATACCATATTCTTATATTTATTATTTTCATTTAAGATACAAACCTTTCACTCATTTCATTTAAAATGCATGCCTTACACTAATTTCATTTAAAAAAATGAAATAACAGGAAATAATTCCATAATTAAAAACAAAGAATTATTTTTAATTTACATACGCAAAATGTAACTACTGCTACTGGCAATTTTAAAAATGCTATTGGCAAAATCTGCGCAAGGCTGTTATAAATGTACAAATTTTTTCTTCTTATCGAGGAGCAAATTATAAATCGCCAAATATTATTCCAATTCCAATTTCTTTCTTTGAAAATAATTTTTAAGTCGTTACAAACATTGCTTTCATATTTAAATATTTTCGTTGGTACTACTTAGTTATCCCGTCGACCAATTTCGCCAAATTATACCAATTGACATAATTTTTATTTTAAATAACGAAAGAACAAATAAATTATTATAACATTAATAAAAATACAAATAAAACGTCGAAATAAAAATCACTTTTTGACGTAAACACGTGTAACTTGCTTAAAGTCAGGTGAATTTGACATTTACGATCAACCATCATTGGTATTTAATCTTATAGTTTGGCGATAGATTTTTGGTCGACGGAATATCTAAGTAGTACCCTTTCGTTCTATAACGCTAATTGCTTAGTAAAATTCTTCCTTTTATTTTGCATAAAATCACAATTTTTTTTTTTTTGGTACTACTTAGTTATCCCGTCGACCAAAAATCTATCGCCAAATTATAAGATTAAATGCCAATAACTGTTGATCGTAAATGTCACATTCACTTGACTTCAAGGAAGTTACACGTGCTTACGTCATCAAGTTATTTTATTTCGACGTTTTATTTATATTTTTATTAATGTTATACTAATTTATTTGTTCGTTCATTATTAAAATACAACTTATGTCAATTAATGTAATTTGGCGAGTGGTTTGGCGATTTATATAATTTGGCGAAATTGATCAACGGGATAACTAAGTAGTACTATTTTTTTTATTAAGATGTTCGTATTTTTTTTTTCAAACTCATAGAGCCGTTTTTATTCTTTATCCAAAAGAGTTAATTTGAATTTCTTTCGCTGCTACAGTAACGGATGTAATGTTAGATATTTTGAGGTTTAGACGCAAAGACACCGCCAAATTAGAAAAATATGAAAATTGTCATGAACTGTTGGAATTATAAGAATTTACTTGGCACCAATCGATTCAGCATACAAAAATACATTAAATTATGCTATCATCTGACGCATAATTATAATATCCGATTTTTAAGGAATTTTTTTCCCTCCTCTTGCAAAAACGCCGTTAGGGGTGATACTTTAGAAAATCCTTTCTTAGCGATACTATATATATATGCCATTTGGCGGTGACTCGATGATCGAAAATTAGTCCAATATCATTTGAAATATTACATAACAGAGGAGAAATTACGAAAAAAGACGAAGAAGAAATGACGAATTACAAAATACTTGCATTTTTTTTCAAAATGTTGAAGTTTTCGATAATAATAACGCATGATTGTATAAATTTCCTTAAAAACTATCTTCATTTCCTAGATTTCGAAGGTATGAATTTTCCTATAAATTATATTGGCGATATGTCTTAAGAAAAAATGAAATAAACAATAGATAATATTTGCTTAAAAAAATGAATAATAGTCATTGATCTGAGTTCGAGTTTATAAATATCACATGCTTTCGGAATTACGGTGAAAAACATTTTAAAAAATATGAAATTATTTTACAATATGTATGTGTGGCAAAAATTCACACTAAAATTTAAGTATTTGATTCCATTTTTAAAACATTAACTGATATCTATATAAGTTACAATTGAATATAAAAATGTTCTCAAAAAAAGATCTCGTTCACTTGAAAAAACACCATTTATGAGAATATCCTCAAGCTAGTGTCACACTTATGCATTTTTGACTTAAAATCACATTGTTTGGCGACCAAAAGTAAAATAAAAAATCGTAAAGAAATAAATAATAATTACACATGTGACTCACAATTACATCCGCTTTTTTTCTGTAAGTTACGTGATGGGGCAATTAGATAAAAATAAAAAGAAAAGAACAAAAAGAAAAAAAAAAGTCATTAAAAATTCATCTAATCAAATTTTCAGATTCATTTCTATAATTTAATGCAAGCAATAATGAGCCAAATATTGCGTATCAATTGTAATCTTTCTCATTAAATTAATTTTTAAGCATTACAAATATTTCTTTCAGGTTTAAATTAAATTAAAAAATATTTCTTTTAGGTTTAAATTAAATATATTCGTTTATAAACATAATCCCTCATTTAAATGGATTTTTCTTTCTTTTTTTACAATTAAATATCAGTAATTATTTTTTCATTTATTTTCTAACGGATACAGCGATTTCAATTCATTTGTCGCCAAAAAATAACCTCTGGAAACCTTTTCGTTCAAAATAATAATAAAATGCGAAATTTATTACCAAAAATCATAGTTATCCCTCTATATTTTACTCATAAACCACCACGTAAATATTCTCTATCGAATGACACTATTTGCAAAAAAATCCACCGCGTAGTTTTTGAAAACATTCGGGCGGAACTTTTAGATCTTACTGCTTTATAATATATATGATAAGACAGAGCTATTTTACCCATACATAACAAACGGAAAATATTTATACCAGAATTCTGGTGTCATTATGGCATTTGAGAATCAGGTTGTGTGTTACATGCAATGGAACACTGAGCCACAACGGGTTAAGGGAAAATACGAGGGTGTATCGTAAAGTTTCAATTACAGACGACTATTTTTATATTATGTTTGTACCGATATTTAAAAAAATACATTTCGTAGTATATTTCTCTTGCAAATGTTCTCAAACCGTATGTAAAAGATTTTTGTTTTGAAAAAGTGGTGCGAGGTAACAATAAAAAATATTCGTCTGTAATTGAAACTTTTACGATGCCCCTCGTATATCATTGCAGAGATTTGTATGGTCATAGAGTAACATGTACACGGGGTATCATAAACAAATTCCATTGTTTAAGTATTGGAGTCTATTTACACAAACAATATGAATTGTTTAGCAGATGAGGTCACAAGTGTATATCAAATTACCAAGTGGCCATCACAATCTTTGTTCTACACTGGTTTCCAAAAATTAAGGAAAAACCACAAGAAGGGCGTTAACTCATTCAAAAAGAAGGTATTCGTATGAAACTTGCACATGTTGTTAACTAAAAGATGATTTACGATAAAATTACAAAATGCAAATTATTGGCGATGCAATCGGATTGCGTCATCTGAGAGGACCAAAAAAATTCATGCTAAAGAGTACGGCTGCAGTTGTCGCTGTGATTATGAGATAAGAAAACTGAGATATCCAACTCATTAGTATGACCTCGAGGTATCATTTGTCCGCAGAACTGCTATATGGAGCTACTGGACGATTGGAGGCCGGTAAAAGTCAGAAAAAAGTAGCAAAAGGGCTAAATGTGAGACCTTGTGTTGTTCATAAGCTTTGGCAACAATTTCAAACCATTGGTTCGGACTCCAGAATGTTCAGCTAAGACCGGGCATGAGCTACGACAAACACCGATGACCGATATTTGCGGTTATGTGTACGAAGGAATAGAACAGCGACCCCCTCTCATCTTAGAGCCTCCCTTGCTGCAGACACTTGAAGGTTGGTATCAATGTCTACTGTGCATGTAAGGCTTCATGAAGGTGGGCTTTACACGAGGCGACCAGCCATTTGTGTGCCGCTAACCTCACGTCAGCAGAGGGAACGTTTCAGTTGGGCAGGGCAACATGTCCACTGAACGGCTGATCAATGGAGACATGTTCTCTTCACTGATGAGCCCGGTTTAGCCTACAAAGCAGTAGTAGTCGTTGTTTGATTGAGAGAGAACAGGAAACCCGCTATCATACATCAAAAATTCGTTAAAGGGATTCATACGGAAGAGACATTGTCTGTGTTTGGAGTTGTATCTCTTTGAATGGACGTACAGTCTCCATGTCTATCCACATAGAACTGTGAATGCTCACGTCTATAGAGATGACATTATTTATGCCTATGTACGCCCTTATGCCGGCGCAATAGGTAATGATTTCTTGTTAATTCTATACGGCACAGGGCTCGCATCGTAGAAGATTATCTTCATCACCAAAACAATTCGGTGCATGTAATGGCGAGCTCGAACACTGGACTTGAATCCCATCGACCATGTTTGGGATGCTTTAGGAAGATGTATTACTGCTCTCAATCCCCCTCCTCAGACCTCTGCCACGCTTACCACTGCTTTAGAAAAGCAATGGCTCGCACTTCCCTGCGAACTTATCGATCGCATAATTGACAGTATCGCACACGCTGTATGTGTTATATTGCTTCTAGGGGTGATCATACTCCATATTAAAGGAAATTTTCGTACACCATACTGACACATGTATTTTGTGTATTTTATAATTGTGTTAATTTCTGAAACATCACAATCATCTGGTAATTTCTTTTAATGTTATTTTATACCTCACTGTACGTTGTATATTGTGGCTCAGTTTTATAAAAATCTACATTAAAATCGCTATTTTTGTTGTTTTTCCTTAATTTTTGGAAATCAGTGTATATAAAGTAAATCATCTGCAACCAAAATTAAATTACAATCCATTCGTTTTTGAGATACACCTATCAAGAAAATCGTGAAAGTTCGAGCATAGCAGCGACACCTGTTAGGCGATATATACCCATAAAAATAAGAAGGTCTAACCTCAAATGAAGTTTGTTGAAATTCCGTGCATTAGTTCTTAAGATATAGCTGTACTTTTCGGTTAGCCCGGCGCCAGTGTTGTATATGCATATACGTATATGTATATGTACATGTATGTATATATACTTATATATATATACAGATATATATATATATATATGTGCGTATATATAAAATATATGTATATATATATAGATGTGTATATATAGATATATGTATGTATATTTATGTGTATGTATAACACTGGCGCCCGGCTATCCGAAAAGTACCGATATAGCAAATGCGAAAATAGTTTTAGTAACCCAGTAATTGACCAGTCCCTAATAACTATATAAATCCTTTTATTTTAAAGAAAAATATTCTTTTTAATATAAAACTAACACAAATGAGCTTTATGCCTCAATTAATGAACCGGAAAAAAAAGTGAACATACCATGATTTTTTCTCCCTAGAAGTGGGAACTAATTTTATGAAGATTTGTGAAAAGCTTTCTAATGAATCCATTTTAATATGTAATTACAGCTTTAGTTGCCACTATAACTTGTAACAATACATTTCATTTTATGTTAAATACACATTTTCTACCATCAAAAATTAATATGTTCCCTCTTTACTCTTTATTTATTTTTTAATTTAGAGTATCGGAGTCCAATTACCAGTGCAATTACCCTAATTGAATTTTTGCATACTCTGTGAAAGCATGCCCTAATATTTGCGTAAAAATGTTTTTTTTTTTCATTTCCCTATAAATATCGATTTTGATCGTGTAAACTGTAAAAGAATGAAACTCTTTATAAGATTAAAAATTCCGACAAAAGCTTTTTTTCATTTTTAATATTTTGAAATCTTAAACATTATACATCTATTTTTTAAACTGATTACATGAATAAATAATCGTTTTATTCATATTTGCGACATCAAAATTTAAATATATTTTATAAGGAGGATAAATGAATAACAATATTTCGCATTACGAGGAATAAATGAATATATGACAGTTTATTTTTATTAACTCTTTTTTGAAATAAATGCAGTTATCTTTTCAATAGAAAAATAAAGCTAAAAGTTCTGAACTTTTAGGCTAAAGCGCAATCTTATCTATCTAATTATATTGACTGATTTTTTTGGAGATTTTTTAAATAATAATCTTTTTTTTCATAAAATATTAAACAAAAATAAACACGATGTTTTTTAGAAAAATCCCAATATATCAAATCCGCTTAAATTTTTTAAATTTTCTTAATATTATCTACAACTTTTATACCGAAAAGTTTTTGATAGGACCAATTATTACGGAAAAAATATATAGGGTTTGAAGAAAAAAATATCGTATTAACACGATTCTGATAACACAAGTTCTTACAGAATAATGAATTTAAAATCTCATCAAAAGTGGCCAGATAAAATTGTTAAACTGAGTTTATCTCTAATCTTGATTTAGTTCTTGTTTATGAAATTAATACTTATCTTCGAAATCTACCTACGCCTGTAGGTCAAGCCGTCAGGGATTTTTCTTATTTATATATATTTATACATATTTATAATTATATGTCTTTTTCATTAATTACTTCTGTTAATGTTATACTTCCTTCTTTTCCTTTTCTTGACATATGTATGAGTAAACAGTAAGTTATAACTGCAACTTTGCAGGTATTTCGTGCATTTGTTTCACTGATAATAGGTCATGTTTTAGGTCTCAATAAAATCACTTGCAATTCTTTTCATGCATACTAAATAGGTATAGAAATGTGGTTTTATTAATAAAGAACTTGAATAGTCGAATAAAAAAACGCACATGAATAAAAAGAAAATATGGTTATGTAATTTTTAATCAAGAATTACCATCTTGTTGGGTGAACTAATACGTTTATGTTACAATTACTTACAAATGGCTGTTGATATTGTGAAAATTCCGTATGGTGAATTAAGATAAAGTCAGTTTCATAGTAAAATGATTAGAGAAAAATCATAGCTATGCAAAAGCAGTTGTCAGAACATAAACTGGAATCACTGAACTACTTTTCGATACATTCATTATCGGTAGTGAGAAATTTGTCTTACTGTGAGATCAACTTTTGTGTACCTGCGAGACAATCGGTGTATGACAACATTTGTCTTTTTGACAATGCCTAAGGGGTAGGAATATCTCCCAGTATAAAATAGAAGTTAGTTATCGTTTCTGCGATATTCTGACAATATAATGGAGGATCAAACACTACTGAAGAAACTACCAACTTTATGCCGGCAAGCATTGGCGTGAATCAACATTACACATGCACTTTGCATCACATGCCTTTTATTCAAAAACGCTAGTCACAATTTTTGCCTTGAAAATTTTTATGACAGTCTGTTGATATTGTGAAAATTCTACATGGTGAATTATCGATAAAGTAAGTTTCATAGTGCCATGAACAGAGGAAAAGCATAGTTAGGCAGAGACAGTTGTCAGAACAGAAACTGGAATCACTGAGCTACTTGTCAACATATTTATTATTGGAAGTGAGACAACTGTCGTACTGTGAGATCACCTGTTATATTCCTGCGATACAATCAGTGTATGGCAACATTTGTCCTTTTGACAATGTTTACCGGGTATGAATATCTCCAAGTATAAAAAGAAGTTAGTAATCGCTTCTGAGAGATCCTGACAATAGAATGGATGATCAAACATTGCTGCAGAAACTACACTGCGGGGTGAACTTTATGCTGGTAAGCAGTATTGCCAGGCTGGAGACTTTTTAAATTCAGATTATTTGATTGTCACCACTTTCTTAAAATATTACAATTCGCCTTATTTTTGAGAATTTTTAATCAATTCTATGATAGGCCGAGTATTTCTATTTAAAAAAAGCGGTGACAATCAACAATCTGGGGACAAAAAAGTCGCCAATCTGGCAACACTGCCGGCAAGCATTATCGTAAATCAATATAACACATGCACTTTGCATCACATGTCTTTTATTCAAAAACGCTAATCGCAATTTCTTCCTTTAATTTTTTTATTACAGGCTGTTGATATTGTAAAAATTCCATATGATGAATTATCAATAAATTAAGCTTCATAGTACCATGAACAGAGAAAAAGCATAGTTACACAGAAACAGTTTTCAGAACATAATCTGGAATCACTGAGCTACTTTTTGGCATATTCATTATCAGAAGCGACTTAAGAATTTAAATTACTATAACTATACGAACATAAAAACGAAATGTAAGAAAGTTGGTGGTAGAAGAAATAAGATTCGCCAATTTCAGCCGTTACAGTGGTAATACTGCGGGCTGTTGTAATGAAACAGATGTCCCGAGCATAGATAAATATTTTTAAATTATGTAGTATACTCGCCTATTTTAATACATGTCCCGACAGCTGTTGGTTCTAACCTGCCAACCTCCCATTAACCTTTAAAGACACAGATGACGAACTGAGTGCGACACTCGGTAAAAAAAAAACAGTTGTAAATTCAAAACTAATTATGTGATTAACACTTGCATTGTATCTACCCTCTTCCCAAAGTTCCTTTATTGTTCATCCTATGTTTAACCCCTTAATCGTCGCGCCTGATAACTGTCGAATACTTTTTTAAAATTCAGATTGTTTGATTTCCACCAATTTTTTCAAGTTGAAGTATTCTCTTTATTTAATAGCAAATAAAATGACGAGAGAATAAAGCCAATTGCATTATTTAAAAAAACTGGTGGGAATAAAACAATCTGAAAGAAAAGATGCCTACACCGCCCGTGACAGTCACGGGTACGACGATTAAGGGGTTAAAGACATAGTTCGCAATTTTTTCTTCTCTGTTACATAATTTTGTCTGTTATACGATTTTGTTGGTAAGTCACCACTGAAGTACACAATATACCGTCCATGTATTTGTGTAAATTATTCTTTTTTCTTTTTTAATCGAACATCTTTTTTCGTAACTGTGATGTCTATTTCCTTTATACGATTGCTAGGCATTAAGCACCATTCTGCTGTAGTATCAAAATTAAATTAGATATTTAGGTTTTAAAAGGCATTGGCGTATGAAATTCACCTACCGTGTCTTTATTTTACTACAAACCGTCCATGTTCCATTAATTCTAATTAACGTAGTTATTTTAACAATTTCATGTTTATTACTTTTATGCTACGACTGGAAATTGCGTTAAACAAGGATATTATTAAAAGTTGCTATTTAGGATTTAAAAACCGATGGGGCATAGAGTGCGCCACCCGTGCCTTTATGTTACTTCAAACCGCCCTTGTCTATGATAATCTTCCGTTAAATGTGGATTAATTTGACACAGGTTAAGCACGTTTCTAATCAGAATTCTTTTGTTAAAATTAATTTTAAGTAATACAAAATTCCAAGGGATCACCTTAAAAACTTAAAATTAAATAAATAATACTAGATAAATTTTCCGGTGTGAAACTTAATTATTCCAATAGTGGTAAAAAAATAATTGGAGGCTAGCACGTGGGCTATGGGGTTCTTATTTTCTGGATAAGTCTCGTGAAACAGTTAATAGCCAGAAAGTGTCATTTGATAGAAAACATTTTAGAGATTTTTCTACAGAAAATTGTTCATGAATAAATTGCATATTTTTTACAGTGTGTAAATAAAAAAAGAAAAACGAAATTAAAATTAAAGTTTTCAAGATATTTTGTTGTAATTTTTAAATTTAAACAAAAAAGAGTGAAAATGTGAGAAAGAAAAATCCATCGCAAGCATTCAAGGATATAGCTTTTCATATCTGATATAGTTGGTGAAAAATCTTTATGAGAATGTCTCAGTGAAATTAATTCGACAGATTTCATTTTGCAGATTTCAACTTTAAAGATGTAATATCGTCGGTAACATGCCAAACTATCCAATGTGAAAACAGTGCGCTACTTTTTTTAAATTCAGATTCCTTGATTGGCACCACTTTTCTGAAATGGTAAAATTCCCCTTGTTTTTGCCTTAATTAATATTTCATTACACAATAAATAAGGCGAATTTTACAAATTCAAAAAGTGGTTCCCATCAAGAAATCTGAATTTAAAAAAAAGTAGCCCACTGTTTTCACATTGGATAGTTTAACATGGTACCGACGATATACTCTGGAACCCAGTAGACATGGAAATCCATTTTGAAAAAGAAACCGGTTTCCAATAAAAAGCGCTCTTGGAAATTCATTTAAATGAATCTTCATATGTGGCAGCTGAATTATTTATTGAGAGAATCACGGAGTTACTGGCCAATACAAAGCAACTATGAATGTAAAGTGTCCTAAATTGAGTTTCAATGTTTATGCTTTTTAACTCTGATAGGGTAATTACATTTATATTTAAAACAAGAAATACTATAACAAAAACATTCATGTAACACCCTTTTAATCCAATATTTAATATATATATTTAAATATTATGGATGTTACCAAATGACCCCGTAGTTGTAATTACATTGTTACATTACGAGTATCGCTCTTGTTCGACTTATTTCTGTAATAATTTCCGACTTTTCGAAGAATACAGTTTTGTCACTCTAGCCTGTTCCTTATCAGGTATCGTACATAAATACTAGAATTTTCCATTGTCATCGCCAATGAATTTGTGTGCAACGTTTATAAGGAAATCGGCTCGACTACTCGACGTAATATAAATTGATTGCAAGATTTAACGCAGAAAGATAACAAATGAAGTTAAATAAAAGCATGTAAAACAAAATATTTCATATATCTTAGATAACTGGTAACTATCAATATAAGCTGATTCAAAAAACCTTTGTTACATTGTATGACATTTCTAAAGATTATTACAGAATTTCACATTTAAATGAGAATTTAATAAACACT
The DNA here is from genome assembly GCA_963932465.1 of Maratus speciosus. Lineage (NCBI taxonomy): Eukaryota > Metazoa > Arthropoda > Arachnida > Araneae > Salticidae > Maratus > Maratus speciosus. The sequence continues at coordinate 209,493,303 of OZ010793.1, forward strand.
AAATGTATCTGATCCGTTTCAGCTCATATATGCATATTTATACATGTATAAGAATGATAAATAGGTATGTTTATTGTGATTACAATTTTGTGCCACAATTAAATATATAACAGTACGGAGATGCATAACTGTATACTAAGAGACATATTTTATAAATAATATGATACTTGACAGCAAGAGCGAATTATTTAAGCAAAAGAATACTTTTAACACCCTTAACACATCAAAAATATGTTTGGATATGGAGATGCAATTTGAATCTAATATTAATTTATCAAATTTACTTAAAATACGTGCGAATCAAAATTTTGAAAATTTAAACAGCAATTTCCATTATTTTCAATCATTTAATAATAAACATACATAAATTATAAACATACTTCTAATTAATCGAATCCGCCTGCAGCAACTGCAAACCATTAGAAAATGCAGTGAAGGTACATCTAGGCCAGAACTGATTGCCATTTGATTGCATTGATTAATTTCTACAACACTTATAAATCTACTTCAATCCGGAATAATTTTAAATAGGCAATCGTATCGAATATAGCCCAAGGCCTACTATTAAGTATGACTCGTTTTACCATATGTAATTAAAAATATATATGTTAGTGTGTTTGACAAATCGTTCCACGTTTTAAATCAATTTTCTCTCGCTACAAAGAAGATTTTTGCAATGTATTCAAAATTTACTCATTTGTTTCCCGAAAAACGTGGTTCATTTTCACCTAATTTCAGAAAAAATATAGAATATGCAGTTCGTGGGCAGTTTGATATGTCCGAGACTTTGTAATGAAAGAACCAACATACATGCCAAAATGCATTTTATTTTTAGACATAAACTCTTTTCATAATTATTCACAATTTCCAACGATGTTCTAACTTTTTTAATCCTTCCAAAAAATAAGATTTCTCAAACTCCTCAAAATAGGCATTTGTAGCATTAATGATATGAGAATTTGATGAAAATCGCTTTCCATCAAGCCATTATTTTAAATTTGGAAAAAAAGTAAAAAATCACTAGGACCCAAATCGGGAGAGTAGGGTAGATGAGGGTGCAATTCATATATTAATTCAACCAAGTTAGCGGCTACGATTGCAGACGAGTGCACTGGTGCATTGTCGTGATGAAAAAGCACTTTTCTTGGACAAATGGGGCCGCTTTTCTTTCAGTTTTGAATTAAACGGTCAAATAAATGAGCATAATACTGTCCGGTGATAATTTTAATTTTTTTCCAGATAGTCAATGATGGGGATTACGCCCTTTGTGTCCCAGAAAACTGTGTTCATGATCTATCCGGCAGACGGAACTGTTTCGGAGCACGTTTGTTAGAAGACCACTGTTTAGATTGTTCTTTCATTTCTGGTGTGTAGTAATATATCTATGTTTTATCAATTGTAACATAACGCCGCAAAAATGCGTTCGAATTACGGTCGAACTCGTCCAAAAATTCCTTTGAAATGGTTACACGAGCCCGCTTTTGATCCACTGTCAGCAATTACGTCACCCATCTTGCTGATAACATTTTGATGTCCAAATGTTCATGCAAGATATTGAATACACGTTGATCTGAAATGTTTACCTTCTTAGTTCTCTCACGCACTTTCACACGGTACGGCGGTCTTTTAACACGATATCATGGATTTTGTTGACCATTTCTTCAGTCGTGATCTCAATTGGACGTCCATAACGTTCAGCATCTGTTATGCTTGTACGGCGACAAAAAAATTCTGCAAATCACTTGTTAACCATACCATGATGGTGCAGAGTCCCCATAATATCTTTTTCAACTTTTCTTCAGTTTCGGTAGTTGTTTTTCCGCGCAAAAATAGTGTTTTACCAAAACACAAAATTCTTTTTTCTCCATAATTAAAACAAACACTCCAATCGTTTTGATTTTGAATCCAAAAGAACACAATGTATTCAAAAGATCGCTTGCTTTTGAATCCGATAGAACACAATGTATTCAAAATATCGTCTGCAAATTGCACAAATATTGCTGCATGATGCAGTAGAAATAAGGGAAAAAGCACCTTTAGATGGAACTAATTGGAAAAAAAATTTCGTTGTAAATGGTAGTTAACGCTCTTCTAATGAACATTATAAAAATATACAGTCGTACTGTTGCGTAAAATGCATTTTTTGGCGGCATTTTGCGCAAATTTATTGAAAAAAAAACCCATGAAAAATTAAATGAAAATCGCAAACAGCCATTAAATTACAGGACATCTTGAGCTAAAAAAGAATATGATATTTGATTTTAAAAGTAGAAGTAAATAAAAAAAATAATGCCGAAAAAATGAGGGATTTTGGATTCTTGAAAAATATTAGTTTATTAAAAAAATTCAAAAATCTGAAATAAATACACAAGAAAACGGTTTTAATTATATGTATAAAATCATATTTATGTAACCAAATTCAAATATCCTCTTCATCATCATCTAACTCAAAGCTGTCTCCTGTGTTTGCACAGTCCTTTCCACAACAGTTTTTACAAACTACAGAACTTGGAAGTCCATATCGACGACACGTACATTTTGAAGCGTTACATGGATCTTCAACTGTAGCTCGGAAGGCACATTTTATCATATTTAACAGTTTCTCTGGTGCTGGGTTTAAGTCTGTTAGTATCGGTTGAAATTCTCCATCAACCAACTGCTAACCCAGCAGTGTAGGATCAGGAGTTGGCATATTTAGACGTTTCCATATAAAATACTTCAGATACATTCGAAGTACATGGTATTTTGTTGTATTTTGTGTTGGGGGTAAACGAACTATATCAAATTATTTATTTTTCAGCTGACGCTATTTTTCTCATGTATTGTTCATAACGAAGCACGTTTAGGTCACTTGTTTCAATGTTACCACTATAAAGTGACATAAGAACTTTACAGCCATTTTCAACCAATTCTTCCATAGAAACATCTTTGGATGATCCATAATGTGAAGCCCATTAGCATAAATTTTTTGATTGAATGATTTTTTTAAAGAAGAGATTTACGTTTCCCAAATAATGCACTCGTAGTGTCATATCCTGTTAATGCGTGAATAAAGGATAAAGTTTTGCAAGCCTTATCTTCAATAGATGTTTGCATGGCTTCAATGTCACGAAAATTATCAGATTGTTCACAGACTGCATGAAAATGTTCTTCGAAGAATGATATAACAGCAGGATTAAAATATCACTGTTATCAGCTACTACAGAGACATGCTTTTCCTGGGCTATTTTTAAAGCTTCTCTGACGATTACAGTGTCAGCATTACCTTCTGCATGAATGGCGGAATGACCCCTTTCTGTAAAATAATTCCCCAGCATATTGAAAAAACGTTGTTTGTTTCTAGAGTTAGAAAGCATTTTTTTTTCTTGATGATTACGGGTGAATTTTAATCAAAGAATACAACAACAGACGACTGCTTCATGCGTAATCTATGCTCCATATCTTTTAATTTGGTTTTTCATACCCATCAAAAACTATTGTAACTTTTCCATGTCTTCTGTTGACATACGATTCATATTGTCTTATGCCATCGCTAAATGCTGCAGAAGCGGACCATGGTAACTGATGAATTAATGCACCGCCATCAAGAAGGTAGTGAGAAGTTTGCTGAGAATGAGACCGCTGTATTTCATTGACATTCATGCTATCTAATGTGTGTGCCAATGATAATTTATCCGTCTTTCTCATTTTCTGTGTACCATAGTCAAATAAAGAAGGTGGTAGAATCGATAACTCGCACTTGAAGAACTTTCTTGTATATTGAGGGCAATTATTCAAGCAGATATAAGCAACCGTCCTCTGTGTTAAAAGACGAGAATCTACATGGTGAGTCTCACCAGCAGTAATAATTCCTTTTTTCAATACTTTCATAGTTACTGCTTGGTCTGATTTCAATAAAGTTTCACCTTTAAAAAGTTTACCGCTAAGTTTATCTTGAATGCTTCTTCCAATGATGTCAGCATTTTCTGCAGTTACTTTGTTTTTAGTATCTGTAATTCCATTAAAAATATTCCATAAATCAGTTGAAGTAGCAGTAAATGGATTGTGGTCTATAAAAAATTGCATTACCTTTTTCATATCTTCGAAATTTCTATATCAGTTCTTGTATCAGTTAAATCAGTATGTTGTTCAATGCCAATACCTGAAACATTGGTCAGCAAACTCATTGCACATGCTATTTCACTACATCGAGAATGGCTCAAAATCGAAGTTACTGCTGCAACACTGTGATCACCTTCTAAAACTGTTTGCATGTATTCCATCCATCCTAGCTGAGGCGTTTTAAATAACTTACTACTACTCCAAAGAACATCGAAGAGGTTAATTTGAATTGGTTCATAGGATAATTTTTCAAATTTCATTTTATTCATGGCTGTTGTGCTAGGAGATTGAATGTAGTAAAGAGGAATTTTTGCTTTTTTTTTTTATAATGTCATGTGCTAGAGAGCTTGAGTCGTTTTATTGTGGCTGTAAGCAATAAAATGTTGTTAAAAGATGCTCCTGATGAACACATTATAACTCCCATACCGTGAAAGGTGTTATGGCCATATATTGTTGCTTTATTATGATCGACATTGTCGGCGACCCATTGAGAGAAGTGACCTGATGGTGCAACGCTTTGGTTACTTTCATCCATTACAGAAGTGTGTATGTGGGAACGTCCACTGTTACTCTTGTGACCATCAGAGCAAATTTCCATATATATTTACAATTCTTTTATTACAAAATATATTTATGATACATTTGATGCAACTACTTAAAAACACATGTACTCTACTTTCATAAACCATATACAATTTGTAACAAAAAGCATTTTACTTGCCTAGATAATAAATAAAAATTTTGTTACTCTTGTGACCACAAAAAAAATGCAATTTTTAAAAATTGTGTTTGACGCAGAAATTCTGTGAATTATATGAGACTATAAAAATAAAATTTACAGAATATAGCAGAGTAATTATATCTTTTTAAAAAGCATTAATCATTGAACTCATCTGATAACGCATGAATTAGTTACATATGATTTTGCAAAATGCTCAGTGTTGCTCTTGTGACGTTACTCTTGTGACATTTTGTCCATAATGTAATTTTACCAAAAATTCGGTTTAAATACTAAACAAAATAATTAAAATAAGTTTAAAAAACTTATTTTCCATACAGAACAACTTTTAATGATGGTTTAATTTTAAAATACCCTAAAATAATGTAAAAACTTCTCAAATTAATTATCACTATAACCCCATAGCAACCTCTCAGTTTCTGTTACTTAACAGAATAAATCACTGTCTTCATTATAAATAATATCACTTGAAACTTCTCCTGTATCATGATTTACTTAATGAAACACAAATTCTTTGTACGAATAATGTTAGTGTAAGGTTTGTAGTACATAGTGTCATTTTTCATGGTTTTAACAAATTGTATTTGTTGAATGCCCTTCGCTGTTGGTATTTTCTCACAAAGTAATGAAACTTTATTGTTTTATTTCTTTTGACAAAATAAGCAGTATGTCTTATAATTGCTTTTTTAGCACGCACTGATTCATTGCAGGCATATTTGCATAATTATATATATTTTTTTAAATTGGAAAGCACTACTATCATATAACAAAGTAAAATAGGTACACTTTAGGAAAATACAAATTCCCTTAAGCATGCTATGTTGAAGTTTTACATACGATAGCATTTACAAAAAATTGATTATGAGTTACATTGTCTAAAATAATAGCATAAGATTTTACTTTATTGGGATCATACTAAATAATGGCTGAAAATGCAGTCCCTTGTGGATTTGACTAGTAATGCAGTATTTCGAACCAAAATTTCGCCTTGGCATGAAAATGCTCAGTTTTCAGAAAATCCACTTGCATAACTATTCTTTGAGATAAAGTTAATTTTTAGCATTGTGAAAATAATCCAGTGTACATCAACGTTTTGAAAAAGTAACAGTATTGACAAGATGTTGATAAACGTTTTGACAACAGCAAAACTGTTATCAATGTTTTGCTATTTACAATAACTTACAAGAAGGTCTGCATTATGGACTTCCGTTTCAAATAATTCTTCGATGTTATCTTAGCAAATTAGACATTCTTATTTCCTACATTCTAATTATGATTTACTCGGCAGATAAAATCATTAAATCCTTCACCGGAATGTTTAATGCAGGAAATACACCAGTTACTACATTATGAATTGCTTGAATGTTTTTGTGGGAACGACAAATGGAGATATTCTGATGAGCAATTTTATGAAATTAGGCTTTCAAGCTGCAAAGTTAAGTTATCTCCAATTTTTCAATTTAGGAAAGCTTCTTTAAACAAAAAACGTATTCTCTTTGTAAATGTCCCCTAGAATTCACGAAATTATGTGACCTTTTTCCCGTTTAACTAATGTAGAATTAGCTGAAGAATGACCTCTTCTTAAATCTTCATCGACATGAAATTCTCCAAAGCAGTGGAGTTATATTTTTTTTCCGTTACAGTATCTGAGGTTAGCTAGTTCTCTACTTTGTTCTTTTCTTAATATTTCCATTCTCTTGCTGAAGCTTTTGATGGCTCTAAGCTTTTTCTCCATTTTATCGTAATATGACAAAATGTTGATGTTTTGTTTCTTTCTCACATCAACGTATTCAATTTCATCCCATTTTTTCTCTAAAAGTTTTGACGCTTAGCAGAATTTTCCCTGCTCTTTTAAACAATGTCGTGTATAAGAAGCAAGATTAAAATCTTTCCTTTAAAATATACTTTTGTAATCCTTTCCATAAGAGCTACTATAAGGACCTCTGTAGGTTATACAGCAGAATTTAGCAAATGAAGCTTTACAAAGCCTATAAAATATCTGATCAAAGACCATGTACTTTAAACCAAAAGAAAGCACTCAAAAATGACACGAGTTGAGTTACTGTATTATAAATTTAATTACTTGTCATGATTATTTTATATCTCAAGTAATAACAAAAAGGAATAAAAATAAATCTATCCATTAAAAAAAAACACTAATAAAGATAATTTATCTTTCTTAAAATTTACAAAATAACCTTAGTTATGGTTCAAACTATTTCAAGAACTGCTCTAATAACAGAGAAAGAACAACAAAACTTTAAGCATCCTGCTTGTTTTGATTGTAACGGAGTTTTATATCAAACTATGGACAAAAGTGTTATGTGTTACTCTTATGACAGAGACGTTTGTTACTCTTGTGACAACATCCCAAAGCCTATTCGATGTATAGCATAAACAAAATATTTTATGTAAAATCTGTCTTATGCCGCGAAATCAGAGAGTTAGAAATTTTGAGTAAAAATTTTAAGTAGTTTTATGAAATTAAAACTTTAATATGTTTTCTGTTACTCTTATGACATTTAATTATCAACTAATAAATAAAGCTAAAATTGCATTTAATACCTTAGATAAAACCTTTTAAATATGTATATCTGACGGATGTAAAAATAACCTGTTATATTCAATGCATAATAATTTTATTTAAAGAAAAGAAGTAAAAAATACGTATAACTCAATAAGTGGTTTTTTATGCTCAACTTTAAATGAATTTTAATACTACTATTTTCCAGCTCAGTCTCGGTGTAGACTTATTCTTAGGAAATTAAAACTTACTAATTCCTATACAGAAACTTTTTAGCTTTAAATTTATGTATCACACTTATATTTCCGTTTAAAAAAATTTTCAGCAAAAATTTTTTTCTGCCGTAGACGTTCCCATGTATTTCTATATTTAATCATAAGACACACTGAATCCAAGACTATAAAGTTCATCAATTACGAAACGAGATCCACAATCTCTGTGAATCTGTATGCGTACAGCAAGAGGAATCGGACATATCAGAGAATGAGGTCTACATGCTTGCATTACAGCATTGCCTATTGAAATCTGCTTCAGATCGTTGCGTTTTCCACCAATTAGGATATTCAAATAGTAAAACAGGTGGTAAATATGTCTGGTTTTCTTCAATGGATGTAATATCTGATGAACTAGGATAAAAGTCCTTATTTTTGTACAACAAATTTATTTCTGTTCTAATCAATTTTGCTGCAGATGCTATTAATCTAAATTTTTCTTCATCGGCTTCATCAAGTCGTTTTTGCTTATGATAGCCCAATATTATGTTTGATACAGTTTTTTCAAATGTAATCACATTACATTTTATATGTCTACCTGATATTATAAAGTTGTCTCCAAACCTGTCTGCCAATTTTTTCTTCAAAAGCCTAGAACTGTAAGGCTCTCTTCCCTCTGATAAAAACTACTCATTTTTACACTAAGTCGTACACTAAGTCATACTCAGTGTACTGACTCATACACTAAGTCATTGACAGATTTGGCTCTTTACAGTTTTCTTGAAACCATTCACATGTCTTTTCAAAAGCATCAGAGCTCTCAGTGTCAACCGGACGTCCTACAGCTGTGGGCAATCCTCCACCGCTACCTTCAGGAATACATTTCACAGGAATGGTTTTTTCGATCCTAAAATTGATGCTACACACTTGGTGATATTGAGCTTCTGCAGCAAGTAAATCTGTGGCCGAAAGCATTCTCGTATGTACATTTGCTGTCCATAGATCATTTCTAGTACAGCATGCTTTCAAAATTATTTCGCGAAACTGAAATGTACGCACGCGAATGACTGCCATTTTTTTACGCTTTTGATGATCCGTAATAATCTGACCACAAAACAAACAATTCTATTTGTAATTGAACGATAGAACACTTCCTCTTAGCATTCTCGAGATGGTTGGAGGAATATAATCTTGCGATACTTTCAGTTTTCTATCACTTTTAATTTTGATAGGATTGATGTACACACGTCGATATTCTGTATGGACTTTACAATTACCAGTAGACATAGGCTTGAAAAGTTCGTCAATTTTATCAACTCTTTCTTTACTGGCATTGATAATTCCCGTCAGGCCTTTTGCTGTTAATATGACATAGGGAGTATCGTCACGAAGCTCGTTAGAACACAAAATGCATGTTTCTTATGTTGATTTTATGACTCAAAACAAATATTACCTACCTGAAACCAGGGGTGTCGCCATGGGGGGACACCCTTTCCCCCGCCAATATATGTGAAGTTGGGAAATTTGAGCTTAGAGTTGGGAAAATCTAGATTTTTGAGACAATTTCCTTTTTTAAAAGTAATACTAAAAAAATTGCGAAATTTTTATTGTTTTGGTGATTATGTTTCCGCGTACTGTAACAATAAACAAGTTAAATTATCAAAAGAAATACAAAAAGAATTTATCCATACTCAATTTATCATTGTGTTTTTCAGTTATATAAAAATATTGTACATCTACCAGACCTAAATTTCTCTACTCCTGCCCATCAGTAGCTTACTATCCAGTTCCTTTATTTCCTCCAAAACTTTATTCCTTTCTCAGAAATGTCACCCAACCTCCCCTTCTCTCCCAAAAAGAGAATCTAGCTATTTTAACCCAAAGAGATTCTATCTTCTTTTGAAAATTGGAGATCACTTGAAACACAGCTAGGAAAGAAGATTTTACGAGTTTTCACAAACTATACTAATTTTTAAACTAATTTCGCAATTTTTGGACAATATTTTGCGATTTTTTTTTTACCGCAAAAATTAGTTAACCCTTCGCTTTCAAGAAAAAAGCGTTATGAGTAAATGTGAATTTTAAAGTCGTTAGTGTAGATACATTTGTCACATTTTACTTTTATTTGTGTGCGAAATATATATCAGTCCTGTTCTTTTATATTTACAGGTATTTTTGAAATTTTAGACCAAAAGTCCAGTGTTGTGTGTTTAAAGCTGTTCTAAAAAATGACTGTAAATCTGAGCACAAAAGAACCCTTCATAATAGGAAGAGAGTTTTCGTGGAAGGTTTTAGAGCATCTAAAAATCCATTCAAGAATGAAAAAGGTAATTTGAATTTGGAAGAGAAATATGACCATGAAAGCACTCCATCAACTGAAGAAAAAATCGGCATGCACTGTAACACTGACACGTTGCACTTGAAGTTTTTTTGAAGAAATAAAGATTTCCTCATAGACAAGTTCACAAACAATTATGAATATTAGGATGTGACTGATGAAGCTGACTTCCGAAAGCACCGTAGGAAAACAGTTTCATCGAAGGGAATAGATAAAAGTAATAGCACATCAATGAACATTGATACACTTAAGTTTTGCAGGAAATAATTAGAAGAAATATAAGAAAATTTCGGAAATTTAGTAATGGGCTTAAATGACAATATTCCGTATATCAAGAAAATATTGCACCAATACATTTCATATTTAAATTACAATTGTGCAAGGCAAATTTGAGTATCCCTAACTTAGGAAAGTTAATAATGTGTTTCCACCTGGATATGAGAAAACGGATGTACATGACCTGCAGAGTCAAATAGAAATAAACCATATCCCTACTCACTTAACAAACCATTTACTCATAACATGAAATTCAAAGGCTATTTGGGTCACGCCGTCAAACTATATACTTGTATCATAACATTCACAGCAGCTTATTTTCATGACATTGCATCTAATGAAACAATCTTTAGTCCAATAAATTTTTAAAAAATACATATTGTAAACTACAATGAGAGATATCAGACTTGACAGCCTAAAGCTTTTAAAATGTGAAAGTGAAATACTGGATTTTATTAAACTGAACGATGTTATGATAGGTTGGCTTTGAAGACCAAAAGAATTAATGTTAAATGAAAACTATTTGGATGTGCCAATTCCAAAACTTTATTCTATCCCATACATGTTAACGCCTCAAAATTTGCAATCACAATGCTAAAATTAGATAACAATTCTATGCCCACAATAACGAATTCTAAAGGTATAGATTCGTTTAATTGTGTGCATTTAAAAAGGAGATAGCAGCATCGCATTTTTCAAATAAATCAATGTCTACAACCAAAATTCCAAACCCAAAGACCACAAAAATGGTATCTTTGGACAGTATACACCCAAGTCCAATAAGGAAGTGTAACCGAATATGAAGTTTGACTAAATTCCGTGAATTAGTTTTTCAGATATAGCTAACGCGAAAATCGGTAAAAATGCTGTACAGCAGTGCCACCTGTTATATGATATGCACAAAAGCCTAATACGCACCAAATTATGTCAAGATTTAGCAGAATATGAAGTTTGATCAAATTCCGTGCAACAGCTTTTGAGAGATAACTATCGCTAAAATCATGTAAATCGGGAAAAATGCAGCAAAGCACACGTTTTAATTTTTACCAAGGTATAACTGAATCTAAATTGTTATTAAATTCCGCGCATTAGTTCTTGAGATAGAGCACCCACAAAATTTGTGTCACTACACACAGACAGACATTTTCTAAAAACATTCAAATCGTGTTCAGGACCTGCATGTTTGTTTTTTATTAAACAAACTAATATTTAGAACTTTTATGTTTCTAGTTTCAAAATTTAAGTTTGGAAAGGAATGTTTTATGTATAAGTTTCATTATCATTATTATACACGTTGTGGATATCACTTTAGTCGGAAATTGGAGGAATTCGTTTCAAGTTGGGAAATTTTCGAATTCTCCCCCCCTCCCCGAAAAAATATCTATCCCTGCCTGAAACAGATAAGAAAGCAAATAAAAATTAGTCTCACAGTGTCGGAATTTTTAATCATCTTACATCATTTCACCACCTGCCTTTGACTATTGCAACTTTAAAACGTACTTTTTGAACAACCGACTAAAAGAATGGCGCATGCGCGCTAGCTGGAAAATTGAACATTTGTTCAGATTAAGATCTTAAATCCTTTAGTATTAGATTTTTCTTTGACATGTGGAAACCTAGAAAAATTAAATAAATGCGGGAAAAAAATAATGCGGAATACGTGAAATCGATCCTTTGGAAATTTGGAGATAATTTATTCATTAATATATCAAAATGCTCTTATTTAGATGTTATAAAAGTTTATTAATATTTATGCGACAATATTGGTAGAACAATTAATGTTTCTCTCAGAGTTGTCACATAACAGTATCAGGTATAGGTGTAATGTAATGTAGCATAGTTACATTTAAGATTTATCTACGGAGTCATGTAGGTATCATTTTTCTAAAATCCCCCCCCCCCCCCCACAAGTTGATCTTTATAAACAGTTTTCTTTTAAAAACCAATATCATATTCTTTTAAAGTATTAAATTTCATGTAATTTGATATGCCCCACATGATTTTTTAATTAAAAAAAAAAATCGCATTTTTTCAAGATGGCCGCCAAAAAAGCACATTTTGCGCAACAGTACGAATGTATATTTTTAGGATGTTCATTAAAAGCGTGTTACCTACCATTTGCAACAAGTGTAATTTTTGATCCAATTAGTTCCACCTCTAACGCTATTTCTACTGTACTATATGAAGAGTATTTTTCAATTGGTAGTTTTAGAAAAAAAAAATGGAAAAATAATGTTTACGAGACACATGTTGATCATAAAAAAATATCTTGTACATTATAGTCAATTAATTTTCTGCACTCATTAAAAAATCGTCTAACATTAAAAACGAATACAATACAAAATTTAATGCTATAAATACTTTCACGAAAAGAAATTAAAATCCAAACATCAAAGGAATATTTTCATAATGTTCTTTTATTAATAGTTTACATAAGAATTTTTTAAATAACTTAATTTAATTTTTAAATCAAGAATTATTCTGTTTGTTTGAGATATTTAAGAAGTTTAATACTTTAAAGATGTTTGCTTTTCAATAGATAATGATTAAATGGGACCAATTTATAAATATTTCCATTTTATCGCAATAAGAAAAAGATTTTAATTAGCGGTAAATTGGTTCTTTCTATCAAACAAACATTACTTAAGTGAGCTTAGTTTTCTTTACAATGGATGAAAGGGAGTAAATACAACCTAGAGCTATTCCTAAAGGAAGCTATTAAAGAAGTTCATCAAGTCTCAAATTATTTTTCTCTTTCGAAAAGTTTTAATGGTAAGACAGATAAAAATAAAAATCATTCAAAGTTATCGTTAATGTCTACATATATGCAGTTAAATTTTCTTCAATTATGTCTCATTGCAATTTATGTAATTCGCTATATGTGGATATTATGCAGTCATCTGAAAAATGTAATCATTTAATCGATCTACACGGTAGGAAAAATTACAATTTTGCATTAACCCTCTCGCTGCGTAATTGTTTTATCAAAATAGCTTCAAAAATTGCGTACTTAATTCCTTCGCGACGAGCGTCTTTTAAGAATTTTTATTCTTTTGCCACCGGTTTTTCAAAACAAAAATTTTCGTCTGATTTAATCGGGAAAATGCTCCGATGAGATAAGGCGAAATTTACAATAAAAAGTAACTGGTGGGAAAGAGACGGAGTTAATTAGACGGGGTTAATTAGACGGAGAAAATGCATGCCCGATGAAATCTCGGGTTGCGCAAATTTTGCTACTTTTGCGTTGCACGAGAAACTCTCGGGTTCGCGCACCGAGAGGGTTAAGCGTGATAAGAAAAATAATAAAATGTGTTTTGTACGATGGTGAAATAAAGTCCGGATTAAAAAAGCAAGAAACTCGACTTAAGTTATTTAGCAAAAGTCATATGTTAATCCTTAAGTGATGAGGTGGGCTGTTTTGCACCACAGAGGAACCTAACTATGAGCTCTACATTTGCAAAAAAAAAAAAAAAAAATGTGGTATTCAGATACTTGAATTTATATGCATGTGTATGTACACTTACAGTACTTTTCAGTTGTTTTTATACAAATAATGCAAAATATATAGCAAATTTTCTTATTTTAATTCTCTAAATTTTGTGGATTGCACAAGAAATCAGATTTTGGGATTACATACATCCCATCTCACCACTTACGTTATAAATAAACCACCTACCCACTTAAGGGTTAACGTTTTCAACATAAAAAAATGTCTGAAAAGGGAAAATATACTGCGCAATTATGTAGCAGCAAGCTCATTACTTATTGTAATTTAGCAGATGTACAATATACGAAAACAAATTAAATATGAAGCAAATACCGGGTGTCCCAAAACTGACTGATGGATTTAAAAATCCCATAACTTGCAAACGGTGACAGATATTAAAAACATTCTTGCAGGAGTGTTATGTAAGATATCAAGAGTTTTTATGCTGCGATTCTCAGTGTTAGTTACAAATAGCATCAATAGATGGCGCTGCAAGCAATAACCGCTAAATCCAGGATCGATTTTTTGGCCTCTCTCTTCTTCCACGCGAAAAAAGGAGATTAAAATGCATTGAATGGATCACGAAGTGCCAATAATCGGGTCTGGACTGAGCGCCAATTGATCTCAGCGCCATCTATTGTTTGAAATTCGAACTATAATCCAGAATCACAGTACAAAAACTCTTGACATCATACATAACCCTCCTGCAAGAACTTGCTCAATATCTGTCACCGTTTGGAAGTTATTGAAATTTAAAATACATCAGTCATTTTCGGAACATCCGGTATATTGTGACGTGATGATTCTCATACGGAGCATAATACCTTTAATTTTTGAGCAACAGAAATCAGATACCTGTAGGTGATTTCTTATTTGAATAAACGATGCGTTAAAGCATCAGGATTAAATAACCGGTATTGAAGCTATTCAAGTGTTGTAGTTGAGAGGTCAGTACGTTACGCTCCACACTACAAGTCGAAGACCCGTTCCCGAATTTGGAAAAAGTTCACCCAACGTTTAATCCCTTTCCTGTTGATAAAAGAATGGCAAGTTTGCTTGGAACTGAACATTGGAGGTTTTGCATTAGTCTGACCACCTGACGGGGATATAATCAAAAGAGAATTTATTCATTCATGGCCAAGAAAGCAGAGTTGTACACTGCCAGTCACGAACCTTTATGCATTTTAACGCCGCAGAGCTTGAGTTTTTTAATATTCAGTATTTTGAGTATGTTAGTATTATATCAGGAATATTTATAACGTAATAATTATTTAAATGTAAAGATTACGAAATTGCCTGATAGATGTATATATTCCTGGGGTTGATTGAGGTGATCTTTTTTAATGATTTAGCATTCACATGAACCGTTCAGTGATGCACTTGTATAATATATTAATTAATAACATTTATTGGAAACTTTGTATACAAAAATGTTATTTACAGTTCACAACACTAAAAAAACAACAACAAAAAAACAATCTATGTATTGGAACAGGGCATCATACCAATGAGTTCCCTCTCGTCTTGTCAGCATTTTTCTTAACTCTCGAGTGCTTTTTGTTCTTGTGTTACAGCGCTGCAGTATGAAATCCCAAACCTGGAAAAGAACTAAAGTCCAGAGACCTCCTCTAACTCATTTTTATTTTACTAAACAGATTATATCATTTTGGATATTATTACACTCAAATAAAATCATTCAATAAATGGCTATAATATATTATAACATTCATAAATTACTCTGCAATTTAGCAACACTTGCATAAATGAAACACTATTTTTATATTCTGATGCAATATATTATAATTGTTATGCACTATCTGCTTTGTATAGTTGTTTACACTCGGCATAGCAATATATTGAAATATCGTACATCAGAAGAGTAAACTTCCATCTTTGGAGTTTTTCCTATTGCGGAGCCCCTCTCATGATGAAGATAGAATGGTTGTGGTCGGGGATCAACTCCATATGGGTTTCGGAGATCATTGTAGAAACTTACGCCAATCGTCTGATCTCGTGGGTAAAACTTTATCACTTAGTTCACATATACAGTCGTGGGAAAAAAAACACCCCTTGTTAACTCTACAACAGATTAATGTAGAAGAAAGTTACTGGTACCAAACTATTGGGAAAAAAGCCTACTTTTATATGATGTATAACTAATTTGCTTAGGAAGCCATCTACATATCAAAACGAACCCAAACTCTGTTTGTTTCAGTAGCAATACTCAATTTCGACACCATAAATAATTTCTACACCCTTCATGTAGCCTGAATACAAATTTGCATGAAATTTGTGCGATTAGTTTCAGAGAAATTGATTATTTGAATATGAGCTTGTTTTAGAGGCTGTATCCAAATTGGAGTTCGGTACTCCATTATGGAAATGCCATAGATTGACTATGTTACTTCTTTTATTGCACTATTTCTTGCCAATATGACCATTTCACTCACTTAATATGTTCGACTTTTGCCAGCACAAATGCTTCGATAAAATGAGTAATATATATACATTACAAATTGCGCTTTTCTGCGAATCATACGGCCCCTTAAAGCATCATTTTGACGTTTTTTAATCATAATTCAAAAACTACTTGGAAGAAAAAAATTAAATTGTGAATTCGCATAACGCAGAACATAATAAATATATGTCTACCAAAAAAGTTGTATATTGCAATTCATATTTTTTTTTCGAATATTAATTTCATAATTCATAATTCATATTGTAAAAATTTGAAAATTTAAAATTCAATATATTTATGTTTGAGTTTTTTAGTTTTATATCCATACACAAAATTTTACACATTAGGATTATAATTTCAGGAGATATAAAAAAAATATAAATATGTAATTTGGCATTAGGAGCTCTAAATTTTGAATGTTTATAATTCAAAAACTTATCATCCAAATGACGTGAAATTTCGTTTCTGGTCATCATTTGAACCGAAGATTAAAAATATATTGTCAAAATTGGGTGTTGCAATGAAAAAATGAAGTTTTGTCTGGTTTTGATTTGTAGATGCCCCCCTAAGCAAATTTTATATACATCATTTAAAAAAAAAAACTTTATTTCCAATCGTTTGGTACAAGTAACTTTCTTCTATTATAATTAGTTACAGAGTTAGTAGGGGGTGTTTACATTTTTTTTCCACGACTATACGTCAAGGGTATTTCCATCGGTGAGTTTCATTTTATATCAATGCATTGTTCCACTACCTCACCGGAATAAGTTTTTCCAGTGTATAATTTGCTCGTAAAGTTCAGAATTAGTAAAACCGCTCGCTCATCCACACTAAAATTCCTGCAAATTTTAATATTCTGCTTTCAAAAGTCTTATAAATTTCTTCTACCATTCTTCTGTCCGATTTTTTATTTATATCACTCTATTCTACCCGTTATAAATTTTTTGGATAACGAAGATGCATAAATATCTCATCGAAGGGGTTGTCACATTTCACTGATGGCGCAGACGATTATTTTTATTTTCTATTAGACGACTATTTCTATTTGCCGCTAATTCAAAATATTATTGTTGGTGGTACAGTCTTGGAAAAAAAAGTAAACACCCCCTACTAACTCCTCAACAAATTATCGTAGAAGGAAGTTACTGGTACCGAACGACAAGGAAATAAAGTCTACTTTTAAATGATGCATATAAAATTTGCTTAGGGGCCGTCTACATATTAAAGCGAACCATAACTTTGTTTATTTCAATCGCAATACACAATTCTGACAGCATAAATGAACTCTACACCCTTCAATTAGCCTAAAAACAAATTTTTATGCAATTCGTACCATAAGTTTCCGAGAAATTAATTATTTTAAAATGAGCGTATTTTAAGGGCTGTATCCAAATTGAAATTCGGTACTCGATTGTTGACCTTCTTGATCAAGGCACTGTTAGATGACAGGACAGCATAAGAAATTTCAAAATATCTACTCACTTCTATCATAGACGGCCCCTTAAACCATCATTTTGCCGTTTTTTAAGCATAATTTGAAAACTATTTGGAAGAAAAATGTGAAATTTTGGATTATCATAAAGCAGGACTTAATAAATATAAATCCATCAAAAAAAAAAAATCGTAGGTTGCAATTCATAAATTTTTCGAATATTAATTTCATAATTCATATCATAAAATTACAAAAAATGCAAATATTTATGTTTGGGTACATTAGTATTATCGCTATACAAAAAATTAGCACATTAGGAGCATAATTTCAGGAGATATAAATAAAAATATGAAAATATAATTTAACATTAGAAGCACTAAATTTTGAATATTCATAATTCAAACACTTATCATTCAAATGACTTGACATTTGGTGTCTAGGCATAGTTTAAACCGAAGATTTGAAATATCTCGTTAAAATTGGGTATTGCCATTGAAAAACATGAGGTTTGGGTTCGTTTTAATATGTAGATGGCCCCCTAAGAAAATTTTATACACATCATTTAATTTAAAAGTAGACTTTATTTCCAATCGTTCGGTACCAGTAACTTCGGTCTACGATAATTTGTTGAAGAGTTTGTAGGGGTGTTTACTTTTTCTTCCCCACGACTGTACGTAATTCTTTCAATTACTTCAGAAATGTAAGGCAAAGATACTTTTCAAAGTGATCAAAATAGAATTTTAGAAAGGCGCCTGTGACAACTCTATACTCTAAAAACGACATTTTCAAAACTGAGCAAAAAAAAAAAAAAACAAATACTCAAATCTGAGTACGTTGCATAGTCAAAATGGCTTCGAATCAAAATTACTCGAGTTTGAAGCATGGATATACTCAAATATGAGCACCTGACGTTTTATTTATGATGTTTATTCATGATTATACATCACGTTTGTATTTATATATTGTTGATGGTTGTCAAATTCCACCTGCGAAGTCTTTCTTTTACGAATTCATCCATTCTTCGGTTCGAAGGCAAGAACAAACTTTATAATTCTACGATTACATTGCGATGGCTTTTAAGTGTTCTTCAGCGAACACTATAAAAATGTAGTTCGTCACATTTCATGTTATAAAATATTACTGAAAGGAACGTTTCGTTCTATATCATAACAAAGGAAATAATGTAAATAAATTAAACCACCCCAATGAAATTTACTGCATTTAACGAATAAAAAGTAATTTTGATGTAATTGAGTATTCCTGGTATTTCAAAATTGAAAGCATTGGGTCGTCATATTTGAAACAAAAAGTTTCATAACAAAATGAAAACGTCGATTTACCCAGTTTTGAAAGTGTTATTTTCTCAGTATAGTATTGCATCTTTTGCTATCATCTATTTGAAATCATCATCCCTACAATGAATATTGCTGTTTCTGTACTACAACAACATCAACATAACTAACACCTCCATAACGATCAGTCAAAGACAGTTTTAATAAAGTTTTAATAGTATTACAGCTTATGAAAGAACGATAAATGTAAAACATAATAATTTTAGATAAAGAGCAATGTGGAAGCTCGATTTTTTAATTTCATTTAAAATTGCGCACACTTTATTTTTGGTTTTGTCAAACTATCAACCATACCATATATCAACCATAATGTTAAATCAATTTTCGTGGATAAAACCAGGTACATTCTATTTTTTTTTTTTTTATTCGTCAAACTCGTGCAATAGTCCTCAAAAATCATTTTATACCATTAACATTGCAGACGGATGATTTATATGATACACCCCATGTTCAGTTTAACATGACTTTTCAAGCAGAAATACTGCTATTCAAATGACTGAATGCTGTAATTTACCTCCGATTCGAAGCTCACATTTATGTTCTTAAATTCCCTATGCCTGAGCTATAAAAATACTATGGCTATTTTCTATCATTTTTTCTCCGCTACCATTTGACAAACGACTGTAATACTCACAGATATCTATTTAAAAGCTTCCTTATCTTTAGCTGCAAAAATGGAAAGAATAAATGTATCCATATATACATAAATATGAGTTGGCCATCATCATGTATCTGTAGAATGTATTTTATTTTGCTTCAGTTTATCGTAAAATAGTTTCATTTCTCTTTGAAATAACTCATGATGCTTTTTCAATAGTGTATGGCTATTTTATGCAGAAAATCGGCAGGAAAATAAATCATCTATTTATATTTTCTATAAATCGCTATACTTAATGCATTTTTGGTGCAGTAAAAAATCACTAGTATTTCAGACAGGATTAAATATTGCTAATATTAATTTATTGTTACAAATTATATGTAAATTAACGTTTTATATTTCTAAAAAAAATACCTTTCAAGCACTTTCGTCTGTTAATACTAAATATAAAATGAATAGTTCAAGAATAATCAACTATTGGATAATATTAAAGTAATCAAAATATAATAATACATATTGAAAACTTATAAGGGAACAACTATAAAGAAAACGCTTTAGCACATTTATAGTTTTTACTTTTCCGGATTTTTTATGTTTTTATTCATAAAATGCCGTAGAACGCGCGTAATATAATATTTGTCAAAGAAATATCCCATTCAATACGGCAAATTCTCAGTCAATCCCACTTCAACAATATTCCATGTTAGCGAGTTCCCGAGTTAAGTATTGGAATACATATTTTGATGGAACTCGTATACATGAATGTTTTAATGCTATGACAATCGAATTTATTTCCATTTCAGTCACTCCTTTTCAAGAACATTTGAATATGATTTCAAAGCTATCTTTTTTTTATCATTTCATAGAAAAATTGCAATTAATTTATTGTCGATTACGTTGGAATTTATACTATAGCAGACTGGCGGCGCACAGCGGTCCACACCAATGAAATAATTCATTTATTAAATGTATTTCGTTTATGTTTCTGATTTTTTAATACTATAGTCTTAAGTAATACATTTCTATCACAGAAGCTCAGATAGATTCAAATTATTGTTTTACGGTTCAAAGTTCACTTCCCGTGTACATTGGTTTAACACTTAAATGAGTAACGTAAAAAAAAAAAAAAACTATTTATCTTCTAGTTTAATTTCTCCAATGAATCTTCAAGAACTTAATTAAAAACATTTCTGAAAAAAGAATTTATGGTAGAATATTTGGCTAAATATTTAAAATCTTTTTTTTTGGGGGGGGGGGGGGGGGAGGAGGAGAGAGCAAACAAAAATATGATTTTACTTGAAAATTGTTGATGTGTTCTTCCATATTAGAGAGCAAATCTATCTTGCAGTACCTTGTGTGGTCATTGTTATTCATTTGTACTATTAGACACTCAAGTACACAATAAAACGAGAAATAGCTGCACATATTTACTCATTTCATAACGATCTTATTTTGTTTTTACTAAGAACTCGTACTTCTTCAGATTTACTCACGATAAAATCAAAAAACAGGCGAGCTGGTAAAAGGAGTGGAAGAGCAAGTCAAATGGCTTTTCAATCTATATTCAGATAATCTAAATAGAGATTTAAAATTGTGAAATGTTGATTTTCACAACTAGATTAATTACTTAAAAATAGCAAAAATTGCGAGTTTCGCCAATAGGCATGCTTATTGAAGAGCTCCAAAAAGCAAGGAATGAGGATTAACAGCGACTTTCCCCACGGAAGTCATGAAACCGCTCAAGAATATCTACAAATAATTAAGCCATGAATATAATACTATAATCTTCAGACTCATTCATGTATAGGATAATCAGATTTAACCTAAATAATTACTGAGTTAGATGATGAAGTAAAGAACCTCCTTTTGGAATAAAAATAAGTTATCATTTTCTGCAATGAAGTCCCCACAAAACTTCATAAATTCAAGTACTTAATGCAAATGTAAAATGGTGAAAATTTGATTTTTTGAAAGTCAATGATAGAATATTATTAATACTTTAGAAGAATCTTTTTTTCTTTGGTTTGAATTTTGTCGAATTGATTCTGTCCAAATGTAGGATTTGAAGATTGTGTAGCAATGTTTTATTTAATTTCTGTCTTACAGTAGATTATTACTGTGCTTAAAATGCACTATATATATATATATATATAATACTGATTCCTGTTTTCACCTAAGAGTTGTAACGAAGTACTAATATTTTCATTTTGTTTCTAATCATTGTAAAAGGGCATATATTTGCAATAATAATGTGTATTTCTGCAATAAAATCATACAGTATAATTTTTTTGAACGCATTCGATCGATTATTTCTCAAAATAGTTCAGAACAGTTGGGAAGAAAATCAAATATGGGTGTATTCAAAACAACAGCAAAGAAATATCATTCTAGCAGCACTAATCTGTGATTTTCAGCCAAAAACCGTCGTAACTCAAAAGCACTTAATCATATAAATCTAACAATGGTCTCAATTAATTCAAGATTTAAAAAAAAGCATCCAAAAATTCACTCGTGCAATATGATTTAACGATTTTAGTAGGCAGAAGGTAATTTTTCTTCGCCAAACTAGCCTTTTCGCAACACTGTACGGCTTTGAAGATCAAGGCTTTTAGAAATAAGTAAATATTTCTCCTTTTTCTTCCATTATTGCCTATATCTGAAGTTTTCAGATGAAATCTGAAGTGGTTTTAAAGACCAACGTAATTAATTAACAAAATGAATGTTAATTTATTTTCGCTTTTAGTGCTATGAAGAAACAAAAAGAGATGAAATTAGTGGCTTAATACACCTAATAAAAGACAACTGGGATTAAATTAATACTGCACTAGAGCCCTGCTAATATAAACTAAACCAGACCGTTACCCGCTCTGATTGGGAAATCGTGAATTTACTGAAATTCCGATACAAAATGAATAAGAAAAGGAGGAGACAAAAGATAACATACTCGGATGACAAAGATGACAACCCATAAAATGTCAGCAACTTTTCCAATCCAAACCTCATGGGTGACGGTAATTTCACTGTCACATATTGTTTTTAAAATAATAGCTTAACATATTTTATAGCTTCAAAACTAATATTAACCCATTTGTGCCTGGCGTTCTAAGATTGGGACGATTTCTTAAAAAAATTCCCATTACAAATTGAATTATTATATCCTTTCAAAACTTAGTAAAATATATCCTTAGTATTTGTTCAATATTTATCCATAAATGGCAGTGCCTTTTTAAGAATAAAAAGGTGAAATAAATGTTTGTTGTAGCGCAAAGTTGGATTTTCTTGAAATAAAATAGCGCGTAAGAAAAAGTAAGATATTTCTTTCATTTTTTTATCAATCATTTTATAAGTGGTATTATTTATAAGGCGAAACATTATTTTAGAATACGTATTTTTGCATTTTTTTCAGATTTATATTTTTTTGTTCGAATTTGAACCTTTATATATCGTCCCAATTTTGGGACGCTAGGCACGAATGGGTAGGGGTTTTCTCCGTTACTGTCTATGCATTAAATGTATGTTTTATGCCATTTATTTTGTTACAAAATGGTTACATATCATTCGGATTATTATTTGATTATAAAATTATTATTCGGGTTATTATTTGGCTATTCTTTGTTATTACTATAGGGGGAACAGGGGCTGGGCTCGGTTCAAGAACAAGACACCCATCCCTTCCCACCCTTAGCTATTGACTTTGTAAAAATTTATATCATACTGTTATGTTCTGTACTAGTTTAGTATTTGACATCCTGAGGTTACTAAGATATATACAGCAGAACCTCGTTTATCCGATGAAATTAGGACCGAACCGACAGCGGATAATGAGATATCCGGATAATCGAGAATTTATCAATAATCATCTAGTTTAATATGCAACATCGTCATCGAACTGCTATTAGGACTATTTGAACTGCTTTATAAATATCTAAATTTAAATTATACATGAAAATAATTTTATTTGTTTAGAACAGGGACGTGTACAAAGAAGGGGGGGGGGGAGAGTATAATTATAACGGGATCGGATCTTGTGGGAGCTCAAGCTAATTTCAATGGAATTCGAAAAAAGGGGAACCAAAATGCTTATATCTACTCGTGGTTTGGAAAGGAACACTTGCATACACATGGAATGTGAAAGTAAAAGAAAAAAAAAAAGTTGGAACAAATTCATAATATTGACATCTGCTTACACAGAGTTCCGATAACACGAGGGTCGTATAATAGAAGTTCTACTGTACCATATATACTCGTGTGTAAAACGAAGAATTTTTGACAATTTTCTGCAAGTTAATTGGGGGGGTAGTAAACCCGAGTCAATTACAAAAGCCAAAAAAGAAAAGAAAAAAAAAAACCCTTCGAATACTGCAAAAGTCTGATTTTTTATTTGTATAAATAATAAAATAATATATAAAATATACAAATAATAATAATTTCTTATTAAAATTTTTTCAATGATTTGTTTTTGTTTACTTACTATTTTTCGCATTAGTAAGTGAAATCTTTGGTTTGATTTTGTGCGAAATTGAAGTAAAAAGTTAGGAGGTCGACATACACGAGTTTTTGATTTTTTTGCAGAATTTGCATTCAAAAGTTAATGGGTCGGTGTATATACGTATATATACTTTATTAATAATTATTGATTATTATAAATTTTTACTGTATAAATTTTTACTATGCCAATAGCTAATGGTGAGGAGGAAGGGGGTCTTGTTCTTTAGCCGACCCCAGGCCTCCCCCCCCCTTTATAGTAATAATAAAGAAATTTTTATAGTCAAATAATAACCCGAATGATATATAACCTTTTTGAAATATATCAAATTTTATAAAACATAGATATAATGCTTAGACAGTAGCGGAGAAAACCCCTACCCTTTCGTGCCTAGTGTCCCAAAATTGGGACGTTTAGATTTTTATATGTTAAATAAATATTTTTTAAAAGAGAATTTTTTTTATTGTTTTTTACGTTCATTTTACACCATTTACTATAATTAAGCACAATATTGAGTAGAAAAAAAAAATCAGGCACTAATGGGTTAATCTTATTTTTAAAACTTATTTTATATACCCAGTTATTTTCAGTTAGCTAAAATTAATCTCTTTCACATTGACATTTGATTCCTTATTCATTCCCTTCATTATCTGATTCAGATCTCTTTTCATAAAAAAGGGAAAAAGATAACAGAATATTTCGCCAAAGGGTTTACGAGTACACTATATGACATTAATAGAAGTACATTTGGAAAATTCTTTTAATTATCTATATAAATAAATGTGGGCAATCAATCTCGGCCTGCCCAAGATACAAAATTATAGGCAAATACAATTTCTTTAAATTTAAAACTCTAATATACATATATTTTTACTTTAAATATATTTTCATTACCGACTAACAGAAAAAAGCGATTTTTTATGCAAAAAAAAAAAAAAAAAAAAATAATGCATTTAAATAAAGTTTTCAAATTTATTAAAAACGATACTTTTATTTTAGGCACATGTCAGGAGTTACTAGCTGAAGAAATAGATAATAGGTTTTTGCTACATACATCGTAATTATGGATTAGGATAATTCCACTGATTTAAGCGCATATTTCGATTACATAGCTGTTAAATTTGTTTTTGTATAATTTTATTTATTGATTGATAAACTTTTAATTCCGTTATGGAATATTTGCCAGAAAGAAATGCAAAACTATTTATGTTGTTTTAAATGAAAACTGGTTAATCTTTCGTAATTATGCACGTGATGGAGATGATGGATTTAAAATAAAAAATGCTTGAAAATTATTTTTAAAAACTTAAAAATTAGTAAATACTGACAGATTTTTCAAACAAATTTCAGTTGAAAGAAAATTTTTTCTTATTCGACGATATAAAAATGTAAATTGTGCGACGTTTAGAAGAAGAAAAAAAATCAGTAAAAGCGAAATTTAATCGACAGGTGTGGTAAACTTCAAAATGACGTGATTATTATTCACGGACACGTTTGCCTTTTATAAAGATAAATTTGTTGTATGTTTGTTAACGTTGATATCACACGTAGAGGTATGCAAATTTGATTCGTTATAGCCTAAGACAGGTCTGATGCACCTAAGGCTCAGATTTTGATTATATATATATATATATATACATATTAAACAAAACATTAATTTGAGGAACAAATTAAAAAAACAAAATTTATTTCCTACATTGTTTAAGCCGGAGAAGGGACAGATATTAAGATATTTCATTCAATTAGTTCTACATTTAAATTTTTGTAACAAATTAGTTAAGCCAATTGAAGATTAAAAAATAAAAATAAAATTCATACAATATGATACTTAAAACACCCTAAAAAATTAGATTGTGTTCAAATGAAATCGAAATAAATCTCAGACTTCTTCCATTTTTAATTGAAAATATTTGTATTGCAGATTTTGTATTATGTTTATGACAATTGTGCATAAAATGATAAGATGCATGCAAAATACAAAACTTTAAAAAAAGTCTAAGATTTATTTCGATTTCATTTGAACGGAATCTAATTTTTTAGGATGTTTTAAGTATCATATTGTATGAATTTTATTTTTATTTTTTAATCATCAATTGGCTTAACTAATTTGTTACAAAGATTTAACTTTAAATGTAGAACTAATTGAATGAAATATCTTAATATCTGTCCCTTCTCCGGCTTAAACAATGTAGGAAATAAATTTCGTTTTTTTAATTTGTTCCTCAAATTAAGTTTTTGTTTAATATGTCAAGTTTTTTAATAACTACTGCACTCAGACGAACGCATTTCAAAATTAATAGAGAGTATCATCATCAGACTTTGATGTATGCAGTATTGCATCGCAATGTGGGATGTAGTTTACCAATGTGTAATCCAAAAAGTTTCACCACTGTAGTAATGCAGGTTGCGGTAGTTTGGACAAAAACTTCCGTTCTGAACGTAAAAAATCTATAATTGAAACACAAAAAATGAACTTCACTTAAATTTAGTTACCCTATTTCCCACTCAGGAAAGCTATGAATGTAAATGTAAATTGTGTTGAATCCTTACTGATAATATTTAACAATATTATAACTGTGATACAGTAAAAGATAAAAAATAAAAATTTTACTTAAATTTTTAAACCTTATTCTCTTCCAAGGGGTGATGTAAACACATATGAAAATTATTACCTAAGTTTAACTCGGGGTATAAATAGTTCTCATATCGGAAAAAAATACATTTTAAAATTTAAGTTATGTAATTCCACACTAAGTTCGCTAATTGCGTAAAAATAGCTATCCATTAGAAACTTTTACTAAAATATAAACTTGACCAAAGCAAAAAGTTATTCTGAAAATATCCTTTTTATTTCTACTATGACGCCATATTCACCTTTTTCATTAAAAAAAAAAAAAAAAAAAAAAAAAAAAAAAAAAAAAAAAAACTAGCTCAATTTAATATTTTACGTGAAAATCTTTAACTAAAAAGAAATAAATCATTATTACGGCTTTTGAAATTTTTGCAACAATGAAGTAAAAATGTTACATTTTCTATGAAAAATGTCCGTTGATTTTCAATGAAAAAAGCGAAAATTGGAATTATTAAGAAAAATGTTTGAATAATGTAAAAACAAATTGGCCCTTGCTTCTCTCTGGGTTATAATTCACCCATATGAAAAGACATTTTTCCATTCGTTTTGACCCTGACGTCAGCCAAACGTTTTTACACTTTAAATTTATAATATCATTAGAATTTGTAAAGAATTAAAAATGAGTGGCATCAGGGACAGAAAGGTGGGAAGAAAAAATGAAAAAGTTATTATCTCCATTATCTTTTACATGTTAAATTAACATTGACAAGTGACACTGGAAATAAATAAGTATTGCGCTACCGCGCAATACTTAAATATAGAGAGAGAGCATTTGTCATCTTATATTGAACAGAATATTTTGCGTATTTTAGAAATTTTCTAATTTCGCCAGCGATTTTGATCTACTCATAAAAACAATCCAAATACAATCTTTTAGCCCAATACAACAAATTTTGTTCTCTTTTCAATAAAGAATATTCAAAATTTATGCGTAGATTTTGTAATTTTCAGTAATTTTGTCAAAGTCCCCCATTTCGCCGAAAATGAGACTTTAGTTTTTATAAACTAATTTCTCTTTAATATCTTATCATTCCAATCTTTCATCGTTTCTCCCTGTATGCAACAGAATTTTGGGAATCGATTAAAAAAAATCTATGAAGAAGATTTTTAAAATTAATTATTAAAGAAAATAGATGAGTTTTATTTTCTGAAATGTAGAGAAATGCTAAGCGAATTATAAAAAGGAAAAAATTCCAATGTTTTTTTCCTAAGTAGCGCCTTTTATTGCTAAAACACCTCATGGTTAAGGGCTTTTTTGTTTGTTTTTTCTACATAGAAAGTGTTATTAGTCCCAAATAGTACGACTACTTTGATGTAGTAGCTTTACTGTGCATTTGAAAGCTATCTTTTATTTTTTATTTAAAATTCTCAAATTACTAGTTTCATTTGATTATATTGTTTTTCTTCATAGAATCTACTATATAGCTATAAACTTTATTAAAATATTTATGTTAAAATGTCTATCTGGTGAAATTATTGATCCAATACAGAATATTCAAAGTTTATTATATTCCACTGAATTCTGTGTCTTGCGTTTATTGTTAATTCTGTTTTGTAATTTTAAATAATACTATGATTAAAGATCAAGGATTTTTTTCTGTAAAGCAAGAATCTATGATAAAATAAATTAATAACGGGATCATTTTTTTTAGTTGAAATTCTTGAATTATTAAAACCAGATTTGTATAAGGAAATAGTTCCTAAAAATATTATAGTCTTGCATTCATGCTAGTACAGCCTCAACAATTTATGAAGAATAACTTAAAGTTAACAGTATGTTTAACTATCATTAGTGCATTGAAAAGAGATAAAAGATTTTGTGGTACGCTCAATAAGTTGTATAATTTGTAGAATCAAAATTCTGTGTTTTTTGAATTATAAGAAGAAAAAGTACTTATCCTATAACTCAGCATCTATCAAAAAATCTAAGTTAGTAATATAAAAATTTAAAAATCTAAGTTAGTAATATAAAAAATTATTTTGCATTGTAAGCCCTTATTAATACCGTATGCGTATTTATGTAAATAAGAGATGCAAGTTCAGAATATTCTGTTTAAAGCGGACTCTGTTTAAACCAGAAATCTGTCTAACGCAGAAATAATTTCATGTCCTGCCAAACTCGAAGAAATACAGTAAACTCTGTGTAGGGCGAAATATTACCGACGGAAGAAAATGTTCTGGGTTCCGGTCGATTCAACCATACACATATTATACTGTATATATATATATATATATATATTTTTTTTTTTCTAAGTGAACCAACCCAATTTACCTTTTTTTAGGTTTCCAAAAATTTGAACAAGGTACTTCTCTGCGGCGATAGCAGGTGGCATACTGTCGAATTTTTAATAGTAGTATGAAAAGATTAAGATTTGTTTCTTAGAAAAACAGACCTTTAAGTTTTTAGATATTTCAAAATAGAATATTGAGTTACAACGAATAAAATTGAAAAGCTCTTTACCAACATCAATACCAAGTCAAAAATCAAATCTTTTATATCTACATCATAATGCCCATTTGTACAATATTCTGTATATAAATACTTAAAGCCCTACAAAAATCTACAATTGTAGATTATAACACCATCAAACTACAAAGGATGCTCAAAATTTCTGAGAAAACATCAATTCTGAAAAAGTTGCACGAAAGTCGCTGATACATCCAAAAATCCCACATTGGAAAAAAAAAAAAAAAAAAAAAAAAAAAAAAAAAAAAAAAAAAAAAACAACCAAATGTTACTAAACTACACTGTAAAAAAAAATCTGTGAAGTTACTAAAGTTTTTCTAGGAAACTGGGATTCCAGGAACTTTTTATGTAACGGCAACAAGAAAAATTCCTGTAACAGCGTCTGTTACAGGAATTTTTGTTGTTGCCGTTACATAAAAAGTTCCTGGAATCCCAGTTTCCTAGAAAAACTTTAGTAACTTTACAAATTTATTTTTACAGTGTAAGCAACAAATATTGTTGTACATAAAACTTTACACAAGTTTTATTTTAACGTTACACAAGTTACGATTTTATTTTAACATTATGTTTATCATTATATTTAACATTATGCCTGTTAACATTTTCAATTGGATAAACAGTTTAAGAGACATTTGCGATGAAAGAAAACCGAAATCTTGTTTTGTATTTCAATGCATATTCTTTTCATATGGATAAGGCACAGCAATTCAAGAAATACAGTCGAACCCGGTTAAGACGCTCACGGTTAATACGCGATCCCGCTTAATACGCGGTTTTTTCCCGATCCCTTGAACATCGCCCATAAGGCTAATATAAAAAGATCACGTTTAATACACGAACGGTTATGACGCGATCCCGCTTAATACGCGATAAATTTTCTGTTCTTTGAGGGAAAAAATCACGCTTATGACGCGAATTCATTGATCAAGATGCGAATTCCTTCTTTCTTCTCGAGTGTTAACGATTTAGAGGACTTTTATTATTCAGATAAAAAACACTGTTTCCAAATATTATTTAATTTACTTAGCAACAGATTAATTAAGGCGAAAATTACTAATCGGAAATAGTGATAGATGTTGGAATAACAAAAAAACCCCGCTAAATTAGCGAAACTGCAATGCTTCTTTGATCCCACCTCCTAACATTCTTTGTCTCTGGCTTCGTATATGTTTTTACTTTAGTAGTAGACCGACAGCACACGCAATCACCTCATCAAGTTCATGGATGAAATTTTATGAATAGTTAAATTTTGATTCGCATATTAAAACGCAATCGGTCTGCAAAGTCATATCTTGGTGGAAAACACCTGAAAACCCGATTTTAGCGGCGGACTCGTAGGTTTACCATTATGTTTTCCTGCTCCCAGTCCTCCATGTTTTCATACCTTTTGGTGCAGGAAAACACATTGGTAAATTACGAATCAGCCGCTAAAATCGGGTTTTCAGGTGTTTTCCACCAAGATATGACTTGGCAGACCGATTGCGTTTTAATATGCGTATCCAGATTTAACTAATCCTAGAATTTCATCCGTGAACTCGATGAGGTGACTGTCTGTGCTGCTGGTTCCCGGTCTATAGAGAGAGATGGACGCATTCAGGTTACTTAGATACGTCACAAAAATTATTATGATTAGAGTTATCCATACTTGTTGTTAGTAGCGATATAAAGTACATTTAAAACATCTCTATGTTTTATAATGCATATTATAAGCAACAAAAAATGAAACTCGCAAAGATTAAATACGACTGCGATTGGATAATTCTTTTATGTTTACTTTATTTTTTGCTACATCAATATTTTATAAGGATAGTTTTTCTTATTATATTGATAATGAAGAACAGATTATAATGGTACTCATTATTACAAGTACTAAATAGATTTTTAAAACTGGGTTGTGCTTCAAAGATTTAATATTATTTTTCTTTCTGTTTAAAAATATGAGTCTAGTAGGAAAATTATTTTTGGTTGCAACGCATTAATCGACAATAAATTCATGTTGAAATCTATATTTATTTTCCGTTGTTATTCCAGTTTGTCCTATAAAAAGAAACAATGCGTTAAACTGGAATACAATTAAATTTTAATCTCAATATATGTAAAAGACACAACTTTCGACCGTAAACGTATACATGAAGCCCAATTCCTACAACATTATATAAATCACGTTTAATACGCGATCCCGCTTAATATGCGACTTTTGACCACTCCCTTGAAACGCGTCTTAACCGGGTTCCACTGTAATTAATACTGGTGAAAATATTGTTCTCAGTCTCAAGAATTAAAAAATAACAGAAATCTTAGTCTTCTTCACTGCTATGAGCATCGGTTGACATTAACTGCGTTCAAATCACTTCCATCGTCATAGTTGTACAGTTCTGTATTCTACACATGCTTGCACATCTGAGGTTATTAAAAAAACATATACATGGTGGATGAAACACGTTCTTGGACGAGAAAATGCCATTAGTTCCAAAACAGCTTCAGTAGCAAGAGGACTGTCAGCCGACTGGATGTCTAAATAATCTCTACTCTCACTGTCTGTTCCAGAAATGCAGCCATATTTATCTGGGGATGGAAGATCAGTATCAACCTATAAGGCACTTTTTTCAAACAAGACTCTGGTAATTACCTTTAGTTACCTGTAAATAAAGTGTATTATGAAAGGGCGGGAGGCGATGCGACTGCCACAGACCCCCTTTTTATAGAAAAAATAGCACTGCGCAATTCACTGATGTCAGTGAATTTTTGCTTTCCATAGCAGAGCTTGCAAACATACGACTCAAGCTATTTCTTTGTTTCCTTCGATACATCAGCTTGAGTATGAATGGCATATAAAGCATCTCGGAATTCAGCGTTCTGAATCATTATTTTATAGACAGCACATTTTCCCTTGCCTGCAAAAGCACTTACTGTATGACTGTTACATGTACTACACTGACAGTGATTGCATTCCGAGTAACGCACTACATGCCTCTTTACCTAGAAGCCCATGCATCTCACTTACGTTGTACTGCTTTACGCTGTCATTGTATCCACGTTTTATAAATATTAACTCTTTGTAATTTTTCATATCGTTTTCAAAAGAAAACAAACAGTGTGATAACTGCTATATCAATATATATAGAGATAATAGTATTTCTAAATCCAGACACTGAAGCATGGTATGCGTGAAAACAAACTCGCGTATCCGCCTCTTCTTGGAAGCACGCCAATTTAGTGCCTGCTTGCAACTATTTAATTCGTGAATTTCTAGCATTTTTCTTCGCAGGTAACGTACATCACTCGTGTATTCTACTGTTTCAGATAGTGCTCATTTTGCCATTCTTGTGAAATGAAATGCATAAGTTCTTTTTTGTTCTCCTTATTAGAACAGAAACCAATTCCAACTTCCACCACCAACTTCCATTTTCATACTTGGTGTCCAGGTGTTATATTACTTTTATAGCATCAGCAACAGCTCGTTTTTTTTCGTTCATCACTTTTTATTGACACCTGTCTGTATGTATCAAATACAACATATATTTTTTGAGAGGATGTAGATTCTTGTATTATTTTTAAAAAAGATTCTTTGCTACTAGTCCAAATGTTTATAACTTCTGTGGTAGCTTTAGAACAAAGTACATTCCTTCAATGATGTTAACGACATCATCATTTGGAATTCTTTCAGCAGTCTCAGTCTTTTGTCATAACATCCTTCAGTTTTGATTTTGCAGTTTTTCGCATTGAACCATAAGATGTTGCTAAGGTCTATGGAAGAGGCCCTAGATGGTAGGAAAAGACAGTTCTCATATCCAAATTTCTTCGCTCAGCAATGATCGTTACCTGAGCAAACAGATTTCTTTCTGCCTTGGCAACAAACTCTGATTTATTAAACTTTACACCTGTTTCAAGTCAGAAAACGTTTTTAGCTTCTTTTTCTTTGAAGGTTCGAAAAACCCTTCTGGCTTTGAGTCTTCAGACAGATATTCTGCCTTGAAAGTTTGGTAAGCTTCTTCACTCACCTCATGAGTTTTGACCATGTCTTCGACAATTTCTAGATTTGGCATTGCTCCTGTTGATTTTATTACCATGTCTAGATTTATCCATTCACTGATAATCATGTTCTGTAAATCTGAGATATCACGTTCATCTTTCTGGATCCTGCTCAAAGAGAGATCTGGATGTAGAATAGATTTTTCTCAAGAACTGATTTTGGTTCTTTCACGAATCATGTAAAGAAATGCTGCCCTTATATCAGAAATATCTCTCAACTGTGGCAGGTCTTTGGCTAAACTTCGTTCTACCTTTTGATCCCTGCGTGTCTTTATTTATTGTGTCTTCAATCGCCTTATTAATTTAATAACATGGAAAATCAAGAAAAGCCTTCCGATCACCCTGTTTATCGATGCCCACTTTCCAATATGGCTTCCATTATAGTTACCTTAATTCTGAAAGTATCTTGGGTAAATGTCATGTTGATGTCGTGGTGAATCCAAAAATATATGGTTTACTAAGTCCACTGACATGAAACCACATGAACCCATCTCTCAACGACGGCGGCCATTTTCCTATATGACGCCCATTAGTAACCATTGTTTTAATAATATCATGGATAAATGCCATGCTGATGTTGTGGTGAATCCAAAAATGTATGATTTACCAAATCCGCTGACATGAAGCCGCATAAGCCCCTGGCTCAAAGACTATATCTTTTTATTAGGCTTTGCTAGATATTTACATTTTGTAAACCTACTAACTACTCTTTTATTGTTTCCAATACTTTTTCTTTCTTTCTACTCCAGACTTCCAATTATTGGTGAAGCACAGCCCTTCCTATTTTCGGGTATATCGCTCGCGCGGTTATCAGCTTAAGGGGACAGGGGACAATAAAAATCAAATATTTTAATTTTCAACAGATTCATTTTAAAATTGGTATCCATTTTTAATGGCAAGTTCAAACAATTAAATTCAAAATTCGTATCTTTTTAGGGTTTCGTTTATCTGACGAAACCCTATTCGTCTCGCTCCTTTGTCTGTCTGTCTGTCCGTCACAGAGCCGGTTCTCAGAAACTGTACATGTTGGAGACTTGAAATTTTGGGTACTTATAGCTCAACATCTCACATCAAACAACAAATCATAAAATTTAGAAAAAGTCGGTAATTAACCGAATTACGGGCTAATTAACTTCTAAAATTAACCAATCAACATTTTTTACACAGGTACAAACGGACTTTCTCCAAATAATCAGAGTTTCTCTTAAGGGTTGCCAGTTGCTCTTGGTACCCATCCTTAATAAAATAATAATACTGTACTAATACATGCATACATAAAAACAATAATACTGTACATTGAAAAAAAAACTTGAATTAAAAATTAATCAATTAGATAACATAATCACTTAGATAAATATATACATAGATGATATCGACAATAAACTTATTCATATATATATATATATCTTTTTCCTTCAAAAAAAATAGTTCTAAATATCCAAAATGTTGAAATCATGCCAACACTACTGTAAAAGAGTTTCTTCTGAATAGCCTGAATTTTGCCTACAGCATAAGATAATAGGATAGCTAAATGGCATTTGCATCGTATTTCAGCAGATTTGGAAAGACTTTCCAGGTGAAGGTCCATATTAAATTAAAATACAAGGTCGAATTCATAATTTTGGTGGATCAAGGTTCATTTGGAAAATGGACCAGCGAAGCGGGCGTAGCCTGGTAGTAGCGTAATATAATATATATAGATGTTCAATATGTGCAGGTGCACCTTTAGTTATATAGCACACATCCAACCTGAAGTCCAGTTCCTTCCACACTTCGGTTAACACATCCGGAGTAATAAAAATCCTCTTCAATTCTGTGTCTCAACTACACTGTAAAAAAAATTTGTAAAGTTACTAAAGTTTTTCTAGGAAACTGGGATTCCAGGAACTTTTTATGTAACGGCAACAACAAAAATTCCTGTAACAGACGCTGTTACAGGAATTTTTCTTGTTGCCGTTACATAAAAAGTTCCTGGAATCCCAGTTTCCTAGAAAAACTTTAGTAACTTCACAGTTTTTTTTTTCACAGTGTATGGCAAATCATTAGGTAGTGGCGCAATGTAGACGCAGTCAGGCAACTGAATTTCAAGACTTGCTTTGCGAAAAAAATTCTTAGAACTACGCAGGTCTCTGACACGGTCAACATCCTATGCAGACACTTTTGGTCGTTCCATGGATGTGTGTAATATAACTAAATGTGTACCTATTGAATAGTTGTAAGAAAAACTAGGTTAATTTACCTTCAATTTGCTGTATGATTTGTTGTAAATCCTTCTATATATATAAAAAAGTTTTGATTTGGAAATGGACCAATGAAAATCTGCGTAGATATTCCCGGCAGATCGGCATCCAATTTGAATGCTTAAGCATGGCCTTTTTTCGTTAATATTAAAAAAACTGTTGCATAGAAAAATATGAAAATCGGTAGTATTATAGAGAAATGTTCCATAAACACGCTGATGCAGACAGTTTTCAAATCGAAGATTTATTTTAAGAGATATTTAATTCCAAAGTTGGACAAAATCGTTCCATTAAAAAAGTTTTATAGGAGCAAAAACTGTACATAGGAATTTAATGATTTTTAAATCATTTTATGCGTCAAAATTTCCCGGTGCGGAGACTGCATTTAGTATTTTAATTTGACTTATTTTTTGAAGTTTTATTTCTATTTTAAATTCAAATTTTCAGCATTTCGAGAGATATTTTAAAAGTATTTTAGAAAATTGTATTAATTTAAACTGTTGCCAACTGTATAAAAAGCGCAAACGATAGTGTTTGCTTCAAATTAAAAATTAATTTTACACGTGACTATTATAAACAGAAAATATAAAAAGCAGGAACTCATTGAAAATGACGTCATAAAAACTATATTTACAGTGAATTTTAAAAGAGTAAGAATGTTGTAAAATAATAAATTCATTAACATGCGTTAGAAGTCTTAAATAGGAGAATTTACGTCACATTACACTTATTATGTAAAATGAAAAAAATAATAATATTGCAAAACAGTTTGAATTTAAACATTGCACGAGGCATTTATTTGATATTTTAAGATGATCATAATATTTCATTTCTAACAAAAGTATTTTTACGTGAATATTAAAAAGAGAAAGAAAAGTTTGGTGAAAATTACGTCAGATTATAATTGTCAGATTCAAATTATAATTCAATCTTCCGAAATCTTTTTAAAGCCGATCAAATTAGCGTGCTGTTAGAGTCTGCGGTGTCTGAACGGGGGTTGACGAGTGTAGCTCGTAGGGGGCAGTGCCCCCTAATAGTCTAAATTAAACTGTTATCATATACCATTGACACTGGGACATTCTTTTATACACATCCTGTATATTAACAAAAAACAAAAATTCAGAATCAAACTGTCATCTTTTTTTTTTACTTCTCTGCATTTAAATAAACCTAAACATTCTTTGATAAATTCAATGCCAACTTTCATTTCAATAAAGCATTTAAATCGAATTTCTTTATTAACAATTGATTTAGAAATAATGAATTCTACGAAAGAACAGTAAGTTTAGTACACTGAATGAAAATTTTTGAATAAGCGCATAATTAACTTTTTGTACTAGCTTCAAATCAAGATAATTCTATTTAAATTAAAATATTATATTCTCCTTTTATTGTGTTGTTAAATCCGTTATTTAGGACTGTGTATAGTAATTTAGGCATTCTAAATTTTAAAAAGTAAGGAGAGATAAAGAATTTTAAAGATAATTTTTTAAAAACATATTCTATGGAGTTGAAGTATTCAATGAACTGTTCCTTCATACTCTGTCTATCATAGATTATGAAACGCTTTCCAACACATTCAGAATGATATAATAAAGCTCCGTGGTTTAATAAGTTGTAAAATGACGTCTAAATGACGAACTTATAGAATGCAAAACACATGTGCAAATACAATTTCAGCAATTACAATCAATAATGGGAACAATAGCTGAGTTTTTTGAGCTGTTCTGTTTATGATCTATAGATTTACCATATAATACATGGTATGCTAAAATTTAGTTCAGTTAGATAATGCATGCAACAGTTGAAAATGTCCCTTCATTAATTTCGATCATGAGGCGGAAACTTACTTTAGATGTTTTGTGCATCCCTGTATATGGTCTCTATAATTTATACGTTTCTGTAATTTATACATGCTAATTAATACAAAAAAATGTTAAATAAAGGAAAAAAACATACCGCAACGAAAAACGCACTTCCAGCAACTATTGATATAGCATTGTAATAGAATTATTTTATGTGTCCCTATATATGAAAGATGAATGCTATGTACACCATTCTATACTAAGCATCTGGCACTGTGCCTCAAAGATATATATCAATTTCAGTATGTTTGAAATACTGCACTGTAAAAAAAATTCCGTAACGTTCCTGGGAAAAAATGGGCAGCTGAGTTGCCCATTATTTCCAAGAAACATTTCTTAAAAGTGACTGGAATTTTAATGTATAATTTAAAAACTTTCCACAGAGATGCCAGTAAGCTTCCTGCGAAATACCTGGAATGTTTCTGTTAAAAACAAAACATTACTGATGTTTCACAAAAAGCTTACCTTATTTTCCATGGAACGTTTCAGAAGTGTTCAATAATGTCTGTACAATATTGTCAGAAGTGACAATAAAATCAATATTTATGGCTGTTACAATAGTAAAAATTTTACTTTAAAAAATGAAACCATTATTTATTTCTCACAAAATATAAATGAATAAATTTTTTTATTAGTTTCTTTATTTAGTTTATTTTTTATAAGCAAATAAACTGCGTAAAAAAGAAGAGCTTACTAAGCAACACAAATAAAACTGTACAACTGTATGTTATATTGATAGAGTGAAAAAAAAAAAAAAAAAAAAAAAAAAAAAACAGAAAACAATAGCGTAAATACAGATTAATATTAATTTTAAATCTTAGACATAAATGTATAATTCTCAAATGGAAACTCATTAAAACATAAATAATTTAATACACATATTTGTTAAAACAAAATTTGTTCTAAAAATAATATAGCATATTAAAAATATCAGCGGAACAAGATAAAATATTATATTTATAGCCACTTACTCTTTTCCAATTATCCTTTTCTTTTAATTTATAATACTTTAAAGGGGGGGGGGGGGGGGAGGGACTCCTTATGTCCAACAAGGATGTTCTAGATAATTGATTAATTTCTTTTTTCATATAAATTAACCAAGCTATCATAGAATCCCCAGTTAGATTGAACTTTTAGAATGAATATGCAATCCAAATACTAGGCGTATTTTTCTACTTGTGCTGCTGGCTAAACATTCCACAGACAGGTACGGCGGATAATATCTTACAAGGAGAGGGTCCGAGGTTGGTCTCATCGAATACAATGAACATTTGTGTTTCGATAGAGTATAGTTAGTATATGAATATATGACCGCTATAAAGCGCAACCCCCAGGGAGTCTTGAGAAAATAAGTCGCAAAGTTTAAGCTATAGTTTATAATCAGATAAATTTCCTTCTTTCGCAAGCGGCTCCGTTGCATGTTCGGTACCATGGTGGATTTGAGTTTTTTCTACCTGGGATCAAACCCGGCTCGGACTTGATTTTCGGAACGGAAATTTTTATCAAACATTTTCGAACCGCAATTGAAAAAATGTGTATAATAATTGAAAATTACGAAAAATATGAATTAAATTTTTATTTTGTAGCATATAAGTGCTTTTTAACTACGATATTTTGCATACTTAAATATACAATGAAATAAAAAATGCATATTTAATGTCTATAGACCAGGAACATTTTTCTTTTGTTATTTAAAATTATTTACAGTTATTTCAATGAATAATCTACTATTTTTCACAGAGAAATAAATTAAAACACGTCATATAAATGTGTGAATAATTATATTACTTTAATTTTGTTTTTATATGAAAGTATTTCGAATATTTCATGATTTTTTTAATACCCTTTTTAAAATACTTAATTTGACTTTTTTATTTCGGATATTTGTTTTTATAATTATTACCTACGTAATAACAATTTTCAGCAGCTCAATATATTTTTAGAACTTATTTTTAAGCAAAAAGACAACTATAATCATAAGAATCCAAGATTTAAAAAAAAATAAAAAAGTTAAAAAGCCAGTTATAAAAAATGATACATTTAATTCACTGTGAAAAGTAGTAGCTTATTTATGTAAATAACAATAAATAAATTTTAAAATTAGCTTAATTTTATGGTCTATAAAAGTTATAATTGTCTTATTTTTAGTTTGTTATTATTATTATTTATTTATGTTATCTTTACTTCTCATTAAATATATAAACATGCAAAGATTCACACTTAAAATTTTATTTATGTAAATAAACTGCATTATATAAAAATATTAAACAAGGGAAAAAAAAATATTTCCGAAAGAAATTACTACGTAGACACTTATTCTAATTAAAAATCAAGAATGCCAGACTTTAAAAAATCTTATTAAAAATATAAAAGCATATTTTTCAAACCATGAAATATTTTAAGTATTTGAATGAGGAAACAAAATGAAAATAATATATTTGTTCATTTATTTTAATTTATTTCTCTGTTAACAATTGTAGATATTCATTGAAATAACTGTAAATAATTTTAAATAACAACAAAAATACTCTGGTCTATAAATATTAAATATACGGGTTTTTTTTCATTATATATTTAAACATGCAAAATTTCGTAGTTAAAAAAGCACTTATATGCTACAAAAGATACATTTAATTCATATTTTTCGTAAATTTCAATTATTATACACATTTTTTCAATTGCGGTTCGAAAATGATTGATAAAAAATTTCGTTCCAAAAAACAAGTCCGAACCGGGTTTGATCCCGGGTACAAAAAACTCAAATCCAGCATGCTGCCAAACATGCCACGGAGCCGCTTACGAAAGACTGAAATTTATCTGGTTATAAACTATAGCTTAAATTTGCGACTTATTTTCTCAAGACCCCTTGTTGGGTTGCGCTTTATGACAGTCATATATTTATATGCTAACTATACTCTATCATAATAGAAATAATCATCGCATTCGGTGAGATCAACCTCGGGCCCTCTCCTTGTTAGTGATGTCACAGAGGTATTGCATTTTCATCTGAAAGACCTTGACAATAGACACGGAAATGATTATGTCCTCTATTCATTTATTTGCATTCCACAATGATTTTTTGGCATTCGTATAAGGAATTCGCTTTCGACAGTCGAGAGCGAGCGGCGGACAACAACAAAATAACAAAATGCCGGTCGCGGCGTTTTGCTGTTGACAACTTTTGTTCAGAAACTTTTCAGATATGAAAACCAGACTTTCACAGGTAAGAGCTAAATAATTCTGAAAACCTGAGAAAAGGCGAAACGTTCCTGGAATTTAAGTGGAAAGTTACTACTTTTTCTTACAGTGTGCAACAGAAATAAAATACAGCGCAAACGATTTTTCCCCATAGAAAGTAAAATAATAGAATTCTTTTGAGCGCCCCTGTGTATGAATGATAATCTTCTGCATACCATATTCTATAGTAAACATCTTGTAGTGAATTTCAGAAATATTTATAAATTTCAATGTGTTTGAAATGGTGAAACATCATTAAAAAACACCGCAAATTATTTTCCCAATAGGCCGTAATGTAACAGAATTTTATTGAATGCCCTGTAAAGGAACTATAAATTCTACACACTACATTTTCAATACCGAACGTGCTATAGTAAGTCTCAATAACCTATATACATTTCACGGTAATCCGACTATATTTACGCGAGTTAGAACACGGACGGACAAATCGAATTCATACATACTTTTCAATTTTGTTGGAAAGTGTTAAAAAAAGACATCGAAAATTTTAGCTGTTTTTATATAAAACGTTGTTTTCGCTATTGCAACTCAAATTAATGCCATTATTCTTAGAAAGCAATATCTGAATTTTTAAGTGCTTTAAACAGAAATAAATCAATGTTTATATAGGTAACTAGCAAACCCCGCGGCTTCGCTCACCCAATAGTCGAAATACGCCAAGTGATATTTATATGCCTAATTTGTGTTAGAAGAAATTATACTTTTAGGAATAATTGAAAAATTACTAATTAAGCCCCAGTTTGACTAAACTTCATCATTACACTGAATTAGGCAGAAATGAGTCTTAAATTAATAAGAACTAAAACTAATTCGAAATAAATGATAATAAATTATAATTTTGAAAGTATTTTGAAGCTTCTGTGCTTATTTCATGCATTCATTTCCGTATTTATTTGGAGTTTTGAATTATTCAGAAAGCATCTTCTTAAAACGCATTTGCATCTTAAAATTAACCATCATGTCAAATTCCAGTATTCTTGTCTAACAGTCTACCACCTCTCGGGTGGTAGTGGCACCAACATAAATTGCTTATGTAGAAACAGGGACTGTCACCATTAATTTCCCAACATTCATTTTTAAATTGGTTTGGTATTTCCTAATCTTTCATAGAACACGTAATTTAGAAAGTTTTTAAAGACTTTTTTAGAACCTTTGTTGTTCCTGCCAACCCAAGATGGTTGTGGAACTGGCCAAAAATACAAACTCTGTAGGACCAGAGACTACCATCTTCGATTCGCAACCGTTACTTTTGATTCATTATTTCCTGAGATTGCATAGAAACTGTAACATAGGGCTTTCTTAGAACGCTTTACACTCCTTCCCTTCGCTAATTTCGAATTTGTTTTCAACTGTTCTTAGAAGCCATTTTTATTTTATAAGTACCTACTATGCCATATTTCAAGTTTCTAGCCTCTTTAGTATCACAGAAATCGCAATTTAGAATGATTTTTGCTCCTGCAACCCTCTAGTGGTAGCGGCACCGACATAAAATATAATTTATGTTTGAGCACGTTCTATCACCACCAATTTGAAAATATTATTTTTTAAAACAGTTTGGTATTTAATAAAACTGCATAAAAATCATAATTTAGAGCATTTTTTAGAACGCTTTTTGCTCACTTCATCCTGTTAAATTGGGAATTTTCTTTCGACGGTTCTTAGAAAGCACTTGCATCTTTTAAGTGCCAAATTTCAAACTGTTAGACCCCTCAGTACCACAAAAACGCAATTTAGAGAGTTCTTTGCTACTGCAACCCCCAGGTGGTAGTGAAACAACAACAAAAAAATATAGTCTATGTTGGAACAGGGGCTGTCACCATCAATTTGAAACCACTACTTTTAAAATCGGTTTGATATTTCCTGAGATTGAGTAGAAATTTCAATTTAGAATGTTTTTAGAACGCTTTTGGCCCATTTTCACCCATTTTTAATTTAGATTTTTTTGCGGAAATGCTTTGAGAAATCATTAATAGCTTATAAGCAACTACCATGTCTAATTTCAGATTGCTAGCCCCTGCAGTATCACAAAATTCGCCATTTAGGACATATTTGCTCTGCAACGCCCAGTTTGTAGTGACACCGACATGAAAAAGCCTATATTAGAGCAAGGGCTGTCATCATCAATACCAAGCATTACTTTTAAAAGCTGTTTTATACTACCTGAGATTGTATAGAAATCGCCATGTATAAAAATTTTAGAACGCTTTTTGCGCATTTTCACCCTTTTTAAATTTTGATTTATTTTAAAAATAGCCTTAGAGATCATTTTATCTAATTCAGTTAACATACTTGTTCACATTCTGAGATATCAAGGAAAACGACATTTTTACGAAAAATGTAAAATTCGGACAAAACAAAATAATATACTAATATTGGTAAGTTTTATGTACTTTTAATGACAATAACATATTTTCTATCATGCTAGTGTGCTTCCATGCAATTTTGTGATGTGTTTTACATTCCTATTGTAAAAGTTAGCAATCGATTTTTAATTAATCTTGTATCATAGAAAAAAATACATATATAGAAAAAATTTCTAAAATGTAACTTAAATTTCAACAATATGTGTAGCTTTTAAATTTCATATTTTTATTACTAGTATCGCACTAATTTCAGTTATTTGGACTAACAAATAGACAAAGAATTTTAACTAAAATCCTAACGAAAGAAAACAGGCCAAAAATATCATTTTTATAATTTTATTTTGTATAATTAAAATGAGTTTGATTTGGCAACTACGAGTTGTTTGAGCGTTATGTTTATGTGACAATATTATATATACTTAGCAACCTTCAACTTAACTTCCGTAAAATGTCAGTTAATTTGATGCAGGTTAAAAATGTTTCTAACCAGAAAATGTATTTGATGTAACAGTATAGATTTATTTTCATGTTTCCTGGAGAAATCTATTTCATTTCATTTCTTTAAAATATTTCTCGTTCGAAACGTCTTTAATCTGGATCAAATTAACCGACATTTTACAGAAGTTATGTTGAAGCTTAGCAAGTACGTATTATATACAGATTGAAATTAAACTGATTTACATGTTTGAAAAAAAAAATATATTTTTTATTTTATATTTAGAATACAATACAAAGTACATAAAGCGTAAGCAAATAAAATAATATTATCATAAAAAATATTGATTTCAGCTTAAAATTTTTCATTTTGACGCTGTTGAATATTAGGAATGCACGATAAATTTGAATTTCTTTTTGTCTGAAAGGATCAGCTGGCGTTCTGGTGTCTGACGCTACATTATCCATTAGAAAAGGCGAGGTCTTTTCTATTGTTGAAGCTTATTGCATAAAATATCAGCTAGTGACGCAGTTTAATTAATAATAACTCACCAGAGACGACAGGTATTGATTTTCAGCAGCAAGGGAGAGAGTGAATTTAGATAGAGTTCTAAATTCAGTCTGCAGAGAGAAATTAATTAAAATGTAAATGATTTCCATCACTTCATGAGAAATAGTATTGGATGCTAAGCTAAAAATAATTGAGTGAATGGGGATATTAGATAATCAATTAAAAGAAGAGAAATATTGCGAACAGTTTGACGAAAATTAGATTTTCTTCAATTATCTTAATCATTCCGAT
This sequence comes from Maratus speciosus, assembly GCA_963932465.1. NCBI lineage: Eukaryota > Metazoa > Arthropoda > Arachnida > Araneae > Salticidae > Maratus > Maratus speciosus. Next base: position 209,537,400 of record OZ010793.1, read on the forward strand.
TTCTCTAATTTATTCGGAATATAATTATTGCGATTACACTATTACCCCTTCTAATTAATTTGGATGAGCTTTTAATTTTCTAATTTATTCTACAGTTTTTTAAGGGTTTCGTACATCTCACGAAACCCTTATTTTCTCGTTTCTCTGTCTGTCCGTCCGTCACAGGCGCGTACTCGGAAACTATTTAAGTTAAGGCTTCATTTTTTTTTCATAGATAGCTGATTACTCGTCCTGGAACAATTGCAGTATTCGCCCGGAGTCCGCCATTTTATTTCTTTATTGGTCATTGCCGATTTTAAATTTCTTAATTTGGATTTATTTATTTATTTTTCTTGTTGTTTATGTTGTTTTGTTGTTGTTCATGTTTAATCTCTAAATTTTCAAAAATCAAGCATAAAATGGTTATAATGACCAACAAAGAAACAAGATGGCAGACTCTGGGCGAATACGGCATTTGTTCCCCTGTCCTTCCCCAAACCATAAAATTTTGAAAAATTCTTATATTATTTTAACTAAGCGAATTCGTCCTTTTTCGATTTCGAAACTTAATCTTAAATTCAGAAAATATCGCAAGGAACCGATAGCACTGCGGTTAAGCAAACTTTTCCCACACAGTCAATCGTAAGGTTCGTATCCATCCGCGGAATTTTAAAATTTTTATTTCAATTTTTATTTTTACACTTGATTTTCAAATGGATTTAATTAAAAGAATTCCTTTTTATAGCCATGTTAAAGGCTTATTTTATTTTTTTGCTCAGCGGTAATTTTTAAGATATCTTTTTTGTTTTGTTTTTTCAGACACAGAAAATCTGGAATTTCAATCTAGAACCAATATTTTTTTGTTTACTGCTACCATCTACTAGCCATTTTTTAAATAACAAGGGGGCTCTGCCCCCTACGAGCTACGCTCGTCAACCCCCGTTCAGACACCGCAGACTCTAAAAGTACGCTAATTTAATTGGCTTTAAAAAGATTTCGGAAGATTGAATTATAATTTAAAAAACAGTGGCGATCTCCCTATAAACGGATTTCTATTCATTTCTCTTTGACTGGGGAATTATAACGCCAAATCCGCTGCGGTACTACTTGATTAACCCGTCGACCCATTTCGCCAAATTTTATAAATCGCCAAAGCACTCGCCAAATTATACAATTGACATCATTTTTATTTTAAATAACGAAAGAACAAATAAATTAGTGCAACATTAATAAAAATACAAATAAAACGTCGAAATAAAAATAACTTGATGACGTAGACACGTGTAACTTGCTTAAAGTCAAGTGAATGTGACATTTACGAACAACCATTATTTTCATTTAATCTTATAGTTTGGCGAATGATACATTTTTGGTCGACGGGATAACTAAGTAGTACCAAAAATACATCTGCCAATCGCTGTTTTCGTCATTGATTAAGTAAAATAAGTTAACGTTTCAAAATAAGCTAATATAAAACGAATTAAGTAAACAGAGTCTTTGTCTCCCGGTATTTTTTAACAAAGCGAAAAGAAAGTTCTTTTAAATAAGACATTTTAAATTAATCGTTTTTAATCTGACGTACTTTTGACCAAACTATTCTTTCTCTTTTTAATATTCACGTGAAAATACTTGTGTTAGAAATGAAATATTATTTGCGCTTTCCTAATAAAAACAGTTGAAAAGTATCCTCTCAAAATATCAAATAAATGTCTAGCGCAATTTCTAAATATAAACCGTTTTGAAATATTATTTTGTGTTCATTTTATGTAATAACTGTAATGTGACGTAAATAGACGTAATTTCTCCTATTTAAGACTTCTGACGCATGTTAATAAATTTATTATTTTACAAATTCTTTTCTCTCTTAAAATTCACGTGTAATTATAGTTTTCATGACGTAATTTTTAATAAGTTCTTGATTTTGTACATAATTATTTAATTCTAATTCCAAATGTTTTTTTTCTGTTTATAATAGTCACGTGTAAATAAATTTTTAATTTATTTACACGTATAAATATATATATATATTTTTGAAGCAAACATTATTTTTTCCGCTGTTTATACAGTTGGCAACAGTTTAAATTAATATCACTTTCTAAAATCTGTAAAAAATATCTCTAGAAATGCTGAAAATTTTAATTTAAAATAGAAATAAAACCTCAAAAAATGAGTCAAAATAAAACAATTAATGCAATCTGCACTCCGGCAAATTCTAACGCATAAAATGATCTAAAAATGATTACACTGCCATGTATAGTTTTTGCTGCTATAAAACTTTTTTAGTGGAACGATTTTGTCCAACTTTAGCATTAAATATCTCTTTAAATAATTCTTCGATTTGAAAACTGTCTGCATCAGCGTGTTTATCAATCATTTTTGTATCATACTACCAATTTTCATATTTTTGTATGCATTATTTTTCTTAATATTAACGAAGAAAGACCTCCGGTCACAAAAAATTCAAAACCGGCGGTGGTGACAGCGGTTGTTACTTTTTTTTAGAATAGAGAGATAGGACAACGGTTTTCATTTCATCATTAGAAGAATTATTCATGAATTGAAAGTTTTTTTTCTTTTTTCTTTTGAATTTTAATAAATGTTAACTTCCTTTTATGGCGCCATCTAATGAGTGTTTGGAAATTCAAACAATTAATATGGATTTTTTTCGGGTTTTTTTTCATGGATTATTTTCTGAATTATTTGAGCGTTTTAAATATGTTTTAAACAATTTTTTGCTTTTCAAAATTTTATATTTTATTCTACATGCACTAAATTTTTCAAATTGCTGAATTTAAAACTATTAGGATTTTTGAATTTTATTTAAATATTTTTTCTTGAATATTTTTAAAATATGTTTCTAATAATTTTAAAATTAAATGTAATGTTGTACTGCCGTTTATGTAAGGATTTAATAATTATAAATTAACAATTTTGATTTATTAATTTAAGGATAAAGTCTTTTAAAACAGATAATAAACGAAACCCTCTGTGCGATCTGCGATCACACTTACGCACTTGTTTGAATTCCGCTTCAGAAAAAGAAAGATCTACAACTTGACAATGGATTTTTATGTTATTTCATGTTTCCTCTCAAGAATAACATTCAATAGGAAACACTGATTTTTTTTAAACTATTACTGAAAAGACAGCTTTTTTCCATGATCCCGCAAAATGTTCCAGCATTATATTATTATTCAAAAAATAATATTTCTTTTTTAATTCATTCAGAATTTAGTGGCCACTATTATCTATTTAAAAGAATACTTACTAGCTTTTAATTTTCTGAATCCTTCTACAGCTTTTATTTTTTACTAAAAAATAAAAGTAACTGTTTGATAACAGATTTTTCATTATTGTTCAGGAATAAACTTTGAAAGAAAGCACTAATTTTAAGATTCATTGTACGATTTTAATACAAACTCAAAGGGCTATTTTATCCAAAGTATCAGGTAAGTTTTTAATATGACTTGAAAGTGACATGTTTGTATACACGTGTGGAGCTTGTATGCCGTCTTAGTCTCTCCTGTGCCCTAAATTTTGAAAGAAATAACATTTGATAACCCTAAAATATCGATAGGAAATTACAGTAGACAGTAGATTTTCCCCTTCCAAAATATAGTAGAATTCTTTCATAGCGAGGTTGGTTGGAACGCGAACATCGCTTCAGCCAGAAAATAAGAAAGCATGTTATAACGAGCAAAATATTTTGCAAACTAGGATTTTTTTTCGTTTTCTGGTTGATCTATACAGTAATCTGTATTTTCCCTTTACTTTCAACAGAGATGGATACTTCTGTTGCCACTATGACAAAAAAGTAATAAAAACTACAAAAAAAAATAATAATAACTCAGAAACAAATTGAGATACAGCTTTCAAACAAATTGCATTTAAAAGTACATTTTGTTCTCTATACGACGGTGTAAAAAGTAATATTGTGGGATGTTAGAAGTTTAAGAATGAAATTTCATTTAAAATTGTCCAGGAATATTAATGTTTAATCCATGGCGTACGTAATGTATGACCAGCTCCGTAGAAGTTTAAAAATTTACAGTACCCAAAAATGTAATCCATGGCGTTACGTAATGTATGAAATTTCATTTAAAATTGGTCCAGGAATATTAATGTTTAATCCATGGCGTACGTAATGTATGACCAGCTCCGTAGAAGTTTACAGTACCGAAAATTGTAAAATTGAAATTTCTTTTAAAATTTGTTCATGATGGGTCCAGGAATGTTAATGTTTAATTTATGGCGTACGTAATGTACGATTAACTCCGTGCGATTTTTTATGTCTTAAATTTTAGTCTTCGAAAAAATCATTTTCCCAAATGGTCGTTGCCCCACAAGCGGCCGAGAGGTTCTGCTCTCGAAGCTGGTAGACGGGAGGTGATGGGTTCGAAACCAATCGTGCCCGTCGGCCTAATCGTTCGGAGTTTTCGTGGTTTCCTTCGAACCATAGATTTCCCTGCGTAAATACGTGTTAGGTTCCCTTAGAAAGACCCCCAAGAAGGACACCTCCCCCCCTCCTGGGCCTATATCCCTCGAGTTGATAAATGGCCCTCAAAAATCAACCAACCAACCAACCAAGTGGTCGTTGTAATTTGTTAAATTGCTTTTTAGCTCACAGGCTATCAAAGCCTGAGAGCTAATGTGCCCGCCCGTTCTGTATGTATGTATGTATGTATGTATGTATGTATGTATGTATGTACGTACGTACGTATGTACGTAACGCGATAACTCTTGATAGAAACGTCCGATTTGCTTCAAAATTTTTTCCTAGGTTCACTGTGATAAGGCGCTTCCCTGATTAGTTTTGGGAGTTCATTGGTTAAGGATAAAGGGGGAAAATCGGGGTTAGTCCACACAACACCCCCTTAATTCAGATAAATGGGTTTTTCATGCAGAATGATTCGATTTGCTCCGAATTTGATATACCGGTTTATTATGTTAAGGAACATCCCTGATTAGTTTTGGGAGTTCATTGGTTAAGGATAAAGGGGGAAAAACGGGGTTAGTCCACCCCCCTTAATTCAGATAAATGTTTTTTTCATGCAGAATGATTCGATTTGCTCCGAATTTGGTATAGCGGTTTATTATGTTAAGGAACTTCCCTGATTAGTTTTGGGGGTTCATTGGTTAAGGGTAAAGGGTGAAAAACGGGGTTAGTCCACCCCCCTTAATTCAGATAAATGGGTTTTTCATGCAGAATCATTCAATTTGCTCCGAATTTGGTATAACGGTTTATTATGTTAAGGAACTTCCCTGATTAGTTTTGGGAGTTCATTGGTTAAGGATAAAGGGGGAAAACGGGGTTAGTCCACCCCCCCCCCCCTTAATTCAGATAAATGTGTTTTTCATGCAGAATGATTTGATTTGCTCCGAATTTGGTATAGCGGTTTATTATCTTAAGGAACTTCCCTGATTAGTTTTGGGGGTTCATTGGTTAAGGGTAAAGGGGGAAAAACGGGGTTAGTCCACACCCTTAATTAAGATAAATGGGTTTTTCATGCAGAATCATTCAATTTGCTCCGAATTTGGTATACCGGTTTATTATGTTAAGGAACTTCTCTGATTAGTTTTGGGAGTTCGTTGGTTAAGGATAAAGGGTGAAAAACCTGGTTAGTCCACCCCCCTTAATTCAGATAAATGTGTTTTTCATGTAGAATGATTCGATTTGCTCCGAATTTGGTATAGCGGTTTATTATGTTAAGGAACTTCCCTGATTAGTTTTGGGGGTTCATTGGTTAAGGGTAAAGGGGGAAAACGGGGTTAGTCCACCCCTCTTAATTCAGATAAATGGGTTTTTCATGCAGAATCATTCAATTTGCTCCGAATTTATTATACCGGTTTATTATGTTAATGAACTTCCCTGATTAGTTTTGGGAGTTCATTGGTTAAGGATAAAGAGGGAAAAACGGGGTTAGTCCACCCCCCTTAATTCAGATAAATGGGTTTTTCATGCAGAATCATTCGATTTGCTCCGAATTTGGTATACCGGTTTATTATGCTAAGGAACTTCCCTGATTAGTTTTGGGAGTTCATTGGTTAAGGATAAAGAGGGAAAAACGGGGTTAGTCCACCCCCCTTAATTCCGATAAATGTGTTTTTCATGCGGAATGATTCGATTTGCTCCGAATTTGGTATAGCGGTTTATTATGTTAAGGAACTTCCCTGATTAGTTTTGGGGGTTCATTGGTTAAGGGTAAAGGGGGAAAAACGGGGTTAGTCCACCCCCCTTAATTCAGATAAATGGGTTTTTCATGCACAATGATTCGATTTGCTCCGAAGTTGGTATACCTGTTTATTATGTTAAGGAGCTTACCTGATTCGTTTTAGCGATTAATTGGTTAAGGATAAAGGGGGGTTAGTCCACCCCCTTAATTTAGATTTTTTTTTTTTTTTTTTTTTTTTTTTGCAAGATTATTCGATTTGCTCCAAGTTTGGTATACCGGTTTATTATGATAAGGAGCTTCCCTGATTAGATTTGGAGGTTCACTGGTTAAGTATAAAGGGGGAAACGGGGGCTAATTCCCCTTCACTTATTTTTTTGAGGGGCATTATCCTTTAAAATAAGAGTATAATATACAGTTAGTGTGAATAGTCTGTGAGCTCAATGCCATCAGTTTAGCTGGGCACTTTTCTTTTTTATTTTTTTTTAAACCATTTGGAAAAAGGGTTATTGTCCTCTGTCAGGGTAGGAAATAAAAAACATCTGGAGCATTTTATTGGTTGAATCCGCATTTTATTCGTTTTCTGTTTGGTCTATACAGTAATCTGTATTTTCCCATTACTTTCAATAGAGATGGATACTTCTGTTGCCACTATGACAAAAAAGTAATAAAACTACAAAAAAAAAAAAAATAACTCAGAAACAAATTGAGATACAGCTTTCAAACAAATTCAATTTAAAAGTACATTTTTTTCTCTATACAACGGTGTAAAAAGTAATATTGTGGGATGTTTAGAAGTTTAAGAATGAAATTTCATTTAAAATTGGTCCAGGAATATTAATGTTTATTCCATGGCGTACGTAATGAATGACCAACTCCGTAGAAGTTTACAGTTCCGAAAAATGTAATCCATGGCGTACGTAATGTATGATCAACTCCGGGCGATTTTTTACGTCTTAAATTTTAATCTTTGAAAAAAATCATTTTTCAAATGGTCGTTGTAATTTGTTAAATTGCATTTTTATTTATCATTACCGTGAGAAAAACTATTTATATTTGAATTTACTACATTTTTGCTAAACTTAGGTGACCATGTTTTATCGAGAGAAACGCAAGCAAATGATGCAGTCTAATATAATACATTTCTAAAAACTTAAAAAGAAAAAAGGTCGGTTATATTGATAAGATATTTTATAAACTCACTAAAAAAAATTATTAATTTGTTTCTTTCCCTGATCGATATGAATCATTTATGCGTGTTCATTACTTTCAATAAAATTAGGTGAAATAAGCTCCGGTTAACCAAGAGAACTGAAAATAAATGAAACATGTAAAAAAACTTTGTTGTAGCGAGTAAAATATTTACAAACACAATAAAAAGTTTATTATTTTCTACTATTCCTGAGAAAAATGAGTTATTTATGCGGGTTCTACACTTTTCTGAACTTAGATGAAACTAAACTTAGCTGAAACAAGAAAAAAATTAGCTTGCATGATTATATGATTAGCCTGCATTGTAAGAACTTGTTGCGAGAAAAAGTCTATTACAACGAGTAAAAATCGCGAAAAATTGCAAAATTTTTAATTTCCTTTTTTAGCTCACAGGCTATCAAAGCCTGAGAGCTAATGTGCCCGCCCGTTCTGTATGTATGTATGTATGTATGTATGTACGTACGTACGTATGTACGTAACGCGATAACTCTTGATAGAAACATCCGATTTGCTTCAAAATTTTTTCCTAGGTTCACTGTGATAAGGCGCTTCCCTGATTAGTTTTGGGAGTTCATTGGTTAAGGATAAAGGGGGAAAAACGGGGTTAGTCCACACACTACCCCCTTAATTCAGTTAAATGGGTTTTTCATGCAGAATGATTCGATTTGCTCCGAATTTGGTATACCGGTTTATTATGTTAAGGAACTTCCCTGATTAGTTTTGGGAGTTCATTGGTTAAGGATAAAGAGGGAAAAATGGGGTTAGTCCACCCCCCTTAATTCCGATAAATGTGTTTTTCATGCAGAATGATTCGATTTGCTCCGAATTTGGTATAGCGGTTTATTGTGTTAAGGAACTTCCCTGATTAGTTTTGGGGGTTCATTGGTTAAGGGTAAAGGGGGAAAAACGGGGTTAGTCCACCCCCCTTAATTCAGATAAATGTGTTTTTCATGCAGAATGATTCGATTTGCTCCGAAGTTGGTATACCTGTTTATTATGTTAAGGAGCTTCCCTGATTCGTTTTAGCGATTAATTGGTTAAGGATAAAGGGGGGTTAGTCCACCCCCTTAATTTAGATTTTTTTTTTTTTTTTTTTTTTTTTTTTTGCAAGATTATTCGATTTGCTCCAAGTTTGGTATACCGGTTTATTATGATAAGGAGCTTCCCTGATTAGATTTGGAGGTTCACTGGTTAAGTATAAAGGGGGAAACGGGGGCTAATTCCCCTTCACTTATTTTTTTGAGGGGCATTATCCTTTAAAATAAGAGTATAATATACAGTTAGTGTGAATAGTCTGTGAGCTCAATGCCATCAGTTTAGCTGGGCACTTTTCTTTTTTATTTTTTTTTTAAACCATTTGGAAAAAGGGTTATTGTCCTCTGTCAGGGTAGGAAATAAAAAACATCTGGAGCATTTTATTGGTTGAATCCGCATTTTATTCGTTTTCTGTTTGGTCTATACAGTAATCTGTATTTTCCCATTACTTTCAATAGAGATGGATACTTCTGTTGCCACTATGACAAAAAAGTAATAAAACTACAAAAAAAAAAAAAAACTCAGAAACAAATTGAGATACAGCTTTCAAACAAATTGCATTTAAAAGTACATTTTTTTCTCTATACAACGATGTAAAAAGTAATATTGTGGGATGTTTAGAAGTTTAAGAATGAAATTTCATTTAAAATTGGTCCAGGAATATTAATGTTTATTCCATGGCGTACGTAATGAATGACCAACTCCGTAGAAGTTTACAGTACCGAAAAATGTAATCCATGGCGTACGTAATGTATGGTCAACTCCGGGCGATTTTTTACGTCTTAAATTTTAGTCTTTGAAAAAAATCATTTTTCAAATGGTCGTTGTAATTTGTTAAATTGCATTTTTATTTATCATTACCGTGAGAAAAACTATTTATATTTGAATTTACTACATTTTTGCTAAACTTAGGTGACCATGTTTTATCGAGAGAAACGCAAGCAAATGATGCAGTCTAATATAATACATTTCTAAAAACTTAAAAAGAAAAAAGGTCGGTTATATTGATAAGATATTTTATAAACTCACTAAAAAAATTTATTAATTTGTTTCTTTCCCTGATCGATATGAATCATTTATGCGTGTTCATTACTTTCAATAAAATTAGGTGAAATAAGCTCCGGTTAACCAAGAGAACTGAAAATAAATGAAACATGTAAAAAAACTTGGTTGTAGCGAGTAAAATATTTACAAACACAATAAAAAGTTTATTATTTTCTACTATTCCTGAGAAAAATGAGTTATTTATGCGGGTTCTACGCTTTTCTGAACTTAGATGAAACTAAACTTAGCTGAAACAAGAAAAAAATTAGCTTGCATGATTATATGATTAGCCTGCATTGTAAGAACTTGTTGCGAGAAAAAGTCTATTACAACGAGTAAAAATCGCGAAAAATTGCAAAATTTTTTATTTCCTTTTTTAGCTCACAGGCTATCAAAGCCTGAGAGCTAATGTGCCCGCCCGTTCTGTATGTATGTATGTATGTATGTATGTATGTATGTACGTACGTACGTATGTACGTAACGCGATAACTCTTGATAGAAACATCCGATTTGCTTCAAAATTTTTTTCTAGGTTCACTGTGATAAGGCGCTTCCCTGATTAGTTTTGGGAGTTCATTGGTTAAGGATAAAGGGGGAAAAACGGGGTTAGTCCACACACTACCCCCTTAATTCAGTTAAATGGGTTTTTCATGCAGAATGATTCGATTTGCTCCGAATTTGGTATAGCGGTTTATTATGTTAAGGAACTTCCCTGATTAGTTTTGGGGGTTCATTGGTTAAGGGTAAAGGGGGAAAAATGGGGTTAGTCCACCCCCCTTAATTCAGATAAATGGGTTTTTCATGCAGAATCATTCAATTTGCTCCGAATTTGGTATACCGGTTTATTATGTTAAGGAACTTCCCTGATTAGTTTTGGGTGTTCATTGGTTAAGGATAAAGGGGGAAAAGGGGGGTTAGTCCACCCCCTTAATTCAGATAAATGGGTTTTTCATGCAGAATCATTCGATTTGCTCCGAATTTGGTATACCGGTTTATTATGTTAAGGAACTTCCCTGATTAGTTTTGGGAGTTCATTGGTTAAGGATAAAGGGGGAAAAACGGGGTTAGTCCACCCCCCCCCCCCTTAATTCAGTTAAATGGGTTTTTCATGCAGAATGATTCGATTTGCTCCGAATTTGGTATACCGGTTTATTATGTTAAGGAACTTCCCTGATTAGTTTTGGGAGTTCATTGGTTAAGGATAAAGAGGGGAAAACGGGGTTAGTCCACCCCCCTTAATTCAGATAAATGTGTTTTTCATGCAGAATGATTCGATTTGCTCCGAATTTGGTATAGCGGTTTATTATGTTAAGGAACTTCCCTGATTAGTTTTGGGGGTTCATTGGTTAAGGGTAAAGGGGGAAAAACGGGGTTAGTCCACCACCCTTAATTCAGATAAATGGGTTTTTCATGCAGAATCATTCAATTTGCTCCGAATTTGGTATACCGGTTTATTATGTTAAGGAACTTCCCTGATTAGTTTTGGGGGTTCATTGTTTAAGGATAAAGGAGGAAAAGGGGGGTTAGTCCACCCCCTTAATTCAGATAAATGGGTTTTTCATGCAGAATCATTCGATTTGCTCCGAATTTGGTATACCGGTTTATTATGTTAAGGAACTTCCCTGATTAGTTTTGGGGGTTCATTGGTTAAGGATAAAGGGGGAAAAACGGGGTTAGTCCACTCCCCCTTAATTCAGATAAATTGGTTTTTCATGCAGATTGATTCGATTTGCTCCGAATTTGGTATACCGAATTATTATGTTAAGGAACTTCCCTGATTAGTTTTGGGAGTTCATTGGTTAAGGATAAAGGGGAAAAAACGGCGTTAATCCACCACCCTTAATTCAGATAAATGTGTTTTTCATGCAGAATGATTCGATTTGCTCCGAATTTGGTATACCGGTTTATTATGATAAGGAGCTTTCCTGATTAGATTTGGAGGTTCACTCGTTAAGTATAAAGGGGGAAACGGGGGCTAATTCCCCTTCACTTATTTTTTTGAGTGGCATTATTCTTTAAAATAAGAGTATAATATACAATTAGTGTGAATAGTCTGTGAGCTCAATGCCATCAGTTTAGCTGGGCACTTTTCTTTTTTATTACTTTCTCTGGACAAAAAGAGTCACTTATCTGTGTTGCACAATTTTGTTGAAATAAGGTGAAAATGAACCGTCTTTGAAAAAGAGAAAAGAGAGCAGATGATTAGAATAATATAATACATCGATGAAAAGCTTCGTTGTAACGATTAAAAACTCGATTGCATCGAGTAGAAAGTTTGCGAATTAAGAAAAACGTTTATTTTTTCTATTCACGAAATGAGTCATTAATCTGTTCTATGCGAGGGCAGTTTGATACGCCCGTTACTTTAAAAAAGGTGGCGGTTTGATTCTTCTTATTATGTTTTCAATGATTTTTATCTTCTGTTATAGCGTCATGAATAAATAGTGAGGGAATCGGCCTTCCCAATAATATTTAACTAAGTGCTAAACTATTGAATTCCTTAAATGTGAAACGATGCTGAAATCTAAAGAGTCGATCGCAGCGACATCTGCAGGATATTTTCTAAAACTGCAGTAAAACGATTGCTAATCTAGATGCTGCAATAATATGGCGTTTACACTGAAATTAAATAATATATCGCAGATGTCGCTGCGATCGACGCTTTGGTTTTCAGTATCATTGCACATATAACTGACACCAGAATTTATAAACGAATTTAGTAGAAAACATGAACTTGCTTATTTTCACGTACAATATTAAAGGCAAATTTTAATTAAATATTCTTGGTGCCGGTTGTCAGTTTTGGTATTACAATAAGGTGTCCTTTTTTAAGGACACCGCCCTCGAAAGGGTTAAAGGATTCAAATATTTACCACTGTTTAGATAGCAGGTTTCCACACTATTTATTCTATTTAGATAATGTACTTTTATTTTTTTGATATTTGAATACACGACGATGAATCAGTTTTCTTAAAAAAATTCACAAGCCATAAAATCTGAAAAAGTCCTTCCGGCCAGTGCCGGGAGAACGAGGTAGCTTTCATATCCCGTATTTTTTAAAAAGCCAGCTTATATTATTCAAACACACGGAGCTTAAATTATTGAAACCCGATTATAGAAGATTAAATACTAATTTTTGTCAATACTGAATATGAATGAGAATTTCGCAAAATTAGTCATCGTTATCAAAGCTGGTTTTATTTAAAGTGATTTATATTTGGTCGCCAAATTCGGCGATATCTTGAAGTGCTCGCCATTTTAAAACAATATAATGGTTGCAACAAAGCTAACCAATAAACTTGGTCTAGAACTTAGTAATTCTTGTGCACATGCTCACTCACTTCTGAATCGGTTGATAAATACGAGTGCTGACGCAGGCAAAAAATCAGATTTTTCAAAATGTCACCCACATTAGAAATTCAATCTACTCTATCTCAGCCATTTTTTAAGATAAAGACAAAACAAAAAATGCTCCGGAATCTTTGTATCAAGAGAAACACACAAAAGAAAAAAGTCTTTTTAAATTTCTAATTTTTTTACCTTATTTTAAATTTTAATTTTCTTTTAAATTTTTAAACGGCCGTCATTTTGAAACAAGATGATGGATGAAGTTGACAAACGAACTCGTCCGCTAGATTGCTATTTACAATGCCTTGTCACATCCAAATCGGTTCATAAATACGCGTATTATCGCGTGACAAATATCAGATAATTTCAAAATGTCAGCCATGCTAGAAATTCAAAGTGCTATAACTCAGCCATTTTTCAAGATATAGACGAAACGAAAAATAGTCCGAAATCTTTGTATCAAGATCAAACACATAAGAAAAAAATATTTTCCAATTTCAAATTTTTTTGCACCTCATTTTAAATTTAAAAAAATAAAATAAATGGCTGCTATTTTAAACACGATGACGGATGAAGTTGGCTAACATACTCGGTCGAGACATAGGTATGTACTATGTACACACCAAGTTATATCCAAATCCGTTCATAAATACGCGTGTTATCGCGTGACAAAAATCAGATCGTTTCAAAATGTCAGCCACACAAGAATTTCGAAGTTCTATAAACTCAACCGTTTTTTAAGATATAGACGAAACAAAAAATGCTCTGGAATGTCTGTATCAAGCTCAAACACATAAGAAAAAAATCTCTTTTAATTTCTAATTTTTTTGTACCTCATTTTAAATAATTTTTTTATTTTAATTTTTAAATGGCCGCCATTTTGAAACAAGATGGCATATGAAGCTGGCCAACGAACTCGATCAAGAAATTGCTATGTGTTATGCACATGCCTTGTCACATCCAAATTGGTTCATAAAGACGCGTATTATCGCGTGACAAAAATCAGATCGTTTCGAAATGTCAGCCATACTAGAAATTCAAAGTGCTATAACTCAACAATTTTTTAAGATATAGACGAAAAAATAATGCTCCGGAATCTTTGTATCAAGTTCCAACACATAAGTAAAAAATCTCTTTCAATTTCTAATTTTTTTGTACATCATTTATATTTAAAAATTTAAAAATTTTTTTAAATAGCCGCCATTTTGAAAGAAGATGGCAGGTGAAGCTGGCCAACGAACTCGGTCGAGACATTGCTATGTACTATGTACACACCAAATTATATCCAAATCGGTTCATAAATACGAGAGTTACAGTATGACAATTGTCAGATATATATATCACATTTGAACGGAGGGTGGTTTCGGAGTCTGGGGGTCATAATCGGTGAAAATATACCAAAATGTTTCGGAATCGTTTTCCTCCGAACGGCTGCAATAGGTAGGTTTTTGTAATGAAAGCTACATAATAACAAAATAGTCATTATTTTGTCATTTATTTTGTTATTATTTATTAACTTCCATCGGTCAAACCGCTTAGTAAAGTCAAAAACGGAAGACATATTCTGATATATCGCACTTTTACGCCTCCAATGCCGCAATCTATTCAAAAGAATAACGTAGTTACACCCTTTGAAAAAAAAATCAAATAGGGTTATTTTTCCGAAAAACTTTTCACCATTATGGCAATGCCCCCAAGGCGCAATTTTAGAGGCACCGAGAAGCCAAAAGTATTTTCCTAAAGCTGAAACCTTTTTCTTATCGATGGTGTAATCAGTTTTTAAAAATCTGAATTTTGACCTATTCAAATACACCGCGGCGAACTCAGGTCGTTTCACGCCTCCCCGAGACGATATTTTTTCTATACTAAAAGTAACTAAACGTCCGCATTTAACACAATCTTTTTAGAGCATCACAATAGATCAGATTTACATCGCCTGCAAAAGTCTTGAAGCGTTCCGACGGCAGTTAGAAATCTTTTTTACAAAATAAAATGTGTGAAAATTTTCTACGAAATCAAGAAAAACCTGAGTATTTCGTCGTGGTTTCGCTCGCTTTCGGTACACAAAGACTCCAAAAATAAAATTGTGCAGAAAATAGAATAATAAATAGTTTTTACTTTCAATTCAATATTTTTCGCGATTTTTTCATTCAAAAATATCAATTGAGACAAAATGGAATTAAAGATATATAATCATAGAAATTTGAGGTTCATTTACAGTTATTATCACGGGCCCGGGTGACGCCGGGCGGTTCAGGTTGTGTTTTAAAAACGCGCTACTGGTAACATCCATAGAAAAACACAAGTGATTTGAGAAACGTAAGTTTTAGAATTTTGAACGTATTGATATATTAGAAATACAAATTGGGGGAAATGAATTTAAAGATTGTAAACTTAATCATTTAAAGTAAAATGAATTAAATTAAAAACGTTTTTCGCATATTTATAATTATCGGAACTTTGAGGTTCATTTACAGCTATTATCACGGGTCCAGGCGACGCCGGTCGGGTCAGGTTGTGTTTTAAAAACGCGCTATTGGTAACATCCATAGAAAAATACAAGTGATTTGAGAAACGCAAGTTTTAGAATTTTGAACACATTGATATATTGGAAATACAATCTGGGGAAAATGAATTTAAAGATTGTAAACTTAACCATTTAAAGTAAAATAATTAAATCAATTAAAAACGTTTTTCGCATATTTATAACTATCGGAACTTTGCGAAACTTGGTGAAAATATATTAGAGATGTCTAATACTTTTTAAAATACTAAATACATTTTAATCAAAATCAATTGAGAAAACTTATATTGTCGCAATTTTTCGCTAAATGAAGGCTGGTGTGTTCGCTTCAGTTTTAGTTGAATCTCTACTATGAAAAATATTTTATTATTGACTATTACTAATACTTTCTGAGAGAAAGAAAAAAAAATGTCTTTACATCTAAATATACAGTGAAAATGGTTCTGTATATCTACGGGATATTTGATAAAGGATTCCTTAATTTTCTTTCATTTTCAATTCGTTTATGTAAAGATGGAATATTCTAATCTATTAGGTAGTTTTCATTACAAAAAGCTACCTATTGCAGCCGTTCGGAGGAAAGCGATTAAAAAAAAAATTTAGTGTATTTTCATCGATCATGACCCCCAGACACCGAAACAACCCTCCGTTCAAAAGTTGATATATATATATCCATATATATATACAGGATGATTCATAAATATCGAAACAATAGGCTATCTCCTTAAATATTGCCCCTGGGTACATACTTCCAATTGCAAAGTTTCTCAAGAAAAGGTGCAAAATTTGATGAGATAAGTTTCAACTCCATGGGGGGTCTATATGAGAAAATACAAAAAATAAATTTTTATACTGCCCCCGTAGAGTAAAACTCCCAATCAGGAAATTTTTCCTCATCCATTCCTGAATTAAACACCAAAAAATTCATCTCGATATCTTCAAAATTCGCAGAGATATCAAAATCCGAAATTCGTGACTTACGCCATTTGTCCATGCCTCTGAGCGACGAGATCTTGACTCATTTTGAATGCAAGATAGGGATCATCCACAAATTGTACATTATTAAAAGTCGATATAAGACAGTGCCTCTCCTTTGGACATAAAATAGGCAGCGTATATATTTTACTTTAAACCTGCTTTCAAAGTATGATGGTGGTCTGCACTAGAGGTCTGAATGGTTCGAAATATCTAGGTCCGGTCCCAAACCGACCCATAGGGAAAAAAGTTCGGCCCTGCCTGGAAAAAGTTCAAATCGTAGCCTGACCCGGCCTGACTGAATTTCTACATAGTTTTTTACTTCGATATGGTTAAAAGTTGTTTCGTATGAAGGAGTGCTGACCAAAAATACTTACTATATTATTTGTTTTTTCATGTTTATAATTATTAATTTTAAAGAAGCGTCAAATCTGTGATTATTTGCTTTATTAATGAATCTCTTTTTATATGTAAACGATTCACTTCTCCTTTAATATCGTTAATCCATATTCCATGTGTTAGAGACGATGAAAAATATTATAAAGTAAAATCTTATAAGATGGAATAACATAGGAAAGAAAAAAAAAGCGTTACAGACAAGTTCCCTTCTTAGGAGTTGTAAATGTACTAGTCTATTTTTTCTCAGGTATTATTATATTCAATTTCCATGGATCAACATATTTTTCCGTTTAAGAAAGGATTCCGTGATAGGCAGATTTTTTTCACTAGTTTTACTGTATTTTAATTTTTTTGCCTTAAAATCTACTATCCTTTAAAAATGTGAATTTTAAAGTTTTATTGTAAAATAATGGGCATTTAAAAATATATGCATTTGTTGCAAAAGTTTTTGGGCTGAGCCAAATTTTAGTTATTTTTGCACTGATTAGGTCAGTCAGAGATAATGATTTCGATGTAAGAAGGCATGTGGATAGTATATCCTAATGCCTCGATCAAGTTCTCTGACCAGCTTCATCAGCCATCTTGTTTCAAAATGGAGGCCTTTAAATTAAATAAAAAATTATATTTAAAGTGAGGTGCAAAAAAAATTAGAAATTGAAAAAGGTGTCTTTCTTAAGTATTTGACGATGATATAGGGATTCCGGAGCATTTTCTGTTTTGTCTTTATATTAAAAAATGGCTCAGCAGTTTCAATTTCTAATGTGGGTGACATTTTGAAAAATCTGATTTTTTGCCTGCGACAGCACTTGTATATATCAACCGATTCCGATGTAAGTGAGCATGTGCACAGGAAATACTAAGGTCTCGACCAAGTTCACTCCTTAGCCTTATCCACCATGTTGTCGTAAAATGGAAGGAACGTCAAGATATCGCCGAATTTGACAACCAAATATAAGTTACTTTAAATAAAAGCATCTTGGATAAAGCTGACTAATTTCGCGAAATTCTCATTCATAATGATTTATTATTGATAAAAATTAGTATTGAATCTCCTATAATCTGTTTCCACTAAATTGAGCTTCGTGTGTTTGAATAATATAAGCTTGCTTTTTAAAAATAAGGAATATGAAACTACCTCTTCCTCCCGGCACTGGCCGGAAGAACTTTTTTTCACTAACTCCCTGATGCGCTAGAATTCTAGAGGTTCTCGTTGACAATAGAATACAGTACAGTGTGATGACTATACAAAACTTAATAATCAATTAATAAATTATGTTAAATTTTGATTATACGTTGAGAAAAAACGTTAGAAATCCTAGATAGTTTAAGTAATTTCCAGGCAATATACTTTTTAAAACCACGTGTGGCTCAACAATAAATATTTGTTTGTCAGAACAAATTAGACAGCAGTCTTGTGTACTGTGGTCCCGGGTTCGATTCTTGGCTCTGGCTAATTTTTCACTGCAGTTGGGTTTATTGTATTTGTTTTTTGTATGTCTGTATAATATTTATATATACTTTTAACTGTTGAATGCAGGCGTTATTATGTATGTCTGTTTTAATGTATATTGTAGTATGTGTGTCTTAATATTAATGTAAAATAATATTTGCAGCAATATAATAGTGTATTTTTCTTTGTTGTTGTATCTATAAGAAAACTAGGGAAGAAATGAAATTTTTTATAACTTTACATTAATTTTGAACTTTTAATATACATAAAGTTTTTCATGATAACGCGACGTCATATAAAGAAGGTGAACGTTAATTTCTAATACGTAAATTTTAAATTCGTTGCATTTTTACTTTTGTACTACACTGATAAAAGCGTGATTTTAATAAAAAATTGTTTTTACTTTTTCTTTTATTTACCATATTGTTTTATTCTCTTTTTTCGTTTAAAAGTGGATTTCCGAAAAAAAAAAAAACTTTTATTCTAGTTTTATTTTGTCAGGTAATTCGAAAGTAATACTGACAGATAGTTGTTAATTTTTATACCAATACAGATTTTATGTGTCACTGTAACAGCCTACTTTTATTCAAAATAACCGTTAAGACTCAAAAAGACAATACACTAATATTAAGATAGAAAAGTAAAAAAATAAGAGATTCTGGCGTGTAAAGAACATCGTGAAAACAATCTTAATTTGAAAAAAGCAACATTAATGTGCTATATCTGTCACTCTTGTGGAAGATATATGTATTTTCTTTGTCATATTTCAGCCTTTCATCTTTCGTATGTATAAATCCGTGATTTTTTTAATGTACATTTTATATGACATTTTACCATCTGAGAGAGTCCATGAGAAAAGAAATTACAGGACTTTCGCATTCTTCCTGATGATTATTAGTCTTTTCATATTGTTTTGTTCTTTTGTAAAGATATTGTAGACCAAGCCAAGGCTATCTAACGTTCAGACCACGAGCCGCTTGAGCCTCGCAGAGAATCCAAAAATTGTGCAATATTCTCAGATTTTAATATAGTTTTAAAATTTATTGATATCAAAGCACATTTATTGAAAATATTGTTTCAAGATGATGCAAATCTAAATTTAGTATTTATCTAAAGAGTTCAATGCTTTACATGTTTTACACTTATTGTTGGGCGATGACAAAATATTTTTATTGATTCTCTCGATTCTATGGGCATCTCAATTGCTTTTGATTGTGTCAGTTGTTTCTCAATGAATTAAATTAAAACAGGAATCCATTAAATGATTCACAGCTTTTATTACTAAAATAGGTGTTAGTAGGAAAAATTGTGGTTGCAACTATTTGTTTCATCATGATAACGACCAAAAGCATACAAGCATGCTCGTCAAGCAGTGGCTCTCGCACAAAAAAACTTCGCTTTTGAAATGAACAGCCTAATCATCCGATCTGAATATAATCGAAAATCTTTGAAACTAACTTGAAAACGTATGTGGAATTATAAATATTCCAATTTAGCAGCATTTTCACAAAAATTGCAAGAACCGTGGACAAAACTTAACATTGATGATCTACAACTGTTCATTGAATCGATGCCACGTTACTGCGCCGCAGTACTTATTGTTAAATGTTTGAATACAAAATACTAATTGTAAATGTTGTTGATCACGGTTATTTTCTGTTATAACACCATTTTTTTACAAACTTGCCAAGGTGGCCGGAAAATTTTGAGAACACGCGTTTCCTTTTGCAATTAATTTTGCCAATTAAATTTATTAATATTTAATTTTTATTCCATAAATAAGTTCTTAACTGTTATATCAATAAAGTGTATAAGTATCACTTTGAGATTCCTCTTCATATGGGTATACTTACAAATTAACCAAAAATTTTATGCTGGCCGGAAACTTTTTACCGCCACTGTATGTATCATTATCACTATTACCATATCATAACACTATATTAATATTAATATTTTGGAAAATTGTCCAGAGAAAACATTCGCCTTGTGTACAATATTTCAAATGAAAATCAAATTTCAAATTAATTGCTTAAAAGGTGCAAAGGCCAACCTAGTGAAAAATTCGTTCCATGTGGTTTAGTCGGTAGAACGTCAGTGCGCTATACTGATGGCCCGGGTTCGAGTCCCGGCATGGAATTGTTTTCACTAGGTTGGTCTTTGCGCCTTTTAAGCAATTAATTTGAAATTTGATTTTCATTTGAAGTATCATAACACTGCTGAATGTTTTAACTTATGTGAAGAACATTTGTTTCATTGTTTGTCACAAACTTAGATACGCCCTTGTTACTAAAAGGTTAGGCAGCCCTTCCTTAGATCATCGACCACTTAAAAGAAAGTTTTTAGTACAGTTCACTTTATTGAAAATGCATTTTGTAATTTATTAGAGCAACGCAATAGCAAAAACTGAGAAATTTAAAAGTGCAATAAATTTGAAACAAAAAATAAAAGTATGTTAACTTTTTTAAAATAGCACGCAAGTTATTAAGCTAGGGATACTGAAATGTTATCAATTACTATGAAGTTAAAAAAGATTCATTAGCAAGGAATTTATTTCATTTAATCTTATTTAGAGAATTCGCCTGGTGTTATTTAAGATTCGGTAAATTAACAGAGTAAATCTTCGCACATATACTCAGAAAACTCTTTAAGCAAGTAGTAATGTAGTTTGCTGATGTAGAAACTTAATTTCATTTCAAGTGAGAAAGCAGCTTTTATAACAGTAAGTTTACATTTTATCACTAGGTGATATTGAACTAAATCATTGGTTCAACATTGATTACATGATAACTTTAATAGGAAATCAGTTAATCAATCACTTTAACGCAGGGTTTGAGTTGAACATATTGTACTGAAAATGCATTTCACAGCTTATTAACTAAAAAAAATATTTTATTAAGGTAACTGAAACCATACAAATAAAAAAAATATTTATATACTTAATAATGTTTAAAAAAATACTTCAATAAATGAGTAACACTCAAATATCGTTATCTGCAATGTAGATGTAACATTACAATCGAATGTAACATTGTTACAAATCGAATGTAACATTACAAAGTTACATTCGCAGTGAATTTATTTTATTTTATTAGCATTTGAGAATTTTCCTGTCGTAAATTGACATGCGGGTAACTGAAAGAGTAAAAATGCAGTACTGAACTGCATATTAATTTTAAGAAGACATCTGATTTGTAGAAGAAAGTTAATGCGGGTTAGGTGGAAAGAATCATCCGATTACAAAATTTAACATTTTCCATATTTACAAACAAAAAATTATAATTAATGTGCCATTGTAAAATGGTTTAATTTTTAGGTTGCAACATTGTTTATTGGCAATAGTTGGCAGCACTGTTGCCATTAGGCTGTTTTTGAAATTTTGAAAAGAAGTGGAAATGGCGTCTAAGCGGGAAAAGGCTTTTTGTGTGCACTCCTTTGCAAGAAGTCAGTCAGTAATCATTGTTCAGCATGAATTTAGGAGAAAGTACCATACAAATAAAGAACCAATTTCTCAGAGTATCAGAAGGTGGTGCAAGCAGTTCCAGGAAACTGGATGCCTGTGTAAAGGCAAAAGTCTTAGGCAAACCAGGTGTTTAACAGAGAATGTTGAAAGAGTGCGAGAGACTACATTTTTACGCAGTGCAACGAAATCGGCGATTCATGCTAGTCTTCAAATTGGGATACCTCGGTATACCGTTTCGACTGTGTTGAGAAGAAAATTTCATTTTAAGCCTTACAACTTGCAAACCATGCAGGCACTGAAGCCTCGTGACGAGTTGCAATGACTGAATTACTTCTTTTTCATGATTGAAGCTATGAAAGACGAACATTTTTGGAATCGGCTCGTATTTAGTAATGAAGCCAACTTTCATTTAAGTGACAATGTAAACCGCCACAGCTTACGATTTTTTGGATTGGAAAATCCCCATGCTCTACTTTGAACACGTAAGGGACTCCCCTAAAAAAACATCTTTTGTGTAGTATCTTCAACAAAGGTTTACGAGCCGTTCTTTTTTTGACGAAAAATCAGTGAATGGTATTACCTACTTCGATATGTTGGTATTTGGATTTTCCCACAGCGGAAGGAAGGTATGCAAAATTTCATTTTTCAACAAGATGGTGCACCGCCCCATTAGCCTTTGGAGGTTTGTAAATTTCTAAACAGAGAACTACTACACCATTGGATTGGTCGCAATACAGCCGATGACTTGGTCCAACATAGCTAGTCTCCTAGATCACCTGACTTAACCCCTTGCGACTTCTTCCTTTGGGGATATGTCAGAGACTTTGTTTTATGCTACGTTCACCTACAAGTTTGCCCGAACTTTAACAATGAATTTGTGATGCTTTACAAAGTTAATAGTGAAACATTACAACGTGTCTGGCAAGAATCAGCATATTGCAATGATATTATACGGTTGACTAAAGAAAGTCATATCGAACATTTGTGATTTAAGGGGTCTGAAGACTCTTAAAGCTTTAAAATTTTCGAAATTTTAATTTTTTTAGATGTTAAACTCCTATCTTTTCTGAACATTTTGATATAATTGTTTCGTTGAAATTCCTATTAGAACTGAAGTTATGGCTTATATTTATACACGTTCAATAGCTGAAGCATCGTTTTGGAAACTTTGAAGCCATTTTTCTCCAAATGACGTTTTTGGGCATAACGTGCACGATATCTCAAAAAGTTATGAATATTTTTTCCTGAAATTTTCAAAACATATATTTCATGTTAGTCTGTATAAACTGAACCTAAAATTTCCTTTTTATTGTTCAAAAAAATATTTTTTTAGGTGGTTATACTGTTGAAATTTTCTTAATTTTGCATTAGCTAAATACAACTTTGGATTAAAAATATAAAAAGCTTTAAATACAAATTTATTTAGGTTCAGGGTAATTATTACAATCTGAAGTATAAGTAGGTACCAAAATTTTCATTCTAGTTGCAACACTTATTTTGTAATCGTGCGCGTATGCTGTTATGCCGATTTTTTGCTCGAAAAATGTCTACAGTTTGGAGCCCCCTGTAAATGTTAATTCTGCTTCTTATAATTTCTTTAATACATGAAATGAAAGAGTATATATATCTTATTCCAATAAAAATTGTGTCTTGAAATCAAATACATTTTAATATATTAAATGTTGAAAATGGTCTTTTTTTTTCATTTTTTCCAATTTTAAGAGTCCTGAGACCCCTTAAAAAATAACATTTGTTCTTTACAATGACATATTATTTACGAGGGTAAGTCAAAAATTATCCGCTTTGTAGTTATAAATTTTATTGCAAATGCAAATGGGAAACTAGTGTTAACATCATTTTTCAATATAATCCCCTTGCTTTTCAATTCACTTGATCCATTGTTGCACAAGCGTCCCGATGCCATCAGAAAAGAAGGTTTTCGCCTGAACAGCGAGCCACGCATGTACCGACTTTATGAAACACAAGTCTGGTGTGGATGATTTCGCAGGCCTATGACCATGACTAATTTGCAGACGATGTGCCAGTTCATCAATAGTCACTCGTCTGTCTAACAGAACCAAGAGAAAAAGTTTAGTTCATAGAATTCAAACTGACCGTTAGTCATATAAATAAAAGAGTATTTTAACAGAGATAATATTGCGCTTAGATTAGAAATAAAATAGAGATTTTTTTAATAAAGGCTGTTAAATGAAATAAAGAGAATAAATTCAGAAAATGTATTAATTTTGAATAATTTAATATCCCACCATATGATCTCTGCCATAGGGTGATTCAAAATACAAATACTTGACAAGCCATGCTACACACCGAATCTTTTAAAATTTAAGAAAATTCTTTGCTAAATCATCTAAACTTGAATGCTGTTATAGTCTGGGAAGTTGCAAAGTTTGATTAATAGGTAATTTATTCCGTTGAAGTTTGTTCAAAGAATTCAACATTAATTGTCATACGATAATCTGAAAAGTAAATCTTCGAACGTTCCGTAAGAGAATATTTTAACAAATATTAATTTAGTTCTTTGATGCGAAAACTTCACTTTTGATTACATTTAGATAAGAAGCTGATTTAAAGACGAAACTTTATATTTTATCGCTAGATGCTATACTTTTACTAGTTCAACCTGCGTGCGAAGTTTAATTTAATAAAAGTCAAACCATTCACTATTTTCATACACCATTTTAATTGAATTCATTGAAGTGTAAGAGTAACTTTTTATTATTATAATATTTTACATAAAAATTTACTTATATTAAAAAAGTTAAACTTTAATCACTAAATCTATAAAATGTAAATGTTCTTGTCAGCTGGAACGTTACAAAGTGTCATTAGCAGTGAATTTATTTCATTTCATTTTCTTTGGATAATTCGCCTGGAATAATTTTGTACGTGAAACTGAATACTGATACTGAACTGATGAACTGATACGTGAAACTGAAAATCTAAATCTTTGCACAGTTCTCCAGAGAACATTATAATCGAATACAAAGTTGTTTCTTGATGTAGAAATTTCAATTCATATTATTGTAGGGGAGACAGCTGATCTTTTAGAAAACAATTCATAATTTATAGCTGGATATTATTAGGCCTATGCAAATGAATGCAAGTAGTACATTGGTTCAACCTTGATTCTACAACAATTTTAATAGAAAATCAGATAATCAATCACTTTCCGATAGGATTTGAGTTGAATGTTTTGCACTGGAAGCACATTTCATAACTTATTAGTCAGGGAAATATTCCTTAAGGTAAATGTAACAATACAAATAAAACAAAAAAGGTTATTCATATTCAAAAGTTTCAATTTGCTTCATGAGAGAAAACTGATTTTGTAGAAGAAAGTTTGTTTTATCGCTACCCTACTGTGGCATACGCAAAAGGTTCAGTTGGCTTTCTATCGCTGCTTATTCTTTTTGACGTTACGGAGCTCCTCTCCACATATCTCCATGTTTTGTATATACAACTGGATATAACTGTGTTCTCCATTATGATTTTTTTCCTTGCTTCTATCTAAATAAAAATGTATGTCGGCACGTATTATTGGAGTTTTTCCTTCTTATTTGCGAACTCGGAACCTCCGTTTTATTGCGAACCAAAATGCCATCACACCTACCACCTATGCTATCTTACTATAGCAGTGGTTCCAAAATAACTTTAATAGCAAACCAGATTATCAATAAATTTCAGACAGGATTTGGGTTGAACATACTGCATTGGAGAGGCATTTCATAACTTATTAATTAGGAAAATATTCCTTAAGGTAAATGTAACAATACCAATAAAACAAAAAATGATATTCATATTCAAAAGATTCGTGCTATTTCGCGAGAGACGATTTTGTAGAAGAAAGTTTGTGTTTTATCGCTGAAGTCTACTCTACTTAGTGCATTGGTTCAAGGACAACTTTACTAGCAAACCAGATAATCAATAATATTCAGACAGGACTTCAGTTGAATACATTGTTTTGAAAATGCATTTCCAAAAATAATAACTAGAACAATATTTTCATAACGTAAAAACGTTGTAACAAACAAACAAAAAAGTATTTAGGAATTTTTTTAAAAAGATTCTTCTGTAAATTAATAAAACGAAAATGTTACTACCTGGTTGAAAGTTAAAAACTTTTATTAGCATGGAATCTATTCCACTTTTCATTCTTCAGACAATTCGCCAATCGTAAACGTAAACGCATAATGCAAAAAAGTAAATTTTCCCACATTTCCTCAGAAAAAATTTCAACTAAGTATTAGTTAAGTCTATTGATGTAAACATTTTACTATAGAACAGTAGAGTCCAATGTTTTAGCATCCTAAGGCAGTATTTCTCGCGAAAAATTTATTCCAGGCCATTTTAAGGGAGTAATTTTTCTTTGCCCGCAAATTAATTTATTCTAATGCTAGTGGGTAAATGTCAATGTTAGATAATGTATAATATCCAACCCAATTATATTGTAAAAACCTCGAAAATATAATGATTTCTTCTATAAATGATTTTAAAATTAGGCATTAGCCAGAAATTTATACCTAGCAACATAATATTGTATTTGTGTTGGTGAAATTTAAGTATTCAAAACATAGACAATTCTTATTAGAATAAAATACAAAGTTCTTAATAGGTGGCCGAATGTAGATTATATTTAGGACAGGCAATAGAGACCGTATAGGGGCTCTACCTAGCAAAAATCATGGTAGTTCTGGAAAAAGGCTTACTATATGTTTTTTGGGTCGCTGAATCCGAATTTTTAACTTCCCACCAAAATTTCCCCCGGCAACGCCCCCCCCAAATTTTGGTAAAAAGCCCCCCCCCCTCCCCCCCAAAAAAAAGGTTTTATTAAAAAAATCAAATTTGTTTATTGTTTTAGGGAAAAAGTATATAGAACTTCAGAAAGTAGACAAAATTTTCAACAAATTAGATATATGACATTATGACTTAGGATGAAGGGAAGGGGGGATCTGCCTCGGAACATGCGCGCGGTGCTACGTGAACTAAGTTGCGCAATACCACTTAACCACTCACACGTTTACATTCGCCCTCCCATCTCCCCTCCGAACTTTTTCTATAAGGTTTACTTTAAGTTGTTTGGGTCGCTGAATCCGAATTTTTAACTTACCCCCAAAATCCCCCCCCCCTAAACCCCCCACCCAAATAGTTGTTTTTAACTTAAATTTCTTATTGTTTTAGGGGAAAAGCTTTAGGAAATTCAGAAACTAGACAAAATTTGCAACGAAAATGATACATGACATATTGACTTGGGATGAACGGGGGAGGAGGGCTGCCTCTGAACATGCACTGCGGCGCTACGCGCATTAAGTTATAAAGTCCTGGCAATAGGGGATTTTACCTGGAAAAATTAATACTAGTTCTGGATTTCGACTCACTTTATGTTTTTGGGGTCGCTGAATCCGAATTTGTAACTTCCCGCCAAAATTTCACCCGGCAACCCCCGAAAAAATTGATTTTTTGAAAAAATTTGGTTTTTGAGAAAAGTACGCGGGGAATGTTCCGAGGCAGCCCTCCCCCTCCCCGTTCATCCTACGTCATAATGTCATATATACTTTTTGTTGCAAATTTTGTCTAGTTTCTGAATTTCGTAATGCTTTTCCCCCAAAATAATAAGAAATTTAAGTAAAAAACAACTATTTGGGGAGGGGGCAATTTTGGGGGGGAAGTTAAAAATTCGGATTCAGCGATTTAAAAAACTTAAAGTAAACCTTATAGAAAAAGTTCGGAGGGGAGATGGGAGGGCGAATGTAAACGTGTGAGTGGTTAAGTGGAATTGCGCAACTTTGTTCACGCAGCACCGCGCGCATGTTCCGAGGCAGATCCCCCCTTCCCCTTCATCCTAAGCCATAATGTCATATATCTAGTTTGTTGAAAATTTTGTCTGCTTTCTGAATTTCTAGATACTTTTTCCCTAAAACAATAAAAAAATAACATTTTTTTAATAAAAAACTTTTTTGGTTTTTTTACCAAAATTTGGGGGGGGGGGGGGTTTGCCGGGAGAAATTTGGGTGGGAAGATACTAATTCGGATTCAGCGACCCAAAAAACATAAGTCAGCCGATTTCCAGAACTACCATTAATTTTGCTAGGTAAAATTCCCTATTGCCTGGACTAATTATATATAAATGCAAAGGTCACTCACATTCTTTTCTCAAATGTTCCTCAATTATACAAGGAATTATGAGAGCATGGTAGTCATTTCATCACGATCGTGCTCCTGAAACAATCGTAGTTCACATTTGGCTTTATATGGTGAAGAATTGAGTTTTTGGAAAATTCCATTTTTGTTAGGATTCACTAATCTAACATTAAAAATAATATATAAAAACATGAATTTTTAGGCACGTTTTCTCTGTTAATAATAAGCATTGGGATGCGCCACATATGGTGTGCCGCGTATCGCGGGTTGGATAGCACTGGTTTAGAATATTTCGAAAAAAGAAGCTGATTTGAAAAAGCAACTTTATTTTAAATGTTGTATTTTCAGTTCAAATACTGGATTTAACATCGGTTCTAAGTTCATTTAATTGGAAAACGAGACCATCAATGGCGTTGATACATAATTTTAATTCGATTCTTCGTATTTAAAATGCATTTCGTAAAATTTTAATTCTAATAACATTTCACAAATGTACTTTTCGGTAGAAAGTATAACACATAAGTAAATAACAAAAAATATTATTTACATCAAAGTTACAAAGTTCCTTAACGTAAAACTGTTTTCATTAGAGTTGACTTTTCAATTTACTTGGAGTGAGTAAAACGTTCTACGGAGAGAAAGAAAAAAACCGCACATTACTTCTGAAAGCTTTTAGGAAGCTTAAGTCACTCGTGTGTAAACTTCAATTTAGATTATTTCGAAGAAAAAACTTTATTGAATAAGTATGTGTTTATTTTAACGCTGAATGCATTTCAATTACTAGATTGGTTTAACTTTGATTCTAGGTCCAAGTAATTAGAAAATCGATCACCAATCGCATTTCAGATGATCTCAGTATTTAAAAAAATAATTTCAAAATTTGTTAATTTTCTTATTTAAAAATATTTTTATAAAGTTATCTGCTAAATCAGCAAAACTCGATTGTTATTATCTGCAGAAAAGTTTATAAAGCTTCATAAACAGAGAAGTTATTTCAATTAACTTTCTTCGAGGAGTTCACCAAGTGTAAATCTAGATACGGCAAATTGAAAGAGTAAACCTTCATATGTTCCTTCAGGGAATATTTTAAATATTTAGTTATATAAACAAGAAGCTTTGATATTAAATCATTTCAAAAGAAAAAGCTGACTTAATAACCAAGGGATTTTTTTTAGTCGAATTCTGCCTAACTACAGATTTAACCTTTTATCAGGGCAGAAGTTTTCGGAAAAAATCATCAACTACTTTGATAGATAGTTTTAGTTTGATTCATGGCTTTAAAAATTAATTTCGTAAATTTTTAAATAAAATAATGTTTCACAAAAGCTTTTTCAGAGCAAGTACTGTAAATATCAAAACTTCAAATATTATTGGATGATTGCAAACGCTAGTGCCCGATTTCCGATGCATCGAGTTTCGAAGTGTAGGGGAGACCGGGGGAATGGCGCCACTCGGGGTTATGCCGCCACCCCGTCTAGTTTAAAATCTAACGGCAGTTTGAGATAGTGATTGCGCTTGCACTATAGCGGCCAACAATAGAAACAGTGCCTAGAGTAAGAATGGTTTTGTTGTACGTCGTTCGCTTGTTCTAGTGAAAAATTTAGTTTTCACCTAGTTGCTTCTTATTTTGGAGCTTCAAATGTATAGGGGTAAATATC
The DNA here is from genome assembly GCA_963932465.1 of Maratus speciosus. Classification (NCBI taxonomy): domain Eukaryota; kingdom Metazoa; phylum Arthropoda; class Arachnida; order Araneae; family Salticidae; genus Maratus; species Maratus speciosus. Next base: position 209,566,813 of record OZ010793.1, read on the forward strand.
TTTTACTGAAACATTAGGTACTTAAGATATTATTACCCGTAATCTATATGCATTCGCCGACATTTTGATGCAATTTGCTGAACAAGTTCTGTTCTTCTTTCGGCTTTTCTGGGGGTTTTCCGCTATATTATCCTCTCGGGGTAATGCCGCCATCATGGCAAAGGGTGACTTTTCCAATTTCAGTTAAATTGTAAGCTTAGCACATTAATAATCTAGCTTAAGGAACATTGCAATTATTCATAATTTTCATAAATTATTGCTTTCGAAACTTTTTAGTAGGTTATGTGTTTTCTAGTATCCATTTTATGTATTTACTAGGTCATGATAGAGTGGCGTCATTACCCCGATACAGTGGCGGAATTACCCTAGTATCCTGGGTAATCCTGCCACTATACAGAAGTTGAAAGAAATTTTTTTATGTGTGCTTAATTTATAGTTATGACTACGGTTAAATTTTTACAGATACTAAAGATAATGATTCAGCTTTATAATTTTTACTATTAAAAAATAAACATTTTTTTGAAGTGAAAAAATTAAATTCCCTTAAGGTGTCGCCATTCCCCCGGTCTCCCCTACCCAAGTTTTTTTAAATGGCGAAATGCAGTCGAATTGTCAATATTTAGTCTTCAGCAAGCTATTGAGTAGTAATCCGTGGATTATTATTCACTAAATCACGGATTAAGTCATCATCAATGCCAGAAGGTCTTCCAGAGCCAATTTTATCATTTAGATTGAAATTGCCATTTCGAAATCGACAAAACCCCCTTTTAACTGTCTTAAGAGTGGGGGCATGATCCAAATAAAGGTCTTGAATATTTTTTGTAGCACATCCAACACTCAATCCTTTTTTAAACTCATATAACATAACATGACGAAAATGTAGCTTTTCATTTTCCATTTTGAATATTAACCTTGCACGCAAATTAATTTGTAAAACTTTTTTTAACGCTATGTTCACTCACGACACCTGTAGATAACTGTCAGTTAATAATATGGCTATAGAGCAGTTCACATCGCGTGACTTTTACCGTTTAAAATATGAACAAGCTGTAGGACACACAAATAGAAAAAAGCATTGATAAAGGTAGAGATAGCTGTCCTATAGCAGCAGCGAAAACATGTTCGTGACGTCACCTTGCACATCCCTATTAAAGAAACATCAACGCAGTCAGAATTTAAAGCTACTGCCATCTATGAAATAGGGTACGAACTTTTGGAATCACCCAATCTTATGGACAAAAAAGTTGTTTCAATAATACTTATTAACCGACCATTTGACCGGCATCTAATGAAAATATTTCTATGTGAAGCATATTTTTTTCTTAAAATAAATAAAATAAAAATAATGCAGAAATAAGTTTAAATGGTTTTAAATAAAAATTCTGATTTGAAATATTTTTGCAAAACTTCAATAAAATTGCCGGTATGTTTACTGTTAAAGAGAAATTTATTCCATTTAAATTTTCGTTATAGAACTTACTTAACGTAAATAAAAGTCTCCGAAGAGTGAAAGAGAAGATCTTCATATATCACTTCCGAAGGCTTTTAGAAAGTTTAGCTCATTGATGCATAAACTTCACTTTAGATTATTTCAGTAAGAGAAACTGAATAGATAAAGTTAAGTGTATAATTTATCCTTTAATGTTGTTCAGTAGCTAGACTAGTTAACCATTCATTGTTAATTTAAATATTAATTGAGAAATAAAATTATCGGTCACTTTCTGAGGCGATTTAGTTGAATTTGTTATATTAAAATATCGTCTCAAAAATGTTAACAATAGTAATACTTGAAAGGAACAAACAAAAAATTACAAGTTTAAAATATTTTTAGAATTCAAATATTTTGTGTTCTGGAAAATTAGAAATCTTCATTTGTTGATTATTCATTTCATTTAATCTTCTTTAGAAAAATAGCTTGTCGTAAATAGTGATATGATAAATAGAAAGAGTAAATCCGATTTAAAAAATATTCATATGTTAAAATTAATTACAGAAAACATAAAGCCTTAAAAATCTTTTATTAAATAAACCAATTAGTTTCGTACGCACAAAATAACGATGTTATTCTTAAGATCTGTAATGATAAATGCGATATTTTCGTATCAAATTTGAAATATGTGCTTGCTAAACAGATATCGCGAGATATCAAGTACCACGAAACCAGTTGTTTTAACAAAAGTGATCTTCCATGAATATGATTTATTTCATACTATCTTGTTTTATAAGTTATTAAGCGTCTCACGCAAATTCTATGTAACTTAAAAAAAGCCAATTCATTGAAAAGGTTCTCATAGCATATATAGATTTCTAGTGACTGGCTGATAATGGATGGTGAATAAAATCTTATGTTGTGCAGTTTGGTAATGATGTATTTGATATCTTTCATCCTCGTTTTAAACTTTTTATTTGTCATTCGTACAAAATATTGCCATGTTTCATCGGCTTTGCTGAACGGTACTTGATATACAATCGATAGTTATCAAGGTTCTCTTGGATCTATCTTCCTGCAAACTATTCTTTTTTAGGGAAGGTTTTATAATAAAGCAGATATTGGATTTTTTGAGTTTATAATTCAATCTTTCAAAGAACCTAGGAAAATATTCTAAAGTGGATATCCTGGAATTTTGTTAATTGAAGTTTCTTTTCTTCATATTATCCATGTTCAGAATTAATCTATTTACGTCGCTTTTTATATGGGTTATTTCTTCCGATATCAAATATGCTGTTTAGTTCACTGGTTAACGAATCGTGTGCACACACTCTGAAGGCTCTCTTAACCGGTAAAAACATACCCGGGATAGCTTTCACCACGATCACATTTTTTCTTCAAAAAAGGGGATTATTTTTTTTTCAAGATGCTTCTGACCTCCCTTGTATCTTTCAAGGTCAAGATCGAGAAGGAATGGATGAAGGAAGCACGTTTCATTGTCCACTAGTAGAATAGGAGAAAAATACCTCTTGGGACTGTATAATCCCGCACGTGTGCGAACGTTTCATTTCGATACGTTCATTCTATACGGGATAATACACACTCAATAATTTTTTTATGAAAATGCAATATAAAAGCTACTCGTACGAGGTTTGGCTATTTAATAGCGAGATTAATGCTTCTACAGAAGAACTGATTACCAAATTCGTACGACCAATAGTTCCGTAGCGCAAAGCCTCCTGTATCGATTACCGCCTCTAAATTGGCTGTATTTCCATTAGCCTGGCCATGACCTTCCTTTGTTCCGGACACAATTTTAGTGTTTTGCCGGAAAAATGTTGAGTGCTTTACAAGAGCAACGAATTAATGTGAAAGTCCTTTTAAAACTTGGAAAATCTGCTATCATCATTTGTTAATAGAAGTTACGCAATGAATGTCTATCATGTGCGCAGGTTTTTTTGAGTGGTTTAAGCGTTTCCATGATGGCCGAGAAGACATTGAAGATAGTGTTCGCACTGGTCACCCTTCTACGTCAACAACAGAGCAAAATATTGAAAGAGTTCGTAATTATTCAATAATAATTCGTCAAACTATTAATAAACATTTCTACCTTGAGGTACTTGCTCAACTCCGTTTAACAATACGAAAAAAAACCCTACGCGAATTGTGGAAGAACAACTCATGAGTGCTTCGTCAAGACAACACACTGGCTCACACTGCATTATCTGTCAAGACGTTTCTAGTCAAATATAGCATACCAGTGTTGGACCATACGCTTTATTCGCCTGAGATGGCACCATGTGACTTTTATCTGTTTCCCAAGGTCTAAATTTGCATTAAAAGTAACTTCAAACCGTTGAAGCTGTGAAAGAAAAAGCGGCACGCGACAGGAAAGAGCTAACAGAAGACGACTTCCAGCATTGTTTCAAATAATGGAAAATTCGCATGGAATAAAGGAGGGGTGTATGTTGAAGGGAATAACAACTGAATATGTATAAATTTAAAATAGTTTGCACTATTAATTTCATTATTTAATATCCACACTTTGTATACTGATAAAAGGACATTAAATGTCATTAATATCAATTTTGTGAAATAATTCACACTTTAACCCGGCAGGACGGGCGCGGGGTGTTTTGACACCCCACGCCCGAAAATATTTTTATGCTGTCGTTGAGTGCTTTTAATTTATTGTTTATTAATTTTAAAAATTAACTGTGATTTAACATTTCAGTTATCATTTTTCACGAAAAAGAGTGTAATTATCATGAATTTCACTAACAGACATAATTCTAAAGTTTTTTTCCGTATTTATGCCATTTAATATGTTTGGGGTGTGCTGACACCCCATGCCCGTTCTCGTGTTAGTTTTTAAAGCGCGCGTCCTGCCGAGTTAAGGTGCATATTTTCTAAAATAAAAGGGATTTTTTTAAGAAACTGCAGCAAAATCTGTAAATAAATATAAAAAGCATAACTCCCCCCCCCCCCCCAAAAAAAAAAGAAATAGAATTGATACATTTTGCAATATAAAAGAGTAGATTTGTTTTAAAAACGTATTTAACCAAAAATATAATGGGAGACAAAATGAGGTGAGATTTATCCCATGCTTGTGCTAACGTTAGAAAAATAAGCGCGTGTGCGTACGGGTTAATAAAATGACTAAATGGCGAAACTTTGTAGAAAAAGGTGTGTCTGTGCACTTTGCGGGATAGTAAAGTGATTGATTATTGGTTTTCAATAAAATATACGTTTCATGCAATAGTGGGTTTTGATTAATAGTAAATCCAGATACTGTGTTCCATTCTCTTCAGCTTCCACAGTACAGTTAATTTTAGAATCAAGCTTATTAATTTGATTCTTATTACATAGCCATCTTAAAATTGAAACAAGAACGAAAAATCATTCGTCAAGCATTAATTATGAAACACTTTCTGACACATTCAAAATATTGTAACAAAACTTAACTGTTTATGAAGGTACAAGATGGCGTATAAATAAACAATTTAAAATACGCATAACGCATTTGAAAACCCAATTTCTGCTATTACAACCAGTAGTCGACAAAATGTCCGATTTTTTTTGTGAAGCCCTGTTTATGATCTATAGATCTCTATGTATACTCTACAGTCTATAGTAACGTAAAAGTTTGTTCCGTTAAACAGATAGCACAGCTGAAAATTTCCATTCAGCAATTTCCTTGAATAAATGGAAATGTACTTGAGAAATTTTGTACAGCCCTATGTATGATCTACAGAATTTATAGACACCAAGTAATATAAAAAATAAATCAATTTAAAAACACGTACCACAGCTGAAAACGCTCTTCCAATAATTACTGTTCATTAGCTTCAATAGTTCAATTATTGTTCAATTTCTTCATTAGCCAAATTTTTTGTCTGTCCCTGTAAATGAACGATAAATTCCATTCCCACGATATTGTACAATGATATCCGTTTATCACACCTCAGTGATATATATAAATTTCAGTATGTTTAAAATACGGATGAAAAGTGATATTAAAATACACCGCGGACGATTCTTTCCAGTATACCGTAATATAACGGAATTCTTTTGAGTGTATCTGTAAATGAAACGTAAGTACCACGCACTTCATATTCAATACGCAACACGCCACAGTGATGCGCAATAACGTCTGAGAATTTCATGGCAATCGGACAATATTTACGCGAGTTGTAGCACGGACAGACAGATGGACAAACAGAGGGAGAGAGAAATGAATTTTAAACACTTTACAACTTTGTTGGAAAGTGTTAAAAACATAGTATGTAGGAATATAAATCAAATAGATCCTGTTTAACTATCGGGTGCAGGATATGAAATTCCGTTCATCAAAGCCAATGGAACGTTTTATTATTAAATGCGATTGACGAATAGAAAGTTTAAACTGAGTATGATAGAAAATATAGCAGATACCAAATACTATAAGAAAACTATAGATTTAATCAAATTACATAACACTGAATCTTTAGAGATTAATTTAAAAAATAGTAAAGTAATTTATCCATCAAAACTTTATACCTAGATGAGATACATAGCTTTGATTCTAAAATTAAGTGTACTTTGAGGGTGGAGAACTTCCCTATTTGGAGGTACTATTAATAAAAACCCTACATGGCATGGGATGCAGTATTTAAAGAGAACCATTCTTATAAAGAATTATATCATCAATCACTTTAGAAGGATTTTAGAAGGATTGAAAGATTTAGAAGGATTATTTAAATTTGAATTTATAGAGATTTTGTGCTATATTTATAACCCCACTCAAATCTTTTTTTAAAATATTTTTCTTAGTATTTTGTAGAATTAAGAAATGTACAAATATAATGTTCTGACAATAGAAATATAGCAATATTTTCGAATTGAAAAATCCCCTCCCGCCAATGCCAAGAAAGTTGAAAAGATGCAAAGGCAAAAGAAGTCATCCTTTCAAAAAAATTTTGTTTCGTGTAATCAATAATGCTTTTGGAACGATATAAAGTAACGCATCTATAACTCATTCTAATCTGTATTACTGTGGGATCCCAATTTCCAAATCCCTACAGCGCCAGCTTAAAAGCGCCGCCAGGAATCGTTATCACAAACACTCCGCAACAAAGCCACTCTGATGCTGACAGCGCAGCGCATGCGCGCAACAAATGACTGTCGGCGACAGACGTGCTCCGAGAGAAAAACTGAAGTGACGCGAGGAACTTGAGAACATTATTGGAGTGTTGGTGCTGGTATGAGGTGGACGCAAAAAAATGTAATGAAAGGACGTAGATGTTGATAACGACGGAAAATGTCACAAGATGTGATAGTATTTGTGTGAGTGCTGTCTCCTTGTATATTTGTAAATCGTTTTCAATATAACTAGTTTTTTTTAAAGAGAAATAGTCTTTTTTCTGGACGTGAAAGTGCATTTTATTCTCTAATCAACGTGATGTTCTATAATTTTTGGTGCCAGAAGAGGAACGAATGATTTAATATTTTGACGTCGTCGCCCACAAGTCTGACGAGTATTATGAAATCGCCGATGGTGAAATAAAAATAAGAATAAAATTGCAGAATTCTGTATTCAAGTGGACATTGTTCTTAGTGGTGAGTACTGTATACAATTCATTTTTTTTTTATTCATGATGAAACTGATCGATATCCCTGTACTGGAACTTGCCATTAAAAATGAAAAAACAAGCAAAATAACACTTTTGCACAAATTCCTGTTTGATGCAGAAGGGGACAGATCAAATCGAAAAAGAATCAGAGAATTATCTGGTTTTGGTTGTCATAAATCTCAGGTAATAATCAGGTTTTCACCCAGTTGGAAATTTACATCTAATATGATTTGTTTACCAATCAGAATAATTGTGTTAAAATTAATCTAGTGTAATTTCGTATCCAGCGATTTCTGGAGTTCCATTACCTGAGAATTATTCTGTTGAGCTGAACCAGGTTTCAGAACAGATGCTGTAATCATCAAGGTTAGCTGGGTGAAAAAAGTTCGACCAGAATCGTCCGGGATAGCTCAGATGGCAGAGCACTGGCGGCTTCAGCCAGGAGGTCCCGGGTTCGAATCCTGGTCCGGACATTTTTCGCCCAGTTGGAAATTTACATCTAATATGATTTGTTTACCAATTAGAATAATTGTGTTAAAATTAATCTAGTGTAATTTCGTATCCAGCGATTTCTGGAGTTCCATTACCTGAGAATTATTCTGTTGAACTGAACCAGGTTTCAGACCAGATGCTGTAATCATCAAGGTTAGCTGGGTGAAAAAGTTCGACCAGAATCGTCCGGGATAGCTCAGATGGCAGAGCACTGGCGGCTTCAGCTAGGAGGTCCCGGGTTCGAATCCTGGTCCGGACATTTTTCGCCCAGTTGGAAATTTACATCTAATATGATTTGTTTACCAATTAGAATAATTGTGTTAAAATTAATCTAGTGTAATTTCGTATCCAGCGATTTCTGGAGTTCCATTACCTGAGATTTATTCTGTTGAGCTGAACCAGGTTTCAGACCAGATGCTGTAATCATCAAGGTTAGCTGGGTGAAAAAGTTCGACCAGAATCGTCCGGAATAGCTCAGATGGCCATGCACTGGCGGCTTCAGCCAGGAGGTCCCGGGTTCGAATCTTGATCCGGACATTTTTCGCCCAGTTGGAAATTTACATCTAATATGATTTGTTTACCAATTAGAATAATTGTGTTAAAATTAATCTAGTGTAATTTCGTATCCAGCGATTTCTGGAGTTCCATTACCTGAGATTTATTCTGTTGAGCTGAACCAGGTATAGACCAGATGCTGTAATCATCAAGGTTAGCTGGGTGAAAAAGTTCGACCAGAATCGTCCGGGATAGCTCAGATGGCCATGCACTGGCGGCTTCAGCCAGGAGATCCCGGGTTCGAATCCTGGTCCGGACATTTTTTGCCCAGTTGGAAATTTACATCTAATATGATTTGTTTACCAATTAGAATAATTGTGTTAAAATTAATCTAGTGTGCCTTTAAATAGTTCAGGAAGTAATGATATGGAATCATCAAATTTGGATAAAAGCAAGCAATTTCCAGTTCAAAGTTTTGTGCCATTAACTATTAATTTTAGTGATATTGAAAATGTTGTACCTCCGTTTGATGGTAGTGCATGTCAGGATATAAATGTATGGTTAAATAACTTTTATGACGTCTCTAATATATTTAATCTGTCGGAATTGCATAAGTTTATTTTTGTAAAAAGATCCTTAAGAGGAAAAGCTAAATTGTTGGTTCAGACCGAATTACATATAAATTCATATGATAATTATACTATTAATAAAAGTTGAAGCAACTTTTGATTGCTGAAGTTAGCACTACTTATAATTCTGCGGAGTTGCATCATTTGTTAAATAAACGGAAGTTACATGAAAATGAAACGCTTGAAGAGTATTTCTTAATAATGAAGCAGTTAGGTTCACGTGGTAATATCGAGGATTCCGCGTTGATGCAGTATGTTATAAATGGTATACCCGACCCTGTTTTTAGAAAATCAATATTGTATGGATGTCAGTCGATTTTGGAATTTAAACAAAAAATTAAAAGTCTATGAGAAATTACGGTCGGAGTATGAAAATTCAAAATCTCATAAACATGAAGGAGCTAAGCCTAAAATTAAATCTGAAGTTGAAGTTAAGAACAGATTTAAGCCTGTAAAGTCAAATATGCGCTGTTATAATTGTGGCGGGAATAATCATAAAAGCATTAACTGTGTTAATAAAGATAAAGGGCCCCTTTGTTTCTCTTGTAACGGTTATGGTCACAAATCATTTCAGTGTAGTAATAAATCGAAAGATACAAATGTTAAAAACGCTCAGCCACAAGTTAACAATATTACATCCCAAGATTTAATTTTAAAAGAGGTAAAGCTTTATTCTTTACATTTAACCTCCTTGATAGATACTGGTAGTCAAAAGACTCTGTTAAAGAAAAGTGTTTATGATAATTTGAAGAATTTTGTGGAATTAAAACCTACGGGTATCACTTTGACCGGCTTAGGGAAAAACCTCAATTAACCCAGAAGGTTATTTCGATTCAGAAATTGAAGTTGATAATTCGAAATTTAAAGTTGGCATTTTTGTCGTTAATGACAGTTACATTAATTTCGATTTAATTATTGGGACTGATCAAGGTACATTAACTATTTCTGAGAAAGTAGTGAAATTGTTTAAAACGGAAGTTCAGTCTAATGACTTTTTGGTTAACATTGTAAATGTTCTAGATGAGCCTAAAATGCATTTAAGTCACATTGCTGACAGGAATTTGAGTTCGGAATTATCCTCTTTAATTGAGAATTATGTGCCGATTAAAATTAAACTGCAGGTGTTAAAATGAAAATTAATTTAACTGATGAAATCCCAGTTTGTTCGTCCCCTCGAAGATTACCGCCATGTGAGAAAAAAAATAGTTGAAGACCAAATTGAGGAGTGGCTAGCTCAGGGAATCATTCGGAAGAATTCTTCTAATTTTTCGTCGCCGGTTGTGTTAGTTAAGAAAAAAGATAACACAATAAGACTTTGTATTGATTACAGACGTCTTAACAAGAAGACAGTGCTAGAACATTTTCCATTACCAGTAATAGATGATGTTAAAGATCAATTACACTCTGCTGAGGTATTTACAGCCATAGATTTAAAAAATGGTTTTTTTCATGTTGAGGTTGAAGAAGGCTCACCGAAATACACCTTATTTGTCACTCATGAAGGACAGTACGAATTTTTAAAGTGTCCATTCGGGCTGTCCAATAGCCCTAGTGTTTTTCAAAAATATATTTATAATGTATTTCGAAACCTATTAAAAGATCACACTGTAGCCATTTATATGGATGACATAATAATACCCACCAAAAACGAAGCTAAAGGTCTAGAAAAATTAAAACTTGTTCTTGAAACTGAATTGGAATACGGGTTGGAATTAAATCTTAAAAAATGCAACTTTTTGAAGCGTGAGATTGTTTTTTTGTGGTATAGAATCATAAATGGTCAATTGTGTCCCTCCCCACTGAAAACGAAAGCAGTAATAAATTTTCCCGAACCAAAGTCTACCAAAGATATTCAAAGTTATTTAGGATTGACAGGATACTTTCGAAAGTTTATAAGAAATTATTCGGTTATAGCTAAACCGTTGAGTGACTTGTTAAGAAAAGATTCTAAATTTAAATTTGATGTAGAAGAACAGAAAGCTTTTAACGAACTCAAACACATTTTGTCGTCAGAACCAGTACTTTCAATTTACAATCCCAAAAGTGCGACCGAAATCCATTGTGATGCCAGTATAGATGGCTATGGAGCTGTGTTAATGCAACAATCGCCAGTAGATAACCAGTTTCATCCAGTTTATTTCGCCAGTAAAAAAACAACCGAAGCTGAACGAAAGTATACTAGCTATGAATTAGAAGTCTTAGCTGTAATTGAAGCCTTGAAAAAATTTAGAGTATATGTGCTAGGTATTCCATTTAAAATTGTAACCGACTGTAATGCATTTAAAATGACTATGGATAAGAAAGGAATGAGTACAAAAATAGCTAGATGGGCAATTATGTTATCTGATTTCGATTATACTATTGAGCATAGACACGGTACTAGTATGAGGCATGTTGATGCATAAAGCAGATATCCTATTTGTATGGTAATCCAAGATAGCTTAACTTTTAAAATTATCCAAGCTCAAGAAACTGACGAGCATATTAAAATCATAAAAGAAATTCTAAAAGTAAAATCCTATGATGATTATTTAGTTAAAAATGATGTTCTTTATAAGTGTGTTAATGGTAATGATTTAATAGTTGTACCAGTTGAAATGCAAATGAATATAATTAAGGCCGCTCACGAAAAAGGCCATTACGCAGTCGCACGAACAGAAAAAAAATTTAGAGAATGATTTTTACATCCCCAAAGTTAAACAAAAAATAGAGAAATGTATATCAAATTGTATATGTACTTTACCCTGTACTTTAATAAATCGAAAATCTGGTAAACAAGAACGATTGCTACACCCGATAGAAAAAGAAGAAACTTTGTTACATACGTACCATGTTGATCACTTAGGTCCATTGGAGAGCACGAATAAAAATTACAAACATATTTTTTCGGTCATTGACGCATTCACAAAATTTGTTTGGTTGTATCCCACAAAATCTATGGACACTGCAGAAGTAATTTCTAAATTAGAAATCCAAAAAACTGTATTTGGAAGTCCATTTCGCATAATCTCAGATAAAGGTCCTGCCTTTACCTCCAAAGCTTTTGAAGATTATTACGTCAGAAAAAATATTAAACATGCCCCGATTACCACAGGGTTACCAAGAGCTAACGGCCAAGTCGAACGTCTAAATTCGGTCATAATATCTGTTTTGTCTAAATTATCTGTAGATAATCCTACGAAGTGGTATACACATGTAAGCGATGTCCAACAAGTAATAAATTCGACCTTTCAGAGAAGTATTAATACAACCCCTTTCGAGCTGATGTTTGGTACTAAAATGAAGCTAAAAAATAACATCGAGATTACTAGCCTTTTGAACGCTGAAATACAATCAGATTTTATTAATAATCGTGAAGAATTGAGAAAAGACGCTAAAAAACAAATTTTAAAAGTCCAAGAAGAGAACCGTAAAACTTATAATCTCAGACGGAAAAAGCCTAACAAATTTAAGCTTAATGATATGGTTGCTATAAAACGCACACAACAAGGTCCAGGTTGAAGTTAAAATCAAAATATTTAGGTCCTTACAAAGTCATGAAAGTAAAAAATAACGACACCTACGATGTAAAGAAAGTTGGATTTAATGAAGGTCCAATGGTCACTAGTACTTGAGCCGAGTACATGAAGCCGTGGACGGATGAAGCTTGACATAAAAAAAGAAGAAGAATTTCACCGATTATGACACTACCCCGACTACGACACACCACCGGACTGACTTTAAACGATTTTGACAAAATTAATCCCGAAGGAAAGAAAAAGGAAGACGAAAAGACGTAAAAAAGGAAAAACGAAAGACCTAAGACGTAAGGTAAAAGAAGACGAAAAGATGTAAGGAAAAATAAGACGGAAAGACGTAAGAAAAGGGAAGACAATAAGACGTAAGAAGAAAGAACGACAAAGAGACGTAAAAAAAGAATAAGAAGAATTTTTTCAAGAAATAATATAAATTTTGTTGAAGAATTTTAATAATGATGACTTTTTTTCCAAAATAGAACTTCGGATGCTGCTGTTTATCCTTTTTCTTTCCAGGTGATCCAGTTGCTGCTTCCAGCGGTCCAGGATGCATTCGAGGACGAATGTCTAGAAGGACGGCCGAGCTGTGGGATCCCATTTTCCAAATCCCTACAGCGCCAGCTTAAAAGCGCCGCCAGGAATCGTTATCACAACTCCGCAACAAAGCCACTCTGATGCTGACAGCGCAGCGCATGCGCGCAATAAATGACTGCCCGCGACAGGCGTGCTCCGAAAGAAAAACTGAAGTGACGCGAGGAACTTGAGAACATTATTCGAGTGTTGGTGCTGGTATGAGGTGGATGCAAAAAAATGTAATGAAAAGACGTAGACGTTGATAACGACGGAAAATGTCACAAGATGTGATAATATTTGTGTGAGTGCTGTCTCTTTGTATATTTCTAAATAGTTTTCAATATAACTAGTTTTTTCTAAAGAGAAATCGTCTTTATTTCTGGTCGTGAAGTGCATTTTATTCTCTAAGAAAAGGGACATTCTATATTACTGCTAATCGATGTATTAAATGAATTTTATAAAAATTTATTTTAATGGTACTTATACATACCATCAGTAGATAAAGGGTTAAGAAAAATTCAAGTTGTATATTTTGCATTAAAAATACATTCCATAACTTATAAAATGCGGAAAATATTAGCACACCAATAAAGTAGTAAGCATACAAATACAAATGACAAAAAGTTAATTACTTTATTTGCAAAGGTTTAAAAGTATTCTTCAATAAATCAGGGAAACTTAGATGTTATTATTTGCTAGAAAGTTACAAAATTTCATTAGAATGGAATTTATTCCATTTGACATTCTTCAGCGAATTCACCAAGTGTAAATTAATATAAACTAAAGTGAAAGGATATATTCTTCGGAGAACATTTTAACCACGTTTTAATTTAGTTCGGTAATATAGAAATTTTACTTCATATTATTTTAAGAGAGAAAGCTTATGTTGTAGAAAGTGTATATTTAATTACTAGATGTTATTCAACTACTGCATTAATTGAACCTTGTTTCTAGAATCAATTTAGTAAAAAATAGTACACCAAACCGTTTCTGACCGAATTTGGATATAATACATTGTATTGAAAATACATTTAATAACCTATGGATAAGAAAAGTATTTTCTGAACTTACATGCAACAATACAAATGAAAACACAATAATTTACTTTAAAATGTTTGAAACAATTCTCATGTTATATCTATTATGCAACTTCGATAATGAAGTCTCTTTATAAGGTTGCCACTCAAAAAGGTTCCAAACCTTGTTGGGAAGACAAGTTGTTAAGTAGGTATGGAGTTTTGATTCATTCACTGAATCGGAGAAAACTGGCCATAAAAGAAAGCAACGATACAAATGAAAAAAAAAACTAATTTACTTTAAAAGTTTCAAAAAATTCTCATGATATTATCTATTGTGCAGCTCCAACAAGAATGTACCTGAGTAGGTTGCTGATCAAGAAGATCCCAAAACTTATTGGCAAGACAATTTATTCCGTTGGAATGAAATTTTGATTAACCCATTGAATCGGAGAAAGTAGGTTAAAAAAGAAAACAACAATACAAATGAAAAATAATACTAATTAATTTACTTTCAAGTGTTTGAAAAATTTTTCATGCAATTATCCATTGTGCAGATCTATTAAAAAAGGCCCTGAATAAGATTGCTGCTCAAGAAGATTCCAGAATTTATTAGAAAGACAAGTTGTCCAATAGGAATGGATTTTTGATTCACTCATAGAATAATAAAAAATTGGACTGAAAAGAAAACAAAAGCACAAAGGAAAAAATAATAATCAATTTCCTTTCAAATGTTTGAAAAACTTCTCATGTTATTATCTATTGTTTAGTTGCAACAAAAAGGACTCCGAGTAAGGCAAGCAGAGTCCACAAGCAATTTTTAGGACTTGTTGGAAAGGCAAGTTGTTCAGCAAGAATGGGATTTGATTCACTTAATGAATCTGAGCAAATTGGACAAAAAAGGAAACAACAGTATGAAGGAAAAATAATATAATTAATTTATTTTAAACTGTTTAAAAAAATTCTCCTGTTGGTATCCATTGTGCAGCTCCAACAAGAGAGTCTCTCTGTGTAAGGTCGCTGCTCAAGAGCTCAAGAAGATTCTAAAACATGACAGAAAGAGAAGTTGTTGAGTAGGAATGGGGTTTTGATTTGCTCATAAATCGGAGAAAATTGCCAAAGAAAGAAAACAACAATTCAAACGAAAAAATAATAATTAATTTACTTTGAAACTTTTGAAAAGTTCTCATGTTAAGTCTCTGAGTAAGGTTGATGTTCAAGAAGATTCCAAAACTTGTCGGAAAGACAAGTTGTTCTTTAAGAATGGAATTTTATTCACTCATTGAACTGTAGAAAATTTCTCAGAAAATGAAACTCCGGGCTTCCATAAAATTAATTTTTAAGGTTTTTCTTATTAGAGCCACACAACATTGGAAATGTTACTATCTAGAAAACAGTTACGAATATTCATAATTGTGGAATTTATTTAAATTGATATTCTTTAAATCATCCGCCAAGCGTAAATTTACGCTACCAACGTGAAAGAATAAATGTCGCCATATCTCCTCAGAAAACATTTTAACCCTTTTTTTTAGTCCATTTATGTGTAAAGCTTACTTTGCATTAGTTTCGAAGAAGAAACTAATTTGAAAATAGAAAGATTTTCTTTTTCGTTGAATTCTGTTCAGTTACTGATTCTTATGATCCTAAGTTCAAGCAATTCGAATATGAGATAAACGTTTATTTTAATACATAATTTTAGTTGATCTTATTGCATCAAAAATGCATTTTAGAACACATTAATTAGGAAAATATTTCACAAAAATATTTTCAAAGGGGTATTATACATATGAAAACAGCAAAAATGATTATCTGTAACACAAATAGGAAATTATTTCCATTAAAAAATTTCATTTCAAATTTTGCTTTAAATAAGTAAAAGCGTTTGGCGAGGAGAACAAAAAACGTCTTAAATTACTCCAGCAAAATAGTAATCTCTAACAAATGATCAGGAAAGACGAAACATCATAAAATCAAATGCTGTACATTTGGATGTGTAAGGATGATCCCAACATGTTTTTAAAGAAATACGGAAACCGTTTGTCTGACATCATTAAAATATACCCCGTTGTGAATAAAATACAAAACTTCTTTGGCGAGAAAAAGATAAAGCAGGACTCATTAACTACAGGATAACTAGTATCGGTCCTAGTTCCGGCCAATACTTTTTATTTCACTTAGAGGTGGGAAGAGTCATCCTTCAGTTTAATTTCTTGTGCTGCGTATCCATAAAAGAATGTGCCAGTTTCAGTGGTATATTACAGCAGTTTAATTTAGACTACTTGCAACAAATAATACATAAAATTGAAGGTAAACTAACCTAGTTCTTCTTACACATGTTTAATATGTACACCTTCAGTTATACGGCACACATCCAATGTAAACTTCAATTTTTCACATGCTTCGGTTAACAAGTCCTGAGTCATGGAAACAGCCTCTTCTATTCTGTGTCTGAACTCTGGCAACTGTGGTAGCTGTGGAACGTAGACACGATCTTTTATAAAGCTACAAAGGACTTTTTTTAGGTAGTGTACGCTTTTAAATCTTGAGCCCAGCAATAACGCTTTACGCTCAAGAGTCGCCATTTTGCGTATGTGGCACTGCAAGCGAGTCATTAACAAAGCAGTACTCGCGCATGATCTTATATAAAACTGTTAGAGTTACTCTTTATTTGTGAACTTCAACCAACACTCTACAATGCTTACAGTTTATACTGTTAAAATTTATAACTGGGACATTCTTTTATGGTCAATCTGTATTAAAAATGCATTTCACAAGATATTAAGTAGAAAAATATTTCACAAAAGAAAAAAAAATATGAAAAATATTTCATAAGTATAATACTTATGAAAACAACAAAAATGATGATCTGTAACACATTATATACAGTAGATATATATCACATATATAGTATTATATTATACATATGAAAACAGCAAAAATGTTTATCGGTAATAAAAATTGGAAATTACAGTCGAGTCTCTATATAACGAAATCCATTGTTCCAGTAAAGAAATTCGTTATATAGAGAAATTCTTTATATAGAGAATGAGTAAAAATTCCTGTTTAATATGTAAATTTGGAACAAAAATTATTTTTGAGGTGTTTAATTAAGAATTTGGAATATTTAACTATAAATATTAATCTTATATTGTATTTCTTAATTATTTAAACAATTTCAAAAAAGAGAACAAACATTTATTTGAAAGCATAATAAAAATCACATAAGGAAAACTTGCATTAATTTTAGACGAAGGAATCTGTAATTTTTCGCTGTTTTGATTTCAAAATGGTTACACTCTCAAAAAAATGTTCACACTTTAAGAAGGAATGAAAAATTGTATCGGAACATTTTCCTCCATTTGAAGTCCTCTCCTTATAAGATCAAAAGAACTCATCATTTCACTGCGCGATCGTTTTTTTCTCTTGTTGTACGTTTTCGTATTCATTCTCTGTCACTCTCACCATCATTGTTCATAACGCTGCTTAAAATATCACTATCAGTAGGACACTGCGCAGTAGTGAGATTGTCATCCACTTCCCAAAAATCAGACAGAGTAACATTTTCTTCGGCATTTCTGCGTTCCTTAGTTAATTTCTATTTTTCTTTAAGTCTGCTAAAGCCACATCTTTGTCCTTAGAATCCGCATTATTCTCAAGTTTAGAAAAGCCGGCCTTTTTGAAGCAATTGTAATTTGTTATTTGTTTTTTAAGTTACAACAAATCTCCAAGCTTTATGATGTTCCGCAATACATTTTCTAAGACTAATGACGTCTTGATGTGGAATCATTTTTTTCAGTAGCTATAATCAGTTCTTTAAGAATTCTTTTCTTATAATGCACCTTTAGATTTTTCATTATTCCCAAGTCCAGTTTTGATGTGCAATTGGGTGGTAAGAAAATAACTTCAACATTTTGCAGTTTTTCTCCACAGTTTTGTGAGTGAACTGGACAATTATCAATAAGCAAAGCTATTTTTCAGCGTTGTTTGGTCATTTGATTGTCAAGTGCTTTTAACCATTTGTCAATTTCAGCGGTCATTCAGGACTTTTTACTAAAATCATAGCCCACTTCTAAGGACTTCACGCCTTTAAAACACCGAGGAGATTTACTTTTCCCAGTGACTAGCATCTTTAAATTTCCTTTCCCTGTCATGTTAGCACACCTCAGAATAGTAATTCTTTGTTTGCTATGTTTGCCGCCAAAACATTTATATTCTGTTGGAAAACGTCTCAGTGTAAGTGATTTTATGTCCAACATCACCTCGCTTGTGAAATGACAATTTCCTTGTGACATGTGCAACGCGTCTTCATTTTTTTAGTTGTGAAATATGTTCCATGATGGCGACACTTCCCTGAGCGAAGTTCTCGTAAGATCACGGACTAACGAACAATTGTGTAAAAGACTTATGTTTTGAAAAGGCGACAACAGATAGCAGCACCAGAAAACTTCTCTGCACATATAGACTCATTTAATTAGAACCTTTTTTGCTTGTTAAGCAGTTTTATTGTTTCCAGACTTTTTTACTCTGTTTTAACTCTTGTGGGCCCCTTTTTACTCTTCACTTGAAGGGCTGATTTTGTGAGGTCAAGACGCACGGTTTTTTGTGCGTTAACTCTTTGTCTTATGGAAGACTAATGTCTCCTACTGGTTTTTCAACGTCATTACTCTTATATTATTCATATTTAACCTTTTACTTTATATTTTTTAGTGTGTGAGTGTGGAACCCTGTAATCAAGTCATTCTTCAAGAATTAAATATTTTTTTCTCTACGTCTACATTATTCAAAGAAGATATTTTTCACAATTCACCACATCTATTAAATAAATAAAAAATTGCAGGTTGTTTTCACAAGAAGGAAACCAGCGTATGTCTGCTTTACCAGAAAGGTAAGAAAATAAATTTCTATCTTTCATTATTGATGTAAAAACTTTTGGTATAACAATTTTATATTTATACTGGGTCCTTAGCTTCAAGCTAATCGCGAACTCACCCTTTCTATATATTTTAAAAGATTATGAAGGCTGAGTTGAAGGGGAAAGTAAATAAATAAATAAATAAATTAAAAAAAAACAGTAATAAAAATTTGTTTATCTGATTGTGATAAAATGATGAACAAGATGCACATATGAGATATGAAATATTGAAATATAT
Source organism: Maratus speciosus (assembly GCA_963932465.1). Classification (NCBI taxonomy): domain Eukaryota; kingdom Metazoa; phylum Arthropoda; class Arachnida; order Araneae; family Salticidae; genus Maratus; species Maratus speciosus. The sequence continues at coordinate 209,585,727 of OZ010793.1, forward strand.
ACATGAAAATAAAAATAAATGTGCATGAACAAATAACGATATATATAATATCGCAAAAAAAGGTATTATTGTGAATGAATATTGATTGATTATTATGAATAAATGTCATTTTATTTATATTTATGAATATACTCTAAGGAATTATTTTAAGAAAGTCACAAACTTCTTATAGTAAATATATTTGTTATCAAAGAATTTATAATACTTGAATAACACGCTATGTCTGCCTCAAAAGAAATTACGGCAGTAGAGAAATTAAACGATAATAATTATAATCATTGGTGTTTTAAATTAGAAAATTTGTTAATTAAAGATGATTTATTCAAATATATAACAGAATCTCCACCTGCCGCACCCGATGATACATATACTAAAAACGCGGATAGGGCGAAAGTCATAATTTGTTTATCCATTGAAAATACACAAATTGTGCATATCAGACATTTGACATCTCCCAAAGACATTTGGGAAAGATTAAAAAGTGTTCACCAAAGGGCGAATTTATCATCCAAATTATTCCTTTTGACGAAGCTATATTTGCAAAGGCTCAACGAGGGCGGAGACTTAAATCTACATATCAACAATATTTTAACTATCCGCGACAAACTCGCTGCCATTGGAGAGCTCATAAATGATTCGCACATTGTGGCTCTTATGCTTTGCAGCTTGCCTCAGTCATACGCTCCTCTTATAACGAGCATGGGGGCTAGAGACGAAAAGGATCTAGACCTCGAGTTTGTAAAAAACAAACTCATCGATGAGTACTCTCATCGAATCGAATACAAAAACACCAGCACACGACCAAGGGACACAGCATATAAAATTGTAAATAAAGGCAACAAAAAGTATTGCAGCTTCTGTCAACGAGATGGGCACGCTCGTTCAGAATGTTACAAATTGAAAAACAAACAGAAAAACAATTACCAAAGAAGTGAAAATTATAACAGTAATAAATTTAACAACCATAACTTTAAAGCCAATTCGGTAAACACCAAAAATCAACACAATGGTAGTAAAACCGACTCCTCGAATTTTTGCTTCAACAGCAAGTCAAATATAGAGGATGAGGTCAACCAATCGATCATTCCTCTCTTTCCAGTGGAAAACAATTTTGAAATTGAGTCAGTAAAAATTAACCAAACACAAACAACAGATCCAAACACATATATCATTGACTCGGGTTGTACCAGGCACGTTGCATCAGCAAAAACAAATTTTGCTACATTCACAGCCGGGAATTTTGGGAATATAACAATCGCTAATGGAAAAAGGCTTAATTCGGAAGGTATGGGCGACGTAAAAATAAAAACAGACAAAAACCACTACATTAGACTAAGAAACGTATTATACTGTCCAGAACTAAAGGGCAATTTATTGTCAGTTAAGAAAGCCACTGAAAATAATATAAGGATAATTTTCGAGAAAAATGCATGTTTATTTGTCAAAGATGATAATATAATCTTGACAGCTAAATTAAATGATAATCTCTACGTATTAAACCCTGAAGATGATTACGGCTATACTATAAGTACTCAAACTTTCTGTAACAATACAAATTGCATTTCATTGTGGCACCGAAGACTCGGACACAAAAATTTTGATGATATTAAATACCTTGTTAATCATGAATTAGCCAATGGGATAACAATTAACAAATGTAAACATGACACGCGATGCACCAAGTGCATTGAAGGGAAACTTTCCGCTCTGCCCTACCCTAAAGTAGCCACAAACAGAAGCAAAGACATCGGTACCCTCGCACATTCCGATATATGTGGCCCCATGAATACTGAAACGATAGGAGGGAAAAGGTACTTTGTAACATTCACGGATGATTATAGCAGGTACACAATAACATACTTAATCTCGCATAAATCGGAAGCCGTTATCAAACTGAAAGAATACATAGCGCTAACAAAAAATAAATTTGGCAAGTTGATAAAGGCAATAAGATCCGATAACGCAAAAGAGTATATCAGTGATGAATTTGAAAACTGCCTGATAGAAAACGGGATAGAGCGTCAGTTGAGTGTTCCCTATTCTAGCCCACAGAACGGCGTTTCAGAGAGAAAGAATAGAACGATAGTGGAAATGGCTAGAACCATGTTGTCGGACGCCAAGTTACCTAAGCAATTCTGGGGGGAAGCTGTCATGTCCGCCACCTACCTCATCAACCATCTACCAACAAAAGCTAACAAAAATAACATGACACCCTATGAACTTTGGCATAAAAGAAAACCCGATCTCTCGAACATCAAAACATTCGGTTGTAAGGCATTTGCCTATGTCGACAAACCTAAAAGAAATAAGTTAGATGAGAAAGCCATCGAGGGAATAATGTTGGGATAAGATTTCAGAAGCAAGGGCTATAGGATATATACGGGTGAAAATAAAATTATAATATCTAGAACCGTAAAATTCTTCGAAGAAGGTATAAAAGATGAGGAAATTAAACCCGCCAAAGAAAATCAAAACAACGAACAAACTCCCGCAGATAATATTGAAATTGATCTAGAAGAGCGCGACGATGATCAGAGTAACACCCCGACCGACACATCCCTTGAGCCAAGAAGATCGCAAAGACAAAATCGTGGCGTACCACCTAACCGTTATGGAATAAGCGCAAACCTGTGTCAAATTCAGGAGCCAAAGTCATGGACAGACCTACAAAATATCAATGACGCAGAAACTAAAGATAAATGGCTAAAAGCCACTAGTGAGGAAATAGATTCTCTGAAGCAAAATAATACTTGGAGATTAATAAAACCTATCCCGGGAAAACGCGTCATAGGTTGTAGGTGGACGTTTAAGGCAAAAAGGGGAGCCAACGGGTCTATAGAGCGATATAAAGCCAGATTGGTCGCTAAGGGATATGCTCAAAAATATGGAAGCGATTTCGACGAGACCTACGCACCCGTTGTAGCGCATACCACCCTGCGAGCATTCTTAAACGCAGCGGTGTACAAAGACCTTAAAATAACTCACCTAGATGTCAAAACTGCTTTCTTACATGGCGATTTAGAAGAGGAGGTTTATATGCATCAGCCAGAGGGATACATAACAAAAGGGGAAGAAGATAAAGTGTGTAGTTTAAACAAAGCGATTTACGGCCTTAAGCAGGCAGCTAGGGCGTGGAACCAAAAAATAAGTAAATCTCCAAAAGATCTAAATTTCGTTCAATGCGCGTCAGACAAATGTCTGTACAAAAGAGTCCAAGATGGAAAAATCGCATACATAATAGTGTATGTTGATGACATCTTAGTCACAGGAGACAAAACAGACACACACGAAATATATACTGAATTATCAAAGCAATACGAAATCAAAAATTTAGGTCAAGTAACACAATATTTAGGCATAAACATAAAGGAAACAGCAAACGGTAATCTAGAATTAGACCAGGAACACAAAATAATACAAATCGCAGAAAAATTCAATTTGTTAAATGGTAAGCCTACGTATACACCCATGAATACTAACTACTTTAATCTAGATCCAAACGGGAAACTAATGGGAGATAACGTAAAATTTAGACAGGCTATAGGAGGGCTTCTATACGTTGCAACTTTAACTAGACCCGACATAGCATCAGTCGTTAACATCCTGGGAAGGAGGAATGAATCCCCAAGAGAAGTCGATTGGCAAGCTATCGAGAAATTAATTAGATATCTGCTTACTACCAAGGATCTTATATTCGTCATAGATAAAACAAAACCTCCAATCCTAACGGCATATAGCGATGCCGATTGGGGGATCGACAGAATAGACAGGAAATCAACCACTGGAAACTTGTTTAAATTAGGAAATAATATATTGGCATGGTCATCGAGGAAGCAGAGTTGCACAGCACTCTCGTCCACGGAGTCTGAATATATCGCTGCCTCTAATGCAGATCAAGAAATCTCGTGGTTATTAGACTTGTTAAATGACCTCGAACTATGTCAAAAACTACCCGTAACATTGTACGAAGATAACTTATCAGCCATAAGATTGACCGAAAACGAAAAGGCACAGACAAGAACTAAACACGTGGAAGTTAAGTATCACCACATCAGACATCTATGCCAGAATGGCATAATCAAAATAACTTATTGCCCATCGAAGTTAATGCTGGCAGCGTGCTTACCAAGCCGTTGCCTAAGCCTCATTTCGAGTGTTTGAGAAATAAGTTAAACATTTTACGCTCGTCGGTTTGACATAAAAAGCGGGGGTGTTGGAAAACATCTCAGTGTAAGTGATTTTATGTCCAACATCACCTCGCTTGTGAAATGACAATTTCCTTGTGACATGTGCAACGCGTCTTCATTTTTTTTAGTTGTGAAATATGTTCCAAGATGGCGACACTTCCCTGAGCGAAGTTCTCGTACGATCACGGACTAACGAACAATTGTGTAAAAGACTTATGTTTCGAAAAGGCGACAACAGATAGCAGCACCAGAAAACTTCTCTGAACATATAGACTCATTTAATTAGAACCTTTTTTGTTTGTTAAGCAGTTTTATTGTTTCCAGACTTTTTTACTCTGTTTTAACTCTTGTGGGCCCCTTTTTACTCTTCACTTGAAGGGCCGATTTTGTGAGGTCAAGACGCACGGTTTTTTGTGCGTTAACTCTTTGTCTTATGGAAGACTAATGTCTCCTACTGGTTTTTTAACGTCATTACTCTTATATTATTCATATTTAACCTTTTACTTTATATTTTTTAGTGTGTGAGTGTGGAACCCTGTAATCAAGTCATTCTTCAAGAATTAAATATTTTTTTCTCTACGTCTACATTATTCAAAGAAGATATTTTTCACAATTCACCACATCTATTAAATAAATAAAAAATTACAGGTTGTTTTCACAAGAAGGAAACCAGCATATGTCTGCTTTACCAGAAAGGTAAGAAAATAAATTTCTATCTTTCATTATTGATGTAAAAACTTTTGGTATAACAATTTTATATTTATACTGGGTCCTTAGCTTCAAGCTAATCGCGAACGCACCCTTTCTAGATATTTTAAAATATTCTTTAAATGCCAGAGTCTTGTTTGAGAGACACTTGTAAAAGTGACCTGTTTTGTTAACATTGAAAATGTTCTCAGAGCAAATTCTTTTAGAATTTCTTCTACTTTATGATTCCAGTTCTCACGTGCTGTCACCGGAGCATCCGCACTTTTATCGCAGATAGTTTTCTGGAATAACCCATGTCTCTTCTTGAACTTTTCTAGCCAACCAATGTTGTCTTTGAAGTCAAAGTGCCCAAGAGATGAAGCATATTCTAGAGCATTTTCTAAAATCATTGGTCCCGAAAGTGGTAGATTCCGGTCCCGTCTCCCGTTAATCCACTTAAACATTGCTTCGTCTAAGTCCTCGTATTGGCACGCCCTCTTTTTTTTCGCGTCAACCTAAGATCCGAATTCTGCTTGGTGATTGACACTCTATTTTTATGATTGTTGACTGAGTGCTAGCCGGAATCCCAAACTTTTTTGCCACATCTTTTTTTTTCAATCCCTTACCGATTTCTTTCAAAATCTCCACTTTATCACAGAGAGTTATGCAGTTCCTAAGAGGTAATTTTTGCAGAAGCAGTAAAAAGAACGCACTCAAACAGATTAAGTTTTGTGAATCATTCACGCTAAAGAAAACTAGAAACAATAAACATCTACTCTAACTGTAAAAGTTGAGAGCTTTAGATTTGATAAAGGAAAACGTGCTCTAAATTGTGACAACGGTCTACTCTCGCTGCTGCAGCTGTCAAGGGAGAATTTTCCATTCGACCAATAGCGTGCTTGTGCCTTCATTCCCGCCCGCTTTTCTGTGGAGCGCATCAGGTCACGTGTCATGCCAGTGGATCTCGGGAGCTTTCTGGCAGTGAATATTACGAATATCGACTTGTTGTGCTTGATTAAAAGATAATTTATTTTTCTAATTTAACCTATGATCTTCGATCTCATTCACCTTAAACTTCAATTACCTCTCTAATCCCGCTCTTATATGTGTAATAATTCAATTGACACTGTTTTAAGAGGGATGTTGGAAGGTGTGTGGGAGGGGGGGGGGAGAAGATGAATTCGTTGGACATAAAGAATAAGGAGATTCAAGGGAGAAAAGTAAGCTAAAAAACTCAGCACTGAACGATAAATCAGTAATCAGTGATGGAAAATCGATTCCATGTGATTTGGAAGCTTTTTTAAAACTGAATAAATAAAGAATATTTTATGAAAAAATTCCTTATATGGAGATAGATATTTCGCTATATGGAGACTGTTTTTAATGAGATCATGGGAAAAGGGGAACGTTCCTACTAAAAATTCGTTATATAGAGAAATTCGATGTATGGAGTTTCGTTATAGAGAGACTCGACTGTATTTCCATTTCAAATTTTGCTTTGTAAGTAAACGTGTTTTAAGAGCAAAACAAGCAACGCATTGCATAACTCCTGAAAACTCTTACGTAGTTTAATTCATTTATGTATAAATTTCATTTTAAAATACTTCAGAAATAGAAGCTGAATTAAAATTTATATTTTGTAAGTGCTATCCAGCTACTGTATTGGTTAAATTTTGATGCTGTGTTCAAGTAATTAAAAAAGCAGATCGAGAGTCACTATATGACTTTAGTTTAATTCATTCTATTAAGACTTCACAATATTAAAAATTGTCAAAGTGTATAATATTTCTAATGATTTAACAAAAATTTACTTAGTTCAAAATGTTTGTAAAAATTCATTAAATATTATTTTACTATGCTGATGAGAAAACTTACTTTAAGATAATTTTAAAGAAGAAAAAGAATTCAATAGAAACTTTTTCTTTTATCGTAAATACTGTTCAATTACTGATTCAATCTTGGTTTTGATTTCAAGTGATTGAAAACTTAAGATCATCAGTTGCTTTAATAAATGATTTTATTTATAATGTATTGTATTTAAAACAAAGTTCACTACATTTTAATTCGAATAATACTTTACAAAAGTATTTTACAGACGAGATACATTTGAAAACAGCGAAAATTACTATCTACAACAAAGTTGGAAAATTTTGTTCACGAAAAATTTACCCCATTTATTTAATCTTTCTTTACAGAACTTACTTGGTGTAAACAAATGGTTTCTGAAGAATGATTCTCCATTCATAATTTCTGAAAGCTTTTAGCAAGTTTAGTTCATTGATGTATAACTTTAATCTTGTATTATTTCGTGGAATGAAGTTGAATTTAAGAAGAAAATTTATATTTTATTGCTGAACGTTGTTAAATAGTGGAAAGGTTTAATCTTGAATCTAGGTTCAAGAAATTAAAACGTGCGATAATCAATCACAGTTACATTTGAATTCTTTATTTAAAAATTGTTTTAGAAATTGTTAACTTAACTACAAGCATTTAATTTTTTAAATGCAATATTTAATCAAACATACTCGATTTTTATTATCAGCTAGAAAGTTACAAAGCTTCCTTAGCAGAATATCTACTTCATTTAATTTTCTGGTCCGCTAGGTGTAAATTGAAAGTGATAAATTAAAAGAATAAAACTCCATGTAGTCCTTCATAAAAGATTTTAATTCGAATATTACTTTAGCTATGATAATGTGAAAAAATCCACTTTAGAATATTTGGAAAAGACAAGCTGAACAACAACAACAAAAAAAGACATTTCTTAATTTCTCTATAACTTCTTAATTTCTTTTAACTACAGCACTGCACTATCTGCAACAAATTTATAACGTTTCACTAAGAAAATCAAATCCCTTTTAACCTTTCCTTTACAGAATTTATATGTCGAAAATAAACGTTTCCTAAAAGCGAAATAAAAGACCATCGTACATTAATTCTGAAGGCTTTAAAAAAAGATTAGTGCACTGATGTATAAATTTAATCTTATATCATTTAGAGAAGTGCAGCTGAATTTATATTTTATTGCTGAATAATATTAAAAATACTGGATTGGTTAATCTTGATTCTAGGTTTAAGAAATCAAAACGTGAGATTATCAGTCACGACTTTATTTCAATCCTTTATTTAAAAAAATGTTTTAAAAATTGTTAACTTAATTGCAAGTACTTCAAGATGTTTAAAAAATGCAATATTTAATCACACATACTTGATTGTTATTATCAGCTAGAAAGTTACAAAGATTCATTAGCGGACAATTTATTTCATTTAATTTTCTTTAGAGAGTCCGCCAGGTGTAAATTGAGATACGGTAAATTGAAAGAATAAATCTCTACATTTTCTATCATAAATGATTTTAATTTACTGCTTTAAGCATGATAATGTGAAAAGTTCATTTTAGAGTATTTAGAAAAAAGAAGCTGAACTAAAAAAAAAAAAAAAAAAAAAAACAGTTATATAATTCTTTTTAACTACAGCTTCAGCTTTGATACTAGGCTCAAGTGATTCGGTAATCAGATCGAGAATTATTTTGACACATGACTTTAGTTAGGATCATTGTATTAAAAATGCATTTCATAACAAGTAATCCAAATAATATATAATATTTCACAAAACTACTTTTACAAATATATATAATATAAATGAAAACAGCAAAAATTACAATCTGAGAATATTCTAATGTTTCATTTAGAAAAACAAATCATTTTTAAACTTTTCTTTACCTAATTTATATGTCGAAAATAAAAGTTTCAGAAGAGTGAAAGAAAAGATAGCTATACATTCAAGGGTGTAGTGAAGGGTATACGAGGTATACGCAGTATACCCTCTGGATTTTTTCTTCGTGTACCGTATGTTTCTCTAGTAAAACACTTCCGCATACTCTATCCATGAATGTTCATGTTTTCTTTACGACTAAAACACGCATACATTACTTCTGAAGGCTTTTTAAAAAGTTTAGTTCATTAATGTACAAATTTAATCTTATATTATTTCAGGAAACAAAGCTGAATTTAAGAAGAAATTTTATATTTTATTGCTGAATATAGTAAAATACTGGACTGGTTTAATCTTGATTCAAGGTTCAAGAACTTAGAACGTGAGATTATCAATCACGATTTTACTTGAATTCTTTATATTAAAAAGTTGCTTTAAAAATAGTTAACTTAATTATAAGTACTTCAAATCGTAAAAAAAAAATTGTAATATTTAATCAAACATACTTGATACTTATTATCAGCTAGAAAGTTCCAAAGATTCATTAGCAGATAATTTATTTCATTTAATTTTCTTTAGAGAGTCCACCCTGTATAAAATGAAATCTACTAACTTTTCAAAAGTAAAAAAAAGTCAAGCAAAAGAAAAACAATTAAGAAAAATCATGCGTACAGCATAGATTATGAAACACTTTCCAACACTCCCTGAAAGCTTTAACGAAACTTCGTTACTTACGGAAATAAGGTAAATAAGTTAACTAAGTAAACATTTAAAAATCTGATTTCCGTAGTTACCGCCTGATCTGTAGGTCGATATATATACTATATAATGGGGAAATTTAGTTTAGCAAGAAAATGCATAACAGGTTGAAATTCATCTTTCAGCAATATATAGTAATAGATGGAAACATACTTGAATATTTTTGTACAGCCTTGTAGTTTACCTAGAACCTTTATTACATGCCACTATTTAGCTAAAATTTAATCCAAACTAAAACACGCTTAAAACTACTGAAATTACAATTCCAGAAATTATCACCCATAGACGGCCATATCTCCCACACACATGTGGGAGCCCAAATGGTTAAATGTACGACTTTTTCAAAATTTTATGATTTGTCATTTGATGCGAGGTGTTCAGCTATAAGTATGCAAAATTTCACGCCTCCAACCTAAATAGGGGCTCACTTCGAAAAAATTGTTTAAAATACACATGTGGGAGCCCAAAGGGTTAAATGTACGATTTTTTCAAACTTTTATGGTTTGTCATTTGATGTGAGGTGTTCAGCTATAAGTATGCAAAATTTCAATCCTCCAACCTAATTAGAGCTCACTTGTTTAAAATACACATATGGGAACCCAAAGTGTTAAATGTACGACTTTTTCAAAATTTTATGATTTGTCTTTGATGTGAGGTGTTCAGCTATAAGTATGTAAAATTTCACGCATCCAACCTAATTAGGGCTCACTTAGAAAGAATTGTTTAAAATACACATGTGGGATCCCAAAGGGTTAAATGTACGACTTTTTCAAAATTTTATGATTTTTCGTACGATGTGTGGTGTTCAGCTATAAGTATGCAAAATTTCAAGTCTCCAACATGTATAGTTTCTGAGAACGGTCTCTGTGACAGACGGACAGACAGACAAACAAACGAGCGAGACGAATAGGGTTTCGTCAGATGAACGAAACTCTAAAAAAGCACATATCATAATTAAAAATGCATTTCGAGCAATCGTTACTAATATACAGTAATTCGGATACAGTATAGTATGTGAAATCTTTTCAAATACACCGCAAACAATTTCCCCTATACCATTAAGAACGGAATTATTTTGCTTGGGCCTGTAAATGAACAATAACTATTTTTTGAACCGCATATTCAACAGAATGAATATTTTAGGGGGCTTCATAAATGAATATCAATTTTAATATGTTTGAAAGAGTGTAACACCATTAAAAATCATTTGAAACGATTTTTTCCCATTGGCCCATCCCACGGAAAAATTTTGACTATCCCTGTAAATGAACTAAACATGCTACAAACTTAATTTGAAATAGGGAACGTGCTGTGGTAGAGGTTACTAACATCCAAAAATTTCAGAACGATCCGAGCATATTTACAAGAGTTAGAGCGTGGACAGACGGCCAGACGGCCAGACAGCCAGACAAACCGAAGTCATAAACACTTTTCAACTTTGTTGGAATTATCTACTATTAGAATAATATTGAAGCTCTAATGTCTAATGTTGCCAATAAAATAAATATAGAAAATATTAATAAATCAATTTTCGACATGTCGATGGCAGCACTATTGCTGTTTAAGAATAAAGATAGATTTATTTTTTCAATTGTTGCTATATGACCTTTATGTTTTGTTTGGAAGCTTGTGAAATACACTGTTCTGTTCTGTAGTGATCAAATAAAATTTATTACATGGAAAAATAAGGTACAATGTAGCCCTCATTTATGATTACTTTTAGATATGTAACTTTAATATATTTGTTATATTCGTTGTAAGCAGATTTTTGCGTGTGTTGCTAATTGTCAACAACAGGTATTAAGTTCCATTAAGCCTGAAGAACAATGACCAGTTTTAGTTTTACTTTTTTTATATTCAATGGAAGTAGTTTATAATTGTAGTTCACCTTTTTTAAATGTATGCAAAATATTTTTCTACATTTTATTTTTTGAATATTTTACTATATCATTTTTAGAATGCCTGCAAAAGTATTTGGCTCAAAAACAAAATAGAAGAATTGGTTCATAATTACTCTCATAATGATATTGAAATGGCTATTTCGAAATGCAGTAAAGAGATTTCAAAGTAAACTGCCAAACAGAGAGTTTATTTGAAAAAAGAGAATATAAAGGTAAATGGAAACCAGATAAAGTTTAGTGGAAATGAGATTATTCTCCAAACGTGAATGAGCTGGATACACCAGCAGTGATGGAACAGTGGCGCAGCAATTCAGTGATTGTCACCACTGGATCTTTATATTATCCTTCGCCTTCAAAAACCTCAGAAGTTTTGTCCGGAAGTTAAACGAAGAATACTAATAAAAATTTGCGGTGCCACTTGATTGTCTGCTGCTACATTGTTCCATCACTGTACCAGTAGTTTTTTTTCAAATATTTATCTTCAGATGAGCTTATAGAAAAAATTATCAGTGAACGCAATTAAATATGGCTGCCAAAAAGATCCTTCCAAACCTACGAATTTCACATCACAAGACATAAGGCAATTTTTGAGGATAATATTATGCATGCCTTTAGAATATTTGCCCAGTGTTCGATCGTATTGGAGTCATGAACTTGGTTGACCTTTATCTTCGGACAGACTTCGGTAGACATCAGTTTGAGAAAGTCCGAAAATTTATCCATTTCAATGACAACCAAAAACATCTACCTCGAGATGATACGAAACATGATAGATTACACAAACTTCGACCTATCATTGATATTTCGAACAATCATTTTGCTTCTAACCGTTTTAAGTAAAATCTCTTAATTGATGACAAAATGTGCACTACTAAAATTCGATATTACATGAAGCGTTATATGCCAAATAAACCCCCTTTAAATTTTTTGTGCTTGATGGTACTTCTGGTCATGCTTGTAACTTCGAAGTATATTCAAGTCAAGAAAATATGCTAACCGGACCAATTACTGAACCCGACTTTGGCCCTTCAAGCAATGTATTCAATATACTGTTAATCAGAATACCAAGATCAGTAAACCATAAGTTGCATTTTGACAATTATTGTACGGCTTTGCCGCTGATTGTACATTTGGCAAAGAGTGGAATCCATACGTTCGGTATATAGTCAGAAGAACTATAATTCCTGGGTGCAAACTACCGGATGAAAAACACTTAAAAGTTTTAGATTGTGTTTCTTAATTTGAATATACTACAACTGTAGATGGCATCGACATTTTATCACTAGTTTGGAAAGACAATAAGTGCATAACGATGCTATATCTACTTTCACTGGAACAAATCCTGTAAAATAAAGTCAATCGTTTTGACAGGAATCAAAATAAGATCATTGAAGTAGTTGCCCATACGGTAGTTAAGGAATACAAGTATCGGAGGAGTTGACCGATTTGGATAACTTAAGGCCCGCTACGAAATTAATATTCGTAGTCGCAAATGGTATCTACGAACATTTTACCATTTGCGTGACTTCACTATAGTAAACGCATGACTTCTCTACAAAAGAGTTTTGAATGCTAATGATCATCAATCGGAGATAATGTATGAATCAAAGATCAGAGCAGAATTTGTAAGATAATTAAGCATGGTGGGAAGCAAATATACCCCTAAGCGTGGAAGACGCTCATCGATGGTTGAAGAAAAAATACAGGAAACAAAATCATAAAGGACCATCACAGTACTCACATAAAGATGTTCAATTTGACCAAACAGGACATATATCTCTATATCCAGAGAAAAATATGGGGTGCAAATTCCCAAATTGCAAGGGATACACGGTTACAAAATGTGAAAAATGTGGGGTTTGACTGCGTTTTAATAGAAATAATAATTATTTCAAAAATTTCCTTACAGTTGCATAAGTAATTTGTACTCATATTATCAAGCATCATAAAATAAATAATTTATTTTGTATTCCACATTGGTTTTTGTAATGTTTTACCATAATTTTTTTGTATTTGTAATAAGAATTAATTGCTTTTATAAAGCACTTTGTGAAAATTCCTTATCAAAGTTCTTGTGCTTAATATTACAAAATTTAATCAAGGAAGACTATTTTTTCAATTAAAGCCGAGTGTTGCCGATTGGCAAAAAACTGTTTTTTAGCCGTAAACCATACTTAAAACAATACTCGATATTTTAAAGTATTTTTCCCATGATTTATTTACGAAATGAATGCCGAAAAACATTTTTAAATTGATTTTTAAAGAATGAGGCATTTAAGGGTTAACATTTTCCATTAAATATTTACCATATCTAAGTCAAGTACATATGTATGCGTTGGTAGAAAGCCTTTTCTACTTTTCTAAATACATCATAACGTATTTCTGAAAATTAATTTTTTTTAATTATGCTTGATGAGCTTGGCGGCCATATTTCCATATTTTACACAAATTTCTAAGTAAAGAAATCCGTAGTTAAAATCGGAAGATCGAAATTCTTACGAAATCAAAAATTTTATGCCTTTCATTTATGGAAATGTTTGCCTAGAAATTTGCTTCTTAAGATAAAGCTGAAGTAACTTTAGGATTCATCTTATGATTCTTTTTATTTCGGGAGAGGGGGGAATTAATTAATTAGTTATAGCAGTAAAAATAAATATGTTTTTTCAAAATTAAAGCCTTCTTAATTTATCTTTCTGTAGTTAAAACTAGAAGTTCGAAATTGTTAATAATGAAAACATATTACGAACATGTGTGCTTAGAAATTTGTGTAAAATATTTAAAGATGGCCTCCAAGCCCATCATGCATAATTAAAAAAAAATAATTTCCAGAAACACGTTATGATGTATTTAGTAAAGGACAAAAGGCTTTCTATCAACGCATACGTAAGTACTCGACTTCCATATGGTAGATTTTTAATGGCAAATGTTAAATAAGTACCATAATATAAGCTTGGAAATTTGATATCACACCATTTTTTAGCCACATCTTTCATCTTTTTTTTTTTTTTTTTTTTTTTTTTTACTTTTGAAAAGTTGTTTTTTAGTAGATATCATTTCTCTTTTTTAAAAGATTATATATAGTTTAAATAATTCTACTTTCTCAAATTAAAATGATTCATCGTATAGCCTTTGTAAGCTGAAAGCAAACACAATAGTATATATTTTGTTTACCTATCATTCATTTTTAAGGTAATTAATAATTTAAAAGTAAGGAAGGTCAATTTGTTCTTTCAAAGTATCAGTCTTTCTCAATGTATAGCTTCTTTAACATTTTTATGAAGCGTGAAAATTTAGTAAAAAACAGATAGAGTTGAAATAAAATATATATTTAGAGTTAGTCTGTTATTTAATTGCTTTTCTGTAATAACTTTTTTTTATGACGGTTTTTCAAAATAAATTTACCTTTACAAATACCTATGGCTAATCCGAGAATGATGCTCCGCAGGCATCTAAAGAATCGAATATCTGTTTAAAGATAAGTAAATCTGGCAATTCTAGACATAATGAAGGAATATTTTTCCTAAAAAAATCTAAAAATTGAAAGATATAAACTGTTCATATAACTTCATCTTCATTTAGATCGTGTTCTAGAGAAGAAAGAATAAATATGTAATTTTAATCAAGTCTGTTTATCCATATCTATTTGCATAAATGTGAGACTATTAATTTCATATAAAAATTCCCCTAAATTGATTCTCTTTAATAGTCTATTATTAAAGCCGCATATATCTTACAATTAAATTTTTTCAGGTTAAAAATTGCCTGAAACCTATAGTCGTATCATTCGTCAAATTTTTAGGCTTTTTTTAATTACCCGGCTTTTCTAAACTCTGACAAAAGATCACAGACATAATAAAGTTAACCAAATACTTATATCTTTCTATCGTATTTCCTTTTTTTTAGGGGGTGGGGGAAGAGCGCTTGAAAAAATCTTTTTGTTCTTAGAATTCTGAATTAATCATTCAAAAGATCTACCTACATAAGTCTTGTTGCGGAATTTTCATTAGTTAAGAGTTGCATCAATTATACATCATGTGAATCTATGGAATCACTTTTGTAAAATACTAGATGGGAGCCCTTCATAATTCCAAACCATTTGCCTACATTTTAAACTTGAGTCATTTGCAACTATTCATTAGTTTTCTATATAAATTAAAGAAGAAGTCGTTGTTTCCGTGGCAGCTGTACCTTTTACTATTGCTTTATCAAATACCGAGATACTCAAATTTAACCATCTGCTCTTAGAATCACGCTCATAACAGGGAACATTTATATGTAAGAGTGGTGACATACGTACAAGAAGTGTGCTAATATTCAAGTTTTTGTCCAAAGTACGTTAACTCAGTTTTCTGTAATAGACGTGGAAGATTGATTGAACTAACCAGAAAAGTTAACAAACAATGGCTTCCTGATACAATTTTGTCCAAAATCGTCTGATTCAACCAAAGTTAATGACCGGGATCCAGATAATTTTTTCTCTGTTAGTGACCAATCAGAAGCCTCCATCTTTGCAGGCTTTTCGGTATTTACTTCAAACAGAAAAAAGTTCGCAAAATCCAGGCTACTGATTGATCAATCTCATCTCGCTAATAGCGAAAAATCTATCTTGATTCCGGCCTATTCAACACCCCTTAGGTATTTTAGAAAGCCTTGACACGCGTCACGAAAACGTCACACAAAACAGGCACGAGGCTATCGAAAAAGACAGGCTACCGCGGTGCATCCCACGTGCCTTTTTCCCAGACCGCGAGAGTGACGTGATACCCTTTTCACACAAGGCTAACGAAAAAGACAGGCTACCGCGGTGGGTCCAATTGTTCTTTTTTTACAGACCGCTGTAGTCACGTGATACTCGAATGCACCAATGAAGTTGTGCGAAAAGAGCATCACGTGACTCCAGCGGTCTGTAAAAAAAGAAGAATCGGAACCACCGCGGTAGCCTGTCTTTCTCGTTAGCCTCGCTTTTCACATACCTTCTTTGGTGCATTCGAGCATCACGTGACTCCAGCGGTCTGTTAAAAAAGATACGTGTGGAATGCACCGCGGTAGACTGTTTTCCTTGTTAACCTCGTATTCACTCCGAGGCAAACGAAAAAGACAGGCTACCGCAGTGCATTACACGTGTTTCTTTCTCCTTTAAAAAAACTCCTGCAGGTGTCACTGCAAATGACTGTTTGAAATTCATTCGAACATCGTTGTACATTTAAGGGATTCAATATTTCTGGGCTTTTTTAAGTACTACTGGAATAATCGATTTCTACAACATCTATTCTAGACGCTGTAACTATAGCGCCTAGAATATATAGTGTGGAAATTGGCTATCCCTGTACATAGATTAACATTCAAGATTGGACATTTCCATAGAGCGTAATGGTACAGCACCTAGAAGACACAGTGTGGAAAACGGCTACAAAATAGTGCTAAAAAATTGAATCCCATAAATGTACAACGGTGCTGAATAACAAGATGTCGATCGTAGCGCCATCGTAGTGATTTAAAAACTATAGTCATTCTAAAAGAGACTCTTTAACCTATTTCACGTCATTCCTTAACTAAATTAGCTTATAACAGACCAAAATATCTTATATTTATAGTTTCCGATATTTAACATTCTATAATTTTTGAAAATACAGTGTTTATATTGAAAAGAGTTACGAGATGGCGCTCGTATCAACATATTGCAGCTGAGCATTGTTGGAGATTTATGGGATACAAGTTTTTAGCACTTTTTAAAGCATTATAGGAATAGCCATTTTCCACACTATATCTACTAGGCGCTGTAGTAATGGTAATGCGACTGCGATCGTAGCGCCTTTAGTGACAATGGGGAAGAAACTCCCCATCCTTGTAAAATTTTTATCATTGAGCATCTACCTTATTGTGATCTTTCTTTTTTTAATGTTTCATGTTTACATTTTCAATGGAATATTACACCGATACATGAACATAGAATAGATATTCTGTTTTATATATCTAATATCTATTCTATGTTCATGCTCGGATATATGCTTTTTTTCTTACATGATGAGTGAACGATATAAGTGCAACGAAAAACAGGGTAAAAATTTCGTCTTGAATGCTATATATGTTGTAAATATGATATAATTGGATTTAAAGCTATATAAAGTAATGGTTTAATATTAAAATATACGAAGTATTGCATTCTACAAATCCCAGAAAATTTCATAAATATTCCCATTCGGTAGGAAAATTTTTATAGCCGATGTTTTATTAATTTGTGAAGTTTAACGTATTAAAATCGTTACAATAATCTTTTAAAATTTACGCATTTTCACTTTCTTACAGATAAAATAAAAATATTGTTTTTAATGTAAATAACGTACAATCAATTCAATAATATTTATAATATTAACATATAAGGAATAATAATAAAATTACAGATGGGAAACATTCATTTCGACAAATTTTTAGAATTATATAAATCTAACAGTTAAAAATAAATGCAGGTACTGACATTACACTCAATAAAGTTTTATTCGATATGAACAAATTAACACAATACCGGAATTTGATGTCTTACAATTTAATCTCATAAACTTACATATTTACGTCATTAACAGAATTTTTTAGGGTTTTTCTTTTATATTATTACTCTATTTATCAATTTGTAAGTTAAAGGTGACCAATAGAAGTACGGTTAAAAAAAGCAGCTAAATAAATAAAGCAAGTATGAATAGAATATCGTCTGACACCTGCTTCGTTTTATGAAAGAATAGATATTCAAAGACATAGAGCGTAAACATATTTCTTCAACATAGTTAAATTTCGGGGGCTTGTTAATTCTTCCCTCTTGTCGGTAGTGACGCTAGCACTGTTGCCATTACAGATTTTGCCGCAAATGTCCCATCTTGGTCCTTAATCTATGTCCCTGTAATACTCTAAAAAATGCTAAAATATTGTATCCCTTAAATGTGCAACGATACTGCTGAAATATACAGATCGCAGCGACATCTGCAGGATATTTTCTGCAACTGCAAGATATTGCTAGTCTATACAATGCAATACGAAAATGCTGCAGATGTCGCTGCGATCGACACTTGGGATTTTAGCAGTATCGTCGCACATTTAAGGAATACAAATTTTTAGCGTTGTTTGGATAGCATATTTCCACACTAGGTATTGTAGGCGCTGTACTGTAACTGAGCTATAGAGTCTAGAAGATATAGTTTAAAAATCGGCCTGTCAAAAAGTGATAAAAAATTGTATGCCGTAAATGTTGAACGATGCTGAACGGGAAATGTCGATCGCAGCGAAATATGGTGATTCCAAGGTAACTATTGCAAAAGAAATCAATGGAGGATATTCCAAATATGGGTTCGAGGCTGAAAAAAGTCACGTGATCTCGGTAATTTGACCAAGGAACTACTAACTGATAAGAAGGGAAGATACTACTACTTTGCCTCATGAACTGTTTCATTGGCCAGCGGGGATTTACATTACACGTCTACGGAGCCTTACTTTCTTTACGCTAGAAGTTTTTACCTTGACCACGTGATCAAAATGTAGATGGAATATCCTCCATTGAGAAAACGTTTCGCCCAGTGACGCACTAGAAAATTTTGCTGCAATCGACATTTGTCATTCAGTACTGTTCAATATTTATGGGATTCAATTTTTAGCACTTTTTAAAGCATTACTGGTATAGCCGGTTTCCACACAATGGCCGTGATCCAAATAGATTTTTCGTTGTTATCGCAACGAGATTGACCAATCAGAAACCTGAATGTTTGCTAACTTTTAACTGTTTGCAAAAATGTACCTGGATCCTGGCCTATATTTCTAGGCGCTATAACTGAAGTCCAGAGTAGTACAGAAAGCAAACGCCATATTTTGATACATTAACCCCTTCGCGACGGGAGCCTTTTACGAAATGTTTATTACTTTGCTACCGGTTTTAAAAAACAGAAGTTTGTGCCTATTCAAATGGGGGAAATGCTCGCATTAAATAAGGCAAATTTTACAGTAAAATTTTACTGGTGAGGATAAACGAGGATCCTTAGGCCTATTTCCGGCACGTATACGTGTCGCTCGTCCCCAAGGGGTTAAGGACAGGATCCAGATAGATTTTACGCTGTTTAGCGAAACGGGATTGACCAATCAGAAGCCTCCATTTTTGCGAACTTTTGCCTGTTTAAAAAAAATACAGGCATCTGACAGGTCAATCGCGTTTCGCTAAACAACGAAAAATTTATCTGGACTTCGATTTAAATCCAGCAGTTTGCTCAGGAATGCAATGACAAAGAATTTTCGAGGCAAAATATAGATTTATCTCATAAAATAGTATGGGGGTAAATATTTTCAAATTGGATTTTATTTTTAAAATATAACGAAGTTGCTACAATCTTCACTGTTAGGTATATTTTTATTGAAAAAAAACTGTAGATTGTATTTAAATTCATTGCAATGTATTAAAAAAACTTCTTGAAACACCATAGAAAACTTTTACATGCGCAAGACTCAGAGTCTTCCCGCTGCTTTCATAGTAGAAGCTCGTCTTCTTTGCGCCTGACGAAGAAAGACTCAGATCTTTCGAAAGGCTTAGCGCAAGTAAAAGTTTTTTATGGTGTTTTAAGAAGTTCTTTTAATACTTATTGGTTCACACCAGTTTCAACTTATTTGCTTTCATTGCAAAGTTTTAATTTTATAGTAGTTAAAAATGCAATTTTAGATAAGTTAAACAACAGCAAACAACAAAATTCAAAATTTGGTAAGTATTGCTTAAAAGTATGAAAAAGGTGTAGAAAATAGGAAAAAGAATGCGGAAAAGTTTGAAAAAAATGCTTCAAATACTAATAAAAGCGCAGGATTCATTACTTGCGCACACTGAAAGCTTAATGCAGTCGCGGCAAAAAGTGGACGGATGACTTAGCTCCCCCTACTATTATGGAGTTCGGTGGATTTTACGAATGATAAAGAAATTACACTTTTAAAAATATTGTGAAAAATTACCTCTGCTTTTCAAGACTATCTATTTTCTGACCAATGAGAATGCTTCATAGGCGTTTATGTAACATTCTCATTTGTCAGAAAATAGATAGACTTTAAAAGCAGAGATAATTTTTCACGAACAATGTATTGTAAGGATTTAGATAAATATTTCAGTATTTTCGGAACGAAATTACAGAGTCTAGAATACGTAGTGTGGAAATATTCTATCCAAACAGTATTAAAATTTGTATCCCTTAAATGTGCGACGATATTGCTAAAATCCCAAATGTCGATCGCAGCGACAATTGCGGGATTTTCGTATTACATTGTATAGACTAGCATTGGCCGAGATCCAGATAGACTTTGCGCTGTTTGCGAGATTGCGAACAGTTCGCAGGGGCGGGGTTTCGCCAAGTTGAATCAAAGTTGAAGTCCAGCCCACCTCAAAATAGCTAGAAATAACTTGCGAGATCACGTGACATGAAGCTTGGACCAATCAAATGCCTAGAAATGGGGTTTGATACAAGCGATAGACACCAAAGATGGAAGGAGGAAAAAATGTCAACATCTCTCGAGTTGAACGTTGAACACCGAACTAAACAGTCAATTAAAAAAAATAAGACTGATTTTTGATTGGATTAATTATTATTTTATTTAATCGGATGTTTAAAAAATTCCCTGCAAAGTTGATTACACATTCATAACGTTCGTATCTAGCATCACGTTGAAAGCTCGAAATTTTGGAAAGCTGAAGTAGTAAGTATTGCTTCTACATTTTAACACCATCAACCTGTTTTAACTTCTCTAATGAAAATAAAATGTTGTTGTTCGTTGTATTTTATGAGATTAGCCAGTATAGTATTTATCTGTATAGTTTCCCCCCATTTTACAATTATGTTTTCAATAGGTTAGCTTCTGTTTCTTTCAGTGTTGGCAAGTTTTTGACGCATGACGGTTTTTACCGGATTTTACCATGGTTTTTACCGTCATGTCAAAAACCTCTTTGTCAAAAAGGTCGAAAACTGTCAAGAATCTATTTTTTAGTTGTAGTTTGTTTTTACATTATCTTTTTTCATTCTGTCTTTAGTATTAAGTTGTTTTACATGAAATATTCAATATTGAAAAGACTCTGAAGTATATTATGTATCCGAAAAAAACAAAAAAGAATTGCATTAGAATAATACATATACATCTCTGTTAGCAGATCTCTATAATAATCTTAAGCTATTTGGCATATTCTGTAAAAATTAGATTTTTTAAAGAAATTCTATAACCCATAAGTGTAAGATTAAAAAATGTGTATAATTTCAGCATTAATTATTACACTCTTTAAAACTAAATAGCTTTCTCAGAAATTTCCTCAGAAGTAAGATTTCTTAAA
The DNA here is from genome assembly GCA_963932465.1 of Maratus speciosus. Taxonomy (NCBI): domain Eukaryota; kingdom Metazoa; phylum Arthropoda; class Arachnida; order Araneae; family Salticidae; genus Maratus; species Maratus speciosus. The sequence goes on from OZ010793.1 coordinate 209,607,305, forward strand.
GTGTTAAATCAAAATTGTTCATTGATTATTTTTATTTCTATATAGCAAAACTTGATTTATATAAATAAATGAAATAAAATATATTTTAATAGTTGAGAATTACATACATCTTTTGGAAGAAAGGAATAAGACTTGTTCTTCAAAGTTAAATCTTGTAGAGATTAAAATTGCAAATCCATATTAAACTTTAAACCATGTGAAAACTCAATTTTTAACTATATATTTTTGTTAAGTAGTTTATTATTTTGTTAAGTAATTTAATTATTTCCTTAAAATAAATAAATAATTAAATATTACTTTAAAGCAGAAATGTAGATCCATTAATTAAAAAGTTAACTGCATTAAAAATAAATAAAACATTTAAGAATCTCTCTAAATTTAATAATAATTTAAGAAAAATTTTAACGGTGAAAGATTTTTACTCATACAGTCATATGTATGTAATAAAAATATGCAATGCGTTATTTCTTTCAATTCACTTTAAATAATGCCTAAATAATTTTAAGTAAAATGTATACAGGAACAGGACATTATATTCTGATTTTTCTTAAATATTGTTTTGTTATGTGTTAAAATTTAAGTCTAAGAGTTTTCACCTGTAATCAGGTCCTACATGTTTGTATAAAAAAATTATTAATTTAAAATTTTAAGATTCTGCTTATTCAAGTGAAAATGAAAATATATGCATTTTAAAATATTATATCTAAGAATATTCAAATTTATTCAATGGCCACAGTCCATGCTTGACATCTATTGTCATACCATATAACAGCATTTTTGCATCTCTAAAATAATTTTAAAGTATTTTATTAAAAATGTATGTAGAATGTTATTTAATAATTATAATAACCTTTTATTATCATATAATATTAATGTTCATTGCAGTTAGTAGAATCTATATTAGTGGAGATTATGACAAATATTGTTATTTCCTTTTACTCTTTTATTTAAATTTTTCCCATTTAGGAAATGCTCTTCTTTTAAATAAATTTAATAAAGTAATTGTGAATAATAATAACAAGAAAAAATTAATCTAGAAATGTACTGTATGCTACACTTACACTATAAATTGGAGGAAAATCTCAAATGATAGGTTTTTGACGGAATAAACCGGTAAAAACACGGTTTTTACCACTGTCATGTCAAAAACCCAACCCTGGTTTCTTTTTGGCTGACATTTTTTTATTATGGGGTATGAAACTACTGTTTGCTTTTGCCATTCTGCCTTTATCATGTTCTTATGTGAAAATTTTTTATGCTAAAAAGTTGGTCTAAATTAGAGACGCGACGATTAATCGGCCGTAGCCGAATAATTGGCCCATTTGCCGAATTTCAAGTGCATTATTGCAGTGTTGATTTCAGGGGGTGGCCCGGGGGGTACATTAAAATTTGAGATTTTGTGTTTTCAATGGTCAAAAAGTGCAACCCCCCCCCCCCCCCCCCCCCCGGAGCCACAGAAATCTCTTCCGGAGAAAAGTATGTGAATTCAACACGGTCGAATAATACTGTAAGAAATGTTTTTTGGTTATATTTTGTTTTGGGAGTAATAGAAAACTTTGAAATTTATATACTAATAGCCATTTCTAAAATTAGTACTATTACAGTAAAATTTTTTAATTTGACAAGTTATTTTATCATGTATTTAGGGTATATGTGCCAGTAATGGACCCCTTCAATATTTTTGTTTTATAAAAAAAATAACCAATAAAAATTTAGCTTTTATTATTTTTTTTCATAACTCTCCCTTGCATTATTGGTGACACTCATAATCAAACCAATCAGGAGGCAGAAAATAATGTTTTGAAGTTCCACTGTTTTTCAGTGAAAATCTTTAATGAATATGCTAAAGTTTATTATATTCTTTATTGCAAAATTTGCAGCAATTTTTTTTATAGTAATAATAGATAACTTTGAATTTCATATACTAACAGCCATTTCTAAAATTGGTACTACTTAGTTATTCCGTCGACCAATTGGCATAATTTTTATTTAAATAACAAAAGAACAATAAAAATAGTATAACATTAATAAATACAAATAAAACGTCGGAATAAAAATCATTTGATGGTGTAAACACGTCTAACTTCCCTAAAGTCAAGTGAATGTGACATTTACGATCAACCATTATTGACAGGGATGGGGAAATACATCATTTTACTCGCCACTAGCGAGTAGATTTCCTGACAGGGCGAGTGAATTTTTAGGCAATCTTTGAAAAACTGCAGACTATAGAAGATATGCCAAAAACTTTTTTATTCTAATTGTTGGCTATATTTTTCAAATTTACCGCAATGTAAACATGGTACTAAGTTCTACCATATACTGAACTTTCTTTTATTTCTCTTATACTGTACCTTAAGTCTTGTTGGCTGGTAGAGTAAATCCTTGGTGAGTAGGATTTTCTAAAAATTCCCCACCCCTGATTATTGACATTTAATCTTATAGTTTGACGATAGATTTTTGGTCGACGGGATAACCAAGTAGTACCCTAAAATTTTATTTATTAAGTTTTTAAGACGGATGTCCATTACTGGGCTGAATAATTAGTCATATTTATGTAGGGTGTCAACGATTTAAATCAGTTGATTTAAATAAGCGATTTAAATCATGATTTTAATCAAGTGATTTTTTTTAAAAAATCATTGATTAAAATCAGAAATTTTCCAAATGTTTAAAATGACATAAAAGAGTATTCAAATCTAAGATGAACATAATTTGGAAAGTTTCTACAAGTATTGTGACTTATGAATACATAAAACAAAGCTTTAAATAATTGTTTCTAAGTGTAATTCCTGAGTATTGTGAAAAATTTAAGTGCAGTAAGTTTGTAAAAAGAATTGTTTTTATCTAACAAACATAAAAAGCATTTAATTTTAAAATGATATTTAAATCTAATATAACTTACAATGTCCTAATTTCCTTTTAATAGTCAAGTTATTCTTTCTTTTATATATAATAAACATAGCAATATAGTGTCAATGATTTTAATCAATTGATTTAAATCAGATGATAAAATCACATATTTTCTGATTTTTTAAAATAGTGTGAAAAAGCATTATAATCAGTAACGAAAATGATCACTAATTCACTTGTAAAAAATGTAATATTTGTTATTGTTAATTATAACAATATTAAACTGTGTAAAAAGAAGTATTATACATTTAAAAAATATCTGACTAAATGTTAAATAACTTCAAAAACATTATAACATTTAGTAGCTATTCAAATATTTTAATGTTGTGGGGAAAAAATCTGATTTAAATTTCAAAAATACAATTTTTGTAATCTATTTATAAATTATGTGTGAGTTTGCTGTATATATTGCTACAAATTTTGATCAATTTGATATGCATACGCTTTAGAACCTGTGTAAAATTACTGGCTGCTTTATGAATTTATCAAATTATTATTTATCACATTTTTTCAACCACTTTTTCAAAAATGTAGATTGTGTTCTTAATTAAACAGTTGATTGTTTAATAATTGGTTTAATCTGTATCATCAATTTAAAATTAAATGCAATTTCTCAATAACTTTAAAATATAAGCAGTATTTAATATTGGTTTACTTAATTATTGCAAAATATTAATGCACATAATGTTGTATGTCACTAAAGAAATTTTTAGTTTGCGGTTTTTTTTGTAATTTCTACAATTACATAATTAAAATTTTATTAATTAAAGCAAAAAAAACCATAGATTATGTTAGTAATTGGAAGGTTATTCATTTTTGAAATGCTTAATTTTTGGTAAATGTTTAATATTTTAACACAGGGGAAAAAAAATTAAAAAATCTGATTTAAATCAAAAAAATCTGATTTTTTTGATTTTTTAAAAAAAATCATGATTTTTTTTACACCCTATATTTGTGTATATATATGTATAGCACAAAATTAGCACTCGCCAGGTAACACTTAAAACATGGTGATTAGCTTTATTGTCCTCACTCGCCAAACTCAATGGGTGCCACTCGCCAAATGCGATGGTTGAAACATCGATGCCAGGGAGGAAAGGGGTGAAATTAGTTCAGAATTTGCGGCGTCCAGATCGGCGATTCCCGAACGTAAGAAAAGAAAGTAGCAGGGACGATTCTGTTCAGAAAATTTAAGGTATTCGGTTCCGAAAACTAAAAAAAAATCTGTCATCAGTCCAAAAATTCGGACATAAAAATATCGCTAATTTCGATATGGTTGCCGAAGAAAATCAATTTCGTCAATTGTTCGCAGAAAAAAATCGCCGATTCCGTCAAAGAATAACGAAAAAACGTGAATTTCACCCAAGGACCATGCAAAAGATGCGAATTTCGTCAAAAAAATCGTGGAAAAAAAACGCAAATTTTGTAAAAGGATCACAAAAAAAATCACAAAATTCTTCAAAGTATCGCGGAAAAACGCAAATTTTGTGAAAAAATCGCAGAAAAACTTAAATTTTGTGAAAAAAATCACGTTAAAAATGCAAATTTCGTGAAAAAAATCACGGATAAAACACAAATTTCGCGAAAAGATTGCGGATAAAACACGAATTTCGTGAAAAGATCGCGAAGAAATGCAAATTTCGTGAAAAGATCTCGGTAAAATCGGAAATTTCATGAAAAAAATCGCGGATAAAACACAAATTTCGCGAAATGATTGTGGATAAAATACAAATTTTATGAAAAGATCGCGAAAAAAAGCAAATTTCATAAAAAGATCGCAGAAAAAACGCAATTTTCATCAAAAAATCGTGGGGAAAACGCAAATATCGTGGTTAAAACGTGGATTTCATCAAAAGATCGAGGAAAAACGCGAATTCCTTCAAAAGATCGTGGAAAAAACACAGATTTCGTCCAAAGATCGCGGGAAAAAAACTCAGATTTCGTCCAAAGATTGCGAAAAAAACGTGAATTTCGTCAATTGATCGCGAAAAAAAGATGAAATTCGTTAAAAGGTTGCAGAAAAATGCCGGTGTGTAGTTAGTGTCGATGGGGGGGGGGTCCACCTCTGCTGTAACCTTTCTTAAAATTTACTATGGATTTATTTCATTGCAATTAATAGTAAAAATAAAATATTCAAGATTTTAATAAAATAATTCTTAAAATATATTTCAATTTCCTTGTCTCTTTTATACATTGCATTAAGTATGTGTAAAAATCTTCAAATATGTGCTTGACTTTGTGGAAGCAGTAATTTCTTGGTTATATGTTTCTATTACATATTAATGCCAGTTTTTTAGTATTTATATCGAATGGTAAGTTAAAGATACTATTAATAAATTACAATTTTGATAGTTAGAAAAAACACAATTTTGTATAGTGAAAAAATTTCGATTTTCCGAAAGAGGGTCGGTCCCAATTGCTTCGGATAATCGAGGTTCTACTGTATTTATTTTCTTGCACAATTTTTATGTTTTTGTTTGAGTAGCAATAGAAAACTTAGAATTTTATATACTAATGGCCATTTACTTTTAAGATTTTAAGAGTCCATTAAGGTCCATTACTGGGATGGTTAATTAGTCATTTTCCAGTAATGGACATCCCATGTAGACATTGCTAAAAATGCAATTTCAGCAATGTTTATAGTGCATAAAATATTTTGACTTAACTGCAAACCTAAATAATCAAATTTAATTTTTAAATTATACTTACCAAAATGTAATAAACCAGACTTGTATAAAACCAAAAACTTTCTGCGCACTTAAATATTGGGTCAAAAACTTTCTGCAAATTAATTTAATGTTTAGTAAAATAACGTGTTATATTACTTTGATGGTAAGAATTTTAATTTAAAAATTAATTAATATTAATTACAGCATAGTTATGTTGGCTAAAAAAATAGTAAAGCTAAAATCCATGATAAGAAGGAGTGAATTCTTGTCAGTTATTTTGTCAATGCATTTAGAAACAGCCCAATCCTTAATATTGTGACCTCTTGAAAAATGCAATAATGGACATTGCTTCTGAAACAACTGAATCACATTTTGTAAGGAGAGCTCCGTTCATAGGTAACATCATTAAAGAGACCGATAAGTTTTTATTGCGGCCCTTTGACGAAATTCTCGTTTTTTCCGCGATCATGTGGCGAAATTTCCATTTTTCCACGATTTTTTAACGACATTTGCATTTTTTTCGCAATGCTTTGATGAAATTCGCGCTTTTTTTGCGATCTTTTGACAAAATGTGCCTTTTTCTTTAATCCTTTGACGAAATTTGCCTTTTTCGCAGTCGGTTGGCAAAATTCACGCTTTTTTCGCGGCGTTTTAGCACTTTTTTTTTTTCTCGATCCTTTAACGAATTTTTTTTTACGCAGTTCTTTGACGAAATTTGCATTTTTTTCGCGATCTTTTGACAAAAATCAAGCTTTTTCCGCTATGCTTTTAAGAAATTCTTTTTGGAACAGATGTGTTACTATCCCACCCTCCGCCATCTTGGATTTTTTTTGGCGAGAAAACCCCTTTTCCGCCAAGTAGTAAATGTCGCCAAGCACCCGTTTCTACACATGTTTGGCTCAACGAAAATAAAATGTAAATAATAAACAAAATTCGCTAAACTGGCAAATCAGTAATCCTTGTATGAGCGCTTCGCGCACATTTAACGGAAAAAAAACATCGCCGAATTCAGCATTTCTCGCTAATATAGCATTCTCAAAATTCAGCAGTTCTCGTCTTGTAGCAATCTCAAAATGTAAAAAACTCTTAAAACAGCAAAATATACCTAAAAAACGAGACTCGCTAAAGTGGCAATCAGCAATAGTTGTAATTGCGCTTCGCGCTCATTTTCCGAAAAAAAAACATCGCCGAATTCAGCATTTTTCGCGATATAGAATTCTCAAAATTTATTAGTTCTCGTTTTGTAGCAATCTCTAAATGTAAAAAACTCTTAAAGCAACAAAATATACATAAAATTATCAACATACCTTAACAGACATCTGCTTTCTTGAAACCTACAGCACAAAATATAACACCGCCGTCATTTTCCAAAATAGGCTTAATACGCATTGACACGCTATAAACAAATCCCCCTTTCATGTCAAAATTTCCTCATATTTCTTAATTACTTCAGCAAGAGCGTTTAAACGGACTACAGAAACTATAGTCAATGAAATACATCCAATAAATTTAACATAAAAATAAAAAGACAGCCATAAAACACCATATCAAAGAGTATCTGGTACAAGAGTCAACCAACCGTCAGCAACGACACTCGGCAGTGAAATGAATGTTCACGCTCTCGCGTCATAAAAAAGGGGGTTGCCATAATAAGTTACTAGACGCCAAACGCCGGGGTTGCCAGAGCGATAAAAATCGCCAAATACTCAACATCGCGGAGGGTGGGATAATAACACATCTTAGCCTTCTTTTTTTCCAGATCCTTTTTGGACGAAATTTCTTTTTTCTGCGATTCTTTGATGAAATTCGCTTTTTTTTTTTTTTGCGTTCCTTTGACGATATTCACATTTTTTTCTGTGGCCTTTTGAGGAAATATGCGTGTGTGTTTTTTTTTCAGGATCCTTTGACGAAATGCATGCTTTTTTTTGCGGCCCTTTTACCAAATTTGTGTTTTTTTCGCGATCCTTTAACAAAATTAGTTTTTGTCCACGATTCTTTTACGAAATTTGCGTTTTTTTTTTCCACGATCCTTTGACAAAATTCGCGTTTATTCCGCTATGCTTTTACGAGATTCGTTTTACCTGTGCTTCTTTGACGTAATTTGCGTTTTTTCTGCGATTCTTTAACAAGAAATGTTTTTTCCCGCAATCCTTTAAAGAAATTCGTGTTTTTTCTGCGATGCTTTGACAAAATTGTTTTTTTTTTTTTTTTTTTTTTTTGCAAACGATTGACGGAATGGGTTTATTTTAGGCGACCATTTGTTGAAATCCGCAATATATTTCAGTGATATTTTTTATGCCGGAATTTTCGGACTGATGGGCGATTTTTAATTTTCGGAACCGAATGCTTTAAATTTTTGGAAAATTCGGAACAGAATCACCCCTGGCAAACAATAAATAAATTGTACATAAAATTGGGGAACATTTTTAATTTTTCGGTATTTAAAAAAAAAAAATACAAGAACAAAAATTACTTTTTTTTTTTCTAAGAAATTTTCCGCAAAGTTCTGAATTTTGTGGAAAATTTTCCGCGTGTGCGTCTGCGTCTATATTATTCAACTCTGGTAATAACGCCAAAACTTTTATAGAAACAGATGTCGGCTGAATCCCAGAACAGCCGAGACACTTGGCATCGTTCAATTTGGCGAGGCTTTAAATGGATTTTTGTTGTTACCAGTTTGTTTCGTAAATTCTTTCCATGCCTACAGTGGTCTGATCTTGAATTTGGATCAGTTTAATATGGGATTGGTTGATTTGTTGTGTATTGGATAGTTACGCCTACCTGAAAACTTTTATTGACAATTAGCTCAGCTGTGTTTTGACAACTCAACTTCTCATGTTTTGTAATTTGTGTAGAAGGAAGACATTTTGTAATTGTAAAATTAAAATGACGGCAAGGCAAAAGTTTGTTATTGTTAATATTTGTTAATTTTTTTTTTTTGCTGTTTTTAGTTGTAAAATTTGAAAGTTAAAGTAACTGTGTAATTCAGTTTGAAATTGTGAGTATTTGTTCTCTTTTTTTTTTTTTTTTTTTTTTGCTAGAAAGTTAAATGAAGTTTACTGACGACTGCAAATTTACGAAATTATGGCGATTCAACATTTTTTAGAGTTGGGTTTCAAGAAAGGAGATGTCTGTTAAGGTATGTTAATAATTTTATGCATTTTTTGTTGTAGTGTTTCATATTAGCCGTTTATTGTATATTTCTCATGTATGCTGGCCGTACGAGTTTTGTACATTTTGAAATTGCTACACAGCGAGAGCTGATGAATTTTGAGATTGCTACACAGCGAGAGCTGATGAATTTTGAGATTGCTACACAGCGAAAGCTGATGAATCCAGTGATGTTTTTGTTTTTTTTTCGGTTAATGAATGTGTAGCGTTCATACAAGGTTTAGGGATTGCCGCTTTAACGAGTTTCCTGCATTTTTCATATTGCTGCAGAACAAAGTTGCTGTATTCAGTGATATATATTATTTTTTTATGAATGCAAAGTGTTCATACTTCTATAAATTAGAAATGAATTGTTCAATGTTTACTCCGATATAGGGACGTACTTTAAAATATTAAATGACAACATGATTTTTTCTAAAAGTTGTTGAAAAATGAAAATTTTAATCATTAAATTGTTGCTCTGATTTGAAAATGTACTTTATAAATTTCACATTTTTCAATAATCTTATGTTGAAATCGTTTGTTTTATTTTGAATCTCATAAAAATCAGCTCTCCTGTGTTTTCTAATACATCGTTATTTATAAATGTTGTATTTCCCATGATTCCAGGATGATGACATAGTAAAAAACAGTCTGGAAGCATTCAGGGGAGTGGACTAATCACGTTAGTTTTCAGGCTGTCGCATTTTAGGTTGGCGTATGTGGGGTGTTTGGCGCTTGTCAGAAAAGTCGCCAAATGGGGTGTCTCGCCTGTTCTGGGATTGTGCCCAGATGTCATGTATTCCTGCATCCGCTATCTTGAATTCTTTTTTTGCCATGAAAACCCCTTTTCTGCCAAGTAGTAAATGTCGCCAAGCACCGATTTATGCACAACAAAAATAAAATGTAACTTAACAAAAAAATGTAAATAATAAACAAAACTCGTTAAAGCGGCAATTAGTAAATAAACGTATGAATGCTACACATTCATAGACCAAAAAAAAAAAGGCACTGGATTCAGCAAACTACTTCTGCAGCAATCTGGAAAATGCACGAAACTCGTTAAAGCGGCAATTAGTAAACGAACATATGAACGCTACGTGTTCTTTAACCAAAAAAAAAAAAATCACTGGATTAAGCAAACTACTTCTGCAGTAATCACAAAAATGCACAGAACTTGTTAAATCAGCAGTAAATGCACGTAAGTAGCTGTACAACAATCTCAAAAATACATGAAATGCATGAGAAATATACATAAAATTATCAACATACCTTAACAGACATCTCATTCCTTGAAACCCAACTGTATAAAATGGTCACTCGCCATAATTTCTCAAATTTGAAGTCGTTGTAAAACTGTCATTTAACTTTACAGAAAAAAAATAAAAATAATTACTCACAATTTCAAACTAAATCAGGGCGATTCCATGGATAGTGTCACACACGTAATGCAGGCTTTAATTTTCATTTATTCAATTGTTTATTAAATTTTAATGTTAATTCTGATTTTAAGTGGTATGGTAAATAAGTTATTACCATATTTTTAAATTTAAATGTGTGGCAATAAAACTCACAGAAAGATATCATTTAATTTCATTACTCAAAATGTGCTTTTTTTCTACTTCAGAAAAAAAGCACATTTTGAGTATAAAATTAAATGATATCTTTCTGTGAGTTTTATTTCCACACATTTAAACTAAAAAATATAGTAATAACTTATTTACCATACCACCTAAAATCACAATTAAAATTTAATAAATAATTGAATAAATGAAAATTAAAGCCTGCGTTACGTGTGTGACTCTCCGCACGGAATCGCCCATCACACAAAAACTTTAACTTGCAATATTGAACATATACTACCAATATCAAACTTCGCATTACCATAATTTTAATTTTACAATAAAAAACAAATACAAAATGTCTCCGTTCTTCAAAACTTCCCTGACTGCAAATTATAAAACATGCAGAGTTGAGTTGTCAAAACACGGCTCAGCTAAATGTTCAATCTCGAATATCAGAATACATCATTAATGACGTCAATAAAACTGTTTTCATTGACAGAAAAGAGCAATATTGCAGAAAAAAAAACATAAATAACACTATTTAAGAAATAAATTAGCAAAAAATATATCAAATTCCCTGATATTTCTTAATACAGGACGTGTCTACAGAATCTGGAAATCGGGGAATCATGGAAAAAGGAATCAGGGAGGTTTATTGATCTGGAAAAATCAGTGAAAAGTCAGGGAACTTTGTAGAAATATTCGAAAATCAGGGAAATTTGTCTATATGCAAAACTATTCGCATTTTCACCTTGTCAACGAGACTGATTCGTCTACTTTATATATCATATTTTTTCACATGTTGATAAGTTTTTGATATTTAACGCAAATTAAGGTGATCAGATTTCCTCATTTTCTGTTGATAGCGTTTATATTGAAGGCAATTTACCCATTTTAAAATGATACATTAGCATAACCTAACCAGGTGGTCAGCTTAATCCAATTAGCTATCCCGTCAGATATAGATAAGTCTTAGAATTTAATATTTTTCAGAAAATGAGGAGATTTACTGGTTACCACTGTATGAAGTTGGACTAAATTTTGAGTTCAGATTTATAAAACTGTCAACCAATACTTAATGAATATTAGGCAATTTTTTTGTTTATCTCTTGTTTTTTTCTCCCAAACGAGATATTAGCAAGTTGGATAAGTGTGTTATGCGAGGAATTGGTTTACATGAAAAAATACCATATGTGTATTGTTAATAATGGAAATCAGGGAAGTCTGATAATGATAGTCAAGGAAATCATGGAAAAATCAGGGAACTTTTTTTTACAATTTTTGTAGACACCCTGTAATAACATCTCCCACAGCAGGTAAACAAACTACGGAAGCCATGGTCAATCAAATAAATCCGATGCAAAAGACAATCTCCCAAAAAAAAGGGGTTACCAGAACCAACACTCAACGTGGTTGCCATATCGATAAAGATCACCAAGAAATCCAAAATAGCAGCCACGGGAGTATATGACATCTGTTCCCAAGAATCAAAAATAAATTTGCTTCATATACATTTCATACTTTCTGTATATTAAGGCTGTTCTCAAATCCAAAAACGCAACTTTATGACATAAGTTTTAATTTATTTTTGTTCGAAATGCATGAAACTAGCAGGCATTGTTGTTCAGAAACTATGTAATCAAGCTGTTTTTTTTTTTTTTTTGCAAACACAATAATCTTTCAGAAAATAGTGTCAAAGTGGGTGTTTTGAACCGAATTTCCACGCAAACAGAGAAAAATGACTCAAGAAAGGGCAGGATTGCCAGCTTTTTTTGGTTTTAACCACTTAAAAAAAAAGCTGGTTTTTATTTTTAAAAGTTGGTTTACAGCTAATTCATTTTAAATTTGGATCAATTAATTTATAACACACTTATAAATATTTTCTACTAAGAAAATTATAAATTTCTATTAAATTTTGACAAATAAATAAGTCTTTATGAATGCTAGAAGGCAACTGTGAAAGCATTATGTCTGGGGGGGGGGGGGGGAATTATAAATATTAAAAAGAATATAAGTTTTTTCTCCAAACTGGTGTTTTGAAAATCTATATTACATAGCTCCACATATACTACACATATTAAAGGTTATATTTAATTAAACAATGACAAAATGGAAACATTCTTATGTGTCCATATGGAGAGTTAAGTTATAAATGTTAACAGAGAAACTAAAAAGGATATAATATTTGAGGAGAGTTTGGTAGATATGTGTATAAAAAATAGAATATTTAAACAAACAAGAAAAAAAAATAAAATTTTGAAAAGCTTGTTGCTAAGCATATTCATGCATCTGCTGTTCATAATGCTTTTATTATACGACTATGTATAATTTTAAATGTTTATTAGAAATAAAATAAGACTTGTATATTAATAGCTCTTAAAATTAATTAAATAATAAAACATGTAACTAACTAGGGAACGTTCCCAGGTGCAAGTTGTGGATTTGGACGAGAGTGGTATCAAAAGAAAGGTCTCGTCATGCACATCAAAAAGCCCAATGGAACTACCCGTCAGAATCGAACCGTTTTAGAGATATCCTCACTTGAAGTGTGAATAAGTAAATAAATAAATTGGCAGGCAGGCATATAAATTGTTCGCAAGTTAAAAGTTTCTTTGCATTGTTTTAATCTTCTACCAATACCTTTTCCCGAGCTACGAGAAAAATCCTTTACACCCACACATTTGCCGAAATATTTGCATAAAACAGATGGAAAAACTCTCCGAATGCAGCCCTACATGAAAACTTCGTAGATTGCGAAGTGCCTGTCTAATAGAGGGGAAATAACCGGCAATGTGTGGATGGCAGACTTTGCTTCACCACAAATGTTTCCAAAGATTATCTCATGTACATTCTTGAATCGATCAAGCCATCCATTCAAACATACAAATCCAGAATAGTCAAATTGTTCAGCAAATTTTTCTGCTTTAACTTTAAAAAGTGGACCATTTACGGGTAAATCTGTATTACGTTGCACCTTCATCAACTTCAAAAAAGCTTCGTCCAAATCATCTTTAGCACATTTCTTCAAACGTTTACAGACATTCTTATTTTGAGCGTACGCAGCCATTAATTTTTCCTTATTTTTTAACAAAGTTGAAACAGTAGAAGATAAATCATACTTTTTGCAGATTTCTGAATTTTTTAAGCCATTCTCTAATTCCCGTAAAATCCTTACTTTTTCGGCAACTTATAAAATTTTATGTTTTGACATCGAAGATAAGATTTGACGAACATACTCTATGAATCCAAATCAAAGAATGACTTCTACACAAGTCTCCTATGCAGAGTATATTTCCATCCAATCACCAACCTCTGTCTTCTCTGTACGTCTCCTCAAGGTCGTCCGTGGGAAGTCTTCGCACGTGCCCTTCACACAATGAAAAATTCCACCATCACTTGTTCTCAGGATTTATGACTCATCACTAACTTTCGGTTGACTTCGGAATGTTAAAGGAATTTTCCCAAGAAATGATTAGCTAAGCTGGAGAGGGTGGAAGTCAATAGAAATTTCATGAATCATAGAAATATTGCTAGCTATAACCGGGGTTTGCTTGTTAAAAGCGAGTTATGCTCTCATAGACTTAACATTGTACCAACCAAGCATTTCTGATTTCCTCGTTAAAACAGGGCTCGTTATAAGCGAGTTCGACTGTATTAGAGATTTTGGGCCAAAATCTGAATTTCGGCCAAAATGCGGCTGGATCAAAACTATCAGTATTCCAAAAATCTTGTTTCTTCCTTCGGAAATTTTCAACATTGCTCATCGATTTGAGCTTTATCGACTCAAATGAGACTATTTATTGCTACGAACTTCATTGTTTATAATTATCAGTCATGACTGATTCAAGACGTGAGTGCAAATAATAAAGCAAACAATGCATATATAACTAAACTTTTTCACGTGCTCATTAAAAGCTGCAGACATAACCAGTGATTTAATCGTAAAAAAAACAGAGGGTATACATTCTAAGCAGAGGTATACCATAGTGTATACATACTATAGCTTTCTTGAGAAACAGAGGGTATACGGTGTTCCTTAAAAAAAATCCAGAGGGTATATGGCGTATACCCTCCACTACATCCCTGGACATAACAGTAATAGAAAATTTTCAGTTTGAAACCGCAGAAGTGTTTCAAATACTCTTTTAGAAAGTTCTAGTATGACAGATGCTCCTTTACAGAAATCATTGTGAATGATAAATCGAGGTGTGTATACCTAAAACTGAAATATTTTTTAAATAAATGAAATTCGTATAGTTAGAAAATCTTTCTGTGTCATTAATGAATTAATTATGTTTTATTTTATATGAAAATAAAAAGTTTTGGGTCTAAGGCACAGAGTCAATTTGGGCCACATATGTAATTAATTAATAATTATATATATTTAATAAATATGCATAATTAATTAATAATTATGCATATTTAATAAATATGCATAATTAATTAATAATTATGCATATTTAATAAATATGCATAATTAATTAATAATTATGCATATTTAATAAATATGTATAATTAATTAATAATTATGTATATTTATGTATGTATTAATTACTTTCATGTATACAATTTAATTACTTTAAACAAATTTTTGGATGTTTTCGGTTGAAAGTAGGAAGATCACCGAAATTCGGTTTCGGCCTTAAAAAACTGTTTGTCTATCCTCAGTTATTATATACTAACTAATGAAATTACTTATTCTGTAGTTTATATAATTTTTGTAATTTCTAACTAATAGTTATAATTTTATTATTTGAAACATAAAACATTGATTATATTAGCAATTAGCGATGTAATTGTTTTGGGAATATAAACTTCTTGGTTGCTATCATGTATTTTAAAGCAGAGGGAGAGGGGGCATCATAAATGTAAATTTATAAAAATCATGTCTTTTTTGTATCCTAATAACAAAAGTTATAGGTACATTAAAGATGACACAGGCTCAGTCTGAGGTCGTGAAGCCAAACCTTTTCCAGATTTCTGCCAGTGGCATGGTATAAATACCAATTTTTCTATTTTAAATAGATTGTCAGATAATTCTGTTTTAATCGTTTAACCCAATATAGATATTGCTGTCCTATTTTCAGTAAAATATATTCGGAATTCGTACAGCAATTTTATATTTTTTGCTTTTTGCAATGATTTTTTGACATTTGTAAAAGGTTATTCAGTTTCAAACTCGCAGCTTAAATATTAATAAGAAATTTTTCCTTCCGTGATTTTAAATAGAGAATTTTTGATGCAATTTTTTGCATTCCAATGTGATTTTTTGTCATTTGTACATGGAATTCAAACTTTTAGCTTAATATGGTAAATTTTGCCATATTTTCAATAAAGTTTTTCAGGAATTCATGCAGTGATTTTTAGATATTTTTCGCATTTTGTATGTCAGGTGTGTCAGCTAATATAATATAAAATAGTGTTGAAATCAATTTAAAAAGTGGTAAACAAAAGAAAATAATAATAATAATTTCATTCGTTATTTTAATAAATGGTTATATAATAAAATTAATTTCATAGAAACTTTAAAAGTACCGATTTTGGCACACACGTTATATGTTTCCGCCAAAATGGTACTTTTCCTTGTTTATTAGTAATCCTCTGCTGTTTGAGCAATCTCCAGTTTCTACGGCAATGGCTACAATTCGGTTAATCTAGGGTAATCAGCACTGCCAAATTAAGGTGAAACAAAGTGTATGTGTGATTTTTAAGATAAACATTGAATTCTTATAAAAGTGTATGTTTTTAAAACTATTTTTACTTTTATCTCCCTGAACGACTATTTTTTTATGGAACGAAATTTATTCCCATAGGCTCAATACTAATTTTACCTCCATCCAGAGACCATTCCAGTTGAACTCCCTCCATGAGTGACCAATTTCTTTGAAGAAAATGAAACAAATTTGGTTTTTTCCTGGTCGCTTGAAGAAGGTTTTGTTAGAAAAATAATTCTGGAGAGTGCATTATTCATCAAACTTCTAAACTAAGTTTAGAAATTTTTTTATTACAATTACTTTTAAGTGTTTAAACCCCTTTGTGCCTTTTTAGGCAATGAATTTAACTCAGATGACACATTAAGAATGACGGTCAATAAACTCTCCTGTCCTATTCTGTCAGGAACCTCTCAAAGAAATAGATAAATTAATGAAATCGTCATTATTTATTCCCGTCCAAAAAAATTGTATTTATTTACGGGAATTTCGAAAGGACTTGGAAATAAAAGTTATAAAAGATAAAACCGTAAAATCAAAGAAAACGTCAATGTATTCATTTTTTTTAACTCTATAGTAATTAACTTTTGTTTTGATACTTAAACTTTCATATTTTTTCCTAATGTGAAATATAAAGTTTAGTAACATTAATTGTTACCTTTTTTCAACAATTAAAATCTAGATGTAAACATGACCTCCATTAAGAGATCACCTCTCAAAGCGACTAATTTTTATAGGAACGGAACGTGGTCGCTTTTGGGAGGTTTTACTGTATTTTAAATATTCACTTTCAGAGTTCATTCTAGGATCAAGGGCAGGCAGGGTGCACTTTGCCATAATAGGGCACTTTAGTGAAAAAAAAGGGCACAATAATGTAATGATAAATAATCAACTAACTCTTCCCCCGCTGACCCCACCCCCCTAAAAAGTCTTTGCTACTACCCCTTTACTCCATTCATGACACTTATCAGTGCAGGGGCGATTCTTTTCCGAAAATGTAAAAAAAAAAAAAAAATCAGTCATAAATCCAAAAATTTGGACATAAACTATATTGCAAATTTTGAGAAATGTTCGCCGAAAAAAACCAATTTCGTCAGAGAATCGCGAAAAAACGGCAATTTTGTCAAAGGACCTTTCCGGTTTTTTTTTTCTTTCTTATTTCAGCTGAATTTTCACAGTAGCCGAGAAGCGGGGTATAGAAACAGAGAGAGAGAGAGAGAAATTATGACTGTGTCGGTGCTGGAATTTTACTGAAAATAATTGGTGTCTGTATGAGGATGTTTGGGGGGGGGGGGGTGTGAAAAGCAACAGATTAGGAGTAAAATGGGACTAGGAACATTATATAATGTTTACAAATAGTTTAGAGTTTGCTTGAAATAAGCGATGATATTAACTGAAAGTGCGCTGTTTTTCCCTTGGTCGATTTTCCGAGTGATAGGGCTTGCGGGGCGGGGATTTCGGACAGTGGGGGCATCGGGGTGTCAAATTTTGTAAAAAAGGGCAGGCAGGGCGGCCCGTCCCGTGAAAAACGCCTAGAATGAACTCTGCACTTTAGTTGGAATTTATCTTTTTTTAATTATGTTTGATTCTTATAACAGAGTGTCATTAATGACTATTGCTACACAATATCATTGATCACTGCATAAAGTAGTTGGTTGGCAATTCTGTATTCAGATTTATAAAACCATTAAACAATACATTGTGAATACTGCAAAATTTTAGCGCTAACTATTAGATTTTAATATAATCAAATATAGATTTTATCTTAAAATGAGGATGGACATGCATGTTACATGAAGGCATATCATACATGGAAAAATACTATTAGTCCTTTAAAATCCTCAATGTTGTAAAAATATTTAATTTTCAAGCTATAACTTTTGGTGAATAAATTCAAATCTCACATTTACAATTACATAGTTTGTAAAATTTAATAAACAGAATAAATAAACTATTGCAAATTATTAATTGTTATAGCAAGTATTTACTTGGCCAGATTTTGATTTTGACTCATTGTATCTTTCTAGTGAGTGTGGAAATGAAGTTTGAAGAAGGCACGCTATCTCTAACTGCATTGGAAAGGTCCTTGCAAGATCTGCTGATTGAGATGGAAATTATTTTCAAAGGAAAAGAATGAACAGATAAACAAGAAATAGATGACTTGCTGCAGATTTTTTTTTTGTTGTTGTTTTTTTGTAATAGTATAATTATGAATAATAATAGTTTGTAAATAAAAAACATTTAATTCATTTTTGTGATTAATAAATTTTATTTGTTCTACATAGTATGTTTTATTTACATTTCTAAGAATTTAAGTTTTTTTGTATTAGCACTTCCATGTTTGAGATATTTCAATAAAATATTTATAAAATAAATTTATAAACTTAAAATTATTGTAAATTAAACTTAAAAGTTGCTATTCATGACCAAAAAAATGAGAAACAATTGATAAAAATTGAGTCATAAAATCTAGCTAAAATTTTAATTTAAATGAAACATTTATAAATTATGATGATATTGAAAAGCTAAACTATTTTAATTTCTATTTATTTCAAATGCCTGATATGCAATATAGAGATTATATCAATTTGTATTTCTAAAAAAGTATTATATAGCTTCACCTAGGTAGTGAGGAAACTCCATAATATATATGTATGTATGTATGGATATAATGAAAAGTACCATGTTTTAATTATCTTCTTTCTTTTTATCACTTAAGACTTTTTAAAGTATTTTTTTAATTTAACTGCTTTTTTTTTGTGTGTGTGTGTATGGGGGGGGGGGGGGTAACACTGAAATTTATTGTGTTCAAATAAATTTTACTTTCTATCAGCCACCATGTCTTACTGATTTCATCAACTAAGTAGGCATTAGAAATTCTGAATTGGAATTAAGATAGCTTTATTGTTATATTAGTCAATTTTTTGTGTAGGTGTACAATTTCTGGAAGTTTTTAAATGATGGAAAAAAGCATTTTTCTATTTAAGGGGGAAAAATGGATTTTTTTTTTACAAATAAGAGCTTTTCATAAAAAAATGTTAAACATTTTTTGAATTTATGTCTAAAAATAAAAAGGTTTTATTTTTACTTCATATGTATACATTGTAAATGGAAATAAAAATTTACTAAAAGAAAATTAGTTCCATAATACCTTTTCATGCTGAATTTAACAGCATGGTTTGTAATGTATTTAACTGTTTTTGATGGTCATTTTAGTTGCACTTTCTATTTTAAATTGTCATTAAAACTATTTTTAAATAAAACAAAATTTGCTGCAATTTGTGTTTATGCAATGAAAAAATGGGATTTGAACAGATTGTTCATCTCCCCCCCCCCCCCCCCATAAAGTAATTCAGACTCTGGTTTAGAATGAAGGCAGTCATAATGATAAAATATAAATTTTGTTCTAACTTAATTACTTTAAAAATTCAAAACTAATAATATACATTTTTTAATTTAGGAGTAATTTAAAAAAATAGTTTGAAAACATAACAGGTGAATTTATTGTTTTTAAATAAATTTTGACAGAAATTTGCTTTTTTTTTTTTTTCTTTTGCAAGTTTTATGTGTAAATAAAAGCAATAAATAAGTCTAAAGATTAATATTTATAGTAAAAGTGAAAAGAATAAACTATTTTAGCTACATGTTATTTTTTAAAATTATGGTTAAGTATTTATTGAGTATTTGAAAAAAGTATATGAAAAACTGTTCGTGTAATAAAAATTATTTTTTCAAATAATGCATATTTCAGCCTTACCATTTCCTCAAATCAGTATATGATATAATTTTGGTTATGACTTTTTATTTTTAATGAGAAAAGTAGCATTTAATTATCAGTTTTACAAGTTAATGTTTTTATGTAGAATATTGAACATGAAAAAGATCAGATTGTAGATTGAAAATAAGTGTAGTATTCCAACTGAGTATTCATTCCCCAGCATTGTAGAGTCGGTAAGTTCAGGGTGAAAATTGTCATAAGAATAAAATATAAATTTTGTTCTGCGTTAATTGAATGTCGAATTGAATGAGAAATTGGAAACTCAAATTTTAATAATGCTTTGATATTTTTTTAATATTGGAATAATTTGTCTCAAGAAACAACACAGGCCGATTTCTGAATATGTAACTTAAGGGGGCTGGTCACTCAGCTTCTGATTTCCTCTTACTAATGTAAAGTGTATGGGTATTTGATGCATTCATATATTTGAAATATCTCCTCGGGAAATTAATATTTTTAACTTCTATTTTTTGTGTACACTTCCTAAAAGATTTTTTTTTTTTAGTTCTCAAAATATTTCTAAAGTATAAACTTAATTTTATAGGAAGTGCTTAAAGCATACTCACAGTTCGCCTGCTTTTAACACATAAAATATTAAATTCAGCATAGAACTTAGAAATACTTTGAAAACTAAGAAAAAAAGAGACATCCTTTAAAAAGAGTACACTGAAAAAATAGGTTAAAAATATGGGAGAAGATATTTTAAATATACAAATCCATCAAAAGTCCATAGATTTAACATTACGGAGGAGACTTCCGATGCTGAGTGACTAGCACCCTTAACACATTCACGGCGAGCCTCTTTTACATTTCTTTTAATTCTTTGACACCAGTTTTTCCTCATTGGAATTTTGAATTATTTAATCACCCAAAATTTGAGAATAGATAATGTGAAAATTTCCAAATTTAAATTTAAAAGTTTTGTTCATCTTATACGGCAAGCTTTCTTGCCAACCGTCTTTAATGAGTTAACACAAAATGTTTTCAACTAAATTGTGGCAAAAGATTTTAAAAAAGGGCGGGGGGGGGACAAAGTTTATATATAAATACAATTAAAGAATGTGAAGATTTATGTTAAGGGCAGAAAAGAATATTCTTTCAGCTACATATTATTTTTAATAATTGTTGAATATTTCTATTGTTTATGTGAAAAAAAAAGAAAAATTGGTAATAAAAATAATTTTATACAAGTAATACTATATTACACTCTCAACCTTACCATTTCCACAAAATGCAATAATTTGTATAATTTTGCATATAACTTTTTTTTTTTATGAAAAGTAGCCTATAATTGTCAATTTTACAAGTTAACTCTTCCCACTCCATTGGCTCTGCTGCGAAGACATTCTTAATCTTTGCAAAATTTGTTTTTGGTACCAGTAATCAAGGAAAATACAATTCACCTTATTTAATCAGAGCATTTTTGAAATTGTGTACTTGAAGGAAACTGCTTTTTAAAAAGTAGTGCCGATCGAATAAAATTTGTGTAAAAGACGCCTGAGCTTTAAGGGTTAATGTTTTCAAGTAGAACATTGAACATGAAAAGAAAAAGTTAAAAAACACCCGAATGTACCTATTATAAAATTTTGAATAAATTATTTTATTAATGGTATTTAAATTTTACTAAAAAAAAAATAAATACCTTCGAAAAAAGAAAAAAATTTCCCCCAAACAATTTCTAGGTTATTTCAGAGCATTTCCATCACTAATCATTTGTCAAAGTGTCGCTCAACATACATCATAAAATCCGTTCTTTAGATATTTTCTGCATTATTATGAAAATGAACTTAAAAATTTAATTTTCTATATCATCGAAAAATGTTTATATACATATATATTCAAACCTGGATTCATTAATATTTCTAACACTTTTCCCCCTAATATAAAGAGATATTGATTACCAATACTATGCCAAGACAGACTAGTATGTTGTGGCCATCACAAAACTTTCTTCTATATAAATCACGTCAATTAAATCATTTAAATAGTAAAAGAAATTATATCAATTTATTCATATAAAAGTATACCTGAATTTGAAGTTTAATGAAAATTCGTGCATTAGTTATTGAGATAGAGCTGTAGGGGAAAGTCTAAAAAATGCAGCATAGCAGCGCCATCTGTTGAGCGATTTGCACCAAAACACAAACAGCACTAATTCATATTAAGGTATACCGGAATCTGAAGTTTGATGAAAATCCGTGTATTAGTTCTGGAGCTAGAGCTATTGTGGAAATCACAAAAAATGCAGCACAGCAGCGCCACCTGTTGAGCGATTTATACCAAAAGGAACAAAACATCAATTCATGTCAAGGACTAACAGAATCTGAAGTTTGATAAAAATCCGTGCATTAGTTCTGGACATTGAGCTATTGTGGAAATAGAGAAAAATGCTGCATAGCAGCGCCACCTGTTGAGCAATTTACATCAAAACATAAACAGCAGTAATTCATATCCAGGTATACCTGAATCTGAAGTTTGTTGAAAACCCAAGCATTAGTTCTTGAGATAGAGCTACTGCGGAAATCACAAAAATGCAGCATAGCAGCGCCACCTGTTGAGCGATTTACACCACAAGGTGCAAAACGTCAACTCATGTCAAGCACTAACAGAATCTGAAGTTTGATGAAAATCCGTGCATTATTTCTTGAGATAGAGCTATTACGAAAATCGTGTAAATGCAGCATAGCAGCGCCATCTGTTGGGAGATTTGCACCAAAACGTTACCAGCACTAATTCATATCAAGGATTAATTGAATCTGAAGTTTTATGAAAATCCGTGCATTAGTTCTCGAGATAGAGCTAGTGCAGAAATCGCGAAAAATGCAGCATAGCAGCGCCACCTGTTGGGCGATTTACACCAAAAACTAATCAGCACCAATTTATATTAGGGACTACTTGAATATAAATTTTTATTAAATTTCGTGCATTAGTTCTTGAGGTAGAGCGCCCACAAAATTTGTGTCACATACACACAGACAGACTCACAGAGTCACAGACAGACATTTTGTAAAAACATGTTTTTTGGAATCTCTGACCTCTAAAACGTGTAAATCCGTCGAAAACCGGAAGTCGAAAATTTTTACGAATCCAATACTTTCTTCTTGTAAAGATAGAAGAAAGTAATAATCAATATCTTCCTATGTTGGAAGAAAAAAAAAACTAGTATGCTGTGGCCATTACAAAACTTTCTTCTATATAAATCACGTCAATTAAATCATTCAAATAGTACAAGAAATTACATCAATTTAGCCCCAATTCATATCAAAGTCTATCTGAATTTGAAGTTTGATGAAAATTCGTGCATTAGTTCTTAAGATTGTGGAAATTCTGAAAAATGTAACATAGCAGCACCACCTGTTGAACGATTTACAACAAAAGATAAACAGCATTAATTCATATCGAGGTATACCTGAATCTGAAATTTGTTGAAAATCCAAGCATTAGTTCTTGAGATAGATGTATTGCGGAAATCACAAAAAATGCAGCCTAACAGCGCCACCTGCTGAGCGATTTATACCAAAATGTATAAAACGTCAATTCATATAATTCGTCAATTCACTAACTGAATCTGAAATTTGATGAAAATTCGTGCACTAGTTCTGCAGATTGAGCTATCGTGAAAAATGCTGCATAGTAGCGCCACCTGTTGAGCGATTTACACCAAAAACTAATCAGCACCAATTGATATCTGGGACTAACTGAATATAAATTTTTATTAAATTCCGTGCATTAGTTTTTGAGATAGAGCGCCCACAAAATTTGTGTCACATACATACAGACAGACATTTTGTAAAAATATGTTTTCCGGAATCTCCGACCCCTAATGAAACATGTAAATCCGTCGAAAATTTCCACGAATCCAATACTTTCTTCTTGTAAAGATAGAAGAAAGTAAAAAGCTTGATATTTTATAATGCCGAATCCAGTTTTGACCAATATCGGCCTGTCCGACTTTCCCCGATATTGGAAACTAGTATGTTGCGACCATAACAAAACTTTCTTCTATATAAATCACGTCAATTAAATCATTTAAATAGTACAAGAAATTACATCAATTTAGCACCAATTCATATCAAAGTATATCTCGATTTGAAGGTTGATGGAAATTCGTGCATTAGTTCTTGAGATAGATCTATAGCGAAAATTCTGAAAAATGTAGAAAAGCAGCGCCACCTGTTGAGCAATTTACACCAAAACATAAACAGCACTAATTGATATCAAGGTATACAAGAATCTGAAGTTTGATGAAAGTTCGTGCATTAGTTACTTGAGATAGAGCTATAGTGGAAATTCTGAAAAATGCAGCATAGCAGCGCCACCTGTTGAGCGATTTGGACCAAAACATAAACAACTCTAATTCATATCAAAGTATACCTGAATCTGAAGTTCGTTGAAAATCCAAGCATTAGTTCTTGAGATAGAGCTATTGCGGATATCACAAAAAAAAACAGCCTAGCAGCGCCACCTGTTGAGCGATTTACACCAAAATGTATAAAATGTCAATTCATCTCAAGGACTAACTGATTCTGAAGTTTAATGGAAATCCTAAAAAATACAGTATAGCAGCGCCACCTGTTGGGCGATTTCTACCAAAATGTATAAAAGTCAAATCATGTCAAGAACTAACTTATTCTGAAGTTTGATGAAAATTCGTGCATTAGTTCTTGAGATACAGCTATACTTGAAATTCTAAAAAATGCAGCATAGCAACGCCACCTGTTGAGCAATTTAAACCAAAATGTATAAAATGTCAATTCATGTTAAGTACTAACTTATTTTGAAGTTTGTTGAAAATCCAAGCATTAGTCATTGAGATAGAGCTATTTCGGAAATCGTAAAAAATGCAGTATAGCAGCGCCACCTGTTGAGCGATGTACACCAAAAAATATAAAACTTCAACTCATGTCAAGGATTAACTGAATCTGAAGTTTGATGAAAATCTGTGCATTAGTTCTGGAGATTGAGCTATTACGGAAATCCTGAAGAATGTGGTATAGCACACCTGTTGAGCGATTTACACCAAAAACTAATCAGCACCAATTTATATCGGGGACTAACTGAATATGAAATTTTATTAAATTCCGTGCAATAGTTCTTGAGATAGAGCGCCCACAAAATTTGTGGCACACACAGACAGACAGACATTTTGTAAAAACATGTTCTTCGGAATCTCTAACCGCTAAAACGTGTAAATCCGTCGAAAACCAAAAGTCGAAAATTTTTACGAATCCAATACTTTCTTCTTGTAAAGATAGAAGAAAGTAAAAAGGTTAGCCATGCAATATCGGCCAATCCGTTGTTCACCGGTATTGCGAAATCGCTGTTCCCGATATTGCTGTGCTACCTGGGGTGTACTCTTCTATCTTATTTAGACATTTTTTACCAGCATTTAAACCGAATATCCTGTATGGTATTCATTCATTAGAAGCTTTAATTCTTCGCATAACAATCGAGTGTCCTCTTTTTGATAAACAAAAAAGGACATTTGAAACCAGTTTCATTAAAAAATTAAATGAGTTTCTTCTAGAGATGCACCGAATAGAGATTTTGGCCGAATACGGAATATTCAGCAACAGGTAAACCGAATACCGAATATTCAGCTAGCCGAATAGTGACTATCAAGCCGAATACCGAATAGTGACTATTCGGCAGGGCCGAAACTAAGGGGGAGCAGAGGGGGCATGTGCCCCGGGCGCCAAATGAAGGATTATACCTTTGGAGTGGATCATTTTCTTCTGATGGACTGATGTCTTCTATTATTATGAAACAGCCATTATAAATGAAGTGTTAGGTGAAGATGAAAGAGCAGTCGTAAAAAGGTTAGAACTCTGATTTTCTGGTCAGAATGGGAAGAAAAAAAATGCCATAATTTTTTGGCCAAATTTTAATGGCCAAAAAAAAAAATTATAACCATTTTTTTTCTTCCCATTCTGACCACAAAATCAGAGTTCTAACTTTTTACGACTGCTCTTTCATCTTCACCTAACACTTCATTTATAATGGCTGTTTCATAATAATAGAAGACCAGTGGTGTAGTCGTAAAAAAAAACAGAGGATATACGCTCTAAGCAGAGGGTATACGCTCAAGGCAGAGCGTATACCCTAGAGTGTATATACTATAGCTTTCTTCAGAAACAGAGGGTATACAGTGTTCCTTAAAAAAATCCAGAAGGTATACGGCGTGTACCCCCGTATACCCTCCACTACATCCCTGTAGAAGACAACAGTCCATCAGAAGAAAATAACTCGGTTAAGCAGGACTCGGACAATCGGGACTCTAACTGTATATTTCATTTTAAAAATGATCTTTAGAATATTTTTGTTCAGAGGGGAGTCGTGACCTCCCCCCCCCCCCCCCCCCCTTGGATCCGCCATTGTAGATTACGTAGTTCAGTATTACATATTTGAAGATTACATATTTTAAATTTTAAAATAAGTCGACTATTTGAAAATTAATAAAATTCTCTTTGGAAATATACTTTGTGGAAGAGGAAGGTGGGGCGCCAAAATCCATGCTTGCCCCGGGTGCAAAAAAGGCTAGTTTCGGCTCTGCTATTCGGCCGAATACCGAATATTCGGCTTGCCAAATACTTTTAAGTTTCAGAGTTTGAAAGCATTAAAAAGATAAATTTTAAATCAATTTTACATAATGTTTAACACTACTTCATATATTGATAAAAAATATCTCTTTATAAGTAAATTTTGCACTAAAAAAATCTATGCTTTGAATTGTTATTTAAGAAAAGGATAGTTTTAAAGTTTCTTTAATTGATAAAAAAAAAAGGTTTTTTAAGTATTCGGTCTGGCCGAATATTTCGATATTCGGCCAAACCGAATATTCAGCCTACCGAATAGTTTGATATTCCGCCTAACCGAATATTCTATTGTATGGCCGAATACCGAATATTCGGTGCATCCCTAGTTTCTTCTATCTCTGAAACGCCACAGATGAGTTTTTTACATCTTTGCAATCGTCGAATAGCAAAAAATTCTGCGATTTTTCTTACAATGAACACTTACAAATGCAACACCCATTGATCTCTTCCAGAGTTTCAAGCGAGACTGCGAAAATGCCACTGCGAACTGTACGCTTACGCTGCTTGCGGCATCTCTGAGTATCCGCAGATTTTCATGCGAAATAGCGAGAAACTAGCTGCGAAGTTCTCTCTGTTTTACTGATCGAGAAAAGTTAATTGCGAAAATTAACTTTAAACTCCGCCTTCAACTGTCACACGAGCAGAAAATTGCTGAGCTCAATCACGACCGGGAGAGATGATAGAATTTTCAGTTGCTTTGGTTGATGGCATAATACAGCCGAGAAATATTTTTACTATGAAATGGGTAAATTATCAGTTTTCGTCATTGAATATTGCTATTTTCAGTTTATTTTATATACTTCTTACTAGTCTGCTTCTGAAAAAACTAATATGGGCTTGTAAAAAGTTCGTAAATTTATACAGAAAACATGGTTAACGAATACAAAAAAGTGAAAACTTTACGCATTAAACTGCATATTTCAATTTTTAATCCAATAATATAAACTACTTTAATGTGAAAAGTTGTCAGCGCACTTATCTACCCTTAATAATTAAAACAAATTATTAAAAATCAAATATTATTTGAAAATTGAATCAGTAAAACTGAAAACGGCAGGTTGATGCACACTCCAGGTGTATATTTTAGCTTATTGCGAAAGGTGGAGCTTTTTTCTGAAACTGGACAGCATTTTTGCGAAAGTTTCGCAGTTAGAGAAATAAGCCCCGCCTTGACACCTGTCAAAATTTGTTTACCTTTAGCAGCGAAAAGTTCGCAAAAAGGCTGGCTTCTGATTGGTCAATCTCGTCTCGCTAATAGCGAAAAATCTATCTGGATCTGGGCCATTATCTTGCAGTAGTAGAAAATATCCTGCAGGTTTCGCAGCGATCTTCATATTTCAGCAGCATAGTTGCACATTTAAAGGATAAGTGCTTTTTTAAGTATTAAGCCGGGAACCCACATGCGGAAAAATACGACGGAATTGGACAGCGGAACGGTAAATTGACCCCATATTTGCCGCGTACAAATGCGGAAACGCAGCGGAATTGTAGTTAAACATGTTTTAACTTTTTCCGTCTTCCGCGACGGCATCTGTAGAAATCAACCAATAAGAACGCTTCTCACTATTTCTTCACATGTTCTCACGTGCAGATGAATAATCAAACTATGTAGGTTTGTCACAGACATGCGCAGTAGTTAACGCGGAAGCGCCAGCGAAAAACGCAAGTGCGATTCTCATTTGCAAGTCGGAAATTTGGCGTAGCGGAAAATTTGCCGCTGCAGATTTCCGTCTATTTTTTCCGCATGCGGGTTCCCTGCTTAACAGGGATAGCCGATTTCCACACTATGTATTCTAGGTGCTATAACGATATATTAAATAGTCTGGACCTAAATTTTCACAAACTTTTCGCTCTTTTCCAAAGTTTCGTAAAATGTAGATTTTTCATTGGACAATCTTGTTTAGAAAATAGCGAAAAATCTACCTGGATCCCTAAAAAAATGTTGTTGCCACTAATTAAAAAAATCTCATTTACTAAGGAAACAACAAAATTTTTTTTATGCTGTGTTATTTGGATTATTGCTGTTATTATACGTCTGTTTTCGATATGAACAAGTGTGCCTCTATAACGAAGTAGCGACATACGGTCAATAAAAGTTTATTGGTAGAAGTGACAAAAACAAATCGTTAAAGCCCTTTGCGAGAGTATTATTATTGTTAGGCTAATGTTTGTTGAATTATTTCACTAGTCTAATAGAACTCGTCCATGCGCGTATCGTGTAATTTAAGAAAGTGGATTGCCGTACTTTCGACAAAAACTTAAAATGAGCATGCATCCTATGCATATATCACCAGTCTTAAGTATAAAGGCTCTCTGTTATGGTGTTGTTTCAGAGCCCTGTTTGTAAAATTTTGATATTTGTGTTTTAGAGAAAGCAACAGAGAAAAGTACTGTTGCTATGGAAACAACAACCTCTTTAATATCGAAATGTATGGCAAAGGAGTTCAGAATCAATGCCTTAAATAATTTCGAATATGTACAGTCGTGGGAAAAAAAGTAAACACTCCCTAGTAACTCCTCAACAAATTATCGTAGAAGAAAGTTATTGGTACCTAACGATTGGAAATAAAGTCTACTTTTAAACGATGTATATAAAATTTGCTTACGTGGCCATCTACTTATTAAAACGAATCATAACTTTGTTTTTTTTCAATAGCAGTACACAATTCTGACAGCATAATTGAATTCTACACCCTTCAATTAATCCAAAAACAAATTTTTATGCAATTCGTACCATAAGTTTCCGAGAAATTAATTATTTTAAATCCGTATCCAAATGGAGGATATTCCAAATATGGGTTCGAGGCTGAAAAAGTCACGTGATATTTGTAATTTACCCAAAGAACAAAGACTTTTAAGATACATAGACCGGCAAACTGTCAGTTTAACTGAGGATTTTTGATCACAGCTGTTGTACGGCAGAATATATGCTTTATATTTTAATTTATCTAAGAAAATACTTTTATCAGCGTATTTTTTCGTTGGATTTTCGGATAATTAAGTATTAGTCTACCCTATTTCATTTAGGACTTTTTTTTAAAAATACCTTATTTGTATTACCAACATCAATTTGTTTTGTTGGCAAGTAAGTATTTCTATAAACATCCTCCAAGGATAAAAATATAGTGTTACTTTCGTTAATATGCATTTTTTAAATTACTTTTTTGTATAAAAATTAGTTTAAAAAACGTAGAGTTCTTTAAAAGTAATTTAAAATTTTGTAAATTACTATATTATGTTATAGTTGCTACCTTTAATCTAAACTTCGCTACCAGTTACTTTTGTAAATCAAACTTAAAAAAAGGTGGAATTATAATCTTTAACAATCTGTTTCCATATAAATTTCGCCTTTATTTAGGTTTATAAGGCATGTTAAAGTTAGATACTCTTTTTCAAACATACCATCCATAAAATTATTAATAAATTGCTTTATTTAACTTTATTACTGAAAATTCAATATTTATAACGGATATTTAGAAATAAAAAATAGCTTCATGTAAAAAAATATGCCATAAACTTCATATATATTAATAAAAATTAATTTTTAAGCTCATTCTAGCCATAGCACTTAATGGTAAATAACCACAGCTGACGTACAAACCTCGCGGTTCAGGTGTTTCAATTTACTTCAGATGGTTGCCATGATTTCGCATGCTTTTGAATGGGAATTGCCAGTCGATGTATTTTAAAGGTCTTTGCCAAAGAACGCCTAACTGATAAGAAGGGAAGATACTACTCCTTTGCCTCATGAACTGTTTCATTGGCTAGCGGGGATTTACATTACACGTCTGCGGAGCCTTATCTTCTTTACGCTAGAAGTTTTTACCTTGATCACGTGATCAAAACGGAGATGGAATATCCTCCATTGAAGTTCCGTACTCCATTGTTAACCGAGAGAGCCCCCTTCTTGATCAAGGCACCTTAACCACCTCTCAAGCAGTCAATGAAGCCTGCTAGATTACACGACAGCAGAAGAAATTTCATAATATCTAGTCACTTCTATCACAGACGGCCCCTTAAAACATTATTTTGCGGGTTTTTAAGCTTCATTTGAAAACTACTTGGAAGAAAAATGTGAAATTTTGGATTTACATAAAGCAGGACTTAATAGATCTAAATCCATCAGAAAAACTACCGGTTGCAATTCACAATTTTGTCGAATATTAATTTCATAATTCATAATTTATAGCATAAAATTATAAAAATTGCAAATTCAACGTATTTATGTTTGGGTATATTAGTATTATTGCTACACAAAAAATTAGCACATTAGGAGCACAATTTCAGGAGATATAAATAAAAGTATGAAAATGTAATTTCACATTAGAAGCACTAAATTTTGAATGTTTATAATTCAAAAACTTATCATTCAAATGACTTGAAATTTGGTGTCTAGACATAGTTTGAACCAAAAATTTGAAATATCTCGTTAAAATTGGGTATTGCTATTCAAAAAAATGAAGTTTGGATTCGTTTTAATATGTAGATGGCCTTCTAAGCAAATTTTATATACGTCATTTAAAAGTAGACCTTATTTCCAATCGTTCGGTACCAGTAACTTTCGTCTACGATCATTTGTTGTGGAGTTAGTAGGGAGTGTTTACTTTTTTTATGACGACTGTACTGTTGTTATGACAATCAATACCCTTCCTGGATGTGGAAATGCAAAATTTAAACGAGATTCATCAATCAGAAGCCTGCATTCTTGCGAATTTTTCGCTGTTTGTTGAAATGCAGGCTATTGATTGGTGAATCTCGTTTCGCTAACAGCGAAAAATTTATCTGGATTCCAGCCTAGATTTCTACAAACATTGCACTTCCTCCATGGCATAAAGAAAATAAAGCAAAACTTTCATGATATAGGCCGGGATCCATAAACAGCAAAAAATTCTAAAACATGCAGGCTTCTGATTGGTCAAACTTATTTCGCTAACAGCGAAAAATCTATATCCCGGCCATAGTTTTCTTCGATGAAATGCAAAAGGATAACATAAAAGGATAATATAAGATTCCTCAAAATGTTTTGGTGGATTTATCGCTCTTTGGCATAATTTGTAAATTTTAAAGTTAATTAACATTTTTTCGCTAATTAAGAATATAAATTTTATCTTTTTAAAACTGCCTTTTGTAACAGAACGTAGATTGAGTAAATATCTGTCCAAAAATGCAATCCTTATTTTTTTCTGTCCATTATTTAAGTCTCTATCTCGATTGAAATATAAAGTTTGACGAAAAAAATAATCGATCATTTTGAGTATCTCGACGTTATTTTAAAAAATCTATATCTCTGTTTATAATTAATTTATGAAGATGAATTTGGTCTCAAATTGAAGATCTTCTTTATTAGGTTCTTATAGTATTGGTTTTATTCTTCTGCGACGATTTGTTCTTTTGGTATAGGAAATTTTACGCTGGCACGTTTGGTCGATTTAACATGGAGAAGTCGACTTCAGTATAATAAGCAGTTACGGTGTCTTGCCGTTTTGTTCTTGGCGTTTGTTTGTTTGGCGGGCTTAGCATTTTTTTATAGCTTGACTTGACAGAACGGCCGTCCTGTTTGATACGGTAAATTAAAAGAATAAATTTCCACATTTTCCATCATAAAAGATTTTAATTTGTTGCTTTAATTATGATAATGAGAAAATTGCATTTTAGAGTATTTAGAAAAAATAAGCTGAACTAAAAAAAAACAGTTATATAATTCCTTTTAACTACAGCTTCAGCTTTGATACTAGGCCCAAGTGATTCGGAAATCAGATGAAGAATTATTTTGACACATGACTTTAGTTAAGGTCATTTTATTAAAAATGCAGTTCATAACAAGTAATTCAAATAATAGTTCACAAAAATACTTTCACACACACAAAAAAAATGTAATACATATGAAAACAGCAAAGATTTTTATCTGACAAAGTTCTGATGTTTCATTTAGAAAAACAAATTCCTTTTATACTTTTCTGCCTAATTTATATGTTGAAAATAAAAGTTTCTGAAGAGTGAAAGAAAAGATCGTTCAAGGGTGTAGTGGAGGGTACACGGAGGTATACGTAGTATACCCTCTGGATTTTTTAAGAAGTTCCGTGTACCCGTTTCTCTAGTAAAGCATTGGCGCATACTCTATCCATGAATGTTCATGACTTTAGCGTATCCCCTCTGTTTTCTTTACGACTATAACACTGCATACATTGCTTCTGAAGGCTTTTAAAAAAGTTTATTTCATTGATGTATAAATTGAATCTTATATTATTTCAGGAAGTGAAGCTGAATTTAAGAAGAATTTTTGCATTTTATTGCTGAATGTAGTAAAATACTGGACTGGTTTAATCTTGATTCTAGATTCGAGAACTTAGCACGTGAGATTATCAATCACGATTTTATTTTAATTCTTTATATTAAAAAGATCATTTAAAAATTGTTAACTTCATTACGAGTACTTCGAATTGTTAAAAAAAGAAAAGAAAAATGCAATATTTAATCAAACATACCTGATTGTTATTATCAGCTAGAAAGTTGCAAAGATGCATTAGCGGACAATTTATTTCATTTAATTTTCTTTAGAGAGTCCGCCAGGTGTAAATTGCGATACGGTAAATTAAAAGAATAAAACTCTACATTTCCCATAATAAAAGATTTTAATTTATTACTTTAACTCTGAGAATATAAAAAGTTCACTTTACAGTATTTGGAAAAAAGAAGCTGAACTAAAAAAAGACAGTTTTATATCCTCTTAATTCCTTTTAACTACAGCTTCGTCTTTGATACTAGGCTCAAGTGATTGTATTAAAAATGCATTTCATAACAAGTAATTCGAATTTTAGTTCACAAAAGTACTTTTCCAAAAAAAAAAAAAAAAAGTAATACATATCAAAACAGCAAAAATTAGCATCTGTTACAAGGTTATAATGTTTCACTAAGAAAAACAAATCCCTTTTAGACTTTCTTTTACAGAATTTATATGTCGAAAATAAAAGTTTCCGGAGAGTGACAGAAAAGATCATAAATAATTTGTGATAGCTTTTTAAAAAGTTTAGTTCACTGATGTATAAATCTAATCTTATATTATTTCGAGAAGTTGTTACTGATCGTAATTAAAATCTCCCGTACGAGGGCGCTGTGTCAGCGCCGTAATTTTATTTATTATTCCAATCGTCTGCGTGTTGACGATAGATTGTAATTTAGTTACCAGTGAGTGGAAACACTGAATTTTTGTTGTTGTTGTTATTGAGATAATGGAATGTTTGATTTGGAAACGGCCAGAGAGACTGTTTCACTCTTAACAATTATTGTTTTAAAATAAAGAAATATACAGTTCACTGCGAAGAGTTCCTTAAAAATGGTGTCATTGAGTAACTTATTGTTTCATTCTTAACAAAAAATTGGTCCGTCGAGCCGGAGTAAACGGATTTATCGTTTGCTTTTAGAGTCAAGAATCAGCGACGAGACTTGGTTTCTTCGAATAAGGTAGGACTTTTTCTTTAACATGTCTACTGAATTAAAAAATATTTTGACAAAAAAAAGAGTTTTAAAATGTAAAATTACTAAATTTGTGAGTGAAATTAAATTAAGTGACTCTGATGAATGTTCTTTAGAACTTGTAAATACGAAATGTGATCAATTCAATACAGAATTGAAAGAAATGTTTGATAAAATTTATTCATTGTGCGATGAGGAGGAAATTGATAAATATATCGATGAACAATCATCGATTGAAAAAGAGTTAGATGAAACTTGGTTAAAAATTAAAAGAGCGAAACAAAAACAAATAAATGTTCTTAATGAATCAAAGCCGAAACAAGAGAATAGTGTAACGGAAGTTCGACTTCCCACGATTAATCTACCTTCTTTTAGTGGAAACGTACAGGATTGGATATATTTTAGTGATCTTTTTAAATCTAGCGTTCACAATAATAGCGCACTTTCGGGTGCTCAAAAGTTATCATATTTGAAATCTTCGCTTCATTCTGAAGCTGCAAAAGTTGTACAAAGTATAACGATTTCAGATGATAATTATCAAACAGCGTGGTCCTTATTAGAGGAAAGATATTCCAATAAAAGACAACAAGTGTTTGCTCACATTAAAAAATTAATGTCCATTAATTCAATACAAAGTGAAACACCTAGTGCTATTCTTAATTTAGCAGATACCGCCAGTGAATGTATCAGATCTCTAGAAATTCTCGATCAAAAAATTGAAGGGTTTGCGGATACAATAATAACTTATATATTGTGGCAGAAATTAGATGGGTCCACAAAATTATGGTTTGAACGTGAACAAAAAAAAGACGAGCTACCAAAATTAAAAGAATTAATCGAGTTTTTAAAAAGACAAGCGAGAACACTGCAAGTTTCCAAACCTCTTATAAATAATGTAACTCCTAAACGCAATGCTCAACAACGAATCACTAGTATGGTATCTACATCTAATGGTAAAAACTCAAAAACATTTAAATGTGTTAAGTGTCAGAGTAATGAATTCCACGGTTTGCACAAATGTCCAGAATTCTTAAATCTTTCAGTGGCTTCTAGATATGAATTCGTAAAGAAAAATAATATTTGTTTTAACTGTTTAAAATTCCACTCGGTTAGAAATTGTAAATCTACTTATTCTTGTCAGAAATGTATGAAAAAACATTCGAGTTTACTGCATTTCGAGAATGAAAATGAAAAGCAAATTCAAAACAGCGATAGAAAAAATGAATTTGTTTCAAAACCCGAGGTCAGTGATTGCAATACCCAAAACCAGAATCAAATCGTAGCGCATTCAAATCTAGACCCGAATGCTGCAACATTTCACATTTCTAACGAAAGAGCATTTTCAGGTACATCTGTTTGTGAGATGAATTATTTAAGTTCTGGCATCTTATCAACTGTCATTGTTTATATTAAAAATAAATTTGGTGAATTTAAGCCGTTAAGAGGTTTGATTGATGCTGGATCAATGAGTAATTTCATTACGATTCAGTGTGCTGATTATTTAGGAATTAAGAAAGAAAAAATAAAAGTTGCGGTTTCAGGATTAAATGGCATCTCCGTGAATATTAACTCCAAGGTAAAAGCATTAATTTCGAACAATTCAAATTTTAAGGCGGAAATAGAACTTCTTTGTGTACCAAAAATATCGGATACTATTCCAGTAAATCGGATTAACGTTCCAACAGAACAATACCTTAATAACATTAAATTAGCGGATCCAGAATTTTACAAACCTGGAAAAATTCATGTTCTTTTGGGAGCTCAAATATTTTATGATCTTTTAGAAGTCGGTCGAATTGAAGTCCCCAATTCTAATTTAAAATTCCAAAACTCGGTATTTGGATTCATTGCCTGTGGAAGCGTGTTAAATCCTGACAATCGAATCACGCAAAATACTCATTGTGGGCTTGTTTGTAACTATGAAGATTTGACAAAAGAAGTTCAAAAATTCTTTCAGTTAGAAACATTAGGGATAAAAGACGATCCCACATGTACTGACGAAGATAGAGCATTAGAAATATTCGAAAAATCTGTATCTTATAAAAATAAACGTTACGAAGTTACCTTACCATGGAAAAAAGATTGGCGAGAAATGAACGACAATCTCAAAATAGCCAATAATAGACTAAACTGTCTTAAAGTGAAAATGAAGCGAAAATTAGAGCTTCGTGCTCAATATTGTGAGACTTTGAAAGATTATGAAAATAAAGGAATCATAGAAAAAATAACGGAAACGCACAAGCCAGTGGAGAAACCACTTTTTTATCTTCCACATCAACCTGTCTTTAGACAAAGCCTGACAACAAAAATGAGAGTAGTCTTCGATGCCAGCTCACACGATGTTGGCGAATTATCGTTAAATGATTGTCTTTGGCCAGGTCCAAATCTAAATCCAAACATATTCGATCTACTTATCAATTTTAGATTAAACAAAATAGCATTGATAGGTGATATAGAAAAAGCCTTTCTGCAGATATCCCTAGCGGAGAAAGACAGAGATGCAGTGAGGTTCTTATGGATTGGAGATAGAGGTATAGAAATATATCGCTTCAACCGAGTTCTTTTTGGTATGAATGCTTCCCCGTTTCTTCTTGCTGCTACTCTAAGAAAACATATCAAGAAATTTCAAGTTAGATATCCTACAACAACAAAGTTATTAGATAGGTGCCTCTACGTTGATGATTTCATCGCTGGTGCTGACAACTTGCAAGATGCGTTAGAAATCTCTCGAAATGCTGTTTATATTATGAGCGAGGCAAGTATGAAACTCAGAAAATGGTCAACTAATGATAACGATTTGATGGAGCAATGGAAACAAGAAGGGTTTGATACTCAGCCTCTACACAACCCAATTGAATTAGGATTTGACTCAACAAAGGTTCTAGGAATGTCTTGGCATACGAGTGAAGATTGCTTTATCGTAGATGTAAAAGGCTTATTAGAAATGTTATCAAAAAATGAAAACACCAAGCGCTTCATCCTGCGTGCTATTGGAAAAATATTCGACCCTCTTGGCTTGCTCACTCCTTATACTATTCGCATGAAATGCCTATTTCAAGATCTGTGGTTGAGGAAAATTGCTTGGGATGAAGATCTACCAATAGATGTTAAAGAAAAGTGGCTTCAATGGTGTTCTGAGATCCCACGCCTCTCCGACCTAAAAATTCCAAGAATTGTGCTAAATTCAACGAAAGAAGAAAATTCAGATGTGATAGAGATTCACTGTTTTGCGATGCTAGTAAGAAAGCCTTCGGCACTGTCATATACCTCAGAATTGTAAAAGAAAATGCTATTGAAGTTAACCTTGTGACTTCAAAAAGTAGAGTTACACCTCTTAAAAAAATCACTTTACCAAGATTAGAGCTATTGGGAGCTTTACTTGCTGCCCGACTAGGTAATGCAGTCAAGAAAATAGTAGATCATAAGAAGCCATCAGATGTGTTCTTCTGGACAGACTCGAAAATCACTTTGTACTGGATTAGAGGTTCTAGTAAAAGATGGAAATCATTCATAGCGAATCGTGTCAACGAGATTCAATCTTTGACTGACTCCAATTCGTGGTTTCATTGTCCGGGAAAGTCTAATCCAGCCGACCTCCTTACCAGAGGCGTCAGTGTTGATATGCTCTTAAAAAAGGATTTGTGGTTTAAAGGTCCCCCCTTTTTGAGAGAAACTGTTCTCCCAACTAATGACTGCAACATCCAAAATTCGCCAGATGACTATTCTGATGAACTAAAGAAAACAGTTAAATGTGAAAATGATAACTCTTTAGTTACTCTAGCTATTTATGATCAAAATTATTTATTAGATTATATTATTAGTGTTAGTAATAATTATATAACTATCATTCGTATTTTATGTTATGTGCTTAGATTTATTCATAACCTTCGAAATGTTAATAGAGTGAAAGATCATCTTACTTCTAAAGAATTGAATGCTGCAGAATTATCACTGATAAAGATGGTTCAACAAAGTGAGTATCAGGAAGAAATAAAATGCCTTCAGAAAGGTAATTCGGTACCAAATAAAAGTAAACTAAATCCTTTAAATTGTTTCTTAGATGAAAGTAATATTTTAAGAGTTGGGGGTAGATTGGGTAACTCATATTTGACAACAAATGAAAAACATCCTATGGTTCTGCCAAGTAAGCATCCCCTTACTTTAATTATTGTAAGATATTTTCATTTAAAGTATTTACATGTAGGATCACAAACATTGTTGTACCATATTCGTCGTAAATTTTTGCCAAGTAAGCATCCCCTTACTTTAATTATTGTAAGATATTTTCATTTAAAGTATTTACATGTAGGATCACAAACATTGTTGTACCATATTCGTCGTAAACATTTTTTGTTAAGAATGAAACAATAAGTTACTCAATGACACCATTTTTAAGGAACTCTTCGCAGTGAACTGTATATTTCTTTATTTTAAAACAATAATTGTTAAGAGTGAAACAGTCTCTCTGGCCGTTTCCAAATCAAACATTCCATTATCTCAATAACAACAACAACAAAAATTCAGTGTTTCCACTCACTGGTAACTAAATTACAATCTATCGTCAACACGCAGACGATTGGAATAATAAATAAAATTACGGCGCTGACACAGCGCCCTCGTACGGGAGATTTTAATTACGATCAGTAACATACTCCCGACCGTTGAAACCTGCAGGTTTCAAAACTACTCTAATATATAATATAAAATTACATAATACTACATATAACAATGCAAAGATATAATTAATAACAAAGGAAAAATGGCTAAATTACTTTACATTTGAATACAATAAAACATACTATAGAAATTAAACAACAAAATATATTCAAAATATACCAAATATATACATTAAAGAAATTAGTTTCCATTAATTGGAAGAGGACAAATACTTCTCACATCTCTCTTTATTATTGTACCGTTAGGCAGACGAATGTTCACTACTCGAACTTTTTTGTCCTTACCGAGAAATATCTCGGAAATCCTACCTGTTGCCCATTTTGTGCTGAGCATAT
Organism: Maratus speciosus; assembly: GCA_963932465.1. NCBI lineage: Eukaryota > Metazoa > Arthropoda > Arachnida > Araneae > Salticidae > Maratus > Maratus speciosus. The sequence continues at coordinate 209,646,172 of OZ010793.1, forward strand.
TTTCATCTTTGATCAATACGAGAGAACCAACATTTATATTGTTTTTATTTATTTGCCATTTATTACGTTGCTGCAAGGTGTTCAGATAGTCTCGCTTCCATAATTTCCATATTTGCTGGCTATATTTTGTTATTTTTTTGCCAGTTGCTAAGTTTGTTTTCCGAAATTTCAGTGAGCTGGGGTTCAATAATAGACGTTAAGGGCCTACCTATAAGAAAATGACCCGGTGACAGAGTCTCGAAATCGTCGAAATCTGATGACAATGGGGACAGAGGTCTTGAGTTCAAAACACTTTCAATTTCTAGAATTACTGTCAGAAATTCCTCTAAAATGAGGTGCGCGTTACCAATTACACGTTTTAGATGGAATTTGAATGATTTAACCCCTGCCTCCCAAAGACCACCGAAGTTCGGCGCTTTCGGAGGAATAAAATTCCATTCGATATTTTCCCTTGCAAAATAATCAGCTAATGCTTCATCTGGGTGTCTAACCAAATTGTGAAGCCTTTTCAATTCTAAGTTTGCCCCTACAAGGTTTTTTGCATTGTCAGAAAATATTTTTGAACACTTTCCCCTTCTGCTAACAAAGCGCTTAAAACAAGCAATGAAGGCTGCAGAAGTGAGATCTGAAACGAAATCTAGATGAATAGCTTTGGTGCAGAGACAAACGAATATACATACATACACTTTATTATATGTACCTTTCCTTTGATTTTTGAATTTAATGTAAAAAGGGCCACAATAATCAGTTCCAATAATGGAAAATGGAAATGAAGGTGTAACACGCTCTTTGGGCAAGTCACCCATAACTTGACTCGCTAATACAGGCTTGTTTTTAAAACAAGTGACACATTCATATGTTATTTTGCGACAGATGTTTCTACCATTAGTTATCCAAAATTTACGACGAATATGGTACAACAATGTTTGTGATCCTACATGTAAATACTTTAAATGAAAATATCTTACAATAATTAAAGTAAGGGGATGCTTACTTGGCAGAACCATAGGATGTTTTTCATTTGTTGTCAAATATGAGTTACCCAATCTACCCCCAACTCTTAAAATATTACTTTCATCTAAGAAACAATTTAAAGAATAAATTGAATGAAATGATGACAATGAAATGATGACAATGAAAACAATGAAAGAATAAAGAAATTAGCGGATCCAGAATTTTTGGTACACAAAGAAGTTCTATTTCCGCCTTAAAATTTGAATTGTTCGAAATTAATGCTTTTACCTTGGAGTTAATATTCACGGAGATGCCATTTAATCCTGAAACCGTAACTTTTATTTTTTCTTTCTTAATTCCTAAATAATCAGCACACTGAATCGTAATGAAATTACTCATTGATCCAGCATCAATCAAACCTCTTAACGGCTTAAATTCACCAAATTTATTTTTAATATAAACAATGACAGTTGATAAGATGCCAGAACTTAAATAATTCATCTCACAAACAGATGTACCTGAAAATGCTCTTTCGTTAGAAATGTGAAATGTTGCAGCATTCGGGTCTAGATTTGAATGCTGCAACATTTCACATTTCTAACGAAAGAGCATTTTCAGGTACATCTGTTTGTGAGATGAATTATTTAAGTTCTGGCATCTTATCAACTGTCATTGTTTATATTAAAAATAAATTTGGTGAATTTAAGCCGTTATGCTGCTAGCACCGAAGCTGAATTTAAGAAGAAATTTTATATTTCATTGCTGAATGTTGTTAAATACTGATTGGTTTAATCTTGATTCTATGTTTAAGAAATTAGAACGCGAGATTATCAATCATGATTTAATTTCAATCTTTTATTTAAAAAATTGTTTTAAAAATTATTACAAGTACTTCAAAATTTAATATATATATATATAATATTTAATCAAACATACTTGATTGTTATTATCATCTAGAAACTTACAAAGATTCATTAGCAGACAATATATTTAATTTAATTTTCTTTAGATAGCTGTAAATTGAGATATGGTAAGTTAAAAGAATAAAACTCTACATTTTCCATCATAAAAGATCTTAATTTATTAGCTTAACTATGATAATGTGAAAAGTTCACTTTAGAGTATTTGGAAAAAATAATCTGAAGTAAAAAAAATTAGTTCTATAACTACTAAATTTCTTTTAACTATAGCTTTACTATTGATAAACTCAAGTAATTGAGAAATCGGATCGAGACTGATTTTGATTCATAACTTTAGCTAAGATCATTTTATTAAAACTGCATTTCATAACAATTAATTCGAATAATAGCTCTCAAAAGTAATTTTCTAAAAAACGTGTAATACGTATGAAAACAACAAAAATTATTATCTACAACAAAGTTATAATGTTCCATCAAGGAAAAAAATCCCTTTTAAACTTTTCTTTACAAAATTTATAAGTCGAAAATAACACTATCCGAAGAGTGAAAGAAAAGATTGCCATACATTACTTCTGAAGGCTTTGACAAGTTTTGTTCATTGATGTGAAAACATCACTATCATTTCGGGAAGAGAAACATATATGAAAGAGTAAGTGCATATCTTATCCTTAAATGCTTTTCCATTGCTGCTTTTGTTCAAATTTAGTACAAATAGGCACAAGTATGACTTGAGAAATGAGATCATAAGTCACTTTTGACAGATTTCCCTTTCATGATATTCAAAATTCATTTTAAAAAAGCAGGTAATAAAAAATGTATTTTATAGCGAGATAAAAATTAGATTTCATAATTAATTAAAAAATTGATTATTTAAAAATGTTTGAAAACATTTTTTACTCATTCAATAAAACTCAAATGTATTTTTATCTGTGGAAAGTTACAAAGCTTCATTACGAGAGTTTTTATTTCTTTAACGACGCTTTTAAAAAACATATTTTTCCACGTTTAATAAAGCGAAATTTTCTGACTCATTTTTAACACATTGCAACATAGTTGAAAGTAATATGCTCACCGGTTATCGGCCTAGTTAGCTTAAACCGCAGAGCATTGGCTCTGTAAGTCAAGGATCTGGGTTCGATTTCCGGCATGGGCATTTTTTCGGTTAGTTGGAAATATTCAATTCGTATGATAACTTTACCAATGAGTTTGATTCTGTTAAAATAATAGATTAGTAAGCATCCATCGGTATATAGAGTTCCTTTACCCGCGGTTTATTCTGTTGAGCTGTCTACATGACAGACCAGATGTTACTATCAATAAAGTTATCTGAGAGAAATATGCTCACCTGTTGTTGGTCATTAAACGGTAATGCTTAAACGGTACAGCATTAGCTCTGTAAGCCAAGGATCTGTATTCGATTCCCGGTCTGGGCATTTTTTCGCTCATTTGGAAATATTCAATTCGTATAGTTGAAAATGTTTATAACTTCGGTTTGTTTAGCTGTCGTCTCCTTGGTCATGCTCTTATTCGTGTAAATATACTCGAATACCGATATAATGGATATATACTATTGAGATTACCATAACATGTTCAGTATTGAAAATGGAGTGTGTGGTATTTATATTTCGTTTACAAAGACACTGAAAAGAATTTCCTTAGATTATAGTCAATGGGAAATCGTTTGAAATCTATTTCAATGATGTTACACTATTTCAAATAAGTTGAGACTAATATACGGCGCTGAGGTGCACTACAAGACGTCTACTATAGAATAATTTTTTCGTATAATTTATCGTTCGTTTTCAGGACCACCCAAAAGAATTATTTTACAGTACTGCCTATGAGCGATGATTGCTACAATCGTGTATTCAATTTTGAAATTTAACTATTTTTTGTTTATTATTTGGTGTATATAAATTCTACAGACAAAATTGCATAAAAAGAAATTGGAATACATTTCTTTTCATTGACGAAAATTACTGAAGGGCAATTTTCAATTGTGTTATGATTTTCCTAAGGGAAAGGTATTTTAGCATTCTATGTAATTTATATACAAATTTCTAGATCATATACAGGGCTTTACAAATAAATTCGAATTTTTAACTGATTATTGATGATAATTGATAAACTTGTGTTTTCAAATGTGTTATGTGCTTTCCAAATTGTTTTACTTAAACATCATCTTTCACCTTATTATACGGTGAAGTTTTGATACAATATTCTGCATGTGTTGGAAAGTGTTTCATAAATGTATGGGTCAATATCTGAAAACTGGGCAATTTCACTGCAGAATTTTTATTTTTTTTAATTTATGTACCAACTTTCCAAATTGTTTTACTTAAACATTATATTTCACCTTATTATACGGTGAAGTTCTGATACAGTATTCTGCATGTGTTGGAAAGTGTTTCATAAATGTATGGGTCAATATCTGAAAACTGGGCAATTTCACTGCAGAATTTTTATTTTTTTGAATTTATGTACCAACTTTCCAAATGGTTTTACTTAAACATCATCCTTCACCTTATTATATGGTGAAGTTTAGATACAGTATTCTGCATGTGTTGGAAAGTGTTTCATAAATGTATGGGTCAATATCTGAAAACTGGGCAATTTCACTGCAGAATTTTTATTTTTTTTTGAATTTATGTACCAACTTTCCAAATGGTTTTACTTAAACATCATCCTTCACCTTATTATACGGTGAAGTTTAGATACAGTATTCTGCATGTGTTGGAAAGTGTTTCATAAATGTATGGGTCAATATCTGAAAACTGGGCAATTTCACTGCAGAATTTTTATTATTTTTTTTTAATTTATGTACCAACTTTCCAAATTGTTTTACTTAAACATCATCTTTCACCTTATTATACGGTGAAGTTTAGATACAGTATTCTGCATGTGTTGGAAAGTGTTTCATAAATGTATGGGTCAATATCTGAAAACTGGGCAATTTCACTGCAGAATTTTTATTATTTTTTTTTAATTTATGTACCAACTTTCCAAATTGTTTTACTTAAACATTATATTTCACCTTATTATACGCTGAAGTTTTGATACAATATTCTGCATGTGTTGGAAAGTGTTTCATAAATGTATGGGTCAATATCTGAAAACTGGGCAATTTCACTGCAGAATTTTTATTTTTTTTTGAATTTATGTACCAACTTTCCAAATGGTTTTACTTAAACATCATCCTTCACCTTATTATACGGTGAAGTTTAGATACAGTATTCTGCATGTGTTGGAAAGTGTTTCATAAATGTATGGGTCAATATCTGAAAACTGGGCAATTTCACTGCAGAATTTTTATTATTTTTTTTTAATTTATGTACCAACTTTCCAAATTGTTTTACTTAAACATTATATTTCACCTTATTATACGGTGAAGTTCTGATACAGTATTCTGCATGTGTTGGAAAGTGTTTCATAAATGTATGGGTCAATATCTGAAAACTGGGTAATTTCACTGCAGAATTTTTATTTTTTTTAAATTTATGTACCAACTTCCAAATACAATTATATACTATGATACATGTTTTGTCATTTGAATGCTGTAGTGTTTTGAGATCAAGGATGTATATTTTATGCGTAGGATAAACTTTTATTGAAGAAAGTGTCTGTTAACACCATAATCAGTGTCTAATAATTGGGACTGAGATGATGCGGAATGAGGGGATGTTTTTGTCTTAAAAGCTGTAAAGCCATTTTATTGAATCATTTTGAACACGTGTAAATGATTAAATATTCCATGTGACATTTTATGTTACATAAATAAAGTTGCAATAAGCTTTTTTCTGGATAAAAAGTTAAATATGGGGACATGAATGATGCTATAAAAAATACTCATGCCTTTTCAGAACAAAAACTAAATATTTCTAAAAATGAAACAATGAGAAAAACAACTTACCTTCATCCATGGTGGATAGTTGAACTATAGTTTCTGTTGCAATGAAAATAATTCTGCCAGCACCACCTAGTATTTGTTAACCTAAATGTGTGGTTAGAGGGACTGAGATGATGGTCAACCTCAGGGACAAATATATTTACTACAGTATTTTACTATACAATCTATACGAGTAAAAGAGCATTATATTTTTCCATACTGTATATGTACAGGTATAAATATTTAATAGCAAAAGTAAAAAATATTTATAAAAATTTTTACAGCATATATTTAATATTGGATATTTGAATCTAGGGACAGGGAATGAAATGCTGATTTCGTTTGTTTAAAACTTAAAATTAATTATTTATACATCATTGTATGTCCATTTATCATTGGTAATTGCTATAACAAATATTAGAGTATATTACATTTTTCAGATTTTGGTTTTACTATAATTAATGGATTGGCAGTGGGCACAAATTGTCCAATTTTCAAATATTGACCCGTATGCTTGACGCATGATTTATATTTTTTGCTAAACTTAAGAGCATGATATTTGCAGACATTATTATCGAAGTGATTTTTAATCGAACAGTGTTTTTGTTTATTTATGTTCCGATAAATGATCTACATCTTGAGTTGTGAGATATTATCATTTAAATAATTTTTTTTTCTTTTGTGCCGTAGCGTCTGGAAATTCATTTCAAAACGTCAACTTTGACATTATTTTCTGAAATATCCGCCTTTTCCATAAAACTGAAACCCTTGTTCAGTTACATAGGTCTGAATAACAGCATCTGCAAAGTTGATACGTTTTCGGAAAAAAAAAAAATAAAAATAAATAAATAAAAAATGTTTCAGGAAGCACCAGGTTCAGATTTCAGAATAGCGTTAACTTTCTTCAGAGAGTTCACCTACAAGGAAACTATCAGAGATGCTTGTTGGCAATTTTGATAAGACCTTGAATAAGATTTTTGGAAAGATCTTGTCATGAGAAATAAAAAATCCAATGGAACTATCCGTGTGAAATTAACACCACAGGAGCTGGAAGTGAATCTGCACAAGCATGCCACCAGCGAATAAATAAATAAATAAATAAGTTTTTTCAAATGTGACTGTGACATGCACTACTGTAATGTTATGAGTGTGGACTTATTAATACAGTGAAATGTTGCTATGCCACAATGTTGCGTTTAGTAAAGACGTTGTAGACCACACGACGGTAGGTCCATTTTTGATATTTGCCTGATCACTTGGTTATTGGTAAAAGTGGATATCAGTGTAAAAGTGCTTAAAATATACGGACTCTTCTCACCAGATACATTTGGCAAATGGTTGAGTGTTACATATTTTAAAACTTTTGGCTGTTAGTCTGAAATATACTTGTCTCACAGATTTGAAGCTTGGTATTTCAATTCGCAGTAACGCCGTTTGGAAAGCATGTCGGCACATGTCTTCAAATGCATTGGTGGAGATTTGTTTGTGATTCACATGATGTTATTTTACGATAGCTTCCCTCGAATTCAAATCTTCTCCATCACATATCAGCCGGGGAGTTTTGGAGTACACGGTCATACGTTTGACTATAACTTTGCAGTCATGAAATTTTTCAACATCAAGGGGCTGGAGGTACTTCGTTGTACATCCAGGTATAATTATGACTTCGAGGTTTTCCCCAATTTTCTGTGAATTTTAGGATCTAGATGGCCTTATCCAAGATCATTCAAGGTGAGAGGCTTCAAATATAGGTTTTTTAACGTTTTCAAATATAATTTAGTCAAGTGCTTTGATGGTTTGCCTGAAGTGGAGCTGGTTAATAGGACGTTATGATAATACAACTATTGTAGACGTTTCTCCGCTCGAGACACGGATTTGTACTGCCGCTCTTGCGGTGTTCATTTCGGAGGTAGTTCCATTAGATGTTTTGTTTCTCAAGACAAGAACTTTCCAAAGATACCACTCTTACCAAATCGGCGACTGGCATCTCAGGTAGTTAGTCTAAATTCAGATACGGTAACTTGAAATCGTAAATCTCCACACATTCCCTCAGAGAACATTTTAACTCGGTATTAATTTAGTTTGCTGATGTAAAAACTTCTCTCTAGTTTATTTCGAGAAAATAAAACTCATTTAATGAAGCTGCTCTTTTCCTGTGGCGATGAGCTATTTATTTCACCATCGACTTTTCTGTCATCATCAGAAATATACAGACTGTTTTTAGACGGAAAACCAGAAATGTTCGGTTCGATTCTACACACACAATTAGATATGTGTATTTAATCTTAAGGACTCATTTATGATCCGTTGTCAATAATTGAAAATCTTAACGCAAATACCATTAAAATTTAAAATAAAAAATACTCTTGCACAAAATCATATTTGCTAAAAATGAGCCCTTTAGCTATTGATCTTAGGGATCACCACATAAGACTGATCACACGATATCGCACTTCGGCGGTAAGTTGAAAACTGTTAAGCTGTTAAAGAGAAGACAGATTTTCAGTTTAGGTTGATCATAATCTTAATATCAAGTTAAGTTAAAATTGTTGAAAGGTTCATCAGACCATGATCTGAATTGTGTTCTCTTTTTGATAATTTTGGAGAACATTTAATAATTTCAATTTTATTGTACCCGCTTTTCGTACAGATGGGCAAATATACTGCACATGGCTGAGAGTTCAGGGCGTCACTGTTCATAAATTTTATTTTCCATGTAGGGTTCAAAGACGCAGTTAAACAGCTCGATTTAAAATTAAAGTTGACAATTCTTTTTAATGTTACTTAAAATTGAATATGTTATGCTACATTCTCGTAATCCATATTTTCAGTATCTTTTTCGGTAGAAAAAAAATCTCTTCCTAGAACAGGAATATTGCTTAAATATTAATTTTGGTAGTAACTAATTACAATAAAATTGCAATATTAAAGTAAGATTGCTTTGTGTTAGAAATATTTAAAATGAAGTGCAAATATTTCATTTTTTTCTCTTTGCATTCGTTTCGACTACTAGTTCAACTTTAGTTCTATGTTCAACGTCATTGGAAAATCAGATCATCAATTACTGTTATGCATAATTTTATCTCAATTCATTGTATTAAAATGCGTTTCATCGCTTATTATTTATAAAAATAATTCATATAAATATTTTGTAATTCTTTAAGCCCCTGCTGTCATAATCATGACTGTAAGCAACAATACCTATTTTATTAAGTTTGGACTCATTTAATAGATACCAACAATGATCCTGCCATTGATTTCTTGCATCAGGGTTTTAAATTCTGCTGCCAAATATCTTCTAAGTTCAGATTTATAGACTCCGAAGGTTTTTGTTTTCGTTACATATCCGTTAATCAAAAACATTTCCTGAGTTTAAAAGGGTTAAAAGAAAGTGTAATGTATATAAAAACAGCAATTATTATCTATTACAAAGTAATAAAGTTTCGTTAAAAAGAAATTGTTTCTCTTTATGTTGTCCTTTCAGAATCTACTTGGAGTAAATAAACTTTTCTAATGATTAAAAAAAATAAAAATAAAAATAAAAACTTCCACTTACTACTTGTAAAGTCATTTAGCAAGTTTAATTCAATGATGCCGAAGCTTTACTTCAGATTATTTCCGGAGGACAAGCTGAAATATGAAAGTTTATTTTTAATCGTTATATACTGTTCAAATACTGGCTCAACCTCGTCTCTAGATTCATGTTAAAAGAAAATCAGACTATCCATCACTTTCAGACACGATTTTTACATGAATACATTATATTGAAAATACATTTCATAAATTAATAATGAAGTAACATTTTACATAAATGCGACCATATTGAAATCTTCACCATACATATAGAAGTAACAATAATTAGCTTCCCAGGAAAGTTTTAAAGTTGACTTTAACAAAGGATTTGTTCCATTATCTTTCGAGAATTCGCCGGGAGCAGATAGAAGTTCCAGAAGTGTAAAAAATAAATCTTTACACATTATTTCTCTAAGAATTTCAGCTAAATTAGTTTATTTATGAAGAAACTTCACTTCAGATTATTTCGGAAGAAAAAATTGAGATTGATTGGATAACATTAAGTTTTCTAATCAGGTATAAATTTTTTTTTGTTACTTTTGTGCCAAAATGTAATTTAACTCTGTTAATATACATTATGTTGTCGAACTAACGCAAGGAAAAATATAGTGATACTACACAAATATAGACAATTATTTGCCAAAATTTCAAAAAGTTCACTTATGCCAAAAATCACGTATTCTTCAGCTCATATTCAAAATATTGGAATAATTACTTTTTTTTCATAAACTGGAAATATCGTTTGGTAATTTAACATCTTTTAATGCAAATATGCAAACGATATTTTTATTAAGAACTTATTGATGATTAAACTTATTTATTATCTTAAAATTAATATCATTTCTGAAAAGATTAATTGAAAAAAATTTTTTTTTGAAAAGTCAAAATATTAGAATATTTATTCAAGTGGTTCAAAATATTAGAATATTTCACATTAATTCTCCTTTAATTATCACCAATTCATAACTGGTGGCATCATTGATGAAATTCAGATGATTTTATTTAAAATCGGTGTTCTCTTGACAGTTTGTTTGCTTTTTCGTCTTAAAATGGGTCGTGTGGGTGATATTCCTGAATCTATTAAACGTCGTATGGTTGATTTGTATCGGCACGGTAAAAATCAATGTTATATAGGGAATTATTTACATTGTTCGCAATCATGCATTAGTAAAATACTAACACAATATTCAAAAAATGGAAAATTTCAGAATAATCGCCGAAATGGCGGCCGAAAACCAAACGCATCTGCTAGGGCTGACAGGAAACTGAAACATATAGCTAAGAAAAGCCGTTTTCAAAGTGGCCAATTCTTGCACCGAAAATGGAAAGACGAAGGAGTTGAAGTTTCTACGTCGAGATCATTAAGACGTCTCCATAAATTTAAGTTTGAATCTCGTATACCGAAAACAAATTCTCTCATGACTGCAAAACAAAAAAGTATAAGATTCAATTGGTGTAAATAAAGACGTTTAGGGAGCGAAGAAGATTGGAAAAATATTTTATTTAGTGATGAAAGTATGTTTTGTATCTATACAAGATAATTTCATCACTAACTAATATGTTTTTCCAATATTCTTCGCTCCATAAACGTCTTGATTTCCACCAATTCAATCTTATACTCTTTTGTTTTGCAGTCATGAGAGGTTCTGTTTTCGGTAAACGAGTTTCAAACTTAAATTTATGGAGACGTCTTAATGTTCTCGATGTAGAAACTTCAACTCCTTCTTTTTTCCATTTTCGGTGCAAGAATCACACATTTTTAAAACGGTTTCTCTTAACTATACGCTTCAGCTTCCTGTCATCTCTAGCAGATGTTTTTAGTTTTCGGCTGCCATTTCGGCGATTATTTTGAAAATTTCCATTTTTTAAATATTGTGTTAGTATTTTATTAACGCTTGATTGCGAACAGAGTAAAAAATTCGCTATATAACATTGATTTTTACCGTGCCAACACAAAACAGTCATCCTAAGTTTAATGGATTCAGGAATATCACTCACACGACCCATTTTAAGACGAAAAAGCAAAGAAACTGCAAAGAGAATATTGATTTTAACTAAAATCGTCTTCTATGATGCCACCAGTTATGAATTGGTGATAATTAAAGGAGAATTAATGTGAAATATTCTAATATTTGGAACCACTTGAATAAATATTCTAATATTTTGACTTTTCATAATAACTTTTTTTCAGTTAATCTTTTCAAAAATGATATTAATTTTAAGATAATAAATAAGCTTAATCAACAATAAGTTCTTAATAAAAATATCGTTTGCATATTTGCATAAAAAGACATTAAGTTTGTCAAACGATATTTTCAGTTTGTAAAAAAAAAGTAATTATTCTAATATTTTGAATATGAGCTGAATCAAAACTACATGTTGTCCCACTGCAAGTCAAATACAGATTTTCGTTCATAACTTTTTCACTACTTTAAAAGCACTTAATTTAGCGAGTCGTAATTTTCGCGAAAATGAAGATATCGGTGATTTCGCGAGCTGAAAATTTCGCGAATTTTATATGAACAGAAGCGACAGTTGAAAAATGCCGAAACTACCTAAATAGAGCCTCTTTCGCATAAGGCATTTTAAGAAAATTCCTTTTGTCCGAAAAGTCCGGGCTTGCTGTTCGAAAAGATGTAAACGGCGAGTTCAAGCATTTATTCAAGAATGAGATTATTGAGTGGTATTCTAATGAGTTTAAATTTCTAGAGGAAAAATAATTCGTGGACCTATGAATATTACGACTAAAACCGATTCACGCTTAATTTTCAATGCCTTCAAAGAAGCTGGTATAAATATTGTAAGTGAATGAGCTGCATTCTATTAGTTGTATTATTGTTTTTATTCAAGAAAGAGTTGTATAGTATTCAAGAAATAGTTGTATAATATTCAACAAATAGGTGTAAGTATTCAAGAAATTTTTGTACTTATTTCGGTACTTTTCGGTTAGCCGGGCGCCACTGTTATATATATACCGGGTGTCCCAAAAAGGACTGACTGATTTTAAAATTCTATAACTTGTAAACGGTGACAGATATTTAAAAAATTCTTGCAGGAGGGTTATGCATAAGGTCAAAAGTTTTTTTACAGTGATTTTCAATTTTAGTTCGAATTACAAACAATAGATGGCGCTGCGATCAATAGACGCTAAATTCAGGCTCGATTTTTGGTACTTCGTGGACCGGATAATACATTTCCATCTCCTTTTTCCGCATGGAGCAAGAAAAAGGACCCAAAATCGAGCCTGTATTTAGCGACTATTGCTTACAGCGCCATCTGTTGTTTGTAATTCGAACTAAATTCAAAAATCACTGTAATAAAACTTTTGACCTTATGCATAAATCTCCTGCAAGAAATTTTTAAATATCTGTCACCGTTTGCAAGTTATTGAATTTTAAAATCAGTCAGTCCTTTTTGGGACACCCGGTATGTATATATACATATACATTTATATATATTATACATGTACACACACACATATATATGTATACATATAGCTTCTGTATATGTATAAATATACATATATATGTATATATAGATATACATACATATGTATATATAACACTGGCGCCCGGCTAACCGAAAAGTACCCTTATTTCTTATTTAACTAACTGTAATCATGAAATTTTGGATAAGTGAAAAATTTCTAATTTTTTATTATTATTTGAGGCGAAAAAAAAATAATTCGCGAGGCATAAATTTTCGCGATTACGATGGGCTCGCGAAAATTAAAACCCCGCGAAAATAAGTGCTTTTACAGTAAATAAAATACAATAACTATACTGTCAACAGATGTTCTTTGCATTATATATGAAATGTGCTCACAACCTGAGATATGCTGAAAGTGCAAAATAATCCGGCTTGTGACACTGCATGATGTGCATGCATGTTAAATTTTACTATATGTTAAATATAACATGTATGCATTATCTTTATATAATGTTGGTGTTTTTGTTACAGGCCGATTATCTGCAAGTGGGACATAAACCGAATGGGAGGAACGCCCTCCATTGGGTCTTTCTGAGGAATCCTAACCCGTAAGCAAAGCAAAGTCAGAAGTAAAGCACGGAAAATGCCGAACGATTAGGCTGTCGAGCGCTACAAAGATTTAAACCCAGCATCTCCTGTCTACAAACTTTGAGAGGAGATGCTCTCAGCCGCTGATAGATACCTGTACTTTTATATGGATACAGTGTTCGTATGTGTACCGTTATTTTCAAGGTAATATACCAGTATTTTTTATATAAAAAAATTTAGTTCAAACGCGTGAAATTACGCCTTATTTAAAAGAGAGGATTTTTCTTAGAAAATACTGGTACCAAAGAATTTCCTGGTATTGAAATTCAAGGATCTGTACGAACTCTGTGGATATAATAGAACAGTTTTGTTTGTATGCTGAAAGTGGTTACGTCTAGCATGATATAGCCACATTATACCTAAAACAAAGTATGTCACTTCAAATTTTCACTAAAATACTTCATTAAAATGAGAAAAAGTAATAAAAATGCTGGCAATAACTTAAATAGTATGTGCAGTTTCGATTTCCAGTGTACATCTAATTTTTCTCTTGATGTCATCTCATTTCCAAAAAAAATCAAAGTAAGTCTGCTGAAAATATTGTTACAATATCTTCAGAATAATATTTAATAAAATACTGAAATTGCTTGGTCTGAAAAAAAAACGAGAACTCATTCAGTAATCAACGGCGGTGCACTATTTGCTCCGTTACGGCACCAATGACTATAAAAAGAAAAACTAGAAAGGGAAAAAGGGGAAGAAAAGGTATATTCACTCAAAAGTAAATTTACTCATTGCAATTTTCTTAAATGAAGAAAAATATGTACAATACCATTTAACATTTTCAGAATTATTTATCAATGGTATTGTGATTGTTTTGCGGAATTGATAAAATCTCATCGTTCGACTTAGGCCAATTATCTTCTTTTTTACGCAACCAGTCTCGTCTCTCCTAATATTTCTAGTTCAGCTAATTTTTCAGCAGAACACCGTCCAGATAGTTAAGATCATACAAGATATGGTGCCACATTGTAGGAGATGTAAAAAAAAAAAAAATTCTAGAACACGATTATGATATCAAAATTCTACAATTTTGATCTCGCTGTATCCAACATAAAGTCGTTGTTGAGTCAGTTCAACATTAAATATTAACCCTAGGTATATTAAGATCATTGATTATGGAAGCTAACAATCCAAATAGTATATTTCAGGCTAAAAGTTTTAGGTAAGTTATCATAATGAATTTTCAAGGGGCTGTCCAAAATCTTGCTTATACTAAACTAATTCTAAACCCAACGTTTTTTACTCTTATAAAAATGCATGCACTATATGCCTTTTAATGCTATCATAACACAGTTGTCAACTTATTGATTCATCAGTAGATTTGACATCAAACAATCTAGATATACTTACAGTTGAAAAGAAATGCAGATTTAGCAGCAATAAATTAATTATTTTGGCTAAATCATCTGCGAAAATATAATCCTCTTTAAGTTTTGAGTTCCAGTTTTCCTGTAAAATCCATTTTTGGTATCAAGATTACTGGAACATTATAACCTACAATTTCAAACTTTGTGGGGTAAAACTACTCATTTTATAACTGATAGTCTGTTCTACTTTTCATGATAACATTATCCATATCTGACTGTATGTCATAGATGGCGTACTAGAAAAACGCCCTCTTTTTGGAGGAATCCTCCTTAAAAATTCCCTAAATATTTTATTCATTCGAAGAAAAATTTGGTATTTTTCGGTTAGCCGGGCGCCAGTGATGTATATATATGAATATACATAAATATATGTATATATACACATTTATATATATACATATATTGTATATATACACAGACACATATATATGTATACATATAAGTATATATACATACTTGTATATATACATATATATGTATATATAACACTGGCGGCCGGCTAACCGAAAAGTACCAAAAATTTTTTCATTTCTATCTCTGAATTCAAACTCGTCACGCAATTATCTATGTAAAAGGCTCAAGTTTACAGAATATCTGTGCCTGCGGTGTGTTTAAGTTTTCCGGAACCGTCTGTACGGGCCGATAGATTCAGAACTATTTTTTCAACGGGCCGAACCGAGGCCGAAAAACAAAATAAACGGGCCGGGTTGTCAAAATAATTGAACGGGCCTCCTGGGCCGGGCTTGGGCGATAAAAACATTAAGCGGTCATGCTGCCCCGCTATAAAAATTTATTCGAAACCAATAAAATCTAAACCATTTTCAATGAATGCGACTTTCGCGAGAATAAGTATAAGTGTGCGCCACGAACCAATGCTTTTTTGACAACATCAAAATCAAAATGAAACATGCCTAGCGTGGAGATGAGCATTGGAAAATTACATGGTGCGTGAGCAGTGGCATTTGCATGGTCTGAGCAGAAAGTGGAGAGGCATTTTTCAAACTCGTGCTGGCGCCGAGTTCAGGCTTGCATTTTTTTTCTTCATAGTCGAGCAGGACCGGAACTGGGCTTTATTGTTCTCAGGATGCGTAGGGAAAGCAATACTTAGGTAAAAATATTAATAACGATAATGAACTTCTGTCAACGGAATCTTTGGAAATATACCTTAATGTAGTTCTCAAATTCATTGCTCAACAATGAGAAATTTTCTGACATATTTTCTGCCTAATTTTTAACTGTAAAGACATAAAACTGACAGGCCTGGCTATTCAATGGATTTGGAATCGAATAGCGTTTTCCATTTTTTATGAATAAAGTACTTATATAACAGATTCTTTTCACTAGACTGCAGGTTTTTCTCCTTTTCCGTGCTATCGCTTCCGGAAATTTAATTCAAAACATTAACTTTGACTCAAAGATATATTGCCTTTATCAAAAAATTAATAACATGATTCGATTACATATTCTCTGAATAAGAACACCTGCCAATCTTATGCGTTTCCGAAAAGAAATGAATTCAGAAATGTATCAGAAAGTAGATCCTTTGGATTTGTGAAAAGCCTTATTAAATGGCTGAGAAGTATTTTTATAAATCTGCTTTATATTATACAGCCTCAAAAGTTACCATGTTTCTAATCCTCCTTTTCTTCTTTTATTCTAAACTACATTAAATTTTTAATGAATCCTTATTTGAATGCTGAAACACCAAAGGCTCTAAGTAATCATTAATATTGCTATTGTGTATTTTCTGTCTTGCGAACACATAATAATTTTAAAATATATTGTAAAATTATCCAATAAATATGTATGCAGTATTCATTAAAAGAATCTTAATTGTATATTTAGAAAAATCTTACTTTTTTGTACAAATTGAGTCGGGTTATCGGGCCTCATTTAATTGATTTTTCCACGGGCCGGGCCTATTTTCACTTTTGTACGGGCCGGGTTGGGTTCGGGCGGAACTTTTAATTTTTTCATTGGGCCAGGCCGGGCCAAGATTGCTTTTGTTCGAGTCGGCCCTGGCCCAGGAAATTCCAGCCCATGCAGACCTCTACGACTATCCAATTGATGGTGAATGCTGCGGCTAATAAATGTTGGCTGAATGTAATAAACTGCGGTTTGATGCCGATACACATAATATCTGTTACCGATTTGCTTTACCGAACCATAGAAACTACAAACAATCTAGATCTCTTTCTTTTATAACAATCTGCAACGGCGATTTTTCAATGTTAGACGTACGGAATAGACGTCAAGGTATTCCTTCCAGTTAAATTTTTTTTAGTAAGGAACCAATCGTTTAAAGATAGGAAATCAGGCAGATGGGAACTAGCGTTAAACACTCGTTTTATACTTGTAGTACTATTTTCTTTTATTACTGTCCTATAGGGCAAAAAGTGAATACCCTTTTTTTTATCA
Source organism: Maratus speciosus (assembly GCA_963932465.1). NCBI lineage: Eukaryota > Metazoa > Arthropoda > Arachnida > Araneae > Salticidae > Maratus > Maratus speciosus. The sequence continues at coordinate 209,663,370 of OZ010793.1, forward strand.
GTTGGTGTCTTTTCAATTATGTCAGCAGGTAAGCAGTTCTCAAAAACATTACAGTAATCGTTAAATTTTCCGGAAATCGTTAACTTTCTTTTCGCATTTAAAATACACTTTTCTGCCTTTTATTTCTGATCGGATAAAAATCTGGAACCGGTCTGTTTAGAACCAAAGGCAATGTGACTTCGCATTGCCCCCTCCCCCTCCGCCACACTATCTACACTAAGGTTTCTTGAAGTCATCGCTGAGTATCCTACTATAACTGAGCTTTAGTTTTGTATAGAGAAGCTCAGTAATTCCCAAAATATCTAATATCCAACGATCACTTATGTACCAATCTTTTTAAAGCCGAGAATAAAAATAAAGACACAATTTTGTCCCTTAATTTGGATCAGTGCTAGGGTTAGAGTTAAACTTTTCCATGACAGACATTTCGAATTTTATACTTATTGCCGTAAAGCCACATTAATGGCTCGCAATTTTTCCAGTTAAGAGTTGAGGGCTAAAAATAGAAAACACCGAAAGACCAAAAGAGGAAAATTTTTCAAGAGGGCAAAAAAAAAAAAGAACTTCTACTTCTGGTACTTACAGCGTTTTTCACTTCACTCGTTTTGGGTTCTTAGTTAAACCCTTTAAAATGTAGGTACCTAGTTTCCTTTCGTTTAGTATTTATATACCTAATGTTATCATTCGTAAACATTTATTTTATTTATATATTTGATATTTTTCATCTTGCTTAAAAATATCCCATTGATGTAAACAGTAAAAATATGATCAGGATTTGTAATGACCATCAGTCGCCGCGCATCTTATCATTAGCGCTTTCAGCGTACTCCCCTTCGTGTAGCACATTCAACCAGCGACATTTTTCTACTCTTTTTGAACTATTTCTACTAGGGAACTATTTCTACACTTTACACTACTTCTACACTTTGAACTATTTCTACACTTTAAGGGTTCTTCTGTTTGTCAAGCTTGACATTTATTTCGTAAGAAAAAAATATTTTCGATTTTTTGATACTTTTAGCGTTTTCTATTTTTAGACCTCAGTTTACCAGCGATGTCTGCACCAATTAACAATTTCATTGATCAAATTTAAATTGATTATTCTAAAAAATCAGTTATTTCAATTCTGCGTAACCGAAGTTCATGTAACCAAGAACACAAAATTTGATTATTTTAGAACAAATTCGTTTCTCACTAAGTAATCATGGAAGACGATAGTATTCCAGTGACACAGCCTTAAGCCTAAAATCGTATCGTATCGTATCGTAGAATTCGTAGATGGCGGAACTCATATATACAACTAACTCGACTTAACGAAGACTAAAAAGATTTAAAGAAATTAAAAATACCACTTTCACTGAACCTGTGGAATGCACTGTAATGCATTTATATAAATAAATTGATTTATCTTTTGTGCCACGCTATTCAAAATCAAAAGTAAAATTTATGTAAATGATTTCTTTACGTCATAATATCCATTTGCATATATTTCGCTTAGTTTGGATACAATGACGCAAAGAAATCACTTACATAAATTTTACTTTTGATTTTGGATAGCGTGGCACAAAAGATAAATCAATAATTAAAAATCTTACGATACATCAGCGTACATGTAAATAAAAACTATATTAAAAGTACATTACAAATTACTCCCAACGTTCCGTGCTCTTTCTAACGAGCCGTCTTCAGGGGAGAGAGTCCTTGACCTCCTCGGAGCGAAGTTTCCAACTGCACTTTCACGGCATCACAACTAAAAACATTACGGTAAATGATCATTAACACAACACAAAATCAGTACTGCGTTGGATATAGCGCCATCTGTTGTTAGGCTAACACACTACACTAGGAAACTTGGAAAACTCGAAATAAGCACTATTTTCTTCGCATGTATTTCTTTTAAAATATTCAACCAAACATTAGAAACTTGAAATGAAATATTGTCATTGCATACCTCGTTTTTTCTTAGACTTATTTCTATGGATTCACGTATAAGGGCTTTAAGTGGGTTGGAATATTTAGAGATAATTTTTACATCGTCAAAATAAACTGCTTTGACACTGCCTTTAAATGCTAATCTAGATAAAGCTGTAGATAGTCTATTGAATTTTAAATCACTTTTATGTTCTTTAATACTTTCAAACAGGCATCGTTTTGTCATTCCAATACATGAAGTTAATTGACCAGTATTGAGTTGAATAGGGATTTCATAAACTCCAGGATGGAATAAAATTGGTAAAGGATCTTGCTTTCTGATAATAGCTCCAAACAGATTATTTGAGGGGGAGGCAACAAGAAGAATTCTGAATCTATTGAAAATTCTCTTTAATCTTTCAAACATTGCTGGAATATAAGAAATTTTTCTGTAAGTAGGACGAGTTAACTGGGCGCTATGAGGATAACTATTGAACTTCTCAATTAATTTATGGATAACCTGTGGGTTATATCCGTGATCTATTCCAATCTTGACAATATGGTTCAGTTCAAGTAATTGGTTCAGTTCAATATGGTTCAGTTCAAGTAACGTTGGGAGTAATTTGTAATGTACTTTTAATATAGTTTTTATTTACATGTACGCTGATGAGTATCGTAAGATTTTTAATTATTAAATTTTGACAGCGTAAGTCCAAGTTTTTCTTAAGATAAATCAATTTATTCATATAAATACATTACAATGCATTGCACAGGTTCAGTAAAAGTGGTATTTTTAACGGTGTATTGGAAAATTAAAAGTTTTGGTTAGATGTGTAAATATATTTAGACAAATCGAAAACAATTAAAATTGAATTTTAAAACAAATTGTTTAAGGCTACATCAAGGCGTCACTTAAATTTTGATATCATATCTTTTAAAACTCATAGTTTGAATTTATGAAAAATGTGAATGATAACGCATCAATAAATAAATTTTTATACATCCTTTTAAATTTAACATAATTCTTAAGCATGCAATTATAAATAAAACAAAAATAAAATGATGAAATAAATAATATAGCGTCACTTAAAATTTGATATAATTATTTTTAAGTTCCATATTTAGATTTCTTATAGCAATAAGATAAAGTGCTGCATCACAAACTTTTAACCCTTTAAGGGGTTTTTTAATTGATTCTAATTTACACTTATACCCATCAGTACCACTTAATTAAGATATATAATTTTTATACACACTCTCAGGAGTTTCAACACCACCAAATAGAGACTGCTAAATTTTTGTTTCACTAATAATCTTACATTTCATACTTTGTGTATAGTCATAACGAATAGAAGATTTCCTAGCACCGCTATCTTAGACCGTACGAATACACCTTTGTTTATAAAATTCCTGAATTTTTACAATTAAAGGTTGTAAAAATAATATTTATAAATCGTGTGTTTGTTTGTGTATGTACGTTTGTTATGGATTAGAGAAAAAAAGCATAATACATTTTTTCAGATAAAGAAATGGTAAAATTTTCCAATACGATTGGTGTAGTATATTACATGTGACAATTTAAATATGAACTGCATTATAATGGATTTTGTTATATTTCCACTTTTGTTTATCGATTAAATAATAATATCCAATCTACAGCTGCATAATCTCCATATCTGCATGATTACTTTAATAACAAGGAGTGGATTTTTAGGGAAGTTAAACACATTATAAATAAACATTAGCGAGTTCTAATACCTTTTACCTTTCATCCTCGTTCCATTCAAACCCTGTGGAAGAAAAAAGTAACGTCTGACATTTAATGAACTTCTTTTAACGCTTTCGCAGAATAATAGCTCTAAGTTGTATTAGATTCCTTTCATTCTAAAGAGACATTCTAGGAAATAAAATTTATTTAACCAATGTTACCGCGATAGAGAAGGAGAGCAGTTATTCTAAATTTAAAAATAGATTTCATATTCAAATCTAATGTAAATATTGATATTCATTCATTCTAATGTCCGCATACTGAATATTAATTAAATGAATGTTCCTTAGTTTTTCTAATTTTTACTCAGTTTTCGTCATATGCAATACTTGGTAAATATTTTGACGTTGAAAATATTCTTTTATTTACAAAACCTTCAAACTATTTAAACTTAACCTTGATATTACAAAACCTATAAAGTTGAAAAATATTTTAAGGCGCTTACACCAGTTGTTCATCAGGTACCAGTAATTTATCAACGAGTCAGGAAATTGTCGCAAATAAAAATTAATGCACGGATATGTTAATTTTGGTTAGTATTCAATGATATGTTAATGAATCTTATGCACGGGACCTCAAGTCGAGCCTAAAAGTCGTATGCTGGCTGTATTTACTTTTGAATATTACCATAGAGTGCTTCGGAGTATGTGTTATTATTGCCAGTTTGTTGAAAATACAGAAAAAAAATTCATTGCTGTAGCGCAAGTTACTTAGTGTAATAAATTCAAAATGTTTGTTCTGTATCCGGGAAAATTCGCCAAATTTGCAAAATTTGGCTAAATATTATGAGCACAACCTCGATCAAGGCTAAAGATTGTCCGCTACAGGTATTTGTGACTGCGCACATTAGAATTCTGGCGGTACAGTAGCTAAAAAAGCGGATTAAAATACCGCCAGCTCTAGTATACAATACGTGAATAATGTCCATTCACATCGAATATGGTCAATTCCATCGTAACTGACGTAACATTTGATGATCAATTATTGTTTTCTATACTAAGTAGAAAATGTACTAATAAAGCTAGAACAAATTTTTATATTTTAAAATATTTCTTATTAAGGTCTCAATACCCAAGAACTTGAAATTTTTTTCAATCTCTATTTAAGTCCTTAAAATTACATTTCAAAATTTTGTAACTGATGTAACATAAAAAAGACAAGCGTATTTTCTGCCTTTATTGAAGTGTAAAAATTATCAAAACTATCTAATTAACACTATAAAGACGGGGAATTTTACTGAAATTTTGAAAAAAATATTTCACATCAGAATTTTCAATTTAAATTATTAGCTTAATTGTTTAACTAGTTTTTTTTTCTTTGTATCTTCTAAACTAGTTTTATAAAAAAATTTCTGGTTCGAATCGAAATATATTCATTTGGTAGCTGTCAAAATGACCGCTCGCCGTCTTTCTAGTGTTAAAAAAAATTACTTTATGTTCTTAACAATCACTAAGAAATGACAAATTAGAATTATAACTTTTAAAATTAATTTTTGAACAATAAAAAAAGAAAAAAATGGTATTTACACATGTAACTGACGTAACTTCAATGTGTAACTGACGTAACACTATCGTTTTGCAAAGACAATACTAGGCACTTAATTTAGTTTGTTAACAGTAATTTAAATAACGCCTTCTGAAAACTTAAATCTACCCCTGGAATTAATTGGCTGTGGCACTGGAAGATTTTTCTCAGTGTCATCAATGTTGTACCATCTACAGTCTGGACGAGATGGCCAATGCCGACCACGGCGGCACGGATTCATCTCATTTATTTTAAGTTCACACATTTGAATTTCTTCTACAATACCTGGGAATTGTTTAGTATCACAATTCACAAGCAGATAATCTCCAATTTTGAATTGATTAATATTTTTTTCTGGGAATTATGTTCTTTATTAGCTTCCTTTGGATAGATTTTTACTTTCTTAATATCAAAATGAAAACGCCTTTAAAAGGGACTAACAATGGAAGTTTCGACTTCATGATAACTGACTGGTCTCACATAATGAATTCTATCAGTATCAGGAATTTTTTTAGGAGGATATAAACTAAATTCTTTTTCGAATTTTTCTTTTGTTTTTTAACTTTTTCTTTTGAAACGTAAATAAAATTTATCTTAGGACAAATTTTTTGGCTACTTCAAAGAATTCATGAGCAGTGTTTATAACGACACGATTCTGAAATGTTCGTCTCCAAACTGCTTTCTTGACTGTGCCTCCGATACCGTCAATAGCACCTTTCCCATGGGCTGTATCAAAGAAACTCTAATCAGCAAATTTAAGGGATGGATGGATCTTATGCGGTTTCAAAATGGAAGAAAGAATATATTCATTCTTAAACTGACTTCCAGCTCCATCAGAAAAAAATGTATGTTTTCAAAAGGTCCATCTGTACTCATATTATGATTTAAGATAGCTGAGTTAAAGCAGAGAACTGTAAATTTGTCATGTGCCAACTCGTCACCGACAACTACATAAGGATCAGTCATTAAGATGTTTGCGGTAGACAATTGATGTGAAAACGGTAACACCTTCTGAAATCCAATGAGCTGACATGGTTTCATTTTGCTGCCGAACATTAAAATTTAAAGAAAAATCTTCATGGAGAATAGCTTCATCTTCTGAAAGATTTTCTTTCAAAAATTTAATTTCTTGAAGTTGAGGTTTTGCAACAAAACAGTGTCTCCTTAGCATTGGCTGCTGGTTTAAAACTTCTTGTTTTGCAATTGAAAGTGTGGTTTCAGTTAAAACCTTTTTATTATCAGTACTCTATTGGTAAAAGGATACTGAAATTTCTGCGTCTGATGTTGGAATTGAAAATTACTCATATCATCGCACGCTTCTCACACCCCAAATAAGCAATTTTTTCCCCATTTACATACTGATTCGACAACTAACGCATTAGTGTCAACTGGCAGGGTTCTGCACGACTTTACTAATACCAGTTATTAATAGACCTCAATTCTAGTGATAACATACGGATTAATCTTTCTCAGAACTAGGTGTTACTGATAGTGGTCGAAGCGCAGCAAACTTAGATTTTCCAACTTTTATGGACGGGTTCTCTTCTTTAAAGAGCTGATATGCTCCCATAACTGTCATCAATAATACTCACTTTTGCTTTCGTTCAATTCCATTCTCATTTTTTACTTTTTTGAAATCTTTTTCCCCCAGGTAATTGTCTTGATATTAAGTCACTATTATAGTGGGATGTTATTGCTTCAATAGTGTCTTCTGATAAAGCACCATATTCATCCTTATTAGGTTTTGATGAGGTTGAAAAGCTAATGCCAAACTTTTCAGCAAGTTTTACAACTACAGCTCGTTTTTTTTCTAGGACTACTTGGAAGTGATTTATTTACTCTTGACATTGCTCGGCCAGATGACTGCACATTGGAAAAAGCCTCAGTAGGTGTAACTTGAGAGTGTTCACTTTGTGCTTTTTCCCCCCCCTTATATTCTTCATTCTTATCTTGGAGTCTACATAATCAGCTTTTTTCTTACGAATGCTAAAATTTGCTCTTCTCTTTCTTTGTTGTGCAGTATTCCTCTGCTGTATTTCTATTTTCTTTTGCACAGTCATTCTTTGCTTATATTCTCTCATTCTTTCAGCAGCAGATTTGGCTGGAGCCATTATCTAATTTCTGAAAAAAAAAACAATTATAAATATATATAAACATTACTGTCATGAGTTATATTAAATGCTTAATGATTTTTTTTATATAAATATACTATAAATTAAAAATAAATACACATATCATAGATTTGCAGGAGGAGTCAAGGGAAACGTGTGAAGTGAAGAACGTTATCTCTTAAAAAATATTTCCTGTGCAATTTAATATCTAACTTGTGCTTAGTGGTGAACTAAAACATTTGTAGTCAAGGTTAAAACTCCGTAAATGTGAAACAAACAACTTTTATTAAACTGAGAAAACAGCTGCTTAAAATCTGTAAATTAAACATTTAGTAAAGTTACTGTGAACACACATTCGCTGCGCTCTGTCTTCATACTGAAAGAACAGAGCTTATATACAATGCTTATAACCGTTACCATTTACCGGCGAAATAAAAAATGTCGTGTCAAGATCTTGCTTCTTGGAAAGTCTCCGTATACAGCACAACACAATCCTTGAAAGTTTGCATCGATGCCCACGATATCGAAGGAGGTGTCGAATACTTGGCAAAGTGCACTTATATTTGCGATTAGCCTTACTTTGTCCATTCTCCAGCTTTGTCCATAGCGCTATAACCAGAGCGGCTTTTGTAACGAGTCGCCACAGATATAAATTTATTTTCACCTGAATATTCATATGTATAAACAAAAAAGAAAATGTGTAACTGACGTAACCAATGCTTTGTTAAGTGGATGCATTTTTATGGTTACGTCAGTTACACATTTTAGATAGTCTTTTTTCAAATGAAATTAAGAATTTACACATCATTTGAAAGGATTTTGAATGCTTCAGAAGGTTTATAGATTAAAAATGTTCTTAAAATAAAATACTCTGAGTAGGCTTAACTTTTCACTAAAATTTGTAACTGACGTAATAATAAAAATTCACTTTTAAAAGGCAATTTATTCCAAAAAATAATTTTATAAAATTACAAAAAATATTTGAAATAATTTCTTAACTATTTATTTTCTTGCAAAAGAAAAAATAAATCATCTTATTGTTGTCTTGGAGTTGCTGCTCGCACCTGCAAACAAGTACACTTTTTGTGCTTGTATTGCCAGACAACTTGTTGTAAACTATACAGTGTATAGAGAGCAGCACTTTAGGTATTATCAGGAATTTTTTTATAGAATATAAAAATATAAGTCTCAAGCTGTCTAATCATATCCTTAAATTAAATGTATTATTAATTTTATTTTTTTTCCAAAATGATAATTTTCTGTGGAATTGCCCATATAATTTTATTTTTTCGGTATGTAAACCAAAATTAACATATCTGTGTATTATTTTTTGTTGTATGCAGTTTTATGACTGACTGGTCAATTACTGCTGCATTTACCCTACTTACTGTGGAATAGGTAATTTCAACTTTTACGGGCATGCTTTCATTTTTTGTACAAGTGGGAGTATGTCGTATCGTTTACGCACCGCAGAAATTAGAAATGCAAGATACATCATAACAGTAGTAAGATGCACTTACACAATACATACATAGCTACACTTAAAATTGAATTTTAATAATCATCACGATTTCTGAGAACAATACGTAAAAAAAGAGGACGTTTGTCTAGAAGCATCCGATGAAAGTTTAAGCACACAAAACAAACAAAATAATAATAACAATAACAATAATAATAATGATAACAAAAATATTGTTTTGTGAAGTAAGAATAAAATCTTCCTTTTCTTTCAAGTAATTAATAGTTTTAAAACAAAAGTTAAAACTTACGTAGATACGCTTCTAGATATACGTTTCGTTATGTGGTTTTTTGTGCGTTAGATTACGATTTTGAGTACAGCAGTTTTTTTATAAACGACTATGAAATATCATTTGACATAGCAAATGAGTCGAATTCACTGGGACGTTAGTACGCTTAATTTTGCAATGAATCAAAATTGGCATTAAAATGTTAATTTATTACAGCATTATTTATGTAGTGCTTTTAATCACCTCTCAGCTGCAAATCCCCCGCCGCGAAGAATCGACCACTGTAAATTCATTTTGGTGTCACGAACGAAATTCATTTGAAAGTTACTCTTTGATAAACTAAAGAAGGCATATTTTGATCACATTGTTGACAGAAATGTTTGTGACAATTCAAGACGTCAGTGTGACTTTACATAGGCTCATATCGGCTATTCGTGTAGGCATAAAATTAAGATTTCAACAATTATGAGGAGCGACTAGTGGGCTGGGGACACAAATAAAAAGGATGTTGGTGAATAACATGTAGGTATTTTGGATTTTCGGTCCCGCATAGGGTCTTTTTTCTTGTTTCTTTGGTACTTTGATTGTTTTAGTATAAACTGTGTCTATATTTACTTCCTCTCTGATTGATTTTTGATTGAAGATTTTTTACGAGTCTACGCTTGATATACGACGACATTAGGAAGCTTATATTACACGTATAGTAGCGTTCTTTTCAAATTTCTCGTTTGCATTTCAATATATTTAAATGATTTCTTTTCCGACGAAACACCCTGATCACCACAATCACCAGGACAGCTGGGATAGCTTTTCTCACCATGGTGATGATGGTGATCATGGGAAGAACTTAATGATGAGAGTGTTTCTCATGTACAAATTTAAAAAATGTTAGATTCGATACCACATTATATAGAAGCACTTATTGCAATGCACGATGGCTGCACAAGATGCTGATTTTCGGCAGGGTTGTTTTGTAAATTTATTTATTATTTGTCCGGATACAGGTCATTTGTAGAATAAGTCTTTTGTAGTTATTATTTATTCAAGATTTCTTCATGGTTTCATCATTTTCTTTACAAACATACATTTATTTTATTGAAAAGATCGACTATAAGCTTGTAGTTTTTAACAAATCTAAGTAAATTAATTTTATTGTTTTCAAAAAATACAAATTCAATAAAAAATAAACACTTTTTATTGGGTTAATCATTTAATATATGGTCAGTAGGGGCTAATATAAGACACAAAAATGAGGCTAATGTGCGATACACAAAAAAGGTAACAATTTTTAGAGCAATAAAATTGGCTCTGAGATTATTTTGCAAGCAATACATTATTTTATTTATATCCATTGCGAATACACACAAAAGTAAAGAAAAATCATAAAACACATACATTGCATAGCCTTATACTTTTTTTAATAAGAAAAACTTTTCTGTCGTGCTTCAAATCTTTTTACGTGCAACACAATTAAAACCTTATGAAAATAATCTAATAGGCCTTTATTTATTAGGTGATTGGAAAAGTTAGAGCCTGATTTCCGATGCATTGAGTTTCGAAGTTGATCCAAACTGTTTTAAACGACGAAATGCAGTCGAATTGGTAACATTTAGTCTCTCACCAATCCCTTTAGTAGTAATCCAGTGATTATTATACACTAAACCACGGATTGCTTATCATTGCTAGAAGATCGCCCAGAGCGAATTGTATCGTTTAGATTGAAATCACCACTTCGAAATTGACAAAATCACTTTTCAACTATCCTAAGAGCGGGAGTACGATCCAAATAAACGTCTTGAATATTTTTGTAGCGCGACCAGTACTCACTCCTTTTTTTAAACTCGTATAACATAAGATGACAAAAATGTAACTTTTCATTTTCTATTTGTCATTCCCCTAGCACACAAATTAATTTGAAAAACTTTTTTTAACATTATGTTCACTCGCGACACATGTAGGTAGCTGTCAGTTAAAAATATTGTTATAAAAGAAACATAAGCACAGTGAAAATTGCAAGTTTCTGCCGTCTATCAAATAGGACACGAACTTTTGCAATCGTCCAATAGTATGAAATGGTGAGTATTTTTACTGTTTAAAATTTTGAATATGTTTAACGTGGCCTAAGTTACCAACCATCAAAATCGGGTGTGAGTGTGCGTGTGGGGGGGGGGAGGTCATGTAAGAGAGACAGTGTGTGTGGGCTAATGTGAGAGAGATGGTGTGTGGTGCCTAATATGGTACAGTACCTGGAGCTGTAATAATATCGTTAATCTTTAATATTCTTTTTATTTTCATATGCCAGTTATGTTTTCTTTTCTTTTTATTCTAAGTTTAATAGTATATTCTATGTTTGTTATAGATTTTAAATTGAATGATATGAAATACTAGTGAATTTTACAACTTAGCTTTACACCTTAACCTAAAAGCGACATTGAACGTTAAAATATTCCTATATTTAAACAATGAAACTGTTTCATATTTATAAATCGAAAGGAAATAGAAGAATTCATCCATACATTTTAGACGAAGCAAAAAAGGGGGTATTCAATGACGAATGATTACGTGATTTATCTAAAAATCGTAAGATTAACAAATAGATTTTGTGCGTAAAACTACGCCGCTGCAAACCAGTTCAAATTCTGTATCTCATATCATAACTCCTCTGAGCGAAGGGTTATCAATTTCTGTAAGAAATGTTGCTTTTACAAGTAATAATTAAAAATTCTTTCGCAAAGGAGAAGGGGAAAATAATAGTTGCTCGTTCAAAAATACTTAAAAGTAAAGAGTAGATGGCTGCAGATAAAATAATAGAAACTGAGCTATAAAAGCAAAATCAAAAACTTAAACACCTTAACAAGTACACTGTAGGAAACGAGCCAAATAAGGGAGATGGAACCAAAAACATCAGAAAAAAGACAAACCAAATAATGTTACTATAACAGGAAAAATATACAACTGTTGAAAACTATACAGGAGAAGTTAAAGATGCAGAGAACTGCACAAGCACAGAAATCATTACCCAAATAGAAGGTGAGGCATGAACCGTGAAAATAGAATGTCTACTCACAATGAAAACTTGTGTCTCATAAACGAAGCAGATGAGATGAGGTTGAAGGAGTGATAACAGTATCCAAGTTTTGAGATGTTCTAACGATCTATCTCAAGACTGATTTCGTAAAAGAAAAAAAAAAATTAACTTTTTATAGTTAATTGAAACATGGTTTAACTCCTCATTTTGAGCCTATTTTTTTTCCTCTCAGTACTTTGTTTAATTATAACTGCTAAAACATATAATACAAAAAGTATTGTATTACACTATTCTAAATATTTATTTTGTTAATTGTGTAAAATAATCATAAAAAAATGGGAAAATAAATATATTAAAAAAAAAAAAAAAAGTTATTTCCGAAAAATAAAAACATCTCATCCCACTTGTGGGATGCAAGGCATAAATGTATTAAGTGTACTAGATTATTTTCTTCTTTACCCTAAATTACCATTTAATAAATAAATCAGGGAATTTATTGCTTTGGATTTTCATCAGTATTCTGCTAGACGCATGAAATATGTCCTAAACTTCAAGCAAAATGAAATAAGCAAAAGTGTTAGATAATACAGCTGAAACATGAGATCCGGAGCATCTTTAACTGATTTCTCATTTTCTTAGTGCTTTCAACCGCATTAAACATCTTAAAAATAATGGTATCTCACTTTCGCTTCATAGACTTCTTATATTAGCCTCATTTCTTGGGGCTAATATGAGAGATGGTTTTATTTTTGCCTTTATCGTCATTACATGTGATATTTTTAACCTTTAACTGATGTCACAGGAATTGTCACATAACTAGTGTGAAGTGGTCTGTGAGACTGTTAAATCGAAAGATGAATAAAAGTCGCAATTAACTCATAGAACGTTGTTTTTGTACTAAACTTTTTCTACAGGAGTGTTATAATTAAAATTCACCTACTCAAAAAGTCTCTAGTGTTAGTATTAAAGTTTCAAACGAAACAAAATTCCAGTAGTGTCTGTAGATAAACTGAAATTTGCAAGTTAAACTATGAAAATTGAAAAAAGCACCGGTCTGTGAGACCGGTAACATCAGTTAAATGTTAACCATAAACACATAAAGGAAACAAAAATACAAATTACAGTGACTTTTTATTGGTGATCGGAGTCAAGAGAAGAAAGTTTATAACTGAGCCTCATAATAACACCCGTGAGAGAGAGATTTGTTTTTACCTTTATCGTCATGACATGCAATATTTTTTATCTATAAACACATAAAGGAAAAAAAAACACAAATTATCATACTCTTTATCGGTGATTAGAGTCAACAGAAGAAGAAAAGGATTATGAAAAGTTTGTAATTGTGCCTCATAATGATCCGGAGAGAGAGAGATTATTTTCATTTATCTTTATCGCCATAGCAATCAATATTTTTTATCCATAAACACTTAACCCTTTATCTACTGACGGTACTTATAAGTACCATTAAAATAACTTGTTTATAAAATTCATTTAATACATCGATTAGTAGTAATACAGTTTAGAATGAGTTATAGATGCATTACTTTATCTTGTTCCAAAAGCATTATTGCTTACAGAAAACAAAAATATTTTTAAAAGGATGATTTCTTTTGCCTTTGCATCGTTTCAGCTTTTTTGCCGTTGGGGGGGGGGGGGGATTTTTCAATTTGGAAATATATTTCTATTGTAAGAGCATTATTTGTACATTTCCAAATTCTACAAAATAGTAAGAAAAATATTTAAAATAAAAGATTTGAGTAGGGTTATATTGCACAAAATTCCTATAAATTCAAATTTAATCAATCCTTCTAAAATCTGTCTAAAATTTGGGACATGTTGCACAAAATTCACATAAATTAAAATTTAATTAATCCTTCGAAAATCTTTCTAAAATTTATTAAATGATTATGTAAATCTTCTAAGATAGTTTCAAAAATTCACGAAAAATACTTTAGAAGATAAAATTTTCATGAATTTATAATTCATTACATAAAGAGTTAAAGGAAACATAAACACAAATTACAGTGCTATTTTCTGGTGATTATAGTCAAGAGAAGAGAAGGATATGAAAAGTTTATAATTGTGCCTCATAATGAACCCGATCAACCATAGCTAAGAAATTTAGGTAACGTAGAACATAACCTTCCGGTAGACCAATATGTATCCTTATAATTTACCTGAATTCTGACTAAACACCATCTTGAAATCAGGACTTGGGAGAAAAAAACCCTCTCATACTGCACCCCATTACAACAAATGACGTTTCTGCTCACCAAGATTTCAAAAATACTTCGGGCTGAAATCGTCCTTTTTTAAAGGGTGGATTTTGTGTAACATCTTTGCTTTTACATTACTGATTTCGGTTATGGCAACATATCTTCTTAACCCCTTAAAGGTCGCATTAAATTACGGTTTAAAAATTCAAATTGCTTATTGGCACCACTTTTTTTGAGAAAGAAATATTTACCTTAATTAATAACAGGTAAAATGATACATAATAAAGCCAATTACACTATTTTATATAACTGGTGGGAATAAAATAATCTGAATAAAAGACACAGCCCGTGAATATCACGGGAGCGAGAATTAAGGGGTTAAAGAAGAGATATGTAGCCAAATCATTTAAGCGATGTCAGGGAGATTTAACCAGTGGTGGGATTCAGCCGGTTATTAATTTGGATTGAGTTCGGCGAACCGGTTGTTAAAAGAAACTTGCATTTACATTAATTTACTTTCTTTAAATGTTTATTTGCACAACAGCGTTTTCTAAACATAAAACTGTGACATGTTCTGATTTGTTTCATTTAATAAAATAATGTTGCATTTGCAAAATATATTTTTCTTCATCGGTCCAGTAAGGAGCAAATTTAACATTTAAAAAATGAAATTTTGAGGATTTGAAGAATATTGGGATCCATATCGGCAGCCTAGGCTAACTCTAGTTATATTGCGCTCTCGAAGCTGGTAGACGGGAAATGCTGGGTTCGATCCCGATCGCGCCCGCCGGCCTAATCGTTCGGAGTTTTCGTGGTTTTCTTCGAGCCATGGATTTCCATGCGTAAAAACGAATTAGGTTCCCTTAGAAAGACCCCCACGAAGGGCACTCCTCCTCTTAGGGCCTATATCCCAAGTGTTGATAATTGGCCATCACAAACAAAACAAACAAAACAAACTAGTTATATTGCATTTACTCAACACTACTTTAACTACTTTCTTAATTTGTATACTTAAATTGTAACTTAATTTGTATTGAGTTCGGCGAACCGGTTGTTAAATGAAACTTGCATTTACATTAATTTCCTTTCTTTAAATGTTTATCTGCACAACAGCGTTTTCAAAACATAAAACTGCGACATGTTCTGATTTGTTTCTTTAATAAAATAATGTTTCATTTGCAAAATATATTTTTCTCCATCAGTTCTGTAAGGAGCAAATTTAACTTTTAAAAAATGAGGACATGAAGAATTAAAGGATCCAAATCGGCAGCCTAGGTTAACTCTAGTTATATAGCGCTTATTCAACACTACCTTAACTACTTTCTTAATTTATAACTTAATTTCTATTAAGTTCGACAAACCGGTTGTTAAATGAAACTTACATTTACATTAATTATTTTATTTAAATGTTTATCTGCACAACAGCATTTTCTAAACGTAAAACTATGACATGTTTTGATTTGGTTCGGTTAATAAAATAATGTTTCATTTGCAAAAAAAAATTTTTTCTTCATCAGGAGCATTTAAACATTTAAAATTTAACTTCGTTCGGAGTTTTCGTGGTTTTCTTCGAACCTTGGATTTCCAAGCGTTAATACGGCTTAGGTTCCCTTAGAAAGACCCCCACGAAGGGCACTCCCCCCCCCCCCCTGGGCCTACATCCCTCGTGCAGATAATTGGCCGTCATAAATACAACCAACAACCAACCTGAACAACAATACCCTGCTAATTTCATGCATTTCTGAACAAAAATAAATGAAAACTTATGTCATAAAGTTGCCCTCTTGGATTTGAGAATAGCCATAAGGACAGGAAGCGGCAAGACGAACTCACTCTGGACACTCTAAGTGAGATTTGAAATATTGAGTACGGTGTACTCTGCCCAGTGACCCACGCGCGATACTAAAAATACTGCGGAGCTTAGTTAAGCTCTCAAATTGTGAACCTACTTTAATTTTTTTTTTTATCTTCTTTTGATCAGTTTGTACATAGCTGTTTAGTTTAAAATAAAGCTTTTTGCAGCTAAAGACCAAATTGAACTCCTTTATCATGACGGTAGAACACTTTATGTTTTATATTTAAATTCGATTGTTTAAAATAAAGTTTAAAGAATAATTCTATTACATATAGTATTTTTAAAACTATAATTTGCAACACATATGAATATCGATTTTAAATATTTAAAATTTAATTTGAAAATTACTGTTATACTTAATTTTTTGACACGGACTGCATGAGAAAAATACTTTAAAATAATGCATCAAATTTTTAAATCGGAAAACGAATATAGAAATTTGAAAACTGTCATATTCTACATTCTTAGATCAAGATTTTATTAAAATAGAAGTGCAGACTATTTTATAATGCACCTGTCAGAAAAGGTATAGAATTTTACTCAGCAACGTATTTCATTCGGCTGAAATTTTAAATTTTATTTCTTTGATATGACGGTAGATTAATTCGAATAGCGAAAAAAAAAAAAAAAAAGTTGACGTGATGGAACTATATCGCAAAAATCTGCAATATCTGATTATTATATTGTTTCATCTTTAAAAATTTTGACATTTAAATATCTTCTTAACTTATAGAATCTATCCATTTTCTGTACGGTTATGTTCGATGACAGCTTAATCATTTCAGTAAGAGTGAATAGAGAGTTCTGCTATAATATATTCACTATAATAATAATTTTACATTTCTTTCATAATAAATTGAACTATTATAATGGGTACCCTTTAGATATTTTTAAACGATTTCCAGATCTCTGAAAACATTGAGATTTTTTTTTCTATGAAAAATTTAATCCCACTTAGAACTAATATAAGTTAATTTAAAAATTTGCTTATCAAGCAGAAATTTTAAATTTCTTTGTACTATACAGTGAAAATTTAGAAAAGAGACTATGTCCTTTAGTACAAATGCCTTAAACAGAAAACTTTCCTTAATGTTTTGTATAATTCTAGGCGTGTTATAGATAAACTGAAACTGATATGAGTATGAATGATCAAAAAATCTGTGAGGTATTTTTAAATGTAATAAAATATCAATTCGCGTAAGAGACTGTGGTTTGGACGGATATGTTTCTTATGCACAGTTGACAGGTTGGCCTTTTTTTTAAACTCAAAAATTTCGAATTCATAAAGAGAAATCTGAAAGAAGAACACTTACTTTAAGCAATTACGAAATGTCTGTCAATTAAATAACGAAAATAATGTTATAAGGAATTTACGGTATGATGTCGAAATTTGAGATTTTAAAAAAAGGCCCAAACTGGCAATCCTGTTCTTATGATCGACAGTTTTTTCAGATTAAAAAGTTTTTATAATTTTTCATAGATGGCGCTGCAACTTTAAGGGTTGGATAAAACCCTCAAGCATTTGCAATACAGGAGTTAGAGACTATTTATTTATTTTGTACAACTTACACTGTAAAAAACTATGCTTAGATATGTAAAGTTACAGAAATCTGTTTACTTACTAAAATTTTATCTGTACACTGCACAAAAAAAGTTCTAAATCTACAAACTAGTTTTTGTAAAGCTACAGAAATCTATAGCTTTACAAAATAATCTAATAAAATTGCATTAATCTTAGTAAAATTTTATCTGTAACCCTGGTTGCAGTTACATAAGTTCTAGGCATACCCGTTTCCTAAAAAATATTTAGTAACCTTACAGATTTTTTGATTTAAAGTGCAAAAAATATATATTACATGACTTTTTGTTGTTGCCATTACATAAAACGTTCTAGGCATCCCATTTTCCTAGAAAATCCTTAGTAACTTTACAGAGTTTTTTCTTACAGTGTACTACCATATTGAAAACATGTGTACGTTATGTACCTCGAACCATATAAATAAATGAATCATCTGTAGTTGCTTACTTCTAATTTTGGTTGGATTTTTTTTTCCTTGCAACGTTGAAGGAATAGCACTATCTATGGCCAGACTTTTGAACTAATATATCTTTTTATTATTTCTTTTTATTTCAATTGCGAGAAGCATTTTTGCCCAAACAGCCAACACGTACTCCAATTAATATATTTTTATTGGATTTTGAAATGTGCCAAGTACTTAAACTATTGTACAAGAACTGATTTATTTTCACAGGCAAATTTCATAGGTATTTTCAGTTCGAAACGACTCTCAAATGCTGTCATTATACGAATACATACTGATATTTTTAACACGTTGAGTTCCACGATGACTGACACTGAAACTGAAAAAATTACAATGTTTTAAGTAATTTTTAAGAAATTATAATCCTGTAATAAATAAAAGGTGAGTAAATTTTACATAAATTTTCCGTAATTACTTAAAACAATATATATTTTTAGTTTTATATCATATTTTAGACCGTCAGCCATCGGTGAATGACGTGGCGCTTAATGTGTTAATGATAGCTCTAAGTAAAGTTTGTTAAAAAAATTACGATTACGTAAGCAGTTTCAATGAAAGATTTTACATATCGCTCGACTAGTCTTCATCTATTTAAATTATCTCTAAAAAATAAAATAAGTAAATAAATCAAATTAAATATAGTAAAATAATAGGAAAAACAAACTTTAAAAGCTGATATGAGAACGTAATAAAGAACAACGTTTGTTTATAAGGAATCAAATCATTAACAGGTTTCATCTTACTTATTTATGATGAGTACGTGTGTTTCTTTATTAAACTTAAGCCTTTCATGTGCGATAAATCTATATTCTTTGCGTTAATGCTAGATGACAGCTTAACGTCTTTAGTTAATGTGTATAGAAAGGATTATTATAATAAGTTCATTATAACGATTAATATGAATTTTTTTTTTTAGAAAACTACTTTATATCATGTATTTACTTTCTTTCTTCAAAAGAGAAAGCTCTAAGGAAGAAATAGCTTACTTTATAGCACAATGTTAATTAAAAAGCCCGACTTCGTTTGTCTAGTCGATCATTTAGGGGAGCCCCTCTGCCCTTTGCATCTTATAATCCTCATGAATTTTACATGCATGTTTCAAAGTGGATTTCAAATGCGAAGAGAAAATAAATACACAGAATATTTTAATTTAAATTATACGAAAATAGCGTATAAAAATACCAAACACATGTAAATAAGGATTCGGCGGTATCAATAACATAAAATTATTCATGAGTCCCTTGACGGAGTTTCTGTAAGGGTCGCCAAATTTTCTGTAATAAACTAACAAAAAGTGGAATATTACATACAGGTCTGCACTATGAAAGCAAAAGATCTATTAGAAAATAAAGCAAAAGTTGATAATATTAATGATTATATTTACATGCGAATGGAAAATGGAAAATCTGCGAGTTAAATTGACTCATTGCCACTAAAACTAATAGATAAATTATAAAAACAGAAAGTCTAATTTTATGGAAATGTTTTATTTCTGATGAATGTAAGATAGCAGTTTTTATTTGTAAATTTAATAACTGTATACCTTAATTTTATGCAAATGACTAAAGATGGTTTTTCAAAGTTATAAAATTATTAAAATTTTAATTATCATTTTATAAATGATTTTATTATATTCTCATAAATTATTTCTTAGAAATAAATACAATAATCTATCTATACAAATATTATAAAGGAGTAAAGTTTAAAATACATATAAAAAAGCACAAATAATTCTACAAAAAATTACTTTCAGGCGCATACATATAATATAAAGATAGTTAAAATACATTAAAAATATCTTAAAATACATTAGAAAAACGCAGAACGTTTTCAGCCATTACAAGGCCGTCATCAGTGAGATTTAAATGTTGTTATTATTTTCTGATGTTATTATTTTCTGTATTAAATGTTATTATTTATTGTTATTATGTTGGTTTTACTCGCGTACAAAGGGTTCTGTACAATAAATTTATTAATTACTAATTGCAATATAACAAAAAAAGTGATTGGTAATCGAAAAGTTTTATTTTAATAACGGAATTATATACTGAGTTATGTGTTATTTTTGTCTCAAAAGTACTGACTTTTAATGTCTTGGAATTATTCTATGAATTACAAAAATTTTTGAACGATGCCGCACAAGATATACAAAGAAATATTTTTTTTTTTTCAAGGAATTTAATTAGCTCTCTAATTTTGTTTCTAAAAATATTTCTGAATGGCTAATAATCTATACGTATTTGGGTCAAAAACGTTTAGAATCTGTCAAGTTTGAACTTACCATGCTCCATAGTTTTCGAGAAATATGGCTGCGACAGACGGACAAGCACACACACGAGTGATCGTATAATGGCTTCATTTTTACTTTTTAAGAACGGAGCTCTAAAAATCCAGAATCTAGTTATCTCTTGTTTTAAAACAATAATAAATATATCTGATTCCGTTTCAGTTACTCTATAAATACCGGCTTCAATATAATCACGGCATTTCATATTATCATTATAAAAAAAAAATAAAGACGTAATCTTATTACTTCATGTGATGAGAAACTAAATTAAATTGATGAAGCATAGATAATGAATTTTCATAACGCGCAACTTACGCTTTAAACAAATTTGAATCAGTTCGTTAAAAGACAAACTCACGAAATGTTTTAATCAACAACAACAAAAAAAAAAATCATTGTCGTTTATTATTATTTTTGTTGTTCTAATGAAGTTTCCATAAAATAGTCTACATGTCATTCAACCAGCCTTTTTTTAATCAAAGAGCTTCTCAAAATCGGAAAAATGGGTCACTGGTATTTAAAGGAAGGTCAAGAAAGAAGGAAAAGAAAACTTTCAAAGCTGACGTAAGTACATCGTTAGTGTGGTGATTATTTACAAGGAATCACATTATTAGCAGGTTTCATGACGTATTTATGGTGTTTATGTATGGGTTTTTGTTTCTTTTTTGTCAAACTTAAATCTTTTGTTTGTATGATAAATCTACATTCTTTGTGTAATGTCATGGGAGAGCTTAATGATTTCTATGATTATGGATAAAGGGGGGTTTCATAATAAATTGGATTGTCAGTGAGGGGTTTTTCTTTGTAATGTTTTGAGCGCCTCTTACAGATATGGATAAATAGTAATTTTATGTTTCATAATTTGGTAGCCAACTATATAGAGACGCTGTATAAAAATTTAAATTCATTATCGTGAAAATTCAAGAAATTATCGGAAATGCAATGACCTACATTTCAACTTCTTTTTTAATAATAGCTGGAGAATGGGGAATCTTCAACGAATTGCTTTTTTTTATCATAAAACACAGTATTAGATAAAAGTTATGAATGCTTTAAGGAGAGTTGGAAGGCTCTATACCTACCATGTTATAAAAAAATAAAAGAAATGTTATACCTACCATGTTATATACCTACCATGTTATAAAAAAATAAAAGAAACTTTTTCACGAATTTGTCTTCCAACTGCCCTTAAATCTGGGTTCGCCAAACTGTTTTGACCGTCGACTCCTATAAAAGTTTGTCAACTGCTTATCGACCTTCCACTCTTTTTTTAACTACATTTTAATACAGTAATTTTTTTTATGATTTTAATCAAATGTATATATATATATTGAGCATTTTCACAATCTTTTGACTTTTAGGGGAAAAAATCTGGCGAAATTAAACTTGCTAAAATAACATTTTAATCTGATAGACGAATGCCTTAATGATTCAAAATAAAGAAAAAAATGGTCAGCAGCGAAATTTTTTTTATTTAACTGAGGTTTAAGTTAAACTTACGTTATGGAAAGTTAAACTTTGTGAGTTTAATTTTCCTTACCATTTTACCACTAAAACTTTTTATTTTCTTCGAAATTTTTACTTATAATGAATTTGCATAGTACCCACAGGACATTCAAATAAGAAATAATAGCAATGTAGTATTTTTAGTACAAAATTGTGGCGTAACATTGTCTTAAAGGGGTATTAAAGAAGGGACGGTAAGGTAAAAAAAAGGGGGATGGTATAGGAAAAAAGGGACGAAATGGAAAAAAAGGGAAGGTAAAGAAAAATACCACCTATTTTAGACAAATCATGTTAAGACTAAGTGATAGCCACAATGTTCATTGATTTTTAGAAACAGTTGTTAACATTGGATTAATTTTTTTTTTTTTTTAATTTACCTCGAAAAGTGCAGGAATAAATCTTGGGGACGGTAAGACTACCAATAAAGCCACGAACTTGAAATTGATATTTAAATGCTGATTTAAAATTTTCAGTAAATTTCCTGTTAAAGAATTTTAGACATTCTTTCTCTAGCGTACTTCTGCAGGAGAAAAAACTTGAAAAAAATTCTGTGGCTGCATCTGAAGTGATTTTCTGTATAAGTTTAACAATAGGGACGGTAAGGATGAAAAACCCATGGACAGAGTTCAAAAAATAATATCAACCGTAAAAATGTGTGGAGATTAATTTTTTGCTACATATTTACATAAAACAATTGTCCCAGTTTCGGAAAAAATTACATCGAATTACTTTTATTGAAACAATTTTATACAGACAACTCCAAACTTAAAAATCAGTATCAGGGACAGGGGCGGTATAGGAGTTTTCCTGGTATTTGGACCCCCAACTTCGTCCAAAACTTATTTATCTCGTTAATATTGCTAAGCAATCATGAAATGGGATGTTCCCCAGTATATGAAATTTAAAAAAAACACAAAAAAGTGTATTAAAATAAAAATTATTATTCAGGGAAATGAAAGTCAAAAGATTGTGAGAATGCCCCATGTACGAAATCTTTCATGGAATAGGGTTATATGAAATTTCTTTCTTTAAACGGAAACATTCTATTGTGATTGGAAGTTTTAATTTTCCCCTGAAAAACGTAAAGTTTCCGTGATTATTATATCATATTGACTTGTTGAATGTTACAAATGGAAATGTTCCTTCCTAGAAAGACAAGTGTATGTATTCCTTTTCATTTGAATAAAACCGGAAAAATCTCGTAATTTCTCGAAAAATCTCGAAAATTTTCGTAACTGGTGATTTGGCCTATAAGCAAGCCGCTGGATATATCCAGTTGGTGTAGGGAACAAAGCATTCGTTCTTTTATGGCCGAGTATCGAGATTGGAATTCGGAAAAAGGCAAGACACAAACGAGTGTAAATTTTCAATGGAAAATCATGTTCTGTCTAAATATGCATCAGTAAATATGATTTTTTTAAATTCCGCTATTGCCCGCTTTACCCCGCTTTTACTTTAAAATGAAAGTCTCGAGTACACGAACAGCAACTACATTTATTCACGGTACAAAAGCAGCACACGGGTTGCAACAAAAATACATAAATGTACGCGCACACTTAGGAGATATAATTAAACATACCAGGACGCTGGGTCCGTAGCAGTTTTTCTGGCAAACCTTTAGCCAGAGTTCTCTCGCTAGAGCGACCTTGTCTGTCTCCGGACGCTCAAATGCATTACCTCACTTGGCCCTTCAGGATAGGGTGTATATGCCCGCCCAGATTCAAGTGATTTTTAAGAGGTTTGAAGAGGAGTTCAAGTAGCTAAGAATTATCACCACTGTTGCAAAATACGCAGCATTCCTTTCCCATCCCTAAACAATTATTCTGATTGCGCAATTGAGAAACCTTTTTTTATTACGTGCCAGAGCAACACCCACGCGCAGCAGAACTGAATTGCAAATAGAAGAAGAAGGTGCTTTTAGGAGCACCTCTGTTGTCCAGATGGGACAGTATAACTTAAATTTTAAGACTTTAAGAACTATTAAATCTTTTACTGTAAATAATTTATCTTTAATGTATAATATTTTGTGTTTCACCTATATATTCAAGAAAATAGATTAATTACTTAAGAAGAATGCATTTGTATTTTTTTAGAAATTTGTTATGATTTTAGCAAAAATTGAACCAGAAAGTAGACGACCGCTCACCGGAATTTGGATTCAGAATTCCAATATAACAGGTATGATAATTTTGATTTGATTTAAGAATATTTATTGATTGACTAAGATAGAATTAACATAACAACCACTTCAATGTTACGAATTATCCAATACTTAAGATTTCTTCAAAAGTTACGAGTTCTATAATGTTAGAAAGAACATTAAGTAGAAAATATATGGTCTCTTGAATTTATGATTTTACATCTGGACAGTTTCTGTCTTAGACTCAAGAAGGCAGCTCTTTTGGAGAGCCATTATAAATTCTTTATAAAATACCATTTAGTCATATTTCAATTAAAGAACTATGCACACTACCTTACATTACCAAAGGCAGAAAATTTCCATCCTGAATAGCGATAAATTTTAATCTTGAAATACGAAAACAGAAGTTTAAGGAAAAAACGGAGAATAGACGGCAACTTTGCTGCCAGTACATTTTCCATTTTTTCATGGGATATTTTATTTACAGTGATTATTGTTCAGTTTACAGAATATAAGGAGATAAACATTGATTTTTATTTATTTTTATATATTTATTTGAACGCATATTATTCTGTTAAGTTTTCGTAAAGTCGAGTGGAATCACTGCAATTTTTTTCAATATTACTATTTTGCGGATTTTCGCTAGTTTTTCTTTTATGATATAAATAATCAATTAAGCAGCAATAAAATGAACATTTACACTTGAACAAATGGCAAGGTCCTCTCAACGGATAAAAGATATTGCAAGAGTTGACGAAGCTATGCGAAAAAAAAGTTCAGAACAGACTCAAATGATGCAAGAAATACTTTATTAAAAAACTACATTCTTCTTGTTGTTAGTAGGATTATCATCTCAATTGGCGAAAGAATTCACCTAAATTTGTATTAGAGATCGGTCAAAATATCTTGGCAGGACTACACTCATTTGAGTGTATTACTATAAATCATTGATTAAAAATAGTTTGTTACAAATGCATTTTATAAATTTTACATTTTTTACATATTTGTTAGAAACATAATTGCATCAATTTTTGAAATTTATATTTTCATTTGGTAAAGATTGCAATAAATATATGGGCTATCCACACAGTCTTAAAACTAAACTAGACGGATGTGCCAATCCCAAAACTTTCTTCTATCTGACACATGTTAATACTTCAAAATTCGCCGTTACGGCTCCAAAATTAAATGACACTCTATGTCCCTTATGAGATTCTAAAGGATATATTTATGTGAAAGTGTAACAGCATATAAAATTTGATGAAATTCTGTACATTAGTTATTGAAATAAAGCTATAGTGATAATCGTGAAAAATGTAGCCTAGCAACGCCACCTGTTGGGCCTTTTTTTAACAAAACTTAATCAGCACCAAATTATATCAAGGTATAATTGAATCTAAAGTTTGATGAAAATCTGTGCATTAAGTTCTTGAGATATAATAATTGCGGAAATCATTAATAATGCATTATAGCATCGGCACCTATTGGGTGATGCACTCCAAAAAGTAATCATCATCCATTTATATGAGGGACTAAGAGAATCTGAAGTTTTATGAAAATCCTTGGATAAGTTCTTGAGATATAGCTATTGCGGAAATCATGGAAAAATGCAGCATAGCAGCGGCACCTGTAGGGATATTTACACCAAAAACCAATCAGCACCAATTTATATCAGGGAGTAACTGAATCTAAAGTTTATTAAATTGCGTGCATTAGTTCTTTAGATAGAGCGCCCACAATAGTTGTATCACACACATAGACAAGACATATAGACAGACTCACAGACAGACATTTTGTAAAAACATGTTTTTCGGGATCTCTGACGCCTAAAACTTGCAAATCCGTCAAAAACCAAAATTCGGAAATTTTCACGAATCCAATACTTTTTTTTTTCTTGTAAATGTAGAATAAAGTAAGAAAGAGGATGGATAGTATTCAACGGAATGAACAACATTTGCCATAAACTTCGCGCCGCAGTCCACGTATTCAGTTAAATAGACCGGACGTTTCATTCCAGGCCGAAACTCGATTTAATTCATAACTTTAGCATTAATGAAAATGTCAAAACAGAAAATTCAGTAGACTGGCTTTATCTTGATATCTGCGAAATGTGAGACTGATCTGATAAATATACCAGATAATCTCTTGAATTTAAAATTCCTTAGACAACTTCCGGGCAAAAACGCAAATACGGAGGAGTGAAAGGATAAATCTTCACGCATTACCTCTGATGATTTTTTTAAATATTAGTTTTGTTCATAGATAAAGAAACTTCATTTCAGAGGAGAATTCGATAGGAGAATCTAACATGAAGGAGAAAGTTGCAGATTAGTCGAAAAAAGTTCAGCCTTCTAAAATCGATATCCCAACTGACCTTGTGTCAGTGCTTCTAAATTAAAAGAATCAATAGGTTGATTCCTTTAACAATTTCGTTAACATATAAAAAATACTTCAATTATTATGTCACTTTTTTTAATTAATATATTAAACTTTCAGATGTTTTGCTTAACCTTTGCAGCATTTTTCTGTTTTGATTTAAATTCTAAATAGTTAATTTAAAAATAAAAAGCACTTTATAAATTCGCACGCATTTAGCTATATGATTTTGAATTATTTTTCAAATACAAATGTTTTATGTTAATTTTACAAATAATCGTTTTTGCATGTTATTCTTGAGTAAACTACGTGGCGCAAATCTTGATAATTATATTTCTAAAGGCAAAGATTACAGTACATACACAAAATATCTTCGCACTCTTACAATAAACAAGAAAACAAAATCATGCGTCAAGCATGTATGAAACACTTTCCAAAACATTCAGAATAATGTAACAAAACTTCACGTTTTAATAATTTAAAATATTATGCATAATTCAACCCTATGGATACGCATAACACATTTGAAAACCAAATTTCAGATGTTCCCATCTACGATCATAAAATTATCTGAATTCTATGAGTAGCCCTGTATAGGATATATATTAGATTTGTATCTATTAACTACATACATGCCAAAATTTAGTTCAGTTAGGAAAAACATACCGCATTTCAAAATTCTCCTTCAGCGATTTCCGCTAGTAAGAAGAAAATACGTGAATTCTTTTGTGTAGCCCAGTATACGAGGTGTAGAATTTATATACAACGAGTAACATGGACAAAATTAGTTAAATTTAAAAGCACATACCGAAATTGAAAATGCACTTCCAGCAATTATTGCTCAAAGACAGTATTGTAACCGATTTCTTTTGTGTGTCCCTGTAAATGAACAACAAATGCTATGAATGCCCTATTCTATCGTAATCATCTTGTACATAAATCCAGTGATTTATATCAGTTTCAGTATTGAAATAGCCGAATGTTATTAAAATACTCATGCAAACGATTTTTCCCTGTATACCATAATGTAATGCAATTCTTTTGAGTCCCTCTGTAAATGAACTATTAATACTACACACTTCATATACAATACCGACCATGCCATGGTAAGCATAAATATATTATAATTGCATGAAAATCCGAGTATATTTACGTGAGTTAGAGCGTGGACAGATGGACAGACAAACCGAAATCATAAAAATAATGCTAGGAACTGTTTTCTGCTTAATTAAGGTCACAATACGCTTATTCAAAAAAATTTCAAAGTCAATGTACGTGTAAACCGGATTTTTGTTTTGTTTAGAACTTTAAAACTAAAGAAAATATAGAAATAAAATTTGTAGGGTAACTCTAAGATAGATGGCCATAGAGGACAGATGGTCAGTCTAAATATTTCCAAAACTTGATCATAGATTGCAACATAAACTTTGTTTGTATGAAATAGTTCAACTAGATTATTTATTTCGACATGAAGTTGTGTTTTTCGATTATAAAAAGTAAGTGTAATTTTAATGTTTATTTAATTTAGTGGTTGGATATTTTTTTGACTTAGGTATCTGAATGTTTTGCAGCATGTACGTTATATATATATATTACTATATGGACTTTTAAGGCAAGTATGTAATCTAATCTTTATTTCTAAGCCTAAAACAAAGACGTACAATGGCTATTGATGCTTTATAATGGGTGACCATCAGTCCTTCAGTTTCAGGAGAGATAGCCACATGAAATCTAGGAGAGATGGTCACCTTTAATCAATATTTCAAAATTATACGGAGTGATGATTTTAACTAAATATAATCAAATTTAAATTAAATATATAAAGTTTATTTATAAATATATTAATTTATATAATTATTTAAATTTTAACTAATATAAATATTTTAATAATAATGTAATAAGACCTAACGATTTATTTGTTTGAGGAAATACTGAAAAAGTCCGAAACTGATAACAGAAACTGATAAAGTTGATAAATAGATTAAATTAACGTAATAAGCCTAAAATTAACGCGAAAAAAAAAACACGACATTTCCAGGAGCGAAGAAAACGAAATACATATAAATTATCAGGTTCGACAGATTCCGAGTAAATAGAATTGGATTAGAATCACTATTTGGTTGTGTAAAACAATATAATATAACATCAAAAAAGGATGTGTGGATACAATGTATAAGGTACCTGAAGTGGTTCCATGAAGCGTGTACAAATTATCAAGACCTTTGCCAAATATGTGGTAAGAATTTACGAAAAGTGAAGTATTGAAATTATACTTCAAATTATGTTTATTTGAGTTTTATTCACTCATTTTCTATCATATAACTGCATTTTTACAAATATATGATATATACTATATGAAATGTGTCATTTTTTTTGCTATTTAACTTCACTTTTTCTTTCTTGTATTGTATGGCCATCTCTCCTCGGCTTGAAGGAGAGATGGCCATCTGCCATTTTAATTTCAATGTTGTTTAACACTTTTTGTTTTCAATATTTAATTACTTTTGCATAAACTATTATGAGTATAAGAATTTCAAATATGCATAAATATTTCTTGTATTTGCATTCTAAGAATTTTTATTTCACTCTTTAAAAACTATGGCCATCTACCCAAACAGATTTCTTTTTACCTTGTTTAGCTAAAAACATCATATCATTTGCTAAAAGTTGCCAGTATGAACGTCGAAACCACACAAAAATGGACCATCCATATATCGTGACTAACAGTGCATAGAGCTCCGCTGGCAAAATTACTTAAAATCTCTTCTACAACGGGGAGCAAAATGAAAGGAACGATACATAAGCAGAGAAATCAGTTCGCGTTTGCTATGGAAATGCGCAAATCTTTGTGTTAAAATTAAATACATGACAGTTCAATTAATATTAAAATAATCGTTTACAAAAAATGTATATGTATTTTTTAATCTATTTAAAAATATGTAATTTTGCTAAATTTACGCTGGAGCAAAATTATAAGAACGCAGCAATTATTTTGAAAGGGTGGAACGTGATTGGCGTTTATTTTCGCATACCATTTAAAACCACATTTAACCCTTTCGATGGCGGTGTCCTTTAAAAAGGACACCTAATTTTAATTCCAAAACTGACAAACGGCACCAAGAACATTTAATTAAAATTTTCCTATTATAACGTACGTGAAACTAATAATATCGTTTATGAATTCAGGTTTCTGTCCATTATTTCACCACTTTATAAACAGAATTATTGCTTATCGGTAAGGGTTAAAAGAGATTCTGAGCACGTTCGTTTAGTTCGCAAAGCAGTTGGACGACAGCATGGGAAAAAATGCATTCTGACTTCAAATTCTAGCTTATAACAACATCAGAATATCATTTCAAAGAATTGCTGATAAAATTAAACGTTCAAAGACTTTGATTTTTAATTACTTACACAGTCCAAATATTTATGTTATTACAAAATCTACAGGGTGACTAAAAATTCTTTCAAAACGTTCCGAAAGTTTCATTGTTCGCGCGATTCCAAGTGAAAAAATGACAGCAACGGAAATTGGAAGCCCGATAAATACGCCAGCATTAATATCCACTGTAAGAAGAACAATAAAAATATCGGTAGTTCTTAAATATGTAAATCCACGTCGGTGTCCGTGTGTTTAACATCTGGCAATAAAGAAACCCGCGTTCAGTTTTCAGAGAAACATATGAAGCAGCAAACGAATTGGTCTAAAAATATCTTCAGTGATGAAAAGAAGTTTAATTTTCATATTCCGGACAATATTCATCATATTGGCATTTCCTTCAAAAGGAAAAGAACGTATTTTCCACATGTCAATTAAGTGGATGGTATATGATGGTTTGTGCTACTTTTTTTCTCGGAATGTAAGCGTAGAATTTCTTTTCTAGAAGTACAAACAAAATAGACATACCTATACCCACATGTTAGAATGCCATTTATTCAATCCGAGTGAAAAAACCTCCGACTTTAACTAATTTTTCAACAAGACAATGCTTAAATTCACTCTGAAAAAGACACAAAGCAGTGGTGTGAGATAAATGACTCCCAGGCTCAATTGTCTGAACCTAAATCGTATGGAGAACGTTTGGGATATTATAGTACGGAATACCTACCAACAAAATGGATGACGTATTTTGTCACTTACAGTGGTGGAAAATTGGCGCAGAGGTGGAGCCTATTGACACAGCTAAATTTTTATGGTATTATTCAGTTTGATAAAAACTCAGAAATTTGATCATTAGATAAGAGGCAAAATACTACTATAATTTAGTGGTGTCAATAGGCTCCACCTCTGAGCCAATTTTCCACCACTGCACTTAGACAAATTCGAAACCATGGATACTCTGTGCTACAATGTTTCATTGAAATGATTAAAAACAAAAGAATCCCAATTGCAAATATATAATTTAGAAAAATCTGATCCGTTCTTATCATTTTGCTCCCAGTGCGTATCAAGCAAAAATACACACTATACTGCATTTATAACAATTGTTTTAGACTGTTTTCTTTATGTCTATACAGATTATTTATTTTGATAAAATTAACTTATATTTGGATAATTATAATTATATTTCTTATTTAGGCAATTGAATAATCATTCCTACCATTTTGTAACTCGGTGCAGTAGTGTCAGCATATATCACATGAAGCAGGATAAATCTGCTGAAAATTTTGTTACGTTTCTTCATTATTATCCTTATTGTTAATATTGAAGAACTATAATTAAAAGAAGCTGTTAGTATCTTCTTAACGTTTTTATTTTCGGAATGAAGATGTTATGGTAAATCTAAAATAATTTATCACTCGTAGAATCTAAAATCCTTACAATCTGTTCAAACTTCAGTATCAGAGGCATTTTTGAATATTCAGTCTTACCTATTTAATAAATTTATATAATATTCATAATTTTTAATTTAATTTATTTTAAAGTTAAATGTTAAAATTATTTGAGAGAGTTTGGTACCACCAGTTAACGTTTCTAATTTATGGTATCAAGAATAAACTGAACGAATAAAATTTACATAAAAAAAGCTTTCGTTTTTGTCTTCACAATCTTTAAATTTTGTGCACAATATATTTCACCCAACTCTTTAATTAAAGGACTTGCAGCAAGAAAAGCCTAGCTCTATTTTTGGCATTTTTAGGGAAAAAATCTTTTATAATTTTTAATGTTAAACTTTAGAAATTGGCCTTTCTCCACCCATGCACCTATGCATGGTTTACCACCAATAGCCTAAAAAAATGCTTATTCTAAAAATTGTTTATTTTAACACCAAAGTGCTTTTCTCAAAAGTATCAACACTGGCAGTAAACCCTCGTCGGTGCATTCAATTATGAACATAAACAAAAATCTGTGTTTCCTTCGGACCTCAACACAGATTTCCATCCGTGTTCATAAATGGACGATATGCAGTGACAAGGGATTACTGCCATTTTAGGTACTTTTCAGAATTTTTCTTTTCCATTTTATTGTTAAAACTAGAAAACAGGAATTCTGTTTTTTTTTAGAATTTAGTGTCGCCCCCGATGACAAAAAAGTATATATAAATTGTACAAAACATATTTCAATTTTAGACTTAAAGCACACGCTTTTATTTTATGTAAAATGACGTTATTCGCATCCGCTTAATAATTCCACATTTACGATCCACTTTTAAATGTCTACAGTAAAGCATGCATAGGACGTCACTATCGCAAAATAATACATAAATGCTGCAAAAAGATGCTGTCATTAAAGAAACTCGACAAAAAACGGCTATCTAGTGATTCATAGGCCTTCATTTGTTTGTAACATTAACCCCTTAACCTACAATGACGGGCATAGCCCGCGTACGATGATCGAGCCAAATGTAAATTCTCCTTACCACTAAAATTTCACAGTAAATATAATTTAATTTAATCTTCGAAATTCCATGATTAAACAACACGAAAATCTCTATTAAATTTTAGTGGTAGCTATGGATTTGCCAAACCATGGAGCTGTTAGACGTAAATCGCAGGTTAAGGGGTTAATATAAATATTTAAAATTAAATATAGTTTATAAAAGCTCCATGTTTTAACAGAAAACATTCGTTTATATTTTTTTTCAAAATAACACGTCTTTTAAATATATTTTCTTTCGGTTGTTATAAGAAAATGGCAACAAAAATATACAATTACTATTTTAGAACTATTTTCCTTTCCTTTTGACAGAAATGAAGTACTTCCGTTGCCAATATTAAACAAATGGCTCTAAAAACTACAAAAAAAAATAATATTTTAAAAATAAATGGAGATACAGTTTTCAAACAAATTGCATTTAAGAGTACTACTTTTTCTCAATACGACGATATAAAAATTGAAAATGTGCGTTGCTTAGAAATAAAAAAAAAATGCTATAGAGTATTTAATCGTACAATGATACATCTGTTTGTTTTACAATTGACTTATACAACGTAACGTTAGTTTTTGAAGACGACACAAAATAAGCTGGGACAAAGAAATAACATACCGGGGGCTAATAAAAATGCTTAGAGTAGTATATCTACTCCGACATTCTGCAACTTCAACATCCAACATACTGCAGCTTTTGACTGAATAAGTTGATTGAAAACTGAGGTTTTAGGGGAAAATATTATTCTTGTTCAGTCTTAATATTCCCTTTTATTTTATTTTTTTATTTTTTGCAATATTTTGTGAACAAGTTTTAAAAATAACAAAGTTTAAATTACTTTAAAATAGTATTAGGAAAGATTCTTCAACAAATTTGTTAAATTCAAGTGCTATTCTCTATTATAAAGTTCCAGGGATTTATTAGATGAGAATCTATTGAGATTTCTTTAAATAACTGACATTGGGTAAGTGGAAGAATCCCTGGAATTTAAATGTTTATGAATTTCTTTGCAGTATGTTTCAAATAAGCGTTACATTTATTCAATCATGAAGAAACTTAATTTTCGAACTCCGGAAGAAGAAGTCTGCTTGAAAGAAAGTTTCAAATCAATTGCAAAAAGTTCAAAATTCTAATAAAAATAGTTTAACCAAATAGCTTTTATTTCGCAGCTTTAATTTTTTTTTTGTTAAATTCATTAAAGTATAAAGTAATTTCGATTATTACAATACAGTAGTCGCACAGTAATTCAAACTCGTAGAGAGTGAGAAAAAAGTTCAGATTATTCGAAATTCGAATTATTTTATTCTAAAACAGAAAAGTATCTTTTTAACCTCTCACTAAAGAAAAACACACTTATTTCACATTACAAAAAGATACCTTTTTCTAAAATAGCAAAATAAAACATATTACATTTTAACCCTTTACCCGTTGGGGACGAGCAATCCGTATACGTGCCGCGTAAGGTGCTCAGAATCAGTTATTATTCTCACCAGTAAAATTTTATTGTAAATTTTGTGTTATTTAATCCGAACATTTTCCGGATTCAATTAGGCAAAAATTTCTGTTTTGTAAAATCGGTGATAAAAGATTAAAAACTCTGTAAAAGACGTTCGTCCCGAAGGGGTTAAATGCATAGTGTAACCAAAGAGATTACAGACGAAGAAATGAAGGATGGAATAAACCGTAACTGAGGCCATCTATTGCCAGAATTGTGCAAATTCGATATTCGACAAACAATATATACAGCAAATAAGTTATCTTAAGGGGCAATAATTGCATACGCCAAACAACAGGCCAAAAGGTTGCAACATGCAACTCTTTAAACTTTCAATGACGCTCCTCATCCGAGAAAATGAAAGAAACAAAAAGTGTTGTAGTAACGAGAAAATGAAATAAATTAGATCAATTTATGAAATTATATAGAAAATTTAAGACAAGAAAATAAATTAATTTTTTATAATGATAAAACAATTTTACAGCTATTTTTTAATTTATGGGTGCACTACTTATGCGTCTCTCACTTATGAGATTTTACTGGGTGACCCAAAAATGACTGATGGATTTTAAAATTCCATAACTTCCAAACTGTGACAGATATTTAAAAAATTCTTGCAGGAGTGTTATGTAAGATGTTAGGAGTTTTTATGCTGCGATTCTCAGTTTTAGTTACAAATAGCATCGATAGATGGCACTGCAAGCAATAACCGCTAAATCTAGGTTCGATTTTTCGGCTTCTCTCTTCTTCCTTGCGAAAAAAAGAAATTAAAATGTTTTGAATGGATCCCGAAGTACCAAAAATCGATTCTGGACTGAGCGTCTATTGCTCTCAGCGCCATCTATTGTTTGAAATTCGAACTAAAATCAAGAATCACAGTACAAAAACTCCTGACATAATACATAAAACTCCTGCAAGAATTTTTTTAATATATGTCATCGTTTGGAAGTTATTGAATTTTTTATAATATTTGGAATTTATTTATAATATTTGGAAGTCATTTTTGGGACACCCGGTATTTATGTATATAATTATTCGCTTATTAAACATTTTCTAATTAGGGAAGATTGATTTATTTCCATGTTTTCTAACGATTAACTTTTCATTGGCATTACAGAAATTATATATTTTTTTTTCATTTTTATACACATTTTCCCTCTTTTGAAAATTAAAAGCTAGAAAATAATTCTGAAATTATTATTATAATTATTTTAAATATTCTAGTTCAACTCAGATATGTGCTCTTTCCACTTTTTTACTTTCTTCTATTTTCAATAGAAGAAAGTATTATAATCGAAATTTTTTTCGACTTCCGGCTTTCGACGGATTTACATGTTTTAGGGGTCAGAGATCCCAAAAAACATGTTTATAGAAAATGTCTGCCTGTCCGTGTGTCCGTGTGTCTGTCGCCAATGTACCATCAAAAAGTGTATGAAGTTATGGATAGAATTGAACCAAATTTTTATTTTAAGTTTTTGGCTATGGCAAGCAGATCCTACCTGAATTTGGAAAAAAATTCGCCGGTAGGGGGCGCTGTAACAGCGATTTTTGTGCGATTTTGAATATTGTACCATCCAAAAGTATATGAAATTATGCATAGAATTGAACCAAATTTTTATTTTAAGTTTATGGCTATGATAAGCAGCTCCTCCCTGAATTAGGAAAAAAATTGCCGCTAGGGGGCGCTGTAATAGCGATTTTGCATATTGTACCATCGAAAAGTGTATGAAGTTATGCATAGAATTGAACCAAATTTTTTGTGTTTCTTTTTGGTCATGGAATGAAGGTCCTTCCTGAATTTGGAAAAATTCCGCTGGAAGGGGGCGCTATAATTACGATGCCTGTACCATTTTCTTTATTGTACAATCGAAAAGTGTATAAAATTATGCATACAATTGAACCAATTTTTTTGTGCATGTTTGGTCAACAGGTGCTCCTTGAATTTGTAAATATCGCGCGGTATAGGGGCTCTGTGATAGCGATTTTTGTACACTTTTCTTGATTTTTCGTAGTTCTATTGTCCATCGGCGGCTCGTGCAAAGGCGGGAACTCACTTCCTGCTAAGCCGGCTATTCACAAACCTCTGACAACAACAGAATAAGGAAAAACTATTAATTTTAACAAATACCATGATATAGATTAACTCGTTTTTAGTTCATTTAATTGACTGAAGCAGAAATTTAAGATGAAAATCAAAGTTGGTATAGTAATGAACTAATAATATTGAAGTATTAACATGTGTAACTAGTTTTTGAAATATTAAGATGTATAAGATAGAAGAAAGTTTTGGGATTGGCGCATCCAACTAGTTTCTTTTTTTCTTAATAATTTGTTAGATGCAAGATATACATTTAAAGGTGGTACATTTAGTCAAGAGTTTAATTTTAGATTATTTTCATTTGTCATTAGGTTATTTTTTATCATCTATATATTTAAAACGCTAAGCTTTTTCTTTCGAAGTCCTTGAGAAGAAACTACTGCATCAAATTACACCAATCTTTTTTTTAAATGAAAGATATTTGGCAACAGACTTGTTATCGTACATTCGTTTGTTCAAATATTTTATTAATTAGCCGTAATTTTAAATTAAAATTCTACAGTTGCTCATGCGCATTATGTAAGTACAGGTGTGCCTTTGGAGTGACGCGCTGCACATGCGCAAAGATGCTCGCACAGTTGAAATATCATATCACATTTGGAAGTTGTTTTAAGTTTTCTGCTATTCGATCTTATTGTAAACAAACTTTTCTTTCTTTCACAAAATTAATATTTGGCTCTTTCAGCATTATTAACTATTCACAAATTTATTGTGTTGATATTAAGAGGTTTATTTCGGTGTTGTTACATTGTTTTGGTCATATTATACGCTGAAGATAAACACAGTGATTTGAAGCTAAAAGTTATGGCTGGCGAATTTCCAATAGTTACACACGAAGATTAGGAAACTAGCATGTTAAGTTGTAGCTTCTTTTTTTAAAAAAGTAAGGTATCATTAATATGAAAACACAAAACTATTTCTGTAAGATCAAAACTCAAATTAGAGACAATTGCGTATGCGTCAACTGTGTTTCGAACTCCTTCAATTTAGAAGGAAGGAAAACAAGTTCCTGCTGGCGTAGTCGGTTAAGGCAGCAGTTTAAGGCTCTTATTTTTTGTAGAGGACGCACGTTCGATCCCAAGCCTGGCATAATGTGTAATATTTTTGTCTATACTTCGTTTCAATAATGACATATTTTATTAGGAATTGAAGTTATAGGATTTTTATTTTATTATTATTTGAATGCTTTATTAAATAAAATGTAACACTCAATAATGTTTTGGAAAAGTAATTATTTTATATTTAAAATATTTTGTATGTAATTATCAATTAAATAAACTGAACTAATCTACAATTTTCGTTATATTTTCTGACCATTATCAGGAACATATATTCGTGTGTGTCAGAAAGAAAAGTTTGTTATTCAATTGCGTAAAAAATAAAACGGAAAGAAAGAAAAATATTCGTATAAGAACTATAAAAGAAATTACCTTGATATCCAGATTTAATATTTAAAAAATGTAAAATAAAATTCAAGTAATAAAAAATATATATTATAAATCGTTAGCTGCATCAAGCTTCAGACTTAGGTTTTTAGAGAATAAGACATATAAAAATAAAGTTCATGGCAACCTTTAATGGTCGTGTAGTTTTAATAAATAAATAAATAAATAAATGAAAATAAATATTGTTATATAGAAAAAAAAGGCCGTAGTAAGTAAAAATAAATTCTCTACCCGGTAGTTTTAGGTAAATTTCTGATAAAAAGCAAGCATAATCGGTTGTAAATTATAAGCTGTCAGGCTAGCTCAGTTTCAAATCACACAGAAATTTCACATAATTTCAAGATAATAATTTCTCGGGGTATAACTTTTTAAATATTTTTTATTTAATCTTGATAAGACGGCACATCACATATAGCACGGCACATAACACATATATAATAATACGGATATAACTTTCTACATGTTACCACAGCTTAAACAGAACACAACTACAGTCAACGCTGTAACAGAACACTCTCCAACTCACAGCATTTCTCATTCGGCAAAGCTCACGGAAAAACGGTCACGTGACTGCCGGTAGAGTCTATTTGTTTTAAAACGGGTGGCGCGCGTTACATCCTCCCCCTCTGTTTCCGATTTACGTCTCGGAGAGGAAACAGGATGCTTTCTGGGTCTTCCTCTTTTCCTTAAGGGTGCAACTGGAATAGTTTCAGTCTCTTGAAATGGTGACAAAGCGGAAACATGGTAAGACCCAATTCGCTCAGTAGGATTGTCCAGGCTAGCAATGTCATATGTCACTAGTGACTTTTGAGTCAAAACTATGTATGGCCCATCTCTCTTAGGCATAAATTTGGCTGTTTTATTTTTACTTGCTTTGCTCACAGGATGTAGTTTAACCCATACTTTATCACCAGGTGCGAAATACACTCGTCTACGATTTTTATCGTAATATTTCTTCCGCTGATCTTGTTTCATTTCAACACGCTCTTTCACACTTTTTGAAATATTTGCAAGACGTTTAAGATATGGGGTTATTTCCGGAACAAAATTGTCATTTTCCACAACAGCTCTAAAATCGTTCACCACATCATCGATTGTTCTTAATTCTCGACCAAATTGCAGATAGGCGGCAGTTTGGCCAGTTGTATCAGATTTGGCAGAGTTCATAGCAAATCTAATAAAAGGAAGTTTATCAATCCAGGAAGTGTGTTCATCTCCAACAAGGATTGCTATTCGAGGTTTCAAGTCTCGATTTTTGCGTTCGACTGGATTGGCCTGAGGATGGTACAGAGGTGTCAATGATTGGTCTATTCCAAGAATGTAACAAACTTGCTGTAGAACAGCGCTCACAAACTGAGGGCCGTTATCACTTATGAGTCTTCTTGGGATACCATAACGAAGGAAGATCTCTTCAATCAGAGTAGTCGCACATTCTTGTGCAGTAGCAGTCGTTAAGGCAAATAGTTCGACCCATTTAGTGGCACAATCTTCTACTATAAAAATCCATCGGTGTCCATCTTTACTAGGAGGCAATGGTCCAAAGAGATCAATGCTGAGGGTCTCAAACCGCTGAGCATAAGCAGGTGTTCGTAATAAACCGGCCGGTTTTTGATTTGTTGCTTTATAACGGGTGCACTCTGGGCACTGCTTCACATATTCAGAAATGTATGCTCTCATGCCTGTCCAATAATATCTTTTAGCAATTCTCTGATAAGTTCCTGCTTCACCATAATGTCCGGCTGAGGGGTCGTCATGATGAAGTTTCAAAATATTTTGTCTTTCTTGTACTGGAACGACCAATTGCGCTTCTTCGGCATCTGATTCGGGAGCATACCTATAAAGCACACCTTGATTCATCAGGAATCCTCTATCAGTCCAAATGGCGAAATCTTCGCTTTTCTGTTCGTCTTCAAAAGAATCTATGATCTTTTTAAGGTTTTCATCTTGCAACTGTGCTTCTCTGATATCTTTTGGACTTCTTGTTGGCATGTCTATGCTGACAAAATTGCATGTCTCACAGAAAGCAGATTGATGATTACAGACAGGGCGTGACAGCATGTCAGCCACAACATTTGATTTTCCAGGTTCATATTCTATTTTCTTCTTATCAATTCCTTTCTTAGCAGGAGTCATCCGATTAGGTGGTGCAGCAACAGGAGCACTATCACCTGTATTCATACTATGCTCCAGAAACGAGGTTGTCTCTCCCCCTGGTTGAAAACATTTTTCATACCTTTTGAGAACATCATTAATGTTGTCCCTTTCATCGGAATTTAGATTTTTGCCTTCATCTTCATGTAAAGCATACGGACTGACTTCGACCGCACCAGCTAACGTGTCTTCTTGGTATTCATCAACAAGATAAAACTTTTCCCGAGGTTTATCGCTGAAATACCATGTTTTGTTAGCAGTATCAAACACCATGTTAGCATTATGTAAGAAATCCATACCTAAAAGAGTTCTATTACCCTTGGCATCTGGTAATATTATGAACTCCGTTTCGAAGACTCGGCCTTCAATCTCTACGGGCACAGTGGCAGACAAAGTGTTTCTAACCACTGTAATTCCGTCAGCTAACGTTACTTCATGAGTATGAGGGTTCAATGCAACACCAGTTTTTAAAAATAATTGATACATGCGTTCTCCCGCAATAGAACGATTCGCTCCCGTATCTGCACAGACTAACACCTTCTTATTGCAGATCGTGATAGGCACATTTGGAGCTGAAACTGCTGATGTATTTAAACTATATAGCTCAAGACGATGTGCTTGAACAGTTTGTTTTTTAACCGTAGGGGAACAATCTGGACATTTCTTCTTTATAAATCCCAATTTACCACAACCATAGCAAACAATATCGGATTCTATGCGCCGATTAGCAAACTTAGGGAAGATCTGTCTTCTTTTGGAGGCTTACTCTGCTTCCAATTATTTTCTCGACGAGAAAACTCTTTTTTATCTTGGGGTACAACCGGATCCCTTTTAGGAAACGTAGATCTAATAATGTCATACGCATCTAATTTTTCGGCAAGGTCGACTGGCGAATTTAAATTTTCCCAATCGTCTAACATATGTTGTTTGCATTCAACAGGCACGCGCCTTTTCATTTGATCAGCTATGATAAGATCCTGAAGAGCTTCAAAAGACGTTACAGTTAATTCTTTAAGCCAGTTTTCAAAATAAGCTCGAAGTTCGAAATAATAATCTCGCCAAGTTATTTCCTTGGACTTGCGATGCGTAAAGAACAGCTGTCTAAACTTTTCGGCACTAATTTTAAACCTTTTTAGAAGTAAATCTTTAACATGTGAAAAATTTGAAGCGTTTTATTCTGATTCACGAGCGATAAGCGTAGAGATAGAAGACGGTACAACACTGAGTAAATACGAAACCCACATATGCTCTGGTACCTTCGAGAGCTTTAATTGACGTTCCAGGAGCACCAAAAACAAGGTTACATCATCAGTTTCTGGCCTGAATGTAGGCAACAGCTTTTGGATATCTATCTTATTCTCCGGGTGAGACATTACCCCTGCTGCATTACCACCTACCGCTCCACTGGAAACACTTTGGCTCTGAGCCTGTAACTTGAGCTTCTCAAGCTCAAAATTCATCTCAAGCTTTTTTAACTCTAACTCTTCCGCTCTATGCTTTTCTTCTAATTCTAATTTGCGCTGTTCTAACTCAGCTGCTTTTTGTTTTTCCTCTAAGTCCCGTCTGCGTTGTTCTTCCTCGCGAGTCGAAATTTGGTTTCTGACTAATGAATTTACAAAATCAACTTCGTACGAGGGGGAGGATTTAATTTTTTCACGCAATGTGACAACTGTCATAGAGGGTTGCACATCTAAATTCATTTCTAACGCAACCTGATATAAATCCTCTTTACGAGCTTTATTAAGTTCAGACATTTTAAACTTTAGCAAAACAACAAAACAAGTACCCCACAAATTACGAGAATTCTTTTAAATTATTCCCCAACGTGAGCTTTGCCGTTACAACTCATATAAATAAGACTTTAATAAAGCAAAACAGTAAGGTGTAACCTTAGCAAAACACTGACTACAAAACAAAACAAACTTTAAATCCCTGCAGGTATAAATAAACTGGATTGTCATAACGCGACATTTAATCAAAACAACATTTTAACCAATATAAAGCCATTTACTGAATAGTTAACACTTTCAAACAATATTCTAAATAATATAAAACACATAATTGAATAATTAAAATTTCAACCAATATTATTATTATTTTACTAACGCTACTTAATATCGGTTTCATTCAATATTACTTTAAAAGAAAATAAAGTTTCTTTTATAAACAAATAATAAATACAAAAACTTACTCATTCCGTTTTGAAAATGAATCACATTCAAGGCTTTTTCATCAGTAAATCAGCAACTCAAAATTAAATACTTACGTTTAGCATTTAAATAATAACAAACACATAAATAAAAATAGTAATCATTTCTCTTACGAAACCAATAAAAAAAATAATAAAAATAAGCACATATCTTTATGAGAATTGCGATAAAATTATGAATCATTTTAACAACTTCTAATTTGACTGACAACAGTTTATTTTCCTCTTTTAAAAAGAAAAGAAAAAAAAATCAACGAAAACGTAAATGAATATTTCTTTCGCTTTCTCTCGCATTCACTCTTTTTTTTTTTTTTTTTTTTTTTTTTATGAATCAAAATATTTTACTTAAAGCAAAGTAAAAATTAAACATACATGAACAGAATCAAAGTAAAATTTTCAGAATAATGGGTGAGGAAGGGGGGAAGGGGAAATATGCAATACAAACATGACAGGAAAATAATAGAATGAATTAAAATTTAATAATGTCAAAAATATTTAGAATTTTTAGAATATCAATATTACGAAGTCAAGAATCTGAAGAATGCATTCTTTTTTAATAAAAATATTATGGATCCATTCTATTTAAAACGCTTACTTGGTAAAAATATTTTGTAGAACAAACAAATCTTGTAGAATAAACCACTATAGGCACAAACACTGTAGGCACCGTTCTAAGAACAAATGAAGTGAAAGGTTTTTTAAAAAACACTCATATCGCAGCATTTTTCTTTGTCGTAAACAAAACAATTTGCAGAATACCTTTCGAAAATAACAACACATATCACATCGTGTAAAGCTGATGCATGAAAATGGCAAAGGTAACGAAACAAAAATTAATCTATAGACCATGGCGAACATACCTCACAAGCTTACGACGACGAATTATTCTGTAGAATTATAGGAACACATTTTTATACGCAACGACCGGTCGTGCCATTTTTTTTTCTGCATGCTCGTAAAAACAACACTTTATGATTAAAAATATATGATGAAATAATATTGCGAACACTTTTGAAAAATTTGGATGGGAACATTTTTCTTCGAATTCGTGGCCCGAGTTGGGTAGCCAATTGTCAGGCTAGCTCAGTTTCAAATCACACAGAAATTTCACATAATTTCAAGATAATAATTTCTCGGGGTATAACTTTTTAAATATTTTTTATTTAATCTTGATAAGACGGCACATCACATATAGCACGGCACATAACACATATATAATAATACGGATATAACTTTCTACATGTTACCACAGCTTAAACAGAACACAACTACAGTCAACGCTGTAACAGAACACTCTCCAACTCACAGCATTTCTCATTCGGCAAAGCTCACGGAAAAACGGTCACGTGACTGCCGGTAGAGTCTATTTGTTTTAAAACGGGTGGCGCGCGTTACAAAGCTTAAAATTCTTTCCACTTAACTGAATAGGTTAGACTGACAGCACCAGCCATCGCCTTAAAGAAATAGGAATCACTTATCAATATAGAAATTCGTCATTCAATAATTAATTTAAAAGCAACTAATTAAAAGTTCAAGAATTTTTCTAATGAAACATTCAAGTTATTTACCTTCAAATCTTGACGGGCACTATCTAGTTAATTATTATTTCCATTGCATTTATTTTTCACTGCTTTGTCATTTAATTAAATTATTTAAAA
The DNA here is from genome assembly GCA_963932465.1 of Maratus speciosus. NCBI lineage: Eukaryota > Metazoa > Arthropoda > Arachnida > Araneae > Salticidae > Maratus > Maratus speciosus. The sequence continues at coordinate 209,706,805 of OZ010793.1, forward strand.
ATGATCTTAATTTTTAAAAAAAAATGTATTAGCAAAGTATTTTATATTGTTCCCAAATTTTTCATTTTTTAAATTTTTTTCTAAACAATCTAATTAAAAAAGTACAGATATTTAACTATAATTTAATAATATTACAATTTTATTATTATTCTCACACTGCATTAATTATCTGCATTAAATTAATTTTAAATGTTTTTCTTACACAGATGTTTAGTTCCAACTAGGTTAATAAAAATAATATAACGTTTTGCAAAATAAAATTGTTTATAAAATTGATAATGAAACGAAAGATAATTGAAAACGCAAAAGAAATTTATTGGAATGTATAAGTTGTTTGTATAGTTTAAAACAAAAAAATAACATATTGGAAGTTATCTACGTTCTTCCGTGTAACTCTTGAGTTAGATGATGTTTTTTGCCATTGGGTGCTTTCTATTAGTCTTTTGGTAAACTATTATGTGTTACTTACCTGTGATAACATGCATTTAAGGTCGAGAAATCTGTTTTTGTTCTGATTTGTTATCACGGGGAGGTTATAACATCTTTTGCTGATACTGCTAGGAATGGGCTTGACTGGAGTTTTCTCTATATCTTTATGAGGTTGTTATTATTAATTCTGAAGACTCTAAAAAACATTATAAAAAGTAGTATATCGTTAAATAGTTATTATTGTGCAGGGAAAACACTTTAAACAAAGTATATAATTTAAAATGTTCTTTTGTGAGCAATTTTTATTATGTAACTCAAGAGCGACATTATGAAATTATGTCCAACAGAAACAAAAATAAAATTTTTCACTATTTTTCTAGTGGCTAACCTCTTCAGACCCGTCAAGTAAAATTGCGAATACACATTCATTGATTTTTTACAAACAAAAAGACATCATAGATGACGGAAAGAGTCCTTTTTCTGAAATTGATACTTTAGGGGGCTTGTAATTTAAGTTCAAAAATTACTAACACCTTTAAAATATCAACTTTATTATCAATCACCTAAATTACACAGAAACAAATTGAAGATCTTTATTTAATTGAATAATCTACAAATCTTCAATTTTTTTTATTGTAAACCGTTTAAGGTAATTAATTTTGAAAATTTCTAAATATTCTTGTCTCCAGACACACTGTCTGGATTGCCTTTTACAAACTCAGATGAAAATAACACTTTTCTATGAGGAAATAAGCATCAGTGATACTATTTATTGGTTTTGATCCAAAACAAAAAACATTCAGCTGTATAGAAGTAAAGTAAAAATGTAAAAAAAAAATCACATCGATTAGTTCATATCCTTCTCGGACGGAAATATCACATGTGATACTTCATAACTGAGAACGATAATTAACAAAAATAACCTCAAATGTAATGTTTTCCGAACAAAACAAAAAATTATGCATTAAAGGGATAAAATAAAAATTATTAGAAGCATGGTAATTTTAAAATTAAAAATAGTTATCATTCCTGGTAAATAGAACCATAATAACAAAAAAGCAGAAGAAATTCAAATAAAGAAACTTTAATTTAAAAAAAAATATATTTTTTCGAAAACCCAGTTCAGTGATGATTGTTGTCGGTTGTTGTTCCTGATTTTTGCAGCTATCTTTCTGTTTCGTATAAAGATTTGAATTCTTTCTATTTTAAGAATTCATTTAAGTAAAGCTTTTCAAAATATTAATCGCATCTATTACTAATCCACAACTGAAACTCCCGAAGTTTTATGTTCGGAATCTTATTATCTAACCCAGAGTCATCTATCAAATCTCTTATCTTTCCTTGCGCCTCCATTGTAATAATTTTAATAATTTTTTCGTCACTTAATTTCAAACAATTTTTGAAATCATTATTCACTGTTACACATTCAGGAAATATTACAGTTTCATAGATACAATTATGTTAGATGTTAGTAAATTCGGGTAATCTTGTTGTTATTATAATCTTCTGCATAATGTGTTTCGTGCTCTTCTCCAAATCCGGCATTGTAAAAGCAACTTATAATTATTACCTATTTGGAAGATTCCTTGTGGACTACAGATTGTCAAGTGTCGATAACAGTGTAATATCATAACTTTCACCGCAGACAGAAAAAAATATCTTTTCTGAAACTATCTAGCAATATCGTATCTTCCTCCCTCTCTCTGCTTTTTCTCCGAGAAAAAAAATAATGAAGATAACAAATATTTTAGTTCGAATTAATTGCTCTGATAAAAATAATTGTCCTATTAACGAACTGGTGTTAGCTCCAATACAAAGTTTTTTGGAACTTTTTATCGAGTTCGAATTAATCGAGAATTCAAATAAACCCAGTTCGAATCATTGCGAATTCACTATATTTTATTTATTATTAAATAGTGTAAATTTGAAGATATTTTGAGTTATTTCTGTGTTCTGTTTTAATTAGTTCATTAAAAAATGAAATAAATCCAAAAATCGGAACGCTTTTTATTAATTTTGATTATTTAGGTAACGTTTGTCGGCAGTATACTACAAAATAATCTTATGAATTAATCTATTTAGATGTCATAAGCCTGCAAATTAATTAAAACAAGTTTTGATAAAATTAATTTACAAATTATAATACAAATAGGAACAATAAAATACAATACTTTATTTTAATAAACTCATAAAAAATATTCAAAAATTTTTCTTAATGTAAATGCGATTTTATGAAATTCAAAAAGAAAGATTTAAATGCAAAATTTATACAATTTCAATGCTATAAATTTGCAAAGTTTCATTGAAATATAGTCTACTTTATTTATCCTTTTAAGTAGCTGACCTGGCGTAAAGAAAAGTCTTTCAAGAGTGAAAATCTGGATGCATTTCTTTTGAGAATGTTTTAACTAAGTATTAGTTTTGTTCCTTGATGGAAAACTTCACTTCAGGTTATCTCGAGGAAAAAGCCAACTTGAAAAGAAACTTCTAAACAAATTGGAAAAAGTTCAGTTTGCTAATCGATATAAGAACAGTTTCCATCTCGTCGCTTCTAAAATTTTGGTTGAGCATATAAAAAATTAGCATAATTACAATATTTAACTAAATTTGTAAATAATACAATGTCAATGAAAAGCAAAAATCATTTACTTAAGAACTAAGAAAAGTAATGTAATATCCGAGAAGAAATATTTTTGCAGAAAACAAGAAACCTCTATAAATGACAATAAGAAAAATCTAATCTAAAATTGAGCGGAAATGGAAAGTTAGTGTATCTATCCTTCTCTATATATAAAACAAGTAATATAAAAATTTTGTTTTCAAAGTCAATTCCTACTTAGGCCATCAAAGAAAAATTTAATGTAATCCCTTAAGCTAATATTAGTTTTTGTTGCATTAAAATATCTCAATTTGTTGATTTTCTATAAGCAAGTAGGTTTACAATGAAACTCTATGAGAATTTGGCGAATTATTAGAGGTATCGCCAAGTTAACGACTCATTTTGGCCGCCAAATTTGGCGATATATCGCCAAGTTGGCGACAAACTTGGCGGTATTTGGCGACAGAACAGGGTCCCCCCTATGATAACCCCTTATTGAAAATACTTTCATTGATCTTCAATAACCAATGGCCGCCATTTTGTTTCCCATGCAAAACTAAAATAATTAATTAAAATTTAATTAATTAATTAATATTTGAATCTTCATCGTTTTGGGGTCCAGTTCTCCATTTAGTTATTCTCTCATTTCTACGTTCCAGTTAAAACCCTAGCCCCTTGTGTCCCGGTACAGGGCCCCTTGAAGTTTCTGCGCCCTAAATTGTTAATAAATTGCTTCCTTTTAATCTGATCTTCATTTTTTGGATAATTTTTCCATTTAGTTACTCTCCCGTTTCTACATTCCATTTAAAACCCTGGGGTTCCGTCGGGCGAGGTGCAGGCACCCTTTAACTTTTTGTGCGCCATGCATCTTTCACCTAATTTTCTCTCCTTCTCAATGCATAGTTTTAAAGTTGAGTCTTGGACTCTTCTCTCCGGACCAACGCCCTCATATTTTCATTGGACCTTTTTTAAGCAATTACTTAATTTTTTGCTTATTTCTTCAAAATATTATTATAATGAATAATTCATACCCTATGCTTAATTTTGACTAATGGAAGATTAAAGCGCTACGTACTAAATCATCTTAACATGTTTTCATGTTAGGGCCCTGCTTACAACTATCGGTTGACCATTTTTGGGCCCCATATTATAACTCCCTTAAAAATGGTCGGATCCATTAGGGGTTTTAATTCGAACACCTTCTTACGTTCTTCAGATACTACACGAAGGCCAAAAATTTTCCCAGACTTCAGCCAATCTATCACCAATTTTGAATATTAATCACCTTCCTTGGGCCCTTGGTGCAACTTCTTTAAAAATGTTCCAAATCGCTTGCAATTGCTTTAAATTAGTTCTAGCGTACTCGGACTTTATTAAAAACTACTTAAAAGTTTCTTTACTCACAACTACATTCCAGTTAGGACACTGCCCAGTGGGGGACACTGCCCAACTTTGGGGCCCAGTACAGACCCTCCCCCCTCTAAAGATTTGGCGCTCTGAATTGTCAAAAATTGCTTCCTTATAAATCGATCTCCATTTTTGGGATCGTTTTTTCATTTAGCTATTCTATAGTTTCTACATTCCAGTTAACACCCTGCGCGCCATAGGGTCCCGTAGGGCCTTGTTCGGGGCCCATCGAAGTTTTTGTGCACCATGCAATTTCACCCTCTAATTTTCTTACCTTCTCAGTGTATAATTTTAAAGTTGAGACTTGGTCTCTTCTCCCCGGCCCGACACCCTCATATTTTTATCCGGGCCCTAAGTCCGTTTTTTAAACATTTACCTAATTTTTTGCGCATTTCTATAAAATGTCATTCTAATAATTAATTCGTACCCTTTGCTTAATTTTAACTAATTGAAGATCTAAAACGCTAACTACTTAGACGTATCAACATGTTTTCATGTTAGGACACTGCTCTCAACTATCAGTTGATACCTTTTGGATCCCCTATTATAGCTCCATTAAAAAGGGTCCGTTTCGCTAGTTTTTTTTCTAACAACTTCTTAAGTCCTCCAACTACTACATGGCCGACAAAAAAAAATCTCAGACGTCAGCTACTTCTGATTTTTACTATTAATCGAATTCTTGGGGCCCTTGGTTTGCGAGGGCCCGATTACTTTAAAAACTATTAAACATATTTTTATACCCAACTACTTTCCAGTTAATGTACTGGTACCTCGGGGCTCGGAACAGGGCCCTTTGAAGTTTTTGCACCACAAATTGTTAATAAATGGTCCCCTTTTAATCGGATCTTCATTTTTCTGAACGCTTTTTCCATTTAGTTATTCTCCCGTTTACTGTTAAAATCCTGAGGCCCCATAGTGTCCGGTCCGGGGCCCCTTGAACTTTTTTTCCGCCACTTTTAACCTCGTAATTTTCTCACTTTCTCAAAGAATAATTTTAAAGGTGAGTCATGGACTCCTCTCCCAGGACTAACACCCTCTTTCTTTCTTTCTAACCGATGACCAGGACCTTAATTGCAGGGTAGACCCAGCTGAACGGGTTTGATACCTGGTATCGGGGCGGGGGACCACCTAGCGGCAATAAACCTGACGACCATCTAGATCGTATCGTCAGTGCTTATTGCTTATTTGTGAACTTGGTTACGCCTGTTACTTAACATTCAATATATCTTGTTGTTTGGCAATTGCACATTGCTACTAAAGTTGATCTCGTAAATTAGAACATTGTTCAGGTGACGAGACCGTCAACTGACACCTCCAGAGGTATAATTCATAGGTAACGTGGACGATTTTGCACTCACGACGGATTTTACATGCACCAGGAGCCATTTAGCGGACAGGTCTGATCTTAGCTGGCAGTAAGCCTCGATTGTGCGGCCTTTCAGCTACGAGTTCGATGCTGTACCAACTGGGCCACCGCTTCCCGATCTAACTGGATTTACATGGATCTTTTAAGCCTAATTGTTGGTGCAGACTTGTCATATGAAAATGGTACTTTTAAGAGGGGGAAGCAAAGAATGGGGCGCCGCAGATAGACAAGTTGCACCGTGAGTTAATTTTGGGCCAAAATGTTGGCAAACACAATACTGCAGACATGAGACAGGGATGAGACTCCGTCTTTGAACTTTATCCCACCGCGTAAAAACTGGCTCCGTAAGCTTCCTCTTGGAGCGGGTCCGATAGCTTGTGAAAGTGCAGGCAATAGCCCATGTGCACCTAACAAAGAGGCGGCAGTCAAAAAAAATCCTGAAAGGGAAAACTGTTAGTTTGTACATGTTATTTACACATTAAAACATGTTTAGTTATTTACCTAACTACCATTTATTATTTAATATTATCCTGGGCACTAGGTCATATAAAACTAACTAGAATAAGTTACTCAAGATTACTTAAATAATTCCTGGCTATTTAAAAACACCCTCAATATATACCCTAGCAACACCCTCGTACTTTTACTGGAACTCAAGGGCCCTTTTTTAAGCATCCCCACACCAATTTTTGTGCATTTCTTTAAAATTTTATTCTAATGATTAATTCATACCCTATGCTTAATTTTGATTAATTGAAGATCATTCTAAGAACTAAAACCTTTTAACATGTTTTCAGGTTAGGTACCTGCTGTTAACTATCAGTTGGCCCCTTTTGGGCCCTTTGTTATAGCTCTATTAGAAACGGTTCGATTGACTAGCTTTTTTTTCTCTAATAACTTCTTAAGTTCTCCAGCTACTAAATGAATGACAAAACAATTTCTCAGACTTCAGCTACTACCCATTTTGAATATAAATCTCCTTCTTGGGTCTTTGTTGCAGCTTTTTTAAAAATGATCCGATTGTATTACAGTTTTCTTTAACATTAGTTCTAGCGCCCTCCAGCTACTTTAAAACTACTAGAAATTTTCTTATACCCAATTACATTCCAGTTAAGATTGTGCCCCCCCTCCTGGGTCCGGTCTATATTTAGATCTCAACTACCACCTTTTTGGAATATTATTCTCCTTTTTCGGCAACAACTTAGGTTCTCGCACTACATAGGCAAATTAAAAATCGCGTTACTTTAAAGTTAACTTTAGATAAGGGATTTCATCATGTTATTAAGTATCGTGTTATTGTTAAAAGTAATTCGTAAAATTCACATGAAGGCACCTTCTACCGCTTGGAGGCACAATCTTTCCTAAGGTTTTAAGTGCCCAATTTCAATGGGATTTGGTTCATTCAACTTAGATTACAATTCAGTTGCTTTCTGGATTATGAAAGTTTATCTTTACCTCAGTTACCAAGATTTTCGAACATTAATGGTGCATTTGTTTTTCGGATTCAATGTGCTTGATTACTATGAGATTTCGCTCACTCAACTGGGTTTTCGGTTGTCTCCGGCAAGTGCGAAGCGCTTCCGATACATAATGCCTTAGGTACCGGGACTCAGCTCACAGATTCGTTCGAAAGAGGTTTGTTGTGGATGCACTAGACGCTGCGGAAGGCAATCGAGTTCCCGAAACCAGATTCATTTAAAATATTTTCAAAAGATATAAAATCATAGAAACTTGAGTTTTGTTTAAGGTTATTATAACAGTCCCCGAGCAACGCCAGGCGGGAATAAAGTCATAATGAGAGTGGAAGTTAAATTAAAAAAATTAACTTCTGACATGAATTTTCAAACAGCTTTAAAGAGTAGGGTCGATAAGACAATTAAAGACAAAGAACAATGTAGAAGGAAATAAAAATATCTTCTAAAATAATTTTATTATAATATTTTTAAATTGTTTACTATAGCTACCCAATTTTATAAAATCTTTAATTTGTTAAACAGAAGCCTTATGGTCATACTTTTTTACTGTTTGTTTGTTTTGTCACATTTTTTCTAGTTAGTTCACACATGGCGAATGAAGATACAGTCGTGAAAAAATAAAAAATAAACCCCCTACTGACTCTGCAACAAATTATTGTAGAAGAACGTTACTGTTACCAAACGATAGAAAATTATGTCTACTTATAAGTGACGTATATAAAAATTTCTTAGGGAGTCAAAACAAACCCAAACTTTTTTTTTCAATAGCAATACTCATGTTTGACACCATAAATACATCCTACATCCGTTAATTAACCTAATTACAAATGTTCGTTAAATTCGTGCGATTAGTTTCAGAGAAATTATTTATTTTAAAATGAGCCTATTTTAGAGGCTGTTTCCAGAATTGAAGGCCCCACAAGTGGCCGAGAGGTTCTGCACTCGAAGCTGGTAGACGGGAGACGTGGATTCGAACCCAATCGCGCCCGTCGGCCTAATCGTTCGGAGTTTTTGTGGTTTTCTTCGAACTATGGATTTCCATGCGTAAATACGGGTTAGGTTCCCTAAGAAAGACCCCCACGGAAAGCACTCCCCCTTGTGGCCAATATCCCTCGTGTGGATAATAGGCCGTCATAAAACACAACCAACAACGAACCATAATTGAAGTTCGCTACTGGATTGTTGAAATGCAACAAAATGACTAGTCCCTTCTATTAATGTATTAATAATGATAAGTCTCTTCTATTAATGTATTTTCTTGCCAGTATGACCATTTCGTGCGCTGAATTTGTCTCGACTATCGCCAGCCAAAATAGTTCAATAAAATGAGTAAAATATATATTTTTTTCAAATTATGATTTCCTGCACATAATAGACGGCCCCTTAAACCAGGATATTGACGCTTTTAAACACAATTTGAAAACTACTTAGAAGAAAATTTTGAAATTTTGGATTTACATAAAGCAAGGTATGATAAATACATAAATCCATCAAAAAAATTGCAGGTTGCAATTCATATTTTTTTCGAATATAAATTTCATAATTCATATTATCAAATTATAAAAATTATAAAAACATTGTATTTAAATTTGGGTTTTTTAGTATAATAACGAAACAAAAAATTAGTACATTAGGCTTTTAATTTCAGGTGTTATTAATAAAAATAGGAAGATGTAATTTAACATTAGATGCTCTAAATTTTGAATCTTTATAATTCACAAATGTATTATCCAAATGACTAGAAATTTCCTCTCTAGACATAGTTTGAACAGGATTCAAAATATAGTCAAAATTTGGTGCTGCCAATTAAAAAACAAAGTTTGGGCAGGGTTTGATTTGTAGATGGCCCCAGAGAAAATTTCACATACGTCAGTTAAAAGTAAACTTTATTTCCAATCGTTTAGCACCAGTAGCGTTCTTCTACTATAATTTGTGGAAGAGTTAGTAGGGTGTTTACTTTTTTTTAAGGTTCTAACATTTTGATCTTCATATATGTTTATGTTCGAGGGATAAGGACTTATAGTACATTAAAATAAAAGTGATATTTCAATTTGCACAACTAATTCTATCCAAATGTACTTTAAGAAGAATGAAACCATTTTTTAGAAAATTTTTATACATTGATAGGCTTAGTAAATTTATTACTCTAGCAGTTGAACAGTGTTTGTTTCGCAAACTGTCTAATGCATAGAGCAAATATTTCTCCTTAACGGTCTAATACAATCCCGTGTTCAAGATGAAAGATGCATTGGTAAATTTGCCTGCAAAATGGAAGTGGGCAATAGAGTATATGCATATGATTGTTTGCTATTTAACTATTCGTTATATGTTGATTTTATTTACTTACTAAGTTACTTCAGCTTATCTTACTTATTAGTTGTATTGATTTCTACTTTCTTCTATCTTTACAAGAAGAAAGTATTGGATTCGTGAAAATTTTCGACTTGCGGTTTTCGACGGATTTACACGTTTTAGGGGTCAGAGAACCCGAAAAACATGTTTTTACAAAATGTCTGTCTGTGAGTCAGTGAATCTGTTAGTCTGTCTGTCTGTATGTGACACAAATTTTGTGGGCGCTCTATCTCAAGAACTAATGCACGGAATTTAATAAAAATTTATATTCAGTTAGTCCCTGATATAAATTGGTGCTGATTAGTTTTTGGTGTAAATCGTTCAACAGGTGGCGCTGCGATGCAGCCTTTTTCACGATTTCCGCAATACCTCAAGCTCCAGAACTAATGCAGAGATTTTCATCAAACTTCAGATTCGGTTAGTCCTTGACATGAATTGAAGTTTTGTACATTTTGGTGTAAATCGCTCAACAGGTGGCGCTGCAATACTGCATTTTTTACAATTTTCGCAATAGCTCTATCTCAACAACTAATGCTTGGATTTTCAATAAACTTCAGATTCAAGTATACTTTGAAATGAATTAGTGCTGTTTGTGTTTTGGTGCAAATTGCTCAACAGGTGGCGCTGCTATGCTGCACTTTTCAAAATTTTCATTATAGCTGTATCTCAAGAACGAATGCAACAATTTTCACCAAACTTCAGAATCAGTTATTCCTTGATATGAATTGACATTTTGTACAATTTGGTGTAAATTGCTCAACAAGTGGCGCTGCTATAGAGCCTTTTTCACGATTTCTGCAATAGCTCTATCTCAAGAACTAATGGACACATTTTCATCAAACTTCAGATTCAGTTACTCTTTGATATGAAATGATGCTGACTACGAGTTGGTGAATATCGCCCAAAAGGTGGCGCTGCTGTGCTGCATTTTGCTCTATTTCCTCAATAGCTCTATCTCAAGAACTAATGCCCGAATTTTCATCAAACTTCAGATTCAAGTACACCTTGATAAATGTTGATGCTGATTATGTGGTTGTGTAAAGCGCTCAACAGGTGGCGCTGTTATGCTGCATTTGTCATGATTTGCGCAATAGCTCTATCTCAAGAACAAATGCACGGATTTTCCCCAAACTTCATATTCAGTTAGACATTGGCATAAGTTGATGATAATTAGGTTCTGGTGTAAATCACCCAATAGGTGGCGCTGTTATGCTGCATTTTGATGGATTTAAATGATTTAAGGAACAGTAATATCTCAAGAACTAATGCACGGAATTTCATCTTTTTAGAATCCTCATGATGACCACAGATGCACTGTGATAATGAATTTTGAAGTATTGACAAGTATGAGATAGAAAAATGTTTTTTGATGGCCACAACATACTAGTTTTAATATGCTATTAGTTATTACTTTTATTTCTTAATTTAAAAAAAATTATTTATTCATTTTAATTTCCCATATAAATATTATTTCTTTGTTTCCTTATTCATAAATTAATAATTTGAATTCTTTATATGAAAAAGTTAGCTAAACTGCCCCGTTTAATTCTGCCCATGTGTACTTTAATTGAATAAAAACATTCTTAACAAATTTTATGAACATTGACAGACTTAGTAAATTTATCACTGTAGAACTTGAAAAGTATTTGTTTCGAAAACTGTCTAATACTTAGAGCAGACATTTCTCCTTTAAGATCTAATACTACTCTGTTTATTAAAAAATGCGTCAAAAATTTTTCAGAAAAACAGAAGAGGAGAATAGACGATATGCATAAGATTGTTTGATATTTAACTATTCATTATATGTTAATTTTATGTACTTACTAAATAAGCTACTTCAAAAAATACCTTATTTATTAATTATAATGTTTTCATTTTTATAAGTTATTTGTTTTATAAGTTTTTCTTTCTTTTTTTCCTTACTAGAGGGGTCTGCCCCCTACGAGCTATGCTCTCCAACCCCCATTCAGACACCGCAAACTCTAAAAGCACACTAATTTGATCGGCTTTAAAAAATTTTCGAAAGAAAGAATTACCATTAAAAAAACAGTGGCAATCTCCCTGTTAACGGGTTGTTTTCGTCTTTGATTAAATCAGATCAGTGAAACATGTGACAATAAGCTAATGCTTAACAAGTAATATAAAAATTTTGTTTTTAAAATCAATTCCTGCTTAGGTCACCAAAGAAAAATTGAATATAATCCCTTAAGCTAATATTAGATTTTGTTGCATTAAAATATCTCAATTTGTTGATTTTCTATAAGCAAGTAGGTTTACAATGGGATTCTATGGTAATTTGGCGAAATATTAGAAATATCGCCAAGTTGGCGTCACTTTTGGCGACCTATTTTGGACGCCAAATTTGGCTATATATCGCCAAGTTGGCGACAAACTTGGCGGTATTTGGCGACAGAACAGAGTCTTCCCTATGGTAATCCCTTATTGAAAATACTTTCATTGACCTTCGATAATCAATGGCCGCCATTTTGTTTCCCATGCAAAACTGAAATTAATTAATTAAAATTTAATTAATTAATTAATATTTGAAAAAACTGTATTAACATCAATTGTCATCCAGTACAAGTTCAAAAAAAAAATTATTTCAACTTGTTAGGATGAATAATGAGTATTTTATTGACGATTGAAAATTTGAAAAAGATAAATATATAAATAAATAAATACATAAATAAACAAATATAGGGAGAGTGTGAACTAATAGTAGGAATTGAATGAATTAATTAAACTGAGTCTTTGTCTCCCGGTATTTTTTAACAACGCTATAAGAAAGTTTTTCAAATAAGGTATTTTTAATGTATCGTTTTAAATCTGACGTAATTTAAAATTTCTTTCTCTTTTTAATAGTCACATGAAAATACTTTTGTTGTTAGAAAAGAAATATTATTTGCGCTGTCTTAGAATTCGCAACAATAGTTTAAAAAGATTATCTCAAAATAGGAAATAAATGTCTGGCGCAAATATATTTTTAAATTTAAAATGTTTGGCAATACTATTTTTGGCATTTTTAAATATGACGTAATTTCCTCCATTTACGACGTTTAACGCGTATTAATGGATTTTTCTTCACACTTTTTCTTTCTCTTTTAAAATTCACGTGTAGATATAGCTTTTATGACGTAATTTTCAATATTTTACTGCTTTTAATACGTAATCATTTAATTCTCATTTGAAAGTTTTTTTTAATTTATAATAGTTACGTGTAAACAAATTTTTAATTTGAAGGAAATATTATTCATTGCGCTGTTTTTAAATTTGGCAACAATTTTAAATAATACCCTTTTGTAAAAGTTGTAAAAAATATCTCTCGAAATGCTGAAAATTTGAATTTAAATTAAAAATAAAACCTCAAAAAATAAGTAAAATTAAAAAAATAAATGCAGTCTGCACACAGGGAACTTCTAATGTATAAAATGATCTAAAATAATTAAATTCTTATGTATAGTTTTTGCTCCTATTAAACTTTTTTAATGGAACGATTTTGGCCAACTTTATCATTAAATATCTCTTAAAATACTTCTCCGATTCAAAAACTGTCTGAATCAGCGTGTTCATCAGGCATTTGTCTATAACACCACCGATTTTAATATTTTTGTATGCAATATTTTTCTTAATATTAACGAAGAAATACCTCCGGTCACAAAAAATTCAAAACCGGCGGCGGTAACAGCGTAGTTACTTTTTTTAGAATATAGAGATTATTCTTCATTTTTATCTCATTTATAAATATCATTTCTTTGTTTACTTTACAAATAAATTATTTTAAAATTATTTATTAATTTTTCATTTTTAAAATATGAGCCCATTACATGTCTTTTTATAGTTTATAATATAGTAGATAACACATTTAGTGCTCTAAATTATATGGATCGGACAAACTTAAAAAAGTTTATTATAATTTAGCTGACTAATGCACAATTAACACACATTAGAACAAAATAATATAGATTACGAGACTTAAAACATAGGAAAATCTCTTTAAAAAAATTATCTTGTAAACTTATTTTCAGAACTCAGCTTTACGAATCACCAAAATCCAACAATTTTAAATTCGGTCATAATTTTAAAGGAAAACCTTTCTAATTTTAGTTAAATTCCCAATGAATCAAAATGCCCCCTATTAAATCTAATTGACTAGAATTTGTATTAATTTCCCATAGATCGAAATAAATAATCATAACGAAATACTAATGTAAAAATATTAACTGTAGAATAACCCGCAACGGTTCTTTTACTATACGATTCTACCCTAAGTAAGGTCGGTCTGCCTAAATGTTATAAACCCTAAATGCGACAATGTTCTTTTACATAAAATCTTAATGCAAGAATCGTAAATAAATGTTTCAAATGAAAATCAAATTTCAAAGTACAAAGTAATTGCTTAAAATGTGCAAAGGCCAACATAGTGAAAAAGATTCCAAGCCGGGACTCGAACCCGGGCCATCAGTGTAGCGCACTGACGTTCTACCGACTAAACCACTTGGAACGATACCCAGCACGGAAAATTTCTCACTATTATATGTTGGCAAGGCTACAAACGCAGCACAAGATGGAATATTCAGCGTGAGCCACCGAACTGGGGCAAATACGGAACATAATTAAATCCAGCATCGATAGAAACTATATTAATACATGGAAATTATTCCAGAGAGAAACATTCGCCTTGCATACAATATTTCAAATGAAAATCAAATTTCAAAGTACAAAGTAATTGCTTAAAAGGCGCTATGTTGGCCTTTGCGCCTCTTAAGCAATTACTTTATACTTTGAAATTTGATTTTCATTTGAAATATTGTATGCAAGGCGAATGTTTCTCTCTGGAATAATTTCCATGTATTAATAACGTAAATAAATGTTATATAATGAAGCATATGAGCTTCAGAAACCCGAAACTTTTTTTGCATGTAAAACGGGTTTTTTTTTTAAGAAATTTCCAATCAAATACACATCGTTCATTTTACTTCGCCCCCATGTTTCGTAAATGTGACAAAAATTCCCGAAAGTGGCTCACAGTTTTTATTTTTTAACTTTGAAGATCAAATAACCTTATAAACGTCAAGAGCTACGTAATCCGTTTCAGTTAACTGACCAGTTAAACTAAAGAAAAGGCGACCAGTTTCCAGTTTAGAATTTGAAGTGGACTACGCATTTAGGAGAGCTTGTTTTCAGCCTGTGCCTAATAGCGATATACATATTGTTCTAAATGCGGCGAAACATTTAGAAGATTAACGAAGAAATTTATATGGGATTTTCTATATATTGTGCTTATATTATATTATAATGATATTTAAATCAAATTTTATATTTAATTAAGTTGTTTTGAGTCAGCATAATCCCCCATTAACGTTTTTCTTTAACCAGGTGTTTAAATATGTGTTTAAGACGATCAAAAAAGAAAAAATACGCTTCTTTAAAATTTTTAATAAAAAAAAGGTGTAAGAAATGCAGTGTCTATTCCAGTAACATAATATAGATATATGATTAAGGAATTTGCAATAATTTTACATAATGGAAATTCTGGAAAATCTTGTGTAGATTGAAAACAATTTATGTTTATTTTAATGCGGTTAAGTAAGTTAACCTTTAACTGATGTTAAGGTAAAGTACCCAATAGTTGACACCTTAAGGAATTTTTCGGCGTTCGTCGCCTTTGGTTTGTGCAGTTTTCAATTAAGGGAAACATGATTGTTGTCCAGAAGTTGACACCATCGTGAACGTGAGAGTTTAGTAGTTGACACCTTCGTGAACTAGTAATTGACACTGACTGCGGCGGAGCCTAAATTAATAATAATAAATACTCTTTATTATTGTATTACTATATTAATTGCCCCACATGAAGACATAATGATAAGAACCGTTAATTAGTAAAATTTTTTAAAGAAATCAGAAGTTTTAATGAAATATCAGAAGTTTAATCAGAAGTTTTAATGAAAATAAAAAAAGTCTCATAGATCTGAAATTATAACATAAAACCACTTACTTAATTAATCTCAAATAACAAAAATGAAAGATCGAGTGCAAATTCAAGCACTAACGGCCGATATTTTAAATTTTCATTGGGGTTTTTCCCTCAACTTTGTATTTCAGAGTTATTCTAGGCACGTTAAATTTTTTAGCCGCTGTTTTGTACCCAGCTTTGTTGACTTTAACGTATTCTACGGCAATTCTCATGCTCTCTTCCGTGTAATTCCTAAAATTTCCCTTCGTAGGTGGCATCTAAAAAAATAAATAATTAATTTTAGTAGTTGACACCCCATAATTTCAATAATGGACACCCTGTGTCATCTATTGGTTTAAATGCATTTTTAGTTTTTCAAAGGTCAGTCATGAATTTATCTGGTAGATTCCAGCTTATTTTCATTGCACTGAATTAGATTAACAAAACCCCAACATGAGCGAATAGTTGACACTGGGTGTTAACTTTTGAAAATCTGTTTCTTTTCATATTCAATAGTTGACACTCACACTCACTCCCGCTATTTTGCACAAAATGCATTAATTTTATTCCAATACAATTCTTGGACATCGAAACAATCAATATCAATCAAAACATAATCAGAAATTAAGATAAATTACGGGTTTTAATACTTACTGTAACGTGCGATCCTTATCACTTTTCTTAAGATAAATTCGAAAAATTCAACTTTGCACACATGCTTCTTTATTGTCTTCCGCCATATTGGAATTGGGATCGACTGTTTATAGTTTTAGTTCTCAGTTTTGCCGCAAGGTGATAGATTTTAAAAATTATGTGTCTCTCATGTTCCTACCTGTGGCGTTTTCTTGTTACACAACTGATTCTACAAAAGTGTCAACTATTGGGTGCACTGTCAACTACTGGGTACTTTACCTTACCGGTCTCACAGACCGGTGCTTTTTTCAATTTTCATAATTTAACTTGCAAATTTCAGTTTATCTACAAACACTACTGAAATTTTGTTTCGTTTGGAACATTAGTACTAGTACCAGAGACTTTTGAATGGGTGAATTTTAATTATAACACTCCTGTTCAAAAAGTTTAGTACAAAAACAACATCATATGAGTTAATCGCGGCTTTTATTCATAGTTTGATGGAGCGGTCTCACAGACAGCTTCACACTATTTATGTGACAATTTCTACGACATCAATTAAAGGTTAATTTTACCAACATTATACCATTCGGTAGCTTAAATGCTGTCTCCGATTAAAACGTGATGCAATTGAGTTATTCCCTGGTTTAGGAGTCATAATTTTTGTTAGCACTTTTATAAAATCTGATATTTTAATTCTGTTTTCACTTTTTATTCGTTATAATCGTCATTTTCTACTTTTAAATTAGTAAAAGATAAAAAATAAATAAAACCGTGTTTATCTAAATGAATATTTGTTTCAACATACGTATTTTTAAGTACAGAAAATGTTAATTATTTTGTAAAAGTGCAAGAAAAATGAAGGAGGGGGGGTTGCAACAGAATATCAGGCACAGAGCTTCTTTTTGGCTTAATCAGAATTATTAGAAATATTGTACGATTTTATCTATTTCTAAGGCTGATATATTTATCATGTGACATTTTATAATAAACTTATATGTAATAAATAGTCTAGTTAACAATATTATAAATATCTTTTAAATACTCTTTTTACCCGTAAGCTCCACACTCTGAATTAACGTCTTTAATTAATTCGCATTTTTCATTCACAAAATAAGAATTTTGATAAAATCAAATATTTCATTTGGATTCCTTATTAAATTTGCTATATGGATCATGTAGTTATATTTCATTATCACCAGGTTGTCAGCAAAATTATGCGGAGTTGAAGTTATGGAAACCCAAATCGCACGGTTTGATAAATTGTATTAATATTGACGCGCGAATTTCGCGAATTTTAAACGATGTTTTCTGCGACAATCATTTAATTGTAGTTATGGCCATAGCTCCTTGGCAGAGATGGATGAGAGCAGGGGGACGCATTTATATTAGGAATGCATTTATTGTCTGAGCGAAGCGAAGGCTAATACTCAGCGAAATATTACTGTCCGGACACTTTACTACTACGATGGATATTAACGCCATGTCCTACTAAAAAAAAAGCCTAATAAAAACCTTTCGTCAAGCATAACTCAAAAAATATTTGTCGGATTTCGTTTCTGATTGCACCAGAAGGTACCTATGAGGGTCACCTACTGAATGCACCTACTATGAAAAATAAGTTCCAAACCGTTTAAAAATTATATAGAAAAAACTCTTAAAAAAGCACAATTTATCTGCATACGTCACAGAAATTTGGTGTGCGTCACTTTCACCGGTTGATGTTTTCGTAGACAACTGGTTTGAACACATGGAGCAAATAAAACGCAGAGTAATATTGAATAGATCAGTTTTAACCACGTGATCACAAACCTTGCAACAACCCGTGGCAACCAGTTTTGGTGGGCAAACAAATAATAATACAGTATTCCGTACCACGGTGACCGTTTTTAGCTTGTTGTATAAAATCTGGCATGTTGTATGACATATAATTGTGGATGATTAAAACAAAAGACATGAGTGTTTATTGATCCGGAGGTTAACTTTCTCTGGATGTCTGTCTGTCTATCATACTGCATGCAATTTTCTTGTAAAGGATGATATTATTATGCAGTAAAACTTCCATAACGGACACACCCGATTAGTGGACACCTCTATTTAGCGGACATTTTTTCGATTACCAACTCTCAAATAACTGTACATGTTTTATTCTCAGTAGCGGTCACCTCTAAATAGAGGACAAATTTGCATTCTTGGGGTGTCCGCTATTCAGAGGTTTTACTGTATATAATATTGATAATTATTTTACAGGGCCGCACAAAAGAATAAGAATATATGAAACGAATATAAACTAAATTCGGGATTGGTAGATCGCTGATGGTAATGTAATTTTAGGATGTTGTTACAGTCATCCGCAGATTGTTTTTAGAGTTTCGTCCATCTAACGAAACCCTACCTTTCTCACTCCTTTGTCTATCTGTTTGTCCGTCTGTCACAGATCCCGTTCTCAGAAACTGTATATGACGGAGACTTGAAAATTTGCATACTTATAGCTGAACACCACACATCAAACGGCAAATAATAAAATTTTGAAAAAGTCTAATATTTAACCCTCTGGGCTCTAACTTGTGTATTTTAAGCAATTTTTCTAACTCAGCCCCTAATTAAGTTGGAGACATGACATTTTGCATACTTATAGCTGAACACCTCACATTAAACGACAAATAATAAAATTTTTAAAAAGTCTATTATTTAACCCTCTGGGCTCTAACTTATGTATTTTAAACAATTTTTCTAACTCAGCCCCTAATTAAGTTCGAGACATGAAATTTCGCATACTTATAGCTGAAATCCTCACATCAAACGACAAATAATAAAATTTTGAAAAATGTCTGATATTAACCCTCTGGGCTCTAACTTTTGTATTTTAAGCAATTTTTCTAACTCATCCCCTAACTAAGTTGGAGAATTGAAAGTTTGCATAATTATAGCTGAAAACTTGCGATAACACGATAAATCATAAAATTTTGAAAAAGTCATATTTAACCCTCCAGTCTCTAACTTCTGTATTTTAAGCAATTTTTCTAACTCAGCCCCTAATTAAATTGGAGACATGAAATTTTGCATACTTATAGCTGAACACATCACATCAAACGACAAATCATAAAATTTTTAATAAGGTCGAATATTTAATCCTCTGGGCTCTAACTTGTGTATTTTAAACAATTTTTTTAACTCAGCCCCTAATTAAGATGGAGACATGAAATTTTGCATACTTATAGCTGAACACCTCACATCAAACAGCTAATAATAAAATTTTGAAAAAGTCTAATATTTAACCCTCTGGGCTCTAACTTGTGTATTTAAAGCAATTTTTCTAACTCAGCCCCTTATTATGTTGAAACATAAAAATTTGCATACATATAGCTGAACACCTCACATCAAACGACAAATAATAAAATTTTGAAAAAGTCTATTATTTAACCCTCTGGGCTCTAACTTGTGTATTTTAAGCAATTTTTCTAACTCAGCCCCTAATTAAGTTGGAGACAAGAAATTTTGCATACTTATAGCTGAACACCTCACATCAAACAGCAAATAATAAAATTTTGAAAAAGTCTAATATTTAACCCCCCGGGCTCTAACTTGTGTATTTAAAGCAATTTTTCTAACTCAGCCCCTAATTATGTTGAAACATAAAAATTTGCATACTTATAGCTGAACACCTCACATCAAACGACAAATAATAAAATTTTGAAAAAATCTAATATTTAACCTCTAATATTTTGTCTCGCGCAATTTTTAAATTTAAACTGTTTTGCAATACTATTTTTTGTTCATTTTGCATAATAAGTGTAATGTGGCGTAATTTGTTCAATTTCAGATTTCTAACGAATGTTAATGAATTTATTTTACAATATCCTTTCTCTTTTAAAATTCACATGTAAATATAGTTTTTATGGCGTAATTTCCAATAAGTGCCTGCTTTTTATACCTAATTATTTAATTGTAATTTGAAGGTTTTTTTCTGTTTATAATAATAACGTGTAAATAATTTTTTTATTTGAAGCAAACATTATTGTTTGCGCTGTTTATACAGTTGGCAACAGTTTAAATTAATACCATTTTCTAAAATATGCAAAAAATATCTATCAAAATGCTGAATATTTGAATTTAAAATAGAAATAAAACTTCAAAAAATGAGTCAAATAAAAAAAAATTAATGAAATATGCAGACCGGGATCTTCTATTGAATAAAATGATCTAAAAATGATTAAATTCCCATGTATAGCTTTTGCTCTCATAATTTTTTTTTAATGGAACTATTTTGTCCAACTTTAACATTAAATATCTCTTAAAATAATTCTTCGATTTGAAAACTGTATGCATTAGTGTCTTGATCAATCATTTCGCTATAATACCACCGATTTTCATATATTTGTATGCAATAGTTTTCTTAATATTAACGAAGAAAGACCTCCGGTCACAAAAAATTCAAAAACGGCGGCGGCGGCGGTACCAGCGTTAGTTACTTTTCATGGAATAGAGAGATATATAAAAATGAAAACTTGTCTATCTGTCTGTTTGTAATTCTATAAAAAATCCACAATTTGGAAGCCAAAATTGTGAAGAGATACGTACATGTGTATTAAAACATGGCCGAGACAACTAAAGTAATCCGGAATCGAAATAACTTATAGTTAATTTTTAATTAATAAAAAACCACCAATTTAACAGCAATTTCTTATCAAATTTAAACATTTTTCGTTATAGCATTTGCCAACAATTAAAAAATACAATAAAATTATTACTACAACAATTAATTTTCTACTGCAAGATTTCCACGTGAAAAATGAAATAAATAGTTTGCCGAATTTAAAAAAAAGGTGAATATTACGTCTTAACTTTTCTATTGCAAGATATTCACGTGAAATATGAAAATGAAATAAATGGTTTGACGAATTTAAATGAAAGTGAATATAACTTCATAACTTTTCTATTTCAAGGTTTCCACGTGAAAGAGGAAAATATTACGTCATATTGGAAATATAAAGGGCATGGTGGATATAGTATAGCGTCATATTAGTGTGAAAAATGTATTGAAGCATAATAAAAACCCAATTAGGGAAATATTGGCGTATTTTAACATTATTGCTCCAATTATAAATTGAAATAAGTTCATTTATAGCTGTATTCTTTTGCGTCTGTTATATACATTTATTCATTTTTATATAGCGTTTTCATATGATTCATTCAACAACATTTCGACGGCTTTTTTTAATGGTTGTTTTGTGTTGTATGTTAAATTTTGAAATTGATTTTTCAGAACAAACATCCTTCAAATTCTGGGCAACGCCGGCACTTTAGCTTGTAACAGATAAATGGCTTTTGTATATGTACATCTATGCTAATATTATAAATCATTATACATTTTTATATTGTGCTTTCATTTGATTCATTTAAACACTTCGACTGCTTTTTTAAAATGTTTGTTTTACGTTGTATGTTATATTTTGAAATTGATTTTTCAGAACAAACATTCTTCGAATTCTGGGCTACGCCGGGCACTTTAGTATGCAACAGATAAATGGCTTCTGTATCTGTACATCTAATGCTAATATTATAAAGCGTTATAATATTATAAAGTATATAATATTATTAATGCTTGTGCGTTTGTGAGGTGTTATCTCTGAAACTACATAGCCAACTTAAAAAAATGTTGCTGGCCACCTCTGCTCCGAAAAAAAGACTATTTTATATCAGTGCAAGAACCTACATCGCTGCAGGAGCAAAAAAGTTCTAAAATTGTGATTTCTGCGATATTGATTGGGTTAGAAACTTTAAATTTGGTGCTGTAGTTACTTTTAAGATGTAAATACCCGTAATGAACGCTCTATAAAAGGTTCAATTTGACGGATAAACGTAAAAATTTCTAGAAAGGTTCTAAACTATGATTTATTTGGAATACTGAAATTTTTGGGATACTGTTGGGGTTAGAAACTAGAACTTTGGCATTGTAGTAATTAATAAGATGTAAATGCTCGTTGTAGAACGAATTCTAAAAAGTAGAAAGACTAAACAAAGCGGAAAAAGATCTAAAGATGATCTAAGTAACGAAGAACATGGAACTGTTAGGAATATAAACATGAAAATTGACATGGCTGTATTTATCATGACGTTAATTCTCGCAATAGAACAATTTCTAAAAATGTCGCTATAAAAAACAGTGCAGAAACCAAAAACTTTCACAATTTTATTTCTCTGTTACTGCTGAGCCCAAAATCTT
This sequence comes from Maratus speciosus, assembly GCA_963932465.1. NCBI lineage: Eukaryota > Metazoa > Arthropoda > Arachnida > Araneae > Salticidae > Maratus > Maratus speciosus. Next base: position 209,729,245 of record OZ010793.1, read on the forward strand.
GAAATTTTGCTTCGGGTTAGTTTTAAAATATACAATTGTCTCTATGAATGGTTTCTAAAAAATTTAAAATTTAAAAAGATGAAATTAACGGAAAGCGATCTCAATTACCATTAATTTGAAATTATTAGGTACAGCAACTTTAAATATTTCATAATGCTGCATTTCCTCCGCAAAACATGCGATTTAAATGCAACAAAACTGATAGATACCCAGCTATCATTAAATAAATTGTGTAAATATTGAATAAAGACCTGTATGAAACAGTGAGTAGGTTGCCCGAAAGTACTTGTTAAAATGTTCCTTCTCTAGGCTTTTCTCTCTCGCGCCAAGGCCACTAACAGAGGGAAGTGCCGTTTTAAATGTGATATGAATTTTTTATCCGATTCATTTTTCTAGACATTTTATCATAAGGTCACATTCTCAATTATCATTAGTAGATTTTTTATATATTAACTTATTCTGGTGAAATTTTGTAATCTGGTTCATATTGGCGTATGTTAGCTTGCATGATTTGCTGAATAAATATGTATGGATTTGTAAATTACTTCAAATGACACTTTGACAGCTCAAAAGTTATGCAGACGATATATTCAGATCTTGTGTCATACTTTATGTTGTAATCATTGCCGATTTCTTTTATTTAATACATGCTAAATACAGCTCAACTTGTGCAGAATATGTTTGAAAACAAAACAATACAGCGTATGTAGTGGCCAGCATACACTCATCATTTAAATCCGATCGAGTATATCTAAAACACACTCTAACGAAGCATTGCATGCCACTTTTGATGTATTCGGTACTTTGATACTATATTAGATTTTGAGAAGAGAATTCCTTAAATGTTATCGACAACCTCATTGCATCCGTGGAAAACAGATATTGTACAATATAAACTATTCCGGGGGAGCACACACCATATAAAGTATAGTCCATTCTTTTTAAACATCATATATTTGTCCTTTAAAGTTACTCAAATTGGTGCGGAGCGTCTGATTATGTTCTTGACATCATTTTATACAATTAAAATTCCGATATAAGTAAATTAGTGTTTCATTTTCTATTTTACTTTTAATATATTGCGTACTTTCAATTTTATATCCATGCATGGCTGTCTTGAATGGTTTGATTTCCCATTTTTTTAAACAGTGTATACGAATTTATATGTAAGATTTTGTAATTCTACAATTCCTTTATTTTCATCATTTCAATTTTTCGCAGTATATGAACAATTAAAGATTACATCTCATTTTCTTTGCTTCCACATGTTATTATTAAATCTATGTTCTCAGTAATATCGCTCAGACTAATCCCTCTGAGGGAAGTCCTAGTTTATTTGAGGGTTATTTATATTAGGCATTATATGCAGCATTCAAATAACCTTTGCCTATTAGCAGCGTAAAATTGACAAACAGCACGGTGCTGCGCCGTGATAAACATTTCAGGAATAATATTGAAAAGTTTAATTATAATAGCCCTGTACTTAAATTTTAGTACAGAAACAGTACCCTGTGAGTTAATAGAGACTTTCATTCATCTTTTAATCAAGTGGTCTCGGAGACCGCTCACTGTAGTTATGCAACAATTCCTGCCACAGCAGTTAAGGGTTAATTAATTCAAAAAATAATTACAGTTAACCCTTAATTGCTGTTAGAGCTGCCTTTTTTAAATTTTCACAGTTTAACTTGTAATTTCCAATTTAACTATCAATACAGCGAAATTTTGCTTCATTTGGAGCCTAGTACTATTATTTGAAATACTTGAAAAATCGATATTTTATTAGAAATAGTACTGTACAAACAGTTTAGTGCAAAAACACTATTTTATGAGTTAATCGCACATTTTATTCATCTTTCAATCGAATGGTTTCGCAGACCGCTCACAGTTGTAATGTGGGAATTTTCTGTCACAGCAGTTAATCGTTAAATGAACTTCTTCAGATGAATTGTCATTTATAAAATGCATTATCACATTTACGACTATGAACGTCTCATTTAGGTTTTAGCTGCCATAAATGCGACAAAAATGACCTAAATGCGACAATCCTATATTGTGGTTTTATACTACAGATAATTATTAAATGTCTACAAAACAAGTTAGTTTTGAATTAAAGGTACGGTATTCAGTAATTTGTTGCTTAATAAAATATACATTTATATAATAAAATCCCAAATATACCCTAAATGCGACAAAACTACGGGGAATCGTGTCTCATTTAGGCAGACTGACCTTATAGTACAAAAAGTCCTTCCGGCCAGTGCCGGGAGGAAGAGGTAGCTTTCATATTCCTTATTTTTAAAAAGCAAGCTTATATTATTCAAACACACGAAGCTCAATTTAGTGGAAACCGATTATAGGAGATTCAATCCTAATCTTTATCAATATTAAATCATTATGAATGAGAATTTCGCGAAATTAGTCAGCTTTATCCAAGCTGCTTTTATTTAAAGTAACTTATATTTGGTTGCCAAATTCAGCGATATCTTGAAGTTCCTGCCATTTTAAGACAACATGGTGGATGAGGCTAACGAGTGAACTTGGTCGAGATCCTAGTAATTCCTGTGCACATGCTCACTCACATCGGAATCGGTTGATATATACAAGTTCTCTCGCAGGCAAAAAATCAGATTTTTCAAAATGTCACCCACATTAGAAATTCAAACTGCTATATCTGAGCCATTTTCTAAGATAAAGACAAAACAAAAAATGCTCCGGAATCCTTATATCATTGTCAAATACTTAAGAAAGAAACCTTTTTCAATTTCTAATTCTTTTGCACCTTACTTTAAATATATTTTTTTTATTTAATTTAATGGCCTCCATTTTGAAACAAGATGGCTGATGACGCTGGCCAGCGAAATTGGTCGAGACATTACGATATACTATCCACATGCCTTCTTACATCGAAATAGGTTAATGAATGCGCGTGTTATCACGCGACAAATATCAGATCGTTTGAAAATGTCAGCCATGATAGAAATTCAAAGTGCTATAATTCAACCATTTTTTAAGATATATACGAAACAAAAATTGCTCCGGAATCTTTGTATCAAGGTAAAACACATAAAAAAAAAATATTTTTCATTTTTCAATTTTTTGATAACTCATTTTAAATTTAAAATTTAATTTTTTTTTAAATGGCAGCCCTTTTGAAACAAGATGGCGAATGAAGCTGACCAACGAACTCGGTCGAGACATTGGTATGTACTATGTACACACCAAGTTACATCCAAATCGGTTCATAAATACGCCTGTTATCGCGTGACAAAAATCAGGTTGTTTCAAAATGTCAGCCACAATAGAAATTCAAAATGCTATAACTCAGCCATTTTTTTAGATATAGAAGAAACAAAAACTGTTCCGGAATCTTTGTATTAAGGTCAAGCACATACAAAAAAATCTTTTTCATTTTCCAATTTTTTTGGTACCTCATTTTAAATTTTACATTAAAAAAAAAGAATTTCAATGGCCGCCATTTTGAAACAAGATGGCGGATGAAGCTGGCGAACGAACTCGGTCGAGAAATTGGTACGTATTATGTATACACCAAGGTACATCGAAATCGGTTCATAAATAGGCCTGTTATCGCGTGACAAAATCAGGTCGTTTCAAAATGTCAGCCCCGCTAGAAATTCAAAGTGCTATAAATTAGCCATTTTTTAAGATATAGACGAAACAAAAACTGTTCCAGAATCTTTGTATCAACGTCAAACACATAAGAAAAAAATATTTTTCAATTTTCAATTTTTTGGTACCACATTTCAAATTTAAAATTTTTAAAAATTTTTTAAATGTCCTCCATTTTGAAACAAGATGGCGGATGAAGCTGGCCAACGAACTCGGTCGAGATATTTGTATGTACTATGTACACACCTAGGACTTCCCTCAGAGGGATTAGTCTGAGCGATATTACTGAGAACATAGATTTAATAATATCATGTGGAAGCAAAGAAAATGAGATGTAATCTTTAATTGTTCATATACTGCGAAAAATTGAAATGATGAAAATAAAGGAATTGTAGAATTACAAAATCTTACATATAAATTCGTATACACTGTTTAAAAAAATGGGAAATCAAACCATTCAAGACAGCCATGCATGGATATAAAATTGAAAGTACGCAATATATTAAAAGTAAAATAGAAAACGAAACACTAATTTACTTATATCGGAATTTTAATTGTATAAAATGATGTCAAGAACATAATCAGACGCTCCGCACCAATTTGAGTAACTTTAAAGGACAAATATATGATGTTTAAAAAGAATGGACTATACTTTATATGGTGTGTGCTCCCCCGGAATAGTTTATATTGTACAATATCTGTTTTCCACGGATGCAATGAGGTTGTCGATAACATTTAAGGAATTCTCTTCTCAAAATCTAATATAGTATCAAAGTACCGAATACATCAAAAGTGGCATGCAATGCTTCGTTAGAGTGTGTTTTAGATATACTCGATCGGATTTAAATGATGAGTGTATGCTGGCCACTACATACGCTGTATTGTTTTGTTTTCAAACATATTCTGCACAAGTTGAGCTGTATTTAGCATGTATTAAATAAAAGAAATCGGCAATGATTACAACATAAAGTATGACACAAGATCTGAATATATCGTCTGCATAACTTTTGAGCTGTCAAAGTGTCATTTGAAGTAATTTACAAATCCATACATATTTATTCAGCAAATCATGCAAGCTAACATACGCCAATATGAACCAGATTACAAAATTTCACCAGAATAAGTTAATATATAAAAAATCTACTAATGATAATTGAGAATGTGACCTTATGATAAAATGTCTAGAAAAATGAATCGGATAAAAAATTCATATCACATTTAAAACGGCACTTCCCTCTGTTAGTGGCCTTGGCGCGAGAGAGAAAAGCCTAGAGAAGGAACATTTTAACAAGTACTTTCGGGCAACCTACTCACTGTTTCATACAGGTCTTTATTCAATATTTACACAATTTATTTAATGATAGCTGGGTATCTATCAGTTTTGTTGCATTTAAATCGCATGTTTTGCGGAGGAAATGCAGCATTATGAAATATTTAAAGTTGCTGTACCTAATAATTTCAAATTAATGGTAATTGAGATCGCTTTCCGTTAATTTCATCTTTTTAAATTTTAAATTTTTTAGAAACCATTCATAGAGACAATTGTATATTTTAAAACTAACCCGAAGCAAAATTTCAAGATTTTGGGCTCAGCAGTAACAGAGAAATAAAATTGTGAAAGTTTTTTGTTTCTGCACTGTTTTTTATAGCGACATTTTTAGAAATTGTTCTATTGCGAGAATTAACGTCATGATAAATACAGCCATGTCAATTTTCATGTTTATATTCCTAACAGTTCCATGTTCTTCGTTACTTAGATCATCTTTAGATCTTTTTCCGCTTTGTTTAGTCTTTCTACTTTTTAGAATTCGTTCTACAACGAGCATTTACATCTTATTAATTACTACCATGCCAAAGTTCTAGTTTCTAACCCCAACAGTATCCCAAAAATTTCAGTATTCCAAATAAATCATAGTTTAGAACCTTTCTAGAAATTTTTACGTTTATCCGTCAAATTGAACCTTTTAGAGAGCGTTCATTACGGGTATTTACATCTTAAAAGTAACTACAGCACCAAATTTAAAGTTTCTAACCCAATCAATATCGCAGAAATCACAATTTTTGAACTTTTTTGCTCCTGCAGCGATGTAGGTTCTTGCACTGATATAAAATAGTCTTTTTTTCGGAGCAGAGGTGGCCACCAACATTTTTTTAAGTTGGCTATGTAGTTTCAGAGATAACACCTCACAAACGCACAAGCATTAATAATATTATATACTTTATAATATTATAACGCTTTATAATATTAGCATTAGATGTACAGATACAGAAGCCATTTATCTGTTACATACTAAAGTGCCCGGCGTAGCCCAGAACTGCTATATCTGAGCCATTTTCTAAGATAAAGACAAAACAAAAAATGCTCCGGAATCCTTATATCATTGTCAAATACTTAAGAAAGAAACCTTTTTCAATTTCTAATTCTTTTGCACCTTACTTTAAATATATTTTTTTTATTTAATTTAATGGCCTCCATTTTGAAACAAGATGGCTGATGACGCTGGCCAGCGAAATTGGTCGAGACATTACGATATACTATCCACATGCCTTCTTACATCGAAATAGGTTAATGAATGCGCGTGTTATCACGCGACAAATATCAGATCGTTTGAAAATGTCAGCCATGATAGAAATTCAAAGTGCTATAATTCAACCATTTTTTAAGATATATACGAAACAAAAATTGCTCCGGAATCTTTGTATCAAGGTAAAACACATAAAAAAAAATCTTTTTCATTTTTCAATTTTTTGATAACTCATTTTAAATTTAAAATTTAATTTTTTTTTAAATGGCAGCCCTTTTGAAACAAGATGGCGAATGAAGCTGACCAACGAACTCGGTCGAGACATTGGTATGTACTATGTACACACCAAGTTACATCCAAATCGGTTCATAAATACGCCTGTTATCGCGTGACAAAAATCAGGTTGTTTCAAAATGTCAGCCACAATAGAAATTCAAAATGCTATAACTCAGCCATTTTTTTAGATATAGAAGAAACAAAAACTGTTCCGGAATCTTTGTATTAAGGTCAAGCACATACAAAAAAATCTTTTTCATTTTCCAATTTTTTTGGTACCTCATTTTAAATTTTACATTAAAAAAAAAGAATTTCAATGGCCGCCATTTTGAAACAAGATGGCGGATGAAGCTGGCGAACGAACTCGGTCGAGAAATTGGTACGTATTATGTATACACCAAGGTACATCGAAATCGGTTCATAAATAGGCCTGTTATCGCGTGACAAAATCAGGTCGTTTCAAAATGTCAGCCCCGCTAGAAATTCAAAGTGCTATAAATTAGCCATTTTTTAAGATATAGACGAAACAAAAACTGTTCCAGAATCTTTGTATCAACGTCAAACACATAAGAAAAAAATATTTTTCAATTTTCAATTTTTTGGTACCACATTTCAAATTTAAAATTTTTAAAATTTTTTTAAATGTCCTCCATTTTGAAACAAGATGGCGGATGAAGCTGGTCAACGAACTCGGTCGAGATATTTGTATGTACTATGTACACACCGAGTTTCATCCAAATCGGTTCATAAATACGCCTGTTATCGTGTGACAAAAATCAGGTCGTTTCAAGATATCAGTCAAGCTGGAAATTCAAAGTGCTATAACTCAGCCATTTTTTAAGATATAGACAAAACAAAAAATGCTCCGGAATCTTTGTATCAAGATCAAACCCATAAGAAAAAAAATATTTTTCAATTTTAAATTTTTTGGTACCACATTTCAAATTTTTAATTTTTTAAATTTTTTTAAATGGCCGCCATTTTGAAACAAGATGGCGGATGAAGCTGGCCAACGAACTCGGTCGAGATATTTGTATGTACTATGTACACACCGAGTTTCATCCAAATCGGTTCATAAATACGAGAGTTACAGTATGACAAAGATCAAATATATATATATATATATGGATATATATATATATATATATATATATATATATATATATATATATATATATATATCAACTTTTGAACGGAGGGTGGTTTCGGGGTCTGGGGGTCGTGATCGATGAAAATATACCAAAATTTTTTGAAATCGCTTTCCTCCGAACGGCTGCAATAGGTAGCTTTTTGTAATGAAAGCTACCTAAAAAAATATTCTTTCACAAATATTTCCTACATACCTTAAGCCAAGACCTACGCTGTGCAACACCACTGATAAAATTCATCTAATTTTACAGATGCGCGTTTTAAGCCAGTTATAAAAGTTAAAAATTAAGACAAAATGGTGATTATAAGTAGGGTCGAACCATGATCATACGCATTGAGATTTCTATATGAAACTAAATGCTATTTATTTACAAAAAAAAAAAAAAAAAAAAAAATATTGGTTGCTATGGCATCGACTGAAATCAGTTAGTTATTATACTAATCATCAGTATATTTATCAGTTTAGTTATTATACTAATTAGTATAGTTTTGTTGCATTATTTTGCATTATATTTCTTAGGAAGGTTTTTCTCCAAAAACGTTGATGCGCGTAATATGTCTAAAAACCAAAACATATAGTCTGGAATACAGGTGTGTGTTACACACTGGAATATGCTGTCTTGGAATAGGAATATTAAAAAATAATAATAAAGATTAAGAAAAATCCGTAGTCTTGCAATAACAATGTTCTTTAGATAAAATTATTAGCTGTAAACTATAAACGTACCAAGAAAATAACAACAAAGGTACTCATTTAAAGTATAACGTAAACAAAAATCCTTGAAATGAACGCGAAGAAAACAACTGTATTTATGAATATAATATTAAGAGAAAGTATTATTATAAATAGCTCATATTGTTACTTGAATTGAAAAAAGCAACACCCTCGTTAAAGAAAAATTACAACAAATAAAATTGTGCAACATATAATTGTTTCATGTTTCATAAAAGAGCTGCTTCATCTGTTTAGAATCACACAGCGAGAATTATTAATTTCAATAGCAAAGCACATCCTTAATGCATTTTCTATAATGGTGTATGTAATATAAGTTGTAGTATTAGTTTTTCCGATACGTAAATTTAATTTTGCATTAAAAGGCCTTCGATGAAAGGTTTGCTAAAATTTATGGTTTAATGTGGTTTGTATTTTCTCTTCTTTTAAATTTTCTTGTGCGTTCTCTTTCAAATGAAAATTATTTATGTTTATTTAAATTAAATTATTTCTCGATTAATCTTCGTTTTTTTCTTTTTTCAAGAATTAAATATACATATTTTTCCTATGTCGTGTACTGCCTATTATTGTTCGAACGGAAAGTGCAGTTTTGACCTTGAATAGCATATTTATAAAATAATATTACCATTTTAAATTAACTTCTGCTCATAAATAAAACCCTATTTAATACTTATGGGTTTAAACTGACAATTGTTCCCATTGCGTGATGAAAAACATAAATGACCTTCATTAAAATTTATTAACTAACATTAAAATCAAATAATCTCTTGTGACACATTTACTTTAGTGTTTTCTTTTCTTTTTAATTGGAAAATTCAAAAAAAAAAAAAGATTCATTATATGTTAAAGACATTTGTCGGTAACACAGAATACAAATACGTTGCTACACCTAACAGATAACAGTTGAATATCGAATCCTCAAGGTTTTAATACAATGCATTAATTATATATGTGTGTAATAACACAAATTTCTGACTGTGATGAAATTATTGAAGTTTTACTGAATTTCATCAAAATAATAATCATAATGAATGACTATAAAAATATTGTGAAAGTGTAACGAGTTATCCAGGTTTAAGCGTATATTTATAACGAAATTCAGCTATTGTAATATTCAGATTTATAAAACGTAGATAAAAGTGAAATTTTATCATGATTTTACTTTAAACCTATATTTAAACAAAACCTATATTAATAAAATTTAATAAATAAACCTAAATTTAGTAAAATTTGATAAATAAATCTATGTAAATAAAATAAATACAATATAAAGAAAACAAATATTTGTAATATCAGTTGTCTCAGTCTGTAGAAGTTTTAACAGAAGTAATGATATAGGCCCTAGAATTAGGCATCCTCAGTGCCAAACTTTCTTTTGTATACTAATTTCACATAGAATAACGTATGCTTTTCGAATATTTTAAAAATAATCTTGCAAAAAAGGCTTCGGCTTTAGTTACAATGTTTTCTATTTATTATTTTACTTTTACGTAATGATTTACATGTAATGTCTGTATTTTTACGCGTTTTCTCTTATTAATTTAAATTTATCTTCGCACAATTTTATACAATAAAGTTTATACAATTAAAGTTATAATTAATGTGCAGGAGTAGTCAATCCTTTTTATTTAGAGTGTAAAGTAATGTCTATATTAAATATTTCTACTCATTTTATCTCAATAATGTAAATTTTTCTTAGAAAACTATTAAAATGTGGGTGCGTATAATCGTATAATCTACTTATCTAAATAATTTATCTTTGCAAATGACTGTTCCTGTGAACAGACTTGACTTTATTACTTATATCAATTTTATAAAATAATATACAGATATTGTAAAATATTTATTTTGCGTTCAGATTATCACAATATTTTTCATATATGAAATCATTAAAACAGCTCTAAAACCTGATTTAATGCTAACACTTCAAAAAATGTTAAAATCAGAACGAAATATTTCATAATTTTCAGCTTCACAATTTCCTTTAAAACGTACATTCAAAGAATTTCTATACCATTATAGAGAACAAATATTTGAATATCCACATACGGAAGCTAGCTGAAAAAACACACTGAGAAGAGTCTCGAGCAAATGCATTTGCATGATATTGGTTAAACCAGGAAATAAATCCCTCGTGAAGAATAAGTTAAAGAAAAACTATTCTTAGGTTCATTTTCAGCAGCACTAAAGGAAAAAGATATCTATTGCCAATTTGTTTTCTCTGAGATTCCAGAGATTCTTATGACGTATGCATCTTTTATACGAAGAAAGGTTAGATAAATCTTTTTAAAGTTATCGATTAGGCAGGGTGTTTGAAAACCCTTTCGACAAAATTAAAGCACTAATTGTACCTAATAAGATATTTAATTTTTAACACTCTTAATTTCTTTTTCTGCCCATCTGTCTGTGTTCTAACTGGCGTAAATACAGTCCGACTGCCATGAAATTGATATATGTTATTGAGGGTTCATATGGCTTGTTCGGTATTGAAAATGAAGTGTGTGACATTTAGGGTAATGTCAGACGAACGTCTTTTTGCACGCTTTTTTACTCTACATATAGCTCACCCGCAAGAAAAGTGACACATCTCGCAAAAATTCATTTTGCGTTTTATTCCATTAATAGACTATTCATTGGTGTGTCTTGCTATACAAACAGTTTCATAAGTGTAGTTATACGTAAAATCCTTTAATTACGCTATTTGTCCATTCTTGTCCAAAGAAGAGGGGTAGATTAAGTAAGGAGGTAAAATTATCCAACCCTCAAACCTCATCCAACGTCTTCATTCTTAAGGGTTTTATGCTTTTATGCAAGTTTTTATCCCTGCTTACAGAGCTAAGTGCTATAATTTCATTTTATATTAAAACTAGCAAAACTACCCGGCTTCTCCCGTGTCAATTATGAGGGGCATTCCAGTAAAATAAATTAAAATGACATAATACCGCTATCACAAATACTGAGATTTGTGAATTCCCATCCACAAATCGTTAAAAAGGCAATCAGAAAACATGTCATTATTGTCTCGCAACCACAGGTAAAATCCGTGAGCTTTAATAACAGAATGTGCATTTTCTTTGGCGGGTGTAATAGAAAAATATATGATTTTCCAGACAATACGAAAAAAAATATATCCACCAAATCGCACAGCATTTAGAGAAATTCTCTTTTATATGGCATATATCTATATTATAAAGTAAAAACACTGACGTCATACTGATGATGGCAACGAATTAACCCATAAATTGTGCCTTTATTGTAATTTTTCTAATTTCTAAACATCACACAATTTCATTTTTTTACAACGTCGAATAGAAAAAAAGTTCTTTCAAATGATATTTGTTTGAAATTTGTATGTCAGTTTTTTGATTTTAATTGATTTTAAAGTAATTTTCAAGATTGGATATTTTTAAAGGTACGTGCAACCCGATTACGAAAGATGAACCTGTTTACTCTTAATGAAATAGTATAAAGAAAAGACATGTGTATGAGTAACGCTTCCATCATATATTCGGTGGCAACAACCTAACACAGCAATAAATTTCCCTTTTACTGCAATTTAACCTCTAAACATCGCACATTCGATTGTTCCAATGTCTTATAGAAAAGAAAAGTGATATTTGTTTGTAATGTTTATCTCAATTTACCAATTTTTTATGGATTTTAAAGTAATTTTCAAGCAGGAATATTTTTTAAATATGCTTGCAACACAAAATATTAACTCAATTGTTCCGAAACATTGTAAATAATTCAGAATTTGTTATATATATATATATATATATATATATATATAATTTAGAAATATTTACAAAAAAAAACAGTTAATATTTACAAATAAATAAATAAATCATTAAATGTTTACAAAAAGGGATCCCAGTCCGGGTCTGAAACATCGTCAATGAAAGGTACTTCTCATCAAAATTTTGTTTAAATTTTGGTAATACACCCTCGATGTTTTCAAACTTTGCCGTTGGTCTTTGAAAATCCGAAAGCCTTAGTCCCTCAATCCCGTGCACTGTGTAGACTTTAATAATGTCATCTATGAGGACTTGAATTTTTTCGGCAGCCATTTTTAAATGATTTAGCTTGCGTTGGCGATAAAAACGAAGAGCCATATATTGTGACAACATTTTATCGGTCCTGCGACATTTTAGACATCTTTTAAACCAACGATTTTCATTTTCTAGATCATTAATTGTGTTCGATTTATCTGTTTTTGACACGAATTCGCCTTTACTATGATTTGTAACTTCGTGCGTTGTCTTACTGGAGAATAATTTTTCTACGTCATGGTACTGTCTGGCCGAATCTGTATAGACAACGCGAGTATCTTTATGACAAAAACGTGCAACGCAAGACCAAATATCGCTTTTTTTTTTCTATCTATCCTAAAAAACAACCCCTCTTTGTCCCTCTACAAAAATGCCCAAAACAGTTAACTTGTGATTTGCAGAAATCCGACCCCTTCCGTATTTCCTAATGGTTAAAAAAGTCTCATCAATTAAAATAGATCCCCCCCCCCTATTCAGAATACAAATGAGAAGAGTTATTTTGGCAAACTTCTCGAAGATAAGAAAAATAATCACAAAGCGATTCTTTTGGCAGGGTTCATTTCTATCTCTTCTCCAGTATCACATTTGCTCATATAAAAAATTTGTTTGAATTTTCAATACAAATGCAAAGAGAATAGCCAAAAGATCGCGAACCGGTATTTTAGAAATTTCAAAAACTGTATAATGCACGTGATTAACGGTGCCTGGACAAGGATTTGGATTCGAATTAGTTTTACTGGGAAGACAACAGACCCATCTTCACTTCAATTTAACATCCTCGTTTGATATTATTTTTCATTTGACAGCTACATTTAGGGCAGGGCAGGGGAGCTGAAGGAATAAGTCCAACATCAAGCGCAAATTTGACTGCTGAACCTTCCGTCTCTAAAATGGTGAACCAAGTGAAAATAGAAATGTTGGGCAATAAAGGGTGCATTTTAAAAAGGTAAGCCAAAAAAAAAAAAACAATAAGAAATTTAAAAAAAAACGAAAAGAAATAAACGGCAGAAAAACGAAAGAAAAAAACGGCATTGTAAGCAATTCTTACCTTACAATACAGCGCTACGCATCCAATATCCAAATGTGTGTGGCGGCAAATTTGCTATCAAACAGGGTGTTCAAAATTACGCTGAGTAATGGTTCACGTGATACTAATGAACCAATAAGCTTCAAGATCAGTTCTCTTCAAACCTTATAGTCAAGAAACGGACTTTCCGAAAAAAAAACAACCCTAAAGCCGTTCAAAATTCGACGATTAAACGTAAACGAGATCGAATCATTTATCGCCCAAAAATCACCAAATCCTCTGGCACAGGATATGGGACCTATCCCGCCTTTACTGTAAAGTTTCTTCATACTAATTTTGATCAGTATGAGCTCAAAGGTTTAAGGATCTATATCACAAAACATGAACATACTTTAGGAGTAATCTGTATCAAACAATCACGTTCTGTAACACAATATCAGAACATTTTTTAAGACCCACCCTCCCGCCCGAACACTGATTTTTTCGTACTTCTCCTTTATAGAGAAATTTTTATTCACATAGTATTGCGATCTTTTTAAAAAATCATGCAAGTAATGAACGAGTTTACAGATCCAACCAGCGCCCGTGAACATTAGTCTTGATTGCTGACATGAAAATTGCGGATGTCGTATGAAAATGTTTTCACTGAGTGTACTCTCCCTTCAATTTGAGTACATACAAATTTTTAAATATTTTTATTTTAATGGTATTGAAGAAGTAAAAGAAATGTTTTAGAAAATACTTGTGCAAAATTCAGTTGACCGAAAAAAACCCCTTAAAATTTCCTTCTATGACAAACACAATTTTTATGTGAGCAGCCAAGAAAATTAATTTTTTGGGCGGTGATCCAACCTATAAGAGCGCGGAATCAATATCAGCGTTATCCATTCAATTTATTCGCCTTTATTGTTCAGTATCTTCATACTAATTTTGATCAGTATGAGCTCAAAGGTTTAAGGATCTATATCACAAAACATAAACATACTTTAGAAGTAATCTGTATCAAACAATCACGTTCTGTAGCACAATACCAGAACTTTTTTAAAGACTCACCCTCCCACCATGAACGCTGATTTTTTCGTTCTTCTCCATTATACAGACATTTTTATTCTCCTAGTATTGCGAAATCTTTAAAAAATATTGCAAGTCATGAACGAGTTTACAGATCCAACCAGCGCCCGTGAATATTAGAATTGATTGCTTACAAGAAAATTGCGGTTGTCGTATGAGAATTTTTTGACCTAGTGTACTGGCCCTTCAATTTGAGTACCAACAAATTTTTAAATGCTTTTATTTTAATGGTATTAAAGAAGTAAAAGAAATGTTTTAGAAATAACTTGTCCAAAATTCAGTTGCCCGAAAAAACCCCTTAAAACTTCCTTCTATGACAAACACAATTTTTATGTGAGCTGTCAAGACAATTAATTTTTGGGCGGTGATAGAACCTATAAGAGCGCGGTTCCAATATCAAAGTTATCCATTCGAATTATTCGCATGTATTTTCCAGTTTCTTCATGCTAATTTTAATCAGTATCAGCTCAAAGGTTTAAGGATCTATGTCACAAAACATGAACATACTTTAGGATTAGTCTGTATCAAACAATCACGTTCTGTGGCACAATATCAGAACATTTTTTAAGACCCACCCGCCCGCCCGAACGCAGATATTTTTGTACTTCTCCTTTATACAGACATTGTTATTTTCCTAGTATTACGATCTTTTTAAAAAATCTTGCAAGTGATGAACGAGTTTACAGATGCAACCAGCGCCCCTGAATATTAGACTTGATTGCTGACAAGAAAATTACGGTTGTCGTATGAGAATATTTTCACCTAGTGTAGTGGCCCTTCAATTTGTGTAAAAAAAATTTTTTTAATATTTTAATTTAATGGTATTAAATAAGTAAAAGAAATGTCTTAGAAAATACTTGTGCAAAATTCAGTTGACCGAAAAAAGACCTTTAAAATTTCCTTCTATAACAAACACAATTTTTATGTGAGCTGTCAAGACAATTAACTGTTCGGGCGGTGTTCCAACCTATAGGAGCGCGGTTCCAATATCAAAGTTATCCATTCGAATTATTCGCATATATATTATATTTATTTTAATGGTATTAAAGAAGTAAATGAAATGTTTTAGAAAATACTTGCGCCAAATTCAGTTGACCGAAAACAACTTAAAACTTCCTTCTATGTCAAACACAAATGTTATGTGAGCAGTCAACAAAATTAATTTTTTGGGCAGTGATCCAACCTATAAGAGAGCGGTTACAATATCAGCGTTATCCATTCGAATTATTCGCCTTTATTGTCCAGTTTTTTCATACAAATTTTGATCAGTATGAGCTCAAAGGTTTAAGGCTCTATATAAAAAAACATGAACATACTTTAGGAGTAATCTGTATCAAACAATCTTGTTCTGTATCACAACATCAGAACATTTTTTAAGACCCACTCTCCAGCCGTGAACGCTGATTTTTTCGTTGTTCTACATTATACAGACATTTTTATTCTCCTAGTATTATGATCTATTTAAAAAAGTCCTTCCGGCCAGTGCCGGGAGGAACAGGTGGCTTTCATAATCCTTATTTAAAAAAAGCCAAATTATATCATTCAAACACACGAAGCTCAATTTAGTGGAAACCGAATATAGGAGATTCAATACTAATTTTTATCACTATAATGAATGAGAATTTCGCGAAATTAGTCATCTTTATCCAAGCTGCTTTTCTTTAAAGTAACATATATTTGCCTGCCAAATTCGGCGATTTCTTATAGTGCCTGCCATTTTAAGACAACATGGTGGATGAGGCTAAGCAGTGAACTTGGTCGAGACCTTAGTAATTGCTGTGCACATGCTCACTCACATCGGAATCGGTTAATATATAGGAGTGCTGTCGCATGCAAAAATCAGATTTTTCAAAATGTCACCCACAATAGAAATTGAAACTGCTATATCTGAGCCATTTTTTAAGGTAAAGACAAACAAAAAATGCTCCTGAACCCTTATATCAAGGTCAAATACTTAAGAAAGAAGCCTTTTTCAATTTCTAATTTTTTTTGCACCTCACTTTAAATATATATATATTTTTTAATTTAATGGTCGCCATTTTGAAACAAGATGGCTGATGAATCTGGCCATCGAACTTGGTCGAGGTGTTGATGTATACTATCCACATGCCTTCTTACATCGAAATAGGCGAATACGTGTGTTATCGCGTGACAAATACAAGATCGTTTCAAAATGTTAGCCATGCTAGAAATTCAAAGTGCTATAAATCAACCATTTTTTAAGATATAAACAAAAGAACAAATTTTCAGAAACAAAAACTGCTCGGGAATCTTTGTATCAAGGCCAAACACATGAGAAAATCTTTTTCATTTTCCAATTGTTTAATACCTCATTTTGAATTTTAAATTTAATTTTTTTTTAATGGCAACCCTTTTGAAACAAGATGGCGAATGAAGCTGGCCAACGAACTCGGTCGAGACATTGGTATGCACTATGTACAGACCAAGTTACATCCAAATAGGTTCATAATTACGCCTGTTATCGCGTGACAAAAATCAGGTCGTTTTAAAATGTCAGCCACAAGAGAAATTCAAAATGCTATTACTCAGCCATTTTTTTTAGATATAGACGAAAGAAAAACTGTTCCGGAATCTTTGTATTAAGGTCAAACACATACAAAAAAAATTTTTTCACTTTCCAATTTTTTGGTATCTCATTTAAATTTTTTTATTTTTTAATTTTTTTAAATGGCCGCCATTTTGAAACAAGATGGCGGATGAAGCCGGCCAACGATCTCGGTCGAGATATTTGTATGTACTATGTACACACCAAGGTACATCCAAGTCGGTTCATAAATACGCCTGTTATCTGGACGTTTCAAAATGTCAGCAACGCTAGAAATTCAAAATGCTATAACTCAGCCATTTCTTAAGATATAGACGAAACAAAAACTGCTCCCGAATCTTATTATCAAGGTCAAAGACATAAGAAGAAAATATATTTTCAATTTTTAATTTTTTGGTACCACATTTCAAGTTTAAATTTTTCTTAAAAATTTAAATGGCCACCATTTTTAAACAAGATGGCGGATGAAGCTGGCCAACGAACCCGGTCGAGACATTGGTATATACTATGTATAAACGAAGTTACATCCAAATCGGTTCATAAATACGCCTTTAATCGCGTGACAAATTTCAGGACGTTTCAAAATGTCAGACACGCTAGAAATTCAAAATGCTATAACTCAGCCATTTTTTAAGATATAGACGAAACAAAAACTGCTCCGAAATGTTTGTATAAAGGTCAAATACATAAGAAAAAATATTTTTCCATTTTCAATTTTTTGGTACCACATTTCAAATTTTAAATTTAAAAAAAAAATTTAAATGGCCGCCATTTTAAGCCATTTTGAAACAAAATGGCGGATGAAGCTGGCCAACGAACCCGGTCGAGACATTGGTATGTACTATGTATAAACGAAGTTACATCCAAATCGGTTCAAAAATACGCCTTTTATCGCGTGACAAATTTCAGGACGTTTCAAAATGTCAGCCACGCTAGAAATTCAAAATGCTATAACTCAGCCATTTTTTAAGATATAGACGAAACAAAAACTGCTCCGGGATCTTTGTATAAAGGTCAAATACATAAGAAAAAATATTTTTCCATTTTTAATTTTTTGGTACCACATTTCAAGTTTAAAATTTTTTTAAAATTTTAAATGGCCGCCATTTTGAAACAAAACGGCGGATGAAGCTGGCCAACGAACTCGTTTGAGAGATTGGTATGTACTATGTACACACTGAATTACATCCAAATCGGTTCATAAATACGCCTTTTATCGCGTGACAAAATTCAGGACGTTTCAAAATGTCAGCCACGCTAGAAATTAAAAATGCTATAACTCAGCCATTTTTTAAGATATAGACGAAACAAAAACTGCTCCGGAATCTTTGTATAAAGGTCAAATACATAAAAAAAAAATATTTTTCCATTTTTAATTTTTTGGTACCACATTTCAAGTTTTAAAATTTTTTAAAAATTTTAAATGGCGGCCATTTTGAAACAAAACGGCGGATGAAGCTGGCCAACGAACTCGGTCGAGACATTGGTATGTACTATCTACACACCGAATTACATCGAAATCGGTTCATAATTACGGGAGTTAGAGTGTGACATAGGTCATATATATATATATATATATATATATATATATATATATATATATATATCAATTTTGAATGGAGGGTGGTTTCGGGGTCTGGGGGTCATGATCGATGAAAATATACCAAAATTTTTTGAAATTGCTTTCCTCCGAACGGCTGCAATAGGTAGCTTTTTTGTAAAGAAAGCTACCTAAAAATCTTGCATGTCATGAAGGAGTTTAAAGATCCAACCAGCGCCCGTGAATATTAGTCTTGATTGCTGACACGAAAATTACGGTTGTTGCATGAGAATATTTTCACAGAGTGTACTCTCCCCTCAATTTGAGTACCAACAAATTTTTAAATATTTTTATTTTAATGGTATTAAAGAAGTAAATGCAATGATTTAGAAAATACTTGCGCAAGATTCAGTTGACCGAAAAAAACTTAAAACTTCCGTCTATGACAAACACAATTTTTATGTGAGCAGTCAAGACAAATAATTTTTTGGGCGGTGGTCCAACCTATTAGAGCGCGGTTCCAATATCAGCGTTATCCATCCGAATTATTCGCCTTTATTGTCCAGTTTGTTCAAATTAATTTTGATCGGTATGAGCTGAAAGGTTTAAGGATCTATATCACAAAGCATGAACATACTTTAGGAGTAATCTGTATTAAACAATCATGTTCTGTATCACAATACCAGAACATTTTTTAAGACCTACCCTCCCTCCCGGAACGCTGATTTTTTTCGTTCATCTCCATTATACAGACATTTTTAATCTCCCAGTATTACGTTCTTTTGAAAAAAATCATGCAAGTCATGAAGGAGTTTAAAGATCCAACCAGCACACGTGATTATTTGTCTTGATTGCTGACATGAAAATTACGGTTGTCGTATGAGAATATTTTCACAGAGTGTACTCTCCCTTCAATTTGAGTACCAACAAATTTTTAAATATATTTATTTTAAGTGTATTAAAGAAGTAAATGAAATGTTTTAGAAAATACTTGCGCAAAATTCAGTTGACCGAAAAAAACTTAAAACTTCCGTCTATGACAAACACAATTGTTATGTGAGCAGTCAAGAAAATTAATTTTTTGAGTAGTGATCCAACCTATTAGAGCGCGGTTCCAATATCAGCGTTATCCATTCGAATTATTCGCCTTTATTGTCCAGTTTCTTCATATGAATTTTGATCAGTATGAGCTCAAGGGTTTAAGAATCTATATTACAAAACATGAACATACTTCAGGAATAATCTGTATCAAAATATCATGTTCTGTATCACAATATCAGAACATTTTTTAAGACCTACCCTCCCACCCTGAACGCAGATTTTTTCGTTCTTCTACATTATACAGACATTTTTATTCTCCTAGTATTACGATCTTTTTAAAAAAATCATGCAAGTCATGAAGGAGTTTAAAGATCCAACCAGCGCCGGTGAATACTAGTCTTGATTGCTGACACGAAAATTACGGTTGTTGCATGAGAATATTTTCAGAGAGTGTACTCTCCCTTCAATTTGAGTACCATAAAATTTTTAAATATATTTATTTTAATGGTATCAAAGAAGTAAATGAAATGTATTAGAAAATACTTGCGCGAAATTCAGTTGACCGAAAAAAACTTAAAACTTCCGTCCATGACAAACACAATTTTTATGTGAGCAGTCAAGAAAATTAATTTTTTGGGCAGTGATCCAATATATTAGAGCGCGGTTCCAATATCAGCGTTATCCATTCGAATTTTTCGCCTTTATTGTCCAGTTTCTTCATACTAATTTTGATCAGTAGGAGCTCAAAGGTTTAAGGATTTATATCACAAAACATGAACATACTTTAGGAGTAATCTGTATCAAAATATCATGTTCTGTATCACAATATCAGAACATTTTTTAAAACCCACCCTCCCACCCTGAACGCAGCTTTTTTCGTTCTTCTACATTATACAGACATTTTTATTCTCCCAGTATTAAGATCTTTTTAAAAAAATCATGCAAGTCATGAAGGAGCTTAAAGATCCAACCAGCGCCCATGAATACTAGTCTTGATTGCTGACACGAAAATTACGGTTGTTGCATGAGAATATTTTCACAGAGTGTACTCTCCCTTCAATTTGTGTACCAACAAATTTTTAAATATATTTATTTTAATGGTATTAAATAAGTAAATGAAATGTTTTAAAAAATACTTGCGCAAAATTCAGTTGAGCGAAAAAAACTTAAAACTTCCGTCTATGACAAACACAATTTTTATGTGAGCAGTCAAGACAAATAATTTTTTGGGCGGTGGTCCAACCTATTAGAGCGAGGTTCCAATATCAGCGTTATCCATCCGAATTATTCGCCTTTATTGTCCAGTTTGTTCAAATTAATTTTGATCAGTATGAGCTGAAAGGTTTAAGGATCTATATCACAAAACATGAACATACTTTAGGAGTAATCTGTATTAAACAATCATGTTCTGTATCACAATACCAGAACATTTTTTAAGACCTACCCTCCATCCCGGAACGCTGATTTTTTTCGTTCATCTCCATTATACAGACATTTTTAATCTCCCAGTATTACGTTCTTTTTAAAAAAATCATGCAAGTCATGAAGGAGTTTAAAGATCCAACCAGCACACGTGATTATTTGTCTTGATTGCTGACATGAAAATTACGGTTGTCGTATGAGAATATTTTCACAGAGTGTACTCTCCCATCAATTTGAGTACCAACAAATTTTTAAATATTTTTATTTTAATGGTATTAAAGAAGTAAATGAAATGTTTTAGAAAATACTTGCGCAAAATTCAGTTGACCGAAAAAAACTAAAACTTCCGTCAATGACAAACACAATTTTTATATGAGCAGTCAAGACAATTAATTTTTGGGCGGTGATCCAACCTATAAGAGCGCGGTTCCAATATCAGCGTTATCCATTCGAATTATTCGCCTTTATTGTCCAGTTTCTTCATACGAATTTTGATCAGTATGAGCTCAAGGGTTTAAGAATCTATATTACAAAACATGAACATACTTCAGGAATAATCTGTATCAAAATATCATGTTCTGTATCACAATATCAGAACATTTTTTAAGACCTACCCTCCCACCCTGAACGCAGATTTTTTCGTTCTTCTACATTATACAGACATTTTTATTCTCCTAGTATTACGATCTTTTTAAAAAAATCATGCGAGTCATGAAGGAGTTTAAAGATCGAACCAGCGCCCGTGAATACTAGTCTTGATTGCTGACACGAAAATTACGGTTGTTGCATGAGAATATTTTCACAGAGTGTACTCTCCCTTCAATTTGAGTACCAACAAATTTTTAAATATATTTATTTTAATGGTATTAAAGAAGTAAATGAAATGTTTTAGAAAATACTTGCGCAAAATTCAGTTGACCGAAAAAAACTTAAAACTTCCGTCTATGACAAACACAATTTTTATGTGAGCAGTCAAGAAAATTAATTTTTTGGGCGGTGATCCAACCTATTAGAGCGCGGTTCTAATATCAGCGTTATCTATTCGAATTATTCGCCTTTATTGTCCAGTTTCTTCATACTAATTTTGATCAGTATGAGCTCAAAGGTTTAAGGATTTATATCACAAAACATGAACATACTTTAGGAGTAATCTGTATCAAAATATCATGTTCTGTATCACAATATCAGAACATTTTTTAAGACCCACCCTCCCACCCAGAACGCAGATTTTTTCGTTCTTCTACATTATACAGACATTTTTATTCTCCTAGTATTACGATCTTTTTAAAAAAATCATGCAAGTCATGAAGGAGTTTAAAGATCCAACCAGCGCCCGTGAATACTAGTCTTGATTGCTGACACGAAAATTACGGTTGTTGCATGAGAATATTTTCACAGTGTACTCTCCCTTCAATTTGAGTACCAACAAATTTTTAAATATATTTATTTTAATGGTATTAAAGAAGTAAATGAAATGTTTTAGAAAATACTTGCGCAAAATTCAGTTGACCGAAAAAAACTTAAATCTTCCGTCTATGACAAACACAATTTTTATGTGAGCAGTCAAGAAAATTAATTTTTTGCTCGGTGATCCAACCTATTAGAGCGCGGTTCCATTATCAGCGTTATCCATTCGAATTATTCGCCTTTATTGTCCAGTTTCTTCATACGAATTTTGATCAGTATGAGCTCAAGGTTTTTGGATTTATATCACAAAACCTGAACATACTTTAGGAGTAATCTGTATCAAAATATCATGTTCTGTATCACAATATCAGAACATTTTTTAAGACCCACCCTCCCACCCTGAACGCAGATTTTTTCGTTCTTCTACATTATACAGACATTTTTATTCTCCTAGTATTACGATCTTATTAAAAAAATCATGCAAGTCATGAAGGAGTTTAAAGATCCAACCAGCGCCCGTGAATACTAGTCTTGATTGCTGACACGAAAATTACAGTTGTTGCATGAGCATATTTTCACAGTGTACTCTCCCTTCAATTTGAGTACCAACAAATTTTTAAATATATTTATTTTAATGGTATTAAAGAAGTAAATGAAATGTTTTAGAAAATACTTGCGCAAAATTCAGTTGACTGAAAAAAACTTAAAACTTCCGTCTATGACAAACACAATTTTTATGTGAGCAGTCAAGAAAATTAATTTTTTGGGCGGTGATCCAACCTATTAGAGCGCGGTTCCAATATCAGCGTTATCCATTCGAATTATTCGCCTTTATTGTCCAGTTTCTTCATACTAATTTTGAACAGTATGAGCTCAAAGGTTTAAGGATTTATATCACAAAACATGAACATACTTTAGGAGTAATCTGTATCAAAATATCATGTTCTGTATCACAATATCAGAACATTTTTTAAGACCCACCCTCCCACCCTGAACGCAGATTTTTTCGTTCTTCTACATTATACAGACATTTTTATTCTCCTAATATTACGATCTTTTAAAAAAAATCATGCAAGTCATGAAGGAGTTTAAAGATCCAACCAGCGCCCGTGAATACTAGTCTTGATTGCTGACACGAAAATTACGGTTGTTGCATGATAATATTTTCACAGTGTACTCTCCCTTCAATTTGAGTACCAACAAATTTTTAAATATATTTATTTTAATGGTATTAAAGAAGTAAATGAAATGTTTTAGAAAATACTTGCGCAAAATTCAGTTGACCGAAAAAAACTTAAAACTTCCATCTATGACAAACACAATTTTTATGTGAACAGTCAAGAAAATTAATTTTTTGGGCGGTGATCCAACCTATTAGAGAGCGGTTCCATTATCAGCGTTATCCATTCGAATTATTCGCCTTTATTGTCCAGTTTCTTCATACGAATTTTGATCAGTATGAGCTCAAAGGTTTTTGGATTTATATCACAAAACCTGAACATACTTTAGGAGTAATCTGTATCAAAATATCATGTTCTGTATCACAATATCAGAACATTTTTTAAGACCCACCCTCCCACCCTGAACGCAGATTTTTTCGTTCTTCTACATTATACAGACATTTTTAAACTCCTAGTATTACGACCTTTTTAAAAAAATCATGCAAGTCATGAAGGAGTTTAAAGATCGAACCAGCGCCCGTGAATACTAGTCTTGATTGCTGACACGAAAATTACGGTTGTTGCATGAGAATATTTTCACAGAGTGTACTCTCCCTTCAATTTGAGTACCAACAAATTTTTAAATATATTTATTTAAATGGTATTAAAGAAGTAAATGAAATGTTTTAGAAAATACTTGCGCAAAATTCAGTTGACCGAAAAAAACTTAAAACTTCCGACTATGACAAACACAATTTTTATGTGAGCAGTCAAGAAAATTAATTTTTTGGGCGGTGATCCAACCTATTAGAGCGCGGTTCCAATATCAGCGTTATCTATTCGAATTATTCGCCTTTATTGTCCAGTTTCTTCATACTAATTTTGATCAGTATGAGCTCAAAGGTTTAAGGATTTATATCACAAAACATGAACATACTTTAGGTGTAATCTGTATCAAAATATCATGTTCTGTATCACAATATCAGAACATTTTTTAAGACCCACCCTCCCACCCTGAACGCAGATTTTTTCGTTCTTCTACATTATACAGACATTTGTATTCTCCTAGTATTACGATCTTTTTAAAAAAATCATGCAAGTCATGAAGGAGTTTAAAGATCCAACCAGCGCCCGTGAATACTAGTCTTGATTGCTGACACGAAAATTACGGTTGTTGCATGAGAATATTTTCACAGAGTGTTCTCTCCCTTCAATTTGAGTACCAACAAATTTTTAAATATATTTATTTTAATGGTATTAAAGAAGTAAATGAAATGTTTTAGAAAATACTTGCGCAAAATTCAGTTGACCGAAAAAAACTTAAAACTTCCGTCTATGACAAACAAAATTTTTATGTGAGCAGTCAAGAAAATTAATTTTTTGGGCGGTGATCCAACCTATTAGAGCGCGGTTCCAATATCAGCGTTATCTATTCGAGTTATTCGCCTTTATTGTCCAGTTTCTTCATACTAATTTTTATCAGTATGAGCTCAAAGGTTTAAGGATTTATATCACAAAACATGAACATACTTTAGGAGTAATCTGTATCAAAATATCATGTTCTGTATCACAATATCAGAACATTTTTTAAGACCCACCCTCCCACCCTGAACGCAGATTTTTTCGTTCTTCTACATTATACAGACATTTTTATTCTCCTAGTATTACGATCTTTTTATAAAAATCATGCAAGTCATGAAGGAGTTTAAAGATCCAACCAGCGCCCGTGAATACTAGTCTTGATTGCTGACACGAAAATTACGGTTGTTGCATGAGAATATTTTCACAGAGTGTACTCTCCCTTCAATTTGAGTACCAACAAATTTTTAAATATATTTATTTTAATGGTATTAAAGAAGTAAATGAAATGTTTTAGAAAATACTTGCGCAAAATTCAGTTGACCGAAAAAAACTTAAAACTTCCGACTATGACAAACACAATTTTTATGTGAGCAGTCAAGAAAATTAATTTTTTGGGCGGTGATCCAACCTATTAGAGCGCGGTTCCAATATCAGCGTTATCTGTTCGAATTATTCGCCTTTATTGTCCAGTTTCTTCATACTAATTTTGATCAGTATGAGCTCAAAGGTTTAAGGATTTATATCACAAAACATGAACATACTTTAGGAGTAATCTGTATCAAAATATCATGTTCTGTATCACAACATCAGAACATTTTTTAAGACCCACCCTCCCACCCTGAACGCAGATTTTTTCGTTCTTTTACATTATACAGACATTTTTATTTTCCTAGTATTACGATCTTTTTAAAAAAATCAGGCAAGTCATGAAGGAGTTTAAAGATCCAACCAGCGCCCGTGAATACTAGTCTTGATTGCTGACACGAAAATTACGGTTGTTGCATGAGAATATTTTCACAGTGTACTCTGCCTTCAATTTGAGTACCAACAAATTTTTAAATATATTTATTTTAATGGTATTAAAGAAGTAAATGAAATGTTTTAGAAAATACTTGCGCAAAATTCAGTTGACCGAAAAAAACTTAAAACTTCCGTCTATGACAAACACAATTTTTATGTGAGCAGTCAAGAAAATTAATTTTTTGGGCGGTGATCCAACCTATTAGAGCGCGGTTCTAATATCAGCGTTATCTATTCGAATTATTCGCCTTTATTGTCCAGTTTCTTCATACTAATTTTGATCAGTATGAGCTCAAAGGTTTAAGGATTTATATCACAAAACATGAACATACTTTAGGAGTAATCTGTATCAAAATATCATGTTCTGTATCACAATATCAGAACATTTTTTAAGACCCACCCTCCCACCCAGAACGCAGATTTTTTCGTTCTTCTACATTATACAGACATTTTTATTCTCCTAGTATTACGATCTTTTTAAAAAAATCATGCAAGTCATGAAGGAGTTTAAAGATCCAACCAGCGCCCGTGAATACTAGTCTTGATTGCTGACACGAAAATTACGGTTGTTGCATGAGAATATTTTCACAGTGTACTCTCCCTTCAATTTGAGTACCAACAAATTTTTAAATATATTTATTTTAATGGTATTAAAGAAGTAAATGAAATGTTTTAGAAAATACTTGCGCAAAATTCAGTTGACCGAAAAAAACTTAAAACTTCCGTCTATGACAAACACAATTTTTATGTGAGCAGTCAAGAAAATTAATTTTTTGCTCGGTGATCCAACCTATTAGAGCGCGGTTCCATTATCAGCGTTATCCATTCGAATTATTCGCCTTTATTGTCCAGTTTCTTCATACGAATTTTGATCAGTATGAGCTCAAGGTTTTTGGATTTATATCACAAAACCTGAACATACTTTAGGAGTAATCTGTATCAAAATATCATGTTCTGTATCACAATATCAGAACATTTTTTAAGACCCACCCTCCCACCCTGAACGCAGATTTTTTCGTTCTTCTACATTATACAGACATTTTTATTCTCCTAGTATTACGATCTTATTAAAAAAATCATGCAAGTCATGAAGGAGTTTAAAGATCCAACCAGCGCCCGTGAATACTAGTCTTGATTGCTGACACGAAAATTACGGTTGTTGCATGAGCATATTTTCACAGTGTACTCTCCCTTCAATTTGAGTACCAACAAATTTTTAAATATATTTATTTTAATGGTATTAAAGAAGTAAATGAAATGTTTTAGAAAATACTTGCGCAAAATTCAGTTGACTGAAAAAAACTTAAAACTTCCGTCTATGACAAACACAATTTTTATGTGAGCAGTCAAGAAAATTAATTTTTTGGGCGGTGATCCAACCTATTAGAGCGCGGTTCCAATATCAGCGTTATCCATTCGAATTATTCGCCTTTATTGTCCAGTTTCTTCATACTAATTTTGAACAGTATGAGCTCAAAGGTTTAAGGATTTATATCACAAAACATGAACATACTTTAGGAGTAATCTGTATCAAAATATCATGTTCTGTATCACAATATCAGAACATTTTTTAAGACCCACCCTCCCACCCTGAACGCAGATTTTTTCGTTCTTCTACATTATACAGACATTTTTATTCTCCTAATATTACGATCTTTTAAAAAAAATCATGCAAGTCATGAAGGAGTTTAAAGATCCAACCAGCGCCCGTGAATACTAGTCTTGATTGCTGACACGAAAATTACGGTTGTTGCATGATAATATTTTCACAGTGTACTCTCCCTTCAATTTGAGTACCAACAAATTTTTAAATATATTTATTTTAATGGTATTAAAGAAGTAAATGAAATGTTTTAGAAAATACTTGCGCAAAATTCAGTTGACCGAAAAAAACTTAAAACTTCCATCTATGACAAACACAATTTTTATGTGAACAGTCAAGAAAATTAATTTTTTGGGCGGTGATCCAACCTATTAGAGAGCGGTTCCATTATCAGCGTTATCCATTCGAATTATTCGCCTTTATTGTCCAGTTTCTTCATACGAATTTTGATCAGTATGAGCTCAAAGGTTTTTGGATTTATATCACAAAACCTGAACATACTTTAGGAGTAATCTGTATCAAAATATCATGTTCTGTATCACAATATCAGAACATTTTTTAAGACCCACCCTCCCACCCTGAACGCAGATTTTTTCGTTCTTCTACATTATACAGACATTTTTAAACTCCTAGTATTACGACCTTTTTAAAAAAATCATGCAAGTCATGAAGGAGTTTAAAGATCGAACCAGCGCCCGTGAATACTAGTCTTGATTGCTGACACGAAAATTACGGTTGTTGCATGAGAATATTTTCACAGAGTGTACTCTCCCTTCAATTTGAGTACCAACAAATTTTTAAATATATTTATTTAAATGGTATTAAAGAAGTAAATGAAATGTTTTAGAAAATACTTGCGCAAAATTCAGTTGACCGAAAAAAACTTAAAACTTCCGACTATGACAAACACAATTTTTATGTGAGCAGTCAAGAAAATTAATTTTTTGGGCGGTGATCCAACCTATTAGAGCGCGGTTCCAATATCAGCGTTATCTATTCGAATTATTCGCCTTTATTGTCCAGTTTCTTCATACTAATTTTGATCAGTATGAGCTCAAAGGTTTAAGGATTTATATCACAAAACATGAACATACTTTAGGTGTAATCTGTATCAAAATATCATGTTCTGTATCACAATATCAGAACATTTTTTAAGACCCACCCTCCCACCCTGAACGCAGATTTTTTCGTTCTTCTACATTATACAGACATTTGTATTCTCCTAGTATTACGATCTTTTTAAAAAAATCATGCAAGTCATGAAGGAGTTTAAAGATCCAACCAGCGCCCGTGAATACTAGTCTTGATTGCTGACACGAAAATTACGGTTGTTGCATGAGAATATTTTCACAGAGTGTTCTCTCCCTTCAATTTGAGTACCAACAAATTTTTAAATATATTTATTTTAATGGTATTAAAGAAGTAAATGAAATGTTTTAGAAAATACTTGCGCAAAATTCAGTTGACCGAAAAAAACTTAAAACTTCCGTCTATGACAAACAAAATTTTTATGTGAGCAGTCAAGAAAATTAATTTTTTGGGCGGTGATCCAACCTATTAGAGCGCGGTTCCAATATCAGCGTTATCTATTCGAGTTATTCGCCTTTATTGTCCAGTTTCTTCATACTAATTTTTATCAGTATGAGCTCAAAGGTTTAAGGATTTATATCACAAAACATGAACATACTTTAGGAGTAATCTGTATCAAAATATCATGTTCTGTATCACAACATCAGAACATTTTTTAAGACCCACCCTCCCACCCTGAACGCAGATTTTTTCGTTCTTTTACATTATACAGACATTTTTATTTTCCTAGTATTACGATCTTTTTAAAAAAATCAGGCAAGTCATGAAGGAGTTTAAAGATCCAACCAGCGCCCGTGAATACTAGTCTTGATTGCTGACACGAAAATTACGGTTGTTGCATGAGAATATTTTCACAGTGTACTCTGCCTTCAATTTGAGTACCAACAATTTTTTAAATATATTTATTTTAATGGTATTAAGGAAGTAAATGAAATGTTTTAGAAAATACTTGCGTAAAATTCAGTTGACCGAAAAAAACTTAAAACTTCCCTCTATGACAAACACAATTTTTATGTGAGCAGTCAAGAAAATTAAATTTTTGGGCGGTGATCCAACCTATTAGAGCGCGGTTCCAATATCAGCGTTATCTATTCGAGTTATTCGCCTTTATTGTCCAGTTTCTTCATACTAATTTTGATCAGTATGAGCTCAAAGGTTTAAGGATTTATATCACAAAACATGAACATACTTTAGGAGTAATCTGTATCAAAATATCATATTCTGTATCACAATATCAGAACATTTTTTAAGACCCACCCTCCCACCCTGAACGCAGATTTTTTTCGTTCTTCTACATTATACAGACATTTTTATTCTCCTAGTATTACGATCTTTTTATAAAAATCATGCAAGTCATGAAGGAGTTTAAAGATCCAACCAGCGCCCGTGAATACTAGTCTTGATTGCTGACACGAAAATTACGGTTGTTGCATGAGAATATTTTCACAGAGTGTTCTCTCCCTTCAATTTGAGTACCAACAAATTTTTAAATATATTTATTTTAATGGTATTATAGAAGTAAATGAAATGTTTTAGAAAATACTTGCGCAAAATTCAGTTGACCGAAAAAAACTTAAAACTTCCGTCTATGACAAACACAATTTTTATGTGAGCAGTCAAGAAAATTAATTTTTTGGGCGGTGATCCAACCTATTAGAGCGCGGTTCCAATATCAGCGTTATCTATTCGAATTATTCGCCTTTATTGTCCAGTTTCTTCATACTAATTTTGATCAGTATGAGCTCAAAGGTTTAAGGATTTATATCACAAAACATGAACATACTTTAGGAGTAATCTGTATCAAAATATCATGTTCTGTATCACAATATCAGAACATTTTTTAAGACCCACCCTCCCACCCTGAACGCAGATTTTTTCGTTCTTCTACATTATACAGACATTTTTATTCTCCTAGTATTACGATCTTTTTAAAAAAATCATGCAAGTCATGAAGGAGTTTAAAGATCCAACCAGCGCCCGTGAATACTAGTCTTGATTGCTGACACGAAAATTACGGTTGTTGCATGAGAATATTTTCACAGTGTACTCTCCCTTCAATTTGAGTACCAACAAATTTTTAAATATATTTATTTTAATGGTATTAAAGAAGTAAATGAAATGTTTTAGAAAATACTTGCGCAAAATTCAGTTGACCGAAAAAAACTTAAAACTTCCGTCTATGACAAACACAATTTTTATGTGAGCAGTCAAGAAAATTATTTTTTTGGGCGGTGATCCAACCTATTAGAGCGCGGTTCCAATATCAGCGTTATCCATTCGAATTATTCGCCTTCATTGCCCAGTTTCTTCATACTAATTTTGATCAGTATGAGCTCAAAGGTTTAAGGATTTATATCACAAAACATGAACATACTTTAGGAGTAATCTGAATCAAAATATCATGTTCTGTATCACAATATCAGAACATTTTTTAAGACCCACCCTCCCACCTTGAACGCAGATTTTTTCGTTCTTCTACATTATACAGACATTTTTATTCTCCTAGTATTACGATCTTTTTAAAAAAATCATGCAAGTCATGAAGGAGTTTAAAGATCCAACCAGCGCCCGTGAATACTAGTCTTGATTGCTGACACGAAAATTACGGTTGTTGCATGAGAATATTTTCACAGAGTGTACTCTCCCTTCAATTTGAGTACCAACAAATTTTTAAATATATTTATTTTAATGGTATTAAAGAAGTAAATGAAATGTTTTAGAAAATACTTGCGCAAAATTCAGTTGACCGAAAAAAACTTAAAACTTCCGTCTATGACAAACACAATTTTTATGTGAGCAGTCAAGAAAATTAATTTTTTGGGCGGTGATCCAACCTATTAGAGCGCGGTTCCAATATCAGCGTTATCTATTCGAATTATTCGCCTTTATTGTCCAGTTTCTTCATACTAATTTTGATCAGTATGAGCTCAAAGGTTTAAGGATTTATATCACAAAACATGAACATACTTTAGGAGTAATCTGTATCAAAATATCATGTTCTGTATCACAATATCAGAACATTTTTTAAGACCCACCCTCCCACCCTGAACGCAGATTTTTTCGTTCTTCTACATTATACAGACATTTTTATTCTCCTAGTATTACGATCTTTTTAAAAAAATCATGCAAGTCATGAAGGAGTTTAAAGATCCAACCAGCGCCCGTGAATACTAGTCTTGATTGCTGACACGAAAATTACGGTTGTTGCATGAGAATATTTTCAGAGAGTGTACTCTCCCTTCAATTTGAGTACCAACAAATTTTTAAATATATTTATTTTAATGGTATTAAAGAAGTAAATGAAATGTTTTTGAAAATACTTGCGCAAAATTCAGTTGACCGAATAAAACTTAAAACTTCCGTCTATGACAAACACAATTTTTATGTGAGCAGTCAAGAAAATTAATTTTTTGGGCGGTGATCCAACCTATTAGAGCGCGGTTCCAATATCAGCGTTATCCATTCGAATTATTCGCCTTTATTTTCCAGTTTCTTCATACTAATTTTGATCAGTATGAGCTCAAAGGTTTAAGGATTTATATCACAAAACATGAACATACTTTAGGAGTAATCTGTATCAAAATATCATGTTCTGTATCACAATATCAGAACATTTTTTAAGACCTACCCTCCCACCCTGAACGCAGATTTTTTCGTTCTTCTACATTATACAGACATTTTTATTCTCCTAGTATTACGATCTTTTTAAAAAAATCATGCAAGTCATGAAGGAGTTTAAAGATCCAACCAGCGCCCGTGAATACTAGTCTTGATTGCTGGAACGAAAATTACGGTTGTTGCATGAGAATATTTTCACAGTGTACTCTCCCTTCAATTTGAGTACCAACACATTTTTAAATATATTTATTTTAATGGTATTAAAGAAGTAAATGAAATGTTTTAGAAAATACTTGCGCAAAATTCAGTTGACCGAAAAAAACTTAAAACTTCCGTCTATGACAAACACAATTTTTATGTGAGCAGTCAAGAAAATTAATTTTTTGGGCGGTGATCCAACCTATTAGAGCGCGTTTCCAATATCAGCGTTATCTATTCGAATTATTCGCCTTTATTGTCCAGTTTCTTCATACTAATTTTGATCAGTATGAGCTCAAAGGTTTAAGGATTTATATCACAAAACATGAACATACTTTAGGAGTAATCTGTATCAAAATATCATGTTCTGTATCACAATATCAGAACATTTTTTAAGACCCACCCTCCCACCCTGAACGCAGATTTTTTCGTTCTTCTACATTATACAGACATTTTTATTCTCCTAGTATTACGATCTTTTTATAAAAATCATGCAAGTCATGAAGGAGTTTAAAGATCCAACCAGCGCCCGTGAATACTAGTCTTGATTG
The DNA here is from genome assembly GCA_963932465.1 of Maratus speciosus. NCBI lineage: Eukaryota > Metazoa > Arthropoda > Arachnida > Araneae > Salticidae > Maratus > Maratus speciosus. Next base: position 209,762,279 of record OZ010793.1, read on the forward strand.
CTGACACGAAAATTACGGTTGTTGCATGAGAATATTTTCACAGTGTACTCTCCCTTCAATTTGAGTACCAACAATTTTTTAAATATATTTATTTTAATGGTATTAAAGAAGTAAATGAAATGTTTTAGAAAATACTTGCGCAAAATTCAGTTGACCGAAAAAAACTTAAAACTTCCGTCTATGACAAACACAATTTTTATGTGAGCAGTCAAGAAAATTATTTTTTTGGGCGGTGATCCAACCTATTAGAGCGCGGTTCCAATATCAGCGTTATCCATTCGAATTATTCGCCTTTATTGTCCAGTTTCTTCATACTAATTTTGATCAGTATGAGCTCAAATGTTTAAGGATTTATATCACAAAACATGAAAATACTTTAGGAGTAATCTGTATCAAAATATCATGTTCTGTATCACAATATCAGAACATTTTTAAAGACCCACCCTCCCACCCTGAACGCAGATTTTTTCGTTCTTCTACATTATACAGACATTTTTATTCTCCTAGTATTATGATCTTTTTAAAAAAATCATGCAAGTCATGAAGGAGTTTAAAGATCCAACCAGCGCCCGTGAATACTAGTCTTGATTGCTGACACGAAAATTACGGTTGTTGCATGAGAATATTTTCAGAGAGTGTACTCTCCCTTCAATTTGAGTACCAACAAATTTTTAAATATATTAATTTTAATGGTATTAAAGAAGTAAATGAAATGTTTTAGAAAATACTAGCGTAAAATTCAGTTGACCGAAAAAAACTTAAATCTTCCGTCTATGACAAACACAATTTTTATGTGAGCAGTCAAGAAAATTATTTTTTTGGGCGGTGATCCAACCTATTAGAGCGCGGTTCCAATATCAGCGTTATCCATTCGAATTATTCGCCTTTATTGTCCAGTTTCTTCATACTAATTTTGATCAGTATGAGCTCAAAGGTTTAAGGATTTATATCACAAAACATGAACATACTTTAGGAGTAATCTGTATCAAAATATCATGTTCTGTATCACAATATAAGAACATTTTTTAAGACCCACCCTCCCACCCTGAACGCAGATTTTTTCGTTCTTCTACATTATACAGACATTTTTATTCTCCTAGTATTACGATCTTTTTAAAAAAATCATGCAAGTCATGAAGGAGTTTAAAGATCCAACCAGCGCCCGTGAATACTAGTCTTGATTGCTGACACGAAAATTACGGTTGTTGCATGAGAATATTTTCACAGAGTGTACTCTCCCTTCAATTTGAGTACCAACAAATTTTTAAATATATTTATTTTAATGGTATTAAAGTAGTAAATGAAATGTTTTACAAAATACTTGCGCAAAATTCAGTTAACCGAAAAAAACTTAAAACTTCCGACTATGACAAACACAATTTTTATGTGAGCAGTCAAGAAAATTAATTTTTTGGGCGGTGATCCAACCTATTAGAGCGCGGTTCCAATATCAGCGTTATCTATTCGAATTATTCGCCTTTATTGTCCAGTTTCTTCATACTAATTTTGATCAGTATGAGCTCAAAGGTTTAAGGATTCATATCACAAAACATGAACATACTTTAGGAGTAATCTGTATCAAAATATCATGTTCTGTATCACAATATCAGAACATTTTTTAAGACCCACCCTCCCACCCTGAACGCAGATTTTTTCGTTCTTCTACATTATACAGACATTTTTATTCTCCTAGTATTACGATCTTTTTAAAAAAATCATGCAAGTCATGAAGGAGTTTAAAGATCCAACCAGCGCCCGTGAATACTAGTCTTGATTGCTGACACGAAAATTACGGTTGTTGCATGAGAATATTTTCACAGTGTACTCTCCCTTCAATTTGAGTACCAACAAATTTTTAAATATATTTATTTTAATGGTATTAAAGAAGTAAATGAAATGTTTTAGAAAATACTTGCGCAAAATTCAGTTGACCGAAAAAAACTTAAAACTTCCGTCTATGACAAACACAATTTTTATGTGAGCAGTCAAGAAAATTATTTTTTTGGGCGGTGATCCAACCTATTAGAGCGCGGTTCCAATATCAGCGTTATCCATTCGAATTATTCGCCTTCATTGCCCAGTTTCTTCATACTAATTTTGATCAGTATGAGCTCAAAGGTTTAAGGATTTATATCACAAAACATGAACATACTTTAGGAGTAATCTGAATCAAAATATCATGTTCTGTATCACAATATCAGAACATTTTTTAAGACCCACCCTCCCACCTTGAACGCAGATTTTTTCGTTCTTCTACATTATACAGACATTTTTATTCTCCTAGTATTACGATCTTTTTAAAAAAATCATGCAAGTCATGAAGGAGTTTAAAGATCCAACCAGCGCCCGTGAATACTAGTCTTGATTGCTGACACGAAAATTACGGTTGTTGCATGAGAATATTTTCACAGAGTGTACTCTCCCTTCAATTTGAGTACCAACAAATTTTTAAATATATTTATTTTAATGGTACTAAAGAAGTAAATGAAATGTTTTAGAAAATACTTGCGCAAAATTCAGTTGACCGAAAAAAACTTAAAACTTCCGTCTATGACAAACACAATTTTTATGTGAGCAGTCAAGAAAATTAATTTTTTGGGCGGTGATCCAACCTATTAGAGCGCGGTTCCAATATCAGCGTTATCTATTCGAATTATTCGCCTTTATTGTCCAGTTTCTTCATACTAATTTTGATCAGTATGAGCTCAAAGGTTTAAGGATTTATATCACAAAACATGAACATACTTTAGGAGTAATCTGTATCAAAATATCATGTTCTGTATCACAATATCAGAACATTTTTTAAGACCCACCCTCCCACCCTGAACGCAGATTTTTTCGTTCTTCTACATTATACAGACATTTTTATTCTCCTAGTATTACGATCTTTTTAAAAAAATCATGCAAGTCATGAAGGAGTTTAAAGATCCAACCAGCGCCCGTGAATACTAGTCTTGATTGCTGACACGAAAATTACGGTTGTTGCATGAGAATATTTTCAGAGAGTGTACTCTCCCTTCAATTTGAGTACCAACAAATTTTTAAATATATTTATTTTAATGGTATTAAAGAAGTAAATGAAATGTTTTTGAAAATACTTGCGCAAAATTCAGTTGACCGAATAAAACTTAAAACTTCCGTCTATGACAAACACAATTTTTATGTGAGCAGTCAAGAAAATTAATTTTTTGGGCGGTGATCCAACCTATTAGAGCGCGGTTCCAATATCAGCGTTATCCATTCGAATTATTCGCCTTTATTTTCCAGTTTCTTCATACTAATTTTGATCAGTATGAGCTCAAAGGTTTAAGGATTTATATCACAAAACATGAACATACTTTAGGAGTAATCTGTATCAAAATATCATGTTCTGTATCACAATATCAGAACATTTTTTAAGACCTACCCTCCCACCCTGAACGCAGATTTTTTCGTTCTTCTACATTATACAGACATTTTTATTCTCCTAGTATTACGATCTTTTTAAAAAAATCATGCAAGTCATGAAGGAGTTTAAAGATCCAACCAGCGCCCGTGAATACTAGTCTTGATTGCTGGAACGAAAATTACGGTTGTTGCATGAGAATATTTTCACAGTGTACTCTCCCTTCAATTTGAGTACCAACACATTTTTAAATATATTTATTTTAATGGTATTAAAGAAGTAAATGAAATGTTTTAGAAAATACTTGCGCAAAATTCAGTTGACCGAAAAAAACTTAAAACTTCCGTCTATGACAAACACAATTTTTATGTGAGCAGTCAAGAAAATTAATTTTTTGGGCGGTGATCCAACCTATTAGAGCGCGTTTCCAATATCAGCGTTATCTATTCGAATTATTCGCCTTTATTGTCCAGTTTCTTCATACTAATTTTGATCAGTATGAGCTCAAAGGTTTAAGGATTTATATCACAAAACATGAACATACTTTAGGAGTAATCTGTATCAAAATATCATGTTCTGTATCACAATATCAGAACATTTTTTAAGACCCACCCTCCCACCCTGAACGCAGATTTTTTCGTTCTTCTACATTATACAGACATTTTTATTCTCCTAGTATTACGATCTTTTTAAAAAAATCATGCAAGTCATGAAGGAGTTTAAAGATCCAACCAGCGCCCGTGAATACTAGTCTTGATTGCTGACACGAAAATTACGGTTGTTGCATGAGAATATTTTCAAAGAGTGTACTCTCCCTTCAATTTGAGTACCAACAAATTTTTAAATATATTTATTTTAATGGTATTAAAGAAGTAAATGAAATGTTTTTGAAAATACTTGCGCAAAATTCAGTTGACCGAATAAAACTTAAAACTTCCGTCTATCACAAACACAATTTTTATGTGAGCAGTCAAGAAAATTAATTTTTTGGGCGGTGATCCAACCTATTAGAGCGCGGTTCCAATATCAGCGTTATCCATTCGAATTATTCGCCTTTATTTTCCAGTTTCTTCATACTAATTTTGATCAGTATGAGCTCAAAGGTTTAAGGATTTATATCACAAAACATGAACATACTTTAGGAGTAATCTGTATCAAAATATCATGTTCTGTATCACAATATCAGAACATTTTTTAAGACCCACCCTCCCACCCTGAACGCAGATTTTTTCGTTCTATTACATTATACAGACATTTTTATTCTCCTAGTATTACGATCTTTTTAAAAAAATCATGCAAGTCATGAAGGAGTTTAAAGATCCAACCAGCGCCCGTGAATACTAGTCTTGATTGCTGACACGAAAATTACGGTTGTTGCATGAGAATATTTTCAGAGAGTGTACTCTCCCTTCAATTTGAGTACCAACAAATTTTTAAATATATTTATTTTAATGGTATTAAAGAAGTAAATGAAATGTTTTAGAAAATACTTGCGCAAAATTCAGTTGACCGAAAAAAACTTAAAACTTCCGTCTATGACAAACACAATTTTTATGTGAGCAGTCAAGAAAATTAATTTTTTGGGCGGTGATCCAACCTATTAGAGCGCGGTTCCATTATCAGCGTTATCCATTCGAATTATTCGCCTTTATTGTCCAGTTTCTTCATACGAATTTTGATCAGTATGAGCTCAAAGGTTTTTGGATTTATATCACAAAACCAGAACATACTTTAGGAGTAATCTGTATCAAAATATCATGTTCTGTATCACAATATCAGAACATTTTTAAGACCCACCCTCCCACCCTGAACGCAGATTTTTTCGTTCTTCTACATTATACAGACATTTTTATTCTCCTAGTATTACGATCTTTTTAAAAAAATCATGCAAGTCATGAAGGAGTTTAAAGATCCAACCAGCGCCCGTGAATACTAGTCTTGATTGCTGACACGAAAATTACGGTTGTTGCATGAGAATATTTTCAGAGAGTGTACTCTCCCTTCAATTTGAGTACCAAGAAATTTTTAAATATATTTATTTTAATGGTACTAAAGAAGTAAATTAAATGTTTTAGAAAATACTTGCGCAAAATTCAGTTGACCGAAAAAAACTTAAAACTTCCGTCTATGACAAACACAATTTTTATGTGAACAGTCAAGAAAATTAATTTTTTGGGTGGTGATCCAACCTATTAGAGCGCGGTTCCAATATCAGCGTTATCTATTCGAATTATTCGCCTTTATTGTCCAGTTTCTTCATACTAATTTTGATCAGTATGAGCTCAAAGGTTTAAGGATTTATATCACAAAACATGAACATACTTTAGGAGTAATCTGTATCAAAATATCATGTTCTGTATCACAATATCAGAACATTTTTTAAGACCCACCCTCCCACCATGAACGCAGATTTTTTCGTTCTTCTACATTATACAGACATTTTTATTCTCCTAGTATTACGATCTTTTTAAAAAAATCATGCAAGTCATGAAGGAGTTTAAAGATCCAACCAGCGCCCGTGAATACTAGTCTTGATTGCTGGAACGAAAATTACGGTTGTTGCATGAGAATATTTTCACAGTGTACTCTCCCTTCAATTTGAGTACCAACACATTTTTAAATATATTTATTTTAATGGTATTAAAGAAGTAAATGAAATGTTTTAGAAAATACTTGCGCAAAATTCAGTTGACCGAAAAAAACTTAAAACTTCCGTCTATGACAAACACAATTTTTATGTGAGCAGTCAAGAAAATTAATTTTTTGGGCGGTGATCCAACCTATTAGAGCGCGGTTCCATTATCAGCGTTATCCATTCGAATTATTCGCCTTTATTGTCCAGTTTCTTCATACGAATTTTGATCAGTATGAGCTCAAAGATTTTTGAATTTATATCACAAAACCTGAACATACTTTAGGAGTAATCTGTATCAAAATATCATGTTCTGTATCACAATATCAGAACATTTTTTAAGACCCACCCTCCCACGCTGAACGCAGATTTTTTCGTTCTTCTACATTATACAGACATTTTTATTCTCCTAGTATTACGATCTTTTTATAAAAATCATGCAAGTCATGAAGGAGTTTAAAGATCCAACCAGCGCCCGTGAATACTAGTCTTGATTGCTGACACGAAAATTACGGTTGTTGCATGAGAATATTTTCACAGTGTACTCTCCCTTCAATTTGAGTACCAACAAATTTTTAAATATATTTATTTTAATGGTATTAAAGACGTAAATGAAATGTTTTAGAAAATACTTGCGCAAAATTCAGTTGACCGAAAAAAACTTAAAACTTCCGTCTATGACAAACACAATTTTTATGTGAGCAGTCAAGAAAATTAATTTTTTGGGCGGTGATCCAACCTATTAGAGCGCGGTTCCAATATCAGCGTTATCTATTCGAATTATTCGCCTTTATTGTCCAGTTTCTTCATACTAATTTTGATCAGTATGAGCTCAAAGGTTTAAGGATTTATATCACAAAACATGAACATACTTTAGGAGTAATCTGTATCAAAATATCATGTTCTGTATCACAATATCAGAACATTTTTTAAGACCCACCCTCCCACCCTGAACGCAGATTTTTTCGTTCTTCTACATTATACAGACATTTTTATTCTCCTAGTATTACGATCTTTTAAAAAAAATCATGCAAGTCATGAAGGAGTTTAAAGATCCAACCAGCGCCCGTGAATACTAGTCTTGATTGCTGACACGAAAATTACGGTTGTTGCATGAGAATATTTTCAGAGAGTGTACTCTCCCTTCAATTTATTACCAACAAATTTTTAAATATATTTATTTTAATGGTATTAAAGAAGTAAATGAAATGTTTTAAAAAATACTTGCGCAAAATTCAGTTGACCGAAAAAAACTTAAAACTTCCGTCTATGACAAACACAATTTTTATGTGAGCAGTCAAGAAAATTAATTTTTTTGGCGGTGATCACACCTATTAGAGCGCGGTTCCAATATCAGCGTTATCCATCGAATTATTCGCCTTTATTGTCCAGTTTCTTCATACTAATTTTGATCAGTATGAGCTCAAAGGTTTAAGGATTTATATCACAAAATATGAACATACATTAGGAGTAATCTGTATCAAAATATCATGTTCTGTATCACAATATCAGAACATTTTTTAAGACCCACCCTCCCACCCTGAACGCAGATTTTTTTCGTTCTTCAACATTATACAGACATTTTTATTCTCCTAGTATTACGATCTTTTTAAAAAAATCATGCAAGTCATGAAGGAGTTTAAAGATCCAACCAGCGCCCGTGAATACTAGTCTTGATTGCTGACACGAAAATTACGGTTGTTGCATGAGAATATTTTCAGAGAGTGTACTCTCCCTTCAATTTGAGTACCAACAAATCTTTAAATATATTTATTTTATTGGTATTAAAGAAGTAAATGAAATGTTTTAGAAAATACTTGCGCAAAATTCAGTTGACCGAAAAAAACTTAAAACTTCCGTCTATGACAAACACAATTTTTATGTGAGCAGTCAAGAAAATTAATTTTTTGGGCGGTGATCCAACCTATTAGAGCGCGGTTCCATTATCAGCGTTATCCATTCGAATTATTCGCCTTTATTGTCCAGTTTCTTCATACGAATTTTGATCAGTATGAACTCAAAGGTTTTTGGATTTATATCACAAAACCTGAACATACTTTAGGAGTAATCTGTATCAAAATATCATGTTCTGTATCACAATAACAGAACATTTTTTAAGACCCACCCTCCCACCCTGAACGCAGGTTTTTTCGTTCTTCTACATTATACAGACATTTTTATTCTCCTAGTATTACGATCTTTTTAAAAAAATCATGCAAGTCATGAAGGAGTTTAAAGATCCAACCAGCGCCCGTGAATACTAGTCTTGATTGCTGACACGAAAATTACGGTTGTTGCATGAGAATATTTTCAGAGAATGTACTCTCCCTTCAATTTGAGTACCAACAAATTTTTAAATATATTTATTTTAATGGTATTAAAGAAGTAAATGAAATGTTTTAGAAAATACTTGCGCAAAATTCAGTTGACCGAAAAAAACTTACAACTTCCGTCTATGACAAACACAATTTTTATGTGAGCAGTCAAGAAAATTTATTTTTTGGGCGGTGATCCAACCTATTAGAGCGCGGTTCCATTATCAGCGTTATCCATTCGAATTATTCGCCTTTATTGTCCAGTTTCTTCATACGAATTTTGATCAGTATGAACTCAAAGGTTTTTGGATTTATATCACAAAACCTGAACATACTTTAGGAGTAATCTGTATCAAAATATCATGTTCTGTATCACAATAACAGAACATTTTTTAAGACCCACCCTCCCACCCTGAACGCAGGTTTTTTCGTTCTTCTACATTATACAGACATTTTTATTCTCCTAGTATTACGATCTTTTTAAAAAAATCATGCAAGTCATGAAGGAGTTTAAAGATCCAAACAGCGCCCGTGAATACTAGTCTTGATTGCTGACACGAAAATTACGGTTGTTGCATGAGAATATTTTCAGAGAGTGTACTCTCCCTTCAATTTGAGTACCAACAAATTTTTAAATATATTTATTTTAATGGTATTAAAGAAGTAAATGAAATGTTTTAGAAAATACTTGCGCAAAATTCAGTTGACCGAAAAAAACTTAAAACTTCCGTCTATGACAAACACAATTTTTATGTGAGCAGTCAAGAAAATTAATTTTTTGGGCGGTGATCCAACCTATTAGAGCGGGGTTCCAATATCAGCGTTATCCATTCAAATTATTCACCTTTATTGTCCAGTTTCTTCATACTAATTTTGATCAGTATGAGCTCAAAGGTTTAAGGATTTATATCACAAAACATGAACATACAGTAGGAGTAATCTGTATCAAAATATCATGTTCTGTATCACAATATCAGAACATTTTTTAAAACCCACACTCCCACCCTGAACGCAGATTTTTTCGTTTTTCTACATTATACAGACATTTTTATTCTCCTAGTATTACGATCTTTTTAAAAAAATCATGCAAGTGATGAAGGAGTTTAAAGATCCAACCAGCGCCCTTGAATACTAGACTTGATTGCTGACACGAAAATTACGGTTGTTGCATGAGAATATTTTCAGAGAGTGTACTCTCCCTTCAATTTGAGTACCAACAAATTTTTAAATATATTTATTTTAATGGTATTAAAGAAGTAAATGAAATGTTTTAGAAAATACTTGCGCAAAATTCAGTTGACCGAAAAAAACTTAAAACTTCCGTCTATGACAAACACAATTTTTATGTGAGCAGTCAAGAAAATTAATTTTTTGGGCGGTGATCCAACCTATTAGAGCGCGGTTCCATTATCAGCGTTATCCATTCGAATTATTCGCCTTTATTGTCCAGTTTCTTCATACGAATTTTGATCAGTATGAGCTCAAAGGTTTTTGGATTTATATCACAAAACCTGAACATACTTTAGGAGTAATCTGTATCAAAATATCATGTTCTGTATCACAATTTCAGAACATTTTTTAAGACCCACCCTCCCACCCTGAACGCAGATTTTTTCGTTCTTCTACATTATACAGACATTTTTATTCTCCTAGTATTACGATCTTTTTAAAAAAATCATGCAAGTCATGGAGGAGTTTAAAGATCCAACCAGCGCCGGTGAATACTAGTCTTGATTGCTGACACGAAAATTTCGGTTGTTGCATGAGAATATTTTCAGAGAGTGTACTCTCCCTTCAATTTGAGTACCAACAAATCTTTAAATATATTTATTTTATTGGTATTAAAGAAGTAAATGAAATGTTTTAGAAAATACTTGCGCAAAATTCAGTTGACCGAAAAAAACTTACAACTTCCGTCTATGACAAATACAATTTTTATGTGAGCAGTCAAGAAAATTTATTTTTTGGGCGGTGATCCAACCTATTAGAGCGCGGTTCCATTATCAGCGTTATCCATTCGAATTATTCGCCTTTATTGTCCAGTTTCTTCATACGAATTTTGATCAGTATGAACTCAAAGGTTTTTGGATTTATATCACAAAACCTGAACATACTTTAGGAGTAATCTGTATCAAAATATCATGTTCTGTATCACAATAACAGAACATTTTTTAAGACCCACCCTCCCACCCTGAACGCAGGTTTTTTCGTTCTTCTACATTATACAGACATTTTTATTCTCCTAGTATTACGATCTTTTTAAAAAAATCATGCAAGTCATGAAGGAGTTTAAAGATCCAAACAGCGCCCGTGAATACTAGTCTTGATTGCTGACACGAAAATTACGGTTGTTGCATGAGAATATTTTCAGAGAGTGTACTCTCCCTTCAATTTGAGTACCAGCAAATTTTTAAATATATTTATTTTAATGGTATTAAAGAAGTAAATGAAATGTTTTAGAAAATACTTGCGCAAAATTCAGTTGACCGAAAAAAACTTAAAACTTCCGTCTATGACAAACACAATTTTTATGTGAGCAGTCAAGAAAATTAATTTTTTGGGCGGTGATCCAACCTATTAGAGCGGGGTTCCAATATCAGCGTTATCCATTCAAATTATTCACCTTTATTGTCCAGTTTCTTCATACTAATTTTGATCAGTATGAGCTCAAAGGTTTAAGGATTTATATCACAAAACATGAACATACATTAGGAGTAATCTGTATCAAAATATCATGTTCTGTATCACAATATCAGAACATTTTTTAAAACCCACACTCCCACCCTGAACGCAGATTTTTTCGTTTTTCTACATTATACAGACATTTTTATTCTCCTAGTATTACGATCTTTTTAAAAAAATCATGCAAGTGATGAAGGAGTTTAAAGATCCAACCAGCGCCCTTGAATACTAGACTTGATTGCTGACACGAAAATTACGGTTGTTGCATGAGAATATTTTCAGAGAGTGTACTCTCCCTTCAATTTGAGTACCAACAAATTTTTAAATATATTTATTTTAATGGTATTAAAGAAGTAAATGAAATGTTTTAGAAAATACTTGCGCAAAATTCAGTTGACCGAAAAAAACTTAAAACTTCCGTCTATGACAAACACAATTTTTATGTGAGCAGTCAAGAAAATTAATTTTTTGGGCGGTGATCCAACCTATTAGAGCGCGGTTCCATTATCAGCGTTATCCATTCGAATTATTCGCCTTTATTGTCCAGTTTCTTCATACGAATTTTGATCAGTATGAGCTCAAAGGTTTTTGGATTTATATCACAAAACCTGAACATACTTTAGGAGTAATCTGTATCAAAATATCATGTTCTGTATCACAATATCAGAACATTTTTTAAGACCCACCCTCCCACCCTGAACGCAGATTTTTTCGTTCTTCTACATTATACAGACATTTTTATTCTCCTAGTATTACGATCTTTTTAAAAAAATCATGCAAGTCATGGAGGAGTTTAAAGATCCAACCAGCGCCGGTGAATACTAGTCTTGATTGCTGACACGAAAATTTCGGTTGTTGCATGAGAATATTTTCAGAGAGTGTACTCTCCCTTCAATTTGAGTACCAACAAATCTTTAAATATATTTATTTTATTGGTATTAAAGAAGTAAATGAAATGTTTTAGAAAATACTTGCGCAAAATTCAGTTGACCGAAAAAAACTTACAACTTCCGTCTATGACAAATACAATTTTTATGTGAGCAGTCAAGAAAATTTATTTTTTGGGCGGTGATCCAACCTATTAGAGCGCGGTTCCATTATCAGCGTTATCCATTCGAATTATTCGCCTTTATTGTCCAGTTTCTTCATACGAATTTTGATCAGTATGAACTCAAAGGTTTTTGGATTTATATCACAAAACCTGAACATACTTTAGGAGTAATCTGTATCAAAATATCATGTTCTGTATCACAATAACAGAACATTTTTTAAGACCCACCCTCCCACCCTGAACGCAGGTTTTTTCGTTCTTCTACATTATACAGACATTTTTATTCTCCTAGTATTACGATCTTTTTAAAAAAATCATGCAAGTCATGAAGGAGTTTAAAGATCCAAACAGCGCCCGTGAATACTAGTCTTGATTGCTGACACGAAAATTACGGTTGTTGCATGAGAATATTTTCAGAGAGTGTACTCTCCCTTCAATTTGAGTACCAACAAATTTTTAAATATATTTATTTTAATGGTATTAAAGAAGTAAATGAAATGTTTTAGAAAATACTTGCGCAAAATTCAGTTGACCGAAAAAAACTTAAAACTTCCGTCTATGACAAACACAATTTTTATGTGAGCAGTCAAGAAAATTAATTTTTTGGGCGGTGATCCAACCTATTAGAGCGGGGTTCCAATATCAGCGTTATCCATTCAAATTATTCACCTTTATTGTCCAGTTTCTTCATACTAATTTTGATCAGTATGAGCTCAAAGGTTTAAGGATTTATATCACAAAACATGAACATACATTAGGAGTAATCTGTATCAAAATATCATGTTCTGTATCACAATATCAGAACATTTTTTAAAACCCACACTCCCACCCTGAACGCAGATTTTTTCGTTTTTCTACATTATACAGACATTTTTATTCTCCTAGTATTACGATCTTTTTAAAAAAATCATGCAAGTGATGAAGGAGTTTAAAGATCCAACCAGCGCCCTTGAATACTAGACTTGATTGCTGACACGAAAATTACGGTTGTTGCATGAGAATATTTTCAGAGAGTGTACTCTCCCTTCAATTTGAGTACCAACAAATTTTTAAATATATTTATTTTAATGGTATTAAAGAAGTAAATGAAATGTTTTAGAAAATACTTGCGCAAAATTCAGTTGACCGAAAAAAACTTAAAACTTCCGTCTATGACAAACACAATTTTTATGTGAGCAGTCAAGAAAATTAATTTTTTGGGCGGTGATCCAACCTATTAGAGCGCGGTTCCATTATCAGCGTTATCCATTCGAATTATTCGCCTTTATTGTCCAGTTTCTTCATACAAATTTTGATCAGTATGAGCTCAAAGGTTTTTGGATTTATATCACAAAACCTGAACATACTTTAGGAGTAATCTGTATCAAAATATCATGTTCTGTATCACAATATCAGAACATTTTTTAAGACCCACCCTCCCACCCTGAACGCAGATTTTTTCGTTCTTCTACATTATACAGACATTTTTATTCTCCTAGTATTACGATCTTTTTATAAAAATCATGCAAGTCATGAAGGAGTTTAAAGATCCAACCAGCGCCCGTGAATACTAGTCTTGATTGCTGACACGAAAATTTCGGTTGTTGCATGAGAATATTTTCACAGAGTGTACTCTCCCTTCAATTTGAGTACCAACAAATTTTTAAATATATTTATTTTAATGGTATTAAAGAAGTAAATGAAATGTTTTAGAAAATACTTGCGCAAAATTCAGTTGACCGAAAAAAACTTAAAACTTCCGTCTATGACAAACACAATTTTTATGTGAGCAGTCAAGAAAATTAATTTTTTGGGCGGTGATCCAACCTATTAGAGCGCGGTTCCAATATCAGCGTTATCCATTCGAATTATTCGCCTTTATTGTCCAGTTTCTTCATACGAATTTTGATCAGTATGAGCTCAAGGGTTTAAGAATCTATATTACAAAACATGAATATACTTTAGGAATAATCTGTATCAAAATATCATGTTCTGTATCACAATATCAGAACATTTTTTAAGACCCACCCTCCCACCCTGAACGCAGATTTTTTCGTTCTTCTACATTATACAGACATTTTTATTCTCATAGTATTACGATCTTTTTATAAAAATCATGCAAGTCATGAAGGAGTTTAAAGATCCAACCAGCGCCCGTGAATACTAGTCTTGACTGCTGACACGAAAATTTCGGTTGTTGCATGAGAATATTTTCACAGAGTGTACTCTCCCTTCAATTTGAGTACCAACAAATTTTTAAATATATTTATTTTAATGGTATTAAAGAAGTAAATGAAATGTTTTAGAAAATACTTGCGCAAAATTCAGTTGACCGAAAAAAACTTAAAACTTCCCTCTATGACAAACACAATTTTTATGTGAGCAGTCAAGAAAATTAAATTTTTGGGCGGTGATCCAACCTATTAGAGCGCGGTTCCAATATCAGCGTTATCTATTCGAGTTATTCGCCTTTATTGTCCAGTTTCTTCATACTAATGTTGATCAGTATGAGCTCAAAGGTTTTTGGATTTATATCACAAAACCTGAACATACTTTAGGAGTAATCTGTATCAAAATATCATGTTCTGTATCACAATAACAGAACATTTTTTAAGACCCACCCTCCCACCCTGAACGCAGATTTTTTCGTTCTTCTACATTATACAGACATTTTTATTCTCCTAGTATTACGATCTTTTTAAAAAAATCATGCAAGTCATGGAGGAGTTTAAAGATCCAACCAGCGCCGGTGAATACTAGTCTTGATTGCTGACACGAAAATTTCGGTTGTTGCATGAGAATATTTTCAGAGAGTGTACTCTCCCTTCAATTTGAGTACCAACAAATCTTTAAATATATTTATTTTATTGGTATTAAAGAAGTAAATGAAATGTTTTAGAAAATACTTGCGCAAAATTCAGTTGACCGAAAAAAACTTACAACTTCCGTCTATGACAAACACAATTTTTATGTGAGCAGTCAAGAAAATTAATTTTTTGGGCGGTGATCCAACCTATTAGAGCGCGGTTCCATTATCAGCGTTATCCATTCGAATTATTCGCCTTTATTGTCCAGTTTCTTCATACGAATTTTGATCAGTATGAACTCAAAGGTTTTTGGATTTATATCACAAAACCTGAACATACTTTAGGAGTAATCTGTATCAAAATATCATGTTCTGTATCACAATAACAGAACATTTTTTAAGACCCACCCTCCCACCCTGAACGCAGGTTTTTTCGTTCTTCTACATTATACAGACATTTTTATTCTCCTAGTATTACGATCTTTTTAAAAAAATCCTGCAAGTGATGAAGGAGTTTAAAGATCCAACCAGCGCCCTTGAATACTAGTCTTGATTGCTGACACGAAAATTACGGTTGTTGCATGAGAATATTTTCAGAGAGTGTACTCTCCCTTCAATTTGAGTACCAACAAATTTTTAAATATATTTATTTTAATGGTATTAAAGAAGTAAATGAAATGTTTTAGAAAATACTTGCGCAAAATTCAGTTGACCGAAAAAAACTTAAAACTTCCGTCTATGACAAACACAATTTTTATGTGAGCAGTCAAGAAAATTAATTTTTTGGGCGGTGATCCAACCTATTAGAGCGCGGTTCCATTATCAGCGTTATCCATTCGAATTATTCGCCTTTATTGTCCAGTTTCTTCATACGAATTTTGATCAGTATGAGCTCAAAGGTTTTTGGATTTATATCACAAAACCTGAACATACTTTAGGAGTAATCTGTATCAAAATATCATGTTCTGTATCACAATATCAGAACATTTTTTAAGACCCACCCTCCCACCCTGAACGCAGATTTTTTCGTTCTTCTACATTATACAGACATTTTTATTCTCCTAGTATTACGATCTTTTTATAAAAATCATGCAAGTCATGAAGGAGTTTAAAGATCCAACCAGCGCCCGTGAATACTAGTCTTGATTGCTGACACGAAAATTTCGGTTGTTGCATGAGAATATTTTCACAGAGTGTACTCTCCCTTCAATTTGAGTACCAACAAATTTTTAAATATATTTATTTTAATGGTATTAAAGAAGTAAATGAAATGTTTTAGAAAATACTTGCGCAAAATTCAGTTGACCGAAAAAAATTAAAACTTCCGTCTATGACAAACACAATTTTTATGTGAGCAGTCAAGAAAATTAATTTTTTGGGCGGTGATCCAACCTATTAGAGCGCGGTTCCATTATCAGCGTTATCCATTCGAATTATTCGCCTTTATTGTCCAGTTTCTTCATACGAATTTTTATCAGTATGAGCTCAAGGGTTTAAGAATCTATATTACAAAACATGAATATACTTTAGGAATAATCTGTATCAAAATATCATGTTCTGTATCACAATATCAGAACATTTTTTAAGACCCACCCTCCCACCCTGAACGCAGATTTTTTCGTTCTTCTACATTATACAGACATTTTTATTCTCCTAGTATTACGATCTTTTTAAAAAAATCCTGCAAGTGATGAAGGAGTTTAAAGATCCAACCAGCGCCCTTGAATACTAGTCTTGATTGCTGACACGAAAATTACGGTTGTTGCATGAGAATATTTTCAGAGAGTGTACTCTCCCTTCAATTTGAGTACCAACAAATTTTTAAATATATTTATTTTAATGGTATTAAAGAAGTAAATGAAAT
Organism: Maratus speciosus; assembly: GCA_963932465.1. NCBI lineage: Eukaryota > Metazoa > Arthropoda > Arachnida > Araneae > Salticidae > Maratus > Maratus speciosus. Next base: position 209,778,993 of record OZ010793.1, read on the forward strand.
GTTTTAGAAAATACTTGCGCAAAATTCAGTTGACCGAAAAAAACTTAAAACTTCCGTCTATGACAAACACAATTTTTATGTGAGCAGTCAAGAAAATTAATTTTTTGGGCGGTGATCCAACCTATTAGAGCGCGGTTCCATTATCAGCGTTATCCATTCGAATTATTCGCCTTTATTGTCCAGTTTCTTCATACGAATTTTGATCAGTATGAGCTCAAAGGTTTTTGGATTTATATCACAAAACCTGAACATACTTTAGGAGTAATCTGTATCAAAATATCATGTTCTGTATCACAATATCAGAACATTTTTTAAGACCCACCCTCCCACCCTGAACGCAGATTTTTTCGTTCTTCTACATTATACAGACATTTTTATTCTCCTAGTATTACGATCTTTTTATAAAAATCATGCAAGTCATGAAGGAGTTTAAAGATCCAACCAGCGCCCGTGAATACTAGTCTTGATTGCTGACACGAAAATTTCGGTTGTTGCATGAGAATATTTTCACAGAGTGTACTCTCCCTTCAATTTGAGTACCAACAAATTTTTAAATATATTTATTTTAATGGTATTAAAGAAGTAAATGAAATGTTTTAGAAAATACTTGCGCAAAATTCAGTTGACCGAAAAAAACTTAAAACTTCCGTCTATGACAAACACAATTTTTATGTGAGCAGTCAAGAAAATTAATTTTTTGGGCGGTGATCCAACCTATTAGAGCGCGGTTCCATTATCAGCGTTATCCATTCGAATTATTCGCCTTTATTGTCCAGTTTCTTCATACGAATTTTTATCAGTATGAGCTCAAGGGTTTAAGAATCTATATTACAAAACATGAATATACTTTAGGAATAATCTGTATCAAAATATCATGTTCTGTATCACAATATCAGAACATTTTTTAAGACCCACCCTCCCACCCTGAACGCAGATTTTTTCGTTCTTCTACATTATACAGACATTTTTATTCTCCTAGTATTACGATCTTTTTAAAAAAATCATGCAAGTCATGAAGGAGTTTAAAGATCCAACCAGCGCCCGTGAATACTAGTCTTGATTGCTGACACGAAAATTACGGTTGTTGCATGAGAATATTTTCACAGTGTACTCTCCCTTCAATTTGAGTACCAACAAATTTTTAAATATATTTATTTTAATGGTATTAAAGAAGTAAATGAAATGTTTTAGAAAATACTTGCGCAAAATTCAGTTGACCGAAAAAAATTAAAACTTCCGTCTATGACAAACACAATTTTTATGTGAGCCGTCAAGAAAATTAATTTTTTGGGCGGTGATCCAACCTATTAGAGCGCGGTTCCATTATCAGCGTTATCCATTCGAATTATTTGCCTTTATTGTCCAGTTTCTTCATACGAATTTTGATCAGTATGAGCTCAAAGGTTTTTGGATTTATATCACAAAACCTGAACATACTTTAGGAGTAATCTGTATCAAAATATCATGTTCTGTATCACAATAACAGAACATTTTTTAAGACCCACCCTCCCACCCTGAACGCAGATTTTTTCGTTCTTCTACATTATACAGACATTTTTATTCTCCTAGTATTACGATCTTTTTAAAAAAATCATGCAAGTCATGGAGGAGTTTAAAGATCCAACCAGCGCCGGTGAATACTAGTCTTGATTTCTGACACGAAAATTTCGGTTGTTGCATGAGAATATTTTCACAGAGTGTACTCTCCCTTCAATTTGAGTACCAACAAATTTTTAAATATATTTATTTTAATGGTATTAAAGAAGTAAATGAAATGTTTTAGAAAATACTTGCGCAAAATTCAGTTGACCGAAAAAAACTTAAAACTTCCGTCTATGACAAACACAATTTTTATGTGAGCAGTCAAGAAAATTAATTTTTTGGGCGGTGATCCAACCTATTAGAGCGCGGTTCCAATATCGGCGTTATCCATTCGAATTATTCGCCTTTATTGTCCAGTTTCTTCATACGAATTTTGATCAGTATGAGCTCAAGGGTTTAAGAATCTATATTACAAAACATGAACATACTTTAGGAATAATCTGTATCAAAATATCATGTTCTGTATCACAATATCAGAATATTTTTTAAGACCCACCCTCCCACCCTGAACGCAGATTTTTTCGTTCTTCTACATTATACAGACATTTTTATTCTCCTAGTATTACGATCTTTTTAAAAAAATCATGCAAGTCATGAAGGAGTTTAAAGATCCAACCAGCGCCGGTGAATACTAGTCTTGATTGCTGACACGAAAATTACGGTTGTTGCATGAGAATATTTTCAGAGAGTGTACTCTCCCTTCAATTTGAGTACCAACAAATTTTTAAATATATTTATTTTAATGGTATCAAAGAAGTAAATGAAATGTTTTAGAAAATACTTGCGCAAAATTCAGTTGACCGAAAAAAACTTAAAACTTCCGTCTATGACAAACACAATTTTTATGTGAGCAGTCAAGAAAATAAATTTTTTGGGCGGTGATCCAACCTATTAGAGCGCGGTTCCATTATCAGCGTTATCCATTCGAATTATTCGCCTTTATTTTCCAGTTTCTTCATACGAATTTTGATCAGTATGAGCTCAAAGGTTTTTGGATTTATATCACAAAACCTGAACATACTTTAGGAGTAATCTGTATCAAAATATCATGTTCTGTATCACAATATCAGAACATTTTTTAAGACCCACCCTCCCACCCTGAACGCAGATTTTTCGTTCTTCTACATTATACAGACATTTTTATTCTCCTAGTATTACGATCTTTTTATAAAAATCATGCAAGTCATGAAGGAGTTTAAAGATCCAACCAGCGCCCTTGAATACTAGTCTTGATTGCTGACACGAAAATTACGGTTGTTGCATGAGAATATTTTCAGAGAGTGTACTCTCCCTTCACTTTGAGTACCAACAAATTTTTAAATATATTTATTTTAATGGTATTAAAGAAGTAAATGAAATGTTTTAGAAAATACTTGCGCAAAATTCAGTTGACCGAAAAAAACATAAAACTTCCGTCTATGACAAACACAATTTTTATGTGAGCAGTCAAGAAAATTAATTTTTTGGGCGGTGATCCAACCTATTAGAGCGCGGTTCCAATATCAGCGTTATCCATTCGAATTATTCGCCTTTATTGTCCAGTTTCTTCATACTAATGTTGAACAGTATGAGCTCAAAGGTTTAAGGATTTATATCAAAAAACATGAACATACTTTAGGAGTAATCTGTATCAAAATATCATGTTCTGTATCACAATATCGGAACATTTTTTAAGACCCACCCTCCCACCCTGAACGCAGATTTTTTCGTTCTTCTACATTATACAGGCATTTTTATTCTCCTAGTATTACGATCTTTTTATAAAAATCATGCAAGTCATGGAGGAGTTTAAAGATCCAACCAGCGCCGGTGAATACTAGTCTTGATTGCTGACACGAAAATTTCGGTTGTTGCATGAGAATATTTTCAGAGAGTGTACTCTCCCTTCAATTTGAGTACCAACAAATTTTTAAATATATTTATTTTAATGGTATTAAAGAAGTAAATGAAATGTTTTAGAAAATACTTGCGCAAAATTCAGTTGACCGAAAAAAACTTAAAACTTCCGTCTATGACAAACACAATTTTTATGTGAGCAGTCAAGAAAATTAATTTTTTGGGCGGTGATCCAACCTATTAGAGCGCGGTTCCATTATCAGCGTTATCCATTCGAATTATTCGCCTTCATTGTCCAGTTTCTTCATACGAATTTTGATCAGTATGAGCTCAAAGGTTTTTGGATTTATATCACAAAACCTGAACATACTTTAGGAGTAATCTGTATCAAAATATCACAATAACAGAACATTTTTTAAGACCCACCCTCCCACCCTGAACGCAGATTTTTTCGTTCTTCTACATTATACAGACATTTTTATTCTCATAGTATTACGATCATTTTATAAAAATCATGCAAGTCATGGAGGAGTTTAAAGATCCAACCAGCGCCGGTGAATACTAGTCTTGATTGCTGACACGAAAATTTCGGTTGTTGCATGAGAACATTTTCACAGAGTGTACTCTCCCTTCAATTTGAGTACCAAAAAATTTTTAAATATATTTATTTTAATGGTATTAAAGAAGTAAATGAAATGTTTTAGAAAATACTTGCGCAAAATTCAGTTGACCGAAAAAAACTTAAAACTTCCGTCTATGACAAACACAATTTTTATGTGAGCAGTCAAGAAAATAAATTTTTTGGGCGGTGATCCAACCTATTAGAGCGCGGTTCCATTATCAGCGTTATCCATTCGAATTATTCGCCTTTATTTTCCAGTTCTTCATACGAATTTTGATCAGTATGAGCTCAAAGGTTTTTGGATTTATATCACAAAACCTGAACATACTTTAGGAGTAATCTGTATCAAAATATCATGTTCTGTATCACAATATCAGAACATTTTTTAAGACCCACCCTCCCACCCTGAACGCAGATTTTTCGTTCTTCTACATTATACAGACATTTTTATTCTCCTAGTATTACGATCTTTTTATAAAAATCATGCAAGTCATGAAGGAGTTTAAAGATCCAACCAGCGCCCTTGAATACTAGTCTTGATTGCTGACACGAAAATTACGGTTGTTGCATGAGAATATTTTCAGAGAGTGTACTCTCCCTTCATTTTGAGTACCAACAAATTTTTAAATATATTTATTTTAATGGTATTAAAGAAGTAAATGAAATGTTTTAGAAAATACTTGCGCAAAATGCAGTTGACCGAAAAAAACATAAAACTTCCGTCTATGACAAACACAATTTTTATGTGAGCAGTCAAGAAAATTAATTTTTTGGGCGGTGATCCAACCTATTAGAGCGCGGTTCCAATATCAGCGTTATCCATTCGAATTATTCGCCTTTATTGTCCAGTTTCTTCATACTAATGTTGATCAGTATGAGCTCAAAGGTTTTTGGATTTATATCACAAAACCTGAACATACTTTAGGAGTAATCTGTATCAAAATATCATGTTCTGTATCACAATAACAGAACATTTTTTAAGACCCACCCTCCCACCCTGAACGCAGATTTTTTCGTTCTTCTACATTATACAGACATTTTTATTCTCCTAGTATTACGATCTTTTTAAAAAAATCATGCAAGTCATGGAGGAGTTTAAAGATCCAACCAGCGCCGGTGAATACTAGTCTTGATTGCTGACACGAAAATTACGGTTGTTGCATGAGAATATTTTCAGAGAGTGTACTCTCCCTTCAATTTGAGTACCAACAAATTTTTAAATATATTTATTTTAATGGTATTAAAGAAGTAAATGAAATGTTTTAGAAAATACTTGCGCAAAATTCAGTTGACCGAAAAAAACTTAAAACTTCCGTCTATGACAAACACAATTTTTATGTGAGCAGTCAAGAAAATTAATTTTTTGGGCGGTGATCCAACCTATTAGAGCGCGTTTCCATTATCAGCGTTATCCATTCGAATTATTCGCCTTCATTGTCCACTTTCTTCATACGAATTTTGATCAGTATGAGCTCAAAGGTTTTTGGATTTATATCACAAAACCTGAACATACTTTAGGAGTAATCTGTATCAAAATATCATGTTCTGTATCACAATAACAGAACATTTTTTAAGACCCACCCTCCCACCCTGAACGCAGATTTTTTCGTTCTTCTACATTATACAGACATTTTTATTCTCATAGTATTACGATCTTTTTATAAAAATCATGCAAGTCATGGAGGAGTTTAAAGATCCAACCAGCGCCGGTGAATACTAGTCTTGATTGCTGACACGAAAATTTCGGTTGTTGCATGAGAATATTTTCACAGAGTGTACTCTCCCTTCAATTTGAGTACCAACAAATTTTTAAATATATTTATTTTAATGGTATTAAAGAAGTAAATGAAATGTTTTAGAAAATACTTGCGCAAAATTCAGTTGACCGAAAAAAACTTAAAACTTCCGTCTATGACAAACACAATTTTTATGTGAGCAGTCAAGAAAATTAATTTTTTGGGCGGTGATCCAACCTATTAGAGCGCGGTTCCAATATCGGCGTTATCCATTCGAATTATTCGCCTTTATTGTCCAGTTTCTTCATACGAATTTTGATCAGTATGAGCTCAAGGGTTTAAGAATCTATATTACAAAACATGAACATACTTTAGGAATAATCTGTATCAAAATATCATGTTCTGTATCACAATATCAGAATATTTTTTAAGACCCACCCTCCCACCCTGAACGCAGATTTTTTCGTTCTTCTACATTATACAGACATTTTTATTCTCCTAGTATTACGAACTTTTTAAAAAAATCATGCAAGTCATGAAGGAGTTTAAAGATCCAACCAGCGCCGGTGAATACTAGTCTTGATTGCTGACACGAAAATTACGGTTGTTGCATGAGAATATTTTCAGAGAGTGTACTCTCCCTTCACTTTGAGTACCAACAAATTTTTAAATATATTTATTTTAATGGTATTAAAGAAGTAAATGAAATATTTTAGAAAATACTTGCGCAAAATTCAGTTGACCGAAAAAAACATAAAACTTCCGTCTATGACAAACACAATTTTTATGTGAGCAGTCAAGAAAATTAATTTTTTGGGCGGTGATCCAACCTATTAGAGCGCGGTTCCAATATCAGCGTTATCCATTCGAATTATTCGCCTTTATTGTCCAGTTTCTTCATACTAATGTTGATCAGTATGAGCTCAAAGGTTTAAGGATTTATATCAAAAAACATGAACATACTTTAGGAGTAATCTGTATCAAAATATCATGTTCTGTATCACAATATCAGAACATATTTAAGACCCACCCTCCCACCCTGAACGCAGATTTTTTCGTTCTTCTACATTATACAGGCATTTTTATTCTCCTAGTATTACGATCTTTTTAAAAAAATCATGCAAGTCATGAAGGAGTTTAAAGATCCAACCAGCGCCCTTGAATACTAGTCTTGATTGCTGACACGAAAATTACGGTTGTTGCATGAGAATATTTTCAGAGAGTGTACTCTCCCTTCACTTTGAGTACCAACAAATTTTTAAATATATTTATTTTAATGGTATTAAAGAAGTAAATGAAATGTTTTAGAAAATACTTGCGCAAAATTCAGTTGACCGAAAAAAACATAAAACTTCCGTCTATGACAAACACAATTTTTATGTGAGCAGTCAAGAAAATTAATTTTTTGGGCGGTGATCCAACCTATTAGAGCGCGGTTCCAATATCAGCGTTATCCATTCGAATTATTCGCCTTTATTGTCCAGTTTCTTCATACTAATGTTGATCAGTATGAGCTCAAAGGTTTTTGGATTTATATCACAAAACCTGAACATACTTTAGGAGTAATCTGTATCAAAATATCATGTTCTGTATCACAATAACAGAACATTTTTTAAGACCCACCCTCCCACCCTGAACGCAGATTTTTTCGTTCTTCTACATTATACAGACATTTTTATTCTCCTAGTATTACGATCTTTTTAAAAAAATCATGCAAGTCATGGAGGAGTTTAAAGATCCAACCAGCGCCGGTGAATACTAGTCTTGATTGCTGACACGAAAATTACGGTTGTTGCATGAGAATATTTTCACAGAGTGTACTCTCCCTTCAATTTGAGTACCAACAAATTTTTAAATATATTTATTTTAATGGTATTAAAGAAGTAAATGAAATGTTTTAGAAAATACTTGCGCAAAATTCAGTTGACCGAAAAAAACTTAAAACTTCCGTCTATGACAAACACAATTTTTATGTGAGCAGTCAAGAAAATTAATTTTTTGGGCGGTGATCCAACCTATTAGAGCGCGGTTCCATTATCAGCGTTATCCATTCGAATTATTCGCCTTCATTGTCCAGTTTCTTCATACGAATTTTGATCAGTATGAGCTCAAAGGTTTTTGGATTTATATCACAAAACCTGAACATACTTTAGGAGTAATCTGTATCAAAATATCATGTTCTGTATCACAATAACAGAACATTTTTTAAGACCCACCCTCCCACCCTGAACGCAGATTTTTTCGTTCTTCTACATTATACAGACATTTTTATTCTCATAGTATTACGATCTTTTTATAAAAATCATGCAAGTCATGGAGGAGTTTAAAGATCCAACCAGCGCCGGTGAATACTAGTCTTGATTGCTGACACGAAAATTTCGGTTGTTGCATGAGAATATTTTCACAGAGTGTACTCTCCCTTCAATTTGAGTACCAACAAATTTTTAAATATATTTATTTTAATGGTATTAAAGAAGTAAATGAAATGTTTTAGAAAATACTTGCGCAAAATTCAGTTGACCGAAAAAAACTTAAAACTTCCGTCTATGACAAACACAATTTTTATGTGAGCAGTCAAGAAAATTAATTTTTTGGGCGGTGATCCAACCTATTAGAGCGCGGTTCCAATATCGGCGTTATCCATTCGAATTATTCGCCTTTATTGTCCAGTTTCTTCATACGAATTTTGAACAGTATGAGCTCAAGGGTTTAAGAATCTATATTACAAAACATGAACATACTTTAGGAGTAATCTGTATCAAAATCTCATGTTCTGTATCACAATAACAGAACATTTTTTAAGACCCACCCTCCCACCCTGAACGCAGATTTTTTCGTTCTTCTACATTATACAGACATTTTTATTCTCATAGTATTACGATCTTTTTATAAAAATCATGCAAGTCATGGAGGAGTTTAAAGATCCAACCAGCGCCGGTGAATACTAGTCTTGATTGCTGACACGAAAATTACGGTTGTTGCATGAGAATATTTTCAGAGAGTGTACTCTCCCTTCAATTTGAGTACCAACAAATTTTTAAATATATTTATTTTAATGGTATCAAAGAAGTAAATGAAATGTTTTAGAAAATACTTGCGCAAAATTCAGTTGACCGAAAAAAACTTAAAACTTCCGTCTATGACAAACACAATTTTTATGTGAGCAGTCAAGAAAATAAATTTTTTGGGCGGTGATCCAACCTATTAGAGCGCGGTTCCATTATCAGCGTTATCCATTCGAATTATTCGCCTTTATTTTCCAGTTTCTTCATACGAATTTTGATCAGTATGAGCTCAAAGGTTTTTGGATTTATATCACAAAACCTGAACATACTTTAGGAGTAATCTGTATCAAAATATCATGTTCTGTATCACAATATCAGAACATTTTTTAAGACCCACCCTCCCACCCTGAACGCAGATTTTTCGTTCTTCTACATTATACAGACATTTTTATTCTCCTAGTATTACGATCTTTTTATAAAAATCATGCAAGTCATGAAGGAGTTTAAAGATCCAACCAGCGCCCTTGAATACTAGTCTTGATTGCTGACACGAAAATTACGGTTGTTGCATGAGAATATTTTCAGAGAGTGTACTCTCCCTTCACTTTGAGTACCAACAAATTTTTAAATATATTTATTTTAATGGTATTAAAGAAGTAAATGAAATGTTTTAGAAAATACTTGCGCAAAATTCAGTTGACCGAAAAAAACATAAAACTTCCGTCTATGACAAACACAATTTTTATGTGAGCAGTCAAGAAAATTAATTTTTTGGGCGGTGATCCAACCTATTAGAGCGCGGTTCCAATATCAGCGTTATCCATTCGAATTATTCGCCTTTATTGTCCAGTTTCTTCATACTAATGTTGATCAGTATGAGCTCAAAGGTTTAAGGATTTATATCAAAAAACATGAACATACTTTAGGAGTAATCTGTATCAAAATATCATGTTCTGTATCACAATATGAGAACATTTTTTAAGACCCACCCTCCCACCCTGAACGCAGATTTTTTCGTTCTTCTACATTATACAGGCATTTTTATTCTCCTAGTATTACGATCTTTTTATAAAAATCATGCAAGTCATGGAGGAGTTTAAAGATCCAACCAGCGCCGGTGAATACTAGTCTTGATTGCTGACACGAAAATTTCGGTTGTTGCATGAGAATATTTTCAGAGAGTGTACTCTCCCTTCAATTTGAGTACCAACAAATTTTTAAATATATTTATTTTAATGGTATTAAAGAAGTAAATGAAATGTTTTAGAAAATACTTGCGCAAAATTCAGTTGACCGAAAAAAACTTAAAACTTCCGTCTATGACAAACACAATTTTTATGTGAGCAGTCAAGAAAATAAATTTTTTGGGCGGTGATCCAACCTATTAGAGCGCGGTTCCATTATCAGCGTTATCCATTCGAATTATTCGCCTTTATTTTCCAGTTTCTTCATACGAATTTTGATCAGTATGAGCTCAAAGGTTTTTGGATTTATATCACAAAACCTGAACATACTTTAGGAGTAATCTGTATCAAAATATCATGTTCTGTATCACAATATCAGAACATTTTTTAAGACCCACCCTCCCACCCTGAACGCAGATTTTTCGTTCTTCTACATTATACAGACATTTTTATTCTCCTAGTATTACGATCTTTTTATAAAAATCATGCAAGTCATGAAGGAGTTTAAAGATCCAACCAGCGCCCTTGAATACTAGTCTTGATTGCTGACACGAAAATTACGGTTGTTGCATGAGAATATTTTCAGAGAGTGTACTCTCCCTTCACTTTGAGTACCAACAAATTTTTAAATATATTTATTTTAATGGTATTAAAGAAGTAAATGAAATGTTTTAGAAAATACTTGCGCAAAATTCAGTTGACCGAAAAAAACATAAAACTTCCGTCTATGACAAACACAATTTTTATGTGAGCAGTCAAGAAAATTAATTTTTTGGGTGGTGATCCAACCTATTAGAGCGCGGTTCCAATATCAGCGTTATCCATTCGAATTATTCGCCTTTATTGTCCAGTTTCTTCATACTAATGTTGATCAGTATGAGCTCAAAGGTTTAAGGATTTATATCAAAAAACATGAACATACTTTAGGAGTAATCTGTATCAAAATATCATGTTCTGTATCACAATATCAGAACATTTTTTAAGACCCACCCTCCCACCCTGAACGCAGATTTTTTCGTTCTTCTACATTATACAGGCATTTTTATTCTCCTAGTATTACGATCTTTTTAAAAAAATCATGCAAGTCATGAAGGAGTTTAAAGATCCAACCAGCGCCCTTGAATACCAGTCTTGATTGCTGACACGAAAATTACGGTTGTTGCATGAGAATATTTTCAGAGAGTGTACTCTCCCTTCACTTTGAGTACCAACAAATTTTTAAATATATTTATTTTAATGGTATTAAAGAAGTAAATGAAATGTTTTAGAAAATACTTGCGCAAAATTCAGTTGACCGAAAAAAACATAAAACTTCCGTCTATGACAAACACAATTTTTATGTGAGCAGTCAAGAAAATTAATTTTTTGGGCGGTGATCCAACCTATTAGAGCGCGGTTCCAATATCAGCGTTATCCATTCGAATTATTCGCCTTTATTGTCCAGTTTCTTCATACTAATGTTGATCAGTATGAGCTCAAAGGTTTTTGGATTTATATCACAAAACCTGAACATACTTTAGGAGTAATCTGTATCAAAATATCATGTTCTGTATCACAATAACAGAACATTTTTTAAGACCCACCCTCCCACCCTGAACGCAGATTTTTTCGTTCTTCTACATTATACAGACATTTTTATTCTCCTAGTATTACGATCTTTTTAAAAAAATCATGCAAGTCATGGAGGAGTTTAAAGATCCAACCAGCGCCGGTGAATACTAGTCTTGATTGCTGACACGAAAATTACGGTTGTTGCATGAGAATATTTTCAGAGAGTGTACTCTCCCTTCAATTTGAGTACCAACAAATTTTTAAATATATTTATTTTAATGGTATTAAAGAAGTAAATGAAATGTTTTAGAAAATACTTGCGCAAAATTCAGTTGACCGAAAAAAACTTAAAACTTCCGTCTATGACAAACACAATTTTTATGTGAGCAGTCAAGAAAATTAATTTTTTGTCGGTGATCCAACCTATTAGAGCGCGGTTCCATTATCAGCGTTATCCATTCGAATTATTCGCCTTCATTGTCCAGTTTCTTCATACGAATTTTGATCAGTATGAGCTCAAAGGTTTTTGGATTTATATCACAAAACCTGAACATACTTTAGGAGTAATCTGTATCAAAATATCATGTTCTGTATCACAATAACAGAACATTTTTTAAGACCCACCCTCCCACCCTGAACGCAGATTTTTTCGTTCTTCTACATTATACAGACATTTTTATTCTCATAGTATTACGATCTTTTTATAAAAATCATGCAAGTCATGGAGGAGTTTAAAGATCCAACCAGCGCCGGTGAATACTAGTCTTGATTGCTGACACGAAAATTTCGGTTGTTGCATGAGAATATTTTCACAGAGTGTACTCTCCCTTCAATTTGAGTACCAACAAATTTTTAAATATATTTATTTTAATGGTATTAAAGAAGTAAATGAAATGTTTTAGAAAATACTTGCGCAAAATTCAGTTGACCGAAAAAAACTTAAAACTTCCGTCTATGACAAACACAATTTTTATGTGAGCAGTCAAGAAATTTAATTTTTTGGGCGGTGATCCAACCTATTAGAGCGCGGTTCCAATATCAGCGTTATCCATTCGAATTATTCGCCTTTATTGTCCAGTTTCTTCATACGAATTTTGATCAGTATGAGCTCAAGGGTTTAAGAATCTATATTACAAAACATGAACATACTTTAGGAATAATCTGTATCAAAATATCATGTTCTGTATCACAATATCAGAATATTTTTTAAGACCCACCCTCCCACCCTGAACGCAGATTTTTTCGTTCTTCTACATTATACAGACATTTTTATTCTCCTAGTATTACGATCTTTTAAAAAAAATCATGCAAGTCATGAAGGAGTTTAAAGATCCAACCAGCGCCGGTGAATACTAGTCTTGATTGCTGAAACGAAAATTACGGTTGTTGCATGAGAATATTTTCAGAGAGTGTACTCTCCCTTCAATTTGAGTACCAACAAATTTTTAAATATATTTATTTTAATGGTATCAAAGAAGTAAATGAAATGTTTTAGAAAATACTTGCGCAAAATTCAGTTGACCGAAAAAAACTTAAAACTTCCGTCTATGACAAACACAATTTTTATGTGAGCAGTCAAGAAAATAAATTTTTTGGGCGGTGATCCAACCTATTAGAGCGCGGTTCCATTATCAGCGTTATCCATTCGAATTATTCGCCTTTATTTTCCAGTTTCTTCATACGAATTTTGATCAGTATGAGCTCAAAGGTTTTTGGATTTATATCACAAAACCTGAACATACTTTAGGAGTAATCTGTATCAAAATATCATGTTCTGTATCACAATATCAGAACATTTTTTAAGACCCACCCTCCCACCCTGAACGCAGATTTTTCGTTCTTCTACATTATACAGACATTTTTATTCTCCTAGTATTACGATCTTTTAAAAAAAATCATGCAAGTCATGAAGGAGTTTAAAGATCCAACCAGCGCCCTTGAATACTAGTCTTGATTGCTGACACGAAAATTACGGTTATTGCATGAGAATATTTTCAGAGAGTGTACTCTCCCTTCACTTTGAGTACCAACAAATTTTTAAATATATTTATTTTAATGGTATTAAAGAAGTAAATGAAATGTTTTAGAAAATACTTGCGCAAAATTCAGTTGACCGAAAAAAACATAACTTCCGTCTATGACAAACACAATTTTTATGTGAGCAGTCAAGAAAATTAATTTTTTGGGCGGTGATCCAACCTATTAGAGCGCGGTTCCAATATCAGCGTTATCCATTCGAATTATTCGCCTTTATTGTCCAGTTTCTTCATACTAATGTTGATCAGTATGAGCTCAAAGGTTTTTGGATTTATATCACAAAACCTGAACATACTTTAGGAGTAATCTGTATCAAAATATCATGTTCTGTATCACAATAACAGAACATTTTTTAAGACCCACCCTCCCACCCTGAACGCAGATTTTTTCGTTCTTCTACATTATACAGACATTTTTATTCTCCTAGTATTACGATATTTTTAAAAAAAATCATGCAAGTCATGGAGGAGTTTAAAGATCCAACCAGCGCCGGTGAATACTAGTCTTGATTGCTGACACGAAAATTACGGTTGTTGCATGAGAATATTTTCAGAGAGTGTACTCTCCCTTCAATTTGAGTACCAACAAATTTTTAAATATATTTATTTTAATGGTATTAAAGAAGTAAATGAAATGTTTTAGAAAATACTTGCGCAAAATTCAGTTGACCGAAAAAAACTTAAAACTTCCGTCTATGACAAACACAATTTTTAAGTGAGCAGTCAAGAAAATTAATTTTTTGGGCGGTGATCCAACCTATTAGAGCGCGGTTCCAATATCAGCGTTATCCATTCGAATTATTCGCCTTTATTGTCCAGTTTCTTCATACGAATTTTGATCAGTATGAGCTCAAGGGTTTAAGAATCTATATTACAAAACATGAACATACTTTAGGAATAATCTGTATCAAAATATCATGTTCTGTATCACAATATCAGAATATTTTTTAAGACCCACCCTCCCACCCTGAACGCAGATTTTTTCGTTCTTCTACATTATACAGACATTTTTATTCTCCTAGTATTACGATCTTTTTAAAAATATCATGCAAGTCATGAAGGAGTTTAAAGATCCAACCAGCGCCGGTGAATACTTGTCTTGATTGCTGACACGAAAATTACGGTTGTTGCATGAGAATATTTTCAGAGAGTGTACGCTCCCTTCAATTTGAGTACCAACAAATTTTTAAATATATTTATTTTAATGGTATCAAAGAAGTAAATGAAATGTTTTAGAAAATACTTGCGCAAAATTCAGTTGACCGAAAAAAACTTAAAACTTCCGTCTATGACAAACACAATTTTTATGTGAGCAGTCAAGAAAATTAATTTTTTGGGCGGTGATCCAACCTATTAGAGCGCGGTTCCATTATCAGCGTTATCCATTCGAATTATTCGCCTTCATTGTCCAGTTTCTTCATACGAATTTTGATCAGTATGAGCTCAAAGGTTTTTGGATTTATATCACAAAACCTGAACATACTTTAGGAGTAATCTGTATCAAAATATCATGTTCTGTATCACAATAACAGAACATTTTTTAAGACCCACCCTCCCACCCTGAACGCAGATTTTTTCGTTCTTCTACATTATACAGACATTTTTATTCTCATAGTATTACGATCTTTTTATAATAATCATGCAAGTCATGGAGGAGTTTAAAGATCCAACCAGCGCCGGTGAATACTAGTCTTGATTGCTGACACGAAAATTTCGGTTGTTGCATGAGAATATTTTCACAGAGTGTACTCTCCCTTCAATTTGAGTACCAACAAATTTTTAAATATATTTATTTTAATGGTATTAAAGAAGTAAATGAAATGTTTTACAAAATACTTGCGCAAAATTCAGTTGACCGAAAAAAACTTAAAACTTCCGTCTATGACAAACACAATTTTTATGTGAGCAGTCAAGAAAATTAATTTTTTGGGCGGTGATCCAACCTATTAGAGCGCGGTTCCAATATCAGCGTTATCCATTCGAATTATTCGCCTTTATTGTCCAGTTTCTTCATACGAATTTTGATCAGTATGAGCTCAAGGGTTTAAGAATCTATATTACAAAACATGAACATACTTTAGGAATAATCTGTATCAAAATATCATGTTCTGTATCACAATATCAGAATATTTTTTAAGACCCACCCTCCCACCCTGAACGCAGATTTTTTCGTTCTTCTACATTATACAGACATTTTTATTCTCCTAGTATTACGATCTTTTAAAAAAAATCATGCAAGTCATGAAGGAGTTTAAAGATCCAACCAGCGCCGGTGAATACTAGTCTTGATTGCTGACACGAAAATTACGGTTGTTGCATGAGAATATTTTCAGAGAGTGTACTCTCCCTTCACTTTGAGTACCAACAAAGTTTTAAATATATTTATTTTAATGGTATTAAAGAAGTAAATGAAATGTTTTAGAAAATACTTGCGCAAAATTCAGTTGACCGAAAAAAACATAAAACTTCCGTCTATGACAAACACAATTTTTATGTGAGCAGTCAAGAAAATTAATTTTTTGAGCGGTGATCCAACCTATTAGAGCGCGGTTCCAATATCAGCGTTATCCATTCGAATTATTCGCCTTTATTGTCCAGTTTCTTCATACTAATGTTGATCAGTATGAGCTCAAAGGTTTAAGGATTTATATCAAAAAACATGAACATACTTTAGGAGTAATCTGTATCAAAATATCATGTTCTGTATCACAATATCAGAACATTTTTTAAGACCCACCCTCCCACCCTGAACGCAGATTTTTTCGTTCTTCTACATTATACAGGCATTTTTATTCTCCTAGTATTACGATCTTTTTAAAAAAATCATGCAAGTCATGAAGGAGTTTAAAGATCCAACCAGCGCCCTTGAATACTAGTCTTGATTGCTGACACGAAAATTACGGTTGTTGCATGAGAATATTTTCAGAGAGTGTACTCTCCCTTCACTTTGAGTACCAACAAATTTTTAAATATATTTATTTTAATGGTATTAAAGAAGTAAATGAAATGTTTTAGAAAATACTTGCGCAAAATTCAGTTGACCGAAAAAAACATAAAACTTCCGTCTATGACAAACACAATTTTTATGTGAGCAGTCAAGAAAATTAATTTTTTGGGCGGTGATCCAACCTATTAGAGCGCGGTTCCAATATCAGCGTTATCCATTCGAATTATTCGCCATTATTGTCCAGTTTCTTCATACTAATGTTGATCAGTATGAGCTCAAAGGTTTTTGGATTTATATCACAAAACCTGAACATACTTTAGGAGTAATCTGTATCAAAATATCATGTTCTGTATCACAATAACAGAACATTTTTTAAGACCCACCCTCCCACCCTGAACGCAGATTTTTTCGTTCTTCTACATTATACAGACATTTTTATTCTCCTAGTATTACGATCTTTTTAAAAAAATCATGCAAGTCATGGAGGAGTTTAAAGATCCAACCAGCGCCGGTGAATACTAGTCTTGATTGCTGACACGAAAATTACGGTTGTTGCATGAGAATATTTTCAGAGAGTGTACTCTCCCTTCAATTTGAGTACCAACAAATTTTTAAATATATTTATTTTAATGGTATTAAAGAAGTAAATGAAATGTTTTAGAAAATACTTGCGCAAAATTCAGTTGACCGAAAAAAACTTAAAACTTCCGTCTATGACAAACACAATTTTTAAGTGAGCAGTCAAGAAAATTAATTTTTTGGGCGGTGATCCAACCTATTAGAGCGCGGTTCCATTATCAGCGTTATCCATTCGAATTATTCGCCTTCATTGTCCAGTTTCTTCATACGAATTTTGATCAGTATGAGCTCAAAGGTTTTTGGATTTATATCACAAAACCTGAACATACTTTAGGAGTAATCTGTATCAAAATATCATGTTCTGTATCACAATAACAGAACATTTTTTATGACCCACCCTCCCACCCTGAACGCAGATTTTTTCGTTCTTCTACATTATACAGACATTTTTATTCTCATAGTATTACGATCTTTTTATAAAAATCATGCAAGTCATGGAGGAGTTTAAAGATCCAACCAGCGCCGGTGAATACTAGTCTTGATTGCTGACACGAAAATTTCGGTTGTTGCATGAGAATATTTTCACAGAGTGTACTCTCCCTTCAATTTGAGTACCAACAAATTTTTAAATATATTTATTTTAATGGTATTAAAGAAGTAAATGAAATGTTTTAGAAAATACTTGCGCAAAATTCAGTTGACCGAAAAAAACTTAAAACTTCCGTCTATGACAAACACAATTTTTATGTGAGCAGTCAAGAAAATTAATTTTTTGGGCGGTGATCCAACCTATTAGAGCGCGGTTCCAATATCAGCGTTATCCATTCGAATTATTCGCCTTTATTGTCCAGTTTCTTCATACGAATTTTGATCAGTATGAGCTCAAGGGTTTAAGAATCTATATTACAAAACATGAACATACTTTAGGAATAATCTGTATCAAAATATCATGTTCTGTATCACAATATCAAAATATTTTTTAAGACCCACCCTCCCACCCTGAACGCAGATTTTTTCGTTCTTCTACATTATACAGACATTTTTATTCTCCTAGTATTACGATCTTTTTAAAAAAATCATGCAAGTCATGAAGGAGTTTAAAGATCCAACCAGCGCCGGTGAATACTAGTCTTGATTGCTGACACGAAAATTACGGTTGTTGCATGAGAATATTTTCAGAGAGTGTACTCTCCCTTCAATTTGAGTACCAACAAATTTTTAAATATATTTATTTTAATGGTATCAAAGAAGTAAATGAAATGTTTTAGAAAATACTTGCGCAAAATTCAGTTGACCGAAAAAAACTTAAAACTTCCGTCTATGACAAACACAATTTTTATGTGAGCAGTCAAGAAAATAAATTTTTTGGGCGGTGATCCAACCTATTAGAGCGCGGTTCCATTATCAGCGTTATCCATTCGAATTACTCGCCTTTATTTTCCAGTTTCTTCATACGAATTTTGATCAGTATGAGCTCAAAGGTTTTTGGATTTATATCACAAAACCTGAACATACTTTAGGAGTAATCTGTATCAAAATATCATGTTCTGTATCACAATATCAGAACATTTTTTAAGACCCACCCTCCCACCCTGAACGCAGATTTTTCGTTCTTCTACATTATACAGACATTTTTATTCTCCTAGTATTACGATCTTTTTATAAAAATCATGCAAGTCATGAAGGAGTTTAAAGATCCAACCAGCGCCCTTGAATACTAGTCTTGATTGCTGACACGAAAATTACGGTTGTTGCATGAGAATATTTTCAGAGAGTGTACTCTCCCTTCACTTTGAGTACCAACAAATTTTTAAATATATTTATTTTAATGGTATTAAAGAAGTAAATGAAATGTTTTAGAAAATACTTGCGCAAAATTCAGTTGACCGAAAAAAACATAAAACTTCCGTCTATGACAAACACAATTTTTATGTGAGCAGTCAAGAAAATTAATTTTTTGGGCGGTGATCCAACCTATTAGAGCGCGGTTCCAATATCAGCGTTATCCATTCGAATTATTCGCCTTTATTGTCCAGTTTCTTCATACTAATGTTGATCAGTATGAGCTCAAAGGTTGAAGGATTTATATCAAAAAACATGAACATACTTTAGGAGTAATCTGTATCAAAATATCATGTTCTGTATCACAATATCAGAACATTTTTTAAGACCCACTCTCCCACCCTGAACGCAGATTTTTTCGTTCTTCTACATTATACAGGCATTTTTATTCTCCTAGTATTACGATCTTTTTAAAAAAATCATGCAAGTCATGAAGGAGTTTAAAGATCCAACCAGCGCCCGTGAATACTAGTCTTGATTGCTGACACGAAAATTACGGTTGTTGCATGAGAATATTTTCACAGTGTACTCTCCCTTCAATTTGAGTACCAACAAATTTTTAAATATACTTATTTTAATGGTATTAAAGAAGTAAATGAAATGTTTTAGAAAATACTTGCGCAAAATTCAGTTGACCGAAAAAAACTTAAAACTTCCGTCTATGACAAACACAATTTTTATGTGAGCAGTCAAGAAAATTAATTTTTTGGGCGGTGATCCAACCTATTAGAGCGCGGTTCCATTATCAGCGTTATCCATTCGAATTATTCGCCTTCATTGTCCAGTTTCTTCATACGAATTTTGATCAGTATGAGCTCAAAGGTTTTTGGATTTATATCACAAAACCTGAACATACTTTAGGAGTAATCTGTATCAAAATATCATGTTCTGTATCACAATATCAGAACATCTTTTAAGACCCACCCTCCCACCCTGAACGCAGATTTTTCGTTCTTCTACATTATACAGACATTTTTATTCTCCTAGTATTACGGTCTTTTTATAAAAATCATGCAAGTCATGAAGGAGTTTAAAGATCCAACCAGCGCCCTTGAATACTAGTCTTGATTGCTGACACGAAAATTACGGTTGTCGCATGAGAATATTTTCAGAGAGTGTACTCTCCCTTCACTTTGAGTACCAACAAATTTTTAAATATATTTATTTTAATGGTATTAAAGAAGTAAATGAAATGTTTTAGAAAATACTTGCGCAAAATTCAGTTGACCGAAAAAAACATAAAACTTTCGTCTATGACAAACACAATTTTTATGTGAGCAGTCAAGAAAATTAATTTTTTGGGCGGTGATCCAACCTATTAGAGCGCGGTTCCAATATCAGCGTTATCCATTCGAATTATTCGCCTTTATTGTCCAGTTTCTTCATACTAATGTTGATCAGTATGAGCTCAAAGGTTTAAGGATTTATATCAAAAAACATGAACATACTTTAGGAGTAATCTGTATTAAAATATCATGTTCTGTATCACAATATCAGAACATTTTTTAAGACCCACCCTCCCACCCTGAACGCAGATTTTTTCGTTTTTCTACATTATACAGGCATTTTTATTCTCCTAGTATTACGATCTTTTTAAAAAAATCATGCAAGTCATGAAGGAGTTTAAAGATCCAACCAGCGCCCGTGAATACTAGTCTTGATTGCTGACACGAAAATTACGGTTGTTGCATGAGAATATTTTCACAGTGTACTCTCCCTTCAATTTGAGTACCAACAAATTTTTAAATATACTTATTTTAATGGTATTAAAGAAGTAAATGAAATGTTTTAGAAAATACTTGCGGAAAATTCAGTTGACCGAAAAAAACTTAAAACTTCCGTCTATGACAAACACAATTTTTATGTGAGCAGTCAAGAAAATTAATTTTTTGGGCGGTGATCCAACCTATTAGAGCGCGGTTCCATTATCAGCGTTATCCATTCGAATTATTCGCCTTCATTGTCTAGTTTCTTCATACGAATTTTGATCAGTATGAGCTCAAAGGTTTTTGGATTTATATCACAAAACCTGAACATACTTTAGGAGTAATCTGTATCAAAATATCATGTTCTGTATCACAATAACAGAACATTTTTTAAGACCCACCCTCCCACCCTGAACGCAGATTTTTTCGTTCTTGTACATTATACAGACATTTTTATTCTCCTAGTATTACGATCTTTTTAAAAAAATCATGCAAGTCATGGAGGAGTTTAAAGATCCAACCAGCGCCGGTGAATACTAGTCTTGATTGCTGACACGAAAATTACGGTTGTTGCATGAGAATATTTTCAGAGAGTGTACACTCCCTTCAATTTGAGTACCAACAAATTTTTAAATATATTTATTTTAATGGTATTAAAGAAGTAAATGAAATGTTTTAGAAAATACTTGCGCAAAATTCAGTTGACCGAAAAAAACTTAAAACTTCCGTCTATGACAAACACAATTTTTAAGTGAGCAGTCAAGAAAATTAATTTTTTGGGCGATGATCCAACCTATTAGAGCGCGGTTCCATTATCAGCGTTATCCATTCGAATTATTCGCCTTCATTGTCCAGTTTCTTCATACGAATTTTGATCAGTATGAGCTCAAAGGTTTTTGGATTTATATCACAAAACCTGAACATACTTTAGGAGTAATCTGTATCAAAATATCATGTTCTGTATCACAATAACAGAACATTTTTTAAGACCCACCCTCCCACCCTGAACGCAGATTTTTTCGTTCTTCTACATTATACAGACATTTTTATTCTCATAGTATTACGATCTTTTTATAAAAATCATGCAAGTCATGGAGGAGTTTAAAGATCCAACCAGCGCCGGTGAATACTAGTCTTGATTGCTGACACGAAAATTTCGGTTGTTGCATGAGAATATTTTCACAGAGTGTACTCTCCCTTCAATTTGAGTACCAACAAATTTTTAAATATATTTATTTTAATGGTATTAAAGAAGTAAATGAAATGTTTTAGAAAATACTTGCGCAAAATTCAGTTGACCGAAAAAAACTAAAAACTTCCGTCTATGACAAACACAATTTTTATGTGAGCAGTCAAGAAAATTAATTTTTTGGGCGGTGATCCAACCTATTAGAGCGCGGTTCCAATATCAGCGTTATCCATTCGAATTATTCGCCTTTATTGTCCAGTTTCTTCATACGAATTTTGATCAGTATGAGCTCAAGGGTTTAAAAATCTATATTACAAAACATGAACATACTTTAGGAATAATCTGTATCAAAATATCATGTTCTGTATCACAATATCAAAATATTTTTTAAGACCCACCCTCCCACCCTGAACGCAGATTTTTTCGTTCTTCTACATTATACAGACATTTTTATTCTCCTAGTATTACGATCTTTTTAAAAAAATCATGCAAGTCATGAAGGAGTTTAAAGATCCAACCAGCGCCGGTGAATACTAGTCTTGATTGCTGACACGAAAATTACGGTTGTTGCATGAGAATATTTTCAGAGAGTGTACTCTCCCTTCAATTTGAGTACCAACAAATTTTTAAATATACTTATTTTAATGGTATTAAAGAAGTAAATGAAATGTTTTAGAAAATACTTGCGCAAAATTCAGTTGACCGAAAAAAACTTAAAACTTCCGTCTATGACAAACACAATTTTTATGTGAGCAGTCAAGAAAATTAATTTTTTGGGCGGTGATCCAACCTATTAGAGCGCGGTTCCATTATCAGCGTTATCCATTCGAATTATTCGCCTTCATTGTCCAGTTTCTTCATACGAATTTTGATCAGTATGAGCTCAAAGGTTTTTGGATTTATATCACAAAACCTGAACATACTTTAGGAGTAATCTGTATCAAAATATCATGTTCTGTATCACAATATCAGAACATCTTTTAAGACCCACCCTCCCACCCTGAACGCAGATTTTTCGTTCTTCTACATTATACAGACATTTTTATTCTCCTAGTATTACGGTCTTTTTATAAAAATCATGCAAGTCATGAAGGAGTTTAAAGATCCAACCAGCGCCCGTGAATACTAGTCTTGATTGCTGACACGAAAATTACGGTTGTTGCATGAGAATATTTTCACAGTGTACTCTCCCTTCAATTTGAGTACCAACAAATTTTTAAATATACTTATTTTAATGGTATTAAAGAAGTAAATGAAATGTTTTAGAAAATACTTGCGGAAAATTCAGTTGACCGAAAAAAACTTAAAACTTCCGTCTATGACAAACACAATTTTTATGTGAGCAGTCAAGAAAATTAATTTTTTGGGCGGTGATCCAACCTATTAGAGCGCGGTTCCATTATCAGCGTTATCCATTCGAATTATTCGCCTTCATTGTCCAGTTTCTTCATACGAATTTTGATCAGTATGAGCTCAAAGGTTTTTGGATTTATATCACAAAACCTGAACATACTTTAGGAGTAATCTGTATCAAAATATCATGTTCTGTATCACAATAACAGAACATTTTTTAAGACCCACCCTCCCACCCTGAACGCAGATTTTTTCGTTCTTCTACATTATACAGACATTTTTATTCTCCTAGTATTACGATCTTTTTAAAAAAATCATGCAAGTCATGGAGGAGTTTAAAGATCCAACCAGCGCCGGTGAATACTAGTCTTGATTGCTGACACGAAAATTACGGTTGTTGCATGAGAATATTTTCAGAGAGTGTACTCTCCCTTCAATTTGAGTACCAACAAATTTTTAAATATATTTATTTTAATGGTATTAAAGAAGTAAATGAAATGTTTTAGAAAATACTTGCGCAAAATTCAGTTGACCGAAAAAAACTTAAAACTTCCGTCTATGACAAACACAATTTTTATGTGAGCAGTCAAGAAAATTAATTTTTTGGGCGGTGATCCAACCTATTAGAGCGCGGTTCCATTATCAGCGTTATCCATTCGAATTATTCGCCTTCATTGTCCAGTTTCTTCATACGAATTTTGATCAGTATGAGCTCAAAGGTTTTTGGATTTATATCACAAAACCTGAACATACTTTAGGAGTAATCTGTATCAAAATATCATGTTCTGTATCACAATAACAGAACATTTTTTAAGACCCACCCTCCCACCCTGAACGCAGATTTTTTCGTTCTTCTACATTATACAGACATTTTTATTCTCATAGTATTACGATCTTTTTATAAAAATCATGCAAGTCATGGAGGAGTTTAAAGATCCAACCAGCGCCGGTGAATACTAGTCTTGATTGCTGACACGAAAATTTCGGTTGTTGCATGAGAATATTTTCACAGAGTGTACTCTCCCTTCAATTTGAGTACCAACAAATTTTTAAATATATTTATTTTAATGGTATTAAAGAAGTAAATGAAATGTTTTAGAAAATACTTGCGCAAAATTCAGTTGACAGAAAAAAACTTAAAACTTCCGTCTATGACAAACACAATTTTTATGTGAGCAGTCAAGAAAATTAATTTTTTGGGCGGTGATCCAACCTATTAGAGCGCGGTTCCAATATCAGCGTTATCCATTCGAATTATTTGCCTTTATTGTCCAGTTTCTTCATACGAATTTTGATCAGTATGAGCTCAAGGGTTTAAGAATCTATATTACAAAACATGAACATACTTTAGGAATAATCTGTATCAAAATATCATGTTCTGTATCACAATATCAGAATATTTTTTAAGACCCACCCTCCCACCCTGAACGCAGATTTTTTCGTTCTTCTACATTATACAGACATTTTTATTCTCCTAGTATTACGATCTTTTTAAAAAAATCATGCAAGTCATGAAGGAGTTTAAAGATCCAACCAGCGCCGGTGAATACTAGTCTTGATTGCTGACACGAAAATTACGGTTGTTGCATGAGAATATTTTCAGAGAGTGTACTCTCCCTTCAATTTGAGTACCAACAAATTTTTAAATATATTTATTTTAATGGTATCAAAGAAGTAAATGAAATGTTTTAGAAAATACTTGCGCAAAATTCAGTTGACCGAAAAAAACTTAAAACTTCCGTCTATGACAAACACAATTTTTATGTGAGCAGTCAAGAAAATAAATTTTTTGGGCGGTGATCCAACCTATTAGAGCGCGGTTCCATTATCAGCGTTATCCATTCGAATTATTCGCCTTTATTTTGCAGTTTCTTCATACGAATTTTGATCAGTATGAGCTCAAAGGTTTTTGGATTTATATCACAAAACCTGAACATACTTTAGGAGTAATCTGTATCAAAATATCATGTTCTGTATCACAATATCAGAACATTTTTTAAGACCCACCCTCCCACCCTGAACGCAGATTTTTCGTTCTTCTACATTATACAGACATTTTTATTCTCCTAGTATTACGATCTTTTTATAAAAATCATGCAAGTCATGAAGGAGTTTAAAGATCCAACCAGCGCCCTTGAATACTAGTCTTGATTGCTGACACGAAAATTTCGGTTGTTGAATGAGAATATTTTCAGAGAGTGTACTCTCCCTTCAATTTGAGTACCAACAAATTTTTAAATATATTTATTTTAATGGTATTAAAGAAGTAAATGAAATGTTTTAGAAAATACTTGCGCAAAATTCAGTTGACCGAAAAAAACATAAAACTTCCGTCTATGACAAACACAATTTTTATGTGAGCAGTCAAGAAAATTAATTTTTTGGGCGGTGATCCAACCTATTAGAGCGCGGTTCCAATATCAGCGTTATCCATTCGAATTATTCGCCTTTATTGTCCAGTTTCTTCATACGAATTTTGATCAGTATGAGCTCAAGGGTTTAAGAATCTATATTACAAAACATGAACATACTTTAGGAATAATCTGTATCAAAATATCATGTTCTGTATTACAATATCAGAACATTTTTTAAGACCCACCCTCCCACCCTGAACGCAGATTTTTTCGTTCTTCTACATTATACAGACATTTTTATTCTCCTAGTATTACGATCTTTTTAAAAAAATCATGCAAGTCATGGAGGAGTTTAAAGATCCAACCAGCGCCGGTGAATACTAGTCTTGATTGCTGACACGAAAATTACGGTTGTTGCATGAGAATATTTTCAGAGAGTGTACTCTCCCTTCAATTTGAGTACCAACAAATTTTTAAATATATTTATTTTAATGGTATCAAAGAAGTAAATGAAATGTTTTAGAAAATACTTGCGCAAAATTCAGTTGACCGAAAAAAACTTAAAACTTCCGTCTATGACAAACACAATTTTTATGTGAGCAGTCAAGAAAATTAATTTTTTGGGCGGTGATCCAACCTATTAGAGCGCGGTTCCATTATCAGCGTTATCCATTCGAATTATTCGCCTTTATTGTCCAGTTTCTTCATACGAATTTTGATCAGTATGAGCTCAAAGGTTTTTGGATTTATATCACAAAACCTGAACATACTTTAGGAGTAATCTGTATCAAAATATCATGTTCTGTATCACAATATCAGAAAATTTTTTAAGACTCACCCTCCCACCCTGAACGCAGATTTTTTCGTTCTTCCACATTATACAGACATTTTTATTCTCCTAGTATTACGATCTTTTTAAAAAAATCATGCAAGTCATGAAGGAGTTTAAAGATCCAACCAGCGCCCGTGAATACTAGTCTTGATTGCTGACACGAAAATTACGGTTGTTGCATGAGAATATTTTCACAGTGTACTCTCCCTTCAATTTGAGTACCAACAAATTTTTAAATATATTTATTTTAATGGTATCAAAGAAGTAAATGAACTGTTTTAGAATATACTTGCGAAAAATTCAGTTGACCGAAAAAAACTTAAAACTTCCGTCTATGACAAACACAATTTTTATGTGAGCAGTCAAGAAAATTAATTTTTAGGGCGGTGATCCAACCTATTAGAGCGCGGTTCAAATATCAGCGTTATCCATTCGAATTATTCGCCTTTATTGTCCAGTTTCTTCATACTAATTTTGATCAGTATGAGCTCAAAGGTTTAGGGATTTATATCACAAAACATCAACATACTTTAGGAGTAATCTGTATCAAAATATCATGTTCTGTATCACAATATCAGAACATTTTTTAAGACCCACCCTCCCACCCTGAACGCAGATTTTTTCGTTCTTCTACATTATACAGACATTTTTATTCTCCTAGTATTACGATCTTTTTAAAAAAATCATGCAAGTCATGAAGGAGTTTAAAGATCCAACCAGCGCCCGTGAATACTAGTCTTGATTGCTGACACGAAAATTACGGTTGTTGCATGAGAATATTTTCAGAGAGTGTACTCTCCCTTCAATTTGAGTACCAACAAATTTTTAAATATATTTATTTTAATGGTATCAAAGAAGTAAATGAAATGTTTTAGAAAATACTTGCGCAAAATTCAGTTGACCGAAAAAAACTTAAAACTTCGGTCTATGACAAACACAATTTTTATGTGAGCAGACAAGAAAATTAATTTTTTGGGCGGTGATCCAACCTATTAGAGCGCGGTTCCAATATCAGCCTTATCCATTCGAATTATTCGCCTTTATTGTCCAGTTTCTTCATATGAATTTTGATCAGTATGAGCTCAAAGGTTTAAGGATTTATATCACAAAACATCAAAAAACTTTAGGAGTAATCTGTATCAAAATATCATGTTCTGTATCACAATATCAGAACATTTTTTAAGACCCACCCTCCCACCCTGAACGCAGATTTTTTCGTTCTTCTACATTATACAGACATTTTTATTCTCCTAGTATTACGATCTTTTTAAAAAAATCATGCAAGTCATGAAGGAGTTTAAAGATCCAAACAGCGCCCGTGAATACTAGTCTTGATTGCTGACACGAAAATTACGGTTGTTGCATGAGAATATTTTCAGAGAGTGTACTCTCCCTTCAATTTGATTACCAACAAATTTTTAAATATATTTATTTTAATGGTATTAAAAAAGTAAATGAAATGTTTTAAAAAATACTTGCGCAAAATTCAATTGACCGAAAAAAACTTAAAACTTCCGTCTATGACAAACACAATTTTTATGTGAGCAGTCAAGAAAATTAATTTTTTGGGCGGTGATCACACCTATTAGAGCGCGGTTCCAATATCAGCGTTATCCATCGAATTATTCGCCTTTATTGTCCAGTTTCTTCATACTAATTTTGATCAGTATGAGCTCAAAGGTTTAAGGATTTATATCACAAAATATGAACATACATTAGGAGTAATCTGTATCAAAATATCATGTTCTGTATCACAATATCAGAACATTTTTTAAGACCCACCCTCCCACCCTGAACGCAGATTTTTTCGTTTTTCTACATTATACAGACATTTTTATTCTCCTAGTATTACGATCTTTTTAAAAAAATCATGCAAGTCATGAAGGAGTTTAAAGATCCAACCAGCGCCCGTGAATACTAGTCTTGATTGCTGACACGAAAATTACGGTTGTTGCATGAGAATATTTTCAGAGAGTGTACTCTCCCTTCAATTTGAGTACCAACAAATTTTTAAATATATTTATTTTAATGGTATTAAAGAAGTAAATGAAATGTTTTAGAAAATACTTGCGCAGAATTCAGTTGACCGAAAAAAACTTAAAACTTCCGTCTATGACAAACACAATTTTTATGTGAGCAGTCAAGAAAATTAATTTTTTGGTCGGTGATCCAACCTATTAGAGCGCGGTTCCAATATCAGCGTTATCCATTCGAATTATTCGCCTTTATTGTCCAGTTTCTTCATACTAATTTTGATCAGTATGAGCTCAAAGGTTTAAGGATTTATATCACAAAACATCAACATACTTCAGGAGTAATCTGTATCAAAATATCATGTTCTGTATCACAATATCAGAACATTTTTTAAGACCCACCCTCCCACCCTGAACGCAGATTTTTTTCGTTCTTCTACATTATACAGACATTTTTATTCTCCTAGTATTGCGATCCTTTTTAAAAAAATCATGCAAGTCATGAAGGAGTTTAAAGATCCAACCACCGCCCGTGAATACTAGTCTTGATTGCTGACACGAAAATTACGGTTGTTGCATGAGAATATTTTCACAGTGTACTCTCCCTTCAATTTGAGTACCAACAAATTTTTAAATATATTTATTTTAATGGTATCAAAGAAGTAAATGAACTGTTTTAGAATATACTTGCGAAAAATTCAGTTGACCGAAAAAAACTTAAAACTTCCGTCTATGACAAACACAATTTTTATGTGAGCAGTCAAGAAAATTAATTTTTAGGGCGGTGATCCAACCTATTAGAGCGCGGTTCAAATATCAGCGTTATCCATTCGAATTATTCGCCTTTATTGTCCAGTTTCTTCATACTAATTTTGATCAGTATGAGCTCAAAGGTTTAGGGATTTATATCACAAAACATCAACATACTTTAG
Source organism: Maratus speciosus (assembly GCA_963932465.1). Lineage (NCBI taxonomy): Eukaryota > Metazoa > Arthropoda > Arachnida > Araneae > Salticidae > Maratus > Maratus speciosus. The sequence goes on from OZ010793.1 coordinate 209,808,272, forward strand.
GAGTAATCTGTATCAAAATATCATGTTCTGTATCACAATATCAGAACATTTTTTAAGACCCACCCTCCCACCCTGAACGCAGATTTTTTCGTTCTTCTACATTATACAGACATTTTTATTCTCCTAGTATTACGATCTTTTTAAAAAAATCATGCAAGTCATGAAGGAGTTTAAAGATCCAACCAGCGCCCGTGAATACTAGTCTTGATTGCTGACACGAAAATTACGGTTGTTGCATGAGAATATTTTCAGAGAGTGTACTCTCCCTTCAATTTGAGTACCAACAAATTTTTAAATATATTTATTTTAATGGTATCAAAGAAGTAAATGAAATGTTTTAGAAAATACTTGCGCAAAATTCAGTTGACCGAAAAAAACTTAAAACTTCGGTCTATGACAAACACAATTTTTATGTGAGCAGACAAGAAAATTAATTTTTTGGGCGGTGATCCAACCTATTAGAGCGCGGTTCCAATATCAGCCTTATCCATTCGAATTATTCGCCTTTATTGTCCAGTTTCTTCATATGAATTTTGATCAGTATGAGCTCAAAGGTTTAAGGATTTATATCACAAAACATCAAAAAACTTTAGGAGTAATCTGTATCAAAATATCATGTTCTGTATCACAATATCAGAACATTTTTTAAGACCCACCCTCCCACCCTGAACGCAGATTTTTTCGTTCTTCTACATTATACAGACATTTTTATTCTCCTAGTATTACGATCTTTTTAAAAAAATCATGCAAGTCATGAAGGAGTTTAAAGATCCAAACAGCGCCCGTGAATACTAGTCTTGATTGCTGACACGAAAATTACGGTTGTTGCATGAGAATATTTTCAGAGAGTGTACTCTCCCTTCAATTTGATTACCAACAAATTTTTAAATATATTTATTTTAATGGTATTAAAAAAGTAAATGAAATGTTTTAAAAAATACTTGCGCAAAATTCAATTGACCGAAAAAAACTTAAAACTTCCGTCTATGACAAACACAATTTTTATGTGAGCAGTCAAGAAAATTAATTTTTTGGGCGGTGATCACACCTATTAGAGCGCGGTTCCAATATCAGCGTTATCCATCGAATTATTCGCCTTTATTGTCCAGTTTCTTCATACTAATTTTGATCAGTATGAGCTCAAAGGTTTAAGGATTTATATCACAAAATATGAACATACATTAGGAGTAATCTGTATCAAAATATCATGTTCTGTATCACAATATCAGAACATTTTTTAAGACCCACCCTCCCACCCTGAACGCAGATTTTTTCGTTTTTCTACATTATACAGACATTTTTATTCTCCTAGTATTACGATCTTTTTAAAAAAATCATGCAAGTCATGAAGGAGTTTAAAGATCCAACCAGCGCCCGTGAATACTAGTCTTGATTGCTGACACGAAAATTACGGTTGTTGCATGAGAATATTTTCAGAGAGTGTACTCTCCCTTCAATTTGAGTACCAACAAATTTTTAAATATATTTATTTTAATGGTATTAAAGAAGTAAATGAAATGTTTTAGAAAATACTTGCGCAGAATTCAGTTGACCGAAAAAAACTTAAAACTTCCGTCTATGACAAACACAATTTTTATGTGAGCAGTCAAGAAAATTAATTTTTTGGTCGGTGATCCAACCTATTAGAGCGCGGTTCCAATATCAGCGTTATCCATTCGAATTATTCGCCTTTATTGTCCAGTTTCTTCATACTAATTTTGATCAGTATGAGCTCAAAGGTTTAAGGATTTATATCACAAAACATCAACATACTTCAGGAGTAATCTGTATCAAAATATCATGTTCTGTATCACAATATCAGAACATTTTTTAAGACCCACCCTCCCACCCTGAACGCAGATTTTTTTCGTTCTTCTACATTATACAGACATTTTTATTCTCCTAGTATTGCGATCCTTTTTAAAAAAATCATGCAAGTCATGAAGGAGTTTAAAGATCCAACCACCGCCCGTGAATACTAGTCTTGATTGCTGACACGAAAATTACGGTTGTTGCATGAGAATATTTTCACAGTGTACTCTCCCTTCAATTTGAGTACCAACAAATTTTTAAATATATTTATTTTAATGGTATTAAAGAAGTAAATGAAATGTTTTAGAAAATACTTGCGCAAAATTCAGTTGACCGAAAAAAACTTAAAACATCCGTCTATGACAAACACAATTTTTATGTGAGCAGTCAAGAAAATTAATTTTTTGGGCGGTGATCCAACCTATTAGAGCGCGGTTCCAATATCAGCGTTATCCATTCGAATTATTCGCCTTTATTGTCCAGTTTCTTCATACAAATTTTTATCAGTATGAGCTCAAAGGTTTAAGGATTTATATCACAAAACATCAACATACTTTAGGAGTAATCTGTATCAAAATATCATGTTCTGTATCACAATATCAGAACATTTTTTCAGACCCACCCTCCCACCCTGAACGCAGATTTTTTCGTTCTTCTACATTATACAGACATTTTTATTCTCCTAGTATTACGATCTTTTTAAAAAAATCATGCAAGTCATGAAGGAGTTTAAAGATCCAACCAGCGCCCGTGACTACTAGTCTTGATTGCATACAAGAAAATTACGGTTGTTGCATGAGAATATTTTCACAGTGTACTCTCCCTTCAATTTGAGTACCAAGAAATTTTTAAATATATTTATTTTAATGGTATTAAAGAAGTAAATGAAATGTTTTAGAAAATACTTGCGCAAAATTCAGTTGACCGAAAAAAACTTAAAACTTCCGTCTATGACAAACACAATTTTTATGTGAGCAGTCAAGAAAATTAATTTTTTGGGCGGTGATCCAACCTATTAGAGCGCGGTTCCAATATCAGCGTTATCCATTCGAATTATTCGCCTTTATTGTCCAGTTTCTTCATACTAATTTTGATCAGTATGAGCTCAAAGGTTTAAGGATTTATATCACAAAACATCAACATACTTTAGGAGTAATCTGTATCAAAATATCATGTTCTGTATCACAATATCAGAACATTTTTTAAGACCCACCCTCCCACCCTGAACGCAGATTTTTTCGTTCTTCTACATTATACAGACATTTTTATTCTCCTAGTATTACGATCTTTTTATAAAAATCATGCAAGTCATGAAGGAGTTTAAACATCCAACCAGCGCCCGTGAATACTAGTCTTGATTGCTGACACGAAAATTACGGTTGTTGCATGAGAATATTTTCACAGTGTACTCTCCCTTCAATTTGAGTACCAACAAATTTTTAAATAAATTTATTTTAATGGTATTAAAGAAGTAAATGAAATGTTTTAGAAAATACTTGCGCAAAATTCAGTTGACCGAAAAAACTTAAAACTTCCGTCTATGACAAACACAATTTTTATGTGAGCAGTCAAGAAAATTAATTATTTTGGGCGGTGATCCAACCTATTAGAGCGCTGTTCCAATATCAGCGTTATCCATTCGAATTATTCGCCTTTATTTTCCAGTTTCTTCATACTAATTTTGATCAGTATGAGCTCAAAGGTTTAAGGATTTATATCAAAAAACATCAACATACTTTAGGAGTAATCTGTATCAAAATATCATGTTCTGTGTCACAATATCAGAACATTTTTTAAGACCCACCCTCCCACCCTGAACGCAGATTTTTTCATTCTTCTACATTATACAGACATTTTTATTCTCCTAGTATTACGATTTTTTAAAAAAATCATGCAAGTCATGAAGGAGTTTAAAGATCCAACCAGCGCCCGTGAATACTAGTCTTGATTGCTGACACGAAAATTACGGTTGTTGCATGAGAATATTTTCACAGTGTACTCTCCCTTCAATTTGAGTACCAACAAATTTTTAAATATATTTATTTTAATGGTATCAAAGAAGTAAATGAACTGTTTTAGAAAATACTTGCGAAAAATTCAGTTGACCGAAAAAAACTTAAAACTTCCGTCTATGACAAACACAATTTTTATGTGAGCAGTCAAGAAAATTAATTTTTAGGGCGGTGATCCAACCTATTAGAGCGCGGTTCTAATATCAGCGTTATCTATTCGAATTATTCGCCTTTATTGTCCAGTTTCTTCATACTAATTTTGATCTGTATGAGCTCAAACGTTTAAGCATTTATATCACAAAACATGAACATACTTTAGGAGTAATCTGTATCAAAATATCTGGTTCTGTCTCACAATATCAGAACATTTTTTAAGACCCACCCTCCCACCCTGAACGCAGATTTTTTCATTCTTCTACATTATACAGACATTTTTATTCTCCTAGTATTACGATTTTTTAAAAAAATCATGCAAGTCATGAAGGAGTTTAAAGATCCAACCAGCGCCCGTGAATACTAGTCTTGATTGCTGACACGAAAATTACGGTTGTTGCATGAGAATATTTTCAGAGAGTGTACTCTCCCTTCAATTTGTGTACCAACAAATTTTTAAATATATTTATTTTAATGGTATCAAAGAAGTAAATGAACTGTTTTAGAATATACTTGCGAAAAATTCAGTTGACCGAAAAAAACTTAAAACTTCCGTCTATGACAAACACAATTTTTATGTGAGCTGTCAAGAAAATTAATTTTTTGGTCGGTGATCCAACCTATTAGAGCGCGGTTACAATATCAGCGTTATCCATTCGAATTATTCGCCTTTATTGTCCAGTTTCTTCATACGAATTTTGATCAGTATGAGCTCAAAGGTTTAAGAATCTATATTACAAAACATGAACATACTCTAGGAGTAATCTGTATCACAATATCAGAACATTTTTTAAGACCCACCCTCCCACCCTGAACGCAGATTTTTTCGTTCTTCTACATTATACAGACATTTATATTCTCCTAGTATTACGATCTTTTTAAAAAAATCATGCAAGTCATGAAGGAGTTTAAAGATCCAACCAGCGCCCGTGAATACTAGTCTTGATTGCTGACACGAAAATTACGGTTGTTGCATGAGAATATTTTCACAGTGTACTCTCCCTTCAATTTGAGTACCAACAAATTTTTAAATATATTTATTTTAATGGTATCAAAGAAGTAAATGAACTGTTTTAGAATATACTTGCGAAAAATTCAGTTGACCGAAAAAAACTTAAAACTTCCGTCTATGACAAACACAATTTTTATGTGAGCTGTCAAGAAAATTAATTTTTTGGGCGGTGATCCAACCTATTAGAGCGCGGTTCCAATATCAGCGTTATCCATTCGAATTATTCGCCTTTATTGTCCAGTTTCTTCATACGAATTTTGATCAGTATGAGCTCAAAGGTTTAAGAATCTATATTACAAAACATGAACATACTCTAGGAGTAATCTGTATCAAAATATCATGTTCTGTATCACAATATCAGAACATTTTTTAAGACCCACCCTCCCACCCTGAACGCAGATTTTTTCGTTCTTCTACATTATACAGACATTTTTATTCTCCTAGTATTACGATCTTTTTAAAAAAATCATGCAAGTCATGAAGGAGTTTAAAGATCCAACCAGCGCCCGTGAATACTAGTCTTGATTGCTGACACGAAAATTACGGTTGTTGCATGAGAATATTTTCACAGTGTACTCTCCCTTCAATTTGAGTACCAACAAATTTTTAAATATATTTATTTTAATGGTATCAAAGAAGTAAATGAACTGTTTTAGAATATACTTGCGAAAAATTCAGTTGACCGAAAAAAACTTAAAACTTCCGTCTATGACAAACACAATTTTTATGTGAGCTGTCAAGAAAATTAATTTTTTGGGCGGTGATCCAACCTATTAGAGCGCGGTTCCAATATCAGCGTTATCCATTCGAATTATTCGCCTTTATTGTCCAGTTTCTTCATACGAATTTTGATCAGTATGAGCTCAAAGGTTTAAGAATCTATATTACAAAACATGAACATACTCTAGGAGTAATCTGTATCAAAATATCATGTTCTGTATCACAATATCAGAACATTTTTTAAGACCCACCCTCCCACCCTGAACGCAGATTTTTTCGTTCTTCTACATTATACAGACATTTTTATTCTCCTAGTATTACGATCTTTTTAAAAAAATCATGCAAGTCATGAAGGAGTTTAAAGATCCAACCAGCGCCCGTGAATACTAGTCTTGATTACTGACACGAAAATTACGGTTGTTGCATGAGAATATTTTCAGAGAGTGTACTCTCCCTTCAATTTGAGTACCAACAAATTTTTAAATATATTTATTTTAATGGTATCAAAGAAGTAAATGAAATGTTTTAGAAAATACTTGCGCAAAATTCAGTTGACCGAAAAAACTTAAAACTTCCGTCTATGACAAACACAATTTTTATGTGAGCAGTCAAGAAAATTAATTTTTTGGGCGGTGATCCAACCTATTAGAGCGGGGTGACAATATCAGCGTTATCCATTCGAATTATTCGCCTTTATTGTCCAGTTTCTTCATACTAATTTTGATCAGTATGAGCTCAAAGGTTTAAGGATTTATATCACAAAACATGAACATACTTTAGGAGTAATCTGTATCAAAATATCATGTACTGTATCTCAATATCAGAACATTTTTTAAGACCCACCCTCCCACCCTGAACACAGATTTTTTCGTTCTTCTACATTATAAAGACATTTTTATTCTCCTAGTATTACGATCTTTTTAAAAAATCATGCAAGTCATGAAGGAGTTTAAAGATCCAACCAGCGCCCGTGAATACTAGTCTTGATTGCTGACACGAAAATTACGGTTGTTGCATGAGAATATTTTCAGAGAGTGTACTCTCCCTTCAATTTGAGTACCAACAAATTTTTAAATATATTTATTTTAATGGTATTAAAGAAGTAAATGAAATGTTTTAGAAAATACTTGCGCAAAATTCAGTTGACCGAAAAAAACTTAAAACTTCCGTCTATGACAAACACAATTTTTATGAGAACAGTCAAGAAAATTAATTTTTTGGGCGGTGATCCAACTTATTAGAGCGCGGTTCTAATATCAGCGTTATCCATTCGAATTATTCGCTTTTATTGTCCAGTTTCTTCATACGAATTTTGATCAGTATGAGGTCAAAGGTTTAAGGATTTATATCACAAAATATGAACATACTTTAGGAGTAATCTGTATCAAAATATCATGTTCTGTATCACAATATCAGAACATTTTTTAAGACCCACCCTCCCACCCTGAACGCAGATTTTTTCGTTCTTCTACATTATACAGACATTTTTATTCTCCTAGTATTACGACCTTTTTAAAAAAATCATGCATGTCATGAAGGAGTTTAAAGATCCAACCAGCGCCCGTGAATACTAGTCTTGAATGCTGACACGAAAATTACGGTTGTTGCATGAGAATATTTTCAGAGAGTGTACTCTCCCTTCAATTTGAGTACCAACAAATTTTTAAATATATTTATTTTAATGGTATCAAAGAAGTAAATGAACTGTTTTAGAAAATACTTGCGCAAAATTCAGTTGACCGAAAAAAACTTAAAACTTCCGTCTATGACAAACACAATTTTTATGTGAGCAGTCAAGAAAATTAATTTTTTGGGCGGTGATCCAACCTATTAGAGCGCGGTTCCAATATCAGCGTTATCTATTCGAATTATTCGCCTTTATTGTCCAGTTTCTTCATACTAATTTTGATCTGTATGAGCTCAAATGTTTAAGCATTTATATCACAAAACATGAACATACTTTAGGAGTAATCTGTATCAAAATATCTGGTTCTGTCTCACAATATCAGAACATTTTTTAAGACCCACCCTCCCACCCTGAACGCAGATTTTTTCGTTCTTCTACATTATACAGACATTTTTATTCTCCTAGTATTACGATCTTTTTAAAAAAATCATGCAAGTCATGAAGGAGTTTAAAGATCCAACCAGCGCCCGTGAATACTAGTCTTGATTACTGACACGAAAATTACGGTTGTTGCATGAGAATATTTTCAGAGAGTGTACTCTCCCTTCAATTTGAGTACCAACAAATTTTTAAATATATTTATTTTAATGGTATCAAAGAAGTAAATGAAATGTTTTAGAAAATACTTGCGCAAAATTCAGTTGACCGAAAAAAACTTAAAACTTCCGTCTATGACAAACACAATTTTTATGTGAGCAGTCAAGAAAATTAATTTTTTGGGCGGTGATCCAACCTATTAGAGCGGGGTGACAATATCAGCGTTATCCATTCGAATTATTCGCCTTTATTGTCCAGTTTCTTCATACTAATTTTGATCAGTATGAGCTCAAAGGTTTAAGAACTTATATCACAAAACATGAACATACTTTAGGAGTAATCTGTATCAAAATATCATGTACTGTATCTCAATATCAGAACATTTTTTAAGACCCACCCTCCCACCCTGAACACAGATTTTTTCGTTCTTCTACATTATAAAGACATTTTTATTCTCCTAGTATTACGATCTTTTTAAAAAAATCATGCAAGTCATGAAGGAGTTTAAAGATCCAACCAGCGCCCGTGAATACTAGTCTTGATTGCTGACACGAAAATTACGGTTGTTGCATGAGAATATTTTCACAGTGTACTCTCCCTTCAATTTGAGTACCAACAAATTTTTAAATATATTTATTTTAATGGTATCAAAGAAGTAAATGAACTGTTTTAGAATATACTTGCGAAAAATTCAGTTGACCGAAAAAAACTTAAAACTTCCGTCTATGACAAACACAATTTTTATGTGAGCTGTCAAGAAAATTAATTTTTTGGGCGGTGATCCAACCTATTAGAGCGCGGTTCCAATATCAGCGTTATCCATTCGAATTATTCGCCTTTATTGTCCAGTTTCTTCATACGAATTTTGATCAGTATGAGCTCAAAGGTTTAAGAATCTATATTACAAAACATGAACATACTCTAGGAGTAATCTGTATCAAAATATCATGTTCTGTATCACAATATCAGAACATTTTTTAAGACCCACCCTCCCACCCTGAACGCAGATTTTTTCGTTCTTCTACATTATACAGACATTTTTATTCTCCTAGTATTACGATCTTTTTAAAAAAATCATGCAAGTCATGAAGGAGTTTAAAGATCCAACCAGCGCCCGTGAATACTAGTCTTGATTACTGACACGAAAATTACGGTTGTTGCATGAGAATATTTTCAGAGAGTGTACTCTCCCTTCAATTTGAGTACCAACAAATTTTTAAATATATTTATTTTAATGGTATCAAAGAAGTAAATGAAATGTTTTAGAAAATACTTGCGCAAAATTCAGTTGACCGAAAAAAACTTAAAACTTCCGTCTATGACAAACACAATTTTTATGTGAGCAGTCAAGAAAATTAATTTTTTGGGCGGTGATCCAACCTATTAGAGCGGGGTGACAATATCAGCGTTATCCATTCGAATTATTCGCCTTTATTGTCCAGTTTCTTCATACTAATTTTGATCAGTATGAGCTCAAAGGTTTAAGGACTTATATTACAAAACATGAACATACTTTAGGAGTAATCTGTATCAAAATATCATGTACTGTATCTCAATATCAGAACATTTTTTAAGACCCACCCTCCCACCCTGAACACAGATTTTTTCGTTCTTCTACATTATAAAGACATTTTTATTCTCCTAGTATTACGATCTTTTTAAAAAAATCATGCAAGTCATGAAGGAGTTTAAAGATCCAACCAGCGCCCGTGAATACTAGTCTTGATTGCTGACACGAAAATTACGGTTGTTGCATGAGAATATTTTCAGAGAGTGTACTCTCCCTTCAATTTGAGTACCAACAAATTTTTAAATATATTTATTTTAATGGTATTAAAGAAGTAAATGAAATGTTTTAGAAAATACTTGCGCAAAATTCAGTTGACCGAAAAAAACTTAAAACTTCCGTCTATGACAAACACAATTTTTTATGTGAGCAGTCAAGAAAATTAATTTTTTGGGCGGTGATCCAACCTATTAGAGCGCGGTTCTAATATCAGCGTTATCCATTCGAATTATTCGCCTTTATTGTCCAGTTTCTTCATACGAATTTTGATCATTATGAGGTCAAAGGTTTAAGGATTTATATCACAAAATATGAACATACTTTAGGAGTAATCTGTATCAAAATATCATGTTCTGTATCACAATATCAGAACATTTTTTAAGACCCACCCTCCCACCCTGAACGCAGATTTTTTCGTTCTTCTACATTATACAGACATTTTTATTCTCTTAGTATTACGACCTTTTTAAAAAAATCATGCATGTCATGAAGGAGTTTAAAGATCCAACCAGCGCCCGTGAATACTAGTCTTGAATGCTGACACGAAAATTACGGTTGTTGCATGAGAATATTTTCAGAGAGTGTACTCTCCCTTCAACTTGAGTACCAAATAATTTTTAAATATATTTATTTTAATGGTATCAAAGAAGTAAATGAACTGTTTTAGAATATACTTGCGAAAAATTCAGTTGACCGAAAAAAACTTAAAACTTCCGTCTATGACAAACACAATTTTTATGTGAGCAGTCAAGAAAATTAATTTTTTGGGCGGTGATCCAACCTATTAGAGCGGGGTTCCAATATCAGCGTTATCTATTCGAATTATTCGCCATTATTGTCCAGTTTCTTCATACTAATTTTGATCAGTATGAGCTCAAAGGTTTAAGGATTTATATCACAAAACATGAACATACTTTAGGAGTAATCTGTATCAAAATATCATGTTCTGTATCACAATATCAGAACATTTTTTAAGACCCACCCTCCCACCCTGAACGCAGATTTTTTCGTTCTTCTACATTATACAGACATTTTTATTCTCCTAGTATTACGACCTTTTTAAAAAAATCATGCATGTCATGAAGGAGTTTAAAGATCCAACCAGCGCCCGTGAATACTAGTCTTGAATGCTGACACGAAAATTACGGTTGTTGCATGAGAATATTTTCAGAGAGTGTACTCTCCCTTCAATTTGAGTACCAACAAATTTTTAAATATATTTATTTTAATGGTATCAAAGAAGTAAATGAACTGTTTTAGAAAATACTTGCGCAAAATTCAGTTGACCGAAAAAAACTTAAAACTTCCGTCTATGACAAACACAATTTTTATGTGAGCAGTCAAGAAAATTAATTTTTTGGGCGGTGATCCAACCTATTAGAGCGCGGTTCCAATATCAGCGTTATCTATTCGAATTATTCGCCTTTATTGTCCAGTTTCTTCATACTAATTTTGATCTGTATGAGCTCAAAGGTTTAAGCATTTATATCACAAAACATGAACATACTTTAGGAGTAATCTGTATCAAAATATCTGGTTCTGTCTCACACTATCAGAACATTTTTTAAGACCCACCCTCCCACCCTGAACGCAGATTTTTTCGTTCTTCTACATTATACAGACATTTTTATTCTCCTAGTATTACGATCTTTTTAAAAAAATCATGCAAGTCATGAAGGAGTTTAAAGATCCAACCAGCGCCCGTGAATACTAGTCTTGATTGCTGACACGAAAATTACGGTTGTTGCATGAGAATATTTTCAGAGAGTGTACTCTCCCTTCAATTTGAGTACCAACGAATTTTTAAATATATTTATTTTAATGGTATTAAAGAAGTAAATGAAATGTTTTAGAAAATACTTGCGCAAAATTCAGTTGACCGAAAAAAACTTAAAACTTCTCTCTATGACAAACACAATTTTTTATGTGAGCAGTCAAGAAAATTAATTTTTTGGGCGGTGATCCAACCTATTAGAGCGCGGTTCTAATATCAGCGTTATCCATTCGAATTATTCGCCTTTATTGTCCAGTTTCTTCATACGAATTTTGATCATTATGAGGTCAAAGGTTTAAGGATTTATATCACAAAATATGAACATACTTTAGGAGTAATCTGTATCAAAATATCATGTTCTGTATCACAATATCAGAACATTTTTTAAGACCCACCCTCCCACCCTGAACGCAGATTTTTTCGTTCTTCTACATTATACAGACATTTTTATTCTCCTAGTATTACGATCTTTTTAAAAAAATCATGCATGTCATGAAGGAGTTTAAAGATCCAACCAGCGCCCGTGAATACTAGTCTTGAATGCTGACACGAAAATTACGGTTGTTGCATGAGAATATTTTCAGAGAGTGTACTCTCCCTTCAATTTGAGTACCAACAAATTTTTAAATATATTTATTTTAATGGTATCAAAGAAGTAAATGAACTGTTTTAGAATATACTTGCGAAAAATTCAGTTGACCGAAAAAAACTTAAAACTTCCGTCTATGACAAACACAATTTTTATGTGAGCAGTCAAGAAAATTAATTTTTTGGGCGGTGATCCAACCTATTAGAGCGGGGTTCCAATATCAGCGTTATCTATTCGAATTATTCGCCATTATTGTCCAGTTTCTTCATACTAATTTTGATCAGTATGAGCTCAAAGGTTTAAGGATTTATATCACAAAACATGAACATACTTTAGGAGTAATCTGTATCAAAATATCATGTTCTGTATCACAATATCAGAACATTTTTTAAGACCCACCCTCCCACCCTGAACGCAGATTTTTTCGTTCTTCTACATTATACAGACATTTTTATTCTCCTAGTATTACGATCTTTTTAAAAAAAATCATGCAAGTCATTAAGGAGTTTAAAGATCCAACCAGCGCCCGTGAATACTAGTCTTGATTGCTGACACGAAAATTACGGTTGTTGCATGAGAATATTTTCACAGAGTGTACTCTCCCTTCAATTTGAGTACCAAGAAACTTTTAAATATATTTATTTTAATGGCATTAAAGAAGTAAATGAAATGTTTTAGAAAATACTTGCGCAAAATTCAGTTGACCGAAAAAAACTTAAAACTTCCGTCTATGACAAACACAATTTTTATGTGAGCAGTCAAGAAAATTAATTTTTTGGGCGGTGATCCAACCTATTAGAGCGGGGTGACAATATCAGCGTTATCCATTCGAATTATTCGCCTTTATTGTCCAGTTTCTTCATACTAATTTTGATCAGTATGAGCTCAAAGGTTTAAGGATTTATATCACAAAACATGAACATACTTTAGGAGTAATCTGTATCAAAATATCATGTTCTGTATCACAATATCAGAACATTTTTTAAGACCCACCCTCCCACCCTGAACGCAGATTTTTTCGTTCTTCTACATTATACAGACATTTTTATTCTCCTAGTATTACGACCTTTTTAAAAAAATCATGCATGTCATGAAGGAGTTTAAAGATCCAACCAGCGCCCGTGAATACTAGTCTTGAATGCTGACACGAAAATTACGGTTGTTGCATGAGAATATTTTCAGAGAGTGTACTCTCCCTTCAATTTGAGTACCAACAAATTTTTAAATATATTTATTTTAATGGTATCAAAGAAGTAAATGAACTGTTTTAGAAAATACTTGCGCAAAATTCAGTTGACCGAAAAAAACTTAAAACTTCCGTCTATGACAAACACAATTTTTATGTGAGCAGTCAAGAAAATTAATTTTTTGGGCGGTGATCCAACCTATTAGAGCGCGGTTCCAATATCAGCGTTATCTATTCGAATTATTCGCCTTTATTGTCCAGTTTCTTCATACTAATTTTGATCTGTATGAGCTCAAAGGTTTAAGCATTTATATCACAAAACATGAACATACTTTAGGAGTAATCTGTATCAAAATATCTGGTTCTGTCTCACAATATCAGAACATTTTTTAAGACCCACCCTCCCACCCTGAACGCAGATTTTTTCGTTCTTCTACATTATACAGACATTTTTATTCTCCTAGTATTACGATCTTTTTAAAAAAATCATGCAAGTCATGAAGGAGTTTAAAGATCCAACCAGCGCCCGTGAATACTAGTCTTGATTGCTGACACGAAAATTACGGTTGTTGCATGAGAATATTTTCAGAGAGTGTACTCTCCCTTCAATTTGAGTACCAACAAATTTTTAAATATATTTATTTTAATGGTATTAAAGAAGTAAATGAAATGTTTTAGAAAATACTTGCGCAAAATTCAGTTGACCGAAAAAAACTTAAAACTTCCCTCTATGACAAACACAATTTTTTATGTGAGCAGTCAAGAAAATTAATTTTTTGGGCGGTGATCCAACCTATTAGAGCGCGGTTCTAATATCAGCGTTATCCATTCGAATTATTCGCCTTTATTGTCCAGTTTCTTCATACGAATTTTGATCATTATGAGGTCAAAGGTTTAAGGATTTATATCACAAAATATGAACATACTTTAGGAGTAATCTGTATCAAAATATCATGTTCTGTATCACAATATCAGAACATTTTTTAAGACCCACCCTCCCACCCTGAACGCAGATTTTTTCGTTCTTCTACATTATACAGACATTTTTATTCTCCTAGTATTACGAACTTTTTAAAAAAATCATGCATGTCATGAAGGAGTTTAAAGATCCAACCAGCGCCCGTGAATACTAGTCTTGAATGCTGACACGAAAATTACGGTTGTTGCATGAGAATATTTTCAGAGAGTGTACTCTCCCTTCAATTTGAGTACCAACAAATTTTTAAATATATTTATTTTAATGGTATCAAAGAAGTAAATGAACTGTTTTAGAATATACTTGCGAAAAATTCAGTTGACCGAAAAAAACTTAAAACTTCCGTCTATGACAAACACAATTTTTATGTGAGCAGTCAAGAAAATTAATTTTTTGGGCGGTGATCCAACCTATTAGAGCGGGGTTCCAATATCAGCGTTATCTATTCGAATTATTCGCCATTATTGTCCAGTTTCTTCATACTAATTTTGATCAGTATGAGCTCAAAGGTTTAAGGATTTATATCACAAAACATGAACATACTTTAGGAGTAATCTGTATCAAAATATCATGTTCTGTATCACAATATCAGAACATTTTTTAAGACCCACCCTCCCACCCTGAACGCAGATTTTTTCGTTCTTCTACATTATACAGACATTTTTATTCTCCTAGTATTACGATCTTTTTAAAAAAATCATGCAAGTCATTAAGGAGTTTAAAGATCCAACCAGCGCCCGTGAATACTAGTCTTGATTGCTGACACGAAAATTACGGTTGTTGCATGAGAATATTTTCACAGAGTGTACTCTCCCTTCAATTTGAGTACCAAGAAACTTTTAAATATATTTATTTTAATGGCATTAAAGAAGTAAATGAAATGTTTTAGAAAATACTTGCGCAAAATTCAGTTGACCGAAAAAAACTTAAAACTTCCGTCTATGACAAACACAATTTTTATGTGAGCAGTCAAGAAAATTAATTTTTTGGGCGGTGATCCAACCTATTAGAGCGGGGTGACAATATCAGCGTTATCCATTCGAATTATTCGCCTTTATTGTCCAGTTTCTTCATACTAATTTTGATCAGTATGAGCTCAAAGGTTTAAGGACTTATATCACAAAACATGATCATACTTTAGGAGTAATCTGTATCAAAATATCATGTACTGTATCTCAATATCAGAACATTTTTTAAGACCCACCCTCCCAGCCTGAACACAGATTTTTTCGTTCTTCTACATTATAAAGACATTTTTATTCTCCTAGTATTACGATCTTTTTAAAAAAATCATGCAAGTCATGAAGGAGTTTAAAGATCCAACCAGCGCCCGTGAATACTAGTCTTGATTGCTGACACGAAAATTACGGTTGTTGCATGAGAATATTTTCAGAGAGTGTACTCTCCCTTCAATTTGAGTACCAACAAATTTTTAAATATATTTATTTTAATGGTATTAAAGAAGTAAATGAAATGTTTTAGAAAATACTTGCGCAAAATTCAGTTGACCGAAAAAAACTTAAAACTTCCCTCTATGACAAACACAATTTTTTATGTGAGCAGTCAAGAAAATTAATTTTTTGGGCGGTGATCCAACCTATTAGAGCGCGGTTCTAATATCAGCGTTATCCATTCGAATTATTCGCCTTTATTGTCCAGTTTCTTCATACGAATTTTGATCATTATGAGGTCAAAGGTTTAAGGATTTATATCACAAAATATGAACATACTTTAGGAGTAATCTGTATCAAAATATCATGTTCTGTATGACAATATCAGAACATTTTTTAAGACCCACCCTCCCACCCTGAACGCAGATTTTTTCGTTCTTCTACATTATACAGACATTTTTATTCTCCTAGTATTACGACCTTTTTAAAAAAATCATGCATGTCATGAAGGAGTTTAAAGATCCAACCAGCGCCCGTGAATACTAGTCTTGAATGCTGACACGAAAATTACGGTTGTTGCATGAGAATATTTTCAGAGAGTGTACTCTCCCTTCAATTTGAGTACCAACAAATTTTTAAATATATTTATTTTAATGGTATCAAAGAAGTAAATGAACTGTTTTAGAAAATACTTGCGCAAAATTCAGTTGACCGAAAAAAACTTAAAACTTCCGTCTATGACAAACACAATTTTTATGTGAGCAGTCAAGAAAATTAATTTTTTGGGCGGTGATCCAACCTATTAGAGCGCGGTTCCAATATCAGCGTTATCTATTCGAATTATTCGCCTTTATTGTCCAGTTTCTTCATACTAATTTTGATCTGTATGAGCTCAAAGGTTTAAGCATTTATATCACAAAACATGAACATACTTTAGGAGTAATCTGTATCAAAATATCTGGTTCTGTCTCACAATATCAGAACATTTTTTAAGACCCACCCTCCCACCCTGAACGCAGATTTTTTCGTTCTTCTACATTATACAGACATTTTTATTCTCCTAGTATTACGATCTTTTTAAAAAAATCATGCAAGTCATGAAGGAGTTTAAAGATCCAACCAGCGCCCGTGAATACTAGTCTTGATTGCTGACACGAAAATTACGGTTGTTGCATGAGAATATTTTCAGAGAGTGTACTCTCCCTTCAATTTGAGTACCAACAAATTTTTAAATATATTTATTTTAATGGTATTAAAGAAGTAAATGAAATGTTTTAGAAAATACTTGCGCAAAATTCAGTTGACCGAAAAAAACTTAAAACTTCCCTCTATGACAAACACAATTTTTTATGTGAGCAGTCAAGAAAATTAATTTTTTGGGCGGTGATCCAACCTATTAGAGCGCGGTTCTAATATCAGCGTTATCCATTCGAATTATTCGCCTTTATTGTCCAGTTTCTTCATACGAATTTTGATCATTATGAGGTCAAAGGTTTAAGGATTTATATCACAAAATATGAACATACTTTAGGAGTAATCTGTATCAAAATATCATGTTCTGTATCACAATATCAGAACATTTTTTAAGACCCACCCTCCCACCCTGAACGCAGATTTTTTCGTTCTTCTACATTATACAGACATTTTTATTCTCCTAGTATTACGAACTTTTTAAAAAAATCATGCATGTCATGAAGGAGTTTAAAGATCCAACCAGCGCCCGTGAATACTAGTCTTGAATGCTGACACGAAAATTACGGTTGTTGCATGAGAATATTTTCAGAGAGTGTACTCTCCCTTCAATTTGAGTACCAACAAATTTTTAAATATATTTATTTTAATGGTATCAAAGAAGTAAATGAACTGTTTTAGAATATACTTGCGAAAAATTCAGTTGACCGAAAAAAACTTAAAACTTCCGTCTATGACAAACACAATTTTTATGTGAGCAGTCAAGAAAATTAATTTTTTGGGCGGTGATCCAACCTATTAGAGCGGGGTTCCAATATCAGCGTTATCTATTCGAATTATTCGCCATTATTGTCCAGTTTCTTCATACTAATTTTGATCAGTATGAGCTCAAAGGTTTAAGGATTTATATCACAAAACATGAACATACTTTAGGAGTAATCTGTATCAAAATATCATGTTCTGTATCACAATATCAGAACATTTTTTAAGACCCACCCTCCCACCCTGAACGCAGATTTTTTCGTTCTTCTACATTATACAGACATTTTTATTCTCCTAGTATTACGATCTTTTTAAAAAAATCATGCAAGTCATTAAGGAGTTTAAAGATCCAACCAGCGCCCGTGAATACTAGTCTTGATTGCTGACACGAAAATTACGGTTGTTGCATGAGAATATTTTCACAGAGTGTACTCTCCCTTCAATTTGAGTACCAAGAAACTTTTAAATATATTTATTTTAATGGCATTAAAGAAGTAAATGAAATGTTTTAGAAAATACTTGCGCAAAATTCAGTTGACCGAAAAAAACTTAAAACTTCCGTCTATGACAAACACAATTTTTATGTGAGCAGTCAAGAAAATTAATTTTTTGGGCGGTGATCCAACCTATTAGAGCGGGGTGACAATATCAGCGTTATCCATTCGAATTATTCGCCTTTATTGTCCAGTTTCTTCATACTAATTTTGATCAGTATGAGCTCAAAGGTTTAAGGACTTATATCACAAAACATGATCATACTTTAGGAGTAATCTGTATCAAAATATCATGTACTGTATCTCAATATCAGAACATTTTTTAAGACCCACCCTCCCAGCCTGAACACAGATTTTTTCGTTCTTCTACATTATAAAGACATTTTTATTCTCCTAGTATTACGATCTTTTTAAAAAAATCATGCAAGTCATGAAGGAGTTTAAAGATCCAACCAGCGCCCGTGAATACTAGTCTTGATTGCTGACACGAAAATTACGGTTGTTGCATGAGAATATTTTCAGAGAGTGTACTCTCCCTTCAATTTGAGTACCAACAAATTTTTAAATATATTTATTTTAATGGTATTAAAGAAGTAAATGAAATGTTTTAGAAAATACTTGCGCAAAATTCAGTTGACCGAAAAAAACTTAAAACTTCCCTCTATGACAAACACAATTTTTTATGTGAGCAGTCAAGAAAATTAATTTTTTGGGCGGTGATCCAACCTATTAGAGCGCGGTTCTAATATCAGCGTTATCCATTCGAATTATTCGCCTTTATTGTCCAGTTTCTTCATACGAATTTTGATCATTATGAGGTCAAAGGTTTAAGGATTTATATCACAAAATATGAACATACTTTAGGAGTAATCTGTATCAAAATATCATGTTCTGTATGACAATATCAGAACATTTTTTAAGACCCACCCTCCCACCCTGAACGCAGATTTTTTCGTTCTTCTACATTATACAGACATTTTTATTCTCCTAGTATTACGACCTTTTTAAAAAAATCATGCATGTCATGAAGGAGTTTAAAGATCCAACCAGCGCCCGTGAATACTAGTCTTGAATGCTGACACGAAAATTACGGTTGTTGCATGAGAATATTTTCAGAGAGTGTACTCTCCCTTCAATTTGAGTACCAACAAATTTTTAAATATATTTATTTTAATGGTATCAAAGAAGTAAATGAACTGTTTTAGAATATACTTGCGAAAAATTCAGTTGACCGAAAAAAACTTAAAACTTCCGTCTATGACAAACACAATTTTTATGTGAGCAGTCAAGAAAATTAATTTTTTGGGCGGTGATCAAACCTATTAGAGCGGGGTTCCAATATCAGCGTTATCTATTCGAATTATTCGCCATTATTGTCCAGTTTCTTCATACTAATTTTGATCAGTATGAGCTCAAAGGTTTAAGGATTTATATCACAAAACATGAACATACTTTAGGAGTAATCTGTATCAAAATATCATGTTCTGTATCACAATATCAGAACATTTTTTAAGACCCACCCTCCCACCCTGAACGCAGATTTTTTCGTTCTTCTACATTATACAGACATTTTTATTCTCCTAGTATTACGATCTTTTTAAAAAAATCATGCAAGTCATTAAGGAGTTTAAAGATCCAACCAGCGCCCGTGAATACTAGTCTTGATTGCTGACACGAAAATTACGGTTGTTGCATGAGAATATTTTCACAGAGTGTACTCTCCCTTCAATTTGAGTACCAAGAAACTTTTAAATATATTTATTTTAATGGCATTAAAGAAGTAAATGAAATGTTTTAGAAAATACTTGCGCAAAATTCAGTTGACCGAAAAAAACTTAAAACTTCCGTCTATGCCAAACACAATTTTTATGTGAGCAGTCAAGAAAATTATTTTTTGGGCGGTGATCCAACCTATTAGAGCGCGGTTCCAATATCAGCGTTATCTATTCGAATTATTCGCCTTTATTGTCCAGTTTCTTCATACTAATTTTGATCAGTATGAGCTCAAAGGTTTAAGGATTTATATCACAAAACATGAACATACTTTAGGAGTAATCTGTATCAAAATATCATGTTCTGTATCACAATATCAGAACATTTTTTAAGACCCACCCTCCCACCCTGAACGCAGATTTTTTCGTTCTTCTACATTATACAGACTTTTTTATTCTCCTAGTATTACGACCTTTTTAAAAAAATCATGCATGTCATGAAGGAGTTTAAAGATCCAACCAGCGCCCGTGAATACTAGTCTTGATTGCTGACACGAAAATTACGGTTGTTGCATGAGAATATTTTCAGAGAGTGTACTCTCCCTTCAATTTGAGTACCAACAAATTTTTAAATATGTTTATTTTAATGGTATCAAAGAAGTAAATGAACTGTTTTAGAATATACTTGCGAAAAATTCAGTTGACCGAAAAAAACTTAAAACTTCCGTCTATGACAAACACAATTTTTATGTGAGCAGTCAAGAAAATTAATTTTTTGGGCGGTGATCCAACCTATTAGAGCGGGGTTCCAATATCAGCGTTATCCATTCGAATTATTCGCCTTTATTGTCCAGTTTCTTCATACGAATTTTGATCAGTATGAGCTCAAAGGTTTAAGAATCTATATTACAAAACATGAACATACTCTAGGAGTAATCTGTATCAAAATATCATGTTCTGTATCACAATATCAGAACATTTTTTAAGACCCACCCTCCCACCCTGAACGCAGATTTTTTCGTTCTTCTACATTATACAGACATTTTTATTCTCCTAGTATTACGATCTTTTTAAAAAAATCATGCAAGTCATGAAGGAGTTTAAAGATCCAACCAGCGCCCGTGAATACTAGTCTTGATTGCTGACACGAAAATTACGGTTGTTGCATGAGAATATTTTCACAGAGTGTAATCTCCCTTCAATTTGAGTACCAACAAATTTTTAAATATATTTATTTTAATGGTATTAAAGAAGTAAATGAAATGTTTTAGAAAATACTTGCGCAAAATTCAGTTGACCGAAAAAACTTTAAAACTTCCGTCTATGCCAAACACAATTTTTATGTGAGCAGTCAAGAAAATTAATTTTTTGGTCGGTG
This sequence comes from Maratus speciosus, assembly GCA_963932465.1. Taxonomy (NCBI): domain Eukaryota; kingdom Metazoa; phylum Arthropoda; class Arachnida; order Araneae; family Salticidae; genus Maratus; species Maratus speciosus. Next base: position 209,829,444 of record OZ010793.1, read on the forward strand.
ATCCAACCTATTAGAGCGCGGTTCCAATATCAGCGTTATCTATTCGAATTATTCGCCTTTATTGTCCAGTTTCTTCATACTAATTTTGATCAGTATGAGCTCAAAGGTTTAAGGATTTATATCACAAAACATGAACATACTTTAGGAGTAATCTGTATCAAAATATCATGTTCTGTATCACAATATCAGAACATTTTTTAAGACCCACCCTCCCACCCTGAACGCAGATTTTTTCGTTCTTCTACATTATACAGACATTTTTATTCTCCTAGTATTACGATCTTTTTAAAAAAATCATGCAAGTCATGAAGAAGTTTAAAGATCCAACCAGCGCCCGTGAATACTAGTCTTGATTGCTGACACGAAAATTACGGTTGTTGCATGAGAATATTTTCACAGAGTGTACTCTCCCTTCAATTTGAGTACCAACAAATTTTTAAATATATTTATTTTAATGGTATTAATGAAGTAAATGAAATGTTTTAGAAAATACTTGCGCAAAATTCAGTTGACCGAAAAAAACTTAAAACTTCCGTCTATGACAAACACAATTTTTATGTGAGCAGTCAAGAAAATTAATTTTTTGGGCGGTGATCCAACCTATTAGAGCGCGGTTCTAATATCAGCGTTATCCATTCGAATTATTCGCCTTTATTGTCCAGTTTCTTCATACGAATTTTGATCAGTATGAGGTCAAAGGTTTAAGGATTTATATCACAAAACATGAACATACTTTAGGAGTAATCTGTATCAAAATATCATGTTCTGTATCACAATATCAGAACATTTTTTAAGACCCACCCTCCCACCCTGAACGCAGATTTTTTCGTTCTTCTACATTATACAGACATTTTTATTCTCCTAGTATTACGACCTTTTTAAAAAAATCATGCATGTCATGAAGGAGTTTAAAGATCCAACCAGCGCCCGTGAATACTAGTCTTGATTGCTGACACGAAAATTACGGTTGTTGCATGAGAATATTTTCAGAGAGTGTACTCTCCCTTCAATTTGAGTACCAACAAATTTTTAAATATATTTATTTTAATGGTATCAAAGAAGTAAATGAACTGTTTTAGAATATACTTGCGAAAAATTCAGTTGACCGAAAAAAACTTAAAACTTCCGTCTATGACAAACACAATTTTTATGTGAGCAGTCAAGAAAATTAATTTTTATGGCGGTGATCCAACCTATTAGAGCGGGGTTCCAATATCAGCGTTATCCATTCGAATTATTCGCCTTTATTGTCCAGTTTCTTCATACGAATTTTGATCAGTATGAGCTCAAAGGTTTAGGAATCTATATTACAAAACATGAACATACTCTAGGAGTAATCTGTATCAAAATATCATGTTCTGTATCACAATATCAGAACATTTTTTAAGACCCACCCTCCCACCCTGAACGCAGATTTTTTCGTTCTTCTACATTATACAGACATTTTTATTCTCCTAGTATTACGATCTTTTTAAAAAAATCATGCAAGTCATGAAGGAGTTTAAAGATCCAACCAGCGCCCGTGAATACTAGTCTTGATTGCTGACACGAAAATTACGGTTGTTGCATGAGAATATTTTCACAGAGTGTAATCTCCCTTCAATTTGAGTACCAACAAATTTTTAAATATATTTATTTTAATGGTATTAAAGAAGTAAATGAAATGTTTTAGAAAATACTTGCGCAAAATTCAGTTGACCGAAAAAACTTTAAAACTTCCGTCTATGCCAAACACAATTTTTATGTGAGCAGTCAAGAAAATTAATTTTTTGGTCGGTGATCCAACCTATTAGAGCGCGGTTCCAATATCAGCGTTATCTATTCGAATTATTCGCCTTTATTGTCCAGTTTCTTCATACTAATTTTGATCAGTATGAGCTCAAAGGTTTAAGGATTTATATCACAAAACATGAACATACTTTAGGAGTAATCTGTATCAAAATATCATGTTCTGTATCACAATATCAGAACATTTTTTAAGACCCACCCTCCCACCCTGAACGCAGATTTTTTCGTTCTTCTACATTATACAGACATTTTTATTCTCCTAGTATTACGATCTTTTTAAAAAAATCATGCAAGTCATGAAGAAGTTTAAAGATCCAACCAGCGCCCGTGAATACTAGTCTTGATTGCTGACACGAAAATTACGGTTGTTGCATGAGAATATTTTCACAGAGTGTACTCTCCCTTCAATTTGAGTACCAACAAATTTTTAAATATATTTATTTTAATGGTATTAAAGAAGTAAATGAAATGTTTTAGAAAATACTTGCGCAAAATTCAGTTGACCGAAAAAAACTTAAAACTTCCGTCTATGACAAACACAATTTTTATGTGAGCAGTCAAGAAAATTAATTTTTTGGGCGGTGATCCAACCTATTAGAGCGCGGTTCTAATATCAGCGTTATCCATTCGAATTATTCGCCTTTATTGTCCAGTTTCTTCATACGAATTTTGATCAGTATGAGGTCAAAGGTTTAAGGATTTATATCACAAAACATGAACATACTTTAGGAGTAATCTGTATCAAAATATCATGTTCTGTATCACAATATCAGAACATTTTTTAAGACCCACCCTCCCACCCTGAACGCAGATTTTTTCGTTCTTCTACATTATACAGACATTTTTATTCTCCTAGTATTACGACCTTTTTAAAAAAATCATGCATGTCATGAAGGAGTTTAAAGATCCAACCAGCGCCCGTGAATACTAGTCTTGATTGCTGACACGAAAATTACGGTTGTTGCATGAGAATATTTTCAGAGAGTGTACTCTCCCTTCAATTTGAGTACCAACAAATTTTTAAATATATTTATTTTAATGGTATCAAAGAAGTAAATGAACTGTTTTAGAATATACTTGCGAAAAATTCAGTTGACCGAAAAAAACTTAAAACTTCCGTCTATGACAAACACAATTTTTATGTGAGCAGTCAAGAAAATTAATTTTTATGGCGGTGATCCAACCTATTAGAGCGGGGTTCCAATATCAGCGTTATCCATTCGAATTATTCGCCTTTATTGTCCAGTTTCTTCATACGAATTTTGATCAGTATGAGCTCAAAGGTTTAGGAATCTATATTACAAAACATGAACATACTCTAGGAGTAATCTGTATCAAAATATCATGTTCTGTATCACAATATCAGAACATTTTTTAAGACCCACCCTCCCACCCTGAACGCAGATTTTTTCGTTCTTCTACATTATACAGACATTTTTATTCTCCTAGTATTACGATCTTTTTAAAAAAATCATGCAAGTCATGAAGGAGTTTAAAGATCCAACCAGCGCCCGTGAATACTAGTCTTGATTGCTGACACGAAAATTACGGTTGTTGCATGAGAATATTTTCACAGAGTGTAATCTCCCTTCAATTTGAGTACCAACAAATTTTTAAATATATTTATTTTAATGGTATTAAAGAAGTAAATGAAATGTTTCAAAAATACTTGCGCAAAATTCAGTTGACCGAAAAAAACTTAAAACTTCCGTCTATGCCAAACACAATTTTTATGTGAGCAGTCAAGAAAATTAATTTTTTGGGCGGTGATCCAACCTATTAGAGCGCGGTTCTAATATCAGCGTTATCCATTCGAATTATTCGCCTTTATTGTCCAGTTTCTTCATACGAATTTTGATCAGTATGAGGTCAAAGGTTTAAGGATTTATATCACAAAACATGAACATACTTTAGGAGTAATCTGTATCAAAATATCATGTTCTGTATCACAATATCAGAACATTTTTTAAGACCCACCCTCCCACCCTGAACGCAGATTTTTTCGTTCTTCTACATTATACAGACATTTTTATTCTCCTAGTATTACGATCTTTTTAAAAAAATCATGCAAGTCATGAAGGAGTTTAAAGATCCAACCAGCGCCCGTGAATACTAGTCTTGATTGCTGACACGAAAATTACGGTTGTTGCATGAGAATATTTTCACAGAGTGTACTCTCCCTTCAATTTGAGTACCAACAAATTTTTAAATATATTTATTTTAATGGTATTAAAGAAGTAAATGAAATGTTTTAGAAAATACTTGCGCAAAATTCAGTTGACCGAAAAAAACTTAAAACTTCCGTCTATGACAAACACAATTTTTATGTGAGCAGTCAAGAAAATTAATTTTTTGGGCGGTGATCCAACCTATTAGAGCGCGGTTCTAATATCAGCGTTATCCATTCGAATTATTCGCCTTTATTGTCCAGTTTCTTCATACGAATTTTGATCAGTATGAGGTCAAAGGTTTAAGGATTTATATCACAAAACATGAACATACTTTAGGAGTAATCTGTATCAAAATATCATGTTCTGTATCACAATATCAGAACATTTTTTAAGACCCACCCTCCCACCCTGAACGCAGATTTTTTCGTTCTTCTACATTATACAGACATTTTTATTCTCCTAGTATTACGACCTTTTTAAAAAAATCATGCATGTCATGAAGGAGTTTAAAGATCCAACCAGCGCCCGTGAATACTAGTCTTGATTGCTGACACGAAAATTACGGTTGTTGCATGAGAATATTTTCAGAGAGTGTACTCTCCCTTCAATTTGAGTACCAACAAATTTTTAAATATATTTATTTTAATGGTATCAAAGAAGTAAATGAACTGTTTTAGAATATACTTGCGAAAAATTCAGTTGACCGAAAAAAACTTAAAACTTCCGTCTATGACAAACACAATTTTTATGTGAGCAGTCAAGAAAATTAATTTTTATGGCGGTGATCCAACCTATTAGAGCGGGGTTCCAATATCAGCGTTATCCATTCGAATTATTCGCCTTTATTGTCCAGTTTCTTCATACGAATTTTGATCAGTATGAGCTCAAAGGTTTAGGAATCTATATTACAAAACATGAACATACTCTAGGAGTAATCTGTATCAAAATATCATGTTCTGTATCACAATATCAGAACATTTTTTAAGACCCACCCTCCCACCCTGAACGCAGATTTTTTTCGTTCTTCTACATTATACAGACATTTTTATTCTCCTAGTATTACGATCTTTTTAAAAAAATCATGCAAGTCATGAAGGAGTTTAAAGATCCAACCAGCGCCCGTGAATACTAGTCTTGATTGCTGACACGAAAATTACGGTTGTTGCATGAGAATATTTTCACAGAGTGTAATCTCCCTTCAATTTGAGTACCAACAAATTTTTAAATATATTTATTTTAATGGTATTAAAGAAGTAAATGAAATGTTTCAAAAATACTTGCGCAAAATTCAGTTGACCGAAAAAAACTTAAAACTTCCGTCTATGCCAAACACAATTTTTATGTGAGCAGTCAAGAAAATTAATTTTTTGGGCGGTGATCCAACCTATTAGAGCGCGGTTCTAATATCAGCGTTATCCATTCGAATTATTCGCCTTTATTGTCCAGTTTCTTCATACGAATTTTGATCAGTATGAGGTCAAAGGTTTAAGGATTTATATCACAAAACATGAACATACTTTAGGAGTAATCTGTATCAAAATATCATGTTCTGTATCACAATATCAGAACATTTTTTAAGACCCACCCTCCCACCCTGAACGCAGATTTTTTCGTTCTTCTACATTATACAGACATTTTTATTCTCCTAGTATTACGATCTTTTTAAAAAAATCATGCAAGTCATGAAGGAGTTTAAAGATCCAACCAGCGCCCGTGAATACTAGTCTTGATTGCTGACACGAAAATTACGGTTGTTGCATGAGAATATTTTCACAGAGTGTACTCTCCCTTCAATTTGAGTACCAACAAATTTTTAAATATATTTATTTTAATGGTATCAAAGAAGTAAATGAAATGTTTTAGAAAATACTTGCGCAAAATTCAGTTGACCGAAAAAAACTTAAAACTTCCGTCTATGACAAACACAATTTTTATGTGAGCAGTCAAGAAAATTATTTTTTGGGCGGTGATCCAACCTATTAGAGCGCGGTTCCAATATCAGCGTTATCTATTCGAATTATTCGCCTTTATTGTCCAGTTTCTTCATACTAATTTTGATCAGTATGAGCTCAAAGGTTTAAGGATTTATATCACAAAACATGAACATACTTTAGGAGTAATCTGTATCAAAATATCATGTTCTGTATCACAATATCAGAACATTTTTAAGACCCACCCTCCCACCCTGAACGCAGATTTTTTCGTTCTTCTACATTATACAGACATTTTTATTCTCCTAGTATTACGATCTTTTTAAAAAAATCATGCAAGTCATTAAGGAGTTTAAAGATCCAACCAGCGCCCGTGAATACTAGTCTTGATTGCTGACACGAAAATTACGGTTGTTGCATGAGAATATTTTCACAGAGTGTACTCTCCCTTCAATTTGAGTACCAAGAAACTTTTAAATATATTTATTTTAATGGCATTAAAGAAGTAAATGAAATGTTTTAGAAAATACTTGCGCAAAATTCAGTTGACCGAAAAAAACTTAAAACTTCCGTCTATGACAAACACAATTTTTATGTGAGCAGTCAAGAAAATTAATTTTTTGGGCGGTGATCCAACCTATTAGAGCGCGTTTCTAATATCAGCGTTATCCATTCGAATTATTCGCCTTTATTGTCCAGTTTCTTCATACTAATTTTGATCAGTATGAGCTCAAAGGTTTAAGGATTTATATCACAAAACATGAACATACTTTAGGAGTAATCTAAATCAAAATATCATGTTCTGTATCACAATATCGGAACATTTTTTAAGACCCACCCTCCCACCCTGAACGCAGATTTTTTCGTTCTTCTACATTATACAGACATTTTTATTCTCCTAGTATTACGATCTTTTTAAAAATTCATGCAAGTCATGAAGAAGTTTAAAGATCCAACCAGCGCCCGTGAATACTAGTCTTGATTGCTGACACGAAAATTACGGTTGTTGCATGAGAATATTTTCAGAGAGTGTACTCTCCCTTCAATTTGAGTACCAACAAATTTTTAAATATATTTATTTTAATGGTATTAAAGAAGTAAATGAAATGTTTTAGAAAATACTTGCGCAAAATTCAGTTGACCGAAAAAAACTTAAAACTTCCGTCTATGACAAACACAATTTTTATGTGAGCAGTCAAGAAAATTAATTTTTTGGGCGGTGATCCAACCTATTAGAGCGCGGTTCTAATATCAGCGTTATCCATTCGAATTATTCACCTTTATTGTCCAGTTTCTTCATACGAATTTTGATCAGTATGAGGTCAAAGGTTTAAGGATTTATATCACAAAACATGAACATACTTTAGGAGTAATCTGTATCAAAATATCATGTTCTGTATCACAATATCAGAACATTTTTTAAGACCCACCCTCCCACCCTGAACGCAGATTTTTTCGTTCTTCTACATTATACAGACATTTTTATTCTCCTAGTATTACGATCTTTTTAAAAAAATCATGCAAGTCATGAAGGAGTTTAAAGATCCAACCAGCGCCCGTGAATACTAGTCTTGATTGCTGACACGAAAATTACGGTTGTTGCATGAGAATATTTTCAGAGAGTGTACTCTCCCTTCAATTTGAGTACCAACAAATTTTTAAATATATTTATTTTAATGGTATTAAAGAAGTAAATGAAATGTTTTAGAAAATACTTGCGCAAAATTCAGTTGAACGAAAAAAACTTAAAACTTCCGTCTATGCCAAACACAATTTTTATGTGAGCAGTCAAGAAAATTATTTTTTGGGCGGTGATCCAACCTATTAGAGCGCGGTTCCAATATCAGCGTTATCTATTCGAATTATTCGCCTTTATTGTCCAGTTTCTTCATACTAATTTTGATCAGTATGAGCTCAAAGGTTTAAGGATTTATATCACAAAACATGAACATACTTTAGGAGTAATCTGTATCAAAATATCATGTACTGTATCTCAATATCAGAACATTTTTTAAGACCCACCCTCCCACCCTGAAGACAGATTTTTTCGTTCTTCTACATTATAAAGACATTTTTATTCTCCTAGTATTACGATCTTTTTAAAAAAATCATGCAAGTCATGAAGAAGTTTAAAGATCCAACCAGCGCCCGTGAATACTAGTCTTGATTGCTGACACGAAAATTACGGTTGTTGCATGAGAATATTTTCAGAGAGTGTTCTCTCCCTTCAATTTGAGTACCAACAAATTTTTAAATATATTTATTTTAATGGTATTAAAGAAGTAAATGAAATGTTTTAGAAAATACTTGCGCAAAATTCAGTTGACCGAAAAAAACTTAAAACTTCCGTCTATGACAAACACAATTTTTATGTGGGCAGTCAAGAAAATTAATTTTTTGGGCGGTGATCCAACCTATTAGAGCGCGGTTCTAATATCAGCGTTATCCATTCGAATTATTCGCCTTTATTGTCCAGTTTCTTCATACGAATTTTGATCAGTATGAGGTCAAAGGTTTAAGGATTTATATCACAAAACATGAACATACTTTAGGAGTAATCTGTATCAAAATATCATGTTCTGTATCACAATATCAGAACATTTTTTAAGACCCACCCTCCCACCCTGAACGCAGATTTTTTCGTTCTTCTACATTATACAGACATTTTTATTCTCCTAGTATTACGACCTTTTTAAAAAAATCATGCATATCATGAAGGAGTTTAAAGATCCAACCAGCGCCCGTGAATACTAGTCTTGATTGCTGACACGAAAATTACGGTTGTTGCATGAGAATATTTTCAGAGAGTGTACTCTCCCTTCAATTTGAGTACCAACAAATTTTTAAATATATTTATTTTAATGGTATCAAAGAAGTAAATGAACTGTTTTAGAATATACTTGCGAAAAATTCAGTTGACCGAAAAAAACTTAAAACTTCCGTCTATGACAAACACAATTTTTATGTGAGCAGTCAAGAAAATTAATTTTTTGGGCGGTGATCCAACCTATTAGAGCGGGGTTCCAATATCAGCGTTATCCATTCGAATTATTCGCCTTTATTGTCCAGTTTCTTCATACGAATTTTGATCAGTATGAGCTCAAAGGTTTAAGAATCTATATTACAAAACATGAACATACTCTAGGAGTAATCTGTATCAAAATATCATGTTCTGTATCACAATATCAGAACATTTTTTAAGACCCACCCTCCCACCCTGAACGCAGATTTTTTCGTTCTTCTACATTATACAGACATTTTTATTCTCCTAGTATTACGATCTTTTTAAAAAAATCATGCAAGTCATGAAGGAGTTTAAAGATCCAACCAGCGCCCGTGAATACTAGTCTTGATTGCTGACACGAAAATTACGGTTGTTGCATGAGAATATTTTCAGAGAGTGTACTCTCCCTTCAATTTGAGTACCAACAAATTTTTAAATATATTTATTTTAATGGTATTAAAGAAGTAAATGAAATGTTTTAGAAAATACTTGCGCAAAATTCAGTTGACCGAAAAAAACTTAAAACTTCCGTCTATGCCAAACACAATTTTTATGTGAGCAGTCAAGAAAATTATTTTTTGGGCGGTGATCCAACCTATTAGAGCGCGGTTCCAATATCAGCGTTATCTATTCGAATTATTCGCCTTTATTGTCCAGTTTCTTCATACTAATTTTGATCAGTATGAGCTCAAAGGTTTAAGGATTTATATCACAAAACATGAACATACTTTAGGAGTAATCTGTATCAAAATATCATGTACTGTATCTCAATATCAGAACATTTTTTAAGACCCACCCTCCCACCCTGAAGACAGATTTTTTCGTTCTTCTACATTATAAAGACATTTTTATTCTCCTAGTATTACGATCTTTTTAAAAAAATCATGCAAGTCATGAAGAAGTTTAAAGATCCAACCAGCGCCCGTGAATACTAGTCTTGATTGCTGACACGAAAATTACGGTTGTTGCATGAGAATATTTTCAGAGAGTGTTCTCTCCCTTCAATTTGAGTACCAACAAATTTTTAAATATATTTATTTTAATGGTATTAAAGAAGTAAATGAAATGTTTTAGAAAATACTTGCGCAAAATTCAGTTGACCGAAAAAAACTTAAAACTTCCGTCTATGACAAACACAATTTTTATGTGAGCAGTCAAGAAAATTAATTTTTTGGGCGGTGATCCAACCTATTAGAGCGCGGTTCTAATATCAGCGTTATCCATTCGAATTATTCGCCTTTATTGTCCAGTTTCTTCATACGAATTTGGATCAGTATGAGGTCAAGTTTTAAGGATTTATATCACAAAACATGAACATACTTTAGGAGTAATCTGTATCAAAATATCATGTTCTGTATCACAATATCAGAACATTTTTTAAGACCCACCCTCCCACCCTGAACGCAGATTTTTTCGTTCTTCTACATTATACAGACATTTTTATTCTCCTAGTATTACGACCTTTTTAAAAAAATCATGCATGTCATGAAGGAGTTTAAAGATCCAACCAGCGCCCGTGAATACTAGTCTTGATTGCTGACACGAAAATTACGGTTGTTGCATGAGAATATTTTCAGAGAGTGTACTCTCCCTTCAATTTGAGTACCAACAAATTTTTAAATATATTTATTTTAATGGTATCAAAGAAGTAAATGAACTGTTTTAGAATATACTTGCGAAAAATTCAGTTGACCGAAAAAAACTTAAAACTTCCGTCTATGCCAAACACAATTTTTATGTGAGCAGTCAAGAAAATTATTTTTTGGGCGGTGATCCAACCTATTAGAGCGCGGTTCCAATATCAGCGTTATCTATTCGAATTATTCGCCTTTATTGTCCAGTTTCTTCATACTAATTTTGATCAGTATGAGCTCAAAGGTTTAAGGATTTATATCACAAAACATGAACATACTTTAGGAGTAATCTGTATCAAAATATCATGTTCTGTATCACAATATCAGAACATTTTTTAAGACCCACCCTCCCACCCTGAACGCAGATTTTTTCGTTCTTCTACATTATACAGACATTTTTATTCTCCTAGTATTACGATCTTTTTAAAAAAATCTCGCAAGTCATGAAGAAGTTTAAAGATCCAACCAGCGCCCGTGAATACTAGTCTTGATTGCTGACACGAAAATTACGGTTGTTGCATGAGAATATTTTCAGAGAGTGTACTCTCCCTTCAATTTGAGTACCAACAAATTTTTAAATATATTTATTTTAATGGTATCAAAGAAGTAAATGAACTGTTTTAGAATATACTTGCGAAAAATTCAGTTGACCGAAAAAAACTTAAAACTTCCGTCTATGAAAAACACAATTTTTATGTGAGCAGTCAAGAAAATTAATTTTTTGGGCGGTGATCCAACCTATTAGAGCGGGGTTCCAATATCAGCGTTATCCATTCGAATTATTCGCCTTTATTGTCCAGTTTCTTCATACGAATTTTGATCAGTATGAGCTCAAAGGTTTAAGAATCTATATTACAAAACATGAACATACTCTAGGAGTAATCTGTATCACAATATCAGAACATTTTTTAAGACACACCCTCCCACCCTGAACGCAGATTTTTTCGTTCTTCTACATTATACAGACATTTTTATTCTCCTAGTATTATGATCTTTTTAAAAAATCATGCAAGTCATGAAGGAGTTTAAAGATCCAACCAGCGCCCGTGAATACTAGTCTTGATTGCTGACACGAAAATTACGGTTGTTGCATGAGAAAATTTTCACAGAGTGTAATCTCCCTTCAATTTGAGTACCAACAAATTTTTAAATATATTTATTTTAATGGTATTAAAGAAGTAAATGAAATGTTTTAGAAAATACTTGCGCAAAATTCAGTTGACCGAAAAAAACTTAAAACTTCCGTCTATGCCAAACACAATTTTTATGTGAGCAGTCAAGAAAATTAATTTTTTGGTCGGTGATCCAACCTATTAGAGCGCGGTTCCAATATCAGCGTTATCTATTCGAATTATTCGCCTTTATTGTCCAGTTTCTTCATACTAATTTTGATCAGTATGAGCTCAAAGGTTTAAGGATTTATATCACAAAACATGAACATACTTTAGGAGTAATCTGTATCAAAATATCATGTTCTGTATCACAATATCAGAACATTTTTTAAGACCCACCCTCCCACCCTGAACGCAGATTTTTTCGTTCTTCTACATTATACAGACATTTTTATTCTCCTAGTATTACGATCTTTTTAAAAAAATCATGCAAGTCATGAAGGAGTTTAAAGATCCAACCAGCGCCCGTGAATACTAGTCTTGATTGCTGACACGAAAATTACGGTTGTTGCATGAGAATATTTTCACAGAGTGTACTCTCCCTTCAATTTGAGTACCAACAAATTTTTAAATATATTTATTTTAATGGTATCAAAGAAGTAAATGAAATGTTTTAGAAAATACTTGCGCAAAATTCAGTTGACCGAAAAAAACTTAAAACTTCCGTCTATGCCAAACACAATTTTTATGTGAGCAGTCAAGAAAATTATTTTTTGGGCGGTGATCCAACCTATTAGAGCGCGGTTCCAATATCAGCGTTATCTATTCGAATTATTCGCCTTTATTGTCCAGTTTCTTCATACTAATTTTGATCAGTATGAGCTCAAAGGTTTAAGGATTTATATCACAAAACATGAACATACTTTAGGAGTAATCTGTATCAAAATATCATGTTCTGTATCACAATATCAGAACATTTTTTAAGACCCACCCTCCCACCCTGAACGCAGATTTTTTCGTTCTTCTACATTATACAGACATTTTTATTCTCCTAGTATTACGATCTTTTTAAAAAAATCTCGCAAGTCATGAAGAAGTTTAAAGATCCAACTAGCGCCCGTGAATACTAGTCTTGATTGCTGACACGAAAATTACGGTTGTTGCATGAGAATATTTTCAGAGAGTGTACTCTCCCTTCAATTTGAGTACCAACAAATTTTTAAATATATTTATTTTAATGGTATTAAAGAAGTAAATGAAATGTTTTAGAAAATACTTGCGCAAAATTCAGTTGACCGAAAAAAACTTAAAACTTCCGTCTATGACAAACACAATTTTTATGTGAGCAGTCAAGAAAATTAATTTTTTGGGCGGTGATCCAACCTATTAGAGCGCGGTTCTAATATCAGCGTTATCCATTCGAATTATTCGCCTTTATTGTCCAGTTTCTTCATACGAATTTTGATCAGTATGAGGTCAAAGGTTTAAGGATTTATATCACAAAACATGAACATACTTTAGGAGTAATCTGTATCAAAATATCATGTTCTGTATCACAATATCAGAACATTTTTTAAGACCCACCCTCCCACCCTGAACGCAGATTTTTTCGTTCTTCTACATTATACAGACATTTTTATTCTCCTAGTATTACGACCTTTTTAAAAAAATCATGCATGTCATGAAGGAGTTTAAAGATCCAACCAGCGCCCGTGAATACTAGTCTTGATTGCTGACACGAAAATTACGGTTGTTGCATGAGAATATTTTCAGAGAGTGTACTCTCCCTTCAATTTGAGTACCAACAAATTTTTAAATATATTTATTTTAATGGTATCAAAGAAGTAAATGAACTGTTTTAGAATATACTTGCGAAAAATTCAGTTGACCGAAAAAAACTTAAAACTTCCGTCTATGACAAACACAATTTTTATGTGAGCAGTCAAGAAAATTAATTTTTTGGGCGGTGATCCAACCTATTAGAGCGGGGTTCCAATATCAGCGTTATCCATTCGAATTATTCGCCTTTATTGTCCAGTTTCTTCATACGAATTTTGATCAGTATGAGCTCAAAGGTTTAAGAATCTATATTACAAAACATGAACATACTCTAGGAGTAATCTGTATCAAAATATCATGTTCTGTATCACAATATCAGAACATTTTTTAAGACCCACCCTCCCACCCTGAACGCAGATTTTTTCGTTCTTCTACATTATACAGACATTTTTATTCTCCTAGTATTACGATCTTTTTAAAAAAATCATGCAAGTCATGAAGGAGTTTAAAGATCCAACCAGCGCCCGTGAATACTAGTCTTGATTGCTGACACGAAAATTACGGTTGTTGCATGAGAATATTTTCAGAGAGTGTAATCTCCCTTCAATTTGAGTACCAACAAATTTTTAAATATATTTATTTTAATGGTATTAAAGAAGTAAATGAAATGTTTTAGAAAATACTTGCGCAAAATTCAGTTGACCGAAAAAAACTTAAAACTTCCGTCTATGCCAAACACAATTTTTATGTGAGCAGTCAAGAAAATTAATTTTTTGGTCGGTGATCCAACCTATTAGAGCGCGGTTCCAATATCAGCGTTATCTATTCGAATTATTCGCCTTTATTGTCCAGTTTCTTCATACTAATTTTGATCAGTATGAGCTCAAAGGTTTAAGGATTTATATCACAAAACATGAACATACTTTAGGAGTAATCTGTATCAAAATATCATGTTCTGTATCACAATATCAGAACATTTTTTAAGACCCACCCTCCCACCCTGAACGCAGATTTTTTCGTTCTTCTACATTATACAGACATTTTTATTCTCCTAGTATTACGATCTTTTTAAAAAAATCATGCAAGTCATGAAGGAGTTTAAAGATCCAACCAGCGCCCGTGAATACTAGTCTTGATTGCTGACACGAAAATTACGGTTGTTGCATGAGAATATTTTCACAGAGTGTACTCTCCCTTCAATTTGAGTACCAACAAATTTTTAAATATATTTATTTTAATGGTATCAAAGAAGTAAATGAAATGTTTTAGAAAATACTTGCGCAAAATTCAGTTGACCGAAAAAAACTTAAAACTTCCGTCTATGCCAAACACAATTTTTATGTGAGCAGTCAAGAAAATTATTTTTTGGGCGGTGATCCAACCTATTAGAGCGCGGTTCCAATATCAGCGTTATCTATTCGAATTATTCGCCTTTATTGTCCAGTTTCTTCATACTAATTTTGATCAGTATGAGCTCAAAGGTTTAAGGATTTATATCACAAAACATGAACATACTTTAGGAGTAATCTGTATCAAAATATCATGTTCTGTATCACAATATCAGAACATTTTTTAAGACCCACCCTCCCACCCTGAACGCAGATTTTTTCGTTCTTCTACATTATACAGACATTTTTATTCTCCTAGTATTACGATCTTTTTAAAAAAATCATGCAAGTCATTAAGGAGTTTAAAGATCCAACCAGCGCCCGTGAATACTAGTCTTGATTGCTGACACGAAAATTACGGTTGTTGCATGAGAATATTTTCACAGAGTGTACTCTCCCTTCAATTTGAGTACCAAGAAACTTTTAAATATATTTATTTTAATGGCATTAAAGAAGTAAATGAAATGTTTTAGAAAATACTTGCGCAAAATTCAGTTGACCGAAAAAAACTTAAAACTTCCGTCTATGCCAAACACAATTTTTATGTGAGCAGTCAAGAAAATTATTTTTTGGGCGGTGATCCAACCTATTAGAGCACGGTTCCAATATCAGCGTTATCTATTCGAATTATTCGCCTTTATTGTCCAGTTTCTTCATACTAATTTTGATCAGTATGAGCTGTAGGGTTTAAGGATTTATATCACAAAACATGAACATACTTTAGGAGTAATCTGTATCAAAATATCATGTACTGTATCTCAATATCAGAACATTTTTTAAGACCCACCCTCCCACCCTGAACACAGATTTTTTCGTTCTTCTACATTATAAAGACCTTTTTATTCTCCTAGTATTACGATCTTTTTAAAAAAATCATGCAAGTCATGAAGAAGTTTAAAGATCCAACCAGCGCCCGTGAATACTAGTCTTGATTGCTGACACGAAAATTACGGTTGTTGCATGAGAATATTTTCAGAGAGTGTACTCTCCCTTCAATTTGAGTACCAACAAATTTTTAAATATATTTATTTTAATGGTATTAAAGAAGTAAATGAAATGTTTTAGAAAATACTTGCGCAAAATTCAGTTGACCGAAAAAAACTTAAAACTTCCGTCTATGACAAACACAATTTTTATGTGAGCAGTCAAGAAAATTAATTTTTTGGGCGGTGATCCAACCTATTAGAGCGCGGTTCTAATATCAGCGTTATCCATTCGAATTATTCGCCTTTATTGTCCAGTTTCTTCATACTAATTTTGATCAGTATGAGCTCAAAGGTTTAAGGATTTATATCACAAAACATGAACATACTTTAGGAGTAATCTGTATCAAAATATCATGTTCTGTATCACAATATCAGAACATTTTTTAAGACCCACCCTCCCACCCTGAACGCAGATTTTTTCGTTCTTCTACATTATACAGACATTTTTATTCTCCTAGTATTACGATCTTTTTAAAAAAATCATGCAAGTCATGAAGAAGTTTAAAGATCCAACCAGCGCCCGTGAATACTAGTCTTGATTGCTGACACGAAAATTACGGTTGTTGCATGAGAATATTTTCAGAGAGTGTACTCTCCCTTCAATTTGAGTACCAACAAATTTTTAAATATATTTATTTTAATGGTATTAAAGAAGTAAATGAAATGTTTTAGAAAATACTTGCGCAAAATTCAGTTGACCGAAAAAAACTTAAAACTTCCGTCTATGACAAACACAATTTTTATGTGAGCAGTCAAGAAAATTAATTTTTTGGGCGGTGATCCAACCTATTAGAGCGCGGTTCTAATATCAGCGTTATCCATTCGAATTATTCGCCTTTATTGTCCAGTTTCTTCATACGAATTTTGATCAGTATGAGGTCAAATGTTTAAGGATTTATATCACAAAACATGAACATACTTTAGGAGTAATCTGTATCAAAATATCATGTTCTGTATCACAATATCAGAACATTTTTTAAGACCCACCCTCCCACCCTGAACGCAGATTTTTTCGTTCTTCTACATTATACAGACATTTTTATTCTCCTAGTATTACGACATTTTTAAAAAAATCATGCATGTCATGAAGGAGTTTAAAGATCCAACCAGCGCCCGTGAATACTAGTCTTGATTGCTGACACGAAAATTACGGTTGTTGCATGAGAATATTTTCAGAGAGTGTACTCTCCCTTCAATTTGAGTACCAACAAATTTTTAAATATATTTATTTTAATGGTATCAAAGAAGTAAATGAACTGTTTTAGAATATACTTGCGAAAAATTCAGTTGACCGAAAAAAACTTAAAACTTCCGTCTATGACAAACACAATTTTTATGTGAGCAGTCAAGAAAATTAATTTTTTGGGCGGTGATCCAACCTATTAGAGCGGGGTTCCAATATCAGCGTTATCCATTCGAATTATTCGCCTTTATTGTCCAGTTTCTTCATACGAATTTTGATCAGTATGAGCTCAAAGGTTTAAGAATCTATATTACAAAACATGAACATACTCTAGGAGTAATCTGTATCAAAATATCATGTTCTGTATCACAATATCAGAACATTTTTTAAGACCCACCCTCCCACCCTGAACGCAGATTTTTTCGTTCTTCTACATTATACAGACATTTTTATTCTCCTAGTATTACGATCTTTTTAAAAAAATCATGCAAGTCATGAAGGAGTTTAAAGATCCAACCAGCGCCCGTGAATACTAGTCTTGATTGCTGACACGAAAATTACGGTTGTTGCATGAGAATATTTTCACAGAGTGTACTCTCCCTTCAATTTGAGTACCAACAAATTTTTAAATATATTTATTTTAATGGTATCAAAGAAGTAAATGAAATGTTTTAGAAAATACTTGCGCAAAATTCAGTTGACCGAAAAAAACTTAAAACTTCCGTCTATGCCAAACACAATTTTTATGTGAGCAGTCAAGAAAATTATTTTTTGGGCGGTGATCCAACCTATTAGAGCGCGGTTCCAATATCAGCGTTATCTATTCGAATTATTCGCCTTTATTGTCCAGTTTCTTCATACTAATTTTGATCAGTATGAGCTCAAAGGTTTAAGGATTTATATCACAAAACATGAACATACTTTAGGAGTAATCTGTATCAAAATATCATGTTCTGTATCACAATATCAGAACATTTTTTAAGACCCACCCTCCCACCCTGAACGCAGATTTTTTCGTTCTTCTACATTATACAGACATTTTTATTCTCCTAGTATTACGATCTTTTTAAAAAAATCTCGCAAGTCATGAAGAAGTTTAAAGATCCAACTAGCGCCCGTGAATACTAGTCTTGATTGCTGACACGAAAATTACGGTTGTTGCATGAGAATATTTTCAGAGAGTGTACTCTCCCTTCAATTTGAGTACCAACAAATTTTTAAATATATTTATTTTAATGGTATTAAAGAAGTAAATGAAATGTTTTAGAAAATACTTGCGCAAAATTCAGTTGACCGAAAAAAACTTAAAACTTCCGTCTATGACAAACACAATTTTTATGTGAGCAGTCAAGAAAATTAATTTTTTGGGCGGTGATCCAACCTATTAGAGCGCGGTTCTAATATCAGCGTTATCCATTCGAATTATTCGCCTTTATTGTCCAGTTTCTTCATACGAATTTTGATCAGTATGAGGTCAAAGGTTTAAGGATTTATATCACAAAACATGAACATACTTTAGGAGTAATCTGTATCAAAATATCATGTTCTGTATCACAATATCAGAACATTTTTTAAGACCCACCCTCACACCCTGAACGCAGATTTTTTCGTTCTTCTACATTATACAGACATTTTTATTCTCCTAGTATTACGACCTTTTTAAAAAAATCATGCATGTCATGAAGGAGTTTAAAGATCCAACCAGCGCCCGTGAATACTAGTCTTGATTGCTGACACGAAAATTACGGTTGTTGCATGAGAATATTTTCAGAGAGTGTACTCTCCCTTCAATTTGAGTACCAACAAATTTTTAAATATATTTATTTTAATGGTATCAAAGAAGTAAATGAACTGTTTTAGAATATACTTGCGAAAAATTCAGTTGACCGAAAAAAACTTAAAACTTCCGTCTATGACAAACACAATTTTTATGTGAGCAGTCAAGAAAATTAATTTTTTGGGCGGTGATCCAACCTATTAGAGCGGGGTTCCAATATCAGCGTTATCCATTCGAATTATTCGCCTTTATTGTCCAGTTTCTTCATACGAATTTTGATCAGTATGAGCTCAAAGGTTTAAGAATCTATATTACAAAACATGAACATACTCTAGGAGTAATCTGTATCAAAATATCATGTTCTGTATCACAATATCAGAACATTTTTTAAGACCCACCCTCCCACCCTGAACGCAGATTTTTTCGTTCTTCTACATTATACAGACATTTTTATTCTCCTAGTATTACGATCTTTTTAAAAAAATCATGCAAGTCATGAAGGAGTTTAAAGATCCAACCAGCGCCCGTGAATACTAGTCTTGATTGCTGACACGAAAATTACGGTTGTTGCATGAGAATATTTTCACAGAGTGTAATCTCCCTTCAATTTGAGTACCAACAAATTTTTAAATATATTTATTTTAATGGTATTAAAGAAGTAAATGAAATGTTTTAGAAAATACTTGCGCAAAATTCAGTTGACCGAAAAAAACTTAAAACTTCCGTCTATGCCAAACACAATTTTTATGTGAGCAGTCAAGAAAATTAATTTTTTGGTCGGTGATCCAACCTATTAGAGCGCGGTTCCAATATCAGCGTTATCTATTCGAATTATTCGCCTTTATTGTCCAGTTTCTTCATACTAATTTTGATCAGTATGAGCTCAAAGGTTTAAGGATTTATATCACAAAACATGAACATACTTTAGGAGTAATCTGTATCAAAATATCATGTTCTGTATCACAATATCAGAACATTTTTTAAGACCCACCCTCCCACCCTGAACGCAGATTTTTTCGTTCTTCTACATTATACAGACATTTTTATTCTCCTAGTATTACGATCTTTTTAAAAAAATCATGCAAGTCATGAAGGAGTTTAAAGATCCAACCAGCGCCCGTGAATACTAGTCTTGATTGCTGACACGAAAATTACGGTTGTTGCATGAGAATATTTTCACAGAGTGTACTCTCCCTTCAATTTGAGTACCAACAAATTTTTAAATATATTTATTTTAATGGTATCAAAGAAGTAAATGAAATGTTTTAGAAAATACTTGCGCAAAATTCAGTTGACCGAAAAAAACTTAAAACTTCCGTCTATGCCAAACACAATTTTTATGTGAGCAGTCAAGAAAATTATTTTTTGGGCGGTGATCCAACCTATTAGAGCGCGGTTCCAATATCAGCGTTATCTATTCGAATTATTCGCCTTTATTGTCCAGTTTCTTCATACTAATTTTGATCAGTATGAGCTCAAAGGTTTAAGGATTTATATCACAAAACATGAACATACTTTAGGAGTAATCTGTATCAAAATATCATGTTCTGTATCACAATATCAGAACATTTTTTAAGACCCACCCTCCCACCCTGAACGCAGATTTTTTCGTTCTTCTACATTATACAGACATTTTTATTCTCCTAGTATTACGATCTTTTTAAAAAAATCATGCAAGTCATTAAGGAGTTTAAAGATCCAACCAGCGCCCGTGAATACTAGTCTTGATTGCTGACACGAAAATTACGGTTGTTGCATGAGAATATTTTCACAGAGTGTACTCTCCCTTCAATTTGAGTACCAAGAAACTTTTAAATATATTTATTTTAATGGCATTAAAGAAGTAAATGAAATGTTTTAGAAAATACTTGCGCAAAATTCAGTTGACCGAAAAAAACTTAAAACTTCCGTCTATGCCAAACACAATTTTTATGTGAGCAGTCAAGAAAATTATTTTTTGGGCGGTGATCCAACCTATTAGAGCACGGTTCCAATATCAGCGTTATCTATTCGAATTATTCGCCTTTATTGTCCAGTTTCTTCATACTAATTTTGATCAGTATGAGCTGTAGGGTTTAAGGATTTATATCACAAAACATGAACATACTTTAGGAGTAATCTGTATCAAAATATCATGTACTGTATCTCAATATCAGAACATTTTTTAAGACCCACCCTCCCACCCTGAACACAGATTTTTTCGTTCTTCTACATTATAAAGACCTTTTTATTCTCCTAGTATTACGATCTTTTTAAAAAAATCATGCAAGTCATGAAGAAGTTTAAAGATCCAACCAGCGCCCGTGAATACTAGTCTTGATTGCTGACACGAAAATTACGGTTGTTGCATGAGAATATTTTCAGAGAGTGTACTCTCCCTTCAATTTGAGTACCAACAAATTTTTAAATATATTTATTTTAATGGTATTAAAGAAGTAAATGAAATGTTTTAGAAAATACTTGCGCAAAATTCAGTTGACCGAAAAAAACTTAAAACTTCCGTCTATGACAAACACAATTTTTATGTGAGCAGTCAAGAAAATTAATTTTTTGGGCGGTGATCCAACCTATTAGAGCGCGGTTCTAATATCAGCGTTATCCATTCGAATTATTCGCCTTTATTGTCCAGTTTCTTCATACTAATTTTGATCAGTATGAGCTCAAAGGTTTAAGGATTTATATCACAAAACATGAACATACTTTAGGAGTAATCTGTATCAAAATATCATGTTCTGTATCACAATATCAGAACATTTTTTAAGACCCACCCTCCCACCCTGAACGCAGATTTTTTCGTTCTTCTACATTATACAGACATTTTTATTCTCCTAGTATTACGATCTTTTTAAAAAAAATCATGCAAGTCATGAAGAAGTTTAAAGATCCAACCAGCGCCCGTGAATACTAGTCTTGATTGCTGACACGAAAATTACGGTTGTTGCATGAGAATATTTTCAGAGAGTGTACTCTCCCTTCAATTTGAGTACCAACAAATTTTTAAATATATTTATTTTAATGGTATTAAAGAAGTAAATGAAATGTTTTAGAAAATACTTGCGCAAAATTCAGTTGACCGAAAAAAACTTAAAACTTCCGTCTATGACAAACACAATTTTTATGTGAGCAGTCAAGAAAATTAATTTTTTGGGCGGTGATCCAACCTATTAGAGCGCGGTTCTAATATCAGCGTTATCCATTCGAATTATTCGCCTTTATTGTCCAGTTTCTTCATACGAATTTTGATCAGTATGAGGTCAAATGTTTAAGGATTTATATCACAAAACATGAACATACTTTAGGAGTAATCTGTATCAAAATATCATGTTCTGTATCACAATATCAGAACATTTTTTAAGACCCACCCTCCCACCCTGAACGCAGATTTTTTCGTTCTTCTACATTATACAGACATTTTTATTCTCCTAGTATTACGACATTTTTAAAAAAATCATGCATGTCATGAAGGAGTTTAAAGATCCAACCAGCGCCCGTGAATACTAGTCTTGATTGCTGACACGAAAATTACGGTTGTTGCATGAGAATATTTTCAGAGAGTGTACTCTCCCTTCAATTTGAGTACCAACAAATTTTTAAATATATTTATTTTAATGGTATCAAAGAAGTAAATGAACTGTTTTAGAATATACTTGCGAAAAATTCAGTTGACCGAAAAAAACTTAAAACTTCCGTCTATGACAAACACAATTTTTATGTGAGCAGTCAAGAAAATTAATTTTTTGGGCGGTGATCCAACCTATTAGAGCGGGGTTCCAATATCAGCGTTATCCATTCGAATTATTCGCCTTTATTGTCCAGTTTCTTCATACGAATTTTGATCAGTATGAGCTCAAAGGTTTAAGAATCTATATTACAAAACATGAACATACTCTAGGAGTAATCTGTATCAAAATATCATGTTCTGTATCACAATATCAGAACATTTTTTAAGACTCACCCTCCCACCCTGAACGCAGATTTTTTCGTTCTTCTACATTATACAGACATTTTTATTCTCCTAGTATTACGATCTTTTTAAAAAAATCATGCAAGTCATTAAGGAGTTTAAAGATCCAACCAGCGACCGTGAATACTAGTCTTGATTGCTGACACGAAAATTACGGTTGTTGCATGAGAATATTTTCACAGAGTGTACTCTCCCTTCAATTTGAGTACCAAGAAACTTTTAAATATATTTATTTTAATGGCATTAAAGAAGTAAATGAAATGTTTTAGAAAATACTTGCGCAAAATTCAGTTGACCGAAAAAAACTTAAAACTTCCGTCTATGCCAAACACAATTTTTATGTGAGCAGTCAAGAAAATTATTTTTTGGGCGGTGATCCAACCTATTAGAGCGCGGTTCCAATATCAGCGTTATCTATTCGAATTATTCGCCTTTATTGTCCAGTTTCTTCATACTAATTTTGATCAGTATGAGCTCAAAGGTTTAAGGATTTATATCACAAAACATGAACATACTTTAGGAGTAATCTGTATTAAAATATCATGTACTGTATCTCAATATCAGAACATTTTTTAAGACGCACCCTCCCACCCTGAACACAGATTTTTCCGTTCTTCTACATTATGAAGACATTTTTATTCTCCTAGTATTACGATCTTTTTAAAAAAATCATGCAAGTCATGAAGAAGTTTAAAGATCCAACCAGCGCCCGTGAATACTAGTCTTGATTGCTGACACGAAAATTACGGTTGTTGCATGAGAATATTTTCAGAGAGTGTACTCTCCCTTCAATTTGAGTACCAACAAATTTTTAAATATATTTATTTTAATGGTATTAAAGAAGTAAATGAAATGTTTTAGAAAATACTTGCGCAAAATTCAGTTGACCGAAAAAAACTTAAAACTTCCGTCTATGACAAACACAATTTTTATGTGAGCAGTCAAGAAAATTAATTTTTTGGGCGGTGATCCAACCTATTAGAGCGCGGTTCTAATATCAGCGTTATCCATTCGAATTATTCGCCTTTATTGTCCAGTTTCTTCATACTAATTTTGATCAGTATGAGCTCAAAGGTTTAAGGATTTATATCACAAAACATGAACATACTTTAGGAGTAATCTGTATCAAAATATCATGTTCTGTATCACAATATCAGAACATTTTTTAAGACCCACCCTCCCACCCTGAACGCAGATTTTTTCGTTCTTCTACATTATACAGACATTTTTATTCTCCTAGTATTACGATCTTTTTAAAAAAATCATGCAAGTCATGAAGAAGTTTAAAGATCCAACCAGCGCCCGTGAATACTAGTCTTGATTGCTGACACGAAAATTACGGTTGTTGCATGAGAATATTTTCAGAGAGTGTACTCTCCCTTCAATTTGAGTACCAACAAATTTTTAAATATATTTATTTTAATGGTATTAAAGAAGTAAATGAAATGTTTTAGAAAATACTTGCGCAAAATTCAGTTGACCGAAAAAAACTTAAAACTTCCGTCTATGACAAACACAATTTTTATGTGAGCAGTCAAGAAAATTAATTTTTTGGGCGGTGATCCAACCTATTACAGCGCGGTTCTAATATCAGCGTTATCCATTCGAATTATTCACCTTTATTGTCCAGTTTCTTCATACGAATTTTGATCAGTATGAGGTCAAAGGTTTAAGGATTTATATCACAAAACATGAACATACTTTAGGAGTAATCTGTATCAAAATAATGTTCTGTATCACAATATCAGAACATTTTTTAAGACCCACCCTCCCACCCTGAACGCAGATTTTTTCGTTCTTCTACATTATACAGACATTTTTATTCTCCTAGTATTACGACCTTTTTAAAAAAATCATGCATGTCATGAAGGAGTTTAAAGATCCAACCAGCGCCCGTGAATACTAGTCTTGATTGCTGACACGAAAATTACGGTTGTTGCATGAGAATATTTTCACAGAGTGTACTCTCCCTTCAATTTGAGTACCAAGAAACTTTTAAATATATTTATTTTAATGGCATTAAAGAAGTAAATGAAATGTTTTAGAAAATACTTGCGCAAAATTCAGTTGACCGAAAAAAACTTAAAACTTCCGTCTATGCCAAACACAATTTTTATGTGAGCAGTCAAGAAAATTATTTTTTGGGCGGTGATCCAACCTATTAGAGCGCGGTTCCAATATCAGCGTTATCTATTCGAATTATTCGCCTTTATTGTCCAGTTTCTTCATACTAATTTTGATCAGTATGAGCTCAAAGGTTTAAGGATTTATATCACAAAACATGAACATACTTTAGGAGTAATCTGTATCAAAATATCATGTACTGTATCTCAATATCAGAACATTTTTTAAGACCCACCCTCCCACCCTGAACGCAGATTTTTTCGTTCTTCTACATTATACAGACATTTTTATTCTCCTAGTATTACGATCTTTTTAAAAAAATCATGCAAGTCATGAAGAAGTTTAAAGATCCAACCAGCGCCCGTGAATACTAGTCTTGATTGCTGACACGAAAATTACGGTTGTTGCATGAGAATATTTTCAGAGAGTGTACTCTCCCTTCAATTTGAGTACCAACAAATTTTTAAATATATTTATTTTAATGGTATTAAAGAAGTAAATGAAATGTTTTAGAAAATACTTGCGCAAAATTCAGTTGACCGAAAAAAACTTAAAACTTCCGTCTATGACAAACACAATTTTTATGTGAGCAGTCAAGAAAATTAATTTTTTGGGCGGTGATCCAACCTATTAGAGCGCGGTTCCAATATCAGCGTTATCTATTCGAATTATTCGCCTTTATTGTCCAGTTTCTTCATACTAATTTTGATCAGTATGAGCTCAAAGGTTTAAGGATTTATATCACAAAACATGAACATACTTTAGGAGTAATCTGTATCAAAATATCATGTACTGTATCTCAATATCAGAACATTTTTTAAGACGCACCCTCCCACCCTGAACACAGATTTTTCCGTTCTTCTACATTATGAAGACATTTTTATTCTCCTAGTATTACGATCTTTTTAAAAAAATCATGCAAGTCATGAAGAAGTTTAAAGATCCAACCAGCGCCCGTGAATACTAGTCTTGATTGCTGACACGAAAATTACGGTTGTTGCATGAGAATATTTTCAGAGAGTGTACTCTCCCTTCAATTTGAGTACCAACAAATTTTTAAATATATTTATTTTAATGGTATTAAAGAAGTAAATGAAATGTTTTAGAAAATACTTGCGCAAAATTCAGTTGACCGAAAAAAACTTAAAACTTCCGTCTATGACAAACACAATTTTTATGTGAGCAGTCAAGAAAATTAATTTTTTGGGCGGTGATCCAACCTATTAGAGCGCGGTTCTAATATCAGCGTTATCCATTCGAATTATTCGCCTTTATTGTCCAGTTTCTTCATACTAATTTTGATCAGTATGAGCTCAAAGGTTTAAGGATTTATATCACAAAACATGAACATACTTTAGGAGTAATCTGTATCAAAATATCATGTTCTGTATCACAATATCAGAACATTTTTTAAGACCCACCCTCCCACCCTGAACGCAGATTTTTTCGTTCTTCTACATTATACAGACATTTTTATTCTCCTAGTATTACGATCTTTTTAAAAAATCATGCAAGTCATGAAGAAGTTTAAAGATCCAACCAGCGCCCGTGAATACTAGTCTTGATTGCTGACACGAAAATTACGGTTGTTGCATGAGAATATTTTCAGAGAGTGTACTCTCCCTTCAATTTGAGTACCAACAAATTTTTAAATATATTTATTTTAATGGTATTAAAGAAGTAAATGAAATGTTTTAGAAAATACTTGCGCAAAATTCAGTTGACCGAAAAAAACTTAAAACTTCCGTCTATGACAAACACAATTTTTATGTGAGCAGTCAAGAAAATTAATTTTTTGGGCGGTGATCCAACCTATTAGAGCGCGGTTCTAATATCAGCGTTATCCATTCGAATTATTCACCTTTATTGTCCAGTTTCTTCATACGAATTTTGATCAGTATGAGGTCAAAGGATTAAGGATTTATATCACAAAACATGAACATACTTTAGGAGTAATCTGTATCAAAATAATGTTCTGTATCACAATATCAGAACATTTTTTAAGACCCACCCTCCCACCCTGAACGCAGATTTTTTCGTTCTTCTACATTATACAGACATTTTTATTCTCCTAGTATTACGACCTTTTTAAAAAAATCATGCATGTCATGAAGGAGTTTAAAGATCCAACCAGCGCCCGTGAATACTAGTCTTGATTGCTGACACGAAAATTACGGTTGTTGCATGAGAATATTTTCACAGAGTGTACTCTCCCTTCAATTTGAGTACCAAGAAACTTTTAAATATATTTATTTTAATGGCATTAAAGAAGTAAATGAAATGTTTTAGAAAATACTTGCGCAAAATTCAGTTGACCGAAAAACACTTAAAACTTCCGTCTATGCCAAACACAATTTTTATGTGAGCAGTCAAGAAAATTATTTTTTGGGCGGTGATCCAACCTATTAGAGCGCGGTTCCAATATCAGCGTTATCTATTCGAATTATTCGCCTTTATTGTCCAGTTTCTTCATACTAATTTTGATCAGTATGAGCTCAAAGGTTTAAGGATTTATATCACAAAACATGAACATACTTTAGGAGTAATCTGTATCAAAATATCATGTACTGTATCTCAATATCAGAACATTTTTTAAGACCCACCCTCCCACCCTGAACGCAGATTTTTTCGTTCTTCTACATTATACAGACATTTTTATTCTCCTAGTATTACGATCTTTTTAAAAAAATCATGCAAGTCATGAAGAAGTTTAAAGATCCAACCAGCGCCCGTGAATACTAGTCTTGATTGCTGACACGAAAATTACGGTTGTTGCATGAGAATATTTTCAGAGAGTGTACTCTCCCTTCAATTTGAGTACCAACAAATTTTTAAATATATTTATTTTAATGGTATTAAAGAAGTAAACGAAATGTTTTAGAAAATACTTGCGCAAAATTCAGTTGACCGAAAAAAACTTAAAACTTCCGTCTATGACAAACACAATTTTTATGTGAGCAGTCAAGAAAATTAATTTTTTGGGCGGTGATCCAACCTATTAGAGCGCGGTTCTAATATCAGCGTTATCCATTCGAATTATTCGCCTTTATTGTCCAGTTTCTTCATACGAATTTTGATCAGTATGAGGTCAAAGGTTTAAGGATTTATATCACAAAACATGAACATACTTTAGGAGTAATCTGTATCAAAATATCATGTTCTGTATCACAATATAAGAACATTTTTTAAGACCCACCCTCCCACCCTGAACGCAGATTTTTTCGTTCTTCTACATTATACAGACATTTTTATTCTCCTAGTATTACGACCTTTTTAAAAAAATCATGCATGTCATGAAGGAGTTTAAAGATCCAACCAGCGCCCATGAATACTAGTCTTGATTGCTGACACGAAAATTACGGTTGTTGCATGAGAATATTTTCAGAGAGTGTACTCTCCCTTCAATTTGAGTACCAACAAATTTTTAAATATATTTATTTTAATGGTATCAAAGAAGTAAATGAACTGTTTTAGAATATACTTGCGAAAAATTCAGTTGACCGAAAAAAACTTAAAACTTCCGTCTATGACAAACACAATTTTTATGTGAGCAGTCAAAAAAATTAATTTTTTGGGCGGTGATCCAACCTATTAGAGCGGGGTTCGAATATCAGCGTTATCCATTCGAATTATTCGCCTTTATTGTCCAGTTTCTTCATACGAATTTTGATCAGTATGAGCTCAAAGGTTTAAGAATCTATATTACAAAACATGAACATACTCTAGGAGTAATCTGTATCAAAATATCATGTTCTGTATCACAATATCAGAACATTTTTTAAGACCCACCCTCCCACCCTGAACGCAGATTTTTCCGTTCTTCTACATTATACAGACATTTTTATTCTCCTAGTATTACGATCTTTTTAAAAAAATCATGCAAGTCATGAAGGAGTTTAAAGATCCAACCAGCGCCCGTGAATACTAGTCTTGATTGCTGACACGAAAATTACGGTTGTTGCATGAGAATATTTTCACAGAGTGTAATCTCCCTTCAATTTGAGTACCAACAAATTTTTAAATATATTTATTTTAATGGTATTAAAGAAGTAAATGAAATGTTTTAGAAAATACTTGCGCAAAATTCAGTTGACCGAAAAAAACTTAAAACTTCCGTCTATGCCAAACACAATTTTTATGTGAGCAGTCAAGAAAATTAATTTTTTGGGCGGTGATCCAACCTATTAGAGCGCGGTTCTAATATCAGCGTTATCCATTCGAATTATTCGCCTTTATTGTCCAGTTTCTTCATACTAATTTTGATCAGTATGAGCTCAAAGTTTTAAGGATTTATATCACAAAACATGAACATACTTTAGGAGTAATCTGTATCAAAATATCATGTACTGTATCTCAATATCAGAACATTTTTTAAGACCCACCCTCCCACCCTGAACACAGATTTTTCCGTTCTTCTACATTATAAAGACATTTTTATTCTCCTAGTATTACGATCTTTTTAAAAAAATCATGCAAGTCATGAAGAAGTTTAAAGATCCAACCAGCGCCCGTGAATACTAGTCTTGATTGCTGACACGAAAATTACGGTTGTTGCATGAGAATATTTTCAGAGAGTGTACTCTCCCTTCAATTTGAGTACCAACAAATTTTTAAATATATTTATTTTAATGGTATTAAAGAAGTAAATGAAATGTTTTAGAAAATACTTGCGCAAAATTCAGTTGACCGAAAAAAACTTAAAACTTCCGTCTATGACAAACACAATTTTTATGTGAGCAGTCAAGAAAATTAATTTTTTGGGCGGTGATCCAACCTATTAGAGCGCGGTTCTAATATCAGCGTTATCCATTCGAATTATTCACCTTTATTGTCCAGTTTCTTCATACGAATTTTGATCAGTATGAGGTCAAAGGATTAAGGATTTATATCACAAAACATGAACATACTTTAGGAGTAATCTGTATCAAAATAATGTTCTGTATCACAATATCAGAACATTTTTTAAGACCCACCCTCCCACCCTGAACGCAGATTTTTTCGTTCTTCTACATTATACAGACATTTTTATTCTCCTAGTATTACGACCTTTTTAAAAAAATCATGCATGTCATGAAGGAGTTTAAAGATCCAACCAGCGCCCGTGAATACTAGTCTTGATTGCTGACACGAAAATTACGGTTGTTGCATGAGAATATTTTCACAGAGTGTACTCTCCCTTCAATTTGAGTACCAAGAAACTTTTAAATATATTTATTTTAATGGCATTAAAGAAGTAAATGAAATGTTTTAGAAAATACTTGCGCAAAATTCAGTTGACCGAAAAACACTTAAAACTTCCGTCTATGCCAAACACAATTTTTATGTGAGCAGTCAAGAAAATTATTTTTTGGGCGGTGATCCAACCTATTAGAGCGCGGTTCCAATATCAGCGTTATCTATTCGAATTATTCGCCTTTATTGTCCAGTTTCTTCATACTAATTTTGATCAGTATGAGCTCAAAGGTTTAAGGATTTATATCACAAAACATGAACATACTTTAGGAGTAATCTGTATCAAAATATCATGTACTGTATCTCAATATCAGAACATTTTTTAAGACCCACCCTCCCACCCTGAACGCAGATTTTTTCGTTCTTCTACATTATACAGACATTTTTATTCTCCTAGTATTACGATCTTTTTAAAAAAATCATGCAAGTCATGAAGAAGTTTAAAGATCCAACCAGCGCCCGTGAATACTAGTCTTGATTGCTGACACGAAAATTACGGTTGTTGCATGAGAATATTTTCAGAGAGTGTACTCTCCCTTCAATTTGAGTACCAACAAATTTTTAAATATATTTATTTTAATGGTATTAAAGAAGTAAACGAAATGTTTTAGAAAATACTTGCGCAAAATTCAGTTGACCGAAAAAAACTTAAAACTTCCGTCTATGACAAACACAATTTTTATGTGAGCAGTCAAGAAAATTAATTTTTTGGGCGGTGATCCAACCTATTAGAGCGCGGTTCTAATATCAGCGTTATCCATTCGAATTATTCGCCTTTATTGTCCAGTTTCTTCATACGAATTTTGATCAGTATGAGGTCAAAGGTTTAAGGATTTATATCACAAAACATGAACATACTTTAGGAGTAATCTGTATCAAAATATCATGTTCTGTATCACAATATCAGAACATTTTTTAAGACCCACCCTCCCACCCTGAACGCAGATTTTTTCGTTCTTCTACATTATACAGACATTTTTATTCTCCTAGTATTACGACCTTTTTAAAAAAATCATGCATGTCATGAAGGAGTTTAAAGATCCAACCAGCGCCCATGAATACTAGTCTTGATTGCTGACACGAAAATTACGGTTGTTGCATGAGAATATTTTCAGAGAGTGTACTCTCCCTTCAATTTGAGTACCAACAAATTTTTAAATATATTTATTTTAATGGTATCAAAGAAGTAAATGAACTGTTTTAGAATATACTTGCGAAAAATTCAGTTGACCGAAAAAAACTTAAAACTTCCGTCTATGACAAACACAATTTTTATGTGAGCAGTCAAAAAAATTAATTTTTTGGGCGGTGATCCAACCTATTAGAGCGGGGTTCGAATATCAGCGTTATCCATTCGAATTATTCGCCTTTATTGTCCAGTTTCTTCATACGAATTTTGATCAGTATGAGCTCAAAGGTTTAAGAATCTATATTACAAAACATGAACATACTCTAGGAGTAATCTGTATCAAAATATCATGTTCTGTATCACAATATCAGAACATTTTTTAAGACCCACCCTCCCACCCTGAACGCAGATTTTTCCGTTCTTCTACATTATACAGACATTTTTATTCTCCTAGTATTACGATCTTTTTAAAAAAATCATGCAAGTCATGAAGGAGTTTAAAGATCCAACCAGCGCCCGTGAATACTAGTCTTGATTGCTGACACGAAAATTACGGTTGTTGCATGAGAATATTTTCACAGAGTGTAATCTCCCTTCAATTTGAGTACCAACAAATTTTTAAATATATTTATTTTAATGGTATTAAAGAAGTAAATGAAATGTTTTAGAAAATACTTGCGCAAAATTCAGTTGACCGAAAAAAACTTAAAACTTCCGTCTATGCCAAACACAATTTTTATGTGAGCAGTCAAGAAAATTAATTTTTTGGGCGGTGATCCAACCTATTAGAGCGCGGTTCTAATATCAGCGTTATCCATTCGAATTATTCGCCTTTATTGTCCAGTTTCTTCATACTAATTTTGATCAGTATGAGCTCAAAGTTTTAAGGATTTATATCACAAAACATGAACATACTTTAGGAGTAATCTGTATCAAAATATCATGTACTGTATCTCAATATCAGAACATTTTTTAAGACCCACCCTCCCACCCTGAACACAGATTTTTCCGTTCTTCTACATTATAAAGACATTTTTATTCTCCTAGTATTACGATCTTTTTAAAAAAATCATGCAAGTCATGAAGAAGTTTAAAGATCCAACCAGCGCCCGTGAATACTAGTCTTGATTGCTGACACGAAAATTACGGTTGTTGCATGAGAATATTTTCAGAGAGTGTACTCTCCCTTCAATTTGAGTACCAACAAATTTTTAAATATATTTATTTTAATGGTATTAAAGAAGTAAATGAAATGTTTTAGAAAATACTTGCGCAAAATTCAGTTGACCGTAAAAAACTTAAAACTTCCGTCTATGACAAACACAATTTTTATGTGAGCAGTCAAGAAAATTAATTTTTTGGGCGGTGATCCAACCTATTAGAGCGCGGTTCTAATATCAGCGTTATCCATTCGAATTATTCGCCTTTATTGTCCAGTTTCTTCATACGAATTTTGATCAGTATGAGGTCAAAGGTTTAAGGATTTATATCACAAAACATGAACATACTTTAGGAGTAATCTGTATCAAAATATCATGTTCTGTATCACAATATCAGAACATTTTTTAAGACCCACCCTCCCACCCTGAACGCAGATTTTTTCGTTCTTCTACATTATACAGACATTTTTATTCTCCTAGTATTACGAACTTTTTAAAAAAATCATGCAAGTCATGAAGGAGTTTAAAGATCCAACCAGCGCCCGTGAATACTAGTCTTGATTGCTGACACGAAAATTACGGTTGTTGCATGAGAATATTTTCAGAGAGTGTACTCTCCCTTCAATTTGAGTACCAACAAATTTTTAAATATATTTATTTTAATGGTACTAAAGAAGTAAATGAAATGTTTTAGAAAATACTTGCGCAAAATTCAGTTGACCGAAAAAAACTTAAAACTTCCGTCTATGACAAACACAATTTTTATGTGAGCAGTCAAGAAAATTAATTTTTTGGGCGGTGATCCAACCTATTAGAGCGCGGTTCTAATATCAGCGTTATCCATTCGAATTATTCGCCTTTATTGTCCAGTTTCTTCATACTAATTTTGATCAGTATGAGCTCAAAGGTTTAAGGATTTATATCACAAAACATGAACATACTTTAGGAGTAATCTGTATCAAAATATCATGTTCTGTATCACAATATCAGAACATTTTTTAAGACCCACCCTCCCACCCTGAACGCAGATTTTTTCGTTCTTCTACATTATACAGACATTTTTATTCTCCTAGTATTACGATCTTTTTAAAAAAATCATG
Source organism: Maratus speciosus (assembly GCA_963932465.1). Classification (NCBI taxonomy): domain Eukaryota; kingdom Metazoa; phylum Arthropoda; class Arachnida; order Araneae; family Salticidae; genus Maratus; species Maratus speciosus. The sequence continues at coordinate 209,862,906 of OZ010793.1, forward strand.
CAAGTCATGAAGCAGTTTAAAGATCCAACCAGCGCCCGTGAATACTAGTCTTGATTGCTGACACGAAAATTACGGTTGTTGCATGAGAATATTTTCAGAGAGTGTACTCTCCCTTCAATTTGAGTACCAACAAATTTTTAAATATATTTATTTTAATGGTATTAAAGAAGTAAATGAAATGTTTTAGAAAATACTTGCGCAAAATTCAGTTGACCGAAAAAAACTTAAAACTTCCGTCTATGACAAACACAATTTTTATGTGAGCAGTCAAGAAAATTAATTTTTTGGGCGGTGATCCAACCTATTAGAGCGTGGTTCTAATATCAGCGTTATCCATTCGAATTATTCACCTTTATTGTCCAGTTTCTTCATACGAATTTTGATCAGTATGAGGTCAAAGGTTTAAGGATTTATATCACAAAACATGAACATACTTTAGGAGTAATCTGTATCAAAATAATGTTCTGTATCACAATATCAGAACATTTTTTAAGACCCACCCTCCCACCCTGAACGCAGATTTTTTCGTTCTTCTACATTATACAGACATTTTTATTCTCATAGTATTACGACCTTTTTAAAAAAATCATGCATGTCATGAAGGAGTTTAAAGATCCAACCAGCGCCCGTGAATACTAGTCTTGATTGCTGACACGAAAATTACGGTTGTTGCATGAGAATATTTTCACAGAGTGTACTCTCCCTTCAATTTGAGTACCAAGAAACTTTTAAATATATTTATTTTAATGGCATTAAAGAAGTAAATGAAATGTTTTAGAAAATACTTGCGCAAAATTCAGTTGACCGAAAAAAACTTAAAACTTCCGTCTATGCCAAACACAATTTTTATGTGAGCAGTCAAGAAAATTATTTTTTGGGCGGTGATCCAACCTATTAGAGCGCGGTTCCAATATCAGCGTTATCTATTCGAATTATTCGCCTTTATTGTCCAGTTTCTTCATACTAATTTTGATCAGTATGAGCTCAAAGGTTTAAGGATTTATATCACAAAACATGAACATACTTTAGGAGTAATCTGTATCAAAATATCATGTACTGTATCTCAATATCAGAACATTTTTTAAGACCCACCCTCCCACCCTGAACGCAGATTTTTTCGTTCTTCTACATTATACAGACATTTGTATTCTCCTAGTATTACGATCTTTTTAAAAAAATCATGCAAGTCATGAAGAAGTTTAAAGATCCAACCAGCGCCCGTGAATACTAGTCTTGATTGCTGACACGAAAATTACGGTTGTTGCATGAGAATATTTTCAGAGAGTGTACTCTCCCTTCAATTTGAGTACCAACAAATTTTTAAATATATTTATTTTAATGGTATTAAAGAAGTAAATGAAATGTTTTAGAAAATACTTGCGCAAAATTCAGTTGACCGAAAAAAACTTAAAACTTCCGTCTATGACAAACACAATTTTTATGTGAGCAGTCAAGAAAATTAATTTTTTGGGCGGTGATCCAACCTATTAGAGCGCGGTTCTAATATCAGCGTTATCCATTCGAATTATTCGCCTTTATTGTCCAGTTTCTTCATACGAATTTTGATCAGTATGAGGTCAAAGGTTTAAGGATTTATATCACAAAACATGAACATACTTTAGGAGTAATCTGTATCAAAATATCATGTTCTGTATCACAATATCAGAACATTTTTTAAGACCCACCCTCCCACCCTGAACGCAGATTTTTTCGTTCTTCTACATTATACAGACATTTTTATTCTCCTATTATTACGACCTTTTTAAAAAAATCATGCATGTCATGAAGGAGTTTAAAGATCCAACCAGCGCCCGTGAATACTAGTCTTGATTGCTGACACGAAAATTACGGTTGTTGCATGAGAATATTTTCAGAGAGTGTACTCTCCCTTCAATTTGAGTACCAACAAATTTTTAAATATATTTATTTTAATGGTATCAAAGAAGTAAATGAACTGTTTTAGAATATACTTGCGAAAAATTCAGTTGACCGAAAAAAACTTAAAACTTCCGTCTATGACAAACACAATTTTTATGTGAGCAGTCAAAAAAATTAATTTTTTGGGCGGTGATCCAACCTATTAGAGCGGGGTTCGAATATCAGCGTTATCCATTCGAATTATTCGCCTTTATTGTCCAGTTTCTTCATACGAATTTTGATCAGTATGAGCTCAAAGGTTTAAGAATCTATATTACAAAACATGAACATACTCTAGGAGTAATCTGTATCAAAATATCATGTTCTGTATCACAATATCAGAACATTTTTTAAGACCCACCCTCCCACCCTGAACGCAGATTTTCCGTTCTTCTACATTATACAGACATTTTTATTCTCCTAGTATTACGATCTTTTTAAAAAAATCATGCAAGTCATGAAGGAGTTTAAAGATCCAACCAGCGCCCGTGAATACTAGTCTTGATTGCTGACACGAAAATTACGGTTGTTGCATGAGAATATTTTCAGAGAGTGTACTCTCCCTTCAATTTGAGTACCAACAAATTTTTAAATATATTTATTTTAATGGTATTAAAGAAGTAAATGAAATGTTTTAGAAAATACTTGCGCAAAATTCAGTTGACCGAAAAAAACTTAAAACTTCCGTCTATGACAAACACAATTTTTATTTGAGCAGTCAAGAAAATTAATTTTTTGGGCGGTGATCCAACCTATTAGAGCGCGGTTCTAATATCAGCGTTATCCATTCGAATTATTCGCCTTTATTGTCCAGTTTCTTCATACGAATTTTGATCAGTATGAGGTCAAAGGTTTAAGGATTTATATCACAAAACATGAACATACTTTAGGAGTAATCTGTATCAAAATATCATGTTCTGTATCACAATATCAGAACATTTTTTAAGACCCACCCTCCCACCCTGAACGCAGATTTTTTCGTTCTTCTACATTATACAGACATTTTTATTCTCCTAGTATTACGAACTTTTTAAAAAAATCATGCAAGTCATGAAGGAGTTTAAAGATCCAACCAGCGCCCGTGAATACTAGTCTTGATTGCTGACACGAAAATTACGGTTGTTGCATGAGAATATTTTCAGAGAGTGTACTCTCCCTTCAATTTGAGTACCAACAAATTTTTAAATATATTTATTTTAATGGTACTAAAGAAGTAAATGAAATGTTTTACAAAATACTTGCGCAAAATTCAGTTGACCGAAAAAAACTTAAAACTTCCGTCTATGACAAACACAATTTTTATGTGAGCAGTCAAGAAAATTAATTTTTTGGGCGGTGATCCAACCTATTAGAGCGCGGTTCTAATATCAGCGTTATCCATTCGAATTATTCGCCTTTATTGTCCAGTTTCTTCATACTAATTTTGATCAGTATGAGCTCAAAGGTTTAAGGATTTATATCACAAAACATGAACATACTTTAGGAGTAATCTGTATCAAAATATCATGTTCTGTATCACAATATCAGAACATTTTTTAAGACCCACCCTCCCACCCTGAACGCAGATTTTTTCGTTCTTCTACATTATACAGACATTTTTATTCTCCTAGTATTACGATCTTTTTAAAAAAATCATGCAAGTCATGAAGCAGTTTAAAGATCCAACCAGCGCCCGTGAATACTAGTCTTGATTGCTGACACGAAAATTACGGTTGTTGCATGAGAATATTTTCAGAGAGTGTACTCTCCCTTCAATTTGAGTACCAACAAATTTTTAAATATATTTATTTTAATGGTATTAAAGAAGTAAATGAAATGTTTTAGAAAATACTTGCGCAAAATTCAGTTGACCGAAAAAAACTTAAAACTTCCGTCTATGACAAACACAATTTTTATGTGAGCAGTCAAGAAAATTAATTTTTTGGGCGGTGATCCAACCTATTAGAGCGCGGTTCTAATATCAGCGTTATCCATTCGAATTATTCACCTTTATTGTCCAGTTTCTTCATACGAATTTTGATCAGTATGAGGTCAAAGGTTTAAGGATTTATATCACAAAACATGAACATACTTTAGGAGTAATCTGTATCAAAATAATGTTCTGTATCACAATATCAGAACATTTTTTAAGACCCACCCTCCCACCCTGAACGCAGATTTTTTCGTTCTTCTACATTATACAGACATTTTTATTCTCCTAGTATTACGACCTTTTTAAAAAAATCATGCATGTCATGAAGGAGTTTAAAGATCCAACCAGCGCCCGTGAATACTAGTCTTGATTGCTGACACGAAAATTACGGTTGTTGCATGAGAATATTTTCACAGAGTGTACTCTCCCTTCAATTTGAGTACCAAGAAACTTTTAAATATATTTATTTTAATGGCATTAAAGAAGTAAATGAAATGTTTTAGAAAATACTTGCGCAAAATTCAGTTGACCGAAAAAAACTTAAAACTTCCGTCTATGCCAAACACAATTTTTATGTGAGCAGTCAAGAAAATTATTTTTTGGGCGGTGATCCAACCTATTAGAGCGCGGTTCCAATATCAGAGTTATCTATTCGAATTATTCGCCTTTATTGTCCAGTTTCTTCATACTAATTTTGATCAGTATGAGCTCAAAGGTTTAAGGATTTATATCACAAAACATGAACATACTTTAGGAGTAATCTGTATCAAAATATCATGTACTGTATCTCAATATCAGAACATTTTTTAAGACCCACCCTCCCACCCTGAACGCAGATTTTTTCGTTCTTCTACATTATACAGACATTTGTATTCTCCTAGTATTACGATCTTTTTAAAAAAATCATGCAAGTCATGAAGAAGTTTAAAGATCCAACCAGCGCCCGTGAATACTAGTCTTGATTGCTGACACGAAAATTACGGTTGTTGCATGAGAATATTTTCAGAGAGTGTACTCTCCCTTCAATTTGAGTACCAACAAATTTTTAAATATATTTATTTTAATGGTATTAAAGAAGTAAATGAAATGTTTTAGAAAATACTTGCGCAAAATTCAGTTGACCGAAAAAAACTTAAAACTTCCGTCTATGACAAACACAATTTTTATGTGAGCAGTCAAGAAAATTAATTTTTTGGGCGGTGATCCAACCTATTAGAGCGCGGTTCTAATATCAGCGTTATCCATTCGAATTATTCGCCTTTATTGTCCAGTTTCTTCATACGAATTTTGATCAGTATGAGGTCAAAGGTTTAAGGATTTATATCACAAAACATGAACATACTTTAGGAGTAATCTTTATCAAAATATCATGTTCTGTATCACAATATCAGAACATTTTTTAAGACCCACCCTCCCACCCTGAACGCAGATTTTTTCGTTCTTCTACATTATACAGACATTTTTATTCTCCTATTATTACGACCTTTTTAAAAAAATCATGCATGTCATGAAGGAGTTTAAAGATCCAACCAGCGCCCGTGAATACTAGTCTTGATTGCTGACACGAAAATTACGGTTGTTGCATGAGAATATTTTCAGAGAGTGTACTCTCCCTTCAATTTGAGTACCAACAAATTTTTAAATATATTTATTTTAATGGTATCAAAGAAGTAAATGAACTGTTTTAGAATATACTTGCGAAAAATTCAGTTGACCGAAAAAAACTTAAAACTTCCGTCTATGACAAACACAATTTTTATGTGAGCAGTCAAAAAAATTAATTTTTTGGGCGGTGATCCAACCTATTAGAGCGGGGTTCGAATATCAGCGTTATCCATTCGAATTATTCGCCTTTATTGTCCAGTTTCTTCATACGAATTTTGATCAGTATGAGCTCAAAGGTTTAAGAATCTATATTACAAAACATGAACATACTCTAGGAGTAATCTGTATCAAAATATCATGTTCTGTATCACAATATCAGAACATTTTCTAAGACCCACCCTCCCACCCTGAACGCAGATTTTTCCGTTCTTCTACATTATACAGACATTTTTATTCTCCTAGTATTACGATCTTTTTAAAAAAATCATGCAAGTCATGAAGGAGTTTAAAGATCCAACCAGCGCCCGTGAATACTAGTCTTGATTGCTGACACGAAAATTACGGTTGTTGCATGAGAATATTTTCACAGAGTGTAATCTCCCTTCAATTTGAGTACCAACAAATTTTTAAATATATTTATTTTAATGGTATTAAAGAAGTAAATGAAATGTTTTAGAAAATACTTGCGCAAAATTCAGTTGACCGAAAAAAACTTAAAACTTCCGTCTATGCCAAACACAATTTTTATGTGAGCAGTCAAGAAAATTAATTTTTTGGGCTGTGATCCAACCTATTAGAGCGCGGTTCTAATATCAGCGTTATCCATTCGAATTATTCGCCTTTATTGTCCAGTTTCTTCATACGAATTTTGATCAGTATGAGGTCAAAGGTTTAAGGATTTATATCAGAAAACATGAACATACTTTAGGAGTAATCTGTATCAAAATATCATGTTCTGTATCAAAATATCAGAACATTTTTTAAGACCCACCCTCCCACCCTGAACGCAGATTTTTTCGTTCTTCTACATTATACAGACATTTTTATTCTCCTAGTATTACGATCTTTTTAAAAAAATCATGCAAGTCATGAAGGAGTTTAAAGATCCAGCCAGCGCCCGTGAATACTAGTCTTGATTGCTGACACGAAAATTACGGTTGTTGCATGAGAATATTTTCACAGAGTGTACTCTCCCTTCAATTTGAGTACCAACAAATTTTTAAATATATTTATTTTAATGGTATCAAAGAAGTAAATGAAATGTTTTAGAAAATACTTGCGCAAAATTCAGTTGACCGAAAAAAACTTAAAACTTCCGTCTATGCCAAACACAATTTTTATGTGAGCAGTCAAGAAAATTATTTTTTGGGCGGTGATCCAACCTATTAGAGCGCGGTTCCAATATCAGCGTTATCTATTCGAATTATTCGCCTTTATTGTCCAGTTTCTTCATACTAATTTTGATCAGTATGAGCTCAAAGTTTTAAGGATTTATATCACAAAACATGAACATACTTTAGGAGTAATCTGTATCAAAATATCATGTACTGTATCTCAATATCAGAACATTTTTTAAGACCCACCCTCCCACCCTGAACACAGATTTTTCCGTTCTTCTACATTATAAAGACATTTTTATTCTCCTAGTATTACGATCTTTTTAAAAAAATCATGCAAGTCATGAAGAAGTTTAAAGATCCAACCAGCGCCCGTGAATACTAGTCTTGATTGCTGACACGAAAATTACGGTTGTTGCATGAGAATATTTTCAGAGAGTGTACTCTCCCTTCAATTTGAGTACCAACAAATTTTTAAATATATTTATTTTAATGGTATTAAAGAAGTAAATGAAATGTTTTAGAAAATACTTGCGCAAAATTCAGTTGACCGAAAAAAACTTAAAACTTCCGTCTATGACAAACACAATTTTTATGTGAGCAGTCAAGAAAATTAATTTTTTGGGCGGTGATCCAACCTATTAGAGCGCGGTTCTAATATCAGCGTTATCCATTCGAATTATTCGCCTTTATTGTCCAGTTTCTTCATACTAATTTTGATCAGTATGAGCTCAAAGGTTTAAGGATTTATATCACAAAACATGAACATACTTTAGGAGTAATCTGTATCAAAATATCATGTACTGTATCTCAATATCAGAACATTTTTTAAGACCCACCCTCCCACCCTGAACACAGATTTTTTCGTTGTTCTACATTATAAAGACATTTTTATTCTCCTAGTATTACGATCTTTTTAAAAAAATCATGCAAGTCATGAAGAAGTTTAAAGATCCAACCAGCGCCCGTGAATACTAGTCTTGATTGCTGACACGAAAATTACGGTTGTTGCATGAGAATATTTTCAGAGAGTGTACTCTCCCTTCAATTTGAGTACCAACAAATTTTTAAATATATTTATTTTAATGGTATTAAAGAAGTAAATGAAATGTTTTAGAAAATACTTGCGCAAAATTCAGTTGACCGAAAAAAACTTAAAACTTCCGTCTATGACAAACACAATTTTTATGTGAGCAGTCAAGAAAATTAATTTTTTGGGCGGTGATCCAACCTATTAGAGCGCGGTTCTAATATCAGCGTTATCCATTCGAATTATTCGCCTTTATTGTCCAGTTTCTTCATACGAATTTTGATCAGTATGAGGTCAAAGGTTTAAGGATTTATATCACAAAACATGAACATACTTTAGGAGTAATCTGTATCAAAATATCATGTTCTGTATCACAATATCAGAACATTTTTTAAGACCCACCCTCCCACCCTGAACGCAGATTTTTTCGTTCTTCTACATTATACAGACATTTTTATTCTCCTAGTATTACGATCTTTTTAAAAAAATCATGCAAGTCATGAAGGAGTTTAAAGATCCAACCAGCGCCCGTGAATACTAGTCTTGATTGCTGACACGAAAATTACGGTTGTTGCATGAGAATATTTTCACAGAGTGTACTCTCCCTTCAATTTGAGTACCAACAAATTTTTAAATATATTTATTTTAATGGTATCAAAGAAGTAAATGAAATGTTTTAGAAAATACTTGCGCAAAATTCAGTTGACCGAAAAAAACTTAAAACTTCCGTCTATGCCAAACACAATTTTTATGTGAGCAGTCAAGAAAATTATTTTTTGGGCGGTGATCCAACCTATTAGAGCGCGGTTCCAATATCAGCGTTATCTATTCGAATTATTCGCCTTTATTGTCCAGTTTCTTCATACTAATTTTGATCAGTATGAGCTCAAAGTTTTAAGGATTTATATCACAAAACATGAACATACTTTAGGAGTAATCTGTATCAAAATATCATGTACTGTATCTCAATATCAGAACATTTTTTAAGACCCACCCTCCCACCCTGAACACAGATTTTTCCGTTCTTCTACATTATAAAGACATTTTTATTCTCCTAGTATTACGATCTTTTTAAAAAAATCATGCAAGTCATGAAGAAGTTTAAAGATCCAACCAGCGCCCGTGAATACTAGTCTTGATTGCTGACACGAAAATTACGGTTGTTGCATGAGAATATTTTCAGAGAGTGTACTCTCCCTTCAATTTGAGTACCAACAAATTTTTAAATATATTTATTTTAATGGTATTAAAGAAGTAAATGAAATGTTTTAGAAAATACTTGCGCAAAATTCAGTTGACCGAAAAAAACTTAAAACTTCCGTCTATGACAAACACAATTTTTATGTGAGCAGTCAAGAAAATTAATTTTTTGGGCGGTGATCCAACCTATTAGAGCGCGGTTCTAATATCAGCGTTATCCATTCGAATTATTCGCCTTTATTGTCCAGTTTCTTCATACTAATTTTGATCAGTATGAGCTCAAAGGTTTAAGGATTTATATCACAAAACATGAACATACTTTAGGAGTAATCTGTATCAAAATATCATGTACTGTATCTCAATATCAGAACATTTTTTAAGACCCACCCTCCCACCCTGAACACAGATTTTTTCGTTGTTCTACATTATAAAGACATTTTTATTCTCCTAGTATTACGATCTTTTTAAAAAAATCATGCAAGTCATGAAGAAGTTTAAAGATCCAACCAGCGCCCGTGAATACTAGTCTTGATTGCTGACACGAAAATTACGGTTGTTGCATGAGAATATTTTCAGAGAGTGTACTCTCCCTTCAATTTGAGTACCAACAAATTTTTAAATATATTTATTTTAATGGTATTAAAGAAGTAAATGAAATGTTTTAGAAAATACTTGCGCAAAATTCAGTTGACCGAAAAAAACTTAAAACTTCCGTCTATGACAAACACAATTTTTATGTGAGCAGTCAAGAAAATTAATTTTTTGGGCGGTGATCCAACCTATTAGAGCGCGGTTCTAATATCAGCGTTATCCATTCGAATTATTCGCCTTTATTGTCCAGTTTCTTCATACGAATTTTGATCAGTATGAGGTCAAAGGTTTAAGGATTTATATCACAAAACATGAACATACTTTAGGAGTAATCTGTATCAAAATATCATGTTCTGTATCACAATATCAGAACATTTTTTAAGACCCACCCTCCCACCCTGAACGCAGATTTTTTCGTTCTTCTACATTATACAGACATTTTTATTCTCCTAGTATTACGAACTTTTTAAAAAAATCATGCAAGTAATGAAGGAGTTTAAAGATCCAACCAGCGCCCGTGAATACTAGTCTTGATTGCTGACACGAAAATTACGGTTATTGCATGAGAATATTTTCAGAGAGTGTACTCTCCCTTCAATTTGAGTACCAACAAATTTTTAAATATATTTATTTTAATGGTATTAAAGAAGTAAATGAAATGTTTTAGAAAATACTTGCGCAAAATTCAGTTGACCGAAAAAAACTTAAAACTTCCGTCTATGACAAACACAATTTTTATGTGAGCAGTCAAGAAAATTAATTTTTTGGGCGGTGATCCAACCTATTAGAGCGGGGTTCCAATATCAGCGTTATCCATTCGAATTATTCGCCTTTATTGTCCAGTTTCTTCATACGAATTTTATCAGTATGAGCTCAAAGGTTTAAGAATCTATATTACAAAACATGAACATACTCTAGGAGTAATCTGTATCAAAATATCATGTTCTGTATCACAATATCAGAACATTTTTTAAGACCCACCCTCCCACCCTGAACGCAGATTTTTTCGTTCTTCTACATTATACAGGCATTTTTATTCTCCTAGTATTACGATCTTTTTAAAAAAATCATGCAAGTCATGAAGGAGTTTAAAGATCCAACCAGCGCCCGTGAATACTAGTCTTGATTGCTGACACGAAAATTACGGTTGTTGCATGAGAATATTTTCACAGAGTGTAATCTCCCTTCAATTTGAGTACCAACAAATTTTTAAATATATTTATTTTAATGGTATTAAAGAAATATTTTAGAAAATACTTGCGCAAAATTCAGTTGACCGAAAAAAACTTAAAACTTCCGTCTATGCCAAACACAATTTTTATGTGAGCAGTCAAGAAAATTAATTTTTTGGTCGGTGATCCAACCTATTAGAGCGCGGTTCCAATATCAGCGTTATCTATTCGAATTATTCGCCTTTATTGTCCAGTTTCTTCATACTAATTTTGATCAGTATGAGCTCAAAGGTTTAAGGATTTATATCACAAAACATGAACATACTTTAGGAGTAATCTGTATCAAAATATCATGTTCTGTATCACAATATCAGAACATTTTTTAAGACCCACCCTCCCACCCTGAACGAAGATTTTTTCGTTCTTCTACATTATACAGACATTTTTATTCTCCTAGTATTACGATTTTTTTAAAAAATCATGCAAGTCATGAAGGAGTTTAAAGATCCAACCAGCGCCCGTGAATACTAGTCTTGATTGCTGACACGAAAATTACGGTTGTTGCATGAGAATATTTTCACAGAGTGTACTCTCCCTTCAATTTGAGTACCAACAAATTTTTAAATATATTTATTTTAATGGTATCAAAGAAGTAAATGAAATGTTTTAGAAAATACTTGCGCAAAATTCAGTTGACCGAAAAAAACTTAAAACTTCCGTCTATGACAAACACAATTTTTATGTGAGCTGTCAAGAAAATTAATTTTTTGGGCGGTGATCCAACCTATTAGAGCGCGGTTCCAATATCAGCGTTATCCATTCGAATTATTCGCCTTTATTGTCCAGTTTCTTCATACGAATTGTGATCAGTATGAGCTCCAAGGTTTAAGAATCTATATTACAAAACATGAACATACTCTAGGAGTAAACTGTATCAAAATATCATGTTCTGTATCACAATATCAGAACATTTTTTAAGACCCACCCTCCCACCCTGAACGCAGATTTTTTCGTTCTTCTACATTATACAGACATTTTTATTCTCCTAGTATTACGATCTTTTTAAAAAAATCATGCAAGTCATGAAGGAGTTTAAAGATCCAACCAGCGCCCGTGAATACTAGTCTTGATTACTGACACGAAAATTACGGTTGTTGCATGAGAATATTTTCAGAGAGTGTACTCTCCCTTCAATTTGAGTACCAACAAATTTTTAAATATATTTATTTTAATGGTATCAAAGAAGTAAATGAAATGTTTTAGAAAATACTTGCGCAAAATTCAGTTGACCGAAAAAAACTTAAAACTTCCGTCTATGACAAACACAATTTTTATGTGAGCAGTCAAGAAAATTAATTTTTTGGGCGGTGATCCAACCTATTAGAGCGGGGTGACAATATCAGCGTTATCCATTCGAATTATTCGCCTTTATTGTCCAGTTTCTTCATACTAATTTTGATCAGTATGATCTCAAAGGTTTAAGGATTTATATCACAAAACATGAACATACTTTAAGAGTAATCTGTATCAAAATATCATGTACTGTATCTCAATATCAGAACATTTTTTAAGACCCACCCTCCCACCCTGAACACAGATTTTTTCGTTCTTCTACATTATAAAGACATTTTTATTCTCCTAGTATTACGATCTTTTTAAAAAAATCATGCAAGTCATGAAGGAGTTTAAAGATCCAACCAGCGCTCGTGAATACTAGTCTTGATTGCTGACACGAAAATTACGGTTGTTGCATGAGAATATTTTCAGAGAGTGTAATCTCCCTTCAATTTGAGTACCAACAAATTTTTAAATATATTTATTTTAATGGTATTAAAGAAATATTTTAGAAAATACTTGCGCAAAATTCAGTTGACCGAAAAAAACTTAAAACTTCCGTCTATGCCAAACACAATTTTTATGTGAGCAGTCAAGAAAATTAATTTTTTGGTCGGTGATCCAACCTATTAGAGCGCGGTTCCAATATCAGCGTTATCTATTCGAATTATTCGCCTTTATTGTCCAGTTTCTTCATACTAATTTTGATCAGTATGAGCTCAAAGGTTTAAGGATTTATATCACAAAACATGAACATACTTTAGGAGTAATCTGTATCAAAATATCATGTTCTGTATCACAATATCAGAACATTTTTTAAGACCCACCCTCCCACCCTGAACGCAGATTTTCCGTTCTTCTACATTATACAGACATTTTTATTCTCCTAGTATTACGATCTTTTTAAAAAAATCATGCAAGTCATGAAGGAGTTTAAAGATCCAACCAGCGCCCGTGAATACTAGTCTTGATTGCTGACACGAAAATTACGGTTGTTGCATGAGAATATTTTCAGAGAGTGTACTCTCCCTTCAATTTGAGTACCAACAAATTTTTAAATATATTTATTTTAATGGTATTAAAGAAGTAAATGAAATGTTTTAGAAAATACTTGCGCAAAATTCAGTTGACCGAAAAAAACTTAAAACTTCCGTCTATGACAAACACAATTTTTATTTGAGCAGTCAAGAAAATTAATTTTTTGGGCGGTGATCCAACCTATTAGAGCGCGGTTCTAATATCAGCGTTATCCATTCGAATTATTCGCCTTTATTGTCCAGTTTCTTCATACGAATTTTGATCAGTATGAGGTCAAAGGTTTAAGGATTTATATCACAAAACATGAACATACTTTAGGAGTAATCTGTATCAAAATATCATGTTCTGTATCACAATATCAGAACATTTTTTAAGACCCACCCTCCCACCCTGAACGCAGATTTTTTCGTTCTTCTACATTATACAGACATTTTTATTCTCCTAGTATTACGAACTTTTTAAAAAAATCATGCAAGTCATGAAGGAGTTTAAAGATCCAACCAGCGCCCGTGAATACTAGTCTTGATTGCTGACACGAAAATTACGGTTGTTGCATGAGAATATTTTCAGAGAGTGTACTCTCCCTTCAATTTGAGTACCAACAAATTTTTAAATATATTTATTTTAATGGTACTAAAGAAGTAAATGAAATGTTTTACAAAATACTTGCGCAAAATTCAGTTGACCGAAAAAAACTTAAAACTTCCGTCTATGACAAACACAATTTTTATGTGAGCAGTCAAGAAAATTAATTTTTTGGGCGGTGATCCAACCTATTAGAGCGCGGTTCTAATATCAGCGTTATCCATTCGAATTATTCGCCTTTATTGTCCAGTTTCTTCATACTAATTTTGATCAGTATGAGCTCAAAGGTTTAAGGATTTATATCACAAAACATGAACATACTTTAGGAGTAATCTGTATCAAAATATCATGTTCTGTATCACAATATCAGAACATTTTTTAAGACCCACCCTCCCACCCTGAACGCAGATTTTTTCGTTCTTCTACATTATACAGACATTTTTATTCTCCTAGTATTACGATCTTTTTAAAAAAATCATGCAAGTCATGAAGCAGTTTAAAGATCCAACCAGCGCCCGTGAATACTAGTCTTGATTGCTGACACGAAAATTACGGTTGTTGCATGAGAATATTTTCAGAGAGTGTACTCTCCCTTCAATTTGAGTACCAACAAATTTTTAAATATATTTATTTTAATGGTATTAAAGAAGTAAATGAAATGTTTTAGAAAATACTTGCGCAAAATTCAGTTGACCGAAAAAAACTTAAAACTTCCGTCTATGACAAACACAATTTTTATGTGAGCAGTCAAGAAAATTAATTTTTTGGGCGGTGATCCAACCTATTAGAGCGCGGTTCTAATATCAGCGTTATCCATTCGAATTATTCACCTTTATTGTCCAGTTTCTTCATACGAATTTTGATCAGTATGAGGTCAAAGGTTTAAGGATTTATATCACAAAACATGAACATACTTTAGGAGTAATCTGTATCAAAATAATGTTCTGTATCACAATATCAGAACATTTTTTAAGACCCACCCTCCCACCCTGAACGCAGATTTTTTCGTTCTTCTACATTATACAGACATTTTTATTCTCCTAGTATTACGACCTTTTTAAAAAAATCATGCATGTCATGAAGGAGTTTAAAGATCCAACCAGCGCCCGTGAATACTAGTCTTGATTGCTGACACGAAAATTACGGTTGTTGCATGAGAATATTTTCACAGAGTGTACTCTCCCTTCAATTTGAGTACCAAGAAACTTTTAAATATATTTATTTTAATGGCATTAAAGAAGTAAATGAAATGTTTTAGAAAATACTTGCGCAAAATTCAGTTGACCGAAAAAAACTTAAAACTTCCGTCTATGCCAAACACAATTTTTATGTGAGCAGTCAAGAAAATTATTTTTTGGGCGGTGATCCAACCTATTAGAGCGCGGTTCCAATATCAGAGTTATCTATTCGAATTATTCGCCTTTATTGTCCAGTTTCTTCATACTAATTTTGATCAGTATGAGCTCAAAGGTTTAAGGATTTATATCACAAAACATGAACATACTTTAGGAGTAATCTGTATCAAAATATCATGTACTGTATCTCAATATCAGAACATTTTTTAAGACCCACCCTCCCACCCTGAACGCAGATTTTTTCGTTCTTCTACATTATACAGACATTTGTATTCTCCTAGTATTACGATCTTTTTAAAAAAATCATGCAAGTCATGAAGAAGTTTAAAGATCCAACCAGCGCCCGTGAATACTAGTCTTGATTGCTGACACGAAAATTACGGTTGTTGCATGAGAATATTTTCAGAGAGTGTACTCTCCCTTCAATTTGAGTACCAACAAATTTTTAAATATATTTATTTTAATGGTATTAAAGAAGTAAATGAAATGTTTTAGAAAATACTTGCGCAAAATTCAGTTGACCGAAAAAAACTTAAAACTTCCGTCTATGACAAACACAATTTTTATGTGAGCAGTCAAGAAAATTAATTTTTTGGGCGGTGATCCAACCTATTAGAGCGCGGTTCTAATATCAGCGTTATCCATTCGAATTATTCGCCTTTATTGTCCAGTTTCTTCATACGAATTTTGATCAGTATGAGGTCAAAGGTTTAAGGATTTATATCACAAAACATGAACATACTTTAGGAGTAATCTTTATCAAAATATCATGTTCTGTATCACAATATCAGAACATTTTTTAAGACCCACCCTCCCACCCTGAACGCAGATTTTTTCGTTCTTCTACATTATACAGACATTTTTATTCTCCTATTATTACGACCTTTTTAAAAAAATCATGCATGTCATGAAGGAGTTTAAAGATCCAACCAGCGCCCGTGAATACTAGTCTTGATTGCTGACACGAAAATTACGGTTGTTGCATGAGAATATTTTCAGAGAGTGTACTCTCCCTTCAATTTGAGTACCAACAAATTTTTAAATATATTTATTTTAATGGTATCAAAGAAGTAAATGAACTGTTTTAGAATATACTTGCGAAAAATTCAGTTGACCGAAAAAAACTTAAAACTTCCGTCTATGACAAACACAATTTTTATGTGAGCAGTCAAAAAAATTAATTTTTTGGGCGGTGATCCAACCTATTAGAGCGGGGTTCGAATATCAGCGTTATCCATTCGAATTATTCGCCTTTATTGTCCAGTTTCTTCATACGAATTTTGATCAGTATGAGCTCAAAGGTTTAAGAATCTATATTACAAAACATGAACATACTCTAGGAGTAATCTGTATCAAAATATCATGTTCTGTATCACAATATCAGAACATTTTCTAAGACCCACCCTCCCACCCTGAACGCAGATTTTTCCGTTCTTCTACATTATACAGACATTTTTATTCTCCTAGTATTACGATCTTTTTAAAAAAATCATGCAAGTCATGAAGGAGTTTAAAGATCCAACCAGCGCCCGTGAATACTAGTCTTGATTGCTGACACGAAAATTACGGTTGTTGCATGAGAATATTTTCACAGAGTGTAATCTCCCTTCAATTTGAGTACCAACAAATTTTTAAATATATTTATTTTAATGGTATTAAAGAAGTAAATGAAATGTTTTAGAAAATACTTGCGCAAAATTCAGTTGACCGAAAAAAACTTAAAACTTCCGTCTATGCCAAACACAATTTTTATGTGAGCAGTCAAGAAAATTAATTTTTTGGGCTGTGATCCAACCTATTAGAGCGCGGTTCTAATATCAGCGTTATCCATTCGAATTATTCGCCTTTATTGTCCAGTTTCTTCATACGAATTTTGATCAGTATGAGGTCAAAGGTTTAAGGATTTATATCACAAAACATGAACATACTTTAGGAGTAATCTGTATCAAAATATCATGTTCTGTATCAAAATATCAGAACATTTTTTAAGACCCACCCTCCCACCCTGAACGCAGATTTTTTCGTTCTTCTACATTATACAGACATTTTTATTCTCCTAGTATTACGATCTTTTTAAAAAAATCATGCAAGTCATGAAGGAGTTTAAAGATCCAACCAGCGCCCGTGAATACTAGTCTTGATTGCTGACACGAAAATTACGGTTGTTGCATGAGAATATTTTCACAGAGTGTACTCTCCCTTCAATTTGAGTACCAACAAATTTTTAAATATATTTATTTTAATGGTATCAAAGAAGTAAATGAAATGTTTTAGAAAATACTTGCGCAAAATTCAGTTGACCGAAAAAAACTTAAAACTTCCGTCTATGCCAAACACAATTTTTATGTGAGCAGTCAAGAAAATTATTTTTTGGGCGGTGATCCAACCTATTAGAGCGCGGTTCCAATATCAGCGTTATCTATTCGAATTATTCGCCTTTATTGTCCAGTTTCTTCATACTAATTTTGATCAGTATGAGCTCAAAGTTTTAAGGATTTATATCACAAAACATGAACATACTTTAGGAGTAATCTGTATCAAAATATCATGTACTGTATCTCAATATCAGAACATTTTTTAAGACCCACCCTCCCACCCTGAACACAGATTTTTCCGTTCTTCTACATTATAAAGACATTTTTATTCTCCTAGTATTACGATCTTTTTAAAAAAATCATGCAAGTCATGAAGAAGTTTAAAGATCCAACCAGCGCCCGTGAATACTAGTCTTGATTGCTGACACGAAAATTACGGTTGTTGCATGAGAATATTTTCAGAGAGTGTACTCTCCCTTCAATTTGAGTACCAACAAATTTTTAAATATATTTATTTTAATGGTATTAAAGAAGTAAATGAAATGTTTTAGAAAATACTTGCGCAAAATTCAGTTGACCGAAAAAAACTTAAAACTTCCGTCTATGACAAACACAATTTTTATGTGAGCAGTCAAGAAAATTAATTTTTTGGGCGGTGATCCAACCTATTAGAGCGCGGTTCTAATATCAGCGTTATCCATTCGAATTATTCGCCTTTATTGTCCAGTTTCTTCATACTAATTTTGATCAGTATGAGCTCAAAGGTTTAAGGATTTATATCACAAAACATGAACATACTTTAGGAGTAATCTGTATCAAAATATCATGTACTGTATCTCAATATCAGAACATTTTTTAAGACCCACCCTCCCACCCTGAACACAGATTTTTTCGTTGTTCTACATTATAAAGACATTTTTATTCTCCTAGTATTACGATCTTTTTAAAAAAATCATGCAAGTCATGAAGAAGTTTAAAGATCCAACCAGCGCCCGTGAATACTAGTCTTGATTGCTGACACGAAAATTACGGTTGTTGCATGAGAATATTTTCAGACAGTGTACTCTCCCTTCAATTTGAGTACCAACAAATTTTTAAATATATTTATTTTAATGGTATTAAAGAAGTAAATGAAATGTTTTAGAAAATACTTGCGCAAAATTCAGTTGACCGAAAAAAACTTAAAACTTCCGTCTATGACAAACACAATTTTTATGTGAGCAGTCAAGAAAATTAATTTTTTGGGCGGTGATCCAACCTATTAGAGCGCGGTTCTAATATCAGCGTTATCCATTCGAATTATTCGCCTTTATTGTCCAGTTTCTTCATACGAATTTTGATCAGTATGAGGTCAAAGGTTTAAGGATTTATATCACAAAACATGAACATACTTTAGGAGTAATCTGTATCAAAATATCATGTTCTGTATCACAATATCAGAACATTTTTTAAGACCCACCCTCCCACCCTGAACGCAGATTTTTTCGTTCTTCTACATTATACAGACATTTTTATTCTCCTAGTATTACGATCTTTTTAAAAAAATCATGCAAGTCATGAAGGAGTTTAAAGATCCAACCAGCGCCCGTGAATACTAGTCTTGATTGCTGACACGAAAATTACGGTTGTTGCATGAGAATATTTTCACAGAGTGTACTCTCCCTTCAATTTGAGTACCAACAAATTTTTAAATATATTTATTTTAATGGTATCAAAGAAGTAAATGAAATGTTTTAGAAAATACTTGCGCAAAATTCAGTTGACCGAAAAAAACTTAAAACTTCCGTCTATGCCAAACACAATTTTTATGTGAGCAGTCAAGAAAATTATTTTTTGGGCGGTGATCCAACCTATTAGAGCGCGGTTCCAATATCAGCGTTATCTATTCGAATTATTCGCCTTTATTGTCCAGTTTCTTCATACTAATTTTGATCAGTATGAGCTCAAAGTTTTAAGGATTTATATCACAAAACATGAACATACTTTAGGAGTAATCTGTATCAAAATATCATGTACTGTATCTCAATATCAGAACATTTTTTAAGACCCACCCTCCCACCCTGAACACAGATTTTTCCGTTCTTCTACATTATAAAGACATTTTTATTCTCCTAGTATTACGATCTTTTTAAAAAAATCATGCAAGTCATGAAGAAGTTTAAAGATCCAACCAGCGCCCGTGAATACTAGTCTTGATTGCTGACACGAAAATTACGGTTGTTGCATGAGAATATTTTCAGAGAGTGTACTCTCCCTTCAATTTGAGTACCAACAAATTTTTAAATATATTTATTTTAATGGTATTAAAGAAGTAAATGAAATGTTTTAGAAAATACTTGCGCAAAATTCAGTTGACCGAAAAAAACTTAAAACTTCCGTCTATGACAAACACAATTTTTATGTGAGCAGTCAAGAAAATTAATTTTTTGGGCGGTGATCCAACCTATTAGAGCGCGGTTCTAATATCAGCGTTATCCATTCGAATTATTCGCCTTTATTGTCCAGTTTCTTCATACTAATTTTGATCAGTATGAGCTCAAAGGTTTAAGGATTTATATCACAAAACATGAACATACTTTAGGAGTAATCTGTATCAAAATATCATGTACTGTATCTCAATATCAGAACATTTTTTAAGACCCACCCTCCCACCCTGAACACAGATTTTTTCGTTGTTCTACATTATAAAGACATTTTTATTCTCCTAGTATTACGATCTTTTTAAAAAAATCATGCAAGTCATGAAGAAGTTTAAAGATCCAACCAGCGCCCGTGAATACTAGTCTTGATTGCTGACACGAAAATTACGGTTGTTGCATGAGAATATTTTCAGAGAGTGTACTCTCCCTTCAATTTGAGTACCAACAAATTTTTAAATATATTTATTTTAATGGTATTAAAGAAGTAAATGAAATGTTTTAGAAAATACTTGCGCAAAATTCAGTTGACCGAAAAAAACTTAAAACTTCCGTCTATGACAAACACAATTTTTATGTGAGCAGTCAAGAAAATTAATTTTTTGGGCGGTGATCCAACCTATTAGAGCGCGGTTCTAATATCAGCGTTATCCATTCGAATTATTCGCCTTTATTGTCCAGTTTCTTCATACGAATTTTGATCAGTATGAGGTCAAAGGTTTAAGGATTTATATCACAAAACATGAACATACTTTAGGAGTAATCTGTATCAAAATATCATGTTCTGTATCACAATATCAGAACATTTTTTAAGACCCACCCTCCCACCCTGAACGCAGATTTTTTCGTTCTTCTACATTATACAGACATTTTTATTCTCCTAGTATTACGAACTTTTTAAAAAAATCATGCAAGTAATGAAGGAGTTTAAAGATCCAACCAGCGACCGTGAATACTAGTCTTGATTGCTGACACGAAAATTACGGTTATTGCATGAGAATATTTTCAGAGAGTGTACTCTCCCTTCAATTTGAGTACCAACAAATTTTTAAATATATTTATTTTAATGGTATTAAAGAAGTAAATGAAATGTTTTAGAAAATACTTGCGCAAAATTCAGTTGACCGAAAAAAACTTAAAACTTCCGTCTATGACAAACACAATTTTTATGTGAGCAGTCAAGAAAATTAATTTTTTGGGCGGTGATCCAACCTATTAGAGCGGGGTTCCAATATCAGCGTTATCCATTCGAATTATTCGCCTTTATTGTCCAGTTTCTTCATACGAATTTTATCAGTATGAGCTCAAAGGTTTAAGAATCTATATTACAAAACATGAACATACTCTAGGAGTAATCTGTATCAAAATATCATGTTCTGTATCACAATATCAGAACATTTTTTAAGACCCACCCTCCCACCCTGAACGCAGATTTTTTCGTTCTTCTACATTATACAGGCATTTTTATTCTCCTAGTATTACGATCTTTTTAAAAAAATCATGCAAGTCATGAAGGAGTTTAAAGATCCAACCAGCGCCCGTGAATACTAGTCTTGATTGCTGACACGAAAATTACGGTTGTTGCATGAGAATATTTTCACAGAGTGTAATCTCCCTTCAATTTGAGTACCAACAAATTTTTAAATATATTTATTTTAATGGTATTAAAGAAATATTTTAGAAAATACTTGCGCAAAATTCAGTTGACCGAAAAAAACTTAAAACTTCCGTCTATGCCAAACACAATTTTTATGTGAGCAGTCAAGAAAATTAATTTTTTGGTCGGTGATCCAACCTATTAGAGCGCGGTTCCAATATCAGCGTTATCTATTCGAATTATTCGCCTTTATTGTCCAGTTTCTTCATACTAATTTTGATCAGTATGAGCTCAAAGGTTTAAGGATTTATATCACAAAACATGAACATACTTTAGGAGTAATCTGTATCAAAATATCATGTTCTGTATCACAATATCAGAACATTTTTTAAGACCCACCCTCCCACCCTGAACGAAGATTTTTTCGTTCTTCTACATTATACAGACATTTTTATTCTCCTAGTATTACGATTTTTTTAAAAAATCATGCAAGTCATGAAGGAGTTTAAAGATCCAACCAGCGCCCGTGAATACTAGTCTTGATTGCTGACACGAAAATTACGGTTGTTGCATGAGAATATTTTCACAGAGTGTACTCTCCCTTCAATTTGAGTACCAACAAATTTTTAAATATATTTATTTTAATGGTATCAAAGAAGTAAATGAAATGTTTTAGAAAATACTTGCGCAAAATTCAGTTGACCGAAAAAAACTTAAAACTTCCGTCTATGACAAACACAATTTTTATGTGAGCTGTCAAGAAAATTAATTTTTTGGGCGGTGATCCAACCTATTAGAGCGCGGTTCCAATATCAGCGTTATCCATTCGAATTATTCGCCTTTATTGTCCAGTTTCTTCATACGAATTGTGATCAGTATGAGCTCCAAGGTTTAAGAATCTATATTACAAAACATGAACATACTCTAGGAGTAAACTGTATCAAAATATCATGTTCTGTATCACAATATCAGAACATTTTTTAAGACCCACCCTCCCACCCTGAACGCAGATTTTTTCGTTCTTCTACATTATACAGACATTTTTATTCTCCTAGTATTACGATCTTTTTAAAAAAATCATGCAAGTCATGAAGGAGTTTAAAGATCCAACCAGCGCCCGTGAATACTAGTCTTGATTACTGACACGAAAATTACGGTTGTTGCATGAGAATATTTTCAGAGAGTGTACTCTCCCTTCAATTTGAGTACCAACAAATTTTTAAATATATTTATTTTAATGGTATCAAAGAAGTAAATGAAATGTTTTAGAAAATACTTGCGCAAAATTCAGTTGACCGAAAAAAACTTAAAACTTCCGTCTATGCCAAACACAATTTTTATGTGAGCAGTCAAGAAAATTAATTTTTTGGGCTGTGATCCAACCTATTAGAGCGCGGTTCTAATATCAGCGTTATCCATTCGAATTATTCGCCTTTATTGTCCAGTTTCTTCATACGAATTTTGATCAGTATGAGGTCAAAGGTTTAAGGATTTATATCACAAAACATGAACATACTTTAGGAGTAATCTGTATCAAAATATCATGTTCTGTATCAAAATATCAGAACATTTTTTAAGACCCACCCTCCCACCCTGAACGCAGATTTTTTCGTTCTTCTACATTATACAGACATTTTTATTCTCCTAGTATTACGATCTTTTTAAAAAAATCATGCAAGTCATGAAGGAGTTTAAAGATCCAACCAGCGCCCGTGAATACTAGTCTTGATTGCTGACACGAAAATTACGGTTGTTGCATGAGAATATTTTCACAGAGTGTACTCTCCCTTCAATTTGAGTACCAACAAATTTTTAAATATATTTATTTTAATGGTATCAAAGAAGTAAATGAAATGTTTTAGAAAATACTTGCGCAAAATTCAGTTGACCGAAAAAAACTTAAAACTTCCGTCTATGCCAAACACAATTTTTATGTGAGCAGTCAAGAAAATTATTTTTTGGGCGGTGATCCAACCTATTAGAGCGCGGTTCCAATATCAGCGTTATCTATTCGAATTATTCGCCTTTATTGTCCAGTTTCTTCATACTAATTTTGATCAGTATGAGCTCAAAGTTTTAAGGATTTATATCACAAAACATGAACATACTTTAGGAGTAATCTGTATCAAAATATCATGTACTGTATCTCAATATCAGAACATTTTTTAAGACCCACCCTCCCACCCTGAACACAGATTTTTCCGTTCTTCTACATTATAAAGACATTTTTATTCTCCTAGTATTACGATCTTTTTAAAAAAATCATGCAAGTCATGAAGAAGTTTAAAGATCCAACCAGCGCCCGTGAATACTAGTCTTGATTGCTGACACGAAAATTACGGTTGTTGCATGAGAATATTTTCAGAGAGTGTACTCTCCCTTCAATTTGAGTACCAACAAATTTTTAAATATATTTATTTTAATGGTATTAAAGAAGTAAATGAAATGTTTTAGAAAATACTTGCGCAAAATTCAGTTGACCGAAAAAAACTTAAAACTTCCGTCTATGACAAACACAATTTTTATGTGAGCAGTCAAGAAAATTAATTTTTTGGGCGGTGATCCAACCTATTAGAGCGCGGTTCTAATATCAGCGTTATCCATTCGAATTATTCGCCTTTATTGTCCAGTTTCTTCATACTAATTTTGATCAGTATGAGCTCAAAGGTTTAAGGATTTATATCACAAAACATGAACATACTTTAGGAGTAATCTGTATCAAAATATCATGTACTGTATCTCAATATCAGAACATTTTTTAAGACCCACCCTCCCACCCTGAACACAGATTTTTTCGTTGTTCTACATTATAAAGACATTTTTATTCTCCTAGTATTACGATCTTTTTAAAAAAATCATGCAAGTCATGAAGAAGTTTAAAGATCCAACCAGCGCCCGTGAATACTAGTCTTGATTGCTGACACGAAAATTACGGTTGTTGCATGAGAATATTTTCAGAGAGTGTACTCTCCCTTCAATTTGAGTACCAACAAATTTTTAAATATATTTATTTTAATGGTATTAAAGAAGTAAATGAAATGTTTTAGAAAATACTTGCGCAAAATTCAGTTGACCGAAAAAAACTTAAAACTTCCGTCTATGACAAACACAATTTTTATGTGAGCAGTCAAGAAAATTAATTTTTTGGGCGGTGATCCAACCTATTAGAGCGCGGTTCTAATATCAGCGTTATCCATTCGAATTATTCGCCTTTATTGTCCAGTTTCTTCATACGAATTTTGATCAGTATGAGGTCAAAGGTTTAAGGATTTATATCACAAAACATGAACATACTTTAGGAGTAATCTGTATCAAAATATCATGTTCTGTATCACAATATCAGAACATTTTTTAAGACCCACCCTCCCACCCTGAACGCAGATTTTTTCGTTCTTCTACATTATACAGACATTTTTATTCTCCTAGTATTACGATCTTTTTAAAAAAATCATGCAAGTCATGAAGGAGTTTAAAGATCCAACCAGCGCCCGTGAATACTAGTCTTGATTGCTGACACGAAAATTACGGTTGTTGCATGAGAATATTTTCACAGAGTGTACTCTCCCTTCAATTTGAGTACCAACAAATTTTTAAATATATTTATTTTAATGGTATCAAAGAAGTAAATGAAATGTTTTAGAAAATACTTGCGCAAAATTCAGTTGACCGAAAAAAACTTAAAACTTCCGTCTATGCCAAACACAATTTTTATGTGAGCAGTCAAGAAAATTATTTTTTGGGCGGTGATCCAACCTATTAGAGCGCGGTTCCAATATCAGCGTTATCTATTCGAATTATTCGCCTTTATTGTCCAGTTTCTTCATACTAATTTTGATCAGTATGAGCTCAAAGTTTTAAGGATTTATATCACAAAACATGAACATACTTTAGGAGTAATCTGTATCAAAATATCATGTACTGTATCTCAATATCAGAACATTTTTTAAGACCCACCCTCCCACCCTGAACACAGATTTTTCCGTTCTTCTACATTATAAAGACATTTTTATTCTCCTAGTATTACGATCTTTTTAAAAAAATCATGCAAGTCATGAAGAAGTTTAAAGATCCAACCAGCGCCCGTGAATACTAGTCTTGATTGCTGACACGAAAATTACGGTTGTTGCATGAGAATATTTTCAGAGAGTGTACTCTCCCTTCAATTTGAGTACCAACAAATTTTTAAATATATTTATTTTAATGGTATTAAAGAAGTAAATGAAATGTTTTAGAAAATACTTGCGCAAAATTCAGTTGACCGAAAAAAACTTAAAACTTCCGTCTATGACAAACACAATTTTTATGTGAGCAGTCAAGAAAATTAATTTTTTGGGCGGTGATCCAACCTATTAGAGCGCGGTTCTAATATCAGCGTTATCCATTCGAATTATTCGCCTTTATTGTCCAGTTTCTTCATACTAATTTTGATCAGTATGAGCTCAAAGGTTTAAGGATTTATATCACAAAACATGAACATACTTTAGGAGTAATCTGTATCAAAATATCATGTACTGTATCTCAATATCAGAACATTTTTTAAGACCCACCCTCCCACCCTGAACACAGATTTTTTCGTTGTTCTACATTATAAAGACATTTTTATTCTCCTAGTATTACGATCTTTTTAAAAAAATCATGCAAGTCATGAAGAAGTTTAAAGATCCAACCAGCGCCCGTGAATACTAGTCTTGATTGCTGACACGAAAATTACGGTTGTTGCATGAGAATATTTTCAGAGAGTGTACTCTCCCTTCAATTTGAGTACCAACAAATTTTTAAATATATTTATTTTAATGGTATTAAAGAAGTAAATGAAATGTTTTAGAAAATACTTGCGCAAAATTCAGTTGACCGAAAAAAACTTAAAACTTCCGTCTATGACAAACACAATTTTTATGTGAGCAGTCAAGAAAATTAATTTTTTGGGCGGTGATCCAACCTATTAGAGCGCGGTTCTAATATCAGCGTTATCCATTCGAATTATTCGCCTTTATTGTCCAGTTTCTTCATACGAATTTTGATCAGTATGAGGTCAAAGGTTTAAGGATTTATATCACAAAACATGAACATACTTTAGGAGTAATCTGTATCAAAATATCATGTTCTGTATCACAATATCAGAACATTTTTTAAGACCCACCCTCCCACCCTGAACGCAGATTTTTTCGTTCTTCTACATTATACAGACATTTTTATTCTCCTAGTATTACGAACTTTTTAAAAAAATCATGCAAGTAATGAAGGAGTTTAAAGATCCAACCAGCGCCCGTGAATACTAGTCTTGATTGCTGACACGAAAATTACGGTTATTGCATGAGAATATTTTCAGAGAGTGTACTCTCCCTTCAATTTGAGTACCAACAAATTTTTAAATATATTTATTTTAATGGTATTAAAGAAGTAAATGAAATGTTTTAGAAAATACTTGCGCAAAATTCAGTTGACCGAAAAAAACTTAAAACTTCCGTCTATGACAAACACAATTTTTATGTGAGCAGTCAAGAAAATTAATTTTTTGGGCGGTGATCCAACCTATTAGAGCGGGGTTCCAATATCAGCGTTATCCATTCGAATTATTCGCCTTTATTGTCCAGTTTCTTCATACGAATTTTATCAGTATGAGCTCAAAGGTTTAAGAATCTATATTACAAAACATGAACATACTCTAGGAGTAATCTGTATCAAAATATCATGTTCTGTATCACAATATCAGAACATTTTTTAAGACCCACCCTCCCACCCTGAACGCAGATTTTTTCGTTCTTCTACATTATACAGGCATTTTTATTCTCCTAGTATTACGATCTTTTTAAAAAAATCATGCAAGTCATGAAGGAGTTTAAAGATCCAACCAGCGCCCGTGAATACTAGTCTTGATTGCTGACACGAAAATTACGGTTGT
Source organism: Maratus speciosus (assembly GCA_963932465.1). Taxonomy (NCBI): domain Eukaryota; kingdom Metazoa; phylum Arthropoda; class Arachnida; order Araneae; family Salticidae; genus Maratus; species Maratus speciosus. The sequence continues at coordinate 209,890,214 of OZ010793.1, forward strand.
TGCATGAGAATATTTTCACAGAGTGTAATCTCCCTTCAATTTGAGTACCAACAAATTTTTAAATATATTTATTTTAATGGTATTAAAGAAATATTTTAGAAAATACTTGCGCAAAATTCAGTTGACCGAAAAAAACTTAAAACTTCCGTCTATGCCAAACACAATTTTTATGTGAGCAGTCAAGAAAATTAATTTTTTGGTCGGTGATCCAACCTATTAGAGCGCGGTTCCAATATCAGCGTTATCTATTCGAATTATTCGCCTTTATTGTCCAGTTTCTTCATACTAATTTTGATCAGTATGAGCTCAAAGGTTTAAGGATTTATATCACAAAACATGAACATACTTTAGGAGTAATCTGTATCAAAATATCATGTTCTGTATCACAATATCAGAACATTTTTTAAGACCCACCCTCCCACCCTGAACGAAGATTTTTTCGTTCTTCTACATTATACAGACATTTTTATTCTCCTAGTATTACGATTTTTTTAAAAAATCATGCAAGTCATGAAGGAGTTTAAAGATCCAACCAGCGCCCGTGAATACTAGTCTTGATTGCTGACACGAAAATTACGGTTGTTGCATGAGAATATTTTCACAGAGTGTACTCTCCCTTCAATTTGAGTACCAACAAATTTTTAAATATATTTATTTTAATGGTATCAAAGAAGTAAATGAAATGTTTTAGAAAATACTTGCGCAAAATTCAGTTGACCGAAAAAAACTTAAAACTTCCGTCTATGACAAACACAATTTTTATGTGAGCTGTCAAGAAAATTAATTTTTTGGGCGGTGATCCAACCTATTAGAGCGCGGTTCCAATATCAGCGTTATCCATTCGAATTATTCGCCTTTATTGTCCAGTTTCTTCATACGAATTGTGATCAGTATGAGCTCCAAGGTTTAAGAATCTATATTACAAAACATGAACATACTCTAGGAGTAAACTGTATCAAAATATCATGTTCTGTATCACAATATCAGAACATTTTTTAAGACCCACCCTCCCACCCTGAACGCAGATTTTTTCGTTCTTCTACATTATACAGACATTTTTATTCTCCTAGTATTACGATCTTTTTAAAAAAATCATGCAAGTCATGAAGGAGTTTAAAGATCCAACCAGCGCCCGTGAATACTAGTCTTGATTACTGACACGAAAATTACGGTTGTTGCATGAGAATATTTTCAGAGAGTGTACTCTCCCTTCAATTTGAGTACCAACAAATTTTTAAATATATTTATTTTAATGGTATCAAAGAAGTAAATGAAATGTTTTAGAAAATACTTGCGCAAAATTCAGTTGACCGAAAAAAACTTAAAACTTCCGTCTATGACAAACACAATTTTTATGTGAGCAGTCAAGAAAATTAATTTTTTGGGCGGTGATCCAACCTATTAGAGCGGGGTGACAATATCAGCGTTATCCATTCGAATTATTCGCCTTTATTGTCCAGTTTCTTCATACTAATTTTGATCAGTATGATCTCAAAGGTTTAAGGATTTATATCACAAAACATGAACATACTTTAAGAGTAATCTCTATCAAAATATCATGTACTGTATCTCAATATCAGAACATTTTTTAAGACCCACCCTCCCACCCTGAACACAGATTTTTTCGTTCTTCTACATTATAAAGACATTTTTATTCTCCTAGTATTACGATCTTTTTAAAAAAATCATGCAAGTCATGAAGGAGTTTAAAGATCCAACCAGCGCTCGTGAATACTAGTCTTGATTGCTGACACGAAAATTACGGTTGTTGCATGAGAATATTTTCAGAGAGTGTAATCTCCCTTCAATTTGAGTACCAACAAATTTTTAAATATATTTATTTTAATGGTATTAAAGAAATATTTTAGAAAATACTTGCGCAAAATTCAGTTGACCGAAAAAAACTTAAAACTTCCGTCTATGCCAAACACAATTTTTATGTGAGCAGTCAAGAAAATTAATTTTTTGGTCGGTGATCCAACCTATTAGAGCGCGGTTCCAATATCAGCGTTATCTATTCGAATTATTCGCCTTTATTGTCCAGTTTCTTCATACTAATTTTGATCAGTATGAGCTCAAAGGTTTAAGGATTTATATCACAAAACATGAACATACTTTAGGAGTAATCTGTATCAAAATATCATGTTCTGTATCACAATATCAGAACATTTTTTAAGACCCACCCTCCCACCCTGAACGAAGATTTTTTCGTTCTTCTACATTATACAGACATTTTTATTCTCCTAGTATTACGATTTTTTTAAAAAATCATGCAAGTCATGAAGGAGTTTAAAGATCCAACCAGCGCCCGTGAATACTAGTCTTGATTGCTGACACGAAAATTACGGTTGTTGCATGAGAATATTTTCACAGAGTGTACTCTCCCTTCAATTTGAGTACCAACAAATTTTTAAATATATTTATTTTAATGGTATCAAAGAAGTAAATGAAATGTTTTAGAAAATACTTGCGCAAAATTCAGTTGACCGAAAAAAACTTAAAACTTCCGTCTATGACAAACACAATTTTTATGTGAGCTGTCAAGAAAATTAATTTTTTGGGCGGTGATCCAACCTATTAGAGCGCGGTTCCAATATCAGCGTTATCCATTCGAATTATTCGCCTTTATTGTCCAGTTTCTTCATACGAATTTTGATCAGTATGAGCTCAAAGGTTTAAGAATCTATATTACAAAACATGAACATACTCTAGGAGTAAACTGTATCAAAATATCATGTTCTGTATCACAATATCAGAACATTTTTTAAGACCCACCCTCCCACCCTGAACGCAGATTTTTTCGTTCTTCTACATTATACAGACATTTTTATTCTCCTAGTATTACGATCTTTTTAAAAAAATCATGCAAGTCATGAAGGAGTTTAAAGATCCAACCAGCGCCCGTGAATACTAGTCTTGATTACTGACACGAAAATTACGGTTGTTGCATGAGAATATTTTCAGAGAGTGTACTCTCCCTTCAATTTGAGTACCAACAAATTTTTAAATATATTTATTTTAATGGTATCAAAGAAGTAAATGAAATGTTTTAGAAAATACTTGCGCAAAATTCAGTTGACCGAAAAAAACTTAAAACTTCCGTCTATGACAAACACAATTTTTATGTGAGCAGTCAAGAAAATTAATTTTTTGGGCGGTGATCCAACCTATTAGAGCGGGGTGACAATATCAGCGTTATCCATTCGAATTATTCGCCTTTATTGTCCAGTTTCTTCATACTAATTTTGATCAGTATGAGCTCAAAGGTTTAAGGATTTATATCACAAAACATGAACATACTTTAAGAGTAATCTGTATCAAAATATCATGTACTGTATCTCAATATCAGAACATTTTTTAAGACCCACCCTCCCACCCTGAACACAGATTTTTTCGTTCTTCTACATTATAAAGACATTTTTATTCTCCTAGTATTACGATCTTTTTAAAAAAATCATGCAAGTCATGAAGGAGTTTAAAGATCCAACCAGCGCTCGTGAATACTAGTCTTGTTTGCTGACACGAAAATTACGGTTGTTGCATGAGAATATTTTCAGAGAGTGTACTCTCCCTTCAATTTGAGTACCAACAAATTTTTAAATATATTTATTTTAATGGTATTAAAGAAGTAAATGAAATGTTTTAGAAAATACTTGCGCAAAATTCAGTTGACCGAAAAAAACTTAAAACTTCCGTCTATGACAAACACAATTTTTATGTGAGCAGTCAAGAAAATTAATTTTTTGGGCGGTGATCCAACCTATTAGAGCGCGGTTCTATTATCAGCGTTATCCATTCGAATTATTCGCCTTTATTGTCCAGTTTCTTCATACGAATTTTGATCAGTATGAGGTCAAAGGTTTAAGGATTTATATTACAAAATATGAAAATACTTTAGGAGTAATCTGTATCAAAATATCATGTTCTGTATCACAATATCAGAACATTTTTTAAGACCCACCCTCCCACCCTGAACGCAGATTTTTTCGTTCTTCTACATTATACAGACATTTTCATTCTCCTAGTATTACGACCTTTTTAAAAAAATCATGCATGTCATGAAGGAGTTTAAAGATCCAACCAGCGCCCGTGAATACTAGTCTTGAATGCTGACACGAAAATTACGGTTGTTGCATGAGAATATTTTCAGAGAGTGTACTCTCCCTTCAATTTGAGTATCAACAAATTTTTAAATATATTTATTTTAATGGTATCAAAGAAGTAAATGAACTGTTTTAGAATATACTTGCGAAAAATTCAGTTGACCGTAAAAAACTTAAAACTTCCGTCTATGACAAACACAATTTTTATGTGAGCAGTCAAGAAAATTAATTTTTTGGGCGGTGATCCAACCTATTAGAGCGGGGTTCCAATATCAGCGTTATCCATTCGAATTATTCGCCTTTATTGTCCAGTTTCTTCATACGAATTTTGATCAGTATGAGCTCAAAGGTTTAAGAATCTATATTACAAAACATGAACATACTCTAGGAGTAATCTGTATCAAAATATCATGTTCTGTATCACAATATCAGAACATTTTTTAAGACCCATCCTCCCACCCTGAACGCAGATTTTTTCGTTCTTCTACATTATACAGACATTTTTATTCTCCTAGTATTACGATCTTTTTAAAAAAATCATGCAAGTCATTAAGGAGTTTAAAGATCCAACCAGCGCCCGTGAATACTAGTCTTGATTGCTGACACGAAAATTACGGTTGTTGCATGAGAATATTTTCAGAGAGTGTACTCTCCCTTCAATTTGAGTATCAACAAATTTTTAAATATATTTATTTTAATGGTATCAAAGAAGTAAATGAACTGTTTTAGAATATACTTGCGAAAAATTCAGTTGACCGTAAAAAACTTAAAACTTCCGTCTATGACAAACACAATTTTTATGTGAGCAGTCAAGAAAATTAATTTTTTGGGCGGTGATCCAACCTATTAGAGCGGGGTTCCAATATCAGCGTTATCCATTCGAATTATTCGCCTTTATTGTCCAGTTTCTTCATACGAATTTTGATCAGTATGAGCTCAAAGGTTTAAGAATCTATATTACAAAACATGAACATACTCTAGGAGTAATCTGTATCAAAATATCATGTTCTGTATCACAATATCAGAACATTTTTTAAGACCCATCCTCCCACCCTGAACGCAGATTTTTTCGTTCTTCTACATTATACAGACATTTTTATTCTCCTAGTATTACGATCTTTTTAAAAAAATCATGCAAGTCATGAAGGAGTTTAAAGATCCAACCAGCGCCCGTGAATACTAGTCTTGATTGCTGACACGAAAATTACGGTTGTTGCATGAGAATATCTTCACAGAGTGTAATCTCCCTTCAATTTGAGTACCAACAAATTTTTAAATATATTTATTTTAATGGTATTAAAGAAGTAAATGAAATGTTTTAGAAAATACTTGCGCAAAATTCAGTTGACCGAAAAAAACTTAAAACTTCCGTCTATGCCAAACACAATTTTTATGTGAGCAGTCAAGAAAATTAATTTTTTGGTCGGTGATCCAACCTATTAGAGCGGGGTTCCAATATCAGCGTTATCTATTCGAATTATTCGCCTTTATTGTCCAGTTTCTTCGTACTAATTTTGATCAGTATGAGCTCAAAGGTTTAAGGATTTATATCACAAAACATGAACATACTCTAGGAGTAATCTGTATCAAAATATCATGTTCTGTATCACAATATCAGAACATTTTTTAAGACCCACCCTCCCACCCTGAACGCAGATTTTTTCGTTCTTCTACATTATACAGGCATTTTTATTCTCCTAGTATTACGATCTTTTTAAAAAAATCATGCAAGTCATGAAGGAGTTTAAAGATCCAACCAGCGCCCGTGAATACTAGTCTTGATTGCTGACACGAAAATTACGGTTGTTGCATGAGAATATTTTCACAGAGTGTAATCTCCCTTCAATTTGAGTACCAACAAATTTTTAAATATATTTATTTTAATGGTATTAAAGAAATAAATGAAATATTTTAGAAAATACTTGCGCAAAATTCAGTTGACCGAAAAAAACTTAAAACTTCCGTCTATGCCAAACACAATTTTTATGTGAGCAGTCAAGAAAATTAATTTTTTGGTCGGTGATCCAACCTATTAGAGCGCGGTTCCAATATCAGCGTTATCTATTCGAATTATTCGCCTTTATTGTCCAGTTTCTTCATACTAATTTTGATCAGTATGAGCTCAAAGGTTTAAGGATTTATATCACAAAACATGAACATACTTTAGGAGTAATCTGTATCAAAATATCATGTTCTGTATCACAATATCAGAACATTTTTTAAGACCCACCCTCCCACCCTGAACGAAGATTTTTTCGTTCTTCTACATTATACAGACATTTTTATTCTCCTAGTATTACGATTTTTTTAAAAAATCATGCAAGTCATGAAGGAGTTTAAAGATCCAACCAGCGCCCGTGAATACTAGTCTTGATTGCTGACACGAAAATTACGGTTGTTGCATGAGAATATTTTCACAGAGTGTACTCTCCCTTCAATTTGAGTACCAACAAATTTTTAAATATATTTATTTTAATGGTATCAAAGAAGTAAATGAAATGTTTTAGAAAATACTTGCGCAAAATTCAGTTGACCGAAAAAAACTTAAAACTTCCGTCTATGACAAACACAATTTTTATGTGAGCAGTCAAGAAAATTAATTTTTTGGGCGGTGATCCAACCTATTAGAGCGGGGTGACAATATCAGCGTTATCCATTCGAATTATTCGCCTTTATTGTCCAGTTTCTTCATACTAATTTTGATCAGTATGAGCTCAAAGGTTTAAGGATTTATATCACAAAACATGAACATACTTTAAGAGTAATCTGTATCAAAATATCATGTACTGTATCTCAATATCAGAACATTTTTTAAGACCCACCCTCCCACCCTGAACACAGATTTTTTCGTTCTTCTACATTATAAAGACATTTTTATTCTCCTAGTATTACGATCTTTTTAAAAAAATCATGCAAGTCATGAAGGAGTTTAAAGATCCAACCAGCGCTCGTGAATACTAGTCTTGATTGCTGACACGAAAATTACGGTTGTTGCATGAGAATATTTTCAGAGAGTGTACTCTCCCTTCAATTTGAGTACCAACAAATTTTTAAATATATTTATTTTAATGGTATTAAAGAAGTAAATGAAATGTTTTAGAAAATACTTGCGCAAAATTCAGTTGACCGAAAAAAACTTAAAACTTCCGTCTATGACAAACACAATTTTTATGTGAGCAGTCAAGAAAATTAATTTTTTGGGCGGTGATCCAACCTATTAGAGCGCGGTTCTATTATCAGCGTTATCCATTCGAATTATTCGCCTTTATTGTCCAGTTTCTTCATACGAATTTTGATCAGTATGAGGTCAAAGGTTTAAGGATTTATATTACAAAATATGAAAATACTTTAGGAGTAATCTGTATCAAAATATCATGTTCTGTATCACAATATCAGAACATTTTTTAAGACCCACCCTCCCACCCTGAACGCAGATTTTTTCGTTCTTCTACATTATACAGATATTTTCATTCTCCTAGTATTACGACCTTTTTAAAAAAATCATGCATGTCATGAAGGAGTTTAAAGATCCAACCAGCGCCCGTGAATACTAGTCTTGAATGCTGACACGAAAATTACGGTTGTTGCATGAGAATATTTTCAGAGAGTGTACTCTCCCTTCAATTTGAGTATCAACAAATTTTTAAATATATTTATTTTAATGGTATCAAAGAAGTAAATGAACTGTTTTAGAATATACTTGCGAAAAATTCAGTTGACCGTAAAAAACTTAAAACTTCCGTCTATGACAAACACAATTTTTATGTGAGCAGTCAAGAAAATTAATTTTTTGGGCGGTGATCCAACCTATTAGAGCGGGGTTCCAATATCAGCGTTATCCATTCGAATTATTCGCCTTTATTGTCCAGTTTCTTCATACTAATTTTGATCAGTATGAGCTCAAAGGTTTAAGGATTTATATCACAAAACATGAACATACTTTAAGAGTAATCTGTATCAAAATATCATGTACTGTATCTCAATATCAGAACATTTTTTAAGACCCACCCTCCCACCCTGAACACAGATTTTTTCGTTCTTCTACATTATAAAGACATTTTTATTCTCCTAGTATTACGATCTTTTTAAAAAAATCATGCAAGTCATGAAGGAGTTTAAAGATCCAACCAGCGCTCGTGAATACTAGTCTTGATTGCTGACACGAAAATTACGGTTGTTGCATGAGAATATTTTCAGAGAGTGTACTCTCCCTTCAATTTGAGTACCAACAAATTTTTAAATATATTTATTTTAATGGTATTAAAGAAGTAAATGAAATGTTTTAGAAAATACTTGCGCAAAATTCAGTTGACCGAAAAAAACTTAAAACTTCCGTCTATGACAAACACAATTTTTATGTGAGCAGTCAAGAAAATTAATTTTTTGGGCGGTGATCCAACCTATTAGAGCGCGGTTCTATTATCAGCGTTATCCATTCGAATTATTCGCCTTTATTGTCCAGTTTCTTCATACGAATTTTGATCAGTATGAGGTCAAAGGTTTAAGGATTTATATTACAAAATATGAAAATACTTTAGGAGTAATCTGTATCAAAATATCATGTTCTGTATCACAATATCAGAACATTTTTTAAGACCCACCCTCCCACCCTGAACGCAGATTTTTTCGTTCTTCTACATTATACAGATATTTTCATTCTCCTAGTATTACGACCTTTTTAAAAAAATCATGCATGTCATGAAGGAGTTTAAAGATCCATCCAGCGCCCGTGAATACTAGTCTTGAATGCTGACACGAAAATTACGGTTGTTGCATGAGAATATTTTCAGAGAGTGTAATCTCCCTTCAATTTGAGTATCAACAAATTTTTAAATATATTTATTTTAATGGTATCAAAGAAGTAAATGAACTGTTTTAGAATATACTTGCGAAAAATTCAGTTGACCGTAAAAAACTTAAAACTTCCGTCTATGACAAACACAATTTTTATGTGAGCAGTCAAGAAAATTAATTTTTTGGGCGGTGATCCAACCTATTAGAGCGGGGTTCCAATATCAGCGTTATCCATTCGAATTATTCGCCTTTATTGTCCAGTTTCTTCATACTAATTTTGATCAGTATGAGCTCAAAGGTTTAAGGATTTATATCACAAAACATGAACATACTTTAAGAGTAATCTGTATCAAAATATCATGTACTGTATCTCAATATCAGAACATTTTTTAAGACCCACCCTCCCACCCTGAACACAGATTTTTTCGTTCTTCTACATTATAAAGACATTTTTATTCTCCTAGTATTACGATCTTTTTAAAAAAATCATGCAAGTCATGAAGGAGTTTAAAGATCCAACCAGCGCTCGTGAATACTAGTCTTGATTGCTGACACGAAAATTACGGTTGTTGCATGAGAATATTTTCAGAGAGTGTACTCTCCCTTCAATTTGAGTACCAACAAATTTTTAAATATATTTATTTTAATGGTATTAAAGAAGTAAATGAAATGTTTTAGAAAATACTTGCGCAAAATTCAGTTGACCGAAAAAAACTTAAAACTTCCGTCTATGACAAACACAATTTTTATGTGAGCAGTCAAGAAAATTAATTTTTTGGGCGGTGATCCAACCTATTAGAGCGCGGTTCTATTATCAGCGTTATCCATTCGAATTATTCGCCTTTATTGTCCAGTTTCTTCATACGAATTTTGATCAGTATGAGGTCAAAGGTTTAAGGATTTATATTACAAAATATGAAAATACTTTAGGAGTAATCTGTATCAAAATATCATGTTCTGTATCACAATATCAGAACATTTTTTAAGACCCATCCTCCCACCCTGAACGCAGATTTTTTCGTTCTTCTACATTATACAGACATTTTTATTCTCCTAGTATTACGATCTTTTTAAAAAAATCATGCAAATCATGAAGGAGTTTAAAGATCCAACCAGCGCCCGTGAATACTAGTCTTGATTGCTGACACGAAAATTACGGTTGTTGCATGAGAATATCTTCACAGAGTGTAATCTCCCTTCAATTTGAGTACCAACAAATTTTTAAATATATTTATTTTAATGGTATTAAAGAAGTAAATGAAATGTTTTAGAAAATACTTGCGCAAAATTCAGTTGACCGAAAAAAACTTAAAACTTCCGTCTATGCCAAACACAATTTTTATGTGAGCAGTCAAGAAAATTAATTTTTTGGTCGGTGATCCAACCTATTAGAGCGGGGTTCCAATATCAGCGTTATCTATTCGAATTATTCGCCTTTATTGTCCAGTTTCTTCGTACTAATTTTGATCAGTATGAGCTCAAAGGTTTAAGGATTTATATCACAAAACATGAACATACTTTAGAAGTAATCTGTATCAAAATATCATGTTCTGTATCACAATATCAGAACATTTTTTAAGACCCACCCTCCCACCCTGAACGCAGATTTTTTCGTTCTTCTACATTATACAGACATTTTTATTCTCCTAGTATTACGATCTTTTTAAAAAAATCATGCAAGTCATGAAGGAGTTTAAAGATCCAACAGCGCCCGTGAATACTAGTCTTGATTGCTGACACGAAAATTTCGGTTGTTCCATGAGAATATTTTCACAGAGTGTACTCTCCCTTCAATTTGAGTACCAAGAAACTTTTAAATCTATTTATTTTAATGGTATCAAAGAAGTAAATGAACTGTTTTAGAATATACTTGCGAAAAATTCAGTTGACCGAAAAAAACTTAAAACTTCCGTCTATGACAAACACAATTTTTATGTGAGCTGTCAAGAAAATTAAATTTTTGGGCGGTGATCCAACCTATTAGAGCGCGGTTCCAATATCAGCGTTATCCATTCGAATTATTCGCCTTTATTGTCCAGTTTCTTCATACGAATTTTGATCAGTATGAGCTCAAAGGTTTAAGAATCTATATTACAAAACATGAACATACTCTAGGAGTCATCTGTATCAAAATATCATGTTCTGTATCACAATATCAGAACATTTTTTAAGACCCACCCTCCCACCCTGAACGCAGATTTTTTCGTTCTTCTACATTATACAGACATTTTTATTCTCCTAGTATTACGACCTTTTTAAAAAAATCATGCATGTCATGAAGGAGTTTAAAGATCCAACCAGCGCCCGTGAATACTAGTCTTGAATGCTGACACGAAAATTACGGTTGTTGCATGAGAATATTTTCAGAGAGTGTACTCTCCCTTCAATTTGAGTACCAACAAATTTTTAAATATATTTATTTTAATGGTATCAAAGAAGTAAATGAACTGTTTTAGAATATACTTGCGAAAAATTCAGTTGACCGAAAAAAACTTAAAACTTCCGTCTATGACAAACACAATTTTTATGTGAGCAGTCAAGAAAATTAATTTTTTGGGCGGTGATCCAACCTATTAGAGCGGGGTGACAATATCAGCGTTATCCATTCGAATTATTCGCCTTTATTGTCCAGTTTCTTCATACTAATTTTGATCAGTATGAGCTCAAAGGTTTAAGGACTTATATCACAAAACATGAACATACTTTAGGAGTAATCTGTATCAAAATATCATGTACTGTATCTCAATATCAGAACATTTTTTAAGACCCACCCTGAACACAGATTTTTTCGTTCTTCTACATTATAAAGACATTTTTATTCTCCTAGTATTACGATCTTTTTAAAAAAATCATGCAAGTCATGAAGGAGTTTAAAGATCCAACCAGCGCCCGTGAATACTAGTCTTGATTGCTGACACGAAAATTACGGTTGTTGCATGAGAATATTTTCAGAGAGTGTACTCTCCCTTCAATTTGAGTACCAACAAATTTTTAAATATATTTATTTTAATGGTATTAAAGAAGTAAATGAAATGTTTTAGAAAATACTTGCGCAGAATTCAGTTGACCGAAAAAAACTTAAAACTTCCGTCTATGACAAACACAATTTTTATGTGAGCAGTCAAGAAAATTAATTTTTTGGGCGGTGATCCAACCTATTAGAGCGCGGTTCTAATATCAGCGTTATCCATTCGAATTATTCGCCTTTATTGTCCAGTTTCTTCATACGAATTTTGATCATTATGAGGTCAAAGGTTTAAGGATTTATATCACAAAATATGAACATACTTTAGGAGTAATCTGTATCAAAATATCATGTTCTGTATCACAATATCAGAACATTTTTTAAGACCCACCCTCCCACCCTGAACGCAGATTTTTTCGTTCTTCTACATTATACAGACATTTTTATTCTCCTAGTATTACGACCTTTTTAAAAAAATCATGCATGTCATGAAGGAGTTTAAAGATCCAACCAGCGCCCGTGAATACTAGTCTTGAATGCTGACACGAAAATTACGGTTGTTGCATGAGAATATTTTCAGAGAGTGTACTCTCCCTTCAATTTGAGTACCAACAAATTTTTAAATATATTTATTTTAATGGTATCAAAGAAGTAAATGAACTGTTTTAGAATATACTTGCGAAAAATTCAGTTGACCGAAAAAAACTTAAAACTTCCGTCTATGACAAACACAATTTTTATGTGAGCAGTCAAGAAAATTAATTTTTTGGGCGGTGATCCAACCTATTAGAGCGGGGTGACAATATCAGCGTTATCCATTCGAATTATTCGCCTTTATTGTCCAGTTTCTTCATACTAATTTTGATCAGTATGAGCTCAAAGGTTTGAGGATTTATATCACAAAACATGAACATACTTTAAGAGTAATCTGTATCAAAATATCATGTACTGTATCTCAATATCAGAACATTTTTTAAGACCCACCCTCCCACCCTGAACACAGATTTTTTCGTTCTTCTACATTATAAAGACATTTTTATTCTCCTAGTATTACGATCTTTTTAAAAAAATCATGCAAGTCATGAAGGAGTTTAAAGATCCAACCAGCGCCCGTGAATACTAGTCTTGATTGCTGACACGAAAATTACGGTTGTTGCATGAGAATATCTTCACAGAGTGTAATCTCCCTTCAATTTGAGTGCCAACAAATTTTTAAATATATTTATTTTAATGGTATTAAAGAAGTAAATGAAATGTTTTAGAAAATACTTGCGCAAAATTCAGTTGACCGAAAAAAACTTAAAACTTCCGTCTATGCCAAACACAATTTTTATGTGAGCAGTCAAGAAAATTAATTTTTTGGTCGGTGATCCAACCTATTAGAGCACGGTTCCAATATCAGCGTTATCCATTCGAATTATTCGCCTTTATTGTCCAGTTTCCTCATACGAATTTTGATCAGTATGAGCTCAAAGGTTTAAGAATCTATATTACAAAACATGAACATACTCTAGGAGTAATCTGTATCAAAATATCATGTTCTGTATCACAATATCAGAACATTTTTTAAGACCCACCCTCCCACCCTGAACGCAGATTTTTTCGTTCTTCTACATTATACAGACATTTTTATTCTCCTAGTATTACGATCTTTTTAAAAAAATCATGCAAGTCATGAAGGAGTTTAAAGATCCAACCAGCGCCCGTGAATACTAGTCTTGATTACTGACACGAAAATTACGGTTGTTGCATGAGAATATTTTCAGAGAGTGTACTCTCCCTTCAATTTGAGTACCAACAAATTTTTAAATATATTTATTTTAATGGTATTAAAGAAGTAAATGAAATGTTTTAGAAAATACTTGCGCAAAATTCAGTTGACCGAAAAAAACTTAAAACTTCCGTCTATGACAAACACAATTTTTATGTGAGCAGTCAAGAAAATTAATTTTTTGGGCGGTGATACAACCTATTAGAGCGCGGTTCTAATATCAGCGTTATCCATTCGAATTATTCGCCTTTATTGTCCAGTTTCTTCATACGAATTTTGATCAGTATGAGGTCAAAGGTTTAAGGATTTATATTACAAAATATGAAAATACTTTAGGAGTAATCTGTATCAAAATATCATGTTCTGTATCACAATATCAGAAAATTTTTTAAGACCCACCCTCCCACCCTGAACGCAGATTTTTTCGTTCTTCTACATTATACAGACATTTTCATTCTCCTAGTATTACGACCTTTTTAAAAAAATCATGCATATCATGAAGGAGTTTAAAGATCCAACCAGCGCCCGTGAATACTAGTCTTGAATGCTGACACGAAAATTACGGTTGTTGCATGAGAATATTTTCAGAGAGTGTACTCTCCCTTCAATTTGAGTATCAACAAATTTTTAAATATATTTATTTTAATGGTATCAAAGAAGTAAATGAACTGTTTTAGAATATACTTGCGAAAAATTCAGTTGACCGTAAAAAACTTAAAACTTCCGTCTATGACAAACACAATTTTTATGTGAGCAGTCAAGAAAATTAATTTTTTGGGCGGTGATCCAACCTATTAGAGCGGGGTTCCAATATCAGCGTTATCTATTCGAATTATTCGCCTTTATTGTCCAGTTTCTTCGTACTAATTTTGATCAGTATGAGCTCAAAGGTTTAAGGATTTATATCACAAAACATGAACATACTTTAGAAGTAATCTGTATCAAAATATCATGTTCTGTATCACAATATCAGAACATTTTTTAAGACCCACCCTCCCACCCTGAACGCAGATTTTTTCGTTCTTCTACATTATACAGACATTTTTATTCTCCTAGTATTACGATCTTTTTAAAAAAATCATGCAAGTCATGAAGGAGTTTAAAGATCCAAACAGCGCCCGTGAATACTAGTCTTGATTGCTGACACGAAAATTTCGGTTGTTCCATGAGAATATTTTCACAGAGTGTACTCTCCCTTCAATTTGAGTACCAAGAAACTTTTAAATATATTTATTTTAATGGTATCAAAGAAGTAAATGAACTGTTTTAGAATATACTTGCGAAAAATTCAGTTGACCGAAAAAAACTTAAAACTTCCGTCTATGACAAACACAATTTTTATGTGAGCTGTCAAGAAAATTAATTTTTTGGGCGGTGATCCAACCTATTAGAGCGCGGTTCCAATATCAGCGTTATCCATTCGAATTATTCGCCTTTATTGTCCAGTTTCTTCATACGAATTTTGATCAGTATGAGCTCAAAGGTTTAAGAATCTATATTACAAAACATGAACATACTCTAGGAGTAATCTGTATCAAAATATCATGTTCTGTATCACAATATCAGAACATTTTTTAAGACCCGCCCTCCCACCCTGAACGCAGATTTTTTCGTTCTTCTACATTATACAGACATTTTTATTCTCCTAGTATTACGACCTTTTTAAAAAAATCATGCAT
Source organism: Maratus speciosus (assembly GCA_963932465.1). Taxonomy (NCBI): domain Eukaryota; kingdom Metazoa; phylum Arthropoda; class Arachnida; order Araneae; family Salticidae; genus Maratus; species Maratus speciosus. The sequence goes on from OZ010793.1 coordinate 209,905,526, forward strand.
GTCATGAAGGAGTTTAAAGATCCAACCAGCGCCCGTGAATACTAGTCTTGATTGCTGACACGAAAATTACGGTTGTTGCATGAGAATATTTTCAGAGAGTGTACTCTCCCTTCAATTTGAGTACCAACAAATTTTTAAATATATTTATTTTAATGGTATTAAAGAAGTAAATGAAATGTTTTAGAAAATACTTGCGCAAAATTCAGTTGACCGAAAAAAACTTAAAACTTCCGTCTATGACAAACACAATTTTTATGTGAGCAGTCAAGAAAATTAATTTTTTGGGCGGTGATCCAACCTATTAGAGCGCGGTTCTAATATCAGCGTTATCCATTCGAATTATTCGCCTTTATTGTCCAGTTTCTTCATACGAATTTTGATCAGTATGAGGTCAAAGGTTTAAGGATTTATATTACAAAATATGAAAATACTTTAGGAGTAATCTGTATCAAAATATCATGTTCTGTATCACAATATCAGAAAATTTTTTAAGACCCACCCTCCCACCCTGAACGCAGATTTTTTCGTTCTTCTACATTATACAGACATTTTCATTCTCCTAGTATTACGACCTTTTTAAAAAAATCATGCATGTCATGAAGGAGTTTAAAGATCCAACCAGCGCCCGTGAATACTAGTCTTGAATGCTGACACGAAAATTACGGTTGTTGCATGAGAATATTTTCAGAGAGTGTACTCTCCCTTCAATTTGAGTATCAACAAATTTTTAAATATATTTATTTTAATGGTATCAAAGAAGTAAATGAACTGTTTTAGAATATACTTGCGAAAAATTCAGTTGACCGTAAAAAACTTAAAACTTCCGTCTATGCCAAACACAATTTTTATGTGAGCAGTCAAGAAAATTAATTTTTTGGTCGGTGATCCAACCTATTAGAGCGGGGTTCCAATATCAGCGTTATCTATTCGAATTATTCGCCTTTATTGTCCAGTTTCTTCGTACTAATTTTGATCAGTATGAGCTCAAAGGTTTAAGGATTTATATCACAAAACATGAACATACTTTAGAAGTAATCTGTATCAAAATATCATGTTCTGTATCACAATATCAGAACATTTTTTAAGACCCACCCTCCCACCCTGAACGCAGATTTTTTCGTTCTTCTACATTATACAGACATTTTTATTCTCCTAGTATTACGATCTTTTTAAAAAAATCATGCAAGTCATGAAGGAGTTTAAAGATCCAAACAGCGCCCGTGAATACTAGTCTTGATTGCTGACACGAAAATTTCGGTTGTTCCATGAGAATATTTTCATAGAGTGTACTCTCCCTTCAATTTGAGTACCAAGAAACTTTTAAATATATTTATTTTAATGGTATCAAAGAAGTAAATGAACTGTTTTAGAATATACTTGCGAAAAATTCAGTTGACCGAAAAAAACTTAAAACTTCCGTCTATGACAAACACAATTTTTATGTGAGCTGTCAAGAAAATTAATTTTTTGGGCGGTGATCCAACCTATTAGAGCGCGGTTCCAATATCAGCGTTATCCATTCGAATTATTCGCCTTTATTGTCCAGTTTCTTCATACGAATTTTGATCAGTATGAGCTCAAAGGTTTAAGAATCTATATTACAAAACATGAACATACTCTAGGAGTAATCTGTATCAAAATATCATGTTCTGTATCACAATATCAGAACATTTTTTAAGACCCACCCTCCCACCCTGAACGCAGATTTTTTCGTTCTTCTACATTATACAGACATTTTTATTCTCCTAGTATTACGATCTTTTTAAAAAAATCATGCAAGTCATGAAGGAGTTTAAAGATCCAACCAGCGCCCGTGAATACTAGTCTTGATTACTGACACGAAAATTACGGTTGTTGCATGAGAATATTTTCAAAGAGTGTACTCTCCCTTCAATTTGAGTACCAACAAATTTTTAAATATATTTATTTTAATGGTATCAAAGAAGTAAATGAAATGTTTTAGAAAATACTTGCGCAAAATTCAGTTGACCGAAAAAAACTTAAAACTTCCGTCTATGACAAACACAATTTTTATGTGAGCAGTCAAGAAAATTAATTTTTTGGGCGGTGATCCAACCTATTAGAGCGGGGTGACAATATCAGCGTTATCCATTCGAATTATTCGCCTTTATTGTCCAGTTTCTTCATACTAATTTTGATCAGTATGAGCTCAAAGGTTTAAGGACTTATATCACAAAACATGAACATACTTTAGGAGTAATCTGTATCAAAATATCATGTACTGTATCTCAATATCAGAACATTTTTTAAGACCCACCCTGAACACAGATTTTTTCGTTCTTCTACATTATAAAGACATTTTTATTCTCCTAGTATTACGATCTTTTTAAAAAAATCATGCAAGTCATGAAGGAGTTTAAAGATCCAACCAGCGCCCGTGAATACTAGTCTTGATTGCTGACACGAAAATTACGGTTGTTGCATGAGAATATTTTCAGAGAGTGTACTCTCCCTTCAATTTGAGTACCAACAAATTTTTAAATATATTTATTTTAATGGTATCAAAGAAGTAAATGAACTGTTTTAGAATATACTTGCGAAAAATTCAGTTGACCGAAAAAAACTTAAAACTTCCGTCTATGACAAACACAATTTTTATGTGAGCAGTCAAGAAAATTAATTTTTTGGGCGGTGATCCAACCTATTAGAGCGGGGTGACAATATCAGCGTTATCCATTCGAATTATTCGCCTTTATTGTCCAGTTTCTTCATACTAATTTTGATCAGTATGAGCTCAAAGGTTTGAGGATTTATATCACAAAACATGAACATACTTTAAGAGTAATCTGTATCAAAATATCATGTACTGTATCTCAATATCAGAACATTTTTTAAGACCCACCCTCCCACCCTGAACACAGATTTTTTCGTTCTTCTACATTATAAAGACATTTTTATTCTCCTAGTATTACGATCTTTTTAAAAAAATCATGCAAGTCATGAAGGAGTTTAAAGATCCAACCAGCGCCCGTGAATACTAGTCTTGATTACTGACACGAAAATTACGGTTGTTGCATGAGAATATTTTCAGAGAGTGTACTCTCCCTTCAATTTGAGTACCAACAAATTTTTAAATATATTTATTTTAATGGTATCAAAGAAGTAAATGAACTGTTTTAGAATATACTTGCGAAAAATTCAGTTGACCGAAAAAAACTTAAAACTTCCGTCTATGACAAACACAATTTTTATGTGAGCAGTCAAGAAAATTAATTTTTTGGGCGGTGATCCAACCTATTAGAGCGCGGTTCTAATATCAGCGTTATCCATTCGAATTATTCGCCTTTATTGTCCAGTTTCTTCATACGAATTTTGATCAGTATGAGGTCAAAGGTTTAAGGATTTATATCACAAAACATGAACATACTTTAGGAGTAATCTGTATCAAAATATCATGTTCTGTATCACAATATCAGAACATTTTTTAAGACCCACCCTCCCACCCTGAACGCAGATTTTTTCGTTCTTCTACATTATACAGACATTTTTATTCTCCTAGTATTACGACCTTTTTAAAAAAATCATGCATGTCATGAAGGAGTTTAAAGATCCAACCAGCGCCCGTGAATACTAGTCTTGATTGCTGACACGAAAATTACGATTGTTGCATGAGAATATTTTCACAGAGTGTACTCTCCCTTCAATTTGAGTACCAAGAAACTTTTAAATATATTTATTTTAATGGCATTAAAGAAGTAAATGAAATGTTTTAGAAAATACTTGCGCAAAATTCAGTTGACCGAAAAAAACTTAAAACTTCCGTCTATGCCAAACACAATTTTTATGTGAGCAGTCAAGAAAGTTATTTTTGGGCGGTGATCCAACCTATTAGAGCGCGGTTCCAATATCAGCGTTATCTATTCGAATTATTCGCCTTTATTGTCCAGTTTCTTCATACTAATTTTGATCAGTATGAGCTCAAAGGTTTAAGGATTTATATCACAAAACATGAACATACTTTAGGAGTAATCTGTATCAAAATATCATGTACTGTATCTCAATATCAGAACATTTTTTAAGACCCACCCTCCCACCCTGAACACAGATTTTTTCGTTCTTCTACATTATAAAGACATTTTTATTCTCCTAGTATTACGATCTTTTTAAAAAAATCATGCAAGTCATGAAGAAGTTTAAAGATCCAACCAGCGCCCGTGAATACTAGTCTTGATTGCTGACACGAAAATTACGGTTGTTGCATGAGAATATTTTCAGAGAGTGTACTCTCCCTTCAATTTGAGTACCAACAAATTTTTAAATATATTTATTTTAATGGTATTAAAGAAGTAAATGAAATGTTTTAGAAAATACTTGCGCAAAATTCAGTTGACCGAAAAAAACTTAAAACTTCCGTCTATGACAAACACAATTTTTATGTGAGCAGTCAAGAAAATTAATTTTTTGGGCGGTGATCCAACCTATTAGAGCGCGGTTCTAATATCAGCGTTATCCATTCGAATTATTCGCCTTTATTGTCCAGTTTCTTCATACGAATTTTGATCAGTATGAGGTCAAAGGTTTAAGGATTTATATCACAAAACATGAACATACTTTAGGAGTAATCTGTATCAAAATATCATGTTCTGTATCACAATATCAGAACATTTTTTAAGACCCACCCTCCCACCCTGAACGCAGATTTTTTCGTTCTTCTACATTATACAGACATTTTTATTCTCCTAGTATTACGACCTTTTTAAAAAAATCATGCATGTCATGAAGGAGTTTAAAGATCCAACCAGCGCCCGTGAATACTAGTCTTGATTGCTGACACGAAAATTACGGTTGTTGCATGAGAATATTTTCAGAGAGTGTACTCTCCCTTCAATTTGAGTACCAACAAATTTTTAAATATATTTATTTTAATGGTATCAAAGAAGTAAATGAACTGTTTTAGAATATACTTGCGACAAATTCAGTTGACCGAAAAAAACTTAAAACTTCCGTCTATGACAAACACAATTTTTATGTGAGCAGTCAAGAAAATTAATTTTTTGGGCGGTGATCCAACCTATTAGAGCGGGGTTCCAATATCAGCGTTATCCATTCGAATTATTCGCCTTTATTGTCCAGTTTCTTCATACGAATTTTGATCAGTATGAGCTCAAAGGTTTAAGGATTTATATCACAAAACATGAACATACTTTAGGAGTAATCTGTATCAAAATATCATGTACTGTATCTCAATATCAGAACATTTTTTAAGACCCACCCTCCCACCCTGAACACAGATTTTTTCGTTCTTCTACATTATAAAGACATTTTTATTCTCCTAGTATTACGATCTTTTTAAAAAAATCATGCAAGTCATGAAGAAGTTTAAAGATCCAACCAGCGCCCGTGAATACTAGTCTTGATTGCTGACACGAAAATTACGGTTGTTGCATGAGAATATTTTCAGAGAGTGTACTCTCCCTTCAATTTGAGTACCAACAAATTTTTAAATATATTTATTTTAATGGTATTAAAGAAGTAAATGAAATGTTTTAGAAAATACTTGCGCAAAATTCAGTTGACCGAAAAAAACTTAAAACTTCCGTCTATGACAAACACAATTTTTATGTGAGCAGTCAAGAAAATTAATTTTTTGGGCGGTGATCCAACCTATTAGAGCGCGGTTCTAATATCAGCGTTATCCATTCGAATTATTCGCCTTTATTGTCCAGTTTCTTCATACGAATTTTGATCAGTATGAGGTCAAAGGTTTAAGGATTTATATCACAAAACATGAACATACTTTAGGAGTAATCTGTATCAAAATATCATGTTCTGTATCACAATATCAGAACATTTTTTAAGACCCACCCTCCCACCCTGAACGCAGATTTTTTCGTTCTTCTACATTATACAGACATTTTTATTCTCCTAGTATTACGACCTTTTTAAAAAAATCATGCATGTCATGAAGGAGTTTAAAGATCCAACCAGCGCCCGTGAATACTAGTCTTGATTGCTGACACGAAAATTACGGTTGTTGCATGAGAATATTTTCAGAGAGTGTACTCTCCCTTCAATTTGAGTACCAACAAATTTTTAAATATATTTATTTTAATGGTATCAAAGAAGTAAATGAACTGTTTTAGAATATACTTGCGACAAATTCAGTTGACCGAAAAAAACTTAAAACTTCCGTCTATGACAAACACAATTTTTATGTGAGCAGTCAAGAAAATTAATTTTTTGGGCGGTGATCCAACCTATTAGAGCGGGGTTCCAATATCAGCGTTATCCATTCGAATTATTCGCCTTTATTGTCCAGTTTCTTCATACGAATTTTGATCAGTATGAGCTCAAAGGTTTAAGAATCTATATTACAAAACATGAACATACTCTAGGAGTAATCTGTATCAAAATATCATGTTCTGTATCACAATATCAGAACATTGTTTAAGACCCACCCTCCCACCCTGAACGCAGATTTTTTCGTTCTTCTACATTATACAGACATTTTTATTCTCCTAGTATTACGATCTTTTTAAAAAAATCATGCAAGTCATGAAGGAGTTTAAAGATCCAACCAGCGCCCGTGAATACTAGTCTTGATTGCTGACACGAAAATTACGGTTGTTGCATGAGAATATTTTCACAGAGTGTACTCTCCCTTCAATTTGAGTACCAACAAATTTTTAAATATATTTATTTTAATGGTATCAAAGAAGTAAATGAAATGTTTTAGAAAATACTTGCGCAAAATTCAGTTGACCGAAAAAAACTTAAAACTTCCGTCTATGACAAACACAATTTTTATGTGAGCTGTCAAGAAAATTAATTTTTTGGGCGGTGATCCAACCTATTAGAGCGCGGTTCCAATATCAGCGTTATCCATTCGAATTATTCGCCTTTATTGTCCAGTTTCTTCATACGAATTTTGATCAGTATGAGCTCAAAGGTTTAAGAATCTATATTACAAAACATGAACATACTCTAGGAGTAATCTGTATCAAAATATCATGTTCTGTATCACAATATCAGAACATTTTTTAAGACCCACCCTCCCACCCTGAACGCAGATTTTTTCGTTCTTCTACATTATACAGACATTTTTATTCTCCTAGTATTACGATCTTTTTAAAAAAATCATGCAAGTCATGAAGGAGTTTAAAGATCCAACCAGCGCCCGTGAATACTAGTCTTGATTACTGACACGAAAATTACGGTTGTTGCATGAGAATATTTTCAGAGAGTGTACTCTCCCTTCAATTTGAGTACCAACAAATTTTTAAATATATTTATTTTAATGGTATCAAAGAAGTAAATGAACTGTTTTAGAATATACTTGCGAAAAATTCAGTTGACCGAAAAAAACTTAAAACTTCCGTCTATGACAAACACAATTTTTATGTGAGCAGTCAAGAAAATTAATTTTTTGGGCGGTGATCCAACCTATTAGAGCGGGGTGACAATATCAGCGTTATCCATTCGAATTATTCGCCTTTATTGTCCAGTTTCTTCATACTAATTTTGATCAGTATGAGCTCAAAGGTTTGAGGATTTATATCACAAAACATGAACATACTTTAAGAGTAATCTGTATCAAAATATCATGTACTGTATCTCAATATCAGAACATTTTTTAAGACCCACCCTCCCACCCTGAACACAGATTTTTTCGTTCTTCTACATTATAAAGACATTTTTATTCTCCTAGTATTACGATCTTTTTAAAAAAATCATGCAAGTCATGAAGGAGTTTAAAGATCCAACCAGCGCCCGTGAATACTAGTCTTGATTGCTGACACGAAAATTACGGTTGTTGCATGAGAATATCTTCACAGAGTGTAATCTCCCTTCAATTTGAGTACCAACAAATTTTTAAATATATTTATTTTAATGGTATTAAAGAAGTAAATGAAATGTTTTAGAAAATACTTGCGCAAAATTCAGTTGACCGAAAAAAACTTAAAACTTCCGTCTATGCCAAACACAATTTTTATGTGAGCAGTCAAGAAAATTAATTTTTTGGTCGGTGATCCAACCTATTAGAGCGCGGTTCCAATATCAGCGTTATCTATTCGAATTATTCGCCTTTATTGTCCAGTTTCTTCATACTAATTTTGATCAGTATGAGCTCAAAGGTTTAAGGATTTATATCACAAAACATGAACATACTTTAGAAGTAATCTGTATCAAAATATCATGTTCTGTATCACAATATCAGAACATTTTTTAAGACCCACCCTCCCACCCTGAACGCAGATTTTTTCGTTCTTCTACATTATACAGACATTTTTATTCTCCTAGTATTACGATCTTTTTAAAAAAATCATGCAAGTCATGAAGGAGTTTAAAGATCCAAACAGCGCCTGTGAATACTAGTATTGATTGCTGACACGAAAATTTCGGTTGTTCCATGAGAATATTTTCACAGAGTGTACTCTCCCTTCAATTTGAGTACCAACAAATTTTTAAATATATTTATTTTAATGGTATTAAAGAAGTAAATGAAATGTTTTAGAAAATACTTGCGCAAAATTCAGTTGACCGAAAAAAACTTAAAACTTCCGTCTATGACAAACACAATTTTTATGTGAGCTGTCAAGAAAATTAATTTTTTGGGCGGTGATCCAACCTATTAGAGCGCGGTTCCAATATAAGCGTTATCCATTCGAATTATTCGCCTTTATTGTCCAGTTTCTTCATACGAATTTTGATCAGTATGAGGTCAAAGGTTTAAGGATTTATATCACAAAACATGAACATACTTTAGGAGTAATCTGTATCAAAATATCATGTTCTGTATCACAATATCAGAACATTTTTTAAGACCCACTCTCCCACCCTGAACACAGATTTTTTCGTTCTTCTACATTATAAAGACATTTTTATTCTCCTAGTATTACGATCTTTTTAAAAAAATCATGCAAGTCATGAAGAAGTTTAAAGATCCAACCAGCGCCCGTGAATACTAGTCTTGATTGCTGACACGAAAATTTCGGTTGTTCCATGAGAATATTTTCACAGAGTGTACTCTCCCTTCAATTTGAGTACCAACAAATTTTTAAATATATTTATTTTAATGGTATTAAAGAAGTAAATGAAATGTTTTAGAAAATACTTGCGCAAAATTCAGTTGACCGAAAAAATCTTAAAACTTCCGTCTATGACAAACACAATTTTTATGTGAGCTGTCAAGAAAATTAATTTTTTGGGCGGTGATCCAACCTATTAGAGCGCGGTTCCAATATAAGCGTTATCCATTCGAATTATTCGCCTTTATTGTCCAGTTTCCTCATACGAATTTTGGTCAGTATGAGCTCAAAGGTTTAAGAATCTATATTACAAAACATGAACATACTCTAGAAGTAATCTGTATCAAAATATCATGTTCTGTATCACAATATCAGAACATTTTTTAAGACCCACCCTCCCACCCTGAACGCAGATTTTTTCGTTCTTCTACATTATACAGACATTTTTATTCTCCTAGTATTACGATCTTTTTAAAAAAATCATGCAAGTCATGAAGGAGTTTAAAGATCCAACCAGCGCCCGTGAATACTAGTCTTGATTACTGACACGAAAATTACGGTTGTTGCATGAGAATATTTTCAGAGAGTGTACTCTCCCTTCAATTTGAGTACCAACAAATTTTTAAATATATTTATTTTAATGGTATCAAAGAAGTAAATGAACTGTTTTAGAATATACTTGCGAAAAATTCAGTTGACCGAAAAAAACTTAAAACTTCCGTCTATGACAAACACAATTTTTATGTGAGCAGTCAAGAAAATTAATTTATTGGGCGGTGATCCAACCTATTAGAGCGCGGTTCTAATATCAGCGTTATCCATTCGAATTATTCGCCTTTATTGTCCAGTTTCTTCATACGAATTTTGATCAGTATGAGGTCAAAGGTTTAAGGATTTATATCACAAAACATGAACATACTTTAGGAGTAATCTGTATCAAAATATCATGTTCTGTATCACAATATCAGAACATTTTTTAAGACCCACCCTCCCACCCTGAACGCAGATTTTTTCGTTCTTCTACATTATACAGACATTTTTATTCTCCTAGTATTACGACCTTTTTAAAAAAATCATGCATGTCATGAAGGAGTTTAAAGATCCAACCAGCGCCCGTGAATACTAGTCTTGATTGCTGACACGAAAATTACGGTTGTTGCATGAGAATATTTTCAGAGAGTGTACTCTCCCTTCAATTTGAGTACCAACAAATTTTTAAATATATTTATTTTAATGGTATCAAAGAAGTAAATGAACTGTTTTAGAATATACTTGCGAAAAATTCAGTTGACCGAAAAAAACTTAAAACTTCCGTGTATGACAAACACAATTTTTATGTGAGCAGTCAAGAAAATTAATTTTTAGGGCGGTGATCCAACCTATTAGAGCGGGGTTCCAATATCAGCGTTATCCATTCGAATTATTCGCCTTTATTGTCCAGTTTCTTCATACGAATTTTGATCAGTATGAGCTCAAAGGTTTAAGAATCTATATTACAAAACATGAACATACTCTAGGAGTAATCTGTATCAAAATATCATGTTCTGTATCACAATATCAGAACATTTTTTAAGACCCACCCTCCCACCCTGAACGCAGATTTTTTCGTTCTTCTACATTATACAGACATTTTTATTCTCCTAGTATTACGATCTTTTTAAAAAAATCATGCAAGTCATGAAGGAGTTTAAAGATCCAAACAGCGCCCGTGAATACTAGTCTTGATTGCTGACACGAAAATTTCGGTTGTTCCATGAGAATATTTTCACAGAGTGTACTCTCCCTTCAATTTGAGTACCAACAAATTTTTAAATATATTTATTTTAATGGTATTAAAGAAGTAAATGAAATGTTTTAGAAAATACTTGCGCAAAATTCAGTTGACCGAAAAAAACTTAAAACTTCCGTCTATGACAAACACAATTTTTATGTGAGCGGTCAAGAAAATTAATTTTTTGGGCGGTGATCCAACCTATTAGAGCGCGGTTCCAATATCAGCGTTATCTATTGGAATTATTCGCCTTTATTGTCCAGTTTCTTCATACGAATTTTGATCAGTATGAGGTCAAAGGTTTAAGGATTTATATCACAAAACATGAACATACTTTAGGAGTAATCTGTATCAAAATATCATGTTCTGTATCACAATATCAGAACATTTTTTAAGACCCACCCTCCCACCCTGAACGCAGATTTTTTCGTTCTTCTACATTATACAGACATTTTTATTCTCCTAGTATTACGATCTTTTTAAAAAAATCATGCAAGTCATGAAGGAGTTTAAAGATCCAACCAGCGCCCGTGAATACTAGTCTTGATTGCTGACACGAAAATTACGGTTGTTGCATGAGAATATTTTCACAGAGTGTACTCTCCCTTCAATTTGAGTACCAACAAATTTTTAAATATATTTATTTTAATGGTATCAAAGAAGTAAATGAAATGTTTTAGAAAATACTTGCGCAAAATTCAGTTGACCGAAAAAAACTTAAAACTTCCGTCTATGACAAACACAATTTTTATGTGAGCTGTCAAGAAAATTAATTTTTTCGGCGGTGATCCAACCTATTAGAGCGCGGTTCCAATATCAGCGTTATCCATTCGAATTATTCGCCTTTATTGTCCAGTTTCTTCATACGAATTTTGATCAGTATGAGCTCAAAGGTTTAAGAATCTATATTACAAAACATGAACATACTCTAGGAGTAATCTGTATCAAAATATCATGTTCTGTATCACAATATCAGAACATTTTTTAAGACCCACCCTCCCACCCTGAACGCAGATTTTTTCGTTCTTCTACATTATACAGACATTTTTATTCTCCTAGTATTACGATCTTTTTAAAAAAATCATGCAAGTCATGAAGGAGTTTAAAGATCCAACCAGCGCCCGTGAATACTAGTCTTGATTACTGACACGAAAATTACGGTTGTTGCATGAGAATATTTTCAGAGAGTGTACTCTCCCTTCAATTTGAGTACCAACAAATTTTTAAATATATTTATTTTAATGGTATCAAAGAAGTAAATGAAATGTTTTAGAAAATACTTGCGCAAAATTCAGTTGACCGAAAAAAACTTAAAACTTCCGTCTATGACAAACACAATTTTTATGTGAGCAGTCAAGAAAATTAATTTTTTGGGTGGTGATCCAACCTATTAGAGCGCGGTTCTATTATCAGCGTTATCCATTCGAATTATTCGCCTTTATTGTCCAGTTTCTTCATACGAATTTCGATCAGTATGAGGTCAAAGGTTTAAGGATTTATATCACAAAATATGAACATACTTTAGGAGTAATCTGTATCAAAATATCATGTTCTGTATCACAATATCAGAACATTTTTTAAGACCCACCCTCCCACCCTGAACGCAGATTTTTTCGTTCTTCTACATTATACAGACATTTTTATTCTCCTAGTATTACGATCTTTTTAAAAAAATCATGCAAGTCATGAAGGAGTTTAAAGATCCAACCAGCGCCCGTGAATACTAGTCTTGATTGCTGACACGAAAATTACGGTTGTTGCATGAGAATATTTTCACAGAGTGTAATCTCCCTTCAATTTGAGTACCAACAAATTTTTAAATATATTTATTTTAATGGTATTAAAGAAGTAAATGAAATGTTTTAGAAAATACTTGCGCAAAATTCAGTTGACCGAAAAAAACTTAAAACTTCCGTCTATGCCAAACACAATTTTTATGTGAGCAGTCAAGAAAATTAATTTTTTGGTCGGTGATCCAACCTATTAGAGCGCGGTTCCAATATCAGCGTTATCTATTCGAATTATTCGCCTTTATTGTCCAGTTTCTTCATACTAATTTTGATCAGTATGAGCTCAAAGGTTTAAGGATTTATATCACAAAACATGAACATACTTTAGGAGTAATCTGTATCAAAATATCATGTTCTGTATCACAATATCAGAACATTTTTTAAGACCCACCCTCCCACGCTGAACGCAGATTTTTTCGTTCTTCTACATTATACAGACATTTTTATTCTCCTAGTATTACGATCTTTTTAAAAAAATCATGCAAGTCATGAAGGAGTTTAAAGATCCAAACAGCGCCCGTGAATACTAGTCTTGATTGCTGACACGAAAATTTCGGTGTTTCCATGAGAATATTTTCACAGAGTGTACTCTCCCTTCAATTTGAGTACCAACAAATTTTTAAATATATTTATTTTAATGGTATTAAAGAAGTAAATGAAATGTTTTAGAAAATACTTGCGCAAAATTCAGTTGACCGAAAAAAACTTAAAACTTCCGTCTATGACAAACACAATTTTTATGTGAGCGGTCAAGAAAATTAATTTTTTGGGCGGTGATCCAACCTATTAGAGCGCGGTTCCAATATCAGCGTTATCTATTGGAATTATTCGCCTTTATTGTCCAGTTTCTTCATACGAATTTTGATCAGTATGAGGTCAAAGGTTTAAGGATTTATATCACAAAACATGAACATACTTTAGGAGTAATCTGTATCAAAATATCATGTTCTGTATCACAATATCAGAACATTTTTTAAGACCCACCCTCCCACCCTGAACGCAGATTTTTTCGTTCTTCTACATTATACAGACATTTTTATTCTCCTAGTATTACGATCTTTTTAAAAAAATCATGCAAGTCATGAAGGAGTTTAAAGATCCAACCAGCGCCCGTGAATACTAGTCTTGATTGCTGACACGAAAATTACGGTTGTTGCATGAGAATATTTTCACAGAGTGTACTCTCCCTTCAATTTGAGTACCAACAAATTTTTAAATATATTTATTTTAATGGTATCAAAGAAGTAAATGAAATGTTTTAGAAAATACTTGCGCAAAATTCAGTTGACCGAAAAAAACTTAAAACTTCCGTCTATGACAAACACAATTTTTATGTGAGCAGTCAAGAAAATTAATTTTTTGGGCGGTGATCCAACCTATTAGAGCGGGGTGACAATATCAGCGTTATCCATTCGAATTATTCGCCTTTATTGTCCAGTTTCTTCATACTAATTTTGATCAGTATGAGCTCAAAGGTTTAAGGATTTATATCACAAAACATGAACATACTTTAAGAGTAATCTGTATCAAAATATCATGTACTGTATCTCAATATCAGAACATTTTTTAAGACCCACCCTCCCACCCTGAACACAGATTTTTTCGTTCTTCTACATTATAAAGACATTTTTATTCTCCTAGTATTACGATCTTTTTAAAAAAATCATGCAAGTCATGAAGGAGTTTAAAGATCCAACCAGCGCCCGTGAATACTAGTCTTGATTGCTGACACGAAAATTACGGTTGTTGCATGAGAATATTTTCAGAGAGTGTACTCTCCCTTCAATTTGAGTACCAACAAATTTTTAAATATATTTATTTTAATGGTATTAAAGAAGTAAATGAAATGTTTTAGAAAATACTTGCGCAAAATTCAGTTGACCGAAAAAAACTTAAAACTTCCGTCTATGACAAACACAATTTTTATGTGAGCAGTCAAGAAAATTAATTTTTTGGGTGGTGATCCAACCTATTAGAGCGCGGTTCTATTATCAGCGTTATCCATTCGAATTATTCGCCTTTATTGTCCAGTTTCTTCATACGAATTTTGATCAGTATGAGGTCAAAGGTTTAAGGATTTATATCACAAAATATGAACATACTTTAGGAGTAATCTGTATCAAAATATCATGTTCTGTATCACAATATCAGAACATTTTTTAAGACCCACCCTCCCACCCTGAACGCAGATTTTTTCGTTCTTCTACATTATACAGACATTTTTATTCTCCTAGTATTACGACCTTTTTAAAAAAATCATGCATGTCATGAAGGAGTTTAAAGATCCAACCAGCGCCCGTGAATACTAGTCTTGAATGCTGACACGAAAATTACGGTTGTTGCATGAGAATATTTTCAGAGAGTGTACTCTCCCTTCAATTTGAGTACCAACAAATTTTTAAATATATTTATTTTAATGGTATCAAAAAAGTAAATGAACTGTTTTAGAATATACTTGCGAAAAATTCAGTTGACCGAAAAAAACTTAAAACTTCCGTCTATGACAAACACAATTTTTATGTGAGCAGTCAAGAAAATTAATTTTTTGGGCGGTGATCCAACCTATTAGAGCGGGGTTCCAATATCAGCGTTATCCATTCGAATTATTCGCCTTTATTGTCCAGTTTCTTCATACGAATTTTGATCAGTATGAGCTCAAAGGTTTAAGAATCTATATTACAAAACATGAACATACTCTAGGAGTAATCTGTATCAAAATATCATGTTCTGTATCACAATATCAGAACATTTTTTAAGACCCACCCTCCCACCCTGAACGCAGATTTTTTCGTTCTTCTACATTATACAGACATTTTTATTCTCCTAGTATTACGATCTTTTTAAAAAAATCATGCAAGTCATGAAGGAGTTTAAAGATCCAACCAGCGCCGTGAATACTAGTCTTGATTGCTGACACGAAAATTACGGTTGTTGCATGAGAATATCTTCACAGAGTGTAATCTCCCTTCAATTTGAGTACCAACAAATTTTTAAATATATTTATTTTAATGGTATTAAAGAAGTAAATGAAATGTTTTAGAAAATACTTGCGCAAAATTCAGTTGACCGAAAAAAACTTAAAACTTCCGTCTATGCCAAACACAATTTTTATGTGAGCAGTCAAGAAAATTAATTTTTTGGTCGGTGATCCAACCTATTAGAGCGCGGTTCCAATATCAGCGTTATCTATTCGAATTATTCGCCTTTATTGTCCAGTTTCTTCATACTAATTTTGATCAGTATGAGGTCAAAGGTTTAAGGATTTATATCACAAAACATGAACATACTTTAGAAGTAATCTGTATCAAAATATCATGTTCTGTATCACAATATCAGAACATTTTTTAAGACCCACCCTCCCACCCTGAACGCAGATTTTTTCGTTCTTCTACATTATACAGACATTTTTATTCTCCTAGTATTACGATCTTTTTGAAAAGATCATGCAAGTCATGAAGGAGTTTAAAGATCCAAACAGCGCCCGTGAATACTAGTCTTGATTGCTGACACGAAAATTTCGGTTGTTCCATGAGAATATTTTCACAGAGTGTACTCTCCCTTCAATTTGAGTACCAACAAATTTTTAAATATATTTATTTTAATGGTATTAAAGAAGTAAATGAAATGTTTTAGAAAATACTTGCGCAAAATTCAGTTGACCGAAAAAAACTTAAAACTTCCGTCTATGACAAACACAATTTTTATGTGAGCTGTCAAGAAAATTAATTTTTTGGGCGGTGATCCAACCTATTAGAGCACGGTTCCAATATAAGCGTTATCCATTCGAATTATTCGCCTTTATTGTCCAGTTTCCTCATACGAATTTTGATCAGTATGAGCTCAAAGGTTTAAGAATCTATATTACAAAACATGAACATACTCTAGGAGTAATCTGTATCAAAATATCATGTTCTGTATCACAATATCAGAACATTTTTTAAGACCCACCCTCCCACCCTGAACGCAGATTTTTTCGTTCTTCTACATTATACAGACATTTTTATTCTCCTAGTATTACGATCTTTTTAAAAAAATCATGCAAGTCATGAAGGAGTTTAAAGATCCAACCAGCGCCCGTGAATACTAGTCTTGATTGCTGACACGAAAATTACGGTTGTTGCATGAGAATATTTTCACAGAGTGTACTCTCCCTTCAATTTGAGTACCAACAAATTTTTAAATATATTTATTTTAATGGTATCAAAGAAGTAAATGAAATGTTTTAGAAAATACTTGCGCAAAATTCAGTTGACCGAAAAAAACTTAAAACTTCCGTCTATGACAAACACAATTTTTATGTGAGCTGTCAAGAAAATTAATTTTTTCGGCGGTGATCCAACCTATTAGAGCGCGGTTCCAATATCAGCGTTATCCATTCGAATTATTCGCCTTTATTGTCCAGTTTCTTCATACGAATTTTGATCAGTATGAGCTCAAAGGTTTAAGAATCTATATTACAAAACATGAACATACTCTAGGAGTAATCTGTATCAAAATATCATGTTCTGTATCACAATATCAGAACATTTTTTAAGACCCACCCTCCCACCCTGAACGCAGATTTTTTCGTTCTTCTACATTATACAGACATTTTTATTCTCCTAGTATTACGATCTTTTTAAAAAAATCATGCAAGTCATGAAGGAGTTTAAAGATCCAACCAGCGCCGTGAATACTAGTCTTGATTGCTGACACGAAAATTACGGTTGTTGCATGAGAATATCTTCACAGAGTGTAATCTCCCTTCAATTTGAGTACCAACAAATTTTTAAATATATTTATTTTAATGGTATTAAAGAAGTAAATGAAATGTTTTAGAAAATACTTGCGCAAAATTCAGTTGACCGAAAAAAACTTAAAACTTCCGTCTATGCCAAACACAATTTTTATGTGAGCAGTCAAGAAAATTAATTTTTTGGTCGGTGATCCAACCTATTAGAGCGCGGTTCCAATATCAGCGTTATCTATTCGAATTATTCGCCTTTATTGTCCAGTTTCTTCATACTAATTTTGATCAGTATGAGGTCAAAGGTTTAAGGATTTATATCACAAAACATGAACATACTTTAGAAGTAATCTGTATCAAAATATCATGTTCTGTATCACAATATCAGAACATTTTTTAAGACCCACCCTCCCACCCTGAACGCAGATTTTTTCGTTCTTCTACATTATACAGACATTTTTATTCTCCTAGTATTACGATCTTTTTAAAAAAATCATGCAAGTCATGAAGGAGTTTAAAGATCCAAACAGCGCCCGTGAATACTAGTCTTGATTGCTGACACGAAAATTTCGGTTGTTCCATGAGAATATTTTCACAGAGTGTACTCTCCCTTCAATTTGAGTACCAACAAATTTTTAAATATATTTATTTTAATGGTATTAAAGAAGTAAATGAAATGTTTTAGAAAATACTTGCGCAAAATTCAGTTGACCGAAAAAAACTTAAAACTTCCGTCTATGACAAACACAATTTTTATGTG
The DNA here is from genome assembly GCA_963932465.1 of Maratus speciosus. NCBI lineage: Eukaryota > Metazoa > Arthropoda > Arachnida > Araneae > Salticidae > Maratus > Maratus speciosus. The sequence continues at coordinate 209,923,563 of OZ010793.1, forward strand.
AGCTGTCAAGAAAATTAATTTTTTGGGCGGTGATCCAACCTATTAGAGCACGGTTCCAATATAAGCGTTATCCATTCGAATTATTCGCCTTTATTGTCCAGTTTCCTCATACGAATTTTGATCAGTATGAGCTCAAAGGTTTAAGAATCTATATTACAAAACATGAACATACTCTAGGAGTAATCTGTATCAAAATATCATGTTCTGTATCACAATATCAGAACATTTTTTAAGACCCACCCTCCCACCCTGAACGCAGATTTTTTCGTTCTTCTACATTATACAGACATTTTTATTCTCCTAGTATTACGATCTTTTTAAAAAAATCATGCAAGTCATGAAGGAGTTTAAAGATCCAACCAGCGCCCGTGAATACTAGTCTTGATTGCTGACACGAAAATTACGGTTGTTGCATGAGAATATTTTCACAGAGTGTACTCTCCCTTCAATTTGAGTACCAACAAATTTTTAAATATATTTATTTTAATGGTATCAAAGAAGTAAATGAAATGTTTTAGAAAATACTTGCGCAAAATTCAGTTGACCGAAAAAAACTTAAAACTTCCGTCTATGACAAACACAATTTTTATGTGAGCTGTCAAGAAAATTAATTTTTTCGGCGGTGATCCAACCTATTAGAGCGCGGTTCCAATATCAGCGTTATCCATTCGAATTATTCGCCTTTATTGTCCAGTTTCTTCATACGAATTTTGATCAGTATGAGCTCAAAGGTTTAAGAATCTATATTACAAAACATGAACATACTCTAGGAGTAATCTGTATCAAAATATCATGTTCTGTATCACAATATCAGAACATTTTTTAAGACCCACCCTCCCACCCTGAACGCAGATTTTTTCGTTCTTCTACATTATACAGACATTTTTATTCTCCTAGTATTACGATCTTTTTAAAAAAATCATGCAAGTCATGAAGGAGTTTAAAGATCCAACCAGCGCCCGTGAATACTAGTCTTGATTACTGACACGAAAATTACGGTTGTTGCATGAGAATATTTTCAGAGAGTGTACTCTCCCTTCAATTTGAGTACCAACAAATTTTTAAATATATTTATTTTAATGGTATCAAAGAAGTAAATGAAATGTTTTAGAAAATACTTGCGCAAAATTCAGTTGACCGAAAAAAACTTAAAACTTCCGTCTATGACAAACACAATTTTTATGTGAGCAGTCAAGAAAATTAATTTTTTGGGCGGTGATCCAACCTATTAGAGCGGGGTGACAATATCAGCGTTATCCATTCGAATTATTCGCCTTTATTGTCCAGTTTCTTCATACTAATTTTGATCAGTATGAGCTCAAAGGTTTAAGGATTTATATCACAAAACATGAACATACTTTAAGAGTAATCTGTATCAAAATATCATGTACTGTATCTCAATATCAGAACATTTTTTAAGACCCACCCTCCCACCCTGAACACAGATTTTTTCGTTCTTCTACATTATAAAGACATTTTCATTCTCCTAGTATTACGATCTTTTTAAAAAAATCATGCAAGTCATGAAGGAGTTTAAAGATCCAACCAGCGCCCGTGAATACTAGTCTTGATTGCTGACACGAAAATTACGGTTGTTGCATGAGAATATTTTCAGAGAGTGTACTCTCCCTTCAATTTGAGTACCAACAAATTTTTAAATATATTTATTTTAATGGTATTAAAGAAGTAAATGAAATGTTTTAGAAAATACTTGCGCAAAATTCAGTTGACCGAAAAAAACTTAAAACTTCCGTCTATGACAAACACAATTTTTATGTGAGCAGTCAAGAAAATTAATTTTTTGGGTGGTGATCCAACCTATTAGAGCGCGGTTCTATTATCAGCGTTATCCATTCGAATTATTCGCCTTTATTGTCCAGTTTCTTCATACGAATTTCGATCAGTATGAGGTCAAAGGTTTAAGGATTTATATCACAAAATATGAACATACTTTAGGAGTAATCTGTATCAAAATATCATGTTCTGTATCACAATATCAGAATATTTTTTAAGACCCACCCTCCCACCCTGAACGCAGATTTTTTCGTTCTTCTACATTATACAGACATTTTTATTCTCCTAGTATTACGATCTTTTTAAAAAAATCATGCAAGTCATGAAGGAGTTTAAAGATCCAACCAGCGCCCGTGAATACTAGTCTTGATTGCTGACACGAAAATTACGGTTGTTGCATGAGAATATTTTCACAGAGTGTAATCTCCCTTCAATTTGAGTACCAACAAATTTTTAAATATATTTATTTTAATGGTATTAAAGAAGTAAATGAAATGTTTTAGAAAATACTTGCGCAAAATTCAGTTGACCGAAAAAAACTTAAAACTTCCGTCTATGCCAAACACAATTTTTATGTGAGCAGTCAAGAAAATTAATTTTTTGGTCGGTGATCCAACCTATTAGAGCGCGGTTCCAATATCAGCGTTATCTATTCGAATTATTCGCCTTTATTGTCCAGTTTCTTCATACTAATTTTGATCAGTATGAGCTCAAAGGTTTAAGGATTTATATCACAAAACATGAACATACTTTAGGAGTAATCTGTATCAAAATATCATGTTCTGTATCACAATATCAGAACATTTTTTAAGACCCACCCTCCCACGCTGAACGCAGATTTTTTCGTTCTTCTACATTATACAGACATTTTTATTCTCCTAGTATTACGATCTTTTTAAAAAAATCATGCAAGTCATGAAGGAGTTTAAAGATCCAAACAGCGCCCGTGAATACTAGTCTTGATTGCTGACACGAAAATTTCGGTGTTTCCATGAGAATATTTTCACAGAGTGTACTCTCCCTTCAATTTGAGTACCAACAAATTTTTAAATATATTTATTTTAATGGTATTAAAGAAGTAAATGAAATGTTTTAGAAAATACTTGCGCAAAATTCAGTTGACCGAAAAAAACTTAAAACTTCCGTCTATGACAAACACAATTTTTATGTGAGCGGTCAAGAAAATTAATTTTTTGGGCGGTGATCCAACCTATTAGAGCGCGGTTCCAATATCAGCGTTATCTATTGGAATTATTCGCCTTTATTGTCCAGTTTCTTCATACGAATTTTGATCAGTATGAGGTCAAAGGTTTAAGGATTTATATCACAAAACATGAACATACTTTAAGAGTAATCTGTATCAAAATATCATGTACTGTATCTCAATATCAGAACATTTTTTAAGACCCACCCTCCCACCCTGAACACAGATTTTTTCGTTCTTCTACATTATAAAGACATTTTTATTCTCCTAGTATTACGATCTTTTTAAAAAAATCATGCAAGTCATGAAGGAGTTTAAAGATCCAACCAGCGCCCGTGAATACTAGTCTTGATTGCTGACACGAAAATTACGGTTGTTGCATGAGAATATTTTCAGAGAGTGTACTCTCCCTTCAATTTGAGTACCAACAAATTTTTAAATATATTTATTTTAATGGTATTAAAGAAGTAAATGAAATGTTTTAGAAAATACTTGCGCAAAATTCAGTTGACCGAAAAAAACTTAAAACTTCCGTCTATGACAAACACAATTTTTATGTGAGCAGTCAAGAAAATTAATTTTTTGGGTGGTGATCCAACCTATTAGAGCGCGGTTCTATTATCAGCGTTATCCATTCGAATTATTCGCCTTTATTGTCCAGTTTCTTCATACGAATTTTGATCAGTATGAGGTCAAAGGTTTAAGGATTTATATCACAAAATATGAACATACTTTAGGAGTAATCTGTATCAAAATATCATGTTCTGTATCACAATATCAGAACATTTTTTAAGACCCACCCTCCCACCCTGAACGCAGATTTTTTCGTTCTTCTACATTATACAGACATTTTTATTCTCCTAGTATTACGACCTTTTTAAAAAAATCATGCATGTCATGAAGGAGTTTAAAGATCCAACCAGCGCCCGTGAATACTAGTCTTGAATGCTGACACGAAAATTACGGTTGTTGCATGAGAATATTTTCAGAGAGTGTACTCTCCCTTCAATTTGAGTACCAACAAATTTTTAAATATATTTATTTTAATGGTATCAAAGAAGTAAATGAACTGTTTTAGAATATACTTGCGAAAAATTCAGTTGACCGAAAAAAACTTAAAACTTCCGTCTATGACAAACACAATTTTTATGTGAGCAGTCAAGAAAATTAATTTTTTGGGCGGTGATCCAACCTATTAGAGCGGGGTTCCAATATCAGCGTTATCCATTCGAATTATTCGCCTTTATTGTCCAGTTTCTTCATACGAATTTTGATCAGTATGAGCTCAAAGGTTTAAGAATCTATATTACAAAACATGAACATACTCTAGGAGTAATCTGTATCAAAATATCATGTTCTGTATCACAATATCAGAACATTTTTTAAGACCCACCCTCCCACCCTGAACGCAGATTTTTTCGTTCTTCTACATTATACAGACATTTTTATTCTCCTAGTATTACGATCTTTTTAAAAAAATCATGCAAGTCATGAAGGAGTTTAAAGATCCAACCAGCGCCGTGAATACTAGTCTTGATTGCTGACACGAAAATTACGGTTGTTGCATGAGAATATCTTCACAGAGTGTAATCTCCCTTCAATTTGAGTACCAACAAATTTTTAAATATATTTATTTTAATGGTATTAAAGAAGTAAATGAAATGTTTTAGAAAATACTTGCGCAAAATTCAGTTGACCGAAAAAAACTTAAAACTTCCGTCTATGCCAAACACAATTTTTATGTGAGCAGTCAAGAAAATTAATTTTTTGGTCGGTGATCCAACCTATTAGAGCGCGGTTCCAATATCAGCGTTATCTATTCGAATTATTCGCCTTTATTGTCCAGTTTCTTCATACTAATTTTGATCAGTATGAGGTCAAAGGTTTAAGGATTTATATCACAAAACATGAACATACTTTAGAAGTAATCTGTATCAAAATATCATGTTCTGTATCACAATATCAGAACATTTTTTAAGACCCACCCTCCCACCCTGAACGCAGATTTTTTCGTTCTTCTACATTATACAGACATTTTTATTCTCCTAGTATTACGATCTTTTTAAAAAAATCATGCAAGTCATGAAGGAGTTTAAAGATCCAAACAGCGCCCGTGAATACTAGTCTTGATTGCTGACACGAAAATTTCGGTTGTTCCATGAGAATATTTTCACAGAGTGTACTCTCCCTTCAATTTGAGTACCAACAAATTTTTAAATATATTTATTTTAATGGTATTAAAGAAGTAAATGAAATGTTTTAGAAAATACTTGCGCAAAATTCAGTTGACCGAAAAAAACTTAAAACTTCCGTCTATGACAAACACAATTTTTATGTGAGCTGTCAAGAAAATTAATTTTTTGGGCGGTGATCCAACCTATTAGAGCACGGTTCCAATATAAGCGTTATCCATTCGAATTATTCGCCTTTATTGTCCAGTTTCCTCATACGAATTTTGATCAGTATGAGCTCAAAGGTTTAAGAATCTATATTACAAAACATGAACATACTCTAGGAGTAATCTGTATCAAAATATCATGTTCTGTATCACAATATCAGAACATTTTTTAAGACCCACCCTCCCACCCTGAACGCAGATTTTTTCGTTCTTCTACATTATACAGACATTTTTATTCTCCTAGTATTACGACCTTTTTAAAAAAATCATGCATGTCATGAAGGAGTTTAAAGATCCAACCAGCGCCCGTGAATACTAGTCTTGAATGCTGACACGAAAATTACGGTTGTTGCATGAGAATATTTTCAGAGAGTGTACTCTCCCTTCAATTTGAGTACCAACAAATTTTTAAATATATTTATTTTAATGGTATCAAAGAAGTAAATGAACTGTTTTAGAATATACTTGCGAAAAATTCAGTTGACCGAAAAAAACTTAAAACTTCCGTCTATGACAAACACAATTTTTATGTGAGCAGTCAAGAAAATTAATTTTTTGGGCGGTGATCCAACCTATTAGAGCGCGGTTCTAATATCAGCGTTATCCATTCGAATTATTCGCCTTTATTGTCCAGTTTCTTCATACGAATTTTCATCAGTATGAGGTCAAAGGTTTAAGGATTTATATCACAAAACATGAACATACTTTAGGAGTAATCTGTATCAAAATATCATGTTCTGTATCACAATATCAGAACATTTTTTAAGACCCACCCTCCCACCCTGAACGCAGATTTTTTCGTTCTTCTACATTATACAGACATTTTTATTCTCCTAGTATTACGACCTTTTTAAAAAAATCATGCATGTCATGAAGGAGTTTAAAGATCCAACCAGCGCCCGTGAATACTAGTCTTGATTGCTGACACGAAAATTACGGTTGTTGCATGAGAATATTTTCACAGAGTGTACTCTCCCTTCAATTTGAGTACCAAGAAACTTTTAAATATATTTATTTTAATGGTATTAAAGAAGTAAATGAAATGTTTTAGAAAATACTTGCGCAAAATTCAGTTGACCGAAAAAAACTTAAAACTTCCGTCTATGCCAAACACAATTTTTATGTGAGCAGTCAAGAAAATTATTTTTTGGGCGGTGATCCAACCTATTAGAGCGCGGTTCCAATATCAGCGTTATCTATTCGAATTATTCGCCTTTATTGTCCAGTTTCTTCATACTAATTTTTATCAGTATGAGCTCAAAAGTTTAAGGATTTATATCACAAAACATGAACATACTTTAGGAGTAATCTGTATCAAAATATCATGTACTGTATCTCAATATCAGAACATTTTTTAAGACCCACCCTCCCACCCTGAACACAGATTTTTTCGTTCTTCTACATTATAAAGACATTTTTATTCTCCTAGTATTACGATCTTTTAAAAAAAATCATGCAAGTCATGAAGGAGTTTAAAGATCCAACCAGCGCCCGTGAATACTAGTCTTGATTGCTGACACGAAAATTACGGTTGTTGCATGAGAATATTTTCAGAGAGTGTACTCTCCCTTCAATTTGAGTACCAACAAATTTTTAAATATATTTATTTTAATGGTATCAAAGAAGTAAATGAACTGTTTTAGAATATACTTGCGAAAAATTCAGTTGACCGAAAAAAACTTAAAACTTCCGTCTATGACAAACACAATTTTTACGTGAGCAGTCAAGAAAATTAATTTTTTGGGCGGTGATCCAACCTATTAGAGCGGGGTTCCAATATCAGCGTTATCCATTCGAATTATTCACCTTTATTGTTCAGTTTCTTCATACGAATTTTGATCAGTATGAGCTCAAAGGTTTACGGATTTATATCACAAAACATGAACATAATTCAGGAGTAATCTGTATCAGAATATCATGTTCTGTATCACAATATCAGAACATTTTTTAAGACCCACCCTCCCACCCTGAACGCAGATTTTTTCGTTCTTCTACATTATACAGACATTTTTATTCTCCTAGTATTACGATCTTTTTAAAAAAATCATGCAAGTCATGAAGGAGTTTAAAGATCCAACCAGCGCCCGTGAATACTAGTCTTGATTGCTGACACGAAAATTTCGGTTGTTCCATGAGAATATTTTCACAGAGTGTACTCTCCCTTCAATTTGAGTACCAACAAATTTTTAAATATATTTATTTTAATGGTATTATAGAAGTAAATGAAATGTTTTAGAAAATACTTGCGCAAAATTCAGTTGACCGAAAAAAACTTAAAACTTCCGTCTATGACAAACACAATTTTTATGTGAGCAGTCAAGAAAATTAATTTTTTGGGCGGTGATCCAACCTATTAGAGCGCGGTTCCAATATCAGCGTTATCTATTGGAATTATTCGCCTTTATTGTCCAGTTTCTTCATACTAATTTTGATCAGTATGAGCTCAAAGGTTTAAGGATTTATATCACAAAACATGAACATACTTTAGGAGTAATCTGTATCAAAATATCATGTACTGTATCTCAATATCAGAACATTTTTTAAGACCCACCCTCCCACCCTCAACGCAGATTTTTTCGTTCTTCTACATTATACAGACATTTTTATTCTCCTAGTATTACGATCTTTTTAAAAAAATCATGCAAGTCATGAAGGAGTTTAAAGATCCAACCAGCGCCCGTGAATACTAGTCTTGATTGCTGACACGAAAATTACGGTTGTTGCATGAGAATATTTTCACAGTGTACTCTCCCTTCAATTTGAGTACCAACAAATTTTTAAATATATTTATTTTAATGGTATTAAAGAAGTAAATGAAATGTTTTAGAAAATACTTGCGCAAAATTCAGTTGACCGAAAAAAACTTAAAACTTCCGTCTATGACAAACACAATTTTTATGTGAGCAGTCAAGAAAATTAATTTTTTGGGCGGTGATCCAACCTATTAGAGCGCGGTTCCAATATCAGCGTTATCCATTCGAATTATTCGCCTTTATTGTCCAGTTTCTTCATACGAATTTTGATCAGTATGAGGTCAAAGGTTTAAGGATTTATATCACAAAACATGAACATACTTTAGGAGTAATCTGTATCAAAATATCATGTACTGTATCTCAATATCAGAACATTTTTTAAGACCCACCCTCCCACCCTGAACACAGATTTTTTCGTTCTTCTACATTATAAAGACATTTTTATTCTCCTAGTATTACGATCTTTTTAAATAAATCATGCAAGTCATGAAGGAGTTTAAAGATCCAACCAGCGCCCGTGAATACTAGTCTTGATTGCTGACACGAAAATTACGGTTGTTGCATGAGAATATTTTCACAGAGTGTACTCTCCCTTCAATTTGAGTACCAAGAAACTTTTAAATATATTTATTTTAATGGTATTAAAGAAGTAAATGAAATGTTTTAGAAAATACTTGCGCAAAATTCAGTTGACCGAAAAAAACTTAAAACTTCCGTCTATGCCAATCACAATTTTTATGTGAGCAGTCAAGAAAATTATTTTTTGGGCGGTGATCCAACCTATTAGAGCGCGGTTCCAATATCAGCGTTATCTATTCGAATTATTCGCCTTTATTGTCCAGTTTCTTCATACTAATTTTTATCAGTATGAGCTCAAAGGTTTAAGGATTTATATCACAAAACATGAACATACTTTAGGAGTAATCTGTATCAAAATATCATGTACTGTATCTCAATATCAGAACATTTTTTAAGACCCACCCTCCCACCCTGAACACAGATTTTTTCGTTCTTCTACATTATAAAGACATTTTTATTCTCCTAGTATTACGATCTTTTAAAAAAAATCATGCAAGTCATGAAGGAGTTTAAAGATCCAACCAGCGCCCGTGAATACTAGTCTTGATTGCTGACACGAAAATTACGGTTGTTGCATGAGAATATTTTCAGAGAGTGTACTCTCCCTTCAATTTGAGTACCAACAAATTTTTAAATATATTTATTTTAATGGTATCAAAGAAGTAAATGAACTGTTTTAGAATATACTTGCGAAAAATTCAGTTGACCGAAAAAAACTTAAAACTTCCGTCTATGACAAACACAATTTTTACGTGAGCAGTCAAGAAAATTAATTTTTTGGGCGGTGATCCAACCTATTAGAGCGGGGTTCCAATATCAGCGTTATCCATTCGAATTATTCACCTTTATTGTTCAGTTTCTTCATACGAATTTTGATCAGTATGAGCTCAAAGGTTTACGGATTTATATCACAAAACATGAACATAATTCAGGAGTAATCTGTATCAGAATATCATGTTCTGTATCACAATATCAGAACATTTTTTAAGACCCACCCTCCCACCCTGAACGCAGATTTTTTCGTTCTTCTACATTATACAGACATTTTTATTCTCCTAGTATTACGATCTTTTTAAAAAAATCATGCAAGTCATGAAGGAGTTTAAAGATCCAACCAGCGCCCGTGAATACTAGTCTTGATTGCTGACACGAAAATTTCGGTTGTTCCATGAGAATATTTTCACAGAGTGTACTCTCCCTTCAATTTGAGTACCAACAAATTTTTAAATATATTTATTTTAATGGTATTATAGAAGTAAATGAAATGTTTTAGAAAATACTTGCGCAAAATTCAGTTGACCGAAAAAAACTTAAAACTTCCGTCTATGACAAACACAATTTTTATGTGAGCAGTCAAGAAAATTAATTTTTTGGGCGGTGATCCAACCTATTAGAGCGCGGTTCCAATATCAGCGTTATCTATTGGAATTATTCGCCTTTATTGTCCAGTTTCTTCATACTAATTTTGATCAGTATGAGCTCAAAGGTTTAAGGATTTATATCACAAAACATGAACATACTTTAGGAGTAATCTGTATCAAAATATCATGTACTGTATCTCAATATCAGAACATTTTTTAAGACCCACCCTCCCACCCTCAACGCAGATTTTTTCGTTCTTCTACATTATACAGACATTTTTATTCTCCTAGTATTACGATCTTTTTAAAAAAATCATGCAAGTCATGAAGGAGTTTAAAGATCCAACCAGCGCCCGTGAATACTAGTCTTGATTGCTGACACGAAAATTACGGTTGTTGCATGAGAATATTTTCACAGTGTACTCTCCCTTCAATTTGAGTACCAACAAATTTTTAAATATATTTATTTTAATGGTATTAAAGAAGTAAATGAAATGTTTTAGAAAATACTTGCGCAAAATTCAGTTGACCGAAAAAAACTTAAAACTTCCGTCTATGCCAAACACAATTTTTATGTGAGCAGTCAAGAAAATTAATTTTTTGGTCGGTGATCCAACCTATTAGAGCGCGGTTCCAATATCAGCGTTATCTATTCGAATTATTCGCCTTTATTGTCCAGTTTCTTCATACTAATTTTGATCAGTATGAGCTCAAAGGTTTAAGGATTTATATCACAAAACATGAACATACTTTAGGAGTAATCTGTATCAAAATATCTGGTTCTGTCTCACAATATCAGAACATTTTTTAAGACCCACCCTCCCACCCTGAACGCAGATTTTTTCGTTCTTCTACATTATACAGACATTTTTATTCTCCTAGTATTACGATCTTTTTAAAAAAATCATGCAAGTCATGAAGGAGTTTAAAGATCCAACCAGTGCCCGTGAATACTAGTCTTGATTGCTGACACGAAAATTACAGTTGTTGCATGAGAATATTTTCAGAGAGTGTACTCTCCCTTCAATTTGAGTACCAACAAATTTTTAAATATATTTATTTTAATGGTATCAAAGAAGTAAATGAAATGTTTTAGAAAATACTTGCGCAAAATTCAGTTGACCGAAAGAAACTTAAAACTTCCGTCTATGACAAACACAATTTTTATGTGAGCAGTCAAGAAAATTAATTTTTTGGGCGGTGATCCAACCTATTAGAGCGCGGTTCCAATATCAGCGTTATCTATTGGAATTATTCGCCTTTATTGTCCAGTTTCTTCATACTAATTTTGATCAGTATGAGCTCAAAGGTTTAAGGATTTATATCACAAAACATGAACATACTTTAGGAGTAATCTGTATCAAAATATCATGTACTGTATCTCAATATCAGAACATTTTTTAAGACCCACCCTCCCACCCTCAACGCAGATTTTTTCGTTCTTCTACATTATACAGACATTTTTATTCTCCTAGTATTACGATCTTTTTAAAAAAATCATGCAAGTCATGAAGGAGTTTAAAGATCCAACCAGCGCCCGTGAATACTAGTCTTGATTGCTGACACGAAAATTACGGTTGTTGCATGAGAATATTTTCACAGTGTACTCTCCCTTCAATTTGAGTACCAACAAATTTTTAAATATATTTATTTTAATGGTATTAAAGAAGTAAATGAAATGTTTTAGAAAATACTTGCGCAAAATTCAGTTGACCGAAAAAAACTTAAAACTTCCGTCTATGACAAACACAATTTTTATGTGAGCAGTCAAGAAAATTAATTTTTTGGGCGGTGATCCAACCTATTAGAGCGCGGTTCCAATATCAGCGTTATCCATTCGAATTATTCGCCTTTATTGTCCAGTTTCTTCATACGAATTTTGATCAGTATGAGGTCAAAGGTTTAAGGATTTATATCACAAAACATGAACATACTTTAGGAGTAATCTGTATCAAAATATCATGTACTGTATCTCAATATCAGAACATTTTTTAAGACCCACCCTCCCACCCTGAACACAGATTTTTTCGTTCTTCTACATTATAAAGACATTTTTATTCTCCTAGTATTACGATCTTTTTAAATAAATCATGCAAGTCATGAAGGAGTTTAAAGATCCAACCAGCGCCCGTGAATACTAGTCTTGATTGCTGACACGAAAATTACGGTTGTTGCATGAGAATATTTTCACAGAGTGTACTCTCCCTTCAATTTGAGTACCAAGAAACTTTTAAATATATTTATTTTAATGGTATTAAAGAAGTAAATGAAATGTTTTAGAAAATACTTGCGCAAAATTCAGTTGACCGAAAAAAACTTAAAACTTCCGTCTATGCCAATCACAATTTTTATGTGAGCAGTCAAGAAAATTATTTTTTGGGCGGTGATCCAACCTATTAGAGCGCGGTTCCAATATCAGCGTTATCTATTCGAATTATTCGCCTTTATTGTCCAGTTTCTTCATACTAATTTTTATCAGTATGAGCTCAAAGGTTTAAGGATTTATATCACAAAACATGAACATACTTTAGGAGTAATCTGTATCAAAATATCATGTACTGTATCTCAATATCAGAACATTTTTTAAGACCCACCCTCCCACCCTGAACACAGATTTTTTCGTTCTTCTACATTATAAAGACATTTTTATTCTCCTAGTATTACGATCTTTTAAAAAAAATCATGCAAGTCATGAAGGAGTTTAAAGATCCAACCAGCGCCCGTGAATACTAGTCTTGATTGCTGACACGAAAATTACGGTTGTTGCATGAGAATATTTTCAGAGAGTGTACTCTCCCTTCAATTTGAGTACCAACAAATTTTTAAATATATTTATTTTAATGGTATCAAAGAAGTAAATGAACTGTTTTAGAATATACTTGCGAAAAATTCAGTTGACCGAAAAAAACTTAAAACTTCCGTCTATGACAAACACAATTTTTACGTGAGCAGTCAAGAAAATTAATTTTTTGGGCGGTGATCCAACCTATTAGAGCGGGGTTCCAATATCAGCGTTATCCATTCGAATTATTCACCTTTATTGTTCAGTTTCTTCATACGAATTTTGATCAGTATGAGCTCAAAGGTTTACGGATTTATATCACAAAACATGAACATAATTCAGGAGTAATCTGTATCAGAATATCATGTTCTGTATCACAATATCAGAACATTTTTTAAGACCCACCCTCCCACCCTGAACGCAGATTTTTTCGTTCTTCTACATTATACAGACATTTTTATTCTCCTAGTATTACGATCTTTTTAAAAAAATCATGCAAGTCATGAAGGAGTTTAAAGATCCAACCAGCGCCCGTGAATACTAGTCTTGATTGCTGACACGAAAATTTCGGTTGTTCCATGAGAATATTTTCACAGAGTGTACTCTCCCTTCAATTTGAGTACCAACAAATTTTTAAATATATTTATTTTAATGGTATTATAGAAGTAAATGAAATGTTTTAGAAAATACTTGCGCAAAATTCAGTTGACCGAAAAAAACTTAAAACTTCCGTCTATGACAAACACAATTTTTATGTGAGCAGTCAAGAAAATTAATTTTTTGGGCGGTGATCCAACCTATTAGAGCGCGGTTCCAATATCAGCGTTATCTATTGGAATTATTCGCCTTTATTGTCCAGTTTCTTCATACTAATTTTGATCAGTATGAGCTCAAAGGTTTAAGGATTTATATCACAAAACATGAACATACTTTAGGAGTAATCTGTATCAAAATATCATGTACTGTATCTCAATATCAGAACATTTTTTAAGACCCACCCTCCCACCCTCAACGCAGATTTTTTCGTTCTTCTACATTATACAGACATTTTTATTCTCCTAGTATTACGATCTTTTTAAAAAAATCATGCAAGTCATGAAGGAGTTTAAAGATCCAACCAGCGCCCGTGAATACTAGTCTTGATTGCTGACACGAAAATTACGGTTGTTGCATGAGAATATTTTCACAGTGTACTCTCCCTTCAATTTGAGTACCAACAAATTTTTAAATATATTTATTTTAATGGTATTAAAGAAGTAAATGAAATGTTTTAGAAAATACTTGCGCAAAATTCAGTTGACCGAAAAAAACTTAAAACTTCCGTCTATGCCAAACACAATTTTTATGTGAGCAGTCAAGAAAATTAATTTTTTGGTCGGTGATCCAACCTATTAGAGCGCGGTTCCAATATCAGCGTTATCTATTCGAATTATTCGCCTTTATTGTCCAGTTTCTTCATACTAATTTTGATCAGTATGAGCTCAAAGGTTTAAGGATTTATATCACAAAACATGAACATACTTTAGGAGTAATCTGTATCAAAATATCTGGTTCTGTCTCACAATATCAGAACATTTTTTAAGACCCACCCTCCCACCCTGAACGCAGATTTTTTCGTTCTTCTACATTATACAGACATTTTTATTCTCCTAGTATTACGATCTTTTTAAAAAAATCATGCAAGTCATGAAGGAGTTTAAAGATCCAACCAGTGCCCGTGAATACTAGTCTTGATTGCTGACACGAAAATTACAGTTGTTGCATGAGAATATTTTCAGAGAGTGTACTCTCCCTTCAATTTGAGTACCAACAAATTTTTAAATATATTTATTTTAATGGTATCAAAGAAGTAAATGAAATGTTTTAGAAAATACTTGCGCAAAATTCAGTTGACCGAAAGAAACTTAAAACTTCCGTCTATGACAAACACAATTTTTATGTGAGCAGTCAAGAAAATTAATTTTTTGGGCGGTGATCCAACCTATTAGAGCGGGGTGACAATATCAGCGTTATCCATTCGAATTATTCGCCTTTATTGTCCAGTGTCTTCATACGAATTTTGATCAGTATGAGCTCAAAGGTTTAAGGATTTATATCACAAAACATGAACATAATTTAGGAGTAATCTGTATCAAAATATCATGTTCTGTATCACAATATCAGAACATTTTTTAAGACCCACCCTCCCACCCTGAACGCAGATTTTTTCGTTCTTCTACATTATACAGACATTTTTATTCTCCTAGTATTACGATCTTTTTAAAAAAATCATGCAAGTCATGAAGGAATTTAAAGATCCAACCAGCGCCCGTGAATACTAGTCTTGATTGCTGACACGAAAATTACGGTTGTTGCATGAGAATATTTTCACAGAGTGTACTCTCCCTTCAATTTGAGTACCAACAAATTTTTAAATATATTTATTTTAATGGTATTAAAGAAGTAAATGAAATGTTTTAGAAAATACTTGCGCAAAATTCAGTTGACCGAAAAAAACTTAAAACTTCCGTCTATGCCAAACACAATTTTTATGTGAGCAGTCAAGAAAATTAATTTTTTGGGCGGTGATCCAACCTATTAGAGCGCGGTTCCAATATCAGCGTTATCTATTGGAATTATTCGCCTTTATTGTCCAGTTTCTTCATACTAATTTTGATCAGTATGAGCTCAAAGGTTTAAGGATTTATATCACAAAACATGAACATACTTTAGGAGTAATCTGTATCAAAATATCTGGTTCTGTCTCGCAATATCAGAACATTTTTTAAGACCCACCCTCCCACCCTGAACGCAGATTTTTTCGTTCTTCTACATTATACAGACATTTTTATTCTCCTAGTATTACGATTTTTTAAAAAAATCATGCAAGTCATGAAGGAATTTAAAGATCCAACCAGCGCCCGTGAATACTAGTCTTGATTGCTGACACGAAAATTACGGTTGTTGCATGAGAATATTTTCACAGAGTGTACTCTCCCTTCAATTTGAGTACCAACAAATTTTTAAATATATTTATTTTAATGGTATTAAAGAAGTAAATGAAATGTTTTAGAAAATACTTGCGCAAAATTCAGTTGACCGAAAAAAACTTAAAACTTCCGTCTATGCCAAACACAATTTTTATGTGAGCAGTCAAGAAAATTAATTTTTTGGGCGGTGATCCAACCTATTAGAGCGCGGTTCCAATATCAGCGTTATCTATTGGAATTATTCGCCTTTATTGTCCAGTTTCTTCATACTAATTTTGATCAGTATGAGCTCAAAGGTTTAAGGATTTATATCACAAAACATGAACATACTTTAGGAGTAATCTGTATCAAAATATCTGGTTCTGTCTCGCAATATCAGAACATTTTTTAAGACCCACCCTCCCACCCTGAACGCAGATTTTTTCGTTCTTCTACATTATACAGACATTTTTATTCTCCAATATTACGATCTTTTTAAAAAAATCATGCAAGTCATGAAGGAGTTTAAAGATCCAACCAGCGCCCGTGAATACTAGTCTTGATTGCTGACACGAAAATTACGGTTGTTGCATGAGAATATTTTCACAGTGTACTCTCCCTTCAATTTGAGTACCAACAAATTTTTAAATATATTTATTTTAATGGTATTAAAGAAGTAAATGAAATGTTTTAGAAAATACTTGCGCAAAATTCAGTTGACCGAAATAAACTTAAAACTTCCGTCTATGACAAACACAATTTTTATGTGAGCAGTCACGAAAATTAATTTTTTGGGCGGTGATCCAACCTATTAGAGCGCGGTTCCAATATCAGCGTTATCCATTCGAATTATTCGCCTTTATTGTCCAGTTTCTTCATACGAATTTTGATCAGTATGAGCTCAAAGGTTTAAGAATCTATATTACAAAACATGAACATACTCTAGGAGTAATCTGTATCAAAATATCATGTTCTGTATCACAATATCAGAACATTTTTTAAGACCCACCCTCCCACCCTGAACGCAGATTTTTTCGTTCTTCTACATTATACAGACATTTTTATTCTCCTAGTATTACGATCTTTTTAAAAAAATCATGCAAGTCATGAAGGAGTTTAAAGATCCAACCAGCGCCCGTGAATACTAGTCTTGATTACTGACACGAAAATTACGGTTGTTGCATGAGAATATTTTCAGAGAGTGTACTCTCCCTTCAATTTGAGTACCAACAAATTTTTAAATATATTTATTTTAATGGTATCAAAGAAGTAAATGAAATGTTTTAGAAAATACTTGCGCAAAATTCAGTGCACCGAAAAAAACTTAAAACTTCCGTCTATGACAAACACAATTTTTATGTGCGCAGTCAAGAAAATTAATTTTTTGGGCGGTGATCCAACCTATTAGAGCGGGGTGACAATATCAGCGTTATCCATTCGAATTATTCGCCTTTATTGTCCAGTTTCTTCATACGAATTTTGATCAGTATGAGCTCAAAGGTTTAAGGATTTATATCACAAAACATGAACATACTTTAGGAGTAATCTGTATCAAAATATCATGTTCTGTATCACAATATCAGAACATTTTTTAAGACCCACCCTCCCACCCTGAACGCAGATTTTTTCGTTCTTCTACATTATACAGACATTTTTATTCTCCTAGTATTACGATCTTTTTAAAAAAATCATGCAAGTCATGAAGGAATTTAAAGATCCAACAAGCGCCCGTGAATACTAGTCTTGATTGCTGACACGAAAATTACGGTTGTTTCATGAGAATATTTTCACAGAGTGTACTCTCCCTTCAATTTGAGTACCAACAAATTTTTAAATATATTTATTTTAATGGTATTAAAGAAGTAAATGAAATGTTTTAGAAAATACTTGCGCAAAATTCAGTTGACCGAAAAAAACTTAAAACTTCCGTCTATGCCAAACACAATTTTTATGTGAGCAGTCAAGAAAATTAATTTTTTGGGCGGTGATCCAACCTATTAGAGCGCGGTTCCAATATCAGCGTTATCTA
The DNA here is from genome assembly GCA_963932465.1 of Maratus speciosus. Classification (NCBI taxonomy): domain Eukaryota; kingdom Metazoa; phylum Arthropoda; class Arachnida; order Araneae; family Salticidae; genus Maratus; species Maratus speciosus. The sequence continues at coordinate 209,941,411 of OZ010793.1, forward strand.
TTGGAATTATTCGCCTTTATTGTCCAGTTTCTTCATACTAATTTTGATCAGTATGAGCTCAAATGTTTAAGGACTTATATCACAAAACATGAACATACTTTAGGAGTAATCTGTATCAAAATATCATGTTCTGTATCACAATATCAGAACATTTTTAAGACCCACCCTCCCACCCTGAACGCAGATTATTTCGTTCTTCTACATTATACAGACATTTTTATTCTCCTAGTATTACGATCTTTTTAAAAAAATCATGCAAGTCATTAAGGAGTTTAAAGATCCAACCAGCGCCCGTGAATACTTGTCTTGATTGCTGACACGAAAATTACGGTTGTTGCATGAGAATATTTTCACAGAGTGTACTCTCCCTTCAATTTGAGTACCAAGAAACTTTTAAATATATTTATTTTAATGGTATTAAAGAAGTAAATGAAATGTTTTAGAAAATGCTTGCGCAAAATTCAGTTGACCGAAAAAAACTTAAAACTTCCGTCTATGACAAACACAATTTTTATGTGAGCAGTCAAGAAAATTAATTTTTTGGGCGGTGATCCAACCTATTAGAGCGCGGTTCTAATATCAGCGTTATCCATTCGAATTATTCGCCTTTATTGTCCAGTTTCTTCATACGAATTTTGATCAGTATGAGGTCAAAGGTTTAAGGATTTATATCACAAAACATGAACATACTTTAGGAGTAATCTGTATCAAAATATCATGTTCTGTATCACAATATTAGAACATTTTTTAAGACCCACCCTCCCACCTTGAACGCAGATTTTTTCGTTCTTCTACATTATACAGACATTTTTATTCTCCAGTATTACGACCTTTTTAAAAAAAATCATGCAAGTCATGAAGGAGTTTAAAGATCCAACCAGCGCCCGTGAATACTAGTCTTGATTGCTGACACGAAAATTACGGTTGTTGCATGAGAATATTTTCAGAGAGTGTACTCTCCCTTCAATTTGAGTACCAACAAATTTTTAAATATATTTATTTTAATGGTATCAAAGAAGTAAATGAACTGTTTTAGAATATCCCTACGAAAAATTCAGTTGACCGAAAAAAACTTAAAACTTCCGTCTATGACAAACACAATTTTTATGTGAGCAGTCAAGAAAATTAATTTTTTGGGCGGTGATCCCACCTATTAGAGCGGGGTTCCAATATCAGCGTTATCCATTCGAATTATTTGCCTTTATTGTCCAGTTTCTTCATACGAATTTTGATCAGTATGAGCTCAAAGGTTTAAGGATTTATATCACAAAACATGAACATAATTCAGGAGTAATCTGTATCAAAATATGATGTTCTGTATCACAAAATCAGAACATTTTTTAAGACCCACCCTCCCACCCTGAACGCAGATTTTTTCGTTCTTCTACATTATACAGACATTTTTATTCTCCTAGTATTACGATCTTTTTTAAAAAATCATGCAAGTCATGAAGGAATTTAAAGATCCAACCAGCGCCCGTGAATACTAGTCTTGATTGCTGACACGAAAATTACGGTTGTTTCATGAGAATATTTTCACAGAGTGTACTCTCCCTTCAATTTGAGTACCAACAAATTTTTAAATATATTTATTTTAATGGTATTAAAGAAGTAAATGAAATGTTTTAGAAAATACTTGCGCAAAATTCAGTTGACCGAAAAAAACTTAAAACTTCCGTCTATGCCAAACACAATTTTTATGTGAGCAGTCAAGAAAATTAATTTTTTGGGCGGTGATCCAACCTATTAGAGCTCGGTTCCAATATCAGCGTTATCTATTCGAATTATTCGCCTTTATTGTCCAGTTTCTTCATACTAATTTTGATCAGTATGAGCTCAAAGGTTTAAGGACTTATATCACAAAACATGAACATACTTTAGGAGTAATCTGTATCAAAATATCATGTTCTGTATCACAATATCAGAACATTTTTAAGACCCACCCTCCCACCCTGAACGGAGATTTTTTCGTTCTTCTATATTATACAGACATTTTTATTCTCCTAGTATTACGATCTTTTTAAAAAAATCATGCAAGTCATTAAGGAGTTTAAAGATCCAACCAGCGCCCGTGAATACTTGTCTTGATTGCTGACACGAAAATTACGGTTGTTGCATGAGAATATTTTCACAGAGTGTACTCTCCCTTCAATTTGAGTACCAACAAATTTTTAAATATATTTATTTTAATGGTATTAAAGAAGTAAATGAAATGTTTTAGAAAATACTTGCGCAAAATTCAGTTGACCGAAAAAAACTTAAAACTTCCGTCTATGCCAAACACAATTTTTATGTGAGCAGTCAAGAAAATTATATTTTGGGCGGTGATCCAACCTATTAGAGCGCGGTTCCAATATCAGCGTTATCTATTCGAATTATTCGCCTTTATTGTCCAGTTTCTTCATACTAATTTTGATCAGTATGAGCTCAAAGGTTTAAGGATTTATATCACAAAACATGAACATACTTTAGGAGTAATCTGTATCAAAATATCATGTACTGTATCTCAATATCAGAACATTTTTTAAGACCCACCCTCCCACCCTGAACACAGATTTTTTCGTTCTTCTACATTATAAAGACATTTTTATTCTCCTAGTATTACGATCTTTTTAAAAAAATCATGCAAGTCATGAAGGAGTTTAAAGATCCAACCAGCGCCCGTGAATACTAGTCTTGATTGCTGACACGAAAATTACGGTTGTTGCATGAGAATATTTTCAGAGAGTGTACTCTCCCTTCAATTTGAGTACCAACAAATTTTTAAATATATTTATTTTAATGGTATTAAAGAAGTAAATGAAATGTTTTAGAAAATACTTGCGCAAAATTCAGTTGACCGAAAAAAACTTAAAACTTCCGTCAATGACAAACACAATTTTTATGTGAGCAGTCAAGAAAATTAATTTTTTGGGCGGTGATCCAACCTATTAGAGCGCGGTTCTAAAATCAGCGTTATCCATTCGAATTATTCGCCTTTATTGTCCAGTTTCTTCATACGAATTTTGATCAGTATGAGGTCAAAGGTTTAAGGATTTATATCACAAAACATGAACATACTTTAGGAGTAATCTGTATCAAAATATCATGTTCTGTATCACAATATTAGAACATTTTTTAAGACCCACCCTCCCACCTTGAACGCAGATTTTTTCGTTCTTCTACATTATACAGACATTTTTATTCTCCTAGTATTACGACCTTTTTAAAAAAATCATGCATGTCTTGAAGGAGTTTAAAGATCCAACCAGCGCCCGTGAATACTAGTCTTGATTGCTGACACGAAAATTACGGTTCTTGCATGAGAATATTTTCAGAGAGTGTACTCTCCCTTCAATTTGAGTACCAAAAAATTTTTAAATATATTTATTTTAATGGTATTAAAGAAGTAAATGAAATGTTTTAGAAAATACTTGCGCAAAATTCAGTTGACCGAAAAAAACTTAAAACTTCCGTCTATGACAAACACAATTTTTATGTGAGCAGTCAAGAAAATTAATTTTTTGGGCGGTGATCCAACCTATTAGAGCGCGGTTCTAATATCAGCGTTATCCATTCGAATTATTCGCCTTTATTGTCCAGTTTCTTCATACGAATTTTGATCAGTATGAGGTCAAAGGTTTAAGGATTTATATCACAAAACATGAACATACTTTAGGAGTAATCTGTATCAAAATATCATGTTCTGTATCACAATATGTGAACATTTTTTAAGACCCACCCTCCCACCCTGAACGCAGATTTTTTCGTTCTTCTACATTATACAGACATTTTTATTCTCCTAGTATTACGACCTTTTTAAAAAAATCATGCATGTCATGAAGGAGTTTAAAGATCCAACCAGCGCCCGTGAATACTAGTCTTGATTGCTGACACGAAAATTACGGTTGTTGCATGAGAATATTTTCAGAGAGTGTACTCTCCCTTCAATTTGAGTACCAACAAATTTTTAAATATATTTATTTTAATGGTATCAATGAAGTAAATGAACTGTTTTAGAATATACTTGCGAAAAATTCAGTTGACCGAAAAAAACTTAAAACTTCCGTCTATGACAAACACAATTTTTATGTGAGCAGTCAAGAAAATTAATTTTTTGGGCGGTGATCCCACCTATTAGAGCGGGGTTCCAATATCAGCGTTATCCATTCGAATTATTCGCCTTTATTGTCCAGTTTCTTCATACGAATTTTGATCAGTATGAGCTCAAAGGTTTAAGGATTTATATCACAAAACATGAACATAATTCAGGAGTAATCTGTATCAGAATATCATGTACTGTATCTCAATATCAGAACATTTTTTAAGACCCACCCTCCCACCCTGAACACAGATTTTTTCGTTCTTCTACATTATAAAGACATTTTTATTCTCCTAGTATTACGAACTTTTTAAAAAAATCATGCAAGTCATGAAGGAGTTTAAAGATCCAATTAGCGCCCGTGAATACTAGTCTTGATTGCTGACACGAAAATTACGGTTGTTGCATGAGAATATTTTCAGAGAGTGTACTCTCCCTTCAATTTGAGTACCAACAAATTTTTAAATATATTTATTTTAATGGTATTAAAGAAGTAAATGAAATGTTTTAGAAAATACTTGCGCAAAATTCAGTTGACCGAAAAAAACTTAAAACTTCCGTCTATGACAAACACAATTTTTATGTAAGCACTCAAGAAAATTAATTTTTTGGGGGGTGATCGAACCTATTAGAGCGCGGTTCTAATATCAGCGTTATCCATTCGAATTATTCGCCTTTATTGTCCAGTTTCTTCATACGAATTTTGATCAGTATGAGGTCAAAGGTTTAAGGATTTATATCACAAAACATGAACATACTTTAGGAGTAATCTGTATCAAAATATCATGTTCTGTATCACAATATTAGAACATTTTTTAAGACCCCCCCTCCCACCTTGAACGCAGATTTTTTCGTTCTTCTACATTATACAGACATTTTTATTCTCCTAGTATTACGATCTTTTTTAAAAAATCATGCATGTCATGAAGGAGTTTAAAGATCCAACCAGCGCCCGTGAATACTAGTCTTGATTGCTGACACGAAAATTACGGTTGTTTCATGAGAATATTTTCACAGAGTGTACTCTCCCTTCAATTTGAGTACCAAGAAACTTTTAAATATATTTATTTTAATGGTATTAAAGAAGTAAATGAAATGTTTTAGAAAATGCTTGCGCAAAATTCAGTTGACCGAAAAAAACTTAAAACTTCCGTCTATGACAAACACAATTTTTATGTGAGCAGTCAAGAAAATTAATTTTTTGGGCGGTGATCCAACCTATTAGAGCGCGGTTCTAATATCAGCGTTATCCATTCGAATTATTCGCCTTTATTGTCCAGTTTCTTCATACGAATTTTGATCAGTATGAGGTCAAAGGTTTAAGGATTTATATCACAAAACATGAACATACTTTAGGAGTAATCTGTATCAAAATATCATGTTCTGTATCACAATATTAGAACATTTTTTAAGACCCACCCTCCCACCTTGAACGCAGATTTTTTCGTTCTTCTACATTATACAGACATTTTTATTCTCCAGTATTACGACCTTTTTAAAAAAATCATGCAAGTCATGAAGGAGTTTAAAGATCCAACCAGCGCCCGTGAATACTAGTCTTGATTGCTGACACGAAAATTACGGTTGTTGCATGAGAATATTTTCAGAGAGTGTACTCTCCCTTCAATTTGAGTACCAACAAATTTTTAAATATATTTATTTTAATGGTATCAAAGAAGTAAATGAACTGTTTTAGAATATACTTGCGAAAAATTCAGTTGACCGAAAAAAACTTAAAACTTCCGTCTATGACAAACACAATTTTTATGTGAGCAGTCAAGAAAATTAATTTTTTGGGCGGTGATCCCACCTATTAGAGCGGGGTTCCAATATCAGCGTTATCCATTCGAATTATTTGCCTTTATTGTCCAGTTTCTTCATACGAATTTTGATCAGTATGAGCTCAAAGGTTTAAGGATTTATATCACAAAACATGAACATAATTCAGGAGTAATCTGTATCAAAATATGATGTTCTGTATCACAAAATCAGAACATTTTTTAAGACCCACCCTCCCACCCTGAACGCAGATTTTTTCGTTCTTCTACATTATACAGACATTTTTATTCTCCTAGTATTACGATCTTTTTAAAAAAATCATGCAAGTCATTAAGGAGTTTAAAGATCCAACCAGCGCCCGTGAATACTTGTCTTGATTGCTGACACGAAAATTACGGTTGTTGCATGAGAATATTTTCACAGAGTGTACTCTCCCTTCAATTTGAGTACCAACAAATTTTTAAATATATTTATTTTAATGGTATTAAAGAAGTAAATGAAATGTTTTAGAAAATACTTGCGCAAAATTCAGTTGACCGAAAAAAACTTAAAACTTCCGTCTATGCCAAACACAATTTTTATGTGAGCAGTCAAGAAAATTAATTTTTTGGGCGGAGATCCAACCTATTAGAGCGCGGTTCCAATATCAGCGTTATCTATTCGAATTATTCGCCTTTATTGTCCAGTTTCTTCATACTAATTTTGATCAGTATGAGCTCAAAGGTTTAAGGACTTATATCACAAAACATGAACATACTTTAGGAGTAATCTGTATCAAAATATCATGTTCTGTATCACAATATCAGAACATTTTTAAGACCCACCCTCCCACCCTGAACGCAGATTTTTTCGTTCTTCTACATTATACAGACATTTTTATTCTCCTAGTATTACGATCTTTTTAAAAAAATCATGCAAGTCATTAAGGAGTTTAAAGATCCAACCAGCGCCCGTGAATACTTGTCTTGATTGCTGACACGAAAATTACGGTTGTTGCATGAGAATATTTTCACAGAGTGTACTCTCCCTTCAATTTGAGTACCAAGAAACTTTTAAATATATTTATTTTAATGGTATTAAAGAAGTAAATGAAATGTTTTAGAAAATACTTGCGCAAAATTCAGTTGACCGAAAAAAACTTAAAACTTCCGTCTATGCCAAACACAATTTTTATGTGAGCAGTCAAGAAAATTATATTTTGGGCGGTGATCCAACCTATTAGAGCGCGGTTCCAATATCAGCGTTATCTATTCGAATTATTCGCCTTTATTGTCCAGTTTCTTCATACTAATTTTGATCAGTATGAGCTCAAAGGTTTAAGGATTTATATCACAAAACATGAACATACTTTAGGAGTAATCTGTATCAAAATATCATGTACTGTATCTCAATATCAGAACATTTTTTAAGACCCACCCTCCCACCCTGAACACAGATTTTTTCGTTCTTCTACATTATAAAGACATTTTTATTCTCCTAGTATTACGATCTTTTTAAAAAAATCATGCAAGTCATGAAGGAGTTTAAAGATCCAACCAGCGCCCGTGAATACTAGTCTTGATTGCTGACACGAAAATTACGGTTGTTGCATGAGAATATTTTCAAAGAGTGTACTCTCCCTTCAATTTGAGTACCAAAAAATTTTTAAATATATTTATTTTAATGGTATTAAAGAAGTAAATGAAATGTTTTAGAAAATACTTGCGCAAAATTCAGTTGACCGAAAAAAACTTAAAACTTCCGTCTATGACAAACACAATTTTTATGTGAGCAGTCAAGAAAATTAATTTTTTGGGCGGTGATCCAACCTATTAGAGCGCGGTTCTAATATCAGCGTTATCCATTCGAATTATTCGCCTTTATTGTCCAGTTTCTTCATACGAATTTTGATCAGTATGAGGTCAAAGGTTTAAGGATTTATATCACAAAACATGAAGATACTTTAGGAGTAATCTGTATCAAAATATCATGTTCTGTATCACAATATGTGAACATTTTTTAAGACCCACCCTCCCACCCTGAACGCAGATTTTTTCGTTCTTCTACATTATACAGACATTTTTATTCTCCTAGTATTACGACCTTTTTAAAAAAATCATGCATGTCATGAAGGAGTTTAAAGATCCAACCAGCGCCCGTGAATACTAGTCTTGATTGCTGACACAAAAATTACGGTTGTTGCATGAGAATATTTTCAGAGAGTGTACTCTCCCTTCAATTTGAGTACCAACAAATTTTTAAATATATTTATTTTAATGGTATCAATGAAGTAAATGAACTGTTTTAGAATATACTTGCGAAAAATTCAGTTGACCGAAAAAAACTTAAAACTTCCGTCTATGACAAACACAATTTTTATGTGAGCAGTCAAGAAAATTAATTTTTTGGGCGGTGATCCCACCTATTAGAGCGGGGTTCCAATATCAGCGTTATCCATTCGAATTATTCGCCTTTATTGTCCAGTTTCTTCATACGAATTTTGATCAGTATGAGGTCAAAGGTTTAAGGATTTATATCACAAAACATGAACATACTTTAGGAGTAATCTGTATCAAAATCTCATGTTCTGTATCACAATATTAGAACATTTTTTAAGACCCCCCCCTCCCACCTTGAACGCAGATTTTTTCGTTCTTCTACATTATACAGACATTTTTATTCTCCTAGTATTACGACCTTTTTAAAAAAATCATGCATGTCTTGAAGGAGTTTAAAGATCCAACCAGCGCCCGTGAATACTAGTCTTGATTGCTGACACGAAAATTACGGTTGTTGCATGAGAATATTTTCAGAGAGTGTACTCTCCCTTCAATTTGAGTACCAAAAAATTTTTAAATATATTTATTTTAATGGTATCAAAGAAGTAAATGAACTGTTTTAGAATATACTTGCGAAAAATTCAGTTGACCGAAAAAAACTTAAAACTTCCGTCTATGACAAACACAATTTTTATGTGAGCAGTCAAGAAAATTAATTTTTTGGGCGGTGATCCCACCTATTAGAGCGGGGTTCCAATATCAGCGTTATCCATTCGAATTATTCGCCTTTATTGTCCAGTTTCTTCATACGAATTTTGATTAGTATGAGCTCAAAGGTTTAAGGATTTATATCACAAAACATGAACATAATTCAGGAGTAATCTGTATCAGAATATCATGTTCTGTATCACAATATCAGAACATTTTTGAAGACCCACCCTCCCACCCTGAACGCAGATTTTTTCGTTCTTCTACATTATACAGACATTTTTATTCTCCTAGTATTACGATCTTTTTAAAAAAATCATGCAAGTCATGAAGGAGTTTAAAGATCCAAACAGCGCCCGTGGATACTAGTCTTGATTGCTGACACGAAAATTTCGGTTGTTCCATGAGAATATTTTCACAGAGTGTACTCTCCCTTCAATTTGAGTACCAACAAATTTTTAAATATATTTATTTTAATGGTATTAAAGAAGTAAATGAAATGTTTTAGAAAATACTTGCGCAAAATTCAGTTGACCGAAAAAAACTTAAAACTTCCGTCTATGACAAACACAATTTTTATGTGAGCAGTCAAGATAATTAATTTTTTGGGCGGTGATCCAACCTTTTAGAGCGCGGTTCAAATATCAGCGTTATCCATTCGAATTATTCGCCTTTATTGTCCAGTTTCTTCATACTAATTTTGATCAGTATGAGCTCAAAGGTTTAAGGATTTATATCACAAAACATGAACATACTTTAGGAGTAATCTGTATCAAAATATCATGTACTGTATCTCAATATCAGAACATTTTTTAAGACCCACCCTCCCACCCTGAACACAGATTTTTTCGTTCTTCTACATTATACAGACATTTTTATTCTCCTAGTATTACGATCTTTTTAAAAAAATCATGCAAGTCATGAAGGAGTTTAAAAATCAAAACAGCGCCCGTGGATACTAGTCTTGATTGCTGACACGAAAATTTCGGTTGTTCCATGAGAATATTTTCACAGAGTGTACTCTCCCTTCAATTTGAGTACCAACAAATTTTTAAATATATTTATTTTAATGGTATTAAAGAAGTAAATGAAATGTTTTAGAAAATACTTGCGCAAAATTCAGTTGACCGAAAAAAACTTAAAACTTCCGTCTATGACAAACACAATTTTTATGTGAGCAGTCAAGAAAATTAATTTTTTGGGCGGTGATCCAACCTATTAGAGCGCGGTACCAATATCAGCGTTATCTATTGGAATTATTCGCCTTTATTGTCCAGTTTCTTCATACGAATTTTGATCAGTATGAGCTCAAAGGTTTAAGAATCTATATTACAAAACATGAACATACTCTAGGAGTAATCTGTATCAAAATATCATGTACTGTATCTCAATATCAGAACATTTTTTAAGACCCACCCTCCCACCCTGAACACAGATTTTTTCGTTCTTCTACATTATAAAGACATTTTTATTCTCCTAGCATTACGATCTTTTTAAAAAAATCATGCAAGTCATGAAGGAGTTTAAAGATCCAACCAGCGCCCGTGAATACTAGTCTTGATTGCTGACACGAAAATTACGGTTGTTGCATGAGAATATTTTCACAGAGTGTACTCTCCCTTCAATTTGAGTACCAACAAATTTTTAAATATATTTATTTTAATGGTATTAAAGAAGTAAATGAAATGTTTTAGAAAATACTTGCGCAAAATTCAGTTGACCGAAAAAAACTTAAAACTTCCGTCTATGACAAACACAATTTTTATGTGAGCAGTCAAGAAAATTAATTTTTTGGGCGGTGATCCAACCTATTAGAGCGCGGTTCCAATATCAGCGTTATCTATTCGAATTATTCGCCTTTATTGTCCAGTTTCTTCATACGAATTTTGCTCAGTATGAGCTCAAAGGTTTAAGGATTTATATCACAAAACATGAACATAATTCAGGAGTAATCTGTATCAAAATATCATGTTCTGTATCACAATATCAGAACATTTTTTAAGACCCACCCTCCCACCCTGAACGCAGATTTTTTCGTTCTTCTACATTATACAGACATTTTTATTCTCCTAGTATTACGATCTCTTTAAAAAAATCATGCAAGTCATGAAGGAGTTTAAAGATCCAACCAGCGCCCGTGAATACTAGTCTTGATTGCTGACACGAAAATTACGGTTGTTGCATGAGAATATTTTCAAAGAGTGTACTCTCCTTTCAATTTGAGTACCAACAAATTTTTAAATATATTTATTTTAATGGTATTAAAGAAGTAAATGAAATGTTTTAGAAAATACTTGCGCAAAATTCAGTTGACCGAAAAAAACTTAAAACTTCCGTCTATGACAAACACAATTTTTATGTGAGCAGTCAAGAAAATTAATTTTTTGGGCGGTGATCCAACCTATTAGAGCGCGGTTCCAATATCAGCGTTATCTATTCGAATTATTCGCCTTTATTGTCCAGTTTCTTCATACTAATTTTGATCAGTATGAGCTCAAAGGTTTAAGGACTTATATCACAAAACATGAACATACTTTAGGAGTAATCTGTATCAAAATATCATGTTCTGTATCACAATATCAGAACATTTTTAAGACCCACCCTCCCACCCTGAACGCAGATTTTTTCGTTCTTCTACATTATACAGACATTTTTATTCTCCTAGTATTACGATCTTTTTAAAAAAATCATGCAAGTCATTAAGGAGTTTAAAGATCCAACCAGCGCCCGTGAATACTTGTCTTGATTGCTGACACGAAAATTACGGTTGTTGCATGAGAATATTTTCACAGAGTGTACTCTCCCTTCAATTTGAGTACCAAGAAACTTTTAAATATATTTATTTTAATGGTATTAAAGAAGTAAATGAAATGTTTTAGAAAATACTTGCGCAAAATTCAGTTGACCGAAAAAAACTTAAAACTTCCGTCTATGCCAAACACAATTTTTATGTGAGCAGTCAAGAAAATTATATTTTGGGCGGTGATCCAACCTATTAGAGCGCGGTTCCAATATCAGCGTTATCTATTCGAATTATTCGCCTTTATTGTCCAGTTTCTTCATACTAATTTTGATCAGTATGAGCTCAAAGGTTTAAGGATTTATATCACAAAACATGAACATACTTTAGGAGTAATCTGTATCAAAATATCATGTACTGTATCTCAATATCAGAACATTTTTTAAGACCCACCCTCCCACCCTGAACACAGATTTTTTCGTTCTTCTACATTATAAAGACTTTTTTATTCTCCTAGTATTACGATCTTTTTAAAAAAAATCATGCAAATCATGAAGGAGTTTAAAGATCCAACCAGCGCCCGTGAATACTAGTCTTGATTGCTGACACGAAAATTACGGTTGTTGCATGAGAATATTTTCAAAGAGTGTACTCTCCCTTCAATTTGAGTACCAAAAAATTTTTAAATATATTTATTTTAATGGTATCAATGAAGTAAATGAACTGTTTTAGAATATACTTGCGAAAAATTCAGTTGACCGAAAAAAACTTAAAACTTCCGTCTATGACAAACACAATTTTTATGTGAGCAGTCAAGAAAATTAATTTTTTGGGCGGTGATCCCACCTATTAGAGCGGGGTTCCAATATCAGCGTTATCCATTCGAATTATTCGCCTTTATTGTCCAGTTTCTTCATACGAATTTTGATCAGTATGAGGTCAAAGGTTTAAGGATTTATATCACAAAACATGAACATACTTTAGGAGTAATCTGTATCAAAATATCATGTTCTGTATCACAATATTAGAACATTTTTTAAGACCCCCCCTCCCACCTTGAACGCAGATTTTTTCGTTCTTCTACATTATACAGACATTTTTATTCTCCTAGTATTACGACCTTTTTAAAAAAATCATGCATGTCTTGAAGGAGTTTAAAGATCCAACCAGCGCCCGTGAATACTAGTCTTGATTGCTGACACGAAAATTACGGTTGTTGCATGAGAATATTTTCAGAGAGTGTACTCTCCCTTCAATTTGAGTACCAAAAAATTTTTAAATATATTTATTTTAATGGTATCAAAGAAGTAAATGAACTGTTTTAGAATATACTTGCGAAAAATTCAGTTGACCGAAAAAAACTTAAAACTTCCGTCTATGACAAACACAATTTTTATGTGAGCAGTCAAGAAAATTAATTTTTTGGGCGGTGATCCCACCTATTAGAGCGGGGCTCCAATATCAGCGTTATCCATTCGAATTATTCGCCTTTATTGTCCAGTTTCTTCATACGAATTTTGATTAGTATGAGCTCAAAGGTTTAAGGATTTATATCACAAAACATGAACATAATTCAGGAGTAATCTGTATCAGAATATCATGTTCTGTATCACAATATCAGAACATTTTTGAAGACCCACCCTCCCACCCTGAACGCAGATTTTTTCGTTCTTCTACATTATACAGACATTTTTATTCTCCTAGTATTACGATCTTTTTAAAAAAATCATGCAAGTCATGAAGGAGTTTAAAGATCCAAACAGCGCCCGTGGATACTAGTCTTGATTGCTGACACGAAAATTTCGGTTGTTCTATGAGAATATTTTCACAGAGTGTACTCTCCCTTCAATTTGAGTACCAACAAATTTTTAAATATATTTATTTTAATGGTATTAAAGAAGTAAATGAAATGTTTTAGAAAATACTTGCGCAAAATTCAGTTGACCGAAAAAAACTTAAAACTTCCGTCTATGACAAACACAATTTTTATGTGAGCAGTCAAGATAATTAATTTTTTGGGCGGTGATCCAACCTTTTAGAGCGCGGTTCAAATATCAGCGTTATCCATTCGAATTATTCGCCTTTATTGTCCAGTTTCTTCATACTAATTTTGATCAGTATGAGCTCAAAGGTTTAAGGATTTATATCACAAAACATGAACATACTTTAGGAGTAATCTGTATCAAAATATCATGTACTGTATCTCAATATCAGAACATTTTTTAAGACCCACCCTCCCACCCTGAACACAGATTTTTTCGTTCTTCTACATTATACAGACATTTTTATTCTCCTAGTATTACGATCTTTTTAAAAAAATCATGCAAGTCATGAAGGAGTTTAAAGATCAAAACAGCGCCCGTGGATACTAGTCTTGATTGCTGACACGAAAATTTCGGTTGTTCCATGAGAATATTTTCACAGAGTGTACTCTCCCTTCAATTTGAGTACCAACAAATTTTTAAATATATTTATTTTAATGGTATTAAAGAAGTAAATGAAATGTTTTAGAAAATACTTGCGCAAAATTCAGTTGACCGAAAAAAACTTAAAACTTCCGTCTATGACAAACACAATTTTTATGTGAGCAGTCAAGAAAATTAATTTTTTGGGCGGTGATCCAACCTATTAGAGCGCGGTACCAATATCAGCGTTATCTATTGGAATTATTCGCCTTTATTGTCCAGTTTCTTCATGCGAATTTTGATCAGTATGAGCTCAAAGGTTTAAGAATCTATATTACAAAACATGAACATACTCTAGGAGTAATCTGTATCAAAATATCATGTACTGTATCTCAATATCAGAACATTTTTTAAGACCCACCCTCCCACCCTGAACACAGATTTTTTCGTTCTTCTACATTATAAAGACATTTTTATTCTCCTAGTATTACGATCTTTTTAAAAAAATCATGCAAGTCATGAAGGAGTTTAAAGATCCAACCAGCGCCCGTGAATACTAGTCTTGATTGCTGACACGAAAATTACGGTTGTTGCATGAGAATATTTTCACAGAGTGTACTCTCCCTTCAATTTGAGTACCAACAAATTTTTAAATATATTTATTTTAATGGTATTAAAGAAGTAAATGAAATGTTTTAGAAAATACTTGCGCAAAATTCAGTTGACCGAAAAAAACTTAAAACTTCCGTCTATGACAAACACAATTTTTATGTGAGCAGTCAAGAAAATTAATTTTTTGGGCGGTGATCCAACCTATTAGAGCGCGGTTCCAATATCAGCGTTATCTATTCGAATTATTCGCCTTTATTGTCCAGTTTCTTCATACTAATTTTGATCAGTATGAGCTCAAAGGTTTAAGGATTTATATCACAAAACATGAACATACTTTAGGAGTAATCTGTATCAAAATATCTGGTTCTGTCTCACAATATCAGAACATTTTTAAAGACCCACCCTCCCACCCTGAACGCAGATTTTTTCGTTCTTCTACATTATACAGACATTTTTATTCTCCTAGTATTACGATCTTTTTAAAAAAATCATGCAAGTCATGAAGGAATTTAAAGATCCAACCAGCGCCCGTGAATACTAGTCTTGATTGCTGACATGAAAATTACGGTTGTTGCATGAGAATATTTTCACAGAGTGTACTCTCCCTTCAATTTGAGTACCAACAAATTTTTAAATATATTTATTTTAATGGTATTAAAGAAGTAAATGAAATGTTTTAGAAAATACTTGCGCAAAATTCAGTTGACCGAAAAAAACTTAAAACTTCCGTCTATGCCAAACACAATTTTTATGTGAGCAGTCAAGAAAATTAATTTTTTGGGCGGTGATCCAACCTATTAGAGCGCGGTTCCAATATCAGCGTTATCTATTGGAATTATTCGCCTTTATTGTCCAGTTTCTTCATACTAATTTTGATCAGTATGAGCTCAAAGGTTTAAGGATTTATATCACAAAACATGAACATACTTTAGGAGTAATCTGTATCAAAATATCTGGTTCTGTCTCACAATATCAGAACATTTTTTAAGACCCACCCTCCCACCCTGAACGCAGATTTTTTCGTTCTTCTACATTATACAGACATTTTTATTCTCCTAGTATTACGAACTATTTAAAAAAATCATGCAAGTCATGAAGGAGTTTAAAGATCCAACCAGCGCCCGTGAATACTAGTCTTGATTGCTGACACGAAAATTACGGTTGTTGCATGAGAATATTTTCACAGTGTACTCTCCCTTCAATTTGAGTACCAACAAATTTTTAAATATATTTATTTTAATGGTATTAAAGAAGTAAATGAAATGTTTTAGAAAATACTTGCGCAAAATTCAGTTGACCGAAAAAAACTTAAAACTTCCGTCTATGACAAACACAATTTTTATGTGAGCAGTCAAGAAAATTAATTTTTTGGGCGGTGATCCAATCTATTAGAGCGCGGTTCCAATATCAGCGTTATCCATTCGAATTATTCGCCTTTATTGTCGAGTTTCTTCATACGAATTTTGATCAGTATGAGCTCAAAGGTTTAAGGATTTATATCACAAAACATGAACATACATTAGGAGTAATCTGTATCAAAATATCGTGTTCTGTATCACAAAATCAGAACATTTTTTAAGACCCACCCTCCCACCCTGAACGCAGATTTTTTCGTTCTTCTACATTATACAGACATTTTTATTCTCCTAGTATTACGATCTTTTTAAAAAAATCATGCAAGTCATGAAGGAATTTAAAGATCCAACCAGCGCCCGTGAATACTAGTCTTGATTGCTGACATGAAAATTACGGTTGTTGCATGAGAATATTTTCACAGAGTGTACTCTCCCTTCAATTTGAGTACCAACAAATTTTTAAATATATTTATTTTAATGGTATTAAAGAAGTAAATGAAATGTTTTAGAAAATACTTGCGCAAAATTCAGTTGACCGAAAAAAACTTAAAACTTCCGTCTATGCCAAACACAATTTTTATGTGAGCAGTCAAGAAAATTAATTTTTTGGGCGGTGATCCAACCTATTAGAGCGCGGTTCCAATATCAGCGTTATCTATTGGAATTATTCGCCTTTATTGTCCAGTTTCTTCATACTAATTTTGATCAGTATGAGCTCAAAGGTTTAAGGATTTATATCACAAAACATGAACATACTTTAGGAGTAATCTGTATCAAAATATCTGGTTCTGTCTCACAATATCAGAACATTTTTTAAGACCCACCCTCCCACCCTGAACGCAGATTTTTTCGTTCTTCTACATTATACAGACATTTTTATTCTCCTAGTATTACGAACTATTTAAAAAAATCATGCAAGTCATGAAGGAGTTTAAAGATCCAACCAGCGCCCGTGAATACTAGTCTTGATTGCTGACACGAAAATTACGGTTGTTGCATGAGAATATTTTCACAGTGTACTCTCCCTTCAATTTGAGTACCAACAAATTTTTAAATATATTTATTTTAATGGTATTAAAGAAGTAAATGAAATGTTTTAGAAAATACTTGCGCAAAATTCAGTTGACCGAAAAAAACTTTAAACTTCCGTCTATGACAAACACAATTTTTATGTGAGCAGTCAAGAAAATTAATTTTTTGGGCGGTGATCCAATCTATTAGAGCGCGGTTCCAATATCAGCGTTATCCATTCGAATTATTCGCCTTTATTGTCGAGTTTCTTCATACGAATTTTGATCAGTATGAGCTCAAAGGTTTAAGGATTTATATCACAAAACATGAACATACATTAGGAGTAATCTGTATCAAAATATCGTGTTCTGTATCACAAAATCAGAACATTTTTTAAGACCCACCCTCCCACCCTGAACGCAGATTTTTTCGTTCTTCTACATTATACAGACATTTTTATTCTCCTAGTATTACGATCTTTTTAAAAAAATCATGCAAGTCATGAAGGAATTTAAAGATCCAACCAGCGCCCGTGAATACTAGTCTTGATTGCTGACATGAAAATTACGGTTGTTGCATGAGAATATTTTCACAGAGTGTACTCTCCCTTCAATTTGAGTACCAACAAATTTTTAAATATATTTATTTTAATGGTATTAAAGAAGTAAATGAAATGTTTTAGAAAATACTTGCGCAAAATTCAGTTGACCGAAAAAAACTTAAAACTTCCGTCTATGCCAAACACAATTTTTATGTGAGCAGTCAAGAAAATTAATTTTTTGGGCGGTGATCCAACCTATTAGAGCGCGGTTCCAATATCAGCGTTATCTATTGGAATTATTCGCCTTTATTGTCCAGTTTCTTCATACTAATTTTGATCAGTATGAGCTCAAAGGTTTAAGGATTTATATCACAAAACATGAACATACTTTAGGAGTAATCTGTATCAAAATATCTGGTTCTGTCTCACAATATCAGAACATTTTTTAAGACCCACCCTCCCACCCTGAACGCAGATTTTTTCGTTCTTCTACATTATACAGACATTTTTATTCTCCTAGTATTACGATCTTTTTAAAAAAATCATGCAAGTCATGAAGGAATTTAAAGATCCAACCAGCGCCCGTGAATACTAGTATTGATTGCTGACACGAAAATTACGGTTGTTGCATGAGAATATTTTCACAGAGTGTACTCTCCCTTCAATTTGAGTACCAACAAATTTTTAAATATATTTATTTTAATGGTATTAAAGAAGTAAATGAAATGTTTTAGAAAATACTTGCGCAAAATTCAGTTGACCGAAAAAAACTTAAAACTTCCGTCTATGCCAAACACAATTTTTATGTGAGCAGTCAAGAAAATTAATTTTTTGGGCAGTGATCCAACCTATTAGAGCGCGGTTCCAATATCAGCGTTATCTATTCGAATTATTCGCCTTTATTGTCCAGTTTCTTCATACTAATTTTGATCAGTATGAGCTCAAAGGTTTAAGGATTTATATCACAAAACATGAACATACTTTAGGAGTAATCTGTATCAAAATATCATGTTCTGTATCACAATATCAGAACATTTTTTAAGACCCACCCTCCCACCCTGAACGCAGATTTTTTGGAACAGATGTGTTATTATCCCACCCTCCGCCATCTTCGATTTTTTTTGGCGAGAAAACCCCTTTTCCGCCAAGTAGTAAATGTCGCCAAGCACCCGTTTCTACGCATGTTTGGCTCAACGAAAATAAAATGTAAATAATAAACAAAATTCGCTAAACTGGCAAATCAGTAATCCTTGTATGAGCGCTTCGCGCACATTTAACGGAAAAAAAACATCGCCACTCTTAAAACAGCAAAATATACCTAAAAAACGAGACTCGCTAAAGTGGCAATCAGCAATAGTTTATGAGCGCTTCGCGCTCATTTTCCGAAAAAAAAACATCGCCGAATTCAGCATTTTTCGCAATATAGCATTCTCAAAATTCAGTAGTTCTCGTTTTGTAGCAATCTCAAAATGTAAAAAACTCTTAAAGTAACAAAATATACATAAAATTATCAACATACCTTAACAGACATCTGCTTTCTTGAAACCTACAGCACAAAATATAACACCGCCGTCATTTTCCAAAATAGGCTTAATACACATTGACACGCTATAAACAAACCCCCCTTTCATGTCAAAATTTCCTCATATTTCCTAATTACTTCAGCAAGAGCGTTTAAACGGACTACAGAAACTATAGTCAATGAAATACATCCAATAAATTTAACATAAAAATAAAAAGACAGCCATAGAACACGATATCAAAGAGTATCTGGTACAAGAGTCAACCAACCATCAGCAGCCAGACCCGGCAGTGAAAATGAAATGAATGTTCACGCTCTCGCTCTCGCGTCGTAAAAAAGGAGGTTGCCATAATAAGTTACTAGATGCCAAACGCCGGGGTTGCCAGAGCGATAAATATCGCCAAATACTCAACATCGCGGAGGGTGGGATAATAACACATCTTAGCCGATTTTTTCGTTCTTCTACATTATACAGACATTTTTATTCTCCTAGTATTACGATCTTTTTAAAAAAATCATGCAAGTCATTAAGGAGTTTAAAGATCCAACCAGCGCCCGTGAATACTAGTCTTGATTGCTGACAAGAAAATTACGGTTGTTGCATGAGAATATTTTCACAGAGTGTACTCTCCCTTCAATTTGAGTACCAAGAAACTTTTAAATATATTTATTTTAATGGTATTAAAGAAGTAAATGAAATGTTTTAGAAAATACTTGCGCAAAATTCAGTTGACCGAAAAAAACTTAAAACTTCCGTCTATGCCAAACACAATTTTTATGTGAGCAGTCAAGAAAATTATTTTTTGGGCGGTGATTCAACCTATTAGAGCGCGGTTCCAATATCAGCGTTATCTATTCGAATTATTCGCCTTTATTGTCCAGTTTCTTCATACGAATTTTGATCAGTATGAGGTCAAAGGTTTAAGGATTTATATCACAAAACATGAACATACTTTAGGAGTAATCTGTATCAAAATATCATGTTCTGTATCACAATATCAGAACATTTTTTAAGACCCACCCTCCCACCCTGAACGCAGATTTTTTCGTTCTTCTACATTATACAGACATTTTTATTCTCCTAGTATTACGACCTTTTTAAAAAAATCATGCATGTCATGAAGGAGTTTAAAGATCCAACCAGCGCCCGTGAATACTAGTCTTGATTGCTGACACGAAAATTACGGTTGTTGCATGAGAATATTTTCAGAGAGTGTACTCTCCCTTCAATTTGAGTACCAACAAATTTTTAAATATATTTATTTTAATGGTATCAAAGAAGTAAATGAACTGTTTTAGAATATACTTGCGAAAAATTCAGTTGACCGAAAAAAACTTAAAACTTCCGTCTATGACAAACACAATTTTTATGTGAGCAGTCAAGAAAATTAATTTTTTGGGCGGTGATCCAACCTATTAGAGCGGTGTTCCAATATCAGCGTTATCCATTCGAATTATTCGCCTTTATTGTCCAGTTTCTTCATAAGAATTTTGATCAGTATGAGCTCAAAGGTTTAAGGATTTATATCACAAAACATGAACATAATTCAGGAGTAATCTGTATCAAAATATCATGTTCTGTATCACAATATCAGAACATTTTTTAAGACCCACCCTCCCACCCTGAACGCAGATTTTTTCGTTCTTCTACATTATACAGACATTTTTATTCTCCTAGTATTACGATCTCTTTAAAAAAATCATGCAAGTCATGAAGGAGTTTAAGGATCCAACCAGCGCCCGTGAATACTAGTCTTGATTGCTGACACGAAAATTACGGTTGTTGCATGAGAATATTTTCACAGAGTGTACTCTCCCTTCAATTTGAGTACCAACAAATTTTTAAATATATTTATTTTAATGGTATTAAAGAAGTAAATGAAATGTTTTAGAAAATACTTGCGCAAAATTCAGTTGACCGAAAAAAACTTAAAACTTCCGTCTATGCCAAACACAATTTTTATGTGAGCAGTCAAGAAAGTTAATTTTTTGGGCGGCGATCCAACCTATTAGAGCGCGGTTCCAATATCAGCGTTATCTATTCGAATTATTCGCCTTTATTGTCCAGTTTCTTCATACTAATTTTGATCAGTATGAGCTCAAAGGTTTAAGGATTTATATCACAAAACATGAACATACTTTAGGAGTAATCTGTATCAAAATATCATGTTCTGTATCACAATATCAGAACATTTTTTAAGACCCACCCTCCCACCCTGAACGCAGATTTTTTCGTTCTTCTACATTATACAGACATTTTTATTCTCCTAGTATTACGACCTTTTTAAAAAAATCATGCATGTCATGAAGGAGTTTAAAGATCCAACCAGCGCCCGTGAATACTAGTCTTGATTGCTGACACGAAAATTACGGTTGTTGCATGAGAATATTTTCAGAGAGTGTACTCTCCCTTCAATTTGAGTACCAACAAATTTTTAAATATATTTATTTTAATGGTATCAAAGAAGTAAATGAACTGTTTTAGAATATACTTGCGAAAAATTCAGTTGACCGAAAAAAACTTAAAACTTCCGTCTATGACAAACACAATTTTTATGTGAGCAGTCAAGAAAATTAATTTTTTGGGCGGTGATCCAACCTATTAGAGCGCGGTTCCAATATCAGCGTTATCCATTCGAATTATTCGCCTTTATTGTCCAGTTTCTTCATACTAATTTTGATCAGTATGAGCTCAAAGTTTTAAGGATTTATATCACAAAATATGAACATACTTTAGGAGTAATCTGTATCAAAATATCATGTTCTGTATCACAATATCAGAACATTTTTTAAGACCCACCCTCCTATCCTGAACGCAGATTTTTTCGTTCTTCTACATTATACAGACATTTTTATTCTCCTAGTATTACGATCTTTTTAAAAAAATCATGCAAGTCATGAAGGAGTTTAAAGATCCAATCAGCGCCCGTGAATACTAGTCTTAATTGCTGGCATGAAAATTACGGTTGTTGCATGAGAATATTTTCACAGAGTGTACTCTCCCTTCAATTTGAGTACCAACAAATCTTTAAATATATTTATTTTATTGGTATTAAAGAAGTAAATGAAATGTTTTAGAAAATACTTGCGCAAAATTCAGTTGACCGAAAAAAACTTAAAACTTCCGTCTATGACAAACACAATTTTTATGTGAGCAGTCAAGAAAATTAATTTTTTGGGCGGTGATCACACCTATTAGAGCGCGGTTCCAATATCAGCGTTATAGATCGAATTATTCGCCTTTATTCTCCAGTTTCTTCATACTAATTTTGATCAGTATGAGCTCAAAGGTTTAAGGATTTATATCACAAAATATGAACATACATTAGTAGTAATCTGTATCAAAATATCATGTTCTGTATCACAATTAGGGGTCTGCACGTGCCGGAATTTCCAGGCCCGGGCCCGGCCCGGCCCGAAGGAAAGCTATTTTGGCCCGGCCCGGCCCGGTCTAAAAATTGAAAGTTCGGCCCGAGCCCGGCCCGTCTCGTACAAAAATCAGTGAAAACAGGCCCGGCCCGACTAAATTTCTACAAAAAATTCAGTTTTTTCTCGACATACAATTAAGTTTCTTTTAATGAATACTACATGCATATTTATGGGAACATTTTACAGTATATTTTAAATTACCATGTGTTCGCAAAATACAAAACACACAATAGTAAACATTAACGATTACTTACAGTGTTTTAGTCATCGTCTCTAGAGACGTTTCAAAATTTAAATAAGGGTTCATTAAAAGATTATTGTAGTTCAGAATAAAGGGTTAAAAAACATGATAACTTTTGAAGCTTATAATAAAAGGTAGATTTGTGAAAATATTTCTGTCATTTTTAAGGCTTTTCTCAAATCCAAAGGAGCTACATTTTGATACATTTATGAATTCATTTCTTTTCGGAAACGCATGAGACTGCCAGGTATTCTTATTCAGAAACCATGTAAATGCCGTTTTTCTTAGATAAAAGTAATATATCTTTCAGAAAATACTGCCAAAGTTAGTGTTTTGAATTGAATTTACGGAAGCGATAGCACAGGAAAGAAGAAAAACGCACAGTCATGTGACAAGAGTCTCTGTTATCTATGTACGTAATTTATGAAAAATGGAAACGCCATTCGATCCCAAATGCCTTCAATACTCAGGCCTGTCAATTTTATGCCTTTATAGTTAAAAATGAGTCCAGAAAATGTGTCTGAGAGTTTCGCATTGTTGAGCAGTATATATGAGAACCATCTTAAGGTACATTTCCAAAGATGCTGTTAACAGAAGTTCATTATCGCTATTAATACTCTTACAAAACATAATGCCTCTCCTACACATCCTGAGAACGATTAAGACCAGTTCCGTCCCGGCACAAGTCTGCCGAAAAAATTAAACCCGGGATCAGGCATCATGTAACTGTACGATGCCGATCTCTACGTTGGACATGTTACATTTCTGTATTGATGTTGTTAAACTCGCATCGGCTTGTAACGCACATTTATACTTCTCGAAAAAGTCATATTCATTGGAAATGGCCTCGTATTTTATCTGCTACTCTCAAATTCTTATATCGGGCCGATATTCCCGATTAATTATATTTATCGGCCCCTGCCCGGCCCTGCAGACCCGTTCAATTTTTTTTGCCAGCCCGGCCCGTTTATTTTGTCTGTCGGCCCGGCCCGTTGAAAAATTTGTCCTAATTCTGCCGGACCGGCCCGGCCCGTTTGAAAATTCTACTCCATTCCGCCGGCTCGGGCCAAGCCCGGGCCCGTGCAGACCTCTAATCACAATATCAGAACATTTTTTAAGACCCACCCTCCCACCCTGAACGCAGATTTTTTTCGTTCTTCTACATTATACAGACATTTTTATTCTCCTAGTATTACGATCTTTTTAAAAAAAATCATGCAAGTCATGAAGGAGTTTAAAGATCCAACCAGCGCACGTGAATACTAGTCTTGATTGCTGACACGAAAATTACGGTTGTTGCATGAGAATATTTTCACAGAGTGTACTCTCCCTTCAATTTGAGTACCAACAAATTTTTAAATATATTTATTTAAATGGTATTAAAGAATTAATGAAATGTTTTAGAAAATACTTGCGCAAAATTCAGTTGACCGAAAAAAACTTAAAACTTCCGTCTATGACAAACACAATTTTTATGTGAGCAGTCAAGAAAATTAATTTTTTGGGCGGTGATCCAACCTATTAGAGCGCGGTTCCAATATCAGCGTTATCTATTGGAATTATTCGCCTTTATTGTCCAGTTTCTTCATACTAATTTTGATCAGTATGAGCTCAAAGGTTTAAGGATTTATATCACAAAACATGAACATACTTTAGGAGTAATCTGTATCAAAATATCTGGTTCTGTCTCACAATATCAGAACATTTTTTAAGACCCACCCTCCCACCCTGAACGCAGATTTTTTCGTTCTTCTACATTATACAGACATTTTTATTCTCCTAGTATTACGATCTTTTTAAAAAAATCATGCAAGTCATGAAGGAGTTTAAAGATCCAACCAGCGCCCGTGAATACTAGTCTTGATTGCTGATACGAAAATTACGGTTGTTGCATGAGAATATTTTCACAGTGTACTCTCCCTTCAATTTGAGTACCAACAAATTTTTAAATATATTTATTTTAATGGTATTAAAGAAGTAAATGAAATGTTTTAGAAAATACTTGCGCAAAATTCAGTTGACCGAAAAAAACTTAAAACTTCCGTCTATGACAAACACAATTTTTATGTGAGCAGTCAAGAAAATTAATTTTTTGGGCGGTGATCCAATCTATTAGAGCGCGGTTCCAATATCAGCGTTATCCATTCGAATTATTCGCCTTTATTGTCGAGTTTCTTCATACGAATTTTGATCAGTATGAGCTCAAAGGTTTAAGGATTTATATCACAAAACATGAACATACATTAGGAGTAATCTGTATCAAAATATCGTGTTCTGTATCACAAAATCAGAACATTTTTTAAGACCCACCCTCCCACCCTGAACGCAGAATTTTTCGTTCTTCTACATTATACAGACATTTTTATTCTCCTAGTATTACGATCTTTTTAAAAAAATCATGCAAGTCATGAAGGAATTTAAAGATCCAACCAGCGCCCGTGAATACTAGTCTTGATTGCTGACATGAAAATTACGGTTGTTGCATGAGAATATTTTCACAGAGTGTACTCTCCCTTCAATTTGAGTACCAACAAATTTTTAAATATATTTATTTTAATGGTATTAAAGAAGTAAATGAAATGTTTTAGAAAATACTTGCGCAAAATTCAGTTGACCGAAAAAAACTTAAAACTTCCGTCTATGCCAAACACAATTTTTATGTGAGCAGTCAAGAAAATTAATTTTTTGGGCGGTGATCCAACCTATTAGAGCGCGGTTCCAATATCAGCGTTATCTATTGGAATTATTCGCCTTTATTGTCCAGTTTCTTCATACTAATTTTGATCAGTATGAGCTCAAAGGTTTAAGGATTTATATCACAAAACATGAACATACTTTAGGAGTAATCTGTATCAAAATATCTGGTTCTGTCTCACAATATCAGAACATTTTTTAAGACCCACCCTCCCACCCTGAACGCAGATTTTTTCGTTCTTCTACATTATACAGACATTTTTATTCTCCTAGTATTACGATCTTTTTAAAAAAATCATGCAAGTCATGAAGGAATTTAAAGATCCAACCAGCGCCCGTGAATACTAGTCTTGATTGCTGACACGAAAATTACGGTTGTTGCATGAGAATATTTTCACAGAGTGTACTCTCCCTTCAATTTGAGTACCAACAAATTTTTAAATATATTTATTTTAATGGTATTAAAGAAGTAAATGAAATCTTTTAGAAAATACTTGCGCAAAATTCAGTTGACCGAAAAAAACTTAAAACTTCCGTCTATGCCAAACACAATTTTTATGTGAGCAGTCAAGAAAATTAATTTTTTGGGCAGTGATCCAACCTATTAGAGCGCGGTTCCAATATCAGCGTTATCTATTCGAATTATTCGCCTTTATTGTCCAGTTTCTTCATACTAATTTTGATCAGTATGAGCTCAAAGGTTTAAGGATTTATATCACAAAACATGAACATACTTTAGGAGTAATCTGTATCAAAATATCATGTTCTGTATCACAATATCAGAACATTTTTTAAGACCCACCCTCCCACCCTGAACGCAGATTTTTTGGAACAGATGTGTTATTATCCCACCCTCCGCCATCTTGGATTTTTTTTTGCGAGAAAACCCCTTTTCCGCCAAGTAGTAAATGTCGCCAAGCACCCGTTTCTACGCATGTTTGGCTCAACGAAAATAAAATGTAAATAATAAACAAAATTCGCTAAACTGGCAAATCAGTAATCCTTGTATGAGCGCTTCGCGCACATTTAACGGAAAAAAAACATCGCCACTCTTAAAACAGCAAAATATACCTAAAAAACGAGACTCGCTAAAGTGGCAATCAGCAATAGTTTATGAGCGCTTCGCGCTCATTTTCCGAAAAAAAAACATCGCCGAATTCAGCATTTTTCGCAATATAGCATTCTCAAAATTCAGTAGTTCTCGTTTTGTAGCAATCTCAAAATGTAAAAAACTCTTAAAGTAACAAAATATACATAAAATTATCAACATACCTTAACAGACATCTGCTTTCTTGAAACCTACAGCACAAAATATAACACCGCCGTCATTTTCCAAAATAGGCTTAATACACATTGACACGCTATAAACAAACCCCCCTTTCATGTCAAAATTTCCTCATATTTCCTAATTACTTCAGCAAGAGCGTTTAAACGGACTACAGAAACTATAGTCAATGAAACACATCCAATAAATTTAACATAAAAATAAAAAGACAGCCATAGAACACGATATCAAAGAGTATCTGGTACAAGAGTCAACCAACCATCAGCAGCCAGACCCGGCAGTGAAAATGAAATGAATGTTCACGCTCTCGCTCTCGCGTCGTAAAAAAGGAGGTTGCCATAATAAGTTACTAGATGCCAAACGCCGGGGTTGCCAGAGCGATAAATATCGCCAAATACTCAACATCGCGGAGGGTGGGATAATAACACATCTTAGCCGATTTTTTCGTTCTTCTACATTATACAGACATTTTTATTCTCCTAGTATTACGATCTTTTTAAAAAAATCATGCAAGTCATTAAGGAGTTTAAAGATCCAACCAGCGCCCGTGAATACTAGTCTTGATTGCTGACAAGAAAATTACGGTTGTTGCATGAGAATATTTTCACAGAGTGTACTCTCCCTTCAATTTGAGTACCAAGAAACTTTTAAATATATTTATTTTAATGGTATTAAAGAAGTAAATGAAATGTTTTAGAAAATACTTGCGCAAAATTCAGTTGACCGAAAAAAACTTAAAGATTCCGTCTATGCCAAACACAATTTTTATGTGAGCAGTCAAGAAAATTATTTTTTGGGCGGTGATTCAACCTATTAGAGCGCGGTTCCAATATCAGCGTTATCTATTCGAATTATTCTCCTTTATTGTCCAGTTTCTTCATACGAATTTTGATCAGTATGAGGTCAAAGGTTTAAGGATTTATATCACAAAACATGAACATACTTTAGGAGTAATCTGTATCAAAATATCATGTTCTGTATCACAATATCAGAACATTTTTTAAGACCTACCCTCCCACCCTGAACGCAGATTTTTTCGTTCTTCTACATTATACAGACATTTTTATTCTCCTAGTATTACGATCTCTTTAAAAAAATCATGCAAGTCATGAAGGAGTTTAAGGATCCAACCAGCGCCCGTGAATACTAGTCTTGATTGCTGACACGAAAATTACGGTTGTTGCATGAGAATATTTTCACAGAGTGTACTCTCCCTTCAATTTGAGTACCAACAAATTTTTAAATATATTTATTTTAATGGTATTAAAGAAGTAAATGAAATGTTTTAGAAAATACTTGCGCAAAATTCAGTTGACCTAAAAAAACTTAAAACTTCCGTCTATGCCAAACACAATTTTTATATGAGCAGTCAAGAAAGTTAATTTTTTGGGCGGCGATCCAACCTATTAGAGCGCGGTTCCAATATCAGCGTTATCTATTCGAATTATTCGCCTTTATTGTCCAGTTTCTTCATACTAATTTTGATCAGTATGAGCTCAAAGGTTTAAGGATTTATATCACAAAACATGAACATACTTTAGGAGTAATCTGTATCAAAATATCATGTTCTGTATCACAATATCAGAACATTTTTTAAGACCCACCCTCCCACCCTGAACGCAGATTTTTTCGTTCTTCTACATTATACAGACATTTTTATTCTCCTAGTATTACGACCTTTTTAAAAAAATCATGCATGTCATGAAGGAGTTTAAAGATCCAACCAGCGCCCGTGAATACTAGTCTTGATTGCTGACACGAAAATTACGGTTGTTGCATGAGAATATTTTCAGAGAGTGTACTCTCCCTTCAATTTGAGTACCAACAAATTTTTAAATATATTTATTTTAATGGTATCAAAGAAGTAAATGAACTGTTTTAGAATATACTTGCGAAAAATTCAGTTGACCGAAAAAAACTTAAAACTTCCGTCTATGACAAACACAATTTTTATGTGAGCAGTCAAGAAAATTAATTTTTTGGGCGGTGATCCAACCTATTAGAGCGCGGTTCCAATATCAGCGTTATCCATTCGAATTATTCGCCTTTATTGTCCAGTTTCTTCATACTAATTTTGATCAGTATGAGCTCAAAGGTTTAAGGATTTATATCACAAAATATGAACATACTTTAGGAGTAATCTGTATCAAAATATCATGTTCTGTATCACAATATCAGAACATTTTTTAAGACCCACCCTCCTATCCTGAACGCAGATTTTTTCGTTCTTCTACATTATACAGACATTTTTATTCTCCTAGTATTACGATCTTTTTAAAAAAATCATGCAAGTCATGAAGGAGTTTAAAGATCCAATCAGCGCCCGTGAATACTAGTCTTAATTGCTGGCATGAAAATTACGGTTGTTGCATGAGAATATTTTCACAGAGTGTACTCTCCCTTCAATTTGAGTACCAACAAATCTTTAAATATATTTATTTTATTGGTATTAAAGAAGTAAATGAAATGTTTTAGAAAATACTTGCGCAAAATTCAGTTGACCGAAAAAAACTTAAAACTTCCGTCTATGACAAACACAATTTTTATGTGAGCAGTCAAGAAAATTAATTTTTTGGGCGGTGATCACACCTATTAGAGCGCGGTTCCAATATCAGCGTTATAGATCGAATTATTCGCCTTTATTCTCCAGTTTCTTCATACTAATTTTGATCAGTATGAGCTCAAAGGTTTAAGGATTTATATCACAAAATATGAACATACATTAGTAGTAATCTGTATCAAAATATCATGTTCTGTATCACAATTAGGGGTCTGCACGTGCCGGAATTTCAAGGCCCGGGCCCGGCCCGGCCCGAAGGAAAGCTATTTTGGCCCGGCCCGGCCCGGTCTAAAAATTGAAAGTTCGGCCCGAGCCCGGCCCGTCCCGTACAAAAATCAGTGAAAACAGGCCCGGCCCGACTAAATTTCTACAAAAAATTCAGTTTTTTCTCGACATACAATTAAGTTTCTTTTAATGAATACTACATGCATATTTATGGGAACATTTTACAGTATATTTTAAATTACCATGTGTTCGCAAAATACAAAACACACAATAGTAAACATTAACGATTACTTACAGTGTTTTAGTCATCGTCTCTAGAGACGTTTCAAAATTTAAATAAGGGTTCATTAAAAGATTATTGTAGTTCAGAATAAAGGGTTAAAAAACATGATAACTTTTGAAGCTTATAATAAAAGGTAGATTTGTGAAAATATTTCTGTCATTTTTAAGGCTTTTCTCAAATCCAAAGGAGCTACATTTTGATACATTTATGAATTCATTTCTTTTCGGAAACGCATGAGACTGCCAGGTATTCTTATTCAGAAACCATGTAAATGCCGTTTTTCTTAGATAAAAGTAATATATCTTTCAGAAAATACTGCCAAAGTTAGTGTTTTGAATTGAATTTACGGAAGCGATAGCACAGGAAAGAAGAAAAACGCACAGTCACGTGACAAGAGTCTCTGTTATCTATGTACGTAATTTATGAAAAATGGAAACGCCATTCGATCCCAAATGCCTTCAATACTCAGGCCTGTCAATTTTATGCCTTTATAGTTAAAAATGAGTCCAGAAAATGTGTCTGAGAGTTTCGCATTGTTGAGCAGTATATATGAGAACCATCTTAAGGTACATTTCCAAAGATGCTGTTAACAGAAGTTCATTATCGCTATTAATACTCTTACAAAACATAATGCCTCTCCTACACATCCTGAGAACGATTAAGACCAGTTCCGTCCCGGCACAAGTCTGCCGAAAAAATTAAACCCGGGATCAGGCATCATGTAACTGTACGATGCCGATCTCTACGTTGGACATGTTACATTTCTGTATTGATGTTGTTAAACTCGCATCGGCTTGTAACGCACATTTATACTTCTCGAAAAAGTCATATTCATTGGAAATGGCCTCGTATTTTATCTGCTACTCTCAAATTCTTATATCGGGCCGATATTCCCGATTAATTATTTTTATCGGCCCCTGCCCGGCCCTGCAGACCCGTTCAATTTTTTTTGCCAGCCCGGCCCGTTTATTTTGTCAGTCGGCCCGGCCCGTTGAAAAATTTGTCCTAATTCCGCCGGCCCGGCCCGTTTGAAAATTCTCCTCCATTCCGCCGGCTCGGGCCAAGCCCGGGCCCGTGCAGACCTCTAATCACAATATCAGAACATTTTTTAAGACCCACCCTCCCACCCTGAACGCAGATTTTTTTCGTTCTTCTACATTATACAGACATTTTTATTCTCCTAGTATTACGATCTTTTTAAAAAAAATCATGCAAGTCATGAAGGAGTTTAAAGATCCAACCAGCGCACGTGAATACTAGTCTTGATTGCTGACACGAAAATTACGGTTGTTGCATGAGAATATTTTCACAGAGTGTACTCTCCCTTCAATTTGAGTACCAACAAATTTTTAAATATATTTATTTAAATGGTATTAAAGAATTAATGAAATGTTTTAGAAAATACTTGCGCAAAATTCAGTTGACCGAAAAAAACTTAAAACTTCCGTCTATGACAAACACAATTTTTATGGGAGCAGTCAAGAAAATTAATTTTTTGGGCGGTGATCCAACCTATTAGAGCGCGGTTCCAATATCAGCGTTATCCATTCGAATTATTCGCCTTTATTGTCCAGTTTCTTCATACGAATTTTGATCAGTATGAGCTCAAAGGTTTAAGGATTTATATCACAAAACATGAACATACATTAGGAGTAATCTGTATCAAAATATCGTGTTCTGTATCACAAAATCAGAATATTTTTTAAGACCCAACCTCCCACCCTGAACGCAGATTTTTTCGTTCTTCTACATTATACAGACATTTTTATTCTCCTAGTATTACGATCTTTTTAAAAAAATCATGCAAGTCATGAAGGAGTTTAAAGATCCAACCAGCGCCCGTGAATACTAGTCTTGATTGCTGACACGAAAGTTACGTTGTTGCATGAGAATATTTTCAGAGAGTGTACTCTCCCTTCAATTTGAGTACCAACAAATTTTTAAATATATTTATTTTAATGGTATTAAAGAATTAATGAAATGTTTTAGAAAATACTTGCGCAAAATTCAGTTGACCGAAAAAAACTTAAAACTTCCGTCTATGACAAACACAATTTTTATGTGAGCAGTCAAGAAAATTAATTTTTTGGGCGGTGATCCAACCTATTACAGCGCGGTTCCAATATCAGCGTTATCCATTCGAATTATTCGCCTTTATTGTCCAGTTTTTTCATACTAATTTTGATCAGTATGAGCTCAAAGGTTTAAGGATTTATATCACAAAACATGATCATACATTAGGAGTAATCTGTATCAAAATATCGTGTTCTGTATCACAAAATCAGAACATTTTTTAAGACCCACCCTCCCACCCTGAACGCAGATTTTTTCGTTCTTCTACATTATACAGACATTTTTATTCTCCTAGTATTACGATCTTTTTAAAAAAATCATGCAAGTCATGAAGGAGTTTAAAGATCCAACCAGCGCCCGTGAATACTAGTCTTGATTGCTGACACGAAAATTACGTTGTTGCATGAGAATATTTTCAGAGAGTGTACTCTCCCTTCAATTTGAGTACCAACAAATTTTTAAATATATTTATTTTAATGGTATTAAAGAATTAATGAAATATTTTAGAAAATACTTGCGCAAAATTCAGTTGACCGAAAAAAACTTAAAACTTCCGTCTATGACAAACACAATTTTTATGTGAGCAGTCAAGAAAATTAATTTTTTGGGCGGTGATCCAACCTATTAGAGCGCGGTTCCAATATCAGCGTTATCCATTCGAATTATTCGCCTTTATTGTCCAGTTTCTTCATACTAATTTTGATCAGTATGAGCTCAAATGTTTAAGGATTTATATCACAAAACATGAACATACATTAGGAGTAATCTGTATCAAAATATGATGTTCTGTATCACAAAATCAGAACATTTTTTAAGACCCACCCTCCCACCCTGAACGCAGATTTTTTCGTTCTTCTACATTATACAGACATTTTTATTCTCCTAGTATTACGATCTTTTTAAAAAAATCATGCAAGTCATGAAGGAGTTTAAAGATCCAACCAGCGCCCGTGAATACTAGTCATGATTGCTGACACGAAAATTACGGTTGTTGCATGAGAATATTTTCACAGAGTGTACTCTCCCATCAATTTGAGTACCAACAAATTTTTAAATATATTTATTTTAATTGTATTAAAGAAGTAAATGAAATGTTTTAGAAAATACTTGCGCAAAATTCAGTTGACCGAAAAAAACTTAAAACTTCCGTCTATGACAAACACAATTTTTATGTGAGCAGTCAAGATAATTAATTTTTTGGGCGGTGATCCAACCTTTTAGAGCGCGGTTCCAATATCAGCGTTATCCATTCGAATTATTCGCCTTTATTGTCCAGTTTCTTCATACTAATTTTGATCAGTATGAGCTCAAAGGTTTAATGATTTGTATCACAAAACATGAACATACATTAGGAGTAATCTGTATCAGAATATCATGTTCTGTATCACAATATCAGAACATTTTTTAAGACCCACCCTCCCACCCTGAACGCAGATTTTTTCGTTGTTCTACATTATACAGACATTTTTATTCTCCTAGTATTACTATCTTTTTAAAAAAATCATGCAAGTCATGAAGGAGTTTAAAGATCCAACCAGCGCCCGTGAATACTAGTCTTGATTGCTGACACGAAAATTACGGTTGTTGCATGAGAATATTTTCAGAGAGTGTACTCTCCCTTCAATTTGAGTACCAACAAATTTTTAAATATATTTATTTTAATGGTATTAAAGAATTAATGAAATGTTTTAGAAAATACTTGCGCAAAATTCAGTTGACCGAAAAAAACTTAAAACTTCCGTCTATGACAAACACAATTTTTATGTGAGCAGTCAAGAAAATTAATTTTTGGGGCGGTGATCGAACCTATTAGAGCGCGGTTGCAATATCAGCGTTATCCATTCGAATTATTCGCCTTTATTGTCCAGTTTCTTCATACTAATTTTGATCAGTATGAGCTCAAAGGTTTAAGGATTTATATCACAAAACATGATCATACATTAGGAGTAATCAGTATCAAAATATCGTGTTCTGTATCACAAAATCAGAACATTTTTTAAGACCCACCCTCCCACCCTGAACGCAGATTTTTTCGTTCTTCTACATTATACAGACATTTTTATTCTCCTAGTATTACGATCTTTTTAAAAAAATCATGCAAGTCATGAAGGAGTTTAAAGATCCAACCAGCGCCCGTGAATACTAGTCATGATTGCTGACACGAAAATTACGGTTGTTGCATGAGAATATTTTCACAGAGTGTACTCTCCCATCAATTTGAGTACCAACAAATTTTTAAATATATTTATTTTAATTGTATTAAAGAAGTAAATGAAATGTATTAGAAAATACTTGCGCAAAATTCAGTTGACCGAAAAAAACTTAAAACTTCCGTCTATGACAAACACAATTTTTATGTGAGCAGTCAAGATAATTAATTTTTTGGGCGGTGATCCAACCTTTTAGAGCGCGGTTCCAATATCAGCGTTATCCATTCGAATTATTCGCCTTTATTGTCCAGTTTCTTCATACTAATTTTGATCAGTATGAGCTCAAAGGTTTAAGGATTTGTATCACAAAACATAAACATACATTAGGAGTAATCTGTATCAAAATATCATGTTCTGTATCACAATATCAGAACATTTTTTAAGACCCACCCTCCCACACTGAACGCAGATTTTTTCGTTGTTCTACATTATACAGACATTTTAATTCTCCTAGTATTACTATCTTTTTAAAAAAATCATGCAAGTCATGAAGGAGTTTAAAGATCCCACAAGCGCCCGTGAATACTAGTCTTGATTGCTGACACGAAAATTACGGTTGTTGCATGAGAATATTTTCACAGAGTGTACTCTCCCTTCAGTTTGAGTACCAACAAATTTTTAAATATATTTATTTAAATGGTATTAAAGAATTAATGAAATGTTTTAGAAAATACTTGCGCAAAATTCAGTTGACCGAAAAAAACTTAAAACTTCCGTCTATGACAAACACAATTTTTATGGGAGCAGTCAAGAAAATTAATTTTTTGGGCGGTGATCCAACCTATTAGAGCGCGGTTCCAATATCAGCGTTATCCATTCGAATTATTCGCCTTTATTGTCCAGTTTCTTCATACTAATTTTGATCAGTATGAGCTCAAAGGTTTAAGGATTTATATCACAAAACATGAACATACATTAGGAGAAATCTGTATCAAAATATCGTGTTCTGTATCACAAAATCAGAATATTTTTTAAGACCCAACCTCCCACCCTGAACGCAGATTTTTTCGTTCTTCTACATTACACAGACATTTTTATTCTCCTAGTATTACGATCTTTTTAAAAAAAATCATGCAAGTCATGAAGGAGTTTAAAGATCCAACCAGCGCCCGTGAATACTAGTCTTGATTGCTGACACGAAAATTACGTTGTTGCATGAGAATATTTTCAGAGAGTGTACTCTCCCTTCAATTTGAGTACCAACAAATTTTTAAATATATTTATTTTAATGGTATTAAAGAATTAATGAAATGTTTTAGAAAATACTTGCGCAAAATTCAGTTGACCGAAAAAAACTTAAAACTTCCGTCTATGACAAACACAATTTTTATGTGAGCAGTCAAGAAAATTAATTTTTTGGGCGGTGATCCAACCTATTAGAGCGCGGTTCCAATATCAGCGTTATCCATTCGAATTATTCGCCTTTATTGTTCAGTTTCTTCATACTAATTTTGATCAGTATGAGCTCAAAGGTTTAAGGATTTGTATCACAAAACATAAACATACATTAGGAGTAATCTGTATCAAAATATCATGTTCTGTATCACAATATCAGAACATTTTTTAAGACCCACCCTCCCACCCTGAACGCAGATTTTTTCGTTGTTCTACATTATACAGACATTTTTATTCTCCTAGTATTACTATCTTTTTAAAAAAATCATGCAAGTCATGAAGGAGTTTAAAGATCCCACAAGCGCCCGTGAATACTAGTCTTGATTGCTGACACGAAAATTACGGTTGTTGCATGAGAATATTTTCAGAGAGTGTACTCTCCCTTCAGTTTGAGTACCAACAAATTTTTAAATATATTTATTTAAATGGTATTAAAGAATTAATGAAATGTTTTAGAAAATACTTGCGCAAAATTCAGTTGACCGAAAAAAACTTAAAACTTCCGTCTATGACAAACACAATTTTTATGTGAGCAGTCAAGAAAATTAATTTTTTGGGCGGTGATCCAACCTATTAGAGCGCGGTTCCAATATCAGCGTTATCCATTCGAATTATTCGCCTTTATTGTCCAGTTTTTTCATACTAATTTTGATCAGTATGAGCTCAAAGGTTTAAGGATTTATATCACAAAACATGATCATACATTAGGAGTAATCTGTATCAAAATATCGTGTTCTGTATCACAAAATCAGAACATTTTTTAAGACCCACCCTCCCACCCTGAACGCAGATTTTTTCGTTCTTCTACATTATACAGACATTTTTATTCTCCTAGTATTACGATCTTTTTAAAAAAATCATGCAAGTCATGAAGGAGTTTAAAGATCCAACCAGCGCCCGTGAATACTAGTCTTGATTGCTGACACGAAAATTACGTTGTTGCATGAGAATATTTTCAGAGAGTGTACTCTCCCTTCAATTTGAGTACCAACAAATTTTTAAATATATTTATTTTAATGGTATTAAAGAATTAATGAAATATTTTAGAAAATACTTGCGCAAAATTCAGTTGACCGAAAAAAACTTAAAACTTCCGTCTATGACAAACACAATTTTTATGTGAGCAGTCAAGAAAATTAATTTTTTGGGCGGTGATCCAACCTATTAGAGCGCGGTTCCAATATCAGCGTTATCCATTCGAATTATTCGCCTTTATTGTCCAGTTTCTTCATACTAATTTTGATCAGTATGAGCTCAAATGTTTAAGGATTTATATCACAAAACATGAACATACATTAGGAGTAATCTGTATCAAAATATGATGTTCTGTATCACAAAATCAGAACATTTTTTAAGACCCACCCTCCCACCCTGAACGCAGATTTTTTCGTTCTTCTACATTATACAGACATTTTTATTCTCCTAGTATTACGATCTTTTTAAAAAAATCATGCAAGTCATGAAGGAGTTTAAAGATCCAACCAGCGCCCGTGAATACTAGTCATGATTGCTGACACGAAAATTACGGTTGTTGCATGAGAATATTTTCACAGAGTGTACTCTCCCATCAATTTGAGTACCAACAAATTTTTAAATATATTTATTTTAATTGTATTAAAGAAGTAAATGAAATGTTTTAGAAAATACTTGCGCAAAATTCAGTTGACCGAAAAAAACTTAAAACTTCCGTCTATGACAAACACAATTTTTATGTGAGCAGTCAAGAAAATTAATTTTTTGGGCGGTGATCCAACCTATTAGAGCGCGGTTCCAATATCAGCGTTATCCATTCGAATTATTCGCCTTTATTGTCCAGTTTCTTCATACTAATTTTGATCAGTATGAGCTCAAAGGTTTAAGGATTTATATCACAAAACATGAACATACATTAGGAGTAATCTGTATCAAAATATCGTGTTCTGTATCACAAAATCAGAATATTTTTTAAGACCCACCCTCCCACCCTGAACGCAGATTTTTTCGTTCTTCTACATTATACAGACATTTTTATTCTCCTAGTATTACGATCTTTTTAAAAAAATCATGCAAGTCATGAAGGAGTTTAAAGATCCAACCAGCGCCCGTGAATACTAGTCTTGATTGCTGACACGAAAATTACGTTGTTGCATGAGAATATTTTCAGAGAGTGTACTCTCCCTTCAATTTGAGTACCAACAAATTTTTAAATATATTTATTTTAATGGTATTAAAGAATTAATGAAATATTTTAGAAAATACTTGCGCAAAATTCAGTTGACCGAAAAAAACTTAAAACTTCCGTCTATGACAAACACAATTTTTATGTGAGCAGTCAAGAAAATTAATTTTTTGGGCGGTGATCCAACCTATTAGAGCGCGGTTCCAATATCAGCGTTATCCATTCGAATTATTCGCCTTTATTGTCCAGTTTCTTCATACTAATTTTGATCAGTATGAGCTCAAATGTTTAAGGATTTATATCACAAAACATGAACATACATTAGGAGTAATCTGTATCAAAATATGATGTTCTGTATCACAAAATCAGAACATTTTTTAAGACCCACCCTCCCACCCTGAACGCAGATTTTTTCGTTCTTCTACATTATACAGACATTTTTATTCTCCTAGTATTACGATCTTTTTAAAAAAATCATGCAAGTCATGAAGGAGTTTAAAGATCCAACCAGCGCCCGTGAATACTAGTCATGATTGCTGACACGAAAATTACGGTTGTTGCATGAGAATATTTTCACAGAGTGTACTCTCCCATCAATTTGAGCACCAACAAATTTTTAAATATATTTATTTTAATTGTATTAAAGAAGTAAATGAAATGTTTTAGAAAATACTTGCGCAAAATTCAGTTGACCGAAAAAAACTTAAAACTTCCGTCTATGACAAACACAATTTTTATGTGAGCAGTCAAGATAATTAATTTTTTGGGCGGTGATCCAACCTTTTAGAGCGCGGTTCCAATATCAGCGTTATCCATTCGAATTATTCGCCTTTATTGTCCAGTTTCTTCATACTAATTTTGATCAGTATGAGCTCAAAGGTTTAATGATTTGTATCACAAAACATGAACATACATTAGGAGTAATCTGTATCAGAATATCATGTTCTGTATCACAATATCAGAACATTTTTTAAGACCCACCCTCCCACCCTGAACGCAGATTTTTTCGTTGTTCTACATTATACAGACATTTTTATTCTCCTAGTATTACTATCTTTTTAAAAAAATCATGCAAGTCATGAAGGAGTTTAAAGATCCAACCAGCGCCCGTGAATACTAGTCTTGATTGCTGACACGAAAATTACGGTTGTTGCATGAGAATATTTTCAGAGAGTGTACTCTCCCTTCAATTTGAGTACCAACAAATTTTTAAATATATTTATTTAAATGGTATTAAAGAATTAATGAAATGTTTTAGAAAATACTTGCGCAAAATTCAGTTGACCGAAAAAAACTTAAAACTTCCGTCTATGACAAACACAATTTTTATGTGAGCAGTCAAGAAAATTAATTTTTGGGGCGGTGATCGAACCTATTAGAGCGCGGTTGCAATATCAGCGTTATCCATTCGAATTATTCGCCTTTATTGTCCAGTTTCTTCATACTAATTTTGATCAGTATGAGCTCAAAGGTTTAAGGATTTATATCACAAAACATGATCATACATTAGGAGTAATCAGTATCAAAATATCGTGTTCTGTATCACAAAATCAGAACATTTTTTAAGACCCACCCTCCCACCCTGAACGCAGATTTTTTCGTTCTTCTACATTATACAGACATTTTTATTCTCCTAGTATTACGATCTTTTTAAAAAAATCATGCAAGTCATGAAGGAGTTTAAAGATCCAACCAGCGCCCGTGAATACTAGTCATGATTGCTGACACGAAAATTACGGTTGCTGCATGAGAATATTTTCACAGAGTGTACTCTCCCATCAATTTGAGTACCAACAAATTTTTAAATATATTTATTTTAATTGTATTAAAGAAGTAAATGAAATGTATTAGAAAATACTTGCGCAAAATTCAGTTGACCGAAAAAAACTTAAAACTTCCGTCTATGACAAACACAATTTTTATGTGAGCAGTCCAGATAATTAATTTTTTGGGCGGTGATCCAACCTTTTAGAGCGCGGTTCCAATATCAGCGTTATCCATTCGAATTATTCGCCTTTATTGTCCAGTTTCTTCATACTAATTTTTTTCAGTATGAGCTCAAAGGTTTAAGGATTTGTATCACAAAACATAAACATACATTAGGAGTAATCTGTATCAAAATATCATGTTCTGTATCACAATATCAGAACATTTTTTAAGACCCACCCTCCCACACTGAACGCAGATTTTTTCGTTGTTCTACATTATACAGACATTTTAATTCTCCTAGTATTACTATCTTTTTAAAAAAATCATGCAAGTCATGAAGGAGTTTAAAGATCCCACAAGCGCCCGTGAATACTAGTCTTGATTGCTGACACGAAAATTACGGTTGTTGCATGAGAATATTTTCACAGAGTGTACTCTCCCTTCAGTTTGAGTACCAACAAATTTTTAAATATATTTATTTAAATGGTATTAAAGAATTAATGAAATGTTTTAGAAAATACTTGCGCAAAATTCAGTTGACCGAAAAAAACTTAAAACTTCCGTCTATGACAAACACAATTTTTATGGGAGCAGTCAAGAAAATTAATTTTTTGGGCGGTGATCCAACCTATTAGAGCGCGGTTCCAATATCAGCGTTATCCATTCGAATTATTCGCCTTTATTGTCCAGTTTCTTCATACTAATTTTGATCAGTATGAGCTCAAAGGTTTAAGGATTTATATCACAAAACATGAACATACATTAGGAGTAATCTGTATCAAAATATCGTGTTCTGTATCACAAAATCAGAATATTTTTTAAGACCCAACCTCCCACCCTGAACGCAGATTTTTTCGTTCTTCTACATTACACAGACATTTTTATTCTCCTAGTATTACGATCTTTTTAAAAAAATCATGCAAGTCATGAAGGAGTTTAAAGATCCAACCAGCGCCCGTGAATACTAGTCTTGATTGCTGACACGAAAATTACGTTGTTGCATGAGAATATTTTCAGAGAGTGTACTCTCCCTTCAATTTGAGTACCAACAAATTTTTAAATATATTTATTTTAATGGTATTAAAGAATTAATGAAATGTTTTAGAAAATACTTGCGCAAAATTCAGTTGACCGAAAAAAACTTAAAACTTCCGTCTATGACAAACACAATTTTTATGTGAGCAGTCAAGAAAATTAATTTTTTGGGCGGTGATCCAACCTATTAGAGCGCGGTTCCAATATCAGCGTTATCCATTCGAATTATTCGCCTTTATTGTTCAGTTTCTTCATACTAATTTTGATCAGTATGAGCTCAAAGGTTTAAGGATTTGTATCACAAAACATAAACATACATTAGGAGTAATCTGTATCAAAATATCATGTTCTGTATCACAATATCAGAACATTTTTTAAGACCCACCCTCCCACCCTGAACGCAGATTTTTTCGTTGTTCTACATTATACAGACATTTTTATTCTCCTAGTATTACTATCTTTTTAAAAAAATCATGCAAGTCATGAAGGAGTTTAAAGATCCCACAAGCGCCCGTGAATACTAGTCTTGATTGCTGACACGAAAATTACGGTTGTTGCATGAGAATATTTTCAGAGAGTGTACTCTCCCTTCAGTTTGAGTACCAACAAATTTTTAAATATATTTATTTAAATGGTATTAAAGAATTAATGAAATGTTTTAGAAAATACTTGCGCAAAATTCAGTTGACCGAAAAAAACTTAAAACTTCCGTCTATGACAAACACAATTTTTATGGGAGCAGTCAAGAAAATTAATTTTTTGGGCGGTGATCCAACCTATTAGAGCGCGGTTCCAATATCAGCGTTATCCATTCGAATTATTCGCCTTTATTGTCCAGTTTCTTCATACTAATTTTGATCAGTATGAGCTCAAAGGTTTAAGGATTTATATCACAAAACATGAACATACATTAGGAGTAATCTGTATCAAAATATCGTGTTCTGTATCACAAAATCAGAATATTTTTTAAGACCCAACCTCCCACCCTGAACGCAGATTTTTTCGTTCTTCTACATTACACAGACATTTTTATTCTCCTAGTATTACGATCTTTTTAAAAAAATCATGCAAGTCATGAAGGAGTTTAAAGATCCAACCAGCGCCCGTGAATACTAGTCTTGATTGCTGACACGAAAATTACGTTGTTGCATGAGAATATTTTCAGAGAGTGTACTCTCCCTTCAATTTGAGTACCAACAAATTTTTAAATATATTTATTTTAATGGTATTAAAGAATTAATGAAATGTTTTAGAAAATACTTGCGCAAAATTCAGTTGACCGAAAAAAACTTAAAACTTCCGTCTATGACAAACACAATTTTTATGTGAGCAGTCAAGAAAATTAATTTTTTGGGCGGTGATCCAACCTATTAGAGCGCGGTTCCATTATCAGCGTTATCCATTCGAATTATTCGCCTTTATTGTT
This sequence comes from Maratus speciosus, assembly GCA_963932465.1. Taxonomy (NCBI): domain Eukaryota; kingdom Metazoa; phylum Arthropoda; class Arachnida; order Araneae; family Salticidae; genus Maratus; species Maratus speciosus. The sequence continues at coordinate 209,983,366 of OZ010793.1, forward strand.
CAGTTTCTTCATACTAATTTTGATCAGTATGAGCTCAAAGGTTTAAGGATTTATATCACAAAACATGAACATACATTAGGAGTAATCTGTATCAAAATATGTTGTTCTGTATCACAAAATCAGAACATTTTTTAAGACCCACCCTCCCACCCTGAACGCAGATTTTTTCGTTCTTCTACATTATACAGACATTTTTATTCTCCTAGTATTACAATCTATTTAAAAAAATCATGCAAGTCATGAAGGAGTTTAAAGATCCAACCAGCGCCCGTGAATACTAGTCTTGATTGCTGACACGAAAATTACGGTTGTTGCATGAGAATATTTTCAGAGAGTGTACTCTCCCTTCAATTTGAGTACCAACAAATTTTTAAATATATTTATTTAAATGGTATTAAAGAATTAATGAAATGTTTTAGAAAATACTTACGCAAAATTCAGTTGACCGAAAAAAACTTAAAACTTCCGTCTATGACAAACACAATTTTTATGTGAGCAGTCAAGAAAATTAATTTTTTGGGCGGTGATCGAACCTATTAGAGCGCGGTTGCAATATCAACGTTATCCATTCGAATTATTCGCCTTTATTGTCCAGTTTCTTCATACTAATTTTGATCAGTATGAGCTCAAAGGTTTAAGGATTTATATCACAAAACATGATCATACATTAGGAGTAATCAGTATCAAAATATCGTGTTCTGTATCACAAAATCAGAACATTTTTTAAGACCCACCCTCCCACCCTGAACGCAGATTTTTTCGTTCTTCTACATTATACAGACATTTTTATTCTCCTAGTATTACGATCTTTTTAAAAAAATCATGCAAGTCATGAAGGAGTTTAAAGATCCAACCAGCGCCCGTGAATACTAGTCATGATTGCTGACACGAAAATTACGGTTGTTGCATGAGAATATTTTCACAGAGTGTACTCTCCCATCAATTTGAGTACCAACAAATTTTTAAATATATTTATTTTAATTGTACTAAAGAAGTAAATGAAATGTATTAGAAAATACTTGCGCAAAATTCAGTTGACCGAAAAAAACTTAAAACTTCCGTCTATGACAAACACAATTTTTATGTGAGCAGTCAAGATAATTAATTTTTTGGGCGGTGATCCAAACTCTTAGAGCGCGGTTCCAATATCAGCGTTATCCATTCGAATTATTCGCCTTTATTGTCCAGTTTCTTTATACTAATTTTGATCAGTATGAGCTCAAAGGTTTAAGGATTTGTATCACAAAACATAAACATACATTAGGAGTAATCTGTATCAAAATATCATGTTCTGTATCACAATATCAGAACATTTTTTAAGACCCACCCTCCCACCCTGAACGCAGATTTTTTCGTTGTTCTACATTATACAGACATTTTTATTCTCCTAGTATTACTATCTTTTTAAAAAAATCATGCAAGTCATGAAGGAGTTTAAAGATCCCACCAGCGCCCGTGAATACTAGTCTTGATTGCTGACACGAAAATTACGGTTGTTGCATGAGAATATTTTCAGAGAGTGTACTCTCCCTTCAATTTGAGTACCAACAAATTTTTAAATATATTTATTTTAATGGTATTAAAGAATTAATGAAATGTTTTAGAAAATACTTGCGCAAAATTCAGTTGACCGAAAAAAACTTAAAACTTCCGTCTATGACAAACACAATTTTTATGTGAGCAGTCAAGAAAATTAATTTTTTGGGCGGTGATCCAACCTATTAGAGCGCGGTTCCAATATCAGCGTTATCCAATTATTCGCCTTTATTGTCCAGTTTTTTCATACTAATTTTGATCAGTATGAGCTCAAAGGTTTAAGGATTTATATCACAAAACATGATCATACATTAGGAGTAATCTGTATCAAAATATCGTGTTCTGTATCACAAAATCAGAACATTTTTTAAGACCCACCCTCCCACCCTGAACGCAGATTTTTTCGTTCTTCTACATTATACACACATTTTTATTCTCCTAGTATTACGATCTTTTAAAAAAAATCATGCAAGTCATGAAGGAGTTTAAAGATCCAACCTGCGCCCGTGAATACTAGTCTTGATTGCTGACACGAAAATTACGTTGTTGCATGAGAATATTTTCAGAGAGTGTACTCTCCCTTCAATTTGAGTACCAACAAATTTTTAAATATATTTATTTTAATGGTATTAAAGAATTAATTAAATGTTTTAGAAAATACTTGCGCAAAATTCAGTTGACCGAAAAAAACTTAAAACTTCCGTCTATGACAAACACAATTTTTATGTGAGCAGTCAAGAAAATTAATTTTTTGGGCGGTGATCCAACCTATTAGAGCGCGGTTCCAATATCAGCGTTATCCATTCGAATTATTCGCCTTTATTGTCCAGTTTTTTCATACTAATTTTGATCAGTATGAGCTCAAAGGTTTAAGGATTTATATCACAAAACATGATCATACATTAGGAGTAATCTGTATCAAAATATCGTGTTCTGTATCACAAAATCAGAACATTTTTTAAGACCCACCCTCCCACCCTGAACGCAGATTTTTTCGTTCTTCTACATTATACAGACATTTTTATTCTCCTAGTATTACGATCTTTTTAAAAAAATCATGCAAGTCATGAAGGAGTTTAAAGATCCAACCTGCGCCCGTGAATACTAGTCTTGATTGCTGACACGAAAATTACGTTGTTGCATGAGAATATTTTCAGAGAGTGTACTCTCCCTTCAATTTGAGTACCAACAAATTTTTAAATATATTTATTTTAATGGTATTAAAGAATTAATTAAATGTTTTAGAAAATACTTGCGCAAAATTCAGTTGACCGACAAAAACTTAAAACTTCCGTCTATGACAAACACAATTTTTATGTGAGCAGTCAAGAAAATTAATTTTTTGGGCGGTGATCCAACCTATTAGAGCGCGGTTCCAATATCAGCGTTATCCATTCGAATTATTCGCCTTTATTGTTCAGTTTCTTCATACTAATTTTGATCAGTATGAGCTCAAAGTTTTAAGGATTTATATCACAAAACATGAACATACATTAGGAGTAATCTGTATCAAAATATGTTGTTCTGTATCACAAAATCAGAACATTTTTTAAGACACACCCTCCCACCCTGAACGCAGATTTTTTCGTTCTTCTACATTATACAGACATTTTTATTCTCCTAGTATTACGATCTTTTTAAAAAAATCATGCAAGTCATGAAGGAGTTTAAAGATCCAACCAGCGCCCGTGAATACTAGTCTTGATTGCTGACACGAAAATTACGGTTGTTGCATGAGAATATTTTCAGAGAGTGTACTCTCCCTTCAATTTGAGTACCAACAAATTTTTAAATATATTTATTTAAATGGTATTAAAGAATTAATGAAATGTTTTAGAAAATACTTGCGCAAAATTCAGTTGACCGAAAAAAACTTAAAACTTCCGTCTATGAAAAACACAATTTTTATGTGAGCAGTCAAGAAAATTAATTTTTTGGGCGGTGATCGAACCTATTAGAGCGCGGTTGCAATATCAGCGTTATCCATTCGAATTATTCGCCTTTATTGTCCAGTTTCTTCATACTAATTTTGATCAGTATGAGCTCAAAGGTTTAAGGATTTATATCACAAAACATGATCATACATTAGGAGTAATCAGTATCAAAATATCGTGTTCTGTATCACAAAATCAGAACATTTTTTAAGACCCACCCTCCCACCCTGAACGCAGATTTTTTCGTTCTTCTACATTATACAGACATTTTTATTCTCCTAGTATTACGATCTTTTTAAAAAAATCATGCAAGTCATGAAGGAATTTAAAGATCCAACCAGCGCCCGTGAATACTAGTCATGATTGCTGACACGAAAATTACGGTTGTTGCATGAGAATATTTTCACAGAGTGTACTCTCCCATCAATTTGAGTACCAACAAATTTTTAAATATATTTATTTTAATTGTATTAAAGAAGTAAATGAAATGTATTAGAAAATACTTGCGCAAAATTCAGTTGACCGAAAAAAACTTAAAACTTCCGTCTATGACAAACACAATTTTTATGTGAGCAGTCAAGATAATTAATTTTTTGGGCGGTGATCCAACCTTTTAGAGCGCGGTTCCAATATCAGCGTTATCCATTCGAATTATTCGCCTTTATTGTCCAGTTTCTTCATACTAATTTTGATCAGTATGAGCTCAAAGGTTTAAGGATTTGTATCACAAAACATAAACATACATTAGGAGTAATCTGTATCAAAATATCATGTTCTGTATCACAATATCAGAACATTTTTTAAGACCCACCCTCCCACCCTGAACGCAGATTTTTTCGTTGTTCTACATTATACAGACATTTTTATTCTCCTAGTATTACTATCTTTTTAAAAAAATCATGCAAGTCATGAAGGAGTTTAAAGATCCCACCAGCGCCCGTGAATACTAGTCTTGATTGCTGACACGAAAATTACGGTTGTTGCATGAGAATATTTTCAGAGAGTGTACTCTCCCTTCAATTTGAGTACCAACAAATTTTTAAATATATTTATTTTAATGGTATTAAAGAATTAATGAAATGTTTTAGAAAATACTTGCGCAAAATTCAGTTGACCGAAAAAAACTTAAAACTTCCGTCTATGACAAACACAATTTTTATGTGAGCAGTCAAGAAAATTAATTTTTTGGGCGGTGATCCAACCTATTATAGCGCGGTTCCAATATCAGCGTTATCCATTCGAATTATTCGCCTTTATTGTCCAGTTTTTTCATACTAATTTTGATCAGTATGAGCTCAAAGGTTTAAGGATTTATATCACAAAACATGATCATACATTAGGAGTAATCTGTATCAAAATATCGTGTTCTGTATCACAAAATCAGAACATTTTTTAAGACCCACCCTCCCACCCTGAACGCAGATTTTTTCGTTCTTCTACATTATACAGACATTTTTATTCTCCTAGTATTACGATCTTTTTAAAAAAATCATGCAAGTCATGAAGGAGTTTAAAGATCCAACCTGCGCCCGTGAATACTAGTCTTGATTGCTGACACGAAAATTACGTTGTTGCATGAGAATATTTTCAGAGAGTGTACTCTCCCTTCAATTTGAGTACCAACAAATTTTTAAATATATTTATTTTAATGGTATTAAAGAATTAATTAAATGTTTTAGAAAATACTTGCGCAAAATTCAGTTGACCGAAAAAAACTTAAAACTTCCGTCTATGACAAACACAATTTTTATGTGAGCAGTCAAGAAAATTAATTTTTTGGGCGGTGATCCAACCTATTAGAGCGCGGTTCCAATATCAGCGTTATCCATTCGAATTATTCGCCTTTATTGTCCAGTTTTTTCATACTAATTTTGATCAGTATGAGCTCAAAGGTTTAAGGATTTATATCACAAAACATGATCATACATTAGGAGTAATCTGTATCAAAATATCGTGTTCTGTATCACAAAATCAGAACATTTTTTAAGACCCACCCTCCCACCCTGAACGCAGATTTTTTCGTTCTTCTACATTATACAGACATTTTTATTCTCCTAGTATTACGATCTTTTTAAAAAAATCATGCAAGTCATGAAGGAGTTTAAAGATACAACCTGCGCCCGTGAATACTAGTCTTGATTGCTGACACGAAAATTACGTTGTTGCATGAGAATATTTTCAGAGAGTGTACTCTCCCTTCAATTTGAGTACCAACAAATTTTTAAATATATTTATTTTAATGGTATTAAAGAATTAATTAAATGTTTTAGAAAATACTTGCGCAAAATTCAGTTGACCGAAAAAAACTTAAAACTTCCGTCTATGACAAACACAATTTTTATGTGAGCAGTCAAGAAAATTAATTTTTTGGGCGGTGATCCAACCTATTAGAGCGCGGTTCCAATATCAGCGTTATCCATTCGAATTATTCGCCTTTATTGTCCAGTTTTTTCATACTAATTTTGATCAGTATGAGCTCAAAGGTTTAAGGATTTATATCACAAAACATGATCATACATTAGGAGTAATCTGTATCAAAATATCGTGTTCTGTATCACAAAATCAGAACATTTTTTAAGACCCACCCTCCCACCCTGAACGCAGATTTTTTCGTTCTTCTACATTATACAGACATTTTTATTCTCCTAGTATTACGATCTTTTTAAAAAAATCATGCAAGTCATGAAGGAGTTTAAAGATCCAACCTGCGCCCGTGAATACTAGTCTTGATTGCTGACACGAAAATTACGTTGTTGCATGAGAATATTTTCAGAGAGTGTACTCTCCCTTCAATTTGAGTATCAACAAATTTTTAAATATATTTATTTTAATGGTATTAAAGAATTAATTAAATGTTTTAGAAAATACTTGCGCAAAATTCAGTTGACCGACAAAAACTTAAAACTTCCGTCTATGACAAACACAATTTTTATGTGAGCAGTCAAGAAAATTAATTTTTTGGGCGGTGATCCAACCTATTAGAGCGCGGTTCCAATATCAGCGTTATCCATTCGAATTATTCGCCTTTATTGTCCAGTTTCTTCATACTAATTTTGATCAGTATGAGCTCAAAGGTTTAAGGATTTGTATCACAAAACATAAACATACATTAGGAGTAATCTGTATCAAAATATCATGTTCTGTATCACAATATCAGAACATTTTTTAAGACCCACCCTCCCACCCTGAACGCAGATTTTTTCGTTGTTCTACATTATACAGACATTTTTATTCTCCTAGTATTACTATCTTTTTAAAAAAATCATGCAAGTCATGAAGGAGTTTAAAGATCCCACCAGCGCCCGTGAATACTAGTCTTGATTGCTGACACGAAAATTACGGTTGTTGCATGAGAATATTTTCAGAGAGAGTACTCTCCCTTCAATTTGAGTACCAACAAATTTTTAAATATATTTATTTTAATGGTATTAAAGAATTAATGAAATGTTTTAGAAAATACTTGCGCAAAATTCAGTTGACCGAAAAAAACTTAAAACTTCCGTCTATGACAAACACAATTTTTATGTGAGCAGTCAAGAAAATTAATTTTTTGGGCGGTGATCCAACCTATTAGAGCGCGGTTCCAATATCAGCGTTATCCATTCGAATTATTCGCCTTTATTGTCCAGTTTTTTCATACTAATTTTGATCAGTATGAGCTCAAAGGTATAAGGATTTATATCACAAAACATGATCATACATTAGGAGTAATCTGTATCAAAATATCGTGTTCTGTATCACAAAATCAGAACATTTTTTAAGACCCACCCTCCCACTCTGAACGCAGATTTTTTCGTTCTTCTACATTATACAGACATTTTTATTCTCCTAGTATTACGATCTTTTTAAAAAAATCATGCAAGTCATGAAGGAGTTTAAAGATACAACCTGCGCCCGTGAATACTAGTCTTGATTGCTGACACGAAAATTACGTTGTTGCATGAGAATATTTTCAGAGAGTGTACTCTCCCTTCAATTTGAGTACCAACAAATTTTTAAATATATTTATTTTAATGGTATTAAAGAATTAATTAAATGTTTTAGAAAATACTTGCGCAAAATTCAGTTGACCGAAAAAAACTTAAAACTTCCGTCTATGACAAACACAATTTTTATGTGAGCAGTCAAGAAAATTAATTTTTTGGGCGGTGATCCAACCTATTAGAGCGCGGTTCCAATATCAGCGTTATCCATTCGAATTATTCGCCTTTATTGTCCAGTTTTTTCATACTAATTTTGATCAGTATGAGCTCAAAGGTTTAAGGATTTATATCACAAAACATGATCATACATTAGGAGTAATCTGTATCAAAATATCGTGTTCTGTATCACAAAATCAGAACATTTTTTAAGACCCACCCTCCCACCCTGAACGCAGATTTTTTCGTTCTTCTACATTATACAGACATTTTTATTCTCCTAGTATTACGATCTTTTTAAAAAAATCATGCAAGTCATGAAGGAGTTTAAAGATCCAACCTGCGCCCGTGAATACTAGTCTTGATTGCTGACACGAAAATTACGTTGTTGCATGAGAATATTTTCAGAGAGTGTACTCTCCCTTCAATTTGAGTACCAACAAATTTTTAAATATATTTATTTTAATGGTATTAAAGAATTAATTAAATGTTTTAGAAAATACTTGCGCAAAATTCAGTTGACCGACAAAAACTTAAAACTTCCGTCTATGACAAACACAATTTTTATGTGAGCAGTCAAGAAAATTAATTTTTTGGGCGGTGATCCAACCTATTAGAGCGCGGTTCCAATATCAGCGTTATCCATTCGAATTATTCGCCTTTATTGTTCAGTTTCTTCATACTAATTTTGATCAGTATGAGCTCAAAGGTTTAAGGATTTATATCACAAAACATGAACATACATTAGGAGTAATCTGTATCAAAATATGTTGTTCTGTATCACAAAATCAGAACATTTTTTAAGACACACCCTCCCACCCTGAACGCAGATTTTTTCGTTCTTCTACATTATACAGACATTTTTATTCTCCTAGTATTACGATCTTTTTAAAAAAATCATGCAAGTCATGAAGGAGTTTAAAGTTCCAACCAGCGCCCGTGAATACTGGTCTTGATTGCTGACACGAAAATTACGGTTGTTGCATGAGAATATTTTCAGAGAGTGTACTCTCCCTTCAATTTGAGTACCAACAAATTTTTAAATATACTTATTTAAATGGTATTAAAGAATTAATGAAATGTTTTAGAAAATACTTGCGCAAAATTCAGTTGACCGAAAAAAACTTAAAACTTCCGTCTATGACAAACACAATTTTTATGTGAGCAGTCAAGATAATTAATTTTTTGGGCGGTGATCCAACCTTTTAGAGCGCGGTTCCAATATCAGCGTTATCCATTCGAATTATTCGCCTTTATTGTCCAGTTTCTTCATACTAATTTTGATCAGTATGAGCTCAAAGGTTTAAGGATTTGTATCACAAAACATAAACATACATTAGGAGTAATCTGTATCAAAATATCATGTTCTGTATCACAATATCAGAACATTTTTTAAGACCCACCCTCCCACCCTGAACGCAGATTTTTTCGTTGTTCTACATTATACAGACATTTTTATTCTCCTAGTATTACTATCTTTTTAAAAAAATCATGCAAGTCATGAAGGAGTTTAAAGATCCCACCAGCGCCCGTGAATACTAGTCTTGATTGCTGACACGAAAATTACGGTTGTTGCATGAGAATATTTTCAGAGAGTGTACTCTCCCTTCAATTTGAGTACCAACAAATTTTTAAATATATTTATTTTAATGGTATTAAAGAATTAATGAAATGTTTTAGAAAATACTTGCGCAAAATTCAGTTGACCGAAAAAAACTTAAAACTTCCGTCTATGACAAACACAATTTTTATGTGAGCAGTCAAGATAATTAATTTTTTGGGCGGTGATCCAACCTTTTAGAGCGCGGTTCCAATATCAGCGTTATCCATTCGAATTATTCGCCTTTATTGTCCAGTTTCTTCATACTAATTTTGATCAGTATGAGCTCAAAGGTTTAAGGATTTGTATCACAAAACATAAACATACATTAGGAGTAATCTGTATCAAAATATCATGTTCTGTATCACAATATCAGAACATTTTTTAAGACCCACCCTCCCACCCTGAACGCAGATTTTTTCGTTGTTCTACATTATACAGACATTTTTATTCTCCTAGTATTACTATCTTTTTAAAAAAATCATGCAAGTCATGAAGGAGTTTAAAGATCCCACCAGCGCCCGTGAATACTAGTCTTGATTGCTGACACGAAAATTACGGTTGTTGCATGAGAATATTTTCAGAGAGTGTACTCTCCCTTCAATTTGAGTACCAACAAATTTTTAAATATATTTATTTTAATGGTATTAAAGAATTAATGAAATGTTTTAGAAAATACTTGCGCAAAATTCAGTTGACCGAAAAAAACTTAAAACTTCCGTCTATGACAAACACAATTTTTATGTGAGCAGTCAAGAAAATTAATTTTTTGGGCGGTGATCCAACCTATTAGAGCGCGGTTCCAATATCAGCGTTATCCATTCGAATTATTCGCCTTTATTGTCCAGTTTTTTCATACTAATTTTGATCAGTATGAGCTCAAAGGTTTAAGGATTTATATCACAAAACATGATCATACATTAGGAGTAATCTGTATCAAAATATCGTGTTCTGTATCACAAAATCAGAACATTTTTTAAGACCCACCCTCCCACCCTGAACGCAGATTTTTTCGTTCTTCTACATTATACAGACATTTTTATTCTCCTAGTATTACGATCTTTTTAAAAAAATCATGCAAGTCATGAAGGAGTTTAAAGATCCAACCTGCGCCCGTGAATACTAGTCTTGATTGCTGACACGAAAATTACGTTGTTGCATGAGAATATTTTCAGAGAGTGTACTCTCCCTTCAATTTGAGTATCAACAAATTTTTAAATATATTTATTTTAATGGTATTAAAGAATTAATTAAATGTTTTAGAAAATACTTGCGCAAAATTCAGTTGACCGACAAAAACTTAAAACTTCCGTCTATGACAAACACAATTTTTATGTGAGCAGTCAAGAAAATTAATTTTTTGGGCGGTGATCCAACCTATTAGAGCGCGGTTCCAATATCAGCGTTATCCATTCGAATTATTCGCCTTTATTGTCCAGTTTCTTCATACTAATTTTGATCAGTATGAGCTCAAAGGTTTAAGGATTTATATCACAAAACATGATCATACATTAGGAGTAATCAGTATCAAAATATCGTGTTCTGTATCACAAAATCAGAACATTTTTTAAGACCCACCCTCCCACCCTGAACGCAGATTTTTTCGTTCTTCTACATTATACAGACATTTTTATTCTCCTAGTATTACGATCTTTTTAAAAAAATCATGCAAGTCATGAAGGAGTTTAAAGATCCAACCAGCGCCCGTGAATACTAGTCATGATTGCTGACACGAAAATTACGGTTGTTGCATGAGAATATTTTCACAGAGTGTACTCTCCCATCAATTTGAGTACCAACAAATTTTTAAATATATTTATTTTAATTGTACTAAAGAAGTAAATGAAATGTATTAGAAAATACTTGCGCAAAATTCAGTTGACCGAAAAAAACTTAAAACTTCCGTCTATGACAAACACAATTTTTATGTGAGCAGTCAAGATAATTAATTTTTTGGGCGGTGATCCAAACTCTTAGAGCGCGGTTCCAATATCAGCGTTATCCATTCGAATTATTCGCCTTTATTGTCCAGTTTCTTTATACTAATTTTGATCAGTATGAGCTCAAAGGTTTAAGGATTTGTATCACAAAACATAAACATACATTAGGAGTAATCTGTATCAAAATATCATGTTCTGTATCACAATATCAGAACATTTTTTAAGACCCACCCTCCCACCCTGAACGCAGATTTTTTCGTTGTTCTACATTATACAGACATTTTTATTCTCCTAGTATTACTATCTTTTTAAAAAAATCATGCAAGTCATGAAGGAGTTTAAAGATCCCACCAGCGCCCGTGAATACTAGTCTTGATTGCTGACACGAAAATTACGGTTGTTGCATGAGAATATTTTCAGAGAGTGTACTCTCCCTTCAATTTGAGTACCAACAAATTTTTAAATATATTTATTTTAATGGTATTAAAGAATTAATGAAATGTTTTAGAAAATACTTGCGCAAAATTCAGTTGACCGAAAAAAACTTAAAACTTCCGTCTATGACAAACACAATTTTTATGTGAGCAGTCAAGAAAATTAATTTTTTGGGCGGTGATCCAACCTATTAGAGCGCGGTTCCAATATCAGCGTTATCCAATTATTCGCCTTTATTGTCCAGTTTTTTCATACTAATTTTGATCAGTATGAGCTCAAAGGTTTAAGGATTTATATCACAAAACATGATCATACATTAGGAGTAATCTGTATCAAAATATCGTGTTCTGTATCACAAAATCAGAACATTTTTTAAGACCCACCCTCCCACCCTGAACGCAGATTTTTTCGTTCTTCTACATTATACACACATTTTTATTCTCCTAGTATTACGATCTTTTAAAAAAAATCATGCAAGTCATGAAGGAGTTTAAAGATCCAACCTGCGCCCGTGAATACTAGTCTTGATTGCTGACACGAAAATTACGTTGTTGCATGAGAATATTTTCAGAGAGTGTACTCTCCCTTCAATTTGAGTACCAACAAATTTTTAAATATATTTATTTTAATGGTATTAAAGAATTAATTAAATGTTTTAGAAAATACTTGCGCAAAATTCAGTTGACCGAAAAAAACTTAAAACTTCCGTCTATGACAAACACAATTTTTATGTGAGCAGTCAAGAAAATTAATTTTTTGGGCGGTGATCCAACCTATTAGAGCGCGGTTCCAATATCAGCGTTATCCATTCGAATTATTCGCCTTTATTGTCCAGTTTTTTCATACTAATTTTGATCAGTATGAGCTCAAAGGTTTAAGGATTTATATCACAAAACATGATCATACATTAGGAGTAATCTGTATCAAAATATCGTGTTCTGTATCACAAAATCAGAACATTTTTTAAGACCCACCCTCCCACCCTGAACGCAGATTTTTTCGTTCTTCTACATTATACAGACATTTTTATTCTCCTAGTATTACGATCTTTTTAAAAAAATCATGCAAGTCATGAAGGAGTTTAAAGATCCAACCTGCGCCCGTGAATACTAGTCTTGATTGCTGACACGAAAATTACGTTGTTGCATGAGAATATTTTCAGAGAGTGTACTCTCCCTTCAATTTGAGTACCAACAAATTTTTAAATATATTTATTTTAATGGTATTAAAGAATTAATTAAATGTTTTAGAAAATACTTGCGCAAAATTCAGTTGACCGACAAAAACTTAAAACTTCCGTCTATGACAAACACAATTTTTATGTGAGCAGTCAAGAAAATTAATTTTTTGGGCGGTGATCCAACCTATTAGAGCGCGGTTCCAATATCAGCGTTATCCATTCGAATTATTCGCCTTTATTGTTCAGTTTCTTCATACTAATTTTGATCAGTATGAGCTCAAAGTTTTAAGGATTTATATCACAAAACATGAACATACATTAGGAGTAATCTGTATCAAAATATGTTGTTCTGTATCACAAAATCAGAACATTTTTTAAGACACACCCTCCCACCCTGAACGCAGATTTTTTCGTTCTTCTACATTATACAGACATTTTTATTCTCCTAGTATTACGATCTTTTTAAAAAAATCATGCAAGTCATGAAGGAGTTTAAAGATCCAACCAGCGCCCGTGAATACTAGTCTTGATTGCTGACACGAAAATTACGGTTGTTGCATGAGAATATTTTCAGAGAGTGTACTCTCCCTTCAATTTGAGTACCAACAAATTTTTAAATATATTTATTTAAATGGTATTAAAGAATTAATGAAATGTTTTAGAAAATACTTGCGCAAAATTCAGTTGACCGAAAAAAACTTAAAACTTCCGTCTATGAAAAACACAATTTTTATGTGAGCAGTCAAGAAAATTAATTTTTTGGGCGGTGATCGAACCTATTAGAGCGCGGTTGCAATATCAGCGTTATCCATTCGAATTATTCGCCTTTATTGTCCAGTTTCTTCATACTAATTTTGATCAGTATGAGCTCAAAGGTTTAAGGATTTATATCACAAAACATGATCATACATTAGGAGTAATCAGTATCAAAATATCGTGTTCTGTATCACAAAATCAGAACATTTTTTAAGACCCACCCTCCCACCCTGAACGCAGATTTTTTCGTTCTTCTACATTATACAGACATTTTTATTCTCCTAGTATTACGATCTTTTTAAAAAAATCATGCAAGTCATGAAGGAATTTAAAGATCCAACCAGCGCCCGTGAATACTAGTCATGATTGCTGACACGAAAATTACGGTTGTTGCATGAGAATATTTTCACAGAGTGTACTCTCCCATCAATTTGAGTACCAACAAATTTTTAAATATATTTATTTTAATTGTATTAAAGAAGTAAATGAAATGTATTAGAAAATACTTGCGCAAAATTCAGTTGACCGAAAAAAACTTAAAACTTCCGTCTATGACAAACACAATTTTTATGTGAGCAGTCAAGATAATTAATTTTTTGGGCGGTGATCCAACCTTTTAGAGCGCGGTTCCAATATCAGCGTTATCCATTCGAATTATTCGCCTTTATTGTCCAGTTTCTTCATACTAATTTTGATCAGTATGAGCTCAAAGGTTTAAGGATTTGTATCACAAAACATAAACATACATTAGGAGTAATCTGTATCAAAATATCATGTTCTGTATCACAAAATCAGAACATTTTTTAAGACCCACCCTCCCACTCTGAACGCAGATTTTTTCGTTCTTCTACATTATACAGACATTTTTATTCTCCTAGTATTACGATCTTTTTAAAAAAATCATGCAAGTCATGAAGGAGTTTAAAGATACAACCTGCGCCCGTGAATACTAGTCTTGATTTCTGACACGAAAATTACGTTGTTGCATGAGAATATTTTCAGAGAGTGTACTCTCCCTTCAATTTGAGTACCAACAAATTTTTAAATATATTTATTTTAATGGTATTAAAGAATTAATTAAATGTTTTAGAAAATACTTGCGCAAAATTCAGTTGACCGAAAAAAACTTAAAACTTCCGTCTATGACAAACACAATCTTTATGTGAGCAGTCAAGAAAATTAATTTTTTGGGCGGTGATCCAACCTATTAGAGCGCGGTTCCAATATCAGCGTTATCCATTCGAATTATTCGCCTTTATTGTCCAGTTTTTTCATACTAATTTTGATCAGTATGAGCTCAAAGGTTTAAGGATTTATATCACAAAACATGATCATACATTAGGAGTAATCTGTATCAAAATATCGTGTTCTGTATCACAAAATCAGAACATTTTTAAAGACCCACCCTCCCACCCTGAACGCAGATTTTTTCGTTCTTCTACATTATACAGACATTTTTATTCTCCTAGTATTACGATCTTTTTAAAAAAATCATGCAAGTCATGAAGGAGTTTAAAGATCCAACCTGCGCCCGTGAATACTAGTCTTGATTGCTGACACGAAAATTACGTTGTTGCATGAGAATATTTTCAGAGAGTGTACTCTCCCTTCAATTTGAGTACCAACAAATTTTTAAATATATTTATTTTAATGGTATTAAAGAATTAATTAAATGTTTTAGAAAATACTTGCGCAAAATTCAGTTGACCGACAAAAACTTAAAACTTCCGTCTATGACAAACACAATTTTTATGTGAGCAGTCAAGAAAATTAATTTTTTGGGCGGTGATCCAACCTATTAGAGCGCGGTTCCAATATCAGCGTTATCCATTCGAATTATTCGCCTTTATTGTTCAGTTTCTTCATACTAATTTTGATCAGTATGAGCTCAAAGGTTTAAGGATTTATATCACAAAACATGAACATACATTAGGAGTAATCTGTATCAAAATATGTTGTTCTGTATCACAAAATCAGAACATTTTTTAAGACACACCCTCCCACCCTGAACGCAGATTTTTTCGTTCTTCTACATTATACAGACATTTTTATTCTCCTAGTATTACGATCTTTTTAAAAAAATCATGCAAGTCATGAAGGAGTTTAAAGTTCCAACCAGCGCCCGTGAATACTGGTCTTGATTGCTGACACGAAAATTACGGTTGTTGCATGAGAATATTTTCAGAGAGTGTACTCTCCCTTCAATTTGAGTACCAACAAATTTTTAAATATACTTATTTAAATGGTATTAAAGAATTAATGAAATGTTTTAGAAAATACTTGCGCAAAATTCAGTTGACCGAAAAAAACTTAAAACTTCCGTCTATGACAAACACAATTTTTATGTGAGCAGTCAAGATAATTAATTTTTTGGGCGGTGATCCAACCTTTTAGAGCGCGGTTCCAATATCAGCGTTATCCATTCGAATTATTCGCCTTTATTGTCCAGTTTCTTCATACTAATTTTGATCAGTATGAGCTCAAAGGTTTAAGGATTTGTATCACAAAACATAAACATACATTAGGAGTAATCTGTATCAAAATATCATGTTCTGTATCACAATATCAGAACATTTTTTAAGACCCACCCTCCCACCCTGAACGCAGATTTTTTCGTTGTTCTACATTATACAGACATTTTTATTCTCCTAGTATTACTATCTTTTTAAAAAAATCATGCAAGTCATGAAGGAGTTTAAAGATCCCACCAGCGCCCGTGAATACTAGTCTTGATTGCTGACACGAAAATTACGGTTGTTGCATGAGAATATTTTCAGAGAGTGTACTCTCCCTTCAATTTGAGTACCAACAAATTTTTAAATATATTTATTTTAATGGTATTAAAGAATTAATGAAATGTTTTAGAAAATACTTGCGCAAAATTCAGTTGACCGAAAAAAACTTAAAACTTCCGTCTATGACAAACACAATTTTTATGTGAGCAGTCAAGAAAATTAATTTTTTGGGCGGTGAT
Organism: Maratus speciosus; assembly: GCA_963932465.1. Taxonomy (NCBI): domain Eukaryota; kingdom Metazoa; phylum Arthropoda; class Arachnida; order Araneae; family Salticidae; genus Maratus; species Maratus speciosus. The sequence goes on from OZ010793.1 coordinate 209,999,860, forward strand.
CCAACCTATTAGAGCGCGGTTCCAATATCAGCGTTATCCATTCGAATTATTCGCCTTTATTGTCCAGTTTTTTCATACTAATTTTGATCAGTATGAGCTCAAAGGTTTAAGGATTTATATCACAAAACATGATCATACATTAGGAGTAATCTGTATCAAAATATCGTGTTCTGTATCACAAAATCAGAACATTTTTTAAGACCCACCCTCCCACCCTGAACGCAGATTTTTTCGTTCTTCTACATTATACAGACATTTTTATTCTCCTAGTATTACGATCTTTTTAAAAAAATCATGCAAGTCATGAAGGAGTTTAAAGATCCAACCTGCGCCCGTGAATACTAGTCTTGATTGCTGACACGAAAATTACGTTGTTGCATGAGAATATTTTCAGAGAGTGTACTCTCCCTTCAATTTGAGTATCAACAAATTTTTAAATATATTTATTTTAATGGTATTAAAGAATTAATTAAATGTTTTAGAAAATACTTGCGCAAAATTCAGTTGACCGACAAAAACTTAAAACTTCCGTCTATGACAAACACAATTTTTATGTGAGCAGTCAAGAAAATTAATTTTTTGGGCGGTGATCCAACCTATTAGAGCGCGGTTCCAATATCAGCGTTATCCATTCGAATTATTCGCCTTTATTGTCCAGTTTCTTCATACTAATTTTGATCAGTATGAGCTCAAAGGTTTAAGGATTTATATCACAAAACATGATCATACATTAGGAGTAATCAGTATCAAAATATCGTGTTCTGTATCACAAAATCAGAACATTTTTTAAGACCCACCCTCCCACCCTGAACGCAGATTTTTTCGTTCTTCTACATTATACAGACATTTTTATTCTCCTAGTATTACGATCTTTTTAAAAAAATCATGCAAGTCATGAAGGAGTTTAAAGATCCAACCAGCGCCCGTGAATACTAGTCATGATTGCTGACACGAAAATTACGGTTGTTGCATGAGAATATTTTCACAGAGTGTACTCTCCCATCAATTTGAGTACCAACAAATTTTTAAATATATTTATTTTAATTGTACTAAAGAAGTAAATGAAATGTATTAGAAAATACTTGCGCAAAATTCAGTTGACCGAAAAAAACTTAAAACTTCCGTCTATGACAAACACAATTTTTATGTGAGCAGTCAAGATAATTAATTTTTTGGGCGGTGATCCAAACTCTTAGAGCGCGGTTCCAATATCAGCGTTATCCATTCGAATTATTCGCCTTTATTGTCCAGTTTCTTTATACTAATTTTGATCAGTATGAGCTCAAAGGTTTAAGGATTTGTATCACAAAACATAAACATACATTAGGAGTAATCTGTATCAAAATATCATGTTCTGTATCACAATATCAGAACATTTTTTAAGACCCACCCTCCCACCCTGAACGCAGATTTTTTCGTTGTTCTACATTATACAGACATTTTTATTCTCCTAGTATTACTATCTTTTTAAAAAAATCATGCAAGTCATGAAGGAGTTTAAAGATCCCACCAGCGCCCGTGAATACTAGTCTTGATTGCTGACACGAAAATTACGGTTGTTGCATGAGAATATTTTCAGAGAGTGTACTCTCCCTTCAATTTGAGTACCAACAAATTTTTAAATATATTTATTTTAATGGTATTAAAGAATTAATGAAATGTTTTAGAAAATACTTGCGCAAAATTCAGTTGACCGAAAAAAACTTAAAACTTCCGTCTATGACAAACACAATTTTTATGTGAGCAGTCAAGAAAATTAATTTTTTGGGCGGTGATCCAACCTATTAGAGCGCGGTTCCAATATCAGCGTTATCCAATTATTCGCCTTTATTGTCCAGTTTTTTCATACTAATTTTGATCAGTATGAGCTCAAAGGTTTAAGGATTTATATCACAAAACATGATCATACATTAGGAGTAATCTGTATCAAAATATCGTGTTCTGTATCACAAAATCAGAACATTTTTTAAGACCCACCCTCCCACCCTGAACGCAGATTTTTTCGTTCTTCTACATTATACACACATTTTTATTCTCCTAGTATTACGATCTTTTAAAAAAAATCATGCAAGTCATGAAGGAGTTTAAAGATCCAACCTGCGCCCGTGAATACTAGTCTTGATTGCTGACACGAAAATTACGTTGTTGCATGAGAATATTTTCAGAGAGTGTACTCTCCCTTCAATTTGAGTACCAACAAATTTTTAAATATATTTATTTTAATGGTATTAAAGAATTAATTAAATGTTTTAGAAAATACTTGCGCAAAATTCAGTTGACCGAAAAAAACTTAAAACTTCCGTCTATGACAAACACAATTTTTATGTGAGCAGTCAAGAAAATTAATTTTTTGGGCGGTGATCCAACCTATTAGAGCGCGGTTCCAATATCAGCGTTATCCATTCGAATTATTCGCCTTTATTGTCCAGTTTTTTCATACTAATTTTGATCAGTATGAGCTCAAAGGTTTAAGGATTTATATCACAAAACATGATCATACATTAGGAGTAATCTGTATCAAAATATCGTGTTCTGTATCACAAAATCAGAACATTTTTTAAGACCCACCCTCCCACCCTGAACGCAGATTTTTTCGTTCTTCTACATTATACAGACATTTTTATTCTCCTAGTATTACGATCTTTTTAAAAAAATCATGCAAGTCATGAAGGAGTTTAAAGATCCAACCTGCGCCCGTGAATACTAGTCTTGATTGCTGACACGAAAATTACGTTGTTGCATGAGAATATTTTCAGAGAGTGTACTCTCCCTTCAATTTGAGTACCAACAAATTTTTAAATATATTTATTTTAATGGTATTAAAGAATTAATTAAATGTTTTAGAAAATACTTGCGCAAAATTCAGTTGACCGACAAAAACTTAAAACTTCCGTCTATGACAAACACAATTTTTATGTGAGCAGTCAAGAAAATTAATTTTTTGGGCGGTGATCCAACCTATTAGAGCGCGGTTCCAATATCAGCGTTATCCATTCGAATTATTCGCCTTTATTGTTCAGTTTCTTCATACTAATTTTGATCAGTATGAGCTCAAAGTTTTAAGGATTTATATCACAAAACATGAACATACATTAGGAGTAATCTGTATCAAAATATGTTGTTCTGTATCACAAAATCAGAACATTTTTTAAGACACACCCTCCCACCCTGAACGCAGATTTTTTCGTTCTTCTACATTATACAGACATTTTTATTCTCCTAGTATTACGATCTTTTTAAAAAAATCATGCAAGTCATGAAGGAGTTTAAAGATCCAACCAGCGCCCGTGAATACTAGTCTTGATTGCTGACACGAAAATTACGGTTGTTGCATGAGAATATTTTCAGAGAGTGTACTCTCCCTTCAATTTGAGTACCAACAAATTTTTAAATATATTTATTTAAATGGTATTAAAGAATTAATGAAATGTTTTAGAAAATACTTGCGCAAAATTCAGTTGACCGAAAAAAACTTAAAACTTCCGTCTATGAAAAACACAATTTTTATGTGAGCAGTCAAGAAAATTAATTTTTTGGGCGGTGATCGAACCTATTAGAGCGCGGTTGCAATATCAGCGTTATCCATTCGAATTATTCGCCTTTATTGTCCAGTTTCTTCATACTAATTTTGATCAGTATGAGCTCAAAGGTTTAAGGATTTATATCACAAAACATGATCATACATTAGGAGTAATCAGTATCAAAATATCGTGTTCTGTATCACAAAATCAGAACATTTTTTAAGACCCACCCTCCCACCCTGAACGCAGATTTTTTCGTTCTTCTACATTATACAGACATTTTTATTCTCCTAGTATTACGATCTTTTTAAAAAAATCATGCAAGTCATGAAGGAATTTAAAGATCCAACCAGCGCCCGTGAATACTAGTCATGATTGCTGACACGAAAATTACGGTTGTTGCATGAGAATATTTTCACAGAGTGTACTCTCCCATCAATTTGAGTACCAACAAATTTTTAAATATATTTATTTTAATTGTATTAAAGAAGTAAATGAAATGTATTAGAAAATACTTGCGCAAAATTCAGTTGACCGAAAAAAACTTAAAACTTCCGTCTATGACAAACACAATTTTTATGTGAGCAGTCAAGATAATTAATTTTTTGGGCGGTGATCCAACCTTTTAGAGCGCGGTTCCAATATCAGCGTTATCCATTCGAATTATTCGCCTTTATTGTCCAGTTTCTTCATACTAATTTTGATCAGTATGAGCTCAAAGGTTTAAGGATTTGTATCACAAAACATAAACATACATTAGGAGTAATCTGTATCAAAATATCATGTTCTGTATCACAATATCAGAACATTTTTTAAGACCCACCCTCCCACCCTGAACGCAGATTTTTTCGTTGTTCTACATTATACAGACATTTTTATTCTCCTAGTATTACTATCTTTTTAAAAAAATCATGCAAGTCATGAAGGAGTTTAAAGATCCCACCAGCGCCCGTGAATACTAGTCTTGATTGCTGACACGAAAATTACGGTTGTTGCATGAGAATATTTTCAGAGAGTGTACTCTCCCTTCAATTTGAGTACCAACAAATTTTTAAATATATTTATTTTAATGGTATTAAAGAATTAATGAAATGTTTTAGAAAATACTTGCGCAAAATTCAGTTGACCGAAAAAAACTTAAAACTTCCGTCTATGACAAACACAATTTTTATGTGAGCAGTCAAGAAAATTAATTTTTTGGGCGGTGATCCAACCTATTATAGCGCGGTTCCAATATCAGCGTTATCCATTCGAATTATTCGCCTTTATTGTCCAGTTTTTTCATACTAATTTTGATCAGTATGAGCTCAAAGGTTTAAGGATTTATATCACAAAACATGATCATACATTAGGAGTAATCTGTATCAAAATATCGTGTTCTGTATCACAAAATCAGAACATTTTTTAAGACCCACCCTCCCACCCTGAACGCAGATTTTTTCGTTCTTCTACATTATACAGACATTTTTATTCTCCTAGTATTACGATCTTTTTAAAAAAATCATGCAAGTCATGAAGGAGTTTAAAGATACAACCTGCGCCCGTGAATACTAGTCTTGATTGCTGACACGAAAATTACGTTGTTGCATGAGAATATTTTCAGAGAGTGTACTCTCCCTTCAATTTGAGTACCAACAAATTTTTAAATATATTTATTTTAATGGTATTAAAGAATTAATTAAATGTTTTAGAAAATACTTGCGCAAAATTCAGTTGACCGAAAAAAACTTAAAACTTCCGTCTATGACAAACACAATTTTTATGTGAGCAGTCAAGAAAATTAATTTTTTGGGCGGTGATCCAACCTATTAGAGCGCGGTTCCAATATCAGCGTTATCCATTCGAATTATTCGCCTTTATTGTCCAGTTTTTTCATACTAATTTTGATCAGTATGAGCTCAAAGGTTTAAGGATTTATATCACAAAACATGATCATACATTAGGAGTAATCTGTATCAAAATATCGTGTTCTGTATCACAAAATCAGAACATTTTTTAAGACCCACCCTCCCACCCTGAACGCAGATTTTTTCGTTCTTCTACATTATACAGACATTTTTATTCTCCTAGTATTACGATCTTTTTAAAAAAATCATGCAAGTCATGAAGGAGTTTAAAGATCCAACCTGCGCCCGTGAATACTAGTCTTGATTGCTGACACGAAAATTACGTTGTTGCATGAGAATATTTTCAGAGAGTGTACTCTCCCTTCAATTTGAGTATCAACAAATTTTTAAATATATTTATTTTAATGGTATTAAAGAATTAATTAAATGTTTTAGAAAATACTTGCGCAAAATTCAGTTGACCGACAAAAACTTAAAACTTCCGTCTATGACAAACACAATTTTTATGTGAGCAGTCAAGAAAATTAATTTTTTGGGCGGTGATCCAACCTATTAGAGCGCGGTTCCAATATCAGCGTTATCCATTCGAATTATTCGCCTTTATTGTCCAGTTTCTTCATACTAATTTTGATCAGTATGAGCTCAAAGGTTTAAGGATTTGTATCACAAAACATAAACATACATTAGGAGTAATCTGTATCAAAATATCATGTTCTGTATCACAATATCAGAACATTTTTTAAGACCCACCCTCCCACCCTGAACGCAGATTTTTTCGTTGTTCTACATTATACAGACATTTTTATTCTCCTAGTATTACTATCTTTTTAAAAAAATCATGCAAGTCATGAAGGAGTTTAAAGATCCCACCAGCGCCCGTGAATACTAGTCTTGATTGCTGACACGAAAATTACGGTTGTTGCATGAGAATATTTTCAGAGAGAGTACTCTCCCTTCAATTTGAGTACCAACAAATTTTTAAATATATTTATTTTAATGGTATTAAAGAATTAATGAAATGTTTTAGAAAATACTTGCGCAAAATTCAGTTGACCGAAAAAAACTTAAAACTTCCGTCTATGACAAACACAATTTTTATGTGAGCAGTCAAGAAAATTAATTTTTTGGGCGGTGATCCAACCTATTAGAGCGCGGTTCCAATATCAGCGTTATCCATTCGAATTATTCGCCTTTATTGTCCAGTTTTTTCATACTAATTTTGATCAGTATGAGCTCAAAAGTATAAGGATTTATATCACAAAACATGATCATACATTAGGAGTAATCTGTATCAAAATATCGTGTTCTGTATCACAAAATCAGAACATTTTTTAAGACCCACCCTCCCACTCTGAACGCAGATTTTTTCGTTCTTCTACATTATACAGACATTTTTATTCTCCTAGTATTACGATCTTTTTAAAAAAATCATGCAAGTCATGAAGGAGTTTAAAGATACAACCTGCGCCCGTGAATACTAGTCTTGATTGCTGACACGAAAATTACGTTGTTGCATGAGAATATTTTCAGAGAGTGTACTCTCCCTTCAATTTGAGTACCAACAAATTTTTAAATATATTTATTTTAATGGTATTAAAGAATTAATTAAATGTTTTAGAAAATACTTGCGCAAAATTCAGTTGACCGAAAAAAACTTAAAACTTCCGTCTATGACAAACACAATTTTTATGTGAGCAGTCAAGAAAATTAATTTTTTGGGCGGTGATCCAACCTATTAGAGCGCGGTTCCAATATCAGCGTTATCCATTCGAATTATTCGCCTTTATTGTCCAGTTTTTTCATACTAATTTTGATCAGTATGAGCTCAAAGGTTTAAGGATTTATATCACAAAACATGATCATACATTAGGAGTAATCTGTATCAAAATATCGTGTTCTGTATCACAAAATCAGAACATTTTTTAAGACCCACCCTCCCACCCTGAACGCAGATTTTTTCGTTCTTCTACATTATACAGACATTTTTATTCTCCTAGTATTACGATCTTTTTAAAAAAATCATGCAAGTCATGAAGGAGTTTAAAGATCCAACCTGCGCCCGTGAATACTAGTCTTGATTGCTGACACGAAAATTACGTTGTTGCATGAGAATATTTTCAGAGAGTGTACTCTCCCTTCAATTTGAGTACCAACAAATTTTTAAATATATTTATTTTAATGGTATTAAAGAATTAATTAAATGTTTTAGAAAATACTTGCGCAAAATTCAGTTGACCGACAAAAACTTAAAACTTCCGTCTATGACAAACACAATTTTTATGTGAGCAGTCAAGAAAATTAATTTTTTGGGCGGTGATCCAACCTATTAGAGCGCGGTTCCAATATCAGCGTTATCCATTCGAATTATTCGTCTTTATTGTTCAGTTTCTTCATACTAATTTTGATCAGTATGAGCTCAAAGGTTTAAGGATTTATATCACAAAACATGAACATACATTAGGAGTAATCTGTATCAAAATATGTTGTTCTGTATCACAAAATCAGAACATTTTTTAAGACACACCCTCCCACCCTGAACGCAGATTTTTTCGTTCTTCTACATTATACAGACATTTTTATTCTCCTAGTATTACGATCTTTTTAAAAAAATCATGCAAGTCATGAAGGAGTTTAAAGTTCCAACCAGCGCCCGTGAATACTGGTCTTGATTGCTGACACGAAAATTACGGTTGTTGCATGAGAATATTTTCAGAGAGTGTACTCTCCCTTCAATTTGAGTACCAACAAATTTTTAAATATACTTATTTAAATGGTATTAAAGAATTAATGAAATGTTTTAGAAAATACTTGCGCAAAATTCAGTTGACCGAAAAAAACTTAAAACTTCCGTCTATGACAAACACAATTTTTATGTGAGCAGTCAAGATAATTAATTTTTTGGGCGGTGATCCAACCTTTTAGAGCGCGGTTCCAATATCAGCGTTATCCATTCGAATTATTCGCCTTTATTGTCCAGTTTCTTCATACTAATTTTGATCAGTATGAGCTCAAAGGTTTAAGGATTTGTATCACAAAACATAAACATACATTAGGAGTAATCTGTATCAAAATATCATGTTCTGTATCACAATATCAGAACATTTTTTAAGACCCACCCTCCCACCCTGAACGCAGATTTTTTCGTTGTTCTACATTATACAGACATTTTTATTCTCCTAGTATTACTATCTTTTTAAAAAAATCATGCAAGTCATGAAGGAGTTTAAAGATCCCACCAGCGCCCGTGAATACTAGTCTTGATTGCTGACACGAAAATTACGGTTGTTGCATGAGAATATTTTCAGAGAGTGTACTCTCCCTTCAATTTGAGTACCAACAAATTTTTAAATATATTTATTTTAATGGTATTAAAGAATTAATGAAATGTTTTAGAAAATACTTGCGCAAAATTCAGTTGACCGAAAAAAACTTAAAACTTCCGTCTATGACAAACACAATTTTTATGTGAGCAGTCAAGAAAATTAATTTTTTGGGCGGTGATCCAACCTATTAGAGCGCGGTTCCAATATCAGCGTTATCCATTCGAATTATTCGCCTTTATTGTCCAGTTTTTTCATACTAATTTTGATCAGTATGAGCTCAAAGGTTTAAGGATTTATATCACAAAACATGATCATACATTAGGAGTAATCTGTATCAAAATATCGTGTTCTGTATCACAAAATCAGAACATTTTTTAAGACCCACCCTCCCACCCTGAACGCAGATTTTTTCGTTCTTCTACATTATACAGACATTTTTATTCTCCTAGTATTACGATCTTTTTAAAAAAATCATGCAAGTCATGAAGGAGTTTAAAGATCCAACCTGCGCCCGTGAATACTAGTCTTGATTGCTGACACGAAAATTACGTTGTTGCATGAGAATATTTTCAGAGAGTGTACTCTCCCTTCAATTTGAGTATCAACAAATTTTTAAATATATTTATTTTAATGGTATTAAAGAATTAATTAAATGTTTTAGAAAATACTTGCGCAAAATTCAGTTGACCGACAAAAACTTAAAACTTCCGTCTATGACAAACACAATTTTTATGTGAGCAGTCAAGAAAATTAATTTTTTGGGCGGTGATCCAACCTATTAGAGCGCGGTTCCAATATCAGCGTTATCCATTCGAATTATTCGCCTTTATTGTCCAGTTTCTTCATACTAATTTTGATCAGTATGAGCTCAAAGGTTTAAGGATTTGTATCACAAAACATAAACATACATTAGGAGTAATCTGTATCAAAATATCATGTTCTGTATCACAATATCAGAACATTTTTTAAGACCCACCCTCCCACCCTGAACGCAGATTTTTTCGTTGTTCTACATTATACAGACATTTTTATTCTCCTAGTATTACTATCTTTTTAAAAAAATCATGCAAGTCATGAAGGAGTTTAAAGATCCCACCAGCGCCCGTGAATACTAGTCTTGATTGCTGACACGAAAATTACGGTTGTTGCATGAGAATATTTTCAGAGAGAGTACTCTCCCTTCAATTTGAGTACCAACAAATTTTTAAATATATTTATTTTAATGGTATTAAAGAATTAATGAAATGTTTTAGAAAATACTTGCGCAAAATTCAGTTGACCGAAAAAAACTTAAAACTTCCGTCTATGACAAACACAATTTTTATGTGAGCAGTCAAGAAAATTAATTTTTTGGGCGGTGATCCAACCTATTAGAGCGCGGTTCCAATATCAGCGTTATCCATTCGAATTATTCGCCTTTATTGTCCAGTTTTTTCATACTAATTTTGATCAGTATGAGCTCAAAGGTATAAGGATTTATATCACAAAACATGATCATACATTAGGAGTAATCTGTATCAAAATATCGTGTTCTGTATCACAAAATCAGAACATTTTTTAAGACCCACCCTCCCACTCTGAACGCAGATTTTTTCGTTCTTCTACATTATACAGACATTTTTATTCTCCTAGTATTACGATCTTTTTAAAAAAATCATGCAAGTCATGAAGGAGTTTAAAGATACAACCTGCGCCCGTGAATACTAGTCTTGATTGCTGACACGAAAATTACGTTGTTGCATGAGAATATTTTCAGAGAGTGTACTCTCCCTTCAATTTGAGTACCAACAAATTTTTAAATATATTTATTTTAATGGTATTAAAGAATTAATTAAATGTTTTAGAAAATACTTGCGCAAAATTCAGTTGACCGAAAAAAACTTAAAACTTCCGTCTATGACAAACACAATTTTTATGTGAGCAGTCAAGAAAATTAATTTTTTGGGCGGTGATCCAACCTATTAGAGCGCGGTTCCAATATCAGCGTTATCCATTCGAATTATTCGCCTTTATTGTCCAGTTTTTTCATACTAATTTTGATCAGTATGAGCTCAAAGGTTTAAGGATTTATATCACAAAACATGATCATACATTAGGAGTAATCTGTATCAAAATATCGTGTTCTGTATCACAAAATCAGAACATTTTTTAAGACCCACCCTCCCACCCTGAACGCAGATTTTTTCGTTCTTCTACATTATACAGACATTTTTATTCTCCTAGTATTACGATCTTTTTAAAAAAATCATGCAAGTCATGAAGGAGTTTAAAGATCCAACCTGCGCCCGTGAATACTAGTCTTGATTGCTGACACGAAAATTACGTTGTTGCATGAGAATATTTTCAGAGAGTGTACTCTCCCTTCAATTTGAGTACCAACAAATTTTTAAATATATTTATTTTAATGGTATTAAAGAATTAATTAAATGTTTTAGAAAATACTTGCGCAAAATTCAGTTGACCGACAAAAACTTAAAACTTCCGTCTATGACAAACACAATTTTTATGTGAGCAGTCAAGAAAATTAATTTTTTGGGCGGTGATCCAACCTATTAGAGCGCGGTTCCAATATCAGCGTTATCCATTCGAATTATTCGCCTTTATTGTTCAGTTTCTTCATACTAATTTTGATCAGTATGAGCTCAAAGGTTTAAGGATTTATATCACAAAACATGAACATACATTAGGAGTAATCTGTATCAAAATATGTTGTTCTGTATCACAAAATCAGAACATTTTTTAAGACACACCCTCCCACCCTGAACGCAGATTTTTTCGTTCTTCTACATTATACAGACATTTTTATTCTCCTAGTATTACGATCTTTTTAAAAAAATCATGCAAGTCATGAAGGAGTTTAAAGTTCCAACCAGCGCCCGTGAATACTGGTCTTGATTGCTGACACGAAAATTACGGTTGTTGCATGAGAATATTTTCAGAGAGTGTACTCTCCCTTCAATTTGAGTACCAACAAATTTTTAAATATATTTATTTAAATGGTATTAAAGAATTAATGAAATGTTTTAGAAAATACTTGCGCAAAATTCAGTTGACCGAAAAAAACTTAAAACTTCCGTCTATGACAAACACAATTTTTATGTGAGCAGTCAAGATAATTAATTTTTTGGGCGGTGATCCAACCTTTTAGAGCGCGGTTCCAATATCAGCGTTATCCATTCGAATTATTCGCCTTTATTGTCCAGTTTCTTCATACTAATTTTGATCAGTATGAGCTCAAAGGTTTAAGGATTTGTATCACAAAACATAAACATACATTAGGAGTAATCTGTATCAAAATATCATGTTCTGTATCACAATATCAGAACATTTTTTAAGACCCACCCTCCCACCCTGAACGCAGATTTTTTCGTTGTTCTACATTATACAGACATTTTTATTCTCCTAGTATTACTATCTTTTTAAAAAAATCATGCAAGTCATGAAGGAGTTTAAAGATCCCACCAGCGCCCGTGAATACTAGTCTTGATTGCTGACACGAAAATTACGGTTGTTGCATGAGAATATTTTCAGAGAGTGTACTCTCCCTTCAATTTGAGTACCAACAAATTTTTAAATATATTTATTTTAATGGTATTAAAGAATTAATGAAATGTTTTAGAAAATACTTGCGCAAAATTCAGTTGACCGAAAAAAACTTAAAACTTCCGTCTATGACAAACACAATTTTTATGTGAGCAGTCAAGAAAATTAATTTTTTGGGCGGTGATCCAACCTATTAGAGCGCGGTTCCAATATCAGCGTTATCCATTCGAATTATTCGCCTTTATTGTCCAGTTTTTTCATACTAATTTTGATCAGTATGAGCTCAAAGGTTTAAGGATTTATATCACAAAACATGATCATACATTAGGAGTAATCTGTATCAAAATATCGTGTTCTGTATCACAAAATCAGAACATTTTTTAAGACCCACCCTCCCACCCTGAACGCAGATTTTTTCGTTCTTCTACATTATACAGACATTTTTATTCTCCTAGTATTACGATCTTTTTAAAAAAATCATGCAAGTCATGAAGGAGTTTAACCACTTCACCGGCGAATGGTATGGGGAAACAGTGCTTTTACCCCCGAGTTATCTCGGGGCAGCCGGTGAAGTGGTTAAAGATCCAACCTGCGCCCGTGAATACTAGTCTTGATTGCTGACACGAAAATTACGTTGTTGCATGAGAATATTTTCAGAGAGTGTACTCTCCCTTCAATTTGAGTACCAACAAATTTTTAAATATATTTATTTTAATGGTATTAAAGAATTAATTAAATGTTTTAGAAAATACTTGCGCAAAATTCAGTTGACCGAAAAAAACTTAAAACTTCCGTCTATGACAAACACAATTTTTATGTGACCAGTCAAGAAAATTAATTTTTTGGGCGGTGATCCAACCTATTAGAGCGCGGTTCCAATATCAGCGTTATCCATTCGAATTATTCGCCTTTATTGTCCAGTTTTTTCATACTAATTTTGATCAGTATGAGCTCAAAGGTTTAAGGATTTATATCACAAAACATGATCATACATTAGGAGTAATCTGTATCAAAATATCGTGTTCTGTATCACAAAATCAGAACATTTTTTAAGACCCACCCTCCCACCCTGAACGCAGATTTTTTCGTTCTTCTACATTATACAGACATTTTTATTCTCCTAGTATTACGATCTTTTTAAAAAAATCATGCAAGTCATGAAGGAGTTTAAAGATCCAACCTGCGCCCGTGAATACTAGTCTTGATTGCTGACACGAAAATTACGTTGTTGCATGAGAATATTTTCAGAGAGTGTACTCTCCCTTCAATTTGAGTACCAACAAATTTTTAAATATATTTATTTTAATGGTATTAAAGAATTAATTAAATGTTTTAGAAAATACTTGCGCAAAATTCAGTTGACCGACAAAAACTTAAAACTTCCGTCTATGACAAACACAATTTTTATGTGAGCAGTCAAGAAAATTAATTTTTTGGGCGGTGATCCAACCTATTAGAGCGCGGTTCCAATATCAGCGTTATCCATTCGAATTATTCGCCTTTATTGTTCAGTTTCTTCATACTAATTTTGATCAGTATGAGCTCAAAGGTTTAAGGATTTATATCACAAAACATGAACATACATTAGGAGTAATCTGTATCAAAATATGTTGTTCTGTATCACAAAATCAGAACATTTTTTAAGACACACCCTCCCACCCTGAACGCAGATTTTTTCGTTCTTCTACATTATACAGACATTTTTATTCTCCTAGTATTACGATCTTTTTAAAAAAATCATGCAAGTCATGAAGGAGTTTAAAGATCCAACCAGCGCCCGTGAATACTAGTCTTGATTGCTGACACGAAAATTACGGTTGTTGCATGAGAATATTTTCAGAGAGTGTACTCTCCCTTCAATTTGAGTACCAACAAATTTTTAAATATATTTATTTAAATGGTATTAAAGAATTAATGAAATGTTTTAGAAAATACTTGCGCAAAATTCAGTTGACCGAAAAAAACTTAAAACTTCCGTCTATGAAAAACACAATTTTTATGTGAGCAGTCAAGAAAATTAATTTTTTGGGCGGTGATCGAACCTATTAGAGCGCGGTTGCAATATCAGCGTTATCCATTCGAATTATTCGCCTTTATTGTCCAGTTTCTTCATACTAATTTTGATCAGTATGAGCTCAAAGGTTTAAGGATTTATATCACAAAACATGATCATACATTAGGAGTAATCAGTATCAAAATATCGTGTTCTGTATCACAAAATCAGAACATTTTTTAAGACCCACCCTCCCACCCTGAACGCAGATTTTTTCGTTCTTCTACATTATACAGACATTTTTATTCTCCTAGTATTACTATCTTTTTAAAAAAATCATGCAAGTCATGAAGGAGTTTAAAGATCCCACCAGCGCCCGTGAATACTAGTCTTGATTGCTGACACGAAAATTACGGTTGTTGCATGAGAATATTTTCAGAGAGTGTACTCTCCCATCAGTTTGAGTACCAACAAATTTTTAAATATATTTATTTAAATGGTATTAAAGAATTAATGAAATGTTTTAGAAAATACTTGCGCAAAATTCAGTTGACCGAAAAAAACTTAAAACTTCCGTCTATGACAAACACAATTTTTATGTGAGCAGTCAAGAAAATTAATTTTTTGGGCGGTGATCCAACCTATTAGAGCGCTGTTCCAATATCAGCGTTATCCATTCGAATTATTCGCCTTTATTGTCCAGTTTCTTCATACTAATTTTGATCAGTATGAGCTCAAAGGTTTAAGGATTTATATCACAAAACATGATCATACATTAGGAGTAATCTGTATCAAAATATCGTGTTCTGTATCACAAAATCAGAACATTTTTTAAGACCCACCCTCAAACCCTGAACGCAGATTTTTTCGTTCTTCTACATTATACAGACATTTTTATTCTCCTAGTATTACGATCTTTTTAAAAAAATCATGCAAGTCATGAAGGAGTTTAAAGATCCAACCAGCGCCCGTGAATACTAGTCTTGATTGCTGACACGAAAATTACGTTGTTGCATGAGAATATTTTCAGAGAGTGTACTCTCCCTTCAATTTGAGTACCAACAAATATTTATATATATTTATTTTAATTGTATTAAAGAAGTAAATGAAATGTTTTAGAAAATACTTGCGCAAAATTCAGTTGACCGAAAAAAACTTAAAACTTCCGTCTATGACAAACACAATTTTTATGTGAGCAGTCAAGATAATTAATTTTTTGGGCGGTGATCCAACCTTTTAGAGCGCGATTCCAATATCAGCGTTATCCATTCGAATTATTCGCCTTTATTGTCCAGTTTCTTCATACTAATTTTGATCAGTATGAGCTCAAAGGTTTAAGGATTTGTATCACAAAACATGAACATACATTAGGAGTAATCTGTATCAAAATATCATGTTCTGTATCACAATATCAGAACATTTTTTAAGACCCACCCTCCCACCCTGAACGCAGATTTTTTCGTTGTTCTACATTATACAGACATTTTTATTCTCCTAGTATTACTATCTTTTTAAAAAAATCATGCAAGTCATGAAGGAGTTTAAAGATCCAACCAGCGCCCGTGAATACTAGTCTTGATTGCTGACACGAAAATTACGGTTGTTGCATGAGAATATTTTCAGAGAGTGTACTCTCCCTTCAATTTGAGTACCAACAAATTTTTAAATATATTTATTTAAATGGTATTAAAGAATTAATGAAATGTTTTAGAAAATACTTGCGCAAAATTCAGTTGACCGAAAAAAACTTAAAACTTCCGTCTATGACAAACACAATTTTTATGTGAGCAGTCAAGAAAATTAATTTTTTGGGCGGTGATCCAACCTATTAGAGCGCTGTTCCAATATCAGCGTTATCCATTCGAATTATTCGCCTTTATTGTCCAGTTTCTTCATACTAATTTTGATCAGTATGAGCTCAAAGGTTTAAGGATTTATATCACAAAACATGATCATACATTAGGAGTAATCTGTATCAAAATATCGTGTTCTGTATCACAAAATCAGAACATTTTTTAAGACCCACCCTCCCACCCTGAACGTAGATTTTTTCGTTCTTCTACATTATACAGACATTTTTATTCTCCTAGTATTACGATCTTTTTAAAAAAATCATGCAAGTCATGAAGGAGTTTAAAGATCCAACCAGCGCCCGTGAATACTAGTCTTGATTGCTGACACGAAAATTACGGTTGTTGCATGAGAATATTTTCAGAGAGTGTACTCTCCCTTCAATTTGAGTACCAACAAATTTTTAAATATATTTATTTAAATGGTATTAAAGAATTAATGAAATGTTTTAGAAAATACTTGCGCAAAATTCAGTTGACCGACAAAAACTTAAAACTTCCGTCTATGACAAACACAATTTTTATGTGAGCAGTCAAGAAAATTAATTTTTTGGGCGGTGATCCAACCTATTAGAGCGCGGTTCCAATATCAGCGTTATCCATTCGAATTATTCGCCTTTATTGTTCAGTTTCTTCATACTAATTTTGATCAGTATGAGCTCAAAGGTTTAAGGATTTATATCACAAAACATGAACATACATTAGGAGTAATCTGTATCAAAATATGTTGTTCTGTATCATAAATCAGAACATTTTTTAAGACACACCCTCCCACCCTGAACGCAGATTTTTTCGTTCTTCTACATTATACAGACATTTTTATTCTCCTAGTATTACGATCTTTTTAAAAAAATCATGCAAGTCATGAAGGAGTTTAAAGATCCAACCAGCGCCCGTGAATACTAGTCTTGATTGCTGACACGAAAATTACGGTTGTTGCATGAGAATATTTTCAGAGAGTGTACTCTCCCTTCAATTTGAGTACCAACAAATTTTTAAATATATTTATTTAAATGGTATTAAAGAATTAATGAAATGTTTTAGAAAATACTTGCGCAAAATTCAGTTGACCGAAAAAAACTTAAAACTTCCGTCTATGAAAAACACAATTTTTATGTGAGCAGTCAAGAAAATTAATTTTTTGTGCGGTGATCGAACCTATTAGAGCGCGGTTGCAATATCAGCGTTATCCATTCGAATTATTCGCCTTTATTGTCCAGTTTCTTCATACTAATTTTGATCAGTATGAGCTCAAAGGTTTAAGGATTTGTATCACAAAACATAAACATACATTAGGAGCAATCTGTATCAAAATATCATGTTCTGTATCACAATATCAGAACATTTTTTAAGACCCACCCTCCCACCATGAACGCAGATTTTTTCGTTGTTCTACATTATACAGACATTTTTATTCTCCTAGTATTACTATCTTTTTAAAAAAATCATGCAAGTCATGAAGGAGTTTAAAGATCCCACCAGCGCCCGTGAATACTAGTCTTGATTGCTGACACGAAAATTACGGTTGTTGCATGAGAATATTTTCACAGAGTGTACTCTCCCATCAATTTGAGTACCAACAAATTTTTAAATATATTTATTTTAATTGTATTAAAGAAGTAAATGAAATGTTTTAGATAATACTTGCGCAAAATTCAGTTGACCGAAAAAAACTTAAAACTTCCGTCTATGACAAACACAATTTTTATGTGAGCAGTCAAGATAATTAATTTTTTGGGCGGTGATCCAACCTTTTAGAGCGCGGTTCCAATATCAGCGTTATCCATTCGAATTATTCGCCTTTATTGTCCAGTTTCTTCATACTAATTTTGATCAGTATGAGCTCAAAGGTTTAAGGATTTATATCACAAAACATGAACATACATTAGGAGTAATCTGTATCAAAATATGATGTTCTGTATCACAAAATCAGAACATTTTTTAAGACCCACCCTCCCACCCTGAACGCAGATTTTTTCGTTGTTCTACATTATACAGACATTTTTATTCTCCTAGTATTACTATCTTTTTAAAAAAAATCATGAAAGTCATGAAGGAGTTTAAAGATCCAACCAGCGCCCGTGAATACTAGTCTTGATTGCTGACAGGTAAATTACGGTTGTTGCATGAGAATATTTTCAGAGAGTGTACTCTCCCTTCAATTTGAGTACCAACAAATTTTTAAATATATTTATTTAAATGGTATTAAAGAATTAATGAAATGTTTTAGAAAATACTTGCGCAAAATTCAGTTGACCGAAAAAAACTTAAAACTTCCGTCTATGACAAACACAATTTTTATGTGAGCAGTCAAGAAAATTAATTTTTTGGGCGGTGATCCAACCTATTAGAGCGCTGTGCCAATATCAGCGTTATCCATTCGAATTATTCGCCTTTATTGTCCAGTTTCTTCATACTAATTTTGATCAGTATGAGCTCAAAGGTTTAAGGATTTATATCACAAAACATGATCATACATTAGGAGTAATCTGTATCAAAATATCGTGTTCTGTATCACAAAATCAGAACATTTTTTAAGACCCACCCTCCCACCCTGAACGTAGATTTTTTCGTTCTTCTACATTATACAGACATTTTTATTCTCCTAGTATTACGATCTTTTTTAAAAAAATCATGCAAGTCATGAAGGAGTTTAAAGATCCAACCAGCGCCCGTGAATACTAGTCTTGATTGCTGACACGAAAATTACGGTTGTTGCATGAGAATATTTTCAGAGAGTGTACTCTCCCTTCAATTTGAGTACCAACAAATTTTTAAATATATTTATTTAAATGGTATTAAAGAATTAATGAATTGTTTTAGAAAATACTTGCGCAAAATTCAGTTGACCGACAAAAACTTAAAACTTCCGTCTATGACAAACACAATTTTTATGTGAGCAGTCAAGAAAATTAATTTTTTGGGCGGTGATCCAACCTATTAGAGCGCGGTTCCAATATCAGCGTTATCCATTCGAATTATTCGCCTTTATTGTTCAGTTTCTTCATACTAATTTTGATCAGTATGAGCTCAAAGGTTTAAGGATTTATATCACAAAACATGAACATACATTAGGAGTAATCTGTATCAAAATATGTTGTTCTGTATCACAAAATCAGAACATTTTTTAAGACACACCCTCCCACCCTGAACGCAGATTTTTTCGTTCTTCTACATTATACAGACATTTTTATTCTCCTAGTATTACGATCTTTTTAAAAAAATCATGCAAGTCATGAAGGAGTTTAAAGATCCAACCAGCGCCCGTGAATACTAGTCTTGATTGCTGACACGAAAATTACGGTTGTTGCATGAGAATATTTTCAGAGAGTGTACTCTCCCTTCAATTTGAGTACCAACAAATTTTTAAATATATTTATTTAAATGGTATTAAAGAATTAATGAAATGTTTTAGAAAATACTTGCGCAAAATTCAGTTGACCGAAAAAAACTTAAAACTTCCGTCTATGACAAACACAATTTTTATGTGAGCAGTCAAGATAATTAATTTTTTGGGCGGTGATCCAACCTTTTAGAGCGCGGTTCCAATATCAGCGTTATCCATTCGAATTATTCGCCTTTATTGTCCAGTTTCTTCATACTAATTTTGATCAGTATGAGCTCAAAGGTTTAAGGATTTGTATCACAAAACATAAACATACATTAGGAGTAATCTGTATCAAAATATCATGTTCTGTATCACAATATCAGAACATTTTTTAAGACCCACCCTCCCACCCTGAACGCAGATTTTTTCGTTGTTCTACATTATACAGACATTTTTATTCTCCTAGTATTACTATCTTTTTAAAAAAATCATGCAAGTCATGAAGGAGTTTAAAGATCCCACCAGCGCCCGTGAATACTAGTCTTGATTGCTGACACGAAAATTACGGTTGTTGCATGAGAATATTTTCAGAGAGTGTACTCTCCCTTCAGTTTGAGTACCAACAAATTTTTAAATATATTTATTTAAATGGTATTAAAGAATTAATGAAATGTTTTAGAAAATACTTGCGCAAAATTCAGTTGACCGAAAAAAACTTAAAACTTCCGTCTATGACAAACACAATTTTTATGTGAGCAGTCAAGAAAATTAATTTTTTGGGCGGTGATCCAACCTATTAGAGCGCTGTTCCAATATCAGCGTTATCCATTCGAATTATTCGCCTTTATTGTCCAGTTTCTTCATACTAATTTTGATCAGTATGAGCTCAAAGGTTTAAGGATTTATATCACAAAACATGATCATACATTAGGAGTAATCTGTATCAAAATATCGTGTTCTGTATCACAAAATCAGAACATTTTTTAAGACCCACCCTCAAACCCTGAACGCAGATTTTTTCGTTCTTCTACATTATACAGACATTTTTATTCTCCTAGTATTACGATCTTTTTAAAAAAATCATGCAAGTCATGAAGGAGTTTAAAGATCCAACCAGCGCCCGTGAATACTAGTCTTGATTGCTGACACGAAAATTACGTTGTTGCATGAGAATATTTTCAGAGAGTGTACTCTCCCTTCAATTTGAGTACCAACAAATTTTTAAATATATTTATTTTAATGGTATTAAAGAATTAATGAAATGTTTTAGAAAATACTTGCGCAAAATTCAGTTGACCTAAAAAAACTTAAAACTTCCGTCTATGACAAACACAATTTTTATGTGAGCAGTCAAGAAAATTAATTTTTTGGGCGGTGATCCAACCTATTAGAGCGCGGTTCCAATATCAGCGTTATCCATTCGAATTATTCGCCTTTATTGTCCAGTTTCTTCATACTAATTTTGATCAGTATGAGCTCAAAGGTTTAAGGATTTATATCACAAAACATGAACATACATTAGGAGTAATCTGTATCAAAATATGATGTTCTGTATCACAAAATCAGAACATTTTTTAAGACCCACCCTCCCACCCTGAACGCAGATTTTTTCGTTCTTCTACATTATACAGACATTTTTATTCTCCTAGTATTACGGTCTTTTTAAAAAAATCATGCAAGTCATGAAGGAGTTTAAAGATCCAACCAGCGCCCGTGAACACTAGTCATGATTGCTGACACGAAAATTACGGTTGTTGCATGAGAATATTTTCACAGAGTGTACTCTCCCATCAATTTGAGTACCAACAAATATTTATATATATTTATTTTAATTGTATTAAAGAAGTAAATGAAATGTTTTAGAAAATACTTGCGCAAAATTCAGTTGACCGAAAAAAACTTAAAACTTCCGTCTATGACAAACACAATTTTTATGTGAGCAGTCAAGATAATTAATTTTTTGGGCGGTGATCCAACCTTTTAGAGCGCGATTCCAATATCAGCGTTATCCATTCGAATTATTCGCCTTTATTTTCCAGTTTCTTCATACTAATTTTGATCAGTATGAGCTCAAAGGTTTAAGGATTTGTATCACAAAACATGAACATACATTAGGAGTAATCTGTATCAAAATATCATGTTCTGTATCACAATATCAGAACATTTTTTAAGACCCACCCTCCCACCCTGAACGCAGATTTTTTCGTTGTTCTACATTATACAGACATTTTTATTCTCCTAGTATTACTATCTTTTTAAAAAAATCATGC
This sequence comes from Maratus speciosus, assembly GCA_963932465.1. NCBI lineage: Eukaryota > Metazoa > Arthropoda > Arachnida > Araneae > Salticidae > Maratus > Maratus speciosus. The sequence goes on from OZ010793.1 coordinate 210,021,535, forward strand.
AAGTCATTAAGGAGTTTAAAGACCCAACCAGCGCCCGTGAATACTAGTCTTGATTGCTGACACGAAAATTACGGTTGTTGCATGAGAATATTTTCAGAGAGTGTACTCTCCCTTCAATTTGAGTACCAACAAATTTTTAAATATATTTATTTAAATGGTATTAAAGAATTAATGAAATGTTTTAGAAAATACTTGCGCAAAATTCAGTTGACCGAAAAAAACTTAAAACTTCCGTCTATGACAAACACAATTTTTATGTGAGCAGTCAAGATAATTAATTTTTTGGGCGGTGATCCAACCTTTTAGAGCGCGGTTCCAATATCAGCGTTATCCATTCGAATTATTCGCCTTTATTGTCCAGTTTCTTCATACTAATTTTGATCAGTATGAGCTCAAAGGTTTAAGGATTTGTATCACAAAACATGAACATACATTAGGAGTAATCTGTATCAAAATATCATGTTCTGTATCACAATATCAGAACATTTTTTAAGACCCACCCTCCCACCCTGAACGCAGATTTTTTCGTTGTTCTACATTATACAGACATTTTTATTCTCCTAGTATTACTATCTTTTTAAAAAAATCATGCAAGTCATGAAGGAGTTTAAAGATCCAACCAGCGCCCGTGAATACTAGTCTTGATTGCTGACACGAAAATTACGGTTGTTGCATGAGAATATTTTCACAGAGTGTACTCTCCCATCAATTTGAGTACCAACAAATTTTTAAATATATTTATTTTAATTGTATTAAAGAAGTAAATGAAATGTTTTAGAAAATACTTGCGCAAAATTCAGTTGACCGAAAAAAACTTAAAACTTCCGTCTATGACAAACACAATTTTTATGTGAGCAGTCAAGAAAATTAATTTTTTGGGCGGTGATCCAACCTATTAGAGCGCGGTTCCAATATCAGCGTTATCCATTCGAATTATTCGCCTTTATTGTTCAGTTTCTTCATACTAATTTTGATCAGTATGAGCTCAAAGGTTTAAGGATTTATATCACAAAACATGAACATACATTAGGAGTAATCTGTATCAAAATATGATGTTCTGTATCACAAAATCAGAACATTTTTTAAGACCCACCCTCCCACCCTGAACGCAGATTTTTTCGTTCTTCTACATTATACAGACATTTTTATTCTCCTAGTATTACGATCTTTTTAAAAAAATCATGCAAGTCATGAAGGAGTTTAAAGATCCAACCAGCGCCCGTGACTACTAGTCATGATTGCTGACACGAAAATTACGGTTGTTGCATGAGAATATTTTCAGAGAGTGTACTCTCCCTTCAATTTGAGTACCAACAAATTTTTAAATATATTTATTTAAATGGTATTAAAGAATTAATGAAATGTTTTAGAAAATACTTGCGCAAAATTCAGTTGACCGAAAAAAACTTAAAACTTCCGTCTATGACAAACACAATTTTTATGTGAGCAGTCAAGAAAATTAATTTTTTGGGCGGTGATCCAACCTATTAGAGCGCGGTTCCAATATCAGCGTTATCCATTCGAATTATTCGCCTTTATTGTCCAGTTTCTTCATACTAATTTTGATCAGTATGAGCTCAAAGGTTTAAGGATTTATATCACAAAACATGAACATACATTAGGAGTAATCTGTATCAAAATATCGTGTTCTGTATCACAAAATCAGAACATTTTTTAAGACCCACCCTCCCACCCTGAACGCAGATTTTTTCGTTCTTCTACATTATACAGACATTTTTATTCTCCTAGTATTACGATCTTTTTAAAAAAATCATGCAAGTCATGAAGGAGTTTAAAGATCCAACCAGCGCCCGTGAATACTAGTCATGATTGCTGACACGAAAATTACGGTTGTTGCATGAGAATATTTTCACAGAGTGTACTCTCCCATCAATTTGAGTACCAACAAATTTTTAAATATATTTATTTTAATTGTATTAAAGAAGTAAATGAAATGTTTTAGAAAATACTTGCGCAAAATTCAGTTGACCGAAAAAAACTTAAAACTTCCGTCTATGACAAACACAATTTTTATGTGAGCAGTCAAGATAATTAATTTTTTGGGAGGTGATCCAACCTTTTAGAGCGCGGTTCCAATATCAGCGTTATCCATTCGAATTATTCGCCTTTATTGTCCAGTTTCTTCATACTAATTTTGATCAGTATGAGCTCAAAGGTTTAAGGATTTGTATCACAAAACATGAACATACATTAGGAGTAATCTGTATCAAAATATCATGTTCTGTATCACAATATCAGAACATTTTTTAAGACCCACCCTCCCACCCTGAACGCAGATTTTTTCGTTGTTCTACATTATACAGACATTTTTATTCTCCTAGTATTACTATCTTTTTAAAAAAATCATGCAAGTCATGAAGGAGTTTAAAGATCCAATCAGCGCCCGTGAATACTAGTCTTGATTGCTGACACGAAAATTACGGTTGTTGCATGAGAATATTTTCAGAGAGTGTACTCTCCCTTCAATTTGAGTACCAACAAATTTTTAAATATATTTATTTAAATGGTATTAAAGAATTAATGAAATGTTTTAGAAAATACTTGCGCAAAATTCAGTTGACCGAAAAAAACTTAAAACTTCCGTCAATGACAAACACAATTTTTATGTGAGCAGTCAAGAAAATTAATTTTTTGGGCGGTGATCCAACCTATTAGAGCGCGGTTCCAATATCAGCGTTATCCATTCGAATTATTCGCCTTTATTGTCCAGTTTCTTCATACTAATTTTGATCAGTATGAGCTCAAAGGTTTAAGGATTTATATCACAAAACATGATCATACATTAGGAGTAATCTGTATCAAAATATCGTGTTCAGTATCACAAAATCAGAACATTTTGTAAGACCCACCCTCCCACCCTGAACGCAGATTTTTTCGTTCTTCTACATTATACAGACATTTTTATTCTCCTAGTATTACGATCTTTTTAAAAAAATCATGCAAGTCATGAAGGAGTTTAAAGATCCAACCAGCGCCCGTGAATACTAGTCTTGATTGCTGACACGAAAATTACGTTGTTGCATGAGAATATTTTCAGAGAGTGTACTCTCCCTTCAATTTGAGTACCAACAAATTTTTAAATATATTTATTTTAATGGTATTAAAGAATTAATGAAATGTTTTAGAAAATACTTGCGCAAAATTCAGTTGACCTAAAAAAACTTAAAACTTCCGTCTATGACAAACACAATTTTTATGTGAGCAGTCAAGAAAATTAATTTTTTGGGCGGTGATCCAACCTATTAAAGCGCGGTTCCAATATCAGCGTTATCCATTCGAATTATTCGCCTTTATTGTCCAGATTCTTCATACTAATTTTGATCAGTATGAGCTCAAAGGTTTAAGGATTTATATCACAAAACATGAACATACATTAGGAGTAATCTGTATCAAAATATGATGTTCTGTATCACAAAATCAGAACATTTTTTAAGACCCACCCTCCCACCCTGAACGCAGATTTTTTCGTTCTTCTACATTATACAGACATTTTTATTCTCCTAGTATTACGATCTTTTTAAAAAAATCATGCAAGTCATGAAGGAGTTTAAAGATCCAACCAGCGCCCGTGAATACTAGTCATGATTGCTGACACGAAAATTACGGTTGTTGCATGAGAATATTTTCACAGAGTGTACTCTCCCATCAATTTAACTACCAACAAATTTTTAAATATATTTATTTTAATTGTATTAAAGAAGTAAATGAAATGTTTTAGAAAATACTTGCGCAAAATTCAGTTGACCGAAAAAAACTTAAAACTTCCGTCTATGACAAACACAATTTTTATGTGAGCAGTCAAGATAATTAATTTTTTGGGCGGTGATCCAACCTTTTAGAGCGCGGTTCCAATATCAGCGTTATCCATTCGAATTATTCGCCTTTATTGTCCAGTTTCTTCATACTAATTTTGATCAGTATGAGCTCAAAGGTTTAAGGATTTATATCACAAAACATGATCATACATTAGGAGTAATCTGTATCAAAATATCGTGTTCTGTATCACAATATCAGAACATTTTTTAAGACCCACCCTCCCACCCTGAACGCAGATTTTTTCGTTGTTCTACATTATACAGACATTTTTATTCTCCTAGTATTACTATCTTTTTAAAAAAATCATGCAAGTCATGAAGGTGTTTAAAGATCCAATCAGCGCCCGTGAATACTAGTCTTGATTGCTGACACGAAAATTACGGTTGTTGCATGACAATATTTTCAGAGAGTGTACTCTCCCTTCAATTTGAGTACCAACAAATTTTTAAATATATTTATTTAAATGGTATTAAAGAATTAATGAAATGTTTTAGAAAATACTTGCGCAAAATTCAGTTGACCGAAAAAAACTTAAAACTTCCGTCAATGACAAACACAATTTTTATGTGAGCAGTCAAGAAAATTAATTTTTTGGGCGGTGATCCAACCTATTAGAGCGCGGTTCCAATATCAGCGTTATCCATTCGAATTATTCGCCTTTATTGTCCAGTTTCTTCATACTAATTTTGATCAGTATGAGCTCAAAGGTTTAAGGATTTATATCACAAAACATGATCATACATTAGGAGTAATCTGTATCAAAATATCGTGTTCTGTATCACAAAATCAGAACATTTTGTAAGACCCACCCTCCCACCCTGAACGCAGATTTTTTCGTTCTTCTACATTATACAGACATTTTTATTCTCCTAGTATTACGATCTTTTTAAAAAAATCATGCAAGTCATGAAGGAGTTTAAAGATCCAACCAGCGCCCGTGAATACTAGTCTTGATTGCTGACACGAAAATTACGTTGTTGCATGAGAATATTTTCAGAGAGTGTACTCTCCCTTCAATTTGAGTACCAACAAATTTTTAAATATATTTATTTTAATGGTATTAAAGAATTAATGAAATGTTTTAGAAAATACTTGCGCAAAATTCAGTTGACCTAAAAAAACTTAAAACTTCCGTCTATGACAAACACAATTTTTATGTGAGCAGTCAAGAAAATTAATTTTTTGGGCGGTGATCCAACCTATTAAAGCGCGGTTCCAATATCAGCGTTATCCATTCGAATTATTCGCCTTTATTGTCCAGATTCTTCATACTAATTTTGATCAGTATGAGCTCAAAGGTTTAAGGATTTATATCACAAAACATGAACATACATTAGGAGTAATCTGTATCAAAATATGATGTTCTGTATCACAAAATCAGAACATTTTTTAAGACCCACCCTCCCACCCTGAACGCAGATTTTTTCGTTCTTCTACATTATACAGACATTTTTATTCTCCTAGTATTACTATCTTTTTAAAAAAATCATGCAAGTCATGAAGGAGTTTAAAGATCCAACCAGCGCCCGTGAATACTAGTCTTGATTGCTGACACGAAAATTACGGTTGTTGCATGAGAATATTTTCAGAGAGTGTACTCTCCCTTCAATTTGAGTACCAACAAATTTTTAAATATATTTATTTAAATGGTATTAAAGAATTAATGAAATGTTTTAGAAAATACTTGCGCAAAATTCAGTTGACCGAAAAAAACTTAAAACTTCCGTCTATGACAAACACAATTTTTATGTGAGCAGTCAAGAAAATTAATTTTTTGGGCGGTGATCCAACCTATTAGAGCGCTGTTCCAATATCAGCGTTATCCATTCGAATTATTCGCCTTTATTGTCCAGTTTTTTCATACTAATTTTGATCAGTATGAGCTCAAAGGTTTAAGGATTTATATCACAAAACATGATCATACATTAGGAGTAATCTGTATCAAAATATCGTGTTCTGTATCACAAAATCAGAACATTTTTTAAGACCCACCCTCCCACCCTGAACGTAGATTTTTTCGTTCTTCTACATTATACAGACATTTTTATTCTCCTAGTATTACGATCTTTTTAAAAAAATCATGCAAGTCATGAAGGAGTTTAAAGATCCAACCAGCGCCCGTGAATACTAGTCTTGATTGCTGACACGAAAATTACGGTTGTTGCATGAGAATATTTTCAGAGAGTGTACTCTCCCTTCAATTTGAGTACCAACAAATTTTTAAATATATTTATTTAAATGGTATTAAAGAATTAATGAAATGTTTTAGAAAATACTTGCGCAAAATTCAGTTGACCGACAAAAACTTAAAACTTCCGTCTATGACAAACACAATTTTTATGTGAGCAGTCAAGAAAATTAATTTTTTGGGCGGTGATCCAACCTATTAGAGCGCGGTTCCAATATCAGCGTTATCCATTCGAATTATTCGCCTTTATTGTTCAGTTTCTTCATACTAATTTTGATCAGTATGAGCTCAAAGGTTTAAGGATTTATATCACAAAACATGAACATACATTAGGAGTAATCTGTATCAAAATATGTTGTTCTGTATCATAAATCAGAACATTTTTTAAGACACACCCTCCCACCCTGAACGCAGATTTTTTCGTTCTTCTACATTATACAGACATTTTTATTCTCCTAGTATTACGATCTTTTTAAAAAAATCATGCAAGTCATGAAGGAGTTTAAAGATCCAACCAGCGCCCGTGAATACTAGTCTTGATTGCTGACACGAAAATTACGGTTGTTGCATGAGAATATTTTCAGAGAGTGTACTCTCCCTTCAATTTGAGTACCAACAAATTTTTAAATATATTTATTTAAATGGTATTAAAGAATTAATGAAATGTTTTAGAAAATACTTGCGCAAAATTCAGTTGACCGAAAAAAACTTAAAACTTCCGTCTATGAAAAACACAATTTTTATGTGAGCAGTCAAGAAAATTAATTTTTTGTGCGGTGATCGAACCTATTAGAGCGCGGTTGCAATATCAGCGTTATCCATTCGAATTATTCGCCTTTATTGTCCAGTTTCTTCATACTAATTTTGATCAGTATGAGCTCAAAGGTTTAAGGATTTGTATCACAAAACATAAACATACATTAGGAGCAATCTGTATCAAAATATCATGTTCTGTATCACAATATCAGAACATTTTTTAAGACCCACCCTCCCACCATGAACGCAGATTTTTTCGTTGTTCTACATTATACAGACATTTTTATTCTCCTAGTATTACTATCTTTTTAAAAAAATCATGCAAGTCATGAAGGAGTTTAAAGATCCCACCAGCGCCCGTGAATACTAGTCTTGATTGCTGACACGAAAATTACGGTTGTTGCATGAGAATATTTTCACAGAGTGTACTCTCCCATCAATTTGAGTACCAACAAATTTTTAAATATATTTATTTTAATTGTATTAAAGAAGTAAATGAAATGTTTTAGATAATACTTGCGCAAAATTCAGTTGACCGAAAAAAACTTAAAACTTCCGTCTATGACAAACACAATTTTTATGTGAGCAGTCAAGATAATTAATTTTTTGGGCGGTGATCCAACCTTTTAGAGCGCGGTTCCAATATCAGCGTTATCCATTCGAATTATTCGCCTTTATTGTCCAGTTTCTTCATACTAATTTTGATCAGTATGAGCTCAAAGGTTTAAGGATTTATATCACAAAACATGAACATACATTAGGAGTAATCTGTATCAAAATATGATGTTCTGTATCACAAAATCAGAACATTTTTTAAGACCCACCCTCCCACCCTGAACGCAGATTTTTTCGTTGTTCTACATTATACAGACATTTTTATTCTCCTAGTATTACTATCTTTTTAAAAAAAATCATGAAAGTCATGAAGGAGTTTAAAGATCCAACCAGCGCCCGTGAATACTAGTCTTGATTGCTGACAGGTAAATTACGGTTGTTGCATGAGAATATTTTCAGAGAGTGTACTCTCCCTTCAATTTGAGTACCAACAAATTTTTAAATATATTTATTTAAATGGTATTAAAGAATTAATGAAATGTTTTAGAAAATACTTGCGCAAAATTCAGTTGACCGAAAAAAACTTAAAACTTCCGTCTATGACAAACACAATTTTTATGTGAGCAGTCAAGAAAATTAATTTTTTGGGCGGTGATCCAACCTATTAGAGCGCTGTTCCAATATCAGCGTTATCCATTCGAATTATTCGCCTTTATTGTCCAGTTTCTTCATACTAATTTTGATCAGTATGAGCTCAAAGGTTTAAGGATTTATATCACAAAACATGATCATACATTAGGAGTAATCTGTATCAAAATATCGTGTTCTGTATCACAAAATCAGAACATTTTTTAAGACCCACCCTCCCACCCTGAACGTAGATTTTTTCGTTCTTCTACATTATACAGACATTTTTATTCTCCTAGTATTACGATCTTTTTTAAAAAAATCATGCAAGTCATGAAGGAGTTTAAAGATCCAACCAGCGCCCGTGAATACTAGTCTTGATTGCTGACACGAAAATTACGGTTGTTGCATGAGAATATTTTCAGAGAGTGTACTCTCCCTTCAATTTGAGTACCAACAAATTTTTAAATATATTTATTTAAATGGTATTAAAGAATTAATGAATTGTTTTAGAAAATACTTGCGCAAAATTCAGTTGACCGACAAAAACTTAAAACTTCCGTCTATGACAAACACAATTTTTATGTGAGCAGTCAAGAAAATTAATTTTTTGGGCGGTGATCCAACCTATTAGAGCGCGGTTCCAATATCAGCGTTATCCATTCGAATTATTCGCCTTTATTGTTCAGTTTCTTCATACTAATTTTGATCAGTATGAGCTCAAAGGTTTAAGGATTTATATCACAAAACATGAACATACATTAGGAGTAATCTGTATCAAAATATGTTGTTCTGTATCACAAAATCAGAACATTTTTTAAGACACACCCTCCCATCCTGAACGCAGATTTTTTCGTTCTTCTACATTATACAGACATTTTTATTCTCCTAGTATTACGATCTTTTTAAAAAAATCATGCAAGTCATGAAGGAGTTTAAAGATCCAACCAGCGCCCGTGAATACTAGTCTTGATTGCTGACACGAAAATTACGGTTGTTGCATGAGAATATTTTCAGAGAGTGTACTCTCCCTTCAATTTGAGTACCAACAAATTTTTAAATATATTTATTTAAATGGTATTAAAGAATTAATGAAATGTTTTAGAAAATACTTGCGCAAAATTCAGTTGACCGAAAAAAACTTAAAACTTCCGTCTATGACAAACACAATTTTTATGTGAGCAGTCAAGATAATTAATTTTTTGGGCGGTGATCCAACCTTTTAGAGCGCGGTTCCAATATCAGCGTTATCCATTCGAATTATTCGCCTTTATTGTCCAGTTTCTTCATACTAATTTTGATCAGTATGAGCTCAAAGGTTTAAGGATTTGTATCACAAAACATAAACATACATTAGGAGTAATCTGTATCAAAATATCATGTTCTGTATCACAATATCAGAACATTTTTTAAGACCCACCCTCCCACCCTGAACGCAGATTTTTTCGTTGTTCTACATTATACAGACATTTTTATTCTCCTAGTATTACTATCTTTTTAAAAAAATCATGCAAGTCATGAAGGAGTTTAAAGATCCCACCAGCGCCCGTGAATACTAGTCTTGATTGCTGACACGAAAATTACGGTTGTTGCATGAGAATATTTTCAGAGAGTGTACTCTCCCTTCAGTTTGAGTACCAACAAATTTTTAAATATATTTATTTAAATGGTATTAAAGAATTAATGAAATGTTTTAGAAAATACTTGCGCAAAATTCAGTTGACCGAATAAAACTTAAAACTTCCGTCTATGACAAACACAATTTTTATGTGAGCAGTCAAGAAAATTAATTTTTTGGGCGGTGATCCAACCTATTAGAGCGCTGTTCCAATATCAGCGTTATCCATTCGAATTATTCGCCTTTATTGTCCAGTTTCTTCATACTAATTTTGATCAGTATGAGCTCAAAGGTTTAAGGATTTATATCACAAAACATGATCATACATTAGGAGTAATCTGTATCAAAATATCGTGTTCTGTATCACAAAATCAGAACATTTTTTAAGACCCACCCTCAAACCCTGAACGCAGATTTTTTCGTTCTTCTACATTATACAGACATTTTTATTCTCCTAGTATTACGATCTTTTTAAAAAAATCATGCAAGTCATGAAGGAGTTTAAAGATCCAACCAGCGCCCGTGAATACTAGTCTTGATTGCTGACACGAAAATTACGTTGTTGCATGAGAATATTTTCAGAGAGTGTACTCTCCCTTCAATTTGAGTACCAACAAATTTTTAAATATATTTATTTTAATGGTATTAAAGAATTAATGAAATGTTTTAGAAAATACTTGCGCAAAATTCAGTTGACCTAAAAAAACTTAAAACTTCCGTCTATGACAAACACAATTTTTATGTGAGCAGTCAAGAAAATTAATTTTTTGGGCGGTGATCCAACCTATTAGAGCGCGGTTCCAATATCAGCGTTATCCATTCGAATTATTCGCCTTTATTGTCCAGTTTCTTCATACTAATTTTGATCAGTATGAGCTCAAAGGTTTAAGGATTTATATCACAAAACATGAACATACATTAGGAGTAATCTGTATCAAAATATGATGTTCTGTATCACAAAATCAGAACATTTTTTAAGACCCACCCTCCCACCCTGAACGCAGATTTTTTCGTTCTTCTACATTATACAGACATTTTTATTCTCCTAGTATTACGGTCTTTTTAAAAAAATCATGCAAGTCATGAAGGAGTTTAAAGATCCAACCAGCGCCCGTGAACACTAGTCATGATTGCTGACACGAAAATTACGGTTGTTGCATGAGAATATTTTCACAGAGTGTACTCTCCCATCAATTTGAGTACCAACAAATATTTATATATATTTATTTTAATTGTATTAAAGAAGTAAATGAAATGTTTTAGAAAATACTTGCGCAAAATTCAGTTGACCGAAAAAAACTTAAAACTTCCGTCTATGACAAACACAATTTTTATGTGAGCAGTCAAGATAATTAATTTTTTGGGCGGTGATCCAACCTTTTAGAGCGCGATTCCAATATCAGCGTTATCCATTCGAATTATTCGCCTTTATTTTCCAGTTTCTTCATACTAATTTTGATCAGTATGAGCTCAAAGGTTTAAGGATTTGTATCACAAAACATGAACATACATTAGGAGTAATCTGTATCAAAATATCATGTTCTGTATCACAATATCAGAACATTTTTTAAGACCCACCCTCCCACCCTGAACGCAGATTTTTTCGTTGTTCTACATTATACAGACATTTTTATTCTCCTAGTATTACTATCTTTTTAAAAAAATCATGCAAGTCATTAAGGAGTTTAAAGACCCAACCAGCGCCCGTGAATACTAGTCTTGATTGCTGACACGAAAATTACGGTTGTTGCATGAGAATATTTTCAGAGAGTGTACTCTCCCTTCAATTTGAGTACCAACAAATTTTTAAATATATTTATTTAAATGGTATTAAAGAATTAATGAAATGTTTTAGAAAATACTTGCGCAAAATTCAGTTGACCGAAAAAAACTTAAAACTTCCGTCTATGACAAACACAATTTTTATGTGAGCAGTCAAGATAATTAATTTTTTGGGCGGTGATCCAACCTTTTAGAGCGCGGTTCCAATATCAGCGTTATCCATTCGAATTATTCGCCTTTATTGTCCAGTTTCTTCATACTAATTTTGATCAGTATGAGCTCAAAGGTTTAAGGATTTGTATCACAAAACATGAACATACATTAGGAGTAATCTGTATCAAAATATCATGTTCTGTATCACAATATCAGAACATTTTTTAAGACCCACCCTCCCACCCTGAACGCAGATTTTTTCGTTGTTCTACATTATACAGACATTTTTATTCTCCTAGTATTACTATCTTTTTAAAAAAATCATGCAAGTCATGAAGGAGTTTAAAGATCCAACCAGCGCCCGTGAATACTAGTCTTGATTGCTGACACGAAAATTACGGTTGTTGCATGAGAATATTTTCACAGAGTGTACTCTCCCATCAATTTGAGTACCAACAAATTTTTAAATATATTTATTTTAATTGTATTAAAGAAGTAAATGAAATGTTTTAGAAAATACTTGCGCAAAATTCAGTTGACCGAAAAAAACTTAAAACTTCCGTCTATGACAAACACAATTTTTATGTGAGCAGTCAAGAAAATTAATTTTTTGGGCGGTGATCCAACCTATTAGAGCGCGGTTCCAATATCAGCGTTATCCATTCGAATTATTCGCCTTTATTGTTCAGTTTCTTCATACTAATTTTGATCAGTATGAGCTCAAAGGTTTAAGGATTTATATCACAAAACATGAACATACATTAGGAGTAATCTGTATCAAAATATGATGTTCTGTATCACAAAATCAGAACATTTTTTAAGACCCACCCTCCCACCCTGAACGCAGATTTTTTCGTTCTTCTACATTATACAGACATTTTTATTCTCCTAGTATTACGATCTTTTTAAAAAAATCATGCAAGTCATGAAGGAGTTTAAAGATCCAACCAGCGCCCGTGACTACTAGTCATGATTGCTGACACGAAAATTACGGTTGTTGCATGAGAATATTTTCAGAGAGTGTACTCTCCCTTCAATTTGAGTACCAACAAATTTTTAAATATATTTATTTAAATGGTATTAAAGAATTAATGAAATGTTTTAGAAAATACTTGCGCAAAATTCAGTTGACCGAAAAAAACTTAAAACTTCCGTCTATGACAAACACAATTTTTATGTGAGCAGTCAAGAAAATTAATTTTTTGGGCGGTGATCCAACCTATTAGAGCGCGGTTCCAATATCAGCGTTATCCATTCGAATTATTCGCCTTTATTGTCCAGTTTCTTCATACTAATTTTGATCAGTATGAGCTCAAAGGTTTAAGGATTTATATCACAAAACATGAACATACATTAGGAGTAATCTGTATCAAAATATCGTGTTCTGTATCACAAAATCAGAACATTTTTTAAGACCCACCCTCCCACCCTGAACGCAGATTTTTTCGTTCTTCTACATTATACAGACATTTTTATTCTCCTAGTATTACGATCTTTTTAAAAAAATCATGCAAGTCATGAAGGAGTTTAAAGATCCAACCAGCGCCCGTGAATACTAGTCATGATTGCTGACACGAAAATTACGGTTGTTGCATGAGAATATTTTCACAGAGTGTACTCTCCCATCAATTTGAGTACCAACAAATTTTTAAATATATTTATTTTAATTGTATTAAAGAAGTAAATGAAATGTTTTAGAAAATACTTGCGCAAAATTCAGTTGACCGAAAAAAACTTAAAACTTCCGTCTATGACAAACACAATTTTTATGTGAGCAGTCAAGATAATTAATTTTTTGGGAGGTGATCCAACCTTTTAGAGCGCGGTTCCAATATCAGCGTTATCCATTCGAATTATTCGCCTTTATTGTCCAGTTTCTTCATACTAATTTTGATCAGTATGAGCTCAAAGGTTTAAGGATTTGTATCACAAAACATGAACATACATTAGGAGTAATCTGTATCAAAATATCATGTTCTGTATCACAATATCAGAACATTTTTTAAGACCCACCCTCCCACCCTGAACGCAGATTTTTTCGTTGTTCTACATTATACAGACATTTTTATTCTCCTAGTATTACTATCTTTTTAAAAAAATCATGCAAGTCATGAAGGAGTTTAAAGATCCAATCAGCGCCCGTGAATACTAGTCTTGATTGCTGACACGAAAATTACGGTTGTTGCATGAGAATATTTTCAGAGAGTGTACTCTCCCTTCAATTTGAGTACCAACAAATTTTTAAATATATTTATTTAAATGGTATTAAAGAATTAATGAAATGTTTTAGAAAATACTTGCGCAAAATTCAGTTGACCGAAAAAAACTTAAAACTTCCGTCAATGACAAACACAATTTTTATGTGAGCAGTCAAGAAAATTAATTTTTTGGGCGGTGATCCAACCTATTAGAGCGCGGTTCCAATATCAGCGTTATCCATTCGAATTATTCGCCTTTATTGTCCAGTTTCTTCATACTAATTTTGATCAGTATGAGCTCAAAGGTTTAAGGATTTATATCACAAAACATGATCATACATTAGGAGTAATCTGTATCAAAATATCGTGTTCAGTATCACAAAATCAGAACATTTTGTAAGACCCACCCTCCCACCCTGAACGCAGATTTTTTCGTTCTTCTACATTATACAGACATTTTTATTCTCCTAGTATTACGATCTTTTTAAAAAAATCATGCAAGTCATGAAGGAGTTTAAAGATCCAACCAGCGCCCGTGAATACTAGTCTTGATTGCTGACACGAAAATTACGTTGTTGCATGAGAATATTTTCAGAGAGTGTACTCTCCTTTCAATTTGAGTACCAACAAATTTTTAAATATATTTATTTTAATGGTATTAAAGAATTAATGAAATGTTTTAGAAAATACTTGCGCAAAATTCAGTTGACCTAAAAAAACTTAAAACTTCCGTCTATGACAAACACAATTTTTATGTGAGCAGTCAAGAAAATTAATTTTTTGGGCGGTGATCCAACCTATTAAAGCGCGGTTCCAATATCAGCGTTATCCATTCGAATTATTCGCCTTTATTGTCCAGATTCTTCATACTAATTTTGATCAGTATGAGCTCAAAGGTTTAAGGATTTATATCACAAAACATGAACATACATTAGGAGTAATCTGTATCAAAATATGATGTTCTGTATCACAAAATCAGAACATTTTTTAAGACCCACCCTCCCACCCTGAACGCAGATTTTTTCGTTCTTCTACATTATACAGACATTTTTATTCTCCTAGTATTACGATCTTTTTAAAAAAATCATGCAAGTCATGAAGGAGTTTAAAGATCCAACCAGCGCCCCTGAATACTAGTCATGATTGCTGACACGAAAATTACGGTTGTTGCATGAGAATATTTTCACAGAGTGTACTCTCCCATCAATTTAAGTACCAACAAATTTTTAAATATATTTATTTTAATTGTATTAAAGAAGTAAATGAAATGTTTTAGAAAATACTTGCGCAAAATTCAGTTGACCGAAAAAAACTTAAAACTTCCGTCTATGACAAACACAATTTTTATGTGAGCAGTCAAGATAATTAATTTTTTGGGCGGTGATCCAACCTTTTAGAGCGCGGTTCCAATATCAGCGTTATCCATTCGAATTATTCGCCTTTATTGTCCAGTTTCTTCATACTAATTTTGATCAGTATGAGCTCAAAGGTTTAAGGATTTATATCACAAAACATGATCATACATTAGGAGTAATCTGTATCAAAATATCGTGTTCTGTATCACAATATCAGAACATTTTTTAAGACCCACCCTCCCACCCTGAACGCAGATTTTTTCGTTGTTCTACATTATACAGACATTTTTATTCTCCTAGTATTACTATCTTTTTAAAAAAATCATGCAAGTCATGAAGGAGTTTAAAGATCCAATCAGCGCCCGTGAATACTAGTCTTGATTGCTGACACGAAAATTACGGTTGTTGCATGAGAATATTTTCAGAGAGTGTACTCTCCCTTCAATTTGAGTACCAACAAATTTTTAAATATATTTATTTAAATGGTATTAAAGAATTAATGAAATGTTTTAGAAAATACTTGCGCAAAATTCAGTTGACCGAAAAAAACTTAAAACTTCCGTCAATGACAAACACAATTTTTATGTGAGCAGTCAAGAAAATTAATTTTTTGGGCGGTGATCCAACCTATTAGAGCGCGGTTCCAATATCAGCGTTATCCATTCGAATTATTCGCCTTTATTGTCCAGTTTCTTCATACTAATTTTGATCAGTATGAGCTCAAAGGTTTAAGGATTTATATCACAAAACATGATCATACATTAGGAGTAATCTGTATCAAAATATCGTGTTCTGTATCACAAAATCAGAACATTTTGTAAGACCCACCCTCCCACCCTGAACGCAGATTTTTTCGTTCTTCTACATTATACAGACATTTTTATTCTCCTAGTATTACGATCTTTTTAAAAAAATCATGCAAGTCATGAAGGAGTTTAAAGATCCAACCAGCGCCCGTGAATACTAGTCTTGATTGCTGACACGAAAATTACGTTGTTGCATGAGAATATTTTCAGAGAGTGTACTCTCCCTTCAATTTGAGTACCAACAAATTTTTAAATATATTTATTTTAATGGTATTAAAGAATTAATGAAATGTTTTAGAAAATACTTGCGCAAAATTCAGTTGACCTAAAAAAACTTAAAACTTCCGTCTATGACAAACACAATTTTTATGTGAGCAGTCAAGAAAATTAATTTTTTGGGCGGTGATCCAACCTATTAAAGCGCGGTTCCAATATCAGCGTTATCCATTCGAATTATTCGCCTTTATTGTCCAGATTCTTCATACTAATTTTGATCAGTATGAGCTCAAAGGTTTAAGGATTTATATCACAAAACATGAACATACATTAGGAGTAATCTGTATCAAAATATGATGTTCTGTATCACAAAATCAGAACATTTTTTAAGACCCACCCTCCCACCCTGAACGCAGATTTTTTCGTTCTTCTACATTATACAGACATTTTTATTCTCCTAGTATTACGATCTTTTTAAAAAAATCATGCAAGTCATGAAGGAGTTTAAAGATCCCACCAGCGCCCGTGAATACTAGTCATGATTGCTGACACGAAAATTACGGTTGTTGCATGAGAATATTTTCAGAGAGTGTACTCTCCCTTCAATTTGAGTACCAACAAATTTTTAAATATATTTATTTAAATGGTATTAAAGAATTAATGAAATGTTTTAGAAAATACTTGCGCAAAATTCAGTTGACCGAAAAAAACTTAAAACTTCCGTCTATGACAAACACAATTTTTATGTGAGCAGTCAAGAAAATTAATTTTTTGGGCGGTGATCCAACCTATTAGAGCGCTGTTCCAATATCAGCGTTATCCATTCGAATTATTCGCCTTTATTGTCCAGTTTCTTCATACTAATTTTGATCAGTATGAGCTCAAAGGTTTAAGGATTTATATCACAAAACATGATCATACATTAGGAGTAATCTGTATCAAAATATCGTGTTCTGTATCACAAAATCAGAACATTTTATAAGACCCACCCTCCCACCCTGAACGCAGATTTTTTCGTTCTTCTACATTATACAGACATTTTTATTCTCCTAGTATTACGATCTTTTTAAAAAAATCATGCAAGTCATGAAGGAGTTTAAAGATCCAACCAGCGCCCGTGAATACTAGTCTTGATTGCTGACACGAAAATTACGGTTGTTGCATGAGAATATTTTCAGAGAGTGTACTCTCCCTTCAATTTGAGTACCAACAAATTTTTAAATATATTTATTTAAATGGTATTAAAGAATTAATGAAATGTTTTAGAAAATACTTGCGCAAAATTCAGTTGACCGAAAAAAACTTAAAACTTCCGTCTATGACAAACACAATTTTTATGTGAGCAGTCAAGAAAATTAATTTTTTGGGCGGTGATCCAACCTATTAGAGCGCTGTTCCAATATCAGCGTTATCCATTCGAATTATTCGCCTTTATTGTCCAGTTTCTTCATACTAATTTTGATCAGTATGAGCTCAAAGGTTTAAGGAATTATATCACAAAACATGAACATACATTAGGAGTAATCTGTATCAAAATATCGTGTTCTGTATCACAAAATCAGAACATTTTTTAAGACCCACCCTCCCACCCTGAACGCAGATTTTTTCGTTCTTCTACATTATACAGACATTTTTATTCTCCTAGTATTACTATCTTTTTAAAAAAATCATGCGAGTCATGAAGGAGTTTAAAGATCCAACCAGCGCCCGTGAATACTAGTCTAGATTGCTGACACGAAAATTACGGTTGTTGCATGAGAATATTTTCAGAGAGTGTACTCTCCCTTCAATTTGAGTACCAACAAATTTTTAAATATATTTATTTTAATGGTATTAAAGAATTAATGAAATGTTTTAGAAAATACTTGCGCAAAATTCAGTTGACCGAAAAAAACTTAAAACTTCCGTCTATGACAAACACAATTTTTATGTGAGCAGTCAAGAAAATTAATTTTTTGGGCGGTGATCCAACCTATTAGAGCGCGGTTACAATATCAGCGTTATCCATTCGAATTATTCGCCTTTATTGTCCAGTTTCTTCATACTAATTTTGATCAGTATGAGCTCAAAGGTTTAAGGATTTATATCACAAAACATGAACATACATTAGGAGTAATCTGTATCAAAATATGATGTTCTGTATCACAAAATCAGAACATTTTTTAAGACCCACCCTCCCACCCTAAACGCAGATTTTTTCGTTCTTCTACATTATACAGACATTTTTATTCTCCTAGTATTACGATCTTTTTAAAAAAATCATGCAAGTCATGAAGGAGTTTAAAGATCCAACCAGCGCCCGTGAATACTAGTCATGATTGCTGACACGAAAATTCCGGTTGTTGCATGAGAATATTTTCACAAAGTGTACTCTCCCATCCATTTGAGTACCAACAAATTTTTAAATATATTTATTTTAATTGTATTAAAGAAGTAAATGAAATGTTTTAGAAAATACTTGCGCAAAATTCAGTTGACCGAAAAAAACTTAAAACTTCCGTCTATGACAAACACAATTTTTATGTGAGCAGTCAAGATAATTAAATTTTTGGGCGGTGATCCAACCTTTTAGAGCGCGGTTCCAATATCAGCGTTATCCATTCGAATTATTCGCCTTTATTGTCCAGTTTCTTCATACTAATTTTGATCAGTATGAGCTCAAAGGTTTAAGGATTTGTATCACAAAACATGAACATACATTAGGAGTAATCTGTATCAAAATATGATGTTCTGTATCACAAAATCAGAGCATTTTTTAAGACCCACCCTCCCAACCTGAACGCAGATTTTTTTCGTTCTTCTACATTATATCTTCCACATTTTTATTCTCCTAGTATTACTATCTTTTTAAAAAAATCACGCAAGTCATGAAGGAGTTTAAAGATCCCACCAGCGCCCGTGAATACTAGTCTTGATTGCTGACACGAAAATTACGGTTGTTGCATGAGAATATTTTCAGAGAGTGTACTCTCCCTTCAATTTGAGTACCAACAAATTTTTAAATATATTTATTTAAATGGTATTAAAGAATTAATGAAATGTTTTAGAAAATACTTGCGCAAAATTCAGTTGACCGAAAAAAACTTAAAACTTCCGTCTATGACAAACACAATTTTTATGTGAGCAGTCAAGAAAATTAATTTTTTGGGCGGGGATCCAACCTATTAGAGCGCTGTTCCAATATCAGCGTTATCCATTCGAATTATTCGCCTTTATTGTCCAGTTTCTTCATACTAATTTTGATCAGTATGAGCTCAAAGGTTTAAGGATTTATATCACAAAACATGATCATACATTAGGAGTAATCTGTATCAAAATATCGTGTTCTGTATCACAAAATCAGAACATTTTATAAGACCCACCCTCCCACCCTGAACGCAGATTTTTTCGTTCTTCTACATTATACAGACATTTTTATTCTCCTAGTATTACGATCTTTTTAAAAAAATCATGCAAGTCATGAAGGAGTTTAAAGATCCAACCAGCGCCCGTGAATACTAGTCTTGATTGCTGACACGAAAATTACGTTGTTGCATGAGAATATTTTCAGAGAGTGTACTCTCCCTTCAATTTGAGTACCAGCAAATTTTTACATATATTTATTTTAATGGTATTAAAGAATTAATGAAATGTTTTAGAAAATACTTGCGCAAAATTCAGTTGACCGAAAAAAACTTAAAACTTCCGTCTATGACAAACACAATTTTTATGTGAGCAGTCAAGAAAATTAATTTTTTGGGCGGTGATCCAACCTATTAGAGCGCTGTTCCAATATCAGCGTTATCCATTCGAATTATTCGCCTTTATTGTCCAGTTTCTTCATACTAATTTTGATCAGTATGAGCTCAAAGGTTTAAGGAATTATATCACAAAACATGAACATACATTAGGAGTAATCTGTATCAAAATATCGTGTTCTGTATCACAAAATCAGAACATTTTTTAAGACCCACCCTCCGACCCTGAACGCAGATTTTTTCGTTCTTCTACATTATACAGACATTTTTATTCTCCTAGTATTACGATCTTTTTAAAAAAATCATGCAAGTCATGAAGGAGTTTAAAGATCCAACCAGCGCCCGTGAATACTAGTCTTGATTGCTGACACGAAAATTACGTTGTTGCATGAGAATATTTTCAGAGAGTGTACTCTCCCTTCAATTTGAGTACCAACAAATTTTTAAATATATTTATTTTAATGGTATTAAAGAATTAATGAAATGTTTTAGAAAATACTTGCGCAGAATTCAGTTGACCGAAAAAAACTTAAAACTTCCGTCTATGACAAACACAATTTTTATGTGAGCAGTCAAGAAAATTAATTTTTTGGGCGGTGATCCAACCTATTAGAGCGCGGTTCCAATATCAGCGTTATCCATTCGAATTATTCGCCTTTATTGTCCAGTTTCTTCATACTAATTTTGATCAGTATGAGCTCAAAGGTTTAAGGATTTATATCACAAAACATGAACATACATTAGGAGTAATCTGTATCAAAATATGATGTTCTGTATCACAAAATCAGAACATTTTTTAAGACCCACCCTCCCACCCTAAACGCAGATTTTTTCGTTCTTCTACATTATACAGACATTTTTATTCTCCTAGTATTACGATCTTTTTAAAAAAATCATGCAAGTCATGAAGGAGTTTAAAGATCCAACCAGCGCCCGTGAATACTAGTCATGATTGCTGACACGAAAATTACGGTTGTTGCATGAGAATATTTTCACAAAGTGTACTCTCCCATCAATTTGAGTACCAACAAATTTTTAAATATATTTATTTTAATTGTATTAAAGAAGTAAATGAAATGTTTTAGAAAATACTTGCGCAAAATTCAGTTGACCGAAAAAAACTTAAAACTTCCGTCTATGACAAACACAATTTTTATGTGAGCAGTCAAGAAAATTAATTTTTTGGGCGGTGATCCAACCTATTAGAGCGCTGTTCCAATATCAGCGTTATCCATTCGAATTATTCGCCTTTATTGTCCAGTTTCTTCATACTAATTTTGATCAGTATGAGCTCAAAGGTTTAAGGATTTATATCACAAAACATGATCATACATTAGGAGTAATCTGTATCAAAATATCGTGTTCTGTATCACAAAATCAGAACATTTTATAAGACCCACCCTCCCACCCTGAACGCAGATTTTTTCGTTCTTCTACATTATACAGACATTTTTATTCTCCTAGTATTACGATCTTTTTAAAAAAATCATGCAAGTCATGAAGGAGTTTAAAGATCCAACCAGCGCCCGTGAATACTAGTCTTGATTGCTGACACGAAAATTACGTTGTTGCATGAGAATATTTTCAGAGAGTGTGCTCTCCCTTCAATTTGAGTACCAGCAAATTTTTAAATATATTTATTTTAATGGTATTAAAGAATTAACGAAATTTTTTAGAAAATACTTGCGGTAAATTCAGTTGACCGAAAAAAACTTAAAACTTCCGTCTATGACAAACACAATTTTTATGTGAGCAGTCAAGAAAATTAATTTTTTGGGCGGTGATCCAACCTATTAGAGCGCTGTTCCAATATCAGCGTTATCCATTCGAATTATTCGCCTTTATTGTCCAGTTTCTTCATACTAATTTTGATCAGTATGAGCTCAAAGGTTTAAGGAATTATATCACAAAACATGAACATACATTAGGAGTAATCTGTATCAAAATATCGTGTTCTGTATCACAAAATCAGAACATTTTTTAAGACCCACCCTCCCACCCTGAACGCAGATTTTTTCGTTCTTCTACATTATACAGACATTTTTATTCTCCTAGTATTACGATCTTTTTAAAAAAAATCAGGCAAGTCATGAAGGAGTTTAAAGATCCAACCAGCGCCCGTGAATACTAGTCTTGATTGCTGACACGAAAATTACGTTGTTGCATGAGAATATTTTCAGAGAGTGTACTCTCCCTTCAATTTGAGTACCAACAAATTTTTAAATATATTTATTTTAATGGTATTAAAGAATTAATGAAATGTTTTAGAAAATACTTGCGCAAAATTCAGTTGACCGAAAAAAACTTAAAACTTCCGTCTATGACAAACACAATTTTTATGTGAGCAGTCAAGAAAATTAATTTTTTGGGCGGTGATCCAACCTATTAGAGCGCGGTTCCAATATCAGCGTTATCCATTCGAATTATTCGCCTTTATTGTCCAGTTTCTTCATACTAATTTTGATCAGTATGAGCTCAAAGGTTTAAGGATTTATATCACAAAACACAAACATACATTAGGAGTAATCTGTATCAAAATATGATGTTCTGTATCACAAAATCAGAACATTTTTTAAGACCCACCCTCCCACCCTAAACGCAGATTTATTCGTTCTTCTACATTATACAGACATTTTTATTCTTCTAGTATTACGATCTTTTTAAAAAAATCATGCAAGTCATCAAGGAGTTTAAAGATCCAACCAGCGCCCGTGAATACTAGTCTTGATTGCTGACACGAAAATTACGTTGTTGCATGAGAATATTTTCAGAGAGTGTGCTCTCCCTTCAATTTGAGTACCAGCAAATTTTTAAATATATTTATTTTAATGGTATTAAAGAATTAATGAAATTTTTTAGAAAATACTTGCGGTAAATTCAGTTGACCGAAAAAAACTTAAAACTTCCGTCTATGACAAACACAATTTTTATGTGAGCAGTCAAGATAATTAATTTTTTGGGCGGTGATCCAACCTTTTAGAGCGCGGTTCCAATATCAGCGTTATCCATTCGAATTATTCGCCTTTATTGTCCAGTTTCTTCATACTAATTTTGATCAGTATGAGCTCAAAGGTTTAAGGATTTGTATCACAAAACATGAACATACATTAGGAGTAATCTGTATCAGAATATCATGTTCTGTATCACAATATCAGAACATTTTTTAAGACCCACCCTCCCACCCTGAACGCAGATTTTTTCGTTGTTCTACATTATACAGACATTTTTATTCTCCTAGTATTACTATCTTTTTAAAAAAATCATGCAAGTCATGAAGGAGTTTAAAGATCCAACCAGCGCCCGTGAATACTAGTCTTGATTGCTGACACGAAAATTACGGTTGTTGCATGAGAATATTTTCAGAGAGTGTACTCTCCCATCAATTTGAGTACCAACAAATTTTTAAATATATTTATTTTAATGGTATTAAAGAATTAATGAAATGTTTTAGAAAATACTTGCGCAAAATTCAGTTGACCGAAAAAAACTTAAAACTTCCGTCTATGACAAACACAATTTTTATGTGAGCAGTCAAGAAAATTAATTTTTTGGGCGGTGATCCAACCTATTAGAGCGCGGTTCCAATATCAGCGTTATCCATTCGAATTATTCGCCTTTATTGTCCAGTTTCTTCATACTAATTTTGATCAGTATGAGCTCAAAGGTTTAAGGATTTATATCACAAAACACAAACATACATTAGGAGTAATCTGTATCAAAATATGATGTTCTGTATCACAAAATCAGAACATTTTTTAAGACCCACCCTCCCACCCTAAACGCAGATTTATTCGTTCTTCTACATTATACAGACATTTTTATTCTCCTAGTATTACGATCTTTTTAAAAAAATCATGCAAGTCATGAAGGAGTTTAAAGATCCAACCAGCGCCCGTGAATACTAGTCATGATTGCTGACACGAAAATTACGGTTGTTGCATGAGAATATTTTCACAAAGTGTACTCTCCCATCAATTTGAGTACCAACAAATTTTTAAATATATTTATTTTAATTGTATTAAAGAAGTAAATGAAATGTTTTAGAAAATACTTGCGCAAAATTCAGT
Source organism: Maratus speciosus (assembly GCA_963932465.1). Classification (NCBI taxonomy): domain Eukaryota; kingdom Metazoa; phylum Arthropoda; class Arachnida; order Araneae; family Salticidae; genus Maratus; species Maratus speciosus. The sequence continues at coordinate 210,045,430 of OZ010793.1, forward strand.
TGACCGTAAAAAACTTAAAACTTCCGTCTATGACAAACACAATTTTTATGTGAGCAGTCAAGATAATTAATTTTTTGGGCGGTGATCCAACCTTTTAGAGCGCGGTTCCAATATCAGCGTTATCCATTCGAATTATTCGCCTTTATTGTCCAGTTTCTTCATACTAATTTTGATCAGTATGAGCTCAAAGGTTTAAGGATTTGTATCACAAAACATGAACATACATTAGGAGTAATCTGTATCAGAATATCATGTTCTGTATCACAATATCAGAACATTTTTTAAGACCCACCCTCCCACCCTGAACGCAGATTTTTTCGTTGTTCTACATTATACAGACATTTTTATTCTCCTAGTATTACTATCTTTTTAAAAAAATCATGCAAGTCATGAAGGAGTTTAAAGATCCAACCAGCGCCCGTGAATACTAGTCTTGATTGCGGACACGAAAATTACGGTTGTTGCATGAGAATATTTTCAGAGAGTGTACTCTCCCTTCAATTTGAGTACCAACAAATTTTTAAATATATTTATTTAAATGGTATTAAAGAATTAATGAAATGTTTTAGAAAATACTTGCGCAAAATTCAGTTGACCGAAAAAAACTTAAAACTTCCGTCTATGACAAACACAATTTTTATGTGAGCAGTCAAGAAAATTAATTTTTTGGGCGGTGATCCAACCTATTAGAGCGCTGTTCCAATATCAGCGTTATCCATTCGAATTATTCGCCTTTATTGTCCAGTTTCTTCATACTAATTTTGATCAGTATGAGCTCAAAGGTTTAAGGATTTATATCACAAAACATGATCATACATTAGGAGTAATCTGTATCAAAATATCGTGTTCTGTATCACAAAATCAGAACATTTTATAAGACCCACCCTCCCACCCTGAACGCAGATTTTTTCGTTCTTCTACATTATACAGACATTTTTATTCTCCTAGTATTACGATCTTTTTAAAAAAATCATGCAAGTCATGAAGGAGTTTAAAGATCCAACCAGCGCCCGTGAATACTAGTCTTGATTGCTGACACGAAAATTACGTTGTTGCATGAGAATATTTTCAGAGAGTGTGCTCTCCCTTCAATTTGAGTACCAGCAAATTTTTAAATATATTTATTTTAATGGTATTAAAGAATTAATGAAATTTTTTAGAAAATACTTGCGGTAAATTCAGTTGACCGAAAAAAACTTAAAACTTCCGTCTATGACAAACACAATTTTTATGTGAGCAGTCAAGAAAATTAATTTTTTGGGCGGTGATCCAACCTATTAGAGCGCTGTTCCAATATCAGCGTTATCCATTCGAATTATTCGCCTTTATTGTCCAGTTTCTTCATACTAATTTTGATCAGTATGAGCTCAAAGGTTTAAGGAATTATATCACAAAACATGAACATACATTAGGAGTAATCTGTATCAAAATATCGTGTTCTGTATCACAAAATCAGAACATTTTTTAAGACCCACCCTCCCACCCTGAACGCAGATTTTTTCGTTCTTCTACATTATACAGACATTTTTATTCTCCTAGTATTACGATCTTTTTAAAAAAATCATGCAAGTCATGAAGGAGTTTAAAGATCCAACCAGCGCCCGTGAATACTAGTCTTGATTGCTGACACGAAAATTACGTTGTTGCATGAGAATATTTTCAGAGAGTGTACTCTCCCTTCAATTTGAGTACCAACAAATTTTTAAATATATTTATTTTAATGGTATTAAAGAATTAATGAAATGTTTTAGAAAATACTTGCGCAAAATTCAGTTGACCGAAAAAAACTTAAAACTTCCGTCTATGACAAACACAATTTTTATGTGAGCAGTCAAGAAAATTAATTTTTTGGGCGGTGATCCAACCTATTAGAGCGCGGTTCCAATATCAGCGTTATCCATTCGAATTATTCGCCTTTATTGTCCAGTTTCTTCATACTAATTTTGATCAGTATGAGCTCAAAGGTTTAAGGATTTATATCACAAAACACAAACATACATTAGGAGTAATCTGTATCAAAATATGATGTTCTGTATCACAAAATCAGAACATTTTTTAAGACCCACCCTCCCACCCTAAACGCAGATTTATTCGTTCTTCTACATTATACAGACATTTTTATTCTCCTAGTATTACGATCTTTTTAAAAAAATCATGCAAGTCATGAAGGAGTTTAAAGATCCAACCAGCGCCCGTGAATACTAGTCATGATTGCTGACACGAAAATTACGGTTGTTGCATGAGAATATTTTCACAAAGTGTACTCTCCCATCAATTTGAGTACCAACAAATTTTTAAATATATTTATTTTAATTGTATTAAAGAAGTAAATGAAATGTTTTAGAAAATACTTGCGCAAAATTCAGTTGACCGTAAAAAACTTAAAACTTCCGTCTATGACAAACACAATTTTTATGTGAGCAGTCAAGATAATTAATTTTTTGGGCGGTGATCCAACCTTTTAGAGCGCGGTTCCAATATCAGCGTTATCCATTCGAATTATTCGCCTTTATTGTCCAGTTTCTTCATACTAATTTTGATCAGTATGAGCTCAAAGGTTTAAGGATTTGTATCACAAAACATGAACATACATTAGGAGTAATCTGTATCAGAATATCATGTTCTGTATCACAATATCAGAACATTTTTTAAGACCCACCCTCCCACCCTGAACGCAGATTTTTTCGTTGTTCTACATTATACAGACATTTTTATTCTCCTAGTATTACTATCTTTTTAAAAAAATCATGCAAGTCATGAAGGAGTTTAAAGATCCAACCAGCGCCCGTGAATACTAGTCTTGATTGCTGACACGAAAATTACGGTTGTTGCATGAGAATATTTTCAGAGAGTGTACTCTCCCTTCAATTTGAGTACCAACAAATTTTTAAATATATTTATTTAAATGGTATTAAAGAATTAATGAAATGTTTTAGAAAATACTTGCGCAAAATTCAGTTGACCGAAAAAAACTTAAAACTTCCGTCTATGACAAACACAATTTTTATGTGAGCAGTCAAGAAAATTAATTTTTTGGGCGGTGATCGAACCTATTAGAGCGCGGTTGCAATATCAGCGTTATCCATTCGAATTATTCGCCTTTATTGTCCAGTTTCTTCATACTAATTTTGATCAGTATGTGCTCAAAGGTTTAAGGATTTATATCACAAAACATGATCATACATTAGGAGTAATCAGTATCAAAATATCGTGTTCTGTATCACAAAATCAGAACATTTTTTAAGACCCACCCTCCCACCCTGAACGCAGATTTTTTCGTTCTTCTACATTATACAGACATTTTTATTCTCCTAGTATTACGATCTTTTTAAAAAAATCATGCAAGTCATGAAGGAGTTTAAAGATCCAACCAGCGCCCGTGAATACTAGTCTTGATTGCTGACACGAAAATTACGTTGTTGCATGAGAATATTTTCAGAGAGTGTACTCTCCCTTCAATTTGAGTACCAACAAATTTTTAAATATATTTATTTTAATGGTATTAAAGAATTAATGAAATGTTTTAGAAAATACTTGCGCAAAATTCAGTTGACCTAAAAAAACTTAAAACTTCCGTCTATGACAAACACAATTTTTATGTGAGCAGTCAAGAAAATTAATTTTTTGGGCGGTGATCCAACCTATTAGAGCGCGGTTCCAATATCAGCGTTATCCATTCGAATTATTCGCCTTTATTGTCCAGTTTCTTCATACTAATTTTGATCAGTATGAGCTCAAAGGTTTAAGGATTTATATCACAAAACATGAACATACATTAGGAGTAATCTGTATCAAAATATGATGTTCTGTATCACAAAATCAGAACATTTTTTAAGACCCACCCTCCCACCCTGAACGCAGATTTTTTCGTTCTTCTACATTATACAGACATTTTTATTCTCCTAGTATTACTATCTTTTTAAAAAAATCATGCAAGTCATGAAGGAGTTTAAAGATCCAACCAGCGCCCGTGAATACTAGTCATGATTGCTGACACGAAAATTACGGTTGTTGCATGAGAATATTTTCACAGAGTGTACTCTCCCATCAATTTGAGTACCAACAAATTTTTAAATATATTTATTTTAATTGTATTAAAGAAGTAAATGAAATGTTTTAGAAAATACTTGCGCAAAATTCAGTTGACCGAAAAAAACTTAAAACTTCCGTCTATGACAAACACAATTTTTATGTGAGCAGTCAAGAAAATTAATTTTTTGGGCGGTGATCGAACCTATTAGAGCGCGGTTGCAATATCAGCGTTATCCATTCGAATTATTCGCCTTTATTGTCCAGTTTCTTCATACTAATTTTGATCAGTATGTGCTCAAAGGTTTAAGGATTTGTATCACAAAACATGAACATACATTAGGAGTAATCTGTATCAAAATATCATGTTCTGTATCACAATATCAGAACATTTTTTAAGACCCACCCTCCCACCCTGAACGCAGATTTTTTCGTTGTTCTACATTATACAGACATTTTTATTCTCCTAGTATTACTATCTTTTTAAAAAAATCATGCAAGTCATGAAGGAGTTTAAAGATCCAACCAGCGCCCGTGAATACTAGTCTTGATTGCGGACACGAAAATTACGGTTGTTGCATGAGAATATTTTCAGAGAGTGTACTCTCCCTTCAATTTGAGTACCAACAAATTTTTAAATATATTTATTTAAATGGTATTAAAGAATTAATGAAATGTTTTAGAAAATACTTGCGCAAAATTCAGTTGACCGAAAAAAACTTAAAACTTCCGTCTATGACAAACACAATTTTTATGTGAGCAGTCAAGAAAATTAATTTTTTGGGCGGTGATCGAACCTATTAGAGCGCGGTTGCAATATCAGCGTTATCCATTCGAATTATTCGCCTTTATTGTCCAGTTTCTTCATACTAATTTTGATCAGTATGTGCTCAAAGGTTTAAGGATTTATATCACAAAACATGATCATACATTAGGAGTAATCAGTATCAAAATATCGTGTTCTGTATCACAAAATCAGAAGATTTTTTAAGACCCACCCTCCCACCCTGAACGCAGATTTTTTCGTTCTTCTACATTATACAGACATTTTTATTCTCCTAGTATTACGATCTTTTTAAAAAAATCATGCAAGTCATGAAGGAGTTTAAAGATCCAACCAGCGCCCGTGAATACTAGTCTTGATTGCTGACACGAAAATTACGTTGTTGCATGAGAATATTTTCAGAGAGTGTACTCTCCCGTCAATTTGAGTACCAACAAATTTTTAAATATATTTATTTTAATGGTATTAAAGATTTAATGAAATGTTTTAGAAAATACTTGCGCAAAATTCAGTTGACCTAAAAAAACTTAAAACTTCCGTCTATGACAAACACAATTTTTATGTGAGCAGTCAAGAAAATTAAATTTTTGGGCGGTAATCCAGCCTATTAGAGCGCGGTTCCAATATCAGCGTTATCCATTCGAATTATTCGCCTTTATTGTCCAGTTTCTTCATACTAATTTTGATCAGTATGAGCTCAAAGGTTTAAGGATTTGTATCACAAAACATGAACATACATTAGGAGTAATCTGTATCAAAATATCATGTTCTGTATCACAATATCAGAACATTTTTTAAGACCCACCCTCCCACCCTGAACGCAGATTTTTTCGTTGTTCTACATTATACAGACATTTTTATTCTCCTAGTATTACTATCTTTTTAAAAAAATCATGCAAGCCATGAAGGAGTTTAAAGATCCAACCAGCGCCCGTGAATACTAGTCATGATTGCTGACACGAAAATTACGGTTGTTGCATGAGAATATTTTCACAGAGTGTACTCTCCCATCAATTTGAGTACCAACAAATTTTTAAATATATTTATTTTAATTGTATTAAAGAAGTAAATGAAATGTTTTAGAAAATACTTGCGCAAAATTCAGTTGACCGAAAAAAACTTAAAACTTCCGTCTATGACAAACACAATTTTTATGTGAGCAGTCAAGATAATTAATTTTTTGGGCGGTGATCCAACCTTTTAGAGCGCGGTTCCAATATCAGCGTTATCCATTCGAATTATTCGCCTTTATTGTCCAGTTTCTTCATACTAATTTTGATCAGTATGAGCTCAAAGGTTTAAGGATATGTATCACAAAACATGAACATACATTAGGAGTAATCTGTATCAAAATATCATGTTCTGTATCACAATATCAGAACATTTTTTAAGACCCACCCTCCCACCCTGAACGCAGATTTTTTCGTTGTTCTACATTATACAGACATTTTTATTCTCCTAGTATTACTATCTTTTTAAAAAAATCATGCAAGTCATGAAGGAGTTTAAAGATCCAACCAGCGCCCGTGAATACTAGTCTTGATTGCTGACACGAAAATTACGGTTGTTGCATGAGAATATTTTCAGAGAGTGTACTCTCCCTTCAATTTGAGTACCAACAAATTTTTAAATATATTTATTTTAATGGTATTAAAGAATTAATGAAATGTTTTAGAAAATACTTGCACAAAATTCAGTTGACCTAAAAAAACTTAAAACTTCCGTCTATGACAAACACAATTTTTATGTGAGCAGTCAAGAAAATTAATTTTTTGGGCGGTGATCCAACCTATTAAAGCGCGGTTCCAATATCAGCGTTATCCATTCGAATTATTCGCCTTTATTGTCCAGATTCTTCATACTAATTTTGATCAGTATGAGCTCAAAGGTTTAAGGATTTGTATCACAAAACATGAACATACATTAGGAGTAATCTGTATCAAAATATGATGTTCTGTATCACAAAATCAGAACATTTTTTAAGACCCACCCTCCCACCCTGAACGCAGATTTTTTCGTTCTTCTACATTATACAGACATTTTTATTCTCCTAGTATTACGATCTTTTTAAAAAAATCATGCAAGTCATGAAGGAGTTTAAAGATCCAACCAGCGCCCGTGAATACTAGTCATGATTGCTGACACGAAAATTACGGTTGTTGCATGAGCATATTTTCACAGAGTGTACTCTCCCATCAATTTGAGTACCAACAAATTTTTAAATATATTTATTTTAATTGTATTAAAGAAGTAAATGAAATGTTTTAGAAAATACTTGCGCAAAATTCAGTTGACCGAAAAAAACTTAAAACTTCCGTCTATGACAAACACAATTTTTATGTGAGCAGTCAAGATAATTAATTTTTTGGGCGGTGATCCAACCTTTTAGAGCGCGGTTCCAATATCAGCGTTATCCATTCGAATTATTCGCCTTTATTGTCCAGTTTCTTCATACTAATTTTGATCAGTATGAGCTCAAAGGTTTAAGGATTTATATCACAAAACATGAACATACATTAGGAGTAATCTGTATCAAAATATCGTGTTCTGTATCACAAAATCAGAACATTTTTTAAGACCCACCCTCCCACCCTGAACGCAGATTTTTTCGTTCTTCTACATTATACAGACATTTTTATTCTCCTAGTATTACGATCTTTTTAAAAAAATCATGCAAGTCATGAAGGAGTTTACAGATCCAACCAGCGCCCGTGAATACTAGTCTTGATTGCTGACACGAAAATTACGTTGTTGCATGAGAATATTTTCAGAGAGTGTACTCTCCCTTCAATTTGAGTACCAACAAATTTTTAAATATATTTATTTTAATGGTATTAAAGAATTAATGAAATGTTTTAGAAAATACTTGCGCAAAATTCAGTTGACCGAAAAAAACTTAAAACTTCCGTCTATGACAAACACAATTTTTATGTGAGCAGTCAAGATAATTAATTTTTTGGGCGGTGATCCAACCTTTTAGAGCGCGGTTCCAATATCAGCGTTATCCATTCGAATTATTCGCCTTTATTGTCCAGTTTCTTCATACTAATTTTGATCAGTATGAGCTCAAAGGTTTAAGGATTTATATCACAAAACATGAACATACATTAGGAGTAATCTGTATCAAAATATCGTGTTCTGTATCACAAAATCAGAACAATTTTTAAGACACACCCTCCCACCCTGAACGCAGATTTTTTCGTTCTTCTACATTATACAGACATTTTTATTCTCCTAGTATTACGATCTTTTTAAAAAAATCATGCAACTCATGAAGGAGTTTAAAGATCCAACCAGCGCCCGTGAATACTGGTCTTGATTGCTGACACGAAAATTACGTTGTTGCATGAGAATATTTTCAGAGAGTGTACTCTCCCTTCAATTTGAGTACCAACAAATTTTTAAATATATTTATTTTAATGGTATTAAAGAATTAATGAAATGTTTTAAAAAATACTTGCGCAAAATTCAGTTGACCGAAAAAAACTTAAAACTTCCGTCTATGACAAACACAATTTTTATGTGAGCAGTCAAGAAAATTAATTTTTGGGCGGTGATCCAACCTATTAGAGCGCGGTTCCAATATCAGCGTTATCCATTCGAATTATTCGCCTTTATTGTCCAGTTTCTTCATACTAATTTTGATCAGTATGAGCTCAAAGGTTTAAAGATTTATATCACAAAACATGAACATACATTAGGAGTAATCTGTATAAAAATATGATGTTCTGTATCACAAAATCAGAACATTTTTTAAGACCCACCCTCCCACCCTGAACGCAGATTTTTTCGTTCTTCTACATTATACAGACATTTTTATTCTCCTAGTATTACGATCTTTTTAAAAAAATCATGCAAGCCATGAAGGAGTTTAAAGATCCAACCAGCGCCCGTGAATACTAGTCATGATTGCTGACACGAAAATTACGGTTGTTGCATTAGAATATTTTCACAGAGTGTACTCTCCCATCAATTTGAGTACCAAAAAATTTTTAAATATATATATTTTAATTGTATTAAAGAAGTAAATGAAATGTTTTAGAAAATACTTGCGCAAAATTCAGTTGACCGAAAAAAACTTAAAACTTCCGTCTATGACAAACACAATTTTTATGTGAGCAGTCAAGATAATTAATTTTTTGGGCGGTGATCCAACCTTTTAGAGCGCGGTTCCAATATCAGCGTTATCCATTCGAATTATTCGCCTTTATTGTCCAGTTTCTTCATACTAATTTTGATCAGTATGAGCTCAAAGGTTTAAGGATATGTATCACAAAACATGAACATACATTAGGAGTAATCTGTATCAAAATATCATGTTCTGTATCACAATATCAGAACATTTTTTAAGACCCACCCTCCCACCCTGAACGCAGATTTTTTCGTTGTTCTACATTATACAGACATTTTTATTCTCCTAGTATTACTATCTTTTTAAAAAAATCATGCAAGTCATGAAGGAGTTTAAAGATCCAACCAGCGCCCGTGAATACTAGTCTTGATTGCTGACACGAAAATTACGGTTGTTGCATGAGAATATTTTCAGAGAGTGTACTCTCCCTTCAATTTGAGTACCAACAAATTTTTAAATATATTTATTTTAATGGTATTAAAGAATTAATGAAATGTTTTAGAAAATACTTGCACAAAATTCAGTTGACCTAAAAAAACTTAAAACTTCCGTCTATGACAAACACAATTTTTATGTGAGCAGTCAAGAAAATTAATTTTTTGGGCGGTGATCCAACCTATTAAAGCGCGGTTCCAATATCAGCATTATCCATTCGAATTATTCGCCTTTATTGTCCAGATTCTTCATACTAATTTTGATCAGTATGAGCTCAAAGGTTTAAGGATTTGTATCACAAAACATGAACATACATTAGGAGTAATCTGTATCAAAATATGATGTTCTGTATCACAAAATCAGAACATTTTTTAAGACCCACCCTCCCACCCTGAACGCAGATTTTTTCGTTCTTCTACATTATACAGACTTTTTTATTCTCCTAGTATTACGATCTTTTTAAAAAAATCATGCAAGTCATGAAGGAGTTTAAAGATCCAACCAGCGCCCGTGAATACTAGTCATGATTGCTGACACGAAAATTACGGTTGTTGCATGAGCATATTTTCACAGAGTGTACTCTCCCATCAATTTGAGTACCAACAAATTTTTAAATATATTTATTTTAATTGTATTAAAGAAGTAAATGAAATGTTTTAGAAAATACTTGCGCAAAATTCAGTTGACCGAAAAAAACTTAAAACTTCCGTCTATGACAAACACAATTTTTATGTGAGCAGTCAAGATAATTAATTTTTTGGGCGGTGATCCAACCTTTTAGAGCGCGGTTCCAATATCAGCGTTATCCATTCGAATTATTCGCCTTTATTGTCCAGTTTCTTCATACTAATTTTGATCAGTATGAGCTCAAAGGTTTAAGGATATGTATCACAAAACATGAACATACATTAGGAGTAATCTGTATCAAAATATCATGTTCTGTATCACAATATCAGAACATTTTTTAAGACCCACCCTCCCACCCTGAACGCAGATTTTTTCGTTGTTCTACATTATACAGACATTTTTATTCTCCTAGTATTACTATCTTTTTAAAAAAATCATGCAAGTCATGAAGGAGTTTAAAGATCCAACCAGCGCCCGTGAATACTAGTCTTGATTGCTGACACGAAAATTACGGTTGTTGCATGAGAATATTTTCAGAGAGTGTACTCTCCCTTCAATTTGAGTACCAACAAATTTTTAAATATATTTATTTTAATGGTATTAAAGAATTAATGAAATGTTTTAGAAAATACTTGCACAAAATTCAGTTGACCTAAAAAAACTTAAAACTTCCGTCTATGACAAACACAATTTTTATGTGAGCAGTCAAGAAAATTAATTTTTTGGGCGGTGATCCAACCTATTAAAGCGCGGTTCCAATATCAGCGTTATCCATTCGAATTATTCGCCTTTATTGTCCAGATTCTTCATACTAATTTTGATCAGTATGAGCTCAAAGGTTTAAGGATTTGTATCACAAAACATGAACATACATTAGGAGTAATCTGTATCAAAATATGATGTTCTGTATCACAAAATCAGAACATTTTTTAAGACCCACCCTCCCACCCTGAACGCAGATTTTTTCGTTCTTCTACATTATACAGACATTTTTATTCTCCTAGTATTACGATCTTTTTAAAAAAATCATGCAAGCCATGAAGGAGTTTAAAGATCCAACCAGCGCCCGTGAATACTAGTCATGATTGCTGACATGAAAATTACGGTTGTTGCATGAGAATATTTTCACAGAGTGTACTCTCCCATCAATTTGAGTACCAACAAATTTTTAAATATATTTATTTTAATTGTATTAAAGAAGTAAATGAAATGTTTTAGAAAATACTTGCGCAAAATTCAGTTGACCGAAAAAAACTTAAAACTTCCGTCTATGACAAACACAATTTTTATGTGAGCAGTCAAGATAATTAATTTTTTGGGCGGTGATCCAACCTTTTAGAGCGCGGTTCCAATATCAGCGTTATCCATTCGAATTATTCGCCTTTATTGTCCAGTTTCTTCATACTAATTTTGATCAGTATGAGCTCAAAGGTTTAAGGATATGTATCACAAAACATGAACATACATTAGGAGTAATCTGTATCAAAATATCATGTTCTGTATCACAATATCAGAACATTTTTTAAGACCCACCCTCCCACCCTGAACGCAGATTTTTTCGTTGTTCTACATTATACAGACATTTTTATTCTCCTAGTATTACTATCTTTTTAAAAAAATCATGCAAGTCATGAAGGAGTTTAAAGATCCAACCAGCGCCCGTGAATACTAGTCTTGATTGCTGACACGAAAATTACGGTTGTTGCATGAGAATATTTTCAGAGAGTGTACTCTCCCTTCAATTTGAGTACCAACAAATTTTTAAATATATTTATTTTAATGGTATTAAAGAATTAATGAAATGTTTTAGAAAATACTTGCACAAAATTCAGTTGACCTAAAAAAACTTAAAACTTCCGTCTATGACAAACACAATTTTTATGTGAGCAGTCAAGAAAATTAATTTTTTGGGCGGTGATCCAACCTATTAAAGCGCGGTTCCAATATCAGCGTTATCCATTCGAATTATTCGCCTTTATTGTCCAGATTCTTCATACTAATTTTGATCAGTATGAGCTCAAAGGTTTAAGGATTTGTATCACAAAACATGAACATACATTAGGAGTAATCTGTATCAAAATATGATGTTCTGTATCACAAAATCAGAACATTTTTTAAGACCCACCGTCCCACCCTGAACGCAGATTTTTTCGTTCTTCTACATTATACAGACATTTTTATTCTCCTAGTATTACGATCTTTTTAAAAAAATCATGCAAGTCATGAAGGAGTTTAAAGATCCAACCAGCGCCCGTGAATACTAGTCATGATTGCTGACACGAAAATTACGGTTGTTGCATGAGCATATTTTCACAGAGTGTACTCTCCCATCAATTTGAGTACCAACAAATTTTTAAATATATTTATTTTAATTGTATTAAAGAAGTAAATGAAATGTTTTAGAAAATACTTGCGCAAAATTCAGTTGACCGAAAAAAACTTAAAACTTCCGTCTATGACAAACACAATTTTTATGTGAGCAGTCAAGATAATTAATTTTTTGGGCGGTGATCCAACCTTTTAGAGCGCGGTTCCAATATCAGCGTTATCCATTCGAATTATTCGCCTTTATTGTCCAGTTTCTTCATACTAATTTTGATCAGTATGAGCTCAAAGGTTTAAGGATTTATATCACAAAACATGAACATACATTAGGAGTAATCTGTATCAAAATATCGTGTTCTGTATCACAAAATCAGAACAATTTTTAAGACCCACCCTCCCACCCTGAACGCAGATTTTTTCGTTCTTCTACATTATACAGACATTTATATTCTCCTAGTATTACGATCTTTTTAAAAAAATCATGCAACTCATGAAGGAGTTTAAAGATCCAACCAGCGCCCGTGAATACTGGTCTTGATTGCTGACACGAAAATTACGTTGTTGCATGAGAATATTTTCAGAGAGTGTACTCTCCCTTCAATTTGAGTACCAACAAATTTTTAAATATATTTATTTTAATGGTATTAAAGAATTAATGAAATGTTTTAGAAAATACTTGCGCAAAATTCAGTTGACCGAAAAAAACTTAAAACTTCCGTCTATTACAAACACAATTTTTATGTGAGCAGTCAAGAAAATTAATTTTTTGGGCGGTGATCCAACCTATTAGAGCGCGGTTCCAATATCAGCGTTATCCATTCGAATTATTCGCCTTTATTGTCCAGTTTCTTCATACTAATTTTGATCAGTATGAGCTCAAAGGTTTAAAGATTTATATCACAAAACAGGAACATACATTAGGAGTAATCTGTATCAAAATATCGTGTTATGTATCACAAAATCAGAACATTTTTTAAGACCCACCCTCCCACCCCAAACGCAGATTTTTTCGTTCTTCTACATTATACAGACATTTTTATTCTCCTAGTATTACGATCTTTTTAAAAAAATCATGCAAGTCATGAAGGAGTTTAAAGATCCAACCAGCGCCCGTGAATACTAGTCTTGATTGCTGACACGAAAATTACGTTGTTGCATGAGAATATTTTCAGAGAGTGTACTCTCCCTTCAATTTGAGTACCAACAAATTTTTAAATATATTTATTTTAATGGTATTAAAGAATTAATGAAATGTTTTAGAAAATACTTGCGCAAAATTCAGTTGACCGAAAAAAACTTAAAACTTCCGGCTATGACAAACACAATTTTTATGTGAGCAGTCAAGAAAATTAATTTTTTGGGCGGTGATCCAACCTATTAGAGCGCGGTTCCAATATCAGCGTTATCCATTCGAATTATTCGCCTTTATTGTCCAGTTTCTTCATACTAATTTTGATCAGTATGAGCTCAAAGGTTTAAGGATTTCTATCACAAAACATGAACATACATTAGGAGTAATCTGTATCTGAATATGATGTTCTGTATCACAAAATCAGAACATTTTTTAAGACCCACCCTCCCACCCTGAACGCAGATTTTTTCGTTCTTCTACATTATACAGACATTTTTATTCTCCTAGTATTACGATCTTTTTAAAAAAATCATGCAAGTCATGAAGGAGTTTAAAGATCCAACCAGCGCCCGTGAATACTAGTCATGATTGCTGACACGAAAATTACGGTTGTTGCATGAGAATATTTTCAGAGAGTGTACTCTCCCTTCAATTTGAGTACCAACAAATTTTTAAATATATTTATTTTAATGGTATTAAAGAATTAATGAAATGTTTTAGAAAATACTTGCGCAAAATTCAGTTGACCGAAAAAAACTTAAAACTTCCGTCTATGACAAACACAATTTTTATGTGAGCAGTCAAGAAAATTAATTTTTTGGGCGGTGATCCAACCTATTAGAGCGCGGTTCCAATATCAGCGTTATCCATTCGAATTATTCGCCTTTATTGTCCAGTTTCTTCATACTAATTTTGATCAGTATGAGCTCAAAGGTTTAAAGATTTATATCACAAAACAGGAACATACATTAGGAGTAATCTGTATCAAAATATCGTGTTATGTATCACAAAATCAGAACATTTTTTAAGACCCACCCTCCCACCCTGAACGCAGATTTTTTCGTTCTTCTACATTATACAGACATTTTTATTCTCCTAGTATTACGATCTTTTTAAAAAAATCATGCAAGTCATGAAGGAGTTTAAAGATCCAACCAGTGCCCGTGAATACTAGTCTTGATTGCTGACACGAAAATTACGTTGTTGCATGAGAATATTTTCAGAGAGTGTACTCTCCCTTCAATTTGAGTACCAACAAATTTTTAAATATATTTATTTTAATGGTATTAAAGAATTAATGAAATGTTTTAGAAAATACTTGCACAAAATTCAGTTGACCTAAAAAAACTTAAAACTTCCGTCTATGACAAACACAATTTTTATGTGAGCAGTCAAGAAAATTAATTTTTTGGGCGGTGATCCAACCTATTAAAGCGCGGTTCCAATATCAGCGTTATCCATTCGAATTATTCGCCTTTACTGTCCAGATTCTTCATACTAATTTTGATCAGTATGAGCTCAAAGGTTTAAGGATTTGTATCACAAAACATGAACATACATTAGGAGTAATCTGTATCAAAATATGATGTTCTGTATCACAAAATCAGAACATTTTTTAAGACCCACCGTCCCACCCTGAACGCAGATTTTTTCGTTCTTCTACATTATACAGACATTTTTATTCTCCTAGTATTACGATCTTTTTAAAAAAATCATGCAAGTCATGAAGGAGTTTAAAGATCCAACCAGCGCCCGTGAATACTAGTCATGATTGCTGACACGAAAATTACGGTTGTTGCATGAGCATATTTTCACAGAGTGTACTCTCCCATCAATTTGAGTACCAACAAATTTTTAAATATATTTATTTTAATTGTATTAAAGAAGTAAATGAAATGTTTTAGAAAATACTTGCGCAAAATTCAGTTGACCGAAAAAAACTTAAAACTTCCGTCTATGACAAACACAATTTTTATGTGAGCAGTCAAGATAATTAATTTTTTGGGCGGTGATCCAACCTTTTAGAGCGCGGTTCCAATATCAGCGTTATCCATTCGAATTATTCGCCTTTATTGTCCAGTTTCTTCATACTAATTTTGATCAGTATGAGCTCAAAGGTTTAAGGATTTATATCACAAAACATGAACATACATTAGGAGTAATCTGTATCAAAATATCGTGTTCTGTATCACAAAATCAGAACAATTTTTAAGACCCACCCTCCTACCCTGAACGCAGATTTTTTCGTTCTTCTACATTATACAGACATTTATATTCTCCTAGTATTACGATCTTTTTAAAAAAATCATGCAACTCATGAAGGAGTTTAAAGATCCAACCAGCGCCCGTGAATACTGGTCTTGATTGCTGACACGAAAATTACGTTGTTGCATGAGAATATTTTCAGAGAGTGTACTCTCCCTTCAATTTGAGTACCAACAAATTTTTAAATATATTTATTTTAATGGTATTAAAGAATTAATGAAATGTTTTAGAAAATACTTGCGCAAAATTCAGTTGACCGAAAAAAACTTAAAACTTCCGTCTATTACAAACACAATTTTTATGTGAGCAGTCAAGAAAATTAATTTTTTGGGCGGTGATCCAACCTATTAGAGCGCGGTTCCAATATCAGCGTTATCCATTCGAATTATTCGCCTTTATTGTCCAGTTTCTTCATACTAATTTTGATCAGTATGAGCTCAAAGGTTTAAAGATTTATATCACAAAACAGGAACATACATTAGGAGTAATCTGTATCAAAATATCGTGTTATGTATCACAAAATCAGAACATTTTTTAAGACCCACCCTCCCACCCTGAACGCAGATTTTTTCGTTCTTCTACATTATACAGACATTTTTATTCTCCTAGTATTACGATCTTTTTAAAAAAATCATGCAAGTCATGAAGGAGTTTAAAGATCCAACCAGTGCCCGTGAATACTAGTCTTGATTGCTGACACGAAAATTACGTTGTTGCATGAGAATATTTTCAGAGAGTGTACTCTCCCTTCAATTTGAGTACCAACAAATTTTTAAATATATTTATTTTAATGGTATTAAAGAATTAATGAAATGTTTTAGAAAATACTTGCGCAAAATTCAGTTGACCGAAAAAACTTAAAACTTCCGGCTATGACAAACACAATTTTTATGTGAGCAGTCAAGAAAATTAATTTTTTGGGCGGTGATCCAACCTATTAGAGCGCGGTTCCAATATCAGCGTTATCCATTCGAATTATTCGCCTTTATTGTCCAGTTTCTTCATACTAATTTTGATCAGTATGAGCTCAAAGGTTTAAGGATTTTTATCACAAAACATGAACATACATTAGGAGTAATCTGTATCAAAATATGATGTTCTGTATCACAAAATCAGAACATTTTTTAAGACCCACCCTCCCACCCTGAACGCAGATTTTTTCGTTCTTCTACATAATACAGACATTTTTATTCTCCTAGTATTACGATCTTTTTAAAAAAATCATGCAAGTCATGAAGGAGTTTAAAGATCCAACCAGCGCCCGTGAATACTAGTCTTGATTGCTGACACGAAAATTACGGTTGTTGCATGAGAATATTTTCAGAGAGTGTACTCTCCCTTCAATTTGAGTACCAACAAATTTTTAAATATATTTATTTAAATGGTATTAAAGAATTAATGAAATGTTTTAGAAAATACTTGCGCAAAATTCAGTTGACCGAAAAAAACTTAAAACTTCCGTCTATGACAAACACAATTTTTATGTGAGCAGTCAAGAAAATTAATTTTTTGGGCGGTGATCCAACCTATTAGAGCGCGGTTCCAATATCAGCGTTATCCATTCGAATTATTCGCCTTTATTGTCCAGTTTCTTCATACTAATTTTGATCAGTATGAGCTCAAAGGTTTAAAGATTTATATCACAAAACAGGAACATACATTAGGAGTAATCTGTATCAAAATATCGTGTTATGTATCACAAAATCAGAACATTTTTTAAGACCCACCCTCCCACCCTGAACGCAGATTTTTTCGTTCTTCTACATTATACAGACATTTTTATTCTCCTAGTATTACGATCTTTTTAAAAAAATCATGCAAGTCATGAAGGAGTTTAAAGATCCAACCAGTGCCCGTGAATACTAGTCTTGATTGCTGACACGAAAATTACGTTGTTGCATGAGAATATTTTCAGAGAGTGTACTCTCCCTTCAATTTGAGTACCAACAAATTTTTAAATATATTTATTTTAATGGTATTAAAGAATTAATGAAATGTTTTAGAAAATACTTGCGCAAAATTCAGTTGACCGAAAAAAACTTAAAACTTCCGGCTATGACAAACACAATTTTTATGTGAGCAGTCAAGAAAATTAATTTTTTGGGCGGTGATCCAACCTATTAGAGCGCGGTTCCAATATCAGCGTTATCCATTCGAATTATTCGCCTTTATTGTCCAGTTTCTTCATACTAATTTTGATCAGTATGAGCTCAAAGGTTTAAGGATTTTTATCACAAAACATGAACATACATTAGGAGTAATCTGTATCAAAATATGATGTTCTGTATCACAAAATCAGAACATTTTTTAAGACCCACCCTCCCACCCTGAACGCAGATTTTTTCGTTCTTCTACATAATACAGACATTTTTATTCTCCTAGTATTACGATCTTTTTAAAAAAATCATGCAAGTCATGAAGGAGTTTAAAGATCCAACCAGCGCCCGTGAATACTAGTCATGATTGCTGACACGAAAATTACGGTTGTTGCATGAGAATATTTTCAGAGAGTGTACTCTCCCTTCAATTTGAGTACCAACAAATTTTTAAATATATTTATTTTAATGGTATTAAAGAATTAATGAAATGTTTTAGAAAATACTTGCGCAAAATTCAGTTGACCGAAAAAAACTTAAAACTTCCGTCTATGACAAACACAATTTTTATGTGACCAGTCAAGAAAATTAATTTTTTGGGCGGTGATCCAACCTATTAGAGCGCGGTTCCAATATCAGCGTTATCCATTCGAATTATTCGCCTTTATTGTCCAGTTTCTTCATACTAATTTTGATCAGTATGAGCTCAAAGGTTTAAGGATTTGTATCACAAAACATGAACATACATTAGGAGTTATCTGTATCAAAATATCATGTTCTGTATCACAATATCAGAACATTTTTTAAGACCCACCCTCCCACCCTGAACGCAGATTTTTTCGTTGTTCTACATTATACAGACATTTTTATTCTCCTAGTATTACTATCTTTTTAAAAAAATCATGCAAGTCATGAAGGAGTTTAAAGATCCAACCAGCGCCCGTGAATACTAGTCTTGATTGCTGACACGAAAATTACGGTTGTTGCATGAGAATATTTTCAGAGAGTGTACTCTCCCTTCAATTTGAGTACCAACAAATTTTTAAATATATTAATTTAAATGGTATTAAAGAATTAATGAAATGTTTTAGAAAATACTTGCGCAAAATTCAGTTGACCGAAAAAAACTTAAAACTTCCGTCTATGACAAACACAATTTTTATGTGAGCAGTCAAGAAAATTAACTTTTTGGGCGGTGATCCAACCTATTAGAGCGCGGTTCCAATATCAGCGTTATCCATTCGAATTATTCGCCTTTATTGTCCAGTTTCTTCATACTAATTTTGATCAGTATGAGCTCAAAGGTTTAAGGATTTATATCACAAAACATGAACATACATTAGGAGTAATCTGTATCAAAATATGATGTTCTGTATCACAAAATCAGAACATTTTTTAAGACCCACCCTCCCACCCTGAACGCAGATTTTTTCGTTCTTCTACATTATACAGACATTTTTATTCTCCTAGTATTACGATCTTTTTAAAAAAATCATGCAAGTCATGAAGGAGTTTAAAGATCCAACCAGCGCCCGTGAATACTAGTCATGATTGCTGACACGAAAATTACGGTTGTTGCATGAGAATATTTTCACAGAGTGGTCTCTCCCTTCAATTTGAGTACCAAAAATTTTTTAAATATATTTATTTTAATGGTATTAAAAAATTAATGAAATGTTTTAGAAAATACTTGCGCAAAATTCAGTTGACCGAAAAAAACTTAAAACTTCCGTCTATGACAAACACAATTTTTATGTGAGCAGTCAAGAAAATTAATTTTTTGGGCGGTGATCCAACCTATTAGAGCGCGGTTCCAATATCAGCGTTATCCATTCGAATTATTCGCCTTTATTGTCCAGTTTCTTCATACTAATTTTGATCAGTATGAGCTCAAAGGTTTAAGGATTTATATCACAAAACATGAACATACATTAGGAGTAATCTGTATCAAAATATGATGTTCTGTATCACAAAATCAGAGCATTTTTTAAGACCCACCCTCCCACCCTGAACGCAGATTTTTTCGTTCTTCTACATTATACAGACATTTTTATTCTCCGAGTATTACGATCTTTTTAAAAAAATCATGCAAGTCATGAAGGAGTTTAAAGATCCAACCAGCGCCCGTGAATACTAGTCATGATTGCTGACACGAAAATTACGGTTGTTGCATGAGAATATTTTCACAGAGTGTACTCTCCCATCAATTTGAGTACCAACAAATTTTTAAATATATTTATTTTAATTGTATTAAAGAAGTAAATGAAATGTTTTAGAAAATACTTGCGCAAAATTCAGTTGACTGAAAAAAACTTAAAACTTCCGTCTATGACAAACACAATTTTTATGTGAGCAGTCAAGATAATTAATTTTTTGGGCGGTGATCCAACCTTTTAGAGCGCGGTTCCAATATCAGCGTTATCCATTCGAATTATTCGCCTTTATTGTCCAGTTTCTTCATACTAATTTTGATCAGTATGAGCTCAAAGGTTTAAGGATTTGTATCACAAAACATGAACATACATTAGGAGTAATCTGTATCAAAATATCATGTTCTGTATCACAATATCAGAACATTTTTTAAGACCCACCCTCCCACCCTGAACGCAGATTTTTTCGTTGTTCTACATTATACAGACATTTTTATTCTCCTAGTATTACTATCTTTTTAAAAAAATCATGCAAGTCATGAAGGAGTTTAAAGACCCAACCAGCGCCCATGAATACTAGTCTTGATTGCTGACACGAAAATTACGGTTGTTGCATGAGAATATTTTCAGAGAGTGTACTCTCCCTTCAATTTGAGTACCAACAAATTTTTAAATATATTTATTTAAATGGTATTAAAGAATTAATGAAATGTTTTAGAAAATACTTGCGCAAAATTCAGTTGACCGAAAAAAACTTAAAACTTCCGTCTATGACAAACACAATTTTTATGTGAGCAGTCAAGAAAATTAATTTTTTGGGCGGTGATCCAACCTATTAGAGCGCGGTTCCAATATCAGCGTTATCCATTCGAATTATTCGCCTTTATTGTCCAGTTTCTTCATACTAATTTTGATCAGTATGAGCTCAAAGGTTTAAGGAGTTATATCACAAAACATGAACATACATTAGGAGTAATCTGTATCAAAATATCGTGTTCTGTATCACAAAATCAGAACATTTTTTAAGACCCACCCTCCCACCCTGAACGCAGATTTTTTCGTTCTTCTACATTATACAGACATTTGTATTCTCCTAGTATTACGATCTTTTAAAAAAATCATGCAAGTCATGAAGGAGTTTAAAGATCCAACCAGCGCCCGTGAATACTAGTCATGATTGCTGACACGAAAATTACGGTTGTTGCATGAGAATATTTTCACAGAGTGTACTCTCCCATCAATTTGAGTACCAACAAATTTTTAAATATATTTATTTTAATTGTATTAAAGAAGTAAATGAAATGTTTTAGAATATACTTGCGCAAAATTCAGTTGACCGAAAAAAACTTAAAACTTCCGTCTATGACAAACACAATTTTTATGTGAGCAGTCAAGATAATTAATTTTTTGGGCGGTGATCCAACCTTTTAGAGCGCGGTTCCAATATCAGCGTTATCCATTCGAATTATTCGCCTTTATTGTCCAGATTCTTCATACTAATTTTGATCAGTATGAGCTCAAAGGTTTAAGGATTTGTATCACAAAACATGAACATACATTAGGAGTAATCTGTATCAAAATATGATGTTCTGTATCACAAAATCAGAACATTTTTTAAGACCCACCCTCCCACCCTGAACGCAGATTTTTTCGTTCTTCTACATTATACAGACATTTGTATTCTCCTAGTATTACGATCTTTTTAAAAAAATCATGCAAGTCATGAAGGAGTTTAAAGATCCAACCAGCGCCCGTGAATACTAGTCATGATTGCTGACACGAAAATTACGGTTGTTGCATGAGAATATTTTCACAGAGTGGTCTCTCCCTTCAATTTGAGAAATGAAATGTTTTAGAAAATACTTGCGCAAAATTCAGTTGACCGAAAAAAACTTAAAACTTCCGTCTATGACAAACAAAATTTTTATGTGAGCAGTCAAGATAATTAATTTTTTGGGCGGTGTTCCAACCTTTTAGAGCGCGGTTCCAATATCAGCGTTATCCATTCGAATTATTCGCCTTTATTGTCCAGTTTCTTCATACTAATTTTGATCAGTATGAGCTCAAAGGTTTAAGGATTTGTATCACAAAACATGAACATACATTAGGAGTAATCTGTATCAAAATATCATGTTCTGTATCACAATATCAGAACATTTTTTAAGACCCACCCTCCCACCCTGAACGCAGATTTTTTCGTTGTTCTACATTATACAGACATTTTTATTCTCCTAGTATTACTAACTTTTTAAAAAAATCATGCAAGTCATGAAGGAGTTTAAAGATCCAACCAGCGCCCGTGAATACTAGTCATGATTGCTGACACGAAAATTACGGTTGTTGCATGAGAATATTTTCACAGAGTGTACTCTCCCATCAATTTGAGTACCAACAAATTTTTAAATATATTTATTTTAATTGTATTAAAGAAGTAAATGAAATGTTTTAGAAAATACTTGCGCAAAATTCAGTTGACCGAAAAAAACTTAAAACTTCCGTCTGTGACAAATACAATTTTTATGTGAGCAGTCAAGATAATTAATTTTTTGGGCGGTGATCCAACCTTTTAGAGCGCGGTTCCAATATCAGCGTTATCCATTCGAATTATTCGCCTTTATTGTCCAGTTTCTTCATATTAATTTTGATCAGTATGAGCTCAAAGGTTTAAGGATTTGTATCACAAAACATAAACATACATTAGGAGTAATCTGTATCAAAATATCATGTTCTGTATCACAATATCAGAACATTTTTTAAGACCCACCCTCCCACCCTGAACGCAGATTTTTTCGTTGTTCTACATTATACAGACATTTTTATTCTCCTAGTATTACTATCTTTTTAAAAAAATCATGCAAGTCATGAAGGAGTTTAAAGATCCCACCAGCGCCCGTGAATACTAGTCTTGTTTGCTGACACGAAAATTACGGTTGTTGCATGAGAATATTTTCAGAGAGTGTACTCTCCCTTCAATTTGAGTACCAACAAATTTTTAAATATATTTATTTAAATGGTATTAAAGAATTAATGAAATGTTTTAGAAAATACTTGCGCAAAATTCAGTTGACCGAAAAAAACTTAAAACTTCCGTCTATGACAAACACAATTTTTATGTGAGCAGTCAAGATAATTAATTTTTTGGGCGGTGTTCCAACCTTTTAGAGCGCGGTTCCAATATCAGCGTTATCCATTCGAATTATTCGCCTTTATTGTCCAGTTTCTTCATACTAATTTTGATCAGTATGAGCTCAAAGGTTTAAGGATTTGTATCACAAAACATGAACATACATTAGGAGTAATCTGTATCAAAATATCATGTTCTGTATCACAATATCAGAACATTTTTTAAGACCCACCCTCCCACCCTGAACGCAGATTTTTTCGTTGTTCTACATTATACAGACATTTTTATTCTCCTAGTATTACTAACTTTTTAAAAAAATCATGCAAGTCATGAAGGAGTTTAAAGATCCAACCAGCGCCCGTGAATACTAGTCATGATTGCTGACACGAAAATTACGGTTGTTGCATGAGAATATTTTCACAGAGTGTACTCTCCCATCAATTTGAGTACCAACAAATTTTTAAATATATTTATTTTAATTGTATTAAAGAAGTAAATGAAATGTTTTAGAAAATACTTGCGCAAAATTCAGTTGACCGAAAAAAACTTAAAACTTCCGTCTATGACAAATACAATTTTTATGTGAGCAGTCAAGATAATTAATTTTTTGGGCGGTGATCCAACCTTTTAGAGCGCGGTTCCAATATCAGCGTTATCCATTCGAATTATTCGCCTTTATTGTCCAGTTTCTTCATATTAATTTTGATCAGTATGAGCTCAAAGGTTTAAGGATTTGTATCACAAAACATAAACATACATTAGGAGTAATCTGTATCAAAATATCATGTTCTGTATCACAATATCAGAACATTTTTTAAGACCCACCCTCCCACCCTGAACGCAGATTTTTTCGTTGTTCTACATTATACAGACATTTTTATTCTCCTAGTATTACTATCTTTTTAAAAAAATCATGCAAGTCATGAAGGAGTTTAAAGATCCCACCAGCGCCCGTGAATACTAGTCTTGATTGCTGACACGAAAATTACGGTTGTTGCATGAGAATATTTTCAGAGAGTGTACTCTCCCTTCAATTTGAGTACCAACAAATTTTTAAATATATTTATTTAAATGGTATTAAAGAATTAATGAAATGTTTTAGAAAATACTTGCGCAAAATTCAGTTGACCGAAAAAAACTTAAAACTTCCGTCTATGACAAACACAATTTTTATGTGAGCAGTCAAGAAAATTAATTTTTTGGGCGGTGATCCAACCTATTAGAGCGCGGTTCCAATATCAGCGTTATCCATTCGAATTATTCGCCTTTATTGTCCAGTTTCTTCATACTAATTTTGATCAGTATGAGCTCAAAGGTTTAAGGATTTATATCACAAAACATGAACATACATTAGGAGTAATCTGTATCAAAATATCGTGTTCTGTATCACAAAATCAGAACATTTTTTAAGACCCACCCTCCCACCCTGAACGCAGATTTTTTCGTTCTTCTACATTATACAGACATTTTTATTCTCCTAGTATTACGATCTTTTTAAAAAAATCATGCAAGTCATGAAGGAGTTTAAAGATCCAACCAGCGCCCGTGAATACTAGTCTTGACTGCTGACACGAAAATTACGTTGTTGCATGAGAATATTTTCAGAGAGTGTACTCTCCCTTCAATTTGAGTACCAACAAATTTTTAAATATATTTATTTTAATGGTATTAAAGAATTAATGAAATGTTTTAGAAAATACTTGCGCAAAATTCAGTTGACCGAAAAAAACTTAAAACTTCCGTCTATGACAAACACAATTTTTATGTGAGCAGTCAAGAAAATTAATTTTTTGGGCGGTGATCCAACCTATTAGAGCGCGGTTCCAATATCAGCGTTATCCATTCGAATTATTCGCCTTTATTGTCCAGTTTCTTCATACTAATTTTGATCAGTATGAGCTCAAAGGTTTAAAGATTTATATCACAAAACATGAACATACATTAGGAGTAATCTGTATCAAAATATGATGTTCTGTATCACAAAATCAGAACATTTTTTAAGACCCACCCTCCCACCCTGAACGCAGATTTTTTCGTTCTTCTACATTATACAGACATTTTTATTCTCCTAGTATTACGATCTTTTTAAAAAAATCATGCAAGCCATGAAGGAGTTTAAAGATCCAACCAGCGCCCGTGAATACTAGTCATGATTTCTGACACGAAAATTACGGTTGTTGCATGAGAATATTTTCACAGAGTGTACTCTCCCATCAATTTGAGTACCAACAAATTTTTAAATATATTTATTTTAATTGTATTAAAGAAGTAAATGAAATGTTTTAGAAAATACTTGCGCAGAATTCAGTTGACCGAAAAAAACTTAAAACTTCCGTCTATGACAAACACAATTTTTATGTGAGCAGTCAAGATAATTAATTTTTTGGGCGGTGATCCAACCTTTTAGAGCGCGGTTCCAATATCAGCGTTATCCATTCGAATTATTCGCCTTTATTGTCCAGTTTCTTCATACCAATTTTGATCAGTATGAGCTCAAAGGTTTAATGATATGTATCACAAAACATGAACATACATTAGGAGTAATCTGTATCAAAATATCATGTTCTGTATCACAATATCAGAACATTTTTTAAGACCCACCCTCCCACCCTGAACGCAGATTTTTTCGTTGTTCTACATTATACAGACATTTTTATTCTCCTAGTATTACTATCTTTTTAAAAAAATCATGCAAGTCATGAAGGAGTTTAAAGATCCAACCAGCGCCCGTGAATACTAGTCTTGATTGCTGACACGAAAATTACGGTTGTTGCATGAGAATATTTTCAGAGAGTGTACTCTCCCTTCAATTTGAGTACCAACAAATTTTTAAATATATTTATTTTAATGGTATTAAAGAATTAATGAAATGTTTTAGAAAATACTTGCGCAAAATTCAGTTGACCTAAAAAAACTTAAAACTTCCGTCTATGACAAACACAATTTTTATGTGAGCAGTCAAGAAAATTAATTTTTTGGGCGGTGATCCAACCTATTAAAGCGCGGTTCCAATATCAGCGTTATCCATTCGAATTATTCGCCTTTATTGTCCAGATTCTTCATACTAATTTTGATCAGTATGAGCTCAAAGGTTTAAGGATTTATATCACAAAACATGAACATACATTAGGAGTAATCTGTATCAAAATATGATGTTCTGTATCACAAAATCAGAACATTTTTTAAGACCCACCCTCCCACCCTGAACGCAGATTTTTTCGTTCTTCTACATTATACAGACATTTTTATTCTCCTAGTATTACGATCTTTTTAAAATAATCATGCAAGTCATGAAGGAGTTTAAAGATCCAACCAGCGCCCGTGAATACTAGTCATGATTGCTGACACGAAAATTACGGTTGTTGCATGAGAATATTTTCACAGAGTGTACTCTCCCATCAATTTGAGTACCAACAAATTTTTAAATATATTTATTTTAATTGTATTAAAGAAGTAAATGAAATGTTTTAGAAAATACTTGCGCAAAATTCAGTTGACCGAAAAAAACTTAAAACTTCCGTCTATGACAAACACAATTTTTATGTGAGCAGTCAAGATAATTAATTTTTTGGGCGGTGATCCAACCTTTTAGAGCGCGGTTCCAATATCAGCGTTATCCATTCGAATTATTCGCCTTTATTGTCCAGTTTCTTCATACTAATTTTGATCAGTATGAGCTCAAAGGTTTAAGGATTTATATCACAAAACATGAACATACATTAGGAGTAATCTGTATCAAAATATCGTGTTCTGTATCACAAAATCAGAACATTTTTTAAGACCCACCCTCCCACCCTGAACGCAGATTTTTTCGTTCTTCTACATTATACAGACATTTTTATTCTCCCAGTATTACGATCTTTTTAAAAAAATCATGCAAGTCATGAAGGAGTTTAAAGATCCAACCAGCGCCCGTGAATACTAGTCTTGATTGCTGACACGAAAATTACGTTGTTGCATGAGAATAATTTCAGAGAGTGTACTCTCCCTTCAATTTGAGTACCAACAAATTTTTAAATATATTTATTTTAATGGTATTAAAGAATTAATGAAATGTTTTAGAAAATACTTGCGCAAAATTCAGTTGACCGAAAAAAACTTAAAACTTCCGTCTATGACAAACACAATTTTTATGTGAGCAGTCAAGAAAATTAATTTTTTGGGCGGTGATCCAACCTATTAGAGCGCGGTTCCAATATCAGCGTTACCCATTCGAATTATTCGCCTTTATTGTCCAGTTTCTTCATACTAATTTTGATCAGTATGAGCTCAAAGGTTTAAGGATTTATATCACAAAACATGAACATACATTAGGAGTAATCTGTATCAAAATATGATGTTCTGTATCACAAAATCAGAACATTTTTTAAGACCCACCCTCCCACCCTGAACGCAGATTTTTTCGTTCTTCTACATTATACAGACATTTTTATTCTCCTAGTATTACGATCTTTTTAAAAAAATCATGCAAGTCATGAAGGAGTTTAAAGATCCAACCAGCGCCCGTGAATACTAGTCATGATTGCTGACACGAAAATTACGGTTGTTGCATGAGAATATTTTCACAGAGTGTACTTTCCCATCAATTTGAGTACCAACAAATTTTTAAATATATTTATTTTAATTGTATTAAAGAAGTAAATGAAATGTTTTAGAAAATACTTGCGCAAAATTCAGTTGACCGAAAAAAACTTAAAACTTCCGTCTATGACAAACACAATTTTTATGTGAGCAGTCAAGAAAATTAATTTTTTGGGCGGTGATCCAACCTATTAGAGCGCGGTTCCAATATCAGCGTTATCCATTCGAATTATTCGCCTTTATTGTCCAGTTTCCTCATACTAATTTTGATCAGTATGAGCTCAAAGGTTTAAGGATTTATATCACAAAACATGAACATACATTAGGAGTAATCTGTATCAAAATATCGTGTTCTGTATCACAAAATCAGAACATTTTTTAAGACCCACCCTCCCACCCTGAACGCAGATTTTTTCGTTCTTCTACATTATACAGACATTTTTATTCTCCTAGTATTACGATCTTTTTAAAAAAATCATGCAAGTCATGAAGGAGTTTAAAGATCCAACCAGCGCCCGTGAATACTGGTCTTGATTGCTGACACGAAAATTACGTTGTTGCATGAGAATATTTTCAGAGAGTGTACTCTCCCTTCAATTTGAGTACCAACAAATTTTTAAATATATTTATTTTAATGGTATTAAAGAATTAATGAAATGTTTTAGAAAATACTTGCGCAAAATTCAGTTGACCGAAAAAAACTTAAAACTTCCGTCTATGACAAACACAATTTTTATGTGAGCAGTCAAGAAAATTAATTTTTTGGGCGGTGATCCAACCTATTAGAGCGCGGTTCCAATATCAGCGTTATCCATTCGAATTATTCGCCTTTATTGTCCAGTTTCTTCATACTAATTTTGATCAGTATGAGCTCAAAGGTTTAAGGATTTATATCACAAAACATGAACATACATTAGGACTAATCTGTATCAAAATATGATGTTCTGTATCACAAAATCAGAACATTTTTTAAGACCCACCCTCCCACCCTGAACGCAGATTTTTTCGTTCTTCTACATTATACAGACATTTTTATTCTCCTAGTATTACGATCTTTTTAAAAAAATCATGCAAGTCATGAAGGAGTTTAAAGATCCAACCAGCGCCCGTGAATACTAGTCATGATTGCTGACACGAAAATTACGGTTGTTGCATGAGAATATTTTCACAGAGTGTACTCTCCCATCAATTTGAGTACCAACAAATTTTTAAATATATTTATTTTAATTGTATTAAAGAAGTAAATGAAATGTTTTAGAAAATACTTGCGCAAAATTCAGTTGACCGAAAAAAACTTAAAACTTCCGTCTATGACAAACACAATTTTTATGTGAGCAGTCAAGAAAATTAATTTTTTGGGCGGTGATCCAACCTATTAGAGCGCGGTTCCAATATCAGCGTTACCCATTCGAATTATTCGCCTTTATTGTCCAGTTTCTTCATACTAATTTTGATCAGTATGAGCTCAAAGGTTTAAGGATTTATATCACAAAACATGAACATACATTAGGAGTAATCTGTATCAAAATATGATGTTCTGTATCACAAAATCAGAACATTTTTTAAGACCCACCCTCCCACCCTGAACGCAGATTTTTTCGTTCTTCTACATTATACAGACATTTTTATTCTCCTAGTATTACGATCTTTTTAAAAAAATCATGCAAGTCATGAAGGAGTTTAAAGATCCAACCAGCGCCCGTGAATACTAGTCATGATTGCTGACACGAAAATTACGGTTGTTGCATGAGAATATTTTCACAGAGTGTACTCTCCCATCAATTTGAGTACCAACAAATTTTTAAATATATTTATTTTAATTGTATTAAAGAAGTAAATGAAATGTTTTAGAAAATACTTGCGCAAAATTCAGTTGACCGAAAAAAACTTAAAACTTCCGTCTATGACAAACACAATTTTTATGTGAGCAGTCAAGAAAATTAATTTTTTGGGCGGTGATCCAACCTATTAGAGCGCGGTTCCAATATCAGCGTTACCCATTCGAATTATTCGCCTTTATTGTCCAGTTTCTTCATACTAATTTTGATCAGTATGAGCTCAAAGGTTTAAGGATTTATATCACAAAACATGAACATACATTAGGAGTAATCTGTATCAAAATATGATGTTCTGTATCACAAAATCAGAACATTTTTTAAGACCCACCCTCCCACCCTGAACGCAGATTTTTTCGGTCTTCTACATTATACAGACATTTTTATTCTCCTAGTATTACGATCTTTTAAAAAAAATCATGCAAGTCATGAAGGAGTTTAAAGATCCAACCAGCGCCCGTGAATACTAGTCATGATTGCTGACACGAAAATTACGGTTGTTGCATGAGAATATTTTCACAGAGTGTACTTTCCCATCAATTTGAGTACCAACAAATTTTTAAATATATTTATTTTAATTGTATTAAAGAAGTAAATGAAATGTTTTAGAAAATACTTGCGCAAAATTCAGTTGACCGAAAAAAACTTAAAACTTCCGTCTATGACAAACACAATTTTTATGTGAGCAGTCAAGAAAATTAATTTTTTGGGCGGTGATCCAACCTATTAGAGCGCGGTTCCAATATCAGCGTTATCCTTTCGAATTATTCGCCTTTATTGTCCAGTTTCTTCATACTAATTTTGATCAGTATGAGCTCAAAGGTTTAAGGATTTATATCACAAAACATGAACATACATTAGGAGTAATCTGTATCAAAATATCGTGTTCTGTATCACAAAATCAGAACATTTTTTAAGACCCACCCTTCCACCCTGAACGCAGATTTTTTCGTTCTTCTACATTATACAGACATTTTTATTCTCCTAGTATTACGATCTTTTTAAAAAAATCATGCAAGTCATGAAGGAGTTTAAAGATCCAACCAGCGCCCGTGAATACTGGTCTTGATTGCTGACACGAAAATTACGTTGTTGCATGAGAATATTTTCAGAGAGTGTACTCTCCCTTCAATTTGAGTACCAACAAATTTTTAAATATATTTATTTTAATGGTATTAAAGAATTAATGAAATGTTTTAGAAAATACTTGCGCAAAATTCAGTTGACCGAAAAAAACTTAAAACTTCCGTCTATGACAAACACAATTTTTATGTGAGCAGTCAAGAAAATTAATTTTTTGGGCGGTGATCCAACCTATTAGAGCGCGGTTCCAATATCAGCGTTATCCATTCGAATTATTCGCCTTTATTGTCCAGTTTCTTCATACTAATTTTGATCAGTATGAGCTCAAAGGTTTAAGGATTTATATCACAAAACATGAACATACATTAGGAGTAATCTGTATCAAAATATCATGTTCTGTATCACAATATCAGAACATTTTTTAAGACCCACCCTCCCACCCTGACCGCAGATTTTTTCGTTGTTCTATATTATACAGACATTTTTATTCTCCTAGTATTACGATCTTTTTAAAAAAATCATGCAAGTCATGAAGGAGTTTAAAGATCCAACCAGCGCCCGTGAATACTAGTCTGGATTGCTGACACGAAAATTACGGTTGTTGCATAAGAATATTTTCAGAGAGTGTACTCTCCCTTCAATTTGAGTACCAACAAATTTTTAAATATATTTATTTAAATGGTATTAAAGAATTAATGAAATGTTTTAGAAAATACTTGCGCAAAATTCAGTTGACCGAAAAAAACTTAAAACTTCCGTCTATGATAAACACAATTTTTATGTGAGCAGTCAAGAAAATTAATTTTTTTGGTCGGTGATCCAATCTATTAGAGCGCGGTTCCAATATCAGCGTTATCCATTCGATTTATTCGCCTTTATTGTCCAGTTTCTTCATACGAATTTTGATCAGTATGAGCTCAAAGGTTTAAGGATTTATATCACAAAACATGAACATACTTTAGGAGTAATCTGTATCAAAATATCATGTTCTGTATCACAATATCAGAACATTTATTTAGACACACCCTCCCACCCTGAACGCAGATTTTTTCGTTCTTCTACATTATACAGACATTTTTATTCTCCTAGTATTACGATCTTTTTAAAAAAATCATGCAAGTCATGAAGGAGTTTAAAGATCCAACCAGCGCCCGTGAATACTAGTCATGATTGCTGACACGAAAATTACGGTTGTTGCATGAGAATATTTTCACAGAGTGTACTCTCCCTTCAATTTGAGTACCAACAAATTTTTAAATATATATATTTTAATGGTATTAAAGAAGTATATGAAATGTTTTAGAAAATACTTGCGCAAAATTCAGTTGCCCGAAATAAACTTAAAACTTCCGTCTATGACAAACACAATTTTTATGTGAGCAGTCAAGAAAATTAATTTTTTGGGCGGTGATCCAACCTATTAGAGCGCGGTTCCAATATCAGCGTTAACCATTCGAATTATTCGCCTTTATTGTCCAGTTTCTTCATTCTAATTTTGATCAGTATGAGCTCAAAGGTTTAAGGATTTATATCACAAAACATGAACAAACTTTAGGAGTAATCTGTATCAAAATATCATGTTCTGTATCACAATATCAGAACATTTTTTAAGACCCCCCCTCCCACCCTGAACGCAGATTTTTTCGTTCTTCTACATTATACAGACATTTTTATTCTCCTAGTATTACGATCTTTTTAAAAAAATCATGCAAGTCATGAAGGAGTTTAAAGATCCAACCAGCGCCCGTGAATACTAGTCATGATTGCTGACACGAAATTTACGGTTGTTACATGAGAATATTTTCACAGAGTGTAGTCTCCCTTCAATTTCAGTACCAACAAATTTTTAAATATATGTATTTTAATGGTATTAAAGAAGTAAATGAAATGTTTAATAAATTCTTGCACAAAATTCAGTTGACCGAAAAAAACTTAAAACTTCCGTCTATGACAAACACAATTTTTATGTGAGCAGTCAAGAAAATTAATTTTTTGGGCAGTGATCCAACCTATTAGAGCGCGGTTCCAATATCAGCGTTATCCATTCGAATTATTCGCCTTTATTGTCCAGTTTCTTCATACTAATTTTGATCAGTATGAGCTCAAAGGTTTAAAGATTTATATCACAAAACATGAACATACATTAGGAGTAATCTGTATCAAAATATGATGTTCTGTATCACAAAATCAGAACATTTTTTAAGACCCACCCTCCCACCCTGAACGCAGATTTTTTCGTTCTTCTACATTATACAGACATTTTTATTCTCCTAGTATTACGATCTTTTTAAAAAAATCATGCAAGCCATGAAGGAGTTTAAAGATCCAACCAGCTCCCGTGAATACTAGTCATGATTGCTGACACGAAAATTACGGTTGTTGCATGAGAATATGTTCACAGAGTGTACTCTACCATCAATTTGAGTACCAACAAATTTTTAAATATATTTATTTTAATTGTATTAATGAAGTAAATGAAATGTTTTAGAAAATACTTGCGCAAAATTCAGTTGACCGAAAAAAACTTAAAACTTCCGTCTATGACAAACACAATTTTTATGTGAGCAGTCAAGAAAATTAATTTTTTGGGCGGTGATCCAATCTATTAGAGCGCGGTTCCAATATCAGCGTTATCCATTCGATTTATTCGCCTTTATTGTCCAGTTTCTTCATACGAATTTTGATCAGTATGAGCTCAAAGGTTTAAGGATTTATATCACAAAACATGAACATACTTTAGGAGTAATCTGTATCAAAATATCATGTTCTGTATCACAATATCAGAACATTTTTTAAGACCCACCCTCCCACCCTGACCGCAGATTTTTCGTTGTTCTACATTATACAGACATTTTTATTCTCCTAGTATTACGATCTTTTTAAAAAAATCATGCAAGTCATGAAGGAGTTTAAAGATCCAACCAGCGCCCGTGAATACTAGTCTGGATTGCTGACACGAAAATTACGGTTGTTGCATAAGAATATTTTCAGAGAGTGTACTCTCCCTTCAATTTGAGTACTAACAAATTTTTAAATATATTTATTTAAATGGTATTAAAGAATTAATGAAATGTTTTAGAAAATACTTGCGCAAAATTCAGTTGACCGAAAAAAACTTAAAACTTCCGTCTATGATAAACACAATTTTTATGTGAGCAGTCAAGAAAATTAATTTTTTTGGTCGGTGATCCAATCTATTAGAGCGCGGTTCCAATATCAGCGTTATCCATTCGATTTATTCGCCTTTATTGTCCAGTTTCTTCATACGAATTTTGATCAGTATGAGCTCAAAGGTTTAAGGATTTATATCACAAAACATGAACATACTTTAGGAGTAATCTGTATCAAAATATCATGTTCTGTATCACAATATCAGAACATTTATTTAGACACACCCTCCCACCCTGAACGCAGATTTTTTCGTTCTTCTACATTATACAGACATTTTTATTCTCCTAGTATTACGATCTTTTTAAAAAAATCATGCAAGTCATGAAGGAGTTTAAAGATCCAACCAGCGCCCGTGAATACTAGTCATGATTGCTGACACGAAAATTACGGTTGTTGCATGAGAATATTTTCACAGAGTGTACTCTCCCTTCAATTTGAGTACCAACAAATTTTTAAATATATATATTTTAATGGTATTAAAGAAGTATATGAAATGTTTTAGAAAATACTTGCGCAAAATTCAGTTGACCGAAATAAACTTAAAACTTCCGTCTATGACAAACACAATTTTTATGTGAGCAGTCAAGAAAATTAATTTTTTGGGCGGTGATCCAACCTATTAGAGCGCGGTTCCAATATCAGCGTTAACCATTCGAATTATTCGCCTTTATTGTCCAGTTTCTTCATTCTAATTTTGATCAGTATGAGCTCAAAGGTTTAAGGATTTATATCACAAAACATGAACAAACTTTAGGAGTAATCTGTATCAAAATATCATGTTCTGTATCACAATATCAGAACATTTTTTAAGACCCCCCCTCCCACCCTGAACGCAGATTTTTTCGTTCTTCTACATTATACAGACATTTTTATTCTCCTAGTATTACGATCTTTTTAAAAAAATCATGCAAGTCATGAAGGAGTTTAAAGATCCAACCAGCGCCCGTGAATACTAGTCATGATTGCTGACACGAAATTTACGGTTGTTACATGAGAATATTTTCACAGAGTGTAGTCTCCCTTCAATTTCAGTACCAATAAATTTTTAAATATATGTATTTTAATGGTATTAAAGAAGTAAATGAAATGTTTAATAAATTCTTGCACAAAATTCAGTTGACCGAAAAAAACTTAAAACTTCCGTCTATGACAAACACAATTTTTATGAGCAGTCAAGAAAATTAATTTTTTGGGCAGTGATCCAACCTATTAGAGCGCGGTTCCAATATCAGCGTTATCCATTCGAATTATTCGCCTTTATTGTCCAGTTTCTTCATACTAATTTTGATCAGTATGAGCTCAAAGGTTTAAGGATTTATATCACAAAACATGAACATACTTTAGGAGTAATCTGTATCAAAATATCATGTTCTGTATCACAATATCAGAACATTTTTTAAGACCCACCCTCCCACCCTGAACGCAGATTTTTTCGTTCTTCTACATTATACAGACATTTTTATTCTCCTAGTATTACGATCTTTTTAAAAAAATCATGCAAGTCATGAAGGAGTTTAAAGATCCAACCAGCGCCCGTGAATACTAGTCATGATTGCTGACACGAAAATTACGGTTGTTGCATGAGAATATTTTCACAGAGTGTACTCTCCCATCAATTTGAGTACCAACAAATTTTTAAATATATTTATTTTAATGGTATTAAAGAAGTAAATGAAATGTTTTAGAAAATACTTGCGCAAAATTCAGTTGACCGAAAAAAACTTAAAACTTCCGTCTATGACAAAAACAATTTTTATGTGAGCAGTCAAGAAAATTAATTTTTTGGGCACTGAAGCAACCTATTAAAGCGCGGTTCCAATATCAGCGTTATCCATTCGAATTATTCGCCTTTATTGTCCAGTTTCTTCATACTAATTTTGATCAGTAGGAGCTCAAAGGTTTAAGGATTTATATCACAAAACATGAACATACTTTAGGAGTAATCTGTATCAAAATATCATGTTCTGTATCACAATATCAGAACATTTTTTAAGACCCACCCTCCCACCCTGAACGCAGATTTTTTCGTTCTTCTACATTATACAGACATTTTTATTCTCCTAGTATTACGATCTTTTTAAAAAAATCATGCAAGTCATGAAGGAGTTTAAAGATCCAACCAGCGCCCGTGAATACTAGTCATGATTGCTGACACGAAAATTACGGTTGTTGCATGAGAATATTTTCACAGAGTGTACTCTCCCATCAATTTGAGTACCAACAAATTTTTAAATATATTTATTTTAATGGTATTAAAGAAGTAAATGAAATGTTTTAGAAAATACTTGCGCAAAATTCAGTTGACCGAAAAAAACTTAAAACTTCCGTCTATGACAAACACAATTTTTATGTGAACAGTCAAGAAAATTAATTTTTTGGGCAGTGAACCAACCTATTAAAGCGCGGTTCCAATATCAGCGTTATCCATGCGAATTATTCGCCTTTATTGTCCAGTTTCTTCATACTAATTTTGATCAGTATGAGCTCAAAGGTTTAAGGATTTATATCGCAAAACATGAACATACTTTAGGAGTAATCTGTATCAAAATATCATGTTCTGTATCACAATATCAGAACATTTTTTAAGACCCACCCTCCCACCCTGAACGCAGATTTTTTCGTTCTTCTACATTATACAGACATTTTTATTCTCCTAGTATTACGATCTTTTTAAAAAAATCATGCAAGTCATGAAGGAGTTTAAAGATCCAACCAGCGCCCGTGAATACTAGTCATGATTGCTGACACAAAAATTACGGTTTTAGCATGAGAATATTTTCACAGAGTGTACTCTCCCTTCAATTTGAGTACCAACAAATTTTTAAATATATATATTTTAATGGTATTAAAGAAGTATATGAAATGTTTTAGAAAATACTTGCGCAAAATTCAGTTGACCGAAAAAAACTTAAAACTTCCGTCTATGACAAACACAATTTTTATGTGAGCAGTCAAGAAAATTAATTTTTTGTGCGGTGATCCAACCTATTAGAGCGCGGTTCCAATATCAGCGTTATCCATTCGAATTATTCGCCTTTATTGTCCAGTTTCTTCATACTAATCTTGATCAGTATGAGCTCAAAAGTTTAAGGATTTATATCACAAAACGTGAACATACTTTAGGAGTAATCTGTATCAAACAATCATGTTCTGTATCACAATATCAGAACATTTTTGAGACCCACCCTCCCTCCCTGAACGCTGATTTTTTTCGTTCTTCTCCATTATACAGACATTTTTATTCTCCTACTATTGTGTTCTTTTTAAAAAAATCATGCAAGTCATGAAGGAGTTCAAAGATCCAACCAGCACCCGTGAATATTTGTATTGATTGCTGACACGAAAATTACGGTTGTCGTATGAGAATATTTTCACAGAGTGTACTCTTCCTTCAATTTGAGTACCAAAATTTTTTTAAATATTTTTATTTTAATGGTATTAAAGAAGTAAAGGCAATGTTTTAGAAAATACTTGCGCAAAATTCAGTTGACCGAAAAAAACTTAAAACTTCCGTCTATAACAAACACAATTTTTATGTGAGCAGTCAAGACAATTAATTTTTTGGGCGGTGATCCAACCTATAAGATCGCGGTTCCAATATCAGCGTTATCCATTCGAATTATTCGCCTTTATTGTCCAGTTTCTTCATACTAATTTTAATCAGTATGAGTTTAAGGATCTATATCTCAAAACATGAACATACTTTAGGAGTAATCTGTATCAAACTATCACGTTCTGTATCACAATATCAGAACATTTTTTAAGACCCACCCTACCGCCCTGAACGCTGATTTTTTCGTTCTTCTCCATTATACAGACATTTTTATTCTCCTAGTATTACTATCTTTTTAAAAAAATCATGCAAGTCATGAAGGATTTTAAGATCCAACCAGCGCCCTTGAATATTAGTCTTGATTGCTCACACGAAAATTACGGTTGTCGTATGAGAATATTTTCACAGAGTGTACTCTCCCTTTAATTTGAGTACCAACAAATTTTTAAATATTTTTATGGAACAGATGTCATAATTTCACCCCGGCCGCCATCTCGGAATTTTCTTGGCGTGAAAACCCTTTTTCCGCAAAGTAGTTAATGTCGCCAAGCACCGGTTTATACGCATGTTTGGCTTAACGAAAATAAAATGTAAATAATATACAAAATTCGCTAAAATGGCAACTAGTAATCCTTGTATGTATGCTTCGCGCACATTTTCCGAAAAAAAAAATCACTGCATTCAGCACTTCTCGAGGTGTAGCATTCTCAAAATTCATCAGTTCTCGCTTTCTAGCAATCTCAAAATGTAAAAAACTTTTAAAGCAGCAAATTACACATTAAAAACAAAATTCGCTAAAATGGCAACCAGTAATCGTTGTTTGTGCGCTTCGCGCTCATTTTCGGAAAGAAAAAACTTCACTGCATTCAGCTCTTCGCGACGTGTAGCATTCTCAAAATTCCGCAGTTCTCGCTTTCTAGCAAACTCAAAATGTAAAAAACTCAAAAGCAGTAAAATATACATAAAATTATCAACATACCTTAACAGACATCTGCTTTCTTGAAAGATCCAGCTCGAAATATCATCGCCGACATTTTCCGAAATAGGCTTATCAACACGTATTCACAAACTATAAACAAACCTTCTTTTCTTTTCAAAACTTCCTCATATTTCCTAATTATTTCAGCAACAGCGTTTAACACGTTCACGCCGGCGCGGTGGATCACACTCGACTGTCTCAGAGTTGTCAAGACTCCAACTTTTTCACACCACTATTATTTTAGAGAAACTGTTGTTCCTTAAAATCGCCCAATTGTTCTAATTAAATTAAACAACATTTTCTGTATTAAAATACTGGTATCTAAAAAGGCAGAGACTTTGCAGCTCTGAGACAGTCGAGTGTGACCCACCGCGCCGGCGTGAACGTGTTAAATGGACTACAGAAAACATAGTCAATCAAATACATTCAATAAATTTCACATAAAAATAAAAAGTCAGAACTATACAACACGATATCAAAATTCATTTACAATATTCCAACAAAAAAAAATTTCCTTTAATTTGTGCATGTATGATATTTGTATGATAATTTGTAAGTCTTTTTCTCATTTTCTATTTGTAAAAACTATAAAGTCCGAATATGCAACATTAAAGTAAAGAATAATAACATTGTATGAGCAAAGGCGAAATGCTAGGGATTTTTTCGGGTGCATTTGTGATAAGAGTCATGTTGAGGGGCACGATTTGGACGCTATTCTATACCGGGTTTTATTTCTTTGCCTCCAAAAATAGCACACATTTATAATTTTCACATTACCTCCCTTAAAAGATCTCCACGAGCCAATATTTTAAGTTCCGCCCCCTAAAATGTTCGGCCGTGCCTTTGTATTTATTCTCACCCCATCATGCCCATTCTAAATTGTTCCTATTTTATTGAGTAATTTGATACTTTCAAATTTGTTATGTTTGGCTTGTCAGCCTGATCAATTTTTTTATCAGTCTGATCTGCCCCATTTATATAAATTGTCTTAATTCTACTTACACGGCCTGTTTGAAAAACTGCCTTCATTTTTCGGGCCTTTGGTCCTCGCAGATCTTTATACCTAGGATTCTATCCGCAAACCTCAAAAATATGACGGGAAGTACTTATATACTGAATGTAAAATATCTACTACAGTTATGAATCAAAACAGTTTTCATCTACTCTGTACACGGGTAGTACTCTGTACTTGCTCCGTATCTTTGTACTTTGTACACTGCAGTAAATCGGCCATCTTTAACTATTATAGTCCATAAATAACAACAATAGTTCATTTTATAGATTTAAAACTATATATATTTAGTTTAATTTCACTGTAAAATGTCTATAAAAAATCTGGAGTCGGAGTCGGGTACGGCTTGTTTTTTGGCGATTCCTGCTCAAAAATGGGTCGGACTCCGAGTCCGACTCCGCAGCCCTGCTATACATGCCGCATATTATGCTCAGAATCCTTGATTATTCCCACCAGTTATTTTTTGTCGTAAAATTTTGCTTTATTTAATCAGGGCATTTTCCCGATTCAATTCGGCAAAAAATTCTGTTTCAAAAACCGGTTATATAAAAATCTTATTAGATTTATGTATCACTAAAACCTCATAAAAAGGTAAATTGTAATTTGTTTATTATTTCAAAGAAAATTCAATGTTATAATAACATATGCATAGGAAAGTATTTGATGTTAGAGAGTAAACAAACGTATAACCTCATGTATTGCATAGAACATAGAGCGATCCCAGCATTTCTAAATTACCTTCAGTAAGTAAGTACTATATCTTATAAATGAGATGTAATTCTTTATTTTTAAATAGAATTATTTTTTGTCTTGTTAAATTTTTGTGATTGAAACATCATAAATGTGTATATATATATATATATATATATATATATATATATATATATATTTTAGAATTTGAAAATAGATTCTATGTTATAATGAAAGCAGATCAGGTTGTGAATGCATCATATGCTAGAGAGTAAACAAATTAAAACCTCACGTATTGCATATATCTTTGAGAGCTCCCATTTTTTTTTAACCTACCTACTGTACAGTAAGCATAAGCATGCTTCATAAATGAGATCTAACTATTGTGTTTTAACTAAAATTATTTTCAGCCGTTTTGTTAAATGTAATAAATTGGTACGTTCCATTATTCAAAGTAACAAATATCCATTATTCCGTAATCAGTGTAAGTCCGCTATGTCTTTATAAAGACAAACTGTAGATTATAATTGCGTAACGTTGAATTTGACTAAAAATACTTTTTTTAGTTGTAATTTAAACCATATATATTTAGACACAGTATTTTAGAAATAAGGACGACAAACGTCATAAAAAGGTATTTTGATTTTTATGTTCTTTTTTATAACAAAAGCACACATGCATGCAAATTACTCAATGTTACAAAGTAAACAAAAGTAAAATATTACGTATTGCGTAGGTCTTTGAGAGCTCTCACATATTCCAAGCTAAGTACAGTAAGAATATTTTATAAATGAGACGTAGCTCTTTTGTTTTAAAGAGAATTATCTTTTGTCTTATTGTTAAAATGTTGCGGTTGCACTTTTCCATTGTTCAGAATAACAAATAGTCATTGTTCCGTCATCATTTTAATTCCGCAATCTATATTAACATTATAACGAAGTAACTTTTTTTATAATAAAACACTCATATTGCAATATATATTAAAACACACATAAATAACGCCTGCATTCAACAGTTAAAGGTATATATAAATATTATACAGACATACAAACAATAAATAAAATAAACCCAACTGGAGTGAAAAATTAGCCAGAGCCAAAAATTAGCCAAAATCCTTAGGCCCCTTATTGTAACCCTCAGGCCAAAACCCTAGGTCTTATATACTGTGGTCCCGGTTTCGATTCCTGGCTTTGGCTAATTTTTCACTCCAGTTGGGTTTATTGTATTTATTGGTTGTATGTCTGTATAATATTTATATATACCTTTAACATTTCTTTGTTTGTGTGTTTGTAGGAGTAATCTTATGAACTACCAATCCGATTTCAAAAGTAATGGTGAAAAATTGATGGCGACTAAACCTGTTTCAACCAAACCACATATGCAGGCAAATTATTCAATGTTACAAAGTAAACAAAAGTAAAATCTTACGTATTGCGTAGATCTTTGAGATCCCTCACATATTCCAAGCTATGTACAGTAAGAATATTTTATAAATGAGACGTAGCTCTTTTGTTTTAAAGAGAATTACCATTTGTCTTATTGTTAAAATGTTGCGGTTGAACTTTTCGATTGTTCAGAATAACAAATAGTCATTGTTCCGTCATCATTTTAATTCCGCAATCTATATTAACATTATAACGAAGTAACATTTTTTTATAATAAAACACTCATACTACAGTATATATTAAAACACATATAAATAACGCCTGCATTCAACAGTTAAAGGTATATATAAATATTATACAGACATACAAACAATAAATACAATAAACCCAACTGGAGTGAAAAATTAGCCAGAGCCAAAAACAGTGTTCGTACGGGTACCTTTATTTTCAAGGCCCAATATCACAATTTTTTTTATAGAAAATTAAATCTAGTTTAAACGGCCGAAATTTCGCCTTATTTCCGGAGACACTTTCCATAAGAAAATACTGGTACCGAAGAATTTCTCAGTCATGAAATTCAAGCAACCGTACGAACCCTGAAAAATTAGCCAAAACCCGGGTCTTGTATACTGTGGTCCCGGGTTCGATTCCTGGCTCTGGATAATTTTTCACTCCAGTTGGGTTTATTGTATTTATTGGTTGTATGTCTGTATAATATTTATATATACCTTTAACATTTCTTTGTTTGTGTGTTTGTAGGAGTAATCTTATGAACAACCAAGTCGATTTCAAAAGTAATGTTGATGAATTGGTGGCGACTGAACCTGTTCCAACAAAAGCTCATATGCAGGCAAATTGTTCAATGTTACAAAGTAAACAAAAATAAAATCTTACGTATTGCGTACATCTTTGAGAGCTCTCACATATTCCAAGCTACGTACAGTAAGAATATTTTATAAATGAGACGTAGCTCTTTTGTTTTAAAGGAAATTTTCTTTTCTCTTATTGTTAAAATGTTGCGGTTGAACTTTGCGATTGTTCAGAATAACAAATAGTCATTGTTCCGTCATCATTTTAATTCCGCAATCCATGTTAAGGGCCTGGAAACTTCAAATTTCGCATGGTAGTTATTCATAAGATACAAATTATCTCTAAGAACAATTTTAGAAAAAAGGGAAATTTAAAAGAGGTAAAAATGCGCGAAGTGCGTTCTAAAAACGTTCTCTTGGGGACGGCGTCTTTTACAGAATTTTCAATCTTTAATCACAGGTTTTTCAAA
The DNA here is from genome assembly GCA_963932465.1 of Maratus speciosus. Lineage (NCBI taxonomy): Eukaryota > Metazoa > Arthropoda > Arachnida > Araneae > Salticidae > Maratus > Maratus speciosus. Next base: position 210,088,097 of record OZ010793.1, read on the forward strand.
ACAGAAATTTTTGCCTAATATAATTGGGAAAATGCTCGGATTAAATAAGGCAAAATTTACAATAAAAGTTTACTGGTGAGAATTATCCCCGATTCTGATTAGCTTACGCAGCACGAATACTGGTCGCTCGTCCCCAAGGGGTTAATTACGAATACTATGGAATCCCAGGACATACCAAACCGAAAGTAAGTTTGTAAATTTATGGTGACAGTTCCTGCTCCGACATAGGCAATATTTTACGTCGGACCCAACAACAGGGTATTGCAGGAGCAAAATTCTTTGTAAATTGCTATTTTTCTGATACAAAAGGGATTAGCACAGGGGTCGGCAAGTAATTTTAAGTGGGTCCGAATACTTTTGAAAAATGTTATCGAAGTCCTAAGAAAGAAACATATAAGTAATATAAGTACTTATTACTTTCACACATACATATAATAGGAAATAGAAAAGTCAGGTATTAGTTCTGAAAAATTACTACATGCACATAATAAAATAGAAAAGGCAGGTAGGTATTCGTTGAAAAAATAATGCGAAAATTTACACTTTTGATATTGAATCTTTTTTTATACTTTGCGAAGCAAATGCGAAGAGTTCTTAAACGTGGGCATCTGTTAATCTCGAGCGATATTTGTTATTCAAATAATTAATTTTGGAGAAAGTTTTTTCACATATATAGGTGGAGTCAAACATAATAGCCAGGTTAATAGCTAGTTTTTTGCAATTTTTGTACTTTTCTGAGACATGTTTAACCCAAAATTCTTCAGGGGATACAGTTTTATACATTTGCATGGTTTTATCTTCTTGCAAGTCAATTATCACCATTTGAATTAAAGTCTTTTCAAGATTGAACGACTTCGCAGCCACATCAGTCCATTCTGCAGTTCAACCCTCAATCCGCCACGCCTGCGCTCCAATGCAGTATTTTGCGTTTCACATTACCGCAACGATGCATCACTATTAAAAAATCCAATTAATTGCGCTATTACTTGTAAAATATAAGAAATACTGATAAGGCTATCGCTCAAACGTATTTATTATATATAATTTCTTTTCAATTATTTATTCAAATTGACAATTTTTTGGTGGTCCTGGCTTCGATCTTTCGTGGTCCGGATGTGGACCGCGGTCCGCCTATTGCCGACCGTCGAGCTAGCAACTTGAAATTCTACATGGTAGTTACTTATAAGATACAAATGCTCTCTAAGAACAACTGAAGAGAAATTCGAAATATAAAGGAAGTGAAAATGTGCGAAAAGCGTTTTAAAACCGTTCTAATTTACGATTTCTGTGAAATAGTTAAAGATAGAAACTTGAAATTTGGCATAATAGATACTTATTAAATATAAATGCTGTCTAAAAACAGTTACTAAATCTTGAACGAAATGTAATAATGACGTTTATTCAAACTGGGCTTAATTAGTAATTTTTGAATTATTCGTAGCAGTATAATTTCTTCTAATAAAAATAGGCGCACAAAACCACATGGCGTATTTCAACTAGTACACGAGCAAAAGTCCAGTGTCGCATAAAGACAAATTATAAATCACAAATTTTTAGGTGATTCGTTTTCATTTGATAATTTTTGTCTTAGTTACTTGTCTTGTCATGCATTAGTTCTTGAGATAGAGTGCCTACAAAATGTGTGTCACATACAGACAGACAGAGACAGACATTTTGTAAAAACATGTTTTTCGTGATTTTAAAACATGTAAATACGTCGAAAACCGGAATTCGAATATATTCACGAATCCCATACATATTACTGTATTCTTGTAAAGATAGAAGAAAGTAAAAATCGAAGTTAATGACGATAAACATGGGAGCAGGCAGAAATAACGTTATTTAACGTAAATGTGATTATCAATAATAAATTTAAAAGTATCTTTCTATTCTAGAAAAGAGTAATTCTGTTAGTTTTTTTTATTATATTCTGTTACAGTGCTGCTGGTGTAATTGAATTTATTGTGACCGTGTCAGTTTCTCGCTTTTTCCTTCAAAAACTGTTTCAATAAAAGCATGAAAACTGGTGGTTTTATAGAGAAATGTATGAAAAACAAATTGAAGCAGACAATTTTTAAATGAAACAATATTTTAAGCTTTATTCAATGTTGAAATTGGTCAACATAATTCAGTTAAATATGTTTTAAAGGATAAAAAATCTGTGCATAAAAATTTAACATTGTTTCCCAGAAATATGCTTGACAAGATTGTGGTGTGCATCAATGTCTAATAATATATTTTTTTTAATTTACAATATTTTTCCAATTTTTTGCCCAAAATATTATCATTATTATTACCTGAATAGAGACTCAATTCATAGTTTGAAAGAGCCATTTTTATCCAGTTCCAGGTTTTAAAAGGTCCGAATAATAATATATCCTAACACTTTTAAATTGAAAAATATATTTACACGTAAATTTTAAAACAGAATGAAATTTTTCAAATCGTAAAATTAGTACATGCAAAAAGCATTTAATGGTGAAAATTACGTCATATTTAAAACGATATATTTTAAACTTAATATTTAAAACAACTTTTTATAGCATCTAAATGAAAGCTCTTCTTGTAGATATTATAAAAGCCCAGGTGACAGCGATTTTTTTACTTATCATTTTATACAAGCTGATTTAAAAATGTGTAATTGATTTTACTTAATCAATCACGAAATCAGCCGTCAGCTGTTTCCACAGAGGTAGATGTAATGTTGGGAACCGACACCCTCATATTCACCTCCATCAAAGGGAAATGAATTGAAAGCCGATTTAAAAATATCACCCATGGTCGTGATAATATCGTCCAATCTTCCGTAATCTGACAATATTTTTAAAGCAGAGCAGTTGGCTACTGTAATAATCAAACATGTAACACAGTGAAATCTGTGATAGCGGAATCGCTAGCAACCGAAACAAAATTCCGTTTTGAAGAGGTTTAGATTGAGCATTTATAATTGCGTGGAACTCTTTCAGAGGACACTTTTGAAATTTTTACGTTTAAGACAGGACACCGTTATAAACAGCTTACGCTATAAAAATTTTACCGAACCACGTACATAAAAACGTGTAAAAAGAGAGTCACTAGGGTCTAGAAAGATATTTTGTGTTTAGATGAGTTAAAATTTTAGCAAGTAAATTTGTATGATATTCCTTCCTGCAGGACCCTAAACATTTTCCGTTATAGACAGGTTCCGTTTACACAAATTTTGGTGTAATGAGTTTCATTCGATGCAGACAAACGATCAGCAAGATAAAATAAGAAATTTAAAGGAAATTGTGTATCTTGAAAAATCGGTACATGTGGCATTCCGCTCAGTGGTTCCGCGCGACAAGTCTTAAAATCTTTGAAAGGCAGGATGTCCCTCGTTAGTCGAGACAACTGGTAAAATAGTCTCAAGTATGTATCCGAAAGATTTATAATGAAATAATTCAATTTGAGTATATGAGGCTTTCAGAATCAAAGCGGATAAACTTCATTGTTTTTGTTCAACCAAGTTTGAGATGATTTTTTGCTTTACTGATAATAATTTGTACGGTTCCGAAACGAACCAAGTCTTAAAATGAGAACGTAAGCAAAAAAAGCGCTAGTCTCCTACGAGTATCATTTGAATGTACCCTACGTCCAAATATCTCTGGATAATATTTTATAGACACTATTTCACTTTGATTTCGAAAATCTCATGTGTAAACTTATACTTCACATGTTTTATTGCTACTACTTGATTATCTCGTCGACCAATTTCACCAAATTATAAAGATCGCCATACTATTCGCCAAATTATACAAATTGACATAATTTTTATTTTAAATAATGAAAGAACAAATCAATTAGTAAAAATTAATAAAAATGGAAAAAAAAAGTCGAATTAAAAAGCACTTGATGACGCAACAAACATTCGCGACTAGTTAGTTGGCTTTCTCAATACACCTACTATGTCTTTAAAGGTTAACTAAAAACCTATATGGAATAACAAATATACAGAATAGCTATATTTGCTATTATTTAGGTTCCATATATCTTTGAACTTTAATGGTATATCCATTTATACTTTTCTAGTATATAGGGTGCAAAGGAAAGTCCCTTTAACCTGAAAATACTTGTGAACGGAGAGAGCTACAGCTATGCAAGTGAGGTAATGGTATAGTAAAGCGACTACGCCCGATTTAATGAAAACGTCAGCAGCGCTCCCTAGTGGCGAAATTTGGAAGATAGCCACTGCAAATCCAAAACGAAAAGAGATAGAGCAAAATTTCAAATTAGAAAATTTTAGAGCATCAATTAATTAGTAGAATACGACATGTGTTTTATATGGATAAGATAAATCTTCGCCTGTTTACCCAAAAGTGTCTGAAATCGATGCACTCCATTTTGTGTAAACATTTGAATGGAATAGTCAGAAGTATGAAGAAATACGCACAATTTATGCTACAAATACGTACTTATCTTAATACATATTGATAACATCACACATAATAAAAGAAAAACGGCCTCACAGTGATAAAAACTTAATATTCAGTATGTTCGAAAGGTTCGCCATTGCTATGCCATGCTACGAATACCACGATACACGTTTGTATTCGTAAGAATAATTCTACATGCACATTTCTCATCATGGAACGTCTATTGCAAACCTCTTCAATACGACGACATAGATTTAACCCTTTCAAGGGCGGTGGCTAAAAGGTCTAGCCACCTAATTTTATTTCCAAAACTGACAAATGGCACCAAGAATATTTTAATAAATTTTACTTTTGTAATGAAAGTGCAAATTAGTGGGCTTTTATTTTCTGAGAAATTCGTTTGAATAGTCTGGTGTCAGTCAATTATTTCATCAGTTTACGAACAGAATTCTTCTGGCCCTGAAAGGGTTATTCTAAAATTTTAAATTCATTAGAAATTAAATCTTTACAGACATTAAAGCAAAGTACAACGTCACGATTTGCAATTGTGCACTGCTTCATTTCCGGAATGTGAATAGGCAAAGTAGAATCGTCGCTAATCGATTTTTGACATTTTTGGATATGCAAACGACGATTTACCTTATCCGTGTGAACCAAATGTCATTTCGTAATAATTAATTGATGCTCTAAAACTTTCTAATTGGAAAATTTGCTCTACCTCTTTTTCTTTCGATTTGCAATGGCTATCTTCCAAATTTCGCCACTAAGGGTGCTGCTGTCGTTTGCATTAGATTAAGCGTAGTCACTTTACTGTACCGTTACCTCATTTATATAGATGTAGCTCTCTGCGTTAGCAAGTATTTTTAGATTAAAGGGACTTTCCTTTGCACCCTGTATACTATACAGCTATACCCAACCTTACGTTGTATAGATTTTACAAAGTCTTAGTATTCTTTTCTTTTTTTTTTAATAATATATTTACTAATTCATATATCATTGTACGGAACCCTCTGTGCGCGAGTAATACTCGCACTTGACCGTTTTTATTTATAAATAGTGTAAATTTGTAGATATTTTGTGTTACTGCAGCGTTCTACTCTAAAATGTTCATTAAAAAGTGAAAGAAATCCAAAATTTGGAACGAATTTGATTCATTTGGCTTATTTAGGAAAGGTTTGAGACCAATATGCCTCATAACAATGTTAATTTATTTAAATGCCATCCGAGTATAATTTAAATACTGTTTGTTTTCAGATAGCAAAACCCTCCATGCTTTTCCGCATACGTCAGCTCTTCTTTGATTTTGTCAAAATAGGGGTGATCGGTGTTTGTTTAGCTGCATTTGACTGAGTGCCAGTCCTAGTGACAACCAACAAATGAACAAATTCGGAAAATATCCAGCTCAGTGTAACAACCCTTTGGTTAGTAGAATCCTCACAGATTGGCTAGGTGCAGCTTTAAAAAACGAACAGTAAAACAACGTTGATAAAATTAATTTATAAATTATAGTACAAATGGAAACGATGAAATCTAATTTATATTTTAGAAATTCATAAAGAATAGTCAAAAACTGTGTAAAATGCAAATGTGATTCTACTATTGAATTCAAATGCTAAGATTTAAATGTAACTTTTTCGAAATTTCAATGCTAGAAACCTTCAGTTTCATTAAAAGATATTCTACTTCATTTATTTTTTTAACTAGCTGACCTGGCATAAAGAAAAGTCTCTCAAGAGTGAAAATCTGAATGAATTTCCATCGAGAATGTTTTAAATATTAGTTTTTGTTCCTTGATGAAAAAACTTCAATTTAGATTACCTCGAAAGAAAAAGCCAGCTTGAAATGAAAGTTCTAGACAAATTGGAAAAAGTTCAATTTCTTTATCGACATATGAATAGTTTTCATGCCGTCGATCTAAAAATTTTGGTTGATCATATAAAAATTTCACGCAATTTAAATATTTAAATACCTTTGTAAATAATACAATGCTAATCAAACGTAAAAATCATTTACTTAAAAGCTAAGAAAAGTAAAGAAACATCCGAGAGGTAATATTTTTACAAGATACAGAAAACCTGCAAAAGTGAGAAGAATAATGAACTAGTACGTTGTGGCCATCACAAAACTTTCTTCTATATAAATCACATCAATAAAATCATTTGAAGAAATTAAATCAATTTATCAGCAATTCATATCAAACTACAGTAGAACCTAGATTATCCGAATTAATTGAGACCGATCCTCTTTCGAAAAATCGAAATTTCCGGATAATCGAGAATGCTTCAATTTTAAGATTAAAGAGAAATATAAGTAATATTTCTTATTATTGTAACAATTGCTTAATAAAAATAAAGCAATAGTAAAATAGAAACAAGAATAAATTACCTGAATCTTAATTTTGTAATTAAGTACCTTTTACATATATCAAAAGGGTTTGAAAAAATGTTTTCTTTGTCGCAGTCTTTGCTTTGAAATTCTATCACGGAATTTTTTAATGTTATTACTTCACCAGTATCGCAGTCTTTCTGCTGCTCCAATCATGCCATACCTTTTGCAAAACATTCAAAAGCTTCAGAATGGCTAATTTGTTCGTTTTCTTCGTTCCATTCCGTAACTTACGGGAGCTCAAGTTAAAATTAAGAGAACACTAAGAAAGGGGGATATAAAAATTTATGTGTTCTCTTAATTCGGAGATGACCGCTTGCACATAAGGAATATGATAGTAAAGAAAAAAAAAAGCTTTAAAAATGGATTTCGCTTAACCGAGAGTTTCGGTTAAAAGAGTTTCGGGTAAAAGAGATTCTACTGTACGTCTGAATATGAAGTTTGATAAAAATTCATGCATTAGTTCTTGAGATAGAGCTATAGTGGAAATTCTCAAAATTTTGCATAACAGCACCACCTATTGAGCGATTTGTACCAAAACGTAAACAGCACTAATTGATATCAAGGTATACCGGAATCTCTAGTTTGATGAAAATTCGCGCATATTGGCAATTCTGAAAAATGCAGCATAGCAGCACCACCTGTTGAGCAATTTGCACCAAAACATAAAAAGCAGTAATTCATATCAAGGTATACCTGAATCTGAAGTTTATTGAAAACCCAAGCATTACTTTTTGAACTGCTCGCTGAACTGGTGGCTATTGTGGAAATTCAAAAAATGCAGCGTAGCAGTGCCATCTTTTGAGCTATTTACACCAAAATGCATAAAACTTAAATATCTGTCAAGCACTAACTGAATCTGAAGTTTGATGAAAATCCGTGTATTAATTCTGGAGATTGAGCTCTTGTGGAAATAGTGAAACATGTTGCATAGCAGCGCCAACTGTTGAGCGATTTACACCAAAAACTAATCAGCACCAATTTATATCAGGGAATAACTGAATGTAAATTTTTATTAAATTCCGTTCATTAGTTCTTGAGATAGAGTGCCCACAAAATTTGTGTCACCACAGACAGACATTTTGTAAAAACGTGTTTTTCGGATTCTCTGACCCCTGAAACGTGTAAATCAGTCGAAAACTGGAATTCGGAAAAATTTTTGAATCCAATACTTTCTTCGTGTAAAGATAGAAGAAAGTAAAAATCTAATTGAAAATAGAACGCTAATGAAGAAATAGAGTATTTAAAATTAATTCAAATAAAATAAAATCAGAATGAATGAGGAAGTCAAATTTAAATAATAAATATCTGACATAAATTTTCAAACTACTTAAAAGAATATGTTAAACAGAAATGTTTGGTGGTCATACTTCACCATTTTCAATGTTTTTACTGTTTGTTTGTTTTGTTACATTTTATCTATTTAATCCACACACGGCGAACGGATGTATCATTTTAGTCTTTATACAACCCTTGGCACAAAGTTTCCGATCATTTCACCAACACAACAGTTTTTTGTAAGGAAGGATTATTTATTCTCACTGCATAAAAATTAAACGATTATTAGCGATAATACATTTGTATTATACATAATGAACAACAATATGCAATAAAGCAAAATCATTATACACGAATTTATAACACGAAAAATGGTAATTGAAATTTAAACACCAAAGAAAAAATTATCCAATCACGCTTTGATTTGGAAAAAAATAACCGATCACTTTAATCAATATTTAGTAAATCCACCTTTAGCTCGGATGACAGCCGAAATTCTTCGTGGAATTGACACAATAAGCTTTTTACACTCATTGGGAGCAATTTCACACCAGCATTCCCCTTATAGCTTTACGTAGTTCTAAGGCATTTGTGATCCTTCGAAATTCGATTTTTCTTTTTAATATTTTCCACAGATTTTCGATAGGATTAAGATACGGACTATTGGGCGGCCAGGTCATGGTTTTAATTGGGTTACTACCTACATTTTGTAGAAATTTCTTCACTGATTTGGTGTGATGGGGAGCTGCGTTGTCATCTTGAAATGAGAAGTCATTTTGATCCCCGAACCATTGATCGATACTGGAAATCAAAAAATTCTCTAAAATGTCAATGTAAACTTCCGAGTTTACTGTACGTAACACAATACACAACTTGCCGACGCCTTGTGATGTCATGCAACTCCAAACTGTAAATGCAGGTGAAAATTTAGTCTTCGTATTGATACATTTATCATTGAACTTTTCACCAACTCTCCTCCAAACAAATGTTCCACAGTCATCACCTGTTCCGAGAGATATGCGAGATTCATCGCTAAAAATAACTTTATTCCATTTATCAAGTGGCCAGTGTACATGTTTTTTTACACTATTGCAAGCGCTCTTTCCTATGCTTCTTTGTTAAGTAAGGTTTCATTTTAGCTTTACAGAATTTAAATCCTGCTGCATTTAGACGATTACGTACAGAGCGGCCACATACCTTTACGTTATAATTTAACTATTCGGCACTGAGTTGTTTTGAGGTTGCTCACCGATTTCTTTTCGCTATTTCCACAAGTTTTCTGTCATCTCTTAGGCGTTGTCATTCGTGGACGTCGAGGTACATTTTCCACGCTGTTAGTCAACTGATATTTTTTTCCAAATATCGCATACCGTACTTTGAACACAATTTAATAAAGCGGCCACTTTCCTTTGTGAATTTCCCTCTTGCAACAATTTAATCATGTGGATTTTTATATCGCGAGACAGGTTTTTTCCACGAGCCATTATCCAGCAATTTAGAGCTGATTTTGATCTCGCAGCTGGAAGATTTCTTCTTTTAAATAGGATTCATATATTGTACGCATGCGCAGGCACTTTTATCTGTTTTCAATATGCAAATTTAAAACTTGTTTCCTCAGTGATCGATTACTATTTTCCAACTTCCGTCTTGATCGGATGTTTTTTTCTCACCAGAAAACTTTTTCGCCTGCAGTATAATTATAAATTATATTATTGTTATATTGAATTCACTTTTCATTTATATTTTAATACGTGTTCTTTTATTTGGCCCTTATGCTCATTAATCGCGAAATATATGCTTCGAAATGCAAAAATCATAAACCTGATAACACTGATCGGATACTTTTTGCCAAGGGCTGTATATGTTTATCTTAAATTTATAAGAGCTTATAATGCATTAAAATAAAATGGATACTTCTGTTCGCCTATACTTAAATTAAAAAAAATAATAATAATACGATTTACAAGATAAAATTTGTTATAATACAGTTTACATATCGTCGCTATCATCTGAAACTATACAATATTAAAGATATCGGAAATTGTACGTCAAACGTGGCAAATGAGGTGCGTTCGTAGCATAATTATTTTTATAATTATTCAGATCTTGGTGCAATAGCTTTCGCACTCTTATGTAAAAATACAAGAATATAAAATTTATAAGATAATATATATTAAAATCAGTGATACGGAAATAATAAGACTCTATCTTAGAACGTAATCACCATGGCAGCCTAGAATCATTACCTATCATGGGATAGCATTGAAGTAATTACGTGCAATAGAATTTGATTTTTTACGAATTTTTAAAGAATTTTACAATTCTAAAAACCCTTAATCATTACCCACGAGCATTTGCAAATATTTAAAAGACCAGGATGTTTTTTTAGTCATTAGCTCTGAACTTTCAACTGAACCGATTTTGATAATTATTATTTTTTTTTTAATGAAAGTAGTTCATTCATAGATGTGCCCGTATACTAGCTATTTTTTAATTTATTTTCATTTTTATATTTTATTCTTAATTTTAAAAGCTTTTTATGATATTTCTTCAGAATTCTGGCAGTCAGATTAAGCTTTTATTCTCTGTAATATAAATTTATTTTGCTTTATCACAATCCATGAATCAGAAGCGAGATTCCATCAGTGAATGTGTCATCGTATTTAAAATACAATAATTAATGCTTTTCATAAACTTTAACCATAATAAAATGATTGGCTGTAAATATGTATTAATCACGGAAGGACAAATTATTTATTGAGAAATAATATTAAGTAATCTATCTATATTATAAAGGACAAACATATCTGTGCGTAACGCATACGTCATTTTGCTAATGGCAACACTTTGAAATTTGAAATAAAATTTTGGTATTGCAATTTTCTCTACAGTAATTTTTAAACTTCTAAACATCGCACATTTTAATTTTTTACACCGTCGTATAACGAAAAAAATGCTCTTTTAAATGCAATTTGTTTGAAAGCTGTATCTCAATTTAATTTTAAGATATTAATTTTTTTGTAATTTTTATTACTTTTTTTTTAAATTGTGGCAACTGAAGCACTCCATTTCTGTTGAAAGTAAAGGGGGAAAAAAGGAAAATAGTAGATTGCTGTTTCTGTTTCTTGCCATTTTCTCATAAAAACTGAAAAAAAATTGATATTAAAATGCGTGCTATGTCAAGAATATCATCTGTTATATAACCCGGTGAGTTTTGGCTTTATTTAGTTTGTATTTATCAATTAAATGATTTTTAGTTTATTGCAATTTAACTTTACAAACGATACAACACTTTCTCTTTACAAAAATGTATTTTAAAGAATATTTGTGTGGCCTATTTTCAACGTATTTAATTCATATCAAAAATCTGAAAGAATGCAATTTTATTAATCCGTGTGTAATTACATTTTCCGAATTTTGAAAAAATATAAATGAATGACTTCTGACAAAACATGGGCTATTATAAACAAAAAAATGAAGTCATATAAATCATTAGATACCCAAGGTTGTTTTACTGAATTTCTTAAATGCGTTATTGCCTTTCTGCTGGGTTTGTGTATTATTCCGCGATAATGATGTCATTTGCATACCGTTCTATAGATGTTTAAGGCGGGATCGTAAAAGTGGGATGCTTTAGCGAATGCAATTGACGTCATTAAAAAAAAAGCGTGTATTTTAATTCTTAAAACTAAAATATGCTTCGCAGAAGTGCGTCATTTTCACCGCAGCTGCTTTGAAATTCTTCACAGGTGAAAATGCTTTATCTATGAAAATAAAGTAATGTAAATCACACACTGATAAAATTCAATGTTTTACAGACATTTAGAGTGACTGTCTGGAAGAGCAGGAACATACAGTGTGCATGTTCTTTGTCCGAAAAACTTAATGATTTTCTCTTGGATGAATTCGCTTCACCGAATTTGATAAACAATCAAAGATCTTGGCAATAATTAGTGGTTTCAAATAATATCAGGTTCTCCAAGTTTTTCTCCAAAATTCTCTCCGCTAATAAAATTTTATTGCTATTCTTTAAGGCATGTTACTGTAATTTTATCAAAATAACGTAATTTGCTTAATTTAATTTTTCATAATTTTATATAATCTATATATTTAAAACACAAGAATGATTTTTAGTCATCTGCCCTGAGCTTTCTGCTGAACCAAATTTACCAATACATTTTTAACTGAAAGCTGAACATTTGTAGATGTGCCCGCACTAGCTGTTTTGTTAAATATCCCATTATTATATTTTAATTTTAAAACTGAGATAGCATTCATTCTTTCAGGTAATGAGATAGCTTTCATTATTGCAGAGAAGAGAGAAATCATGAGGTTTATTTACCTGTTTATCTTTATTCATGTGATTGTCTGATAAAAATTCAAAATTGTTGATAAAAATTGTGTAGGTTTTAATGGCGCAAAATCTCATTAGGGATATAATGTTTTGAACGTAAAATTACGTACTGCTTTTAAAAACACGCATTTTCCTCATAAAGTTTCCATATTTTTTTCCCCTTCTGTATGGGTACTAAGTTTCAGACACTAGGTAATTACACACATGCTTAAGTAAGTGAAGATGACGTAACGATGATTTTCTTAGAGAAAACTAAACATTTTAACACAAACGCGTCAAAAAAAAATAAAAATAAAAATAAATAAAAAAAAAATTACGGCAATTTTTACTCTCCGGTACTGAGATTAGAATTTCGAGTAAAGAGTCCGACTGTTCACATGCAGAGGTTTTACTGACAATCCTGACTTCACGTTATGAGTTAAAATGAATTTAAAATGATCAAATTAATTTGCCAATTTTTTAAAAAAGTGTGATTGCGGGTATGAGAGGTTAATTTTTTTAATTTATCTCTATCGCGTGGAGCTCGATTAAGAAAGTTTAATCCGTTTGCCCTTAAAAGAACATAAAGAGTTCATCATTTTCTTACGACTAATATTCCGTAAACAGAAATAAAACTTCCTCTTTGATTAAATAAATAACATAAATAAAACACAAATTTAACAGACGCGTAATTGAACTACGCGCTTAAAACTCTGAACTTATCAGAAAATAAAAGGGTGCCGTAAGCAGCAAAAGCTTGGAATAATAACTCATAGCATGCGGCTAATACGAAAAAATCGCTTTTGATAAATTTCTGAAGTTTATCTGATTGTATAATTCATATTTTTCATATGAAAAATGCTTTTTTATTTGTAGTAGGCAATCTAAAAAATATATTGCATGTAAAAAAATATTACTTTTCAATTAAAAAAAATGTTTTTCACCTATATTCTGTGACCCGGGAAGCCCGGGTAAGATCCCCTAGTGTAAATAAAATAACAGAAAATACTCTATGATAAAAAGTAATATCTAAAGCGAAATGTTTCCGATGAGGAAAACGACGTCATACAGATAAATTTGCTCCATGAATATAATCTATATATTTAAAAGACAAGGATGTTTTTTAGTCATCTGGCTTTAGCTTTCTACTGACCACTCTTAGTCGAGAGGACATTGCGCTTCTACTACGCCCCAAGCTTCAAATATGTGGCACCCCAGATCTGCAGCCTCTCCGCATTTGGATTTAGCCATCAGATTGCCTTCATTTTTGGCCTGAGTGACGCAAGTATGTTCCACTGTGCCTTGAGTTCAGGAGTGCCAGAGACTTTGCAGCTCTGAGACAGTCGAGTGTGACACACCGCGCCGGCGTGAACGTGTTAAATGGACTACAGAAAACATAGTCAATCAAATACATTCAATAAATTTCACATAAAAATAAAAAGGCAGAACTATACAACACGATATCAAAATTCATTCACAATATTCCAACAAAAAAAAAATTTCCTTTAATTTGTGCATGTATGATATTTGTATGATAATTTGCAAGTCTTTTTCTCATTTTCTATTTGTAAAAACTATAAAGTCCGAATATGCAACATTAAAGTAAAGAATAATAACATTGTATGAGCCAAGGCAAAATGCTAGGGATTTTTTCGGGTGCATTTGTGATAAGAGTCATGTTGAGGGGTACGATTTGGACGCTATTCTATACCGGGTTTTATTTCTTTGCCTCCAAAAATAGCACACATTTATAATTTTCACATTACCTCCGGTAAAAGATCTCCATGAGCCGATATTTTAAGTTCCGCCCCCTAAAATGTTCGGCCGTGCCTTTGTATTTATTCTCCCCCCATCATGCCCATTCTAAATTGTTCCTATTTTATTGGGTAATTTGATTTTATCAAATTTGTTATGTTTGGCTTGTCAGCCTGATCAATTTTTTTATCAGTCTGATGTGCCCCATTTATATAAATTGTCTTAATTCTACTTACACGGCCTGTTTGAAAAACTGCCTTCATTTTTCGGGCCTTGGGTCCACGCAGATCTTTATATCTAGGATTCTATCCGCAAACCTCAAAAATATGACGGGAAGTACTTATATACTGAATGTAAAATATCTACTACAGTTATGAATCAAAACAGTTTTCATCTACTCTGTACTTGCTCTGTATCTTTGTACTTTGTACACCGCAGTAAATCGGCCATCTTTAACTATTATAGTCCATAAATAACAACAATAGTTCATTTTATAGATTTAAAACTATATATATTTAGTTTAATTTCACTGTAAAATGTCTATAAAAAATCTGGAGTCGGAGTCGGGTACGGCTTGTTTTTTGGCGATTCCTGCTCAAAAATGGGTCGGACTCCGAGTCCGACTCCGCAGCCCTGCTATACATGCCGCATATTATGCTCAGAATCCTTGATTATTCCCACCAGTTATTTTTTGTCGTAAAATTTTGCTTTATTTAATCAGGGCATTTTCCCGATTCAATTCGGCAAAAAATTCTGTTTCAAAAACTGGTTATATAAAAATCTTATTAGATTTATGTATCACTAAAACCTCATAAAAAGGTAAATTGTAATTTGTTTATTATTTCAAAGAAAATTCAATGTTATAATAACATATGCATAGAATAGTATTTGATGTTAGAGAGTAAACAAACGTATAACCTCATGTATTGCATAGAACATAGAGCGATCCCACCATTTCTAAATTACCTTCAGTAAGTAAGTACTATATCTTAAAAATGAGATGTAATTCTTTATTTTTAAATAGAATTATTTTTTGTCTTGTTAAATTTTTGTGATTGAAACATCATAAATGTATATATATATATATATTTAGAATTTGAAAATAGATTCTATGTTATAATGAAAGCAGATCAGATTGTGAATGCATCATATGCTAGAGAGTAAACAAATTAAAACCTCATGTATTGCATATATCTTTGAGAGCTTCCAATTTTTTTAACCTACCTACTGTACAGTAAGCATAAGCATGCTTCATAAATGAGATCTAACTATTCTGTTTTAACTAAAATTATTTTCAGCCGTTTTGTTAAATGTAATAAATTGGTACGTTCCATTATTCAAAGTAACCAATATCCATTATTCCGTAATCAGTGTAAGTCCGCTATGTCTTTATAAAGACAAACTGTAGATTATAATTGCGTAACGTTGAATTTGACTAAAAATACTTTTTTTAGTTGTAATTTAAACCATATATATTTAGACACAGTATTTTAGAAATAAGGACGACAAACGTCATAAAAGGGTATTTTGATTTTTATGTTCTTTTTTATAACAAAAGCACACATGCATGCAAATTACTCAATGTTACAAAGTAAACAAAAGTAAAATATTACGTATTGCGTAGGTCTTTGAGAGCTCTCACATATTCCAAGCTAAGTACAGTAAGTATATTTTATAAATGAGACGTAGCTCTTTTGTTTTAAAGAGAATTATCTTTTGTCTTATTGTTAAAATGTGGCGGTTGCACTTTTCCATTGTTCAGAATAACAAATAGTCATTGTTCCGTCATCATTTTAATTCCGCAATCTATATTAACATTATAACGAAGTAACTTTTTTTATAATAAAACACTCATGCTGCAATATATATTAAAACACACATAAATAACGCCTGCATTCAACAGTTAAAGGTATATATAAATATTATAGACATACAAACAATAAATACAATAAACCCAACTGGAGTGAAAAATTAGCCAGAGCCAAAAATTAGCCAAAACCCGGGTCTTATATACTGTGGTCCTGGGTTCGATTCCTGGCTCTGGCTAATTTTTCACTCCAGTTGGGTTTATTGTATTTATTGGTTGTATGTCTGTATAATATTTATATATACCTTTAACATTTCTTTGTTTGTGTGTTTGTAGGAGTAATCTTATGAACTACCAAGCCGATTTCAAAAGTAATGGTGAAAAATTGATGGCGACTAAACCTGTTTCAACCAAACCACATACGCAGGCAAATTATTCAATGTTACAAAGTAAACAAAAGTAAAATCTTACGTATTGCGTAGATCTTTGAGATCTCTCACATATTCCAAGCTATGTACAGTAAGAATATTTTATAAATGAGACGTAGCTCTTTTGTTTTAAAGAGAATTACCATTTGTCTTATTGTTAAAATGTTGCGGTTGAACTTTTCGATTGTTCAGAATAACAAATAGTCATTGTTCCGTCATCATTTTAATTCCGCAATCTATATTAACATTATAACGAAGTAACATTTTTTTATAATAAAACGCTCATACTACAGTATATATTTAAACACATATAAATAACGCCTGTATTCAACAGTTAAAGGTATATATAAATATTATACAGACATACAAACAATAAATACAATAAACCCAACTGGAGTGAAAAATTAGCCAGAGCCAAAAACAGGGTTCGTACGGGTACCTTTATTTTCAAGGCCCAATATCACAATTTTTTTTTATAGAAAATTAAATCTAGTTTAAACGGACGAAATTTCGCCTTATTTCCGGAGAGACTTTCCATAAGAAAATACTGGTACCGAAGAATTTCTCTATCATGAAATTGAAGCAACCGTACGAACCCTGAAAAATTAGCGAAAACCCGGGTCTTGTATACTGTGGTCCCGGGTTCGATTCCTGGCTCTGGATAATTTTTCACTCCAGTTGGGTTTATTGTATTTATTGGTTGTATGTCTGTATAATATTTATATATACCTTTAACATTTCTTTGTTTGTGTGTTTGTAGGAGTAATCTTATGAACTACCAAGCCGATTTCAAAAGTATTGGTGAATAATTGATGGCGACTAAACCTGTTTCAACCAAACCACATATGCAGGCGAATTATTCAATGTTACAAAGTAAACTAAAATCTTACGTATTGCGTAGATTTTTGAGAGCTCTCACATATTCCAAGCTATGTACAGTAAGAAAATTTTACAAATGCGACGTAGGTCTTTTGTTTTAAAGAGAATTATCATTTGTCTTATTGTTAAAATGTTGCGGGTGAAATTTTCGATTGTTCAGAATAACAAATAGTCATTGTTCCGTCATCATTTTAATTCCGCAATCTATATTAATATTATAACGAAGTAACATTTCTTTGTTTGTGTGTTTGTTGGAGTAATCTTATGAACAACCAAGTCGATTTCAAAAGTAATGTTGAAAAATAGATGGCGACTGAACCTGTTCCAACAAAAGCTCATATGCAGGCAAATTGTTCAATGTTACAAAGTAAACAAAAATAAAATCTTACGTATTGCGTTCATCTTTGAGAGCTCTCACATATTCCAAGCTACGTACAGTAAGAATATTTTATAAATGAGACGTAGCTCTTTTGTTTTAAAGGAAATTTTCTTTTTTCTTATTGTTAAAATGTTGCGGGTGCACTTTTCCATTGTTCAGAATAACAAATATTCATTGTTCCGTCATCATTTTAATTCCGCAATCTATATTAACATTATAACGAAGTAACGTTTCTTTGTTTGTGTGTTTGTAGGAGAAATCAATTACTACCACTATTAACTACCAAGTTGATTTCAAAATGAATGGTGATAAATTGATGGCGACTGAACCTGTTTCAACATAGGCTATGTTTTATGTCGGTTCCAATACTTCCAAGCGAGTGCAGGAGCAAAAAAGTGCGGAAACTGCAATTTGTGTGTTACTGAAGGGCCTGGAAACTTCAAATTTCGCATGGTAGTTATTCATAAGATACAAATTATCTCTAAGAACAATTTTAGAAAAAAGGGACATTTAAAAGAGGTAAAAATGCGCGAAGTGCGTTCTAAAAACGTTCTCTTGGGGATGGCGTCTTTTACAGAATTTTCAATGTTTAATCACAGGTTTTTCAAAACAGAAATTTTTGCCTAATATAATTGGGAAAATGCTCGGATTAAATAAGGCAAAATTTACAATAAAAGTTTACTGGTGAGAATAATCCCCGATTCTGAGCAGCTTACGCAGCACGAATACCGGTCGCTCGTCCCCAAGGGGTTAATTACGAATACTATGGAATCCCAGGACATACCAAACCGAAAGTAAGTTTGTAAATTTATGGTGACAGTTCCTGCTCCGACATAGGCAATATTTTACGTCGGACCCAACAACAGGGTATTGCAGGAGCAAAATACTTTGTAAATTGCTATTTTTCTGATACAAAAGGGACTAGCACAGGGGTCGGCAAGTAATTTTAAATGGGTCCGAGTACTTTTGAAAAATTTTATCGAAGTCCTAAGAAAGAAACATATAAGTAATATAAGTACTCATTACTTTCACACATACATATAATAGGAAATAGAAAAGTCAGGTATTAGTTCTGAAAAATTACTACATGCACATAATAAAATAGAAAAGGCAGGTAGGTATTCGTTGAAAAAATAATGCGAAAATTTACACTTTCGATCTTGAATCTTTTTTTATACTTTGCGAAGCAAATGCGAAGAGTTCTTAAAGGTGGGCATCTGTTAATCTCGAACGATATTTGTTCTTCAAATAATTCATTTTGGAGAAAGTTTTTTCACATACATAGGTGGAGTCAAACATAATAGCCAGGTTTATAGCTAGTTTCTTGCAATTTTTGTACTTTTCTGAGACATGTTTAACCCAAAATTCTTCAGGGGATACAGTTTTATACATTTGCATGGTAATATCTTCTTGCAAGTCAATTATCACCATTTTAATTAAAGTCTTTTCAAGATTGAACGACTTCGCAGCCACATCAGTCCATTCTGCAGTTCAACCCTCAATCCGCCAAGCCTGCGCTCCAATGCAGTATTTTGTGTTTCACATTACCGCAACTATGCATCACTATTAAAAAATCCAATTAATTGCGCTATTACTTGTAAAATATAAGAAATACTGATAAGGCTATCGCTCAAACGTATTTATTATATATAATTTCTTTTCAATTGTTTATTCAAATTGACAATTTTTTGGTGGTCCAGGCTTCGATCTTTCGTGATCCGGATGTGGACCGCGGTCCGCCTATTGCCGACCGTCGAGCTAGCAACTTGAAATTCTACATGGTAGTTACTTATAAGATACAAATGCTCTCTAAGAACAACTGAAGAGAAATTCGAAATATAAAGGAGGTGAAAATGTGCGAAAAGCGTTTTAAAACCGTTCTAATTTACGATTTCTATGAAATAGTTAAAGATAGAAACTTGAAATTTGGCATAATAGATACTTATTAAATATAAATGCTGTCTAAAAACAGTTACTAAATCTTGAACGAAATGTAATAATGACGTTTATTCAAGCTGGGGCTTAATTAGTAATTTTTGAATTATTCGTAGCAGTATAATTTCTTCTAATAAAAATAGGCGCACAAAACCACTTGGCGTATTTCAACTAGTACACGAGCAAACAGCAAAGCCACACGTTTTACCAGTGTCGCATAAAGACAAATTATAAATCACAAATGCATAAAGTTGTATTTGACTGAATATCTGATTTTTTTATTGTAATTTAATACCTATACGTTTAAAAAGAACTAGCAGGCTAAGGCCGTTGCTCTAGTCTATTTTTCAAAATAAAACATAAATCAAACGAAATCTTGATTTTGACTTTGAGAGCAATGTAGATCTTCACCTCGAATGCCCTTTTGCATTGCTGAAAACGGTACGAACGCCATTGCGCTTTTGCATTATCTTATGCATTGGGCAAGATTTGTGCTTTTTTGGCGCCAAACGTTTCGTTGATTATTTTTAGTAGAGTTTGGTGTAGAAATGATGCAGTAACGACAACAGGAGCTTAAATATTCTCTAGTTACCACACAACTAAAATAGAGAATATTACAACGATTGCAGAGATTAACCATTGAGTTTAAATAATTTTTAGGTGATTCGTTTTCATTTGATAGTTTTTGTCTTAGTTACTTGTCTTGTCATGCATTAGTTCTTGAGATAGAGTGCTTACAAAATGTGTGTCACATACAGACAGACAGAGACAGACATTTTGTAAAAACATGTTTTTCGTGATTTTAAAACATGTAAATACATCGAAAACCGGAATTCGAATATATTCACGAATCCCATACATATTACTGTATTCTTGTAAAGATAGAAGAAAGTAAAAATCGAAGTTAATGACGATAAACATGGGAGCAGGCAGAAATAACGTTATTTAACGTAAATGTGATTATCCATAATAAATTTAAAAGTATCTTTCTATTCTAGAAAAGAGTAATTCTGTTAGTTTTTTTTTATTATATTCTGTTTCAGTGCTGCTGATGTAATTGAATTTATTGTGACCGTGTCAGTTTCTCGCTTTTTCCTTCAAAAACTGTTTCAATAAAAGCATGAAAACTGGTGGTTTTATAGAGAAATGTATGAAAAACAAATTGAAGCAGACAATTTTTAAATGAAACAATATTTTAAGCTTTATTCAATGTTGAAATTGGTCAACATAATTCAGTTAAATATGTTTTATAGGATAAAAAATCTGTGCATAAAAATTTAACATTGTTTCCCAGAAATATGCTTGACAAGATTGTGGTGTGCATCAATGTCTAATAATATATTTTTTTTAATTTACAAACTTTTTCCAATTTTTTACCCAAAATATTATCATTATTATTACTTGAATAGAGACTCAATTCATAGTTTGAAAGAGCCATTTTTATCCAGTTCCAGGTTTTAAAAGGTCCGAATAATAATATATCCTAAGACTTTTAAATTGAAAAATATATTTACACGTAAGTTTTAAAACAGAATGCAATTTTTTCAAATCGTAAAATTAGTACGTGCAAAAAGCATTTAATGGTGAAAATTACGTCATATTTAAAACGATATATTTTAAACTTAATATTTAAAACAACTTTTTTATAGCATCTAAATGAAGCTCTTCTTGTAGATATTATAAAAGCCCAGGTGACAGCGATTTTTTTACTTAGCATTTTATACAAGCTGATTTAAAAATGTGTAATTGATTTTACTTAATCAATCACGAAATCAGCCGTCAGCTGTTTCCACAGAGGCAGATGTAATGTTGGGAACCGACACCCTCATATTCACCTCCATCAAAGGGAAATGAATTGAAAGCCGATTTAAAAATATCACCCATGGTCGTGATAATATCGTCCAATCTTTTGTAATCTGACAATATTTTTAAAGCAGAGCAGTTGGCTACTGTAATAATCAAACATGTAACACAGTGAAATCTGTGATAGCGGAATCGCTAGCAACCGAAACAAAATTCTGTTTTGAAGAGGTTTAGATTGAGCATTTATAATTGCGTGGAACTCTTTCAGAGGACACTTTTGAAATTTTTACGTTTAAGACAGGACACCGTTATAAACAGCTTACGCTATAAAAGTTTTACTGAACCACGTACATAAAAACGTGTAAAAAGAGAGTCACTAGGGTCTAGAAAGATATTTTGTGTTTAGATGAGTTAAAATTTTAGCAAGTAAATTTGTATGATATTCCTTCCTGCAGGACCCTAAACATTTTCCGTTATAGACAGGTTCCGTTTACACAAATTTTGGTGTAATGAGTTTCATTCGATGCAGACAAACGATCAGCAAGATAAAAAAAGAAATTTAAAGGAAATTGTGTATCTTGAAAAATCGGTACATGTGGCATTTCGCTCAGTGGTTCCGCGCGACAAGTCTTAAAATCTCTGAAAGGCAGGATGTCCCTCGTTAGTCGAGACAACTGGTAAAGTAGTCTCAAGTATGTATCCGAAAGATTTATAATGAAATAATTCAATTTGAGTATATGAGGCTTTCAGAATCAAAGCGGATAAACTCCATTGTTTTTGTTCAACCAAATTTGAGATGATTTTTTGCTTTACTGATAATAATTTGTACGGTTCCGAAACGAACCAAGTCTTAAAATGAGAACGTAAGCAAAAAAAGCGCTAGTCTCCTACGAGTATCATTGAATGTACCCTACGTCCAAATATCTCTGGATAATATTTTATAGACACTATTTCACTTTGATTTCGAAAATCTCATGTGTAAACGTATACTTCACATGTTTTATTGCTACTACTTAATTATCTCGTCGACCAATTTCACCAAATTATAAAGATCGCCATACTATTCGCCAAATTATACAAATTGACATAATTTTTATTTTAAATAATGAAAGAACAAATCAATTAGCAAAAATTAATAAAAATGGAAAAAAAAAGTCGAATTAAAAAGCACTTGATGACGCAACAAACATTCGCGACTAGTTAGCTGGCTTTCTCAATACACCTACTATGTCTTTAAAGGTTAACTAAAAACCTATATGGAATAACAAATATACAGAATAGCTATATTTGCTATTATTTAGGTTCCATATATCTTTGAACTTTAATGGTATATCCATTTATACTTTTCTAGTATATAGGGTGCAAAGGAAAGTCCCTTTAACCTGAAAATACTTGTGAACGGAGAGAGCTACAGCTATGCAAGTGAGGTAATGGTATAGTAAAGCGACTACGCCCGATTTAATGAAAACGTCAGCAGCACTCCCTAGTGGCGAAATTTGGAAGATAGCCACTGCAAATCCAAAACGAAAAGAGATAGAGCAAAATTTCAAATTAGAAAGTTTTAGAGCATCAATTAATTAGTAGAATACGACATGTGTTTTATATGGATAAGATAAATCTTCGCCTGTTTACCCAAAAGTGTCTGAAATCGATGCACTCCATTTTGTGTAAACGTTTGAATGGAATAGTCAGAAGTATGAAGAAATACGCACAATTTATGCTATAAATACGTACTTATCTTAATACATATTGATAACATCACACATAATAAAAGAAAAACGGCCTCACAGTGATAAAAACTTAATATTCAGTATGTTCGAAAGGTTCGCCATTGCTACGCCATGCTACGAATACCACGATACACGTTTGTATTCGTAAGAATAATTCTACATGCACATTTCTCATCATGGAACGTCTATTGCAAACCTCTTCAATACGACGACATAGATTTAACCCTTTCAAGGGCGGTGGCTAAAAGGTCTAGCCACCTAATTTTATTTCCAAAACTGACAAATGGCACCAAGAATATTTTAATAAATTTTACTTTTGTAATGAAAGTGCAAATTAGTGGGCTTTTATTTTCTGAGAAATTCGTTTGAATAGTCTGGTGTCAGTCAATTATTTCATCAGTTTACGAACAGAATTCTTCTGGCCCTGAAAGGGTTATTCTAAAATTTTAAATTCATTAGAAATTAAATCTTTACAGACATTAAAGCAAAGTACAACGTCACGATTTGCAATTGTGCACTGCTTCATTTCCGGAATGTGAATAGGCAAAGTAGAATCGTCGCTAATCGATTTTTGACATTTTTGGATATGCAAACGACGATTTACCTTATCCGTGTGAACCAAATGTCATTTCGTACCAATTAATTGATGCTCTAAAACTTTCTAATTGGAAAATTTGCTCTACCTCTTTTTCTTTCGATTTGCAATGGCTATCTTCCAAATTTCGCCACTAAGGGTGCTGCTGTCGTTTGCATTAGATTAAGCGTAGTCACTTTACTGTACCGTTACCTCATTTGTATAGATGTAGCTCTCTGCGTTCGCAAGTATTTTTAGATTAAAGGGACTTTCCTTTGCACCCTGTATACTATACAGCTATACCCAACCTTACGTTGTATAGATTTTACAAAGTCTTAGTATTCTTTTCTTTTTTTTTAATAATATATTTACTAATTCATATATCATTGTACGGAACCCTCTGTGCGCGAGTAATACTCGCACTTGACCGTTTTTATTTATAAATAGTGTAAATTTGTAGATATTTTGTGTTACTGCAGCGTTCTACTCTAAAATGTTCATTAAAAAGTGAAAGAAATCCAAAATTCGGAACGAATTTGATTCATTTTGCTTATTTAGGAAAGGTTAGGGACCAATATGCCTCATAACAATGTTAATTTATTTAAATGCCATCCGAGTATAATTTAAATACTGTTTGTTTTCAGATAGCAAAACCCTCCATGCTTTTCCGCATACGTCAGCTCTTCTTTGATTTTGTCAAAATAGGGGTGACCGGTGTTTGTTTAGCTGCATTTGACTGAGTGCCAGTCCTAGTGACAACCAACAAATGAACAAATTCGGAAAATATCCAGCTCAGTGTAACAACCCTTTGGGGTCATTCCATGTCAGTTCAGGCAGGCATGTAACCCACCATCACAGATTTTAATGAAACTGCGTGTGTTTGTTCCTTTTATTAAGATATGATTCCCAGTATTTTTTTTTACTCCTTGGTCAAATAGTTTCTGAGAAAAAAATTGTCAAAATTTTGAAAAACTGCCGTCAGTTGGCATTCTTGACTGCTCGATTTTCAAATGTAGCATGACATAAATATGATCATATTTCAATATCTATTCCACAAATCATCTTCAAATAATTTATGCATAATATATAGGGTACGTATTTTATGAAAAAAAATACTGTTGCGCTTATATAACATTTTAAGTGTGTCTAAAAAAATGTTTAATCTTTGAAGTCGTGATTTTTTTATGAAAAATAATGCATTAACTAAAATAGCATTATTAACAAAAGGCGGTATTTTTATTAAATTTATTTTTTGTGGGGGATATACTTAAAGGTGTCCTTTACCTGATTCTGAAATAAAAGTAGTGGGATTTTGGGTGTTTTTAGTAGTATTTCATATTTAAAAATATTTTGAGGCGTATTTCAAATCAAATCAAGCAGAGTCATTCCATGTCAGTTCGCCTAAGACATTTAATTCACTGTCACAAATTTCAATGAAACTGG
Organism: Maratus speciosus; assembly: GCA_963932465.1. Lineage (NCBI taxonomy): Eukaryota > Metazoa > Arthropoda > Arachnida > Araneae > Salticidae > Maratus > Maratus speciosus. The sequence continues at coordinate 210,113,220 of OZ010793.1, forward strand.
GTATGTTTATAGCTTATTTTAAGACAGGATCAAGGAAATTAAAGGTGATTACAAGTAAAATATTTTTTAAGATAAAAAAAATCTAAATTTTGAAATTTTTTTAAAAATGTTTTTAATGTCAGATCTATATTCAAAGACTGCATAAAAAAAGTCATTTCAATATAAAATCACTAAATAAGTTTCAAATAATGTATATGTGACAAATAATGTAGGCAGATTATTATTTATTGTTGTTTGTCATGTTTAAATGCTAAGAGTGTGTTTAATCTTGTGAATTCTTAAAATCAAGAATTTTGTGAAAAATAATGCGTTAATCAAAAATTTATTATTAACCAAAGGCAGGCTGTTATTACTTTTTTTAATTGTACGTAAAAATATCTTTTCAATAGTTATAAAATAAAAATAGTGAAAATATGAGCAATTTTAACAAAATTTTCATAAAATGTGAATGTTTAATGATAAATATTGAAGCTTTTCATGCTAAGATGTACTAAAATGACTACGATATCGTGTATTTCTACTGTTGCTTAAATATAATACATACAATAATAAAATAACAAATATTATTTATAGTAATAAAAATTAAATTAAATAGTATCAGTTCCTTTACCAACACTACATTGCTCAACAGCCGACTTAAAATCAACAGCCCACTCTTATTGAAAAATACTTTCAACTGTTCAAATAATAAATAAACTGCATTTAAAAATTTTAATATCAACTTATTATCTTAAGACGATAATAATAACTAAACAACATGATGAATTTATAAATCAGCTTTTAATTGAAAAGTCATGAAATGGTCCCTTTAAATATTGTTGTTCATCGAGTCAATCAAAACAAATTATCTAAAAAAAAAATAGTGAGCCTAATATGCTGACTGCAGTGACACTTCTAACAAAACTAATTAATTCATTACCATCTGAAATCAAACCCGAAAGATCAAAAAGAAAAAAAATCATCTGTAGTGTGAATGTGACATACTCAGTGGTTGTTGAGGTAGGAATGTCTTTGTGACATTTTCACCTGTACTTCAATAAAATATAAACATGTAAGCTTTTTTCATTCATCCAAATTAAGTAAAACAATTATAAAATTTTGTTGTCATTACACCAGATGTTAAATTTTTCGTTACATACTATTAGATAAGTTCTTTACTTTTAGACATTATTGACATAATATCATAAAATATCCTATATGTATTTTCTATAAGTGTATAAACAATATATATAGGCTTTATTAAACATAAATGAATAATTTTTAAATAATTTGTTTGTGGGATATATATACACACATATATATGTTGAAAATCCATCTTTCAGCAATATTGTGATGAAATAAATCAAATTACCGTAATTTCCGGTGTATAGCCCGCGGATCAAACAATCGTGTTTCGACCCAGAAATTTTTAAAAATAAAATGTAACTTTTTAGATCACAGTAAATATTGGTCTTCAAGTACTGAATAAAATTTCTGGGTCCAAACTGAATTGTTTGATCTGCGGGCTATACATCCGAAATTACGGTACATATCATTAGAAACTGAATAAAGTTACAAAAGTGCAACTCATTAAGTTTTAAATATTTTTTTAGATATAGTTATTTGAAAGATAGAAATATAATGGATTATGCATTTTTTGCATATATTTAAAGCACAATACGTTAAAATTTTCTTCAAAAGAGTGAAATTTGTTATTTTTTTTTTCAATATTAGCAGCTCAATTTTAAATTTTCAATATTAACAGCCAAATATGAGTTTAAAGATTAGGACTGTCATTTTGAAAATTTCTATTGGGCGGTGAGGAGCTTGTGATTTTTCTCTTTTTTGGAAAGGGATAATTGCTCTTCGCCCTAGAAGTTTTACTAAAAAACAATATTGTTTATTTTTTTCCTTAAGAAACGAACATAAAAGATAATTTGAAAAATAAAATAAATGTATAAATAAAAATATTTCCAGGGATGATACATTGGATAGGTTTTACATTTGAAAATATTGATAATTTTAAATATGATTTAAATACTACTAAAACCAACCAAAATCCCACTATTTTTATTTCAGATCCAGTTATAATGTAGTATTATGTACAATTTAAAATTAAAAGAATAGTCATAGAAACTCCGCCTCTGATTGATAAAGATTTTTTAATAATTTCATTATTTATTGTAAAATATTTTTGATTTCAAAGATTATACAATTTTTTAGACACATTTAAATATTTTTTAACATTACAGCAATATTTTTTTCATAATCTACATACTTTATTTACCTTGCTTAAATTATTTGAAGAAGATTTCTTTATTAGTTATTGAAATATGATTTTATATATAAAATGAGGCCTTTGAAAATTGAACAATCATTAACGGAAACTCGTGGCATTTTTCCAAAATTTTGATAATTTCTTCTTATATGTTCACTATTTTTATTTTATAACCATTTAAAAGATATTTTTACGTACAATTAAAAAAAAGCAATAACACCCTGCCTTCGGTTAATAATAAATTTTTGATTAACACATTATTTTTGACAAAATTCTTGATTTTAAAAATTCATAAGATAAAAGACACTCTTAGTGTTTAAACATGATAAAAAACAAGAAATAATAATCAGCCTACATTATTTGTCACATATACATTATTTGAAACCTATTTAGTGATTTTATATTGAAATGACTTTTTTTTTTTTTAATGCAGTCTTTGAATATCGAACTGTCATTAAAAAAATTTAAAACAATTTTTCAAAATTTTGATATAATAAGCTATAAAAAAACCCAATTTCATTGAAATTTGTGACTGTGATTAAATGGCTTAGGGGAACTGACATGGAATGACTCTGCTTGATTTGATATGAAATGCACCTCAAAATATTTTTAAATAGGAAATACTACCAAAAACACCCAAAATCCCACTATTTTTATTTCAGAATCAGGTAAAGGACACCGTAAAGTATATCTTCCATAAAAAATAAATGTAATAAAAATACCGCCTTTTGTTGATAATGCTTTTTTTGTTAATGCATTATTTTTCATAAAAAATTCACGACTTCAAAGTTTAAATATTTTTTTAGACACACTTAAAATGTTATAAGCGTAACAATATATTTTTTTCATAAGCTGCGTACCCTAAATATTGTGCATAAATTATTTGAAGATGATTTGTAGAGTAGATATTGAAATATGATTATATATATGACATGCTACATTTGAAAACCGAGCTATCAAGAATGCCAACTGAAGCAGTTTTTCAAAATTTTAACAATTTTTTTCCCAGAAACTATTTCACCAAGGAGCAAAAAAAATTACTGGTGATCATATCTTAATAGTAAGAACAAACACATGCAGTTTCATTAAAATCTGTGATGGTGGGTTACATATTGATATTTTACTGCCTGATTTGACGTGGAATGCCCCATTGGTTAGTAGAATCCTCACAGATTGGCTAGGTGCAGCTTTAAAAAACGAACAGTAAAACAACGTTGATAAAATTAATTTATAAATTATAGTACAAATGGAAACGATGAAATCTAATTTATATTTTAGAAATTCATAAAGAATAGTCAAAAACTGTGTAAAATGCAAATGTGATTCTACTATTGAATTCAAATGCTAAGATTTAAATGTAACTTTTTCGAAATTTCAATGCTAGAAACTTTCAGTTTCATTAAAAGATATTCTACTTCATTTATTTTTTTAACTAGCTGACCTGGCATAAAGAAAAGTCTCTCAAGAGTGAAAATCTGAATGAATTTCCATCGAGAATGTTTTAAATATTAGTTTTTGTTCCTTGATGAAAAAACTTCAATTTAGATTACCTCGAAAGAAAAGCCAGCTTGAAATGAAAGTTCTAGACAAATTGGAAAAAGTTCAATTTCTTTATCGACATATGAATAGTTTTCATGCCGTCGATCTAAAAATTTTGGTTGATCATATAAAAATTTCACGCAATTTAAATATTTAAATACCTTTGTAAATAATACAATGCTAATCAAACGTAAAAATCATTTACTTAAAAGCTAAGAAAAGTAAAGAAACATCCGAGAGGTAATATTTTTACAAGATACAGAAAACCTGCAAAAGTGAGAAGAATAATGAACTAGTATGTTGTGGCCATCACAAAACTTTCTTCTATATAAATCACGTCAATAAAATCATTTGAAGAAATTAAATCAATTTATCAGCAATTCATATCAAACTACAGTAGAACCTAGATTATCCGAATTAATTGAGACCGATCCTCTTTCGAAAAATCGAAATTTCCGGATAATCGAGAATGCTTCAATTTTAAGATTAAAGAGAAATATATGTAATATTTCTTATTATTGTAACAATTTCTTAATAAAAATAAAGCAATAGTAAAATAGAAACAAGAATAAATTACCTGAATCTTAATTTTGTAATTAAGTACCTTTTACATATATCAAAAGGGTTTGAAAAAATGTTTTCTTTGTCGCAGTCTTTGCTTTGAAATTCTATCACGTAATTTTTTAATGTTATTACTTCACCAGTTTCGCAGTCTTTCTGCTGCTCCAATCATGCCAAACCTTTTGCAAAACATTCAAAAGCTTCAGAATGGCTAATTTGTTCGTTTTCTTCGTTCCATTCCGTAACTTACGGGAGCTCAAGTTAAAATCAAGAGAACACTAAGAAAGGGGGATATAAAAATTTATGTGTTCTCTTAATTCGGAGATGACCGCTTGCACATAAGGAATATGATAGTAAAGAAAAAAAAAAGCTTTAAAAATGGATTTCGCTTAACCGAGAGTTTCGGTTAAAAGAGTTTCGGGTAAAAGAGATTCTACTGTACGTCTGAATATGAAGTTTGATAAAAATTCATGCATTAGTTCTTGAGATAGAGCTATAGTGGAAATTCTCAAAATTTTGCATAACAGCGCCACCTATTGAGCGATTTGTACCAAAACGTAAACAGCACTAATTGATATCAAGGTATACCGGAATCTCTAGTTTGATGAAAATTCGCGCATAGTGGCAATTCTGAAAAATGCAGCATAGCAGCACCACCTGTTGAGCAATTTGCACCAAAACATAAAAAGCAGTAATTCATATCAAGGTATACCTGAATCTGAAGTTTATTGAAAACCCAAGCATTACTTTTTGAACTGCTCGCTGAACTGGTGGCTATTGTGGAAATTCAAAAAATGCAGCGTAGCAGTGCCATCTGTTGAGCTATTTACACCAAAATGCATAAAACTTAAATATCTGTCAAGCACTAACTGAATCTGAAGTTTGATAAAAATCCGTGTATTAATTCTGGAGATTGAGCTCTTGTGGAAATCGTGAAACATGTTGCATAGCAGCGCCAACTGTTGAGCGATTTACACCAAAAACTAATCAGCACCAATTTATATCAGGGAATAACTCAATGTAAATTTTTATTAAATTCCGTTCATTAGTTCTTAAGATAGAGTGCCCACAAAATTTGTGTCACCACAGACAGACATTTTGTAAAAACGTGTTTTTCGGATTCTCTGACCCCTGAAACGTGTAAATCAGTCGAAAACTGGAATTCGGAAAAATTTTTGAATCCAATACTTTCTTCGTGTAAAGATAGAAGAAAGTAAAAATCTAATTGAAAATAGAACGCTAATGAAGAAACAGAGTATTTAAAATTAATTCAAATAAAATAAAATCAGAATGAATGAGGAAGTCAAATTTAAATAATAAATATCTGACATAAATTTTCAAACTACTTAAAAGAATAGTATCTATAAGGTAATGAAACTAGAAGCTCAATGCAGAAGAAAAAATAACTGTAGAATAATTCCATTATTGTACTTTAAAATTTTTCACTATATATACGCATTTTTATACAATTTTTAATTTGTTAAACAGAAATGTTTGGTGGTCATACTTCACCATTTTCAATGTTTTTACTGTTTGTTTGTTTTGTTACATTTTATCTATTTAATCCACACACGGCGAACGGATGTATCATTTTAGTCTTTATACAACCCTTGGCACAAAGTTTCCGATCATTTCACCAACACTACAGTTTTTTGTAAGGAAGGATTATTTATTCTCACTGCATAAAAATTAAACGATTATCAGCGATAATACATTTGTATTATACATAATGAACAACAATATGCAATAAAGCAAAATCATTATACACGAATTTATAACACGAAAAATGGTAATTGAAATTTAAACACCAAAGAAAAAATTATCCAATCACGCTTTGATTTGGAAAAAAATAACCGATCACTTTAATCAATATTTAGTAAATCCACCTTTAGCTCGGATGACAGCCGAAATTCTTCGTGGAATTGACACAATAAGCTTTTTACACTCATTGGGAGCAATTTCACACCAGCATTCCCCTTATAGCTTTACGTAGTTCTAAGGCATTTGTGATCCTTCGAAATTCGATTTTTCTTTTTAATATTTTCCACAGATTTTCGATAGGATTAAGATACGGACTATTGGGCGGCCAGGTCATGGTTTTAATTGGATTACTACCTACATTTTGTAGAAATTTCTTCACTGATTTGGTGTGATGGGGAGCTGCGTTGTCATCTTGAAATGAGAAGTCATTTTGATCCCCGAACCATTGATCGATACTGGAAATCAAAAAATTCTCTAAAATGTCAATGTAAACTTCCGAGTTTACTGTACGTAACACAATACACAACTTGCCGACGCCTTGTGATGTCATGCAACTCCAAACTGTAAATGCAGGTGAAAATTTAGTCTTCGTATTGATACATTTATCATTGAACTTTTTACCAACTCTCCTCCAAACAAATGTTCCACAGTCATCACCTGTTCCGAGAGATATGCGAGATTCATCGCTAAAAATAACTTTATTCCATTTATCAAGTGGCCAGTGTACATGTTTTTTTACACCATTGCAAGCGCTCTTTCCTATGCTTCTTTGTTAAGTAAGGTTTCATTTTAGCTTTACAGAATTTAAATCCTGCTGCATTTAGACGATTACGTACAGTGCGGCCACATACCTTTACGTTATAATTTGACTATTCGGCACTGAGTTGTTTTCAGGTTGCTCGCCGATTTCTTTTCGCTATTTCCACAAGTTTTCTGTCATCTCTTAGGCGTTGTCATTCGTGGACGTCGAGGTACATTTTCCACGCTGTTAGTCAACTGATATTTTTTTCCAAATATCGCATACCGTACTTTGAACACAATTTAATAAAGCGGCCACTTTCCTTTGTGAATTTCCCTCTTGCAACAATTTAATCATGTGGATTTTTATATCGCGAGACAGGTTTTTTCCACGAGCCATTATCCAGCAATTTAGAGCTGATTTTGATCTCGCAGCTGGAAGATTTCTTCTTTTAAATAGGATTCATATATTGTACGCATGCGCAGGCACTTTTATCTGTTTTCAATATGCAAATTTAAAACTTGTTTCCTCAGTGATCGATTACTATTTTCCAACTTCCGTCTTGATCGGATGTTTTTTTCTCACCAGAAAACTTTTTCGCCTGCAGTATAATTATAAATTATATTATTGTTATATTGAATTCACTTTTCATTTATATTTTAATACGTGTTCTTTTATTTGGCCCTTATGCTCATTAATCGCGAAATATATGCTTCGAAATGCAAGAATCATAAACCTGATAACACTGATCGGATACTTTTTGCCAAGGGCTGTATATGTTTATCTTAAATTTATAAGAGCTTATAATGCATTAAAATAAAATGGATACTTTTGTTCGCCTATACTTAAAAAAATAATAATAATACGATTTACAAGATAAAATTTGTTATAATACAGTTTACATATCGTCGCTATCATCTGAAACTATACAATATTAAAGAAATCGGAAATTGTACGTCAAACGTGGCAAATGAGGTGCGTTCGTAGCATAATTATTTTTATAATTATTCAGATCTTGGTGCAATAGCTTTCGCACTCTTATGTAAAAATACAAGAATATAAAATTTATAAGATAATATATATTAAAATCAGTGATACGGAAATAATAAGACTCTATCTTAGAACGTAATCACCATGGCAGCCTAGAATCATTACCTATCATGGGATAGCATTGAAGTACTTACGTGTAATAGAATTTGATTTTTTACGAATTTTTAAATAATTTTACAATTCTAAAAACCCTTAATCATTACCCACGAGCATTTGCAAATATTTAAAAGACCAGGATGTTTTTTTAGTCATTAGCTCTGAACTTTCAACTGAACCGATTTTGATAATTATTATTTTTTTTTTAATGAAAGTAGTTCATTCATAGATGTGCCCGTATACTAGCTATTTTTTAATTTATTTTCATTTTTATATTTTATTCTTAATTTTAAAAGCTTTTTATGATATTTCTTCAGAATTCTGGCAGTCAGGTTAAGCTTTTATTCTCTGTAATATAAATTTATTTTGCTTTATCGCAATCCATGAATCAGAAGCGAGATTCCATCAGTGAATGTGTCATCGTATTTAAAATACAATAATTAATGCTTTTCATAAACTTTAACCATAATAAAATGATTGGCTGTAAATATGTATTAATCACGGAAGGACAAATTATTTATTGAGAAATAATATTAAGTAATCTATCTATATTATAAAGGACAAACATATCTGTGCGTAACGCATACGTCATTTTGCTAATGGCAACACTTTGAAATTTGAAATAAAATTTTGGTATTGCAATTTTCTCTACAGTAATTTTTAAACTTCTAAACATCGCACATTTTAATTTTTTACACCGTCGTATAACGAAAAAAATGCTCTTTTAAATGCAATTTGTTTGAAAGCTGTATCTCAATTTAATTTTAAGATATTAATTTTTTTGTAATTTTTATTACTTTTTTTTTAAATTGTGGCAACTGAAGCACTCCATTTCTGTTGAAAGTAAAGGGGGAAAAAAGGAAAATAGTAGATTGCTGTTTCTGTTTGTTGCCATTTTCTCATAAAAACTGAAAAAAAATTGATATTAAAATACGTGCTATGTCAAGAATATCATCTGTTATATAACCCGGTGAGTTTTGGCTTTATTTAGTTTGTATTTATCAATTAAATGATTTTTAGTTTATTGCAATTTAACTTTACAAACGATACAGCACTTTCTCTTTACAAAAATGTATTTTAAAGAATATTTGTGTGGCCTATTTTCAACGTATTTAATTCATATCAAAAATCTGAAAGAATGCAATTTTATTAATCCGTGTGTAATTACATTTTCCGAATTTTGAAAAAATATAAATGAATGACTTCTGACAAAACATGGGCTATTATAAACAAAAAAATGAAGTCATATAAATCATTAGATACCCAAGATTGTTTTACTGAGCTTCTTAAATGCGTTATTGCTTTCTGCTGGGTTTGTGTATTATTCCGCGATAATGATGTCATTTGCATACCGTTCTATAGATGTTTAAGGCGGGATCGTAAAAGTGGGATGCTTTAGCGAATGCAATTGACGTCATTAAAAAAAAAGCGTGTATTTTAATTCTTAAAACTAAAATATGCTTCGCAGAAGTGCGTCATTTTCACCGCAGCTGCTTTGAAATTCTTCACAGGTGAAAATGCTTTATCTATGAAAATAAAGTAATGTAAATCACACACTGATAAAATTCAATGTTTTACAGGCATTTAGAGTGACTGTATGGAAGAGCAGGAACATACAGTGTGCATGTTCTTTGTCCGAAAAACTTGATGATTTTCTCTTGGATGAATTCGCTTCGCCGAATTTGATAAACAATCAAAGATCTTGGCAATAATTAGTGGTTTCAAATAATATCAGGTTCTCCAAGTTTTTCTCCAAAATTCTCTCCGCTAATAAAATTTTATTGCTATTCTTTAAGGCATGTTACTGTAATTTTATCAAAATAACGTAATTTGCTTAATTTAATTTTTCATAATTTTATATAATCTATATATTTAAAACACAAGAATGATTTTTAGTCATCTGCCCTGAGCTTTCTGCTGAACCATATTTACCAATACATTTTTTAACTGAAAGCTGAACATTTGTAGATGTGCCCGCACTAGCTGTTTTGTTAAATATCCCATTATTATATTTTAATTTTAAAACTGAGATAGCATTCATTCTTTCAGGTAATGAGATAGCTTTCATTATTGCAGAGAAGAGAGAAATCATGAGGTTTATTTACCTGTTTATCTTTATTCATGTGATTGTCTGATAAAAATTCAAAATTGTTGATAAAAATTGTGTAGGTTTTAATGGCGCAAAATCTCATTAGGGATATAATGCTTTGAACGTAAAATTACGTACTGCTTTTAAAAACACGCATTTTCCTCATAAAGTTTCCATATTTTTTTCCCCTTCTGTATGTGTACTAAGTTTCAGACACTAGGTAATTACACACATACTTAAGTAAGTGAAGATGACGTAACGATGATTTTCTCAGAGAAAACTAAACATTTTAACACAAACGCGTCAAAAAAAAAAATAAAAATAAAAATAAATAAAAAAAAATTACGGCAATTTTTACTCTCCGGTACTGAGATTAGAATTTCGAGTAAAGAGTCCGACTGTTCACATGCAGAGGTTTTACTGACAATCCTGACTTCACGTTATGAGTTAAAATGAATTTAAAATGATCAAATTAATTTGCCAATTTTTTAAAAAAGTGTGATTGCGGGTATGAGAGGTTAATTTTTTTTATTTATCTCTATCGCGTGGAGCTCGATTAAGAAAGCTTAATCCGTTTGCCCTTAAAAGAACATAAAGAGTTCATCATTTTCTTACGACTAATATTCCGTAAACAGAAATAAAACTTCCTCTTTGATTAAATAAATAATATAAATAAAACACAAATTTAACAGACGCGTAATTGAACTACGCGCTTAAAACTCTGAACTTATCAGAAAATAAAAGGATGCCGTAAGCAGCAAAATCTTGGAATAATAACTCATAGCATGCGGCTAATACGAAAAAATCGCTTTTGATAAATATCTGAAGTTTATCTGATTGTATAATTCATATTTTTCATATGAAAAATGCTTTTTTATTTGTAGTGGGCAATCTAAAAAATATATTGCATGTAAAAAAATATTACTTTTCAATTAAAAAAAATGTTTTTCACCTATATTCTGTGACCCGGGAAGCCCGGGTAAGATCCCCTAGTGTAAATAAAATAACAGAAAATACTCTATGATAAAAAGTAATATCTAAAGCGAAATGTTTCCGATGAGGAAAACGACGTCATACAGATAAATTTGCTCCATGAATATAATCTATATATTTAAAAGACAAGGATGTTTTTTAGTCATCTGGCTTTAGCTTTCTACTGACCACTCTTAGTCGAGAGGACATTGCGCTTCTACTACGCCCCAAGCTTCAAATATGTGGCACCCCAGATCTGCAGCCTCTCCGCATGTGGATTTAGCCATCAGATTGCCTTCATTTTTGGCCTGAGTGACGTAAGTATGTTCCACTGTGCCTTGAGTTCAGGAGTGCCAGAGACTTTGCAGCTCTGAGACAGTCGAGTGTGACACACCGCGCCGGCGTGAACGTGTTAAATGGACTACAGAAAACATAGTCAATCAAATACATTCAATAAATTTCACATAAAAATAAAAAGGCAGAACTATACAACACGATATCAAAATTCATTCACAATATTCCAACAAAAAAAAATTTCCTTTAATTTGTGCATGTATGATATTTGTATGATAATTTGCAAATCTTTTTCTCATTTTCTATTTGTAAAAACTATAAAGTCCGAATATGCAACATTAAAGTAAAGAATAATAACATTGTATGAGCCAAGGCAAAATGCTAGGGATTTTTTCGGGTGCATTTGTGATAAGAGTCATGTTGAGGGGTACGATTTGGACGCTATTCTATACCGGGTTTTATTTCTTTGCCTCCAAAAATAGCACACATTTATAATTTTCACATTACCTCCGGTAAAAGATCTCCATGAGCCGATATTTTAAGTTCCGCCCCCTAAAATGTTCGGCCGTGCCTTTGTATTTATTCTCCCCCCATCATGCCCATTCTAAATTGTTCCTATTTTATTGGGTAATTTGATTTTATCAAATTTGTTATGTTTGTCTTGTCAGCCTGATCAATTTTTTATCAGTCTGATCTGCCCCATTTATATAAATTGTCTTAATTCTACTTACACGGCCTGTTTGAAAAACTGCCTTCATTTTTCGGGCCTTGGGTCCACGCAGATCTTTATACCTAGGATTCTATCCGCAAACCTCAAAAATATGACGGGAAGTACTTATATACTGAATGTAAAATATCTACTACAGTTATGAATCAAAACAGTTTTCATCTACTCTGTACTTGCTCTGTATCTTTGTACTTTGTACACCGCAGTAAATCGGCCATCTTTAACTATTATAGTCCATAAATAACAACAATAGTTCATTTTATAGATTTAAAACTATATATGTTTAGTTTAATTTCACTGTAAAATGTCTATAAAAAATCTGGAGTCGGAGTCGGGTACGGCTTGTTTTTTGGCGATTCCTGCTCAAAAATGGGTCGGACTCCGAGTCCGACTCCGCAGCCCTGGTATACATGCCGCATATTATGCTCAGAATCCTTGATTATTCCCACCAGTTATTTTTTGTCGTAAAATTTGACTTTATTTAATCAGGGCATTTTCCCGATTCAATTCGGCAAAAAATTCTGTTTCAAAAACTGGTTATATAAAAATCTTATTAGATTTATGTATCACTAAAACCTCATAAAAAGGTAAATTGTAATTTGTTTATTATTTCAAAGAAAATTCAATGTTATAATAACATATGCATAGAAAAGTATTTGATGTTAGAGAGTAAACAAACGTATAACCTCATGTATTGCATAGAACATAGAGCGATCCCACCATTTCTAAATTACCTTCAGTAAGTAAGTACTATATCTTATAAATGAGATGTAATTCTTTATTTTTAAATAGAATTATTTTTTGTCTTGTTAAATTTTTGTGATTGAAACATCATAAATGTGTATATATATATATATATATATATATATATATTTAGAATTTGAAAATAGATTCTATGTTATAATGAAAGCAGATCAGATTGTGAATGCATCATATGCTAGAGAGTAAACAAATTAAAACATCATGTATTGCATATATCTTTGAGAGCTCCCAACTTTTTTAACCTACCTACTGTACAGTAAGCATAAGCATGCTTCATAAATGAGATCTAACTATTCTGTTTTAACTAAAATTATTTTCAGCCGTTTTGTTAAATGTAATAAATTGGTACGTTCCATTATTCAAAGTAACAAATATCCATTATTCCGTATCAGTGTAAGTCCGCTATGTCTTTATAAAGACAAACTGTAGATTATAATTGCGTAACGTTGAATTTGACTAAAAATACTATTTTTAGTTGTAATTTAAACCATATATATTTAGACACATTATTTTAGAAATAAGGACGACAAACGTCATAAAAGGGTATTTTGATTTTTATGTTCTTTTTTATAACAAAAGCACACATGCATGCAAATTACTCAATGTTACAAAGTAAACAAAAGTAAAATATTACGTATTGCGTAGGTCTTTGAGAGCTCTCACATATTCCAAGCTAAGTACAGTAAGAATATTTTGTAAATGAGACGTAGCTCTTTTGTTTTAAAGAGAATTATCTTTTGTCTTATTGTTAAAATGTGGCGGTTGCACTTTTCCATTGTTCAGAATAACAAATAGTCATTGTTCCGTCATCATTTTAATTCCGCAATCTATATTAACATTATAACGAAGTAACTTTTTTTATAATAAAACACTCATACTGCAATATATATTAAAACACACATAAATAACGCCTGCATTCAACAGTTAAAGGTATATATAAATATTATAGACATACAAACAATAAACACAATAAACCCAACTGGAGTGAAAAATTAGCCAGAGCCAAAAATTAGCCAAAACCGGGGTCTTATATACTGTGGTCCTGGGTTCGATTCCTGGCTCTGGCTAATTTTTCACTCCAGTTGGGTTTATTGTATTTATTGGTTGTATGTCTGTATAATATTTATATATACCTTTAACATTTCTTTGTTTGTGTGTTTGTAGGAGTAATCTTATGAACTACCAAGCCGATTTCAAAAGTAATGGTGAAAAATTGATGGCGACTAAACCTGTTTCAACCAAACCACATACGCAGGCAAATTATTCAATGTTACAAAGTAAACAAAAGTAAAATCTTACGTATTGCGTAGATCTTTGAGATCTCTCACATATTCCAAGCTATGTACAGTAAGAATATTTTATAAATGAGACGTAGCTCTTTTGTTTTAAAGAGAATTACCATTTGTCTTATTGTTAAAATGTTGCGGTTGAACTTTTCGATTGTTCAGAATAACAAATAGTCATTGTTCCGTCATCATTTTAATTCCGCAATCTATATTAACATTATAACGAAGTAACATTTTTTTATAATAAAACACTCATACTACAGTATATATTAAAACACATATAAATAACGCCTGCATTCAACAGTTAAAGGTATATATAAATATTATACAGACATACAAACAATAAATACAATAAACCCAACTGGAGTGAAAAATTAGCCAGAGCCAAAAACAGGATTCGTACGGGTACCTTTATTTTCAAGGCCCAATATCACAATTTTTTTTTTTATAGAAAATTAAATCTAGTTTAAACGGACGAAATTTCGCCTTATTTCCGGAGAGACTTTCCATAAGAAAATACTGGTACCGAAGAATTTCTCTGTCATGAAATTGAAGCAACCGTACGAACCCTGAAAAATTAACCAAAACCCGGGTCTTGTATACTGTGGTCCCGGGTTCGATTCCTGGCTCTGGATAATTTTTCACTCCAGTTGGGTTTATTGTATTTATTGGTTGTATGTCTGTATAATATTTATATATACCTTTAACATTTCTTTGTTTGTGTGTTTGTAGGAGTAATCTTATGAACTACCAAGCCGATTTCAAAAGTATTGGTGAATAATTGATGGCGACTAAACCTGTTTCAACCAAACCACATATGCAGGCAAATTATTCAATGTTACAAAGTAAACTAAAATCTTACGTATTGCGTAGATTTTTGAGAGCTCTCACATATTCCAAGCTATGTACAGTAAGAAAATTTTACAAATGAGACGTAGCTCTTTTGTTTTAAAGAGAATTATCATTTGTCGTATTGTTAAGATGTTGCGGGTGAAATTTTCGATTGTTCAGAATAACAAATAGTCATTGTTCCGTCATCATTTTAATTCCGCAATCTATATTAATATTATAACGAAGTAACATTTCTTTGTTTGTGTGTTTGTTGGAGTAATCTTATGAACAACCAAGTCGATTTCAAAAGTAATGTTGATAAATTGATGGCAACTGAACCTGTTCCAACAAAAGCTCATATGCAGGCAAATTGTTCAATGTTACAAAGTAAACAAAAATAAAATCTTACGTATTGCGTACATCTTTGAGAGCTCTCACATATTCCAAGCTACGTACAGTAAGAATATTTTATAAATGAGACGTAGCTCTTTTGTTTTAAAGGAAATTTTCTTTTCTCTTATTGTTAAAATGTTGCGGGTGCACTTTTCCATTGTTCAGAATAACAAATATTCATTGTTCCGTCATCATTTTAATTCCGCAATCTATATTAATATTATAACGAAGTAACGTTTCTTTGTTTGTGTGTTTGTAGGAGAAATCTTATTAACTACCAAGTTGATTTCAAAATGAATGGTGATAAATTGATGGCGACTGAACCTGTTTCAACATAGGCTATGTTTTATGTCGGTTCCAATACTTCCAAACGAGTGCAGGAGCAAAAAAGTGCGAAAACTGCAATTTGTGTGTTACTGAAGTGCCTGGAAACTTCAAATTTCGCATGGTAGTTATTCATAAGATACAAATTATCTCTAAGAACAATTTTAGAAAAAAGGGACATTTAAAAGAGGTAAAAATGCGCGAAGTGCGTTCTAAAAACGTTCTCTTGGGGACGGCGTCTTTTACAGAATTTTCAATCTTTAATCACAGGTTTTTCAAAACAGAAATTTTTGCTTAATATAATTGGGAAAATGCTCGGATTAAATAAGGCAAAATTTACAATAAAAGTTTACTGGTGAGAATTATCCCCGATTCTGAGCAGCTTACGCAGCACGAATACCGGTCGCTCGTCCCCAAGGGGTTAATTACGAATACTATGGAATCCCAGGACATACCAAACCGAGAGTAAGTTTGTAAATTTATGGTGACAGTTCCTCCTCCGACATAGGCAATATTTTACGTCGGACCCAACAACAGGGTATTGCAGGAGCAAAATAATTTGTAAATTGCTATTTTTCTGATACAAAAGGAACTAGCACAGGGGTCGGCAAGTAATTTTAAGTGGGTCCGAATACTTTTGAAAAATGTTATCGAAGTCCTAAGAAAGAAACATATAAGTAATATAAGTGCTTATTACTTTCACACATACATATAATAGGAAATAGAAAAGTCAGGTATTAGTTCTGAAAAATTACTACATGCACATAATAAAATAGAAAAGGCAGGTAGGTATACGTTGAAAAAATAATGCGAAAATTTACACTTTCGATCTTGAATCTTTTTTTATACTTTGCGAAGCAAATGCGAAGAGTTCTTAAAGGTGGGCATCTGTTAATCTCGAGCGATATTTGTTCTTCAAATAATTCATTTTGGAGAAAGTTTTTTCACATATATAGGTGAAGTCAAACATAATATCCAGGTTAATAGCTAGTTTTCTGCAATTTTTGTACTTTTCTGAGACATGTTTAACCCAAAATTCTTCAGGGGATACAGTTTTATACATTTGCATGGTAATATCTTCTTGCAAGTCAATTATCACCATTTGAATTAAAGTCTTTTCAAGATTGAACGACTTCGCAGCCACATCAGTCCATTCTGCAGTTCAACCCTCAATCCGCCACGCCTGCGCTCCAATGCAGTATTTTGCGTTTCACATTACCGCAACTATGCATCACTATTAAAAAATCCAATTAATTGCGCTATTACTTGTAAAATATAAGAAATACTGATAAGGCTATCGCTCAAAGGTATTTATTATATATAATTTCTTTTCAATTATTTATTCAAATTGACAATTTTTTGGTGGTCCAGGCTTCGATCTTTCGTGGTCCGGATGTGGACCGCGGTCCGCCTATTGCCGACCGTCGAGCTAGCAACTTGAAATTCTACATGGTAGTTACTTATAATATATAAATGCTCTCTAAGAACAACTGAAGAGAAATTCGAAATATGAAGGAAGTGAAAATGTGCGAAAAGCGTTTTAAAACCGTTCTAATTTACGATTTCTATGAAATAGTTAAAGATAGAAACTTGAAATTTGGCATGATAGATACTTATTAAATATAAATGCTGTCTAAAAACAGTTACTAAATCTTGAACGAAATGTAATAATGACGTTTATTCAAACTGGGGCTTAATTAGTAATTTTTGAATTATTCGCAGCAGTATAATTTCTTCTAATAAAAATAGGCGCACAAAACCACTTGGCGTATTTCAACTAGTACACGAGCAAACAGCAAAGCCACACGTTTTACCAGTGTCGCATAAAGACAAATTATAAATCACAAATGCATAAAGTTGTATTTGACTGAATATCTGATTTTTTTTTTATTGTAATTTAACACCTATACGTTTAAAAAGAACTAGCAGGCTAAGGCCGTTGCTCTAGTCTATTTTTCAAAATAAAACATAAATCAAACGAAATCTTGAATTTGACTTTTAGAGCAATGTGGATCTTCACCTCGAATGCCCTTTTGCATTGCTGAAAACGGTACGAACGCCATTGCGCTTTTGCATTATCTTATGCATTGGGCAAGATTTGTGCTTTTTTGGCGCCAAACGTTTCGTTGATTATTTTTAGTAGAGTTTCGTGTAGAAATGATGCAGTAACGACAACAGGAGCTTAAATAGTCTCTAGTTACCACACAACTAAAATAGAGAATATTACAACGATTGCAGAGATTAACCATTGAGTTTAAATAATTTTTAGGTGATTCGTTTTCATTTGATAATTTTTGTCTTAGTTACTTGTCTTGTCATGCATTAGTTCTTGAGATAGAGTGCCTACAAAATGTGTGTCACATACAGACAGACAGAGACAGACATTTTGTAAAAACATGTTTTTCGTGATTTTAAAACATGTAAATACGTCGAAAACCGGAATTCGAATATATTCACGAATCCCATACATATTACTGTATTCTTGTAAAGATAGAAGAAAGTAAAAATCGAAGTTAATGACGATAAACATGGGAGCAGGCAGAAATAACGTTATTTAACGTAAATGTGATTATCCATAATAAATTTAAAAGTATCTTTCTATTCTAGAAAAGAGTAATTCTGTTAGTTTTTTTTTATTATATTCTGTTACAGTGCTGCTGGTGTAATTGAATTTATTGTGACCGTGTCAATTTCTCGCTTTTTCCTTCAAAAACTGTTTCAATAAAAGCATGAAAACTGGTGGTTTTATAGAGAAATGTATGAAAAACAAATTGAAGCAGACAATTTTTAAATGAAACAATATTTTAAGCTTTATTCAATGTTGAAATTGGTCAACATAATTCAGTTAAATATGTTTTATAGGATAAAAAATCTGTGCATAAAAATTTAACATTGTTTCCCAGAAATATGCTTGACAAGATTGTGGTGTGCATCAATGTCTAATAATATATTTTTTTAAATTTACAAACTTTTTCCAATTTTTTACCCAAAATATTATCATTATTATTACCTGAATAGAGACTCAATTCATAGTTTGAAAGAGCCATTTTTATCCAGTTCCAGGTTTTAAAAGGTCCGAATAATAATATATCCTAACACTTTTAAATTGAAAAATATATTTACACGTAAATTTTAAAACAGAATGAAATTTTTCAAATCGTAAAATTAGTACGTGCAAAAAGCATTTAATGGTGAAAATTACGTCATATTTAAAACGATATATTTTAAACTTAATATTTAAAACAACTTTTTTATAGCATCTAAATGAAAGCTCTTCTTGTAGATATTATAAAAGCCCAGGTGACAGCGATTTTTTTACTTAGCATTTTATACAAGCTGATTTAAAAATGTGTAATTGATTTTACTTAATCAATCACGAAATCAGCCGTCAGCTGTTTCCACAGAGGTAGATGTAATGTTGGGAACCGACACCCTCATATTCACCTCCATCAAAGGGAAATGAATTGAAAGCCGATTTAAAAATATCACCCATGGTCGTGATAATATCGTCCAATCTTCCGTAATCTGACAATATTTTTAAAGCAGAGCAGTTGGCTACTGTAATAATCAAACATGTAACACAGTGAAATCTATGATAGCGGAATCGCTAGCAACCGAAACAAAATTCTGTTTTGAAGAGTTTTAGATTGAGCATTTATAATTGCGTGGAACTCTTTCAGAGGACACTTTTGAAATTTTTACGTTTAAGACAGGACACCGTTATAAACAGCTTACGCTATAAAAATTTTACTGAACCACGCACATAAAAACGTGTAAAAAGAGAGTCACTAGGGTCTAGAAAGATATTTTGTGTTTAGATGAGTTAAAATTTTTGCAAGTAAATTTGTATGATATTCCTTCCTGCAGGACCCTAAACATTTTCCGTTATAGACAGGTTCCGTTTACACAAATTTTGGTGTAATGAGTTTCATTCGATGCAGACAAACGATCAGCAAGATACAAAAAGAAATTTAAAGGAAATTGTGTATCTTGAAAAATCGGTACATGTGGCATTCCGCTCAGTGGTTCCGCGCGACAAGTCTTAAAATCTTTGAAAGGCAGGATGTCCCTCGTTAGTCGAGACAACTGGTAAAGTAGTCGCAAGTATGTATCCGAAAGATTTATAATGAAATTATTCAATTTGAGTATATGAGGCTTTCAGAATCAAAGCGGATAAACTCCATTGTTCTTGTTCAACCAAATTTGAGATGATTTTTTGCTTTACTGATAATAATTTGTACGGTTCCGAAACGAACCAAGTCTTAAAATGAGAACGTAAGCAAAAAAAGCGCTAGTCTCCTACGATTATCATTTGAATGTACCCTACGTCCAAATATCTCTGGATAATATTTTATAGACACTATTTCACTTTGATTTCGAAAATCTCATGTGTAAACGTATACTTCACATGTTTTATTGCTACTACTTGATTATCTCGTCGACCAATTTCACCAAATTATAAAGATCGCCATACTATTCGCCAAATTATACAAATTGACATAATTTTTATTTTAAATAATGAAAGAACAAATCAATTAGTAAAAATTAATAAAAATGGAAAAAAAAGTCGAATTAAAAAGCACTTGACCACGCAACAAACATTCGCGACTAGTTAGTTGGCTTTCTCAATACACCTACTATGTCTTTAAATGTTAACTAAAAACCTATATGGAATAACAAATATACAGAATAGCTATATTTGCTATTATTTAGGTTCCATATATCTTTGAACTTTAATGGTATATCCATTTATACTTTTCTAGTATATAGGGTGCAAAGGAAAGTGTCCCTTTAACCTGAAAATACTTGTGAACGGAGAGAGCTACAGCTATGCAAGTGAGGTAATGGTATAGTAAAGCGACTACGCCCGATTTAATGAAAACGTCAGCAGCGCTCCCTAGTGCGGAATTTCGAAGATAGCCACTGCAAATCCAAAACGAAAAGAGATAGCGCAAAATTTCCAATTAGAAAGTTTTAGAGCATCAATTAATTAGTAGAATACGACATGTGGTTTATATGGATAAGATAAATCTTCGCCTGTTTACCCAAAAGTGTCCGAAATCGATGCACTCCATTTTGTGTAAACGTTTGAATGGAATAGTCAGAAGTATGAAGAAATACGCACAATTTATGCTATAAATACGTACTTATATTAATACATTTTGATAACATCACACATAATAAAAGAAAAACGGCCTCACGGTGATAAAAACTTAATATTCAGTATGTTCGAAAGGTTCGCCATTGCTACGCCATGCTACAAATACCACGATACACGTTTGTATTCGTAAAAATAATTCTACATGCACATTTCTCATCATGGAACGTCTATTGCAAACCTCTTCAATACGACGACATAGATTTAACCCTTTCAAGGGCGGTGGCTAGAGGGTCTAGCCACTTAATTTTATTTCCAAAACTGACAAATGGCACCAAGAATATTTTAATAAATTTTACTTTTGTAATGAAAGTGGAAATTAGTGGACTTTTATTTTCTGAGAAATTCGTTTGAATAGTCTGGTGTCAGTCAATTATTTCATCAGTTTACGAACAGAATTCTCCTGGCCCTGAAAGGGTTATTCTAAAATTTTAAATTCATTAGAAATTAAATCTTTACAGACATTAAAGCAAAGTACAACGTCACAATTTGCAATTGTGCACTGCTTCATTTCCGGAATGTGAATAGGCAAAGTAGAATCGTCACTCATCGATTTCGGACATTTTTGGATATGCAAACGACGATTTACCTTATCCGTGTGAACCAAATGTCATTTCGTGCCAATTAATTGATGCTCTAAAACTTTCTAATTGGAAAATTTACTCAACCTCTTTTTGTTTCGATTTGCAATGGCTATCTTCCAAATTTCGCCACTAAGGGTGCTGCTGTCGTGTGCATTAGGTTAAGCGTAGTCACTTTACTGTACCGTTACCTCATTTGTATAGATGTAGCTCTCTGCGTTCGCAAGCATTTTTGGATTAAAGGGACTTTCCTTTGCACCCTGTATACTATACAGCTATACCCAACCTTACGTTGTATAGATTTTACAAAGTCTTAGTATTCTTTTCTTTTTTTTTTAATAATATATTTACTAATTCATATATCAGTGTACGGAAGTACTGTGCGCGAGTAATACTCGCACTTGACCGTTTTTTTTTTTATATAAATAGTGTAAATTTGTAGATATTTTGTGTTACTGCAGCGTTCTACTCTAAAATGTTCATTAAAAAGTGAAAGAAATCCAAAATTCGGAACGAATTTGATTCATTTTGCTTATTTAGGAAAGGTTTGAGACCAATATGCCTCATAACAATGTTAATTTATTTAAATGCCATCCGAGTATAATTTAAATACTGTTTGTTTTCAGATAGCAAAACCCTCCATGCTTTTCCGCATACGTCAGCTCTTCTTTGATTTTGTCAAAATAGGGGGTGATCGGTGTTTGTTTAGCTGCATTTGACTGAGCGCCAATCCTAGTGACAACCAACAAATGAACAATTTCGGAAAATATCCAGCTCAGTGTAACAACCCTTTGGTTAGTAGCATCCTCACAGATTGGCTAGGTGCAGCTTTAAAAAACGAACAGTAAAACAACGTTGATAAAATTAATTTATAAATTATAGTACAAATGGAAACGATGAAATCTAATTTATTTTTTAGAAATTCATAAAAAAATAGTCAAAAACTGTGTAACATGCAAATGTGATTCTACTATTGAATTCAAATGCTAAGATTTAAATGTAACTTTTGCGAAATTTCAATGCTAGAAACTTTCAGTTTCATTAAAAGATATTCTACTTCATTTATTTTTTTAACTAGCTGACCTGGCATAAAGAAAAGTCTCTCAAGAGTGAAAATCTGTATGAATTTCCATCGAGAATGTTTTAAATATTAGTTTTTGTTCCTTGATGAAAAAACTTCAATTTAGATTACCTCGAAAGAAAAAGCCAGCTTGAAATGAAAGTTCTAGACAAATTGGAAAAAGTTCAATTTCTTAATCGACATATGAATAGTTTTCATGCCGTCGATTTAAAATTTTTAATTGAGCATATAAAAATTTCACGCAATTTAAATATTTATATACCTTTGTAAATAATACAATGCTAATCAAACGTAAAAATCATTTACTTAAAAGCTAAGAAAAGCAAAGAAACATCCGAGAGGTAATATTTTTACAAGATACAGAAAACCTTCAAAAGTGAGAAGAATAATGAACTAGTATGTTGTGGCCATCACAAAACTTTCTTCTATATAAATCACGTCAATTAAATCATTTGAAGAAATTAAATCAATTTATCACCAATTCATATCAAACTACAGTAGAACCTAGATTATCCGAATTAATTGAGACCGATCCTCTTTCGAAAAATCGAAATTTCCGGATAATCGAGAATGCTTCAATTTTAAGATTAAAGAGAAATATATGTAATATTTCTTATTATTGTAACAATTGCTTAATAAAAATAAAGCAATAGTAAAATAGAAACAAGAATAAATTACCTGAATTTTAATTTTGTAATTAAGTACCTTTTACATATATCAAAAGGGTTTGAAAAAATGTTTTCTTTGTCGCAGTCTTTGCTTTGAAATTCTATCACGGAATTTTTTAATGTTATTAGTTCACTAGTATCGCAGTCTTTCTGCTGCTCCAATCATGCCAAACCTTTTGCAAAACATTCAAAAGCTTCAGAATGGCTAATTTGTTCGTTTTCTTCGTTCCATTCCGTAACTTACGGGAGCTCAAGTTAAAATCAAGAGAACACTAAGAAAGGGGGATATAAAAATTTATGTGTTCTCTTAATTCGGAGATGACCGCTTGCACATAAGGAATATGATAGTAAAAAAAAAAAAAGCTTTAAAAATGGATTTCGCTTAACCGAGAGTTTCGGTTAAAAGAGTTTCGGGTAAAAGAGGTTCTACTGTACGTCTGAATATGAAGTTTGATAAAAAATCATGCATTAGTTCTTGAGATAGAGCTATAGTGGAAATTCTCAAAATTTTGCATAACAGCGCCACCTATTGAGCGATTTGTACCAAAACGTAAACAGCACTAATTGATATCAAGGTATACCGGAATCTCTAGTTTGATGAAAATTCGCGCATAGTGGCAATTCTGAAAAATGCAGCATAGCAGCACCACCTGTTGAGCAATTTGCACCAAAACATAAACAGCAGTAATTCATATCAAGGTATACCTGAATATGAAGTTTATTGAAAACCCAAGCATTACTTTTTGAACTGCTCGCTGAACTGGTGGCTATTGTGGAAATTCAAAAAATGCAGCGTAGCAGTGCCATCTGTTGAGCTATTTAAACCAAAATGCATAAAACTTAAATATCTGTCAAGCACTAACTGAATCTGAAGTTTGATGAAAATCCGTGCATTAATTCTGGAGATTGAGCTCTTGTGGAAATCGTGAAACATGTTGCATAGCAGCGCCAACTGTTGAGCGATTTACACCAAAAACTAATCAGCACCAATTTATATCAGGGAATAACTGAATGTAAATTTTTATTAAATTCCGTTCATTAGTTCTTGAGATAGAGTGCCCACAAAATTTGTGTCACCACAGACAGACATTTTGTAAAAACGTGTTTTTCGGATTCTCTGACCCCTGAAACGTGTAAATCAGTCGAAAACTGGAATTCGGAAAAATTTTTGAATCCAATACTTTCTTCGTGTAAAGATAGAAGAAAGTAAAAATCTAATTGAAAATAGAACGCTAATGAAGAAATAGAGTATTTAAAATTAATTCAATTAAAATAAAATCAGAATGAATGAGGAAGTCAAATTTAAATAATAAATATCTGACATAAATTTTCAAACTACTTAAAAGAATAGTATCTATAAGGTAATGAAACTAGAAGCTCAATGCAGAAGAAAAAATAACTGTAGAATAATTCTATTATTGTACTTTAAAATTTTTCACTATATATACCCATTTTTATACAATTTTTAATTTGTTAAACAGAAATGTTTGGTGGTCATACTTCACCATTTTCAATGTTTTTACTGTTTGTTTGTTTTGTTACATTTTATCTATTTAATCCACACACGGCGAACGGATGTATCATTTTAGTCTTTATACAACCCTTGGCACAAAGTTTCCGATCATTTCACCAACACTACAGTTTTTTGTAAGGAAGGATTATTTATTCTCACTGCATAAAAATTAAACGATTATTAGCGATTATACATTTGTATTATACATAATGAACAACAATATGCAATAAAGCAAAATCATTATACACGA
Organism: Maratus speciosus; assembly: GCA_963932465.1. NCBI lineage: Eukaryota > Metazoa > Arthropoda > Arachnida > Araneae > Salticidae > Maratus > Maratus speciosus. Next base: position 210,138,152 of record OZ010793.1, read on the forward strand.
ATTTATAACACGAAAAATGGTTTTTGAAATTTAAACACCAAAGAAAAAATTATCCAATCACGCTTTGATTTGGAAAAAAATAACCGATCACTTTAATCAATATTTAGTAAATCCACCTTTAGCTCGGATGACAGCCGAAATTCTTTGTGGAATTGACACAATAAGCTTTTTACACTCATTGGGAGCAATTTCACACCATCATTCCCCTTATAGCTTTACGTAGTTCTAAGGCATTTGTGATCCTTCGAAATTCGATTTTTCTTTTTAATATATTTTCGATAGGATTAAGATGCGGACTATTGGGCGGCCAGTTCATGGTTTTAATTGGGTTACTACCTACATTTTGTAGAAATTTCTTCACTGATTTGGTGTGATGGGGAGCTGCGTTGTCATCTTGAAATGAGAAGTCATTTTGATCCCCGAACCATTGATCGATACTGGAAATCAAAAAATTCTCTAAAATGTCAATGTAAACTTCCGAGTTTACTGTACGTAACACAATACACAACTTGCCGACGCTGTGATGTCATGCAACTCCAAACTGTAAATGCAGGTGAAAATTTAGTCTTCGTATTGATACATTTATCATTGAACTTTTCACCAACTCTCCTCCAAACAAATGTTCCACAGTCATCACCTGTTCCGAGAGATATGCGAGATTCATCGCTAAAAATAACTTTATTCCATTTATCAAGTGGCCAGTGTACATGTTTTTTTACACCATTGCAAGCGCTCTTTCCTATGCTTCTTTGTTAAGTAAGGTTTCATTTTAGCTTTACAGAATTTAAATCCTGCTGCATTTAGACGATTACGTACAGTGCGGCCACATACCTTTACGTTATAATTTGACTATTCGGCACTGAGTTGTTTTGAGGTTGCTCGCCGATTTCTTTTCGCTATTTCCACAAGTTTTCTGTCATCTCTTAGGCGTTGTCATTCGTGGACGTCCATTTTGAGGTACATTTTCCACGCTGTTAGTCAACTGATATTTTTTTCCAAATATCGCATACCGTACTTTGAACACAATTTAATAAAGCGGCCACTTTCCTTTGTGAATTTCCCTCTTGCAACAATTTAATCATGTGGATTTTTATATCGCGAGACAGGTTTTTTCCACGAGCCATTATCCAGCAATTTAGAGCTGATTTTGATCTCGCAGCTGGAAGATTTCTTCTTTTAAATAGGATTCATATATTGTACGCATGCGCAGGCACTTTTATCTGTCTTCAATATGCAAATTTAAAACTTGTTTCCTCAGTGATCGATTACTATTTTCCAACTTCCGTCTTGATCGGATGTTTTTTTCTCACCAGAAAACTTTTTCGCCTGCAGTATAATTATAAATTATATTATTGTTATATTGAATTCACTTTTCATTTATATTTTAATACGTGTTCTTTTATTTGGTCCTTATGCTCATTAATCGCGAAATATATGCTTCGAAATGCAAAAATCATAAACCTGATAACACTGATCGGATACTTTTTGCCAAGATCTGTATATGTTTATCTTAAATTTATAAGAGCTTATAATGCATTAAAATAAAATGGATACTTCTGTTCGCCTATACTTAAATTAAAAAAAATAATAATAATACGATTTACAAGATAAAATGTGTTATAATACAGTTTACATATCGTCGCTATCATCTGAAACTATACAATATTAAAGAAATCGGAAATTGTACGTCAAACGTGGCAAATGAGGTGCGTTCGTAGTATAATTATTTTTATAATTATTCAGATCTTGGTGCAATAGCTTTAGCACTCTTATGTAAAAATACAAGAATATAAAATTTATTACGATCATATATATTAAAATCAGTGATACGGAAATAATAAGACTCTATCTTAGAACGTAATCACCATGGCAGCCTAGAATCATTACCTATCATGGGATAGCATTGAAGTAATTACGTGTAATAGAATTTGATTTTTTACGAATTTTTAAAGAATTTTACAATTCTAAAAATCGTTAATCATTACCCACGAGCATTTGCAAATATTTAAAAGACCAGGATGTTTTTTTAGTCATTAGCTCTGAACTTTCAACTGAACCGATTTTGATAATAATTATTTTTTTTTTATGAAAGTAGTTCATTCATAGATGTGCCCGTATACTAGCTATTTTTTAATTTATTTTCATTTTTATATTTTATTCTTAATTTTAAAAGCTTTTTATGATATTTCTTCAGAATGGTGGCAGTCAGGTTAAGCTTTTATTCTCTGTAATATAAATTTATTTTGCTTTATCACAATCCATGAATCAGAAGCGAGATTTCATCAGTGAATGTGTCATCGTATTTAAAAGACAATAATTAATGCTTTTCATAAACTTTAACCGCAATAAAATGATTGGCTGTAAATATGTATTAATCACGGAAGGACAAATTATTTATTGAGAAATAATACTAAGTAATCTATGTAAATAAAATAACAGAAAATACTCTATGATAAAAAGTAATATCTAAAGCGAAATGTTTTCGATAAGGAAAACGACGTCATTCAGAAAAGAGATAAATTTGCTCCGTGAATATAATCTATATATTTAAAAGACAAGGATGTTTTTTAGTCATCTGGCTTTAGCTTTCTACTGACCACTCTTGGTCGAGAGGACATTGAGCTTGTACTACGCCCCAAGCTTCAAATATGTAGCACCCAAGATCTGCAGCCTCTCCGCATTTGGATTTAGCCATCAGGTTGCCTTCATTTTTGGCCTGAGTGACGTAAGTATGTTCCACTGTGCCTTGAGTTCAGGAGTGCAGAAGGAAAACGAGCGCGTTTTTGTAATTGTTTTGAGTCGGAAGCAGGCACTTACCATTTTTCAAATAACTTTAATTGGATATTGTTATTAACCATTTGGAAAAATGGTTATTGTCCTCTGTCAGGGTAGGAAATCAAAAACATATCTGAAGCGTTTCATTAGTTGAATCCCGCATTTTATTCGTTTTCTGATTGGTCTATACAGTAATCTGTATTTTCCCTTTACTTTCAACCGAGATGGATACTTCTGTTGCCTCTATGACAAAAAAGTAATAAAAATTACAAAAAAAATTAACAACTCAGAAACAAATTGTGATACAGCTTTCAAACAAATTGCATTTAAAAGAACATTTTTTTCTCTATACGACGGTGTAAAAAGTATTAGTGTGAGATGTTTAGAAGTTTAAGAATGAAATTTCATTTAAAATTGGTCCAGGAATATTAATGTTTAATCCATGGCGTACGTAATGTATGACCAGCACAGTAGAAGTTTAAAAATTTACAATACCGAAAAAAGTAATCCATGGAGTACGTAATGTATGAAATTTCATTTAAAATTGGTACAGGAATATTAATGTTTAATCCATGGCGTACGTAATGTATGACCAGCTCCGTAGAAGTTAAAAAATTTATAGTACCGAAAATTGTAAAACTGAAATTTCTTTAAAAATTTGTTCAAGATGGGTCCAAGAATGTTAATGTTTAATTCATGGCTTACGTAATGTATGATCAGCTCCGTGCGATTTTTTACGTTGTCTTAAATTTTAGTCTTCGAAAAAATCATTTTCCAAATGGTCATTGTAATTTGTTAAATTGCTTTTTTTTTTTTTTTTTTTAAATATTGATCTAGAATTTACTCAAAATCTAGATGAATACCACACGGCCTTTGTTTAATTAAGAAAAATAAAATTCGTTTTAATGCAAAGTTAATTTTGTTTGCATATATAATGAAATAAAAATCGAGTTACTTTCACAAAATTTCTTCAGAAAACTCCGCATTTCATAAATGCCACATTTTTTATACAACATAAAAATTTTTAGTGCCGGAAAGCTCTTAATTATCAAAGCATTAGTCTTAGTATTTCTCTGTTCCGAAATAACTGTTGTATGGTTACCATATAATATAGCCATGAATCAAAAGGAAATTGGAATTTTTACTTTATTACTTGTCAGAACATGTAGAATTTATTTAATATAACTTATAGGATTGCAGGACCGTATAAAAATTTTAAAAGTAACTTTTTGAAAATTGATGGCACGTTTGTTTCTCCTACATAGTTTTAATTCCTACCTTATATTCAAACTCTTTCCAAATTACATTACATATGTATCTCTAATAAATAATGACTTTAAAGGTGTTTCAATTTTTTGACACCCTGTATATCTAAATAATGGACTATATTTCGAGACTTTTTCTCAGATTGCTACACATGGGAGAATGAATCTCGAGATTTGTGTACAGTGTAACCTCTGAATAACGGTTACCAGTGGGACCGTGAAAAGTGACCGCTCTTCAGAGGTGGGTGTTATTCAGAGGTTTAATTTTTTTATCAAAATTACATAAATTTAAATAGAAATGCAGTCTTTTTATTTATCCTCATACATTATAATACATTAAATACATTTTAATACATTAAAAAAATCAGTGCTTTACACTATTTTTTCCCCTCCAAATATCTTTCCACAAAGAAATAATAGTATGAATTGCTTTTCTGTACAACACTTCATCATTATGATTTAATGCAAAATTTTTTATTTCACGAAGGTTCGTCAAAAATTCGGTATATGTTATGTGTTAATACTGGAAATTACTCTTTCATTTCCCCATTCTGATAACTTTTCTCTTCCTCTATTCTATCTTCCACCGTTTGCTCTATGAATGAAATGTAGCAGTAACTACCAAATCTTTGTCCAGAAATACAATTTTTCTGGCCTCCTTGTTAGTTAAGTCTGCCATTCTAAGAATATTATCAAAAGTTTCCCCATCATTATTAATGTCTTCATTTTCTATGTCTAGTTTTTGGAAAAGAATGAAATGTTTAAAAGATTAAGTAACATTTTGTAAACATATTAAGAAAATTTTGATTGATCTGCTTCACATTTCGGTTTGGAAATAAATATGAAATTGTACCAGGAACTGTTAAATTTTGTTCTCGCGACTTTTGAGCGGCCATTGTTCAGAATTCCTTACTTACAGGTTCGTTCTAATGTTAATGCTATGGAACGTGTTTGGTTCCATCAATATGTGGCTGGTATTCGGAGGTTGTCGTTGTTTAGAGGTGACCGTTCAAAGAGGTTTCACTGTATATATAAACTTTCAGTTACTCGTTATTGTATTTATAGTCGTTGTAATATATATTTTAAATATATTTTTAAACTTAAATTTTTATCACATTTATTTTTAAGATACAAATGTGATCACACTAAGAGAAAAAAGTTTTGATCATCAGACACCTCTTAGTAAAAAAATCAAATAAATTAAACTCTTTGAGCGTTTGGTGCTATATCCACACATCTACTTAGCACTTTATAAAATGATACTTTTGTAAAGTCTCGTTATGTGTATTAGTATTTGGATACCTTAGATGCATATTTATTTCATAAAATTGAAAAAATTCACATGCAATTTAAATATTTGCAGCGCTTTACTTGTAACCACTTGCGCTGGAAAGACATGCCGCGCATATTGAGAGGTTTTTGTGAACAAGTTGCATAGCCTTTAAGTTTCGTACCACCATATATCATCAATAATATTTTTAATTGATGAAAGAAATTCTGCGATAAACTAAGACAAGGTTACTATCAGAAAAAAGTGATACGATATTTGGAGGCTCTGAAATTATTTCTATTCTTTATTAAGAAAATATTTTTAAATTATTCAATATTTTTTTCCTTTTTTAAATGTAAGCCCATTGAATATATTTTGATATATTATAATATAATATAACAGATACACTTAGTTCTCTATATTAAATTGCGTTAGTTGATTTGTGTTCTGGATAGATTTTTATGTATTATATTATACGCATGAGATTTCATTAAAAAAGTTTATTATAATTTAGTTTACTGATGCAAAATTAATATACATTCAAATAAAATAATATACGTTATGACACTTAGAACATAGAAGAACCCCTTTCTAAAAAATTGCCTTAAGACGATTTTCAGAACTCACCATAACGAATTAGCAAAACTAAATAACTCTAAATCTGGTCATGATTTTACAGGAAGACCTTTCTAATTTGAATTAAATATTTCACATAGATCGGAATAAATAATCATTACAAATCTGCCCTATATATATATAAAATCCTAATGAAAAGAATTTATGAAACGATTTTATGAAACGACTGATTTAACGACTGATTGTGTTTCTCAACTATTACTCTTAAAATATTGGCGGTGAAATTAACACAAACTATCCGAATTGATCCCCGGATTTCAAAAGTGGTGCTAGAATTTAAAATTTTAATTAGTTTTCGAGATATTAATTTTTTTCTAATTTTAATTCCATTTCTCTAATGATGACAACAAAATGACTCCGCTTTTGTGGAATAAATGGAGAAAAGGAGGAAACTATAAGGATTATTATATATTTTTCCGTTATTTTCAAATTGAATATGAAACTATCTTAAATTGTTGCTAATCGTAGAAATAGTGCAAAGAATAATATTTCCGTACGATTAAAAAATTATTTATACATGACTGTTTAAAAAAGAAAAAACTTCAGAATTTACATATTAACATATAACATTACATGTAAAAATCAGGAAAATGTGTTGAAAATTATGTCATAAAAATTGTATTTACTATGACCATTAAAAGAGAAAGAGAACTTTAAAATAATAAATTTATTAATATGCATTAAAATCAGTAAATGCGAAGAATTGCGTCATATTTAAAATGACCAAGAAGTAATTTTGCCAAACGGTTTAAATTTTAAAATATATTTACGATACTTTTATTTCATATTTCTAGATGCATTTTTTAACATTTGTCGTCAATTCGAGGGCAGTGCAAATAATAATACTTCCTGTCTAACAACAAAACTATTTTCACGTGAATATTAAAAAGAGAAAGAAAACTTTAAAATGATAAATTCATTAATATGCGTTAAAAACAGTAAAGGGGAGTAATTACGCCGTATTTAAAATGTACAAATGATAATATTGACGAACAGCTAAAAATTAAAATTATATCTATGCGAAACTTCATTTCCAAATACATTGTTGGTGTTCTTTATGTGTTCCTATAACAAAAAGAAGAATTAAATTTCAATAAAAATAATAACGAGTTTGTACAAGTTCATGGAGGCTGCACACTTTTAAATTAAATGATGTATGTACCCGTGAATCTTAAAAGTAAAAAAAAAAAAAGAAAAAAGAAAAAGAAAAAAAGCAATTTATCAAATTACAACGACCGTTTGGAAAATGTTTTTTCGAAGACTAAAATTTAAGACATAAAAAATCGCACGGAGTTGACCATACATTACGTACGCCATGAATTAAACATCAATAGTGTTATTACACGTAAAAATTCCAAGCGACAAAAATCGCCTGCGACTCGTACGTATGATCCATCTGAAACTTATGTATTATCCAAGCATTTCATTGGCTGTTCGGGAAAAGGTTTTTCCATCGTAAGATTTCCAATAAATCTGACGACTCATTTAAATCCCACAATATTACTTTTTACACCGTCGTATAGAGAAAAAAATTTACTTTTAAATGCAATTTATTTGAAAGCTGTATCTCAATTTGTTTCTGAGTTATTAATTTTTTTTTGTAGTTTTATTACTTTTTTGTCATACTGGCAACAGAAGGTATCCATCTCTGTTGAAAGTAAAGGGAAATACAGCTTACTACATAGACCAATCAGAAAACGAATAAAATGCGGATTAAACCAATAAAAACCTTCAGATATGCTTTTGATTTCCCATCCTGGCGAGAACAATAACCATTTTTACAAATGCTTAATAAATTATTGGATGATAAATGCATTTAATAGTGAAAATTACGTCATATTTTAAAATGATACATTTAAAACGATTTTCATCAAGCAGAATTTTAATGTGACGTCACATGGTATAAAAGTAGTGCGGCTAGCAAATTCATTTGTATAATACATCAGCTGATACAGCATAAATACAGGTAAACGTATGCACAAAATGCGTTAAATTAAAATTCGATAAATACAAATTAGGAAATTTGGATATTCTTATTAATTAATATAAACAATATGCAATGCAAAAATAGCATAAAAATACGCATGATGGTGTATCGAAATAGAGAAAAGAATTCACGGATAAGCTATACCTATTCCTGAAAATATCCAAAACACGATCAAAACATATAATGCTAACTGGAATATCTGGCGTTGCCCGGGTTTTTAAACATACTTGATTAAAAAAATCAATTTTAAAGTTAAATACCTTACGGACTATGAATCTCGCGCAAATATGCGCTCTTTTCTAATATATTGTAAGCCTTGAGAAACTTTGCTTTTATATTAGTATTTTAAAAATTTGTTTCCTAAGCCTATATATATATATATATATATATATATATATATATATATATATATATATATATATATATATAGTCTTCATTCTTTAAAAAAAAAATTGAAAAAAAATGTAAATTCATTAAAAACCTTTCATGATATCCCTCTTGCAAAAACCACGCATTAACCATGTATTCGTTTTAAATATGAGGTCATACGTGAATTAACCTATATTATTCACAACTAAAAAGAAATGGTGCATCTAGTATTTATCCAGAATTAGATACAAATCAGGCATTCGCGACATCATAATTCACTTTTATATTTTAACAGATTATGAAGGCTACTATAATTTGTGATTTGATTCGAGCTAGTATACACGTCAGGATATACGTCAGGACACATTGCCATTATCATTATCTTTTTACGCGTGAAGGTTTCGCTATAGTACTTCATTGTGAAATTTGGTAATTTTTTTAATTCAATATTTGAAAAATGCATTATCATTAGATTTGACATTTAATATCAAGAAGAAAAACACAATTTTTTTACCTTTCTAACGCAATTTGTCTAACAATTTTCTGACAAATACTTTTTCAGCTATTAATCTTTCCCGTAACTTCAAATGCTTCATTTTCCGAGATTAAGCTGTGGCAACGATTAGCCAGTTGTCAGCAACGCATAACTTTTTATTAAGGAGGATAAGCGCGAACACAATGGTTTTCAATACCGTGGTTCTGAAAGCTATTCCCAAGCAGACGTAATTTTTTAACCTCGAACCTAAAGGAAGAATATTGTCCATAGCGTCTTTACAAAAGTCAGAAAGACAGCGATATTTTTAACGTACCATTTTATACAAGCTGATTTTCAAATGTGCAATTGATCTTACTTATCAACCCCACAGTCATCAGTTGTTACGACAGTAATGGTGAGGCCATGGTAACACAAAATTGTCCCATTCAAACGGAAAAGCATGGCAACCCGATTACAGAAGATAGCCGCCTATATGGTGATAATATCATTCAATCTTCCGTAACCTGGTAATATATTTTTAAACAGGGTACATTACTATATTTTCAGAGGCTGCGAAGTCTGAACCGTGGTTGACCGGCGTAGATCGCGGGGGGTGAGCCCCCTAGTACTGATATAAAAATATTTAAAAGTAAAATAATCTGTAACGGTTTTCTTCCTATACGCTCCTGCCGTAAGCATGGTAAAAATGAAACATTTTTCCACAAACATTTCTAACATCTCGTAAGATAAGACATGCGATACGTCACTGATACATACTGTATATTCTGGCATTGAATGACTAGTTTTAATGCCAGAAAATTGATCTAAATTTACATGTACGCGTTATACGTTATATAGAGGGTGTTGCCGAATTCGACCAACAAATTCTGAGGTGTGATAGTAAGCCTCAAGAGGGACACAAATTGTAGTGGAACGTAGTATTCCAAACCACCTATATAATCAAAAATACGGGGTCTTCTATCCTAGCTCAACTTGGGTTACCGGTAATAACTTTTGGAAACTGAAGTATATTATAATTAAACTTTTAATGGACATGCTTACTTTTGTTGTAAATGTGATGATATAAAAAAAAGTGGTAGAAGTTTCCATTATACACGCCAGCAGTATGCACTTGACGCTTCACATTTTTTGACTGCGATTACCAGTTCATACGGTGTCATCGATAGCGTGAGCATGCTATTTTTCCAGCAAATTTTTGTGATGTTATCACATTCGAGGTTTCATATCCTTACATTTTCATTTCATTATTATTTTTTTTTATTATCTTCAATCCAAGTTCAGTTAGAGTGAAACACCCGATATTTGTAACTGAATAAGGGGTTTACGTCCCCATGTTCTATGGTTATTTTTCATTCTCTCGATGCTTACTATCCCCTCTCTGAATTTGTCAGTCGAATTCGGCAACACCTTGTATAAAAAAGAAAGATTAAAAATTCAAACAAAATGAAAAGATGATCATACGCACGGTTGAATGTTTGTCGAGGGTAAAATAGCCCGAAAAATTTTTAACACCTCTGTTTCCTAGCAAAATTATCCTGGTAGTTTCTACGACATTTGCAACAGAAAACCAAAGCGATGACTGGTTAAAAATAGTGCTGGTAAAAGCTTTTGGATTCTTTTTTAGCACAATAAACGATCATCCCTAGTCATAAGTATTAAGTTTTCTACATTCATAGAAATGATATTTATTTTAAAAAACAAAAACATATTGTTAGCTATACCATTGATCAAAATCTACTTGTTATTAAGATTTTCTAGTTATTATACTTATTAGTATAGTTTTTAACACTTTCCAAATGTGTTGAAAGTGTTTATGTATCCGGTTTGTGTGTCCGTCTATCCACAGTCTAACCCCCGTAAATTTTCTCGGATTTTCATGCATTTGATATATGCTAATGATATTCACCATGGCATGTTTGTTATTCAATATGGAGCATGTAGCATTAATAGTTTATTTACAGAGGCACTCAAAAGAATTACGCTACATTATGGCGAATGGGGAAAAATCGTTTGTCGATTACTTTAAGACAGGGCGTTCATAGCATTTATTGATCATCTACAGGGACACACAGAGGAAATTGGTTACAGTACTGTCTTTAAGCAATCACTGATAAAAGTGGGTTTTCAATTTTGGTAAGCACTCTTAAATTTAACATTTAACTAACTTTTTGCATGTTACTTGTTGTATACAGGGATGTAGTGGAGGGTATGCGGAGGTATGCGCTTTATACCTTCTGGATTGTTTGGGGGGTAAGCTCCGTAAACAATCTGTTTCTCAAATAAAGTTATACCGTATACTCGAGGCATGACGTTAACGACTGTAGTGTATAACCTCTGCCTCTACTGTACCCTCTGGTTTTTGTACTACTAGAACACTGGTTGTGTATAAATTATATATCTCGTATACAGGGACACGTATCATTCTCCTTATTACCAGGAACTGATGAAGGGAAATTTTTAACTGTGGTATGTATTTCCTAACTACATTTTCGCGTGCATGTAGTTTATACTTATAAATCTACATATCATATACAGGGCTGCTAAAAGAATTCGGATAATTTTCCGACTGTAGATGGGAAATGCTGAAATTGGGTTTTCAAATGTGTTAATGCCTTTCCAAATGGTTCAATTAGACATCTTATTTCAACTTATTAAACGATGAAGTTTCGTTACATTATTATGAATGTGTTTTATAATCGATACTTGTCGCATGATGCTTTCTTTTTGCTTATATTAATTTTCATTACATATCTTATGAAGGTTGTTTTCCAAAGAAGTAGGAGAGAATATGTCTAAAAACTAAAAAAATATAGTCTGAAATAATATGTATGTGTTATATTCCGGAAAGACTTATATGCCAGAATATGCAGTACTTAAAATGCGAATAAAAGAAATTCCTTAAAGATCAATAGAAATCTGTAATTTTGCATTAAAACTGTTCTTTAGATAAAATAATTACGTGCAAACTATACTTTAGCAAATAATAATAATAATAATAATAATAATAATAACAGCAAAGAATGTTATTTAAATTAAAGTATAAAATAAACATACTTGAAATGAAGACAAAGAAAATAAACTGTGTGCTTAAATAACAGGTTAAAAGAAAATACAGGGTGCTTATAAAGTCCCGGACCCATTTTGATGTTTAATAACTCATGAAGTAATAAAGATAGATTAAAATGAATAACATAAATGGTTACATAGACTCAAAAAGTTTCATGACCCTTGTCAATGAACTTCCACGTGTGCCCCCTTCGTCGCACGAAGAATATCAAGTCGATAGTCAATTTCACGCCAGGTAGCGGCAAGCATGTCGGCATCCACAGAGGCTATTGCGGTTGTAATTCTGGCTTTTAAGTCATCAATGTTCGACACTCTCCTCCTGTAAACATTGTCCTTTACAAATCCCCAAAGGAAAAAGTTCAGCGGACTTTAGGACAAAGGAAAATGACGTTTGCAACAAGATGGTGCACCACCTCATTGGGATGCCATCGTTCGTACTTCTTTGAATGACCATTTTCCAGGAAGATGGATTGGGCGAGGAAGTCCAATTCTTTGGCCACCCAGATCACCTGGTATAACGCCGCTCGACTTTTTCCTTTGGGGATTTGTAAAGGACAATGTTTACAGGAGGAGAGTGTCGAACACTGATGACTTAAAAGCCAGAATTACAACCGTAATAGCCTCTGTGGATGTCGACATGCTTGCCGCTACCTGGCGTGAAATTGAATATCGACTTGATATTCTCCGTGAGACGAAGGGGACACACGTGGAAGTTGATTGACAAGGGTCATGAAACTTTTCGAGTCTATCTAACCATTTATGTTATTAATTTTAATCTATCTTTATTATTTTATGAGTTATTAAACATCAAAATGGGTCCGGAACTTTATAAACACCCTATATTTTTACAAATAGCTTGTATAGTCACGTGAATTGTAAGAAACAAGTCCCTCTTTAAAAAAAAGTTACAAGTAATTAGAATGTGCAACGCGGAATTGTTTCATGCCGCATAAAATAGCTTCTTCATCTGTTTATAGTTACACAGTGAGAATTATTAATTTCAATAGCAAAACACATCTTTAATACATATTCTACAATGATCACTGTAATAAAAGTTGTAATATTGGTTTTTGCAATGCGTAAATTTAATTTCTATTTAAAAAGCCTTTAAAGATAGGTTTGCTAAAATTTATGGTTCAATGTGGTTTGGATTACCTCTTTTTTTAAATTTATTTTATGTTCCCTAATCATCATAAAAAGTTATTTAAGTTTAACGCAATTAAATAACTTTTCGATTAATGTTCACAGTTTATTTTTTCAATTATGAAGTATAAATCTTGTTTCTATACGTCTGGTACAGCATTAAAATTGTTCAAATGAAACGCGTATACCTGACCTTGAATATTTAAAGAATAAAATTACAATTTTAAATTAATTTCTGTTCATAAATAAAATCGTACTTAATACTTTTGGATTTCCCCTGATAAGCGTTCTCATTGCGTGATGAAAAACAATAACCTTTATTAAAATTTTTAAACTAACATTAAAATCAAATAATCCCCTGTGACGCATTTACCATCGTGTTTTCTTTCTCTTTTAAGTGGAAAAGAAAAATAAAAGCTCAAAGTTTCTGTATACTTTAAAGACTTTTGTCGGTGGCACAGAATACAAATATTTTGCTACACCTAACAGCTTCAACAAAAATAATCGTTAAAATAAAACGCAATAGTCGTAATATTTAATGATTATTTAGGAAATCTATTTTCATGAGGAGGGTAAGTGGGATATTTTAAGAACTTTTTAGTCAATCGCAATAGATAGACGAATATGATTTGGTAAATAAAAGAATAAATTTATATACATGTTCGGAGATAATTTCAAAATGGCAAACGTTCTACAGCTTATGCAAAAATAATACAGAGCAAAAAATTGTAAAAGGTATTTTTTTGTCTATCTTTTTTCCGCTTGCCCTAAGCAAAATGTGTTATTTCATGTGTGTTAGTGTTTTATACTTTTAGGTTGAAACTTCTCAAAGAAACATGTGCAGTCATTCCATTTATATGACGTATCATTTTCTACACAAACAAATTGTAATAGTGTTTTTTGAACATTTGAAAGAAAAATGCTGGGTGTGCCATAAGTGCATTCATTTTCCAAAAAGTTATAACGATTTAACATATTCTGATAGCGGAGTAAAGTTTGCATTTTGAATCGTAAAACGTATCAAAATATCGGTATCTTTGGAATAAAAGCGAAATTACTTCAAAGCATCACTAATAGATATCAATGTACGATTTCATTTTCTCAATAGATGGGAACTACCGAATTTAACCGAATATGTGAAATGAATACATGGTAAAGTTTAAAAGCTTCATAAATAACAGTTTGTTCGAATTGAATTATATCTTTTGTTAAATTGCATGTTTCATTATAAGGCTGAAATGTTGAGTTGACAATGGTAGAAAAATTACGTCTACTGAAATTGTTTGAATTTAAAAATGAATCACCAACAATGTTCTTGAATGTGGTGCTAGAAACATTTGGCCTACTTTCTTGTAACATATTTTCAAATGCAAAGCATTTTATAATCAAGCCCCTAAAGGTGCCCATTATGGGAAAATGTAATTAATTTTTCAAAAAAAAAAAAAAAAATCTGAATCTATGATAAGCCTTATACTTCTCTCCAATACAACAATTTATTAAATCTTGATGAACTTTTGATAAATGAGCGGACTTATGGGACGTATGGATATTTGTCTTTTAAATATTCAGAAATTGAAAACTACTACAATTCGTTTGAGTAAAAGAAGACACGCCATAGAAAAGAAATTTCAGTGCAAATCTCTTTGAGATGTTTTAATCTATTATATTAAATGTATAAAACACTAACACACAAGAAGTAATACTTTTTTCTTATGAAAAATATTGAGAGCCTGCAATTTTATAGTTTCCCAAGTAACAACGGGAATTTTCATAGAGCAATTTTATACCATATTTCTTTTATTTCTTCTCGTCAAAACCAGATCTTTGTTAAATCCGAATCTTCTAAAAGAGAGTTCAGCAGTTAAATACAGAAACACTAAAGAGGATGACAAACTATCAAGGTTTTAATACAAAACTAAAATTAATTAGACATATTTAATTTATTAAAAATTCCGATTTATCAGCGCAACAAGTAACGATGCTTCAGCTTTTAGCTATATCTGACATATATATACAGGGTGCAATATGTTACCTATCGCCAACCTTTAATTTCTCACCCGTTGGTCGTAGACATATAGTTCCAATTACAAAAATGTTTCAAATGAGGTAAATATTCATGTTGTGACATTATTCAAAATAAAAAATCAATTTTATAAAAATTACGAAACATAACTTTTTATACGGTTCCCCAGTCCCTATAGTTATATTTAGTAAAAGTTTACACATATCATAACAGATACAACACAAAAAGTTTGACATCTGTGATACAAAAATTGACAGAGTTATTAAATTTCAAAGTTTGAGATTTTTTCACATGATTTTGTCTTTTAATGAGGGATCAGTTAAAAGATCAATTAAAGTAATTCAAGATCAAAATCAGGGTGTAATGTCCTTTTTACGGCGAAACCACCTTTAGCCGGTATCGCCAGATTGGGGTATCACCAAAGAGGGTTATTTCATTTAAAAATTTGGCCTGACTTTTAGGGGTTGTATACAAAGCGAAGAATGAAATACTGAAACGAAACAGAAAAATAAATATCAATTTATTATGATATCTGAAAACCATGTACTATAAAACATGAATACATCAAACGCCGGAATCTACTAGCGATACTGTTCAAAGTGTTATTTAACACTTTTATGGGTCGAACAGCATTTAAACGTGCAAGTAGGTAGAATCGACATCCGGGAAATAAAACATAATCACTAAGGACTAGATAAACGGCAGTGCAATGCAAACGACCAGCCGAGCTATAACGAGCATGAAAATTGGGATTATGCAAATTACAATAGTACCGCAGCGCCACACGTTCGGGGTAAAACGCGAGCCATCCAGCAGTGGATATGCTAGGCAACACTGAGATCATGATGGCAAGCTACGTATACATGCAATATGCCGAAATGATACTTATAAATGGTGAATGCCAAAGGAATGCCAGAGAGGCTGAGAGTGTTTATTCAGAACGTTTCCCTAAGGATCTACATTACATGCAATGCATGAAAATACAACTGATGCATTGCACCATCTTACAGAGACCGGCTCTGTTTCACCACTATCCAGAACAAGTATAGAGGCAGGGTGTAATGTTCGAGTGTCACCGGAGGAGGGGCTGGCATTTACCCTTTTAATTCCACACCTGAGCACGGCGGAAATTAGCGAAGCATGTCGTCAGCATGTCTGACATTTTTTACATGCACATGATGCGCATCCATGCCATTCGACACTGGTGCAAGCATCGATGCTGAGTGACCACGCATGGCGATTTCATTATTGTAATTTCATGCTCAACCCTTTAGAGGAAAATCCGTCGTTCCTTTGTGACTTTCTGTGGACAGATGAGTCAATGTTTATACGGGGTGGCATTCTGAACGTGCACAATGTGTGTTACAGGTCTCTGGAAAATCTCCACATCGCCCGCACAGTACAACACGTGTGGTGCGGTATATGAGGAACCCAGATTGTTGGACCCATCTTCTACAATGGGACCTTAACGGGCGATCGTTACATAAAACATCAAACGTCCGGGCATATCTGGCCATCAGATCTATGGATATGGTGGTCCGATAGAGTGGCTACTGCGTTCGCCTGATTTGACTCCCATGAACATCTACCTCTGGGGTTACATCAATGCATAGGTCTATGTGACGGAGACCAGTTCTCTGGTTTATCTGAAGCAACACATCATCCTTGATTCTCGCACAGTTTGCACACCTGCTATGCTCTATCGTGTCCAGTACTCAGTATTGTCACACATTCAGTTGTGCATTGCCATAAATGAAGAACACTTTGAGCAGTATCCAGCGTTTTATGTATTTATTTTTTATAGTAGACCGTTTTCTGATATCATAATAAATTTATATTTTTTTTTCTGTTTCGTTTCAGTATTTCATTCTTCACTTTGTATGCGACCCCTAAAAGTCAGACCAAATTTTTAAATGAAATCACCCTCTTTGGTGATACCCCAATTTGGCGATACCGGCTACAAATGGTTTCGCCGTAAAAAGGACATTACACCCTGATTTTGACCTCGAATTACTTTAATTCATCTTTTAACTGATCCCTCATTGAAAGACAAAATCATGTACAAAAATCTCAAACTTTAAAATTTAATAACTCTGTCAATTTTTGTAGTAAAGTGTCAAACTTTTTGTGTTATATCTGTTATGATATGTGTAAACTTTTAGTAAATATAACTATAGGAACTGGGGGGCCGTATAAAAAGTTAGATTTCGTAATTTTTATAAAATTGATTTTTAACTTTAAATAATGCCACA
Organism: Maratus speciosus; assembly: GCA_963932465.1. Classification (NCBI taxonomy): domain Eukaryota; kingdom Metazoa; phylum Arthropoda; class Arachnida; order Araneae; family Salticidae; genus Maratus; species Maratus speciosus. Next base: position 210,155,434 of record OZ010793.1, read on the forward strand.
ACATGAATATTTACCTCATTTGAAACGTTTTTGTAATTGGAACTATGTCTCTACGGCCAACGGTTGAAAAATTAAAGGTCGACGATAGATAACATATTGCACCCTGTATAAAATCCTAATGAAACGAATTTTTGAAACGGATATAGGAAACGAATTTATAAAACGGATATATAAATCGACTGATTAAACAACTCATTATATTTCAAGCTATTTCTCCTAAAATATGGAGTACTTTGCGATGAAATTAACACCAAAAATCAGCATTGATCTAAAAACTGGTATTAGAATTTTTAAATTCGAATTAGTTTTCGAAATATTAATTTTTTTTTAATTTTATATACATTTTTCTAATGATGGCAACTGAAATTTAAATCAAACAGATATTTTTCTTGCATATTTCAGAAAAGGTTGACATGGTAATCCGTCTACTGTTGTTTATTTGATAATAAAATGTTTATTTACATTTATTTCTTTTTATAAATTATATAAATTATTTTGTTCTATAATCATTAATTATTTTTTTTATATTTCCTTTAGAAAATAATAGAAAATAATTAAAAAATGCGGTACTACTTAGTTATTCCGTCGACCAATTTCGCCAAATTATATAAATCGCCAAAACACTCTCCAAATTATACAAACTGACGTAATTTTTATTTTAAATAACGAAAGAACAAATAAATTAGTATAACACTAATAAATATGCAAATAAAATGTCGAAATAAAAATCACTTGAAGACGTAAACACATGTAACTTGCTTAAAGTCATGTGAATGTAACATTTACCATCAATCATTATTGGCATTTAATCTTATAGTTTGGCGATAGATTTTTGGTCGACGGGATAACTAAGTAATACCAAAAATGCATATGTAACTGGTATTTTAAAACGAGGTTTTCGCCAAATTTTCGTAATTTAAAAAAAAAAAAAAAAAAAAAAAAAATCACGCCAAACCTGCGTATATGACATCTGGCCAATTTTATTTTTTTTTTCCACTCAAAAAAAAAAAAAAATGCTAACTGGCGAGTTGAAAAAAGGCTATTGGCGAGATTTGCATCCGGCTAGAGTAACAGTACCAAGAATTCTTTACAAACATGGTACATTTTATGTAGGTTTATTCGAAAAAAAATTTAGATTTTTTAATCAAAATGGAAAACTTACGGTCCAATATTGGCGCGATTTTTTTCTGACGCCAATGTCATATACGGAACGGGCACTTAACTTCGCCAAAGTATTGTTATTTTGCTTGATATGGTAAGCCGGATGTTGTTGTTTATGCTGTTGATGCTTCCCCTAAATTGGCATCGTTAAAAAATCGCGCCAATATAGGACGTATACGACATTTGTGCCAAACTTTCACATGAACGGCGAAGGGATCAGACCGTATTTGTTTATGGCAGTTGTTGACTTGAAATATTATAATATACATGAAATGATGGCAATAGAATAATATTTGGCGACTTATCACCTGTGCCTGGCTAACATTAAAGTACCAAAATGGCACCTAGAGTATAAAAAGCGAAGTGGTCCACCTGGAACTGTTGATGATAGCCACATGACTTGGGCTATTGTCATAGAGATTGTTTTAAAATACCGGGAGATAAAGACTCTGTATACTTAATTCATTTTATTTTAGCTTCTTTTCAAATGTTTAACTGATCCTCTTTAATCAAAAACGAAAACAACCATTGGATGTCTTGACAGCAACTGATTTGCCCATAAATTTTTGCAATCAAAGGGAATTGAATGGGAACCCGTTTACAGGGAGATCTGCACAGATTTTTTCAGTATAATTCAATCTTCTCTAATATTTTTAAAACCCATCAGATTAGCGTGTTTTTAGATTCTGTGGGTCTGAACGGCGGTTAGCGAGCGCAGCTTGCAGGGGGCAGAGCCCCCTAGTTAAAATATAATTATATTCTAAAGGATAAGAACATAAATTCGTAAAAGTAACAAATTACCAATATTTTATTGCAAAATTCGGAAAATTATATATTTTCGAAAATCTAATATTAATCTAATCTTAAGAGGATAATGAAGAATACAAATTTTTCGAATTATCAAGATTTAATTGCTTAATACATAAAATACAGAATTTGTATTTGGCTGACTTTAAGCTTAAAATTATATTATAGTGAGTTTTAGTGCACATCTAAAATAATTTGATCATATCTGATTATATCTGATTCCAGTTTATGCTGTGGCGGAAATTGAAGAACTGAAGACGAGAATTCTGCATGTGATCCAGGCAATTTCACAAGCGGTGCTAGCGAACACTCGGATTAAACTGGAATCCCATTTGATTGTGGCTCGAGCTAAAAAAAGTGCACTCACTGAACTATGTTAGTGGATTGCACAAATTATTACTCTTTAACTTATTTAGACAAAATAAAATGATCTGTGACTGATTGTGTTTAGTTTTATATGCTTCGTTCTGATTAATTTAAGGTACAGCGGGGTACTAGGGAAGAATATAGGAACTAACTTTTTTATTCTTTTGAAAAAAAACTTTTCATCGTGAGAAGTATTTTAGTTCAAACCGCACTCCATACGATAACTACATGATTTTTTATTGAATTTTAAAATGTGTCAAAGACTTTTGGGATACCCTGTATTATAGTCAGTAGGGGTAATTATGACTACTTTTTACATTTCAACATTGTTATTTTTTTTCTTATTTCTATTTGGAAAAGGGGTGTTTTTAGTACATAGGAAGTGACTTTGATCCTTTACGAACACCTTTTAACCCCTTTCGCTCCCGTCATATTTCCGGGCTGGAGATATTTATTGCTGGAAAAAACTTCTGACACCAGAAAAATTGAGCTGGCATTTCGGTGTGAAGTCTTTGAATACTGCCATTTGAGTTTGGCTATTGCGCTCTATAATGCTGGGCTTTGTATTGCATGTTTCGAAATATGTAACACTCAAAAAATTATTAATAATAAAAATTTAATGTATATATATTATTTCAAATATTATTTTTAAAAATGTGTGTGATGATGATAAATAAAGATCTAAGATGTGAAAAATAAAGGTTTTATTCTTATTGATTTGTACGGTGTAAAACAAACATTAAGACAGAGAATTCTCGCATGATGGCTTTTCTACAAATGTGAATTTGTTCTATAACATCTTTTTTTTCGCCTTAAAAAAAACTAATTGCATATTTTATTTAGAGACCTTATAATTATTCAATTTCTGTAATAAAATAAATAGATACTTTTTTTATGGTTTTTCCAAATATTAAGCGACCGTGAAGGGGTTAAAAGTTTTAATTCATAGCTGTTTTTTTTTAAGTTAAAAGGATGGTTATAATTACCCCACCAAAAACTCACAATCACATAAGTTTGGGGTAATAAAGACCACTAGTGGGGAAATTATGACCAGTATATTTTATCTTTATACTTGCCAATACACAATACACATTTGTTTGGGCTAATTGTGACCACTTTGAACTCCAAAGTGACAAATCAGTTTATCAAAAATTTTATAGACTTAGTTTCAAATATCTATTCGGATCTCAAAAAGGCTTCAGACTAGCAATAAAGAATATCTAAGATGAAATATACATTATGAGGTTAATATCTAAGCTTGCAACAAAATTTTACCATACACAGTTTTCTCCAATATGACGGCGGTCATAATTACCCTCTGGTCATAATTACCCCACCTGACCCTATATACCTTGTATAAATCACAGATTTGTCAGACTTTGCGTTATCTAAATTTAAGTGCAGAACTAAATTTATCCCCCTCACTGACAAGCCCGTGTTAATACGTTCACTAAGCTCCAGGTTTCACTGCAATACAAGCAGTATTTAAAGTAATATAATTCAATTGATTTAATGTATTTTTAATACATTGAACAATGATTAAAACTTCCAAGGATTGCATTTATATTCGTTGTTGAGTTTTTTTTATAAAATGTTCAAAGTATCGTTTTTTTAAGCATTTAAAACAAAATGCAGAAAAAACAACATTACAATTTTGCCCTTTTCCAAGACAGTCGGAGGGTTATTTAATCATATTCGATTTCATAGAAACACCAATTGTCAAATGTGATAAGTTTTCGACGTTTTAGAACCTATCTATAAGAAATGAGTGACAGTAGTATAAAAAAACTACTAAAACATCTCAGATCTATGAATTTTTATACTATGACAGTAGTATAAAAAAAACTACTAAAAAAACTCAGATCTATGAATTTATTCAACAGTAGTTTAATGGTTTGGTTTGGTTTGTGTTTATGGCGGCCAATTATCAACACGTGGGATATAGGCCTTGGGGGGGAGTGCCCTTCGTGGGGGTCTTTCTAAGGGAACCTAACCCGTATTTACGCATGGGAAACCACGGTCTCGAAGAAAACCACGAAAACTCCGAAACGGTTAGGCCGACAGTAGTTTAATGAGAGTGGCGAGTTATCAAAGTTTTGTTAATCACAGTAATGTATATTGGTAAAGTAACAATAGTTTTTCATAAATATAAACATCCTTTTAAAGGACACTCAGTTATCGAGGTTTTATTGCATAGCTAGAGTAAGTTAATTATAATCGAACGCATAAATCACGCATTTATGTGGATGACCAGTTATCGAATTTTTAGTGCATATTCTTAAAAAAAAAACAATGATATTCGTAAAAGTTAAAACAGAGATTTATGGGAGTGAAAAGTATTGGTGGTTCTGCTGCGTGTATATAATCGATTAGTGTCATTCGATTAAATAAAACATGTGATTTATAAAGATACATAGTTATCGAGGTTCGGTCGCAGACGATTAGCCGAAAACCAAATAGCCGACAAGACATTTAGCAGACAGCACTTAGACGACAGGACGTTTAGCCGACAAGTACATTTAGTCGACACGTATATTTAGCAGACAGGACATGTAGCCGACAAGTACATTTAGCCGACAGGACAAATAGCCGAAACGTACGTATAGCATACAGGACAATTAGCCGAAAAGGACATTTAGCAGACAGACAATTGGACGACAGGCAATTGGCCGAACGTGACAATTAGCCGACAGGACATTTAGCAGACAGGACAATTAGCCGACAGGACAATAAGCCGACAAGACAATTAGCCGACAAGACAATTAGCCGACAAGACAATTAGCCGACAGGACATTTAGCCGACAAGACATTTAGCCGACAGGACATTTCGCCGACAGGACATTTAGCCGACAAGACAATTAGCCGACAAGACAATTAGCCGACAGGACATTTAGCCGACAAGACAATTAGCCGACAGGACATTTAGCCGAAAGGAGATTTAGCCGACAGGACGATTAGCCGACAGGACGATTAGCCGACAAGAAAAATTAGACGACAGGATATTTAGTTGAGAGGACGATTAGCCTAGTTAGGTTATGGTTAGGATACTTTTAGGTTACGGATAGATTATAATTAGTTTACGGTTACGTTAAACTTAGGTTACAGTTACGTTACAGTTAGATTACGGTTACGTCACAGTTATGTTAATTTAAGGTAACAATTAGGTTACGATTAAGTTACAGATAGGTTAAGGTTATGTTACGGATAGGTTACAGTTAGATTATGGTTAAGTTACGGATAGGTTACAGTTAGATTACGGTTAAGTTACGGAGAGGTTACAGTTAGATTACGTTTCTGCTACGGTTGGGTTACGGATAGGTTACAGTTACGTTACAGTTTGGTTACAAATAGGATTACGGATAGGTTACAGTTAGATTACGGTTAGGTTCCGGATAGGTTACAGTAGGTTACGGATAGATTACAATTAGGTTACGGTTAGGTTACCGCCGGGCTACAGTTAGGTTGCGGTTAGGTTACAGTTAGGTTATAGTTACATCACAGTTAGGATACGGTTAGGTTATAATTAGGTTACGGTTAGCTAACCATCATGTTACGTTTATTTTACAGATAGATTAGTTAGGTTGCAGTTATTTTACAGTTAGGTTATGGTTAGGTTATAAGTAGGTTACGGTTACGCTACGGTTCGGTTACAGTTAGATTACGGTTAAGTTACGGATAGATTACCAGAGGTGCCAAGTTGCCACTAATCCTCCGTAATATGCCGGTTAATTTAACCCCGGTTTAATACAATTCGCACCAGAATTTCTTTTCAGAGATGAAATTAAATAAGTTCCACGTAGAAAACTGGAATTAAATGAACAAAGATGCATCAGATAATTTTTCTGGTTCGAAACGTTGTTAAACTGGGTTAAATTAATCCACGCATTACGGAAGATTAGTGCGAACTTGGCACCTCTGGATTACAGTTAGGTTACGTTTCTGCTACGATTAGGTTACGGATAGGATACAGTTACGTTACAGTTTGGTTACAAATAGGATTACGGATAGGTTACAGTTAGATTACGGTTAGGTTCCGGATAGGTTACAGTAGGTTACGGATAGATTACAATTAGATCACGGTTAGGTTACCGCCAGGCTACAGTTAGGTTACGGTTAGGTTACATTTATGTTACAGTTAGGTTATAGTTACATCACAGTTAGGATACGGTTAGTTAATAATTAGGTTACGGTTAGCGTACCGTCATGTTACGTTTATTTTACAGATAGATTACTGTTAGGTTACAGTTATGTTACAGTTAGGTTATGGTTAGGTTATAAGTAGGTTACGGTTACGTTACGGTTAGGTTACAATTAGGTTATGGTTAGGTTACGTTATGTTCCATTTCCGTTACAGATAGGTTACGGTTAGATTATGGATAAGTTACAGTTATGTTACGGGGAATCTATGTCATTTAGCCGAAACCCAAATAGTCGACAAGACATTTAGCAGACACCAATTAGCTGACAGGGTGTTTAGCCGACAAGTACATTTAGCCGGCAAGTACATTTAGCCGAAACGTACATTTACCCGACAGGACATTTAGCCGACAGGTCAAATAGCCGACAGGACGTTTAGCCGACAAGACATTTAGCCGACAGGACAATTAGCCGACATGATATTTAGCCGACAAGACATTTAGTCGACATGACAATTAGCCGACAAGTCAAATAGCCGACATGACAATTAACCGACAGGACAATTAACCGACAGTTCAAATAGTCGACAAGTCAAATAACCGACAGGACATTTAGCCGACAGGTCAAATAGCCGACCTGACAATTAGCAGACGGGTCAAATAGCCGACAGGACAACTAGCAGACATGACAATTAGCCGACAGGACAACTAGCAGACAGGTCAAATAGCCGACATGATATTTATCAGAAACATACATTTTGCCGAAAGAATTTAGAAGACACATTAATATGGGTCGGTTATATACCAACAATGTCAACCTCAATAACTCGTCACCATCATAATTCAACTTTTTAGCTCAGAGGCTATCAAAGTCAGATAGCTGATGTGCCCGCCGTTCTGTATGTATGTAAGTATGTACGTACGTATTCACGTAACGAGGTAACTCTTGATAGAAACATCCGATTTGCTTCAATTTTTTTTTCTACGTTCATTCTTGAAAAGTGCTTCCCTGATTAGTTTTAGGGTTTCATTGGTTAAAGATAAAGGGGGAAAAGGGGGCTAGTCCCTCCCCTTAATTTAGATAAATGGGTTTTTCATGCAGAATTATTCGATTTGCTCTAAATCTGATATACCGGTTTATTATGTTAAGGAGCTTCCCTGATTAGATTTGGAAGTTCATTAGTTAAGTATGAAGGGAAAGAGGGCTTCCCCCCCCTTAATTTAGATACGTGTTTTTTTCATTCAAAATTATTTGATTTGCTCCAAATTCGGTATACGGGTTTATTATGTTTAGGAGCTTCCCTGATTAGATTTGTAGGTTCATTAGTTAAGAATAAAGGGGGGATAGGGGAGTTACACGCTCCCCCCCTTAATTTAGATAAATGGGTTTTTCAAGCAGACTTATTCGATTTGCTCCAAATTTGCTATACCGGTTTATCATGTTAAGGAGCTGCCTTGATTAGATTTGGAGGTTCATTAGTTAAGAATAAAGGGGGGAAAGGGGGCTACCCCTATTAATTTAGATAAATGGGTTTTTCATGCAGAATTATTCGATTTGCTCCAAATTTGATATACCGGTTTACTATGTTAAGGAGCTGCCTTGATTAGATTTGGAGGTTCATTAGTTAAGAATAAAGGGGGATAGGGGAGCTAGTCCCCCCACCCCTTAATTTAGATAAATGGGTTTTTCATGCAGAGTTATTCGATTTGCTCCAAATTTACTATATCGGTTTATCATGTTAAGGAGCTGCATTGATTAGATTTGGTGGTTCATTAGTTAAGAATAAAGGGGGGAAAGGGGGCTACCCCTATTAATTTAGATAAATGGGTTTTTAATACAGAATTATTCGATTTGCTCCAAATTTGGTATACCGGTTTACTATGTTAAGGAGCTGCCTTGATTAGATTTGGAGGTTCATTAGTTAAGAATAAAGGGGGATAGGGGAGCTAGTCCCCCCACCCCTTAATTTAGATAAATCGGTTTTTCATGCAGAATTATTCAATTTGCTCCAAATTTGGTATACCGGTTTACTATGTTAAGGAGCTGCCTTGACTAGATTTGGAGGTTCATTAGTTAAGGATAAAGGGGGATAGGGGAGCTAGCCCCCCACCCCCTTAATTCAGATAAATTGGTTTTTGATGCAGAGTTATTCGATTTGTTCCAAATTTGCTATATCAGTTTATCATGTTAAGGAGCTGCATTGATTAGATTTGGTGGTTCATTAGTTAAGAATAAAGGGGGGAAAGAGGGCTATCCCCCCTTAATTTAGATAAATGGGTTTTTCATGCAGAATTATTCGATTTGCTCCAAATTTGGTATACCGGTTTAATATGTTAAGGAGCTGCCTTGATTAGATTTGGAGGCTTATTGGTTAAGCATGAGGGGGGGACGGAGGTTAGACTCCCCCATTAATTTAGATAAATGGGTTTTTCATGCAGAATTATTCGATTTGCTTCAAATTTGATATACCGGCTTATTCGGGTCTATGTCATTTAGCAGACAACCAAATAGCCGACAAGACATTTAGCAGACAGCAATTAGCCGACAAGTACATTTAGCTGACACGTACATTAGTACCAGTAGTACCAGTTGGCAAGACAATTAGCCGACAGCGACAGTTAGCCGACAGAGACAATTAGCCGACAGGACATTTAACGGACAGTACGTTTAGCCGATAGGACATTTAGCCGACACTTAGGTTAAGTTAGGTCACAGATTACGTTTAGGTAACAATTAGGTTACTTTTAGGTTACAATTACGTTACAATTAAGTTATGGTTATGTTACGGTTACATTACGGATATGTTACAGTTACGTTATAGTTAGGTTAGGGTAGGTTATAATTAGGTTACTAATACGGTTAGGCTGTAATTAGTTATCCCAACAAAAAGTTTTCGGTAAAAAAAAAAAAAAAAAAAAAAAAAAAGCGCCAAATTCTCCTTAATGTTTCGGCCAGAAAAAGTAGTGATATCTGAAGTTCGCACAAGTTAAAAGCCAAACATCCCAAATCTTTCATTGAAAATGGCTTCCTGCGACTTGGCCGTTAATGCCTTCTACAGCATTTCAAAATTAATGATTGGAAATTACGCATTTATGAATTATTTAAATATTGAAAGTAATATTAGAATGCAAAGAGGCAAATTCACATAAAGACATTATAAGTAAAAGATTTCTGATAACTACCATTCAGTTTCAACAAACATTAGTTTTGATTACAGATCTTTTAGTCCACTTGTGGTTTAATTGCCATTTTGTAACGTCTAAATCTAAAGTCATTAACGTAAAACCCAAGAAATAAAACAAAATTTACTTACTTCAAATCTCACAATATGTTACATTATATTTTATTGTATCATATTGAAATCTCGTGTATTGACGAAAGAGATTTTTTTCGTTTGAAAATTTATTATAGTTAATTTGCATACATTAAGAGGTATTCGATTTATAAACTGTTAAAAGCTGATACTAATTATGTTTTAGCAATTAGGGATATTATCTCCTGAATACAACTACTTTGTTATTTTTAACTTCTAAGCATTTAAATAGACTGAAGTTGTTTAAATGCTTATTTCAAATGCATATTTTATTTCTGTACTCTGTGCCACAAAATGCCTAAAATAATCAAAAAATGTAGTTGGCATGTAGCTCATTTGTGCATATTTTAAAATTTGAAAAACTCACTTGAAGGCATTAACGGCCAAGTCGCAGGAAGCCATTTTCAATGAAAGATTTGGGATGTTTGGCTTTTAACTTGTGCGAACTTCAGATATCACTACTTTTTCTGGCCGAAACATTAAGGAGAATTTGGCGCTTTTTTTTTTTTTTTTTTTTTTTTTTTTTTTTTTACCGAAAACTTTTTGTTGGGATATCACTACTTTTTGTATGTTTTTTCAAGTTTGTTATTCTAAAATATATTAATATGAAAAAAATGAAATCACGGTACTTTTATGTTAGCCGGGAGCAAATCTCCTCATTAGACTTTTGTTTTTTCGCCAATAGCAGTTTTCATTTTTCACATGTGCAAATTAGAAACAATGCTTTGATTTTCAAATAAAATATTTTGGTTTGTGTTATTATTTCTTATTTATTTATTTATTTCTATGTTAAATATTCTATTAAATAAAATGAGGGAAATGCATCTATTTTAAATGAGATAACTGAAAAGTATATATCTTTAAATGTAATGAATGCAATATGAACAATGGAGTTGGGAACAGTATTTGGCGATTTGCCACTTGCGCCCGGCTTACATAAAAATACCTAAATTTATTTTATTGAGTTTTACAAATTTATAGTTTATTTCTTTTTATATTAAAGTACTAGCCGCCTCTAGCAAGCAGTATTTACCGTATTAATTCCATGTTAAACGTTGCATCATGTTACTGTTATTAATAATTTAATTTACTTGTCCATTCTTTCGCCAAGTCGGAAGCTTTTGATAGAGAAATCAAGAACTCTTTACGATCATGAAAGCACATCATATATTTTGTGTTGTTATGTATTTCATTCTTTCATGACAAATATCTCTTAACTCACTTATACATGTTTCCTTATCAGTTACGATTCGTTCTCTAATGCGGAAATTTTTAATCGTATTAAGTAATCTTTTCTAATTGGGCTCACTGCCAGTTATTGTATTTTAACTGATACGATTGGGTACAAGTGAAATGATTCTTATTAAATCCTTTGATAATATCTGCATTTACATTAAACCATATTGATGCTAATATCTTTTTGTTTCGTGCTAACCTTTTCAATAGACTCGATTACGGAAGAATAGAAGGTCTACGGGCTCACTGCTATGATCCATTTGAAAATCTATCATTCTTCTCATCTATTCGTGTTGAATTACTAGCCAATTTGCCATGGTTTTAAGTTTTTAGCTAATTTTATTCGAAACCTGAAAATTAAAATGCGAGGAACCGGATTATAGAAGATTCCTTCTAACGGTACATATCGATTAACAGGTTACATATTATAGAATTATAATAATCATAAGGAGAACTGGCAGTTTCAATGCTTTAATAGTTTCCGTAAACTGTCTTTATAAAATATAGAAGTTTTAGCGGTGTAAAGATTAACAACATAGTCGCAGTAAGTATAATAACAGTACAATATAGTAACAATAGCAGAGGTTTTGGGCTGTGGCGAAACTATTAGCACTTTGGAAATATTAGTACGTTATGTCATTTAACTATTCAGATGATATGCGGAAAAATAAAAATAGATGGCTCGCATTAATAATTAACTCATTGAAAAATAGCCACAAACGTCAAATACTCGCCAAGCTTGGCGACATTTAGCGAAGTGTCACCAAATTTGGTAATATATCATGTCAATTCTCAAATTTGGCGACAAAAAATATTTTGTTTATTCTGACGTCATAATGATGCATATGTATTATGTATTATACACATACCTATAATATGTATGATGCAAATGTATTACGTATTATATGCATATGTATAATATGTATGATGCATATGCATAAGTTCATTAACATCACTAAAACGCACTTAAAGGAATAGTGTCCCATAAATAGTAGGGATAGTTGCCAGATTGACCAGAGTGCTATTGAGATTAGAATTTCGGCATTTATAATAGACCGAGAGGCGTCTTCACACACCATCACCTCATCGAGTTTACAGCTGAAATTTTAGGATTAGTTAAAACTAGATTAGCATATTTAAATGCAACTAGTCTGTTAAGCCATATCTTGGTAGAAACCACATGAAGACCTAATTTTAGTGGTTAACTGATAGGTTTACTATTGTATTTTCCTGCATTCAAAAGTTTGGAAACATGGAGGAATTGGTGCAAGAAAACACAATGGAAAATCCACAATTAACCAGTAAAATTGGGTCTGTAGGTGGTTTCCACGAAGATATGACTTAGCAGACCAGTTACATTTCAATACGCTAATCGATATTTAACTAATCCAAAAATTTCAGCCGTCAACTCGATGAGGCGATGATCTGTGAAGACGCATCCCGGTCTTTAATAAAATTTATTTTAAGGAAGTAAAAGATAGAAAGATGGACAGATAAACTGAAAGATTTGCCTTATTAAGATTTTTATAACAGCATATAAAAATTCATTCAGCTTGAAATCATGTAACACCTTTATAACTCAGGCTAATTTTCTGTAATCAGGTTTTGGCGACAAACATATCTTATCTATAACTATAATCTTTCTTTTACAGATTTAAAATTAACAATAAATTAACAGTAAGTAAGCTAATAATACAGTATAATAACATTAGCAGCGGACTTCGGACGCCGCATCTGTCGCACATCGTTAAAGACAGTTTATTTGTTACACATTTAGTTTAATTAAAAGAAGATTTTTAAACTTTCATATGGAATTAGGATATTTTTCCAATATAGTGACCTTGGCATTTTTTTTTTTAAATCTTGGCGCAATTCGGACTTCAAAAAATTGAGATATGTTGCCAAATGATATAATCAACTATGAAAACAAATCTGATGAACTTTTATGTTATTTATATTACGTATTTATATACATATAAACATTTTATTTATACATGTATAAAATATTATTTTTTATATACATATTATTTATGTTGGTATATAAAAATAAATAAACGGGTTCCTTACTTTAAATAAAGTGTATACATATGGAAAAAATTGCTTGTGTATATGACACTGTAAATAGGTTGCCAGAAAATACGTTATTATCAAATTTCTTTTCTCGTCAAGGCTATTTTCTGTATTTCTCCAAGGCTACTGTATCGGAAATGTACCGAATTGCGGTTATATTTTGTTAAATGTTTTATTGTATTAATATCGTAAATATATTATAACCTATACTGATTAAAATTTTTAGGTATATTCATTTTTTCTATTTAACAAGCATCTTTGGAAAGGCATATATATAAAATGTTATTCTGCTTGAAATCACGTGAATCTCTTCAAAACTCTGTAATCGAGTTTTGGCGACCCACAATTGGCACAGTTGATAGTTGAATGTGTTAAGGAACTGTTTACGGCTAAATGAACACCCCCTGTTTGAAGGGTTTAGAGGCGGAAATTTTGTGTTTTCAGATTTTTCTGGTTAATTGTGCTACAAACCCGACTTACTTGTGAAATTTCATGATTCTACGACTTTTAGAAGTACCTTAGTTATTTGATGATGCAAAGTGAGTCAGTGACAAAAAAGCGCTTTTTCGGAATTTAATATTTCGAAAACTACTAAATATAGAAACATGAAATCGTGGAACCTTAGTTCAGTTTGACCATACGAACATGTGCATAAAAGAAAAATTTCTATATCTCTCCCTAAAACGACGTTATGAGGGGGTGAAAAGTATGCCAAAATGGTTCAGGAAGCTTACGGCTTGTGCGAACTTGGCGGACGCACTGCCGTGCTCCCAGATAACAAACAAATTTTTAAAAAAGTAAAATTTTCTACAATAAATATTGTTTGAAATGGGGTTTTTTGACGGATAACTCCGAAAAATATTATTTTTTAAATATAAGAATTTAAAAGAGGGGATGCATGAATTAAGAGTGTATTCAGGTGGCGAAAGAGTGGACCCACAGGGGGCAATTTTCAAACTTTTTTCGGACCAGTTATGTGATATATCACCGGAAAGATTACTTTTTCATGTTATAATTATTTCTTCTCCCCTCCCCTCAATTTAGCTCCCCAGGGGGCACTTTTCGAACTTTTTGAAATCGTAGCGTTTTCATCATTTTAGATTAGATTTTTTTACGGAGCCCTCCTATAAATATTATATATAATATATAAAATTCCAAAGAGTGGGGGGTTATTGCAGAGGGGCGTGAGAGTTGGTGCACCGGTGGCGCTTTTCCAACTTTTGCAGACACCCCTCATGTGATATAGCATTGAAAAACACTATAGCCACTATTTCATATTATACACCTCCCATGTTCCACACCCCCACACACACACTGCTTTGCCACCCCAAGGGGGAGGGATTTTTGAAATTTTTTGAAATCGTAGCGTTTTCATCATTTTAGATCGGAATTTTTTTACGTAACCCTCTGATAGATAATGTTTATAATATATAAAAAATTCAAAGAAAGGGAGGGTCTATTCTGAGGGGCGCGACTCCCTGGAGGGGCGCTTTTCTAACTTTTGCCGACACCCCACATGTGATATATCAATGTGATAAAGCACTGTGGTCACTTTTTCATATTATACACTTCCCATGTCCTTTAACCATCCATAAACTTTATTGATAATAAATATTAAGAAGTTCTTAAAAAAAAACCGCTCAACTTTCCAAAACTTTCTAAAATATTCATGGAGACATTTTCATACATAAAAACATCAAAATAAAATCCTTTATATCTGACTTCCTTTTATCAGTAATTTATTTATTTTGTTATTTATTTTTGACTAGATAATCATAAATTTAAGAGCTGTTTATTTTTATTCCACCCTAACATTATTTATTCCAGACAATGTTGCGCCAACATATGCGTATTTGGCGGAAGCATGAAGCAACAGTTGAAAGGAGAAATCAATCATCAAGTTTGGTCATTTCTTTATTCATTTCATTTTCTTCGGTTACTAACGAAAAAGAGCTATTATTTGATACCAATTTAGACGTGCTAATAAGTATATTTTATACAAATAAAGCATATTATGGCATTAAACTGGATTATTCCTAATTTTCTCTTATTGATCAAGTTGAATTTAGACACTTTACTCCGTGAAGGATTGGATTTCTGTAGCTCCGGGGTGGGGGTGGGTGTGGAATTTGCACTTTTTGACCATTGAAAACACAAAATCTCAAATCATCCATGAGGACATTTATTCTCTGGGGAGAATGTCTCCCCCGGGTCACTGCATGAATTTAACACTGTTAATGATTTTTAAAAAAAATAGGACTCTTTCTCATTCTGATTTAATTAAGAAATTTAAACATTTAAACACGGAATGTAAAAAATTATTTTGGAGAAACTATTATTTGTATAATGAATGCCATTGCTGGATCATATACACCTACGTTTACAAATGAACTGAAAATTTAATAGAATAATATTAAACTAGAGAACAGGAAAACTGCTTTTTGAGAATTTAGTGTCGCCTCCGGCATTTCCATTACTTCATTTTCTTCTGATGGACTGATGGCTTCTATTATTATGAAACAGCCATTATAAATAAAGTGTTAGGTGACGATGAAAGAGCAGCCGTAAAAAGTTTGAGCTCTGATTTTCTGTCGGAATGGGGGAAAAAATGGCTATAATTTTTTTTTTGAGGACTGCTTTTTCATCTTCCCCTAACACCTCATTTATAATGGCTGTTTCATAATAATAGAAGACACCAATCCATCAGAAGAAAATAACTCGGTTAAGCGGGACTCTACTGCAGTGCAAAACATATTTCAATTTTAAGACTTAAAGCACACGTTTTATTTTATGTAAAATGACGTCATTCGCATCCGCTTAAGAATTCCACATTTACGATCTACTCTTAAACATCTACAGTAAAGCATGCATAGCACATCACTATCGCGAAATAATGCACAAATGCAAAAAAATATTCCGTCATTCAAGAAAAAAAAAACGGCGATCTAATGATTCATAGATACTTACAATTAAATATAGTATATAATAGCTCCATTGTTTTAACAAAAATCATTCGTTTATATATTTTTTTTCAAAATAGCACATATTTTAACTACATTTTCTTTCGGTTGTTACGAAAAAATGGCAACAAAAATATATAATTGCTATTTTAAAACTATTCTTCCTTTACTTTCTACAGAAATCGAGTTCTTCCGTTGCCAATATTAAGCAAATGGTGAATTAAAAACTCCAAAAAAATTAATATTTCAAAAATAAATGAAGATACAGTTTTCAAACAAAACGTATTTAAAAGAACTTTTTTCTCCAATACGAAGGTATAAAAATTGAAAATGTGCGATGCTTAGAAGTTTAAAAAATTGCTAAACAGTATTTAATCGTAATGCTTTCTTTTACGGCTAGCCTCTGTAAGGTAACGTTATTTTTTGGACACAAAATAAGCTGGGAGAAAGAAATAGCATACCGTACCGCAGGCTAATGACATTTTGTTTTAAACGTGATATATAATTTTAATTGTTTCACCAATTTTCAAGTTTATTGAGAACTTTTTACGTTTCATCCTTATTCCTCTATTTGTATTAACTTAATTTTTCAATAACGGTTTCTTTATAATCAATAATATTCTAAAGTTAAAAAATATATGTTGAGAAAATTAAAAATATTTTTTTCAAATAATTCTAATTTAATTTGATATTCAAAATTTAAGAAAAGCATTTATCGAATTAGATATATATGGTAAGCATATAGAATTTTTCTTTAAATTTGAAGCTAGGTTCTCCTTTATATTAATAAAATTGGTTCTTATTTAATATTGTTTTTTTCATTCTTGTTAATAAAGTTTGCATTTTTAGTCGTAGAATGTATCCAGTCTCAGCTAGGGATCTAACGAATTTCGTAAAGTATTAAGCAGAATATTGTAGATATTTAGAGGAATAAAATCAGGGTAATACATTTTTAGGTAGATTTCGTAATAAGAAATACTACATACTACATTTTACCAACATTTTTGCAGATCTACGCCGATCATGAAACCATAGAACACCAAACCACCCCCAGTTCAAAACTTTATCTAACTATCTATCCATATATATCACTTTTTTATGGACACGATAACTTCCATAACTCTGCACAAACCTCTTCCAAACTGATCAAGGCCATACCATACAATCAAGGGGCAGAAAATCTCGGTAAAGTTCGTTAATGGGCAAAATCGACCCAAGGGTATGGAAATAGGGAAGGATTTTGTGAAAACAGAAAAAAACATTAACTTCTTAATTATAATGCATATCAAATCAGTTTAAAGTTATTATTACTTCTAGGAAAAGATCCAAAAAATTATGCATAACAGATTTTTGATATCATTAAAAATGGGCTCAAGGGGCAATGAAAATAGAGTTGTAAGAAGAAAAAAATTCATAACTTCGTCAATTCACAAGATATAAAATCCACTTAAATTTATTATAAATCTTCTTAATATGACCTACAACTTTTGTATTGAGTCTTTGATAGTATCAACTCTTACAGAGAAAAGGGAGAGGCTTAAAAAGAAAAAAAAATCATAACTTCGTCAATTCACAAGATATCAAATCCGCTTAAATTTATTATAAATCTTCTTAATATTATCTACAACTTTTATATTGGCAAGATTTTGATAAAACCAACTCTTACACAAAAAAAGGAGGTTCAAGAAAAAAATATCGTATTAAGGCTGTTCTCAAATCCATAGGGGCAACTTTATGACATAAGTTTTAATTCCCTTTTCTTCGGAAACGCATGAAATTGGAAGGTGTTGTTATAAGGAAACTATGTAATTGAAAGACATTTTCCGTTTTTTTTTTGTAAACACAATAGATGTTTCAGAAAATACTGTCACAGTTTGAACCAAATTTCCCAACAAAAGCGAAAAAAAAAAAAAAAACACTGAACGAAGGGAGAAAAATCCCTTGTAGTAGGTCTGCCAATTTTATACAATTACGTTAAAAAATCTGTACGTCATTGTGTCAGAAAATATCAACCTTGTTGAGCAGTGTAGTTGAGAACACAGCCTTAACATGATTCTGATAAAACCAGTTTAGAAAAATGAAATTAAAAACTCGTCAAAAGCGACCAGAAAAAATTGTCAAACTGTGTTTATCTCTATTCTTGATTTAGCCTTTTTGGTGAAATTTGTACTTAACTTCGAAATCTACCTGTGCCTGCAGGCCGAGCCGGGAGTGATTTTTTTCTCTTTCTTTTCTTTCTTTTTTTTAAAATGATTTTCTCAAATCCAAATTGGCTATTTTCTAACGCATTCATATAAAGCCATTTTTATTTCTTACAAGCACAAAATGTACAGCTATTTTCATTCAGATACTAAACAATCAAATTTAATTTTTTAGTGTGAGACTATTTTAAGAATCCATAATCTGCTTATTTGTCATACATTTTTATAATGAGGCTCCTAAAACTTCGCTTATCGGTGAGAATTTTAACTATTTTTTTTTCATTTTGCACAAAAATATCATTATTTGATAAATTTTATAGCACAAATAATGTTCCGATACAACAGTATGTTGAATTTTCATGATTTTTTTGAAAAATAAACGGATATTTGCAATTGGCATTAAAAAAAAATATTTTATGAACTGAGATAAGGATTACTACTGCAATTTGTTTATGTAGAAAAAGGTAAGTCATATAAACAAGGGTTTTTTAACAAACTAGGGGGCTCAGCCCCCTACGAGCTACGCTCGCCAACCCACGTCCAGACACCGCAGACTCTAAATGCACGCTAATGTGATCGGCTTTATAAAGATTTCGAAAGATTGAATTATAATTTAAAAAACAGTGGCGATCTCCATATAAACGGATTTCTATTCAATTCTCTTTGATTGGGAAATTTTAACGCCAAATCCGCTGCGGTACTACTTGATTATCGCGTCGACTAATTTCGCCAAATTATATAAATCGCCAAACCACTCGCCAAATTATACAAATTGACATAATTTTTATTTTAAATAACGAAAGAACAAATAAATTAGTACAACATTAATAAAAATACAAATAAAATGTCGAAATAAAAATAACTTGATGATGTAGACACGTGTAAACACATTTCAAAATAAGCTAATATAAAAGGAATTAAGTACACAATCTTTGTCTCCCGGTATTTTTTAACAAAGCGAAAAGAAAGTTCTTTTAAATGAGACATTTTAAATTAATCGTTTTTAATCTGACGTAATTTTGACCAAACTATTCTTTCTCTTTTTAATATTCACGTGAAAATACTTGTGTTACAAATAAAATATTATTTGCGTTTTCCTAAGAAAAATAGTTGAAAAGTATCCTCTCAAAATATCAAATAAATGTCTAGCGCAATTTGTAAATTTAAACCGTTTTACAATATTATTTTGTGTTCATCTTATGTAATAACTGTAATGTGACGTAAATATGACGTAATTTCTCCTATTTAAGACTTCTAACGCATGTTAATAAATTTATTATTTTACAAATTCCTTTCTCTCTTAAAATTCACGTGTAATTATAGTTTTTATGACGTAATTTTTAATAAGTTCCTGCTTTTTGTACATAATTATTTAATTCTAATTCCAAATGTTTTTTTATGTTTATAATAGTCACGTGTAAATAAATTTTTAATTTATTACACGTATAAATATATATATATTTTTTAAGCAAACATTATTGTTTCCGCTGTTTATACAGTTGGCAACAGTTTAAATTAATATCACTTTCTAAAATCTCTCTATTCTAAAAGAAAGTAACTACCGCTGTCACCGCCGCCGCCGCCGCCGCCGGTTTTGAATTTTTTGTGACCGGAGGTCTTTCTTCGTTAATATTAAGAAAAATAATGCATACAAAAATATGAAAATCGGTGGTTTGATACAGAAATGTTTGATAAACATGCTGATGGAGACAGTTTTCAAATCGAAGAATTATTTTCAGAGATATTTAATGCTAAAGTTGGACAAAATCGTTCCACTAAAAAAGTTTTATAGCAGCAAAAACTATACAAGGCAGTGTAATCATTTTTAGATCATTTTATGCGTTAGAATTTGCCGGAGTGCAGATTGCATTAATTTTTTTATTTTGACTCATTTTTTCAGGTTTTATTTCTATTTTAAATTCAAATTTTCAGCATTTCTAGAGATATTTTTTACAGATTTCAGAAAATTGTACTAATTTAAACTGTTGCCAACTGTATAAAAAGCGCAAGAAATAATATTTGCTTCAAATTAAAAATTTATTTACACGTGACTATTATAAACAGGAAAAAAACTTTCAAATTAAAATTAAATAATTACGTATAAAAAGCAGGAATTTATTAAAAATTATGTCATAAAAAGTACACACGTGAATTTTAAAAGAGAAAGGAGATTGTAAAATAATAAGTTCATTAACATGCGTTAGAAGTCGTAGGAGAAATTACGTCATATTTACGTTACATTATAGTTATTACATAAAATGAACACAAAATAATATTGCAAAAAAGTTTAAATTTAGAAATTGCGCTAGACATTTGTTTAATATTTTGAGAGGATCTTTTCAACTATTTTTGTTAGGAAAGCGCAAATAATATTTCATTTCTAACAAAAGTATCTTCACGTGAATATTTAAAAGAGAAAAAAATAGCTTGGTAAAAATTACGTTAGATAAAAAACGATTAATTTAAAATGTCTCATTTAAAAGAACTTTCTTTTCGCTTTGTTAAAAAATACCAGGAGACAAAGACTCTGTTTACTTAATTCCTTTTATATTAGCTTATTTTGAAATGTTGAAATGTTGTTGATGTCTACGTCATCAAGTTATTTTTATTCGACGTTTTATTTGTATTTTTATTAATGTTGTACGAATTTATTTGTTCTATTGTTATTTAAAATAAAAAATTATGTCAATTTGTATAATTTGGCGAGTGGTTTGGCGATTTATATAATTTGGCGAAATTGGTCGACGAGATAATCAAGCAGTACCGCAGCGGATTTGGCGTTAAAATTCCCCAATAAAAGACAAATGAATAGAAATTCGTTTATAGGGAGATCGCCACTGCTTTTTACATTATAATTCAATCTTTCGAAATCTTTTTAAAGCCGATCAAATTAGCGTGCATTTAGAGTCTGCGGTGTCTGGGCGGGGGTTGGTGAGCGTAGCTCGTAGGGGGCCGAGCCCCCTAGTCTGTAAAAAATATCTCTCGAAATGCTGAAAATTTGAATTTAAAATAGATATAAAACCTCGAAAAATGAGTCAAATTAAAAAAATAAATCAATTCAGCACACCGGGAAATTATAACGCATAAAATGAACTAAAAATTATTAAATTCCGATGCATAGTTTTTGCTACTATAAAACTTTTTTAGTGGAACGATTTTGTCCAACTTTAGCATTAAATATCTCTTAAAATAATTCTTCGATTTGAAAACTGTCTGCATCAGCGCGTTTATCAAGCATTTCTGTATAACACTACCGATTTTCATATTTTTGTATGCATTATTTTTCTTAATATTAACGAAGAAAGTCGTCCGGTCACAAAAAATTCAAAACCGGCGGCGGCGGCGGCGGCGGTGACAGCGGTAGTTACTTTTTTGTAGAATAGAGAGATAATAATCTCTTTGTGACGTTTCAAGATATTATATTAAACGTATAAAACAGTTAGACATATGAATAACGAAATCTATATCGAATTAAAAATAAAAAACAAACTGTGCGGTATGAATTTTTTGCTTGCTTTTTTTAGTTCCCTACGTTACAACCAAATTTTATACAATGCAATTTTATATCACACTAGCTGACCCACCCGGCGTTTGCCTGGTCCATCATAATAACCTTAAATAAAACTCAAGTCTGTATGATTTTATATCCTTTGAAAATCTTTTAAATGAACCTTGTTTCGGTTGTTCCATTGCATTCCACAGCGTCTCGTATGTTTCCAACAAACGTCTTTCCGAACGAACCTGTAATCTGAGTCCTCGCTACCTAACACAGCATGTGCCGGAAGTGCTCCGCACGTATCGTAGACAATTGAAAAAAAAGTCTAATAGTGAGCCAAACTTCGTAGTAATCAAGCCCATAGAACCGGAAAAACGAATGCATCATTAATGTTCGAAAATGTCGGTAACTGAAGTCTAAGATAAACTTTCATAATCACAGAAAGTAGTATTTTCACAGAAAGTAGCCGAATTGTAATCTAAGTTAAATAAACCAATTCCCGTTGAAATTGGGCCCTTATAACTCGAGGAAACAATTTATCCTTACGCGGTGGAAAGTTGCCTCCCTCCTCCTCTGTAAATTTCACGGTCTACTTTTAAAATTAACACGATACTAGGACTTCCCTCAGAGGGATTAGTCTGAGCGATATTACTGAGAACATAGATTTAATAATAACATGTGGAAGCAAAGAAAATGAGATGTTATCTTTAATTATCCATATACTGCGAAAAATTGAAATGATGAAAATAAACGAATTGTAGAATTACAAAATCTTATATATAAATTCGTATACACTGTTTTAAAAAATGGGAAATCAAACCATTCAAGACAGCCATGCATGGATATAAAATTGAAAGTACGCAATATATTAAAAGTAAAATAGAAAATGAAACACTAATTTACTTATATCGGAATTTTAACTGTATAAAATGATGTCAAGAGCATAATCAGACGTTCCGCACCAAATTGAGTAACTTTAAATGGCAAATATATGATGTTTAAAAAGAATGGACTATACTTTATATGGTGTGTGCTCCCCCGGAATAGTTAATATTGTACAATATCTGTTTTCCGTGGATGCAATGAGGTTGTCGATAACATTTAAGGAATTCTCTTCTCAAAATCTAATATAGTATCAAAGTACCGAATACATCAAAAGTGGCATGCAATGCTTTGTTAGAGTGTGTTTTAGATATGCTCGATCGGATTTAAATGATGAGTGTATGCTGGCCACTACATACGCTGTATTGTTTTGTTTTTAAACATATTCTGCACAAGTTGAGCTATATTTAGCATGTATTAAATAAAAGAAATCGGCAATGATTACAACATAAAGTATGACACAAGATCTGAATATATCATCCGCATAACTTTTGAGCTGTCAAAGTGTCATTTGAAGTAATTTACAAATCCATACATATTTATTCAGCAAATCATGCCAGCTAACATACGCCAATATGAACCCAATTACAAAATTTCACCAGAATAAGTTAATATATAAAAAATCTACTAATGATAATTGAGAATATGACCTTATGATAAAATGTCTAGAAAAATGAATCGGATAAAAAACTCATATCACATTTAAAACGGCACTTCCCTCTGTTAGTGGCCTTGGCGAGAGAGAGAAACGCCTAGAGAAGGAACACTTTAACAAGTACTTTCGGGCAACCTACTCACTGTTTCATACAGGTCTTTATTCAATATTTACACAATTTATTTAATGCTAGTATCTATTATCTATTAGTTTTGTTGCATTTAAATCGCATATTTTGCGGAGGAAATGTAGCATTATGAAATATTTAAAGTTGCTGTACCTAATAATTCCAAATTAATGGTAATTGAGATCGCTTTCCGTTAATTTCCTCTTTTTAAATTTTAAATTTTTTAGAAACCATTCATAGAGACAATTATATATTTTAAAACTAACCCGAAGCAAAATTTCAAGATTTTGGGCTCAGCAGTAACAGAGAAATTGAAAATTTTTGAAAGTTTTTTGTTTCTGCACTGTTTTATATAGCGACATTTTTAGAAATTGTTCTATTGCGAGAACTTACGTCATGATAAATACAGCCATGTCAATTTTCATGTTTATATTCCTAACAGTTCCATGTTCTTCGTTACTTAGATCATCTTTAGATCTTTTTCCGCTTTGTTTAGTCTTTCTATTTTTTAGAATTCGTTCTACAACGAGCATTTACATCTTATTAATTACTACCATGCCAAAGTTCTAGTTTCTAACCCCTTAAGTATCCCAAAAATTTCAGTATTCCAAATAAAGCATCGTTTAGAACCTTTCTAGAAATTTTTACGTTTATCCGTCAAATTGAACCTTTTAGAGAGCGTTAATTACGAGTATTTACATCTTAAAAGTAACTACCGCACCAAATTTAAAGTTTCTAATCAATATCGCAGAAATCACAATTTTAGAACTTTTTTGCTCCTGCAGCGATGTAGGTTCTCGCACTGACATAAAATAGTCTTTTTATTCGGAGCAGAGATGGCCACCAACATTTTTTTAAGTTGGCTATGTAGTTTCAGAGATAACACCTCACAAACGTACAAGCATTAATAATATTATATACTTTATAATATTATAACGCTTTATAATATTAGCATTAGATGTATAGATACAAAAGCCATTTATCTGTTACAAACTAAAGTACCGGCGTTGCCCAGGATTTGAAGGATGTTTGTTCTGAAAAATCAATTTCAGAATTTAACATACAACACAAAACAAACATTAAAAAAAAAAAAACAGTCGAAATGTTGTTGAATGAATCATATGAAAACGCTATATAAAAATGTATAAATGTATATAACAGACGCAAAAGAATACAGCTATAAATGAACTTATTTCAATTTATAATTGGAGCAATAATGTTAAAATACGCCAATATTCTCTAATCGGGTTTTTATCATGCTTCAATACTTTTTTCACACTCATATGACGTTATACTATATCCACCATGCCCTTTATATTTCCAATATGACGTAATATTTTCCTCTTTCACGTGGAAACCTTGAAATAGAAAAGTTATGAAATTATATTCACTTTCATTTAAATTCGTCAAACCATTTATTTCATTTTCATATTTCACGTGAATATCTTGCTATAGAAAAGTTATGACGTAATATTCACCTTTTTTTTTAAATTCGGGAAACTATTTATTTCATTTTAATTTTTCACGTGGAAATCTTGCAGTAGAAAATTAATTGTTGTAGTAATAATTTTATTGTGTTTTTTAATTGTTGGCAACTGCTATAACGAAAAATGTTTAAATTTGATAAGAAATTGCTGTTAAATTGGTGGTTTTTTATTAATTAAAAATTAACTATAAGTTATTTCGATTCCGGATTACTTTAGTTGTCTCGGCCATGTTTTAATACACATGTACGTATCTCTTCACAATTTTGGCTTCCAAATTGTGGATTTTTTATAGAATTACAAACAGACAGATAGACAAGTTTTCATTTTTACATATCTCTCTATTCTATAAAAAGTAAATAACGCTGTCACCGCCGCCGCCGGTTTTGAATTTTTTGTGACCGGAGGTCTTTCTTCGTTAATATTAAGAAAACTATTGCATATAAATATATGAAAATCGGTGGTATTATAGCGAAATGTTTGATCAACACACTAATGCATACAGTTTTCAAATCGAAGAATTATTTTAAGAGATATTTAATGCTAAAGTTGGACAAAATCGTTCCATTAAAAAAAAAATATAAGAACAAAAGCTATACATGGGAATTTAATCATTTTTGGATCATTTTATTCAATAGAAGATCCCGGTCTGCAGATTTCATTAATTTTTTTTTACTCATTTTTTGAGGTTTTATTTCTATTTTAAATTCAAATATTCGGCATTTTGACAGATATTTTTTACATATTTTAGAAAATGGTATTAATTTAAACTGTTGCCAAATGTATAAACAGCGCAAACAATAATGTTTGCTTCAAATAAAAAAATTATTTACGCGTTACTATTATAAACAGAAAAAACCCTTCAAATTAGAATTAAATAATTAGGTAGAAAAAGCAGGCAGTTATTGGAAATTACGCCATAAAACTATATTTACATGTGAATTTTAAAAGAGAAAGGATATTGTAAAATAAATTCATTAACATGCGTTAGAAATCTGAAATAGAACAAATTACGTCACATTACACTTATTATGCAAAATGAACAAAAAATAGTATTGCAAAACAGTTTAAATTTAAAAATTGCGCGAGACAAAATATTAGAGGTTAAATATTAGATTTTTTCAAAATTTTATTATTTGTCGTTTGATGTGAGGTGTTCAGATATAAGTAGGCAAATTTTTATGTTTCCAACATAATTAGGGGCTGAGTTAGAAAAATTGCTTAAAATACACAAGTTAGAGACCAGAGGGTTAAATAATAGACTTTTTCAAAATTTTATTATTTGTCGTTTGATGTGAGGTGTTCAGCTATAAGTATGCAAAATGTCATGTCTCCAACTTAATTAGGGACTGAGTAAGAAAAATTGCTTAAAATACACAAGTTAGAGCCCAGAGGGTTAAATAATAGACTTTTTCAAAATTTTATTATTTGTCGTTTGATGTGAGGTGTTCAGCTATAAGTATGGAAAATGTCATGTCTCCAACTTAATTAGGGGCTGAGTTAGAAAAATTGCTTAAAATACACAAGTTAGAGCCCATAGGGTTAAATAATAGACTTTTTCAAAATTTTATTATTTCTCGTTTGATGTGAGGTGTTCAGCTATAAGTATGCAAAATGTCATGTCTCCAACTTAATTAGGGGCTGAGTTAGAAAAATTGCTTAAAATACACAAGTTAGAGCCCAGAGGGTTAAATAATAGACTTTTTCAAAATTTTATTATTTGTCGTTTGATGTGAGGTGTTCAGCTAAAAGTATGCAAAATGTCATGTCTCCAAATTAATTAAATTAGGGGCTGAGTTAGAAAAATTGCTTAAAATACACAAGTTAGAGACCGGAGGGTTAAATATTAGACCTTTTTCAAAATTTTATGATTTGTCGTTTGATGTGAAGTGTTCAGCTAAAAGTATGCAAAATGTCATGTCTCCAAATTAATTAAATTAGGGGCTGAGTTAGAAAAATTGCTTAAAATACACAAGTTAGAGCCCAGAGGGTTAAATATTAGACTTTTTCAAAATTTTATTATTTGCCGTTTGATGTGTGGTTTTCAGCTATAAGTATGCAAATTTTCAAGTCTCCGACATATATAGTTTCTGAGAACGGGCTCTGTGACAGACGGACAAACAGACAGACAAAGGAGTGAGACAGGTAGGGTTAGATGAACGAAACTCTAGAAACATGCTGCGGATGACTGTAACAACATCCTAAAATTACATTACCATCAGCGATCTACCAATCCCGAATTTAGTTTATATTCGTTTCATATATTCTTATTCTTTTGTGCGGCCCTATAAAATAATTATCAATATTATGTACAGTAAAACCTCTGAATAGCGGATACCCGAGAATGCAGAATTTGTCCTCTATTTAGAGGTGACCGCTACTGAGAGTAAAACATGTACAGTTATTTAAGAGTTAATAATCGAAAAAATGGACGCTAAATAGAGGTATCCGCTAATCGGGTGTGTCCGCTATGGAGGTTTTACCAGTAAAACTTCTGAATAGCGAACACCTCGGGAGGGCAGAATTTGTCCTCTATTTGGAGGTGCCCGCTACTGAGAGTAAAAAATGTTCAGTTATTTAAGGGTTGGTAATCGAAAAAATGCCCGCTAAATAGAGGTGTCCACTAATCGGGTGTGTCCGTTATGGAGGTTTTACTGCATAATAATATCATCCTTTACAAGAAAATAGCATGCTGTATGATAGACAGACAGACATCCAGAGAAAGATAACCTACCGGATCGATAAACACTCATGTCTTTTGTTTTAATCATCCACAATTGTATGTCATACAACATGCCAGATTTTATACAATAGGCTAAAAATGGTCACCGTGGTACGGAATACTGTATAATTATTTGTTTGCCCACCAAAACTGGTTGCCACGGGTTGTTGCAAGGTTTGTGGTCACGGGGTTGAAACTGATCTATTCAATATTACTGCGTGCGTATTTTTTTTTATTTGCTCCATGTGTTCAAACCAGTTGTCTACGAAAGCATCAACCGGTGAAAGTGACGCACACCAAATTTCTGTGACGTATGCAGATAAATTGTGCTTTTTTAAGAGTTTTTTCTATATAATTTTTAAACGGTTTGGAACTTATTTTTCATAGTAGGTGCATTCAGTAGGTGACCCTCATAGGTACCTTCTGGTGCAATCAGAAACGAAATCCGACAAATATTTTTTGAGTTATGCTTGACGAAAGGTTTTTATTAGGCTTTTTTTTTAGTAGGACATGGCGTTAATATCCATCGTAGTAGTAAAGTGTCCGGACAGTAATATTTCGCTGAGTATTAGCCTTCGCTTCGCTCAGACAATTATTTAATAAACGGATGAAATCCCTTTTCTAAAATTACCTTTAACCCTTTAGTGCGCAGGGACAAAGAACAGTTTTTTTATGCAAAGAACAGTTTTTTTTAATTTAATAGATTTTTTTTATTCGTATATACCTAATTCACACAAGGAGATAAAAATAACAATATTTGTTTTAATTAATAACAGACATTCCGTATTTAAAAAAGCGAAATTAACCATTGAAACTTTCTTGTGTAAAGTCAGATTCTCTGGAGTACGTAATTTCTAGAACGCATTCTATCATGGGAATTAAAGGGTTAAAGGTTAAGTTTTATAAAATAAATAATTATATAAAATAAGGTATTTGGAGACATAGGTATTAAAATATTTACTGATTTGCAACATTTTAGCGTAAAACAGCCCCGCAACAGTAGTTATTATTTGTATTGCAGATGCGCAACAGAAGAAAAGAGTTCCGTATTATATGAAAAATGTATCTCTGATTTTTTTTTTCATTATTTTTTCTTACTAATAAACCTTTCAGAGAATCATATATAATTTTTTCGAAGCAAAATAAAAAATCGCGCATTTAAGAGTTAACGTAACGCGATTTTTATTTTTAATTTACGGATGTAGTGAGTAAACGTAAGCTGTTGCCGAAAAAGGAGATTAATATTCGAAAAAGGTGGTAGCTTGGGTATAAAGAAGGACCGGGCCCAGGGGGCAGGATATTAACTGGAATGTAGTTGGGTAAAGGAAAAATTTTTAATAGTTTTAAAGTAGCTGTAGGACGCAAGAACTATGAAGTAGAAAATTGTAATAGAGTAAGATCGTTTTTAAAGAAGCTACAACAAAGGCCCCAAGAAGGAGATTAATATTCAAAATTGGTGGTAGCTGAAGTGAGAAATTTTTTTGTCGTTCATGGAGTTGCTAGAAGACTTAAGAAGTTGTTAGAAAAAAAAGCTAATGAATCGGGTCATTTTTAAGGGAGCTACAATAAAGGGCCCAAAAGAGGCCAACTGATAGTTAAGAGCAGGGCCCTAACATGTAAATATGTTAAAAGGTCTTAGATCTTCAATTATTCAAAATTAGCCATAGAGTTATGAATTATTCCTTAGAATAATAATTTAAAGAAATGCGCCAAAAATTGGGTTGGTCCTGGGAGAAGTGTCCAATACTCAGTTTTAAAATTATGCACTGAGAAGGTGAGAAAATTAGAGGGTGAAAAATGCATGGCGCAAAAAAAATTCAAGGGACCTACGGGACCCTAGGGGGGAGAATGGAGCAAGGGTCTTAACTAGGGTGTAGAAATGGGAGAATAACTAAATGAAAAAAGGATACCAAAAATGAAGATCGGATTAAAAGGAAGCAATTTATTAACAATTTAGGGCGCAAAAACTTTAAGGGGTGCTGTACCGGGTCCCAGGCTGCCAGGGTCTTAACTGGAATGTAGAAATGAGGGAATAACTAAATAGGGAATTGGCCCCAAGAACGAAGAAGATCGGATATAAAGGGAGTAAGTTATTAACAATTTAGAGCATAAAAACTTAGAGGCACAGGGGCCCCGACCTTAAAAAAAGAAAAATCTGATTGTCAGGTGCATCAGGGCATGTCTTGGACTGTTCTCACCTAAATGTTCAGACTTCTACGTGCGGTAGATTTTGCTAGTCATCAAACGCAGACACTCCCACACTCACATACACACAGACAGAGCGAAACTTTCTTTTATTGGTATACGTTTTATTCAATTTTCCCCACTAAAAACTGGGTTGTCGTTAAATCCGATCTCGCTGAAAACTTATGCTACAGTTAAATACAAACACACTCTTAGTAGCTGACGAGTTATTGAGGTTTTAATGCATATGTATAAAATATTAATGATGATTGAGTAAAAGCACTGATTTATGAAATTGATGAGCTATCGATATTATAGTGCCCCCATATCAGTAACAAATAAATATTACTTCTTTCAACAAAAACAAAGGTTTATAAGGCTGGCAAATCACTGATCTTTTAATATATAAATTAAATAAATTCGATGCGCAAAAAGACAAATTTCTGAGAATGTCGTTATCAAGATTGGATATATATAATTCATTAATGACATTCGACTTAATAAAATCACAGATGATTAAGGATGACGATTTTTCGAGGTTTTTTGGAAATCATACAGAATTTATATCAAACTGATTGAAATATAAATTTAAAGAGATGGCGAAGTAACTAGGTTTTTCGCTTAGAGAGATCGTTTGGGTTAACTTGTTATTTTGATTTTATTGCGGATGTTAAGAAAATTAATTAGGTTCTATTGCATAGAAGCACTGCTTTATGAGGATATAGAGTTATCAAGGTTTTAACCACAATGACCAATGATAATTGTTTAAATAAAAACACAGTATAACTTGTATTCGATATATAATAAAACAGATTAATGAATCTTCAAGTTATCCAGTTTTTAGAGCAAATGTATAAATAGTAATATTAACTAAATACACTTATTTATGAGGATGTCGAGTTATCGAGGCTTTAACATATAAGCGTGATAATAATAACATTTTATTAAACTAGCTGGCTTCGTCCTCTAGCGTGCTCATAATTACATCGGGGCCTCTAATTTATGCTAACATCGAATAAAACGAATGTCGAATTCATATGAAAATTTTCGTTAGGTGCAGTAGCGTAGCTAAGTTGTTTGCCGCCCGGGATTTCATCCGTTTATTAAATAATATTGCGTTAATTTTAAAAGTAGTCCGTGAAATTTACAGAGAGGGGGGGTGGGGGTGCAACCTTCCACCGCTTAGGGGTGTATTCTTTCCTCGGGTTCTAGGGGCCCGATTTCAACGGGTATAGGTTCATTTAAGTTAGATTATAATTCAGCTACTTTCTGTATTATGAAACTTTATCTTAGACTTCAGTTACCAACATTTTCGAACATTAATGATGCATTCCTTTTTCGGGTTCTATGGGCTTGATTACAACGAAATTTGGCTCACTCGACTTGGTTTTCGATTATCTGCGGTACGTGCGGAGCACTTCCGGTACATACCGCTTTAGATAGCGGAGACCCAGATCACATGTTCGTTCAGAAAGAGATATGTTGGGAACACACGAGAGGCTGTGGAAGGTAATGGGACTTCCGAAACTAGGTCCATTTAAAAGATTTTCAAAGGATATAAAATCATACAAACTTGAGTTTTATTTAAGGTTATTATGATGGGCCTGGACAACGCCGGGTGGGTCAGCTAGTGTGATATAAAATTACACTGTATAAAATTCGGTTGTAACCAGGGCTTAATTTGCGACGGAGCCCACCATAGCCCGGCTGCTCCGGAGCCCAGTGCAATAGCGCTTCCGAAAAACCGAAGCTTAAATTACCTTTTCCTTTCTTTCCCATCTCCAAGCTTTTGCATTCTTTTTACCAAAACACTTATATGTGACCTAATGTGTTACACGCGTAGGTGATGGAGATGAAACGTACTCAATTTTTATATCAGTTTTTAGGCTTAGAATGACTCGAGCTCAATCTGTATTACATTTAAAATTTTATTTATTCATGTATTGAAAAAAAATCTTCTTTTAAAATTACGTATTATATTCCACTTCAAATCATTTTAATGCTATTTTGATCAGAATGAAGGGTAAACAGAAATCGTGTTTTTCTATTTCAAATTTATATCGGCGACGTGTTGATACGGCGCCACTCAAGAGAGTGAACAATAAATTTGCTTTCAGTTCGATTTTCTTTTGTGACAGTAGGATAATTTTTTATTGGCTGGGTTTTCTTTTTTTATTTCGATATCTAACCTGAAAAGAATATTTTCTGTTTTATGCAACAAGCATCAGCTTGACGTTTTGTCTGTTCGAGGTTTTTTGTCTTCTATTGCGTACGAGTATAAAAATCACGTTAGTGATTTTTCTATTTATTTTGTATCATGAACAGTACCCGCGCTAAGGCTCTGTGCACCTATACGAAGTCACTTTCCTTTGTAAGAAGAATAATTACCCTGTATGGTTATTCTGATAGAAAGCAATCGAGCAGTGTTTCCCCTTTTTCTATAAAAGCATAGATTCTTTCCGATAACGTTGTCACATTTTTAATTTTATCTGATTTTCAGGGACTCACCGCAAAAGATTGTTATGCGGAAGGAAATGATTATAGCTTAAGATATGCACATTTACAGGAAATTGTAAAACATTGTTCCATTCTTCAGTATATAAATATTCATTTCTGTAAATTTCATTCATTTTTTCTTAAAATTGCATAGCTGCGAACTATCTCTTTTTTGTGTTAACACCATTTTCTAATCATAATCGTTACCCTATTTAATCGCAGAATTCTGCAATTAATTAACATAAAAAATAGGCACTGATTTTTACTATTCAGAAGAAGTGATAACTAAAAAGTAGAATAGTTGACAGCTAAGTATATGCTGATAGATATATTTAATTTTTTTATTTTGCTAAAGAAAAAAAAATGTTTTAAATTTTGCAATTAATGTACGAAATATAAATATGCAGATTACAGGGGCAGGGGGGAGGGAGGTGGAACGGTACAGTTGTTGTACCGGTAGCGCAGAATATTAGGGCTCCGGAACTTTTTTTGTTAAAATTTAAGCCCTGGGTGCAGTAATCTAATTGTAACGTAACCTTAATCTAACTCTACCATAAACATTACCTAACTGTACCCTAGCTGTAATATGTTACATAACCGTAACCTAACGGTAACCTAACAGTAACATACCTTCAACCTAACTATAAACAAATTATCACCTAACCGTAACCCAACTGTAACCTAATTGCAACCTAACCTTAATCTAATTATAACATAACCGTAACCTAACTGTAACGTAGCTATAAACTATCGGTAACTTAACCGTAACTAATTTTAAGCTAAATGTAACGTGACTGTAACCTACCTGTAACCTATCCATAATCCAACCGTAAACTATCTGTAACGGAAATGGAACATAACCGTAACCTAACCGTAACCTATCTGTAACGGAAATGGAGCATAACCGTAACCTAATTATAACCTAACCGTAACGTAACCGTAACCTACTTATAACCTAACCCTAACCTAACTGTAACATAACAGTAACCTAACCGTAATCTATCTGTAAAATAAACGTATCATGACGGTACGCTAAACGTAAACTAATTATAACCTAACCGTATCCTAACAGTGATGTAACTATAACTTAACTGTAACCTAACCGTAACCTAACTGTAGCATGGCGGTAACCTAACCGTAACCTAATTGTAATCTATCCGTAATCTACTGTAACCTATCCGGAACTTAACCGTAATCTAACTGTAACCTATCCGTAATCCTATTTGTAACCAAACTGTAACGTAACTGTAACCTATCCGTAACCTAATCTTAGCAGAAACGTAATCTAACTGTAACCTATCCATAACCTAACCGTAATCTAACTGTAACCTATCCGTAACCTATCCGTAATCTTAATTGTAACCAAACTGTAACGTAACTGTATCCTATCTGTAATCTAATCGTAGCATAAATGTATTCTAACTGTAACCTATCCTTAACCTAACTGTAACCTATCCGTAACTTAACCCTAATCTAACTGTAACCTATCCGTAACCTAACCTTAACCTATTTGTAACTTAAACGTAACCTAATTGTTACCTAAATTTAATCTAACTGTGACGTAAACGTAATCTAACTCTAACCTAACCGTAACCTAACTGTAGCCTGGCGGTAACCTAACCGTAACTTAATTGGAACCTATCCGTAACGTACTGTAACTTATCCGTAACCTAACCGTAATCTAACCGTAACCTATCCGTAATCTTAATTGTAACCAAACTGTAACGTAACTGTATCCTATCTGTAACCTAACTGTAACCTATCCGTAACTTAACCCTAATCTAACTGTAACCTATCCGTAACCTAACCTTAACCTATTTGTAAATTAAATGTAACCTAATTGTTACCTAAATTTAATCTAATTGTGACGTAACCGTAATCTAACTGTAACCTAACCGTAACCTAACTGTAGCCTGGCTGTAACCTAACCGTAACCTAATTGGAACCTATCCGTAACGTACTGTAACCTATCCTTAACCTAACCGTAATCTAACTGTAACCTATCCGTAATCTTAATTGTAACCAAACTGTAACGTAACTGTATCCTATCTGTAACCTAACTGTAACCTATCCGTAACTTAACCCTAATCTAACTGTAACCTATCCGTAACCTAACCTTAACCTATTTGTAAATTAAATGTAACCTAATTGTTACCTAAATTTAATCTAATTGTGACGTAACCGTAATCTAACTGTAACCTAACCGTAACCTAACGGTAGCCTGGCTGTAACCTAACCGTAACCTAATTGGAACCTATCCGTAACGTACTGTAACCTATCCTTAACCTAACCGTAATCTAACTGTAACCTATCCGTAATCTTAATTGTAACCAAACTGTAACGTAACTGTATCCTATCTGTGACCTAATCGTAGCATAAACGTAATCTAACGTAACCCATCCGTAACCTAACTGTAACCTATCCGTAACTTAACCCTAATCTAAATGTAACCTATCCGTAACTAACCTTAACCTATTTGTAACTTAAATGTAACCTAATTGTTACCTAAATTTAATCTAACTGTAACCTATCCGTAACCTAACCTTAACCTATTTGTAACTTAAACGTAACCTAATTGTTACCTAAATTTAATCTAACTGTGACGTAAACGTAATCTAACTCTAACCTAACCGTAACCTAACTGTAGCCTGGCGGTAACCTAACCGTAACTTAATTGGAACCTATCCGTAACGTACTGTAACTTATCCGTAACCTAACCGTAATCTAACCGTAACCTATCCGTAATCTTAATTGTAACCAAACTGTAACGTAACTGTATCCTATCTGTAACCTAACTGTAACCTATCCGTAACTTAACCCTAATCTAACTGTAACCTATCCGTAACCTAACCTTAACCTATTTGTAAATTAAATGTAACCTAATTGTTACCTAAATTTAATCTAATTGTGACGTAACCGTAATCTAACTGTAACCTAACCGTAACCTAACTGTAGCCTGGCTGTAACCTAACCGTAACCTAATTGGAACCTATCCGTAACGTACTGTAACCTATCCTTAACCTAACCGTAATCTAACTGTAACCTATCCGTAATCTTAATTGTAACCAAACTGTAACGTAACTGTATCCTATCTGTAACCTAACTGTAACCTATCCGTAACTTAACTCTAATCTAACTGTAACCTATCCGTAACCTAACCTTAACCTATTTGTAAATTAAATGTAACCTAATTGTTACCTAAATTTAATCTAATTGTGACGTAACCGTAATCTAACTGTAACCTAACCGTAACCTAACGGTAGCCTGGCTGTAACCTAACCGTAACCTAATTGGAACCTATCCGTAACGTACTGTAACCTATCCTTAACCTAACCGTAATCTAACTGTAACCTATCCGTAATCTTAATTGTAACCAAACTGTAACGTAACTGTATCCTATCTGTGACCTAATCGTAGCATAAACGTAATCTAACGTAACCCATCCGTAACCTAACTGTAACCTATCCGTAACTTAACCCTAATCTAAATGTAACCTATCCGTAACTAACCTTAACCTATTTGTAACTTAAATGTAACCTAATTGTTACCTAAATTTAATCTAACTGTGACGTAACCGTAATCTAACTGTAACCTAACCGTAACCTAACTGTAACCTAAGTTTAACGTAACCGTAAACTAATTATAACCTAACTGTATTCTAACTGTAACCTATCCGAAACCTAACAGTATCCAAACCAAAACCTAACTGGTCTAATCGTCCTGTCGGCTAATTGTCCTGTCGTCTAAATGTCCTGTCGGCTAAATGTCCTGTCGGCTAAATGTCCTGTCGGCTAATTGTCCTGTCGGCTAAATGTCTTGTCGGCTAATTGTCCTGTCGGCTAAATGTCCTGTCGGCTAAATGTCTTGTCGGCTAATTGTCCTGTCGGCTAAATGTCTTGTCGGCTAATTGTCTTATCGGCTAATTGTCTTGTTGGCTAAATGTCCTGTCGGCTAATTGTCCTGTCGGCTAATTGTCCTGTCGGCTAATTGTCTCTGTCGGCTATCTGTCTTGTCGGCTAACTGTCGCTGTCGGCTAATTGTCCTGTCGACTAAATGTACGTGTCGACTAAATGTACTTGTCGGCTAAACGTCCTGTCGTCTAATTGCTGTCTGCTAAATGTCTTGTCGGCTATTTGGTTGTCTGCTAAATGACATAGACCCATCGAGGTTTATGCGGATATCCAAATAGGATTAATGACATTTTTAAAAAGAAAAACAATGTGTATATGTAAACAATAATAAGAACTTGTAAATATAAACAATATAAATAAGTCAGACATTGTACATCAAACGTGGCAAATAAGGTGCGTTCGTTCTATAATGCGGCGCAAAAGTTTATGCACAAGCTAAATGTTCTTATAAAATGAAAAATATACACCGGAATGTTTTGAAACTTTTACTGTATCTATATAACTGGATTACAAGTATGTGTTTCGAATTTGGAAAAAATTCATTGTACGGAAAATAATAAATTATAAGAAAATCAAAATTGTGATGTCGCAAAAATTTATGCACAGAAACGAAATACTTGCATTTCACAAGCACAAAAGTCCTTTAGCAGTTTATGGTGTTTCCATTGCACTTGATGAGATAGAATACGCAATTTTCCATTTGTAATACGAGAGTATGGAAGGTTTATGGAGCGAATTTGTACCAGGTTTCCTCGATCTCTAATGTGAGCTTTTGCACTGGGTAATACTGTTTTCAATTCTTGTAGACTTCACGTGAGAGGATTCCCCATATTTTCTCTATCGGATTGAGATTTGGGCTGAGTGCTGGCCCGTTCATCACACTGATATACTGAGATCTAAGCCATTTTTTTGTGCAACGAGAAGCAAGTATTGATGCGTTGTCTTGCTGAATGGTCCAGTTGAGACTACCTAGGAGTTCACTAAACGGTCACAAATGCTCACTCAGAGTTTTCTGATACTTTTGTGAACTATGTCTGTCATTTAGGGAGCAAAGAGACATTTGTCCATTGTAGCCAAAAGCGCTTATACTATTAACGAACCACCACGCTGTTGCCTGCTGAATATGCTCTTTGAATCTTTCCTCAAAACACGCCAATAGAATGACATACCATCTGGACCATCTAAATTCTTTTTTTTTATCAGAAAAAATAACACTATCCCATTCGTCACGATAATACACGTGTTGTTTTGCCTATTGAAGTCTTTCTTGCTTGTTACTGACACTGTTCCATAAAGGCCTTACGAGCTAATTTTTGTTTTTTGATAAATCCTCGTTCGATTATTCGTCAGCGTAGGCTGTTACGTGATATTTATGATCCAAGTCTATTTTTTATCTTCTTAAGGGGCAAATCGCAAGTTACAGCCAAGCTTTTAATTCTTCTATCCTCACAAAATGGGATTTTTCTCGGCCTTTCTGAGCGATACGCATTGTTGAACTGTTTTCCACGATGCAAAACATTATAAATACGACGTTTGACCAGTTTTGAAAAAGCGAAATTTGTATAACGGTTTATTTTTTCAGCTTCCAAACTCCTACAACTTGTTTAGGAGATAACTGCAGAGATTTCGGCATTTAATATAAACCGTACAGCGATAGGAACACTTTGTACGATAGGGAAAATGTCCCATCGATCTTTCACCTATCATTTCAAGAAGATATTTGCATAGAATCACCATTTGTACATAAACTTTTGCGACATCACAAAAAATGTTTTTTTTTTTTTTGTAATTTCTGATTTTTGCAACGATGAATCTGTTCCAGGCCTGAGGTATGTATTTATGATCGTAGTACACACCTACAGAGGATATTTGAAAGTATTCCGATGTACAATTTTATTTTTATTAAAATATTTGAGTTGTGCTTAAACTTTTGCGCCGCACTGTATAACTAGTTTTAATTCAGATCTCTGTGTGATATTCAGATCTCTGTACAATAGCTGTTGCATTCTTATGAAAAAATGCACGAACACAAAATTTATTACGATTATATATATTAAATTGAGTAATTCGGAAATAATATGACTCCAACTTAAATAGGACGTAATCACCATGGCAATTTAAATTAATTACCTATCATGGAATAACATTGAATTAATTACGTATGACAGGATTTAATAGAATGGAGAAAACTTGTATTAATACCTTTTTTTAATTTTTGATCGATTTTCCTAAAATTTGAAATGACTCAACGAAGATGATATACATTAAATTTCAATCCATTCGGTTGGGTAGGTTTTGCGCTATTATATGCGGACAGACAGGCAGATGGACGGACCAGACACCGACTATAGGTGCTACACATTTATAAAATTATGAACGCATCTAATTGAACAAATATTTGTAACTTTGGTGATCTTTATCTGTAGAAGTTGTAATAGAAGTAATAAAATAGGCCCTACAAATAGGCATCCTCAGTGCCAAAATGTCTTCTGTATACTTATTGCAAATGCAATAACATGCTTTTCACATATTTTTTTTTCAAAGCCTATAAAAAAGGCCTTGGATTTTAGTTACAGTGTTTTTCTATTTCTTATTTTATTTTTATATAATTTATATGTAAAGTAATATCTATAGTAAATATCTTTATGCATTTTATCTTAAAAACTTTAATTTTTCTTAGAAGACATACCAAAATGTGCGTATAGTCTTAGAATCTACTTATATGAATGCTTTATCTTGGCAAATGACTGTTTCGGTGAACAGATTTGACTATATATTATACTTATATCAAATTTATGAAATAACATACAAATATTATAAAGTATTTTATTTTGCATTCAAATTATCACAATATTTTTCATATATGCTTAATATGAAATTATTCAACAGCACTAGAACCTAAATCGTAATACTTCTAATGATAAAAAATTCTAATGGTAAAAAAGTTAAAACCAGAGAGATATATTTCATAATTTTCAGCTTCACAATTTCCTTTAAAACATACGTCCAAAGAATTTCTATGCCATTATAAAGAACAAATATTTGAATATCTACGTACAGAAACTCGCTGAAAAAACACACTGGGAAGAGTCTCGAGCAATTGCATTTGCATGATATTGGTTGAACGAGGAAATAAGTCCCACGTGAAGAATAAGTTAAAGAAAACTATTCTTAGGTTCCTTTTCAGCAGCACTAAGGGAAAAAGATATCTTTTGCTAATTTCTTTTTTTCTGAGAATTTAGAGATTCTTCTGACGTATGCAACTTTTATACGAAGAAAGGTTAGATAAATCTTTTTAAAGTTATCGATTACGCAGGGTGTTTGTAAATTGTTTCGAGCAATTTGTTTAAAGCAGTGCTACTACTTAATAAAACGACAAATTTTTCTGTAGAAAAACTTGTTTCGCAGCCAATTTATTTAGTCAAATAGGTTAAAATAGATATTTTTCGAATATTAATTATACAAATAATACAAATTATTAAATTAATATTCGTAATATGTAAAATACATATAAATATGTGCATGTGGATGTTTAAATTTAAAATAATTTCTAATCGATTTTATAAATCAATTTCTATTTAAAAAAACGTAGGTTACAATACACATTGTATGGAAAACTAATTTCGGAAATATCTATTTTGTATTACAGTCGGACCTCTATTTAACGAACCTCTATTTTGCGAATTTCTCTCTTTTGCGAACTTTTACTTGGAACCAAGAACATTTTGAAAATTTCTTCGTAAAATAACCTCCAAATAGCGAAGTGTATTCTCTATTTAACGAACTTTTTCTTGGGATCTAAATTTTTTTCTCTCCCTATTTCTTAAAATATTACTGGACATTTCAAACTTATTCTTTCTTTTAACACATTTTATGGTGATCAATGACCATGAACAGGTCTTACCAGGAGCCAAACTCACCGAGAGCAGTAAGATTGTTGTGATTCTTTGCTTTCCATCCAAGACGAGCAAACTTTCAATATCCCCTTTTAACCCTCAATGGAGCTGCCCTGTGTCCTTAAACTATATTTTCCCGTTTTCTAGGTTGTTGATCATGATCAATCGTGTCGGTAATTTCGGTTCTTGTAGCTCGAAAATGTCAAAGTAAAAGTGCTTGAGCATCAAAGAAAAAAAATTATTGATGAGGTGGATAAAGGCATTAAGAAAAGGATACTGCTTTAAAATTTGGTATTTCTCCAAACAGCTTATCAACCATAATAAAAAATCGTGATTTTAATGTAAAATTATTTTTTTAACTGAAAATACAATGTATTTCAGTGTATTGAATGTACAGAAGATTTCATCTCATCCTTCTTAGATTTTAAGTTATGCTCAAAATATTATCTGTAATGCAATCTGCTTTGCAACGATTAAAAATGAGTATTAATAACGTTACGAATTAAACAAAATGTAATCTACACAATTCTAAATCTACTCACCTGAATGTATTCACGTTTGGTATCGGATGGTAAAATCTACCAAATGATCCAAATATATCGAAATTTGGTGTTCGCACAGAAAATGGCAAAGTTTGTTACAATTTCCGTATGAAGACTCTAGGCCAGGGTCGGCGAACCTTTTCACATCCGCGTGGCAATTTTTTCCAAAAAATATTTTACATGATCATGACGTGCCAACAAATTTAGTGGATCAAAGTAGCATAATGAATTAAAATACGGAGCTTAGAATTTAAAATATATAGGCAACATTTTGCAATATGCAGTAGAACCCCGATTATCTGAAGTAATTGGGACCGATCCTCTTTCGGAAAATCGAAAATTTCGGATAATCGAGAATGCTACAATTTTAAGATTAAGGAGAAATATCCCGTAAGGCATGGTGACGTCACGGCGACGTCGTTGTGAAGTCACACTGTGATTTTGTGACCGTCGATGTGACGTCACGTGACGTGGATGTGACGTCACAGTGACTAGAATGTGAGGTCGTTATGGCCGTTTTAGAGGTCGTTTGTGACGTCACATTGTGACCACTCTGTGAAGTCACGGTGTGACTAATTTGTGAAAAGTGTGTCATTTGTGACTATTTTGGCATTAACTTTGTGACGAACCTGTGACGAATGTGACAATGTTTTGAAGTCACACTGTGACCAATTTGTGAAATATGTGTCATTTGTGACGAACTTGTCATAAACTCTGTGATGATTTCAAATGAAAATCAAATTTCAAATTAATTGCTTAAAAGGCGCAAAGGCGAACTAGTGAAAAAGATTCCATGCTGGAACTCGAACCCGGGCCATCAGTATAGCGCACTTACGTTCTACCGACTAAACCACATGGAACGATACCCAGCCTGGAAAATTTCTCACTATTACATGTTGGCAAGGCTACAAACACAGCACAAGATGCAATATTTATCGTCAGCCACCGACATGGCGCAAGCACGAAACTTAAATCCAGCATCGATTGAAACTATATTAATACTTGGAAATGTTTTCAGAGAGAACCATTCGCCTTGCATACAATATTTCAAATGAAAATCAAATTTCAAATTAATAGCTTAAAAGGCAATTTTAATTTGAAATTTGATTTTCATTTGAAATACTGTATGCAAGGCGAATGTTTCTCTCTGGAAAAATTTTCAAGTATTAATATATATTTAATCGATGCTGGTTTAATTAAGTTTCGTGTTTGCCCCATGACGGTGGCTCACGATAAATATTCCATCTTGTGCGGCGTTTGTAGCCTTGCCAACATGTAATAAGGAGAAAATTTCCAGGCTGGGTATCGTTCCATGTGGTTTAGTCGGTAGAATGTCAGTGCGCTATACTGATGACCCGGGATCGAGACCCGGCGTGGATATTTTTCACTATGTTGGCCTTTGCGCCTTTTAAGCAATTTATTTGAAATTTGATTTTCATTTGAAATATTGTATGCAAGGCGAATGTTTCTCTCTGGAAAAATGTCCAAGTATTAATACTGTGATGATTCTTGTCATAAAAACTACGATAATTTTAAAGTAAAGTTTTGTTTGAAATATAAAATTTTATCTTTTTACCGTATTTTTTAGCAAGATATCGCTATTTTGGAGTCCTATTCTTCTAAAATATTTTTAATTTTCCATTTAAAAAACAATGCTTATTAACTGACATCTTTTTTTATTAAGTTAGCTTGATCTTGAATTCAAGCTTAATATTAAGAATGTGTAAGCTTTTTAATGTGTTATGATTTGTCATTGCTTTTTTAAATACGAACATGGAGTCTAACGGACATTAATACAACTGTTACTTATAGAACTACATGATAAGCCCTATTTATTTAAATTTTTTATTCCCGTATATATTGTATTTTGTGAATATGAGCTAATTAGATTTGGTATGTTTTATATGAAAAGACTGATCTGGGAAATAGAAACAACAAGTAAGATATATCATGCGTTAGGCATATATTATAAAACACTTTCCAACTCTTCCTAAATGTTTTATCAAGACATCGGGGGAAATAACGTAAATAAGATAACTAAGTAAACATGAAAACGCGTAAAACATTTAAAAACTGATTTACGCAGTTACCATCCACTAAGGTGTAAAAAAATCATAATTTAAAAAAATAAATAAAAAAAATCGTTTTTTTTTATTTAAATCAGATTTTTTTTATTTAAATCAGATTTGTATGATTTTTTCCTCAGCGTTCAAATACTGAATAGCTATCATGAGTTTTAGGTTTCCAAAACAATTACACCACTAATTGCTAACATAATCTATGTTTTTACACTTTAATTGATAAAATTATAATTGTTAGTTTGTAATTACAGAAATAAAAACTGCAAATTAGTAGTTTCATTAGGTAGTATTATACAATAATGTTATATACATTAATATTGTAATAATTATGTAAAACTTTATAAATACTAGAGATACTTAACATTTATGAAAATTATTAACTGCATTTTATACTAAATAGCTAACATTACTTCAAATTAATTATTAAACAATCAACTCTCTAATTAGGAACATATTATACATTTTTAAGCCTTAATTATTAAAATGATAATAATTCATTTTAGAAAGAAAAAGGGACAGGATGCTAGTTCAAAAAACGGGCACTATTTCATGAGGAAATATATTAGTAATGTGTTTAGTAATGATGTAAGAAAAAAAAAAGAATATTTTTTAGCATTAAAAGTAAAGTGTCCTTAATTTTTAATAATTTTATGAATAACAAATTGAAAAATACAATTAAATAACATATTTTAATAATATCCTGTTTTTTCTAAAGAAATAAAGTTCTATATTTTTGCAAGATTTTTTCCACATGAATTTAGAATACTGTTGAATGGGGAAGTTTTTTACAAGAAATCTCTGGCTACAACTACAGGTAAATTTCAACTTTTTTTTTCTTTTTTTAAGGCAGGTTGCATTTTGCCAATTTCAAAAGGAGCATGGTGTGGCACCATTAAACAAAATGGCCTAGA
The DNA here is from genome assembly GCA_963932465.1 of Maratus speciosus. NCBI lineage: Eukaryota > Metazoa > Arthropoda > Arachnida > Araneae > Salticidae > Maratus > Maratus speciosus. Next base: position 210,199,072 of record OZ010793.1, read on the forward strand.
AGAAGCAGTATAAGTAATTACAGAATTAATAAAAACTGCAAATAAGTAAAATTCATTAGTTAGTAGCACAAATAACAAAACTAACAAATATTATTTGCAGCTCATTTTGCATTTGTATTTAGGAAAATTTCTGTAAACCACCAAAATCTATACTTACACACATGTACGTGTATGCTAACCAAAGAGAAAAAAAGGAAAATGAGTTAAACCCATTCATATAGAATAAATATAAGTTAGCCACTAATATCTGAAATCCTCAAAATATTTAAGTAACAGCATTATTACCTCTATTAGCTTTCAATGGTTCAATTTTTTAATATATATGAGTTACAAAAAAAATAAATAAATAAATAAAATAATAATAATAATAATAATAAACATTTATTCAACCTATACCAAAGAAGCTCTTGCTGTGCTTAGCATTTTTATACCAATTATTTCTTTTTCTCTTATGCATTCATTTACAATTTAGCTGCTGAGCAGATGTCATTCTTTCATTCTTCTTTAACTTGAGATTGCTATTAATTACTATTTATTATTTTACTTGTAGAAATGTAATTATACTTGCTATGTGTATTTTATATAAAATAATGCATAAATTAATTACCTAAAGGAAATTATGACATTGCAAATTATGTTAGATTTAAATATCATTTTTAAATGAAACTGTTTTAATTTGGATAAAAACTTAAAAACAATGCTTTTAATTTTTTTACAATACTAATGAATTAAGCTTAGAAACAATTATTTAAAGCTCTTTTTTTGTTTATTAATAAGTCAAAATACCTGTAGAAACTTTCAAATTATGTTCATGTTAGATTTTAATACTCTTTTTGACATTTTAAACATTTAGAAAATTTTTGATTTTAATCAATGATTTTTTTTAAAAAATCGGTTGATTAAAATCATGATTTAATCGCTGATTTAAATCATGATTTAATCGCTGATTTAAATCAACCGATTAAAATCGTTGACACCCTACCATCCACAGCCAAATATGTTTTCTAATTCTTTTAAACAGTCCTGTATTTGATCTGTAGATTGATATATATATACTATATAATGGAAAAATTTAGTTTATCAAGGAAACGCATAACAGGTTGAAATTCTCTTTTAGCAATTTATACTAATATATGGAAACATACTTAAATAATTTTGTACAACCCTGTAGTTTACCTAGAACCTTTATTACACGCCACTATTTAGTTAAAATTTTATTCAAGCTAAAACACTCTTAAAACTGCTGAAATTACATTTCCAGAAATTATAATTCATAGATGGCAACGTATCCAATTCTTTGCGTGACCCTTTATATCATTTTATCTATATACTACAAACATTTCTTAGTAAATTAAATACAGTGCAGCGTTAAAATGCATAACTTATTTAAAAACCTCCTTTAAGCAATACCCAGTAACCCTTTCGAATACTTTTGTATATTCCTGTATATGAATTATAGCATATATATATACACCATATACTATGCATAAATGTAGTGAATCATAAAAGTGTATATCATAATTAAAAATGTATTTCCAGCAATCATCGCTAATGAACAGTACTTCGGATACAATATAGTATCTGAAATATTTTGTGTGTCCCTGTAAATGCTATATACACTTCGTATTATACATGAAATAATTCATAGTATGTAAACCTCAACGACGTATATCAATTTCATTACATATCAAATAGATTAACATAAATAAAGTACGCCGCAAACAATTCCCTCCACCCCTATATCATTATGTATTGGAATTCCTTTTTTAGCCCTGTAAATGAACAATAACTATTCTTTGCATCGCATATTCTATAGAATGCACATTTTAGTGCGCTTCATAAATGCATATCAATTTTATTCTGTTTGAAAGCGTGTAAAATCATTAAAAATCATTTGAAACGATTTTTTTCCCACAAGCCGTAATGTAATGGAATACAATTGACTGTCCCTGTAAATGAAATAACATGCTACAAACTTCATTACAAATAGGGGTCTTGCTATGGTAAACGTTAATAACATCCAAAAATTTTAAATAATTTAATTATCTTTAAATGTCTATTAATTATGTTAATGATTGATGATAATACTTGTCCATATACTTTTATATTTATGCCACCATGTGGTTTTAACCCAATATTTAAATAAGAAAATAAACCAGATTAAAATGCAATTTAAATCACTAATTTTAATAATCTGATCAAAGCTGTTGAAAAGGAAGTTAGATATTTTAACAAAATAAAAAATAAATGTAATGAAATATTTGTGTTCTATAACATGTTTATTAGAAGATAACTGAAATCATTGTAATTAAAAAAAAAAAAAAAAAAAAAAAAAAAAGCAAACAAGGAAAATAATATTTTAGATATTTCAGCAAAATAAAAAATAAATGTAATGAAATATTTATGTTCTACAGCATGTTAATGAGAAATTAACTAAAATTGTTGTAATAAAATAAAAAAAAAAGCAAACAGGGAAAATAATATTTTTACATACCTAATTTCATTGACGTTGTACGTGATACTTTGATTTTGGGGAACCAATTAAATCCGATTATAAGTACGATAGCAATGACTTGAATCATCTTCAACAAGTCAAAGCTACCGTAATTTTCTCGGGTTTATATTTTGTTAGCTGAACTAACTTGGATCCTGAGAACGTTCTTGTTTCAGTTTTTAAATCCGTGTCAACACATCTATGCTGTCCAGTGTCCACAGAACTTCAGTGTCCACAGTGTCCACAGAACTGTCCAGTGTCCCGCGTTTATTCTAAAAAGTTTCACTGTTACTTTTATCCGTTATTCTGCGGTCGAGTGGTAACAACTGAAATAGTGCAGATGCAGACGATTTTTAAGTTTCGAAGTTCGAAGCAGATGTTTTTTGGTTTTATTTGTTTTTCTATACCACAGTTTCGGAAGGAAATTAAATGCGTAATAATTTTGTCAATTTGTCTCTAATTCAATTTCCTGTTTGAAAATGTTTTATTGTATTTCATCTTTTATTTTTATCAGTTTTATTGAATTGTAAAGTTTCATTTACGTAAATTATAATAATAATATTATCCATAATTAGAGTTTACTAGATAAAACATTGCTTAAATTTTCAAAATGTATACAAATTAATTTATTGGTAATAATGATGACTCCCTCCTTTTTTTTTAAAGTAAAATTTGTATCACAGGTATCAGTTTGTATCACACTCATCTCTTCTCGATAATCTTGTTGTATTTTTTAAGAAGATATTTTGTATATATATACAAAATATCTTCTTAAAAAATACAACAAGATTATCGAGAAGAGATGAGTTTTTCTTTGTCAATCTGTCATTCTCTTAATATTAATTTTCTGTAAAATAAAACTTGTAAAATAATTTTTAAAGATATATTTTGAAAACAAAAAATAAAACATGAATAATTAATTATGTCGTGGGCTTTGCCTAAATTTTGTACATTAATTTTATATTCGGAAAATGTCAATTCTATTTTAAACGTTTGAAAGAAGTAGAATAAAAAAAAAAATACTTAAAATAGTGAAACACCAAGAGGGAAAAAAATGACTTGAATGCAAATTATAAAGCAAGAAATGCATATATGACTGAACTTTGAAGACGCTTTCTGCGTGCTCATTAAAAGCTGCAGCCTTAACTGTAATAGAAAGTTTTTAGTTTGAAACGACAGAAATGTTTCGACTACTCTTTGAGAAACTTCTAGTATAACAGATGATCATTTACAAAAATCTTTATAAAAGATAAGTCGAGGTCTGCTTACCTAAAACATTTTTTTAATAATATGAAATTCTCATAATTAGGAAATCGTTTTGTGTTGCTGATGAATTAATTAAATTTTATGTTATATGAAAATAAAAAGTTTTTGTTAGAGGCACAGATGCAACTTGGACCACGGTTTAAAAAATTTGTTAATCCGGCAGAAAAATATATTTTACAGTAAATAACATGTTTTTAATAATTTTTGTAATTTTTTTAAGTTTTCTAAGAAGTTCACATCTCAGTCACAATGTGACATCACTGAGTGGTGGCATTTTGGTCACAGATGTGACGTGACCACAGTGACTTACAGTGACGTCACAATGACGTCACTGTGACCATGCATGCTATGAGGGATATGCAATATTTCTTATTATGGCAACAACTGCATAATAAAAATAAAGCAATAGCAAAATAGAAACAAGAATGAATTAATTGAATTTCAATTTTGAAATTAAATATCTTTTACATATATCACAAGGGTTTGAAAAAAGGTTTTATTTGTCACAGTTTCGATTGCTTTTTCATTGAAGCTCTATCACAGAGTTTTTAAATATTATTAGTTTACCAGTATCACAGTCCTTTTGCTGCTCCAGCCATGTCAAACCTTTTGCAAAACATTCAAAAGCTCCAGAATTGCTAATTTGTTCGTTTTCTTTACTCCACTCCGCAGCTTACGGGATCTCAAGTTAAATTCGAAGGAATTCTAATCGAAAATATTTATATGTGCTCGTAGTTCATAAAGGACTGCTTCCACACAAGAATATGACAGTTTAAAAAAAAAAGCTTTCAAAATGGATTTTGCGCACAAGGAATGTGATAGTAAAAAAAAAAAAAAAAAAAAAGATTTCAAAATAGATTTCGGTTAACCGAGAGTTTCGGTTAAAAGAGTTTCGGATAAAAGAGGTTCTACGTTATTTATGTATTTAAAAAAATCCTATTTCTCTTGTTGCGTCTTAGATTCCAAATAATTTAGATCAGCTTCGTATTTCAGTTTTTATTTAAGAGAACGCGAGCTGAATTGGAGCTACCTAGCAACAGGTTTCTACTTGAGTTTTTAATAATTATTTTTTTTTCAGAAATTAAAAGTATCAGAAAAAAAGTTGTCAAAATGGCTTTAAAAAAGTTATTCTATGGAATTGAATTCTAAATTCCAAGTTATCACAATTTCAACATCGGCATTTTTGCTTTTGATCTTTATTTTCCGATAACCACCTAATTTTCTCTTAATCTCGAAATTTTTTGATCCAATATTGAGCTAGATTGGGATTTATAAAGTTGCATTTCAGTTTATTCAATCTGTATGACATCGACAACCAACCTAAATTAGATAAACTCAGGAAGTCTAAATTAAAAATAGTGCAATTTGTGCATTTTCATTATATCAAAGGCTGGAGTGTAAAGCATGGCAACTGACATTTAAAAAATTATTCCGATTGATTTTTTTGTAAAATTGTTTATCAGCATCGTAACAATTTTTTAAAAGTACAGAGATTACACTCAATATATATTGTATCTACTCAATAATTTTTACACATAATTTACAAAATGAAATTTATATGCACATAAGTCTAATAAAATAAAATCTTTCAGGCAAAAACAGTTGCACCTAAGTCTAATAAAATCTGTCGGGCAAAAAAAACGTTGCACATAAGTTAACAGAAGTTTCATTCTTAACCCTTTGCGAACGGTGACGCAACAGTAGCGGTATTTAATTTTAATCCACAAATGTCGAGCTGACACCAGAATTTTTAGTCAAAATTTTCGGTTTCTTATGTACACGAATAAATGCTACATTTACTTATTTACAAATAAATTTGACCTTAAATTCCGGTCCCATTGTGACATTTGAGGATTAAAAACACAAAAATTTGCCTGTACCTGGGAGTACGCCGACCGTTAAGGGTAAACAAATCAGCTGTATTGCAGGAAGCAATCATAATAGTTTTGTTTGTATTTTTCTTTACAAAACTTGAAAATTGAATGTATCAAAAATTGTGTTTTGTTAATTACCTTGTTTTACACGTGAGCGCTTTTAATACTATAATTTAGAACATAAGTCTATGCCGAGCCGAAAATAATGTCTCGCGTGCCATAGATTCGCCGTCCTTGCTCTAGGCTTATTTATTATGCATTCAAAGGAGACATAGAGTGACCGAGCCAGCAGTTGTTCAAATAAGGCCAGTGGTAAGGGGTTTTTATTATATTTCTTTCCTTTTAAGTTTTAGAAGTAAACTAACATGATTGCTACAACCCTTAAGGAATGTCCTATAGCGGGCAAAAATTAAATCTTTTGAAATTAAATCGCAACAAAATTATAAATATTTAGTTTCTTTAACCGCCGTTTTCCCAGTAGTTGATCAATCGAAGAAATCAATCGAAAATTCAAAAATTAATCTTTAAAATATCATGCTTGGGCTGTGATTAACAATAATTCATATAAAACTATTATTTGAAATACGCAAGATGAAAGTAAATCATTTTAACTTGTCGTAATTATCTCCAACTGATCAAAAACTAAATTTTTACATTTTCTAATTAAAAATATCATAAAATGGCTTCTTTTACAGCAGTCAGCTGGCAACAATGTGACAATATGTGCTCCAACATACAAACAAAGATATTATGTCTAGCACCACGTGTAAAATTCAATTCCGCCTGAGATGGAGCAATATTAAAAAAAAAAAAAAAAATGAACAGTTACTAGAAGGGTATCAACTACTGGCGTGGTCACCCTAGTTCTTAATCAAACGACTATTTTTACCCGACTGCCAAGAAGGGTTATGTGTTTCACGCGTATCTCGGTGTGTGGATTTCTTTATACCCTCGAAGCATCACAACGGCAGGATGGATTTTAATGAATGTGGTCTCTATCGATTCGTCTTAACCGTCCGATGTTTATTGGCTAGTTTTTTTTATTAATTCAAAATGGCGGTAGAGATGAAAAAAATTTTTACGCAATCTATTGAGTGGCATATCACTGGATAGGTCTTTCAAAATAAAGACGATGTTTCATTGACTATTTTACAGTCAGAAACGCCGTTTAAATATTATACAACCTGAAAGTTGTGTAGGTAGGATCTCTAGCTTTACTGCAACTCTAACCTTCATAGACCTCCATAGGCCTCATCAAAACAGCGTTTATAAATACGAACTAACAATTAAACACAACTTAAAAGTTATCAATACAAGTAAATAAAAAAAAGTAGGTAAGTAATATAAAAAATAGTTTCACATTGATGAGAAATAATTAATTAGTTCGCTTTTCTTTTTACGCAGTCGGGTTTTTTGATTTTTTTAATTTAATTTTTACTTGTTTCTTTTTTTAGGGTTTCGTTCATCTGACGATACCCTATTCGTCTCACTCTTTTGTCTGTCTGTCCGTCACAGAGCCCGTTCTCAGAGACTATACATGTTGGAGACATGAAATTTTGAGTACTTATAGCTGAACACCTCACATGAAACGACAAATCCTAAAATTTTGAAAAAGTCTTAAATTTAACCATTTGGGCTCCCACATGTGTATTTCAAACAATTCTTTCTAAGTCAGCCCCTAATAAGGTTGGAGCCATGAAATTCCGCATACTTATAGATGAATACCTGAGACAACAAGACAAATCATAAAATTTTGAAAAAAGTTTTATATGTAACCCTTTGGGCTCCAACTTGTGTATTTTAAGCATTTGTTTCTTCTAACAGAGCCCCTAATTAAGTTAGAGGCATGGAATTTTGAATTATTATAGTTAAACACTTGAGCCCACACAACAAATCATAAAACTTTGAAAAAGTGTTATATTTAACCCTTTGGTCTCCAATTTGTGTATTTTCAGCAATCCTTTATAACAGAATTCCTAATCAAATTGGAGGCATCCAATTTTGTATTCTGATAGCTAAACACCTCGGATGACACGACAAATAATAAATTTCGAAAAAGTTTTATGTTTAACCCTTTGGAGTCCAGCTTGTGTATTTTAAGCAATTCATTTTAACAGAGTCCCTAAGTGAATTGGGGACTTGGAATTTTGCATACTTATAGCTGAACGCCTCAGATCACACGCCAAATAATAAATTTCGAAAAAGTTTTATATTTAACACTTTGGACTCCTGCTTGTGTGTTTTAATCAATTCTTTTTAACAGAGCCCCTAATTGTATTGGAGACTTGAAATTTTGCATACTTATAGCTGAAAACTTGAGATCACACGACAGATAATAAATTTCAAAAAAAGTTTCATATTTAACCCTTTGGAATCCAGCTTGTGTATTTTAAGCACTTCTTTCTAACTGAGCCCATAATTAAATTGGAGATTTGAAATTTTGCATGCTTATAGCAGAACACCTGAGGCCAGGCGATAGATCATAAAATCTTGAAAAAGTCTTACATTTAACCCTTTGAGCTCCCACATATATATATTAAGCAATTCTTTCTAAATGTGACCCATAATTAAGTTGGAGACATGAAATTTTGCACACTTATAGCTGAACACTTCAGATCACGACAAATAATAAACTTTGAAAAACGTTTTAAATTTACCCTTTGGACTCCAGCTTGTGTATTTTAAGCAATTCTTTCTAACTGAGACCATATTTAAATTGGAGATTGGAAATTTTGCATACTTATAGCAGAACACCCGAGGCCAGGCGACAAATTATAAAATCTGTAAAAAGTCTTACATTTAACCCTTTTAGCTCCCACATATATATTTTAAGCAATTCTTTCTAAATGAGACCCATAATTAAGTCGGAGACATGAAATTTTGCATACTTAGGGCAGAACACCTGAGACCACACGACAAATAATTTTTTTTTTCGAAAAGGTTTTATATTTAACCCTTTGGACTCCAGCTTGTGTTTTTTAATCAATTCTTTCTAACTGAGCCCCTAATTAAATTGGAGACATGAAATTTTGGATACTTATAACTGAACGCGTGAGATCATAAGACAAAATATGAATTTTTGAAAAAGTCTTATAATTAATCCTTTGGGCTTCAACTTCTATATTATAAGCAATTATTTCTAACTGAGCCCTAATTAAGCTGGTGATATGAAATTTTGCATACTTATAGCTGAACACTTGTGTTTACACGACAAATGATAAATTTTTCATAAAGTCTTATATTATTGACTCCTCTGGGCTCTAACAATCTGTATCGGTTTTTTAAGCATTTTTTTCTAACTTAGCCGCTAATTAAGGTACAGCGAGCTAGTTTCACTTGAATGTTCCGGGAGGGGGGGTCAATTTTTCCCCAAACCCCTCATCTGATATATCATTTGACGACCCTTCGGCCACTCTTTCATTTTATGCACAATAGCCTTTCATATTTTATTTCCACTAGGCCAGGAGAACTTTCCTATTTTACGTTTTATGGGTCCAATTTCATCGACTAATATAAGTGCGAATAGGTTCTAAAACGGAGTTTTGTTGGGCAGACGTTTGTTTAGAATAGATTGCACTCCCTAGTAGCGAATTGTGTAGCTAACAGATTTTGCAAAAGTATAGTGTTTTGAAAGAAATATTAAACGAAACCCTCTGTGCGATCTGTGATCACACTTACCCACTTGTTTGTTTTCCTATTTGACTATAAGGTTGGTGGTTCCTTTTTTGTGACAAACTGTACATCCATCTCAACTTTCTAATATGTGATTTCGGAACTGTCGTTGTCCTCAAAAACGCATAAAAAAGATAGAGAAGAAGAAAAAACAGACATAAACACATGCACAAAAACATCTTGTCGTATTGCACAGTGTGAATGAGCGGTTTGATTTTCTGGAAACAATGACACTTTCTACAATAGTTGCAATTGTTTTATAAATTCGATCCTTCTATCCGTCTGTTTGCCGTCTGTCCATTCTCTAACTAGCGTAAATATAGTCACATTGCCATGAAATTGGTATACGTTACTGAAGTTTACTATTCGGTATTAACAATAAAGCGTTTAGCATTTAAGGCTTATTTACAGGGACACTCAAAATAATTCCGATACATTGCGGTCAACGGGGAAAAATCGTTTGAGGTTCATAGATGCTATTGTGGATCACTATGGCATACTTGGTATTGAAAATGAAGCGTATGGTATTTAAGCTTCGTTTACAGGGAAACTCAAAAGAATTCCGTTATATTTGCCTATTGGAAAAAATCGTTAGCGGTGTATTTTAATGATATCACGCTATTTCAAAAATACTGAAATTTATATATATCACTGATGTGTACTTAACTCTTGTTACTATAGAATGTTGTGTGAATAGAATTTATCGTTCATTTACAGGGATGTACAAAAGAATTTGGCTGCTGAAGAAATTGAACAATAATTGAACTATTGAAGTATATGAACAGTAATTTCTGTAAGAGAGTTTTCAGCTGCGGTAGGTGTTTTTAAATTGATATATATATATATATTTTTTTTATATTACTTGGTGTGTATAAATTCGGTAGATCATATAGAAGGCTATAAAATGATTCCCAAACACATTTTTTGTATTCAATGAAATTACTGAATGGAAATTTTCAACTATGCTATTTGTTTAACTGAACTAACTTTTAGCATTACATACAAATTTATAGATCATATGCAGGGATGGACAAAATAATTTTGATATTTTTCAGACTATTGATGGTAATAACAGGAATTGGGTTTTCAAATGCGTTTTGTGTTTTCCAAATTCTTTATTTAGACATCATCTTTCATCTTAATATATTGTGAAGTTTTATTACAGTATTCTAAATGTCTTCGAAAGTGCTTCATAATCTATGCTGGATGCGTGAAAATGTGTGTTTTAAATATGAACCACACCAGGATTGCCAGTTTAGCTGCCATTTTTTATTCAGAAATTTCGTGCTCACACCAGAAATAAAAAAGTTATATTTTCTACTTTATTTAATAAGGGACATTTAGCTACCAGATAAAGAAAAAATTCTTCTGTCCAAATTTCGGGTATGGGTTTGAAACTTAGGATTAAAGTTGGACGTCAAACTGACAACCTCGAACCAGAAATACGAGAGTATATCAATAGGTTTTTGCCCTCATATAGAGATAATTGTGTGAAATTTATGAAATTGCTACATTTTACGGATCCTTTTCTATATAGTCAGTGTGCACAGTAACATACATTATATGGCCAAAGGTGACCGGTCACTTGCGATTTTTGACGTTTTGTTAAATATCTAGAAAAATACATGAGGAATTAACCTGAAACTGCAAGTGTGTAAACAGTATAGTATAGGCCATATATTTTCACGAAGATTTTTTTCCCGAAACCCCATAGGAGACCGTCAATGTATATAACAACTTTTGTAAAAGTCTCAAAAACATATAAAGGTATATATAAATATTATACAGACATACAAACAATAACTACAATAAACCCAACTGGAGTGAATAATTAGCCAGAGCCAGGAATCGAACCCGGAACCACAGTATACAAGACTGCTGCTCTAACCACTGAGCTATTCCGGCCGATGCCTGAGTTTGTAAAATCTCACTAATAAACTATGTTGGGGGATTCACCAGCCTTGGATGACCGGACAACGATGAATAGATTTTACTATTACATCGATCTACGATAATTATAATAAAACCCTCATACTACAATACATATTAAAACACACATACACACATAAATAACGCCTGCATTCAACAGTTAAAGGTATATATAAATATTATACAGACATACAAACAATAAATACAATAAATCCAACTGGAGTAAAAAATTAGACAGAGCGAGGAATCGAACCCGGGACCAAAGTATACAAGACTGCTGCTCTAACCACTGAGCTACTCCGGCCGATGCCTCAGTCTGCAATTTCTCACTAATAACACAAGCCTGCGATGGAAAAATTGCCGGTATAGTAAGTGGTATTTTTAATAGTTTTTTGGATGCTGATTACTAGAAAAATAATGAAAAAACTCCATCACGTACAGTTTTCTCACATGTCGCAATCTATTTTTTATGCAGTATATTTCGGACCAAAAATTAATATTTATAAATATGATAAATAAATTTATGGACTTAAAATAGTAAATTGGTACATTAAACTAGTAAAAAAGAAAGAAGAAACTATTTCAATACAGAATATTTCTCTTAATCGGTAACTGCCTATTAAATAACAATATTCAAGACAGAGGAAACCAGTTGCAATCGGATGTTGCTAGCTTGACTTCCTTTGAAGCCGAAAAATACAGGGGACTGTTAAAAATTAAAATACTGAACTGAGATAAGGAGTCCAGTTTCTTCTTATTTCCTTTTCCCCCTCCCTCTCAACCGTGTCTCATTACTGTTCTTCGAACCCCAGCCCCACCCTTATCTCCGGGGTCAAAGGTTACGCTACTCTTTCTCCTTTAACAATACTGAAATGCAAGAGACACAGACTGTTTTTTTTTCTTTTCGAATAACTCTTACTTTATGGAAGATTATTACATTTGATTCATAAAAGTTGCATAAAGTTGATTAATTAGGGTTTCATATAACCGGTATTTTTGTGCGTGCGTTGGAGAGGGGGGGGGGAGGCAAATTTGCGTAAAAGGCAAGGGGCAGTGGCATATGCAAACGAGATATTTTATAAAATTCTTAGCGAGCTAGTATTTAGGCTAATTTCAAAAAATGTCAGAATAAAACTGTATCAGGTGCTCCTCAGATGCGCACAATAAAATCAAAAGACCACCCCCCCCCCCAATCAAGAAAGTTTTGAAAAGATGCCACTGCCCTATTTAAATAAGCAATAATGCGTAAAATTTGTTTTTATCGTCAATTTGAACGTACATAAGCAAAAAATACCTGTAATGTTATGTATTTGGAATAAAACAAAAAGGAAAAGAAGGTGAGGAGGGGGCGTGCATTTTTAGTGAACTGTTATTCAAAAACCAGTTAAGTCTCAGTCATAAAATTTACAATTTAACTTTATAGTACAAAGATGTTTATTATCCTAAGTTTTCAGAATTTTTTAGTCAGTCTTTTTTGAGATATTAATTAGTGAAAATTGCCAAAAGCAGACTTAACACAGTTTTTGATGAGCTATGCAAAAAAGGAAAAACGGTTTTCAGGATTGAAATTTATAAAAAAAAAAAAGTAGTCCTATAAGAGATCTTTTTTAAAAAAAAAATATTTAAGTTGAGTCTCATTTCCTTCATAAAGAACAATGGCAGCGTAATGTGGTGTTTGACCTTTTATTTCTCCAGTTTTTAAGCATGTTTTTGGCCTAGATCCTTAAGTTTAATGAAAATTTTATAATTACATAAAATGTCGACAATTCTAAGTCTAATGAATATTTTATAATTACATAAATGTCGACAATTTTATGCTGAACATTTTGGTTTTTAATTCCTCTTTATAGGTAGAAAAATAAAGCAGTTACAGTATTTTCCGTAAAACATGTTTTTCGCCCAAAAATGACTGTGTAGTTTGTTAAAAATGGCTCCCCCAAAAAACTATATCATGAAACAAAAATTTAGTCGTGTTTTTAAACACAGAAAACTAAGAAGAAGTCTTTGTTAAAAGATTATAAGTAAATGGTTATTTTGCATCATAGTATCCAAATTAAGTTAAATGTATGCGAATAGATAATATGACGCAATGAAATAATTTACATAAATTTTTTGTTAATGTTTCGAATAGCATGGCGCAAAAGATAAACCACATTATTCAATAAATACATTTCAATACATAATATAGGTTTAGTGAAAGTGATATACTTATCAGTGTATTGAAAAATTAAACATATAGTTTGGTTGCCTAAATATACGTTAGAAGATAAATAAAAAATAATTTAAATTGAAACTTAATTTATAATTTTATCAAAATTTTATTTTTCATTTCCCCTTACATGAATAAAATATTTAAACGGCTGCATAACTTGTATAAAGGCTTTAGAATAACTTTTAAAGAATTTTTTATGATTATTTTGATTTATTAAATTACATATATTTATTCTCTTTTTTAATTTTCTTAATGTTTCTCTTTTCTAAATTTAAAAAATAAATGTTAAACATTTTGGAACTATTTGTGCAATGGACATGGATCTCTATTGCTCTTATATATATATAGTCAAACTTTTTGTAAATATGAACCATTTTAACAAATGAATTCAATATAAAAAATAGTACATAATGAATAAATACTTGTGGTTATTCCTTGAAAAACAAGATATTAAAGTGCTTGAAAAAGTGCTTTGATTTTTTTTTTCAAACAAAAAGACGTATATGCACATGTAAGGATAAAAATATATGCTTTTATGAAATGTATTTATAAATAACTGCATTAATAATGTTTTTGTATATACTAGACACTGACACAGCAAAGAAAGAAGAGGGGGTGGGGGATTAAAACTCTTCCGTGTAAATTAAAATTGTATAAACTAAATGTAAAAAACTTCTGTGGTATGATCAATAATCGATTTGTAAAAATAAACTACCAAAGTAAAAGCAAAAATATTTTTTTTTCTTTTTATGTACCAAATTGTTTAATGTATCAATTGTTTGAAGGCTTCATAAAAAGGGCACTAACTAGGCTTAAACTGGTATTTATGCGTATTAATATTTTCCTGGAATTGAAATTTGGACAATAATCTAAATTATAACTTTTTCTTAAAAGTAAATTAACCCAATCGCGCCCGTCGGCCGAACCGTTCGGAGTTTTCGTGGTTTCCTTCGAACCTTGGATTTCCTTGCATAAATACGGGTTAGGTTCCCTTAGAAAGATCCCCACGGAGGGCACCCCTCCCCCTCCTTAGGACCCATGTCCCTCGTGCTGGTAATTGTCCGTAATAAACACGACCAACCAACCAACCTTAAAAGTAAATGAAGAAAAATATATCATTTATATTACAAAATATAATTCAAAATATCAAATAGGATATAGGTTCCTTTTTAATTTCTTTATAATTTTCATAAATTTCAATATTTCATTATTGGAATAAATATTTCAAATGGTACATTTGTAAAATTGTCTTCCATTTTCTTCCATGTGTTATTAGTGGCATAATTTTCGCCTGTTTTTCTTAATATTTTTCTTAATAAATTTAAAAATTTATTTTTTGTACATATTTTTATAAAATTAAAACAGTAGATTTTTAATCTTAGAACATAAAAAAAGAAAAACAAATGCATTCAATGAATTTAATTAATTTGCTTTAAATTTATGAATGAAAATCTATATTTTCCTTTAAACATAAGTGTCAATTTCACTGGCCTATATTTTTCAATGAATTCCATCAAACTTTGAAAGACTAAACAAGTAAAGTATTTCTACATGGGAATCCTTTCTTAACAAGATTTTATTTTTTCAGCCAAAAATCAATTTCATTGTCAAAACGTTTAAAATGATATTAGATTACTCAAATGATTTTCATGTGAAAATTGACAAACAAAACAAAAGGAAACAAATCAATAAATAAGGAAACAGTAGGTAAAGAAAAAAAAATTAATGGTTAAAAAGAGCTAAAGCGCCCACAAAATTTGTGTAACGCATAGAGAGACGCCAGAAAAACAGATAAATATTTTCCAAAAATAGCCACATGGTATTCAGAAAACAAAATTTTTTTTAATAAAAAAACTTCATGAAAATAATTTAAAACAATAAAAATAAAAAAACCAGCAGTTGGAGCACAGCTAGAGGTCTGCACGGGCCGGAATTTCCGGGCCCGGGCCCGGCCCGGCCCGAACGAAAGCTATCTTGGCCCGGCACGGCCCGGTGTAAAAATTGAAAGTTCGGCCCGAGTCCGGCCCGCCCCGTTTGCATTTTTACAGTTCTCGGCCCGGCCCGGCCCGGCCCGTACAAAAATTAGTGAAAACAGGCCCGGTCCGGCCCGGCCCGATTCAATTTCTATAAAAAAAATCCGTTTTTTCTCGACATACAATTAAGATTCTTTTAATGAATACTACGTACATATTTAAAATTTTACAGTATATTTTAGATTACTATGTGTTCGCAAAGCAGAAAACACACAATAGTAAACATTAACGATTACACAGTGTTATAGTCATCGTCTCTACAGACATTTCGAAATTCCAATCAGAATTCATTAAAAAGTTAATGTAGTTCAGAATAAAGGATTAAAAACATGATACCTTTTGAAGCTGTATGCTAAAAAGTAGATTTTCGAAAATATTTCTCTCATTTTTAAGGCTTTTCTCAAATCGAAAGAAGTTATATTTCGACACATTTGAGAATTCATTTCTTTTCGGAAACGCGTAAGATTGGCAGGTATTCTTATTCAGAAACTATGTAAATGCCGTCTTTTTCATAGATAAAAGCAATATATCTTTCTCTGAAAATACTGCCAAAGTTAGCGTTATGAATCGAATTTTCGGAAGCGATAGCACAGGAAAGGAGAAAAACGTACAGTCACATGACAAGAATCTCTGTTATCTCTGTAAGTAATTTATCAAATATGGAGAAAGCTATTCGTTTCCAAATGCCTTCAATAGTCAGGCCTGTGAATTGTATGCCTTTATAGTTAAAAATGAGTCAGAAAATGTGTTTGAAAGTTTCGCATTGTTGAGCAGTGAATATGAGAACACCTTAAGGTATATTTCCAAAGATACTGTTAACAGAAGTTCATTATCACTATTAATACTTTTACAAAACATAATGCCTGTCTTACACATCCCGAGATCGATTAAGACAAATTCCGTCCCTGCACGAGTCTGTTGAAAAAAAATTAAACCCGTAATTAGACATCTTGTAACTGTACGATGCCGAATGTTGTTAAACTCGCATCGGCTCGTGACGCACATTTATACTTCTCGAGAAAATCATATTCATTGAAAATGGCTCGTATTTTATCTGCTTCGCTTGAATTCTTATATCGGGCCGATAGGCCCGATTAATTTTTTTTATTGGCCCGGCTCAATTTTTTTGCCGGCCCTGCCCGGCCCGTTGAAAAAATTGTCCTAATTCTGCCGGCCCGGCCCGTTGGAAAATTCGCCTTCATTCCGCCGGCCCGGGCCGGGTACGGGCCTCGGGCCAAGCCCGGGCCCGTGCAGACCTCTAAGCACAGCACACGTACTTTGTTGCTGTTGCTTATAATTCTCTCTTTATCGTCGACACAAATTATAAATTTATAAATTAATTACGCTTAAAAATTAAGAATTCAAAAAATAATTCGTACAAATTAGTAATTCGACATAGATTTCATTCAATGGAAAATTTTTATAGTTTCACTAATCATTGGTTATAAAGTTAAATTATGTTTTCTTTTTTTTTTTAATTGAGGGAAGACAATTCGGACAGAATTTTCTAGACCTTTTTGTCTGGTTACCCTATTATTAGTTAGATAATACACAATGCAAGTAGTAAAACACTACTGAGCTAAGTTGAAAAAAGCGATAAGACAATAAACTCTGCCGGATCATGATCCGCAACAGCAAGCCCCACAGGGCTAGAATGGAGTAACTCTTCGTGATTTTGTTCGAATTCAGAACTAAACGTTGGCACTATGTGACTCCTGTATGATCCCTTACATTTCCCCCTCTTAATGATTTTCGGCTAAAAACTTTTCGCTCTAAAGGAACAAACCCCTTCTTCACACCCCTTCTCACTGACCTTATCTCTCCTCTTGAATTGCATCAGTGTCTTTCTTTACTTTGCGCTGTACACGTGTGTTTTTATTCCGACCTGTGAGTTATAAGTTGTAGTAGTAATTTTTTTTCTAGTTTTAGCTGCATTAGAGAACATGGCTTCCAGAGGATGTGCTAATCCACCGAATTGTTTCTGCTATATTTGTGGTAACTATACAGCGAAAAAAACAACAAAGAAGACTTTCCGATTTTGTAAAAAATGCGTATTTCGCTTATTTTGGCATGAAATTGGGCGGTCAAACAAGCCTTAGGCTCCACACAAAGTTTGTCGTATTTGTGTAGAAGAATTAAGAAAATGGTTCCAATGTAAAAAGCAATCTTTTCGCTTTGGTATACCAATGGTTTGGAGAGAACTTAAACATCACAGTGATGATTGCTATTTTTGTAGTTGTAATCCGATAGGCTTCGATTTAAAGAACAAAAAAGAAATATTTTATCCTGACATTCTGTCTGCCATATGTCCTGCCCCTCACGGACCTGATAAAGGAAAAATCTTTTTGATCAAAAAAAAAAAAAAAAGTGTTACTTCCACCGTTTCATATAAAATTAGGTCTTATGAAACAATTTGTCAAGGCTTTACCTAAAGAAGGTGAATGTTTCAAATGCCTTTGTGAGCAGTTTCCGGGTTTATCCTAAGCAAAACTGAAAGAAGGTGTGTATGTAGAACCAAACATCAGGAAAAGGATGAAAGATGAAAATTTTGAGAATAAAATGAAAACAAACAATAGAAAAGCCTGTAAATCTTTCAAACTAGTTATTACTAGCTTTCTTGGTAACAAAAAGGACCCAAACTACAAATCTATTGTAGAAGAGATGGTAAAAAATTTCACGATTTTAGTGTGTAATATGAGCTTAAAAGTTCCTTTTCTCGCTTCACATGTAGATTATTTTTCTGTAAATTTAAGTGCACTTAGTGAGGAACAAGGTGAACGATTTCACCAGGGTATAAAGGAAATGGAGAGGTGATGTCAAGGCAAATGGAATCTCAGCATGATAGCCGACTACTGCTGGATTCTACAAAAAGACAATCCCTGCAAAGTTCACAATAGGAAAAGTGGCACAAAAACTTTTGATGTAAAGAAAAAACATTACTCTAAGGACTTGTAACCTTCTACATATACTTAACTATTACTTGAACTCAGATATAAATATAATTTATATTGATTTATAAATAAATGAAATTTAAATGAAATGTCAAAATTTCGTGATTTCAGCTTTTTCTTTAAAAATATGCAACAATTTTGTGAAATTCCTTACATGATAGAAAAAAATGGATTTCATTTTCGGATTCAGCAATAAAATAAACATAAAAATTAGTTATCAAAATTAATGCAATTTTCAAAAAGTATTTTTTTGCAGGTCTGTGAACCATGTTGGGGAAGTCACCGGACAACGATGAATAGCTTTTACTATTACATCGATCTACGATAATTATAATAAAACACTCTTACTACAATATATATTAAAACACGCATACACACATAAATAACGCCTGCATTCAACAGTTAAAGGTATATGTAAATATTATACAGACATGCAAACAATAAATACAATAAACCCAACTGGAGTGAAAAATTAGTTCCAGTTGGGTTTATTGTATTTATTGTTTGTATGTCTATATAATATTTATATATACCTTTAACTGTTGAATGCAGGCGTTATTTATGTATGTGTGTGTGTTTTAATATATGTTGTAGTATGAGTGTTTTATTATAATTATCGTAGATTGATGCAATAGTAAAATCTATTCATCGTTGTCCGGTCATCCAAGGCTGTCGTATAGATGGCTGGGGAATTCCCCAACATAGTTTATTAGTGAGAAATTGCAAACTCAGGCATCGGCCGGAATAGCTCAGTGGTTAGAGCAGCAGTCTTGTATACTGTACTCCCGGGTTCGATTCCTGGCTCTGGCTAATTTTTCACTCCAGTTGGGTTTATTATATTTATTGTTTGTATGTGTGTGTAATATTTATATACACCTTTAACTGTTGAATGCAGGCGTTATTTATGTGTGTATGTGTGTTTTAATATATATTGTAGTATGAGTGTTTTATTATCTCAAAAACATAGTTTGAAAAGTCTGTTAATAATAGTTTATAGAATAAGTTTAAAATCCGTTGCTCCCAAAATGAAGCAAAAACATGAGGGGATGTATCCATATATCCATTGATTAGTGCCAATTTAGCATACTCAATATTGCACGTACGACTGTATTTGGATACAAACCCTCATCGTTTTGTTTCATTTTGGGAACAACGGATTTTGAGCTTATTGTATAAACGATTATTATCAGACTTTTCAAACTATGTTTTTGAGACTTTTATAAAAGTTGCTCTATACAATTATCTAACACATTATGCACATTATATTTTGATTGCATTAGCGCATGCGCAGTGAAATATTTTTTAGTAAACCTGCTCATTTTTCATCCAATTTTTATTATTTTTTAATTCTGACTGAGGAGTATTGTGTATAATGTTCTTTGTCATATTTTCTGAAAAGAACTCTTTTTAGGGTTTCGTTCATCTGACGAAACCCTATTCGTCTCACTCCTTTGTCTGTCTGTCTGTCCGTCACAGAGCCGGTTCTCAGAGACTATACATGTTGGAGACATGAAATTTTGAGTACTTATAGCTGAACACCTCACATGAAACGACAAATCCTAAAATTTTGAAAAAGTCTTAAATTTAACCCTTTGGGCTCCCACATGTGTATTTCAAACAATTCTTTCTAAGTCAGCCCCTAATAAGGTTGGAGCCATGAAATTCCGCATACTTATAGCTGAATACCTGAGACAACAAGACATATCATAAAATTTTGAAAAAAGTTTTATATTTAACCCTTTGGGCTCCAACTTGTGTATTTTAAGCATTTTTTTTTTCTAACAGAGCCCATAATTAAGTTAGAGGCATGGAATTTTGAATTATTATAGTTAGACACTTGAGCCCACACAACAAATCACAAAACTTTGAAAAAGTGTTATATTTAACCCTTTGGTCTCCAATTTGTGTATTTTCAGCAATCCTTTATAACAGAATTCCTAATCAAATTGGAGGCATCCAATTTTGTATTCTGATAGCTAAACACCTCAGATGACACAACAAATAATAAATTTCGAAAAAGTTTTATGTTTAACCCTTTGGAGTCCGGCTTGTGTATTTTAAACAATTCATTTTAACAGAGTCCCTAAATGAATTGGGGACTTGAAATTTTGCATACTTATAGCTGAACGCCTCAGATCACACGCCAAATAATAAATTTCGAAAAAGTTTTATATTTAACACTTTGGACTCCAGCTTGTGTGTTTTAATCAATTCTTTTTAACAGAGCCCCTAATTGTATTGGAGACTTGAAATTTTGCATACTTATAGCTGAAAACTTGAGATCACACGATAGATAATAAATTTCAAAAAAAGTTTCATATTTAACCCTTTGGAATCCAGCTTGTGTATTTTAAGCACTTCTTTCTAACTGAGCCCATAATTAAATTGGAGATTTGAAATTTTTGCATGCTTATAGCAGAACACCTGAGCCCAGGCGATAGATCATAAAATCTTGAAAAAGTCTTACATTTAACCCTTTGATCTCCCACATATATATTTTAAGCAATTCTTTCTAAATGTGACCCATAATTAAGTTGGAGACATGAAATTTTGCACACTTATAGCTGAACACTTCATATCACGACAAATAATAAACTTTGAAAAACGTTTTAAATTTAACCCTTTGGACTCCAGCTTGTGTATTTTAAGCAATTCTTTCTAACTGAGACCATATTTAAATTGGAGATTTGAAATTTTGCATACTTATAGCAGAACACCCGAGGCCAGGCGACAAATTATAAAATCTGGAAAAAGTTTTACATTTAACCCTTTTAGCTCCCACATATATATTTTAAGCAATTCTTTCTAAATGAGACCCATAATTAAGTTGGAGACATGAAATTTTGCATACTTAGGGCAGAACACCTGAGACCACACGACAAATAATTTTTTTTTTCGAAAAGGTTTTATATTTAACCCTTTGGACTCCAGCTTGTGTTTTTTAATCAATTCTTTCTAACTGAGCCCCTAATTAAATTGCAGACATGAAATTTTGCATACTTATAACTGAACGCGTCAGATCATAAGACAAAATATGAATTTTTGAAAACGTCTTATAATTAATCCTTTGGGCTTCAACTTCTTTATTATAAGCAATTATTTCTAACTGAGCCCTAATTAAGCTGATGATATGAAATTTTGCATACTTATAGCTGAACACTTGTGTTTACACGACAAATGATAAATTTTTCATAAAGTCTTATATTATTGACTCCTCTGGGCTCTAACAATCTGTATCTGTTTTTTAAGCATTTTTTTCTAACTTAGCCGCTAATTAAGGTACAGCGAGCTAGTTTCACTTGAATGTTCCGGTAGGGGGGGGTCAATTTTTCCCCAAACCCCTCATCTGATATATCATTTGACGACTCTTCGGCCACTCTTTCATTTTATGCACAATAGCCTTTCATATTTTATTTCCACTTGGCCAGGAGAACTTTCCTATTTTACGTTTTATGGGTCCAATTTCATCGACTAATATAAGTGCGAATAGGTTCTAAAACGGAGTTTTGTTGGGCAGACGTTTGTTTAGAATAGAGTGCACTCCCTAGTAGCGAATTGTGTAGCTAACAGATTTTGGAAAAGTATAGTGTTTTGAAAGAAATATTAAACGAAACCCTCTGTGTGATCTGTGATCACACTTACCCACTTGTTTATATTAAGAACTCTGCAAATTATAAGCAAAAAAATTGGCGAAATTTGGGACTGTTTTTATAAAAACCTTAATTTCTCTGCGAGAATACATGCTATCCTCATAAAAATGAAAACAGTATATTACAATAAGCCACTTATTAATAATCTCGAGTTTAAACGCTTTTGCTCCATTAATTTTTACAGGGTTATCCAAAAGATATTCGTTCTTTTTCAATTTTTTGACGGTCTCCTATGGGTTTTCGGGAAAAAAAATCTTCGCGAAAATATATGACCTATACTATACTGTTTACACACTTGCAGTTTCAGGTTAATTCCTCATGTATTTTTCTAGATATTTAACAAAACGTCAAAAATCGCAAGTGACCGGTCACCTTTGGCCATATAGTGTATATTACTGTGCACACTGACTATATAGAAAAGGACCCGCATAATGTAGCAATTTCATAAATTTCACACAATTATTTCTATGTGAGGGCAAAAACCTATTGATATACTCTGTATTTTTGGTTCGAGGTTGCCAGCTTGGCATCCAACTTTAATCCTAAGTTTCAAACCCATACATGAAATTTGGACAGAAGAATTTTTTCTTTATCTGGTAGCTAAATGTCCCTTATTAAATAAAGTAGAAAATATAACTTTTTTATTTCTGGTGTGAGCACGAAATTTCTGAATAAAAAATGGAAGCCAAACTGGCAATCCTTGTGTGGTTCATATTTAAAACACACATTTTTACGCATCCAGCATAGATTATGAAGCACTTGGCGAAATTTGGGTCTGTTATTATAAAAACCTTAATTTCTCTGCGAGTATACATGCTATCCTCATAAAAATGAAAACAGTATATTACAATAAGCCACTTATTAATAATCTCGACTTTAAACGCTTTTGCTCCATTAGTTTTTACAGGTAATTTCATAAATTTCACTCAATTATTTCAACGTGATGGCAAAAACTTATTGATACACCCTTGTAACTCATCAACGGATGAATCAAGTTCTTTGATGCTTTTTTAACCCTTTGATTAGGAGACTATGGACAAGAACTGTCGACTATATGTCATTCGTACTACAATTTACAAGGCAAATGAGGGTGAGGCTCGATTTTTCTTACAACTTTTCTGGTAAGTGCATATTAGAGATTACTTTTCAGAGAGTAGTATTAAAAGAATAAAAATACTAAGACATATATGTACCGACTCACAGTCAAACGGTTATTAAAATTTATATATGTGCTTAGTACCTGATCGCTGCTTTATTTGTAATTTCCATTTCATCGCTTTTTATTTATTTCTTAATCAATTTTTTATATTGAAAACTGAAGCATTAAATTTCAGAGTCCATCATTTTGTTTTAAATGCAACATTTCAAATAAAAAAGAAAAGTGCCCAGCTAAACTGATGGCATTGAGCACACAGGATATTCACACTAATTGTATATTATACTCCTATTTTAAAGAATAATGCCCCTCAAAAAAATAAGAGAAGGGGAATTAGCCCCCGTTTCCCCCTTTAAACTTAACCAGTGAACCTCCAAATCTAATCAGGGAAGGTCCTTAACACAATAAACCGGTATACCAAATTTGGAGCGAATCGAATAATCCTGCAAGAAAAACCCATTTATCTAAATTAAGAGGAATGGGCTAATCCTCCTTTTCCCCCTTTTTCCTTAACCAATGAACCCCCAAAACAAATCAGGGAAGTTCCTTAACATAATAAACCGGTATACCAAATTCGGAGCAAATCGAATAATTCTGCATGAAAAACCCATTTATCTGAATTAAGTGGGGTGGACTATCCCCCTTTTCCCCCTTTATTCTTAACCAATGAACCCCAAAACTAATCAGGGAAGTTCCTTAACGGAATAAACCGGTATACAAAATTTGGAGCAAATCGAATCATTCTGCATGAAAAACCCATTTATCTCAATTAAGGGAGCCACATTTCCCCCTTTATCTTTAACCAATGAACCCCCAAAACTAATCATGGAAGTTCCTTAACATAATAAACCGTAATACCAAATTCGGGGCAAATCGAATAATTCTGCATGAAAAACCCATTTATCTACATTAAGAGAGGTGGCTAACCCCCTTTTCCCCCCTTTATCCTTAACCAATGAAACCCCAAAACTAATCAGGGAAGATCCTTAACATAATAAACCGGTATACCAAATTCGGAGCAAATCGAATAATTCTGCATGAAAAACCCATTTATCTGAATTAAGGAGGGAGGGTGGGGTGGACAAATTCAGTTAATGTATACTATACAATCCGTTGAATTTGAAAATGTTTTATCCGAGAATGCAGAAAAGGATTCAGATTGATCCAGACAGTAGAATAATTGTCTGAGCGAAGCGAAGGCTAATACTCAGCGAAATATTACTGTCCGGACACATTACTACTACGATGGATATTAACGCCATGTCCTACTTAAAAAAAAGCCTAATAAAAACCTTTCGTCAAGCATAACTCAAAAAATATTTGTCGGATTTCTTTTCTGATTGCACCAGAAGGTACCTATGAGGGCCACCTACTGAATGCACCTACTATGAAAAATATGTTCCAAACCGTTTAAAAATTATATTAAAAAAACTGATAAAAAAGCACAAGATATCTGCATACGTCACAGAAATTTGGTGTGCGTCACTTTCACCGGTGGATGTTTTCGTAGACAACTGGTTTGAACACATGGAGCAAATAAAAAAAAAATGCACGCAGTAATATTGAATAGATCAGTTTCAACCACGTAATCACAAACCTTACAACAACCCGTGGCAACCAGTTTTGGTGGGCAAACAATTAATAATACAGTACGGGCTAAATCCGGCTAAAAACTCAGGTTAAAAGATAGTTGTCAGTCTATCGACTGGAAATTAACAGATTTTTTTAATACGCGTATAACGAAATTTAGAAACGATTGTGGATGATTAAAACAAATGACATGAGTGTTTATTGCTCCGGGAGGTTATCTTTCTCTGGATGTCTGTCTGTTTATCATACAGCATTCAATTTTCTTGTAAAGGATGATATTATTATGCAGTAAAACCTCCATAACGGACACACCCGATTAGTGGACACCTCTATTTAGCGGGCATTATTTTCGATTACCAACCCTTAAATAACTGTACATTTTTTAATCTCAGTAGCCGACACCTCCAAATAGAGGACAAATTCTGCCCTACCGAGGTATTCGCTATTCAGAGGTTTTACTGGTAAAACCTCCATAACGGAAACACCCGATTAGCGGATACCTCTATTTAGCGGACATTTTTTCGATTACCAACACTTAAATAACTGTACATGTTTTACTCTCAGTAGCGGACACCTCCAAATAGAGGACAAATTCTGCATTCTCGAGGTGTCCGCTTTTCAGAGGTTTTACTGTATGTATATATTATTGATAGTTATTTTACAGGGCCGCACAAAAGAATAAGAATATATGAAACGAATATAAATTAAATTCGGGATTGGTAGATCGCTGATGGTAACGTAATTTTAGGATGTTGTTACAGTCATCCGCAGCATGTTTTCAGAGTTTCGTTCATCTAACGAAACACTACCTGTCTCACTCCTTTGTCTGTCCGTCTGTCGCAGAGCCCGTTCTCAGAAACTATATATGTCGGAGACTTGAAAATTTGCATACTTATAGCTGAACACCACACATCAAACGGCAAATAATAAAATTTTGAAAAAGTCTAATATTTAACCCTCTGGGCTCTAACTTGTGTATTTTAAGCAGTTTTTCTAACTCAGACCCTAATTAAATTGGAGACATGAAATTTTGCATACTTATAGCTGAACACCTCACATCAAATGAAAAATAATAAAATTTTGAAAAAGGTCTAATATTTAACACTCTGGGTTCTAACTTGTGTATTTTAAACAATTATTCTAACTCAGCCCCTAATTAAGTTCGAGACATGAAATTTTGCTTACTTATAGCTGAACACTTAACATCAAACGGCAAATAATAAAATTTTGAAAAAGGTCTAATATTTAACCGTCTGGGCTCTAACTTATGTATTTTAAGCAATTTTTCTCACTCATCCCCTAATTAAGTTGGAGACATGAAATTTTGCATACTTATAGCTGAACACATCACATCAAACGACAAATAATAAATTTTGAAAATGTCTATTATTTAACCCTCTGGGCTCTAACTTGTGTAATTTAAGCAATTTTTCTAACTCAGTCCCTAAATAAGTTGGAGACATGAAAGTTTGCATACTTATAGCTGAACACTTGCGATAACACGATAAATCATAAAATTTTGAAAAAGTCATATTTAACCCTCCGGTCTCTAACTTCTGTATTTTAAGCATTTTTTCTAACTCGGCCCCTAATTAAGTTGGAGACACGAAATTTTGCATACTTATATCTGAACACCTCACATCAAACGAAAAATAATAAAATTTTGAAAAAGTCTAATATTTAACCCTCTGGTCTCTAACTTGCGTATTTTAAGCAATTTTTTTAACTCAGCCCCTAATTAAGTTGGAGACATGAAATTTTGCATACTTATAGCTGAACACCTCACATCAAACGGCAAATAATAAAATTTTGAAAAAGGTCTAATATTTAACCCTCTGGGCTCTAACTTGCGTATTTTAAGCAATTTTTCTAACTCAGCCCCTAATTAATATGGAGACGTGAAATTTTGAATACTTATAGCTGAACACCTCACATCAAACAACAAATAATAAAATTTTGAAAAAGTCTAATATTTGTTCATTTTGATAATAAGTGTAATGTGACGTAATTTCTTCTATTTAAGACTTCTAACACATGTTAATGAATTTATTTTACAATATACTTTCTCTTTTAAAATTAACATGTAAATATAGTTTTTATGGCGTAATTTCCAATAAGTGCCTGCTTTTTATACCTAATTATTTAATTCTAATTTGAAGGTTTTTTTCTGTTTATAATAGTAACGTGAAAATACTTTTTTTTATTTGATGCAAGCATTATTGTTTGCGCTGTTTATACAGTTGGCAACAGTTTAAATTAATACCATTTTCTAAAATATGTAAAAAAATATCTGTCGAAATGCTGAATATTTGAATTTAAAATAGAAATAAAACCTCAAAAAATGAGACAAATTAAAAAAAAAAATTAATGGAATCTGCACACCGGGATCTTCTATTGAATAAAATGATATCAAAATGATTAAATTCCCATGTATAGTTTTTGCTCCTATAAAACTTTTTTTAATGGAACGATTTTGTCCAAATTTAGCATTAAATATCTCTTAACATAATTCTTCTTTTTGAAAACTGTATACATCAGCGTGTTGATCAAACATTTCTCTATAATACCACCGATTTTCATATTTTTGTATGCAATAGTTTTCTTAATATTAACGAAGAAAGACCTCCGGTCACAAAAAATTCAAAACCGGCAGCGGCGGTGACAGCGTTAGTTACATTTTTTAGAACAGAGAGATATATAAAAATGAAAACTTGTCTATCTGTGTGTTTGTAATTCTATAAAAATCCACAATTTGGAAGCCAAAATTGTGAAAAGATACGTACATGTGTATTAAAACATAGCCGAGTCAACTAAAGTATTCCAGAATCGAAATAATTTATAGTTAATTTTTAATTAATAAAAAAACCACCAATTTAACAGCAATTTCTTATCAAATTTAAACATTTTTCGTTATAGCAGTTGCCAACAATTAAAATACACAATAAAATTATTACTACAACAATTAATTTTCTACTGCAAGATTTCCACGTGAAAAATGAAAATGAAATAAATAGTTTGCCGAATTAAAAAAAAAAATGAATATAACTTCATAACTTTTCTACTTCAAGGTTTCCACTTGAAAGAGGAAAATATTACGTCATATTGGAAATATAAAGGACGTGGTGGATATAGTATAACGTCATATGAGTGTGAAAAATGTATTGAAGCATGATAAAAACCCGATTAGGGCAGTGCCATCGCTAAGACTATTTATTGGTGGGGGAGAGAACCTTAAATTGCCAAGTCAAATTTCAGCATTTGCCAACTCGTTTTATAATTTTACCAACTTACCACAGTTAGAAAATGTAATATAGTTCTCATTTGTTAAAAGTTTAATAATATTCCCAATTAGTTTTGTAATTTTTGCCAAGTCTATCAGAAATAGAAAATATATTATAGTTTTTATTAAAATTTAAAAAAAAATTGCCAACTAAGTTCGTAAATTTTACAAGTGTAATAACATTCGCAAATGTTTGGGGGGGAGGCTCCCCCCCCCGCCCCCCCTTACCGAGGCCCCTGGATTAGGGAAATACTGGCGTATTTTAACATTATTGCTCCAATTATAAATTGAAATAAGTTCATTTATAGCTGTATTCTTTTGCGTCTGTTATATACATGTATACATTTTTATGTAGCGTTTTCATATGATTCATTCATACAACATTTCGACTGCTTTTTTTAATGTTTGTTTTGTGTTGTATGTTAAATTTTGAAATTGATTTTTCAGAACAAACATCCTTCAAATTCTGGGCAACGCCGGGCACTTTAGTTTGTAAGAGATAAATGGCTTTTGTATATGTACATCTAATGCTAATATTATAAAGTGTATAATATTATTAATGCTTGTACGTTTGCGAGGTGTTATCCCTGAAACTACATAGCCAACATTAAAAAAATGTTGGTGGCCATCTCTGCTCCGAAAAAAAGACTGTATTTTATGTCAGTGCAAGAACCTACATCGCTGCAGGAGCAAAAAAGTTCTAAAATTGTGATTTCTGCGATATTGATTGGGTTAGAAACTTTAAATTTGGTGTGGTAGTTACTTTTAAGATGTAAATACTCGTAATGAACGCTCTCTAAAAGGTTCAATTTGACGAATAAACGTAAAAATTTCTAGAAAGGTTCTAAACTATGATTTATTTGGAATACTGAAATTTTTGGGATACTGTTGGGGTTAGAAACTAGAACTTTGGCATGGTAGTAATTTATAAGATATAAATGCTCTTTGTAGAACGAACTCTAAAAAATCGAAAGACTATACAAAGCGCAAAAAGATCTAAAGATGATCTAAGTAACGAAGTACATGGAATTGTTAGGAATATAAACATGAAAATTTACATGGCTGTATTTATCATGACGTAAATTCTCGCAATAGAACAATTTCTGAAAATGTCGCTGTATAAAACAGTGCAGAAACAAAAAAACTTTCGAAAATTTTCTATTTCTGTGTTACTGCTGAGCCCAAAATCTTGAAATTTTGCTTCGGGTTAGTTTTAAAATATACAATTGTCCCTATGAATGGTTTCTAAAAAATTTAAAATTTAAAAAGATGAAATTAACGGAAAGCGATCTCAATTACCATTAATTTGGAATTATTAAGTATAGCAACTCTAAATATTTCATAATGCTGCATTTACTCCGCAAAACTTGCAATTTAAATGCAACAAAACTGATAGATACCCACCTAGCATTAAATAAATTGTGTAAATATTGAATAAAGACCTGTATGAAACAGGGTCAGCTAGGTGGGGAGGCCTACCAAATGGCTTAAGCACTCACAAGCCCCACCCAGCGGTTTCCATCTACTACCGCCGTCACCACACACACACACACAAAAAAAAATAATAATAATAAAAAAATAATAAAATAAAAATAATAATAATAATAAATAAAAGGCCCGAAGGGACCTACAGGAAAGCCAATTGAGAATATTAAGATTAAATACAATATAAGTACAATATATACACGATGGAAAGCCCAATTTTTACTGGGTAGGTTGCCCGAAAGTACTTGTTAAAGTGTTCCTTCTCTAGGCTTTTCTCTCTCTCTCCAAGGCCACTAACAGAGGGAAGTGCCGTTTTAAATGTGATATGAATTTTTTATCTGATTCATTTTTCTAGACATTTTATCATAAGGTCATATTCTCAATTATCATTAGTAGATTTTTTATTTATTAATTTATTCTGGTGAAATTTCATAATCGGGTTCATATTGGCGTATGTTAGCTTGCATGATTTGCTGAATAAATATGTTTGGATTTGTAAATTACTTCAAATGACACTTTGACAGCTCAAAAGTTATGCAGACGATATATTCAGATCTTGTGTCATACTTTATGTTGCCGTATAAAGTATAGTCCATTCTTTATAAACATTATATATTTGTCATTTAAAGTTATTCAAATTGGTGCGGAGCGTCTGATTATGCTCTTGACATCATTTTATACAGTTAAAATTCCGATATAAGATAATTTAGTGTTTCATTTTCTATTTTACTTTTAATATATTGCGTACTTTCAATTTTATATCCATGCATGGCTGTCTTGCATGGTTTGATTTCCCATTTTTTTAAACAGTGTATACGAATTTATATATAGAATTTTGTAATTCTACCATTCGTTTATTTTCATCATTTCAATTTATCGCAGTATATGGACAATTAAAGATAACATCTCATTTTCTTTGCTTCCACATGTTATTATTAAATCTATGTTCTCAGCAATATCGCTCAGACTAATCCCTCTGAGGGAAGTCCTAGTGTTTAGGTAATTGATGTTTTATTGATTATATTACTTTCCAAATCTCTATAACATATTGATTCATTAACTTACTGGGTGCTAAACAGCAAAAAAAATTGTTTTTTATATTAAAAAAATTACTGCAAATTGACACCAGAAAGTATGAAATGTAATATTAAATTAAGTTTAACAATTTATAATTACAACATAAATCCATGTTCAAAATCTGGTCCCTATTTATCTAACGAAATTGGTTTTGTATAACCGAAAATGATTCCTCCTCTCCAATATCTAGTACCCCTGGTTTTGGAAAGATAAACTTCACCGACCTTTTCAATAATGACATTGATATCGACGCTTTTATCTTAATGCCATATGATATAATTTTCCATGTGCGTTGTATGTTTAGTGTTGTAATAGTATTGTGGTGATGACAGAAATCACATTTGTTTGCAACACTCCACGTATACTAATTACAGTTTATAATTTTTTTACGTTATTGTTTATATATTTTATAATTTTGTCTGCAATTCATTTGCCAAAGTCATTCAAATCTAGTATGGTGCGGTTGTTGCAAAACATTATTCTATACCGTTGAAATATTTAAATTAAATAGCAAAACAACACATCAACGATTATGAATATGAAGTAGAGTGATTTATTTTAAATTTCCCTTGAAGTGGAGTGAACACTAAAACACTCATAGTGTAACAGCTCCCTCTGTTAGGCATTCAGAGTCCATATTCCCAATAAATTTATATTACTGAACTCAAATCTAAAATATGGTATATTTCTACGTAATAGAACTGCGATTTAGTTATTATTTTCACTACAAAAAGAATAAGCACAGTAGCTGTTACTGAGAATTTAAAAAGCCAAATTTTAAAAGAATTAGAATTTAAAAAAGAAAAAGAAATACATATAATTTCTTATTTCTGAATATTTATTCTTTCCGTCTCGGTAAACAAATCTTTTGCTACCTACGTGAGATTATTTTAACACTATGTGAATTTTCTTCTCTTCTTGTTTTTAAATATATTTAAAATTCACCCATGGGGAGAGAAGGAAAGAATAAATAATTGAAGCTACTTTGATGACAACTTTATTTATCTCACAGTTCCTTTTAAAATCTTGGCTGTAAAAAAACAGACGTTGACGATCTGTTTATTACTCTGGTTTCCTTCAAGCTATTTCCGTCGTGCTGGCTTGAAGCTTTCATAAATTTTAAAACAAACAGTAGCACCGAAATGTGTGTTTTGTTATTTATATTTAAAAGGTTTATGTTCCTGTGCACATGCTTCTAAGAGCGAAAAGAACTGCATTTTATATTCAGACGCACTTGAAAATTGTATTTGCACACTACCTTATACATCTTTTAGCATTCAGTCTTCAACGTTATAAAAGGATGCACAACGAATTCTGTTTGAAATAGTTTTATTATTGTAGTCATCATTTATACATAAAATCATTTTACTTCTACAATTATGCATTAATTTTATTTATTTAATGCATTAATAGTTCTAAAACTTTATTTAATATGTATATGTATATATATAAATGAGAGTATGGGGTGCATACAATTGCAAATGTACACATACATTTGCCTATTTTGACTATATTTTTCTATAGATATAAATAAATTTGTAAACATTTCTGAACTTCATTAAAAGTATACATATTTTCGTTTTTTTTAAAATGTAAAACTTAAATAGAAATATAAAGAAAAGAAAAAGGGAAATATCCATTTCATCATAATAAAATTTTAAATTACACAAGCAGATGTCAGTTCACAGCCGAAAATATTTATCAGACAGTGGTAACTGTGTTATCTAGCAAATATACGTATAATTGGCCGTCTCATACTGAACGTAAATGAACTTATCATAGTAAAAAATGGAATTACAGTGATGGAACAACGTAGAAGTAGAGAATCAATTGACACCGCAGAATTTTTTTAGTTTTCTTCATTTAACTTCAGGACAGAATTTCTAAGATTTTTGAAGGCGAATAATACTATAAAAATTTAATGGTCACAATCGCTCGATTGCTGCGCCACTGTTCCATCACTGGAATTCTTAAAGATACAAAATTTTATAATTGTATAAACTTTCTAAAATAAGAATTTAAGAGGTATACATCAATTGGAAGACAAGATATTTGGTGTAATCATCATGAACGTTTGATGCTTCTCATATTAATAAAGAAAGATGGGTTATTTTAGTTTGCTTTATAGAAACACCAATAAAAAACCTTTCTTTTAAATAAAAAAATCTTTTGTTAAAATGCAGATTGATAATACCAACTGAACCGATAGGAAGCACCTAGGATAGGCCTAAGAAATGGACATTTAGTATTTTCCTTTCGTCAGTCATGAGTCGTCAATTCAGTGACATATTTTTAGTAAAACGAGTTGCATTATTTTTATGACATCTATTATAAATTCTAGCAAATAATATTCAATTTAAAATTCAAAGGGACAAAATTTTATCGCCTCTCATTTAGATATGCATTGCTTATGCGTAAAAAGGTATACTTCGTTAAAAAAAAAAAAAATCCAATTTGACAAAAACTGGGTATGTATTTATTAAAGACGGTTAAAAAAGGCTATTTGGCGATTCGACGATTGTTATTGTTCCAAATTCTATCAGCTAAGAAATAGTTTTTAAGATGCTGGCAAGATCTAGACAACTGTTAAAAAATATATTAATTAATATCTTAAATTATCTACAAACTAGCAAAGGTGTTGGGTGCACCTTTTCTCCGAACTTATTTTAACAAAAAAGAAAAAACTAGCTCATAGGGGACTCTGATTTCAGAGGACTTGGTGATCGTAATGCCTAAGTATGTAATAGATAACCTACGTTTATATACCTGAAAGGTTATCTCGGATAATAAAGACAAAGCGTTCTGAAATTTTAGAAGATTAACTAACCTATGGCAAATTGGTTTGAAGAGAAATATATATTAAAACAAAACTGCAAAATATACCCCCCCCCCCATTTTTAGACAAACCAACCCAACAAGATAAATTTTATTATACTTTTTCATACATGTTCTAAGAATATTATTAAGCAGACAGGTAACTTCTAAATAATAAAAATAAGTAATTAGCAAGGCTTAAAAGAAAATAGCAAATAAGCGATCAAATATTAATAAATCATTTATTTACACCACAGGCAATCATAGTAAGTTACACTTAAAGTTAATTCAGGCTTTTACCATCCAAAACAGTAACTCCTTACATAAAAAAACTAATTCAAAAAAATTAACAATGCTACATTGCTCGTCATAGGCAAGAGCAAGTCATCATGGGCGGATAAGCAAACAGTGCTTCTAAAAGAAAAAAGACAACCGCACTCTGGAACTCTTTTCATACATCTCTTTTTTCTCAGAGAACAAGAAAATCTCTCTGTGTAAAAAATTTGATTGTGCGGCCCTGAGTGGTGGATGCGAATTAACATATTCAGCATAATTAAAATCTCCAACCACTCGCTGCTGTTTGGACCCGCCTTCGTGTCGGCCAGTGGTCAGTGGGTCCCCGGATGCCCTGGGCCCTCCGACCCTCCTACATCCGATATTATTTACCCAACTTTCTCACGAGGCCCCGGGCCCCCACACGAAGATCCTGCAGCTGTCCCATAAAACATGAGGTCATAAAACTCCCTCTTTTGTTCCAAAACTGTCAAACTTTTTACTTTACTCTCGTAATATAATACATATAGATAGTAACTAGCAATTAAGCTTTCCCCTGAGCAAAACACATGCCTGGGAAAATACTTAATGCTCTTTGTACCCATCCTTAGTAAAATAATAATAATGCACTAATAGATACATACATAAAAACAATAATACTCTATATTGAAAAAACTTGAATTAAAAATTAATCAATTAGATAAAATAATCAATTAGATAAATATATACATCGATGTTATTAACAAGAAACATATTCATATATATATCTTTTTTTTTAGAAAAAGGTCCTAAATATTCAAAATATTGAAATCATGCCAACATAAGAAAAAGAAATTCCATAATGCTAGCAAAAGGACCAGAGAGGACAGGCTTAAGGGATGTCCAACCGACTAAATTCAAACTGAATAGCAGTGACAGCACACCTACCACAAATTGTCTGGAGACGAAACACGCATGCCATGGCTTTCCATTTCAAATGGTAGCGTCTGCATAGGATAAGGCATTTTGTGTTATTCAGTGTTATTCTGCAACTGAAGGGTGTATCACTACACTGGTCACACAGTGTGCGAAATTACCTCAGCAAAAACCTACTTCATTGATTGATTTAACGTCGGAGTGTGCAAATTATCAGTTTGACGTCAAAAACGGCTCTTTAG
Organism: Maratus speciosus; assembly: GCA_963932465.1. NCBI lineage: Eukaryota > Metazoa > Arthropoda > Arachnida > Araneae > Salticidae > Maratus > Maratus speciosus. The sequence goes on from OZ010793.1 coordinate 210,233,985, forward strand.
CGGCAGCGAAGGAAATTTGGCTTTCAACTTACTGAAAGACAAAGCAGAAAACAATGATCGACATTCAGTAAGTGCTTATTTTCAATAAAGTGATGTCACAACGAAGTCATTCAACCGTATCAGAAGCTTGGAGAGATAGTTGTTGGTCGGTTAGAGGGGGGAGGAACACAAGCCAAAGTAACAGACACTGGAGTTTCACAAAGCGTTATTTCCAGGGTTTGGAGCCGCTTTATGGAGGCTGGAAATGCAGGCCGAAGACCAGGGCAAAGTCGTAGACGTGAAACCAAAGCCCAATGAAGATCGATATTTAACGCTAACATCTTGGAAACACCGAAATATGAATGCTTCTCATCTTCAACAACACATTCGCTCCGCTATTGGCAGCGTAGTTTCGACTCACACTGTCCGAAACCGGATCCACGCTGTAGGTCTGTATGCTCGCAGACCGTGTTACATTTACAGCAAGGCATCGTGTGCAAGGCTTCAGGGAATGGGCAACAAAGCATGTGAACTGGGAGAGAAATGAATAGCGCAATATTATTTTTTCTAACGACTTACCTTTTTCTGTTCATCTTGATAATAAGCGTATTTTCATCAGGAGCGAGCGTGGCATATAGAAACAATCCTACGTTCGCGCAAGGAAATGTCAGATTTGGCGGTTGAGGTGTGATGGTCTATGCTGGCATCTCGATTGTGTTGGAGCTTAAGTGGCGTATTAAGCCAAAACCACTCCATTCTCGGTAGCAGGAGCTCGCTGTCTGATATTTAAACAAATAGAAAAAATAGATCTTCTTGTGGCTATGCTACTTTTTACAATGGAAATAAGTAAAAGGCGCTTACCTTGAACTCATCAATATCGCGATGACTCGTATAACATCATTGGTGTGGCGAGGCGAAGGAATTATCCAAGTGCTTCTTGAAGAAATTACTTTTATTTTATTTTCTGAAGCATTATTTATCCTTTAGGGAACCTTTGGGAATTTAATATAAATCCATTAAATCCATTGGAAGCTGTAATATAATTTTGATTAGAGTTGTGTGCTTTTACGATAAAGAAAGATCCAAATTTAAGATTAAATACTTATAATTAAACATATTACTGAAGTATAAAAAACTCCGTTTTAACAGAGAAGGTACATGATTAATAATGGAAAGAGTGGAATACACAAAGCTGCTAGAAACACATATTCGCAGCGTAGAAAAATATATATAATCAATTAAAGACGTCTGGCAAAAGTCAAAGTGTTCAGATGTTTCTTTTGAGTTACATGGTAATGGTGAAATCTCAGTCATTAGAACAAGGAAGTAAAAATAGTTCGTAAATTAGCTTGTTAAAGTGATCTGCGTTTAGTAACAAGTTCTTTCTTTTCTTATTTAATTTCTTTTAGCAGTTGCCAAAAACATCTGAGAAATAAATTTAACACCCCTCCTTAATCTCCTCAGATGGATAAGGTAACAAGTTCATAGTCTTGATGTCACATAAAAGTTGAGGTTTGGGTGTGGGCTTCGTCAAACAGTCAGCAATCATGTATTGCGTGGGACAATATTTTAATTTGATAATTTTATCTTCCTTTGTCTTATGGCGTGAAAACGGCTATCAATATGTTTTGTCCGCTTCAAATTTTTTTTATTTTCTATCATCTTTATGCTGCTTTGGTTGTCATGGTAAAGTAAAATAGGTTTTACTTGATACAAGTTAAAATCTTCTAGCAGTTTTGATAACCCTTAAATTTCTTGTCCTGCGGTTACTGCTGAAACATATTCCGCTTCAGCGGAAGAATATGCAATGCTTGACTGTAATTTTGTAGTCCATTGAATGGGATTATCACCCAGAAGAAAAATATTTTTATTTTCTATTTTTAGTGCCCCCAGCCCAATCAGCATCAGCATACGCGATAAGTGTTGGTGGTTTATTTTTACTTATCGTTAGGCAAAGGTTTTTTGTTCAAATGAGATAACTAATAATTCTTTATGCCGCTTTCCAGTCCTTCTCGCGTGGTGTTGCACTTCTCCTACTAAGTATATTTACTGGTGCCATAATGTCGGATCGAGTGACTGTGTCAATATACAAGAGTGAACCAATCGCTTACCTAAACTTTGTATTGTTCGGAAGTAAATTGTCGCTATCTTCTAATTTATAGAAACCTACTTCCATCGGCATAACAATAGGTCTTGCGTCTCTTAAATTTAACTTTCTAACCAAATCTTCTATTTTTGAGTTTTGGTTTAATTTGTAACCATCATTGGTTTTGATTATGTTGGTTCTTGGGTACTGACACATTTCGCCTAAGTCTTTTACTCCGTACTCATTTTGCAATTGTTTTATTACATCTTTAATTATTTCACTTTTACTCGCGATTAAAATATCGTCAACGTAGACGATGATATAAGTGAAATTTTTCTTTTCTTTTCCAGTAAACAAACATGAATCAGCAGTGCTTTGCACAAAATTCCTGTTTTTTAATGATTCTGCGATCTTTCTGTGTCGGGCTCTAGCTGCCTGCTTTAAGTCGTAAATTGTTTCATTCAGTTTACACTCTTTGTTTTCACAATTTTTTTCTATAAAACCCTCTGGTTGTTTCATGAAAATTTCTTCTTCTATTTCGCCGTGAAGAAATGCAGTGTCAATGTCGATGTGTTGAACGGTAAGATTTTTATATGCAGCTGAGGCTACAAACGTGCGGATTGTTGTGGGTGAAACTACGGGTGCGAAGGTTTCATCAATTGATATAAGTGAAATTTTCCTTTTCTTTTCTAATAAACAAACATGAGTCAGCAGTGCTTTGCACAAAATTCCTGTTTTTTAATGATTCATCGATCTTTCTGTGCCAGGCTCTAGCTGCCTGGCACATACTTATAATCTTCGCCGTACTTCTGATTATATCCTTTCGCTACTAAGCGGGCCTTGTAATTTTGTACATTTCCTAAATTATCTAACTTTCTCTTAAAAATCCACTTAAAACCAATAATTTTCTTATTCGGTGGGGGATCCTCTAAGTCCCAAGTTTTATTTTTCTTTAATGAGTTGATTTCTTGTTGAGCGGCTTTGGGCCAATTTTCTTTTTCTACTGAGTTGTTCATGTATGCTATGTCATTCAAATCGGTTGGTTCGAATGTGTTGTTCTTACGTGACATACGTATCTCTCGGATGGTACTCCTCTATTTGACCTCTGAGATCTTCTCGGTTCTACGTCGAGTTGTTTGGACGCGGTTGGTTCTTCGTCCGAGTTACTTAACTCTGTTTGAATGTAGTTGTTGTCCTTGTCTGAGTTTTCTACCTCTTCGCTTTCTTTTAAGTTGTTTACACTATTTTCTATAAATTTAACTGTTCTCGCTATTATTATTTTGTTTTCTTTTGTGAATATACGGTAACCCTTTGATTTGCTGTCATACCCCACAAGTATTTCTTCCTGCGCTCTATCATCTAATTTGTTTCGTTGGTGTTTCTGTATATATGCATACGTTTTACAGCCGAATGTTCGCAGGTAGTGTAAGGTGGGTTTTGAATTGAACCAGATTTCGAACGGTGTTTTGATTGTTATTTTGGTTCGTAGCCTATTCTGCAGGTGATTGGCGGTAATTATGGCTTCTACCCAGAATTTTTGAGGTAAGCCTGCTTCGAAGAGTAGATTCCTAGTCATATCTAATAATGACCTATTCTTTCTTTCAACTACGCCGTTTTGGCTCGAACAAAATGGTACCCTAAACTAGTGTTGGATACCTGTTGCCCTTAGGTATTCTTCCGTTTATTTACCTAAATATTCCCCTACATTATCGAATCTAATAGCTTTAGGGAATCTGCCAAATTGGGTTTTCACCATGGTTATATAATCTTTTAACTTATCGTGAACTTCATTTTTATGCGAAAGCAAGTAAATCACTGTGAACCTTGAATAGTCGTCTATAAAAGTGACGAACATTGTTTTTCCGCCGATAGTAGGTATACCGATAGATGTGCACACGTCCCTGTGTATCAGATCAAGCACTTTGTCTGTTTTGGGACTGTTTGTTGATTTCGGATATGGGGCATCATTTATTTTAGTTTGGATGCATATTTCGCACAATGCATTATGATTACAGTTATTTATTTTTATACCTTCTGCTAAGTTTTTATTTATTAATTCTTTTATCGCATTATAACTGCGATAGCCAAGCCGTTTGTGTCAAACTTCTATGCAATTTTTATTTTTACATTCATGTGTAATGTTTACTTTATTAGTTTCAGCACTTTCTAATAATTCGACTTGATATAAATTATTTTTCATTCTTTCTTCAAGATAAATATTCCCGTTTCGTGATAACGTGCATTTTTCTTTATCAAAAATTAATTTATTGCCATTCTGTGTTGCTTTGCTTACCGATATGAGGTTTGATTCTAATTCTGGTACGTATAATATTTCTTTTAATGTGATTGTGTTTATCCCTCCATCGGATGTTTTTGTTTTAAATGTCGTTTCACCTGTACCGTGTGAATTCAGCGTTTTGCCATTGGCAATTATGACTGTCGTCTTTTCAGTGTCGTTAAACTGAATGCGACTTGAATGCATCTTTACTGTTTAGAATGTGTGTCGATGAACCTGAGTCAATTATCCAGGTTTGCTTTCCTGGTTTCTGGACTAAAAAAGCTGCGTCGCTGCCTTTTCCTGAATTGCCCTGTGTTTTGTTAATCCGAATTCTTTCTGTTTCACGGTTTTTGTTTTCTCTATAATAGTTTGCGTCTTCATAACATAACGATGATGTGTTATACTTGGGTTTGTGCGGCTGTTGTTTTTGTGACGGCGAGTAAGTGTTTCTGTTCTTAAAATGCCAGCACTCCCTATATGTATGGTTTTTTAATTTACAGTACGTGCATTGTTTGTCCTTTTTATTATAGTGTTCAGTCGGAAATTTTTTATGCGTTTTAAACGCTTTTGAGGAATCCTCGCTCTGATCTGTGTTTTCTAAACGTCTTGTATATTAATCGGTGCATTTTCCTTTAATAAACTCTGAATTAAGTTCATTTTCTGGACGGGCCTCAGGGGCTATAATCAAAGTATTGTAGCTAGGTGGTAATGAACAAAGTAACAGAACTGAAATGTGCGAGTCGTTAATAGTTTCTCATGTAGCTCAAAGTTTATCAACGAGTTCTAAAATATGTGTGATATGATTTATTAGATTACCGTTTTCTGGGAGTTTTGCTTCGTATAACTTTCTCAGCAAATATAGCTTGCTTGAGAGATTGGCCCTTTTATGGATTGTATTTAAAGCTTTGCCAGATTTCTCTGACAGTGTTTAAGTGCTTGACATGCACGATCTGTGAGACTTCAATACTCAAGTTCATAATTGCACGTGCTTTATGGTCCCTCTTCGTCCAGTCCGTGGTAATCGGATCTGGGGGATTTTGTGTTATTACATCAAACAATTCTTCTTTTATTAAAATCATTTCTGCGCGAAATTTCCAATTTGCGTAGTTATGAGAATTTAATTTTTCGACAATTTGGATTTTTTTTATCCCTGCCATGTTTACTCTTATTTGTATATGCGACAAACCTATTTCCTTTTTCTTTATTTATTTATTGTAAAATGTTCGATTTACTTTTTTTATTCACAACCGACAAATTGTTCATGCACTAAATATTTAAATGTTCATTACATAAAACATAAATATTCAAATGTTTCTTTTTCATTCACCTTTTTAATTTCTGGTACAATAACATTCTTTTTTTTTATTGTTATTCAATGCAGCATCTTTTTTTTTTTTTTTTCTTTTAATTTAGAAAAAGAATACTTTTTATATTTATAATCAAAGCCACTATATAAATTTTTTCTACTTTTTCACTAAACATGAGCAATACATCTGTCTCATTAATCTTTTTGTTGGAGCTTAAGTGGCGTATTAAGCCAAAACCACTCCATTCTCGGTAGCAGGAGTTCGCTGTCTCATATTTAAAAAAATAGAAAAAATAAATCTCCTTGTGGCTATGCTGCTTTTTACAATAGAAATAAGTAAAAGGCGCTTACCTTGAACTCATCAATATCGTGATGACTCGTATAACATCATTGGTGTGGCGAGGCGAGGGAATTATCCAAGTGCTACTTCAAGAAATTATTTTTATTTTATTTTCTGAAGCATTATTTATCCTTTAGGGAACTTTTGGGAGTTTAATATAAATCCATTAAATCCATTGGAAGCTGTAATATAATTTTGATTAGAGTTGTGTGTTTTACGATAAAGAAAGATCCAAATTTAGGACTAAATACTTATAATTAAACATATTACTGGAGTATAAGAAACTGCGTTTTAACAGAGAAGCTACATGATTAATAATGGAAAGAGTGGAATACACAAATCTGCTAGAAACACATATTCGCAGCGTAGAAAAATATATATAATCAATTAAAGACGTCTGGCAAAAGTCAAAGTGTTCAGATGTTTCTTTTGAGTTACATGTTAATGGTGAAATCTCAGTCATTAGAACAAGGAAGTAAAAATAGTTCGTAAATTAGCTTGTTAAAGTGATCTGCGTTTAGTAACAAGTTCTTTCTTTTCTTATTTAATTTCTTTTAGCAGTTGCCGAAAACATATGGGGAATTAAATTTAACAGATTGATGGGTGCACCGACCTCCACATCATTCGAAATGGAAGTCTGACCGGTCAGCGATGTAAGTATAGGATCCTCAGACCTATTGTACTAACTTGCGATGCAGCAATTGGAGATGACTTAATGTTAATGGGCGACAATTGCAGGGCACATCGTGCTCACTTCGTAGATGATTTACTTTACGAGGAAGGAATCATACTACTACTATGGCCCTCCGGACATGTACCCAACAAAAGATGCTTTGGATATTCTAAGCAGACGAGTTTTTGGCCTCTTACCACCCCCATAAACTCTCCAAGAATTGGAAAAAACTCTTCTGGAGGAGTTGGAAAGAATACCCCTATATAGTCATTAATAGACTCATTGACTCCATCCCTCAAAGATGTTCAATGTTGCTGACCTTCCGGGGAAACTAAACCCATACTAAAAATTATTTTCTTTAAAGGAAACACCTTTTTTTCGTTTTTTCTCATATGCACAAGTTGTGTTTTTTTTTCCTTTTGTACCCAAATGCATTTTTACTTTTTTTTCGTATACAATGCATTTTTTTGTTCCAAACATGTGTAATGTTTTTCTCATATAGCCTAACACGTCTGTCGATCATGTATTAATCAGCTAAACAATTCCACAGCCGCAAGATCCATCCACACCCTCAACTGCCTTTAATTGTTTTGCGCAGTGTAGTAAGCCCCTTTTTTATTCACTCATGCTGTGACATGTGGAAAAATTTGCGATAAAACTGAGTATAATTTAAGAAAAATCATAACCTACGAGTAACTCTCATATATTTGTCTTCAAAACATTAGTTTAAACATATCTAAAATTTTTTTAAATAAAATTAGCGGTTCAAAATTATAATTATTTTTATTCATATATGTATGAAGTTAGTTAACACTTTATTAATGGATGACAACTATAGTCGTTATTTATTTTATTATTTTTTTATTAAGAACACCTACCAAAATTTTAAGGAATAATATTTATTTTATTTAATCAAGGAATGTTTGTCATTAAGTAAAGCAAAAATTATTATTAAAAGATTGTAGCAGATTTTTTGAATAAAAAACGCGCTAAACTAATAAAATGTTGGACAAGAATATGATAAACTGTATGCAGCTAATGTAAAATTTTTCGGGCGGAGAGTTGCGGAAAAAGAGAAATATCTTCGCTATACAACGAGGAACTATTTTCTAATGCAAAATGAGTAACATTTGCTTTATTTAATCAAGGAATGTCCGTTATTAAATAAAGTAAAAATTGCTGTTAAAAAAAATTCTAGTAGATATTTTGAATAAAAAATGAGCTAAATTGATAACATTTCTTTTCAACATTATGCTAAAAGGTATGTGCCTAAGGTAGAACATTTTTTTCGTCGGGAGATTTTCGAATAAGTTATAGAACAAGGGGCTAATGTGCAGAAATGTTCTAATGCGAAATGATTTAAAAGAGGATAATATTAATTCTTTAAAACACTTCGTCATATTACATTTTCCCTAATTTTTGAAGGTAATATTTTCATTTTTTTTCGATTGAGTTCATCTACAGCAAATGTTGTGAATGATAGTACAGCAGCATCCCGAGAATTAACTAGCATCCTGAGATAATGTTAGCGGATGTTAAAAAGAAGAAATAAGCAGATATATATGCGCTCGTATTTTTCGTTTCTCTTTTACTCGAGATTATCGTGTTCGAGAAAAACGGTCACATAAACCTATTAATTTTAGCTGACTAAATGTTCATTTATGTAATACGTTGACGTTATTGATAATAAGTTTTTTTTTTTTTTTTTTTTTTTTTTTTTTTAATCATAAATACAATTTGAATTCGACTGCTGATATACAGTATGTTCAATCATTCCGGGAACAAAGCAAGGGTGTGGCAGTGCACGTCAAGGCAAATAAATTTAGCTTCGCATTTGTTGTTTGAATTAACAAGTAATTTATACGAAAAAAAGTCGAATTCAGTTTAAACTGTAAACAGCCATTTATATTTAACGTGGTGCTACAACGATCAGCGCCTAAAAAATAAAATTACATAAGAGTTCCCCCTTTAGGATATTCAAATCCAAAGTTTTATCAACATATGAGGACGTGAGTTTAAAAACTTACCTTATAAATCAAATTTTGGGAAATCGCAAAAAACTTCTAACTGTGTCCATTAGTTTAATGTAAACAAAGATTTTACAATGCCAGAAATACAGGATAAAACTAGTTTATCTTGCAGATTGTAGTCATTTTTGTCGCAGCTTGACCAATAAAATAGATTGATACAGAAAACTCGATTTTTTAAATTTTGCATAAGTCGAATTTTGAAACTCACGTCCTCATAAATATTTTAATTAAGTGTTCAGCATTGATTTTTATACTTATTGCACACCAGTAGTAATTCAACGACAATGCTGCAATAATAGGATTGGATACAACGTAGAGACGACCTTATATTGTTATCGGCATTTATTTTTAAACACATTGTTCCCAATAGCGCTCATTTTGACACGCAATTTATAATCATATATTAAACTTTTTGACGTGTATTTGTAAAAAAAAGATCGTATCTATACATCATATGAAGACTTTTAAAATATATATATAATAATACTACATACCTCAACAACATATTGAAATTCCGAAGCAATTGTGCAGTTTTTATGAAAGTTAGATTAGAAAGTCGAAAAAAGGACAATAATGCAGTCAAAACGCATACCTATCATTTTTTAATTTTCCTAAAATTCATACAAAAGCACAAGGAAAACAAGTAATTGCCAATAAAAAAGAATTATCAAAACTAGCGCATCTGTTCAAACGTCACAGATACATAAACAAGTCGGAAATTGTAAGTCAAGCATATCAAATAAGGTTCGTTCGTACTATAAATAGTTTTAAAAATATTCAGATCTTGGTGCAATAGCTGTTGCACTCCTATGCAAAAGGATTGAATACAATATTTATTAAGATTATATATATTAAAAATCAGCAACATGGAAATAATAGGACTCCATCTTAAATAGGATGTAATTACCATGGCAACCTAGAATCATTACCTATCATGAGATATTATTGAATTAATTACGTATGATATGATTTAATAGAATGAAGGAAACTTTTATTTCAGTAAATAAATAAATAGAAATGCTTAATTCATCTTTAAAAGTTAAAGTTAAACTTACACTAAGTGCAAAATTACTTAAAAGATGACCCAGTATTTAAAAATGTTAAATTATTTTAATACCTTAGTATACTTTCAACTATAAAACATAGTCTTCTTCGGAGGAATATAAGAAATACAACAGTTATTGATTGAACGCCTAATTTTCAAAATCCACGTAGATGGTGACGAAAGGAGTGAAAGTGGAAGTTAATTTATAGATCCGGAAACATTGGGAAAATAAAATAAAATAAAATTGAAACTTTTATTAATATATTTTTAAGTTTTGATTCGGTTTTCACTCGAAAAAATTATGCAATGATTATATATATTAAATTTCACTCCATTCGATTGGGTAGTTTTTGCAGTATATTCTGACAGGCGGACGGACCGGACCATGCCTATAGGTGCAACGTATTTATATAATTACGAACGCACCTAAAAATGATACAAAAGAATTGCATAGCCTCTATTGTTGTAAGTCGATTACAAATACACAATGTGTTACTGTAAACTAACCGAGGGTTTCCGCCTGTAACTTTAAAACAAAGAAGATATAACAGCGAAATTGTCAATACATTTTCTTTACTGTGATTGTAAAGTGATGGCGTCATGAAAAGCGATGGAAGAACACAAGAATTCAGTAATTGAAACCATAAATACTCCCCGGCGCATTCCAATACATAAAGATACTAGTGTGAAGATACTATATGGAGATACTAGTGTTCTTCACATATATATTGGATACCTCTAAAATTTGTTATGATTTTATCACATTTAATACAAAGCAACAATAAAGGATTAATCTAATCTATATTAATGAAAATTTGTCTGTCTGTCTGTAATTCTATGTAAATCCACAGTTTGGAAGCCGGAATTAGGAAACGTTACGTATGCTGTGTATTAAAACGTTACGTTGTGTATTAAAACACGGCCGAGGCAATTAAAGTAATCCGGAATCGAAATAATTTATAGTTATTCTTTAATTAATAAAAAAACACCAATTTAACAGCAATTTCCTATCAAATTTAAACATTTTTCATTGTAGCAGTTTCCAGCAATTTAAAATCCACAATAAAATTCTTATTGCAACAATTACTTTACTATTGGAAGATTTCCACGTGCAAAAATGAAAATGAAATAAATAGTTTAACGATTTTTTTTAAAGTTAATATTACTTCATATTGGAAATATAATGGGCGTCAGCAGGTGAATATATAACGTATATGACTTTGAAAAAACGTATTGAAACTTGATAAAAACCCGATTATGGAAATATTAGCATATTTTAACATTTTGAGGTTCTCTGAATTTGTTTTCGACATTTTTAAATCTATTTCATATAACGTGTGTGTATGCGTGTATATTAGAATTTCCATAAAGGTTTAGGTCTCTAATGCTCATTCTTAGGAAAGAATTGAAATAAAGATTTCATATATATTTTTTAAATAATATTCATAGAATTTTTGTATTTGCCATTTTTCTTTAATCATGAAAAAAAAATATTCAAATAACAAAATACTCGGAAATAACATTTCATCAAAAGGTTTTAATCTCGGTGTCAATCCAGTTCACAAATTATATTTAATAAGTGGGTAATCTGTCGTCCGGATTTAAAAAAAAAATAAGAGTAAAAATTAAGTAAATTAACACACAATCGTTACTTTTTTTTATAATTTTAGCAAAACATGTGCTTTATTTATATGTAAAGTTAAATTTGAAAAAACGTTAGCTGTCACTTCTGAGTTTTACGTTACATTTCGAAATTAACATTATACCATTAACATTAGTGATTGTTTTGGAACGATTTTCAGGCATTTTATTGCTGTAACTTGTGTTTAGAATATAAATTAGTAAGCTGCTTTGGAGTAATTGTTTTTTAGTTTGTTCTATCGTGTACAGTTCAAAGACAGTTTGACATTTTTTCTTTTTCTTTTTTATTGCTCCAATGATAAATGGAAATAAGCTCATTTATAGCTGTATTGTTTTGCGTCTGTTATATAAATTTATTTATTTTTATATTACGGTTATTCGTTCATGTGTATAACACTTCGAATGTTTTTTTGTTTGTTTGTTTGTTTTTTTACTGTATGTTTAATTTTGAAATTGATTTTTCGAAACAAAAATTCTTAAAATTCCGGGCAACGCCGGGTACTTTAGCTAGTAAGAAAAAAAATAATAAAAATATTAATTGAAATTCAAAACTGTGATTGCAAAGTTAACGGCTTTAAATGCAAAATGTATAGAGAAAGAAAGCAAAACTTAAAAAAAATCTAACATTTAAACAACCTTATGAAAAAGAAATATACATAAAAATTAACCTAGTTTCTGACAAGCATTTGAAACGTATGTTTTTCAGAATGAGGAGCTTGCAGCATTTAGTATTATATTAATAATACACTGTAAAAAAAAAAAAAAATTCTCAAATTGACAGGGAAAAATGTCAAATTGAACAGTAGAATCAGAACAGTGGAAAACCGTTTAATTTACAGGAAATATCTGTAATTTTTCATTAAAAGAGTTTTTTCTGTAAACAATACACACTTTTGTCTGTAAAAATTACAAAATCCACATTTTTTTACAGGAAAAAACTGTTTTTCTTTAAAACAGTTTTTTTCTGTAAAAAATACATTTTTTTTGTAAAATTTACAAACTTTTTTTTTACAGTGTATTTAGTCACGATTTCTCGAATTATTTACTTAAGAAAAGTCTTTTGGGAAGCTTTATATAGTTAGAAATTATATTTTTAATTTATTAACAGACGAATCATAGGTAATATTTTGATTTATACCATACATTTTCATAAACCAAAAGATTCTGAAAATAATTTTAAACTCATTTAAGTCATAAAAAATACCGCACCGCATTTTAAAAATGCATAAAATTTTGAAATTCTCTTACATTCAGCGACATTTTTCGTTACATCACAATTTCTTTGAATTTATGATATTATTTTATTGAAAGATAAAGTAATATAATAAAAGTAAATTCGGAGTCAAGAACCACAATACCCTGTTTAAAAATACCATTCGAAATTGTATTTCTTAACTTTGTAACTTCTTACATTTTGTTAGGTATATATATATACATATATATATATAATTAAAATCCTTTATTAAAGCATTTGTTGGAATACCTGATCCATACAAGTTATTTTTTTTTTTTGTCAACGCATCACAAATCACAGAGTTTAATAGAATTTATATTAATGCAATTTGAAAGGGGGGCGCTATTTAAAATATACAGTTCCTAAAATGGATCTTACGTTTTTACAATTCAACGCTAAATAAAAGGTGATACATATTGAATTTAATTTGAAGATTAATGTGTAGAATCAGGAATTTCCTTATTATACTTCCAAATCTCTCCGATAACTGCACTATCTCAAACTATTAAAACACTCAAACTAACGTATAATATTAAAAAGCAGTAAACCAACGTTTAAAATGCACAAATAATGCGTGAAAAGCAGCAAACAGCTGTTTCGAATCTACAGCGAGATTCTTCTTCAGTGCAAGATAGGGAAAAACGAACAGTGTGCTAGAAAAAGCAAGGCTGAGCAAAATAATAGACAGAGACGCGCTGCCTTATATACCCTATGCGGGTAGCGAAAGCGCCAGAAACAACCAATGAGAGAGAAGCAGCGGAAACGACTGGGTGGACAAGTAGCGACATCTACCGGAGAAGGAGAGAAAAAGAAACCAAAAAGAGGAAATTAAATTAATGCTTTCCAAATACTTGGAAAATCTGGAGTACTAGATAAGTCATTGACTAAAGAGTAAGAATTTTTAATGATGTGGTAAGGTTCCCAAAAATCAAGATCAGGGTTAGAAGAACATTTTTGGATAATGGTGGCTGAGGAAAAATCGAATCTATGTTGAAAAGACCAAGAATGTTGAGCAATAGAAGAACGTTTGAGCTACTGATTTTTAACATAACCTTCATGCTCTTTTAAATGAAATCTAAGAGAACGTTTAGTCTGGCCAATATAAGAAAGGCCACACTGGCAAGAGATTTGGTAAATACCCCAGTTATCTAGGCGATCAACGGGGTGTTTGAGATTTGAAAAAGAGATTTTATTAACAGGAGAAAAAATAACATTAAAATCAAACCTTCTTAAGATTTTAGCAACTTGCTGACTGATTTTAGGAAAAAATGGTAACACAACTGAAGTATTAGAGTTGGAATTAGAATGCTTTTCAGAATGGACGGGTTTCGTCAATTTCTTATAAATAGAATCAATAATATTAGAGGAATAACCACGATCAACAGCGATAGCTTTGAGGTAATTAAGTTCAGCACTGAGTAACTGAGGAGTGGAACAAATATTTGTCGCCCGAAAAACAAAAGAATTGAAAGCAGCGAATTTCTGGTTAGGGGGATGAGAAGAATGACTGTGAGGTGGTAGACTGACAGCAAAAGGTTTACGAAAGACGGTAGTCTGAAAACCATTTTCACAACGAATAACAAGGACATCGAGGAAAGAGAGACAGTTATTGGTCTCAATTTCAGAGGTAAATTGAATGCAGGGATCAATGGAATTCATAATAGAGATAATATGATTACTATCCGATTTTATTTCAACCAGGACATAAACATCATCAACATAACGAACATAGAACGGAAATTTCAAAATTTCAAAAAGTTTGACCTCAAAATAGTGCATATAAATATCCCATAAAATTGGACTTAGAGGATTACCCATAGCCAAACCCTCAATCATGCGGAAGAAATTACCATTGAAAACAAAAGTATATTGCGACAAGCCCAATATACTTTTGTTAGCAACAAGGATTTAATTGCTATTTTAATGTATTCGGCTTTAACGGGCCTTTATTCCTCTGTGATTTCTTCCTTTTTTCTTTTTCTCTCTATTTTTTTTTCGCAATGTCCGAAATCAATAGGTTTTGTAATTTACGATTAAAAATGTACGGGATTTTGAACACTTACATTTTCTACTTGACTGTAGGCGTAAGAAGGTTATTCCTAATTTCATTTCTATACGTTGTAATTTATTTTCTTCTAATAAAATTAACAAGGTCTTATTTCGTTCTAAATTAGCTCTTTTAAGAGCTTTGATTCAAGAGACTCGCCATACAATTGCTCATATAGAGCGCGAGTTATATTCCTTACATATCAGCCTCGCTAATTCTACACCTAATTTTGAGTCTATAGACAGAAGGTCATGGAGTAGAGTTCTCACAGCTTCTTCTGTTCATTGTTCGGTTTTAAAGAAGAAATTTAATGCACTTTGTAAAAGTTCTGTCGTTAATAACTCAAGCAATTTGCCTGTTGTTAACCAAAATGTAGTTGTCAATCTTTCTAGTGTTTCTTTAAGTGACAATCAGCTGGATGCTCTCAAATTGTATAACAATTTCTCTGTCTCTGCCATTCCTTCTTTACCTAATCTAATTGCTCCTATTGAAAGGGCCTTTAAGCATAGCGCTCTATCTTCTTCTCAAAAAGAGTCCATCAGGCATCTCATTGCCAATACTGTTGATTTCAATTCTAATGTTTATAATCCCAATCTTAAAAATCCAGTTAAACAATCTCTGAAAAATTTGCGTTCTGATCCAAACTTAATTATTACTAAGGCTGACAAAGGTGGTCAGATTGTTCTTCTCGACAAATCTTTGTATTTGGAAAAATCCTATAAATTAATTAAAGATGGTCCTTATATGGACATCCGCAAAGACCCTTCCACTAGTGAAATTAACTCTATTAAGTCTGCCATCAAGTCTTCTTCCATTATTCCTGCTAACTTTAAGAAGTGTCTTATTCCATCTATTGCGCATTGTGCCAGGTTTTATGCTTTACCTAAGGTCCATAAACCTGACATTCCTTTTAGACCTATTATCTGTAGTATCGGTACAGCTTCTTATAAGCTTGCCAAATATTTAGTTTCTGTTTTTTCCCCACTTTTGAGCAGTAACTGTTTCACTGTTAAGAATTCTTTTGATTTTGTTAAAAAACTTCATAACTTTAAGCCACAGGGTCACATGATGGTTCCTTTTGATGTTAAATCATTATTTACAAACGTTCCGGTTGAGGGGGCTTTAGATTGCCTCAAGAAGAGGCTTTTTGAATTCCATTTCTCTTATTTTGAAATCGAGGAACTTATCCTTCTCACTCACGCTTGCTTGTCGCAAAATACTTTTGTTTTCAATGGTAATTTCTTCCGCATGATTGATGGTTTGGCTATGGGTAATCCTCTTAGTCCAATTTTATGCGATATTTATATGCACTACTTTGAGGTCAAACTTTTTGAAATTTTAAAATTTCCGTTCTATGTTCGTTATGGTGATGATGTTTATGTTTATGTCCTGGTTGAAATAAAATGGGATAGATATTAATCATATTCTCTCTATTATGAATTCCATTGATCCCTGCATTCAATTTACCTCTGAAATTGAGACCAATAACTGTCTTTCTTTCCTCGATGTCCTTGTTATTCGTTGTGAAAATGGCTTTCAGACTACCGTCTTTCGTAAACCTTTTGCTGTCAGTCGCCCACCTCACAGGCATTCTTCTCATCCCCCTAACCAGAAATTCCCTGCTTTCAATACATTTGTTTTTCGGGCTACCAATATTTGTTCCACTCCTCAGTTACTTAGTGCTGAACTTAATTACCTAAAAGCTATTGTCGTTGATCGTGGTTATTCCTCTAATATTATTGATTCTATTTATAAGAAATTGACGAAACCCGTCCATTTTGAAAAGCATTCTAATTCCGACTCTAATACTTCAGTTGTGTTACCATTTTTTACTAAAATCTGTCAGCAAGTTGCTAAAATCTTAAGAAGGTTTGATTTTAATGTTATTTTTTCTCCTGTTAATAAAATCTCTTTTTCAAATCTCAAACACCCCGTTGATCGCCTAGATAACCGGGGTATTTACCAAAACGCTTGCCAGTGTGGCCTTTCTTATATTGGCCAGACTAAACGTGCTCTTAGATTTCGTTTAAAAGAGCATGAAGGTTATATTAAAAATCAGGAGCTCAAACGTTCTTCTATTGCTTAACATTCTTGGTCTTCTCAACATAGGTTCGATTTTTCCTCAGCCACCATTATCCAAAAATGTTCTTCTAACCTTGATCTTGGTTTTGGGGAAGCTTACCACATCCTTAAAAATTCTCACTCTTTAGTCAATGACTTATCTAGTACTCTATATTTTCCAAGTATTTGGAAAGCATTAATTTAATTTCCTCTTTTTTGGTTTCTATTTCTGTCCTTCTCCGGTAGATGTCGCTACTTGTCCACCCAGTCGTTTCCACTGCTTCTCTCTCATTGGTTGTTTCTGGCGCTTTCGCTACCCACATAGGGTATATAAGGCAGCGCGTCTCTGTCTATCATTTTGCTCAGCCTTGCTTTTTCTAGCACGCTGTTCTTTTTTTCCCTATCTTGCACTGAAGAAGAATCTCGCTGTAGATTCGAAACAGCTGTTTGCTGCTTTTCACGCATTATTTGTGCATTTTAAACGTTGGTTTACTGCTTTTAAATATTCCTGCACAAAGGATTTAATTGCTATTTTAACGTATAATAGTTCATTCAGATTTTAATGTTTATTCTCTTTAGCTGTTGAAACTTTAAAAAAATCTTTTGCATTTTGAAACAGATAAGGATTTTATGAGCATTTTTACATTTTGAGACGGTGCAGTGCCATCTATCTGTGATATTTGGAACTAAAACAATGAAGTATTTTTAAAAATTCCCTACTTCCCTCATTGCTCTTCTGTAAGAGTAACTTAAATATCTTTCATTGTTTACTTGTTATTTGTTTTTTAAAACCTCCAGTGCATTTTACGATACCCTGCATATAATTTGAAATTTTCTAAATATTGTTTTTATTTTGAATTTATGTTTAATTTCAATTCTATAAAGTATCTCTGTATTATTTAAAACAATTTAAATATAACTGTATTCTGAAGTCAACTTGTCACAAACGCTATTCCAGTCATATACAATCATATAATTTATGTATTCCAGTTGAATTCCTAACTTTTCCTCGACATTAACACTTTAAATGAGTATATTCTGCAAAAAACTTTATACACAGAAAAAGAAAACGCAATGAAGAAGAAAACATTCTTTCTAATTTTTCGCCACATCGCTTTTCTTCCCATTGTCATCGAGAAAGACATTAATTTGCTTTGAGTTACTGTAAAAGCAAAGTTTGGTGGCATTACAGTAGCTTCTTGGAACCCTGCCCACTTCGTAAGATAAGCTGGGTTGGAATAAAATAAAGAAATAGCTTGACATTAATGTTCTTTGCCATCCCATTTTTCTTCGGATGGAGATTAACGCGTGAATCCAGAAACAACATAGATTCTACGTCGTACCTAAGCGATGTGTTCGAATTAATGATAATATATTGGTTTTAACTCTCCATTATTGTTTTTAAAAAGATTATAGGATATTTCGATACAAAGTATTTAAGAAAGCACTTTAAGAAGTTTTAGAAAGACTAGTATAACACTGCTTTATTGTTTTAGTAGGAACTAATATTGTAATACACCAGTATTGAATTTATTGTTTATCTATTTACCTATATTAATAAATTTGTCTACTTATAAGTCTATCTGGCTAACTGTTATAGCAAAATTATCAGCTTCGGAAAGGAACTAAAAGATGTATTTTTCTCCGTGTACAGAACGAGTAAAATGGTAGTCATTAATATTTCTATTGCAGAATCACATTGCTGAAACATGGCATTGAAACAGAAATATTTAGGAAATAATATGCACATTTCGCTAACACTAGCAGCGTACTGAAAATATTTTTATTTTACTTCAAATACTTCATAATATTGATACTTCATCGGAACTAAGAAGGTGAATCAAAAAGTAATGTCTCCATTGCTCTAAATTTCATTTCTTTCCCAGCTATTGTATTATCTATGCATGATATTATAGAGGTAACCTAAATCTACTTGTATAATATTTTCTTTTTCAGATTGACTGATTCGAACCATGAGTCTGAAGTTAAAAGTAACAATCTTCATTGAATTTCTGGCAAGAGAAGGTTATGCACCTAATCAAATCCATAATCGCTTGAAGAATGTTTATGGGTACGCTGTAATGGACATCAGTAATGTGCGGCGTTGGGTGAAGAAGTTTGGAAACGGAGAAACGGAAACTGCAGATAAATAGAAAAGCGGTCGGCCGGCAACATCAGTCACAGATGCAAATTGAGAATGTGCTGATGAACTGATTTGAGCAGACAGACGTATTTTTGCTCAGAATGTTGCTGATGCATTGCACATCTCGTATAGCTCTGTCCAATGAATAATAGCTGGCTTAGGATATCACAAAGCACACACGTCATTAGTCACAACGCACGTGATTTCAAAAATGGGCTGGTTAGTACTGCGTCACCCACCCTACAGCCCTGATTTGGACCCTTCTGACTTTTATCTTTTTGGACCTATGAAATACAACATACGTGGTTGCAGATTCAATGACTTGGATGACGTTAAAACAGCTTTAAAGTCATGGGTCAAGAAGCAAAACCCTGAATATTTCCAAAATGATTTTGATGCATGGATTAACCGATGGCGTAAATGTCTGCAAATGTATGGTGACTATTTTGATTGGTAGGTTTGAATACAGGACAATTCAGGCTATAATCTAAAATAACTTCCGCTGTTATATGTTAATTAATAAAGTTTTTAAGACATATGAGGAATTATTGATCCTTCCTCGTATTTACAATATCATAAAATATTGTAAAATTACGTTACAAAAAAAAGTTAATTGTTAATAACAATATTAACAATTTAATATTATTATATAAAAATAAGCATAACAATATTGTAAAATTTCAAGTAATGTTTAAAAAAAATTAATTAAAATACTGACCTATATGCTTCAAATGACGGCAAAATCCTTTATTTAAACACGCTTTGTACACAAAAAAAGAAAAACATAATGAAGAAGGAACTACCCATCTTAATTTTTTGAAAATCCCATTTCGTTCCATTGACATTGAGAAAGACATTGATGAAATGGATGTTGTCCACATGTGTTTCCTTTTCCCTACTTCATTTCTCCCCTTAAAAATTATATTTAACAGGATTACGAAATATTTATATACAGAGTTGCCTGGAAAGCACTTGTTTGCATAATATATGGTATAATATTTTCTCATTTTAATAGAAAACTAATGGTTGCACTACATCCCTATTCTATTGTTTTACCTATTTTCTACAAAGTGTCCAAGATCAAAAATTTTTAGTAAGGTATAATTTACCGAAAAATCTATATATGGTATCCAAAAATGCTTTTCCTATTGAAAATTACAGAGTTTTGTTCAATTTATGTATGAAAACGATTCCTAAGCTTTTCTTTAACATAAATTGAAAAAAAAAAACACAATTTTCATTCGATTGGCTATTTCCGGTTTTTTCTATGGCAATTAAGGTAGAAAATGCATGGGATATTCTCTCTCTCTCTCTTTCTGGCGTCTGTGCATTAAAATAAAATTTTCAGATTGAAAAATCTACCTATTAAATGCCTATTAATTCATCCTATTAATTAAAATGCCTATTAATTCATCCTATTAATTAAAATGCCTATTAATTCATCCGCTTTCTAAAATTATAAGAAATTCTGGATCAGTTGCGACTAATATTACATGTTTTGAAAATATCTTTGAACATCAAATCAAAAATCAATGTGGAAATCAATTAAATCGATTTTTTCTTAACCCATTAATCGCCGATGATAGGAATCTTCATCTTTTTTGCGAAAATACGTTTTCCACCAGAGATTTTCAAAGATAATCTTAGATTTATTTTATGTCAAAGTTACTCTTTTTTAAAGACACAAAATTTTTTAATACAAAAATAGTGGTAGCTTCATAGTTAACTTAAGAATGCACATTTTTTTTTTTTTTTTTTTTTTTTTTTTTTTTTTTTTTTTTTTGTTTACCGTTGCGTCAACGCAACACCAGCGGTTAATGGGTCAAAGAAAACTGTTTCTTATATTTCGGATAATTAGTTGTTAAAAATATATAACTTCTAAAAATATGTACATTTTGAATTTTAGAATAGAACTTAAGTTACTTTAACTCACTTTCAAATATCCGATCGAGATTAAATTTTACATACCGACGTAAATCTGATGACAATCTAATATTCTTATACAGTGCACTCTCTCTATTCTGAACACGCGTGGGACCGACCAAAAATGTTCAGATTATGGGGGTGTTCATTATAGAGGGAGACTGCGAAATAAATGCATTACTACTACAACGAGTGAGTTTATAGACTGTATAAAATGCCAATTACCGAGATGCACGTGCTGAATTTAGATTTGGCGGCTAGTGCAATGTCAAAACGAATACAGTCGAACCTGTAATCTACCGTCTCTTTTTTTAATTAAAAAAGTTATACAAAACATACATATATACAATATATTACTTAAAAACAAAATCTGTACATTATTTAACAAAGTGAGTAATTTTAGTTTGTTTTTGCACTGTGCGTGCTTGTGCAGTGTACATGTTAGCCAGTTGTTTAACCCCTTAATTCTCGTTCCTGTGATATTCGCGGGCTGCGTCTTTTATTCAGATTGTTTAATTCCTACCAGTTTTATAAAATACTGCAATTGGCTTTATTATGGTATTATTTTACCTGTCATTAAATAAGCTGAAATTTCTTTTTCAAAAAACTGGTGCCAATAAGGAATTTGATTTTTTAAACCGCAATTTAATGCGACTGTTAAAGGGTTAAAAAGCGGACAGACTTCGGGTGATGTCCAGTTACATAGTTCAACAGGTCTTAAATCCCTTGCCCATATTGCTTGAAGGTAAGCGTACTTCTAGTTTCATCGGTCTATTCTGACTTTACTTTTTCTTCACTATCCTCTTCCGCTTCAACGATGTTGTTATCGCAAACTGGAAGGCTTCCGTCGGCTCCAAGATAAGCTCCAGGTTCAATTTTAGTATAGACCATTTGGAGAAATGACCCCAAGTCACTCACACCTGTTGCTTCTTATTCCTCTATAAGAATTGCTCATTCTCACATTGGAATCCAGGTTTGTAGAAGCAGCTTTGGAATGCGTAGGAAGTTACTTCATTCCAAGTTGTTGATATCCAATGGATATCATCCATAACGTTGACCTTCTTCGTTAGTTTGGTTGCCTTCAAAAAATGGATTCGGTAGTGAGCTTTAAAGGTCTTGATTACTCCTTTATCCAGTTGTTGGATTATAAAAGTACAATTCGGTGGTCAGGAACTTCAGACTCACGTTGCTCAGCTGCATGTTTGTGTGTGATCTGGCATTATCCACAAAAAGAAGAATTTTTCTCTTTCTCTCTTCATCATCTCGTTACTACCCTCCAATCATTGTGAGAAATTTGTGAATGTCATCATGGCTGTTCAATTTAATTTACACAGGCAATGATCACAGGCAATGATGCGATTTTCACATTTTAGAAACATCGTGGTTTCTCACTTTTTCCGATCACAAGTGGTAAGAGCTTTTCACAAATAAAACTGGCACTGAGCATCACGACAAGTCTTTCTTTTGACATTTTTCAGCCCACACCTTTCTCGCTTGCTTCTGTTAGGATTTTATTTGGAAGACCGGTTTCGTTGGCATTGAAAATGTTAAACGCGTCGAAATCATTCAATATATCCTGAAGTTTTCTTTCCATTCCTTCACAGTGTCGATATTTACGTCTGTAGCTTCACCAGTGATTATTTTGAATTCGATGTATTACCGATTTTTGAAGCGAGTCAACCATGCTTCTTATGCCTTGAATTGCATTATTTTCTCCTTTTCTGTAAAATTAAGAGCAATCTTCTTTAGCAGGGGTATCGGACAAGAAGATTCTTCATTCTCATTTGGCAATAAAACTTCAGACGCGATTGTTTATGTTCTTGTTTCCTATTTTCTTTTTGAAAATTCTACAGTTTGAGGAAATTTCATTTGATTTGTTCAAAAGCGATTAGAATTTTTTTCTCTTTCTTGCTCATGGTGTTGACTTAACCTACTGAAATTCCAAACTCACATGCAATTTTCCTTTGACTTGCGTTTAATTTTAATTTTTGAACAACTTCGTATTTCTCCTAAAGCTTCAGTTCTTTCCGTTTTTCTACTTATTTCCAATATAGCTGCATAAGTGCAATGCTTCTTACCCTGCAACTGTAGAGAAACGACGAACAAAAATTTACCATTGCCGAGCAAAAGGAAGAAAGAAACAGTAGCGATAGTCCCCATGGAGGTGTGCGGAAAAGAAACCATAATCCTTTTTTAGCCACTCCCTCTAATACCTGTTGACTTTTATCTGTCACTGGGTGCGGGGCCTTTCTGTTGCATAATCTTTCTATTTTTATCTCGGCTCCGGAGAGGGGGACTCTCCTGACATGAGTTTTTACATTATTATTAATATTTTTTTTTTTTTTTTTGTATCCCTTTGCATAAAAATTGATTGTTTTGTTCATTTTATTTATCTGATTAACATGATTTACTTTTTGTGAAATGGCAACAGTTTTATATCTGGACTTTTTTGTTTATTAAAAATATAAGAATGTTCTAGCTAGTTTAGATGTAGAACACGTAAAGGCATACCTGTTTGAAAAATATTCTTTCAATTTCTTTTTTTTTTTTTTTTTTTTTTTTTTTTTTTTTGTTATAACATATGTTTTGTTAACTGAATATTTTATCTCAATTTTTCAAACAGATTAGAACATCGAGCAGATGCTTAAAATCTGGCAATGATTCTGTCTGTTTATTTTTAAATCGAGTTTATTGAAATTTTTATTCTTCTGCAACAATTCCCAGAATTTTTAATTACAAACACACGTTCAGTTTACAGAGAGGCGGAGTAGAATGGGGATCAAAAATAGCGTTCATAATAGCGAGGTGTTCACATTAGAGAGTGTTCAGAATATAGAGAGTTCATCTTATGTTAAATCTATGGAGTTTCGCCGGGGCTGTCGGAATGTGTTCATAATACCGAGGTGTTCACATTAAAGAGTGTTCAGATAGAGAGAGTCCACTGTATATCGAAATTATAGCGAAAGTATATTATATAATATACTTTCGCTGTAATTTCGATATATAAGAATATTAGATTGTCATCAGATATATAAAGTATATTATATAATATACTTTCACTGGTTACCATTTATACTTATTTTACATGATAACACAAAAAATTTCGGATAGATTACCGCCAAGAAGTTTTAAAAAAAGTTTTAGATTAGGTAACACAAAACTGCGATGGTTGTGTTTTTTGACTTTTTGGTATTTTTTAGCACTGAATCCGAAAATTATCTTAATTTTTAACCATCATGTCAGGATTTTTGGCAAATCATAAATTGCCAAAGTTAAAAAATAACAAAAATCGGATACTATAAAATACAGGATATGGCTGTGTTTTTTAACTTTTGATAATTGATTTTTATGTACGTTTTAGCACTGAATCTGAAAACGACTTTCATTTTTAACCATCACGTTAGAATTTTTTTGCGAATCGAAAATGTTGAAGTTAAAATATAGCGAAAATCTGATACTATAAAACAGATGTGAATTTTTTTTCCATTTTATTTTATTTTATTATTAAAATTTATTATTAAAATTTTTGGTTTATACTTGGATTCTTACAGCTACACGCTGAGGGGTCCTATAAGGTGGGGGAGGAGGTTTAATTTTAACTCTGAAATTTTTAGTTTTGAAATTTACAATTTGCGGAAAATCGTTACGTGATGGTTTTGTTTTCGGATTCAGCGGAAAAAAATACATAAAAATCAATTATTAAAAGTTGAAAACAGAACAATCACATCTATTTTATATTATCGAAGTTTTACTATTTTTTCTTTTTTTTAACTTTAAAATTTACAATTTTCAAAAAATCTTTACGTGATGGTCAACAATTATTGTAAATTCCGGATTCAGCGGTACAGAATACGTAGGAATCAATTATCAAAACCAAAAAACATGTCATAACCCAACTTTTGCAGGCTAGTGTAATCGTGTGCATTTTAAAATATGTATCATTTTCTAAAAAATTGAGGCTGTTAATTTTCATCATTTTATTTTTAAAAAATTCTGGGTTTTTTTTTTCCTTCTTATATGTTTATTACAAATTGTATATTTTGCATTGATTATGTCAGAATAATTAAAGATTTCAAATTTATATTGCAATGTTAATATTACTCTCGACCATATTTTTTTTTTTTCATGTGACGAAATTATATTTCTACTAAATACTGGAATTACCCCTAATTTGCAGCAAAAAATATGCTCCAACTTTAAACTGCTATTATTCAGTCAATTTTAATGCTAGAATAACGGGAATTTTTTGTCTTACTTGTGAGTGTAACAGGAAAATTTTACTAAATATAACTTATAGGACCGGGAGACCGTATAAAAATTTAAATTTGTAATTTTTTAAGAAAAGTTAACAAAATTCACCCAAATCGCTTTTAATATATTTCTTTAGCTCATTTAAAACATTTTTGTAATTGGAACTACAGAGACAACAAAATACTCTTGCCACTCAATCCACAATCTTAATGTTCAAATGTTTTATTTTACTTTTCCCTGCTTTAAATGGAAGAGAGTTTCTATGGCGCGTTGGTCACGTGGTGTGGTGGACATTACATCTTGAGCTGACTCAGCGTTCTTCTTTTTTTGTCTAGTTCTGGTAGTGGTTTGAAATGAGGGCTTTAAAAAAATTTCAATGACTTTCAAGGTTTATTTTTTTTCTTTTTTTTCTGGCACTGTATATGTCTATGACTAACGGTTTAGGAAATAGCCATTGGAGACCATTGAGAGAGGACACCCTGTATACAGGTAGGCAGCAATGACATAGAATGATTACGTCATGAGATACTTACCCTACCGCATCTCATAACGCAACTTATCTATTATGCATACTTCTATTTAAAGTCATTTTTAACACTTTTCAAGTGTTTATGACTTCGGTTTGTCTGGTCGTCTGTCCGTTCTTCCAATCTCTAACTCACGTAAATGTACTCGGTTCGGCCTGATTTTTTTGTATGCTATTGCACGACCGCTATTGAAAATGAACTGTGTAGCATTTATACTTCATTTAAAGGGACGGTGAGAAATATTCCGTTACGTTACGATTAACGGGGAAAAAATCGTTTCATGTTCATTTTAATGATGTTAGACAATTTCAAACATAATGGAATTCATACATGGGGCATTCTCACAATCTTTTGACTTTTGGGGGGGGGAAATCTGGCGGAATTAAATTTGCTAAAATAACATTTTAATCTGATAGACGAATGACTTAATGATTCAATATAAAGAAAAAATGGTCAGCAGTGAAATTTTTTTTATTTAACTCAGGTTTAAATTAAACTTACGAGTTTAATTTTCCTTACCATTTTACCCCTATAACTTTTTATTTTCTTCTAAATTTTTACTTATAATGAATTTGCATAGTACCCACAGGACATTCCAATAAGAAATAATAAAAATGTATTACTTTTAATATAGAATTTTTGTATAACATTGTCTTAAAAGGGTGTTAAAGAAGGGACGGTAAGGTAAAAAAAAGGAGATGGTATAGGAAAAAAGGGAGGAAATGGTAAAAAAAGGGGACGGAAAGGATGGAACGGTAAGGAAAATTACCGCCTATTTTTAGAAAAATCGTGTTAAGACTAAGTGATAGCCACAATGTTCATTAATTTTTAGAAACAGTTGTTAACATTAGATTAAATTAAATTTCTTTTTAATTTACCTCGAAAAGTGCAGGAATAAACCTTGGGGACGGCACGATCTTGAAATTGATATTTAAATGCTGATTTAAATTCTGCAGTAAATTTCCTGTCAAAGACTTTTAGACATTCTTTCTCTAGCATAATTCTGCATGAGAAAAAACTTGAAAAAACTTCTGTGGCTGCATGTGAAGTGATTTTCTGTATCAGTTTAGCAAGAGGGACGGTAAGGATGAAAAACCCAGGGGCAGAGTTCAAAAGATAATATCAACCGTAAGAAAGTGTGCAGGTTAATTTTTTGCTACATATTTATATAAAACAACTGTCCCAGTTTCGGAAAAAAATTACATCGAATTACTTTTATTGAAACAATTTTATACAGACAGCTCCAAACTTAAAAATCAGCATCAGGGACACGGGACGGTAGAGGAGTTTTCCTCGTATTTGGACCGCCAACATCGTACAAAACTTATTTATCTCGTTAATATTGTTATTCAATTATGCAATGGGATGTTCCCCAGCATATGAAATAAAAAAAACACAAAAAAGAGTATTAAAATAAAAATTATTATTCAGGGACATGAAAGTCAAAAGATTGTGAGAATGCGCCATATGCGTTCATGAATTGCACTAAAGCATGCATTGTATAGAATATGGGGTGCAAAGCATTTATTATTCATTTGCAGGGGCACATAAAAAATTCCGTTACATAATGCTCTATGGGGAAAACCGTATGCAGTCTAATTTAGTTATTAAACACTATTTGAAATATAATGAAATTGATATAGATTACTGAGGCTTACTACAAGATACTTGTTGTATAACGTAATGTGCGTAGCGTTTATCGTTCATTTACAGGGACACGCAAAAGATTCTGATACATTACTGTATACTGTATTTGAAGTACTGTCTGTTAGCGATAATTGCTGGAAGTTCGATTTCATTTATGGTATGCATCTTTAATTTTAACTAAATTTTTTCTTACTGAATGGTGTGTATAAATGTTGTAGATCACATACTGGGATACAAAAAATAATTCGTAAGCATTGAGAAGTATCAGCGTGAACGACTCAAATGAGGCATTTATTTGCGTTATGCATTTTCAAGTTAAACTATGTTTAGTACATAATTTCAATGAATAAATTTCTTGAAAATAATTTCAATTTTGATTCGGCAACTATTGTCAAGAAGTGCAGTACTCCTTTAGATTTAGACTTTTTTAAAACTGCTCATATTGATAAATTTAGAAACTCCTTGTTTAACAATTTTTCCAGTGTGCCTTACAACTCACATTTCTGGGTGGATTTGTTATATCACGGTGCTTCACTTCCGCTTTGCTCTGATTGGGTGCTGGAACATAACAGTCTTTCCATAATTTGTTTTCTGACGTTTGGGTTTTCGTTCCTGTATTGGGGGGGGGGGGGGTGTTCATTTTATACAATGATGATGTGAGTCCCAGTATTCATGAGACGTATGGGACTACGCTGGAAAAAAAATCTGTAACGTTACTAAAATTTTTCGAGGAAACTGTGATTCCTAAAACTTTTTATGTATCGGCAACAACAAAAATCCTTGTAACAGACACACTTTTGATCGGTAAACAGGATTCGTACGGGTACCGTTATTTTCAAGGCAAAATATCTGTATTTTTTATAAAAAAATAAATCTAGTAAAAACGCGTGAAATTTCGCCTTATTTTAGGACACATTTTCTATAAGAAAATACTGGTATGGAAGAATTCCTTAGTCTGAAAATTCAAAGACCCGTATAAACCCTGGTAAATCAAAAAATCTGTAAGGTTACTAAGAATTTTTTAGGAAACTGGGATGCACAGAACTTTTTATGTAATTGCAACCCGGGTTACAAATAAAATTTTAGTAAGATTACTGTAATTTTAGTAGATTCTTTTGTAAAGGTACAGATTTCTGAAGCTTTACAAAAATTAGTTTTGTAGATTTACATATTTTTTTGTACAGTGTACAGATAAATTAAAGAAAATTTTAGTAAGCATGCAGATTCAGGTAACTTTACATCTGTAGAATTACTGATTTATTTATTTTTTTTTTTTTAATTATTTATTTTTTTTACAGTGTACCTATTTTTATATTGCTTAATTTATACATTGTGTGTTCAAACGTTGTTTTTTAACGATTTATATTTAGCTATACTAAGCGATTTTGTATAATACAAATAAAATCATATACTGGGTCACGCAAAGAACTGGACACATGGAGCCCCAGGGTGCTAGGGATGATAATGTCTGGAAATGTGGTTTCAGTAGTTTTAACATTTTTTTTAGCCAGAATGAAATTTTTAGTATGTGGCGCTTACTGAAAGGGAATTTTTAACTTATACGTTTTCTTACTAAACTAAGTTTTAGCATACTATGTAGAATATGTATAAATCAGTACATTAAATATAGGGCTGCGCAAAAGAATTGGACTACTTTTCCGCCAATGAACGGTAATTGCTGAAGGCTTGTTGTAAAATGTGTTATACCTTTTCTAAAATGTTTACTTAGATATTCTTTATTTATCGGAGAAAAACAATCTCCTTTCATGTATCCGATCAGAAAGATCACGCAGGAATCGGAGTTGAAGATCAGTGGTTCTCAAGGACACAAAAACTTTCTCGTAAAGAACATTGGCTTTTAATTATTAGCAGAATATGCAAGGCTCGCAAAAACCCTTTGTGATTTTCTGTACTGTCTGAACTTATATATCTCCGTATTTATCTGTTTGAATTTATCAGAGGGAGCACATCTCTCTTGTTCCTTAAAATAACAATGCAACAAATATATGGAAGCTAAACCATTCAAGCACCATAGCTGTCAACGAATCTACACCCAATTATTCCTTTCATACCTTTTAAATTGTGTTATATTAATCTAGTATATTTTTGCATTTTTTAATAGTTTGTAGCAGTTATCAAGTATTACAACCGATTAAAGATTTCTCTGAGTGTCAAGCAATGTGTCCGGAATTATTTCGCTGCCTGCTGATACCTCAATAAAACTGCATCATTAATAAAATATACGCTTCAGCTCGCTATCTTTTCACCGGATTGATCTAGCTGTCTTTCACAGGTAAGAGAAAATTCTTACTTGCCTCTTATATTAATATTTTAATATATATTTTAACTGGGGATGAACTCAGGACTTATATCATTTTTACCTTATTAAACAGTGAAGTTCCGTTAAAGCTTTCTGCAAGCGCATTAAAAATGTAGTACTTTTATTTAATTACAGTTTATTATTTTCATGAAATATAAACAAAGAAATAAAATGTGCAAAATATGATGCATAAAGAACATTACATGCATATTCTTTTATTGTATTTTTATTTTTAACCTTTCCTCTCATAAATAGCATTAATCCATATACTTATGTGAGAAAAATACTTATCGCGGCAAAAATATTCTCCGAAGTTTCTTTGCTTTTGCACTTAGAGATAATTCCTTCACGATGATAAAAATGTAGGAATATCTTGACATTAATACTTCCATTGCTGTTGCAGCATTTTTCCTTGTAATTAAAAGGAAGGCGAAGTAATAAGGTGAAAAAAGTAAAAGTTCAACAGAAATAATGGAATTTTATTTCCAGCCAATAAAACTAAAAAAAGGCTTGCAATAATAGCTGTGTAAGCCCATATGATTAAGTAACTATTCAGGATGGATTGTCAATAATACTCACCAGTCGATAGTTCTGATATTGTTCGTTTTTACGTATAAGTAAATACTACTTGCAGTAAATATATTTGCTTACTACAAGTGTATACTAAGTAATTGTGCTTACTAGTTATGGAAATCACATTATACATATTATAATGAATACACTTTAAATAAAAATACCTTCTTCACGATTTTCAGAGACAAATATTTCTTAAGCACCAATAATAGTTTATGAGAAAAGGTTAGTATTATAAATAATGATTGATTGTAAGAATGTAAAAATGTATAATAACTATTAAAATAGCTTTTCTTCATTCATAAACTTTTCATTATTTAAGAGTTTATAAAAAGTTTAAAAAGAAGTAATTTTGTATTAACCCTCTCGCTGCATAATTGTTTTATAAAAATAGCTTCCAAAAATTGCGTATTTAAGAATTCTTATTCTTTTGTCACCAGTTTTTCAAAGCAAAAATGTTTGTCTAATTTAATCGGGGAAATGCTCCGATTAAATGAGGCAAAATTTACAATAAAAAAATAACTGGTGGGAATAATCAAGGAGATTAATTAGGCGGAAAAATGCATGCCCGAGAAAGTTCCGCAGCGAGAGGTTTAAAGAAAATTATATAAATTTTTTTATTTCACTTTTTTTTATATACATTTGTCTTTTTTTCTTTGCTGTTTTAAATAGTATTTATTTATAAATACAGTAGAATCCCGGTTATCCGAAAATCGGCTTAACCGAAAGACCTTAAAATTCCTTATACAGTATAGAACCATTTATCTGGAAAACCAGTTATCCAGAATGATATTTCCAATTGATTTATTTCAGAAAAATGAGCCATACTGCCCCAGTTTGACATGTATATTTCTTTAAACATCACAACATGCATGATATAACTTGATTCCAACAACTAAGATTTGAAATGGAAGCATATTTAGTTATATATTGGGCATTTTGATTTTTATGAATAGGAAAAAGGGGAGTTTTTGTTTCCAAGGTATTTCTATAAATTGTCTTCTTTTAAACTTTGATTAATGTCTAATCTTGTTTGGACCTGATTCTCTCTGAATAGTCTAATAATTAGAGATTAAAACACTGCCATAGCCACATATATTCTACAAATCTGATCAAATGGATGTTGGTTTAATGTCCAGCGAGTTAACCAGAAAACCAGTTATCCGGAATAGATCTGACCCCAACCATTCTCGATAAATAGTTCTGTACGGTAGTCCTTTTTAAATGGGAAAAACTTTATTAAAACTATTTTTACCGATGTCAAATGACACCTTTGAACATATTTTGATTTATGATTTTATTTGTAAGTTTTAGATCAAAACAATTCCCAATCATTTTCAATACATTGAACAGTTGTTTTAATAGTTACTAGCTTTAAAAATTAGGAGCAAAATAAGAAAAATCAAAACTTTGAAAGATGTTATTGGACACTGGTGGAAATAGTGTTAAAAAAGTATTATCTTTAGGAAATAAATAAAACGAGTTAACTTACTTATTTGGTCTATTGCGTTATTTCGGGCATTTTATTAGATAAACACGTACGACACTTCATTTTTTTTACAAAATATGTTGTGATTTTCTTTTGTTTTTCAATATTCTTCAATATCTGTCTTTCAATATCTTTAAAATCATGATCACAGCTTTTCATCAAACAAGTTTTAACCATAAGCTTCCCAGTTATTCGGAAATTCCTGAGGAACCCCGGTTATCCGAATATCCTTATGGAATACCGGTTAACCGAAAATGCTTTGGTCCCATGCTTTTCCGATAACCGGGGTTTTACTGTATAATGCAAAATGGGTGCTTATGGTAGCAGAACTATTCTTCAAAATTTAATAAGTTTTGATCTTAATATACTGACGTTAATACTTACACTGCCATTGCAGCTTCTTTACTTGTTATAAAGATAAATTGGAAATGAAATATGTGAGGAATGTAAAAACTCGGTAGAAACAATTTATTTATTTATATAGTTTTCCAGCGATGATAATTTCACTGGGTTCATAATAAATATGCGTGCACATATGACAAAACATTATAACTGATAATAATCGATTATCTATAACTCTCAAAAGAAGAATCCAGTTCCCGATGTAGTAATGGGGAATAGCTGCCGCTCCAGTGAGCTGGAAAGAAGCCAAAATCAACCTTTTCAATCAGATATTTTATAAATACTTTAGAGAACCCTTTATCCGAACACGTCGGAGCCAGACCTAGTTCAGATAAGCAAAATTTATACACTTCGTACAATTTACAAGAATACAGTTTGTACAATTTGACCAATTTCAATAATTGTACCGATGATATAAGATAAAGTTTAATACGTGTGATTGTGTGTGTTTACACTGAAAGAAAAAATATACCGCTTTCATCTAGAACGAATAGGTAGTCATTTTCTAAATCCGTAAACTAGAATACAGATTTCAGATTTATACTAATAAGGTAAACAAATAAATTGATTCGATGAAAGGATCGAAAATTTCTAGTCTATAATTTCCTAGGCGGTGAAACGGTACATCATACAGGGTATCCACTATCAACGGTGTCCAATGGATAATCCCTAAACCGTTACTCATAGACTTATAGTTCCAATTACAAAAATGTTTTAAATAAAATAGAAAAATATTTTAAAAGCGATTTGGGTGAATAAAAACATTTGTAAAAAAATTACGAAATGTAAATTTTTATACCTTTCCCCGGTCTTATAAGTTATACAGTATAACCTCGAAAATCCGGCATCATCGGGACCGAAACTAAGCCGGATTTTTGAAAATTCCGGATTTCTGAAAGGATATCCAAAGTGCTTCCGATGTTCTTAATGGTGCCTTTATTCTAGTTTAATTCATAGCAAAGTGATACTTATGTGAGAAAAATAAATATTTAAAATAAACTTACTTTTATTGATATTTTCTATAATACAAAAAAATTCTAATAAATAGTGTACTGTTCGTTTTCGAAAGCCGCGCCTAGCACTCTGGGACGATTCTGCTATCGAAAGGGGTGTTGCGCTGAGGTGGGTATTTTCCGAAGTTCTACTTCGTCGTTCACTACTAAGATTGGCACTCAGCAAACGCAGCCAAACAAACTCCGTTTACCCCTGTTTTGATAAAATCAAAGCAGACATGACGCATGTGCAAAAGCGTGGAGTGTTTTTGCTTTCCGAAAACAAACAGTAACCATTTATTCTCGTGTAAACATTGATGGCATTTTTTTTTCGCTTATTCTTTAACAAGTTTTTCTTGGATTTTATACAAGGGAAGAATATCGATTTTGGAAATGCTGTCTTGTTTCTCTAAAGCAGATATTAATTTCGTCAAATTTATGAATTTTTCCAGAGACAACTTTTATTCTGCCGGCCCCGCCTCCTCGTTCTTCTGAGCTGTTATAGGCGTTATAGGTGGTTCTATTTAGTGCACCGTCAGGGATCTCGCTGTCCGCTAATCCATGACTTTCGTTCTAGAAGTTTTTAATTCGTAAACAATTGTTATTTTTCTTTCTCCCGTAAGTTGGAAATGTAAGAAAAGAGGAGGCGATGACTTTGATGCCGGATTTTTGAAGTTACCGTATATCCGAATGCCAAATTTTCGAGATCGCACTGTATTTAGTAAAATTTTCCTATTACACTGACAAGTAAGATAAAAAAGTCCTGTTATTCTACGATTAAAATTGACCGAATAATAACTGTTTAAATTTGGAGCATATTTTTGGCTGCAAATTAGGTCATTCACAAATTTAGTAGAAATATAATTTCGTCAGCTATATTTAAAAAATGGTTGAGAGTAAAATTAACATTGCAATATAAATTTGAAATCTTTAATCATACTGATATATTAATGCAAAATATACAATTTGTTATAAGCCTATAAGAAGGAAAAAAAACAGAATTTTTTTAAAAATAAAATGTTGAAAATTAACTGCCCCAATTCTTTACAAAATGACACAAGTTTTAAAATGTTATTAGATTGCACTAGCCTGCAAAAGTTGAGTTATGTCATGTTTTTTAGCTTTAGATAATTGATTCTTATGTATTCTGAACCGCTGAATCCGAAATTGACCTTCATTTTTTAACATGTAAAGAATTTTTGTAAACAGTAAATTTTAAAGTTAAAAAAAGAAAAAAATAGCGAAAGTTTTATACTATAAAATAGATGTGATTGTTGTGTTTTAAACTTTTGATGATTGATTTTTATGTATTTTTTACCTCTGAATCCGAAAATGACCTTCATTTTTAACCATCATGTCAAGAATTTTCGCAAATTGTACATTTCAAAGTTAAAAAGTTTAAAGTTAAAATTGAACCTCCTCCCTCACCTCATAGGACCCCTTAGCTGTTTAGCTGTAAGAATCCAAGTATAAGACAAAAGATGTAATAAATTATTAAATTAAATTAAATTAAATTAAATTAAAAAGTTTTACATCTGTTTTATAGTATCAGATTTTTGCTATATTTTAACTTTGAGATTTACGATTTGCAAAAAAATTCTAAGGTGATGGTTAAAAATGGCGGTCATTTTCAAATTCAGTGCTTAAAAAGTACATAAAAATCAGTTATCAAAAGTAAAAAAACACAGCCATCTAATCTATTTTATAATATCCGATTTTTGTTATTCTTCAACTTTGACAATTTATGATTTGCGAAAACTTCTGAGATGATGGTTAAAAATTAAGATAATTTTCAAATTCAGTGCTAAAAGAGACATAAAAGTTTAAAAAAAGTTTAAAAAAAAAACGCAACCATCGCAGTCTTGTGTTATCTAATCTAAAACTTTTCCTGAAACTTCTTGGCTGTAATGTATCAGAATTTTTTTGTGTTATTCTTTAAAATAAGTATAAATGGTAACCGCCGAAAGTCATAATAATATTAGATTGTCATAGGATTTTCGTCAGTATGTAAAATTTAATCTCGATCGTATGTTTGAAAGTGAATTAAAGTTCGAGTACAAATTTTCAACTGGAAAAACTTACTTACGATCGTCAAGTTAAATAAAAACTTGTAAAACTAACATAATTTTCGTTAAAAGTAATTATGAAAAGAAACAGTCTCAAATCCTTATAAAATAAAACATATGTTAAAGTACAATTATTTAAGCCAATCTGAAACTTGATAAAAGTTAACTCAATCGTAATACTTGCACGATATTTTTCAAAGTGCAAATACGCATGAAATAAGTTCTTCGAATACTTTAAGCACTTGATATAAACCCCCTCAAAGCATGGCCCAACTCATTTGTGTTGGTGATGCAGAAAACTGGTATAAGTCATGCATTTTTAAAGTTTGATAACTTGGTCAATTTTAGGGTTATATGAACGGGACTTTTTTTCTTCCTTATTTGTCAGTGCAACAGGAAATTTTTACTAAATGTAGCTTATAGGACCGGGGGACCGTATAAAAATTTTAATTTTGTAATTTTTTAAGAAATGTTTTATTGACCCAAATTGCTTTTAAAATATTTATTTACCTCCTTTTTAACATTTTTGTAGATGGAACTATATTATGAATAACGGTTTAGGAATTAGCCACTGGACTCAGCACTTTCAGAAAACTTTCACAAGGATTTTTTATTAAAATTTTTAAAAAGCGAATTCAGATAATTGGACAATTCTTTAAATCTATATTAGTTCTCGTTGTACTCGAGTTCTAATATTAAAGAAAAGCAAATTATTAAGTTCGGCGAGCGCATCGATAGCAGCAGGACGTTTAGGCGACTCTCTACCGATAAAGAGTCATCTCCTTAAAATACTTAAAATTTAAACAGACATTTAAAAAAATGCACTACATTGGCATAGAATGTTTGCTTTCTGATGGTGAAAAACGTATTTTTTATAACTCTATTACATGATACAGCAGTCACCTATTCAAATTTCTCCATACTTTAATATGGGATTTCGCGATAGATGAGGATCATTGAAAATAATCTCAATGCGTTATCTTAACACAAAATACCTCCGCAAAACTTAATATATTTTTTTAATTCAAATTTATTAAGTAAGCAAGTAATGCTAAACAAAACTAGTCGTTGGGGGGCACCGTAATACTTACTCATCATGGATATGCATAATATAAAATATGAAAATAAAACACGTGTAAACTATTTATAAAATGCATTGCAATTCCAAAATAAAATTTAAACGAATATTTAAATATTTTTAATACACAGTAATGCTATATTACTGAATTGGGGGTACTACCTGATTATCCCGTCGATCAATTTCTATAACTTATATAAATCGTCAAACTATTCGCAAATTGGAATTATTTTTAGTTTAAATAATGAAAAAACAGATAAATTAGTAAAATATTAATAAAAATACAAATAAAACGTCGAATTAAAAATCAGTGGATTACATAACAAACACGTGTAACATGTTTAATATCAGGTGAATGTGACATTTACGATAAGCCATTATTAGCACTTAATCTTATAGTTTGGTTATAGTTTTTTGGTCGACGGGATAATAAAGTAGTACTTAATTGCGTAAAAAAAACATCCTTATAACTCGAAAATGATGGGCTCACAACCATAGTAGACCAAGTCCAATAAAAAAAAATGAGATAGTTCATGTCGCAGGTGCAGTAAACTGTTTTTTATTTGCTTCCATAGTGCACCAACTCTGTAGTTCACATACTTTCTCATGCATTGCATCTGTGTCCAGAGTTGGTGAAGTAATACAAGAAACCTTCACAACCGTACTCAATCAAGTCCATTCATCAGTGTACTACTGGTTAATCTGTGGTCCATTATTTTCTAAACCTTGCCTCATTGCTATCAAAAAACGTTGTAGTTCAAATAAGTAGCGATTTCAAAACACCTGATGAAAAATAAACGTTCGTGAATCATAAGATGGAAAAACTATGAATGAAAAGTAATATTGTTTTTGATGACCCCCACCACCTCCCCTCGGTAAATAAAGAGTAAAGATATCAACAACGTCTTTCTTAAGAAATTCATTAACAAGAAAAAAAACTCTAATCAGATAGTTCGATCTTCGGCCTAGCGAGTAATGTATGACAAAGAATAAGAGCCCGGTATAAGAGAAATTCTATTACAAAGTCTTCAGCACAAATCTTAATTTACACTTCAAGCCGCTAATTACAGATACACTTAAATTATTTGATGACATATAAATCAAGCTTTCGACAGAAAATGATGAAAACACTAGAAAAAGTCTTGAAACCGAACAAGAGCTCCACTTGCGAAAAGCTAAACAGGCTAGAGACAAAATGAAAACTGATAAAATTAAAGCCTAAGATGAAACTTACGGTTGTACATTCGACTTGCAAAAAGCACTTCCTTTTCTTAAGCTTTCAACATCCATAGCTTTTTATAAACCCAATGTATATGTTTATGACTTTGGGGTACATTCCTTTAATAATAATGTGGGATACATGTACGTCTGGGACGAAATAGAGGGTGGAAGCGGTTCTCAAGACCTTCCTTGCATTGTTGCAAGACACAAAGCCTCTAAGCCAAAGAAAATTATTCTATATTCTCATGCCTGTGGAGGCCAAAATAGGAACATCAAAATGTCTATTACGCTGTTGAGACTATTGAATAGTACAGACATAACAGCAGAATCAATTGAGCACAAATTCATGGTGTCCGGCCACTCTTTTCTACCGAATGACGCAAAATTTGGTCTGATTGAAGCATCAAGTGGCAAGAAACATGTATGTTCCTAGAGACTGGAAGGAAACTATTATGAATGCAATGAGGAAAAGTCCTAAATTTGATGTCATTGAAGTTAAGAATTCCGATTTTGTTTCTACAACAGCTTTGGAACAAAGTATCACAAACAGAAAGAAGGATACCGAGGATCTTGTTTTAAGATGGATATTCGATAATTGCGAGTTGTGAGAGGTTCTCCATTCTTGTTACTGTTCAAAGAAATCCTCAATGAGGATTAACCTTTTCGCAACTTAAATTTGGAAAAACTGTCTCATGGGCGCTAGTTATTCTTTGTCAAATGCCAGCCAAGATGCATTGTACGCGGTCACGTAAAAAAATCACTTTGCACAAAAAGAAAGATATGATGAATCTTCTGCCATACATTCCCCCAATTCATCATGTACCTATACTTCAAGAATCTTCCAGGGAAGGTCAATAACAGGCTCCAAGTTATTTCCTCTAGAGTACATCATGATGACGATGATGATGATGATGATTGTATTGGGTACAGTGAATGATTTACGATAACTGGTGAT
The DNA here is from genome assembly GCA_963932465.1 of Maratus speciosus. Taxonomy (NCBI): domain Eukaryota; kingdom Metazoa; phylum Arthropoda; class Arachnida; order Araneae; family Salticidae; genus Maratus; species Maratus speciosus. Next base: position 210,272,292 of record OZ010793.1, read on the forward strand.
ATGTATCACTCTTTGTGTTTAATTTAGAGTAAAAAATGGAATAAGTAAATATAATTCAAAATCAAGAGATTTTGTAATCATAAATAAACAAGTTTTTATTTACACTTGGAAATTTCAAAACCAATCTGGACCAAGTCCTCATTTATTTTTTTAAAATGTGCACATTCACAACAGAAATATAATTTTGTCATTTGTACAAGTAGGGCCCAATAAAAATTATACTTTAATTTGAATATTGACATATATAATCCTTATAAATAACTTGATCTGAATTAATTATTTATTAAGAACTTTAAAGCGTTATTATTCACAATAAAGATTAATGGACTTGGTCTACTATGGTTGTTAGCTCCTCAAATGATAATCATATTAACTAAAAGTTTCCTGCGTTGGATTAAGCGTCTTATTATTAATTAAAATACATCTTTGAATTGGAATTTGAGTGAAATACAGGGTCATGAAAAATCGAAGAGTGTGGAAAATATTATCAAAAATATGTCGGCAACTAATTATCCCATTGACTTCATTCTTCATGCAAAATTTACGTTGTTTTATTTTATTTTATATTTAATCCTTAAAATAAACAATTTCGAAAATTTTTATGTAACTTTTATGAAAATTAATATTTCGAGAGTCCTAAAAAATAGTTCCAGATAATTGAGGTTACTAATATTCAACTACTTTCCATTATTACATACAAAGTACCCACCAAATTTCAAGTCTCGATCTCAATTTGTTCGGGAGATAGAGCGTTTACAGACACACAGACAGACAGCAAATTTTTTTTTCTAAAAATATGTTTCTCGGAATCTCCAGTGTCTGAAACGTGTAAATCCGACAAAAAAAATCTATTTTTAAAACGATTACAAGACTTACCCTATACTACGTATGATGGGTAAATAATATGAGGTTTATTTGAAGCAGCTGATTCTCAATCCAAAACATGCCTACAAGTGTACAATAATAATAATAATAATAATAATTAAAAATAATAATAATAAATAAACATTCGCCGGTAGGAGTTGTGACTTCTATCGATAGATATTCCATTCAGTTTGGTCTGCGTCGGGAAATCAAATGCAAGTCGATAAGAAGGCTATCTCTCGATCGTGAAATAAACAAATATAATTTAATTTGTTTCGACCAATTAAATTAAATAAATAAAAAATGTTAAAAATGTGCAATAAGAATTTTGCTAAACAATGTTTGGATTATTTAACTTTTTAAAAATTAGTGTTTGCAAACGATACTTATCAACAAACTTTTAAGAACACAACACTCTATGAGCTCGTACTAGCTGTAGAGAAGCAAAAACATTTGCGAAAATATCAGCAAATGTTCTCCCTATTTATCAACAGTACAACAAATGAAACGCATCAAGCCACCCCTTCTATTTTCTTTCTTTCCTTCCCACCCTCCTATTTGTTGTTTTTGGTTTCACCCTCAGATATTTAGCCAGCGGTTGTCTTTCAGGCTGCAGCGTTCCCCTGATGTTGACTAATGTTTTAGTTGAAAGCGCTTGGGATTTTAACACCTTCTGACACCAGTGTTTTTAACATCTTGAAAGTTTTAAATGTCACTAGATTAATTTTAACACAATTATTCTAATTGGTAAATAAATCATATTAGATGTAAAATTAGATTTTACATCTAATATGATTTTTTTACCAAATAGAATAATTGCGTTAAAATTAATCTAGTGTAATTTCGAATCCAGCGTTTTCTGGAGTTCCATTACCTGAGATTTATTCTGTTGAGCTGAACCAGGTTTCAAACCAGATGCTATAATCATTAAGGTTAGCTGAGTAAGAAAGTTCCACCGAATTCACCCGGGATAGCTCAGACGGCAGAGCACTGGCGGCTTCAGCCAGGAGATCCCTGGTTCGAATCCTAGTCCGGACATTTTTCGCCCAGTTGGAATTTTATATCTAATAAGTTTTAAATGTGTTTAAAACTTATGTATATTTGCACCTATTTAGTAAAAATATGTACTGTGAATTAAGTATTCATATTGCTTATCTTCAGGGATATCCTAAACTTATATATTGTACTAGGAAGAGTTGTGATGGAAACTTATGTACATGTTATTTCGGAAAGATTACACCCTGTATCTGTTATGGTTTTAGCTCCTATTGCCGGTGCAACTATTAATCTTGATGGAAGAACACTCCATTCAACCTTGTAACTGCCAACTAATCCTTACACGTTTTGTTTTTCATTCAAAAGATTATTCCTGCTCCCTATGAAAAATGTGCAATTTTTTATGATTGTTCGTAATATGATCAATGAGGCTATAAACCATTGCAAAGATGCTTAACCTTGTCTCCCAAGAACCATTTGTTGGGCTTATATGTCTACGCTATTGAAGATAATAATATTGAAAATAAGTGACAAAATAAGATTATAATAATGGAATAGTCTTCTTATTATTTTCTAAAAGTTACACTTTTTAAATTTTTATATAACCCCTTCCCTAGGTAGAATTGGTCTTTTCCTTCCAATAATATCATTGTAAAAACCTCCCCCCATGCTTATAATTTTAACTGAATAACAAAAGGTGACAAATAACACAACAAAACGCTGACTTATGCCAATTTTCTGTACCATTTAAAATGCTATTTCAGCCATAAAATTAGGGACCATTCATAAATTTACAATGCAACTTTTTAGTTCAAAAATTTGTGAACAAGTGTAAAAGAGTTGCATCACAAATGCATCCAAATAAAGCATTTTACAGGCGAAAATCATGTAAAAATACAAATTTAGGTTCAAGTCCTAGAAACATCATAAATAAAACAATTTACAAAGCATTATCATAATATTTTCTCTCACGCCCAATGAATAACTGAGCTCTATTATTGACGCTTCTGTAAATATTCTTAGTTCTTAGCTATTTATAGTGTTTCACCCATGATTATTTGATTCAACTGCATATATATATTAGCGTCCATGTTTCTTTTTTCTTGTCTTACCTCACGTTATCTCACATTTCTAATTTGATATATGCTCCCACATTCACAATGTTCAATTTTTAATTACGCATAATTTTATCAATTTTAAAGATACAGATATGCAGTTATTTATAATTATGTTATTACATCAAAAGGAAAACAATTCTAATTGACCAATTTTGTCTACAGACATCGTAAATGGGAACTTTCTGAAATCAATGGTATACCTTTCAATTAATATATACACCTTTTTGAAGCACTTTTACAACAATTATCCAATAAATAAAAATATAAAGCGCGTCCCAACCTTATTTGGACGTCTTTTATATTAATTATAAATAGAATTTCTGTTACTGAAAATCATACCGAAAGATCCGAACAGAATTTTTCATCTCAATAATTTTCAAGGAAAATAAGCAAGAAAATCTTCCTTAATCGGAGAACAGAAGTTTTATAATCCGCTGGGTGCGTGTCAGAAATTTTTCTTAAGCAGTTCTCAAATACGGAAACAAAACTGCATAAAACTCACTGATATTCATTAATTCATTATTTGCCTTTGGAATAAAATCGGGTTCTCGGATTTCCACTACAACTACAGTATTCTGCATCGTTATAAAATTTTTGCATAGCGCGGTCGCTTTTGCAAGTAGGTAATGAAGTATTTCTCGTTTTAATGATTTATTTCAGTAACAATATTATTTATTTTATGCTGAAGGTCTTTTCTACATAGTCAAACGAAAAATATTTTGTAAAATGTTTAACTTTAAGGCTAAATTGGAAAAATGGGAAGACATTCAACATTTATTTTACAACAATCCAGAAGAATCAGAAGCTAAAACTTTTTGCATTGGTAAAGATGATACTACAAAATGCCATAAAATAGAATATACCAAGAGCTCAAAAACAAATAAATTGTAATGAGAATAATTGAAAAGTTTTAAATTGATCCTTCCCGACATAAAAAATAAAATGCAAATGAATATATATTTTTTTTTAATAAATGAGATTTTTTTAAATAGGTAACAGTTATTCTTATGTTCGTCTTCTTGCATTAGATCATGCTCGATATATATATAAAGTAGAACCTCTTTTATCCGAAACTCTCCATTAACCAAAATCCCTTTTTAAAGATTTTTTTTTTTTGTTGTTGTTTTTGTACTATCACATTCTTTGAGTGCAAAATCCATTTTGAAAGTTTCTTTTTTTTTTAAACTACATTATTCCTTGTGTGCCAGCGGTACTTTCCGAACTACGAGTACATATTATAAATATTTTCGATCCCCTTTCTTAAAGTTCCTTTGAATTTAACTTGAGCTCCCGTAAACTGCGGAGTGGAACGAATAAAACGGACAAATTAGCAATTCTGAAGTTTTTTAATGTTTTGCAAAAGGTTTGGCATGGCTGGAGTAGTAGAAAGACTGTGATATTGGTGAACTAATTTTATTAAAATACTCCGTGATAGAGCTTCAAAATAAATGCAATCGACTCTGCGACAAACGAAGCATTTTTTCAAACCCTTGTGATATATCTAAAAGATACTTAATTTCAAAATCAAAATTCAGGTAATTTATTCTTGCTTTTATTTTGATATTGCATTATTTTTATTAAGCACTTGTTACCATAATACGAAATATTGCATATATTTTTCCTTGATGTTAAAATTGAAACATTCTCCATTATCCGAAAATTTTGATTTTCCGAAAGATGGTCGGCTCCAATTACATCGGATAATCGAGGTTCTACTGTATATATATCTTTTGAGTGTGTGAAATAATCTTATTATCTCATCTTTAATAAACAGTACTTACTTTTTTTTAAATGTATATTTATGGATAATTTTTCGTGTATGCAAATATTATTAAAATTTAATTTACTCTGTTGATCGTATAATTGCTACTCTAACTTACCTCTCTTATTGCTATTATAAAATATTACGCTGTTGTTACAGGCAGCGTAACTAAACAAAACATTTGTATCGTAAAAGTACGACATCTGCCCTTGAGAAAAATTTAAAGCGCCCTCTGTAAGGTGAAACAAGAATTAAAAAATCATACGTCGAGTCTCGATTGTAAAAGACTTTCCAACACATTCAGAATAATGTAACAAAACTTCACCTTTTAATAAATTGAAATAGGATGTTTAATTGAACCATTTGGAAACGCTTTAACGCATATGAAAACTCAATTTCAGCAAATCCCATCTACAGTCGTAAAATTATCCGAATTCTTTGAGCAGCCCTGTATAGGATATATCGATTTGTATCTATAAACTACGGGGGTTACACAAAAATACCTAAAAAAACCTATTATCATGCCCTGAAAATCCCTTCTTACGGAGCTCCCTTCTGATTGTTTTGGTGCTGACAGGCTTTATGAGTTCGACATTTAGTTCAGCAGTGACTTTTGGAACTGTCGTCTTCTTATTTTTCGTCACAATCAACTTTAATGAGCGCCAGTCACGATCATCCAATACACACTTTTGTCCGCATTGTGACTTAATGGGTGATGTTTTTCACTTTTCCTGTATGCGGTATAAATCTTCGATACGATGCTTTTTGAAACATGGAAAACTTCGGCTACCTTGGTAACGGAAGCACCCACCATACGAGCACCAACAATTTGTCCAAATTCGAATTCACTTAGCTCAGACGCAAAGCGCTCACAACTACACAGAACACTGTTCTGACAACGACTGATACTTGCAACGTATTGAGGGTATTGTACAATGTACGGGTGGCGTTAGTGGGAAAGTACAACAGCGCCACCCCTAGGATTGGGTAGAATCAACATTTACGTTCAAGCATGCATTTCACGAGGTGTTTCCATATTTTTGTCCAACCCCTGTACATGCATGCAAAAATTTAATTCAGCTAGGGAATACATACCATAGTTGAAAATTCCCCTTCAGCAGTTTCCGCTAATAAGAAGAATGGTACAATAATTTTTTGTGCATCCCTGAATACGAGGTATGGACTTTATACACAACGAGTAACATACAAAAAGTTAGTTAATTTCAAAAGAGCATACCGAAATTGAAAACGTACTTTCAGCACTTATTGCTGAAAGACAGTTTGTAACCGATTTCTTTTGTGTGTCTCTGTAAATGAACGATAAATGCTATGAATGCTCTATTTCATAGTAATCATCTTGTAGTAAAATTCAGTGATTTATATCAATTTCAATGCATTTGAAACATCTTAATCTCATTTAAATACACCGCAAACAATTTTTACCCATTGACCATATTGTAACGGAATTCCTTTGAGCGCCCCCGTAAATGAACTATAAATGCTACACACTTCATACTGAATACCAAACATACCATGGTAAACATCATTAACGTATATCAGTTGCAGGAAAATCCGAGTATATATACAGGAGTTAGAGCGTGGACAGACAAACCGAATTCATAAACACTTTTCAACTTTGTTGGAAAGTTTTAAAAAGAAAATGACCACGCAATTCCTATAAAATACTAGTTCAAATTTAACCTGTACTTAAAATATATTAGCAAAATGATACCAGAAAAATATTTAAAAAATGTGTTTAAAATTATAAATAAAATAGCTAATTGAGAGGTGATGCATCATAATTTTCCAGTCGAGGAAACTTATTGTCTATTAATGACGATAAGAGTAATCGGAATAGTAAAAAAAATGCTCATTTTCTCGGGCAACAGACCTTACCCAATGAATCTGTACATCCGCTACATTTTAGTAAAGATCCTTATTCGATTGCGATTTTTGTTTATTAATCTGTGAATACATTCGGCAAATCTTCATAGAATGATACGAAAACGAATTAGTTAATTTTTAATATTTATTTATTTAGACCTAAATTATTTCATTTGAACTGAACAGTTTCTTTACTTGGTTAAATTGTTGATTTTCTGAACTTTTACATGCGGTAAGAAATAATCAAAAGCTTTTTTTTAATTTTGATTTATGCTTGCTGTGTTCTTAATCTGCACAAAATTATTACAAATATGAAAGTTTCAGAAATTACACGTTCTAACTAGTACCTATAATATGTTTCCTGTTTTTTTTTAAGTTTTAATTCCCAATGAAAGAATCAAAGTTTTAATAGGCACTGTAAGTAATAGAAACTATGTTTCTGGATCTTAAAACTTTACGAAAATATAACATAACCTCTATCGAGATATATGCGATTATGAAAGCATAATATATAATTCAATAAATAAATGAAATTTATGAAAGCATTTCTGAATCAAAAGTTTGTTTTAGCCTCCTTTTGAAAGAAAAAAAAGAAGAAAGAAACGTTTCCGAGTTCATTTTATAGTTCATTAATCAGTTTTCTCAACACGAAATATCGTTTTTTTTTTTTTGATGCTGTCTCAACATTAAATATCGGTTTTGTGGATGCTATCAATTCTGCATTGAATATGTTCAGCTGAGTAACAGAATTTAGGAATTCAAGAGTAACAAAATACCGTTAATTTTAACCCATTTAAGCCTGAATTTTTGTTTTCTAAAATTTGTAGGTAAAATCACTTTAAAATGTTGCAAAATGAACTGGAAAAATACTAAAAAAATTACGCTAAAACATTTTTGTATTTATTTGATTAAATGTAAACGTACTAAATATGGGAATATCCATGTGTGGAAAATGCATAATTGTATGTTTCGTCTAAATTTATATAAATTAAGCTTTTAAATTGCATATTGATAGAATTGATAGTATTCCAGAAACCAATATTTCGTGTTGAAAAAAACTGATTACTGCACTGTAAAAACAACACTAAAACCTTTCTTTATCTACCGATATGCGATTTCTTTCAGACTACAATGAAAGTGCCGTCCCTAAGAAAATAACGTTACGTTACATATGCCAGTCGTAAAACGAAGCAGATGTATCATTGTACGGTTAAATACTGATAATATCTACTGCATTTTTTTTAACTTCTAAGCGTCGCACATTCAAAATTTTAAAAACTTCGTGTAGGAAAAAAGGGTACTTCTAACTACAATTTGTTTGAAAATTGCATCTCAATTTATTTTATTAAGCATTTGGAAAAATGGTTATTGCTCTCTGTCATTGTAGAAATTCAAAAGCATAGCTGAATGTTTTTATTGGTTTAATCCACATTTTATTCGTTTTCTGATTAGTCTATACAGTAATCTGTATTCCCTTTTACTTTCAACAACGATGGATACCTTCTGTTGCCACTATGACAAAAAAGTAATAAAAACTACAAAAAAAAATCCCTGCCGGCCCGGCCTACAGGCAGAGGTAGATTTCGAAATTAAGTATACTAATTTCACCAACAAAAACTAAATCATTATTAGATATAAATCCACTTTAACAGTTTTATCTATCTGCTTTTGACGAGTTTTTATTTCCTTTTTATAAAATAGCTGGTTTTATCAGAATCATGTTAAGGGGATATTAAAAAAAAATATTTTTCCATGCTCAACAACTTGAAAATTTCTGGCACATTTTCAGATTAATTTTTAATAAAAAAAAAAATATGAAACATGCTGACGTGATTTTTGAAAATATTTATAAGCGACCTGTGTTTTTATTTTTCTTTCAATTAATTAAAACTTGATAAATAAACAATTATTTTCTCAAGTAGGGCAATATTTTTCGTTTCAAACACAATCGCTTCGGGAAATTCTGTTCAAAACGCCCACTTTGACATCATTTTTTGAAATATATTCTGCCTCTATCAAAAAATCGATCATTACTGTACATTATATAGTTTCTGAATAAGATAATCTAGCAATTGGATGCGTTGAGAGCAAAAATGAATTTAAAAATGAGTAAGAAAATAAGCAGTTTGGATTTGAATGCACCCTTAATGCAATGATTTTTCCAACACAATCCGCTTCAGGAAATTCGGTTCAAAATGCCCACTTTGACATCATTTTTTGAAATATATTCTGCCTCTATAAAAAAAATCGATCATTACTGTACATTATATAGTTTCTGAATAAGAGAATCTAGCAATTGGATGCGTTTGAGATCAAAAATGAATTTAAAAATGAGTAAGAAAATAAGCAGTTTGGATTTGAATGCACCCTTAATAAGATAATTTTTTTCTTTAACCGCTATGTATTTTTAATTTGTTTTTCCTGTAAGAATTGGCCCTATCAAAAACTTGTCTATATAAATGTTGAAGACAATATTAAGAAGATATATGATAAATTCATGGAGATTTTATATCTTGTGAATTGACGGAGTTATGAAACTTTTTCTTCTTCAACACCCTTTTTTGTTCTCGTTATTATTTTTTTTTTTTTGCTGTACAAATTGGTCCTATCAAAAACTTGTGAATATAAAAGTTGTATATAATATTAAGGAGATGTATAATTAAATTAATTGGATTTGATATCTTGAGAATTGACGAAATAAGGAATTTTTTTCTCCCCCAAACCCTATTTTTTGCACCCCTTGAGCCTATTTTTAATTTTATCAAAAATCTGTGATGCAAGCATTTTTGGCGCTATTTTTAGAAGTAATAAAAACTTTAAACTGATTTGATATGTACAAAAATTAAGAAGTTATGGGTTTTTTTCGGTTTTCACAAAACCCCTCCCTATTTCCGTCTCCTTTGTCCGCTTTTGCCCATTAACGAACTTGACCGAGATTTTATGTCCCTTGATTTTATGTATCAATTTGGAAGAGATTTGTGCAGAATTGCGGAAGTTATCGTGTCCAGAAGAAAGTGATAACACAATTGCTTCGGGAAATTCCGTTCAAAATGCCCACTTTGGCATCATTTTTTGAAATGTATTCTGCCTTTATCAAAAAATAGATCATTGCGGTACATTATATAGTTTCTGAATAGGCGAATCTACCAATTAAATGCCTTTGAGAGCAAAAATGAATTTAAAAATGAGTCAGAAAATAAGCAGTTTGGATTTGAGTGCATCCTTAATGCAATGATTTTTCCAACACAATCTGCTTCGGGAAAATCGGTTCAAAATGCCCACTTTGAGATCATTTTTTGAAATATATTCTGCCTCTATAAACAAATCGATCATTACTGTACATTATATAGTTTTTGAATAAGAGAATCTAGCAATTGGATGCGTTTGAGAGCAAAAATGAATTTTAAAATGAGTAAGAAAATAAGCAGTTTGGATTTGAATGCGCCCTTAATAAGATGATTTTTTTCTTCAACCGCTATGTATTTTTAATTTTTTTTTTTTTGTCGTAAGAATTGGTCCTATTCAAAACTTGTCTATATAGATATTGTAGACAATATTAAGAAGATATATGATAAATTCATGCGGATTTTATATCTTTTGAATTCACGGAGTTATGGATTTTTTACTTCTTCAAACCGCCTTTTTGTTTTCGTTTTTAATTTTTTTTGCGGTACGAATAGGTCCTATCAAAAACTTGTGAATATAAAAGTTGTAGATAATATTAAGGAGATTTATCATAAAATTAATTGGAATTGATATCTTGAGAATTGACGAAGTTATGAATTTTTTTCTCCCAAAAACCCTATTTTTTGCGCCCCTTGAGCCCATTTTTAACTTTATCAAAAATCTGTGATACATAAAAATTTTGCCCTATTTTTAGAAGTAATAAAAACTTTAAACTGATTTGATATGTACAAAAATGAACAAGTTATGTAGGGTTTTCGGTTTTCACAAAACCCCTCCCTATTTCCATCCCCTTGGTCCGATTTTGCCCATTAACGAACTTGACCGAGATTTTATGCCCATTGATTTTATGTATCAGTTTGGAAGAGATTGGTGCAGAATTACGAAAGTTATCGTGTCCAGAAAAAAGTGATATATATATATAGATAGATAGATAGATAGATAGATAAAGTTTTTTACTGAGGGTGGTTTTGGGTTCTAGGGGTCATGATCGGTGTAGATCTGCAAACATTTTTCAGAAATTCCAACATAGGAACGATCCCAATAGGTAGTATTTCATACGAAATCTACCTAAAAAATTAATAACTCAGAAACAAATTGAGATACAGCTTTCAAACAAATTGCATTTAAAAGTACATTTTTTTCTCTATCCGACGATGTAAAAAGTAATATTATCGTATGTTTAGAAGTTTAAGAATGAAATTTAATTTAAAATGTGTCATCAGATTTCTTGGAAATCTCACGATCGAAAAGCCTTTTCCCGAACAGCCAATGAAATACTTGGATAATACGTACGAGTCGCAGGCGATTTTTGCGCTTGCAATTTTTAAAGTGTTATTATACGTATAATTCGAAGCGACAAAAATCGCTTGCGACTCGTCAGGTTTCCCATAGCAACCGTACCATTTTTTTTCGTTTTCTAAGCATTTCATTGGCTGTTCGAGAAAAGGCTTTTCTATCGACAGATTTCCACGCATTTGATAGGCTGTTACTGGCGGGCCTATAGAACAGCCCCCACCTCGGCACTTCTGGTACTCTCAGGCCTGATTCCAATTCATCTAAAGGTAAAATATGAGGCAGCATATGGAACAGTCTCAAGACTAAGGAAAAACACGACAATTCATAATACAACTCTACACCAGACTACGACAAAAAAATAAACAAGTGGGAAAATGACCCGGCAGACACCATAGAACCAAGAATTGGATACAACAGAAACGATACAATCATATACACAGATGGATCAAAATTGGAATCAGGTGCTACAGGTTCGGCCTTTGTAGCATATAAAAATAAGGAAAAAATAACGACATGGTCAGTGCCCCTTAGGAAAGATAATAGTGTTTTCCAGGCCGAACTACTGGCAATTCAAAAAGCAGCAGAATGGGGCAATATAACGGGAGACGCATACAGCATACGCTCGGACTGCAAATCAGCAATTGAATCACTGAACATTGAACAAACCATTCAATGTAAACAAAACTGTAGACACAATACAACATAATACCTAATAAGACATTCACAAGGAAAATTCAAAATCAGTTGGGTCAAGGCGCACGTCGGTATCCTAGGCAACGAGGAGGCCGATGCACTAGCCAAAAGCGCAGCAATAAACGCAGATAGGAAAAGCAAATATAATATAACCAAACCAATATCAAAACTTAAAAGACCACTAAAAGAACTCACAATAAAACAATGGCAGTTCGAGTGGGACTATGGCACTAAAGGCAGGGAGACACACAAATACTTTCCATTAGTAAACACCAACAGATTAATAAGTGACTTTCTACTTTCAAAAATCTACACATCACATGGTGCATTCCCTGAGTACCTACACAGATTCAACAAAGCGGAAAACCCATACTGCGAATGCGGCTCAGAAGGTACGCCAAAACATTATATGCTAGAATGTCCACTCACAAAATCACTCCACCTTTCATAACAACAGAAAATGAAAAACTCTGGCACAAACAGGTAGGTAACAACAAACACGTACAACAAAAAGCAAGATCAGTTATGACATGGCTCCAAATAAATTGCGACGACATCACAACACTCAGTCAGTAACACACCTGGAATAAGAACGCAACTAATAAGCGTTAAATGTTACCCGCGATGTAATTTGTGTTTAATATTAAAAAAAAAAAAAAAAAAAAAAAAAAAAAAAGGCCTAGGACATCCTATTGCCACAAACAAATAATAAAAGCAGGTTTTGTCTAATGTCCATACGTGGTGAGCGGTAGCCGCACAGTATCAGCTGGCCATGGCCCGCAACAGACGAATTGCACTTCACCCCCGGCCAAGCAAGCTGTGCACAATGGCAAATCAAAAAGCATCAAAAAGCCTCCGTCACCACATTGTCCGTCCATGTATAAGTGTTCTGCAAAAAGAAAACAATATATATATATATATACGAGAAGCCAACCAGCCCTGAAGAGCGGAAGAAGACAGAAGACCACAAGAGGCTAAGTATAAGTTAATTAATATCAGTTAATAAATAATAGTTACTAAGTTAAATTAAAATAGGGACTAGGCTTGATAATGGGAAGAACATTAACAGCTAAAAGGGTGATAAGTTATAGCTTAGTTATAAAATTTTGCGTTAATAGTTAAAAGTTGTAATTTTAGCATTTAGTTTCTCCAGCTTCTCTGCATCGCAGCCCCATCCCACTTAAATTCAAAACGCGCTACTCATTTGAGTTTTTTTTTTCTAGGTGCCACGATGCACACCACAGTTAAGCGTAGTTTTCCTCAATGAGTAAAATCAACTAGCAGTTTAAAGCAAAAAAGCCAACGCATAATAAAAGTATCAAGGTCAAATGTTAAGTCTCAATATAAACACCAAGTTAAGTGGGTAAGAGTAATTAGAATGACGTTATAGTATTAATATTTCTAATTGATTAAGTATTAAGATTAAGTAAGTTGATTAATAAGTATTACAATTTAGTTCATTTAATGTAGTAATTGTATTAATAAATATATCATGGCTAACAAACCATTCTCTTCCAGCTTCCCCCCAGGCCCTCCCGGGCGGCCGACCAGACGGACCACTCGGGGGAGTGGTCGGTCTTCACCTTGCCAGGTGAAGGTCTCGTCATCTGATCAAGGTTCTAAATTAAGAGATCAACTTGAGACGCAATGTGCAGGTGCCAATCAACAGGATATAACGTTAAGGAACCGGCAAAACAAAGTAAACACAAACGAGCAGTAGGCATTGCAGATAGGATGACGATCGAGGCAATGATGTCGGGTTTATTCCCGTCTCCCTCTGCAGCGATTCGTCTACCTTGCAATTCGGCCCAAAATTATCCCTACAGCGGTAAAGCTTAGCTTTTCGGCCATTTTAATTTTAATTTTCCCTCAAAATTGCCCTCTTCTACAGCTAAGAAGTTTACCACCTTTTAGGCATCAAAAATAATCCAGCCCTTTTCCAACTGGCATGGCAAGTACGTGGTGTGCGGCAACAATCATAGTTTTGCAAAGTGCAATAAACAACCTAGACTCATCAACTTGGCTTAGTATAGTCGGCCCGGGTGCTTGCTGGTGTTGTCACCGCGGTGTGGTCCGCCCTTATAAGCCTGCGGCGATCTGGCGTATGTACTCACAATGCATCGCCCTGCTTTCCAGGCAATTACAAACCCGTTCAGCTGGGTTAACCCCGGTAGGTAGGGGCCTGGTCAGTAGTCTCCGAGGCTGTTACTGGCGACTTGCCTCGTTTCAGGCGTCAAAAACGCTCCGACACAAAAGAATCGCTTGCTTTCCGGGCGTCTCTCCTGGAGCCATAGGAATAACATGGAGACGCCTGGAAATTCAAGCGACTTTGACTCCTCGTGTAATAACACCATTACGTGTCATAACACGATTAATGTTTAATTCATGGCGTACGTAATGTATGATCAAATCCGTGCGATTTTTTATGCCTTAAATTTTGGTCTTCGAAAAAATCATTTTCCAAATGGTCGTTGTAATTTGTTAAATTGCTTTTTTAAGCATTTGGAAAAATGGTTATTTTTCTCGTCAGGATGGGAAATCAAAAGCATATCTGAAGGGTTTTTTTTTTTTGTTTAATCCGCAATTTATTCGTTTTCTGATTGGTCTATACAGTAATCTGTATTTCTTTTTACTTTCAACAGAGATGGATACCTCCTGTTGCCACTGTGACAAAAAAGTAATAAAAACTACAAAAGAAAAACCTCAGAAACAAATTGAGATACAACTTTCAAACAAATTGCATTTAAAAGTAAATTTTTTAGGTAGATTTCGTAAGAAATACTACCTATTGCAGTCGTTACCATGGTGCGACTTTTGAAAAATTCCTTCATAACTTTTCATTATAGGACCCCAGGAACCCAAAACCACCCCCACCTAAAAAGTTTATATATAAATATATATATATATATATATATGTATGTATGTACTAAATTTTGTCCGCACGATAAAAGTCGCAATAATGCACGGATCGTCTTCAAACTCGCCAACAACTTTGAGATGGTTGATATCTCGGCGGGGATTGAAAATTGGCAAAATCGGCCCAAGGGAATGGAAATGGGGAGGGCTCAAAATTTTGAATACCGTCTTAACATGATTCTGATAAAACCAGCTCTTACACAACAATGACAGGAAAAAATAATATATTTCGTTAAGCAGTTGCCAACAATTAAAAAAAAACAATAAAATTCTCACCACAACAATTGTTTTTCTATTGCAAGATTTCACGTGAAAAATTAATTTAAATAAATAGTTTGACGAATTGAAAACAAATTGAATATTACGTCATTAGTTTTCTAGTGCAAGATTTCCGCATGAAAACTCAAAATGAAATAAATAGTTTGACGAATAATATATATATATATATATATATATATATATTGCGTCATATTGGAAATATAATGGACCTCAGCAGGTGAATATGTAACGTCATGTGAGTTTGAAGAAACGTATTAACACAGGATAAAAACCCGACTATGGAAATATTAACATATTTTAACACTTTGAGGTTCTCTGAATTTGCTTTATCCATTTTTAAACCTATTCCATATACATGCGTGTGTGTGTTCGTGTATATTAGAATTTTCACAAGATGTTTAGCTCCCTAGAGCTCATTCTTAGGGAAGGAACTGGGTTTATCTCTAATCTTGATTTAAGTTTTGTTGGTGAATTTAGTACTTAACTTCGAAATCTACCTCCGCCTGTAGGCCCGAGCCGGCAGGGATTTTTTCTATATACCACGGTGTAAAAAGTAATATTGTGGGATGTTTAGAAGTTTAAGAATGAATTTTCATTTAAAATGTTTCGTCAGATTTCTTGGAAATCTGACGATGGAAAAGCTTTTTCTCGAACAGCCAATGCAATGTTTGGATAATACATAAGTTTCAGGTGGATGATACGTAAGAGTCGCAGGCGATTTTTGTCGCTTGGAATTTTTACGTGTAATAACACTATTAATGTGTAATTCATGGTGTACGTAATGTATGATCAACTCCGTGCGATTTTTTATGTCTTAAATTTCATCCTTCGAAAAAATCATTTTCCAAATGGTCGTTGTAATTTGATAAATTGCTTTTTTTATTGTTATTAATTTTTTGTAGTTTTTAATAACATTTATGTAACGGTGGTAACTGAAGTACTCCATTTGTGCAGAAAGTAAAGGGAAAATAGTTCGAAAATAGTAGATTGCTATATCTTTTTGTTGCCATTTTCTCATAGCAACTGAAACGAAAATTGTAATTAAAATATGTGCTATTTTGGAAAAATATAAATAAATGATTTCTTATAAAACATGGAGCTATTATAAAGTATATTTTATTTTAAGTATCCATATTAATGTTACAAACAAATGAAGGCATATGACTCATTAGACAGCCGATTTTTTTGTTGTTGTTGTTGAGTTTTTACGACACCGCTTTTTGATGGGTTTGTGTATTATTCTTCGATAGTGACGTCCTATGGATACTTTTCTATAGATGTTGTTTAAGACTGGATCGTAAATGTGGAATTCTTCAGCGGATGCAATGACATCATTTTACATAAAACAAAAGCCCGTATTTTAAATCTTAACCCCTTGAGGGGCGGTGGGATAAAATATTACTATAAGAGTAAAAGAAGTTAACAAGAGAAAAATAAGAAATTTAAGAAAAATAGGAATAAAATTAAATTTAAGTAAAATCTTAAGAAGAAAGAAAGTTAACAATAAATCTTAAAAAATACATGAGTCTTAAAATAAGTAAAGTCAAACTGTAGTTGTAAAACTACTATAAGGAATTTAGAAAGTTAAAGTTAGTACTGTTCAGTGAAACACTCACCAAGCAAGGGCAAGAAAAGCTAGGGTGGCAAGACCATAACATCCAACCAAAAAAGGGACAATTCAGGGCCATACATTTTATTTTTTTAAGTTTTTCAATTTTTATAGTCTCTATGTTATAGAGAGTTTTTTTTTTTTTTTTTTTTTTTTTTTTTTAAGAAAAGAAAATAAAAAGGAAAGAAAAATAAGAGAAGGCAAAAATAGCGTGGAGAACTCAGATGTTACTGCGTTAGGAGTAACATCAGGCTCTTACGGCCATTTATTAAGGTTATTACCAGAAAATTTGATACTAGATTTCCATCGAAAACGTGACCCCGATAAGGACTGTGAAGTCACCGATTTAATAAATTTTATTAAAACGGGACTAAGATACCGGGAAGCTACTAATTTAGTAAATAATTCCCAAAGCAAGGCTTATGAAAATTCTAAAACTAAATATGAAAATTCTTCAAGTAAATATCAAAATTTTCCGCAAAAGAAAAATATACCTTCCGCTGCTGCTTTAAAATACATCTACAAAACAGTTTTGCATATTTTGCAAGTCTTCTGATCATGTAGGACTAAATTGTTCAGAATTCACTGATGAACAAAAACTATATAAATTAAAGAAAGAAGGTCGCTGTTACAGATGCTGTTATAGGTCGCATTTATCTGCAAATTGTAGAACAAAAATTAATCCTTGTTCCAAATGTGATAACAATACCCATAGTCAATTATTTTGTTTTAAAGGAACAGCAAAAGAAAATCCTGAAAAAGAAATGAAAGGTGCAATTGTATCTATGATGTCGGAACAAAAATATAAACAAAATAAAGCAACATTATTGCAGACTTGTACAGTTTCTGTGTCTGCTGGTAAGGAATGCTTGTTGGCTCGCGTTTTATGTGATAGTGGTTCAGAAAAATGCTTCGTGAAGAGATCTCTAGTACAAAAATTAAAATTGAAGCCATTGCGAAGAGAAAATTTATTAGTTTATCCTTTTGGGCGGAGACGCCCTTATGAATCTTGTTATGAAGTTGTTGCTCTTGAATTATCCAGTATTGTGCAACCTATTAACTCGATAAATATCGAAGCACTTGTGGTTGATAATATAACTGGAGCTTCTGTGAAAACCCTAGAACCAGAACTTCTAGACATAATGAGAACAAGAGGCTTTAAGCCTGCTGATACAGGTCTTGAACAGGAAATAAATATTTTGCTAGGGTCTGACTTTTTGTGGAAAATATTAAAGGGAATCGAGGGAAAATTGACAAAAGAATTATATGTTGCAGAAACTATTTTCGGTCATACGGTGCAAGGGCAGATATAGTCGAATAAAAAAGAAGTAGCTTGTTTGCGTGTTTCAGTTGAAAATATAAATACTCAACTGAAAGCATTTTGGGATCTTGAATCAACTGGCATTGCTGAAAGCAATGAAAAGAACATTACCGATCATGAGGTAATAAAAGAATTTAAAGAAAATTTAAAATTCGTAAATGGGCGTTATGAAACAAAATTATTGTGGAAAAATTCTCGTGAATTGCTTAGAAATAATCTTGAAGTTGCAAAGAAGCGGTTTTCTAGTTTAGAAAATAAATTCTTGAAAAACGATTCTTTAATTAAGGAATATAGCTCCATTTTGCTAGAGCAGTTTAATGGGGGTGTAATAGAATTGTGCACAGAGAAACATTCTAATAATTCCTATTACATGGCACACAGACCTGTTATCCGTGACGACAAAACTACAACAAAAATGCGCATAGTCTATGATGCTTCTTCCAAATATGGTGATTCTCTATCATTAAACGAATGTTTGAATCACGGCCCTAACTTAAATCCTAATGTTTTAAACATAATTTTGAAATTCCGTTTACATAAAATTGCCTTTTCGGCTGATATTGAAAAAGCTTTTCTGCAAATATCCGTAGCCGAGGAAGATCGCGATTATCTTAGATTCTTATATTATGAAGATTTTGATAAGAATAAAAACATAGTACCCTATAGAATGACCAGAGCTACTTTTGGTGTCACCTGCAATCCCTTTATCCTTGCTTGTACTATTAAGCACCATATTAATAAATATAAAAGCTCTCATAATAACACATTTGAAATCCTAAATTCTTCTTTTTATGTTGATGATTTGTTTTCAGGAGAAAACGATGTTCTAAAAGCCTTTAATTTAACTAAAGAAGCTGTTGATATTTTGAAAGAAGGGGGGATGAAGTTAAGAAAATTTGAAAGCAATTCTCAGGAACTTAGGAAAAAATGGGTTGACGAAAACATTCCTGTTTCTAGTCCCGAACCTCCAAATACTTCCTTGAAAATTTTAAGATTGATCTGGAACAATACAGAAGATAAATTAGGACTAGAATTACGACCATTGTTAGAAAATTTAAGCAATGATTCTTGTACAAAACGGAACGTTTTGAAAATTGCAGCTACGTTGTTTGATCCAGCCAGATTTATTGCCCCTTTTGTTATTCGTGTCAAACGCCTTTTGCAGCAACTGTGGATAATGGGAATATCATGGGATGAAAGTTTTTGTGGTGAACTAGAAAATAATTGGCAAAATTGGCTTTCAGAAATCCCTGATCTCACACACTTGAAAATTCCCCGACACTATTTCAACAACCTGATCATGGAAAAGGAGCATCTCCAACTGCATATTTTTCCTGATGCTAACCCTAATGTGTATGTTCCTGAATTTCTTTCCTTGCCCGAAGATCAGTGGTCTAGTGTTAAAATTGCTGCAACACAATAACCTGGTGTTTCTGAAGAAAAGTCTCGAAAAGCAGCAACCATTTCTTGTGCTGTTCAAACAATTAAATCTGATGAAATTCCCATTTTTAATCTTGAAAAGTATAGCTCCCTAAAGAAATTGTATCGAGTAACTGCATGGCTATTTAGATTTATTTCTAATATAAAATTGAAGGTAGAAAAAAGAAAATTTTCAGAATTATCAGCTGAGGAAATGTCACATGCTGAAAATTTTTGGTTAAAACTAGTGCGAGAAGAAAGTTTCCCTGAAGTTATTAAAAGCTTGAAATGTAACAAGAGTATCCCTAAAGAATCGAATCTTCTACAGTTAAATCCTATGTTGTCGGATGAAGGTTTGCTGTTGGTACGAGGACGGTTACAAAAGTCTGACTCCTCATTTTATGAAAAACATCCCGTTGTGATTCCTGCAAAACATAAATTGACTGAATTAATCGTGAAAGATGCATATGAAAAGATTTTTCATTCCGGAGTGTCCAGTACATTAGTAAAAACTAGTGAAAAGTTTTGGATTTTAAAATCTAGACAGTGCATAAAATCAATCCTAAACAAACGTGCAATCTCCGAGATATTTAGCGTTCACCCTGGTCAACTAGTTTTAGCAACTCTAAAGCATATGTTGTGTTTACCTGCAACCAAGGAATCCTTAGTGAAACGCTTCCGTTTGCGTGAGACTCTTCTGAATCATTTTTGGAAGCGCTTGAAAAATGAGTATCTTCTCAACTTACAATCTGCTTGCTCACTACATGGACCAGAATGATACTTCTGACTTTGAAATATATGATGTGATTCTTATGCATATGAACATGTATCAAGAACTTTCTGGAAGTTGGGTATTTGTGGGCAGAGATAAAAAAAAAAAGTGAGGTCTTATGAACTGAATGCAAATAATTACATCATTAAAAGACCTATTAATTTTTTTGCCTAATTTAGAGCTGAAAAAAAAATACTTTGATATTATTAGAGACTCAAAAACTCTCATTGACATTTGACTTTTTAAAAAAAATCTTGAACTCTTTTGTTTATTGACTTAAAAAAAATATATATATATATATTTTTCACTTAAAAAAAATGTTTCTTTGATAATATTTCTAATTTTTAGTTTAAATTTTTTTTTGTGTTGAATATTATAGAAAAAGTAGTATAGTTTTAAACTGTTCTTTCTATTTTTAGTAGCAGAAACTTGTTCTGAAATTTTTTAAATTGTTTTATTTTATTGAAGTCCAGTATGTAAGTATATATTTTGATTTTGTATTGTATTTATGTATAGTGTAATTCATAATTTTTTAGAATAATTTTTATTTCTACTTTAATTGTTTGAATCCCCATTTTGATGAACCCTTGTTCATCGGGGGGGGGGGGGGAGTTTGTGGAATATTTTGCAACCCTCTCTCGAGCAGTCAGCCAGACTGCTTAGGCGCCGCGAAGGATCACGTGACCTTCGAGAGAATTGATATTTGAAAACATTTTTTACTTTTTCTTGTTCCTTTTCTTTTAGTTTAGTTTTTTTTTTGTGAATGTGAATCTCGAACGCAGCAGGTAGTCTGCGTATGTTTTTTGTCATGATTTTCAAATCGAAGAAATGTTTTGGTTTTAAAAAGGGAAATGCTATTTTCGTGGCTTCTTTTTAGAAGAACATAATTGCTGAAATTTAAATATGATCATCTTGAATTCCCAGTGTGGAATTTATTTAACAAATATTATCCAAATGTTTTCGCTGTATATAATGTGTATATTTAAAAGTGTAAATATAGAATTAACAAAGTTTTTAATCAGCCTGTGCTTGACTTGGATTTGTACAGAACAACACCTGCGCCACTTTCTTGTGAAATATGCTTAATTATTTTAATGTGATTTTACATGAATCGTGAAGTCTATAACTAAGCTCTCCCAACCTTGATTTAAATTAAGAATAACGTGAAGCTCTTGAAATTCTTGAAGATTGTTCTTTATTTTATGCCATTTAGGGGCTAATTTTCCCCAAACATATAGTAACATCACAGAAGAGTTCAATAGTCTCTTTGCAGGTTTCTTCATTATTATTATTACATATATATATCAAGGTGTCTGAATATTCTCTACTGACATCTCTAATGAACCGTGTACTACTATTATTATTACAGAAAAACTACACATACTAATACACTATAACACTATAACACAAAATTCAAATACAATTACACATATACAAAAAAAATTAAAACGTGATGACACTTCTTTAAGGTTTGTCCACTATTTAGTCATTGATGCCGATGGGATAGCAATTGGCTGTTCTTCCCAGCTTTTCCTATGTAGCCTGTAAATTGCATCAGCATTTAAATGTTGCGCTCCTGGACGATGAGAAATACTCAGGTTCTAGCGTTGCAAGGCAAGAACCCATCTAGTGAGTTTGGGGGACATTGGGGTTGTTTCAGTGAGAAATTTTAATGGATTATGATCCGTTTTGATCTCAATTTGAGATCCATATGTCCACTTTTCAAACTTCCGCAACCCGAAGAGAACACTCCAAGCCTCTTTCTCTATACTCGGCCAAGTACGCTGAGCCCCTGATAATTTCTGACTGGCAAAAGCTATCGGTTTAAACTGACCCTTTTCATCTTTTTGAGTAAGACAACATCCTACTGCCAGATCTGAAGCATCGGCGTGAAGCTGATATTCCCGGCCTACGGTAGGTGTAGCCAAACGCGTCACGTTACATAACTCCTCTTTAAGGGTATTAAATCCTTCTTCTGCCCTTTCATCCCATGGTACAGTATTTTTAACCTTCCCTTTAGTTAATTCCGTTAAAGGTATAGCAATTTCTGCATAATTTGGAATATTAGATCGATAAAATCCCATTAATCCCAAAACAGATCAAACTTCTTTTTTAGTTTTCGGTCTCTTTAAGTCCCTTTTGCTCCTATTTTTTCCTCATCAGGTGTATGCGTTCCACGCCCAATTACATGACCTAAAAACTTAGTCAATTTCTCTCCAAATTTACATTTGTCCAGCCTAATCGTAAAATTTATATTTTTGAGTTCTTCTATGACAGCCCTAACATGCTCACAATGCTGTTCCCAGGTGTCGGAGAAAATGATGGTGCATACCTCCGATGACCTTGAAGAACCTCGTTCTTATCTTTTTGGAACGTAGCAGCCACCCCTGATAAACCAAAAGGTATAGTACGCCACTGATAAGTCCCATTATGAGTTGTAAACGCTGTTAAATGTTTACATTCCTCAGCCATTTTAATCTGCTAATAACCCCTCAATAAATCAATCGAAGATAAATATTTAGCTGCCCCCGCAGTATACATGATTTCCTGCGAATCTTTCATAGTAAATGTTGGGACCTGCGTTACTGAATTTAAAACTCTATAATCTATGCAAAGCCTAACAGTTGCGTCTTTTTTCGCCACGCAAACAATTGGATGACTAATTTCTAAATTTGACACTTCGATTAGATTTAATTCTAATAACTCCTGTATCTGTCTATCTACTTCCTCTTTATAGGCAACAGGTACACTATATAACTTTGGGTTTTTTTTCTTACCACGCCCGGTTTCAGATCAATACGGTGCTCCCCTACTTCCGCTGTTCGCACAGGACCCATAAATACCTCTTTATTCTCCCTCAAAATGGACTTTATATCTTTGACTTGACTATTAGATAACCCTTTTATTTCGAACCTTTCTATGTCCCGTTCTACTTCTTGTTCCCGGTTTAAAATAGGAATTTCCCCAACTTCTCCAAATTCCTCATCACCTTCAAAAACAATATTGACTATGTTACACCTGACCAAATTCCCCTGATGAAATTCCCCTTTATTTTGATATACATACTTTTTGCCACCATCCACCATCTCAACTAAAACTCTATGACGCACTTTCACTTTTCTAGATAACTGATATTCCAGACACGATTTACACAACTTTTTTGATTCTTTAGCCATACCTTCCCAATAAAAAGATTACCTAATTCTCTCTCAGGTTTTCTTTCCCGCTTGATGTTCTCCCTCATTAGAAACATGTGCTGACTTTAAGATTCCTTCTCTTTTGACCTTAGGCGCTACTAATTTAGCTACAGCTTCTCCTACAAATTTATCTTTATGATACAATAAGTCCTTTTCAATATAATAACCCACTTTATCAATTTTAGCTAATTCCCAAGCTCTCTTTAACTTTTTACATTCCAACTGGGATTTCTTAAATATATCTGAATTGCTTATCGTAACATTACCATTTTCCTCTATTTCCGTTTTTTCTGCATTCTGACTTTGTAAATTTTCCGATCTCGCTTCTATTGCGTAAAGATTACAATTATCGCTGCTCCTATCTTTCTTTTCACTCGAATTATCAATACTAATTTCCGAACTTTCTAATTCTTGGGTTTCTAGCAATGGCTCCTCGCGATTAACCCTTGATAACTCATTAATCACCTCGGGATGTAAAATTACCTGCTCATTAATATTATCGGTCACCGCGCAAAGTACTTCCTGATAAATTCTATTAGTTTGTCCGAATTGCGAAATAGCTAATGGTAATTTAAACAACGGTGATTTAACTGCTTCACCAAATAATCCTTGTAAATAAATACTACCCGCTCCTTTTAATTTCTCTTTCGGTACCAAATCTTTATGAATGACACTAATCTGACATCCAGTATCAACCAATCTTTTCGCTTTTTGCCCATTTACACTAACTTCAATTTTCTCGAGTTTATTTAATTTCTCACCAATAACATTAGTTCTCTGTTGGGCCTTTGCCGATATCCTCGCCACAATAGCTCCCTTCGGTAACTCTTTATTTCCTTTCACGACAATCTTATTTACACCCGCTTTCTGTTCACGCCCTTTACTACCATTATTATTTCCCTCATTACCCACTTTATTACAAAAATGGTGGTAATGACCTCTTAAACCACATTTGAAGCATCTAGGACAATTTCGCCTAAACTCAGTTTTTCTATCCGAAAAAGCATTAGTCTCATTACTCCCGTTTTGCCTCCAATTACCACTAAATTTACTATCCTCCCTCGGTTTCAATTTTTCACTGTTCACATACCTATCTTTACCCTTAAAACTTTTATACGTAACCGCATAAGACTTATGTTTAGCGTCAAAATAAATGTCACATTCTTTAGCAATTTTAGATGCTTCTAACCATTTACTCTGCTGAGTTAACCCAATATATGATGCGATTTCTTCATCTAACGTGTTTAATAACTTATCCGTAATTATTAACAGGTTGACTTTTTCATATGAGTCAGCACCCCTAATCTTACAATAATTTTCCCATGTTGCTATTAAACGCGATACAAATAATAATTGAGTTTCATTCTGGTTTCTCCTAGCCTTCTTAAAATTTTCCAAACACGCCTTCGGTGTCGGCTCATGTTCCCTTAGAACTAACTCCTTTAATTCCTCATAACTCTCAATTTGTTCCCTAGTGGTATAAATTAACAAATTATCCTCCTTATCTCCTAACATATTTAGTAGAATTTCGGCCTGCTGGTTTTCCGGTACATTTTTAGTTTTGAATGCCCTTTCTAAACTGTTAAAAAATAAATTCCATCTCTCAGTCCCTTCTGGTACTTTGATAGACAGAGTTTTAACACTTTTGATCAATTTTTCTATGTTACTTTCATTATTAGATTCCCTAGACCCATTAGAGTTATTTGTCGAACCTTGTATCCTTAGCCTCTCCATTTCTAATTCATGTTCCATCCTCAATTTTTCAGACCTCTCTTCTCTTTCTAACTCTAACATTTCGTGCTCTAATTTTTCCTGTTTTTCTTCGCGCTCTAATCGCTCCGCAACAATAGTGTTAGATAATTCTTTAATAGCCCCCTCATCATATTCATCGCTGCCCATTATCTTTTTCTTAAGCTGAAATCTGGTATCATCTTCCGTGAATTCAACCCCCAACTCTTCGGCTATCATCTGAAGATCCACCCTTTTTAGTTTCAATAAGAAAGCCATACCTTCACCGATTATTATTATCACTCTACAATAATATTTAAACATGCTAAATGAACATTTCCTAAATTTCTACTTTAGTACAGTTACCTCCACTTATTATACTAATTAATACCTTTCAGATAATCGATGTATTATATTTCTAATTTAACCTACTGTATAACCTGATTTTCCTCAACCATTTATATCACACAATTTACTTCCAATAAAACAAAAGGTAAAATAATAATTACGATTTGATTACTATGCAATACAGATTCCACTTTATACAATTAGATAATAACATACAATTTACATAATAATACTGATACGTTTCAAATTAAATAAAAGTACTGATGTCAATAGAAACATCCACATAAAGAAAAATTGTATAACATACACATATAAATTTCTACAATCATCCTCAATAAAATATTTACAAATTCAATACTGGTCTTCACACTTAAAGCAAATAAGATCAAAACCTTCCCTTTTTTTTTCTCTTGTGAGCCTTTTTTTTTTTCCTCACTGTGAGCCTTTTTTTTTCCCTCACTGTGATACTTTTTTTTTCGAAATTTACTTCTAGCCAATTAAAATTCTAAGCAAATGTTCATTACTCGTTTGTTATCAACTCTTCAAGCTTAAAACAGTATTGCTTCATTTAAATATTACTTTAATAATAATTTAAATTTAAGTAAATTCAATTATTCCTTCCAACTATTATTAACACAATGCATTAACACTACCATTATTAGTAAAAAAAAAAAAAAATAGAAAATTAATACTAGTGCAAGTTATTATGACCTTTTCTTAAAACAATAGTAAATATGGCTTTTAAAATCTCCTGCATATATCTGAACACAATTATTTGATTGCACATAAATTATCTAGACAATTTATCTTAAATTACTATTAATTATACAACAACAATTGCTTTTGGTTCGAGAATGTCAGCAGACAAAAATGATCAAACCACCTTGCCTTATACTTTATCTGCTGGGGTACTCCGCTGCCCACACGTAGTTCCGCGATGCACTCAATATTTCACACTTTAAAGTCACTTTGATTATATTCAACACTCAGGCTGTAATACACTGTAATTTGTTTCACTGTAGCGATGATAGGGCACAAACACTAATTCTGTTCGCTGCAACAACGATAGGGCACAACACTTTAGTTCGGTTCGCTGTAACGACGATAGGACACAACACTTTAGTTCGGTTCGCTGTAACGATGATAGGACACACACTTTCTGTATTTCCCCTCGATGATTGGTTTTTATCTCTCTAAAATTCCGCTCGATGATCCGGCATTTCCACGCAAGGATTCCACTGGGTGCTCCGGCACTAACACACTGCAACACGGCTCGCTGGTCACTGGTCCAAGACAATTCTATCCCGTCGCTGCGATCAATTTGTCGGAGTTTCCTCTTAGTCCGCACAACTTCGAAGAAAATCCTTATTATTTATATGCTGCCACCACCGATATGATTATGTGATATCGGTCACGCACTGAGAGGATTGTTTAAATGAACAAATTAACAGTTTATTTACACACTATTTACACAACAACAAAACACTACTTACACTTACAAACTCGGATATAGGTGATCCGGTTCAACATTAAATTGAATACAGTAAATGCTGGCTGTGTACTGTTAAACTACGTTAAACCACTCTCACTTTACACACGTTAAATTAGCTTTCCGGAGATCAATCTCGATCTCCCAACACATGTGTGCTCTAAGCCTAAGCTCTCCGAGCCTCACTCAATCCTACGCTCTATCTCTACGAGCTATACAGAGCGACTACCTTGCACTTGGCGCTCTCGGCTCCAACTGAACCCTAAGCTCTATCTCTCAGAGCTCTCCCCAGGAACACACGTCCACTTTGCGCGCTACGCTCCAAAAAAAAGAAAAAAACTCAGCAGAAGAGACTGCCTTCCATCAACCCCTTGCTACTTCTCAACATAACCCCTCAGGGTTCCCTGCTCGCATTCCAAGCTCCTTTTCTCGTTCGCGGAATGTCATAATCTCCCCATCTTCAACAGACATCTCAAAAGGTTATTAACCCCTTTCCAACTATATTTTTTCCCCTTCATTCCATCTATACATTTTCCCCGGCTTAGATCCAGTTTTAGAAAAGGAAAGGATGTTATTTTGAAATTCCAGTACACAGGCCATACAATATATCATATATTAAGACAAAAATAATATAGAACCCTAGTTCTAATAGCAGATATTTCTCAGAACCTGAACCCCCCCTCCCCCCCCTTAGCGGAAAATATGCCATTTAGGGGCTAATTTTCCCCAAACATATAGTAACATCACAGAAGGTTTAATAGTCTCTTTGCAGGTACTCTTTGCAGAACCTGACACAATATTTCGAGTTAAGGAAAATGATTGATACATTTTAAAAAATACCCGGAAACGTTTTGTTTCGTTTTTAGGCGCCTTCGTTATTACATAAGTACGTAGCACCTACAGACGTCGTCTGATTCATCCATCTGTCCATCTGTTCGTTGTCCTCATGTTACAGCGCAAAAACTGTGTTGCCATAGTGATGACGTCCTATTTAAGATGGAGCCTTATTATTTCAGTATTACCGAATTTAATATATATAATTGTAATAAATTTTACACTCATGCATTTTTGCGTAAGAAACAGCTACTGCATCAAGATCTGAATATTTATAAAACTAGTTATCCCTTTAAGTACTGACCTACACAATTGTGTAGGTGATCCTAAAGAAAAAGAAAAAAAACATTCCCCTCTTTTAGGTCGATTTAAAGTCGAGCCCCACAGAATTGTGTGTTCGACCCACAGAATTGTGTGGATCCTCCCTTGGCATAGTCTGGCATCGGATATTTTTTTTCAATCAGATGTGATCCTATTAATTATGGGGAACCACCAAAACTTTTAATTTTCACCAAGAATCTTCCAGTCTTAAAGGGTTATAGTACGAACGCACCTCATTTGCTACGTTTGGCGAACAATTTCCAATTTGTTATGTTCTACACGCAAGTTCAGCCGAGAAACATCTAAATGAGCAGCATGTATAAATTCTGTTATCTTGCATGCATAAATTCTGTTATGCAGATGAAAATTTTTATTTGAGAACTGACAGCATCCGTGTTGAGAAAATTGGTTAATACACTGTAAAAAAATATCCGGAAACGTTTTGTTTCGATTTTTTTTTTCTAATTTATTCTTGATTAATAGCTAGCCGATTTGTATAAACTTATTTTAGAACAGTAAGAGATATTACTAAACCGTTTAATTGATTTTTTAACCGTATGTTGGTTGTTGGCTCAGACTCATCATCTACTATAAAGCAGAAAATGAGAAATTTTGGCAAGTAATTGTCCAATAGGTAGTATTTTTAGTAGCCAGTTCTGCCAGTAGTTACTTTTTACTTAGTAACCGTCTATTGGTCATTGTGAATATTTTCATTAATAAGAAAGGGCTCATAAATTGCAGTTGAAAACTTAAAAAGCGACGTATAGAAGTTTCTAAAAACTGTTTGGATTTAAGTCTAATAATAAATTAGTAAACGAAAATTATTAATAAATTTTCAGGATAACTATTAAAGTTCCTTTTTACGAACTAACTTTGTCAAAAGAGAAATACTGACTTGTAATGGTTTAACTGTACAAACTTTTCAGTTTCATTTTTATGTATTTTGTTTTTTTTTCTTCTGTTCTTAGCGACATCTTTATTAAGCTAAACAAAAAGTTTAAGAAGACTTCTCTTCATTACATTTATTTAATGATAGGAGAAGCGGGGTTGCTTAAGTATTAGCCGAGCCAGGTAGATATATTGCCAAAAGTGGTTATCAATCGCCAAATTTGTTTATTGCCAATCGCCAATCATGTTCAAAACAGTAATTTAATGTATATTTAATACATACACAAAATCGTTAAAAATGATAAATAATATTAAAGCAAACTAAAATAACACAAAACAGCAAAGCAGTATACATTTATTAAATATACTAGTTGTGTAGCAAAAGTTGTGTTGCTTTTGAATTGCATGAGACAATCGATCTTTTTGCGAGAAATGAAACCTTATCTTTATTGTAAATTTAGAAAGCCATTGCAATATTAATTTTATTAAATACAATATTTCAAATAATAAGTTATATTTACAATTTAAGTCAAAACTTTCCCAATAAAAATGCACATATTCTATAACTTTATTTGCCAAGAGCTTTTCGCTCTTCCAAGATTTTGCTTCGAATTTCGGAGTTCGTAGAAATGATGTCATTTGGGTCAAATTATACAAAAATGAATTTGTTTGAACGAATTTATTCAGAAGCATTTTATATTTATGAATTAAAATAAATACTTAAACAATTATTTTTTTTTCTCGCTAAAACTTTTCTCTTTTTTTTCTCGCTTTTTCTCATTTTTAATGTCCGCTTCTGAAATGTTATATTAGCCATCTTAAGGCAATGGTTGAAAATCTACTTTACGACTTTAAATTAAATGAAAATAACGTACGATGTTTTTTTTTCTTTTGACGCCAACAGAATTTATCTCAATGTTCCAGTCGAGAGTCGAATTTGTGCTTCTAAAATAAACGGATTCTTGAAGCTTGAATATGTGTGAGTTCGTATTTCGTGAAATTTTCTTGAAAACTACAATCATTTTTTCACTATTTATTCAAATATACGTTAATTTCAATTTAAAAATGATTTCAAACAATGATACCTAATAATCCTTGTCATTTTCCCTTTTCTCTCTTTTATCCACAAAAATGGAGCAATTTTAGTTTCCATCATTACAGAAATGTCATCAAAAATAACGTAAAAATTTATATCTCGAAAACTAAACAAATTTTAAAATTCTACGACCACTTTTAACATCCTCGGATCCATGCCGTTAACTGGCGTTAATTTGATCACCCAACATTCCATATTCTAGGAGGAACAGCTGTGAAATACAAATGGACAGTCTCTTTTTAATATAATAGATTGATGAAGTTTTAATTTCGCTATAAAAAATTAGTCATGGACAAATGCTGAATTATTTATATTATTTTACGTGCAAATGGCTTATTCCGTAATGGAGCCTGTACGCAGTGGATATAGATTAAAATACATTATTCTTGAAATTTATTTAAAAAGACATAATAAATAAATCAATTAAGATAAAGTTTTCAAGAAAATTGCATTTGAAAGTAGATTCCCCACCCCCCCCCCCCATATAACGGGTGTAAAAATTGAAGATGCGCGATGTTTAGAAATTCAAAAAATTGCAGTAGCAAAGATTGCAAATCCGACATTTAATCGTCAAGCGTTGCCATTCTCAAAATGACGCCAGCCGTACGCACGGACATATTTTTCCTTTAGATAGATTTTCAAACGTGAAGTTCCGTTGTTCAGCTAAAACTTTGCATGTGAAAATGTATTCTTTTGGCTTGAGGGTCTAATTTCAGTACCGCGAAGTACAAATTCCAGAAACTGATGTCTTTTAGATGTATTCGTGTAAAAATATATAGTTTTATCAAAGAAAAGGATTGTTTTCTTTTAAATATGGCACTTACTGAAGCATTACGCCAAGTGTCTCAAATTCGGTATCAGCCGAATGAAAATATATTGTAACACTAGCTTTATGAGCGAAAATGTTTTTTAAATAGTGACGTCATTTTCTGTTCAGACACAGCCCTCTGAATACTAGGCCTGAGTGCTCATTCAAAATGGCGGCTGTCGAAGGCGGACTTTTCCCCCACTAGTAAAATTATATCGTGATTGAGCGCCTAGTGAATCTCCCTTCAGGTCCCGGTTTTCTTGTAATATTATTTTACTGAAAGATTTTTCAATAAGCTCAATCAATAGATTTGTTACCGTGGTTCACTCAAATAAGATAATTTCCCCCTTTCTCGTTTTTCTAATAACATTTACAAAAAATTCCAATACGTTAAGCACTTCGCGACCACAAGAAATTATACAGGACATTAGGAACTAAAATATAACTACCATTATGTAAGGAAAAAATATGCTTGTAAAAAGTACCCTTTGACTTCACAGAGATTTATTTAAGAATTGCGCGACAGCGCAATACATATTTATTTGCAGTGTCACTTCTCAATGTTAATTTAACATAGGAAAGCCTATGGAGATCATAACTTTTTCGTTTTTTCTTCCCACCTTTTTGTCCCTGATGCCACTCATTTTTAATTCTATGCTAATTCTAATAATATTATAAATTCAAAGTGTAAAAACATTTGCCTGGCATCAGGGTCAAAACGGATCACAAAATGCCTTTGCATATAGGTGGATTATAATCTAGAGAGTAACATGGGCCAATTTTATTTACATTATTCAAATATTTTTCTTAATAATTCCAAATTTCGCTTTTTTCATTGAGAATCAACGGACATTTTCTAATAAAATTTAACGTTTTTCCTGCATTGTTGTAAATAATTCAAAAGCCGTAATAATAATTTGCTTATATTTAGTTGAATGATTTTCACGTGAAACATGAAACTGAAGAAACAGAAATAGTTTTTTTTTTTTTAAGAATTAAAAAGAAGATGAATATGGCGTCATAGTGGAAATAAAAATGACATTTTCAAGCAGATTTTTAAAGTTCAGATTGTAATTTTTTGACAAAACTACAGCAACCTTGCATTACTGCACTGGTGAAACATTTTGAATTATACATAGGTAAATTGCATCACAAATTGTGATGCGATATCGCACAAATCAAAGC
Organism: Maratus speciosus; assembly: GCA_963932465.1. Classification (NCBI taxonomy): domain Eukaryota; kingdom Metazoa; phylum Arthropoda; class Arachnida; order Araneae; family Salticidae; genus Maratus; species Maratus speciosus. The sequence goes on from OZ010793.1 coordinate 210,304,301, forward strand.
TTGATGATGATATACCCTTCATTAATTTTGAAATGTGTTTGTCTGAATGCAGTAGTTATTAAAAAAACTTGACATATTAAACAAAAACCTAATTTTCAGAACAAATTAAAAAAATCCCTGCCGGCCCGGCCTACAGGCAGAGGTAGATTTCGAAGTCAAATATACTAATTTCACAAACAAAAACTAAATCATGATTATAGATAAATCCACTTAAACAATTTTATCTGGCCGCTCTTGACGAGTTTTTATTTCATTTTCATATAATAGCTGGTTTTATCAGAATCATGTTAGGGCGGTATTCAAAAAAATACTTTTCCATGCTCAACAACTCTAAATTTTCTGGCATAATTCCAGATTCATTTTTAATTTTAAAAAAATATGAAACTTCCTGACGTGATTTTTGAAGAGATTTCTAAGCGACCTGTGTTTTTATTTTTTGTTCAATTAATTAAAACTTGATATATAAACAATTATTTTCTCAGAAGGACAATATTTTTCGTTTCTAACACAATCGCTTCGGGAAATTCCGTTCAAAATGCCCACTTTCACATCATTTTTTGAAATATATTCTACCTCTATCTAAAAATCGATTATTACGGTACATTATATAGTTCTGAATAATCGAATCTACCAATTAAATGCGTTTGAGAGCAAAAATGAATTTAAAAACCAGTCAGAAAATAAGCAGTTTGGATTTAAGCGCATCCTTAATACAATGATTTTTCCAACACAATCCGCTTCGGTAAATTCGGTTCAAAATGCCCTTTTTAACAGCATTTAAAAAAATATATTCTGCCCCTATCAGAAAATCGACCATTACGGTACATTATATAGTTTCTGAGTAAGAAAACGTACCAACTGGAAGCCTTTGAGAGCAAAAATGAATTGTAAAATGAGTCAGAAAATAAGCAGTTTGGATTTGAATACACCCTTACTAAGATCATTTTTACTTCAACCGGTATGTATTTTTAATTTGTTTTTGCTCTAAGAATTGGTCCTATCCAAAACTTGTCTATATAGATGTTGTAGACAATATTAAGAAGATATATGATAAATTCATGGGGATTTTATATCTTTTGAATTGACGGAGTTATGGATTTTTTTCTTCTTCAAACCCCCTTTTTGTTTTCGTTTTTAATTTTTTTTTGCGGTACGAATTGGTCCTATCAAAAACTTGTGAATATAAAAGTTGTAGATAATGTTAAGAAGATTCATGATAAAATTAATTGGATTTGATATCTTGAGAATTGACGAAGTTATGGATTATTTTCTTCTTCAAACGCCCTTTTTGTTTTCGTTTTTAATTTTTTTTTGCGGTACGAATTGCTCCTATCAAAAACTTGTGAATATAAAAGTTTTAGATAATGTTAAGGAGATTTATAATAAAATTAATTGAATTTGATATCTTGAGAATTGACGAAGTTATGAATTTTTTTTCCCAAAAACCCTATTTTTTGCGCCCCTTGAGCCCATTTTTAACTTTATCAAAAATCTGTGATACATACATTTTTGGCCCTATTTTTAGAAGTAATAAAAACTTTAAACTGATTTGATATGTACAAAAATTAAGAAGTTATGGGAGGTTTTCTGTTTTCACAAAACCCCTCCCTATTTCCCTCCCCTTGGTCCGATTTTGCCCATTAACGAACTTGACCGAGATTTTATGCCCATTGATTTTATGTATCAGTTTGGAAGAGATTGGTGCAGAATTACGAAAGTTATCGTGTCCAGAAGAAAGTGATATAGATAGATAGATAGATAGATAGATAGATAGATAAAGTTTTTTACTGAGGGTGGTTTTGGGTTCTAGGGGTCATGATCGGTGTAGATCTGCAAAAATTTTTCAGAAATTCCAACATAGGAACGATCCCAATAGGTAGTATTTCATACGAAATCTACCTAAAAACAAAATTTATTTCCTAAATTGTTTAAGCCCGAGAAGGGGCATATATTAAGATATTTCATTCAATTCGTTCTACATTTAATGTTAAATTTTTGTAACAAATAAGTTAAACCAATTGAACATTAAAAAATAAAAATGAAATTCATACAATATAATAATTTAAACACCCATATACTTAGATTCCGTTCAAATGAAATCGAAATAAATCTTAGATTTTTTCCATTTTTAAGTTGTAAATATTTGTACTGCAGATTTTGCGTTATATTTATGACGATTGTGCATAATATGATAAGACACATGCAAAATACAAAACTTTAAAAAAAGTCTAAGATTTATTTCGATTTCATTTGAACGGAATCTAACTATATAGGTGTTTAAAATATTAAATTGTATGAATTTCATTTTTATTTTTTAACGTTCAATTGGTTTAACTTATTTGTTACAAAAATTTAACATTAAATGTAGAACGAATTGAATGAAATTTCTTAATATCTGCCCCTTCTCGGGCTTAAACAATTTAGGAAATAAATTTTGTTTTTTTTTAATTTGTTCTGCAAATTAGGTTTTTGTTTAATGCTTTTTATGGTTGCTACTTGAAAAATCTGTTTCAGAATATAAAACTTGATTTATTATTACCTCATCATCAAAGTAAAGAACTATACTAATGTGTAAAAAGCAATATTCTGTAATCAAAATAACTCGTGGAAAATTTTGAATATACCATACACTAGAATGTACGATTTGCTATTAAAAATTTCTTTTGACAAGAAACTTAGTATGCCAACATTCAAAAATATTTATCAAAAATTAACAGAAATATTTCCCATCTATTACATTTGTCAGAAAAGTAAAGGAAATTTAAAATGTTTGTTTAGATTCATGATCAAAGTTTTATGTGGAGCCAGCCCCTTAGTTATGAAAAGAATAATATATTATATTGGCTAAATGCATTTGCACAAATTAAAAATAAATCAAAGGATAAATTTGGTATTTAAATTATGAAAAGCACATGACAAAAGTTATTCACATATTGTTAAGAAATTCAGATATTCTAAGGTTGAATGCTAAAAATAAATACAGATTTATTTATTTTTCAGGTTTTTTATTTAAATTTTTCTCTTGTATTTCTTTTCTTAATTAAAATTTTTAATAACTATTTTTTAGTAATTATTTGGTAAGATCTTATATACAACTTGCATCATATTTTTAAATAAATAAAGCTGTCATGAGTCAAATTTTTTCCATCTATACAATATTTATTTTTGGACACATTTTAACTTATTTATACAATAAAATAAAATATTACTATATGTATGATTTTCTTTTAATAATTTAAAATTTATTAAAAGAAATTTAAACTAACAATTTTACAGGTCTTTTGAATCAAAACAGGAAATTGAAGACAGTTTGTTAAGATGTAAAACCATAAATATCTGATGAATTTATGTGAACTACAGCGAATAATTTGTTAAAATAAATATTATTTTAGAAGGTTTGTCTGTTTAAGATTTCCCTCCTCCTTTCAAAAAAAAAAAAAAAAAAAACCTCCATGCTGCATAAATACAAGCAAGTCAAATTAATCTTTACTCCAGAAATACATCTCCAAAATTACATAGCTGAAATTACACAAAAGTGTTAATTGGGAAAAAATATTCTATTCCAAAAAGAACCTTATGGAAACTTCCTTTACCTTTTAAAGTCTATCACTCTGGAAAGACATTTTAGAAACAATTTACACCACTTTCAGATGCTTATTCACCTTTGATTTGATGGCTTTTTTGCACAGTAATTCAGAAACAAATTCCGACGATTTGAGTAAACAAAATGATTATTAAATTTCCTAGACACCCTCCCCCCCTCTAATATATGCTTCCAATATTTTCTTTGCATTTTTGCATCAATCCAGAAAATGTCCAAAATTGCTTTAAAAAGGGTGGAATTCCTCCTTTAGGAGGAATTGTTTCGTGCCTGATTTATTGATAAATTGCATTTCTTATCTAAATATTATCTAAATATTTATCTAAATAGTTTTGTTTATTATGAAAGAGCTTTTGAATTATTAGTCTTTTCTCATTTTCAATCAACTTCTCTAGAGAGATATAATAATTACTGTCATATAACTGTACATTCAACATATATTTTAACAATCATGTCAACATTATACTTGTTTTCTTAGATTGCTAATATTCAAACCAAGCGTCTGACATAATTTGTTTTATTAAGACAATAAATTTGAAAAGTTAAATCAGAACTTACTTCAACAGGTATGTTAATCCGTGGTGATATCCACTGAACATCATTTTAGAATATTTAATGCATATTCTAGCCTTTTAGATGAAATTAAAATTATATTTGCGAATCCTTGAGAGCCATATTTTCTTTTCAGAAAGAGAAACAATGAAACACTAGGGAAGCACATGAAACACTTTCTTGAAATAAAACATAAGTATCTAAATAAAATAGATAGTATAAAGATGAACATCGTGAACCATGTGCAACTTTATACGAAAACTGCGACTTGAATTCATCAACGATGGAATTTTCAAGAACAGAATAAATGGCACCCGTCACTTTGATTTCGCTTCAATTTAACCGCCTTCGACTGGTCACGTGACCCGCCGGAGTTATGTTAGCGATTTGGCCGGTGTAGAGATGGATGTGGTTCAGACATAAAATAAAGTTATTTTTAATTGTAATGAGTAAATGGTATCAATAAGGATAAATAAACCCCAACATTTCTATTTTTCTGCAACAGTGGAAATAATACGATTGCTACCATTTTAATGAAATTTCAAAAAATCTTTTCAAATTAAATTAAAAATATAAAAGTGAAAATATTTAGAAAAATAGCTAGTGCGAGGACATCTACAAATGAACAGCTTTCATTTAAAAAAAAAAAAGAATTTTTAGCAAAATTGGTACAGTAGAAAGTTCAAGGAAGATGTCTAAAAGAGCTATCTTGTGTTTTCAATATATAGATTATTTTTTCTCTTTTACTTTAACAGTTGCCTAGCAACTCTATTTCATACAAATTACATTTAAAAGTACATATTTTCCCAATTCGGCTCTAAAAATTTTAATTGTTCGACTACATATATGTTAAATTCGTCCTTTTTTATATATTGTTATTTTATTTATTTATTGATGAAGCTTTAATTTCTTTGTAGAAACTTAGCGGGAGAGAAATTCTGAACATTTTTTTTATGTGCAAATTGTTTATTAATATTTCGCAATGGAGCCGGCACGGCAAAATCATTTAATTGATAAATAACAACGAAATAAATCCAAAACTCACTGGGTTTTATAACAGACGATGTTCTTGACATAGCACGTATTTTAATTTCAATTTTTTTTCGGTTTTTATGAGAAAATGGCAACAAAAAGATATAGCAATCTACTATTTTCATTTTTTCCCCCTTTAGTTTCAACAGAAATGGAGTACTTCAGCTGCCACGATTACAAAAAAAGTAATAAAAACTACAAAAAAATTAATATCTTAAAATTAAAATGAGATACAGCTTTCAAACAAATTGCATTTAAAAGAGAATTTTTTTCGTTATATGGCGGTGTAAAAATTTAAAATGGGCGATGTTTAGAAGCGTAAAAATTTGCAGTAGAGAAAATTACAAAACCAAAATTTTATTTCAAATTTCAAAGTGTTGCCATTCCAAAATGACGTATGCGTTACGCACAGATATGTTTGTAATTTATAATATAGATAACATCAAATTGACGGCTTTTAACAATATGCGATGAAAAAGATAGTAGTTCTTATTTCAAGCGGCTTGTTATGCCCAGCAGAATGAATATAGTACAAACATTATGTAAAATGAATATACTGTATCAATGAATATAATATATTATATTTATGTACTATATCATACTATACCATTTACTATATATATAAATACTCTGCCACTGCCCTTAATATGTAACTATGATATTAACTATGGACTTAACATGAAAAAAAAATAAGGATTACTATAATTAATATTTTCGGCGCCATTGTTGGCGCAGTGACTATGGCCTGGCCCGAATACTGCGTAAGTACCGAGGTACACAATAATTTTTATATAATTTGAACATTCTCCTCTTTTAAGAAGTTAGCTTACAAGGAGAGATCACGAGTTTGGGATACAGAATGCGGCGACACTTTCTGCATTGACAGAGTATAGTCAATGGATAAACATATGGCAAGGATAAAGTGCAATATGCAAAGGGGTCTTAAAAAAGCTACAAAGTCGCCCAATTTTGACGCTTTAGTACATAATTGCACAAATTACGCACATTCATGAGCGGCCGAATGGTACATTTGACAGAGCGCCAGACATCCAACACTTCTCTCTCGAAATTTTGTGGATTCGATACATCGAAAAGACGGGGGGTTTTTTTCACCATGAATTGAGTCTTCTGAAATTCATTCTTCGATATTTCTAAATTCAGAAATTTCTTCACTAGACATGTATTTTCAATTTTATTAGGACGCTACAGTAAAGAACTACGCCTAATCTGTCTGCTAAAACTCTAACACAAACAAGAGTAAACATTTTAAACCCACTTTGTTTATTTTCAATAGTGTACAATGTACATGTTTTGCTAAAAACCACCTGCAAATCTACGTAATTAATAAATACCCATGAAAAGATTCGTATGATTTTTACGGTCGAAAAGAGATTCTAATACCAACAATCCCTAGATTTAAAAAAAAAATATTTTTTCGAAATTTAAAAAAAAAATAAATAAATAAAAATAAAATAAAATAACCTTTTAAATTGTTAGATATTAGAAAATGTGAAATTAAAATACCATATTTTAATTTTATGTAGAACATTTCGATTGATTTGACTAAAAAGAATAGAGGTTTAGTCGTATAAAAAACTATAAATAAAAGTGAATAACATAAAAATTTTGCCGTGTCAGGAATTCAATTGATGGTTTTTTTTTCACTAGATTAATAAAACTGCCATAAAATTGCAATTTCTCTGTAAATAAATAAGTATTTAAGTGTGCTCGCCGAAGCATGTTTTTGTTTATATTTAACTTAAATTTAAATAATCATATTTCGGTTTTTTTAATAGTGGTTTGAAAATAATTAATCATTATTTTGCTAGCGGGGGGAAAAAAGAAAACAGTCTTGTCGGGGTATCGAATCCAAAGAGTTCCGAGAGAAAAATATTAGAAGTCTATTGCTCTGACAACGGACCATCCGACTACTCAGAAGTGCGTGTAATTTATCCGATTATGTACCAAAGCATCAAAATGGAGCGAGTTTGAGGCTTGTTTTCTAAGAGACCATTGCATATTGCACTTTATCCTTGTCATATGTTTATCTATTGACTATACTCTATCAATGCACAAAAGATCGCCACATTCCTTGTCCCCAACCTCGGGACCTCTCCGTGTTACTTGAATCAAAGACGATTTGAAAACAACAAAAACAGTTGGCAGTTGAGTATTTTTTTAATTGCCATATTTCAAATTTTAATCGCTTACTAACGACTGGCGAGTAGTTATTTTCAGCTTTAGCGTACTCCAAAGGTATATGAATATCTCCGTATGACTAATAACTCTGTTTTTGTCTGTAATTACTCATATTGTAATATTATTTTTCCATTGAAATTACACTATAAAAACTGAAATTTTAAGAGTTTACTAAGCAACTTTAAGGCAAGTTTTTTCGATAAACGGCTAAATTGTGCACTTATTGATAAAATAAATACTTTTTCTTCTGAATCATATCCTGATAATGTATTATTATTATTATTAGTTGATTTGCGAATCATTTCCCAGATTGGCTGCATTTGGTGGAATACATGTTGTTCTTATTTAGACATTACACTTTTGAATAAGAGCATTTAAGTATACCTATTAGAATCTTACTTATGACGGCTTGTACCATGGTACAGTCATATTATTGCTCAATAATTTGTTAATTTTATTTGTTTTTCTATCATAGGTTTATACTGTATTAGATACACATTGTTGCTGATTACATTTCTTATTTTACTTCTTTTCTATTCTAAGTTTTTACTTTGTCATAAACTGATTATTGCTCTTTGCTCATTTTACGTATTTTGCATCTCTAATTATTAATATCTATCGTGTAATAATTTCTACATGGATGATACTCACACTTTCATGTATATTCAGCAATACATTTCTTGATAGTAACGATGTATATATATATATATATGTGTGTGTGTGTGTGTATTATTTATTATTGTTATTGTTATTATTATTTACAAATAACCGTCTTGCTTCGGGCACTTTTACTATCCTTTATAATTATTATGCATATATTTCTATTAAATAAAATGATTTATCTCTTAATTTAATGTATTCTTTAACATTTGACATGATAATTTAGAATAGATTTTGAAATTTTGAAATAAATATTATAGAGCAATATTTTAGAAATTAATTGTTTATCCTGTTTTCCAGAAATAATATATTTCTCCGATGAATTGGTTTTATTAAAAAGTACATTAAAATATTACTTCCTTTCCTCAGATGAAGGAAATAATCATATGATTTAAACCTAACAATTCTTAAACAATAGAGATGGTCATTTGTTAAAGTTAAGAACAGAGGGTACAAAATGGATTCTTTCTTTAACTTGAAAACGGTCTGGGACCCGTTCCGGAGGAATCGATTGGATAAATAATATTGTTGCTCAAGATGCAAGTTAACCCCTTCTTGGTAGGATTTTCTTTCGAATTTCCGATCCAAAAAAAGCATTTTTGTTATTTAATACATATTCTAACAAGAATTCGAAAGCGCAAAATATTTTTGTCCATAATCAATTCTTTGCATGACCACCTGCTTGTGGTCGTACCTGTAATACCCCATCCACTTGTCTCCAGATTTTTCCTGAAATGCACCTACATTTAAATTAAAAAAATAGTCTGATATTATATTTATCGAATCTATTTCTTTGAGTTATTTAAGATAAATATCTGATTAAAAAGAATTATTCAAAATACGTAAATATTTTTTGAAAAATGTCTTTATAATCTTGCAGGGAAAACAGATTTACAATTTGTCTTGGCCAAAAGAGAAAAGAAAAGCTACATGGGCATCATTTATTGCATTCTATGCTCTCGGATTTACTCTCTGAATCCATCATAATAGCCAATTTAACATGCAACAAAAACTAACGAATGCCGACATTACAGAAAATACAAACAAAAATAATAGGCCTTAACCACAGGTATACAGTTGATTTTGAAGTTATTTTTAGCTTTTAATTTTAACTTGTCCCCACTTTCGATCATGGTCAATGGCGAAATGTTATTTGCAATAGCGGTGTTCTTTCGATGTCTAGTACCACAAAGCCTTTTTCAAGGCTTAACCGTTTGTGCGAAAGCCGGGAGACCCGCAACCTGTGATGCGCACTAGGCTTGACTTTCTAAATTAGTGAGCTATGTGGCTCCTTTTATTTTTATAAGTTCTTTCAGTAGGGTTAGGCTTGGCTACCTTACGCTATGACTTTCTGTACTCGTTGGTACCTCACTTCCTTTACATTATCCGTTTTTTACCTACGTCAGACTTTGAAATGACATCGAAGTGTAGGGCAACCAAATTTATTTGGATGCCTTATTTTTGGAGGTTATGTTTAACCTCGTTCTCTCCACTCTGGAATGGCCCTAGGGACTCCACCAGAGCTTCCAAATTATACTTTTATGCCGTGCATTGTTTCGAAATTCATCTTTAGTTCCTTTTTTCATATTTAGTTGGAGGTTACGCGCGGCGGCGTTTCAGGTCGCGTTGGCTACTTCAGCACCGCGATGTCACGTCATAGTAGGTCTTAAAATAGTAGTATTATAGTAGCGTCATCCTATCAATACTCATAAATTTAAAACAAAAATTCAAGAAACAATCGCGAAATATGCCGTGACGTGTAAATAGCATCGAATTCCATTTTGACTGATGCAATTTTTCTCTTGGTGGCATGACATGCGACGGCGACCAAGAAGGGGTTAATAGCTATAATTGTATAGCGTCTATTGACAATATTGTATTTAGATACAACTTAGTATCTGTGTGGATCTTATATTTAAATCACCGAAGCTACAATTATGGCATGATTATTGCCAAGTTTCTATTATACACTAGATGTACTCGAAATATGCGTCATATATAAATATATGCACATACACCATATCCATACGTCGAACATTCGTATATACGCGATACATGGCACATATAAGTAATATTTACACACATATGCATCATATACATCATATATATACATCATATATAGATAATATTTATATCATGTGTCATATATGTAGATCACATATGTCTTATACACGTTATATCGCATAAACGTCATGTATGTTATAAATATTAAATATCATATATGAATTTAAAGTCATACATGTCACATAACTTGTCCATTAACCCTCTGGGACAGCTACAACAAAGAAGTACCAGTTTTTGTAGTAGTGGTAATTATTGAAAGCACGACATTTATTATAATATTTATTTACATGTTTTGCAAAACAGTTTATCCATAATATTAAATATAAGTAAGATAATTAATTCTAAATTGAACCATATTATTAAATATAAACACATGATAGGGAGAAATGATACATTAATACTGGGGAGAAATGATACACTTGTATATTTGAAATTTAATAGTTTTTTTAAGTTGCAAACTAATATGGGACTTTAATATTCATAATTGTTTTACAGCAAAAGCTACTGAAATTGATAAGGAGGATTAGCTAGTAAAGCCTTTCTGAAATCATTTACTCAAACAAATATTTTATGTTATCTGGATTTAACACCTTGGACACGAGCGACCGGTATTCATGCCGCTTAAGTTGCTCAGAATCAGTGATTATTCTCACCAGTAAATTTTTATTGTAAATTTTGTGTTATTTAATTCGAGCATTTTCCCGATTCAATGAGGCAAAAATTTCGGTTTTAAAAAACCGGTGATAAAATATTAAAAATTCTGTAAGAGACGCTCGTCCAGAAGGGGTTAAAAAGATTGGAATTTATCCTTTTGATCTTGTTTCGGCGATACCTACTCTTTTCCTCTCAACAAAAATTTTCTGCACGAAACCAGTGAGTTAAATATTCATCAGTTATCTACTGACACGACACAAAAAAGTCTGTAGATGAAAAAACAGGGTCGTCGTACCTAGCTCACTAGTCTCCCGAGGATATTAGACCTTATACCAAGAAAACAGCTTTAATCACAAAGAATGGAAAACGTAAAGTAAAATTTCTAATTTTGATAGATAAGCCTGTCAAAAAAAAGCTTGAAGAAGTAGAATTTTTATCACATACTTCTAATAATGATGATGCTGATTTATATAAAGCAATTGGTGCTAATTCATGGATTATCGTGGCCTTTTGTACTAAAAAGACCACTTGACATTATGTAGGTTACATAGAAAAGCAGTGCAATGATAGATGGTTACTTTACTTTGCGCGTCGTGTGGAAAGAAAAAAGTTTAAATGGCCTGAAATGGGAGATGTTTCTATAATTGACGAAGAGCTAATTGAAAACACATTAAATCCACCCGACTTTACTTGTCAAAATGATAGAATGGTTAGTTTTTCTTTTAAAGAAAGCTTAAATGTACAAAATTTATATTAAATTATTTGCAAATCAGCAATGGTCACTTTATTTTTCCCTTGCAGCAAGATCTCTATGATTTTTTTTCATTATTTATTTTCTAAAACGTCTGTTAATAGGATTATTTAAAGTTCTTTGTAAAAAACATTGCAGAAACAAAAATATGTCAATGCCATTTCTCTTTAAATTTTACTAAACAATTATCATAAAAAATGTATGACACAAATTGAACCGTCTGCATTTCTTTTTTTTCAATTTACATAACATTGTTTCAAATCCTCCTTCGCAAGTGCATCAGTCCTCCCCAGTAATGGGGAGATTTGATACAATAGTAGAAATTCAAATTAATTGGGTTATATTTTTTGAATGATTATGTTTTAAATTCACCATATCTTTAATCACTTTATAAGAAAACACGAAAAATTCGTTTAAAAAAAGCTTTCTAAGAGTTATAAAAAATTGTTTAAAAAAAGTGTATCATATCTCTCCTACCTCCCCTACTCAAAAAACTCTTTCTAGACTTCAAAACATTGCAACTATGCTCATTTGTAGGATAAATTCACACTCGTCTCTCTAAAGGCATATATAAAAGTAAAGAAAACACTTTTTCACACTAAAAGAAAAAAATAACAAATGTATGAACAACAACATTTATTATCCGAGCCTAAACAAAACCGTTGTCACACACATTTAACAGAAAAAAACATACAGCCAATTTTAAAATGTGACATTAAATCATACACCATGGAAGTAAAATACTTAATATTCCAAAAAGCAGGAAGTTAGAATAAATTAATGGAATATCTAACAAGTATCAAACTAAGCTGATAAAATACCAACAATTTTCAACGGACGTGACCGGGGTGAAGATAAATATAAATGTGCTGCACGATCCGATGCTACATTGACAACATCAGTTACAGAAAACATGTCCAGCGTAGAGATAGGCATCGGGAAGTTACAACGTGTCTGAAACATGGCTTACATTTTTCAGTAGACTCGGGTCAGGCTGGGATCAAGTTTACATTTTTTTTCTATATACTAGTATATACTAGGTCTACGTGGCGTGGAGGTGGCATATTTAAGAGGCTACTTCAATCGCGCGAAAACTCCCGTTCATTAATGTTAATCCAATGGACGAAGTTTTTAAGGATATCTCGCTTGTATTTCAATATTTTTAAGCGGTCTCTTTTTTGCATTGGATAGCGGAGTTCGATCTCTACAAAGACTGTTTTTTACTTTTTCGATTTTGTTTACAGTTTTTAACTGGTTCCGAAAGTAAAAGCATCCTCATAAAAAAAAAAAAAAAATCAAACAAAATCGAAAAAGTAAAAAACGGCCTTTGTAGAGATCGACCTCAGCTATGCAATGCAAAAATAATCATTTAAAAATATTGAACTGCAGACGAGATAGCTTAAAAAATTCCTCCCATTCGATTAAAATTATCGGAACGGGTTTTTACGCGTGACTGAAGTAGCCTTGTCGGGCAAGCAATTTGTTTTGTAAAAATAATAGTAGTAATAATGAACTTTTGGCAATGGAAAATTTGGAAATATAATTTAATAAATAACAGAGAAATATTTTTAAAAAATCTCCCCTTTTTTTTCATTATACAGCTTTAAAAGATATGATGCTTTTAAGTATCTATATTCTTACATTCTGCACGCATTAATGTTTTTAATTCATCATTATTTGGATTTAAGAGTCTAATGAGCCTAAGTGATTATTAATGTTGCTATTACGTATGCTTTGACATCGGAACATATAGTAATCTAAAACATAATATTAAATTTTTCTGTAAATATATTTATACAATATTCTAGAAAAGAATCTTGATTTATGTTAAGAAAAATCGGAACTTTTTGTGGAAATTAAGTCAGGTCTGATTTCTTGGATTATTCCACCGGGCGGGCATGGAAATTCCGGCCCGTGCAGACTGACGCAACAGGCTACGAACAGCTTTGTAAATAATGATAAAATTTTAAATAGCTCAATGTTGTTTGAAAAAGGTTCAGTTTTTATTTTAAATTGGACTTATTGTATATAAATATATACATATAAAACTGTTGCTATTTTTAAAAACTTTTGACACACCACTTTTTCTTCCTTATTTAAGATTATGAATAAATCTTACACGATTTTGTCGTTAACTTTGCGCAGAGGCAGTGTCATAGCCAATGAGGTTCTACCGAGGCGTGACTATTGCTAGTTGAAAACTTTTCCCAATACCCCGCCATGGTGACGTGAAATACCGTCAGTATAGGCAATTTTTGGGAACCCCGAAAGGGGTTGATACTAAAGAAAGTACTCTTACCATCTCTGTCGACACAGCACAACAGGAGTGCGTTTTACGTACGCATAGGCAACAACATGGAATAAAATCTTTAATGGTCTGTTGATTCCCATTCCTTGTTTAACAAAAAGAATAGAAATTATATTTTTAATAGTTACTTCTAAAGTCAAAGCTCGTTTGAGATATATTTTAAATTCGAAAGAATGAAGATCGAATAATTCTCAAACCAATTCAAGATGAAAAACATGTCAGATTATCGACGGTAAGTTTATACCATCTACGTTTAAAACATAAAAATAGAAATCCTTTTCGAGATTGTTTTACTCTTTAATGATAGTCCAGGCAATAGAGACCATATAGGGGCTCCACCTAGCAAAATTCATGGTAGTTCTGGAAAATGGCTTACTATATGTTTTTTGGGTCGCTGAATCCGAATTTTTAACTTCCCACCAAAATTTCCCCCGGCAACCCCCCCAAATTTTGGTAAAATGCCCCCCAAAAAAGGTTTTTATTAAAAAAATCAATTTTTCTATTGTTTTAGGGAAAAGTATCTAGAAATTCAGAAAGTAGACAAAAATTTGCAACAAACTAGATATATGACATTATGACTTAGGGTGAAGGGGAAGGGGGAACTGCCTCAGAAAACATGCGCGCGGTGCTGCGTGAACTAAGTTGCGCAATTCCACTTAACCACTCACACGTTTACATTCGCCCTCCCATCTCCCCTCCGAAATTTCTCTATAAGGTTTACTTTAAGTTTTTTGGGTCGCTGAATCCGAATTTTTAACTTCCCCCAAAATTTTCCCCCTCGAACCCCCGCCCCCCCCTCCCCAAACAGTTGTTTTTAACTTACATTATTGCAATAAATAGGACCCCCACAAAATAGTTGTTATTAACTTAAATTTCTTATTGTTTTAGGGGAAAAGCATTACGAAATTCAGAAACTAGACAAAATTTGAAACAAATAGCATATATGACATTATGACGTAGGATGAGCGGGGAGGGGGAGGGCTGCCTCTGAACATGCACTGCGGCGCTACGTGCACTAAGTTATGAAGTCCAGGCAATAGGGGATTTTACCTGGAAAAATTAATACTAGTTCTGGATTTCGACTCACTTTATGTTTTTTGGGTCGCTGAATCCGAATTTGTAACTTCCCACCAAAATTTTACCCGGCAACCCCCCGAAAAATTGATTTTTTGAAAAAATTGGTTTTTTGAAAAGCGCGCGGGAAGTGTTCCGAGGCAGCCCCCTCTCTCCCCGTTTATCCTACGTCATAATGTCATATATGCTATTTGTTTCAAATTTTGTCTAGTTTCTGAATTTCGTAATGCTTTTCCCCTAAAACAATAAGAAATTTAAGTTAATAACAACTATTTTGTGGGGGTTTTCGGGGGTGAAAATTTTGGGGGTAAGTTAAAAATTCGAATTCAGCGACCCAAAAAACTTAAAGTAAACCTTATAAGGAAAGTTCGGAGGGAGATGGGAGGGCGAATGTAAACTTGTGAGTGGTTAAGTGGAATTGCGCAACTTAATCCACGCAGCACCGCGCGCATGTTCCGAAGCAGATCCCCCCCTTCTCCTCCATCCTAAGCCATAATGTCATATATCTAATTTGTTGAAAATTTTGTCTACTTTCTCAATTTTTAGATACTTTTCCTCCAAAACAATAAAAAAATTGATTTTTTTAATAAAAACCTTTTTTGTGGGGCATTTTACCAAAATTTTGGGGGTTGCCGGGAAGTTACAAATTCGGATTCAGCGACCCAAAAATATAAAGTAAGCCGATTTCCAGAACTACAATTCATTTTGCTAGGTAAAATTCCCTATTGCCTGGACTATGACGCCTGATGCGAATTCGCGCTATAGGGATGTGAAGCTCCACCCACGGACGATAATTTTGCATTTGATATGCTACATATTATATCCCAAAAATATACACAATGCTGGTATTTTTAAATTAGTATAGTATGCACAGGGCCGTGCGAAGAAGGGGGCAGTCGCCCGGGCACGAAAATTGAGGGGACGCCAAATTTATACTACAAACCTCCTTTTTTCTTCTTTTGTGTAAAAAAAAAAAAAAAAAAAAAAAAAAAAAGAAAGAAAATATATATATATATTTACATATTGGGATTTTTTTTCTAATGAAAGTACGTACGTTTTTCGTTTCAAAGGTATTGAATAGTTCTTTAGCCCCCACCGAAATACAAATTTATGAATAAGGACTTCTTTCTTTTAAAAACTTGTTTTGGATTTTTGTCTTGATCTCTTTTATTATTTTTCTCTTTTCTGAGCTTGTGCTTGTGCCAAAAACATATACTCTCAAACTAGCATGGGATTTCTTTCTTGGAATATGAAAAGGTTACAAACTGTTATACTGTGCTGTTAGATACATTTTTTTTCTACACCCATTTTCCAGATCCCATTTTCCAAAATATAAGTGCAATTTTCTCATATGTTATTTAGTTTTCTCAAATTTCCGAATTAAAATTACACTTAAAGTTTCAAAATAAACGCGATATATGTATTCAATAGAATTTGTTTCTGTTTCTGCACTTTTCAATTTTGTGACACCTGTGACAAAGAAAAGTTGGGAAAGGGGTTGGGGGGGGGGGGCGTCAAATTGAAAATTTGCGCCGGGCGCAGTTTTCTCTTCGCACGTTGCTGAGTATGCATATAATTACACCGATTAGAAACAGTTCCATCGTTATATGCATTCATTTGTTATATGACGCAGGAAATATCCTCGTTAAATAATGCAACGTGCATGATTACTTGCCCATAGAGTGTTGCTAGTGGGCTGTATTTTTTAATTCAGATTTTTTGATTGACACTATTTTTTTGAAATTATAAAATTACCCGTAATTAATATGACATGAAATAAGGCGCGTTTTACCATATCAAAAAAGTGGTGCCACTCAAGAAATCTGAATTTTAAAAAAAAGTGGCCCACTGACAACACTGTGCCCATACGTAACTTCCCGTTTAAACGACAAAACATAGAAGAAAACATTTTAGATTAATACAATTTTCTGTATCAAATGTCGATATTAAGCTTTCGATTAATTTTCAGAAAATTCGTAAAGTACAAATAGTTCGTTTATATTAAAGTACAAGATACAAATATTTCTGTTATATTCAGTGTTATTAATAAGAGAAAGTTTTGATATTGACATGCATTGCACAATTTAGAAGCGGTTTTCTTACCCCTACTAAGTGGATAATTTCTCAAATTTGTTTTATATTTATTATTATTATTATTTATTTTATTTTATTTTGTTTATTTATTTTGTTATAAAAGCCATTTTAGAACAAAAAAAGAAAAATTTTATTTTCACTCTAATAAAATAAGCACCACGAAACTTACGAAATAGAATTATTTTCTGCGAAAGGCGGCAAAACATAGAATCTTTTAAAGGAAGACTGGTACTTTGTACCTGATTGTTGATATCGAAATTAAAAAATGGAAAAGTATTATCTCTGTTACACTTTCACATTAATACTTTTCCCAATTCGAAGTATCAATGTAAGCAATTTTCCGAAACAACGATAGAAATTGCAATAACAATATGGAAATTATATACCTTTTACCAATAAAATTTATTTCATGAATTGGTCAGCAAGTGGAAAGTTTAGATTTGGAAACATCATTAATAGCAATCAAATTATCTTTGATAAGATATGGATTTTCTTATCTTAAATCTAGTGGCGTATCTACGCTGATAAAAGTGCAGTTGGTAAAACTTCATCCGGGGTCCCATGCCTTCCATATTCTTGACTCGAAACATAAATAAATATTAGAAAACTGAATTTTGCTTTTTCATTGAAAATGTGCAATGGTTAGAAGTTAAAAAAATTGCAGCAGAGATTATCAGTATTTAACCGTACAGTGATAAGACGGCTTCGTTTTAGGGCTGACTTATGTAAGGTAATGTTATTTCTTAGGAACGACATTTTAATTGTTACCTTAAAGAGATAGCATATCGAGGGCTAATAAACGAGTAAATAGTTTCTTTTTTGCATTAGCCTTTTTTATTTACATAAGAATAAAAAATGTGTAGCAAACGGTATTTAAGTTATTAAAAATTTATATTATATGTATTTTTTATCTACATTATTTTCATATTTTTACTCTTCTCCCTTTGAACTTATGAATAGCCTTAATTCATGTACTTATGCTAGAAAAGTACTTATCGTCGCAAAACTTCTTTGGAGTTTCTTTGCTTTTGCACTCAGAGATGAGATAATTCATTTCTGATAAAAATATAGACGTATCTCGACATTAATAATACTTCCACTGCTATTGCAGCGCTTTTCTTTGTAATAAACGAAATCTGTCATTTCGAATCAAGGATATTAAAGAAGGATTATCGACAATAGCTACATATGCACAAATGATTAAATAATTACTAAAAGGATTATCAATAATCGATAGTACCCATCAACGGATTATAGTAATATTATTGGTATTTTACATACGAGTAAGTCTAGTGTTGTCAACTGTCCCGCGTAAATCGGAGCTCCAAATGCTCTGAACACCACTATTTTAACCTTTTATCTGCTGAATTATGATCTAGAGCAATTTTTTTTATGTAATTTTTTTCCTAGTTACTATAATGAAAATTAAAGGATATACATAAAAAAAAAAATACTCACCCGTGAGAAATTTAATTCGTTAGAGGTAATTAATTAAAGTGGTACTTTAAAATACCGTCAGTACACTATGGCTAAAATTCTCGTAATAGAAAACCCACATAATATTTCAAATATAATTTAAACTCTCGAAAATACTAAATAACAAGAAGACGCCCGCAAGTTAACAATAAAAAATATTAAATGGACATAGTTTCATTTTACACATGAAAAATGAATAAAAATTCAAATTTGATGGTATTAAATAAAACAATGTTTTTTAGGTTCTGATTTTGTTAGCAGTCCTTTAGATTTAGTTATGCCTAGTTTACTCTAGTTTAGTTTTTAGCTCACAGGCTATCAAAGCCTGAGAGCTAATGTGCCCGCCCGTTCTGTATGTATGTACGTATGTATGTACGTAACGCGATAACTCTTGCTGGAAACATCCGATTTGCTTCAAAATTTTTTTCTAGGTTCATTGTGATAAGGCGCTTCCCTGATTAGTTTTGGGAGTTCATTGGTTAAGGATAAAGGGGGAAAACGGGGTTAGTCCAACCCCTTAAATCAGATAAATGGGTTTTTCATGCAGATTCATTCGATTTGCTCCGAATTTGGTATACCGGTTTATTATGTTAAGGAACTTCCCTGATTAGTTTTGGGAGTTCATTGGTTAAGGATAAAGGGGGGGAAACGGGGTTAGTCCACCCCCCTTAATTCAGATAAATGGGTTTTTCATGCAGAATCATTCGATTTACTCCGAATTTGGTATACCGGTTTATTATGTTAAGGAACTTCCCTGATTAGTTTTGGGGGTTCATTGGTTAAGGATAAAGGGGGTAAAGGATGGTTGGTCCACCCCTTTTAATTGAGATAAATGGGTTTTTCATGCAGAATGATTCGATTTGCTCCGAATTTGGTATACCGTTTTATTATGTTAAGGAACTTCCCTGATTAGTTTTGGGGGTTCACTGGTTAAGGATAAAGGGGGAAAAGGGAGGTTAGCCCGCCCCTCTTAATTTAGATAAATGCGTTTTTCATGCAGAATGATTCGATTTGCTCCGAAGTTTGTATACCGGTTTATTATGTTAAGGAACTTCCCTGATTAGTTTTGGGGGTTCATTGGTTAAGGATAAAGGGGGAAGGGGGCTAGTCCACCCCCCTTAATTTATATAAACGGGTTTTTCATGCATAATTATTCGCTTTGCTCCAAATTTGGTATACCGATTTATTATGTTAAGGAGCTTCCCTGATTCGTTTTGGGGGTTCATTGGTTAAGGATAAAGGGGGCTAGTACACCCCCTTAATTTAGATAAATGGGTTTTTTTGCAGGATTATTGGATTTGCTCCAAATTAGTATACCGGTTTATTATGATAAGGACCTTCCCTGATTAGATTTGGAGGTTCACTGGTTAAGTATAAAGGGGGAAACGGGGCTAATTCTCCTTCACTTATTATTTTGAGGGGCATTATTCTTTAAAATAAGAGTATAATATACAATTAGTGTGAATAGCCTGTGAGCTCAATGCCATCAGTTTAGCTGGGCACTTTTCTTTTTTATTTTCCCTATGTTATCAGTATACCCTTAGCATTAGTTATGCGACACCTATATTCCAAGGGCAACATGTTTTCTCGCATCTCCTCATATGCAATATATGTATTTACATATGCCTTTTATAGCATAGAAAAAATGAGCCAGTATCGCAACTATTTAGATTTCCTATAAAAAAAAATAATAAAACAGAAAAGATATACCAGAAAAAGCATTGCTAAACTGCAATTTAATTATAACATTATAAAGCATATAAAAACGTTGAATAGACGAAACGTAGTAAATAACTCAGACGAAAAGTAAACAAGAAGTTTTTCTCCAACACCCAGTGTATTGACGGTACTTATATGTACCACCGAGTTATTCAACTGTTAAATCAAATGCATATACCGCTTAATTAACCTTTAACTGATGTTACCGGTCTCTCAGACCGCGGCTTTTTTTCAATTTTTATAGTTTAACTTGCAATTTTCAGTTTAACTACAAGCACTACCGAAATTTTGTTCCGTTTTAAACTTTAATACTATCACCAGAGATTTTTGAATAGGTGAATTTTAATTATAACAGTCCTGTACAAAAAGTTTAGTACAAAAACACCATCCTATGAGTTAATCGTGCCTTTTATTCATCTTTCGTTTCAGCGGTCTCGCAGACCGCTTCACACTAGTTATGCGACAATTTCTGTGATATCAGTTAAAGGTTAAAATAACTTGTTAAATTGTATTCTAAGATCATAATGAACACATAAAAAATCCAAGTCTTATCTTTTGTCCTTTACTATGTTTGCAGCAATAAAAGGTCAAGCGTGACAATCTGTACAAAATGTCGGCACAAAACACGTAGACTGTTTCAAAGAATTCCTCCTTCATCGCTAAAATAACGATCCTAGAACTACTGCTACCATGTTCATGAAAAAGTGGAATTAAAAGAGTGTTTTTGCAAAATACTATTAGAATATTAGTAATATTCACTACAGTGTCTAGAAGTACAGTGTCTGTTTTTCAAAATATTTATCTTTCAAAAAATAAGTTTTCCGCATCAAAAGTATCTAATACACATAGGATTTCTACACATTTGTTGCAATGAACTTGATCGTGGCGCCCTCTGACGAAATTATAATTTTTTGGATATGGTTTTACTTGTGGATTACCACACTATATACTTCTAGACACTGTAATATTCACTATCGGATGGAAGTTTTAAATGAGTGGTACTTATAAGTACCGTCAGTAAATAAAGGGTTAAAGTGATTTATTTCGCCCTATCTAATGGCAGGATTATCTGCGATTAAATATGGCGAAAAAGACTGTAAGATATTACTTGTGTCCAGAGCATTTGTAGCCCTTATTTACGCAGGATACCTGTCAATACTCCCTGTGAACGAGATTTTTATAATTCTAGCCTATCAGGAATTGTGTTAAAAATCGATTACAAAGTTAATCTTTACACACAAATACCAGGTTGGGTTAAATAAACAAGATGGAAATTTCTCGTCAAACGTGGCAAATGAGGTGCGTTCGTACTATAACTGGTTTTATAATTATTTTTTGCATTCCATTTTGTACTGAATGTATATTTTTTTGCACTTCATAAGTGAATAGTCTGTAACATCATTAAAATGCACTTGGAATAATTTTTTTCCCATTCCCCGTAATATAACAGAACACTTTTTACTGTCCCTGTAATTAAACTATACATTTATACATTCTATTTTCATAAAATTTGAAATGGCTCGACAAAATTTTACAACAATTTAAAATTTCAGACCATTCGGAAGGCTTTAACATCATTAAAATGCACTTGCAATAATTTTTTCCCATTGGCCGTAATGTAACGGAAAACTTTTGACTGTCCCTGTAATTAAACTATACATCCGATTTTCATAAAATTTTAAATGGCTTGACAAAATTTTGCAATAATTATATATTTAAAATTTCAGTCCATTCGGAAGGCTTTAACATCATTAAAATGCACTTGCAATAATTTTTTTCCATTGGCCGTAATGTAACGGAAAACTTTTGACTGTCCTTGTAATTAAACTATACGTCCGATTTTCATAAAATTTTAAATGGCTCGACAAAATTTTGCAACAATCATATTTTTAAAATTTCAGACCATTCGGTTGGGTAGTTTTTCCTCTGTTATATGCGGACAGACAGACAGACGGACTAAACGACGACTATAGGTGCTACGTATTTATATAATTACGAACGCACCTAAAAAAAGTAATTAGTTTTTAAAATAGCGTTAAAATTTTGACAAAAGCCTTGTAAAAAATTAAAAAAAAAATCCGATGTTGCTTGCATGTTTTAAAAAAGGTGAATGCATAAAATAGGACTAACATATATTTTTTAAATATTTATTACACTTATGCAATTATTAAGGATTTGCAGTTGCTGAAAAGGACTTTAATTGCTTTGCATTCCAGAAATAGATCTACATTGCAGAAAGTTAGCGTTATATATTTTTAAATATGTATCTGATAATTAAATATGATAAATTAAATAAACGGCCAATTAAAATGTAACGCCAACAGAAATATTCGATAATACCAATAATAGGTATAATAATTCAAGAAGCACTGCTGAAACATGATCTTTATATGAATGAAAAAATTGAAAAACATTGCAATTTAGTGTTTTTTTATTCAATATTTTCAATACCCTTCTACACACTAAATTCTACATTTTGCAATCAAATTCTACTAGAGCGGTAATGAGTTATAATGAAACCCTAAGATTAACAAACTGAAATTCATTCGGACTGGATAATCCGAGAGAAAGAGGCGGAGCTTCTTGAAAAATCCAAGAATTACGATAAGTATAAGAGATTGATAGAGTATAACTTAAATTATTAAGTAATTATGAGAGAAAAAAGAATAAAAAGTAAACAAAAAAAGAGGTAAAAAGAAAATTAGAGGTTAACACTGTTCAAATATGTTGATATACCCGACAGAGTCGGACGAAGGAAAAAGCTAGATGTTTAGTTAAGCTGCCTATCTCCAATAAAAAAAGGCCAATTTTCATTGACAAACATTTTTAACCCTTAATCGGAAACATTAAAATCCCGTGCACAAACGGAAACGTGCCGTCTGTGAGACTGCTAAATTAAAAAAATTGCTATAAAATTTTAAAAGGAAAATAACTCTTAATAATTTACCAAATAGTGAACTTAAACACTTAATATTTAATAGTATGTAATGTATTAACAGGACCGATTTTTTAATATGACAGCATAAAAATAGGTTTTGAATGTCGGAGACAGAAAATATTTTGAAATTACACATTATTGTTCAAAATATAAAATTTTCGTCATAATAATTGAATAATTGAATTTTATATATTTCGGTACAATATGAATTAGAAAAAAATATTACGCAGTAAAATTAACAAAGCATTTAATAGTAAATATTGCAGCGTGTTCTAAATATCTGCATTTTTTATGCATTTTTGACAATGTTGAGTCATTTTCGTGTTCAGAATATATATATATTCATCATCTGAAATACTTTCAATATCGCTTATGTCACTTACTACTTCATCAAACAATCTCAAAGCACTTTCTTCAGTCTTTTTTATCACTGTAGCGTACCCGCTTTGACGGCTCCTCCATATCAATACCCCAGAGCAAAAAATTACATAAACGGAAACATGCCGTCCCACAGACTGCGTTGAAAATAAAATAATTTTTCTTTCAATAACTAAAAATGCGCAGGTGTTGCAAATGGGTGGGGGAGGCAGAGGACCAGTAGCGTAAGGATTAGATTGTGTGATAAGATTGGGAAAGAGTTCAATTTTGTGTAAAGGGTAGATATGTAGACGCAACCGTCTCACAGACGGCACGTTTCCTGTTAAGGGTTAAGTATAAGAAAAAAATTAAGTCGTGGAAACTTTACAGAAGTAAAGTAAATAAGTAAATACAGGATTCGTACGCTTCAAGGACTTTTACCAGAATTTTCGTAAAGTAATATTTGACATATTTAATAAAAAAGAAATCTGTCTTCGGATACAGCGATCAGTACTTTACTAATTTTCTGGTCCTAAAACACCTAAAATCCCCTGAATCCCTTGATGCGTACGAACCCTGTAAATAGAATTTTATTTTTACATTTTTATATTTTACGGGAAAAGAAAAAACAAGAATGTATTAGCCGAAGAGCGCGAATACGCTTTTAATACAGTAGCATAACGGGGTCTTTTACGATTAAAAGGAGGGGCTTCATAAACAATTTCGTTAGGTATTTTGTATATTTGACTGTGGAATTTTTTTGAGAGAGATTTAATGCGATTAACAAGAGATTGAGCTTTGAGGTCATTTTTGATAGTTGTATTTCGAAGGTATCGAGAGCCATTACTTATAATTCTTAATTATTTGTTATGAAATTATGACAGTCTATCCATACTACATAGATTTACAAACGAAGCCTTAGACCGAGCAGCCGTAGGTTATGATAGAAACGATGCAGGCATTATAGCGAAGCATTTTATTGCGAATACAGATGAAGTGTAGAAAGTGTAGGACTACGGAGAAGAGGGGAAAGGGATTTAACAACCCCAGCGACCTTAGCACGGCTGCTAAGGATATGTTTTTTAATAGTGAGGCGTTTGTCAATGATGACCCCCAGGTAGCGTTATCAGGCCAGGGAATAGTAACATTGTTAATAGTGAATCTATTTGGATAGGTAAAGGAACAAGATAAGTTTAATTTGATGTCCAGTATATGGCACCACTCAATGAATAAATGCAGACGATATTGATGATTTTTGTAAAGAAAGTATGGATGATGTGCAGTGGCGTAGATAATGTTGTTGTCCCCATAAAGGGCAAGTAAAATGAGGAGAGTACGATGAATATCATTAAAATAAAGTTTAAAGAGTTTGGGGCCCATAACTGAGCCCTGAATTATCCCACATAAAATATAGTGTAATTCAGATAATGTGTTCTTTATGCTGACAAAAATGAATGGTCGCCAAAGTATGAGCATATAATATGTATGAGTTGAAACTTCGTTAGAGCAAGATTCTAATGCATAAAATACAAGTTATCAACGTAATAGCGACCGAAAGACTAAAATTAGCTGAACGATTTTACAAAAATACGCATCAAAGAATGGCTACAAAGAGAAATTTTGTATTAACTCCTTGAAGGGCGGTGGGACATATTGTATCCCAGCTAATTTTAATTCTGAAACTGCACAATGGCACCGCAATTTTTGAATGGAATTTTGCTTTTACGGCTATACGTGAAAAAAATATGTTATTCATTTTCAAATAAATTTGTCCTTAAATCCCGGTGTATTTCATAGATTTAAAAATTTTATTAACATAAGCACTTTGCCCCTGAAAGGGTTAAAAAACTGTCCTAAAACGCGCGTTGGGACAACTAAAACATTTTGGGGGCTACGCTTGTTGGTAAAGGACTTAATTTAGACCCTGTAGGGCTAAATTGACACAGCTTACAGCATTTATTTCTTTGAAAATTCTTATTATTTTCATAATGATTGTTTGAAATAACGAAAATAAATACACGAACAATTTAAATGATTTTTTTAAACCAAATTTTTTTTTTCTTTATTTAAGAGTTAAAAATTGCAAAATAGCATGTAGTATATAGTATTAACATTTTCAGTAGCACCTTTTTCCTCAAAGACTGTAGCTATTGCAGCAGAACTATTCGAAATTCTTTTGTCTTTACATTTAGACATTCCCAAGAAAAAATGTTAGAATATCTTGATCTTAATACTTTCACTACTATTGTAGCACTTTTCCTTATAATAAAAGGAAATCGATGAAAGGTAAGAATAAAAAAAATCGATTGGAATAATGGATTTTTATTTCTAGTCAAGGAAATTGTAAAAGGCTATGGATAACAATTACGAATACGCATATTATTAATTGTAACTACTAATCAGTGTTGCCAGATTGGGGACTTTTTTGTCCCCAGATTGCTGATTTTCACCGCTTTTTTGAAACAGAAATATTCGGCATATTTAAAAATAAAT
This sequence comes from Maratus speciosus, assembly GCA_963932465.1. Lineage (NCBI taxonomy): Eukaryota > Metazoa > Arthropoda > Arachnida > Araneae > Salticidae > Maratus > Maratus speciosus. The sequence continues at coordinate 210,330,273 of OZ010793.1, forward strand.
TAAAATGTCTGAAAAATAAGGCGAATTATACTATTTTAAAAAAGTGGTGACAGTCAAATAATCTGAATTAAACGAGTCCCCAATCTGGCAACACTGCTACTAATTATCAATCGCCGATAATACTCATCAATAAATTATAATGGTATTATTGGTTTTTAATATACAAAAGGTTCGGTCACTTATCATTTGCCAAATTCGTAGTTTCTAATGTTATGAGAGATTTTGGGAAAAGTACGTTAATTATAATCTTGTATTTGCGTGTTTTAGAAATCGCTTTACATAGCAAATCAAGAATGTGTGAAAAAACTTATTGCTGATAAAGATATTTTAAAATATATACATTTACATTTTAAAAATATCTGGCACTTTAAAACTTTCGAGAAGAACACTTCTTAAGCATGAATTATTTCCTAAAAAACAACTTAATCTTAGTTATATTGATTGTCTGAAGGAATATTAAGAGGTATAAGAACAACTTATTCGTCATATACCGTTTCTTATTTATTTAGGAATCTAAAAAAGAAAATGGGAATATATTGGGCGATTGCAAAAGTTCGTGCCCGATTTCGATGCATCGTGTTTCGAGTTGTACCCAAGTTGTTTCAAATGGTGAATTGTCCAAATTTAGTCTCTCAACAAGCTAGTCAGTAGTAATCCTTGGATTATTGTTCACTAAATCACGGATTAAGTCAGTATCAATGCCAGAAGATCGCCCAGGGCGAATTTTGTCGGTTAGATTGAAATCACCATTTCGAAATCAACAAAACCACACTTTTAACTACACTACGAGCAGGAGCATGATCCAAAGGAACGTCTTGCATATTTTTTGTAGTATCTTTAACCCTCACTCCTTTTTTAAACTCATTATAACATAACATGACGAAATTGTAACTATTCTTTTTTTCCATTTTGAACATTAACCTTGCACACAAAATAATTAAAAATTTTTTTTAACGTTATGTTCACTCACGATACATGTAGATAACTGTCAGTTAATAATATGGTTATAAAAGAAACCTCAGCACACTGAAAATTGCCGTCTATGAAAAAGGGTACGAATTTTTGGAATCACCCAATAATTAAACAACATTATAATACACTTTTTATTTATTTTGTATATTTTTTCTTCTCATTGGGTTCTTGTACATAAGCATTTATACTTGTTATAAATCAAATGCTTATCATTGAAGAATTATTTTTTGAAAATTTTTACTTTGAGACTTTTACTTTTGTATTAAAAAATAATCCATTCACAACGAAAATATAGGAAAACCTTCACATTAATATTTCCACTGCTGTTGCAGTAATTTTCCTTGTCCTAAAAGGAAATCGGTAAAGGGTGAAGACGGAAAAATAAAAGTTCGATAGAAATACTGAATTTTGTTTCTAATCAAGAAAATTGTGCAGAGGTTTGAGCGAAATGGAATAGATATGTATTCACATTTGATTAAATTGTAACTCCTATGGCCGATTGTCAATGGTAATCAGCAATCGAATTTACAGATATTATACATTTTTATACAACAGGTACAGACAGTGTATAATAGTCATTACCAAATTTTTAATTTTTTATAGTATGACAGTTTTAGGAAATCGAAAATTATTTTCGATCGTGCATTGGAATTTAAATACGTGTTTTGGAAACCACATTACACATAAAATCAGATAAATCTGAGACAATCTTTTTCTAGTAAAAATCTTTTTTTAGATATACATTTACACTTTTCAAAAAAAATTTAATTTTTAGGATTTTTTTTAGAAGAACACACATTACGATGACTTATTTCCTAAATATGGAGGAAAAAGTAAGGCTGTAAATATCTATAATTGTATAGTAACAATGACAGTTTTGTAATACACCGGGGTGCAAAATGATAGGAATGATCATGTAATTGCCTAAAAAAAAAATTAATTATATTAATCCACATATAAATCATATAATAATTTATCAAATTTATCTAAATAGTCAATATAAACATAAAGAATACATTCTAAAACAATTGTTATAGATGTAATATAATGTATTGCATTTTTACTCGATATGCACAGGGAACAAAATGATAAGAATGCAACAGATTTTTCAAAATTATAGACATATTAGCAAACCTCGCGGCTTTGCTCGCGTAATATATTAAATATGCTAAGTGATATTTATATGTTTAATTTTTATTTTCGACAGTCCTACGAGGGCATTTATATTTTTTAAGTAACTACCATGCCATATTTAAATTTTCTAGCCTCTTCAGTGTCACAGAAAACGCAATTTAGAATGTTTTTTTCTCCTGCAACCCTCTGGTGGTAGTGGAACAGACATAAAATATAGCTTATGTTTGAGCAGGTTCTATCACCTACAATTTGTCCCCTTTATTTTTACTTTCTTCTATCTTGACAAGAAGAAAGTATTGGTTTCATGAAAATTTTCGAATTCCAGTTTTCGACGGATTTACACGTTTTATGGGTCAGAGATTCCAAAAAAACATGTTTTTACAAAATGTCTGTCTGTGAGTCTGTCTGTCTGTCTGTCTGTCTGTCTGTCCGTCTGCCTGTCTGTCCGTCTGTCTGTATGTGACACACATTTTGTGGGGGCTCTATCTCAAGAACTAATGCACGGAATTTAATAAAAATTTATATTCAGGTAGTCCCTGATATAGATTGGTGCTGATTAGTTTTTGGGGTAAATCGCCCGACAGGTGGCGCTGCTATGTAGCATTTTTCAGGATTTCCGCAAAAGCTCTATCTCAAAAATTAATGCACGGATTTTTATAAAACTTCAGATTCCGTTAATCCTTGATATGAGTTGGTGCTGGTAACGTTTTGGTACAAATCGCCCAACAGGTGGCGCTGCTATGCTGCATTTTGCAGAATTTACACGATTTTCGTAATAGCTCTCAAGAAATAATGCACGGATTTTCATCAAACTTCAGATTCAATTAGCGCTTGACATGAATTGACGTTTTGCCCCTTGTGGTATAAATCGTTCAACAGGTGGCGCTGCTATGCTGCATTTTTTGAGATTTCCGCAATAGCTCTTATCTCAAGAACTAATGCTTGGGTTTTCAACAAACTTCAGATTCGGGTATACCTGTATATGAATTAGTGCTGCTTATGTTTTGGTGTAAATCGCTCAACATGTGGCGCTGCTATGCAGCATTTTTCACGATTTCCACAATAGCTCAATGTCCAGAACTAATGCACGGATTTTCATCAAACTTCAGATTCAGTTAGTCCTTGACATGAATTGATGTTTTGTACCTTTTCGTGTAAATCGCTCAACAGGTGGCGCTGCTGTGCTGCATTTTTTTGTGATTTCCACAATAGCTCTATCTCCAGATCTAATGCATCGATTTTCATCAAACTTCAGATTCCGGTATACCTTAATATGAATTAGTGCTGTTTGTGTTTTGGTGCAAATCTCTCAATAGTTGGCACTGCTATGCCGCATTTTTCAGTATTTCCCCTACAGCTCTATCTCAATAACTAATGCACGAATTTTCATCAAACTTCAAATCCAGGTATACTTTGATACGAATTTGTTCTAAATTGATGTAATTTCTGTTACTATTTAAATGATTTAATTGACGTGATTTATATAGAAGAAAGTTTTGTGATGGCCACAACATACTAGTTTAACTCGGTTTGGTATTTGATAAGATTGTATAAAAATTGTAATTTAGAACGTTTTTAGAACGCTTTTCGCTCACTTCATACTTTTAAATTTGGAATTTTCTTTCGACTGTTCTTAGAAAGCAGCTGCATCTTGTAAGTAAATACCATGCCATATTTCAAAATGTTAGACCGCTCAGTTGTGTAAAAAACGCAAATTAGAGCATGTTTTGCTCTTGCAACCCCCAGATGGTAGTGACAGCAACATACAAAATAGCCTATGTTGGAGAAGGGACTGTCACCATCAATTTGCAACCATTACTTTTGAAATAAGTTTGGTATTTCCTGAGATTGAGTAGAAATCGCAATTTAGAACGTTTTTAGACCGCTATTCGCGCATTTTCACCCCTTTTTAAATTTCAAATTTTTAAAGAAATGTTCTTAGAGATAATTTATGTCTAATAAATATATACCATACAAAATTCCATGAATCTAGGTCCTTCCATAATTCAAAAATCGCATTTTTACAAAGTTTTTTGCTAATGCATCTCCTCTGGGATAGTGGAAACAGACATAAAATATAGCCTGTCTTGGAGCAAGATCTGTCACCATCATTTTTACACCATTACATTTGAAATCGGTTCAGTGTTTCCTGAGACTGCATAGAAATCGCAATTTAGAACGTTTTTTACAACGCTTTTCGCGCATTTTCACCCCTTTTAAATTATTTAGGAAATGTTCTTAGAGATCATTGATATCTTATAAGTAACTACCATTCCAAATTTGTTAATTTCTAGGCCCTTCCATAACACAAAAACCGCAATTTAGAACGTTTTTTTTTCTCCTGCAACCCCCAGGTGGTAGGGATACAAACATAAAACTGAGTCTATGTTAGAGCAAGGTCTGTCACCATCAATTTACAACCATTACTTTTGAAATCGATTTGATACTTCCCAAAATTGAGTTGAAATGGCCATTTAGAATGTTTTTAGAACCCTCTTCGCGCATTATCACCCCTTTTTAATTTGGAATTGTTTAAGAACTGTTCTTGTTTAAGAACTCTTCTTCTTTATCTATACTAATATTATATCTAATAAGTAACTAATATTTCAAATTTCATATTTCTAAGCTTTTCAGTAACGCAAAAATAATTTTTAGAATGTTTTTTGCTCCTGCACACCGATTGGGATAGTGGCACCGACATAAAACATAGCCTATGTTAGAGCAAGAGTTGTCACCATCATTTTGATACCAGTATTTTTAAATCGGTTTGTTATTTCCTGAGATTGCGTTGAAACCACCATTTTTTAAATTTTTTGGAACGCTTTTTGTGCATTTTCACCCTTTATTAAATTTCGAATTGTTTAAGAACTGCTGTTAGAAATCCTTTATATCTAATAAGTAATTAATATTTCAAATTTCCTATTTCTAGGCCCTTCAGTAACGCAAAAATCGCATTTTTAGAACGTTTTTTGCTCCTGCACCCCCTTTGGGGTATGACTCCGACATACAATATAGCCTATGTTGGAGCAAGGGTTGTCACCATCATTTTGAGACCATTATTTTTTAAATCGGTTTGTTATTTCCTGAGATTGTGTAGAAACCACCATTTAGAACGTTTTTTTAGAACGCTTTTTGTGCATTTTTACCCCTTTTAAATTTCGAATTGTTTAGAAAGTGTTCTTAGACATCATTTATATTTTATAAGTAACTAATATTCCAAATTTCCTATTTCTAGGCCCTTCACTAACACAAAAATCGCATTTTCAGAAAGTTTTTTGCTCCTGCACCCCTTTGGGCTAGTGGCACCGACATAAAACATAGCCAATGTTCTAAGTTGGACCAACACCATCATTTTGATACCATTAATTTTGAAATCGTTTCGGTATTTTCAGAGATTACCTCTAACAAACAAACAAACTTTACTTCCTTATAATATTAGTATAGATTACGTGTCAATTGAGCTTCTTTTGTGTGTAATAATTTAAATACAACGCGTTTTCGAGGTTACACAGTTTACAAAGTTTTTCGAGGTTATAAAATACGTCATATCTCCCAAATGCCACTTTTTAATTCTGATTCCGTGTTATACTGCACGATTTGGCCATTGTTGGTTGTATATTGCGCACTATAATACCCCAAATGTTCTTCATGGTATCTAGATTTGGACCATTGGCTCTGACCGGCCAATAAAGTTTAATAGGCTTATTTATCTTCAAACTACTTCCTTGTGTCTTTTCAGAATAAATTTAGACACTGTCTTGTTGAAAATTTTGTTAAAGCCGTAATTTTTTCATTCAGCCTCAACAAATAGTAACATGTGGATATAGGTATGTCTATTTTGTTTATCTGTATAGAAAAGCAATTCTAAGCTTAACTTCCCAGAAAAAGCAGAGTAAACCATTAGGGAACCTCCACCTAATTGATGCGTGGAAAATACGTTCTTGTTTTAAAAGCCATGCCAGTATAAATGAATACCATTCGTAATATCGAAATTAAACTTCTTTAAAGCACTGAAGATAATTTTAGACCAATTTGTTTGTTGCTTCAGGTGTTTCTCTGCAATTGGAATGCGGGCTTTTTTATTGTCAGATATTAAACGCAAAAACTGACGTGGTTTTACATTTTTAAGAACTACAGTTGAAACTGATGCCATAGTCTTTATCTGGCTTCCAGTTTCCTTTGCTATCATTCTTTTACTTGGAACCGTACGGACAATCAAACTTTGGGATCGTTTCGAAAGAATTTTCGGCCTCCCTGTAGATTTTGTAGAAACATAAATAGTTGAATTCTGTAAGAAAACGAAAATGGCAGTCTTTGAACGTTTAATTTTATCAGCAGTTCTTTGAAGTGACATTCATGTTGTTATCAGCTAAAATTTGCCCTCTTTCGAAGTCACAAAATATTTTGTCTCACTCTGTAGTCCAAAGGTTTTGCGAACTAAGCGAATGTGCTCAGAATCTCTTTTAAATGCAGTTTTTAGCAGCAGTAGCTATGTGAAAATATCCGCCAATCACGTTCAGCGGGTTTCGAAATATTTACTGCGTTCTAATCACTTTGCTCCTGAGAAAATTTAGCAAAATATATATTTTAAAATAGATTAAAATATATATATATACAATTTTTGTAAACGATTACTTTAATATTAAACGGAATATCATGTGTTTAATTTTAACACACAGATTTGTACATTTGCATAGCAAACACGAACTGATTTCTTTGTTTTTGTATTGTTCCTATTATTTCCCCCTCCCCCTATAACTGCTTTTCCATTATATATTCATTTAATCTACACTACCCTCAAAAATCAACATTTAAATTTACTGGTTCATTATAAATTGTCATTATTCTTACCCCCCCCCCCCTTCAAATAAAATATTTAGTTTAAATTTGACATTTTATACTTAATTTCATATGTCAGTATTCATTGACTTCCCCCTTCCCCTCACACTACTGTAAGTTTCATTTATACTTTAAATGTACGTTTTAAATGCCTACATCATCAGTTCCTTCTTTTCTTTCACTTTCACACGGATAAGAATATGTCTTAACCGCAGTGATTTTCCGTTGAGATAAAAGAATAAAATAGAAGTGAATTTCGTTCGCCTCTCAGCCGACAATATGTAATGCATATTTTATGTATAACACAACTGCGCATTAGATCTTTCTCACCCTTTTTGGGCGTGCATTCCTATTAATTCTCATTCTTTAATTTCTCAGATAATGACCAGATGCCATCCTGACTAATACAGACAGTTGTTCAGTTCTAAAGTGCATGTAATATCACGTGTTAGCTATGCCTTCAATCACCCCGCTTCACCGCAGGAATTTTAAAATACTTGTAACCATATAGCCCGCCATGGCGTAGGTTTTAGTTCTATGTAATACTTCAGGATTCTTCTGATTCCTTTGTCCACGCCACCCATATTCATCGCAAATATAGTACATATGTTCCTCTTCATCTCGCCAATGAGTGAGTAATTGAAATGAATATTTTACCACTACTGCCTCTGATTTCGAATGTGAAAGACGTCAGCGTTCCCCCACTACGGGGAGCGCCTTAACGGGCAGTCTTGTTACTTCTCCCCGTCTCTCTGTACTTTCACGGCCCTCCTTTAAAAGTTATCATATTAAAGAAGTTTAAGTCTCCTACAGTATTGTGTTGGAGTTTTTTTAATGTTTTGTGAGCCTGGGTATACGAAATCACCGTCATACCCCCCCCCCCCCCTGCTGTATATATATATTTTTTTTTTCTGTGATAAGGTCATTTTAGTTAATTTGAAAAAAAAATAGTTAGTTAATTTGCAAATCTGAATCTTAAATGAAAATTTTAGACAGAAATTACGAATTTACAAAGTTTCCCTGAATATGAAATGAATAAGATCGAAGAAACATAGCTGAAATGCTTTAGCTTTGCACTGCAAGAAACACTGAGGAGTATTTGAGAAAAAACCAGGCCAAAAGTGCAAAAATTAAAATTTGTGAAACAATTGTAAAAAGCTTATTTTATAATAGTTGACTAATTAGTGCGTTGATTTATGTCTATTTCAGGAGCACGAGTCATATCCGGTGTCTCTTAGCTCGGTTAAACATGCTCTTTTTTTTATAAGACGTGCTTTTTTGTTACGTTTAAAAATTATCATAACGCTTAAATTTATATTTTTTGTAGTGTCGTGAATTGGTGAACTAAATAGTTTTACTTTTAATATAATGTAAAAAAAATTAATTAGAAATAAATTCTTTTTAAACCTTTTTATCTCTAATTTATAGTATTGAAAAATAATTAAAAGTGTATCAGGGATTGTCGGACCATTTTCGAAGTATATAACTGTATTTTTATAATTTTGAAGGAAAATATTTCTTTAATATTCCACACATACTTGTCATTTTTATATATAAATTATTTTTGTAATAATTGAGAACGCTTGAAAAACAGCCTTTCTATAATCTGGATACTCAACTTTGCTAATTACTAAATGTAAAAAATATACATACTAATACATTGTTTCAGATAAATAATTAAAAGTTTATATACAGTAAAATTAACCGCATTTAATTAAACATTACTTTTAAATAACACAAAACTAACAAAAAATCGCTTTTCTCTTATAATAGTAAAAATTTAAGTAAACTTTGCACTATATTTTTATTTAAAAAATAAATGCATACTTCTATGTGTGTATAGCATTAATAAATATTTATGGTAAGTCAACAGTAATGGTTTTAACATATGAAGAAGACTTTTGGCCATAATTTTGCCTCAAATATATCTCTTTGCACCAACCAATGTTTTTAACTTAAGGAAAATTGCTTTTAAATTTTTCTGGTGGGACCTTCGGTGATCGGAGTTGCACTCCTTGCCAGCAGTCTTTGTGGAAATATGAACCGCGATTCCTCGCTGTAATGATGATTTTAAACAAAGTAAACATTTTAAATAAAATAAAAATATGAGTTATTTTTTCAGTAAAACCCCAATGCAATGAGACTTGATACACCAAAGATTTGAATACAACGTTTTAGCAAAAAAGCGTTCCGAAGAACAAATCCTAATTCATAAACTGCTCACGATATATTCAGATTCAGATTTAAAAAGGGTGAGTGTTGCATACTCCAAACAAGTGACCTTATTATGGGGCTTCTACAGTATTTTTATTCATTATAGAATTATTTATTAAATGTTTTTGTGGCAACAAATAAAAATCTGTAGCACTGTTTTAAAATATTGCTTCAATGTTGCTGTCTGAAATAAAAGTTAAGAAAAAAAAAATTAGACATTAGAAAAAAAACAAAAAATAAAATAAAATTAAATTAAATTAATTAATTGATTAATTGATTTCTTAAATCTTTGAAATAAATAGGGTAACATAACGCAACATTGACTTTAAGACATTGAAAAAAATTAATAATTAATGTGATTTATCCAATGATATATTTTGAGGATTTGAAAAGCATACTAAATGATAAAAATTATTTAAAATGATTATATTAAATGAACAAATACTCTGTATTGAAATTATAAATTATTCATATTTTATTTTCAAATTCGTGTAATTCTGGAATATTTTATTTCTAAAATTACAAAAAGAAACGGAGTCAGAGTTTGAGCGGAAAATCCAATGCACATAGCTTACCATAACTATTCATTGAACATTGTTCTGTTTCTTTAAGATAATCTATTCACGATATGAAGGAATATTTTGACAGTTCTTCTTCTCCTGTCATCTCAGCACAAATTCTTCTAAAAGAAAACGAATAAAAGAAAAAAAGAAAAAAATTGAAAGTTCGCTAAGAATTGATTTTTATTTCATGATAAAAAATTATAAGAATGTTATCGATAATATGTATGTGTGGGAAACTTATTACCAGTAGGTTGATGGTGTCTAAGAATCGTTTCTTAACACGTTAAGAACAAAAAATTGCGCAATATCGATTGTTAATCTTGTACTATCGATTGATAATGCACGTCCTAGATATAACATTGTTTCAGTTTCATAAGTTTAAGTTACAATATTTATGAGAAACTGAGTTTTTAATAAGTTATAATATATAACATTGACATAAAATAACAAACATGATGTAGCTGATGTAGGGTTTCAATTATTTATTTTATAATCAACATTTAAGTGTCGTTCTGTAAACAAGTGAAATAGCAATTAACATTTATAAGATCTATACCTTTAACTCTTGGTGGTTGGATACAAATCTTAGGTTATGAGATAGGAAAACATTAAAAATAGCAGGTTACATAACAAATATTTAGTTTTCAATGAAAAAGTAAATCATAAAATAATAAAAATATCAAACCAAAAATATTGATCTGAAAAAAATCTAAAAAGAGTGAGAAATTACTTTGAGATTTCATATTTTAAGATTACATAGTTGAAATTGTGTTTTGTATCACTGTATTTGCTTATCATGTTTATATGCAATGTGCAAGAAATTCTATGCAGAATTTATTTTCATACTTGTGTGAAGGAAGATCAGATAAATTTATACAGCAGTTTAAAAATTATTAAAATTAGATTTTGAGAGAAAAAAAATATTACATGTACTTTATTATAACTATTCATTGAATACTCACTTCTTTCTTTGACATAACCTATTTCCAACTAAAATAGAGGAATATTTTACATTTCTACTTCTTCTGACAATGCAGAACTTTTCTCGTAATAAAAAAAAAAAATCCTTAAATGGTAACAGAAAGAAACAATAATTTATACATATAACTTAGTCTTATTTCTTAACAAGAAAATTGTGAAAAGGTTGTTGGTAATATACCGGGTGTGCTAAAAAGGACTGGCTGATTTTAAAATTCAATAACTTGCAAACGGTGACAGATATTTAAAAAAATCTTGCAGGAGGGTTATGGATAAGGTCAAAAGTTTTTTTACAGTGATTTTCGATTTTAGTTCGAATTACAAAAAATAGATGGCGCTGCGATCAATAGACGCAAAATTTAGGCTCGTTTTTTGGTACATCGGGACCAACTCAATACATTTTTATCTCTTTTTCTGCATGGAAGAAGAAAAAGGCCAAAAAATTGACTCTGTATTTACGCCAATTACTTGCAGCGCCATCTATTTTTTGTAATTCGAACTAAAATCGAAAATCACTGTAAAAAAACTTTTGACCTTATGCATAACCCACCCTCCTGCAAGAATTTTTGAAATATTGCCGTTTGCACCGTTTGCAAATTATTGAATTTTAAAATCAGTCAGTCCTTTTTAGGACACCCGGTATATGCATGCGCATATAATTATATTATTCTTAGTAATAATCGATTGTTGATAATACCTACCAGTCGGTTGTATCGAAATTATCAATTTTTACATATAAGAAGGCTGGAAAATTATGTAATATTGATTAACAATCTTGTAGTATCGATCGATAATGTACTTATACTATACAAGGGGATTCAAAACTAGAGGAACAAACTTCTAGGCGGGATGGGGTATACCTACACAGTAAAAAACAGACTAAAAAACGGAAATACTACTGGCAATCTAGACGCCAGTACTATTTCCGTTTTTTTACGGGAATTTTTACCCATAAATTACAGAAAAATTTCCGTTTTTAATCAGAAAAACGGAAATTTTTCTGTAATTTATGGGTAAAAATTCCCGTAAAAAAAATGGAAATAGTACTGGCGTCTAGATTGCCAGTAGTATTTTCGTTTATTAGCCCTTTTTTTTTACAGTGTACACTGTTAAAAATTTGCAGCATTCTGTCCAGTCATTTGACCGTTTTTACCGAAAATGGTTACACAACCGTAATTTAACACTATTCTGACCATATTTTTGGCCACTTTATGGTCAGATTATAGTTGAATTACGGTTATGAAACCGTTTTTTCAAAAAACGGTCGAATGACTGGACAGAATGCTCTAAATTTTTAACAGTGTAGACGACTCGGAATCACATAACAGTGCAGGTTCGGAAATGCAATCCTAACGAAATAGGGGGCTTTTTAGGGGCAGAATCATTGTGACAACAAATTGACCTTTAAAGACCATAAGCTTAAAATAAATCACGACTTTCCTGATAATGAAGTTCTCCGAAGTTTTCTGTCTACGTGCCTTGTTCTAGCATCCACAGTTTTGCTCGTTTGAGAGGGGTGTTTTGAAATGGCGCATCTTCGTTGCTATAGTCCGGCGTATTTCAAAACATCCGAGATTCTATGTTACGAATGTTTCATTCCTGCTTTACGTTTTCGCCTTAATTAATATATCCTTAAATAAGGCGAATTTTACAATTTCAAATAAGTGGTGCCAGTCAAGAAATCTGAATTAAAAAAAAAGTAGCCCACTGGCAACACTGACTGCGATGTCAGTAGTTTTTTAAACATAATCTCAGGAATTCCTTGGCGGAATAATCTGATATTTTACATTCGCATATTTTAAGCTTCTAGAAATCGATTTTGTTTTCATTTTTCATAAATAATTTTCTTAAAAAAAAAATATTTTATCGTGTACATTTTTAAACAGAAATAACTTTCTAGAAGCTGTCAATGAGCGAATCCAACATTACACTCATTCCGCCAATAGTTATGATTAAAATGTTAGCCTCATTGCAATATAAAGATTACAAATGAATTTATCGTTAGAAGTTCCAAACTTTAAACTTTCAAGGTTCTTAAACTAATTGATCGAATGGCTTCCTGTTTAGTATCCTAATGTAAAATTTACCGAAACGCCAAGTATGATGTTAAAATTAGATGTTCGTATGGAATTTTTCAATGTTTGGTAAAATTTAAGTTTAAACACGACCCGCCAAGCTTGCTTTTTTAAAACATAAATTAAAAGTCTGATAATGTCCAGTCAAATGATTATTTTCGGTTTCTTTTCTTTTTTTTTTTTTTTTTTTTTTTTTTTGCTGCGACAGTTTGGAGATCAAAGTGTATGGGGTGTTGTCTTTTTTTTCTGTTGTTTTAGTCGACTTTACATTAAAAGATTTTTACTTTTTAATCCATAACTTCACTAATAAAATCAGAAAAAAAGTAAAATATGTCGAGTTAAACGTCTTATAGCAGATAGAAATTAATGTTAATTATCCTCTCATAAGATTAGATACATTAAAATTGCATGTTAAATTATAAAATTTGCTTATCATGATTATTAAAAGTGCAAAAATGTTGTACAGAGTTTACATGAATCTTTATATTATTATTAAATACAGGGTGTCTACAAATTAGTTGGGCAATTTCGTAAGTTAAGAACTCACGAAATATTAAATGAAATTAACTGTTTGAAAGTCAGACTAGTAGTAATATTGTCGAAGTTTATTCATAGATGGCGTTAGGTGTCATAACTGACGCTATCGCTTAGCTCATAATCATTCTTATTCGCCAACACGATAATAGAGACGTACAACGGTGCTGAAAAAGCGAAATGCTGTCTTTAGTTTCAGGAAACTCATTCTGCTGTGCAAGTACGACCCTGACGCCATCTATGAATAAACTTCGGTAATATTACTACTAGTCTGACTTTCAACTAGTTAATTTCATTTAATATTTCGGGAGTTCTTAACTTACGAAATTGGCCAACTAATTTGTAGACACTCTGTATATTTATAGTGAAGTTTAAAAATAATCGAAATTAGGTTTTGTGGGAAACATATTAAGAGCAATGTCTCAAATCAAAGCTTTTACATCAAATTGAAGCCGAAACCATCTGATTTCTAGACAGTATTCTAAGCATCGACAATGCCACATTGTCAACCGATATTACACAATTTTCAGTGGTTAACTCGCAGCAATCGATAATATTAGTAAAAGGAGAAAAGATGTAATATGTAATTTATCATAACTATTCTTCGAAGTAGCTTTATTTCTTTGAGATAACTTGTTTGCGGCTAAAGTAAACGTGGAATATTTTGACATCGCTATCTCTACTGTCATTGAAGCTCTTTTTCTTATAATAAAGAAAAATCGGAAATGGGTAAGAGAAAAAAATGTTTGATAGATACAATTGAATTTCATTTGATCGCAAGAAATTTGTGACAATATTGTTTATAATAAATATGTATGCCCATGCGATAAATTATTACTAGTGATAATTGACTGTAGATAGTAGGGGAAGGTGGCCTAAAATGATCCTAGCGGGCAAAACGGTCCACATATGTTTTCTTCCACACAGGTCACGCTATCCACAGGGTAACACATAAACTAATTGTGCCAAGTTAAGAAGAAGCAATGGCGGTATTCAAGCGATCTCAGTATTACGCGTCTGAATAAAATTCTTTGAAAAGGTGGATTTTATAGCATATGTTATAAGATAAGCACTAATTTTCATATTTATCTCGATAGACAGTCTTTCATGTACAGAAATATGACTTGGTTTACTTAATAGAATATGTTTTTAGACTTGAATTACACTTGTGTAGTTTGTTATGTTTATTGGCATCATCCTGTTATATGACCTAAAAGGGACGGCCATGTTGCCGGGTAAAATGACCCATTATGTGGATCGTTTTACTACCATTTCATAGGCTGAAGAAAATCCGGTACCGGGTCCTAGCCATCATGGGAGCCAAAAATGTGACTGTCCCAAATCTTTCGCTTTAAGTACACGTGTTATCCTATTATTTTTGGATCATAATTTTCAAATATTCCATTTTATTGTTTTTTCAAAATTATTTGTAACACTTTTTATTTTAAAATTTACATAAAATAAATTATGTATTTTGATTATAAAACTTATTTTATTCCATTATGTATTGTCATAATTACTTTAATATCCTTTATTTTACCGATAAAAAACAATTTACAATTATTTTTAAATGAGGGATTATTTTGCCCTTTGGTAAGTGTAAAATGATCCTTTGGGCACTTTTTCAAAAATCTATTTTTTTCATTACTCAATTTGGGTTTAAAATGTTATTAAAATATTTTTATAATGCAAAATATAGTGTAAAACGTATTAGCATAGGGCTAAAGTTTTATTTAAACAGTTATGTTATTTTATATAAGTTTTTACCTTAAGGGGATCATTTTAGGCTACCTTCCCCTATAGTATCTAAGAATTGATTCTAGCGACCTTAGGCATTCTTATCATATCCCAAAGCACTGAAACTTGTGAAATATCGATTGAATATGTTATAGCATCCGATTAATAATACGCTTCTTAGAAATAAGTTGGTTTCGTATTCAATTTTAAGTCTGAAATTATGTTTTTTTATAATGCCTAAATTGGAAATAAATTTAAAGGCTTCATGTATCTGAGGTAAAGTTGGAATATTGGTTGAGTTGGTTGAGGTAAAGTTGGAAAGAAATTGCAAGTTATATCTTTTCGCTGATCAGTATGCGTGTATCTTTTTGGTTATATAAAAAGATTAAAAGAAAACTATAAAAAATAAAAAATAAAAAACTATATTTAATTTCAAAAATCAAAATATTTTGAATACAATATTTATATAATAAAATCAAATTAAAATTAATGGTTTGAAATAGTAAAAAAAAGTGAGAAATGACTTTGAATCAAAATATTAGAGATAGAGTTTAAATTACCTATTCAGTCATTAAACTTGCTTATTGTGGTTATTTTGAAATTATAAAACTTCTAAACATATTTTATTGTACATAATTATCTTGAAAACCTATCTTTTTTCTTATACATAATTTGGTATTAAAGGTAATCTTACTGCAAGATTAAAGATACTTAACATTGCGTGTTAAATTATTTAATAAAAATAATCTTAACAATTATTGACTATCATATATTATAATGGAAAAGTTTAGTGTAAAAAATAAAAATAGTCTTTTTTAAACACATATTTAATGTTTATCTTAAAAGTCACGCCTAATTTCATGACGTGTTAAATTCATTTGACGTGTGAGACGATTTTTTAAAATTTACCGCTTATATTTACGCTTACTAGAAAACGCAAACTATTAAATTTATTATAAAGCAATATAATTTTTGTTTTGGGAAATAGATATGTCAACAGAAAAGAAAAAGTGCATTTTTTTAAACTATCTATTCATTGTTTCTGAATTGTTCCCTCATCGTATAAGGGTCATTCCATGATAACCTACGTTACATATTTAGAACAATTTTCTTCAGTAATTTTCGCAGTATAATACCTAAAAAAATTCGAAATGTAAATTTAAGCTCAATTTAGATGAAAATTATCTAATTTTAGTATTACTGCTTGAACTCTAGCAGTAGTATTTATTATGGTAGCAGACATTAATGATAAAAGATTACCATTCTAGCCTTTTCTTATAATACAGATATGATTTCGAAATTACTTCAGACAGCAGTAAAAATAATTAATAAACAAGATTTTAAGGGGAAAACAATATAGTACACAACTTCTGAGAACTATATTTCGAATATTTTCTTATTTCTTATACAGAATCCACTTCGACAAAAATAAAAAAATATCTTGACATTAATACTTCCATAGGTATCGCATCACTTTTTCTGGCAATAAAGGGAAATCGATTTAAGACTGCAAAAGTAAAATTTCGATCGAAACAATCGATTTTTGTCCACATAAAAATAGTAGAACAGTTTACCAATAATATATATGAATACTTATAACTAAGCTGGGTAGAATTCCGATAATGCCAAACAATCAATTAATTATATTGATGGTATCGGATATTTTGCAATTGATGGTGAACCGATGAATCTAGGTTCTAGAAATTGGGATGTTATTTTTTAACGGTTCCCAAATTTCGCTTTACTGTTAAAAGTTTAGTAAAATATTGTATTTTTAGAAAGTTTTAAAATAAGAATTTGTCAAAATAAAAAGGCTTGAAATATATGAGATGGAGAATTCACTTTAAAGAGTTTCCTTGTTAGTAGATACGGTCAAC
Source organism: Maratus speciosus (assembly GCA_963932465.1). Lineage (NCBI taxonomy): Eukaryota > Metazoa > Arthropoda > Arachnida > Araneae > Salticidae > Maratus > Maratus speciosus. The sequence goes on from OZ010793.1 coordinate 210,347,196, forward strand.
TAGTCTCATTCACGAGAATGAAGATTCTCAAATAGGAAAATAAAATGGTAATATATTAAATTAGAAAAGGGTAGACACAAAACCGATATAAGATTCTAAAAGTAAAACTTGGATCGAAACAATTGTAGACACATAAAACTAGTTGAGCTGTTTACCAATGGTATGAATTCCTATTAAATACCTTTGACTAAGCCTGCCAATCAATCGATTATGTTGATAGATTGGCATTTATTTTACAGTTGACCAAATCTATTAATAATCTCTATTCTAGAAATTACTATGTATTATTTTCCTATTCCACTTATTTTACCTTTCTGTCAAGGTTTTTTTTAAATTGTCTTCTTAGTAAGTTTTAAGGTAAGAATGTGACATAAAGTAGAAGCCTGAAATATCCGAAGTAGAGACTTCACTTCAAACCGTTTCATTGGTTATAGGTATGGCCTACAAATCTTATTCACTGGAGTGAACTTTGTCAAATAGGAACTTAAAAAGGTAATCTGGAAATTAGAAGAGTATGTACAGAAAATCAAAGCAGGAAAATAATAATAATAACACCAGAAAGTTTAAAGAAAATTTATTTCCCCTGTGATTATTTAAATTAAAATAAAAAGTTCAAACCCCTCTACTAATCGTAATTATCGGATTCTCAAGAGACTCCGTCTCCTTCTCTCAGATTATCCAATCCGAATTTAATATCCTTTCCTATGCAGTAGAGTTCCGATTATCCGAGTCTCGCTTAACCAGGTTTCCACTTTAACCGAGTAATTTTCTTTTGATGGACTGATGGCTTCTATTGTTATGAAATAAATATATTGTTAAAAATATCAAATTAAAACATTCGCTACTATTCAGTGCAATCAATTGTAAAATTGTTTATGTTTAACAATCGTTTACATCGATAATGCAATCAGCCATTTGCTCTAGTTGGAAAATGCTATAATGTAGGAACTCGGGCTTGTAAAAACACATTAAACACCACTGAACACCATTTAAAAACTGGATTCTGTCACCGGTAACTTTTAAAGTGAATTATATTTACAAATTAACTATGTACAAAACGGGTTATTTACATTATTAATATTGACATCGCAATAGATCAGATTTCTACTTCGCAAATACAGCTTTACCCTTCTTATTCTAATGTTACTACACATATTCCGAGACGTCTTAGTTCCCGCGCACACATCCATGCTCACAACATTCTGTTCGTTTTCCACTTCCTTTCAGTTCTCTCTTACACACTCCAAGCGAATGTATTTCAATCCGAAGTCCGTCCCTTGAGCGCATGCGCGCTGATCCTCTCGTTTCTCAGTGCATGGGGAAAAGAAATGAGACTTGATGAGGGCGCTTTGGTTGTTAGTCGCTAAAAGGCAGGCATGTAAGTAGTTGGTGGCGCTGTATACAGTAAAGACACTTGGGATACTAAGCTTTCCCACAGATCGGCCAGACTGACGGGTCGACTGCCCTCAGTGACACTGTACATCAGCTGGTAGGAGCAACAGGAGCACCTGAAAAGACAAAAAGAAAACGCAGCACACAAAGTTCTTTAAAAAAAAAAGGAAACATCATCAGTTCGTTTTAAAGATTCAAAAATTTAGCACATCAGCTTCTAAAAAGCAAAGTTAAAGTTCTTTGGACATCTAAAGGTTAAAAATTCTAAAAATTCGTCTTGAAGAAGCGTATTCGTCATAAGGGCTTCTCACGTCATAGAAATGATTTCTTCTTCTTCTTTATCTTTTTTTTTTCTCTTTACGTCTTTTTCGTCTTATTAATTTTCTATGTCTTTTCTTTTTTACGTTTTTTTTTTTTTTTTTTTTAACTATGTCTTTTCGTCTTCTTTCATCCCATTTCATAGTCACTATCATACAAGGATTTTTTACTTCTTCGGAATTCAGCATTCTTCAGAATCGATGAATTTATCAGGAAGGATACCATATTCGTGAACATCGGTCAAAGTGTCATCTTCGGAATTATTAGTGTCATCTTCGGAATTTAAATCAAATTTACTTGTATTTTCTTCAAAAGAGGATCTTCTATAATCATGCTTCTTTTTAGTAAACTTCTGCTTATAGGTTTCTTAACTTCATATTCATTTATTTCAATTTCATCTTCAAATTCATCTGACGACTTAGGGATATTCTTAATTTTCTTAGAAACATTATTCTTCAACTTCTGATTAGACATTTTCTTAATATTTTCTTTTCTAAAATTTTCTTCCTTTATTACATCAAAATTCTGGTTATTTTCATTTCTGGAAGAATACATCATATTTTCTTTATCTTTGAAACTAGGGAAATCTGGATCATTTTTAAGGTTCTTAGCATTGTTATTCATCTTAATTTGCTTCTTTAGTTTAGTCAATTCTCGTCGTAAATTTTCGAAATCTTCCTGAGAATTATTCAATTTTATCTGGATTCTTCTTTTGGACATTTTTATTCTAGAACACTCATCTTCTGAATCTTCTAAATGTTTTTCAAGGTGTTTCGAATAATTATTTACTTTTATTAATCGTAATCGGTATTGTTCTGAACGTTTACTTTCTTCATCTAATTGGGATTTTATATCTTGAAAACTTCTCTCTAATTTTCTATACAATTTACTAATGGTTTGTCTTTCGGCTACTTCTTGTTCTAATTTATCTTCTAACGATGTTATTGCGATTTTAGACTTCGTTTTTTCTGACAAAAATGCTTCTTTTGAACCGATTACATCTAATTGTAATATTTTATATTTTCTTTCAACTTCTTTAACTTGAGCAGTTAAATTTTCATTTTCTAGGCGTAATTCTTTAATTTCAGAGCTAAAATAGTGCAATTGATGAAAAGGCAAATATTTGTTTTGGTTTGGAATTTGTGGGTTACTACTGTGCAAGGTGGAAGAAGAAGGGTTAAATTTAGGATTTACAGTTATTTCACTTGAATTAATAACATTAACTAAGTAATTATTCTGACTCTTATTTAGCTTAACCCCTTAACGCCCGAATTAAATTACGGTTGAATAATTCAAATTGCTTATTGGCACCACTTTTATGAAAAAGAAATATCCACCTTATTTAATGACAGTAAAAATGATAGTAAAATATAGCTAATTTCACTATTTTATAAAACTGGTGGGAATCAAACAATTTGAGTAAATTCAGTATGTGCCATATATGTCACAGTAGGCAGGAAGGGGTTAACATCATTACCAGAAACAATTAAGGAGCCTTGTTGTATTACATCAGTACCAATAATTAAATCAAATTCAATAGATTTGTCATCAATCACAAAAATAGATGTTTGAAATTTAGAATCATCAATTTCGATTTCAGCCTCAAAGTAACCGATTGGTCTGAATGATTTTTTTTACCTAATCCACTTAACAGCATATCTGTTGGTTCTAAGTTTACATAACTTTTAATTTTATCAAAATTACTTTTCTTTAGAATACTTCTTTCACTTCCTGTATCGATTAATGAAATTAAATTTAATGAATGCAACTTTACGTCTTTAAAAACCAAATTCTAAGAACAGGTTAGCACATTTACTTGAGAATCATTAGGCAATTTTGAATCTTTGGTTTTACCACATTCGAATGATTTGTGGCCATACAAATTACAAGAAAACCAGAGGGGGCCTTTATCTTTATTTCTACACTGATTACTTTTGTGGAATCTATCGCCACATTTATAGCAACGTATATCAGATTTATTGGGTCTAGATTTATTTTTAAATTCAACTTCTGGTTTCATCTTAGGCCTAACATCAACATCAGGTTTACTATCATAATCGACACGCAATTTATCATAAATTTTAAGATTTCTTTAAATTCAACAATATTTGGGCAACCATACAAAAAGGATTTTTTAAAAACATCATCATTAATTCCATTAATTACATACTGAATAAGTGAGGAATCTTCTATGTTGCCTTTTGAACATAACTGTTTCATACTTAAAAAATATTCGTCTAAAGATTCATTTGGTTTAATTTGCCTTTTAGATAGCAATTCATGTAATTCAGCTGAATTGCACGTTTGACCAAATTCAGAAATAAGTAACGCTTTCATTTTAGACCACGAATTTATTTTTGTTTCACTTTCAATAAACAATTTAGCTTTGCCTATCATACGGCGTTTAGCCAAAATCAATTTGTGCAAATCACTAACATTAAATAAAGAAACAGTACAGTCGAAACCCGTTATTGCGAACTTCAAGGGACCGAAGGTTTTGTTCGCTATATCCGGTGGTTCGCAATATCCGAACCGTTAAGAAAAATGTTAGAGTTCACAATTTGTATAACTCATTAGTTGCTATATATGTATATTAAAAAATGATGCATTAAAAAAGGGTAAAATCTATTAAATATAACCATTAAAGAAATAAATTGACTAAAATCGATTACATTAAAGTGACACAATGCTAATTAAATTAACTAACAAGGAAGACAAACGTGAATAAATTATCTTTACCTTCAATTGTTGCTCACTGTTTTGATACAGTGAGTTGATATAACTCAATAAGTAATTGATTGATCAAAAAATGGAAAAAACAGTTCGATTCCAAATCGCTTCCATGGTCAGGCTTTCCAATTTTATATCCTTGCGTTAAAAAATGAATTTGTAAATGTGTCAAAACGTTTTCCGCTTGTTGAGCATAGCAGTTGAGAACATCCGTAAAAAAAATACATCGCTGATTTGCACCATGTTTCACTAGCCGGGATACATTTTCTTATGAAATTGGAGTCGAAGTCCTGTTTTCACAACTGCGGAAAAAAAAAAAAAAAATTGTCAACTGGGAAAAAAATGTTCGTTATAGCCGATTCTTAAGATTTCGGAGGTTCGCTATAAAAGGATAAATTAGCATTAAATACAATAGGAAAACGACGGGACCAAAATTTTCGTTCGTTATATCCGGGCTTCGTTATATACAGGGTTCGCTATAACGGGGTTCGACTGTATCTTCAAAATCGGCAAGCCATTTTTCAACATTTTGGTATTGGCTACCATTAAATTCCGTAACCATATTTTCAATATCATTAATAGAAATAGCAGGTTTAAGAACATAATCAGGAATTAGAATTTTCTGATTTTCATTATTTGCACAACCAACAGAATCAATTCTCAAATTATTTTCAAAAACACTCGAAATATCATTACTTTTATTCGATTCATCGTCGCTAAGAGCACCTTCGTCAGGAATTAAATTAGATTTCAATACATTCAAGTCACATAAACTAGAAATTATTCTGGCAGCAATTTCATCGAAAGTCCCAGAATTATTTATACACAAAACATTGCATATAGTTATTAAATCATTTACCTAAAAATTATCTTTAATATCTTGCAATTTTGAGTTATATTCATCAGAATCAATTTCAAAATCAAAACCGGTGAAATTTCGAATTCTACGTCTATTATTTCTGTCACCGAGATCTCCGAAAATTAATTTATGCAAGTTCTTTATAATTAATGATTTTTCAGCTTTCAACGAAAGTTCTAATTCCTTAAAGTCAACTAACTTTGACACATGGAATAAAAAAAGTAACTCTCTTCATAGAATGGGTATCCAGCTTTAAAGTATTCGCTGCATTGCTATAAGCACACTCTATTAAATTTATTCAACGTTGTCATCACTCTTAAAGAAAGGCGTTATATAACTTATACTAAAAGCTTCTGGGCGTAAAGTTCGCATCACAGTTCTCGACACCATTTGTAGGAACTCGAGCTTGTAAAAACACATTAAACACCACTGAACACCATTTAAAAACTGGATTCTGACACCGGTAACTTTTAAAGTGAATTATATTTACAAATTAACTATGTACAAAACGGATTATTTACATTATTAATATTGACATCTCAATAGATCAGATTTCTACTTCGCAAATACAGCTTTACCCTTCTTATTCTAAAGTTACTACACATATTCCGAGACGTCTTAGTTCTCGGACCTTAGTTCGCACCTCACACCATTCTGTTTGTCTTCCACTTCCTTTCAGTTCTCTCTTACACACTCCAAGCCATAGAGAAGAGATAGGGGTGGAGTGTGCTTTCCGTAGAGAATTCCGTTGAAAAGCGGCATCAACATGACCGGCCCTACTCATGTCATAGATTAACATCCAAGATCGGACATTCCCATAGAGCGTAATGGTAACGCGATTACGATCGTAGCGCCCTTAGTGACAATGTGGAAGAAACTCCTCATCCTCGTAGCGTGCTTATTACTGAGTATCTACCTTTATTGTGATCTTTCTTTTTTTTTAATGCTGCATGCTTACGTTTTCAATAGAATCTTACACCGATACATGAATACAGAATAGATATTCTGTTTTATATATCTAATATCTATTCTATGTCCGTGCACGGATATATGCTTTTTTTTTTACATGATGAGTGAACGATATAAATGCAACGAAAAACGGTAAAAATTTCGTCTTGAATGCTATATATGAAGTAAATATGATATAATTGGATCTAAAGCTACATAAAGTAATGCTGTAATATAAAACTATACGAAGTATTGCGCTCTACAAATCCCAGAAAATTTCATAAATATTCCCATTCGGTTGGATAATTTTTATAGCCGATATTTTATTAATTTATGAAGTTTAACATATTAAACAATCGTTACAATAATCGTTTAAAATTTACGCATTTTCACTTTCTTACAGATAAAATAAAAGTATTGTTTTTAATATAAATAACATACAATCAATTCAATAATATTTGTAATATTAACATATAAGAAATAATAATAAAATTAAAGGTAGGGAAAAATTCATTTCGACAAATTTTTAGAATTATATAAATCTAACAGTTAAAAATAAATAGAGGTACTGACATTACACTCAATAAAGTTTTATTCGATATGAATAAATTAACACAACACACATTAAAGTGACACAATGCTAATTAAATTAACTAACAAGGAAGACAAACGTGAATAAATTATCTTTACCTTCAATTGTTGCTCACTGTTTTGATACAGTGAGTTGATATAACTCAATAAGTAATTGATTGATCAAAAAATGGAAAAAACAGTTCGATTCCAAATCGCTTCCATGGTCAGGCTTTCCAATTTTATATCCTTGCGTTAAAAAATGAATTTGTAAATGTGTCAAAACGTTTTCCGCTTGTTGAGCATAGCAGTTGAGAACAGCCGTAAAAAAAATACATCGCTGATTTGCACCATGTTTCACTAGCCGGGATACATTTTCTTATGAAATTGGAGTCGAAGTCCTGTTTTCACAACTGCGGAAAAAAAAAAAAAAAAAAAAAACATTGTCAACTGGGAAAAAAATGTTCGTTATAGCCGATTCTTAAGATTTCGGAGGTTCGCTATAAAAGGATAAATTAGCATTAAATACAATAGGAAAACGACGGGACCAAAATTTTCGTTCGTTATATCCGGGCTTCGTTATATACAGGGTTCGCTATAACGGGGTTCGACTGTATCTTCAAAATCGGCAAGCCATTTTTCAACATTTTGGTATTGGCTACCATTAAATTCCGTAACCATATTTTCAATATCATTAATAGAAATAGCAGGTTTAAGAACATAATCAGGAATTAGAATTTTCTGATTTTCATTATTTGCACAACCAACAGAATCAATTCTCAAATTATTTTCAAAAACACTCAAAATATCATTACTTTTATTCGATTCATCGTCGCTAAGAGCACCTTCGTCAGGAATTAAATTAGATTTCAATACATTCAAGTCACATAAACTAGAAATTATTCTGGCAGCAATTTCATCGAAAGTCCCAGAATTATTTATACACAAAACATTGCATATAGTTATTAAATCATTTACCTAAAAATTATCTTTAATATCTTGCAATTTTGAGTTATATTCATCAGAATCAATTTCAAAATCAAAACCGGTGAAATTTCGAATTCTACGTCTATTATTTCTGTCACCGAGATCTCCGAAAATTAATTTATGCAAGTTCTTTATAATTAATGATTTTTCAGCTTTCAACGAAAGTTCTAATTCCTTAAAGTCAACTAACTTTGACACATGGAATAAAAAAAGTAACTCTCTTCATAGAATGGGTATCCAGCTTTAAAGTATTCGCTGCATTGCTATAAGCACACTCTATTAAATTTATTCAACGTTGTCATCACTCTTAAAGAAAGGCGTTATATAACTTATACTAAAAGCTTCTGGGCGTAAAGTTCGCATCACAGTTCTCGACACCATTTGTAGGAACTCGAGCTTGTAAAAACACATTAAACACCACTGAACACCATTTAAAAACTGGATTCTGACACCGGTAACTTTTAAAGTGAATTATATTTACAAATTAACTATGTACAAAACGGATTATTTACATTATTAATATTGACATCTCAATAGATCAGATTTCTACTTTGCAAATACAGCTTTACCCTTCTTATTCTAAAGTTACTACACATATTCCGAGACGTCTTAGTTCTCGGACCTTAGTTCGCACCTCACACCATTCTGTTTGTCTTCCACTTCCTTTCAGTTCTCTCTTACACACTCCAAGCCATAGAGAAGAGATAGGGGTGGAGTGTGCTTTCCGTAGAGAATTCCGTTGAAAAGCGGCATCAACATGACCGGCCCTACTCATGTCATAGATTAACATCCAAGATCGGACATTCCCATAGAGCGTAATGGTAACGCGATTACGATCGTAGCGCCCTTAGTGACAATGTGGAAGAAACTCCTCATCCTCGTAGCGTGCTTATTACTGAGTATCTACCTTTATTGTGATCTTTCTTTTTTTTTAATGCTGCATGCTTACGTTTTCAATAGAATCTTACACCGATACATGAATACAGAATAGATATTCTGTTTTATATATCTAATATCTATTCTATGTCCGTGCACGGATATATGCTTTTTTTTTTTACATGATGAGTGAACGATATAAATGCAACGAAAAACGGTAAAAATTTCGTCTTGAATGCTATATATGAAGTAAATATGATATAATTGGATCTAAAGCTACATAAAGTAATGCTGTAATATAAAACTATACGAAGTATTGCGCTCTACAAATCCCAGAAAATTTCATAAATATTCCCATTCGGTTGGATAATTTTTATAGCCGATATTTTATTAATTTATGAAGTTTAACATATTAAACAATCGTTACAATAATCTTTTAAAATTTACGCATTTTCACTTTCTTACAGATAAAATAAAAGTATTGTTTTTAATATAAATAACATACAATCAATTCAATAATATTTGTAATATTAACATATAAGAAATAATAATAAAATTAAAGGTAGGGAAAAATTCATTTCGACAAATTTTTAGAATTATATAAATCTAACAGTTAAAAATAAATAGAGGTACTGACATTACACTCAATAAAGTTTTATTCGATATGAATAAATTAACACAATACCTGAATTTGATTTTTTTATAATTTAATCTCATAAACTTACTTATTTACCTTATTAACAGAATTTTCTAGGGTTTTTCTTTGATATTATAACTCTATTTATCATTTTGTAAGTTAAAGGTCACCAATACAAGTACGGTAAAAAAAGCAGCTAAATAAATAAAGCAAACAAGAACAGAATATTGTCTGACACATGCTCCGTTTTAGGAAAGAATATAGATATTCAAAGCATAGAGGGTAAACATATTTCTTCAACATAGGTAAATTTCGGAGGCTTGTTAATTCTTCCCCTTTGTCGGCCGTGACGCTAATACTGTTGCCATTACAGATTTTGCCGTAAATGTCCCATCTTGGTCCTTAATCTATGACTCATGTAAAGGTTTCCAGATTTCGCTCATTATCGCTTGCTTGGCAATTTGAAACTTGCTACCGGTCGTGAAAAAAAAATATGTAAAAATACTCAGCATCCACATTATACATGTGAAGTGGTGCAAAAATATAAACTAAGTAAAACAAAGTAACTTAAAATCTGTTTTAAATTAGTAAAAGAAGATTCTCACTTTAATTTAACGATACGGTAATTTGTTTATTTTCCTTTCGCAAACATATGCTAGCCTTTGGCGGTAAAAGTCACGTGACTATTATAAACACGTGACTATTATGTTGGTTCCACTTTAGGATTACCAAAGCACTCTCCACCCCTATCTCTTCTCTATGCTCCAAGCGAATGCATTTCAATCCGAAGCCCGTCCCTTGAGCGCATGCGTGCTGATCCTCTCGTTTGTCAGTGCATGGGGAAAAGAAATGAGACTTGATGAGGCCGCTTTGGTTGTTAGTCGCTAAAAGGCAGGCATGTAAGTAGTTGGTGGCGCTGTATACAGTAAAGGCACTTGGGATACTAGGCTTTCCCACAATAATGAATAATATTTTGGAAACATTTATTATTTTCTTTGAATGAAATACAAGATTTTTTCTTAAATAAAATCATTAATTATTTCCCATCAACTTATAATCATATTAAAGATCTGGAGAGAATTGTTTACAAGTTTAATTTAAATAACTTTATAAAATATATTTGAAAAAGGTGATAAATCAAATTGTGAAGAAAAGAATCATAAAAAGATAACGATTTTTCTCTTTAAACAGTGGAACTTTCTGTGCCAGATACTCCCACGCTCAAAAAACAAAAACATTTATTTTTCTTGCATGGTTGGAATAAAGCAGATACTTATTTTAAGTTTTAATTTTTGCTTAGAAAATTATTATTATTATTGCTAGTGATTTTTTAAATAAAGATTTAAGAAAGTGCAAGATGAAATTAAAGACCTTTTTCAAGTTCCTAGTTTCCTGTCAGCTTTAGTTTAGAAAAAATAACGGTAAAGTTTATTAAAAAGATAGACCTTAAATATTTTAATGCAGGTATTTTATTTTATTTTTTTTATTCCTTTGAAAATCATCGATATTTGTCCAAAGAAAGACGTTTTCAACTAGAATATACCGAATATGTATTTAATTTAGTTAATAAATTAAAACTTTGCCAGGAATTAGCATGGAAAATTATGACGGATGCGCACGAAAAAAAAGAAACATTTGGTACTACTAAAAGCGTAGAACGAGAATTTAAGGTGGCAGAAGAAATATTAGTTTTGGCTAATAACGAAAAGGATAAAATGCCAGTAAATTGGATAGGACCAGGTAGGCGTGAAAAACCCCAAATATATCGCCTTAAGCTATTAAAACGCTATTTAAAAAGATTTGAGTTAGTCAATTTCATAGCTCAAGAGATAATATTTTGAGGGTAATCAAGATTCGGTGATCGAATTTCCTGAAGCAGCGACTAATATTTAATATGTAAATTAAATTTGAAAATGTAATAAAAGAAAATGTAATAAATTATGTCTTTTGAAAATGTAATAAAAGAAAGTAATTTGAATTCTATATGTACTTCTGCGCAGATCGAGCAGTTGAGAAATTTATTAGATAAATTTAGTATGATATTTTCAAATGATCCAGGGCGCACTGATTTAATGGAATGCTTTATAGAACTGTTAGAATATAAGCCTGACAAATTAAAATCTTATAGAGTCTCGCCTAGACAAACCGTAATTTTGAGGAAAAAAATTAAAAGAATGTTGGAATTAAATATCATTATTGAGGGGTAATGAGATTTCACATCACCAATGATTCTTGTAGAAGCTCCCGGGATACATTCAGGCCCCTGTATTGATTATCGGAAATTGAATAAAATTATTAGGGTGGAGTTTTTTCCATTGCCGAACATAGAGGATAGAGTGGAGAAAGTCACGAGCTCAAAGTATATAACGGTATTCGGTATAACGGATATGGCAAATTGCATTGACCGCTAAAGCGCAATGCAAAAGCTGGTCGGATTTGTAACAAGCTTTGGATACTATTTACCTCTGGTAATGCCTTCTCGTAATGCCTAATGATGTTAACACTAGAAAGGCGATGAGGGGTCATCTTGAATATTACCAAATGTATACAGCATACATGTCGATTCGAACCAGAGATTTCTTCAGAAAATAAGTAAAATATATACTGCACAATACTAAGTTAAATAATTTTAAATAAAAATTATGGTATTAAATATTTTTATTAAACTTCAGTAAATTTTCCCGCCGCTCTAGTGTTAAACGCGTCCTATCGGTTTTCAAAATCTATGGATAAAATGTTAAGATTCTGGATTACCGTATCTTGATGATGTGGCCATTTTTCGGAAACGTAGAAGGATCATATGCAGTATGTAGAGAGAGAGTGCTTATGAGAGTCAAGGAAGCTAAGGCCAAAATTAAATTAGCTAAGTGCAAATTTTCACAAAGAACTTTCAAATATCTGGACAAGTTGTAGGCGACGGAAGGCGCAAACCAGCAGAAGCAAAATTCCGTGCTATATCAACATTACCAATCTCTAAAAACAAAACGGAGACACGTAAATACTTAGGTATGGTGGGTTACTATTCAATTTAATATTAAAGACAATGCGGTTATTGTAGAAACATTACGCGCGGACTTAAAGATAAAAAGAAAAATATAAGTTGGAGCGATGAAATGAGAAAAGCTTTTGAACTTTTTAAAAAGAAACTGACGGAAGAGCCTATTTTATATGACACCAACTATTTGAAGGTATTTCCAAAAATATGGCTAGTGTTCCATTAAACTCAGGTTTTGCCGCGAAATTATTCAGTCATATTATATCAAAGTTTTACGGAGCAATATTATGTTGTGCAAAAGTTCAAGGAAATTTTTTATATAATAGTTACCAGAATTTATATCGTATATAGTAGTACTAGTGGTATATCTATAGCAGTTCAGAAATTTCCAGAACAGTCCAGACGTGTAGCCATCGGATTATGGCCTCTTTCGATCAATGCACCACTTTTCCAAGGGCCGTCGATTAGCATCCTTTAATGAAGTTGAAGAAGCATGTCAAGAGTTTTTCGATTCCAAGGAGCCGCCATGGTACTTCCAGCAAATCCGGAATTTAGAAGAACGATGGCAGAAAGTCGTGAACTATGATGATCTCTCCTTTGAAGAATAGTCCTTGTTGCTTTTGTTGTTAATTTGCGCATAATAACGCAACTTCCACAAATTTCCCAGAACTTTTTGCTCAACCTACTAATATATGCATATGTGTCATGTTGTGAGTGTGTGTGACGAAATCGTGCTTATGTATGTCGGCGAATGTGGACAAAAAATGAGCTCCGTTGGAAGACTGCACTAACGGTATCTCTGTATTTATGCTAATGTTACAAAGAAGTAACGTTTATTTGTAAAGGTAATCTCTGGAACTACCGAACCGATTTAAAAAGTAATGGTGGTAAATTGATGGTAACAGTTTATGCTCCAACGTAGAATATAATTTATGTTGGGGTCGATGTTTCCAAAGGGGTTGCAGGAACGAAAAAACTTCTGCAATTGCGATTTTTTAATACTGAAGTGCCTAGAAATTTTTAATTTGGCATCATGGTTAGTTATCAGATGCAAAGACTCTCTATGATCGGCTTCTAAAAAAATCGAAATTTAAAAGGGTGAAACGAGCGGGTAAAAAATACCTTTTAAAAAAGTTCTAAATTACGATTTCTACGGAATTTAAGAGCAGAAACTTAAAATTTGATATGGTTGCTACTTGTAGGACACAAATGCGCGCGTAGAATAGTTCATAAGGAATTTGAAATGTAAAAGAGTACAGAAGAAAACAACATTCTAAACTTACGATATTTGTGATTCTGAAGAGATCAGATATTTGAAATCTGGCATAGGGGTTACTTTTAAGATACAAATGTTCGCTAAGAATGGTTTCTAAAAAAATGAAAATTTAAAAGGATCGAATGAGGAGAAAACATTCTAAAAAATTTCTAATCTTTTACACAATATTTGTTTATTAATTAATTTTTGTTCCACTTCAAAACAACACAAATATCACTTGGCATATTTCAAAAATTACGCGTGCAAAATTATTCAAGTGAAATGTAGAATTTTTTAATGACTTTAAACAGGAATTTTAAAGAATCTTTTTTTTTTCAGTTAATTTTATAATGTGATATGGACAAGCAATGTTCAATATATAAAGAAAAAGCACGTGCATTTTTTTTTTCCTTTTGCCTTTTCATCTTGAAAGTTTCATTGATCTATACTTGTCAAGGAAAAACTACTTAACGTATCATAACTATTCTTCAAGTTTTCTCGTTTCTTCGGAAGATTATTCTTGCAGCAGTATACAATGGAATATCTTGACATTAATTATATCTCGCTACTTTTGCAGCACCTCTATTTGAAACAAAAGGAAATTTTTGAACGGTAAAAATGCTCTACTGCAACTTTCAATTTTGATCTAAAGTAAAGGAGATTAAGGTTGTCCGGGACACAAAAATCTTCAAATTTTGCAAAAACATTTTATTTCATAAAAAATTTCTCTGTTTTTTCCTGCTTAAAAGGACATTTAGATCATGTTTCTATATGAATTAGAACAAAAAATATTATTTTTTTTCGCTTTGGTTTGTTTTCAAAATCTAGCTTTCAAGCAATGGCTGTCATGGAAACGACTTCTTCTAAAAATGCGTTATTCTTCATGATAAGTTTTTTCACCATTTCTCGTATTTAAATTCTTATAATTCGAGAACCGTTAAAGATACAGGGTTCAAACTTGGAACATATCTTTTTCAATTGTTTTACTTTAACTTTGACTCAGCATATTTCGAAAAAATATTTACTTTTGAAAATATGATTTTTTTTTTAATTGCACCACTTTTTTTTAATTTTTCGTTAAATATTTTTATTTTTTTTTATAAATTAATATTTTTAAAAATTCTGAATCAAAATTAAAACTTATATATTTCTGTTTATTTAAATGAAAAAAACTGAAATTCTATAAATAATATTTCGAGTCATAACGATTTTAAATTACCCCACTTTTTTAATAAATTTTAAATTTAATTTTTTTTTAATTATGAGAAGTTTTATCATGAGATTTGTTTACAAATGATAAGGTTTACCATCACAAAAAAATTCAGAATTTCAGCTCAATAAATAAAAAATTATTTTAAAATGTGTTTCCTGCAAATGATTTATATGTCAATCATCGTTGGAAAAAAGGAACTTGGAACGTTTATGTAAGTCGGGCGCATTTAATAAATCGGCAAATATTGTTCACATCTGCGTCATCGTATTTCATTTATTCCATTACAAATAAAAACCTTTCACTCATTCGATTTAAAATACATAATTGTTATTTCAGATACACCTGTTTCAAACATTTAAAATACATTCTTTTCACTCATTTGACGAGATTTGAGCTCAGCTAAAAGAAAAGTACCTGAAACTTTTTAAACTTTACTATAATTTAAAAATCGGCATCAGTTTTTTTCCAGTCTGAAGTTAAGTATTTGTTAGATAAAAATAGTTACAAAAAATTTCCTATTGGATCGTGATTATATTTAATTTAAGAAAATTAATATTTATAGATCTTCATTAAGAAACTTTTGCATATCTGAAATTCTATTTTTTATAATTATCTGTAAAAAAAATGTCAAAACAAAAATTTTTGAAAAAAATCATGAATCCTATCTTTTCTGAACATTTTGTATAATTGTTTTCTTGAAATTACCATTAAAACAGAAGTTATGGCTTTTAGAATTATGTCCGCTAAATAGTTGAAGCGGCGTTTCCTTAAATTTGAAGTCATTTTTCTCCAGGTGACATTTGTAGGAATAACGCGCAGGATATCTCAAAAACTTCTAAATATTTTTTCCTGAAATTTTCAAAACATATGTGTCATGTTAGTCTGTATAAACAGATTCTAAAATTTCCTTTATAATGTTCAATTTTTTTTTCAGGTGATTGTACTGTTGAAATTTACAAAATTTTGTATTAGCTAAATACAACTTTGTATTAAAAATATAGAAATGCTTTACATACACATTTATTTAGGTTCATGGTAATTATTACAATTTGAAGCATAATTAAGCACCAAAATTTCCATTCTAATTGCAAAATTTATTTTGTAATCCTACGCGTAATCTGTTGTACTTATTTTCGGATCGTCAAATGTCTAACAGTTTTAAGGCCCCTATAAGTACTAATTCTTAATCTTGCAATTTTTAAAATACATGAAATGAAAGGACATATTTACATCTTTCCTCCCAATAAAAATTGTGATTTAAAATCATAGACATTTTACGATATTAAATATTGGAAATGGTCTTTTTTTTTTTCAATTTTAAGAGTCCTGAGACCTCTTAAAATAATTGTTTTATCAATTACGTTCTCGCATAAAACAGAAATATATTTATTTTGTGTATTTGGATCCTAACACATACTCCTTTAAATTTTACTTATTGCTCAGAAAATTACTAAATTGTTGAGTAAAGTTTTTTAATTAATATACATATGTATAGCATACTTGATTTGTTAAAAGAGATTTATATTTTAATTTTATCAATTTTTATGGAAGTGCTTAAAAAACAAAATACGGTGCACAAAAAACTCGCGGACAGTCTAGAAAAACAGCATCTATTTAATTATACACTGTTCAAAACAATTAAAGGATATTTGAAGTTTTATATAAAATAAAGATATAAACGAAATTTTTTTTGCCGAAAATAGAAGAAGAGCCAGTACAAATGCAAATTTTTCTGGTTTTCAAACTGTGGAGTATGCAAATTTTGAGTTCGACGTCAAAAACGTCGCTTCAGCGGCAGCGAATGAAATTTGACTTTCAACTGGATAAAAGAGAATGAAGACAAGGATGATCGGCATTCAGTGATTGCTTTGTTTCGATGAGTACGATGTCTCAGCGAAGTAATTTGACAGATTCAGAAGCTTTGGGAATTGTTGGTAGGTTAGAAGGGGGCGAAACTCAAGCCGAAGTAGCGCAAGCCATTGGAGTGTCACAAAGTGTCATTTCCAGGATCTAGAACCGTTTTTTGGAGAGTGGATGTGCAGGCCGAAGACCAGGGCAAGGTCGTAGACGGGCAACAACGCCCAATGAAGATCGGTATTTAGCGTTAACAGCTCGGAGACACCGAACCATGAACGCTACTCTTCTCCAACAACACCTTCGCTCGGCTACAGGCACCACGATTTCAACTAAAGACTGTCCGAAACCGGCTCCATGCTGTAGGTCTGTATGCTCGCCGACCGATGGTATGTGTTAGATTAACATCAAGGCATCGTCGCGACCGCAGGGAGTGGGCAACCGAGCATGTCAACTGGAGGAGAAATGAATGGAGCAATATTCTGTTTTCTGACGAGTCCCGTTTTTCTGTGCATCCGGATAATAGGCGTATTTTCATCTGGAGGGACCGTGGCAGTAGGAATAATCCTGCGTTCGTGCACGAAAGTGTCAGATTTGGCGGTGGAGGAGTGTTGGTGTATGGTGGCATCTCCATTGACGGGCGCACTGACCTCTACATCATTCGAGATGGAGCTCTGACTGGTCGCCGATATAGGGATGAGATCCTCAGACCTATTGTAGTCCCTTACGCTGCAGCAATCGGAGATAACTTCATTTTAATGGACGATAACTGCAGGCCACATCGTGCAAACCTGGTGGAGGATTTCCTTTTCCAGGAAGGAATCGTTCGAATGGAATGGCCAGCGTGTTCTCCAGACATGAATCCAATCGAGCACGTTTGGGACGCTCTAGAAAGACGAGTTTCTGGCCGCCAACAACCCCCCCCCAAACTCTCCAAGAACTGGAAAGAGCTCTTCTGGAAGAGTGGGGCAGAATACCCCAACTCGTCATTAATAGCCTCATTGAGTCCATGCCCCAAAGGTGTTCAACGTTGCTGGCCGCCCATGGAAACCATACCCCCTACTGAAAATGATTTTCTTTGAAGAAAACACCTTTTCTTATTCTTTTTTTCTCATATGCACAAATTGTGTTTTTTTCCTTTAGTACACAAATGCGCAATAAAATGCATTTTTTTCTGCCAAACATGTGTAATTTATTCTCATATAACCTACTATGTCTGTCGACCATGTATCAATCAGCTAAACAGTTTACCAGATACAAAATCCACCCAAAACTGCAATATCCTTTAATTGTTTTGAGCAGTGTAGTTTAGACAAGTATCGTTATAATTGATTATCATACTTTAAGCAAAATTACCAAAATATATGACAAATTTACAGCTGTTCCAAACTGCTTACTTTCTGACACATTTTTAACTCATTTTTGTTCTTAAGCTCACAAAATTTGGTAAAATTTGCAGATTCTCTGATTCAAAAACTATGTAATCATGCAATTCCTCTCCCCCCCCCTTTTTTTTTTTTTTTTTTTTTTTTTTTTTGACAAACGCAAAATATTTTCTAGAAAATGCTGTCAAAGTTGACTTTTTCAACCGAGAAGACATAATAACTAAAGTTGTAATTCATTTATCGAACAATGAACACACGGTTCGGTTACAAATCCGTTCATTAATTATGTCTGAAAGTTTCATGATTTTACGTTGGAAAATGAGTAAAAAAAAAGTATCAGAAAGTTTCGCATTGTTGAGCGGTGAAAAAGATTTTTTAAGAACCTCATTTAAAAGACTTTTTTAATAATCTTTTTTTGTCAACAAAAGCTCAAAATTTGAGTTTTAAAGAAATTATATGATTTTTTTCTCTTTTATTTTTTCTTAAGAAGCACCTTTAAAAGATTTTTTTAATAGTCCTTTTATGCCAACAAAAATTCAAAATTTGAGTTTCCTTTTAAAGAAATTATATATTTTTTCTCTTTTACCTTTTCTTCTTCTAAATATTATTGATCCATGCTTGTCAAAAATAAAACAATTAAATAAATAACATATCATAACTATTTCTTCAAGTTTTCTCATTTCTTCAAAAGTCAGATTTGAAAGGAAAACATAATGGAATGTCTTGACATGATTCTTTTCATTTCTATTGCAGCACGTCTTCCTGTAATAAAAATATATTTTTTAAAAAAGCTCTACTGAAATCTTCGATTGTCGTATAAGTGAAGACGATTACAAGAAGTTTATCAAGAAATTATATGATATTTTTTCTATTTTACCTTTTCTTAAGAACCGCCTTTAAAAGATTTTTTTAATCATCCTTTTTTGTCAACAAAAGTTCAAAATTTGACTGTTCTTTTAAATAAATTATATGATTTCTTTTCTCATTTACCTTTTCTTAAGAAACGTCTTTAAAAAATTTTTCTAATAATCCTCTTTTGTCAACAAAAGTTCAAAATTTGAGTTTTCTTTTAAAGAAATTATATGATTTTTTTCTCTTTTATCTTTTCTTCTTCTAAATATTATTGATCCACGCTTGTCAAAAATAAAACAAATAAATAAACAACATATTACAACTATTTCTTCTTCTCATTTCTTCAAAAGACTTATATTTGTAAGCAAAGCATACTGGAATATCTTGACATGATTCCTGTCATTTTTATTGCAGCACGTCTTCCTCTAATAAAAATATTTTTAAAAAAAGCTCTACTGAAATCTTCAATTGTCGTATAAATGAAGACGATTAGAAAAGTTTATCTAGAAATAAATATATTTACTCAAACGATTAAATTATAAATCATTCTAGAGCAAAAGAGAATTTATTAAAAATTTTAATACAACTAGGTGATCCAACCGGGGCTCCCCGGGTTGCAGAATATTACTGCCAGTGTAAAACACGTGAAAAACATTTTTTTTATTGAAAACTCTAACAGATTTTTTACACTTAGTACCCTTTTTTAGATTTTCCTTTAACAACATCAAAATGAAAAATACCAATTATATATTCAAATAAAGCGTTGAAATTTTTTTTAAGTGATACTTTCTTATTAGCCTCATACCAGGGGTTAACCATTTATCTACTGACGGTACTTATAAGTACCATTAAAATAACTTGTTATAAAATTCATTTAATACATCGATTACTTGTAATACAGTTTAGAATGACTTATAGATGCATTACTTACTTTATCTTGTTCCAAAGGCATTATGAGTCACACAAAACATATTTTAACCCCTTGAGGGGCGGTCGGATATATTTTATCCCACCTTCGATTAATAAAGATTCGCACCAGAAAAATTTTATTAAATTTTACTTTTCTAACTTTGGTGGAAAGAAGCCGTAAAATTGCTTTTCCCTATTTTGTAATAAATCTTTTTGCAGATTCCGGTGTAAATTCAACATTACAGAAACACAATTTATTGCCCCTCAAAGGGTTAAAAGAATGATTTCTTTGGCCTTTGCATCTTTTCAGCTTTCTTGGCGTTGCCAGGGGGGGGGGGGAGGTGAAGGGGAATTTTTCAATTCCGAAATATTTCTATTGTAAGAACATTATATTTGTACATTTCCTAATTCTACAAAATACTAAGCAAAATATTTAAAATATAAGATTTGAGTAGGGTTATAAGTATTGCACAAAATCCCTATAAATTGAAATGTA
The DNA here is from genome assembly GCA_963932465.1 of Maratus speciosus. NCBI lineage: Eukaryota > Metazoa > Arthropoda > Arachnida > Araneae > Salticidae > Maratus > Maratus speciosus. Next base: position 210,367,472 of record OZ010793.1, read on the forward strand.
ATTAATCCTTCTAAATCCTTCTAAAATTTAGTAAATGATTATGTAAATCTTCAAATGTAGTTTAAAAAATTCACGATTAATGCTTTAGAAGATAAAATTTTCATGAATTCATAATTCAGTACATAAAGGTTTAATAACCGAAGAAATCGCCAAAGATTTTTCGATTTACAGCAATTGTTATGGTTATGATTATTGCAGTGTTTCAGCGCGTAGTTCGATTACATATTTGTTAAATTTGCATTTTATTTATTATATATATATATATATATATATTTTTTTTTTAACTTTTTATTTATTAAAGAAATTCTAATTACGTTATAGAACATTAGTCGAAAAAACGTGCTGAACTATTTATATTGTTTTAAGCGCACACGATAGAAATAGATTTTTTTTTAAAAATCATGCCTGAAAATTATTCTAAAACCCATATAAAATCGGTTAGCTGAAATACCATTTTCAAGCAAATTGCATTTGAAATTACACTTTTTCCCATATACGATTGTGTAAAAATTAAAATTACGGGTTGAACTGGAAAAAAAAAATGCAGTAAAAGCAAAATTTATTGGTCGGTCGTTGTCGCCATCTATATGGCATCAGGGTTCTCAAAGACGTTTTGGATTATAATATAGATTTAAGAATCTACATCAGTTTTCAGTAATAGAAGACAAATATTTCTTGGTTGCAAATAGTGATTGACTTTGTTGACATTGGTTACTCAATCATTATGATTATATTTTAAAAAGTAATACGTATTGATTATACATAAGAAACTCGAAGTCTGATTCTCTTGTAAGAAAAAGTAAGTTTACTTGTGAAAACGTTTTTATAATATTTTTTAAATATATACGAAACCAAATCTGCCAGAAAAAAATTATGTCAAACATTGTATTCTTTAAGTTATTTTGCTCTAAAAACCAGTTTTTTGGCAAATACTACCTGACATTAAACATAAAAACATTTTTTCGCCATAATTGAAACAGGACATGTACTTCTTTTAAATTTTGATTATTGCTTAGGAAATTACTCTTATTATTATTGATAATGAATTTTAAGGAATGTAATAATATGTGATGTGCTAATAAATGTTCTTCTTTTACAACCAAATTTTATAAACCAGGTATAAAAATATTACTATATATGCACTGTAAATTAAAATGTCTGAAATTCAAACACTTAAGTGTCTGAAACGGAGTGTTCAGTTTTCAGACATTTTAAAATGTCTGAATTTTTTCAGACACTTTTCGTGTCTGAATTTCAGAAACTTCAAACGTCTTAATAGCATCCATTTTTTTTGTAAGCATCATACGTAGCCATGTTTGACCACTTTGAATCCTGGAAAAATATTTGGCTGGGGTCCTGCCCCCCCCCCCCCCCCCTCTACAACCTGATTTTTCTGGTGCTCCCAATTTTGGTACGCAATTTTTGTTAAGCTGATAATTTAAATCTTTTACGACATTTTACTGATTATAATCAATATTTTGAACTTCAGGAGTAGAACAAGATTAAAACAAAAAATATTTATCTAAATATTAGATTTTTAAAATTTGTTTTATTTTTAATCTTATTTTACTTTAAAAGTTCAAAATATTGATTATAATCAATACAATTTCGAAACAGATTTAAAATATAAGCTTTACAAATATTGCACATCAAATTTGCGGGCACTAAAATCGTAGGGGGGCGGGGCACGGCCCAGTATGCCCATTCTTTAATCAAGAAGTTCTTTTGCAAAAAATGCAACCCTGCATTATTGTTATCTCAATTGAGATGTCCGCTATTCGGGAATATCCGTTGTGGAGGTTAATGGACATTCCCGAATAGCTATTCTGAAACATCTATTTAGCGAATACTTTTTTAATCCGCATGGCATACATATTTGTATATTTTTACCTCACAAAAGCAGACATCTCCGATTATCGGACAAATTCAGCGGCAAGGGCTATTGAGGGCTTTTAAAGTACATGGATAAATATATATATTTCTTATAATCTTGTCCTACTCTACTTCATATAATTTAAAAATAGATTTTTTAAAAATTTATATTGCCACATAGGCAATTTTACATATATATCAGATGATAATCACAACAGCTATTTAACTATGAATAAATAAATAAATATTCTACTTTACCCTTTGCACTCGAGGGCTCCGGAGCGGAGCCATTTAAAATTTGTCTTCAAACTCGAGGGCTCCGCTACGGAGACAATGCAAATAATTTTGTGATACCTGTCTAGAAAAGCCAAGATTACATGGTATCACAAAATTATTTGCATTGTCTCCGTAGCGGAGACCTCGAGTTTGAAGACAAATTTTAAATGGCTCCGCTCCGGAGTCCTCGAGTGCAAAGGGTTAATATTGAGAAAAAAATTACTTCGGTATTTTGTTTATTTATATTTTGTATTTTTTAATCTTGTCCTACTCTAAAAGTTCAAAACTTTCATTATAATCAGTGCAAGATTTAAGGTATCAACTTTACGAAAATTTCATACAAAATCCCCCCCCCCCTCCCCGAAAAAAAATAAAAATCCTTATCATTTAACAATTAGATTTTTTAAAAATTTATATTGCCACATGGGCTTATTGTTATCATTCCTATGAGCTACTAAACAAGACATCTTTAAAGCAAAATAAAGCCCCCCCCCCCCCAAAAAAAAAAGTTAGCACATGATATCACTATGATACAAACTTGCGATGCTTATCAGTAAAGTCTAATTGGAAAATGACCTTCGAATCCACACATGCAGCGAAATCTAAATAAACAAATGATTTCCTTTTTCCTGGCTGGCTTACTTCTATGTTTCCAAATCAAAAGTTTTCACACATTAAAAGATTTAATAGCTTTAGAAATATATCTAAGAAATACTTGAGATAAACATTCATTTTCAATTATATATAAATTTCATGAAAATCAATTGATTTTTTTTTTCCAAAAGCGAAAGTTTATAAATATATTTTTTAATTTCAGCTGAATATTGTTCAATGGAAAAAAAAAGGCAATCCCGAAAATCCCGGAATTTTCCAGTAAAAATTCCGGGATTTTCGGGGTTAAAATTAAAGCGGGATCCCGGGATCTCAATCCGGGATTGTAATCCCTAGCTAGGAAGTAAGAAAACTTTAGGAGATCTTTCAAAGTTTTTTTTTTTTCTATTTCCTTGTGGTCGAGTATGAGATAAGCATTAGCCATTGAAATTGAAACTAAGAACTGCCATATTGAAAACAAAACAAAACAAGAGAATGAACTTAACTTTTAAATATGTCTGTTTTTTAGTGATGTTATTACTTTAAATTTGAGAAAAAAGATGAGAATAAATAATACATAATTTGTAATAAAAGACAACGTCATAAATTTTAAAATATATACTTCTAGAATTAGTGTTTTTTTTTTTTTTTTCAAAAAGATTCAAAACTAATTAAATTTCATGTAAGATTTTGTTTAGTACAATAAATAAAATCATAAAAGACACTAATTTTAGTATTATAAAGAAATTATAACACTTACTTCAATCGCTGTTTGCAAGAGGTAAGAAATATTCCTCGATTTGAAATTTTAAAAACTACCACAACCACAGTGAGGGAGAAAGACTTTCATCAGTTTAAAAGGTAATCCCATAATACATCCGACTAGTCATATTTAAAGAATGAGATGTTTCATCCTCAAAACAGGACCCGCCAGACAAAAGTTTCTTTTTTTTTTCAGCTTCGACAGGACGAAGATGAATAACACAATATTATTGATATAAATTGATACGAGTTAACACTAAGCCCATTGCACACGCTTTGTAGAATTTCCGGGTGTAATCTTCAACCGTCGTCTACTTCTGTTCTGTGTCTATCCCGCCCTTGTATCGACGACAACTTCTAAGAGACATTTGATGTCGAGCACACACGTCAGATGTATGTATTCAATAAATAAATAATCCAAGTTAATACGAATTAAAATCACAGTACTTCACATTTCGCAAAAAACGGATTAAAATACACGCGTACATAAAAACAAACTTTGTTTGAATTACAACGTATACCACTTCGAACGAAGATATCTAAAACACATGCGCAACTGGGAGTGCTAGTGCCCCCTGGTGGTTATTGCGTCGGAAGAATTAAAACGTCTTAAATTAAGACACGTTTAAAGCAATGAAGTGTCTTAAAATAAGACGTTTGCGGATATTTTAGACATTATTCTCAGTTCGTTTACACCATGGTCATAGTAAGACACTTATGTATCTTAAATTAAGACATCTATAATGTCTGAATTTTCAGATTAAGACACTTAAGTGTCTATAATTATTTTTCAGTCACATATGTGTCTAAATTTAAGACGCTTCTATTTGCAGTGTGGATAGCTCACAACAGTAGTATGAAAGAAGTTGTACTTTATAAGCTTTAATTATTCTTTAGAAAACTCGTATCATGATTCACATTGATTCTTTGAATATAGTTAGCAAAATATACATTTTTTACAATTTTTTTTCAACAGAAATTCACAATTTGCTAATTGTATGTATATTAAATACATTTTTTAAAAATATCCGTAATATTTTCTTTAATATTTTCTTCTTGTGAATATCATTCATCTATTCATGGACAAAGAAAAAGTACTTAAAATATCATAACTATTCTCCAAACTTTCTCATCTATTCGGAAGAATCCATTTGCAGCAAAGAATAACGGAATATCTTGACATTCATTCTTTACTGCAGTACTCCTACATATAATAAAAGGAAATTTCCGAATGATAAAAAAAATCTCTTCTTAAATCTTTGTTTCTTATATAAAGAAGATAGAAAGAAATTTATCAAGAAATAAACATGTTTGCACAAGCGGTTTAATTGTAATTCATTGTAATAGAAGAAACCCCAGCAAAACACAATTTAATAATTTACATAAGTTTTCTCCTAAAAAAATACAAATATTTCTTGTCTAAAAATAGGCATTAAAACTGCCTATTGAAACACAATTACATCGGTTAAATCTAGCAGCAGTAATTAAGCGGAAAATTTCTCATATAAAATACTGGTAGAAGTTTGCTCCTGGTGTGTAAAAGAGGACTTCCGCTGTAATTTTATGCAATCTGCACTTTAATGTTAACGCTTTTGAAACGCTTAAAAGCTGGACTCTACTGTATTTTCAAAATAATACCATATATATATTATTAAAAAAAAGGAGTCATTTATGTACCCTTATCCCTTGTGGTTTGGTGCCCTTTCATATGTTCCCCATCTGTCACTTCGATGGGGAAGATAACGTGGAGCCTGGTCCGGGTGCCTTCTTCCAGTGCTATAATAGCTGCTGTGTGGAAGGTGACCGAAAGCGAGAGCCCCTTGGTCCTCCTGGGGAAGATGACGGGGAACTGGGGTGTCGGGGGCATGTACTTTTGTACCTGGACAGGAATTTTGGACAAAGTCTAGCGAAAGGGACTAATACTATGCCTGCACTAAGGTAGTTGAGTCACTTAAGGGGGCTGGTTACTCAGCTTCGGAATTCTCCTCCATAATGTTAAGTCTATGGACTTTTGATGCATTCGTATATTTAAAATATCTTCTCGGGAAATTCATACTTTTAACATCTTTTTTCTGTGTACTCTTCTTAACGGATGTCTCTTTTGTTCGTAGTTTTCAAAATATTTCTAAAATGTATGCTGAATTTGATATTTAATGTGTTAAAGCGGGCGAACTGTGAGTAAGATTTTAACACTTCATATAAAATTAAGTCTATACTTTAGAAATATTTCGAGAACTAAGAGAAAAAAAGACACATCTTTTAGGAAGTGTACACAAAATATAGAAGTTAAAAATATTAATTTCCCAAGGAGATATTTTAAATATACGAATGCATCAAATGCCCATAGACTTTCCATTAGTGAGGGGAAATTGGAAGCTGAGTGACAAGCCCCTTAACTTTTTTGTAGCGGGATACCCAGAATTAGGCTTCACTTGTTCACATTGCAAAAAGTCTTAAGAGACTTAACTTATGTTAAATTTGTAACTACAACTTCTAATTATCCATAGTTTATTATTGTTTTTATTCTTTGCGGCGTGTTAGTTAAATAAACGATTCCAAAAATCATTCGAAAAAGCTGAATAATTATTTGTAGATCTCAAGTCTAATTTTAATAACAATTTCAAATAAGAAATTGAGTTGAACAGGTAGATTTCCACTCAACTCATAGTAAAGAGAGTATCAAAAGTTAAGTGAGTTTCAGAAACTTGCTCAAGTCATAATCTTGATTCCGGGTACGTCCGCTTCAAAAAACTTCAAGTTAAAGGGATCAGGTAAGCGTTATTTGGGAAAAAAATCTATTTTTACTTTTTTATATCATTAAATAGTTTAAACTTTTATCTTTCCAACGATTTGTCACACATGTTTATATATTAAAAAAAGAAGTGTTGGAAGTATTTATTCTTTTTAAGAGTACTTCACAGCTTAATGACCATTTAAATCTTTAATTGACTTTATCTCAAAACTTGGATTTTTAATGTTTGTGTTCCTTTTTTTACACGACTGCCAAGAAGGGTTATGTGTTTCACGCGTATCTGGGCATGTTGATTTCTTTATACCCTCGAAACATCCCAACGGCTGGATGCGTTTTAATGAATGAGGTCTCTATCGATAAATATTACACAACCTGGAAGTTGTGTAGGTAGGATCTCTAGCTTTACTGCAACTCAAACCTTCATAGACATCTATAGGCCTCTTCAAAACAGTGTTTATAGATAGGAGCCAACAATTAAACACAATTTAAAAGTCATCAATGCAATTAAATAAGAAAGTAGGCAAGTAATATGAAAAATAGTTTCACATTGATGAGAAATAATTAATTAGTTCGCTTTTTACGCAGTCGGGCTTTTTAATTTTTTTAATTTAATTTTTACTTGTTTCAATATCTATTAAACTTAAAAACTCAATTTTTTAATACTTTTATTATGTTATAGTGTATACTTTAACACAGGGATTTAATCATTTGTTGAGAATTATTTATTTTATGCAGTTAAATCTTACCAAAAAGGCTAATTTAAAAATGCCTTTCAATAAATAATTAATGATTAATTTTCAGGTTCACCTAGAATGAAAATGGTCAGTTAAAATACGTAAAGCATGTTACTCAAACTACTCTAAAAATTCTAGACCTCTATATTTCACCATTTGAGAAAAACGTACATAAAATTGGTGTATTTTCAGATGGCGGGGATAGAGCTTACCCGGTCTGCTTAAGTGACTCAGCTATCTAAGCTGCGAACATGGTATAAGGCAGGGCCAAAACTTGAACGCAGCTAGTACTCACTACGCGGTCGGCGATGTTTGCACCGGCCCTACGCTGTGATCCTGAATCGGCCACTTTAGTGTGGAAGATGACCGGGGTCAGAGGTTCCTGGGCTGTGAGTTTTTGTGCCACTGGTCACTACATGAGTAATCAGAGGCGACCGGCGCGGTGTGCCTCATATGGGCTGATAGCACGGCGTTTTTCAGTGTTTTTTTCTTGTGCATAACGATAATTCGGATCACTTTCCCTAAAGGCGTTCTCTGCTTTGCTGCATGGACGTTGGCTGTGGCTGTCATGGTCCACCAATACAGCCTGTGCTTGCGGGAGAGTCTTGTAGGTCTACTATAATATAGGAGCCTTAGTCTTCTAGTGGTCGAAATGTAAATGTTCGCGGATTGTGGCTGTTTCCTGCGCTGCTCCCAGGGTAGTGTGCCGGTGCCCGGCGGCAAACAAAAGCCTTGGAGTACCTTTTCGGCTACTAACTGTAATTGATGAAATCTATTTTCGAAATTGTTTACTTAGACATTATCGTTCTCCTTATTAAAACATGAAGTTTTGTGGTGGTATTCTGAATATGTCAAGAAGTGTTTCATAATCTACGCTTGACGGGTAGTTTTTTTTTCTTGTTTTCTCAATTATCAGGGTTTCTACATATCCGGATTAAATCCACATAATTGGAGTTTTGCTATACTGACAGTTATATTTCCACGGTCACCTTAGCACTTTCTTCTTGTAATAAAGGGAAATCGGTGATAGAAACAAACCCAAAAACTTTGCAAAAACTATTGATTTACACGGTAAAAATAATCTTATATTTTTTCTAGAATAAATGTGCGCATATGATTTAATTCTAATTTTTTATTTTAGAACAAATTTTTTTTTAATCTTTAAAACTCCTTTGAATACTTCCCAATAAAAAGAGCAAATATTTTATGCATACACTTGAAACAAAATTACATTTCTTTCATGCAGTAACAAGAGAAGATTATTTTAACTTAAGCTTTAATTTTTATTCAAAAGTTTTTGCTATTGTTGCCAATGGTGGTTTAAAAGAATATAAAAAAAATATAGAATAAAAATGATTTCTTCTTTAAATGCAAAATTTATCAACTTAAAGAATCCAAAGGTAAATGCAAAGTACCTAATATTATAAGACAACGTGTAGTTCATGGAATATAATATTTTTTTTCTTTTACATGCTATTTTTTTTCTTTCCTCTTTTGTTCATATGAATTGTACTAATTTATGATGGATAGAAGAAAAGTACTTAACATATCAGATAACTATCCTTCGAACTCTTTCTTTCTTTTTTGCGACAATCCACTCACAGCGAAAATAAAGGAATATTTTCATATTAATTCTTCAACTGTCATGTCAGGTGAAATTTGTGTTTACAAAATATGCTTCGTTTTTTTAACAGTTTCCATCAATGTTGAGAAGTATTTATGATTTTGATTTTCATGGCATGCTGTAGCTCGCATAAATATATTCAGATCGACAGATAGTTATTATATATTTTTTACGTTTATAATAATATGGTTGGTAAATAAAGTATGTAGCAATTATAGATTGTTTACAGAGACACTCTAATGAATTTCCTTAATTATAGTCTGTAGCGAAAATTTGTTTGCAATGTATTTTAATGATGTTACACTATTTCAGACATTTTGAAATTGATATGTATTACCAAGGTGAACTATAGGATGATCATTGTAGAATGTTTTGTAGATAGCATTTATAGTTCACGCACAGAGACACACAAGAATATTCTGTTACAGTACTGTCTATCAGTGACAGCTGCTAGAAGTTTTCAAACATCGGATGAGATTTTAAATTAAACTAATTTTTACCGTATTATTTGATGTGTATAAAATCTATAGATCATGTACAGGACTGCTCAAGAGACCTGGAGCATAGTTCCATTTATCGACGGAAGGACGCTAAAGGGGAATTTTCAACTGTATTATGTGTTTTGTCACTGAACTAAATTTTACCATAGTATGTATAAAAATAGCAAATAAAGCCTTTTTGCAAGAATATTAAGAAGCAGAAAACCAACGTTTAAAAATGCACAAATAATACATAAAAAAGTAGCAGATAGCTGTTTCGAATCTACTAGCGAGATTCTTCTTCAGTGCAAGATATAGGAAGGCACAGCGTGCTAGAAAAATCAAGGCTCAAGCCCAGCCTTGCTTTTTACAGCACGCTGTGCCTTGCTATCTTGCACTGAAGACGAATCTCGCTAGTAGATTCGAAACATTTGTCTGTTGCTTTTTTATGTATTTTTTGTGGATTTTTAAACGTTGGTTTTCTGCTTCTTAATTACCATAGTATGTAGTACATATATAAGTCTATGGATCATACACAGAGTTTCACGAGAGAATTCGAATTCTTTTCACACGATAGACGGCCACTGTTGAAATCGGATTTTGAAATGTATTATTTGTTTTATGTATTATTTACTTAGATAGCTTTTTCCACTGTACTAAAAGATGAAATTTCTTTACAGTATTTTGAATATGTTAGAAATTGTTTCATAAACTATGCTGCTGAATTTTTTTTCTTGTTTTTTTTTCTAATACGCATTTATTTAATAAAAGAATTATTCTTTAAATATATATCAAATTTACACCAGCATGAAAAAATCTATTTTAAAATTAAAATACAAACTTTTAAATTTGTAATCATGTACAAAGTTGAAAAAAAAACCCGTAATAGAGATTACATTCAATAAGTTAAATAATTACCTTCAGTAACTGCAAAAAAATAACTAAATTTGTTGTTTTTATAATCTTTCTTTAACTCTTTTCTAAAATCTGAAAAACAAAATCTGCAAAACTCTATTCCAATGTAAATTTAGAATAACAAAGGCTAAAAAGAAAACACAGCCATTCTTAAAGCGATAGGATACTTTAGATTAAACATGTTATGAACAAAATTAATTGCTGAAGTGGGATGGCACCACGTCATGCTGAAACCACAGTCGCTTACGAATGGTGATCGGAACATCTTGAAAAAATTCTAGCAAAACTTCTTCCAGAAAAATGATAGCAACTGACTGCCTTTGCGTGCTGGACCGTTACCATCGAAATATTCAAGGCCTAAGGACACGAGTTTTGACGTTATCACTAATCGACCGACTTCTCACTAGTGTTGGAATTCACACCGGAAAATTTTGAATAACAATTTTCTTTTATTTGTGGAATATTTATTATCTTATAAAACAATAATAACTATTTAAACTTACTGGTGAGAATTTGGTATCCCCCAATAAAAAATCAGCCAGATGCGGCAACGCTGTGGCATTCCGCATCTGGCTGAATTTTTATTTAGGGAATCCGAATTCTCACCAGTAAGTTTAAATAGTTAGTATTATTTTATACGAGGATAGATATTCCACAAATAAAATAAAAGAAAAATGCTATTCAAAATTTTCCGGTGCGAATTCCAACACTAGTGATAAGTCGGTCGATTAGTGATGACGTCACGACTCGTGTCCTCTGACTTTGAGTATTTCGATGGCAACGGTTGGAATAGTCTCTTGGCTATCCGATCTCCCGATTTATCGACCCTCGATTACTTCTTATGGGGGCATCTGAAGTGTCTTCTTTATACAACTCCAATTAACACTGTTGACAATCTCGTGGTTTGAATATATGTTGCTGTATGTTCGTGTGCCTGAAAAATCTAGCATCTTAGAATATGTAAGACAATCGCTTCATAGACACTGTCAAGCACGTATTAATATTGTTTGACGCAATTTTGAACACTTATTCTGAGTATATCACTTGTCAATCTCGCTGTCAATAAACATTCCTTTCGTGGTTCTTTCCTGTATTTATACCTCAACGCGTCACTTCCGCCCATACATCAGGGCTTAATTTCCGCCAGAATTCACCGGCACTCAGCTCCTGTACTTCTCTGTCTTTAGTAAATACAGTAGACTCCCTCAAATCCCTACAGCTTGGGACCAGAGGTTGTGCCGATTTTAGAATTAGGTTGTGCTAATTTCATAATTTTGCGGATTTTTGGTCATTGCTTTGTTTACAAATTTTAAACAGTAATTTGAATGTAATAATGCAATGAAAATTATAAGGAATTCTTTCAATATTGTAAAATGTTAAAATAAGTAAAGTAATAAACTAAAATGATAAAAAGAAAGATAATTTAAAAAATGATTAAAATATTAAAAGTAAAGGTCAAGTAAATAAATTATAATGAATAATTAAATACGCATAATAAAGATGAGATACATTTTCCTTGAATTATTCAATGAAACTTTCCTCATATGGGTACCCTATTAATTCACATAAAAATCATAAACTAAGTAAGCTTTATTTCAAGTTTAGCTAGTCTTACCAAAAAAGCTTAATTAATATATGAATATATTTGGTAAAAAGATTGTAATTACCAGTGATATGAGATATATTTTGAATTTTCTCCAGAAATATATTTGTACTTCATGAAAAACCACGAGCTGTGTCATATTACCGAGAATTACATATTAAAATATATTACGGAATGACATAAAACTGAGAAATTCTGTAATTTTTTCCCTACATCTGAACTGAAAGTTTCATTGTTTACATCTGCGTTGGTATGCGGATTTTAGGCGTTTGTGGATTTTAGGATTGCAGATTTGAGGAAGTCTACTGTATTTAAATATCGGTCAGAATTCACCGGAACTCATAAATACAGGGCTCCGGTACCCAGTGCAAGAGCTATTCTGAAATACCGAAGCCCCAATTAACCTTCCCTTTCCCTCCCATCTCCAAGTTTCTGCACTCTTTTCTATCAAAACAGTTATATGTGACGTAGTGTGTCGCGCACGTAGGAGATGGAAATGAAACGGTGCGTAAGATTATTCGAAAATTTTTCTTATAAATGTTTTTGCTAGTCGTTCATTCAATATATATATATATATATATATATATATATGCATAACTGCGAACAATTTCTTTTACTTGCTAACACTATTTCCGACTCAAATCCTTATCTTATTTAATTGCAAAATTCTGCGATTAATTAATATTAAAATTAGGCAAAGTTTTTCGACCCATGAGTTCAGGAACACCTTGAAATTTAATAGCGCTTTCTAGTGGATGCAGTTCTTATTTTTTATTTTACTAAGTGGAAATGTAATTAATACATGGAAATTATTCCAAAGAGAAACATTCGCCTTGCATACAATATTTCAAATGAAAATCAAATTTCTAAGTAATTGCTTAAGAGGTGCAAATACCAACATAGTGAAAAAGATTCCATGCCGGGACTCGAAACCCGGCTTTGTTTTTCATTTGAAATATTGTATGCAAGGCGACTGTTTCTCTTTGGAATAATTTCCATTAATATAGTTTCTATCGATGCTTGATTTAATTCAATTTCGTGTTTGCCCCATGTCGGTGGCTCACGACAGATATTCCATCTTGTGCTGCGTTTGTAGCCTTGCCAACATATAGTAGTGAGAAATTTTCCAGGCTGGGTATCGTTCCATGTGGTTTAGTTGGTAGAACGTCAGTGCGCTATACTGATGGCCCGGGTTCGAGTCCCGGCATGGAATCTTTTTCACTATGTTGGTATTTGCGCCTTTTAAGCAATTACTTAGAAATTTGATTTTCATTTGAAATATGGAAATGTAATACCAAATGTCAGAATTTTTTAGGGCAACATTTAAAATACTTGGAAGTAATTAAAAAATTGGTATTTTAATTACTCAGCATAAAGTGTTAAATTATTAAAACTTGCGCGCTGAAATATAATACGATTTAAAATAAGAATAATAGTTTCAAAATCCTATGAAAAACGACTGATAACGATGTATTTTTTTTCTCGGTAAATACTAAAGCGATTTCAATATTTAAAAGAAAAAAGATTGGTATTACAATAGACTACATTTCAATACATATGTTTTTCTCAAAAATCAATTTCTTTTTAGTAACTTTATTTGAAGAGTTTAAAAGTATGGACTCTCAACTATTGCATTTTTATTTTTATTTCTTACCAAACGATCGACTTATAGTGTAGCTACTGTCGTAAATATTTAAAAAATATTGCAATCGTTTCAGTAGTTTCCAATAAAAAGTTACTTCATTGTCAACTGTTTTTATGGCATTTCGCGAGATTGCTGCCCCTTTAAAGGATTAACACGATCTATATAAATCACCTACAGAACCTCGTGTACAAAAGAGTGCCCCATAACTCTTTTCATATTTTATAAATTATTAAAAATGGAAGGGATCGTTACACTCTCAGAAATACTTTCTTCAATTCACGGAAATATTCCTGGCAGCACTGCTATCGGTATCTAACCGAAAATTGAAGAAATTTCCTTTCCCTTTTTAACCATTTGGAAAAATGGTTATTGTCCTCGTCAGGGTAGGAAATGAAAAGCATATCTGAAGGTTTTTATTGGTTTAATCATCCTTTTATTCGTTTTCTGATTGGTCTGTACAGTAATCTGTATTTCCCTTTACTTTCAACAGAGATGGACAACAGAGTTTTGCCACTATGACAAAAAAGTAATAAAAACTACAAAAAAATTAATAACTCAGAAACAAATTGAGATACAGCTTTCAAACAAATTGCATTTAAAAGTACATTTTTTTCTCTATACGACGATATAAAAAGTAATATTGTGGGATATTTAGAAGTTTAAGAAATAAATTTAATTTAAAATTGGCCGTCAGATTTCTTGGAAATCTGACGATGGAAAAGGCTTTTCCGGAACAGACAATGAAATGCTTGGATAATACGTAAGTTTCAGGTGGATAATAATTACGAGTCGCCGGCGATTTCAGTCGCTTGCAATTTTTACGTGTAATAACACTATTAATGTTTAATTCATGGCGTACATAATGTATGATCAACTCCGTGCTATTTTTTATGTCTTAAATTTTAGTCATTGAAAAAATCATTTTCCAAATGGTCGTTGTAATTTGTTAAATTGCATTTTTTTTTTCGTTCTAGGACAGAAAATTTCCGTAATCTGAAAAAGGGAGTTTTTTTAAAAATACGTTTTTCGTTCTTCCGTGAATCCCCGTGGCTAGGAAACTGAGACCGCGCGTTTCGCATCAAGCATCTTAAGAGGCTCCTTCAGTCAAACGGAAAGACGCGTTCGCTAATGATAATCCTATGGAAGAAATTTTATAAAGATATCTCGGTCGCATTTCAATATTTTTAAATGATTTTTTTTTTTTTTTGCATTGGATAATTGAGATCGATCTGTACAAAGGCCGTTGTTTACTTTTTCGATTTTGTTTACAGTTATTTTTAATGAGGACACTTTCATTTTCCGAATCTGTTTCGAAAGTAAAAGCATCCCCATAAAAAAAAAATCTGCAATCAAAATTGAAAAAGTAAAAAACGGCCTGCATACAGATCGATCTCATTTATCCAATAAAGAAAAATCATTTTAAAATATTGAAATGCGACCGAGATATCTTTATAAATTTCTTCCATAGGATTAGCATCAGCGAACGCGTCTTTTCGTTTGACTGAAATAGCCTCTTATCCACTAGGCTAGTGAATGCTTGGTCGACGGCGAATTTAAAATAAAGATACTTTTTTTTTGTTTTGTTTTTTTGTTTTTTTCAAAACTTGGATTGGTAAGGCTTGTTAAATTTCTTGATTAGAAAGCTCGGAAATGTAAACTTAATTGCAGCGACATTTCATCGTTTTGAAATACTGGTTGCTGTTTTAACACTTATAGAATGATAGAGGATAAAAAGTATTACGTATTAAACATATTTTTAATAAGACATAATTTAATTGTTAGATGTAAAAGATGAATATTATATTTTTAATTAAATTCGAAAAGAAATGTTTGCTCTTTTGAATAAAAGTGATTTTTTAACTTAATTGAACTGCTATATATTTTTTAAATGCGTTCGTTTAGAATATATTTTACATGTGAATATTTTTTTTTAAATTCTTTAAAAAATAAATTTCGAATAAGTTTAAATGAATGAGAAAATTAAGGTTAGTTGGGGCAACTGGGCCATGATTTTACAATGTGACTCTGGAGCTTCTGACAATTCAGCTTCAAAAAGCTAATGTTCATTTGAATTAAAGTCTGAACTTCTGTAAATGTGTTCAGTTAGGTTCCCTCTATCAGACAGAAATGCTCAAAATTACATTTTAATATTTAAAATTATAAAAATATGCATATTTCATCTTTCTTTCCTCATGGGTCCAATTGCCACATAAAAATGGGGTAAGTGGACCAGGAGGGTCTATGTTCCACACGTGTATATGTTTTTCCATATGGGATATCAGGTCCTGTTTGAAAAAGTGTAAACAACTTAAAAAAATTTAAACCAGGCAGATCATGAAAATTATATGTGAATAAAGAGCGTTGTAAGAGAAACCTTCGCTGTCAATGTGTATAAAAAAAGCACTAAAAGTGAAAATATTAGATTTATTTATACTAAAAACATAAATATTAAGTAAGTACTTATGTACTTTAGTATAGGTAATAAGTATAAAAGTCAAATGGGTATTTTAAGGAAAAAATAGCAAGGTAAATCTATGAAAAAACGGCTATGTAAGTATTTATGTACTGTATCTGTATCCAGGGCTTGCATTATATAGGGAAAATGTTATTGTTCCTACCAGAACCCTTAATGAGTTACCTTCCTGATCATTTTATTTTACATACTCTAAAGAAAGGTGCGATGAAGATATTATTTTTAAAATAGTGGTAGGAACAATAAAAGTTTCCATATGGAATACGACCCCTGTATATCGTACAATTTCAAAGTTTCCCTATCTCGCTTTCAGCGGC
Organism: Maratus speciosus; assembly: GCA_963932465.1. Taxonomy (NCBI): domain Eukaryota; kingdom Metazoa; phylum Arthropoda; class Arachnida; order Araneae; family Salticidae; genus Maratus; species Maratus speciosus. The sequence goes on from OZ010793.1 coordinate 210,383,515, forward strand.
AAGGTACTTGCATTCGTAAAATGTTGAAATAATTTAATGACAACAGTATTTACAAGAGAATCTAGTTGAAAAATAGTAAAAGTATATTTTCGCGTACTTAATAAAGGTGAAATTTTCATTACAAAATTCCGATGCCAATGTGGCAATTAGGAATTAAAATTATGTGATGTCATAACGGCATCACCGCCTCTTAAGGAGTCAAGAAATTTGGTTTGATACCAACCAATATGCTTTTTTAAAATTTTTATTACGTAATTTTAATATTGTATTCTATAATTTTCTTTATTATGAGCAAAAAACAATGAAGAAATTTACTTCCCGTAGTAAGAGAAACTAAAAAAAACTATTGGGGTAACTGGATCCAGCATGGTCCAGTTACTCCGGATACATGTCCCAGTTAACCCATTCTTGAAAGATTTATGGGGTAACTGGGACACCGTACTTACATTTGAAACTTGAAGTAAATGTGTATAGATACCTAATAATATTAATGTAGTTATATGCCTAATCTTTAAAAAAAAAGATTGTTTAATAAAAGTACTTACCGTATTTTAATAAAAAGCCGTGGAAGTTCAACCAGATGGACGTTGTTTTAAAAAAAAAGAAACCTAATTTTTTGTCAAACTATCACAGCAAAGTGAGAGTTGTAATTGAGTTGACACACGTTGTTTTAGGAAGTAGAGATTGAGGTGCATTGTTCACAAAAGCGAAAACTTAAAAAACATCAACAGTTTTTATAAAATAGCCTATGGCCCAGTTACCTCGTGGGTCCAGTTACCCCAACTAACCTTACTAATTTATTAGATTCGAAAGCATTATATTTGTTTGTTTGTTTTTAAATAAATTAGAAATTTTAATTTATTGAATTTTCTGTTTTTCATTTTAAAAATAAATTAGAACTTTGGTATTAATACAGTCAATACGCATGCGTGGAAGGAATAAACGGAAATTTCCTCTCTTTTCAGACTTCTGGGAAGAATTAATGGAAAAGCATGTTTTGTAGGAGTACGGAAATTATTTGTTTAAAAATGACGAATTATTTAGTGTTTAAAAATGAATTTTTCTGACAGTGTATACTTAAATGTGGTTTGCGAGAATTTTATTTCTAACAAAGCAGGATTTCTTTTAGTGCAATAAAAATGTTTAGTCCAAATGTACAATATTACGGGGAGAGATACACGAGTTAAAATAATGTAATTCTATAGTAAACAAAGTTTATTTGCATTCAGTAAAATTCTACAAGCCTTTTATAACACCAAATACAAATTGTGTCTCCTTTTCCAACATAAATTATTATACTTTGCAGGCATCTTTAACTGAATCATGCAGCAAATCTCGATAGAGAAAGGGATATTTGGTGAATAGCATATCTAATTATGATGACGGACATATTAAAAATTTGCAAAAATACTTTTAAAGTTTTATCTGATTGCAAATAATCTTGTTTGCTGTATAATTTTTTTTATTTTAAATTGTTCACCGCTCTCCATTTCGAACTGTTTTAATTATATTTTTTATAGTATTAAAGAAAATCCTTCTTTATTACAATAAATTTCACGCAAACCGCATTCGCTTCATTCTCCTTTCCATTTCTATGATTTTTTAAATATTAGCAGACTTATGTGACTCCGTGTAAATAATCCTCTTTACGTTTTATTTTTCTGTGCCACTATTTTTATATAGTAATCTTCGACTAATTTATTAGCAGATTAGCTTAATAGTTGAAGTAGTAGTAATTATCGCTGCTTCTACGATTTCGGTGTGGGAAAGCATTAGAGGAGAGTATTGTTGCTATGGATTTAGCGATTTTTTAGATATCCAAATGTATAACGGTAACAATCAGAATCAGGGCCAATATTTTACAAAATAACTTCACGCTAAAATTATATCCATCGCATGTATCCTGTCAGTCTTATACTCTTATCGACAAGATCAAGACCTCGTCTAGAGTAAAAAGCAAAAAAACAAAATATTATCTCACCAAAAATATATTCTATTGAATTGTTTTTTAAATATATTGTCCTGTTATGCAATATTATGCTTGGATTATATATTAATTAAAGTTTATTTAAATAAATATTAAAGTGTCAATCAATATATATACATATAGTATATAAAAAAAGGCAAGTACATATGTGTACGTAAAGACACACTTTTCTCCTTGACCGCTTACTCGCGGTTGTAGTGGTACATAGCCCTTGATCTCTAGCTGTTAGTAAGATAGTTTGGCCGCAGTGGGTGGAATTGGATGGATGTGGGTAGCTAAAATGTGCAATCAGACATATCTCTTTTTCTCGAACGTTGGGTTAATCCCTTCAAGGGCAAGGTATTTGTATTCGTAATTTGTTAAAATAACTAATGACACCAGTATTAACAAGAAATTTTATTCGTAAACAAGTAAAAGTACATTTTCGAGTACTTAAAAAAGATGAAATTTTCATCATAAAAGTCCGATGCCAATGTAGCAATTTGGGATTAAAATTATGTGATGCCGTGATGGCATCAACCGCCCTTTAAGGGGTTAATGAACAGAGTTCTAAAATGTTTTGAGTGGCGTTTCATGCGTCAGTGAGTGTCAGAGATGTATTCGGAATTTTCTAGAAGATTTCAAAATTTCCTAGAATAATCCAGATTTTACCAGAAAATTTCAAAATATTGTAAAATGTTCGAGAATAATCTAAAATGTTCCAGAACAATCTAAAGTGTTCTAAAATAATCTTGAATGTTCTAGGATATTTGACAATAATCTAAAATGTTCTAAAACGATCTAGAATGATCTAAAATGTTCTAATCTAAAACACCCTACAATAATTAAGAGTAATCTAGAATGTTCGAAAATAATCTGAAATGTTCTTAAATGATATAGAATAATATAGAATGTTGGAGAATGTGTGAAACATCAGTTGTCAAGTCGAAGGTATGTAAGTAGAATCTTAGCGCGTTTTTGTAAGTCGCATTTTAGCAGCGATCGAGAGAGGATCAAAAAGAAAAATATCCAAAAGTCAAAAGTGAATATTCAAACGATAAAATGATTTCGAAAAAGATCTGCCCTTTTTTTTCTTTTCTTTGTGTTCAATTGTTTTCTTAAAAATTTTATCAAAATAAATAAAATACTTTTTTTACTTTTATTATATACTGCTAATGATTTACTTTTATGTATTCGCTAGCGGGCTTAACCCGCTGTCAAGTAATTTCTTAAATGCTTATTTCATTCCGCCGCCCTCTCGAGTAATATATCTACGGAAAGGTTGAATAACGGAGTTAGGTTCGGATATAGGTTTGTTTATCAGAGAGTGTATCACCTGGCGGTGAAAACTTGAATTAACAGATTTTTCATTGTGTGCGTAGCACCTCTTCTATACGAGGATGCAGGCGGGGAATCTTCGTATAAAACTTATTGCGCCTGGCGGTCGAAGGCAGAACTAAAAGATTTTCAACAAATTTCGTAAATTCTTATTTGATTCTGCCACTCCCTCGAGTAATATTTCTACGGTAAGTTTGAATGACAGAGTTTCGTTCGGATATAAGTTTATTTAGAACAGATTGCGCCACCTGGCGGAGGAAATGGGAACTAACTGATTTTGAAGAGCGTGCGAAGTATACCTGCTACGCGGTGTCGCTGGCGGCGGGCACCCGCTTCTGTTTATATAGAATATATTGCGCCCCCTGGCGGTTGAAGATGTAACTAAGCGATTTTGCAACCACGTTTCATATACGGTACCGGTGGCAGCGGATATACGTGTCGGAGTTTTGTTCGGAAGGGAGGATGTTTAGAACTGAATGCGCCCCCCGCCGGTTGAAAGAAGAACTAACAGATTTCGCAGCGCGTGCGCAGAACACCTTCTATACGATGCCGTAGGTAGCGGGGAGACATGTCTAAATTTCATTTAGAATATGCTGCGCCCCTGGCGATGGAAGGTGGAATTACAAGTTTTTCCGGCAATAATCAGTTTGAAAATGAAAAATATTTTTCTCGGGATTTCGATGTGAAAAAAAGTATTTCGTGTAATTCAGCGATTTTTACAGTTAATTATCTATATTATTAAAAAAATTATGCTGTCGTCGGAAACATATCGCACCACCTTCGTTTACTGTGGCAGTTAATTTGAGCTTTTTAATCTCTAAGTATCAGTTTTCTTTTTTCCTACTTTTTTGTTTACCAAATTTTGACACAGTCATCGAACCCGTATTTCAGACAAAATCGAGTTAAATATATAAAATCCTACAAAATTCAGGTTCAAATAAGATATAAAATAATAAAAATTTCAGGTTAATTTAAGAATATTATCATGGGCCCGGGCAACAACGGGCAGGTCAGCTAGTCCTAAATAAATTCAACTTAAACATTAATTCGAATTAAAAATGAACAATAAAAAATTACCCAGGACACGCGGTGTTTACAAAGTTGAACCTCCCAAATACTGACCGCAGTAGATTGGTGTTCGTTTTGGTGATCGATCTCATTGAACTGCTGAACGTCCATTCCATTTCGATACCATTATTGTACATTGTTCAAACGTATTTCACTGTTGTTGTTTTCTTTATGTTTTTGTTTGAATTGCCCCACTCATCCCTTTCGTTATAGTTCTGGTATCGGAAAATATTAAAGGAAAGTATTGTTACCATGGAATCAACGACTTCTTATATATCGAAAAATATAATGCTAGCTTTCAAAATAACACCCAATATCATACAAAATAATTTCACGCTAAAAGTATACCCACATTATGTTTCTTGTGAAAGTCATATCTATTGATCACAACTTTATACAGGGTAAAAAAAAAATAAATCTTCCTGCCGCATTATATTTTATTAAAAATGTTATAACTGACATGTATACATGACGCTAATTCCGGGGAGATTAATGTGCTTGTGCGAGGTGCCATTTTTGTGGGTAAGTGTCTCACTCTAAATCATCTGCTATATGCTTCTTTAGTCAAAAGATTGAAGGTTGATTTTCGAAATAAAATTCTACATTCTTTGAGCAACCAAGTGCGTTTACTTGATCATAAAACTTCTTTGAATCTAAAGTGAAAAGCAAAAAAACCAGGTAAAAAAAATAACAGTCCTGTACAATATCTTTTAATACATTTTGTGTGAATTATCTTTCAATTCTATCTCGCACCAATTTCTCAAAACAGAAATACAGTATAACCTCAAAAATCCGGCATCGTCGCGGCCGAGACTAAGCCGGATTTCTGAAAATTCCGGATTTTTGAAGGAATATCAAAAGTACTTCCGATATTACTACTGACGCCTCTATATTCGTAATTTAATTAACCAAGTGATAATAATGTGATAAAAAAATATATTTTTTAAAATCTTACTTTAATTGATCATTATGTTTCTATGTTACAAACAATAATTTAAAAGAAAAATCTAATAAACATTAAAATTATTTCATTCTTGTATAATCGTTAATGTTATTTGTTCCAATATTTTGACCGTTCTTTAACAAGTTTTTCTTGTATTTGATACAAATACAGATTACCTATTTTGGAAACATTTTATTACAATCTTGTATTTTTATTACAATCTCTAAAGGGGATATTAATTATCCTGTCAAATTTATGCATTTTTCCAGTGATACATTTCCTTCTGTCGGCCCCTGAGCTGCTTCTAGCGATATTGGTGGCTCTATTGCGATCATATATTCAATGGTCCGGGTTTTCTTGGACTTTCTGTTGTTCAATGAACTATCGGGTCTGACAAATGAAGAAAACACACATTTTTCTTAGTCAATTATTTATTTTTTGCAGTTTTACTTTCGAACTCAAAGTTTTTAATTTGTAAACGATTGCTATTTTTTTTCTCCCGTAAGTTCGAAGTGTCAAAAAAAGAAAAGGAAAAAATGACTTTGATGCCGGATTTTTGAAGTCATACTGTATTTTTCTTATACTTTGACAAAATTTGCAAGAGAAACATACTATAAAAATTATTTTTTAAAAATAGTGCTGCGACTAAAATATAAAAATAGTGGCTAATGTCTACTTGCATCTCGTGTCTTACTTTAATCTTTCAGTATCCTCACATTTATGAAGAATGTAATATTAAATTAAAAACCTTTTATAATAATTCTTAATAAAACCGAAATTTAAATGTACTTCAGACTTTGTAGGGAAATAATTTGTAAAATTTTATGATCAAGAATGCAATAATCATAAAACTGGACTACGTAATTGTGCCACTGAAGTTTATTATAAATAGATGCTCTTCTTCAGCGTTGGAATCTTCCGTTGCATTATGCTTTTGCGTTTACTGCTCATAAACTCGACGTCGTAAAACTTAAAACTGTCAAACACAATTACCATTTTCCGAGGATTTTAGCGAATTAAAGCACCATTTTATCATGTTCACTTGCGAATTTTCTGCGCAAAGAGTTGTTAGCATACTTTAAAAGAATCATTAATGTCGTACGCTTTATTTTTCTGCACTTCACTAAGTTTAGCTCGAGGTTAAACGACAATTTCAAGGAAAATTGAATTAGATGCTCTGTTAAATTTTGCAGATTGTTTTAAAACTTTAGTGTTTTGTGAAACCGTATTTAATGTTCTTTTTTTCACACTAGCCATTAAGAGGGGTTTTTTCTCTATACATAGATTGTAAAATCTCCTACTTTATAAAGAAAATTGTATCTTTTCTTAGATTTTAGTTATTTAAACAGATAAATAACCAGCATAAAAGCACTTTTTATTACTGGCGCCTGGAACTGAGATTTGAACTCTATATCACTCAACATAAAATATTCGGATTCTCTGGGTTTGCAACCATCTCTCTCTTTACCCCTTTCCTAACTAAAGAAAAGGGAAAGTTGTCTCATACCATATTATTACCAAAGTGTACCAAAAGGAACAAGAAAGAAAAATCATGCGTCGCACATACAGTGGCGGTCAAAAGTTTCCGGCCAGTTAGTTTTTTTTTATTTGTTTGACAGAACGTTCCAACGAAGAAGAAGCACGATTGCTCCAAAGTTAGGAATAAGCAAAATACCTCTGACCACGTGATCATTTTGATTGGATACTGAAGATACTTGATGCAAAGGGGAGGAATTCGAAATTCGTGTGTGCAAAAGTTTCCGGCCATTTGTCATCCGTTAGTTTTTGATATCGGTTAAGTGTTTTTTTTTTGGCTGTGTTTGTTAATTAATCAATGTGAATAACGTATTTGAAATTAAAAAATGAAAAGTTGAACAATTTATTGTTACTAAATGAGTGACTTATTTTTCACTAAAGGGTGATTGCGTCTCGTGAGATTGAGGCAAAATTGTCGATCCGAAAATTTGTTGTGAACGATATTAAAAAATATATATAAAGATGGTCATGGTCTTCGGAACTTGCCACGGTCCGGGGGACCCCAGAAAGCGACTATTGTTGCGGACAGAATTATCAGGAGAAAAGCAGTTGGTGACCCGCATAAAAATGCCGCTGCAATTCCCCGCGATTTACGGTGCTAAAATATTGCTGAAATAAGTCGGCCTACCATGTCAAGACGCTTACGTTACGTAGGACTTTATGGAACAGTCGGTGTCAAAAAACCTTTCATCAGTAAAAAAAATCGTAGGGCCCGACTGGCATTTGCCAAGGAATACAAAAACTGGTCAACTGAAAACTGGAAAAAAGTACTATTTTCCGATGAATCGACATTCAATCTTTTTGGGAGTGATAAGAGACACAACAACCGACGACCTAAAAACAAAAGATAAGATTCGAGATATGTTATTTCTACAATGAAGCATGGCGGAGGACACGTTATGCTGTGGGGAGCATTTTCTAGATAATGTGCCTGTCCGTTATTTCAGATCCGTGGCAACATGAATAGTGCAATGCATAAGGATATCTTGCAAGATCATTTGATGCCTTATTGGAGGAAAAAATGCGGTCGCAACTATTTGTTTCATCCTCATAATGACCAAAAGCATACATGCAAGCTCATCAAGAAGTGGCTTTCGCACAAAAAATTTCGCTTTTGAAACGAACAGCCCAATCACCCGACCTGAATCCTGTAGAAAATCTTTAAAACTAACTTGAAAACGTGTGTGGAATTATAAATATTCCAATTCAGCAGCATTTTCAGAAAAATTGCAAGAACCATAGAAAAAACTTAACATTGACGATCTACAACCGTTCATTGAATCGTTGCCACGTTGCTGCACCGCAGTACTTATTGCTAAATGTATGAATACTAAATACTAATTGTAAATGTTGTTGATCATTGTTATTTTCTGTTATAACATCATTTTTTTCCAAACTTCCCAAGGTGGTCGGAAACTTTTGAGAACATGCGTTTTCTTCTGCAATTAATTTTGTTCAATTAAATTTATTAATTTTTATTTTTTATTTCATAAATAAGTTCCTTTCTATTATGTCAATAAAGTGTATAAGTATCACTTTGAGATTCCTCTTCATATGGGTATACTTACAAATTAACCAAAAATTTTACGCTGGCCGGAAACTTTTGACCGCCACTGTATATTATGAAAATTTTTCCAACGCTTCCTGAATACTCTAACGAATTTTCACTATTCCATACTGTAAAAGAAGATATCTAATTAAACAATTTATAAAACGCCTAGCACAGTTCAGTACCATTTTCAGCAATTAGCTCCCACCGTTCACAAGATATTCGAATTCCTTCGAGCAGGCCTGTATAGGGTAACTCTGGGATAGATGGCCATAGAGGAGAGATGGTCAGTCTAAATATTTCCAAAACGTGATCATAGATTGCAACATAAACTTTATTCATATGAAATAGTTCAACGAGTTTATTTATTGCGACTAGCAGTTTTGTTTTTCTATTATAAAAAGTAAGTGTAATTTTAATATTTATTTAATTTAGAGGTTGATTTTTTTTTCCTTTTGACTTAGGTATCTGCATTTTTTGCAGTACGTACGTCATATACATTTTTTTACTATATGGGCTTTTAGGCATGTTTATAATATAATCTTTACTTCTAAGCCTAAAACAAAAGCGTACAACGGCTATTGATGCTTTAAATTAGGCGACCATCAGTCCTTCAATTTCAGGAGAGATGACCACATGAAATCGAGGAGAAATGGCCATCTTTAATCAATAATTCAAAATTATACGGAGTGATGATTTTAACTAAATATAATTAAATTTAAAATAAATATATAACGTTTATGTTTATAACTGTATTAATTGATATAATTGTATAAATTTTAACTAATATAAATATTTTAATAATAATAATAATAATAATAATAATATAATAAGACTTAACGATTTATTTGTTTCAGAAAATACTGAAAATCGTCGGAAACTTTCATAATAGAAACTGATAAAGTTGATAAATAAACTAAATTGACGTAATAAACCTGAAATTAACGCGAGAAAAAAACAGTGGCACTCCGGGAGTGCCAATAGAAGTGAAAACTTCAACAATTACGTGTGTGTTTTTTTAATCGTCAGGAAATGTTTTATGCGTTGAACTGTGTAGCAGCACTAATGAAAGCATCTGGGGACACGGCAGTGCCCCTGCCAAGTCTTGAAAGCACAGCCGTAAGCATCTTTTTCTGGAAGCAACTCAGGGTACTTTTGACCCCCAATATCTTTGTGTTGGTGATTCCCAGAAACTTGAAACTTCGTAAATCTAAAGTAATGTGGAAATGGAACTAAATGCTGAAATTTCACGCTTCTATCTTTTTTATTTCAGAAGATATATGAACTTAAACTTTCGCCTTTTCGACACTGATTCACCGATCATCAAAACTCAGAGGTACGTCCTGTATCCCTAGAATCTTGAAATTTGGTATGAAGGTAGTGTTTGGGATACAATATAAGGGAAAATTTAAAAAATCCGGAAAATTTGGATAAAAAGTCGAAAAATCAAAAACCGAGAATTTGGCAGAGATGTGATATACGAACCAGGTTTGGCACGATTTTTTAACGTCAATGTGGCGAAAGCCCGTTTTCCAATACCAGTTACAATATATATTTTTTAAATTATTTTCTATTGTTTTAAAAAGTAAACAACAATAAATAAAAGGCAATTTCATTAATAACTATAGAACAAAACAATTGTACAATTTAAAAAAATAAAATAAAAGTAAATGAACAATTTATTAATAAATAAGCAACAGTAGCCGGGTTACCTTGTAAAATAAAGTAACGCCATTTTGCTGTCAATTAGGTACCCAAGTGCGTATCTGACATCTGTGCCCCGTATTTTATCTTCCGTAATCGAAATTCCCGCCAATACTGTTGGTTATTGACCAGACCATCAACACGATAAAATACAGCGTTATCGGTTTTTAGTTACACGAAATAGGTAGGTCACGAATACGGTATAATTCATTTTTACTGACGAAAAACAAAATAATAATTTGTTTTAGCAATACGCCGGGAGAAAAAGTGAGTTTAACTTCCTTCTTCTTTTGCGGATTGAGCTGAAGAGGGAAAAGTTCCTGTCATTCACCGCTTGGCGCGCTAGTGTCTATGTGTCAAAATGCTAGCATGTCGTTACGTTACAGTGTCTCAAAATCAGTGGTTTTTCCCCATCTGAAAAAAAGCTCAACGCGCCTAAAGAAGTTTTCACTTCAAAAACACGACACTTCCAGTAGCGAAGAAAACGAAATACATTTAAAATTATCAGATTCTACAGAATCCGAATAAATAGATTTGTATTAGGATCACTGTGTTGGTTGTGCAAAACAATATAATATCACATCCAAAAAGGATGTCTGGGTACAATGCATAAGGTACCTGAAGTGGTTCCATGAAACGTGTACAAATTAGCAAGGCCTTTGCCAAACATGTGATAAGATTTTACGAAAAGTGAAGTATTGAAATTAAACATCAAATTTTGTTTATTCGAGTTTCATTAGCTCATTTTCCATGATACAACTGCATCTTTACAAATTGCTATATGTTTTTCATGATTAACTATATAAAATGTGTTATTCTTTGCTATTTAACTTCACTTTTTCTTTCTTGTATTGGATGGCCATCTCTCCTCGGCTTGAAGGAGAGATGGCCATCTGCCATTTTAATTTCAATTTTGTTTAACACTTTTTGTTTTCAATATTTAATTATTGTTTGCGTAAAATATGATGAGTATGTGTATAAAAATTTTAAATATTCATAAATATTTCTTATATTTGCATTCTAAGAATTATTATTTCAATCTTTAAACACTATGGCCTATCTACACTAGACTTACCCTATTTTCTAAAGATTTGCATATACCCCACATGCTTTGCTAAAATTTTATTCGGCCAAATACGTAAAACACATTTGAAAACTTATTTTCAACATTTACCGTCCATATATGGTAACATGAAATATTTTGTACAATCCTGCATATGATCTACAAATTTCTATGTACGAGGGCATTTCGAAAAGTAAAGATACAATGTCGCATACACACTCAAAAAAATCTTATTTGATAAAATGTTTATTGCGAATTATTTACAGCTATATACAGCTATATATTTCAACATAATTGCCGCGATTGTCCAAGCATTTGTGTAGTCTGGGTACAAGCTTCTGTATCCCATTGTCATAGAAGATTGTCGCCTGTTGTCGAAACCACATTTCAGCTTCAATTTTGATCTCATCATCGTCGTGGAAGTTTTTCCCTGCAAGGTAAGGGAATAAGTGGAAGTCACTGCGTGCAAGGTCCGGACTGTATGGCGGATGGCAAAAGCAATAATCTAAAGGATTTAGATCAGGTGAAGAAAGTGGTCAGTCTTCTTTCTTGATAAAGTTCAGACAACCGACATGGAGCCAAGCTTGTGTTGATTTAGCTCTGTGTGAAGGTGCAGAATCTTGCTGAAATATCCAATTCTTTTTCGGGATACAACCTGTCAGTGTGTGGCAATAAATGTGTAGCCAATATGTCCTGTTTGTAATATTCCGCATTTATTTTTATCCCTTTATTGATGAATTTCAAAGGCAATTTTCCATTGTTTGACACCGTAACCCAAACCATAATGAAATTCTTGTTTCGAAAGTGTTTAACAGGTCGAAGGGTTTCAGGCATATCGAAGGTTACTGAATATACATCATTTTTAGCATTATACTACTGCTCAGTGAAAAATAGCTGCTAATCAGAAAATATTATTCTGTCAACACTTTTCCTACCATGCCGCTTCAGCAATTTCTTGCATCTTTGTAATCTTTGTAATCTTTTTATTCTTTGTGCAGCAGTCAAACTTTGAACTTTTCTTTTGCGATAGGTGCGAAAACCCAGGTCTTCATTTATAATAACTTGCATAGTTCTGCGACTCACGTTCTCAACTGCTGCCATTTTATTTGCGGAATGTTGTGGATTTTTCTTCATCTTTACATGAATTCTTTCGATGCGTTCTTTTTTACGAATTCAGTGTGGACGACCAGACCTACACTGTAAAAAAAAATCTGTGAAGTTACTAAAGTTTTTCTAGGAAACTGGGATTCCTAGAACTTTTCATGTAACGTCAATAACAAAATTTCATGTAACAGACACACTTTTGCGCCGAAAATCAAAAAATCTGTAAGGTTACTAAGAATTTTTTTGGAAACTGGGATTCCGAGAACTTTTCATGTAACTGCAGCCAGGGTTACAAATAAAAGTTTATTAAGATTACTGAAATTTTAGCAGATTCATTTGGAAAGTTACAGATTTTTGTAGCTTTACAAAAACTAGTTTTGTAGATTTGCAGCTTTTTTCGTACAGTTACGGGTGAAAGTTTAGTAAGCATGTATTTTTACATCTGTAGAACTACAGATTTTTTTTTACAGTGTAGGACGATATTTACAGCTATTAGTATCCAATAAGTGATTTATAGTTCTATATATAATTAGATTTTACTGCTTTTATCCTAATTTATTAATGAAACCTACATTCAAATATACTTCAGATTTTGTCAGGAAAGAATTTTGATTAACAATTAATTAATCCGCAAACTTTATGAAGTATTTGGACCACTTAAGTTTATTATAAATAGTTTAGCTTTGAAATTTTCCATTCTACTGTGCCTGTGTGCATACTGCGCATAAACTCGTCATCGTAAAACTTAAAACTGTCAAACACAATTACCCTTTTCCGAAAGTTTTACTGAAAGCGCCTATTTGTGGAGTCACTTGCGAATTTTCTACTCAGAGATTTATTATATTTTAAAATAATCATTAATATCTTAATCTTTATTTTTCTGCTCTCCGATAAGTTTAGCTTGCGCTTGAACGTCAATTTGAAAGAAAATTTAATTAGATGCTATTTTGTATTTCACATGCTGTTTTAAAACTTAAAAATAATGTTTTAGGAAATGAGAATTAATGCAGTAATCCTCTTTGTGTGCATTTTTTAAATTTATTTGATCATTGAGAGGGTTTTATTCTTTATACATAAAAAGTAATTTAGGTATATGTATATTACGAAGTTCTTAAAAGAGTATATATTACAAATTTTCCTAATTTGCTGATATTTAAAAAAATAAATTCTCAACATCAAATTCCTTTTGGAACAGATGTCATATTCGCCCCATATTGGCGCGATTTTTTTCGGTTGCCAATTTGACGAAAACATCAACAGCATAAACAACATAATCCGGGTTACCACATCAAGCAAAATAACGACACTTTGGCGCAAGTTAAGTACTTGTTGCCTATCTAATATTGGCGACAGAAAAAAATCGCGCCAATATGGGGCGAATATGACATCTGCACTTCCTTTTTAACGCTATCTTACATTTATAGATATTTTATTTTAAAATTTATATATGTAGTAAATTTAATTTTTCAATAAAACAGTCAAATGAAAAAAAGACATTATTAAGTTTTTAAAAAGATATACATTGCGAACAACATACATTGCGGGTTTTTTTCGTTTTTATTTTCCTGAATTGTTTTGTGGTTCTTGGAGCTTGTCAGTGAAAGAAATAGATTATTTTTTATTCAATACAAATTATACATTTTTTTTATTATTTAGTAAAAAAAAGAACACTTTATAGAGCAAGGTTCCTCAATGGTACGCGTACCAGTTCTAGTACACGAGAATTATGAAACTGGTATGCGAACCTTACGATATTGTGATAAAATACGATAAAATATAAGATAATGTATATAAGATTTTCTTACACCAAATATTGGTAGAAAATGTGGAAAAGGTCGTTATATTGGTATCATCTGTGTTCGTACAGGATATAAACATAATATTGCGTGAATTACTAAGAATGTTGGACTTATTAGATCGGTCGTTATATTAAACACCTATTGTATATTTATAAAAAAAAAAAGAATTCTTTAAATTTGAACTCTTTTAAACACTTTTATAAAACGAACAGAAAAATATAACGACATATTTAAAAAAAAAAAACACATAATCGGACAACATGTGTGTGTGTGTGTTTTCAGGTTTCTGCAATCTTGAATTGTTTTTGTTTTCTGTGATTTGGTTGTTTAAGCAATAAAAGATTTGCTGTATGTATGTGCACATATAAAAAATTACGCGTTTATTTTGCGTAATTATAAAAAAGACCAAGAACTACTCTTAAACTTAATGTAATTCTCTGAAAATTATTACTATTATTGTTTATAATCCTTTAAATGAAAACAAAAAAAAACGCATATTAAGTTAAAATATAATTCTTTTTTATTACTGATTTTTACCAACATAAAAACTTGGAAGCAAAAAAGTGTACAGAAGAATCTCTTTACGACGAATATCACTTTAACGAATTTTTCGGTTTAACAAATATTATGTGGATTATCAAAGAAAACCTATCATCCTATTTCGTTATAAAAATATTCACTTTAACGAATTTTTCAATATAGCGAATTTAATCAGTGCTGCCAAGAGACTCGTTTAACGAGGTTTTATGTAGTGTGTCTAGTATTAGCATCCAATATACAGTACAATCTCGTTACAACTAATGTCACTTTAACAATTTTTTCAGTTTAACAAACATTATTTGGAATGTTAAAAAAAATTCTGCTATCCTATTTCATTAAACAAATATACACTTTAACGAATTTTTCAGTATAGCGAATTTAATCAGTGGGTCCCAGAGATCGTTGTAGCGAGTTTTTACTGTAGTATGTATAGTCTTAGGATTTAGTACACAGTAGAATCTCGTTACAACGAATGTTACTTTAACAATTTTTTTAGTTTAACAAACATTATTTGGAATGTTAAAAAAGATTCTGCTATCCTATTTCATTATAAAAATGTATATGCTTTAATGAATTTTTCAGTATGTCGAATTTAATCAGTGCGGCCCAGAGATCGTTGTAACGAGTTTTTACTGTAGTATGTCTAGTATTAGGATTTAGTACACAGTAGACTCTTGTTACAGCGAATGTCACTTTAACAATTTTTTCAGTTTAACAAACATTATTTGGAATGTTAAAAAAAATTCTGCTATCCTATTTCATTATAAAAATGTATATGCTTTAATGAATTTTTCAGTATGTCGAATTTAATCAGTGCGGCCCAGAGATCGATGTAACGAGTTTTCACTGTAGTATGTCTAGTATTAGAATTTAGTGTACAGTAGAATCTCGTTACAACGAATGTCACTTTAACAATTTTTTCAATTTAACAAACATTATTTGGAATGTTAAAAAAATCCAAGGCTTCTATTTCATTATAAAAATATTCAATTTAAAGAATTTTTTAGTATAGCGAGTTTAATCAGTGATGCCCAGAGATTCGTTGTAACTAGATTTTACTGTAGTATGTCTTGTAATAAGATTCAATATACAGCAGAATCTCGTTACAACGAATGTGACTTTAACAATTTTTTCAGTTTAACAAACATTATTTGGAATGTTTAAAAAATCCCAGGCTTCTATTTCATTATAAAAATATTCAATTTAACGAATTTTTTAGTATAGCGAGTTTAATCAGTGATGCCCAGAGATTCGTTGTAACTAGATTTTACTGTAGTATGTCTAGTAGTAAGATTCAGTATACAGCAGAATCTCGTTACAACGAATGTAATTTTAACAACTTTTTCAGTTTAACAAACATTATTTGGAATGTTAAAAAAATCCTACTATCCTATTTCATCATAAAAAATATTCACTTTAACGAATTTTCCAGTATAGGGAATTTAATCAGTGCTCCCAAGAGATTCGTTGTAACGAGATTTTACTGCATATGAAATGCAATCTTTGAAATTTTTACATGCTGTTTTTCTCTTACCTTTTGATCTCGTGGAGCTCTTTTGTTCTTATGTTACGCTGAGCTCATGTTACTGTCCACTCAGGTTTGACTCAAATACACTCATGTCCAAAATTATCTTTGCATGCATAAAATCACAGATTTCTCAAAAACTGTGAACTATAATTTTATGAATTTGTGTAGAATCATAAATAACACCATAAAACACAAAAACAAATTTAAAAATTACGATAACTGCATTTTATATAAAGCTGTTGTATGAAACATTAAAAAAGTACTAAGAATAACTGTAAAGATAAATTTGGACATGAGTGTATTATGCAATCAAGAAAATGTTTCCAGAAGAAAGGTGATCAAACAGTACTAGTTTATTATTGTTATTATTATTATTATTACTTTTTTGGTGTTGGGTGGGGGAGGGAAAGCGGTGACATATGAATATTGTTAAGAGTAGTTCTCTTTTCCCTTTTTTTCCTTTCCTTTTTTGTTCTCTATGAAGCATTATCTTACATTCGATCGAAGAAAACTACTTAATGTGTCAAAACTATTCTTTTAAGATTCTTATTTCTTTGAAGTAATCAATTCGCGAAAAAAATATCTAGGAATATTTTGATATACGATTTATACTATCCTCACAGCATTTTTCTTGTATTATAAGAAAATATATGAATGGTTAAAAAAAATGATAGAATGATATTCTTATTAATAAACACAAAGATTGAAATTAAGAAGACGTGTATTAAATTTCGCACACAGTTTTGAAAATTCAATACATTGTTTTTCGAAACTCTAATTAATCTAGAGAACTTTTTATGTTTTTTTGTTTTACACCTGAACATTGAATGTTTTTTTAGGTGCGTTCGTAATCATATAAATACGTAGCACCAATAGTCGTCGCCTGGTCCGTCCGTCTGTCTGTCCGTCTATCTGCATAAAAATCTATCCTCAGCGCAAAAAGTATCCAAATAAATGGTTTGGAATTTAATGTATATAATTGTTGGAAATTTTTGTCGAGTCATTTCAAATTTCATGAAAATCGAATCAAAACTTAAAAAAATATTAATAAATGTTTTTTTTTTTTTCATTCTATTAAATCCTGTCATATGTAATTAATTCAATGATATCCCAGGTTTCCATGGTGATCACGCCCTACGTCCACGTTTAAGATGGAGTCATATTATTTCCGTTTTACTGAATTTAACCCATATTGGACCGCTGTCCTATAAATAAGACAGCCAATAAAGCATTTTTTTAAATAAAATTGGTAAGGATTTTCTGGATGCATTTTGTTATGACGTCTTTAAAATACATAAAAGTATAACATATAAACAAACAAAAAAAAAAAAAACAAGTAACCATTTAAAATTTAATTGAAAAAAATCTATTTAAAAAGTCTTTTAAAAATTGTGATCTTATAATCTAGAATTTTACCGCTATTATTATTTTTTTATTGAAGAAATCATAGAGTATTTTTGTACAACATAAACAGTATTTTTATCGTAAAATAAAATATTTGCTCATAAAATTAGTTTACGTATATTTTTTTCAAAATTTTGCTAGTATCTAATTAATTACACAATATTAATAATATAATCGAAGTTTTAAAAATTTTCAAAAATATTTAATCGGTGTGGTCCAATATGGGTTAATATAATAATCGTGATAGATTTTGTATTCATGAATTTTTGCATAAGAGTGCACGGTTCGAACACCTTCTTTGATGACGATCGTTGTCCCTCTTTTTGTCCTTATTTCTCAGTCTTTTTCTGTACTAAGAATAATAAGCATGTTTTCTCACCTGGTTCGTGTTCTTCCATTCTTGTATTTTGTGCCGTCATTATTGCGCCAGGAAAGCGTTTACCACCAAGCATTGCTATGTGATTTACCATCGTTTAGGTGTACTGTATCTCTCCCAGAAACTTTGTAACCGCTGTGCTGAAACACCCTGTATATTATTGGTTTTAACTATTGCATATTTGATATTGAAAATGTAGTGTGGAACATTTATTCTGTCTGGTGAACATGAAATTGTTTACTTGAGAGTTTATAGATCCAAAAAAACGATATTTCGTGCTGATATCTGGTTGAGAAACTGATTAATACGTCGTAAAACAAATTTGTAACGTGTGCAAAAATTACGAGATGAAAGAACGAATTTTGCTTCAAAAACATTTATTTAAATCTCCGAAGCATCCTGATTTATCAGATTTCTAATGATAAAGGAATGTTTTCTTGTAACGTAGGCAATTCTAAAGAGATTATATTATAATTTCTTAAACTTCTTTGCTAGATAAAGAAACATTTCTCTTTTTTGTAACTCTGTACCATGCTCTGATTTATGTAATTAAAATTGTTCTTCTAGCTATTTAGGTGGTGACTATGCAATATCAATAAGTTAAATATTTATTAATACTTGGAAAAATTTTCCGAGAGAAACATTCGCCTTGCGTACAATATTTCAAATGAAAACCAAATTTAAAACTAAATACTTAAAAAGCGCAAAGGTCAATATAGTGAAAAAGATTCCATGCCGGGACTCGAACTCGGACCATCAGTATAGCGCACTACATTCTGCCGACTAAACCACATTGAACGATACCCAGCCTGGAACTTCTCACTATTACCTGTTGGCAAGGCTACAAACGCAGCTCAAGATGGAATATTTTCCGTGAGCCACCGACATGGGGCAAACATGAAACGTAATTAAATTCAGCATCGATTAAAACTATATTAATACTTGGAAATTTTTCCCAGAGGAACATTCGCCATGCATACAATATTTCAAATGAAAATCAAATTTCAAATTAATTGCTTAAAAGCCGCCAAGGCCAACATAATAAAAAAGATTCCATGCCGGGACTCGAACTGATGGCCCGGTTTCGAGTCCCGGCATGGAATCTTTTTCACTATGTTGGCCTTTGCGCCTTTTAAGCAATTAATTTGAAATTTGGTTTTCATTTGAAATAGTTAAATATTTATTTATTCTTTCTAGTAATATCAAGTCATTTAAAAAGATATAGTTCATCTCTAAGTTTTCCAATTAGCAAAGCGCTATGCATTAATTTCTCTTATCAATTACAATATTTCTGATGTTAATTAATTAAGCTTTTATCGACAGTTGATGTCATCTTCGTATCCCAGTTACCTCTGACATTTCCAAGCACATTCAATAAGAGCTTCCACTTCCAGACGCTTAACAAATTCTATTGTGGCTCAAAATTTCGTTAAAACATCATTTTTATATGATTCTTTCAAAGAAAGCTTTTAAAAAATTCCAGTTCTGAACGCATTTTTGTCATGTGAAATAAAATACTTTGGTAAAACAAAATTTTAACATAAAACTTTTTCTAAACATTGAAAAAAGGAAAAAAATAACACTATTTATATCAATCATTCTAGTTTGGTAATAAATAATTTTATAAACAGCAAAAGTCAAGGTGGTTTGAGCAGATAACAATATTAACTAACAAAATGTAAAAACAAAATAACAATATAGTCATACCAATAACTATACAGGGTGTCCACTCTCAACGGTGTGTCCAATGGCTAATTCCTAAACCGTTAGGCATAGATATATAGTTCCAATTACAATAATGTTTTAAATGAGATAAAGAAGTATTTAAAAAGCGATGTGGGTCAAAAAAACATTTCTTAGAAATTTACGAAATTGAAATTTTTATGAGGTCCCCGGGTCCTATAAGTTATACTTAGTAAAAATATACTATTAGACTAAGAAGTAAGACAAAAAAAGTCTCATTCTTCTGCAATTAAAACTCACCGAGTGATAGCTGTTTAAAGTTGAAGCATCTTTTTTTGCTGCGAAACATAATTTATTCACATTAATATGATAAATTCACAAATTTACTATAAATAATCGTCACACATAAAAGAAATAATATTTGGGAGTAAAATTAACATTATAATATGAATTTGAAATCTATTTTCATTCTGACATATTAAAATATATCTATAATTTGTAATAAAAATATAAGTTAAAAAATAACAGAATTTTTGTTAAATGAAATGATGAAAGTATTAATCGCAATTCTTTACAAAATGATACATATTTTAAAACGCTATTAGATTAACTAATCTAAAACTTAATTAATAAAAATTAAAGTTGTCTTAAAACTTGCTCGAAGTGACTCCCTTCGACTGCAATGCAGAAATGAACACGCGTAATAATTCCTTCTAATACTTTAAACACTTTGTGTACGATCCATCGAAGCATGGTCCCTCTCATCTGTATTCAGATGCAGAAAATTGGTATAAGTCATGCAATTCAAAGTTTCATAACTGGGTTAATTTTAGTGTTAGTGAATGGGACTTTTTTCGTCTTACTTGTTAGGGTAATAGGAAATTTTTACTAAATATAACTTTTAGGACCGCGGGATCGTATAAAAATTTTAATTCTGTAACTTTTTAAGAAATGTTATTATTGATAAAAACGACTTTAAAAATAATTTTTTATCTCATTATAAACATTTTTGCAGTTAGAACTATCTATGAATAACGGTTTAGAAATTAGCCATTGGACATCGTTGAGAGTGTACATGTACAGTCTGCATAGCATATTATTGCTG
Organism: Maratus speciosus; assembly: GCA_963932465.1. Classification (NCBI taxonomy): domain Eukaryota; kingdom Metazoa; phylum Arthropoda; class Arachnida; order Araneae; family Salticidae; genus Maratus; species Maratus speciosus. The sequence goes on from OZ010793.1 coordinate 210,404,221, forward strand.
GAAAAGGAAAGCAGAACTAAGAAATATAAAAACGTAAAGAAGCTACTTTATTGCCAGATTTTACTTACTCGCTAGAGAGATTAAGATTGATATAGGTTTAATTTTTTATTTTTCATTTTCATCCCTCGAAGGGATGTGATATATAATATATAAAACTTAGTTCTAATCCCTCAAATGCCACACTGTCACCAGAATTTTCTAATAAAACTTTTCTATTGTAATTTATTTGAAAAAAAAAAAGGGTATTTTACTTGACAGATTTTTTTTACTCGCTAGAGAGGCTGAGATTAACATTTTTTTTTCATTTTAACCCCTTGAAGGACTGTGGTATATTATATGTACCACTTAGTTCTAATACCTCATATGCCACACTGGCACCGGAATTTTCTAATAAAACTTTCCTTTTATAATTTAAAAAAAAGACTTTACCTATTTAAAATTATTTAACTCCTAATGTCATTCAATCATTTCGGCATTTTAGCAACAGAAGTACTTTGACTCTGAAAGGGTAAAATAATTTATTTGACTCACCACTTAAACATGTAATATGTTGCCAAAAACTTGAATGAGAACTCAGTTGAACGTGGTTCTCTCCCACATGTGTAGATGACGGCACTCGTGGTTTCTTAAATCGACCTTTTGATTAATTTGATCTCAGTTCATTGATAATTATTTATTTTCACTGGATGGCAACACTACATTTTTCTATTCAAATCATTGTCAAGTTTCGACTAATTATCTCTTGCACAGGAACCTTTCGTCTCTGAACTTAGAGCCTTTTTAACATCATATTTTCCTGAAGACGGCTGTAGAAACAGCTCGAAACGTAGATTTTAAATATTAGTTTATTAAAGTTCGTATTTTTTTTGCACTTGTGTATTTATTTATTAATAACCAAATTTCTAAATGAAGATTGCATGTAATAATGCAGGTTGTCCATAAAAGAATGTCACAGATTCAATGGTATATTATAACATTTTAATTTAGACTATTGACAACAAACCATACATCAAATTGAAGGTAAACTAACCTAGTTTTTCTAACGAACGTTCACTATGTGCTTGTGAACCTTTAGTTATACGTCACACATCCAACCTAAAGTCCAATTCTTCCCACACTTCGCTTAACAAATCCGGAGTAATGGAAACAATAGACTCTTCAAATTCTATGCCACCACTCTGGCAAATCATTGGGTAGCGGCGGAACGTAGGTACGATTTTTTACAAAGCCCTAAAGAAAAAAAATCGCTTGGCTCTAACGGGTTTTGAACCTTCAGCTCAGCATTAAAGTTTCAAGCTCAGGACACGTCATTCTGCGTATGTGGTAACGCAAGCGAGTCAATAACAAAGCAGTACTCACGCATGTGCTTATCTAAAACTGTTTGAGTTATACTTTTTTTGAGACCTTGAATCAACACCCTACAACGCTTACAGTTTATACTATTCAAATTTACAACTGGGATATTCTTTTACGAACATCCTGCACTATACATTAATTGTTAGATTAAAGTATACATTAATGTAAAACTTATTAGCAAATAGAACATACTGAGAATTTTCAAAGTAAAAAAAAATAATAATTAAAGGAATTTTTCGCATTAAACGAAACAAAGTTGGTATTAAAAATATTGTTGCAAAAACCAAAATTTATAAATGCAATTTTAATTGTAATAAACATTATATTATAGTAGAAACGTTTAGGTTATTGCTGGGTACAGGACAACAAATGATAAATAGTAGTACAGAATAAAATTTGATGGAAAAGTAAATATTAGAAAATTTAATGGATATGTTTCACATTTTCCTGTAATTTTTTAGATTGTTATCAGGATTTCCGGCTGTTAGCCAGGCCAAAAGAAAAGAAAAAGCCGGCTGACTTTTTTTGGTTTTAACAACTCAAAAAAGCCGGCTTTTATTTTTTGGAAAACTTTATATTAAATTTGGGTTATTATTTTTAGCACACTTACAAATATTTTCTACTAAAAAAATTATAAATTTCTTTTAAATTTTGTCAAACAAGTATGTCTTTATGTCTGTTAGAAGGAAACTGCGAAAGCATTACATCTGAATTTTTTTTATTATTATTTATTCAGAAGACTACATTAAATTAGGCTCCAAAATGGTGATTTGAAATTCAATATTACATACCTCCATATATCTCTATACATTTTAAAGATTACTTTTAATTAAACAATGACAAAATGTCACACATCAAATTAGAAATATTCTTACATGCTGCTATTTATTTTTAAAATTGATTGGAATTAATTTACTCATAAGTATTTAAGAAATGAAATTATCTGATATAATAGTTAAAAACACAGTGTTACAAATAAATAATCGATATTCTGATAACTTATAAAAACGATAAATGTAAAACGTTTTCCCGCTACTGAGCAATTATTTAAAATAAAGAGAACATTAAAAAATAATAATAATAGTGGAAATGTTGTTTTCATTAAATGATTGCTATGATTTTAAACGTTTATGAGAAATAAAAAATGATGCATATAATAGCCCTTAAAACTGCATATAATAGCCCTATAATGTTATATAATAATATTATATAGTATTTTATAACAGCCCTATAATATTATGTATAATAGCTTTTAAAATTAGTTAAGTAATAATACATGTAACTGAGCAACCATTGTCTTCTTTAATTATATAAAGTAGTAAGAATGAAAATTAAAGAGGGGTTAAAAGTCAGTGTAAACCAGATAAAGCAATTAGTATGGCCTTTTTAAAATTTACTTGATATATTTGCAATTCTGACCACAAATCACAAGCAGTTTATTGAAAATTGCGTTATTTATTAAATTCAAATTCAATTACATGTCTTTAAAACTAATTATAAAACACTTAAAAATATGTATTTTATAAATATAAAATGCTTCCCTGATAACAGCCAATTATGGCCAAAAGAGCAGGTTAAAACCCATAAAATCCTCTGGCGTGGCTTTTTTTTTTAATTTTGGCCGGCTTTTTTTGCAACACTGATATTATGCAACTCGTAAACTGCGTGAATTTTCGAAACGTAAAAATAAGGACTTGGTTGCATTTTAAAGATTATTTCAACATGTAATACAATTACGTGTAAACCTTTACCGCAAAAGAGCGAAGAAAGATATATACAGGGTGTGTCACATCGTTGACAAACAACTAATTCTTAAAGCGTTAGTTTTAGATGCATAGTTCGAATTGCAAAAATCTTTCAAATACTGCTCTTCATCATATCAAAATCTATTTACGTCAATATAGTTATTATTTTTTAAATTGTAAAATTTAAATTTTGATAGGGTGCCTGTGTCACATAAGTCATATTTTGTTAAACTTTCTCGATGCTCTAACATGTTAAACACTAAAAATTTCATTTCTGTACGCAATTGTGATGTTCCTAATTTTATGAACTTCCAGCCTTTTCTGCGCTCTTAATTCAAAATAATGAATTATTAGCTCAATAAAAAGACGAAATGAAAATATATTACAATTCATCAGACATACAAATAAAAATTTCATAAATACATTTAATACAATTAAAAAGCAAACGCTTCGAGCTAAATTTTAGCCCCTCATCAGTGCAATAAATAACATTCAAATGACAGAAAACTATATATCATGTATACAGTTAAAAATTACTAGCAGTTAAAATTAAATAATGTATAAAAAAAAAATATCAAAACAATGCTGTGTATTCAGGTGGAGGTGCACATGATTCATTTACCGGCGAAGTTTGCTTACGAGTGAACACACCTTCCAGAAATTTAAATCATATATCAGGCGTTAAACAATGATTATTTATTTTAAAAGGACGAAATGTTTTACGCGCGTTATCGTTCTTTCTGAGTATCGGTTTATCAAAAAGAGACATTTTGCACAAAAAAAAAAAAAAAAAAAAAAAAAAAAAAAAAAAAAATGGTTTGCTAAATCATGCTTTTTGGAAAAGTGTCCATAAACGCTATTTGAGATGGAACAGAAAAATGTATTTTAAAGAGTGATTATAGTAGCCTTCTCGTTGATTGTAATCCTGTCACGAGATATTAGTGTGGCAGGTCGGTATCCGGTTTGAAATGAGCGATTAAAACACTATTTTAGTATTAAAATTTCATTGATTTGAAAAAGGGATAGATTGATATAGATGAATTATGTCTGCGAAAGCAGGGGGGTCGGGGTAATCGTGAAGAACTGGAGAAATTTATTTTTGTTTTCCTGCTAAAACCAAGATTGCTACCAGCGATTCTTAAATAAAATTTTCTCCCACTGAAAATTTTAAGGTAAAGTACGTTGTTTTACTTCACCTCTCTTGTAATTACTTTGTCATTTCTTGCGGTATTTTTACATTGCATATTTGCGTTATTTATCGTTATTATTTTTAAACCGGATGTATGATTTTTTTTTTTATTATCTTTCTTTCTTCTTTTTTTTTCCCTCATCTGTTCGAATTTTTATAATCAATAAAATGCGCTTGGATATGTAGCTTTCTGGTATTCAAACTGAGTAAAACTACACTAATTGATATTTGCATTATTAAACAAATATCATTTTGTGCTTATATTATTGAACATTAATATATTTTGCTCGCGACATTCAGAAATATTTTCGGAACACAGAACCCTTGATAATAAAAATAATTAAATTATTATTAAATTATGATATATGCTCTATTTTTTATGTTTCAGTACGTGCAAGAATTTAATAAATTGTGTTTACCATAATTCTACACATCTACACTTTATTTATTAATTTTTTTATCTACACAATAATATGTAAATAGTATAAAATATAAAAGATGATTTAAAAAGTATCATGAAATAATAGATTAGTAAAAAATACTATTAATTTATTTTATGACACAACTAGCTTGATCTTTATTTTTTAAACTAGGATTTTGTGAGTTTTTATTTTTATTTTTATTTTTATTTTTTTTTTTTGTTGTTGTTGTTGTTAGATTTCGCTCTGTTCATATTCAAAAGTTTAACTAAAAAAAGAAATCTGCAGTTATGTAACACATGAATCTTATGTTCTATAATTATTTATCTGTGTCATAAGCAAAATATAATAAGAAAATATAATATCAGAAATAATGAAAGAAATCCACATTTCCGGATTAACACTAATAGCGTTAAAATTATATATACGATGTGAAAATACTAAAAAAATCATTATAAGAAAGATGAAGTAAAAACAACGAAATTTTCAGGATATTGACCAGGAGAAAAATGTTGTCTTGGTATGGAGCTAATCATCTTTATTATTATTTTTTTTAAATTTATCTTTCGAAAAGTAAAAACGAAATTTCTTCTGTATCTGGATTATACCAAAACAAGATGGAGGTCTAAAAATAATTTATTTTGCAAACTGGGGAATTCTATATGTTCAAATACAAAATAAAAAAAATAATAACGTCTCAAAATACCAGTGAAATAACATGTTTTACCTATTAATTTTATCAAAAAGTGTGTAAAAATGACTTGTAAATAAGGAGTGCAGTCACACGTTTTGTCTGTTAATCTAATTGAAACAAGAGTGAAAATGGCTTATCAAAAAGGAATGAAAATAACCGCTCCGCAAGATGGATGAAATCTACTCATATAGGATAAGTGCATTTTAAAATACTGGAAATGAGTGAACATTACTCAGTCGAAGTCAAAATCGCCGAATTTTTTTTAAGAGATTGGCACTAAAAATACGTTTTGCCATTTTTAGTATTTGGCGTAGCAAATTCATCGCCAGGTCTTATATTCACTAGATTTATTAAGCATGAGTTTATCGGTTATTCTATTGGCTAAATTTTACATAATACAGCACTTTACATTACTTTGTGCATTGTGTTCATGATATGTTTTTGTGTCTCTTCTATTTCCTGTGGATACCGTTCCGGTGATACTTTCGTATGTGAATATACCGGGTGTCCTAAAAAGGACTGACTGATTTTCAAATTCAATAACTGCAAAAGGTGACAGATATTTAAAAAATTCTTGAAGTAGGGTTATGCATGAGATCAAAAGTTTTTTTACAGTGATTTTCGATTTTAGTTCGAAATACAAACAATAGATGGTGCTGCGATCAATAGACGCTAAATTCAGGCTCGATTTTTGACATTTCGGGACCCACTCAATTCATTTTAATCTCCTTTTTCTGCATGGAAGAAGAGAAAAACCAAAAAATCGAGCCTGTATTTAGCGCCTATTGCTTACAGCGCCATGTATTTTTTTATAATTCGAATTAAAATCTAAAATCACTGTAAAAAAACTTTTGACCTCATGCATAACCCTCCTGCAAGAATTTTTTAAATATCTGTCACCGTTTGTAAGTTATCGAATCTTAAAATCAGTCAGTCCTATTCAGGACACCCGGTAGTTTATATGAATCTTCCCTCCATTACCTTTAAATTTCGTATAAAATGCTTTGAGTCGCGTTTTTAATAATAAGCACTCTCTTCATGTTTTTATGTATAAACGATATTTTTCGTCGTAAAAAGGACCTTTTTAATTGCATCTGTGATTTAAAATTATTCATTATGCGTTAAATTTTTAGAAGTAGTTATTCGTGACTTGCTTTTAAACTACAGTTAATTTTGAAAATCGCGTGATGAATAGCAATGAAATTCAGGTTAATTGGCAATTTACGACGATTTATATTGCAGGGTGTATTTTTGCAACTGTAAGCAAGGCTCGTTTAAAACAAATTATAACAATACAAAAAGGAAAATTTATGAATGCTCAGTTTGTCAAATATGTGCATTTAAATTACTGCGAGAGAAGTATTTTTAGATTAATGGGTCCAATTTTCTTTAAGAAAAACTAATTATTTTGGAAAAATACGAAACAAACTTCAATTACCTATTTTTTAAATTTATTTTTCACTAAATACATGTACTCGAAATATTGTCTATGATGGCATTTTTCTTAGTTGATCCCATGTATTTTCCTAAACTTGGCATAGTGGAAAACAAAAAGCTTGGCATTCGATTAAGCGCAAAATCTCTCAGACACGTTTTCGATCATGCCAATTATTAAAATGAGTTGCACAATGTTCATGATATCACTGCGATACGTATGTTTTACAATATAAAGAGGTATAGAATGAAAATCCTTTTATGTCAAAATAGTTTTTTTTTTTTTTTAAGTTGCTAAATTTACAATTTTATAAGGTCCTGTGAGCCTATAATTAGAACAATAAATATATTTAGAATACTTCCTCCGAGCACTAACAACTGAAATAGTGAAATTATATACTTTTGTAAGCAAAACGTGTCTAGTTATGACACTTTAAGTTTTATGACGCGTTTTTACCACAAAAAAAATGTGAGATTTCATAAAATTCGAACTGTCATAACTTGGTACGTATTGGTTGTACTAAAATGGAACTGTTTTATTTGTTAGAACATGCAATGTTATCCAGATATAAGTTATAAGACGCAGGGACCGTAGAAAAAATTAAATTTCTTTCTCATTTCCTTTTTATATAGCCATTTCGACGTAAATGGATTTTGATATGATGGAAAACAATATGCGGCACATATTTTCAATTTTAATTAGACCTCTAAAACTAGAAGTTTAGGAATTAGCTATTGATCAGCCGGAAGAAGGGATTTCCTAAAAAAAACACTATATAAATCTTTCATACAATTATCGCCGTAAATAATAACACATGAAAACTTAAATATTTTATCCATGTTGTTAATTAATTATGAAACTATAGAGAATGCACCAATCCAAGCCGACCCGTATTTTCCTTTAACAAATTATAATATATAGGAGAGAGTAGCCATATTTGGACCGCCGCTTTAATTGGACCGCTGCCATTCTGCCGTTAATTACAGGAAGAGACTCCGTCTACCGCTGAAATCCTGCTCATCAGAATGACGTCACTTATGATTAGAACACCGCCCCCTGAATACTAGGCCTGAGCGCTCACACAAAAATGGCGGCTGCCGAAGGCGGATTTTTTTTAGCGTAGGTACGGTCCCTTAAATGTAGACACCAGTATTTTATAAAAGATTTCTTTACCTTGTTTATTCTCAGAAAAATGAAGCGAAAAAAACTTCAAAAAATTATTGGTAGGAATATTTAAGGGACCGTACACACGCTGAAAAATATCCGCCTTCGGCAGCCGCCATTTTTGGTCCAGCGCTCAGGCCTATTATTCAGGGGGCGGTGATTAGAAGAAGCAACCGCCTACCACGTACTGTTTTCAGACTATTTAAAAAAACCTAAAGTTAGCTGTTTTGATCTAATTTTTTCCTACTAAACGTAAGTGAATATTTTAAAACTAAGGTAAGTTGTTATATTTTCATATACATATATGAATTCGTCTGTTTATTGCGCATATTTTTCACGCGGATTTGTTTGATTTCGTTTTTGTTCTCAGTTTTGAAATTAACTGTTTTAAAAAAGGGCGCAGTTGCCGTAATTGGACCAATTTCAGTTGCTTAAATTGGACCAGATATGCGATCATAAATTTGAAAAGTAAGTAATGAATTTCGAGGGTGGTACGCTTTGTACACTATTTTTTCATATTTTATAATGGAATACTATCTCCATGCAAATTTTTTTTTGTATATCTGGATTAATTTTTTTATACTGTTTAGGCCTATATAAACATAAAAATATCTTTACATGTCTATGCAATAAATTTTGTTTGCAATGTCTTTTATCTTTTATGTAATAGTATTTATTTTCTTTCAATTCTTTATTCCTACGGCATATTTGATTTACAGAGTTGAATTCAAACATTTTCCTCCTGCAGGATATTTGTGATAGAATACTTTTTACAGTTCTGGAGGGTGGAATTATACTTTTTTGCCCTTAAAACGCATAAAATCTCAAACCATGTTGAAAATGTTGAAAAAGACATAGGCAAACCGTCTGGAAGAAAAACACCCGTGACAGCAAAAGCTGTTGAAGATATAGGAAACAAAAAGCAGACAGTAAGTTGTGAAGAAATTGACCTGCAACAAGGCTGCAGCTACAAATACTCACCAAAAGCAAAAAAATCATTAGAAACGTTATTTCCTTTGCTAAATTCAGTTAAATCAAAGTACAGAGGGAGCCAAAAAACAGTTATGTTAACATCATCGCTATATAAACTAAACCTTGAAATGGAAAAAAAAAGATAGAAAGGAAGCTTTCACAGCACAAAAGCAATTGGAACATCGAGTTTTGAAAAATAGGCTCTATACAATTAGCAAGAAAATGATGGAAGAGAAGAACTACCCACATAATGTAAAGAAAACTTCAGTTGCAAAAAAAAGTCTGATAATTCAGAATCTAAATAGAAAAATCTAGACAGTGATGATTGGTTTTGCCTAATTTGTAAGAAAAATAAAATAGCAAAAATGACTCAGTGTTCAGATTGCCATATACGGTTCCATGTTGTGTGCGCTGGAAAACAAAAACAATAAACAAAATTCATGTATAAGCTTTGCATCACTCCTTATTTGATATTCAAGTAACTGACAATTAGTTCCATTATTTCTATTCTTAATTACTGATAACTTATACATTTTGATTTAAAACAATTACTCTTATTTTCATATATTTGATTTCATTATATTTCATTGCTGTTATTTTGTTTTATTGTTTCATTAATCGCAAACTTTTCTTTTAATAAAATTAGTAATATTCCCTAGTCATTAAAACAACCTGATATTATTTGGTCCAATTTAGGAGACTGGGGGTCCAACTTAGGCGACCAGTTGCTGAATTTGGACCACTTTTGACAAAATTTTCAAATTAAAAAAAATTTCAGATTTTCAAAAAAGAATTGATCTAAATATTTATTTAGTTAATAGATGAATAGATTGACCCTGTGTAATTATCTTTTGCAGATATTCCAAAAATTAAGTGAGTTACACCTGAAAATAAGTGAAGTGGTCCAAATTAGGCTACTCTACCCTATGTTATGATTTCGTTCTAGTAATTTTAAAATATTAGATCATCAGCTTCCAATAGACACAATACAGTCGTTCAAAGGATCAGTCGGGCCAATAAAGGTGAAAACCATTAGGATTTTCCCTATAAAAGGTCTGGTTTGACAGGAAGCAATTTATTAGTTGTCGAAAATATCATATTCAAGAATTTTTGGAGAGGTAAGAGATGTTAATATTCTACGACAAAACAGGTTCGCGTGTCTTTACCAGACTAAAACAATTCAGATATAGTTTTATTCTGAGTCCACCAGTCCAAGTTACCAGTCCACTGTTACCAGTCCAAGTAATTTATTGGTTAGAGCTTAGGACTGAAAAAACCCGCAATGCGCAAGGCTTTAGCCAATAGCAGACCCCACTTGACGGACAGAGAAAAGAAGCAAAAGTCCCCAAAAAGCGCGCGAAAAACGTTTATGATCAGGAAAAGAATATTCTGAAATCGAATGATTTCGGGGTGCAAAAAAATATTGGTGTGCGTTCAAGACAAATTTTGAATAGAAAAAGGAAAAAAGAATGAAAAATACGCATTCTAAATGGAAAATAATAAAGTAAAAGAAAATAAATTTAATTAATAGGATAAAAAATTTAGAACAGATTTAAGATAAATTAAAAATTTTAAATATATTACATATACATATATATCGCAAGGACTATTCAAAAGACTTTCCTTCCGTCTGGGACATACGATCATGAGGTGCTGGAAATGTTTATTATCTTTGGATCCATATTTTTGGATATGATTGTAAGTAATGAGTAATTTCACAGAATAAAAAGAAAGCACTTCCAATACTTATCACCATGTCATTGCTTTTCCCATGAAGTAAAATGATAGTGGATTATTCTCCCAGAAACTGCATTTTTAGTACTAAATGTTTTGGAGAGAAATAAACTTAATTTTATAAAAAATGTTTTTATATTGCCTTGATCTATTCTAACGTCGTGCTAGAATTTATCCGACCATGAAAAACGTTTGTCGAGACTGCCTTATGTCATTACCCAAATGCTATCATTGTTGTCATGAATTTTTTAACTTTCTAAATATAAAAATATACTGAATTAGCTTTTGTGTACTAAATATTGTGTGTTTAGCTGTTCAGCTTAATTTTTTTTAATCCTTTCGTATCATCCACCGAACTGATGGTGTAATTTTTACGATCACAATTTTTCTCTCAAGAAAAATTATAGTTTTATACATGTTTGTAACTTGTTACTACATACAAAGTGACTAATAGGCTTCTTTTCCTCGGCATTCAATTTTTGCCTTCTGATGAACTTTTAAACTGCGATTATTTTTCTGTCCAAGCATATAACACTCTTATTTTGACATTAGTTACGTATTAAACAAAACTTATAACTACCCAATATTACCCTTTATAATGTGATTTTAGATTACAATTTAAAAAATATTTCTTTATAAATAAATCCAATATCATAAAAAAATTAAATAAACTTTTTAGATTTGTTATTAAGCTAAGTTAAGTTAGTACGATTGTACAAACTGAGGCTGTGATAGAGCACGGACCTAGTTTATCGTGTCGTACTTTATAGATAATGTTGTTAACAAAAAATAATAATTTTTAATGCTTCAATTATCGAGTGTATTGTATGATTATATTACACCAGATTTATATTGTTATAATATTCCAGTTGCAATTATTTTCTTAATAAATATTTCGTGATATCGTTTAGTAAATTTTTAGTATAATGATCTTCGAAAGTTTCTGCTAATTCTATTCATTATTTTTCAAACCATTAACCAAAATCCATATCCGGTTTCCACACCCAATAATCAAATGTCTAGCACTATTTCCTTGTTATCATGGTTTTAAAATTATAATATAATATTTAAAAAATCTCTATATCTGGACTAATAATAACTTTGAGTTGAAATTTTCCAAGTGAATAAAAAAGTTCCCAGTCCAGGAGTCGAACATAGGACCTCTCTCTGAACTTGTAAACACTCTACTGATTAAGCTATTCTGGATGACTCTGGTCGATATCGTTCACCAACAGACAGCCATTTGCATTAACAGGTTGTCATTGGAATTAAGCAGTTCAACACATTTATTCTCTAGTAGGAATGGCATTAAACAATAGATTTGGTTCCAGTGTATCAAAGCTATACATTCCAAGAAATATATAGACATGTTTAAAATATGTATTTAATGGTTAATGCTCAAATTCCAAAAAGAGTCGATATGGTTTCTCTACACCGAAGAATGTCGTTGACAGATGATGAGATGAGAACACTATATCTGTTGTTGCATTATTTGGCACAATGCCATTTTCCGAAATCGGAGCCCTGCCGAGAGTGTTTAGAATATTCCTCTAAGATATGCTTTTATTTTGGTTTTAAATAAAGTGATTATTTCTAGACTGTGAAACACTGCTAAGAAAAGAGAACTGGAATCTTACTTTCAGAGAAGTTGGCATAAAAGATAAAAACGGAAAGTTATAAAGAGAAGAAAACGTTAATGATGTATAAGTTTTCTGCAAACATATTTATTTTGTTGAGAAACAATCTGTCACCTGTATAGCTTATGTTATTGTAAAAAATATATAATATACAATCTTTATGTAAAATTTGAATAACTTTTAATGGAATCTTAACTTTAAATTTAAAGTACATATTTAAATAAAATATAGCAAAATGCCACTAAGTAGAATGAATAAATATTAAGAGGAGTATTAATATATATTTCAGCTATACAGCCTTCTTGCGTTAGATAGTTGAATATCAATTTTATGACTCGATAGTGACAGAGAATGACTTTAAATAAGAATGCTTTTAAATGTTGTAAAACAGAAAATTAATAGACATTTTTAATGGCATAAATATTGACACAGAAAGTTTTATAAAGTACTTTTGTTAAAGAAGGAACAGCTATCGAAATTTCTAAATTTTGTACTACTTATAAGAATTATGGTATTTTTTTAGACTAATCATACAAAAATCTTTCATGAAATTTCTCACAAGGATCTGCGAATTATCTTGGATACCAAGAAAGTTTTTTTTTATCTCAATAACATTACAATAACACGCTTTCGTTCTCTTTCTGGCTTGTAGGGGAGAGTAGCCATATTTGGACCACCGCTTTAATTGGACCGTTGCCATTCAGCCGTTAATTACAGGAAGAGACGCCATCTACCACTGAAATCCTACTCATCAGGATGACGTCACTCACGATTAGAAGAAGCAACCGCCTACCACGTGTTGTTTTCAGACAATTTAAAATAACCTAAAGTTAGCTGTTTTGATCTACTTTTTTCCTACTAAACGTAAGTGAATACTTTAGAACTAAGGTAAGTTGTTATGTTTTCATATACATATATAAATGCATCTGTTAATTGCGCTTATTTCTCACGCGGCTTTGTTTGATTTCGTTTTTGTTCTTAGTCTTGAAATTATCTGTTTTAAAAAATGGCGCAGTTGCCATAATTGGACCAATTTAAGTTGCTTAAATTGGACCAGATATGCGATCATAAATTTTGAAAATTAAGTAATGAATTTCGAGGACGGTACACTTTGTACACTATTTTTTTAAATTTTTTAATATTTTATAATGGATTACTATCTCCATGCAAGTTTGTTTTTTTGTTTGTTTTTTTTTTTTTTTTTTTGGGGGGGGGGGGTATATCTGGATTATTTTTTTTATATAGTTTAGGCCTATATAAACAAAAAAAATATTTTTACATTTTTATGCAATAAATTTTGTTTGCAATTTCTTTCATCTTGTATGTATTTGTATTTATTTTCTTTGAATACTTTATTCCTACGGCGTATTTGGTTTACAGAGTTAAATTCAAACGTTTTCTTCCTGGAGGATATTTGCGATTCCCTGAGGAAGGGCAGCCTTTTAACAGTTCTGGAGGGTGGAATTACACTTTTTTGCCATTAAAACGCATAAAACCTCAAACATTCCGGGAGGAGGGGGGTGAATTCAACACTGTTGAATATATAATGTTTGCGTATAATTAATCGTAGCGTATTTTTCAGTAGAGCATATTCTATTAAACACTTTTATAATATTATGTTATAAATGTTGAAAAAGACACGGGCAAGCTGTCTGGAAAAAAATAAAAACAGGTGACAGCAAAAGCTGTTATAGATATAGGAAATAAAAAGGAGAGAGTAGGTTGTAAAGAAATTGACCTGCAATAAGGCTGTAGCTACAAATCCTCCCCAAAAGCCAAAAAATCATTAGAAATGTTATATCCTTTGCTAAATTTAGTTTTTAAAAAGTACAGAGGGAGCCAAAAAAACAGTTGTGTTAACATCTTCGCCAGATAAAGTAAACCTTGAAATGAAAAAACACAAAAAATCGACTAAAAGGAAGCTATCACAGCATAAAACTAAATGGAACATTAAGTTTTAAAAAATAGGGGTAATGCATTTATCAAGGAAATGATGAAAGGGGAGAACTACAATCATAATGTAAAGAAAACTTCTGTTGCAAAAAAAAGTCTAATAATTCAGAATCTAAAATAAAAATATAAATAGTGAAGATTGATTTTGCCTGATTTGTAAGAAAATAAAACAGCAGAAATGATTCAGTGTTCATATTGACAAATACGGTTCCATGTTGTGTGCGCTGGAAAAAAAAATCAATAAACGAAATTCATGTGTAAGCTTTGCATCACTCCTTAAATTATAGTCAAGCAACTGGTAATTAGTTTCGTAATTTCTATTCTTAATTACTGATAACTTTGATTTATATTTTGAATACATTTTGATTTAAAACAGTTACACTTATTTTCAGATATTTGATTTCATTATATTTCATTGCTGTTATTTTGTTTGATTGTTTCAGTAACCGCAAACTTTGCTTTTAATAAAATTAGTTATATTCCCTAGTCATTAAAACAACCTGATTTTTTATGGTCCAATTTAGGAGACTGGTGGTCCAACTTAGGCGACCAGTTGCTGAATTTGGACCACTTTTGACAAATTTTTCAAATTAAAATAAAATTTAAGATTTTCAAAAAGAAAATGATCTAAAGTTTTATTTAGTTAGTAGATGAATTGATTTATCCCGTGTATTGATATTTTTCAGATATTCCAAAAATTAAGTGAGTTACACCTGAAAATAAGCGAAGTGGTCGAAATTAGGCTACTCTCCCCTATACGAAACTTCAAATAAGACTAAATTTTATCTTTAAGGGAATGTAACTAAATTTGCCCTGGCTGAATGGATAAGACAGTATTCAATTCTAGTTTATCATAAATTAATTTCAATCATTGATCAAAAAATCAGTATTTTCACGTAATTTTTTTTATACTCGAGATAATGATCACATGTTATTGGTATTTATTACATAGTACATATTACATATCAGATATGAATGTGATTACATGCACCAGTGCAACAATTATCTGTAGAGAAAAAAAATTATGTCAGACAATTTTTCATTTCCAGTTACTTTGCAATTATTCACATAATAAGTGTTTTACAGTCCCATAGATTAAAATTCTCTGATCTCTCGATTAATTATATTTCAGTTTAAGAGAAATCTCTGATACGAATTAGTGCGCTATAGCTATTACTATGCTGTTCAAATCAACAACCTTCTAGAAACTAAAGTATCTTTATGACAGAATAGCTATATACGTACAAGAACTTAGGTTCCATTTAGTTAATGATCTAAGCACAGGATGCAGATTCGAAGTTTTTAATCAAAACATCGCAACCAACAGTGCATAATTTAGTGATACTAGTTTCTTTTCAGTTTATTATTATTATTATTATTATTAAAGGAAAAGGGATTATTTACAGTTACAATTTTAGTAAACTATTGTAGTTCAAGAAATGCAGTTCAATACATTCTGTACTTCATAAATCAACAATGCATGTAGGCATTTTTGCATGTCTATTTTGCACATGTTATAATGTTTCTCTTGCACCTTTTCAAGTTTTGATAAAATGTATAAAATTCTATTGAAAGCTCTACTTCTGCATGCATTAAGCAAAAAGTGCAAATTATATTGGAATTTTTAAAAGAAATTTTTATATTTTCATGAATAAATGTGCTATTTTTACAATCATTCCACAATTCAAGTAACATGTTTATATGCAGGTTACAGATCATTTTTAGCTTTTGATGGTTGAGAATATCATAAATGTTTGTTTCCTTATTCAATCTGTTCTTGCTTCCTTAAATGCCCTTATAATACACTTAAATACACAATGCAGTAAGTCTCCATCGAAAAATGCGAGATGAAGAATGTTCTATACAGGGCCGAAGGTGCAGAATATTAATATCTAGTACACACGAGTGTTTCTCTGGTATTTCTCTAGAATTTTTTTTTTTAAGTCTAAATCCGAAAATGCCCGGTAACTTTTGTATATAATGTATTGTATATGTTATGGCTTCTTGATTACTTAATGGTTATTCAAATTTTGTGTCTATGCAAGCAGTAGTGTCGAAATTTATAAACAAAATAAACAATCAGATAAATGAATTAATAATTTATTTAATGTTTTCTTTTTTTTTCATTGTAGCTGCAAGGGAAAAATTCTAGCAACCTACATTATAGAATTTCATAATGCGATTTAGATGCGGTCAGTTGTCTGCTGTAAGAGAATCCATTTAATGTTTTTGTTTTTGTTTTTGTTTTTTATTAGAAAATGTAAAAATTTAGTGTTTGATTTGTTGGAGACAATTACGGTAAATTAAAATAATCCACTTCCATCCTGATTATTTCAAGTAATAGTTTTATATGAATTATTGTTGATCACAGCCCAAACAGGATATTTTAAGGATTAATTTTTGAATTTTCGACTGATTTCTTCGATTGATCAACTACTGGGAAAATGGCAATTAAAGAAACTATTTACTATTTATAATTTTGTTGCTATTTATTGGGTCGTTCGGAAAGTCGTGTCCGTTTGGGAATATCAATTCGTACCGGAAAATTCTTTCCGGTAATTATTAGACATTAGATATCGGAATCAATGTCTAATAATAAAATGATAGAATTTTCCAGTACGAATTGATTTTCCCAAACGGACACGGCTTTCCGAACGACCCAATAAATACAGTAGATTACATTTCCCCCCATTATAAGACATTCATTAAGGGTTATAGCAATCATATTAGTTTACTTCTAAAACTTAAAAGGAAGGAAATATAATAAAAACACCGTAGCACTGACATTATTTGATCAACTACTGGCTGAGTCAACCTATATACAACACAGTTTAAAAAATGAGCCAAGTGTTAAAGATATAACTATTATAAATTGATTCAAAATAAGTTATAAAAAACATAAATGTCTCCTCGCAAATGAAAATATTGGATGACGACGATGGCAAACCCCCATGTTATCGCCAAATCTGTTTTAGTCAAAAATACTCTAAATCGATCAAACATTACTACATGTTTTTGTGAATAAACAAGTTTTCATGCAGAAACCAAATTTCAGTGCTTTCTCGAGTTTCGGACGAAAACAAAAACACTCTCTCGAGGGAAAATTTTAATCTATTAATACATATACGCTCACAAAATAATATAAATTAATTATTAACATACAGTCGTACCTATCTACTACAAAAACATTTTTACTTTTGCACATGCGTGAATGTATATGCATTTGTTATCAATAAATTATAAAAGCATTATTCATTCATTATTTTTAAATGTTTATAACCAAAAATCTCAGGTATTCTTTATTAACTTTATAGTTATTTATACAGTAAAGGTTTGTCAAAGTGTTTGAAAATATTTAACACTCAGCTTTCAGTTTCATTAAAAAGAAGTATTTGAAATACCATGCTTTCGGTGTTGATTTCAAAGAGTTGCCCGGGGGGAGGACATCCCCCTCCCCGGAGCAATGAATACCCCCCCCCCCGGAATATTGAAAATTTTGTGTTTTCAATGGTAAAAAATTAAATCCCCCCCCGGAAATCTATAATCCCCCCCCTCCCGGAGAAAAGTGGGTGAACCCAACACTGCATGCTTTTAGGATACTAATGCCACATTCTTAGAAAGAAAAAGCAGCTAACAGGTGTCTTAAAATAGACTGACTGTTTCTAAAATTTCATAACCTGCAAACAGTGGCAGGTATTATAGAAATTCTTGCAGAATAGTAATGTATGATTTAAGGAATTTCTTTACTGTGATTCCTAGTTTTAGTTACAAATACCCGCTAAAATGGCAAGAAATTGACTCTCAATCGATACCGAAACCGAAATCACCCAACAATGTTGCGAAATAATGTGTCCAAACGTATGGAGTGGGCCTCATTCACCAATACAATCTTGTACTCAAACTCAATCGCTCATGAAGTACAACATCATATTTGAAGAGTTCAGATGATAAAGGTGGCAAGCGACACAGGAATCATTTTGAGAAAATAAACTGTAAAGTACCAAATACCTATTTAAGTTTGTTGTCAAATGCCTCCTTTATCAATTAAAATCCCTGTGAGTAATAGGTTTTTTTCAAATAGTAATTTAACAGATGGTACAGGGTCATTGATTATCTTCAATCATATGATTAACTTCTTTTTTTTGTCACATCACATACCATATTTATCATCTGAGTTCTTCGATTCATTCATCACTAGTTTTGAGTTATTTCAAACATTGGAACGTATGGCTTATGAATTTGAACTGTTTTAACTACATATCTTTAAGTTAAATTTTGCCTGTAGACGGCATTGTATGCCGTTTTAACCTCTTATGCATCAATATTACATTAATACCTATGTAGGAGATCTTTACTGCCAGTCAAATACACCACTTACTGTCAATATTTATTGCTCAACCAAGATTTGCCTTAAAGTTTGTTTTTAAATATTTTGTTTCGAAAAAAGTTTAAATAATTATTTTAATTACTTCAATTTAATTATTTTCAGATCGATGCTGTTTAAAAAAAAAGAGCGATTTATTTACTCGATAAAATTAATGAGTAAAATGTATTCACAGCTT
Source organism: Maratus speciosus (assembly GCA_963932465.1). Lineage (NCBI taxonomy): Eukaryota > Metazoa > Arthropoda > Arachnida > Araneae > Salticidae > Maratus > Maratus speciosus. The sequence goes on from OZ010793.1 coordinate 210,423,081, forward strand.
CCCTTTGTGTTTATACCTAAATGTTTTTGCAGAAAAAAATACTCAAACAAAGTTACTTAATTTTAATAATTTTAGTGATCACTTACTCATATTTAATAAGATATAAAATACAGAAGTTACGTTTAATACTTTATTCATGTTCTTCTGGGTGTTATTAATTTTCAAACGTGCAATTTGTTACTCCAGGTGGAAACCATAACCAAAGCTAAAGCTATCAAGAGTAATAGCTTTAGTGAAAAATTAATAAAAATTATAGCCGTTTTGTTATAGATCGATAGTTAAACTTACCGAGGCGAAATTTTCAGTAATATTGTTAATGAACTCTTCATTTTTCATTTAACCTATAAAATATTAAAATAGAAATTATTTATTATTTTTTTTAATTCAGTTAAGTCAAGTAAATCTTGCTGTCTTAGCTCACATATTGGTTGCTTGCAATTTTTATAAGGCTAAAGAAAAATTGCGGTTAATAATTTTTTCTTTAATATTATAATGAACATGAATGTCATGTAAAATAAGTAAAAACACAAAGCTTATTTATTAATTCTTTGCTTCATTTACTACTTAATGAAAAAGTAAAAAATAAGCTGATAAGGCTTTACTTACAATCTATGTAGCGTGAAATGAAGCCTCAAAAATTAAACTAAACTATTAATGACGCAATAAATATGAGTTTTTGTCGCGGAAGGTTAGATTAAAAAGAAGATAGTTAGTTAGTTGTATGGAAATGATTCAGCAGTCAGTACTTGAAAGTAACCAGTGCATTATAGCAGGGTAATTTTAATAGAAAACATATAAAAAAAATGGAAGTATTAAGGGGCAAGTAAAATAAGTATAAAAGTAAAAATATTTAAAATATGTAATATGAACTTTAAAAAGTTCACTGTTTTACTTAAAAGGCGACGAAAATAATAAAAGAGATGTTACAATTTAAAAATATACATTTTATTTAAAAACTTCTTAGTACTTTCAAGCTTTACCAGCGCTTCATCAGAGAATATTATAATAGCTAATTAGTTATTATATTACTTAATATAATAACTAATATAAGATATTCGTCTTATGATTTTATTTAAAATATTTAATTTTAAAAAAACACTCTTTTATAAGGATTCAACGGTCATTTATTACCATGCCTTTTTGACTGCATTTCATGTTTTTTCCCAAAAATTTCCAATACATTAATTTGGTGTGGGCACCGAACTCTATTATGAAAAATTTATTAATTTTTTACGCTTGTTAAAAAGCACTAGCAATTGAATTTATTCAAAAAGATATAATTTTTGCTCTGTTTCTTTTTTAATATAGGGCAATAGGGGGGAAAATGAACACATTATTTAGACTAACTTTTTAGGATTTTTATATTGAATTTTCAATGTATAATAATAACTTGATTAATATTAAACTGTTAACTGATAAAAGGGTAGATTAACATCTTCACGCCCTTGGCCACATATGTGAACGTTTAGTTTTTATAATTATAATTGTTGTCAATGATAAAAAGAATAAAAAAATGATAATAACCTATTCACTACAGAACCCAACAAAAGAAGTAAAAATTTTATAATTTGGCTGCACTAATAATGCTATATCTGATGGACAGTTAGAGATATAAACAAGTAGGAAATTGCTCGTCAAACGTGGCAAATGAGGTGCGTTCGTACTATAACTAGTTTTATAAATATTTTTTACACCCCATATTGTACTGAATGTATATATTTTTGCACTTCATAAGTGCATAGTCTGTAACATCATTAAAATGCACTTGCAATATTTTTTCCTATTGCCCGTAATATAACGGAAAACTTTTGACTGTCCCTGTAATTAAACTATACACCCAATTCTCATAAAATCTGAAATGGCTCGACAAAATTTTGCAACAATTATATATTTAAAATTACAGACCATTCGGAAAACCTTAACATCATTAGAAAGCACTTGCAATAATTTTTTCCCACTGGCCGTAATGTAAAGAAAAACTTTTGACTGTCCCTGTAATTAAACTATACATCCGATTTTCATAAAATTTGAAATGGCTCGACAAAATTTTGCAACAATTATATATTTAAAATTTCAGACCATTCGGTTGGGTAGTTTCTGCTCTGTTATATGCGGACGGACAGACGGACTGAACGACGACTATAGGTGCTACGTATTTATATAATTACGGACGCACCTAAAAAGGCGTGAAGAAATATTTCGGCAGTCAGTGTTGTTGAATTATAATTCGTCAATATTTGATAAAAATAATATCAGATATATTAAATATATTAAGTTTTAATAATTTGTAGAATCGTAAGAAAGAAATTTACTGTTATTTTTTTTTTATTTTCTAAGAAATCATTTCCCTCATAAATTACCATTTACGCTCAGAGGCCACAAATGTGATGCTAGTTTCCCCCTATTAATATGAAATGAATAAATCGTAAAAAAAATAAAAATAAGTCATTTTTTATCACCATAAAAAAAACGTCCCTGAAGAGGCAAAAAAATCTAATCTCTTCATTTTTATTTATGATTTATTTTCTACTTTTTAGTCTTTAAAATGTTTCATTGTTTCAGTTTCCCAACGATTCGGTATATTTTATTGCGCGTTTATTGGCGCATTATTAAATCCATTCTTTTTTTTACAACTCTCATAGTATTGTACGAGTTACAGAGAATATTTGGCGATTTATCACCTGTGGCGGATTAATTGAAAAATGCATTAAAACTACTGTATTATTTTATAATTAAGTTGTAAAAATATTAAAATGTTTGACTGTCATCCAAAATACACCTTTCTAGATAATTTGTATAATTCTAGGAGATTAGGAAGCGGGTAAAAATTGTATTGCAAAATTCCATCTTTACACACTGTAAAAAAAAAAAAAAAAAAAAAAAAAAAAATCTGTAAAGTTACTAAAGTTTTTCTAGGAAACTGGGATTCCTAGAACTTTTTATGTAACGGCAACAAGAAAAATTCCTGTAACAGACGCTGTTACAACAATTTTTGTTGTTGTACATAAAAAGTTCTAAGAATCCCAGTTTCCTAGAAAAACTTTAGTAACTTTACATATTTTTTTTACAGTGCATGCGAAAACGAGGTTGTGAAAAATATAAGAGCTTAATAACTATAGTTTCCTAACCCCTTCGCGAGGAGGGTCTTTTGAATAATTTTCAATATTTATCACCGGTTTTTCAAAATAGAAATTTTTGCCTAATGAAAATCGAGAAAATTTCCATTAAATAAGGCAAAATTTACAATAAAAAATAACTGGTGGGAATAATTAAAGATTCTGAACATCTTATGTGTCACGTATACGTGAATTTTGTCCAGAAGAGGTTAAGGGGCATATAAAGTCTTCAAGTAATTAGTGATTTAATTTAACAGAACTGTGCCAGACTTTTAGACTTTACAATGGACTACATTTTCCCACGGGGAGAGAACGACATGTCTTCCATGGACAATAAGCAGGCATCGCAAAGTATTTTTAGTTTCTATGCCTTGACGGTAAAAATTCGTCACGGTGTATAGATGGCTTTCTCCTCTGGTCGACCTTAGCGGAGCCGAGTTTCAGCCTCTCAGCAGACGTCGGATGGCAACACCCTCGCCATAGGGAGAACAAAGAAATCTAATCAACACGCAGGGACCTAGCAGCGATTGGAAGTGCAGTAAGAGGGCACGCTTCCCCCGCCCCGTTTGGCTGATGAGGCAGAGGATGGATAAATCTTTAGAGAGGAGTGGAGAAGCGTTTTGAGACTCGGAGAGTATGGTTGGAATTTCGTAGACAGTAGGTAGCTGGCGATTTCCATTCCTCGAAGAGACATCCTGTCTCGTGATAAGTGGACTCAGTTATTTCACTGGACTTAGTGGTGTGTTTGGACTTGGCAAGTAAAATCGACAGTGAACCCAGTTTTCTACATTTGTATAATTATTTTGATATCATTAACCAAGAATAAAATTGGATTAAAGTTTAAATATGAATGATATCCTATCCTAGGCTACCATATCATTAATCAAGACGAGAAACCTTTACAAGCAACATAACTTTGACCGGTTCAAAATTTTGCCTTTTTTTTTTTTTTTTTTTTTTTTTTTTTTTTTTTTTTTTTTGCATTAGTTGTTTTTTAAAGTACTCTTTATAAACAAGAAAATCGTATTTTAGTATTAGAAATTGTTATAGAAAGCGAAATGGAACTTTCGGAGCTATAGAAATAGAGCTCGACTTAACGTGAACAGTGCCGAAAACATAAGACGCGTTTTTCATTTTTTAGAAAACATTTTAAAAATTGGTGGACACTCTGGCACTGCAAATTTTCAATTAATAAACTTAATTTTTTTCATAATTAATCGCAACATATTTTTCTAGCAAAATACGTTGTTTTTTATGTTGATATTTCGCTTTTCTACTCGTATCTAAATTAAGCAAGAAAATATTTTATTGAAAATTTTGATTGACATTTGAATTTTAACTGGTGCCATTTCAATGAAAATGGATATTTTTCAAAGTAGTTACGTATTTCTCTACCTTTTATCATAAAAAGCCTATTTATTTCTCTCATTTTTCTAAGAAGAAATATACTATGAAGTATGGTATCCACTTCTTAAAATTCTTTTGCTGAACTGTACCATTACTTTACTTCAAATTTATTTTTTATTTTCATTATATTTTAGCACGATTCTCCAATTTTGATATCACATATCATCATTTTTATATGACTATGGCAAAATCATCGTGCAGTTGAATGAAATGGACAATATGCATTATCATTATTTTTACCTGTGTCAGATGACACCTTTTGAAAGATTTCGATTTCTGGTTATTTTATATGTAATTTTGAATGTAAAATAAACGCAAATCATTTTTAATACATTTAAGATTTTAAAAATTACAATTAAAATAACAAATAAATTTAAGTTTAACAGATATCATTTGAGATTTGAAGAAATATTATTAAAATAAAGTTAGATCTCATGCCTTAACGAAACTTTATTTTACGTGTTTATTTGAAAGGCTTTTCAACCGTTCAAAATCCACATATTAATAACGGTCATAAATGTCTTCACAAATCTGCATTTTCACGTAATCAACATATTTTTTCTATTTAATTAGTTTGTTATATTTCTTTTGGGGGCGGGGGTTGTTTTTCTATTTGAATAAAGGACAAGTAAAACAATCCTAATACCACGCAAATTATCCTTTTTTATGGACTTTTCTGGTACAACTAATAAATATACTCCTGTAACTTATATGGAAATTAAATTCAGAAGAAATAAATATAAGCCATATATATAAATTATTGTACTATACATATAATTTATATATATATATATATATATATATATATATATAACCATTAATTAAACATTACCGACCATCATCAAAAACCGCAATATTGTGAATGAATTGACAGTAAAAATGGATGCCACAAACCTATAATATAGAACTGTATGTATAAAATAAAGTGCCTTATACTTAATTACAAGAATTAATATGGAAGAAAAAAAGAAGAATGTGGATTCCGAAAAAATTGAAAAACTTATGTATTGAATTACATTTTCAAGAGTACATAATTCAATGATATAAGCAAATCGGTTGGTTTCTGTGAGAAAAAAAGCTAATGGCTGAAAAAAAAATTTCTCCTGCACCCAAACAACCAATATAACCAAAAGAATAGTTTCAAAATGAAAACAGAACATTATCAAATGGCATGAAATGGAAAAAACACTACAACACATTAAATTTAATTTATAGCAATAGAAATCTTACACAACATACCGAATAAATTCCCAGTTGATTTTCAAAATATCTTCCCGCACATGGAATCCAAAAGTACGATAAGATTAAGGTCAATAAAACAGTTAAGTTAACACAGAAATTAAAACCTATGGATTCAATTAATTCATTTTGAAATACCGTGATAAATTCAATTAATATAATATAAATAGAAAATAATTACATTATTTAAAATACCTAAAAACAATTTTAAATTGTTTAATATCAATTTTACAATATTGCCAATATTCAGAGTTCAATACCACCTGGTGTAAAATATTAAAATTATTACTTTAATAGAAGCTTTAAAAAGACAAAATTTTTGGTGCTGCCATCTATTATTTTATTTTAAAACGATTATTATTATTCAAATGTCACAAAAAGAAGAACCTAATAAAAGCTAATGAAATTAAAATATATTAACTGCATTACTACACAAATCCTAATATAAAAATAATACCATATTATATATCATTATTCAAAAAAATTTAAATAAATTAAATGTTAATAAAATGCTTTCAATATATTCTATTACCAAACCCATTTAATCTACACTGAGAAATTAAAAAAAAAACTTTAACACTGATAATATATAGAATATAGCTATATGCTATAAAATAAAATAAATTATATATAATAAAAATATAAAAAACCTTAATAATTACTATTACATATAAAAAATTAACAGGAAAAAATAAAAATAAATAAAAAATGGATGTTTATAGAAGATTGTCAGATTCTAAAATTCCCAATAGCCTAAAGATCACAAATATAGTGTGTGAATTATCTTCATATTAGCCATAAAAAAGCTAAAAAATATGATTGTGACAATCAAACACATTAAACCGATAATTAATCATGGAATACAAAGTTGAAAATAAAACAATATTAAAAAGTATAGAGGAATAATAATAAAAACTACTAACCCAATTTTAATACATACAGTATAACATTAGTTATATCAAATAAACTTATATGCATAATAATCACTAAAAAGATGGTATACTATTATTAATTAATATGATATTGTCCTGAGTAGACTAAAATTTAAAAACAAGTTAAAATTGAATTTGATTAAATAAGTTAAATTTAATATGAATTGAAATAAAAAAAAATGAAATGTCACCAATTACATATAAAACATTAAATCAACATCCATATAAAATACGTATTAGAAATGTAGTTATAATACAAAAGCCCCATCATTTTTTTTTTTTTTTAATTGACCATTGCGTATTATCCAGACAACTCCACCCTCCTCCGTACTCTAACATCTACCCACCCAACGAACCTATAGTAATTGTTTATTATTATTTTACAATTTTTAATTTTTTATAAAATTTTGTAATTTTGTTAACGCATGTGTTTTTTTTTTTTTTTTTTAAGATCATGTAAGTACTAATTGTATATTAATGAATATATGAATTTTTTTGGAAAACCATGATTTAATGCATCATAAATTAGTTTTTTAATATTATTGTTAATTAGATGAGAAGAACATAAACATTTTATTCTATATAAATGATTAAGTAGCAGAGTTGCCAAGTCTCCGGCTTTTTGAATACCGCTATTATCTTAGAGAAAATGCTGTTCCTTTAAATCTCCCAATTGTTCCAATTAAGTAAATCACCATTTTCTGTATTTAAATACTGGTATCCAAAAAGCCGGAGACTTGGCAACGCTGAAGTATATTTCGATATACAGAATGATGAAGACAAGATTTAAAATTTGTAAATGTATTAACTTTGAATTTAAATTCTTTACGTTTATCATATAAATCTGTTATTGTTTTGTTGTTTTTTATAGTAATTTTAATATCTAAGAAGTTAATTGTATTGTTAGATAAGAGGTTTTCCGTTAATTCTAAATTAGTGGTATAATCAACTGGAAATTGAGAAATTTTAGATTGATCAGTGGCAATTAAAATTATGTCATCAATAGAACGATATAAATGGAGATTATTAGTAGTAAAAGTGCGTTCATAGTGATATAAGTCTGATAATAAACTGGATGTACAACCACCTTATGGTATACCGACGTGCTGTAAATATAATGTGTTATCTTGCAATATATAATTATTATAGATAATGAAGTTTGTTAATGATTTAAAATAAGCGATATCAATATTAGATGGTAATTCCAGTTTTTTATAATACTTTTTAAATAATGCATTTATAATATTATGTAAATCTAATAAGTCTATATTATTAAAAAGATCTTTGAAGTCATATGTCGTTATATTATATACACAATGAAGATTTTTTTTAATATTGACCAGTTGATAGCTATTTTTTATACAATGTGTATTTAATATATATATATATATATATATATATAATATGGTGTAAAAGCAAATAAAACAGAAGAAGATTTGCAATTCCATCTTGTCTATATTTGCTTTGAAAAAATAAATTAATAATTAGGGACGATAGTTATAAAAATCAAGATACGCCTAAGAAATAAGAAAAAAATTATGCATTAAAATATTTTTTTTGTTCCCAGTCAAACTTTTGTTGAAGAACTGCAAAGCTAAAATACACTCTTGTCCCTTGAACAATTACTAAATTTCAGGAAAATAATATTAAATATTTTTTTCTTCATTGGGTAAGTTTTGAGTAATGCCTAATAACGTGGTCTTGAAAATATTCATAAAATCTCTATAAAATCTTCATAAAATGTTGTGATTAAAATAATTAAATAACGTAATTGAGTGAAAGCCCTATCCTTCTAAATTACCATAATTTTTACACCCCAGTCCATAAATTATCCATGAACTGCAAAAAAAAAAAAAAAAAAAGTTTCTTATCTAGGAAAATATAATGCAACCATAAACGAAAATTTACAATAACCTCTTTCGAAATCCAAAAACCAATACATTTTTTTAGATTTAAAGAAGCATTCGTGAAGGCAAAGTTTCTTTTTTGCCACTGAATTTCGGAAATGTTTCCGTTTAGTTTTTATTGTGTTTTAATCAATTTTCACGACCTAGAATGTAGGTTTATCAGTTGCTATTAGCTCTCAAGTAATTATTTTCATGTTCAAGAAGCATGTTTTGACAGACAAACAAGAAAAATTAACAATATTAAAATTAATATTATTTTATGACTCTTAGCATCAGATGAAAGTGTATAGAATATTGAGAACTGATTTTACACTAAAAGCCGATATTTCGATTTGAGAAAACTAATTAAGGCACTATAAAAAACTACTCGATGCATTTCCGAAAATCAGAGGTAGCAAAAGAAACTTTGTTTTTATAAATTCTTCTCTAAATCTTGAAAAAGTTTCTAAAGATAAAGTACGCTTTTCGGAATCATGGGTAACTCAGAAGTGATTATTGTATGCTTTTGTGCGTGGTTATATTTTATTTTCGTAGATTTCTAAATCTACGAAATCTAGACATTTCTTTTTAAAGTGTATTCATAATTTTATTACTAAGAAACTTACAAACTGGGAAAGTTGTTTGCGGCATGTCTGATTGGGAGCATGTGTTTGCTCGTGCAATAATTTAGTTCTTTTTAACGCATTTCCAACATAGTTGAAAAGTGTTTATGAATTCTGTTTGTCTGTCTGTCCGTCCGTCTGTCCATTCTCTAACTCGCGTAAATATAGTCAAATTGACATGAAATTAATATATGTTATTGGAGTTTACCATGGCATATTCGGTATTGAAAATGAAGTTTGTAGCGTTTACAGTTCGTTCACTCAAAAGAATTCCATTACATTACGACTATGGGGAAATATCGTTTGAGGTGCATTATAATGATATTACATTTATTTAATCATATTGAAATTTATGTATATGACTGAGGTGTACTTCAAATCGCTTTTTGTAAAATCTGGTGTGCATAGAATTTATCGTTCATTTACCGAGATACACAAATGAATTTGGCAGAAATTGGGTTTTATATTGCGTTATGCATTTTCTAAATCGTTTATTTTGACATTTTGCACATTGATAAACTGTAAAGTTTTATTACATTATTCCGAATGCGTTGGAAAGTGTTACATAATCTATGCTGAACGCATGATTTTTCGTTCTTTTTTTTCTGTGTAGGAGATTAAGTTTATTAAATAAGGTTTGAAAGAAAAACAAGTTTTCCCAAAATTTTATTTGAGAAAAAAGCTTAATGCACGCTAAAAATATTCGGTATTGATATTTTACTTGAAGACAAAAATGAAATTTTATAAAGCTTATGTAAAACCTGCTTTACGCAGTTCTTAGGTGTCACTGAAGGTTTTGTCGATGCAAGAAAAATTTCAGCATATAAAATATGAGGAGATTAAAAACAAGTTTATTCGGCGGATATTAAAAAAAGTACAGCTATACGAAGATGAGCTGAATGTTTCATAGCTACGGAAAAAAATTTGAACCCGATAAAAAAAAAATCTGTTATTGTTTAGGACATATTTTTCGCAAACAACCTGTGCAGATGTATCAATAAAATCTGCAGAGGAGGCAGATATTTAGAGTTTTCCCAGGATTATGTAAAAAAGATGGGATGCTGAATAAAAATGATAAGAAAAATTGATGTGTATATATAAAATCTGTAGATGAGGCAGATTTTTAATATGTTCCCTATTATTATGTAGAAAAGATGCATTACTATTGAAAGTAATTATCAAAATATATATGTAAAGTGATATATCAAAGAAATCCGCGGATGAGGAAGATTTTAAAAATTTTCTCACCATTACGAAGAGAAGATGGGATACTGAATGAAAATAACTATGAAAATACATAAGAAAAGTGCTACATCAATAAAAGCTTGAGATGTGGCATATTTTTAAGGTTTTCACAGCAGTACGTTCAGAAGATGGATTGCTGAATGAAAATTATTATTAAAAATGTATGAAAATTCATTTACAAATGAAATCTGCGGGCGAAAAATATTTTTTTATGTTTTCTCAGAATTACGTAGGGAAGTTACGCTGCTGAATAAAAATAATTACAATAAATATAAGCTGCATAATGCTAGGAAAAGTTAACAATCTGGATCATTTTCAAATTTCATTAACACAGAAATTTTCTTATATATGTTTTATAGTTATTTTTATTAGTAGTATATCTATATAACGTCTACATAATGTTGAGAAACATTTTAAACTTCTATCTCATATGTTTATTTCATTATTACAGCAGTATTTATTAAGTGTATGTTTGATAATAATGTTCATTCAGCAACCCATTTTCTCTTACGTAACTCTTGGAAAATATAAAAAATCTATGTCATTTGCAGATTTCATTAATACCGAAAGTTTCATATGCAATTTTTATTATAATTTTAATAATCAGCGATACATTTTTTCAAGGCAATTCTCGGAAAACATTAAAAATCTACCACATCTCCAGATTTCATTAATGCAGAAATTTTCATATGCATTTTTTATAATGATATTCATTCAGCAATCCATCTTCTCTACTTAACAGTGAGAAAACATAAAAAATTTGCCCTACCTGCAGATTTCATCATCGCAAAAATTTTCTTATACATTTTTTATAATTTTTTTCATTGAACATCCCATTTTATTTAGTTCTGGTAAAACGATAAATCAAATCAGACTTATTTTCACATTTGATTGATACTTCTGAACAGAGTATTTGCCCTTAAAGTATAAATATATGCCCTTGAAACAAAAAGAAAGTATTCACTAACTTTGGCGCTTCAATGAAATGTGTCAATAAGACAATTTGCTTATAAATTTTTTCATATGCATGTTAAGTTCTCACTCCTTTTTTTTATACTAAAACTATGCATAATCATTCACTCCTTTGGACTTATTGCAATAATCCTAAATGTTTCGATGACAAGATATCATTTTTTAATTAGCCTAAAACTGAATAGGCCTCATTGTAATAAGTCTGAAAACAATCAAGCTGATTGAGAAACAAATGGTTCATTTCTCATTTAGCCAAACTCTATATACAGGTTGCAATATGTTATCTATCACCGACCTTTAATTTCTCAACCGTTGGTCATAGACATATAGTTCCAGTTACAAAAACGTTTCAAATGAGGTAAATATTCATGCTGTGGCATTATTTAAAGTAAAAAATCAATTTTATAAAAATTACAAAATCTAATTTTTTTATACGGTCCCCCAGTCCCTATAGTTATATTTAGTAAAAGTTTACACATATCATAACAGATATAAAGCAAAAAGTTTGACATCCGTACTACAAAAATTGACACAGTTATTGAATTTCAAAGTTTGAGATATTTGCACATGATTTTGTCTTTCATTGAGGGATCAGTTAAAAGATGAATTAAAGTAATTCGAGATCAAAATCAGGGTGCAATGCCTTTTTTACGGCGAATCCACCTTTAGCCGGTATCACCAAATCGGGGAATCACTAATAGGATTATTTCATCTAAAAATTTGAGCTAACTTTTATGTATCGAACAACATTCAAATATACCGACGATACCGATTAAAGGTGGTTTCGCCGTAAAAAGGACATTGCATCCTGATTTTGATCTCGAATTACTTTAATTTATCTTTTTAACTGATCCCTCAATGAAAGACAATATAATGTGCAAAAATCTCAAACTTTGAAATTTAATAACTGTGTCAATTTTTGTAGTACAGATGTCAAACTTTTTGCTTTATATATGTTATGATATGTGTAAACTTTTTTCTAAATATAACTATAGGAACTGGGGGACCGTATAAAAAGTTAGATTTCGTAATTTTATAAAATTGATTTTTTACTTTAAATAATGCCACAGCATGATTATTTACCTCATTTGAAACGTTTTTGTAATTCGAACTATACGTCTACGACCAAAGGTTAAGAAATTAAAGTTTGGCGATAGATAACATATTGCACCCTGTATAAGCTCTTTCCAATAAGCTAAAATATATCAGGCTTGTTCAGAAACAAATGGTCATATTCCAATTAGCTTAAAGCTGCATAGGCTTCTTCTTTCGCCTGAAAAATATCGGGGTGATTGGAAAAAGGGAGATAATTCTTCAATGAGCTTGTTTCTTTGCAAAGAGTCGGATTTTTCAATTAGCCTACGATATACAGGGTGTACACAAAAGAATAACACAGATTCAATTCTATATTATAACAGTTTAATTTAGATTAATTACAACAAATCATACAGCAAATTGAAGTTAAACTAACCTAGTTTTTCTTACAAATGGTAAATAGATGCACCTTTAGTTATACGACACGCATCCAACCTAAAGTCCAATTCCGCCAACACTTCGGTTAACAAGTCCGGGGTAATGGAAGCAATAGCCTCTTCAATTCTGAGTCTCAACACTGGCAAATCATTAGATAGTGGCGAAACATAGACATGATCTTTTATAAAGCCCCAAAGGAAAAAAAATTACATGGCTCTAAGGGCTTTTTAATCTTCAATACAGCAATAATACTCCGTATAGATCGCACACTTAAGATATCTTACACCGCCGAACTCTCTGAGAGAGTTCCAGAAGCACTCTCAGTGAGTTGCAACTTTCTGCTAGATAGAGCCACGACCACTCATACTCTGATTGGACATAAATCTTCGCTTTAACTGATTGGCAATTGCAGTCAGTTTTATTTTATGTGCATACGCACACTTTATATTTGTTCAGATCTCAGACACAGTGACGTTCATTTAGTTATCTTGGATAAGTTTTGGGATGTGAACAGGCGACCAATTCCGGGAGGATACTACCTCAAAAATGGCTGTCTAAGATATCGTAAATATCCGATCTGAACAGGACATAACGCTTTAAGCTCAGGAGTCACCATTTAGCTTATGTAACACTGCAAGCGAGTAATTAACAAAGCAGTACTCGCGCATGCACTTATCTAAAACTATTTGAGTTACTCTTTATCTGTGACCTTGAACCAACACTCTAAAACGCTTACTGTTGACACTATTAAAGTTTATATCTTGGACATAGTTTTATGGATACCCTGCATAAGGGTTCGCAATCAAAGATGATCAAATCTATAAAACATTATTCAGATATATTTAGAAGTAAAGTTAAAGGGTTATCGTGCATTTCGTTCAGAATCATAGGCGACTAGCAGCAATTGTTTCTCACATTTGTAACTTACACTATTAAACTAAAAAAATAAAAAATAATAATCCGTCCAACGCAATTTCCATATTTTTTATGGAATTTTTTTTTTCAACAAATTGATTTCGAGAAAATGTCAGAAAGTAGTGAATATGGATTTAAGAATTTTTTTACTAAATAAAGCTAAAAGTCTATTTTGCCAGTTTCGCTAAAACATTGAGATTTTTCCAAATTTTTGCACTCTAAAAGAATTTTTATATTTTGCTTAAACGATTTCTGATTTTTACAGAATTTTGATTTCTTTTGCAGTCTAAAAGAAAAGTTGTGTTTAAAAAATTCTGCAGCTTTAACGAAAACAAATTTTTCCTTTAATTGTCAATGATAACTTCAAATCTTTGTGCGCAATGATTTTTGACTCATTCACGAAATCACACATCATCAATTCATCAGAAAAGAAAATCCGTAAAAATACGGAAATTGTACTGGCGTTCCAATCAAAGAATCGTTTTTTTTTCTTTTTTACAGTGTGGGGGCTTTGTTTGTTAAGGGAAACTGTCCTAAAATGACATACCTTAAGGAAAAGTTGCTTCTATTCATGCAATTTTTTTTTCATGATCTTTATTTTTTACAAACTAACTTTGCGGAGTAAACAAAATGCAATGGTGCCTTTTAAAAAGTAACAAATAAAATCATACCGCCATAATAACGATTTATATAAAATGCTGCGCTGTGTTATATTATCTACCGTGCTGTCCTAAGACGACACACCCATAATTTGTTATTAATTTGACTTGCATATATCGCAAATAAATTTTCTTGCACAAGAGAAAACACCGGCACATTCACTATGAGCCCACTTTGAACACTTAAGACATTTTATCCACTGTTTCTTCGGTTTTGAGTGACTGAATAAATTAGTGTAATAAAAGCAGGCTTCATCATGATCATCGGCAGAAAGGCAGTCTTTGTCGTTAGCATCGGATGTAACAAAGCGAATTTCCTCCTTACCCTGTAGTGCTGCACATCTAGACTGTGAATTATGTTTCTCGGCAGTTTATGCCTTCGCTTCGGCAATATTAGTACTGCTAGTCAGAACTTTTTCACCTTCATACTTCCTCTTTTTAGAGGATGATCTAACATGAGGTGCACGCACAAGGAAGTGGAGATACATGAAATGGTCTGATAAATGAAGATGGCTAACTTTAAGATGCTGTCTGTTGAAAAGATATTCACGTCTTCGGAGTATCGGAAACTAAAGTTGTCAGCTCTGGAGCTACGGGAGGCGACATTGACACATCGAAATATAATGGATTAGGTCCAGATAATGTTGTTATCTGTAGAACACGTATTGCTGTCGTTGCTTCCCATATTTTCCAGTGGACTTTCTGTCACAACTGAAGCACATTTAACATGATTGGTAGAGATGTCTGTGTTCATGGGATCGATTGATTCCGTTTTTCAAAAACAGGCATGTCATTTTGCCTACAATCGCCATATTGCGTAGGGGAGACTAGGGAGGGTTGTACCACTTTTTACAAAATGATTTTTTATTTTTTAAATAGTCAATGTAGAATAAAGTTTTATATATCATTCTACTCGGTATACAATCAGTTATCAAAATAAAATTGCTACATAAGTGTAACATATAAGAAATTTGAAAAATGATTGCTTTTAATTATGAAAAAATAATGGGTCAAGGCTCACCACCTATGAGAGGGTTGACCCACTATATGGGAGGCATGGCCCACTTTGTTTTATATTGCAATATTTGTGAAGAGAAATAAAATTAGTTTAAAAAAAGCAAAATAACTTTATGCTACATGCTTTAATTCTTATAAAATAATATTTTTAAAAATATGATTGTTAAACAAACTTGTTGAAACGCAATCGCAAGTCAGAGGAGAAAAATTTTGTTTTAAACGGGATTTTGTCAGAGCAGGTATAATTGTGCAGCAGGGAAAATGAAATTTTAACATTTAAGGCAGTATTCTGTTAGAGACAGGTTCGGTTTTCATAGTGTTTCATGTTATTATGTCCGGATTTAGGAGGCACTGCCCCGCTCTTTTTGTCTCCTTGTTGTTGTTTTTTTTTCTTTTTTTGTGACACTCGACCTGACAACTCTAGTTGTCACATAGTTTGGGTTCATCTCACTGTATTCACCATGGTGAAATTTGTCTACACACCTTCCTAAATTTCTTCGATCGATGCTATGTTCTTTTGCAGCCGCATGAGCGTTTAACTTATCGTTAACTCGATTTAAACCTTTAAGAGGCAAAGTACTTTCAGTACTAAAATATTGAAATAAAGGACTGACACCGGAATTTTAGAACAAATTTATTTGAAAATATGAAAAAGGCTTTATTTCACATACATATTAAATGGAAAAGATTTTAGCAAAATTCTGGTGCCATTGTGACGTTTCGGAATTAAAATTAACCAGTTTTGTAAACATACCACTGCCCTTGAAAGTGTTAAGACTGCTGCTTTCATCCTTTCTAGTCTTTCCCACTGTTTCTATTTACCAGTTGTAATTAATATTTAAATGGAAAAAAGTTCCTATAAGCTTTCCCATTTTCTAGCCATTTTTCACATCTTTCTTTAGTCAGTTTGAAACATTTTTTTTTTCCATCACTACTTCAGATATGTAATCACTGATATGATACAGACGTAAATTAGCACCACAAAATAGTCCCAAGAAATTTCTGACGAAGGTGTAAACAGTTTCTTTATAACAATGAAAAATACAAGCTTGAAACCTTCGCTATTATATGTTTATCGTTGCTGAACGATTCCACAATATAACGTGTCGCTAAGTGTTGACATCTAACGACAATATTAAGAAATATAAGGTATGCCATTTTGTGACAGTTTCCCCTATGACATCGAACAAAATGCTTCATACAGAATATGAATTCACGTTAAACTCGGTTGAAGATAAAAATGTTCTTGGATCACGCCTCATATATAAAACATCTCTAACCACAATTTTATCCCAAAAACATGCATAGATAGAAAAAATTTATAGTTTCAACAGTAACATTTTTTTCGTCCTCTGAAGAAATAGTAATTACGTGTTAAATGTTTTTTTTTCCTTTAATGAGAAAATTTTGAGTCATATCTTATAAAAATATTCATAACTATTTCAGAAAAATCCTGGTGCTTAAAATAAGCTTTAATTAAATTAGGTAATTGAGTGAAAGTGTTATCGTTTTAAATTACCCATGTTTTGCTAATCTGCTCTTTCTTAATTTTCTATATTTATAATTGGATTGCAAAACAAAACTTATTAAGAACGAAATTTGTTTACCTTAGATCGATGTAAAAAAAAAGTTGTTTTTCAAAGCAAAATTTATTTAAAACACGTTTTTTTTTTCCTCTACAGAAGACAGAAAAGAAGGATTACGTAAAGTTGTTAAATATTTGAATCAAATTTGAAAACATGACAAATTTGTTTGAATCAAAAAAACTTCAAAGCAAAAATGAAAATACGAACTTTTTCTTTTAAACGAAAGTTATGTAGTCCTTTGCGTGGTTCTTACATTTCACTTAAGGATTTTGTTGATGCAAGAAAAACTCTGGAAGCTAATTAAGCTAAAAAAAAATTGGAATGTCTCCACTGAACTTTCCGAAAAATTCACTGAATACTGCGCTTTCAAATAAATAGTAATATAAAAATAAATAAAACCTTAGATTCTAATTTTGTACAAAGTTGAAATGTTTCCAGTTGTGAAAATGACCTCGTATTCTAAAGGAAACTTTACTTTCATTCATAAAGGTCAAACTTTTTTCTAAAATTAAGACGTAATTTTCAAAGAAATTCCATTCTACACTTGCTGAAATTAAGACCTATTAATTGAAATAAATATTGAGATTGAATATACATAATCACGCTAAAAAAAGTTTTAAGTTGTTTTAAATATGGATATTTTACCATTGTTCCTCAACGACATGAAACGTTTAAATATCCCTATGATTTTATCAGCTTAATAAAACTCGCAGTAATTCTTTTTCTTGCTATTTAAAAAGAAAATGTTTTACTAAATAAAGTCACGTTCTAGTGAAGTATAGCTGTTGTATCAAGATAAGATGAGCGTAACAGAAAAAAATATCAACCCTTTAGTGCGCAGCTTTGCATATATGCAAACAACACTATTTTGAATTTAATAGACTTTTTTATTCGCATATACCTAAATCACACCAGATAATTAAAATAGCTATATTTGTTTTAATTTAAAAAAACAGACATTCCATATTTAAATAAGGCGAAATTAACCATTGAAACTTTCTGGTGTAAAGTCAGATTCTCTGAACTACGTAATTTCTAGAACGTATTCTATTATGGGGATTAAAGGGTTAAAGGTTAACTTTTATAAAATAAATAATTATATAAAATAAGGTATTTGGAGACATACTTATTAAAGTATTTACTAATTTGTTTTATTTTAGCGTAAAACATCCACACGACAGTAGTTTTTTACTTGTATTGCAGATGTGCATCAGAAGAAAAGATTAACGTATTATATGAAAAATATATCTCTGAATTTTTTCATTATTTTTCTTATGTTATAAACCTTTCAGAGTATCATACATAATTTTTTCGAAACAAAATAAAAAATCGCGTATTCAAGGGATTTTTAAATAATTGATAAAGGGATAATTAAATAATTGAGTTTAAAAAGAAAATACTCATCAGTTTTCTTAGGTCACAAAAAAGGTCGAAATTAGTTTAAAAATGGTTTGGATGCAAAACTCGTTGTCCAATATGTAAGAAAATAAATAAAGCTCTTGCGACAGTGGCTTGTAACATATTCACTATATGGGAGGTCAATGGAAAACGCAGTTTAAGAGATATCGTATTCATTCATACACATACATACATAAATACCGACAATACCATAACAGGTGCACCTGCACAGGGCCCACTTGGAAAGACGGCCCAAAATGCTGTTAACAAGAATATATATATTTTTTTATAATATCATAAGACGAAACGCAATTTTCCACCTTGATTCAACATAAAATATATAATGTGAACATTAAAAATTTCACAATCTTACTTAAAAGGCGACTAATTTATAGTAATGAAAAAGATGTTACAAGTTTAAAATATACATTTTATTTAAAAACTTCTTAGTACTTTCAAACCTTCTAGGTTCATCATCAGAGAATATCTTGATTACTAAATGTTGTTTATTTATACAAATACGTCACTCTGTTTTGAAAATGAGAGAGCCAATAATTACTAGAGTTGAAAGTAGATGTAGCAGTAGCAGTTTCATGGATTTAATTAAATTAGAAGAAACATATATTATTATTATTAATTGCAGTTCCAGTTACTTTATGACATCACTTTATTTCTCATACCTTACTTTCCATGGGTATAAGAACGGTATTGTATTCTATTGAAATAATGGAAAGTTTGAATAATCTTTCTTGTCCGATGATTGATAGTAAATATTTTTTTTATGAATTTCAACTTGCTAAAACTTCTCTCGCATGAACCAATAGAAACAGGAAGATTTAGAAATACTTGAAGAGCGACATTGATATTTGGGTAAGATTCAATTAAACCAAAATCATGAAGAGTCTATAGAATATTAAGCGGAGATACAGTTTGTATATTTTGTATAACAGTCGTTACTTCAACTTAAAACTTTCAATTTCACATGTGAATTCGTATTTTTTTTAATTTTTGTTATATTTAACCGCAAGAATTGCAGCCGATTTTTTAAAGTAAGCAACATTAATGTAAAGACGAACCATAGAGAAAGCAAAAATCGTCACAAATACTTTTCATTTTTTGATAACGCCAATTTATTTGAGACAATAGAGTGTCAAAAGCACTATAAATTTGTATTTTAAATAATTTTCGGCTGTCAAATTACTTTCTTCATCTGGTGTTTCATCTGTTTCCAGTCTCTTGCCTTAACTCTTCTCTTTCGTTTATTAAATAATTTAGCTGTATCAATTGCAAAAAGTTTGATTTTGCAAATTAATTATAGATTTATCTGTGCTTTTTCTTTATGGAATAAGATTCTACGATGCATCGAACGAACAAATAAAGCCTTATAACCGAAAGATTTGACAATAGATTGTGGAATAAAATTAATTGCTGGGTTACGTAATACCTTATAAAGGCTTCAAGATATGGGTTTTGGAAAATAATTCCAAGAAGTACAAAATTTGGCTGAATAAATGGGTATAGAGACGTGATTTCTTAATAAACGAAAGATAAGAGTTAAAATAAGAGAATGAAAATAGATGAAACACCAGATGAATAAAGTAATTTGATAGCCGAAGAATTATTTAAAATACAAATTTACAGTGCTCTTGATACTCTATTGTCTCAAATAAATTGGCGTTATCAAAAAATTAAAACTGTCTCTGACGATTTTTGCTTTCTCTATGGTTCGTCTTTACATGAATGTTGCTGATTTTAAAAAATCGGCTGCAGTTCTCGCGGTTAAATATAACAAAGGTTTAACACGTTCACTGCCGCAAGCATATTCACAATACCTACTCGGTTCAGATTTGACACTGGTATTTCTCACTATATTTTTCTGATATGAACTTTTGAATATTTTGAAACACTTAGTTTTGTTATTATCTCTATGTAATAACGGTAGTGTCCTAATTCTAATAATATTATAAATGTGATAGTGTGAATATGTTTGGTTGAAGTCAGAACCAAAATGGATAACCAATTTTTTTTAATTATTATTCATTATTCATTAGATTAATTTTGTTTCCAATGTTTAAAATTTCCTTTAAATTAATAAAATTTGTTTTGTTTCTAATACATAAAATGAAAGTTATAAAAATAAAACCTACCTTCAGTCAGATGTAGCAAGAGAATATTCTCTTGCGTTTGTAATATTGTGGCATTTAAAAGAAAAAAGTAAGAAGATTGATTTGACATTAGAGTAACATAATACAGCAATGTTAACCTTACTAAAAATGCACCTGATGCGAAAATTCACGAGTGATTGCGTTTCTGGATTTTTTACAACCATTATTTCTTTCTAATGGTATTATTCGACTTATAAATTAAGAGATAAAAAGTGCGACAATTACTATTTAGAAAAAGCGATTAAAAATTCAAAAAACACAATTACCCTTAAAACCAGTGTTAGTTATGTTGGTTATATTGTGCTAATATTTGCATCCTTCGCTAACAGTGTTGGTAATTTGGAATTCTGAATTTAAAATCCTTACCAGTCTTTATAAACAGTATTTTCACTTTACTTAGTCGACGAAAATCTGTCATAAATTAAGCAAAAATTAGTATTAAAAATGTCTGATGTATATTTTGAAAACAAAAATACGGTTAATTTTAAGCACTGGTCGCTATCACTGATACTTGAACTATGATACCAATATTCCTAAAATATTGGATTTATATTGGAAATATTTGTAATGAAATATCAACTCTTTACATTGTAACTATCTCAAAAAATGTCAATATTGCGAAAATATTTACTTTATGTTGGAAATATTAATTGTGAAATTGCAAAATATTTTTTGCCAATTTACATTTTGCACATATTTGCGCAATATTGAAAAAAGATATTTTGCAATTTCACTATTAATATTTCCATTATAAAGTAAAAACTTTTGAAATTTGCTTGTAACTTTTATTTTATGTATTACAAACAAATAAAATTTGAAAATTTTATTAACTTAAGACACTTAAGTGAAATTTTTAAAAATTGGGAATAAAATCAAAATAATGTATAATAAATTTAAAAAAAATTAGTTATCCGTTTTCATTCTGACTTCAACCAAAAATATTCACACTTTCACAATTTTAAATATTGATTAGAATTAGGACACTATCATTATTACATTGAGATAATAACAAAACTAAGTGTTTCAAAATATTCAAAATTTCATACCAGAAAAATATACTGAGAAACACCAGTGTCTAATCTGAACAGAGTAGGTATTGTGAATATGCGTGCCGCAAAAAGTAAGAATTTTCAAATTTCTTCTTGAAAATCGTTTGCCACCACAAATTATGTAAGGTAAATTTCACTTTACTAATATAGCGAAATTTCCGCCAATAAATAAGGCAATTTTTTTTTCAATAATGGTGAGAAAGTAATAAATTAAAGCCACGAATATTAAAGCTACGAGTATGCTCGTAGCGTAGTTGTCAACGTGTTAAAAAAGTATGAATTCAAATGTGAAATTGAAAGTTTGAAGTAACGACTCTTATACAAAATATAGAAACTGCATCTCCGCTTAATATTCTACTGCCTCTTCATGATTTTGATTTAATTCAGTCTTACCAATTTCGCTCTTCGAGTATTTCTAGAACTTCTTGCTTCTATTGCTACATACGAGAGAAGTTTTAGCAAGTTGAAATTTATAAAAAAAATATTTAACATCAACCATCGGACAAGAAAGATTATCCAATCTTTCTATTATTTCAATAGAATACAATACCGTTCAAAATATTAATTATGATTATGTAATTAATGAATTTGCTGAAATACAAGCCAGAAAAGTGCGATTAAAAAAATCTTATTAAAAATCTATTGTAATGTGTTTGTTTTATTACTTTCCCAAACCTAATTAATTAACGGGCCTAAATGCAAATTCTTGCACAGGGTACAGGAATGAATAGTTACGGCACTGCATACCGACATCATAAAAAAAAATACTCTGAAAACCAGAAATCGTAAAACATATACCAACATACACTCATACATGCATATACAATGAAATTAGGTAATCAAATGAAAAAAAAATCTTTCCATAATCTCTTTTTTATCATGATTACAATAAATACAATACTTTCCTTGCGCTATAGATGTCTGCAATAAGAAGGTAATTTTAAAATTATGATATGCAATTACAAAAAAAAAAAAAAAAAAAAAAAAATTGTGAGATGTTTTGAGATGTTTTAATTGAATAAGATATAAATTACATAAAACAAGCTTTTTTTCTAATACACCGAACCTTTTCGCATTCTACATTTGTAAAGTTTATTGAAAATTTATCTCACTAAAAATGAAATTGAAAGTTTTTACAAATATTACAATTGGCGTAAATAGAAACCTGTCTTAAAGTTACAATTTTATATTGTGATAATTAATGTTAAGTTAAAATTTTCAAAACATTATAGATAGATCCTATAATATTGTAACCAAAAAAGAATTTATCATAAAGAGATAAATTATGATTTTTCTATGCAATAATTGAAAACGCGATTTTTTTTTAATGAAAATGCTTTTTTAAAGTAAATCGCTATATATATATAAAACATTTTATTTTCGTTCCCGAATCAAACTTTTATGTAAGAAATATGAAGAGGCAGAAAAACATTTTTCTTATTGCATTAGTTTTTGTTATTATTATTATTTATTATTGTTATTGGCAATCATACATATATTATTTTTTTTGCTTCTATGAGAGAATGTTTTATTCTATCTAACAATCTAGTTTTGAATATATTCATAAATATTTCGCAAAAAAATGTAGTGATTAAAACAACTTAATTAAATTTTATCCTTATAATTAACATAAGCTTACACCTTTGCTCTTTTTTAATTATCTATATTCATAATTAAATTATTAAGAAACTTATTTACCGAAAATAAGTTTCTTTTTTTCACTTTCACTACAAAAAACATTGTTAGTTGAAGCAATATTTTTTACAAGTTTTTCAAAAGTGGAGAGAAATGTGGTGTTACATAAAGTTATTAAGAGGGCACAGGAGTTTTCCGGCTGGAAAAGATAAACATATTTTATTAAAATATTTTTACTTTTAGAAATGGGATAGAAGTATGTAGATTTTTTTCATAAAAAACACAAATCAGATTCTTTGTTTCACATCGGCTGCAATAAAAATTTTTAGTAAAAAACAGATTAACACGTTTTCTAAAAGAGGAGAGAAAAGCCGAGTTAGATAAAGCTATTAAGTGGCATGGAAGTTTGTAAGCTGGAAAAGGTAAGAATATTTTTTGAAATCATTTTAAAGTTTAGGAACGAGGTAGCAGTATGTAGGATTTTGCATAAAAAACACATATCTTGAACTTTCAAAAAACAAAATTTTATTAAATTACTAGCAAATTACTAATAGTAATTTGCTAGTAATTTAATAAAATCTTGTTTTAATAAATAATTTAATAAATTATATAATTTATTAAATTACTACCCGCGGCTTTGCTCGCGTAATAGGTGAAATATACCAAGTGATATTCGTATGTCTAATTTTTATTAGAAGAAATTATACTTTTAGGAATAATTCAAAATTTACTAATTAAGCCTCAGTTTGACTAAACTTCATTATTAGGGTAAAGTGCCCATATTTCGTCCCCCTTAACTTCTCCGCTTCTGCGAAAGTGGCGCCCTTTATGACGCAAGGCACAGGGGACGGGGGCTAAAAGGCGTCAGTGTTGAAAGTTTCGTTCGCCAAGACGCATACATAAATTAAAGACGGCGAATTTCCTATTTTTAGAAGGCACGAGTTCCTATTATGTCGTTTGTAGAACGTTATTTACTGTACTGTAGGCATTTATTTCTAATTCATTGCATGTATTTTACGTTGGCAAGATGCTGACTGTAGCATACAATGAATTTTAGGACGCTCAGTTCATCTTACGGGAACTGAAGCTCCGTCATTTTTGGAAGTAGTGTGGTCCCAATTTTGTCCCTCTTGCAGTTCTTATTTTCTTCCCGGGGACGAAATTAGGAATGTTTTTTCATGACATTTTTTTCAATTTTTTCCTCATGTTTTGATGGCTAATGTTTGGTTATGTTATTCTTGCACTGATAATTAGCACATTTCGTTGTGCCTTACTTTAATGTAAATTAAATTACTTACTCATTTAGCAATAAATTTTGATTTAATTATAAGTTAAGCCTCGGAGGAATTGTATTTTTTGGGGGGAACGAAATTGGGACCATTTTTTTTCTTTTGCATTTTTTAGATACTTTTGGAAAAAAAGAATTTCGCATTGTTAAAATTTTTTGTACAATATTTGCCTATGTTATATGTGCGTGGGTAGTTCGTCTATGTAAAATCCAAATGTGGTAGATTTTCACTGAAAATTACAACTTCCAAGGGCCTAAAAGTGAGTGGGGGACGATAATAGGGCAACTTACCCTACACTGCATTAGGCAGAAATGAGACTTAAATTAATAAGAAGAATTAAAACTAATTCTAAATAAAGGATAATTTAAAAGGTATTTTGAAGCTTTTAGGCGGATTTAATAATTCCCACGGCCGTCGTCAGTGGTTGATTAAATGTTGTTATTTCTCTTTGCGCTTATTCGTCAAGAAAGACCATTCCATCTCAACTTATCTTCCATACCACTCTTAAATTACAATGGTCTATCCTTGACGAATAAGCGAAAGAGAAATAACAACATTTAAACAATCACTGCCGTGTGAATTGGCACGAAAAGTTTTAGGATTTAAATTTGATTTTTAACGTATTCTTAAGGTATTTTAAATAATTTTATAATATATATATAAATAAATAAATAAATAAATATATACATATAAGCACCAAAAAGCAATTTCAGTACGTTTTATTTGTGCTTTATGCAAATTTTAATTACATAAGCCTTCGTAGAAAAAAAATAGTTTATTTATTGCTAAAGTACCTCTGGTACTTTACTTCATTGTTTCGAGAAAATCGAGTTCGAAGTTTTGCAACAAATACAGTTATTTCGTGCACACAAGGCTGAAACGAGTCAGAAAAATCAGAGGAAGAGAGAGTGCCATTGTTTGTGGAGCTAATTCAAAGTTTGTATTTTTCTCTTTACTTTAAAAAGATAAATATATATACAGAATTAAAGAGCAATCCCCGCTGTCGTAAAACTTTTGATTACAATTTTTTTTTTAACTTTATATAATATAGATGATAAAGGTATTGGAAGATTATGAAGTTTAGAAAGGACTTAAGAAGTTTGGAAGGTAGTCTCAACCCGCATTGATCTCGTCTGATTACGGCCCTATAAGCACTCTGCGACAAAGGTCCCTCGTGTTCTATATATGTTTAATTTTTTATAAATGGCTTCCAGAGAACATTTATAAAATGAAAGACATTCACAAAATCAAAAAAAAAAAAAAATCTTTTATGAAGACAAAAATCTCTCGTGTCCCTTTAAATAATTTTTTAAATAAAAACAAAAATCCAACAACTTAGTTCTAAAAAAAAACTTTGACTGCATAATTCATAATACGAATTTCCAGTGTAGACTTTTTATTTCACGTTAAAAGTACAATTTCTATGATATAAACATAAGGACTACGTCTGAATTCATTCATATTTATAAAAACTTTTCAAAATAACAGACATTACATTACATTACAAGATAAAAACACTAAAAACAATATAAAAGGACGTTTCGGATTCATTCTGTCGTACACTTGAAACAAGACTTAAGGAGCATAAACATGCTTTTAGAAATAAAAATTTAAATTCTAAAATTGTTGACCACGCCATGAAAACTGATCATTTTCCGAGTTTTGAGAATGCTTATATAATTAGATCAGGCTGCAGCATTTATGCAAGTGGAATGTTTTTGGAAGCTTGGTACACGAGAACTGCTGATTTAGCAATTAACGAGGCTGCATCTCTACCAATAGAATATTCAGTTTTGTTTTAACTATAATCTTTTGGCAACTTGATGTAATGTTTTTCTGCTTGCTGAACTTTAAAATCTAGTATGATTGGGGACTCTGTGGCTGAGTGGTCAAGGCACCAGTCTGCTAATCGCTTGTGCGTAAGAGTTTGTGGGTTCGATTCCCGCTGGTTCCATTGCACACACTCTTTGTGTGGAACTCCCAGGGTGTATTTCTCTTGTGTTGTAACATTTCCTTGTGCTATCATGTCTCCGACTTATAAACGGACTCTCATGTCAAGCACACAAGTCCTATGTTTGTTGTACAATAAATAAATAAATAAATCTAGTATGACTTTTACGTTAGGAATTAGCTGATGAGCGATTCAGAATGAATCCGAAACGTCCTTTTATATTGTTTTTATCTTGTAATGCAATGTAATGTCTGTTATTTTGAAAAGTTTTTATAAAATTTCTATGTTTATTTGTCTTATTAATGATACTAAGTCAAATGTGTCGTTACGTTGTTCCTGGATTTTCTAATTGCAATAAAAACTGTTCCGCACGCAAAAAAATGAGAGGATTAAAGCAAACCAATTTCTTCCATGTCGATGCCAGGAGGAAAAGGCAGCTATCATTAGAGTCAAAACACTGTATTAAAAACTAGTGTTGTGAAGGAATTTTCACCTTGTTATTCAATTCCTACTATTAGGTCACACTCTCCCTATATTTATATATTTATTTATTTATATATCTTGTTCAAATTTTCAATCGTTAATAAGATACTTATTATTCATCCTATCAAGTTGAAATAATTTTTTTTAAACTTGTACTGGATGACAATTGATGCTAATACAGTTTTTTCAAATATTAATTCATTAATTAAATTTTAATTAATTAATTTTAGTTTTACATGGGAGACAAAATGGCGGTCATTGGTTATTGAAGTATTTAGTGCATCTTCGTATCTATAAGAAGGGTTACCATAGGGGGGACCCTGCTCTGTCTCCAAATACTACCAAGTTTGTCGCCAACTTGGCGATATATCGCCAAATTTGGCGCCCAAATGAGTCGCCAAAAATGACGCCAACTTGGCGATTTCTCTAATATTTCGCCAAATTCCCATAGACTTCCATTGTAAACCTACTTGCTTATAGAAAATCAATAAATTGAGACATTTTAATGCAACAAAAACTAATATTAGCTTAAGAGATTATATTAAATTTTTCTTTGATGACCTAAGTAGGAATTGACTTTAAAAACAAAATTTTTATATTACTTGTTTATATAAACTTTAAAACATACTTATAATTACTTAAAAGGTGACACAGACATATAAAGATAATATTTAATATAACCCTGACACCTTTCAAACGCATTTTAAAATGTTTCCTATTTTAGTTAATCATCTTTTCCCTTTGAAAATAAATGTGTATGCGTTTGAAAGATCTCAGGCTTATATTAAATAATATCTTTATATGTTTGTGTCACTTTTTAAGTATAGGTGCAGATTCTCGAAAATTTTAAGGAGCCAGTCGCTCCTATACCCCAAAAATCCAGTCGCCACTTTAGCTCCTAAGCAAAATCTAGTGGCCACATTGTAAAACAAATTCATAAAACAATAGTGTTTATATGGAGAAAACTTAACAAAAAAATTCAGGAATTCAAAATGAAAAACAGTTAAATTAATAAATACACATGTACAACAAAACACAGACTAATTACAACAAATGTGTATATTTAATTTAATCCTAAAATTCTTGAAACTTTGATATTAAAAAAATATAATATAAATCTGGAAAAATCAGAAGATAAAGCTGGACAAGATATAATTAAATAACAAAATATGTATAACCTAAGCAGTCATGATAATGGGAAATATTAGGAAAACTTTATTTCTTATTTTGATTTTGTCATATAAAAGTATATATATATAAAAAAATTTAGGAATGTGTAAGATTATTTTGCACTAAGTATTTTTTCGTGTGAGTGTCTTTTTCTTTTTGTACTTTTTTCTTCAGAGTTCGGAATCCTCTATCCTCGCGACTTCATGATCCGAAGCCCTTAAATAATCTCCATCGCATCGGGAACTTTGGACTGTCTCGTGAGCAGATCTGCAGTAAAGGAGTATTTATTTCAACTCTGGATTTCGGACGAAACCTTCGAAGAAATGCTTCCTTTCGCTGATGTCCAAAGGAGAAGCTTTACCATTAACGCGCTCATGCGCCGAGCTTCGCAGCTGCTAAGCTTTGTATTGAAGCGGACATGCGCTGAATTATATTCGAATATAATGTTCGGCAAGAAAGCAGTACATCACAGGGGCAATGTTCACGACAGTAAAGGAGATCGCAAAAATACTTGATCTCGGCCAGTGAAAAGAGCAGATGCTTTTTATTTGCAAAAGAAAAAATATATAAAAATTCCGCGACGGGGATTGAGAACACTGGAAATTGATTTCTGCCGACTAAGACACTGAAAGTTAATCGCCACAGTAAAAAATTTCGTCGCCACGTGGCGACTGGCGGCCGTAAATCTGCACCTATACTTTTAAGTAATTATAAGTATGTTAGGTAGCTTTCTTTACAAAAAAGCTACCTATTGCAGCCGTTCGGAGGAAAGCGATTTCAAAAAATTTTGGTATATTTTCATCGATCATGACCCCCAGACCCCGAAACCACCCTCCGTTCAAAATTGATATATATATATATATATATATATATATATATATATATATATATCTGACCTATGTCACACTGTAACTCCCGTAATTATGAACCGATTTCGATGTAATTCGGTGTGTACATAGTACATACCAATGTCTCGACCGAGTTCGTTGGCCAGCTTCATCCGCCGTTTTGTTTCAAAATGGCGGCCATTTAAAAATTTAAAAAAATTTTTAAACTTCAAATGTGGTACCAAAAAATTAAAAATGGAAAAATATTTTTTTCTTATGTATTTGACCTTTATACAAAGATTCCGGAGCAGTTTTTGTTTCGTCTATATCTTAAAAAATGGCTCAGTTATAGCATTTTGAATTTCTAGCGTGGCTGACATTTTGAAACGTCCTGAAGTTTGTCACGCGATAAAAGGCGTATTTATGAACCGATTTGGATGTAATTCGGTGTGTACATAGTACATACCAATCTCTCGACCGAGTTCGTTGGCCAGCTTCATCCGCCATTTTGTTTCAAAATGGCGGCCATTTAAAATGTTTTTAAAAATTTAAAATTTGAAATGTGGTAACAAAAAATTGAAAATGAAAAAATATTTTTTTCTTATGTATTTGACCTTTATACAAAGATTTCGGAGCAGTTTTTGTTTCGTCTATATATTAAAAAATGGCTGAGTTATAGCATTTTGAATTTCTAGCGTGGCTGACATTTTGAAACGTCCTGAAATTTGTCACGCGATAAAAGGCGTATTTATGAACCGATTTGGATATAACTCCGTTTATACACAGTACATACTAATGTCTCCACCGGGTTCGTTGGCCAGCTTCACCCGCCATCTTGTTTAAAAATGGCGGCCATTTAAATTTTTAAGAAAAATTCAAATTTGAAATGTGGTACCAAGAATTGAAAATTGAAAAAATATTTTCTTCTTATGTGTTTGACCTTGATAAAAAGATTCGGGAGCAGTTTTTGTTTCGTCTATATCTTAAGAAATGGCTGAGTTATAGCATTTTGAATTTCTAGCGTGGCTGACATTTTGAAACGTCCTGATTTTTCTCACGTAATAACAGGCGTATTTATGAACCGACTTGGATGTACCTTGGTGTGTACATAGTACATACAAATATCTCGACCGAGTTCGTTGGCCAGCTTCATCCGCCATCTTGTTTCAAAATGGCGGTCATTTAAAAAAATTAAAAAATAAAAAAAATTAAATGAGATACCAAGAAATTGGAAAATGAAAAATTTTTTTTTGTATGTGTTTGACCTTAATACAAAGATTCCGGAACAGTTTTTCTTTCGTCTATATCTAAAAAAAAATGGCTGAGTAATAGCATTTTGAATTTCTCTTGTGGCTGACATTTTAAAACGACCTGATTTTTGTCACGCGATAACAGGCGTATTTATGAACCTATTTGGATGTAACTTGGTCTGTACATAGTACATACCAATGTCTCGACCGAGTTCGTTGGCTAGCTTCATTCGCCATCTTGTTTCAAAAGGGTTGCCATTTAAAAAAATTAAATTTAAAATTCAAAATGAGGTATTAAAAAATTGGAAAATGAAAAAGATTATTTTTATGTGTTTGGCCTTGATACAAAGATTCCGGAGCAGTTTTTGTATCTGAAAATTTGTTCTTTTGTTGATATCTTAAAAAATGGTTGATTTATAGCACTTTGAATTTCTAGCATGGCTAACATTTTGAAACGATCTTGTATTTGTCACGCGATAACACACGTATTCGCCTATTTCGATGTAAGAAGGCATGTGGATAGTATACATCAACACCTCGACCAAGTTCGCTGGCCACATTCATCAGCCATCTTGTTTCAAAATGGCGGCCATTAAATTAAAAAAAAATATATATATATTTAAAGTGAGGTGCAAAAAAATTAGAAATTGAAAAAGGTTTCTTTCTTAAGTATTTGATCTTGATATAAGGATTCAGGAGCATTTTTAGTTTGTCTTTACCTTAAAAAATGGCTCAGATATAGCAGTTTCAATTTCTATTGTGGGTGACATTTTGAAAAATCTGATTTTTTGCATGCGACAGCACTTCTATATATTAACCGATTCCGATGTGAGTGAGCGTGTGCACAGCAATTACTAAGGTCTCGACCAAGTTCACTGCTTAGCCTCATCCACCATGTTGTCTTAAAATGACAGGCACTTTAAGAAATTGCCGAATTTGGCAGCCAAATATAAGTTACTTTAAAGAAAAGCAGCTTGGATAAAGCTGACTAATTTCGCGAAATTATCATTCATTATATTGATAAAAATTAGTATTGAATCTCCTATATTCGGTTTCCACTAAATTGAGCTTCGTGTGTTTGCATGATATAAGTTGGCTTTTTTAAAATAAGGATTATGAAAGCTACCTCTTCCTCCCGGCACTGGCCGGAAGGACTTTTTTAAAGTTTGCATGGTAGCTTTCATATTCTTTATTAATACATGGAAATTATTCAAGAGAGAAACATTCGCCTTGCATACAATATTTCAAATGAAAATCAAATTTCAAAGTAATTGCTTAAGAACGATTGCATGGAACGATATCCAGCCTGGAAAATTTCTCACTATTATATGTTGGCAAGGCTACAAACGAAGCACGAGATGGAATATTTATCGTGAGCCACCGACCTGGGGCGAACACGAAACTTAATTCTGACTTAAAACTTAACTGCTGGATTTAATTTTTCCAATATCTCCATGTGGTTTATTCGGTAGAACGTCAGTGCGCTATACTGATGGTCCGGGTTCGAGTCCCGGCATGGAATCTTTCTCACTGTGTTGGCCTTTGCGCCTCTTAAGCAATTACTTTGAAATTTGATTTTCATTTCAAATATTCATATTCTTTGTTTTTTAAAATCCAGCTAATTTTCCTCAAATACACAAAGCTAAAATTAGTGGAACCCATTTTCAGAAGATTCAATACCAGTTTTCATATGAACTGAATAAAAATTCGCAAATTAGTTAGCTGCATCCAAGTTAACTTCATTCATAGAGATTTGTGTTTGGTCGACAAATTTGGCGCTATTTTGAAACCCACTATTAAAAAAAAAAAAAAAAAAAAAAAAAAAAACCATGGTTGATGAAGAAAGCTAACCTATGAACTTGGTCGAGAGCTTCGTTCGTAAGTGTTGTACCCATGCTCAGTCACATCAAAATCGCTTAAGGTGTTACACCACCTTTGCGTTCGGAAAAAAGGGTGTAAAAATAACATTTATTTTACGCCGTTATTAAATATATATAATAATTTTTATTTTGCACATATACATAGAAGTTTTAAGAACAATTTAGAAAAAAGAATAAGAAAAAATTTTTTAAATGGTAGAGATATGAGCCATCAAGTAATCTTATGAAAATCTTTGCTGTTGGTGTAATTTTTTTCTTTGTAAGGAATCGTCTGAAAATATATATATATATTTGTTAGGCTGTAACTCTCGTATTTATGAACAGATTTGGATGTAACTTAGCATGTGCATAGTTCATACCAATGTCTCGACCGAATTAGCTGGCAAGCTTTATCTACCATCTTGTTTAAAAATGGCGGGTATTTAAAAAAGAAAAAAATAATTTTTACATTTTAAAAGCGGTACAAAAAATTAGAAATTTGTAAAATATTTTTTCTAAGGTGTTTGACCTTGATACAAGCATTTCGGTGTATTTTTTGTTTCGTCTATGTCTTAAAAAATGACTGAGATATAGCAATTTGAATTTAAAGGGTAGCTGACGTTTTAAAACAACCCGATCTTTATCACGCTATGGCATGTGCATTTATTAACCGATTTCGATGTGAGTAACCATGCGTACAAGATACACTAAGGTCCCGACCGAGTTCGTTAGCAACCTTCATCCGCCATCTTGTTTCAAAATGGCGACCAATTAAAAAATTTAAAAAAATTAAATTTAAAAAGAAGGGAAAAAAGTTAGAAATTGGAAAAGATTTTTTTTAAGTGTTTGACCTTGATACAAGGATTCCGGAGCATTTTTCGTTTTGTCTTTATCTTAAAAAATTATTGCAATATAGTAATTTAAATTTCTAGGATGTCTGACATTTTGAAATAATCTGATTATTGTCATGCGACTGCACTCGTATATATTTACCGATTTCTATGTAACTGAGCATGCGTGCAGGACATACCAAGGTTTCGACCAAGTTCATTGGTTAGCTTCATCCACCATGTTCTTTTAAAATCGTGGGCATCTTACGATATCATCAATTTTGACAACCAAACTTATCTGAATCAATCCAACTTGGATATAGCTGACTAATTTAGCGAAATTTTCATTCATATTCAGTATTGACGAAAACTAGTATTGAATCTTCTACAATCGGGTTCCACTAGTTTTAGATCCGTGTGTTTGTGTAAAATAAGCTGAATTTTTAAAAACAAGAAATATGAAACCTCCCGGCACAGGCTGGAAGGACTTTTTGAAATTAAAATTATTTTTTTTATTTGAATTTAAAAATTTTAGATTTTTAAATGACTGTCCTTTTTAAAAAAGATGGTGGATGAAGCTGGCTAAGAAACTTGGTCGAGACTTTAGTATGTCCTGTACACATGCTTAATCACTTCCATATCAGTTAATAAATACCCATGACAAATACGTCATGACAAATGATGACGCAATACGTCATGATCGGTGAAAATATGACAAAATTTTCCGGAATTGCTTTCCTCCGGACGGCTGAAATAGGCAGCTTTTTGCTATGAAAGTTACGCAATAATGTTTATGAAATAACTAAAAAATATGTTGAATCTACACCATAATGCAACTGAAAATGTAAATAGCATATAATATAAATATATTTTTTGTTTTTGTTTTTTCGAAGAAATCAAAATTTTTCAATTTGTAAATTTTTTATTGGAAATGTATTTGACTTAAAATATTAATGAACGTTTTTACAGATATTATTCGACATTATTAATTAAATTATTGTTTTCTCTGATATCAAAATTTTGAGTCGTGACTTATAACTTGCCTTTGGTAATATTTATAAATATTGAATAAACTAATAAATATTGAATAAACTAATAAAATAACTGAATTAAACAAGACAAACGGGCGAAACTGTTATTCGTTTAAATTAATATAACTTTTTTATTTCTGCTCTTTTTTAATTATCTACATTGATAATCAAATTATTAAAACAACTTATTACGAACAAAACCGTTAGTTGTTTTCAAATCTTTTGAAAAAAAAAAACTTGTTAGTGCATAATTTTTGAAAACATGTTTTCTGTAACCAAGAAAAAGGTGACATTTGAGGAAGTTATTAAATATTATTTTAATAACAAACTAAAATCTCGTAAGTTTGCTTTGAAAAAGAAAAAACGTTTTTGATTATATGATAAAAGTTTTCATCATTGACTTTTCACTTCAAAGAGAACATATTTCTTCACATAATTCTTAAATATCATATAAATATATTACTTGATGCAAGAAAAAACATATAAACAGGAGAAAAAATACATTTTATGCAAAAGCAAAAAACAAAATGTGTCTATAAGGTAATTAAATTGAAAAGGATGTCACTAGAATAAAAAAAGATAAAATTTTTCGCTTTGTAAAATATATTAAAAAGTTACCTTAAAATGATATATATATATATATATCAAAATAAATCTCCGTCCAATTATAGATTATACTCGTTCACCTGTCTATAAATTGTCTAGTTTTTTATCGACATTGTTGAAACATCTAACTTTGGAATCCATTTACTGTCTTACATCAGCTTATCAATTTTTGGACTGTCTTAAGAGTTTCCGTTTTCCACCTAACTGCATGATGGCTTCATTTGACGTAGTGTCTCTGTTTACATCTATACCGATTGATTTTGCTTGCGAAGTTGTCCAGAAAGTATGGCCTAATTATAATATGGATTCAAGTCTTGACATTTTGGATGTTGTTGATCTTGTGAGATTTTGTCTTACATCTAATTGTTTCATTTTTGATGAAAAATTTTATAGCCAAGTTAATGGAACTGCTATGGGATCCCCAATTTCCGTTAGAATAGCTGAAATAGTAATGCAGTACATTGAGTATGAAATAATGTGCCTTTTAGGCTCTAAGGTCTGTTTTTGGAGACGTTATGTCGATGACGTTTTTCTTGTTGCGAAGCAGGAGGATTTGAATGAAATTCTACAAACTGCGAACTCTATCTGTCCAGCAATACAATTCACTGCCGAAATCGAGACTGATCGCAAATTACCTTTCCTCGACATTATGGTTGAAAGAGTAGAGAATACTGATTTTCAGAAAGTTTTAACATCTGTATACCGTAAGTCGACAAATTCTGGGCAATACCTAAATTTTGAATCTATGAACCCACTCTCCCTTAAAATCGCAGTCGTTAGAACTTTAATCCACAGAGCTAAAAGTTATTGTAATACTGATGCAGCCTTCCAATTTGAAAAAAAGAAGATATTTAGTGACCTAATTCTAAATGGATATCCTTTAAGATGGTTAAAAAGGATTTTTTCTGAGCATCACGCGTCATCCTCTGTAAATTGTAAGGCTCCCGCTATTTACATATCTCTACCCTACAACAAATATCTTTCTGAAAAGATCTCTAGCCTTTTGAAGTCTCATAACATCAGTACATCATTCAAGCCTCAAAATGTTTTGAAAAACTTACTTTGTAAATCTAAACCTAAAATTCCCCCCTTACTAAGAACCGGTTCAATTTACAGTATACCATGTAAAGGTTGCGACTCAGTATATATTGGCGAAACTGGTCGCACTTGCGCCATTCGCCTTGCCGAGCATAAACGTGCTTACAAATCTGGAAACCTACAGTCTAAAATTGTACAGCATTCTTTGGATACCGACCATATCCCAGATTTCACGAATATGAAAGTTATCAGATCCGGTTGCAATAATATTAAAAGTAGAGTTTTTCTGGAAGGTGTGTTCACTCGTAAGCAAACGTCGCCGATAAATGAATCGTGTGCACTTCCTCCTGAATACTCAGCATTGTTTTAAAAATTTTATGCTTTATTTGATTTTAACTGCTAATAATTTTTAACTGTAAACATGATATATAGTTTTCTGTCATTTGAATGTTTTGTTGCACTGATGAGGGGCTAAAATTTAGCTTGAAACGTTTGCTTTTTAATTGTATTAAATGTATTTATGTAATTTTACTTGTATGTCTGATGATTTGTAATATATTTATTATATATATATCATTCAAATAGAATAATAAACAAGTTGGAAATTCCTCGTCAAACGTGACAAATGAGGTGCGTTCGTACTATAACTAGTTTTATAAATGTTTATTGCACCGTATATTGTACCGAATGTATGTTTTAATGCACTTCAATAAGTGCATATCCATTTCATTCTGTTCAAAAAGCTGTAACATCATTAAAATGCACTTGAAATAATTTTTTTTTTCCATTGGCCGTAATGTAACGGAAAACTTTTGACTGTCCCTGTAATTGAACTATGCATCCGATTTTCATAAAATTTGAAATGACTCGGCAAAATTTTAAAACAATTATATATTTAAAATTTCAGACCATACAGTTGGGTACTTTTTGTTCTGTTAAATGCGGACAGACGGACGGACAGACAGATGGACAGACAGACAGACGGACTGAACGACGACTATAGGTGCTACGTATTTATATAATTACGAATACACCTAAAAAGTAAATGAAAGAGAAGATGCATATTCTGCAACATTTATTTTAAGTTTAAACGATTTTTACATTTTTGAAAATTAAGATACGTTTTTAACCCTTTATGTTCCAAATTATGTACAGATGAAAATTTCATCTTCTAATGTATTTTTCATGAATGTTTGAAACGACGTTAGAAAATTTACACAATCATTTAATAAATTTTAGAAGGATTTTACCAACGTAAATTAATGAACTAAAACTGAATTTATAGCGATTTTGTGCAATATTTATAACTCTACTCAAATCTTTAATTTAATTTTTTTATTATTATTTTATAGAATTAGGAAATGTACAAATATAATGCTCTTATAATAGAAACATACAAATATTATTATGCTACGAATATTATTAATAAAATTATTCTTTTCTCCAGTATAAAAATTTTGAGTCAACTCTAATAAATTGGCTTTGATATTGTATATAAATATTTTAGAAAAAAAAAATAGCGATTAAAATAACTTAATTAAATAAGACAAATGAGCGAAATTCATTTAAATTAGTATAACTTTTATATTTCTGCACTTTTTAATTATATATATTCATAATCAAATTACTAAAAAAAAATAATTAACAAAGAAATCCGTTAACTCGTTAGAAATATTTAAAAAGAAAAACTTGTTAGTGCATAATTTTTGAAAACATGTTTTTCTGCAGCAAACAAAAAGTGACATTTGAGGCAGTTATGAATTATTATTTTAATAAAAAAGGAAAATCTCATAAGTTTGTTTTGAAAAGAAACCGCTTTGATTAGGGGAGACTAGGGACGGTTGACCATACGGGAGGCTTGACCCACCCATCAATTTTCATATTTAAAAGAATATCAGAGTTTTATCAATAGGTATTCCAGCCAACCAAAACTACTGGAATGCTTAAACAACATTCTTCGTTTCATAGAGATAATCTAAATAGGTATCGAAAAAATTAATTGTGAGGCGTTTTCAACCTAAAAGTTTTGTTTTTTAGAAATATTTTGTAAGCTTTTTTTCAAATAAATTATATCGTAGAAATTTAAGTAAGTAGGTTTAAAGTAATGCAGAAATATTGAGCTTTCATTCCAGGCATAAAAACTGTACAGTAAGTCAGGCTTAACATAACAATGCGGTATTCTTTAGAAAAGGTCTATGAAGGGAGGCTTGACCCAGTCAATGTGAGGGAGGGTTGACCAGATGCTCAAGGCTCCCTTAATTAAGTGGTTTTGGAAATCTTTTTATTATACACTGTGCATAATGAAAAGTTAATGGTATATACATAAAAGAATGTAAATTTATTCTGTAAAGCTTCAGCAAAATGGTGCGATGGAAAAGAAAAATGTTTAAAACTGACTATAGCAAAATGTAAAAAATTGTTAGAAAATGGGAAAGTTAATAAAAACTTTTTTCCATTTAAATATTGCTTACAATAGGCAAATAGAAACAGTGGGAAAGACTAGAAAGAACTAGAAAGGATGAAAGGAGCAGTCTTAACACTTTGAGGGGCAGTAGTATGTTTATAAAACCACTTAATTTTTATTCCGAAACATCACAATGACACCAGAATTTTGCGAGTAGAAAGGACTAGAAAGAATGAAAGGAGCAGTCTTAACCCTTTGAGGGGCAGTGGTATGTTTATAAAACCACTTAATTTTTATTCCGAAACATCACAATGACACCAGAATTTTGCTAAAATCTTTTCATTTAATAGGTATGTGAAATGTAGCCTTTCTCTTATTCACAAATAAATTTGTTCATAAATTCTGGTGCTAGTCATTTATTTTAAAATTTTAGTACTGAGAGTGCTTTGCCCCTTAAATGTTTAAATTATGTTAATGATAAGTTAGGTGCTCATGCGGTTGCAAAAGAACATAGCATCGATCGAAAAACTTTAGGAAGGTATGTAGAAAAAATTCCCCAGGGTGAATACAGTGAGATGAAGCCTAACTATGTAACAACTAGAGTTGCCAGATCGAGTGTCACAAAAAATAGAACAATGAGATAAAAAAGCGGGACACTGGCTCCTAAATCCGGGCATAATAACATGAACCTCTATGAAAACGGAACCTGTCTCTAACAAAATACTGCCTTAAATGTTAAAATTTCATTTTCCCTGCTGTACAATTATACCTGCTCAGACAAAATCCTGTTTAAAACAAAATTTTCCTCCTCTGAGATTCGATTGCGTCTTAACAGGTTTTTTTAAGCCTCATATTTAAAAAAAATATTTTTGTTATAATAATTAAAGCATGTAGAATAAAGTTATTTTGCTTTAATTAAACTAATTTTATTTCTCTTCACAAAGAGTGCAATATGAAACAAAGTGGGTCAAGTCTCCCATATAGTGAGTCAACCCTCCCATATTTGGGGAACCTTGACTCATTATTTGTTCATGATTAAAATTAATCATTTTTAAAATTTCCTATATGTTTCACCTATGTAGCAATTCTATTTTGATAACTGATTGTATAACGAATAAAATGATATGTAAAACTTTATTCTGCGTTGAATATTTAAAAAATAAAAAATCATTTTGTAAAAAGTGAATCAACCCTCCCTAGTCTTCCCTATATGATAAAAGTTTTCAGCATTGACTTTTCACGTCAAAGCAAAAATATTTCTTCACACAATTCTTAAATATCACACAATGATTTACTTGATGCAAGAAAAAACAAGTAAAACATAAAAAAATACATTTTATGCAAAAGCGAAAAACAAAATGTGTCTATTAGGTAATTAAATTGAAAAGGAAGTCAGTAGGATAAAGAAAGATAAACAAAATATTTCGCGTTGAAAAATATATTGAAAAGTTTCCTTAAAATAACATGTTTTCTTTTACAAATGTGACAACCTTGCATTAAAATATGGTTAAATATTTAAGTGTTGTTGAGGATTAAATTTTAATTCTTACTAAATTGTAAATCCAAATATATAATAAATGAGAGAGATTATTTTACTACATTTATTTTGGAGAAATAAGTTATGTATTCAAGAAAATTTCATCTTCTAGTGTATTTTTCAGAAATTTTTGAAACTACGAAAGAAGATTTACACAATCATTTAATAAATTTTAGAATAATTTTGCTAATTAATGAACTAAATCTAAATTTATAGAGATTTTGTGCAATATTTATAACTCCACTCAATTCTTTTATTTAAAATATTTTTTTATTATTATTTTATGGAATTTGGAAATGTACAAACATAATTCTCTTACAATAGGAATATTTCTGAATTGAAAGTTTTCACCCAGTATCATCCAACGTGAAAAAAGTTGAAGAGTTGTAAATGAAAAAGAAATCATCCTTTTAAAAATATTTTTGTTTTGTGCAACCAGCAATGTTTTTCGAGTAAGATAAAGTAATGTGTCTATAACTAATTTTAGACTATAGTAAACTCCCGACTATCCGGCCTAATGTGGCGAAAGAGTAGGCCGGATAACAAAAAAGCCGGATAGGCCGGTGTTCTATAAATATTTGCTCACTTCCTGCTCTTCCCCACCCATTATATTAAAAATGCATGTTACACATTTTAAGATAAATTTTATATATACAATAGATACAATTTCAAAATACGCAAATTGTTAAAAAAATGTGTAAATCTTACTTAACTGTTTATTAATAAATGATTGCACAAATATTAAAAGTTATTAAATATACAAAAGTTATGCGTAACATAAAAGAGTCAAAACTTATTTTTTAGTTTTTGAAAAAGTCCTTGACAGATGACTGCTTCCCCCTGTTAGCCCTCTTCCGAGACGCAATGTCCCTCCATTTAAGCAAGCAGATATTATCAACTGACGTCGGTTCCTTTTGCTAACTCGTAGTTTCTCCTCCATAAAGACTACAACCTTTTTTCGTTTAACACCCATTTCGTTAATCTACAATACATAAACACGAAGCACACCAAAAGACTATACGAAATTAACCAGGATAAGCGGAAAATAACGTTCGCACTTGTTAACTTCCGTTGCACAACTGGCGAAACAGGTTATCAAACCTTAACACCTCCCCCCTCCTTTCCTGTCTGTCTTTGCTATTGCAATCTGCAATCCCTTCTTGCTCCTTCCTGTCGTGAGTTAGCACTATCCTACGGACGAGAGCCTGCCTGTCTCGGCCGCTTGCAACATTCCTCATTTTTTTAATAGGCCGGATAGGTGCGAGCCGGATAGTCGGGAGTTTACTGTATATTATTACTAATTGATATATTAAATTAATTTTATAACAACCTTTTTTTAATGGTACTTTAAAGTACCGTAGGGGAATAAAAGGTTAAGCAGACAACTAATCATGCCCAATACTTATTCAAGCACAATCACTAACAATTTGAGGTCTGAGTTATTTCAACAGCATATCTCCCTCTGGACTAAAGGTGTTTGGTACTTTTCATGTTTTTTTTTTTTTAATATTTCGAAAGTATGTATTTTAATATTTTTTTATAAATTTCAAGCTGTTGTTATTCCTAATCAAGGAGCTATTTAAATGTACTAAAAATTAATATTTAATGAGAAATTATGGAAAAAAGTTCCTATGTTTTATATTTTTACTTTCTTCTATCTTCAATAGAAGAAAGTATTGTAATCGAAATTTTTTTCGACTTCCGGTTTTTGACGGATTTGCATGTTTTAGGGGTCAGAGATTCCAAAAAACATGTTTATAGAAAATGTCTGTCTGTCTGTGTGTCCGTCTGTCCGTCTGTCCGTCTGTCCGTCCGTCCGTCTGTCCGTCTGTCCGTCTGTCCGTCTGTCTGTCGCCATTGTACCATCAAAAAGTGTATGAAGTTATGTATAGAATTAAACCAAAATTTTATTATAAGTTTTTGGCAATGGCAAGCAGGTCCTCCCGGAATTTGGAAAACATTCGCCGGTAGGGGGCGCTGATATAACAATTTTTGTGCGATTTTGAATATTGTACCATCCAAAAGTGTATGAAGTTATGCATAGAATTGAACCAAATTTTTATTTGAAGTTTTTGGCTATGGCAAGCAGGTCCTCCCTGAATTTGGAAAAAATTCGCCGGTAGGGGGCGCTGTAATAGCGATTTTTGTGCGATTTTGAATATTGTACCGTCCAAAAGTGTATGAAGTTATGCATAGAATTAAACCAAATTTTTATTTTAAGTTTTTGGCTATGGCAAGCAGGTCCTCCCTGAATTTGGAAAAAATTCGCCGGTAGGGGGAGCTGTAATAGCGATTTTTGTGCGATTTTGAATATTGTACTGTCCAAAAGTGTATGAAGTTATGCATAGAATTGAACCAAAAAAAAAAATTTAAGTTCTTGGCTATGGCAAGGAGGTCCTCCCTTAATTTGTAAAAAAATCG
Organism: Maratus speciosus; assembly: GCA_963932465.1. Taxonomy (NCBI): domain Eukaryota; kingdom Metazoa; phylum Arthropoda; class Arachnida; order Araneae; family Salticidae; genus Maratus; species Maratus speciosus. Next base: position 210,465,094 of record OZ010793.1, read on the forward strand.
CTCGTAGAGGGCGCTGTAATAGCGATTTTTGTACAATTTTTGTGCCATTTTGAATATTGTACCGCCGAAAAGTGTATGAAGTTATGCATAGAATTGAACCAAATTTTATGTGTTTATTTTTGGTCATGTCACGAAGGTCCTCCCTGAATTAGGAAAAATTCTGCCGGAAGGGGGCACTATAATTGCGATGTCTGTATCATTTTCATTATTGTACCATCGAAAAGTGTATGAAGTTATCCATATAATTGAACCAAATTTTTTGTGCATGTTTCTGTCTATGGCAAACAAGTCCTCCCTGAACTTGAAAAAATTCCGAAAGAAGGGGCCGCTATAATTCCAATCTCTGTGCCATTTTCATTATTGTACCATCGAACAGCGTATAAAATTATGCATGCAATTGAACCAAAATGTTTGTGCTTGTTTTTGGCTTTGGCCAACAGGTTCTCCTTGAATTTGGAAATATTGCGCGGTAAAGGGGCTCCGTGCTAGCGATTTTTGTATACTTTTCTTGATTTTTCGTAGTTCTATTGTGCATCGGCGGCTCATGCAGCGGCAGGAACTCGCTTCCTGCTATGCCGGCTATTCGCAAACAGCTGATAACGACAGAATGAGGAAAAATTAATAATTTTAACAAATATCATGATATAGATTAACTCGTTTTTAGTCCGTTTAATTGACTTGAGCAGAAATTTAAGATGAAGATCAAAGTTGGTATAGTATTGAACTAATAATATTGAAGTATTAACATGTGTAACTAGGTTTTGAAATATTAAGATGTATAAGATAGAAGAAAGTTTTGGGATTGGCACATCCAACTAGTTAAAAAAAGTTCCGCATAACAAAACATCATTTTTTAACATAAAATTTTACATAGACTTGAATAAAAACTTTCCCAAATGTTGTACAAATATCTGAAAATCGGTTTTATTTGTATATAAACATTATTTAGTAGAATTTTCTTTTGTGTGATACAGTTCAAAGAACAAAGAGCAACACCACAAGGTTCACAATAAGTTGGAATTAAGCTCTGATTCTGGAAATTTTCTTACACTTATTTCTGTCTAGTGCTACCACGTATTTTTTTTTTCAGAATAAAAGGTTCGTAGATAATATGTGAAAAGACAGCGAACGTATGTAGTAGGTATTTTTATAGCTGTATAGATAGTTAAAAGTTGACCCCAAGAGACTCTCTCGCTTAGCTTCACCGAAAACGACAACCCGAGTGACACTCGGGCTTAAACCTAAACGTGTTAATGACATATGAGACACTGAAAACCAGAGTAGATCAAATCTATTTTTCCGTTTAACCTATTTTAAGAAGAACTCTTGCTTTATAATATAGATCACTGCTACCCAAAGTTTTAGACCACGGGTAACCCTAAGCATTACTGTCGCCGACGTAATATACATAACAACCTGCTCATTTCGGCAAAAACCGCCTAAAAAGCGTAGCTGGCTTTAGCACAAACCCTGTCCAAATTAGCATTGAATAAGCTGATTTATAGCCTGACCACATGGTCAGAGTTTTGGTTCAGGGTTTGCACGATTGGTCAGAATTATTTGGGCAGCGTTTCGGCGTCGCAAATGGGCTTGCCTTATAGATATCGTAAGCCCCGGTATTACATGAGCCTGGTGTTAAAACCCCTTTTTTCTGTTTGACTTGGCGAAAATTAGTCATCGCCAAGAATTTTTGCAACCCTATTTTACTTTACTATTTTTCAGTTTGTTTTTAATGTAGATGTAATAAAATTCTGGAAGCGAGTGATCACCGCTATATGTGATCTGAACCAAGTCTTTTCTTGGTTATAATAAACTTATTCATATTAAAATTTTCGAGCTTTTAATTATTAGAGTTATGATATATTTTGAATGGATAAAATCGTTCTGCATGTTTAATTGAATAGTGTGATTAAGTTCTGATTCGAAGAATATATATTTTATCGACTGTTCTAGAAAACCCTCACGTTGTCGTCCCGCACCAGGACGTCTGGACTGATGATTGAATTTTATTATTTCTGATTCTTAAGGCTTAAGGTAAGCTATTTTTATTGTTGATTGATTGAAAAATAAATATGTCGATTACCCCTAATATCGAAACATTAAAAAAGAAAAGAGCTGGCTTACGCACACAAACGATAAAGTTGTGTACAAAAATATGCACAACTCTTGAAGATGATTCTATGCCATTAGAAAATAAATTTGATTTATTAAATATTTGTAAGGATCAATTGAATGACAAATATGAATCATTAAAAAAATTAAACTCTGATATCCAAGATGTTATTGCTGACGACGATTTTGAGAAAGAAATCGAAAGTTCTGAAACCTATAGTGAGAAAATAATTAAATCGCGTTGTAAGATAACGAAGTCCTTAAATGAACATAACTCCCCAAAACAAAATGATGCTTTTCAAAATTTTATGAAAAATGAATCCGGTTCTCAAAACGGAAATTTAGAGAGATCTATGAAATTGGCGAAGTTCACTGTAAACAAATTTTTTGGTGACAGCAGTACCTGGTTAGAATTTTGGGGGGGGCAATATTCCAATGCAATCGAAAAGAATTCTAATTTAACTCCTGTTGACCAAATTTGTCTACCTGAAATCTCTTCTTGGACGTAGTGCATATAATGCTGTTGGAGGTTTTTCACTTTCGGAGGAAAACTTTAAAGCTGCAGTTGATTTGTTAAAAGCTCGCTACGGTCGTGACGACCTAGTCATCAATGCACATATGAGTAAATTATTAAATTTAAAACAGGTAAAGAATGCTTCTAATGTTAGAGAACTTCGGGAATTGTATGATAGCTGTGAAATACAAGTTAGAAATTTAAATTCTCTCGGAGTTACAGCAGAAAGTTATGATCATCTCCTATGCCCTATTTTATTAAAGTTGATACCTTCTGAAATGGCGTTGGATTTTAATCGTAAAAGAGACGATGGTAAAAAAATGAAGGTCGAAGAGCTTCTTTCCTTCATTAAAAACGAAGTTCAATCGCGAGAATCTACGATGGCACTCCAGAGCACTGAAAATAGTTTTAGTTCTAAAAAGGAAAAGAATAAATATAATAACAGTTATAAACATTTTAGCAATTATAAAAGCGACATTCCTTCAGTCTCTGCATTGACTACTAATGTAAAAAAATGTCTGTTTATTTTGTGATAATGAACATGATTCAAAATTGTGTAAAGAGTGTAATATTCCTCAAAAACGGGATAAATTGCGTATACAGGGACGTTGTTTCACTTGTTTCAAAAAATTCCACGTATCGGCCAAATGTAAATTTAATTAAAAACCTTGTAAAATTTGCAATGGAAATTTTCATCAGACTTCGATTTGTTTAAAAAATTCTCATCAAACAGTTTCCAAAGAAATCAAATCAGCTGACTCAGTTATTAATTCGATATCTCACTGTAAAACCGAAAATGAAAATTCCTTTAAGCAGGTTATTTTACAAACAGCTTGCTTAAATGTGGAACCTGGAATAAATTCTGAGCTTTCATTATGCTTATATGACTTGGGAAGTCAAAAGTCGTTTGTTACAAAGCAATTAGTTTCAAAATTAAATCCTCGAATTATTCGTCAAGAAAAACTTCAAATTTATTCCTTTGCAGTTGTTAAACCACAAATAAAAACATTTGAGGTTGTACAATTAAAATTATCCAATATTGAAAACAAATCGCGTTTTATATTTATTGAGGCAATAGTCACGGATGTAATTTCTAACTGTACCCCCCCCCCCCTTCTCTCCAGACAGATAAAAGATAAACTGACGTCTTTTAAATTATCAAATGCTGTTGCATCATGCCATTCTAAAATAAATGTTCTTATTGGGGCGGATTATTTTTATCAAATCTGTTACGATGGAGAAATAAAAAAAATAACTAAATCTCTCTTTTTATGCGATAGTTTATTCGGTTATTCGCTTTCTGGATTTTATGAAGATGAAAAAAGAAAAATGGAATGTGCTTCTGTTTCAAATCTGTCGCTTACAACTCCAGTTGGGGAAGATTTGAATTTTTTATGGGAAATTGAATCTTTGGGTATTACTCAATCAAATGATAATATTTCTGATGCAGATAAGGAAATTGTGACTAAATTTGAGAATAACTTAAAATTCGTAAATAATAGGTATGAAACGGGTTTATTGTGGAAGGATGAGAAAAATAAAGCCGGGAATAATTTTAGAATATCTAGAAGTTGCTTTCAGGAATTAAATCGTAAACTCGAGAAGGATAATGACTTATGTAAAAATTATAAATTATATTAGAACAAATGACAGCTGGAATTGTAGAAGAATGTCCTGTAAAAATAATTGAGAGTGGTTATTTTATGTCGCACAGACCGATTTTAAGAGAGGATAAATTAACTACCAAAGTAAGGATGGTTTTCGATGCTTCTTCTAAAGAAAAACATTTAAATTCTCTAAATGACTGGTTATATCCAGGTCCTAATTTTAACCCGAACATACTTAATGTAATATTTAATTTCAGAAAATTTAATGTTGCATTTTGCGCTGACTTAGAGAAAGCGTTTTTGCAAATTGGGATAACAGAAGAAGATCGGGATTGTTTAAAATTTTTGTGGTTTGGTGACGAAAAAGATGATTTACATTTTCTTAGATTTACACGATCTGCTTTTGGGGTAACTTTCAGTCCCTTTCTTTTGGCTGCAACGATTAAATCCCATATACGTAAATATGTTTATCATTCTGAAGTTGTTAAGATTTTGGACTCTTCTTTTTATGTAGATAATTTGATAACGGGGCCAAAATCTGATGAAGACGCTTATTATCTATCCTCAACAGCTTCGCATATTTTTATAGAAGCTAGCAAGAATTTGCGAAAATTCAATACTAATTTTGTTAAACTTGGAAAATTATGGAAGGAAAATAAATTATGCGACTCAGAAGAAAATTTGAATAATTTTTTAAAATTTTTGGGATTATTATGGGATACTATTTTTTTACACTTGTATATTTGTTGAAACTTTGCTGTTAATTCGCTGCCTAACGAGCATAAGTCAGCTTGTAACATCTAGTCATAGTGCGTTGTTTTATTTTCATCAATCAATAAGATAGAAAAAACTTTTCATTGCCAAACTTCTCAAAGCTACAATTTGCCGTATGATGGTTTTTGGCACAAACTAGTAGCTGACCCCCTAGAACCTTTTAGAGTATCATTAAGGGCTAAAACGTACCACAATTTGGGAAACCCTGCAATAGACATTAGTTTTTTCGTTTCCGTAATACACCAAGTCCTAGATTGAAATTACGGGCAACAGAAGACGCTAGTCTCCCATGAATTTTAACAAAGGGCAATCAGAAGATTAACTTCATCTCATGGAGTTGGTTCAATTTAATTTTGAACGCCTCATATATTAAACAAATTAATTTTTGTACTCTAATTAAAGTTTTTTACAAAATATAATGAATATAGAAAAAAAATCATGAAAAGATATATTCATTTATGTATATAAGTATGCATATGTGTATATATATAGTATATGTGTGTGTGTGTTAACGTATATGTTCCTTTTTGTATTTTCATTTTATCGTGTGTAATTTATAAATTATCTTTTCCTTGAATTTCACACATGTGATTTCCTTTTAACTATATATATATATATTAGCGTTTGAAATAATATTTTTTTAAGGGAATTTTTTTTCTTCAGAGACAAAATGTTTAACCATATGCTAAAAGTATTTAGACACGTTTCAGGAATAAAATGTGTTGATTAAAGTGATTTAATTAAGTTAGGTAATTAAACAAAAGAGCGCTATCTTTAAAAAAGCATCAGTTTTACACTTCTGTTCCTTTTTAATTATCCATATTAATAATTGAATTATTAAGTGAAATTTAATAACATGAAAATGTGTGTCCTTTTTTCACAAAAGATCCAAAACAATTTTTTTCCTTATGCAATATTTTCAAAAACATGTTTTTCTTTACAGGGGAGAAAACGAGATTACATTTTAATTTTCATAAGTAATTATTGAATGAGAGGGAGAATCTCACAACTTTTTTCGGAGAAAAAACTTGTTGGCTGAATAATGAGGATTAAGTGATTTTTATTATAAAAAAAAACGAAATATTTTAAATTAAAAAAAGTGTATAATGTTTTTGGTGTTAACCTTTTACATCAAAAAGAAAATAGATATCCAATTTTTTTTTTTTTTTTTAATGGATTATTGTAAAAAAAGTTTTTCTCTAAAAAATCAAACTTTTTCGCCCATTAAACTTTTAAAAGTTGTTTGAAAGATATTTTATTTAAAAATTCTGATGATTTTTTTTTACAATTATGCAACAGACTTATATCTGATATAAAATCTTTTCTGTGCATATATTTTTGTTTAGAGATTAGTGATGTATACTATAGTTAATGATATAGCTTAATTAAATGAGATTACTGAGCAAAATTATTATCCTTTAGAATCTGCATAAATTTTTCAGTACAGCTCATCTTTAATTATTCTTTTTGATTATTTAACTACTAATTAACAAGAAATTATTTTCCACTTTCACATTCGGTGCAAAATTCGTTATCGTTGTGCAATATTTTTTAAAACATGGTTTTCTAGAAACGAAAAAAAAGAGAGGTATTACAAAATGTTACTAAAATTTTGAATAAAAAATAAAAATCTCACACAAGTTTTTTTGGGAATAAAAACTTTTGGTCATATCATACAAATTTGCCATGTTGACATTTTACTTCAGAGAGAATATAAAACATCCAACTGTTTTATTTTCTCTTTTAATAAATTTTACGCAAAATATTCTTTAGATTTCACTAAAAGATTTTGTTGATACAATAAAAAAAAGTTTAGCTTATAAATAATGAGAAAATTATATTTAAAAAAATTATTCAAAAGCAGAAAAAAATTAAGTCTGAAAGATAATACAATTTAAGAAGATCTAACTGCGATAAAGGAAGTTACTCTCCCAAATTACTCCTTACTCCTTCAAATTAAGCCTTTTAATTTTTTTGAAAAGTCAACTTTTAAAATTACTATGAAAGTTTCCGAAATCATGCAAAAGGCTTATGTAAATATCTATTCTAAGTATTAAATTTTTGTTCAACGATAAGGAATCTACTTAATGATAAATGCAATAATTTGGTGTTTTCATAACATATAATAAATACATAATAATAAAACATAATGAAACATTTAACTGGTTTTATTGAGAATCTATATTACAAAACTTTATGAAATCATAAAATATAGTAAATAATATTTGATAGTAAAATAATATATATCAATGTAAAATAAATAGTAATTCTACTGTAGCAATAGTAAACACCATATACAAAATCTCAATTAAATAAATAAGAATTCAAATGCGAAAAAAGTATAGAACTGTTACAAATCGTCAGAGCACCCCTAAAGAGTGCAAAACAGCTGTCAAAAATAGAAAAAAAAAAGAAAAATCATGCCTCAGGCACAGATTATGAAGCACTTTCGAACATTAAATAAAAATAATTTATAAAGTACTCAATTTAAAAAGATAGTTCGGAAGGTACAGTTTCAATATACAATATACAGATTCATTCCGAACACATGCTAAAACTGCAATTCAAACTAATGCAAGAAGGAAAGAAAAGAACTTTTTTTAATTTGTAAAATGTTCTTCACAAAATTATGTGATCTATTTTGTCATAGCGGGTTATCAGATTTAATCTAACTTTAAAAGTTCAATAGCAACACTATGATTTTCCTACGTAGGAAAAATAAAAGATGGAATGACAAATTTTCAAGAATTTTGAATAACATAAATTATTAAAAATTGAATCAATCAATTCTGCTAGGAAATGTGGGGTTTTCAGGCACGGACGATAGGATACATTTATAGAATTTGTTTTATATTACACTTGGTAAAAGCCTAAACCAACATCTCATGCATATTTTGGATTTAAAATATTTTCGAAATATTATTTAATAAGTAATATCTATTATATTTATTAATATTTAATGTCATAATGATTTAGTATGCATGAATACAAACATGTACATTTTTAAAACGCCGAAATAAAATTTTATTTCTATTCTGGAGTTTCATAACAAGACATTTTTTTTAAGGCTATAAATATATTTCGTACATTAGATTAAAATTGACGATGTTTTTCCTACTATTTCAGTATTGTATAATTCCAAAAAAATTCGAAAAAAAATTGCAATTGTATATAATTTTGGTTTCTGCACCCTTTTTGATTTTTACCATAATTTTTGAAACGAAACGTATATAATAAAAAAGTTAAAATCCACATGCGAAAAGTTTCTGTCTTAAAAATCATTTTAATTATAGGGTGTCAAAAACTGCGATTTTGCACATTTTTACAAACTTCAGCGGTTTATTTTCAAAATTAAATTTTTATAATTTAATGTTTGGAAGTAGTACACATATAAAAAAATTCATACTGTTATCCCTTTTCCTGCATCATTTTTTTTTCCAAAAATGTCATTTTATCCAATATTTCGGTATTTTTGGAAGTACTCAATTTTAAAAATATATACAACTCTCTCCACAACAATTACATGATCTACATATTAGAAAAAGTGTCTAAATTTCGAATATTTTCAATTTTTTTGTTACTATTAGTTAAAAAATTATGCAATATTTTGTAAACCTCTGAAGTTCGTAGAAACGCTCCAAGCTTTCATGTAAAAATTGTGTTATTTTTACCCGACAGCCAAGAAGGGTTATGTGTTTCACGCGTATCTGGGCATATGGATTTCTTTATACGCTCGAAACATCCCAATGGCTGGATGGATTTTAATGAATGAGGTCTCTAATGATTCGTCTTAAGAGCCTATTTCAGTCAAACGAAAAGACGCGTTCGCTAATGCTAATCCTATGAAAGAAATTTATAAAGATATCTCGGTCGCATTTCAATATTTTTAAATGATTTCTTTTGCATTGAATAGTTGAGATCGATCTGTATGTAGGCCGTTTTTTACTTTTTTGATTTTGATTGCAGATATTTTTTGTAAGGATGCTTTTACTTTCGAAACCAGTTTTCCAAAATGAAAGTGTCCTCATTAAAAATATCTGTAAAGAAAATCGAAAAAGTAAATAACGGTCTTTGTACAGATCGATCTGAACTATTCAATGCAAAAAAAAATCATTTAAAAATATTTAAATTCAAACGAGATATCTTTATAAATGTCTTCCATACGATTAGCATTAGCGAACGGGTCTTTTCGTTCGACTGAAGTAGGCTCTTAACCGTCCGATGGTTATAGGCTAGATTTTGTTTTTATAAATTCAAAATGGCGGCCGTAAAATACAAAATGGCAGTAGAGACAAAAAAAATTACGCACCATATTGAGTGGCATATCATTGGATAGGTCTTTCAAAATGAAGACGATGTTTCGTTGACTCTTTTACAGTAGGAATCTCCGTTTAAATGTTGCGCAACCTGGAAGTGGTATAGGTAGGAGCTCTAGCTTTACTGCAACTCTAACCTTCAGGGACATCTATAGACCTAATCAAAACAATGTTTATAGATAAGAACTAACAATTTAACACAACTTAAAAGTCTTCAATACAAGTAAATAAAAAAAATAGGTAAGTAATTATCTGAGCGAAGCGAAGGCTAACATTCAGCGCAATATTACTGTCCGGGAACATACAGCTACGATGGATATTAAAGCCATGTCCTACTACATAAAAAGCCTAATAAAAACCTTTCGTCAAGCATAACTCAAAAAATATTTGTCGGATTTCGTTTCTGATTGCACCAGAAAGTACCTATGAGGGTCGCCTACTGAATGCACCTACTATGAAAAATAAATTCCAAACCGTTTAAAAATTATATAAAAAAGCTGATAAAAAAGCACAATTTATCTGCATACGTCACAGAAATTTGATGTGCGTCACTTTCGCCGGTGGATGTTTTCGTAGACAAGTGGTTTGAACACATGGAGCAAGTAAAAAAAAAAAAAAAAAATACGGACGCAGTAATATTGAAGTGCCATAAAGCATATTTAAATTTAATCAAACAGGAAAAGAAATCTGACAATTTCCATTTAAAAGAAAAAAGGCATAGAAACTTTCATTTGAGTGCGATAATCTCTCAATAACTTTTTTTAATCGCGAAAAGCATATTTTATATTTCGCGTGTGGAAATTGGAAACAATTATATGATGTGTAATAAAATATTTTGCTTTATAGATCATTTCTTCTTAATTTCTTTCTTTCTTTTTCTTTTTTTTTTCTTTTTTACATGCTTTCATTTAACTTACAATTATTTTTGTCTGTGACACTCAAATCTTGTGATTCATTTTTCACCCACATAGAGTTGTCAAATTTGGAATATATATGTTCTCCTGAAGGCAATATATGAATTCGACATTGATTTTTTAAAATTCGATCCCTGAGGGGGCAACGGTGGGGAGGGGGTGGTGAACTACTTAATGGTTACGTTTGATTTTCTATAGAGAAATCAGCATTAGCTTCAACAATGAGTATTTGTTGAAAATTACTAATGACAGGGTTACCACGATATCGCCAAACTTTGGACAACGTGGCGAAATATCGACAAATTAGGCGACAAAAAGTTTCTATATAGGAAGCCAACTTGGAGATAGCTGGCTAATTTGGCAAATTCCCATTTAAATCCATTTATCTTCCATAATTGAACTAACCGAATTAAATTTAAACTCTGTGCATTTAAGGTTATTTTCAAGACTTTTCTACCATTTAGTGCATTTAAAAAACATATATTTTCTAACTTTTTGTGAATTTTAATGAAAGCATGATTTAAAAAAAAAAATTTATTTATATTAATTTCTTTTTAGTCTTTAAAGAGGAAATTGGTACTTTTCCTGTATAAGGACATTGGCGAAGTAGATAAAATGGGTTTGGCGAGACAAGTAAGCTTTTTATGTGTATTTTCGTGCAACTTATTCATTGTTTCACATACTCAAGCAATTTTTAAAAGATTTATACAATTTATTTTGTGTTAACAAGCCATTTACCTATTCTAATATGCAAACAAAAGTAAATTGTATATAAAAAGCAATGATAATATATATATATATATATATATATATATATAATGTTTATATTTATGGCACAGATGCCATATACGCACCGGGTTTGGTGTGATTTTTTATGCCAATTTGACGAAAACGCCGTTTTCGAATACCAGTTACTATAAATACGAATACTAGCGTGCTATAATAGCTATATTCCGAATACCAGCGTGCTATAATAGCACGTTATTTTTTATTTCAATATGAAAACAAAATAAAGTGATAAACAAACATTTTCTATTATTTTTAAAAGGAAATAACAATCAATAAATAGTATAATTATAGAACAAAACAATTTATAATAACGTTATATATCAGTGGTGGCTCGTGCCTGGCATTTTGGGGGGCACTAAATCCATAGCTGCCAAATTTATCCTTCTCTTACCACTATTGCTTTAAAAGAAATCTTTGCCATATTTGTTGGCGGAATATTCGACCATTAAGCAAGGTAACGATTTCTTTCAAAAAATAATGGTAAGAAAAGAATAATACTGTCCGCCATGCATTTAGTGCCCCAAAATATGACAGTCACGTGCCATCACTGGTTACCATGTCAGGCAAAGAAACGCCACTTTGGCGCCAATTAAGAACCTCGGTGCTTATATGACATCTGTGCCATATTTAATTGTAAAAATAAGCGTAAACGTTCATCAGTTTTTTTTTCATAGCTATTTATATCTTTTTGCAACAAATCTCACTTTTTGAGGCCGAAACCGCACAAAGATTGAAAAAAACTAGAAAACGGGAAGTCTGTTTTTTTTTCAGAATTTAGTGTCACCCCCGATGAAAAACAAAATATATAAATATAGACAGTACAAAACATATTTCAGTTTTAAGACTTAAAACACACGCTTTTATTTTGTGCAAATTGACGTCATCCGCATCCTCTGAAGAATTCTTCATTTGCGATTCAGTCTTAAACATTTTCTACAGTAAAGTACGCATAGGACGGAAGTAAAGTACGCAATCGCTGAATAATACACAAATCGAAAAAAAGAGATGTCGTTATTCAACAAACTCTACAAAAAAAAAAAAAGGCTATTTCATGATTCATATGCCTTCATTTGTTTGTAATATTAATATAGATACTTAAAATTTAATTTTGTTTATATTTTATCAGAAATCATTCATTTATACATTTTTTAAATAGCGCGTATTTTAATTACATTTTGTTAAGTTGCTAAGGGGAAAAGGCAGCAAAAAGGTATAATTACTACTATCTAACTATTTTCCCCCTACTTTCTACAGAAATGAAGTACTTATGTTGCCAAAATTAAACAAATGTCGCTAAAAACTACAAAAAAAAAATTAATATTTCAAAAATAAATTGAGATGCAGTTTTCAAACAAATTGCATTTAAAAGTACTTTTTCTCCCCAATACGACGGTATAACAATTGAAAATGTGCTATGTTTAGAAGTTAAAAATCTTAAATTAGTAGAATAGAGAAAATTAAGTTAAATTGAAGTTAAATTGCAGTACCGTATTTGGTACTACTTAGTTATCCAGTCGACCAAAAATCTATCGGCAAACTATAAGATTGAATGCCAATAACGGTTGATTGTAAATGTCGCATTCTAAGAACCTTATTACCATGCATTTAATGCTTTTTATGATACTTCGCTGTTATATGGACTTTGGCGCTTTTGTAAAAAGCACGCAATTCGGGGTTAAGAAAGGGAGATTTTTTGCAAAATGATATAAATGACTATGAAAATAAAACAGAATAAGTATTATACTGGTTTATATATATATATATTTAAAAATTCATCTGCTAACACGTATTAGATAAGTTATTTATGTTTGTATATAATCTAATATATAAAAATGAAAATTTGTCTATCTGTCTGTTTGTAATTCTATACAAATCCACAGTTTGGAAGCCAGAATTGTGAAAAGATACGTACATGTGTATTAAAGCACGGCCAAGACAACTAAAGTAATCCGGAATCGAAATAATTTATAGTTAATTTTTAATTAATAAAAAACCACCAATTTAACAGCAATTTCTTATCAAATTTAAACATTTTTCGTTACAGCAGTTGCCAACAATTAAAATACACAATAAAATTTTTACTACAACAATTAAATATGTACTGCAAGATTTGAAAAATGAAAATTAAGTAAATAGTTTGCCGAATTTAAAAAAAAAGGTAAATATTACGTCATAACTTTTCTGTTGCAAGATATTCACGTGAAAAATGAAAATGAAATAAATAGTTTGACGAACTTAAACTAAACTGAATATTACTTCATAACTTTTCTATTTCAAGGTTTCCACGTGGAAAACGGAAAATATTACGTCATATTGGAAATAAAAAGGACCTGGTGAATATAGTATAACGTCATAAGAGTGGGAAAAAACGTATGGAAGCATGATAAAAACCCAATTATGGAAATATTGGCGTATTTTAACATTATTGCTCCAATGATAAATTGAAATAAGTTCATTTATAGCTGTATTCTTTTGCGTCTGTTATATACATTTATACATTTTTATATTGTGTTTTCATTTCATTCATCTGCACAACACTTCGACTGTTTTTTTTTAAATGTTTGTTTTATGTTGTATGTTAAATTTTGAAATTGATTTTTCTGAACAAACATTCTGCAAATTATGGGCAACGCCGAGCACTTTAGTTTGTAACAGATAAATGGCTTCTGTATCTGTACATCTATGCTAATATTATAAAGCGTTATAATATTATAAAGTGTATAATATTATTAATGTTTGAGCGTTTGTGAGGTGTTATCTCTGAAACTACATAGCCAACTTAAAAAAAATATTGGTGGCCATCTCTGCTCCGAAAAAAAGACTATATTTTATGTCAGTGTGACAACCTACATCGCTGCAGGAGCAAAAAAGTTCTAAAATTGCGATTTCTGTGATATTCATAGGGTTAGAAACTTTAAATTCGATGTGGAGGTTCTTTTAAGATGTAAATACTCGTTACGGACGCTCTCTAAAATGTTCGAAATTCAATTTGACAGATAAACATAAAAATTTCTAGAAAGGTTCTAAATTATGATTTATTTGGAATACTGCAATTTCTGGGATACTGTTGGGGTTAGAAACTAGAACTTTGGCATGGCAGTAATTTATAAGATGCAAATGCTCGTTGTAGAACGAATTCTAAAAAATCGAAAGACTAAACAAAGCGGAAAAAGATCTAAAGATGATATAAGTAACGAAGTACATGAAATTGTTAGGAATATAAACATGAAAATTGACATGGCTGTATTTATCATGACGTAAATTCTCGCAATAGAACAATTTCTAAAAATGTCGCTATATAAAAAATTGCAGAAACAAAAAACTTTCGAAAATTTTCTATTTCTGTGTTACTGCTGAGACCAAAATCTTGAAATTTTGCTTCGGGTTAGTTTTAAAATATGAAATTTTCTCTATGAAAGGTTTCTAGAAAAATTAAAATTTAAAAAGATGAAATGAACGGAAAGCGTTCTCAATTACCATTAATTTGTAATTATTAGGTATAGAAAATTTAAATATTTCATAATGCTGCATTTCCTCCGCAAAACATGCAATTTAAATGCAACAAAACTAATAGATACCCACCTAGCATTAAATAAATTGTGTAAATATTGAATAAAGACCTGTATGAAACAGTGAGTAGGATGCCCGAAAGTACTTGCTAAAGTGTTCCTTCTCAAGACTTTTCTCTCTCGCGCCAAGGCCACTAACTGAGGGAACTGCCGTTTTAAATTTGATATGAATTTCTTTTCTGATTCTTTTTTCTAGACATTTTATCATAAGGTCATATTCTCAATTGTCATTACTAGATTTTTTATATATTAACTTATACTGGTGAAATTTCATAATCGGGATCATATTGGCGTATTTTAGCTTGATTGATTTGCTGAAAAAAATATGTATGAATTTGTAAATTACTTCAAATGACACTTTGACAGCTCAAAGGTTATGCAGACGATATATTCAGATCTTGTGTCATACTTTATGCTTCAATCATTGCCGATTTCTTTTATTTAATACATGCTGAATACAGCTCAACTTGTGCAGAATATGTTTGAGAACAAAACAATACAGCGTATGTAGTGGCCAGCATACACTCATCATTTAATTCCGATCGAGCATATCTAAAACACACTCTTACGACGCATTGCATGCCACTGTTGATGTGTTCCGTACTTTGATACTATATCAGATTTTGAAGAGAAAATTCCTTCTCTTATCAACAACCTCATTGCATCCGTGGAAAACAGGTATTGTACAATATTAACTATTCCGGGGGAGCACACACCATATAAAGTATAGTCCATTCTTTTCAAACATCATATATTTGCCATTTAAAGTTACTCAAATTGGTGCGAAGCGTCTGATTATGTTATTGACATCATTTTATACAGTTAAAATTCCGATATAAGATAATTTAGTGTTTCATTTTCTATTTTACTTTTAATAAATTGTGTACTTTCAATTTTATATCCATGCATGGCTGTCTTGCATGGTTTGCTTTCCCTTTTTTTTAAACAGTGTATACGAATGTATATATAAGATTTTGTAACTCTATGATTCGTTTATTTTCATCATTTCAATTTATCTCAGTGTATGGACAATTAAAGATAACATCTCATTTTCTTTGCTTCCACATGTTATTATTAAATCTATGTTCTCAGCAATATCGCTCAGACTAATTCCTCTGAGGGAAGTCCTATTATAAAAAATAGTTTCACATTGATGAGAAATAATTAATTAGTTCGCTTTTTACGCTGTCGGGTTTTTTTATTTTTTAAATTTAATTTTTATTAAAATAGTCATGTTTTATAATTTCTAAACGCCACTTACTTAAAGAACTGTCGTCGTATGTTTAAAAATACATTATGAAAATTGTAGATCAACATATTTGACGACTAGTCCACTAATGTCATCGTAGAAGATGAGTTTTCATATAAAATCACATTTCATACAATTGGGATTACTCATTACTGGTTTGAGTGACATAAGAAAATTAACTTTATGTTGTAGCTTCCTATCTGTCTAGTGTCTATCTACATTATAAAGCACAAATTTGTCCGTCCGTAACACTGACGTTATTTTGACGGTGGCAACATCAAACGATTAAATTTAACTTTTACTGGAATTTTTTTTTAACTACTAAACATTGCATAATTTAAATTTTTTCACCGCCTATGTAAAAATGTATACTTTCAATTGAAATTTGTTAAAAAACTGTATCGTAATTTGTTCGAAATGTGTATCGCATTTTACTAAATTTTTATACTTTTGCTAAATTTTTATCGTAATATTTTTTTTATTCCATCTCTATAGTGTGTAGACGATTATGAAAGATGAACCCGTTTGTACTTAAATTAATATATATAGCTAAGCATTTGTTTCCAGCTAATATTCCATAACGGAATTAAAATATCCATCAATAAAGAAATACTCCCTCCGTCCCAAATTAGTTGCTACATTAAGACCAATGTCAGACGGGCGCCTTTTTTGCTGCTTTATTGCTTAAGTATTATCCATTCACAATGCTATAGCATTGTGAATGGATAATACTTAAGCAAAAAAGCAGCAAAAACGACGTCCGTCTGACATTGGTCTTAGGTCGAAAATTTTGTCCCAAATTAGTTGCTACATTTCAAATGGGTGGAGTTATAAAAAACTCTCGATGCAGATTAGTAGATCAACACCAGTAAAATTATACTAAAGTGAATACAACTCGGCATACCAGGCGTTAGAAGAAATGTTACCTTGAATGCGAGGTAATGGGAAGATAATTGTAATTATGATTAATAATTTAAAAAATACCATAAAGAAGGAATTTAATAATAAAGAGCGTAACGCTGTACAGCATTTTTTACTGTAATATTAAAAAAATTATAAACTAAGCCGTGGCACAATAAATGCTGCAGCGATTAAATTTAAGGCTCATCGTAGTACAATATCCGTTTTTGGAAGCAAGCAATGTCGTCAAAAATAAATGATGATGAAATTTACAATTTAAGTTCACAAAAAATTGGTAAATGCGGATGAAAATAAAGGAGATTTCTCTCAGCAATTGAACAAAATCAAGGCTGTCTCAATAAAACGAAGACAATTACTGCGGAGTTTATCATGTACTGTTAGTATTCCTAAATCAACTTTACACACACACACGATTCTCAAGGAGGGAAAAGGTTTGAAGCTTATTTCATTCACCACTAAGCCAAGTCTAACAGGAAAAAATAAGCTCGACTGAATTCGATTTTGTTTACAGCATGTTCGAACTAATGGATGCTTTCGGAAATGTTGGATCGTATTCATATCGATGAAAAATGGTTTTATATTACGAAAACCAGTAATTCGTTTTATAGCACCCTAGATAAAAGTGAACGTTTGAGACATAGTAAAAGCAAAAGGTTTATTACCAAAGTAATGTTTATGGCAGCGGTGGGAAGACCAAGATGGGACTCGAATAGAAGCGAAATGTTCGACGAAAAAATTGGAATATGCTTTTTGATTATTCAGAAAATGCAAGAAGAAACTCAAAAAATCGAGCAAAAGGAACTGCTGTGCCAAAAGTTGTAGAAATTGTTAACAAAGAAGAAACCCGTAAAATGATTACAGAAATAGTTTTGCCCGCTATACGTGAAAAATTTCTAAGTAGTGAAAAATCGTGTCCTATATACATACAACAGGACAATGCCAAGCCTCATTTGGCAGTGGATGATCCCAGTATCACAGAAGAATATTTAAAAGATGGATGGAATTTGCAACTACAATGTAACCTCCAAACAGTCCGGATTTAAATGTACTCGATCTCGGATTTTTCAACGCTATACAGTCATTGCAACATCAGATGCTCACAACGAATTTTGACAACTTAATTGATGCTGTTGAAGTCGCTTTTGAAAATATAGAAGTAGAATTGACAATGTATTTTTAATTTTACAAACATGTATTGAAAGCATTATGATGTCAGGCGGAGGCTACCCGTACAAAGTAACCATCGCATTAAGGAAAAACTTCGTCGTCAAAATCTTCTTTTCCGAAACCTGACAGGTAATCCCGAAGTTATATTATGTGCAAGAAATTCCTTAAATATCCATTAAAATCGTTTTATTTGCGATTAAAATTATGACAGCTTGGTATTTACATTCTCATTTTTTACTTTCCACAAATGTAGCACTTATTTTTCTATCTTGATACGAATCCATCAAAAATATTTCCCTCCTAGACCTCATAGTTTGTATGATATGGGGGGTGGGGAGTCAAATTTTTGGATTTTTCTCAAATCGCACATTTCTGAGTCTGTATTTTTAGTCTGCAGTTCCATTTACAAAAATTTGTTTCTCTGAATCTAAAATGCAAATCATCTTAAAAATATCACTGTAAGTTCATCAAAAGATGCAGATTTTAATTTAAAAAAATATTTAAAAAATTAATTTTAATTATTTAAAGCCAAAAAATTAAACCAAAGTGGAACGTTATGGTTATTTTTCCAAATTTTTGTGACTTTACGAAAAAATCTCTACACACAAAAAGGCAAATAAAAATTCAAATTTCTTTTTGTTTTAAATAACAGTTTACACTTTCGGCTTTCTAGTTATGAAATAAAAATTATGTCTTTCTCAAGACTTATGCAAAAATTTTGCAATGTTTTGGGAAACTACACCAATCAAGAAAAAATAAATCTCTGTCTAATTTTAGCTGTGGTACCTAAATAACAACTGTGGTTCCTATGACTTGTTGAATACATTATTCAATGTTTCTTTCTTCCTTTCTTTTGCAAACTAAAGTTTTTGCTTTGTTTTTTTTTCTTCTGAGTAAAAGGGGGGAAAAGTCTATAACTGCAGTCTATTCTCCTCCATTAAATTTTGTGCATAATCCTTATGTTTCATTTATTTACTCATTCATTTATTTTCATTTATTATAAGCATTTTTTAAATTTAAACAATCTCGTAATTTTGTTTTTTACAATATAACTCTAAACAAAAACCTTTTGTTGGTATAGAATAAGAAAATACAAGAATGAATTTTTACCAATCACATTTTCAATGTTTTTTCTGTGTGTGTGTGTGTTTGAATTAAAATACTTCATTTGTATTTAACATTTTTTTTAACTTTCTATTTTATTATCTTGGATAATTTTAATCATTTTAAATGTTTTTTAAAGTTTAAATACCTTATATTTAACAAAGCTAAGTTCATTTCTACAGGATGAAACAGATTTCTGCACCTGCCTTGTATAAACACATTCCGACAAAGGCAGGATAAAATTTTTTAGTAAAGGCAGGTGTTTTCGAATCTGTTAATCAAATTATTATTAGTCTGCTGTTTATCATAATAGAAGGGTGATCTAATTTTCCTTGTGCTGCAAAAGAAAATAATAGATGAATTTGAAGTAAAACTGTTTATGCTGCAGACAGTCATGACAACTTCTGAGAGAAAAGAGAATCTTGTCAAAGCCAGAAATAAGAAAAGGTAAATCCACAGGTCCAGAAACAATTGAACTAATTGAAAAGTTTTCTAATTGTAATGAATATTGCAGAATCATGGCTGAAAAAAAATGTAGTTAGCATTGCTAAGAATGTACTATGCACAAAAGCGATTGATACTGTGTGTATCTACATGAGTTGTATTCTCTTTTTAAATAGGAATTTCCGAAAAATTTGAGGATTATAACTATAGGTATTCAATCCAGTATAAGCAGCACTGTTCCTTTAAATGAATTTGTGACAACCTTAGTAAAATATTTGGAAAATGTTATTCCACTCTTTTATAACAAAGCTAAATCTAATTTCCTAAAAGAAATTAAAGCAAACTTTGGCCCTCAAAAAGCTATCGTTTTTTTTTTTTAATTTCAGCAAAAATTTTACTTTTCTTATTCAAGATGAGAATTAAAGTTACCATTGGACCAAAGAAGCTGCACGCTTCATCCAACTGTTATATACACTCTGTCTCTCAGTATTAGATTATCAGCAAGCAATATACACATTTTATCTTATGATATGCAACATGATGTCACTCTTGAGTGTTTAACACAGAAGGAAGTGATATCGTTTATAAAAGAGATATTTCCTGATGTAAAGAAAGTCTTTGACTTTAGTGATGGGTGCTCTGGCAAATATAAAAATTGCAAATTTTCATACACCTTTACCAAAATGGACAACTTCCCCTTAAGATATTTAACAATATTTTTTCTTGGGGGGGGAGGAGGGGGGGAATAGCCACCGATTTTGAAATACAAAGACAATAGTGTTTTAGATACTAAATTACAAAGATCTTCTGGTGTACAGATGTTTTGTTATGTTACTATGTTTGGAGTTGCAGTAAGATAGGAAAATTGAAATATATATTAGAAGGTTCTCAATGTTACTTATTCATAATAAATATAAATTTAAAATTGTTCAAAGAAAGAATGTTGCAAAGTAAGTCTAAGTGATACTCCAAAAGTACGTCATTTATTTCTATATTTATATTTAGCTCAGTTCTATTTTTGAATTTCAATCTTTTAAATATAATGTTTATTCCGATTTTCTTAGCTTAAAACTTTTGTATATAATTTAGCAAATTCTTTATTTGTTACATAAAAAATGTACAACAATCTAAATTTAAAAATGTTTATAAGCAATTTTATTTAATGTATTATATATAATTAATGATTATTTCAATTTTAATAAAAATGATGTCTTTCTCCTAGCTTATGTAAAAATTTTGCCCTGTTTTGGGAAATTGTACCAATCAAGAAAAAAAGAATATCTGTTCCTAATTTAAGCTCTGGTACCTAAGTAATTATTGTGGTTACTATGACTTGTTGAATTTATTTAATAAGTGCTTCTTTTTTTATTTGCAAAGTAAAGTTTTTACGTTTTTTTCTGAGTAAAATGAGAAAAAAAATTATGACAGCAATATCCCCCCCCCCCCCCCATTAAACATGTAAAAATTCCTTACATACTACTATTGTTAAAGTATTTATAGAAATATACTACTGGATCCAATGATAGATGCACATTTATGTGACAAACATATGCGATAAACAACACAATTTCAGATAATATGTGATATGTACCAATACTATACATTACAAATTTTCTACTGTTATAAAAATAAATAAATCAGTCTGATTTTAAGGGTTCATTTTAGCAAATAAATCAAAATGATTAATAAATTTAAAATGTGCAGCCTTTATTTAGGTGCCATAAGCAAAGTTAGATATTTTTATCTCTTGATAGGTA
This sequence comes from Maratus speciosus, assembly GCA_963932465.1. Lineage (NCBI taxonomy): Eukaryota > Metazoa > Arthropoda > Arachnida > Araneae > Salticidae > Maratus > Maratus speciosus. The sequence continues at coordinate 210,486,331 of OZ010793.1, forward strand.
CAGCATCCCAAAATAAGTCAAAATTTATGCATAAGCCATGAAAAAGACATCATTTTAATTTCATAAATAGAAAGCCCAAAGTGTAAACTGTTATTTAACACGTTCACGCCGGCGTGCATCACCGGTGGGTCACGCTTGGCTGCCCCATCGGGCGGCGTGCACCACCGGTGGGTCACGGTTGACTGTCGCATCGGGCGGCGTGCATCACCGGTGGGTCACACTCCACTGTTAAATAGAAGGCGTGCACTACAGGTGGGTCACACTCGACTATGCCATAGACGGTGTGCACAACAGATGGGTCACACTTGAATATTCGAAAATTCAGTAGTAAAAACAATTCAATATTATAAGCCTTATACATTCACGACGGGAAACGAGAATTCTCGTTTTCATTCAAAAGATATCCTTGACTAAGGGCGTGGATTCTACCTTACAGAAAATGCATTTATATCATGTTGTCCATATTTCTTTAGATTTTAAGACATTTAATAATAAATTTGTACATATGCAGTCAATAAAATCATGTCTCTAAGTAATTTGCTCACTCCTTACGAACTTTCAGACATTCACAATCAACTCTGCTTGTTATATTTGAGTTCAATTTAATGAATATGAGATGGGCGTGTCATTGTATACAGTGTCTGAATAATCGAAAGTACCGCGCCGCCTGATGAAGCAAAACATGAATTCGAGCGCCGCCTCACAGCAAAAAACATAAATATAGGTGCCGGCGTGAACGTGTTAAAACAAAAAGAAATTGTTATTTTCGTTTACATTTTGTGGAGAGCCTTTTTTGTAAAATGAAAAAAATTTGGAAAAATAACCATAACTTTCAACTTTGGTTTATTTTTTGGCCCTAAATAATAATTAATATTTTTAATATTTTTTTATTAAAATCTGTATCTTTTGGTGTACTTACAGTTATATTTTTAAGCACTTTTGTATTTTAGATCCTGAGAAACAATTTTTTGAAGATGGAACCACAGTCTACAGACTCAGAAATGTGCAATTAGAGAAAAATCCAAAAATTGGACACCCCCCCCCCCCCCCATATCTCACGAAATATGAGAAGGCAATTTTTTTATTTGTTCATATAAGGGTAGGACTAGTATACTCAAAGTTTCACCCAAATCCCTGCCAGTCGGGTTACAAGGTCTGGTTGAATTGACATGGAATGACTCCCTAATGAGTTCACGATTCATTAGCTAGAAAATAGTTTTATGCGAATACTGGTGGAAGAATCCTTACAAAATGGGGTGTAGCTTAAGAGCGTGCGAACACTGGATTTTTAAAACTAATTTGATACTGTTTTAATGAGAAACGGATGGTAAGTAAATGTTGTTGATTGATAGCATAGCATCCTGAAATCTCAAAAAAATGTTCAAACAAAATTATAAAATCATTAGTATCAATAATCAGTACAAATGTAATCAAATGTAGCAACTAATGTGGGACAGGGGGGGTAAAACAATAAAATATAAATAAAATACAAATTTAAGACATGATCAAACTATGCACGTAAATCACTGAAATGATCAGAATAAAAGAATACTGATTGTAAATAGTGATATGCGGTGATTTCTTTGGCTGTTAGCACCTGACGCAAGGCCAATACAAAACTGTCGTTTTTAATTAATTTAAAAAAAATACATTTAAAAGCATAATTACTATTTTTCATATAAATAGAATTTTTGATATTGTTAGTATGCATTCTAAAAAATATTAAATATAAAAAATCTAATATAGTTATCAATTAAATAAATGTATTTCCTTTATATTCTGTAACTCGGGAAACCCGGGAATATCCCTTTGTTACTCTAAATCGCAATATTATTAATACTTTTATAAAACTTGCAAAAGACTGTTTTCTTTTCCTTTTGTTACGTTCTTTTTTAAACAACTTTACAGAGCAAATTAATTAATACTCCATGTAATAAACCATATTTCTTTAAGATTAAATAAATTCAATACAGAATATTTATGAAATTTAACGTAAATTTTCTAACCAATATTCTAATATTTATTTGGTCTCAGAATGAATGTATATGAACTCTTCAGAGTATTTCCAAGTTTGAAAAAAGTAACCAATATGTACTTTGATTTGAATATCGAATTGGGATAGTATAATGGATACTATAAAAATCTTCAACTAATTTAGATTCCATAAGAGTTTCACGAGAAAAAGAAAACTTTCATTTATAACGAATCATCTACTTTAAAGCTAATTTAGAGAATCGTTCTCTATTTTATACAAACGTAGAAATTGTAAGAGTAAGTCTTCATGTATTTTCTTCAAGGATATTTGAATTTAGTATTGTTTCAGTCCCTTTCTTGAAAAAAAAAATATATATTCTCCTAATAATTGGTGTTAAGAATTCCAGATATTTTTCGAAATTACACTTTTGTAATAAATTATAAAAGGCTGTTGCTTTTAATGTAAATATATGTGCACTATAATGTTTATTTCACTGCTCATTTCAAGCAATATATCACACCCTTGCTTCAAAAGCGCCATAACTCAAAAAACTCCGTTTTTCAGGAAATGCGAAAAACTGTTTCGGGGGTGTGAAAGGGTCGGTGCCCATCTTGCAAACACAATTTCTACCTGGTGGCTGGATTTTCAGTGCACTATCTGGTACTTTAAGTGATTGGTAGAGGCGTAAAAACCAAGTAGAATGGCAGCCGTAACTCAAAAAAACCTATTTCTGAGTTGTGACACTGTTGAAATAAGGGTGCGATATATATATATATACAGGGTGGTTATAATTAAACTTCCCCTATAAACAGCATGCTACAGCGCAACCTAGTGAACGGAATGCAACGAAATTTGGTATATAGACTATACACGAGATGCGCTCACGGAATTTAGAAAAAAAAAATTAGTTCCAAAATGTCCACCAGAGGGCGCCTTTTACATAAAAACATTAAATTTAACACAATAAACCCCCAAAACAGAATACAGAAAAAATATTAACAATCCAGAACAAGAATTATGAGTAATAAAATGTAAAACCGGCTGTTTTGGCCGTTTATTGTGTTAAATTTAATGTTTTTTCGGAAAAGGCGCCTCTGGTGGACATTTTGGAACTAATTTTTTTTTTCGAAATTCCGTGAGCGCATCTCGTGTATAGTCTATATACCAAATTTCATTGCATTCTGTTCACCCGTTTGCGCTGTGTGATGCTCTTTATAGGGGAAGTTTAATTATAACCACCCTGTATATATATATATATATATGCACTGCTGGTCACCCAAAATGCAACACCAAGAAGGACAAGAGATACCAATGCCAAACTTATTTCAGAGATTGGCGAAAAAATCAGTAAGAAGTGTTGCCTCCACGTCTGTCAATAAACACTGCTACACAACGTGGCATTGAGTGAAAGAGACTTTGGATATGTTGCTAGTGAATGGCAGCCCATGCTGCCTCAACACGTAGCAAAGTTACCAGTGAGTGCGGAATGTCGGACTAGGCGCTCTACAATCACTTACCAGACATGTTCGACGGACGATAGATCTGCAAAACCAGCAGACCAGGTTAGAAATTATTCTTTTGTCTTCCGGCCTGCTGGGGCTTCCGGGCTCGTTCGCGGTTACTGGGGTCTCGGTGGGAAGGTGGATATGTGTTTCCCCTCGTGGACTAATCTGCTCCTATACCAAAAGGTTGGATGTCCACGAGTGAGTGATTAATGATTAGTAGGGTGGAGCGAAAAAAATTATTTTTTTTTTAATCAAAAACGGGTAGGTGCCAAAAGTTGCCTTTATACTAGTACATCATTTGCGTGCAATATTACCGCTGAAAAAAAATGACTTGAGTCTGCGCTTTTGGTCCAAATGTAGAAATTTTGGGTAAAATTTGACATTTTTTCAAAAAAATTAAAAAATTCCTATAGAGCTGGTTATTATTTAAAAGTGTTATTTAAACCTTTATTATTAATGACTTAACATATTTAAACGATAAAACGATCTTTGTTCTGTATAACGGGAGCAAAACTGACAACTTTTGGTAAAAAAAGGCGTTCCCACTCTGTTGTGTTATACAACTAATTTTTGTTTAGAATACAGCTCTTACGTAGTTGCTTTCAAATCTACCCAGGAGGTATCACGTGGAGGTGTCTGCATTTCATGACACGACAGTGCATAGCTCGACCACCCTTCTATCTGAGCACAATGTTTTATTTATACATTGAATTGTGATTTTTTATCTAAGACTGGTATAAGTTTTCTATGTATCAACCTAATCCATCTCTTCTCTGTATCCACAGGCATTGGGTGATGCTGCTGTGATACTCGTTCACGTATATTTCTACTGCTTGTGTATGAAAAGCAAGCAGAGTAATGCAGTGGAATTAATGGAATCTATTCAGCTGCCTACTATCTTCACCAAAATTGCATCCAGTTACTGCATAGTGATTGGGAGTTCTGTTCCTACAACATTTTACAACATTTAGGTATTTCATCTTTGAGTATGCCATCATTTACTCTATCTTTTGCATTTTTTATATGCTGATAAGCTTGTTGTTTAAAGTGATGGCGATCGTCAAAAAGCATTGCAATAAGAATTTGCTCTCGATGTGAAAAGCAGTGTCCTAAATAAATTTTTGTAGTATTTGTTTTTTTGCCGTTTTCTGTGATGTTTAGTAGCCGAGTAATTGCCCATAAGTTTGTAGATAAAAAATTTTAGATGTGGATTACATTTGGTGTAAGCCATCCTGCGGCATAAAGTTGGATTACATACTTTGTGAGTGAACATACAGACTCTGATGGCCAATCAGTGCTTAAATAAAAGCTAATAATTTTATTCTTCTACGTGAACCATCTTGCGTAGTACAAGTTTCTTGGGTTCCTATTCGCTAATTCTTCTGAGCAATGTCTTGAAAAAATAATTTTGCAAATGTCTAGCAAGTATTTCTGGTATGTGCTGAGTACCCTTTTCTCGATTTCAGGAAATAATGTTTGAAATTACTCTCCATGGCTTCAAAAATTGAAATAAGAAGGGGATAGCACGTGGACAAAGATTTCCCTATTGGACCGGCGAATCCCTGTGGGTTAGAATCTAATTTTTGCCAACGATCTTGTCTAATAAATGATGCAGAGGAAATTCACTGGACTTGGAGGTGGCATATGATCAATTGTAATGGTTCATTCTAAACATGTGTCTCGCAGAATGGATGACAACGACGAACAGAATTATCCGCCTTCAAATGAGCACTCGCTGCCCATCAGAGTCTCTATGTTCACTCAAAATGTACTATGTAATCCAAGTTTGGCCCCAGGATAGTTTACAATCAAATATAATCCACAGCTAAAGAAGGGATCTAAATGGAAATTACTCGACTACTAACCAACACACAAAACGGAATAAAACAAATGCTAAAAAAAAGGTTATTTAAGACAATGGTTGCTTTGCATACGCAAAAGAAATTTTTATTTCAATGCTCTCTGACGATCGCCACCACATTAAAAAGGTAGCTGCTCAGCACATAATAGTTAAAAGATGAGAGTAAAATGATGGCGTACACAAATCTGAAATATCGAAAATCAACTTTGAAGAGGATAATTATATAAATCTAATTCATTGGAAAAGTGTTGTGGTAACAGAACCCCTAATCAATATGCATTTATCTTGTGCAATCTTGGTGAAGATAATAGACGACTGAATACATTACATTAATATCATCCGCACTGCATTACACTGTTTGTCTTCTCTTACACAAGCAGTAGAAAAATACGTAAAGGAGATTAGAGCAGCAGCATCAAAAGTCTCTAGATCCAAAGAAGAGATGTACTAGGTTGATACATAGAAAACTTATGCCAGTCTTTGATAAAAAATCACAATTCAATGTATAAATAAAACATTGAGTGCAGATGGTAGGGTGGTAAAGCTATGCACTGTTGTGACATGAAATGCAGTCACCACCACGTGGTACCTCCTGGGTAGATTTGAAAGCAAGTAGGTAAAAGCTGTATTCTAAACAACAATTAGTTGTATGACAGAACAGAGTGGCAAAACAATTTTTTTCACCTAAAGTTGTCACTTTTGTTCCACTTATACAGAACAGAGATATTGTTTTAGCATTTAAATATGTTAAGTCATTAATAATAAAGGTTTAACTAACACTTTTAAATAATAACCATCTCTATAAAAAAATTTTTAATTTTTTGAAAAAATGTCAAATTTTACCCAAAATTTCGACTTTTGGACCAAAAGCGCAGACTCAAGACCTTTTTTTCAGCGGTAATATTGCACGCAGATGATGTACTAGTATAAAGGCAACTTTTGGCACCTACCCGTTTTTGATTTTAAAAAATTAATTTTTTTCGCTCCACCCTAGTGATTAGTGATTAGTGACAATGCAATATGGTGAACTAAGAAGAAAGCTTGAATATTACGTGCAACATGAGGTCGCGCATTTTTTTGTTGAAAGGTGGTCGCAGGCAAGCCTCGAAGGTAAGGCAGGAGAATAGGCTGCAAAATCTCAAAGATGCCGTGCTGGTAAGTTGGTAAGTTGTAATGCGTACTGTGGGGGGGGGGGAGTGGAATCCAATGCAACCTCACACCATAACACCGGATTCAGGACAAGTATGACGATAAATAAAATAACAGTTGAGCAGCCTCTCTCCACTTTGCCTCCAAACTCTAATCCGACCGTCCCTGTCCTGCAGGCCGAAACGTGATTCGACCGAAAAAACAATGTCATGTCATTCGGATGTCTATCTCCGCTGTCAGTGCACCATTGCAAACGCAAACGCCTATAGTTTAAAGTCAAAAGTAAGCAAAGGAACGGACTCCTAGCGGACATTTCAGTGTACTTCAAACGACGACGAATTGTTCGTGCGGGCACCGATTGTTGTGTTATAGACTGCATTCGTTGTGATATGGTTGCAGATCTGGCAGTGCGCTGTGTAGATGCAATGCACACAATTAATATGCCTGTCTTCCCGCGGAGTGGTATGATGAGGTGGTTGCAATCGCTCCTGTCGGTCAATCGTTCTCTCCTGCACCCATCAATTCCATATTTGCATGACTGTTGCTTGGCTACATGCGACACGATGACCGATTTCTCGGAAGGATAATCCGCAATCTCTGTATGCAACGATTCTGCCCCGGTCGAACTCAGACTCGTGATCGAATGGTGGTCATGTTTTTCTACGAGGCGTACTAAAGCTGCACACGCAAAATCTCTCATGAAAGAATAATTGTCGTTTTTAAAACGGCAATCTTTAGTCCCTTCATATACAGTTTGTAAGGAGCGCAGCAGTCGCACAGGATTTACGTGTGCGCTGAAATCGTAAACATTTGCATATCCTATCGTGTGCAAATTTCAAGCTGTTTAGATGATTCCTTCATAGTGTTGGATTTTGGATGGGCAGTAGTGTATATTTATATATGCTAATAAAAGAAAGTGTCGCTCTCTCTCTGTGTGTGTGTCTGTCCGCGACTATGTGTATCTACCGCACGTACAAGTCTGAAAGTTTGGATGGGGATAGTTTAAGGCAAGCCTTGATACACCTGAGGCTCAGATTTTATCCTCAGTTATTCATTAAAAACGCTTCTGAAACGCATTTTTCTTTCAGAAAGTCGGAAAATGCTTGCGCACATAGTCAGTCCCTGCTTTCTATATCGTGGGGAAGGAGGAACCAAATGCTGTGTTTTTAACACTTTCCAACAAAGTTGAAAAGTGTTATTGACTTCGGTTTGTCTGTCCGTCTATCCGCCCTAGCTCTCGTAAATATACTCGGATTGTCCTGAAATATTTGGAAGTTATTGACGTCTACCCTAGAACGAACCCTATTTCAAATGAAGTTTGTAGCATGTTTAGCTTATTTACATGGACAGTCAAAAGTATTCCGTTACATTATGGCCAATGGGAAAAAACGCTTCAAATGATTTTAAATGATGTTACACGCTTTCAAACATAATAAAACTGATATGCATTTATGAAGCTCATTCAAATATGCATTCTGTAGGATATGCGGTGCAAAGAATAATTATTCATTTGCAGGACCACACAAAAGAATTCCGTTACATAATTATAGGGATGGAAGTAATTGTTTGCGGCGTATTGTAATTATGTTAAACTATTTCATATATAATGAAATTTATATACGTCGCTGAGGTTTACTATAAGTTATTTCATGTATAATACGAAGCGCATAGCATTTAGCCAAGGGAAATCTCAACCTGTTATGCGTTCTCGCTAAACTAAATTTCCCCATTATATAGTACTAGGGGGCTCTGTCCCCTGCAAGCTACGCTCGCCAACCCCCGTTCAGACACCGCAGATTCTAAAAACAAGCTAATCTGGTGGGTTTTAAAAATATTAGAGAAGATTGAATTATACTGAAAAAAGCTGTACAGATCTCCCTGTAAACGGGTTTCCATTCAATTCCTTTTGATTGCAAAAATTTAAGGGCGAATCAGTTGTTGTTAAGACATCCAATGGTTGTTTTCGTTTTTGATTAAAGAGGATCAGTTAAATATTTGAAAAGAAGCTAAAATAAAATAAATTAAGTATACAGACTCTTTGTCTCCCGGTATTTTAAAACAATCTCTATAACAATAGCCTAAGTCATGTGACTATCATCAACAGTTCCAGGAAGACCACTTCGCTTTTTATACTCTAAGTGCCATTTTGGTACTTTAATGTTAGCCAGGCACAGGTGATAAGTCGCCAAATATTATTCTATCGCCATCATTTCATCTATATTATAATGGTTCAAGTCATCAACTGCCATAAATAAATACGTTCTGATCCCTTCGCCGTTCATATGAAAGTTTGGCACAGATGTCATATACGTCCCATATTGGCGCGATTTTTTAACGACGCCAATTTGGGGAACACACCAACAGGATAAACAACAACATTACCGGCTTACCATATCAATCAAAATAACGATACTTTGGCGCCAGTTAAGTGCCCGTTCCGTATATGATATTGGCGTCAGGAAAAAATTGCGCCAATATGGGACCGTAAGTTTTCCATTTTGATTAAAAAAATCAAAATTTTTTTTCCGAATAAAACTACATAAAATTTGCCATGCTTGCAAAGAATCGTTGGTACTGTTACGCTAGCCGGATGCAAATCTCGCCAATAGCTTTTTTTCAGCTCGCCAGTTAGCTTTTTTTTTTTTTTTCGAGTGGTAATATTTGGCCAGATGTCATATACGCACAGCAGGTTTGGCGTGATTTTTTTTTCCGAAAATTTGGCGAAAGCTTCGTTTTCAAATACCAGTTACATATGCATTTTTGGTATTACTTAGTTATCCCGTCGACCAAATATCTATCGCCAAACAATAAGATTAGATGCAAATAATGGTTGATTACAAGTGTTTACGTCATCAAGTGATTTTTATTTCGACTTTTTATTTGTGTATTTATTAATGTTATACTAATTTATTTGTTCTTTCGTTATTTAAAATAAAAATTACGCCAATTTGTATAATTTGGCGAGTGTTTTGGCGATTTATATAACTTGGCGAAATTGGCCGACGGAATAACTAAGTAGAACCGTTTTTTTTAATTATTTTCTATTATTTTCTAAAGGAAATATAATAAAAAATAGTTAATAATTATAGAACAAAATAATTTATACAATTTATAAAAAGAAATAAAAGTAAATAAAAATTTATTATCAAATAAACAACAATAGCCGGGTTACCATGTCAACCTTTTCTGAAATATGAAAAAAAAAATATCTGTTTGATTAAAATTTGAGTTGCCATCATTAGAAAATTGTATATAAAATTAGAAAAAAATTAATATTTCGAAAACTAGTTCGAATTTAAAAATTCTAATACCAGTTTTGAAATCTGCGGATCAATGCTGATTTTTGGTGTTAATTTGATCGTAAAGTATTCCATATTTTAGGAGAAATCGCTTGAAATATTGAATGAAATATTGAAATGAAAAAAGTTGTTTAATCAGTCGATTCATACATCCGTTCCATAAATTCGTTTCATATATCCGTTTCATAAAGTCATTTCATTAGGATTTTATATATATAGGGTAGATATATATCAACCTACAGATCAAATGCAGGGATCTTCAAGAGAATTGAATACATAACTGGATATGGACGGTAACTGCTGAAATCAGTTTTTCAAAAGTTTTATGCGGTTTCTAAAATGTTTACTTAGTTATCTTATTTACCTTATCTCCCTAAATAACGAATTTTTTTAAAGCATTCAGGAAGTGTTCGAAAGTGTTTCATAATCTATGCTTAACGCATGATTTTTCTTTCTTATTTTTGTTGTTGTTGTAGTTGTTTTTTTTTTGGGGGGGGGGGGGTGAATATTTTAACATCTATCGACCGAACGACTCGGTATACGCTCAAAAGGAGACACATTCTTAAATTTCGTACTGTTGTTTTATACACTCCGCAATTGCGAAAAAATGTTGTTTTTAACCCTTTGGAAAAAGCTTTAAAAAATGTTCGTTTTTGCGGTTGATTTTTTCTACCTTTCGGCGATGCTCCCCTAGAGCTCGATTTCAAAGGCACTGATCCACAAGAAAATACGTACAATCGGTTTTGAACAATACGAATTTTAATCCTTTCGAAAAAAAATTCCAGCCTCCTGTACACGATTTTTTTTACTTTCTTCTATCTTCAATAGAAGAAAGTATTGTAATCGAAATTTTTTTCGACTTCCGGTTTTCGACGGATTTGCATGTTTTAGGGGTCAGAGATTCCAAAAAACATGTGTATAGAAAATGTCTGTCTATCTGTGCGTCCGTCTGTCCGTCTGTCCGTCCGTCCGTCTGTCCGTCTGTCTGTCGCCATTGTACCATCAAAAAGTGTATGAAGTTATGTATAGAATTAAACCAAAGTTTTATTATAATTTTTTGGCTATGGCAAGCAGGTCCTCCTGGAATTTGGAAAAAATTCGCCGGTAGGGGGCGCTGATATAACAATTTTTGTGCGATTTTGAATATTGTACCATCCAAAAGTGTATGGAGTTATGCATAGAATTGAACCAAATTTTTAGTTTAAGTTTTTGGATATGACAAGCAGGTCCTCCCTAAATTTGAAAAACATTCGCCGGTAGGGGGCGCTGTAAATGCGTTTTTTGTGCGATTTTGAATATTGTACCATCGAAAAGTGTATGAAGTTATGCATAGAATTAAACCAAATTTTTATTTTAAGTTTTTGGCTATGGCAAGCAGGTCCTCTCTGAATTTGGAAAAAATTCGCCGGTAGGGGGCGCTGTAATAGCGATTTTTGTGCGATTTTGAATATTGTACCGTCCAAAAGTGTATGAAGTTATGCATAGAATTAAACCAAATTTTTATTTTAAGTTTTTGGCTATGGCAAGCAGGTCCTCCCTGAATTTGGAAAAGATTCGCCGGTAGGGGGCGCTGTAATAGCGATTTTTGTGCAATTTTGAATATTGTACCGTTCAAAAGTGTATGAAGGTATGCATAGAATTAAACCAAATTTTTATTTTAAGTTTTTGGATATGGCAAGCAGGTCCTCCATGAATTTGCAAAAAATTCGCCGTTAGGGGGCGCTGTAATAGCGATTTTTGTGCCATTTTGAATATTGCACCATCGAAAAGTGTATGAAGTTATGCATAGAATTGAACCAAAAAAAAATTTTAAGTTCTTGGCTATGGCAAGGAGGTCCTCCCTTAATTTGTAAAAAAATCGCTCGTAGAGGGCGCTGTAATAGCGATTTTTGTACAATTTTTGTGCCATTTTGAATATTGTACCGCCGAAAAGTGTATGAAGTTATGCATAGAATTGAACCAAATTTTATGTATTTATTTTTGGTCATGTCACGAAGGTCCTCCCTGAATTTGGAAAAATTCTGCCGGAAGGGGGCACTATAATTGCGATGTCTGTACCCTTTTCATTATTATACCATCGAAAAGCGTATGAAGTTATCCATATAATTGAACCAAATTTTTTGTGCATGATTCTGGCTATGGCAAACAAGTCCTCCCTGAACTTGAAAAAATTCCGAAAGAAGGGGGCGCTATAATTCCGATCTCTGTGCCATTTTCATTATTGTACCATCGAACAGCGTATAAAATTATGCATACAATTGAACCAAAATGTTTGTGCTTGTTTTTGGCTTTGGCCAACAGGTTCTCCTTGAATTTGGAAATATTGCGCGGTAAAGGGGCTCCGTGCTAGCGATTTTTGTATACTTTTCTTTATTTTTCGTAGTTCTATTGTGCATCGGCGGCTCATGCAGCGGCGGGAACTCGCTTTCTGCTATGCCGGCTATTCGCAAACAGCTGATAACGACAGAATAAGGAAAAATTAGTAATTTTAACAAATATCATGATATAGATTAACTCGTTTTTAGTCCGTTTAATTGACTTGAGCAGAAATTTAAGATGAAAATCAAAGTTGGTATAGTATTTAACTAATAATATTGAAGTATTAACATGTGTAACTAGGTTTTGAAATATTAAGATGTATAAGATAGAAGAAAGTTTTGGGATTGGCACATCCAACTAGTTTATGTTTGAAGTAACAAACATCGGTATTTTGACACAATCCTTTTAAAACGCTTAGGCCGATTGCAATTACATCACCTACAAAAATTTTGAAATGTTTAGACGAATAGAAATATTTTAAGAAATATAATAAAATCTGAGATATTTTCAAGGAAAACTCAAAACGCGGGCTCTTACGACGTGGTTTCCGCTAATGTTTTTACGACTAAATATGCATATTTTTTCACAAAATTTTAAAGAGGACTTGGATGAATTTATATTTATAACCTATTAATTTCAGACAGTTCGGACGATAAGAACTTTTTCTTTTTTGTTATGTTAAACAAGATGACCGGATGCAAAAACAAGAAATAAAGCAAGATGATCTCTTTTACAACTAGATAGCAATATTTCTTCACAATATTTTTACACAGTCTTCAAAACCGGTACAGTTATAACCAAAAGAAATTTCAAAGAGTTCGAACAACAAGAACTATTTTTTTAAAAAAATGTGACACGACACTACTTGAAAAAACAAGAAAATGTCTTTTTACGAGCGCTTTTACCACTAAATATTAATACTATTTAACGATTTTTTCAGTTAAATATATAAATTGATACAAAATCGAGTTAAAACAATTGCTAAAATAAGGACACACAAAATGAGATTTAGATTTATTTAAGGCTATCCTCCGCCAGTCGGGTCAGCTAGTCCTTATTTTTATTATATTATAAATGTGAAAGTGTGTCCGAAAGTTTGAATGAAGTCAACGTCAAAACGGATGAAATTATGCCATTTGTACCTTTGTATATATATAGACTAAAAACCAGAAATGAACATAAGCTGTGCTTCAATTATCTTATTAAAATATTTTTCTTAATAATTCAAAATTTCATTATTTTTCATACAGAATCAATTGGCAGTTTTCCTGTGAAATTTAACCATCTTTCTTTTTACGTTGCTGAAAAATAAAACCCGGGATAATAATTTCTCCTCAGTAATTAATTTTCAATTGAAAGATTTCCACATGAAAAAAGAAAAGAAAATAAATAAATTAAAAAAAATATGAATGTGACATCATATTAGAAATAAAACGGAATTTTTCAAGTATTTCTAATGTTACAAGGTGCATGAATTTTGAGTTAGTGTGGAAAGGAGCGAATGCGACGTCATATATGGAAAATAAAACGGATATGCTTTGATGTTGAAATAAAGTGGGTTTGAGTTATCGTATCAATTCCTATTATTTAAAGAAAATTATTATCAATACTTGATGGTTTATCGTCTGTGCACGGTTAACATAAAGATTTGATTTTTAATTTAAAATTGAAATGAGTTTTTTTAAAGAAAGTTTAAAAACAAAATGGATAGTATGTCAATAATATGCACCGCAAAATTATCAATGTCGCTAGGCTAACAAACAAGACAGGCTACCGCGGTGCATCCCACGTGTCTTTTTTTACAGACCGCTAGAGTGACGTGATGCTCTTTTCGCAAACCTTTATTGGTGCATTCGAGCATCACGTGACTCCAGCGGTCTGTAAAAAAAGATACGTGGAATACACCGCGGTAGCCTGTCTTTCTCGTTAGTCTCGTCCATGTCGTAAATGACGTCATGGTTAACGAAAAGTAGTCTTTCTTTTTTTGTTAAATTCTTAAAAAGTAAAAAATGAACTCGACTGTTTGAAAAAAAAAAACGATTTTTGACGAGTGTTAATTCTTAAAGCCATTCAATTCAGAAAATATGAATAAAAACTACTTTATTTTTAACAGTAAAATTGCATTGTCGGTCATAAAATCTAAAAAATTAATATGATTGCGTCAAAGTATTAACATTTTCCGCATACCAATATCGAAATCATGATCGTGAGCTCGTAATACACTGAAGACATGTTTGTAAATAGTGGTTTGGCAACCGGATTTTAATTCCACATTTGTTTTAGATTTAAAATAATATAAAAATGTTGTCACTTTTAAAAATAATTATTTTATAACAGATTTTTGTAAAGTCTTATAGCATGCAGTGCACACATATACAAATTAAAAAATAAATAAAAAAGCAGTTTAACAAATTACAACGACCATTTGGAAAATGATTTTTTCAAAGACTAAAATGTAAGACATAAAAAATCGCACGGAGTTGATCATACATTACGTACGCCATGGATTAAAAGATAACATTCCTGGAACCATCGTGAACAAATTTTAAAAGAAATTTCAGTTTTACAATTTTCGGTACTGTAAATTTTTAAACTTCTACGGAGCTGGTCATACATTACCTACGCCATGAATTAAACATCAATAGTGTTATTACACGTAAAAATTGCAAGATTTCCTGAAACTTGCGTATTATCCAAGCTTTTCATTGGCTGTTCGGGAAAAGGCTTTTCTATCATCAGATTTCCAAAAAATCTCACGACCAATTTTAAATAAAATTTCATTCTTAAACTTCTAAACATCCGACAATATTACTTTTTATACCGTCGGATAGAGAAAAAAATGTACTTTTAAATGCAATTTGTTTGAAAGCTGCATCTCAATTTTTTTCTGATTTATTAATTTTTTTTGTAGTTTTTATTACTTTTTTGTCATAGTGGCAACACTCTGTTGTCCATCGTTGTTGAAACCAAAGGGGGGTTTCTGCCTTTTTTCCTCGTGAATGAAGGTGGTCCCACGGAAATAACGCCATTTTGTGAACATTTGAGGTCATGCCGGCAAAAAGCTGTAGTGAATACTTCATAGCTTAAACATAAACTTAAACTAAACCAAAGGGAAATACAGATTACTGTATATACCAATCAGATAACGAATAAATTGCGGATTAAACCAATGAAAACGTTCAGATATGCTTTTGATTTCCTATCCTGACAAGAACAATAACCATTTTTCCAAATGGTTAAAAATACCAGGCATAAAACAGTTTTGTAATAGAGCCTCCCAGCATTGTTTTTCGTTTTACGAAGAGAGATTTGTCGATTTTGACGATTTTACTTGACCCTCCCTTTTTTCATTGGTTGCAGTTTCGTTTTCGCGATTGTATAAATTATTTGGCACAAAATTTCCCTTTTTTGGCTGAGTTATGCTAAGCTCCGTATAAATAACAAGTACCGTATTTTCTCCTATAAAATGCGATAAAGGGTGGGTTTATTATATATGTTTTAAGTTATCGTGAGTGAAATGTTTTGCTTTATTAATGCATTTATCTTTTTTTTAATGCTGCGTGAACGACGTCACGGGTAACAGCTAGTGCATAATAATGTTACTTTAATTTTTAGGTAGATTTCGTAAGAAATACTACCTATTGCAGTCGTTACCATGGTGTTTTGAAAAATTCTTTCATAAAGTTTCATTATATGACACCAGGAACCCAAAACCATCCCCACCTGAAACGTTTATAATATATATATACGTATGATATATATGTCCTAAATCTGTTTGCATCCTCACATGCTTTAATTATAGTGAGTCAACTTTCTGAAGTTTTGCATCCTAATATGTAATTGAGGTATTGAGCTCCAATAATTTTTAATATCCTGTGTGAGGTGTACCTTTCTTTAGATATCATTTACTTTCTTTCATGATGCGCTATAAGGAGCTAATTTTTTTTTTCATTTTACGCTTAATGCCGACAAAATTGGATGAAATAACGCATTTTCACTATGAATACACCTGCAAGGTCCTCTGATGATTCTGTGGGTTATTCATAGTTTCTTATTTTACATACTGGTTTCCTATGTTCATATCTTGCTCATCTTTAGAATTTTACCATTTGTTCATATATTTGTGATTTCATCTTTATTATATATATATATATATATATAGGTGTGTGTGTATGTATGTGTATATATATATATATATGTATGTATATATATGTATGTATATATATATATATATATATAAATTAATAAAGTGAGTATCATACATTACACTGACATTATACATAATAAAGCTGGATCAATTATTACTAATTTAGCTAATCATTAATGAAGTTTTTTTCATAAACTTATATCCTAATCACCAATATATGAAGTGTTAAAAATTAAAACATTCAAAATTGGCGAAAGGAAAAAAACAGGATGTCGAAATCATAAAAAGAACAATTAATAATGAAATATATGAAGGAAATTATAAATATTTGAAATATTTTCTAAAACTATTTGTAACTAAATCAGTTTAATCAATGAAAAAAGACCTGAAATAATGCATCATTGTCAGCATCAACAAATCCTTTGGACAAAATGTATGATCTCAAAATTGAAAATTCATTAATTCAAAAAGAAAAACTACAAAATGTACTTAAAAGGAGAGAGCAATTATGAATAAAATTGGACCTAATGATTCGCAACTCGTTTTCAAGGGCAATATTACGAAATCATTAGTAGAAAGCGGTTAATTTCTGAGGAAGAAACAATAAGGTACAGCTTAAATGTTTATTTCTTCCATTTCCCGATTAACCACACCATGGAAAAAATGAAAGAAATATATAATTAATCGATATGTAAGACCCGGTCAGAACAATGTCATGCACAACAGAAATAAAAATGAAACTTGTGAGTAAAATTTACTCAGCAATAGAATCATACAATATTTTAAAATACCATATTGAATCTTAATTATCCTAACCCACAATCACAGCTATAACTCCGCCGTATTAATGGGTTACAGTTAAAAGCGAATTCTGACAATTCAAAATCATCACAACACCAAGTAAATAATATTATTAATAACATAAATATAGTAATTGTAAATTATTATCGTAATTAATCTAAACATTATAAATTATTTTATATGCTAATTAAAGTATCCCAGAATAAATCTATTATAAAATAGGACAGAAGAAATACAGTTATTAATTTGAGTGGTAATTTTTTTAATTATTTTTTCTTTTCTTTCCTTTTTTTTTTTTTGGGGGGGGGGGGGGGGTAGGGATGACAAATATTATATAAGTAGACAACACAAACAATGCGAATATTTTTATAATGCTGCCCTCTACTGATGATTCTTCAAGTTATAAACTAGTTTAAAATAATGTTTTAGCAAAAATATAATTAGTGCTGTCATCTGTCTGAGATTACTGAAATTAAGTAGGGAGATTTTTAATGCAAGTTTGCATATCATAAATCCAGATTTATTCTTAATTGTTAAAAAGAACCAAACAGCACAACATGTATAATTCTAAATCAGCTAATTAGAATATAGATAACAGATAACAGATAATTAGCATCTATAATGTAATGTTTTCATAACTGATTTTGAATTATAATTCAGAAGAAATTAAGTAAATAAATAATAATATTAGAAAAGTAGATAACAAATATAGAAATACTACACTACCCGTCCACTTATAAATTTAATTTTTATTATTTTTTTAAATTACTTTTTCTTTTCTTTCCTTTTCTTTTTTTTTTGGGGGGGGGGGGGCAGATACAACTGAATATAACATTTTTATATATATCATATACAGAATTAGAGTCCACTATTTATAAATTATAATATATAGAAGTAAATTAATATAATTTAAAACGGTTTTATGCATTATAAAGGAAAGCATATTCATCACAACCAACATAAACTTTGAAACTAATTATTACAATGTATCTTTCAAATTTTTTTTTAATAATATTTTTATTAAATCAGCCTCTGCGTATAAATTATCCAGACAACTCCTCCCTCCTCCATAATTTAACATCTACCCACCCAGCCAACCTATTTCAATTTTTTTATATATTTTGTATTTTTAATTTTTTATGATTTTTTTTATATTTTTTTAATTTTATATATATTTTTATAATACGCAAAATGTTAATAGTAACATACAATTTACTTCCCTACTATCCATTGTTTAGATCATTAATAAACTAATTGTAGATTAAAGAATATATGAATTTCTTAGGAAAACCACATTGTAAAAAAAATACTACCAGTTTCCCTGTAGGAATCGGAAAAAAAGTTGCTCTTATCGTACCGGAAAATTTTCCGACCCAGGTCGGAATAAAATCCGTAAAATACCGTTTTATTGACTATTTCCTTTTTCTTACGGATTTCATTCCGAGCTGAGTCGGAAAATTTTCCGGTACGATAAGGGCAGCTATTTTTCCGATTCCTACAGGAAAACTGGTCGGGTTTTTTTTTACGGTGCATGATTTAATGCATCAAATATTAATTGTTTAATGTTTTTATTAATAAGATGTGAGGAACATAAACTCTTGATTCTATACAAATGATTAAGGACTATATTACGTTAAACTGAAATATGTAGACAGGATTTGAAAGGAATAAATGTATTAACTTTGAATTGGAAATCTTTATGCTTGTCATAAAGCTCAGTTATTGTTTTGTTTTCTGCGATTTTAATTTTTAGATCTAAAAAGTTAATAGTATTATTGTTTGTCAAAAGGTTTTCCGACAATTCTAAATTAGTTGGATGATCTGCAGGAAATTGTGAAATATTTGATTGGTTAGTGTCAATTAAAATTATGTCATCAATGTAACTATACATAAGAATATTATTATTACAAAAAAGTACGTTCATATTGATATAAATATAAATCTGACAACAGACTGGACGTACATCCGCCTTGGAGGATTCCGACAATTTGTATATAAATAATATTATCTTGTAAAATGTAGTTATTATATATAATGAAATTAGTTAAAGTACGAAAATATTTTGTATCCATATATGTAGGAAGAGTTAATTGATTTTTATGTGTTTTAAATATTGTGTTAATCATACTATGCAGGTCTAGAAGATTTATATTATTAAAAAGATCTTTGAAATCACATGTCTGTATATTTTTTACACATTTAAGGTTTTTTAGTACGCTAACCAGTTGATAATTATTTTTTAAACAATGTGTATTATCTATTGCTGTTGTAAGTTTATAAAACTGACTAAGAATTTTTAATAAAATATTGTTAGCATAATTGTTATATGTATTGCATCCAATTGTAACTGTTCTAAATTTAATTGGTGTCTTATGAAATTTAGGAATAACCCCTTGAGGACGAGCGGCACGTATACGTGCTGCATGAAGCGCTCGGAATCCTCGTTTTTACTCACCAGTAAAATTTTACTGTAAAATTTGCCTTATTTAATCAGCGCATTTTCTCTATTCAAGAAGACACAAATTTCTGTTTTTAAAAAACAGTGGTAAAAGATTAAAAATTTCGTAAAAGACTCCCATCCCGAAGGGGATAAACACTAAATAAGGATAGTTAAAGTTGGAAGGTATAATATTTAGTAGTTTGTAATAACTATTAATTTTACGATTGTTTACTGTTATATCATCATTAGTTTTTTGGAAAGAATTATTTGATGAAACACAAGATGTGAGAAGATAGTGATAATACGATTTGCAGATGATTGCATAATTATTTGGGGATTTGTCTATATATGTGATTACATAGTTGTTGTTTTTGTTTTGTTTTGTTTTGTTTTTGAAAATTATTAATTTGTTGGAAAATATGTTTAGTATTGACTTTAACTAGATCAGAGACATTTGTCCTAAGAGCATTAGTTAACTTATCTATGACCGAAATTTTCCATTGATTAAAATATGCAATAGACTTATTGTAATAAATAGAAGTTTTATATATAAATAAATAAATATGATATGAAAATCGTTTTATAATTGAATTTATTTAAGTTTTGATGGTAGCCTATATTTAGTGCCGTAACCCATTAATATTCTTAATGTAATATCATTAACAATTTTAAGATTTCCAGTGATTATATGACCATGATCTTTATTAATGTATTTTTGTAGAGCATTTTATGCACGGATCGTCTTCAAACTCGCCAAACACATTGAGATGGTTAATATCTCGGCGGGAATGGCAAATGGGCAAAATCGGCCCAAGTAGGTGGAAATGGGGAGGGTTAAAAATTTTTGAATACCGCCTTAACATGATTCTGATAAAACCAGCTCTTAAAGAAAAATGACGGGTAAATTTAAACATTTTTCGATAAAGCAGTTGCCAACAATGAAATAAAAAAGAAAAGTGCCCAGTTAAACTGAGAGCATTGAGCTCCACACTCCATTCACACTAATTGTATATTATACTAATACTTCAAAGAATAATGCCTTTCGAAAAGTAAATTAAGGGGGATTAACCCCCCCCCCTTGTTTCACATCTTTATACTTAACCAATGAGCCTCCAAATCTCATCAGGGATTTGCCTTATCAGAATAAACCGGTATACCAAATTTGAAGCAAATCGGATAGAAAAACCCATTTATCTTAATTAAGGAGGTATGCCCCCATTACCCCCGTTATACTAAACCAATGAACCTCCAAATCTAATCAGGGAAGCGCCTTATCATAATAAACCGGCGTACCAAATTTCAAGCAAATCGGATAACAAAACACATTTATCTAAATTAAGGAGGTATTACCCCCGCGAACACCCCCCCCCCCTTTATACTTAAACAACGAACCTCCAAATCTAATCAGGGAAGCGCCTTATCAGAATTAACCGGTATACCAATATTGAAACAAATCTGATAATTCTGCATGAGAACCCCCCATTTATCTAAGTTAAGGGGGATTAGCCCCCCGTAACCCACTTTATACTTAACCAATGAACCCCAAAACTTATCAAGGAAGCGCCTTATGAGAGTGAACCTAGAAAAAAATTGAAGCAAATCGCATATTTCATCAAGAGGTTTCGCGTTACATACGTACATACATACATGCGTACATGCATACGTACATACAGAACCTGCGGGCACATTAGCTCTCAGGATTTCATAGACTGTGAGCTAAAAAGTCACAATAAAATTCTTACCACAATAATTACTTTTCCATTGTACGATTTCCACGTGAAAAATGAAATAAATAGTTTGACGTATTTAAAAAAAAAAAAAAAAAAAAAGAAAGAAAAAAAAAAAAAGTTAATATTACGTCATAACATTTCAAAAGCAAGATTTCCACGCAAAAAATGAAAATGAAATAAATATTTGGCGAATTTTAAAAAGAGTGACTATTAAGTAATATTGGAAATATAATGGAGGTCAGCCGGTGAATATGTAACGTCATGCGAGTTTGAAAAATTTATTGTAACATGATAAAAACCAGATTATGGAAATATTGGCATATTTCAAAATTTTGAGGTTATAATTAAGAATACCGCCTTAACATGATTCTGATAAAACCAGCTCTTACAGAAAAATGAAAAAAAAACTCGTCAAAAACGACCAGAATGTTAAACTGTGTTTATCTCTAATCCTGATTCAGTTTATGTTGGTGAAATTAGTATTTAACTTCGAAATCTACCTCCGCCTGTAAGCCGAGCTGGCAGAGATTTTTATTGTATAAAGTTGTTATTATGAACAACTTAGCAAGAACTATTGTGGAATAAAAACTCAAAACAAAAGCCAATGGAACAATGGAACAATGTGAGCAGCTGAATGGATTACCTAGTTGCGTTGCAACTTTACATCCAGTGGATAAGTGATTGTGTTGCAAGGGCATTAGGGAGCCTTAAAAAAAATAATGTTTAGACGTGGCTGGTAGCCACAAAAGTTAAATTTACTTTTAAGAAAAAGAAAAGACTAACAAAAAATAACAAAGTACATAAGTACTAGTATAACATATGTGAAAAAGAAAAAAAAACAAAGAAAAGAAAAAAATTAATTAAAAAAGAAAGAAAATTCCATTAGTTCCAAAAAAAGAAGGAAAAGACGAAAAAGCTACCGGGGAGTGCCCCATAAAAAAAAGACTCTTTTCAGAGACCATACAATAGTTTAAAAATATATAATGCTAAAGAACTAGCAGAAAAACATTTTTTTTTATACTATAGACAGGACAGAACAAACAGAAAGGTTAAGTATAGCAGAAGGTGAGGGAAACTCAGTCTTCATCGTTAAGCAAAAGCGAGTATTTAGGGCGTTTTCTGTTAGTGGGTCGGATACCTCGTAGTCGGGTAGTTCCGCTATAATTTGGTTAGGGAGGTTGTATACAGATTTATAAAAATTTTTAGCAAGTTTATTAATGCGCTGTTTTAAGGAAGTGGTTTTCAAATCCCTGCGGATAGTGGTGTTACGAAGAAAATGGTGACCATTACGGATATAGCGTAAGTTTTTGTTATGAGCACCGTAAAGATACTCCATACTGGTTTTGCAAGCGAATCCCCAGATCGGACAAGCATAAGTTAAGATTGATCTAATACATGCATTATACAAGATTAGTTTATTATGAATAGAAAGAGTATTGCTTTTGAGAAGAGGAGAGAGGGCCTGGGAGATACCAGCAACTTTGCCTCGGATATTAATAAAATGCTTTTTCCAGGTAAGTCTTCTATCAAGGGTAACCCCCAGATACTTGGTGTCATTAGTCCAAGGAATAGTAGTGTTATTGATAGTAATGCGATTGGGAAATGTTAGTTTTCTAGAGAAATAGACAGCAGCTGTTTTCTGCTCGTTGAGCTTAACACGCCACAGGGTACACCAGTTAAGGAATTTATCTATGTGTTTTTGGAGAATTTTGTATAATGTGAATGGGTGTTGTGCAGAGGCGTACATTGCCGTGTCGTCCGCGTACAGGGCAAGATAAATCCTCTGTGTTCTTGGGATATCGTTGAAAAAAATGTTAAATAATGAAGGAAACAAGAGCCCATCGTAAATTCCTATATTTTATGAATTGTTCTACTAAATTTTTCTGGTAGTAAATATTATTATGTATAATGTAATTTGGAGTATTTTCTGATGCATCCTAGCTTTTATAATAAATTCAAATGTCACTTGATATTAATAGTCCAGGCAATAGAGACCGTATAGGGACTCTACCTAGCAAAATTAATGGTAGTACTGGAAATCGGCTTTCTATATGTTTTTTGAGTCGCTGAATCCGAATTTGTAACTTCCCACCAAAATTTCCCCCGGCAACCCCCCAATTTTGGTAAAAAGCCCCCCCCCAAAAAAAAAGGTTTTTATTAAAAAATTCCATTTTTTATTGTTTTAGGGGAAAAGTAGCTAGAAATTCAGAAAGTAGACAAAATTTTCAACAAATTAGATATATGACATTATGGCTTAGGATGAAGGGGAAGGGGGGATCCGCCTGGGAACATGTGCCGCAGTGCTGCGTGGACTAAGTTGCGCAATTCCACTTAACCACTCACACGTTTACATTAGCCCTCCCATCTTCCCTCCGAACTTTCTCTATAAGGTTTACTTTAAGTTTTTTGGGTCGCTGAATCCCAATTTTTAACTTACCCCCAAAATTTCTCCCCCCGAACCCCCCCCCCCAAATTGTTGTTTTTAAATTAAATTTCTTATTGTTTTAGGGGAAAAACATTACGAAATTCAGAAACTAGACAAAATTTGCAACAAATAGAATATATGATATTATGGCGTAGGATAAACGGGGAGAGAGGGGGCTGCCTCGGAACATTCCCCGCGCGCTTTTCTCAAAAACCAAATTTTTTCAAAAAATCAATTTTTGGGGGGGTTGCCGGGTGAAATTTTGGTGGGAAGTTACAAAGTCGGATTCAGCGACCCAAAAAGCATAAAGTGAGTCGAAATCCAGAACTAGTATTAGTTTCGCCAGATAAAATCCCCTATTGCCTGGACTTCACAATTTAGTGCACGTAGCGCCGGAATGCATGTTCAGAGGCAGCCCTCACCGTCCCCGTTCATCCTAATTCATAATGTCATATATCCTATTTATTGCAAATTTTGTCTAGTTTCAGAATTTCGTAATGCTTTTCCCCTAAAACAATAAAAAATTTAAGTTAAAAACAACTATTTGGTGGGGGGTTCGGGGGAGGAATTTTTGGAGGAAAGTTAAAAATTCGGATTCAGCGACCCAAAAATCTTAAAGTAAACCTTATAGAGAAAGTTCGGAGGGGAGATGGGAGGGCGAATGTAAACGTGTGAGTGGTTAAGTGGAATTGCGCAACTTAGTTTACGCAGCACCACGCGCATGTTCCGAGGCAGATCCCCCTTCCCCTTCATCCTAAGTCATAATGTCATATATCTAATTTGTTGGAAATTTTGTCTACTTTCTGAATTTCTAGATAATTTTTCTCTAAAACAATAAAGAATTTTTTAATAAAAACCTTTTTTGGGGGCTTTTTACCAAAATTGGGGGGTTGCCGGGGGAAATTTTGGTGGGAAGTTACAAATTCGGATTCAGCGACCCAAGAAACATCTAGAAAGCCTATTTCCAGTACTACCATTAATTTTGCTAGGTAAAATTCCCTATTGCCTGGACTATAATACTTTCAACATAAAATGAAAATCTGTCTGTTTGTTAATCGATTTTAGTTTACCGCCTTAGGCTGGCATCTTATGTTTAATCTGATTTTATGGTTAATCTTTCGTAATTATATCCATAGCGAAAAGGCGTAATATGAGAAAATGCGATTTGGCGTAAAAGTTTTTTTTTTCTATTTTATTATATTCACATTTACCTTAAAGCACATTTGCAGTGTTTCGAAGTAGTCCCAGTCACAAAATATTAATCGAATGATGAAGAAAAGAAAATAGGTTACGTTGGTTAGATACACATGGTTACATGAGTAGATCTCACATACAGTACAGATCTACTCATGGGTTTTATGCACTGTAGATTTGCGCACAACGCATTATTTTATAATTTTTTGTTTTGAAAAAAAGTTTTCTAAAATAAATTTAAAATGATAAAAATAAACTGTAAAACATATATCAAACTGCTAAAATTTTAAACATACAGTACAATAAACAAATTATATTTTTTAGTCTTACTTCTTTCTTAACTTTTAATTTTGTTTTAATTAAAATCTGAGGAAAAAGGAAATAATATTTATAATAATACAAAAATATAAATATAATAAAACTATAATAATAAAGTAAAATTAAATAGCAATAAAAAAGAATATAATAATTTATTTATAATCAAAAATATTTTTTCCAGCTTGACATCCGTGTGAAACGCTATTCGTTATATCCAAAACTGAAATTGTGCTTAAATCTAAGCAATTAAAAGTTTAGTTAAATGTTTCATAAGGGAGAAAAATTGGTAGGTTGTATGAAAATCCCAAGTGCGGTAGTCCCACGACACCAGTAAAATAGAAGCTATCGAAAAACTGATTCATAAAACGTGAAATAAAAATGCCGATTTTTGGCAGCCGCTAAAAAATTGGACAGCACATTTTTTACGACGACGCTGTGGAAAATTCCGTAATGAAAGATATGGAAATTTGTGGCTAATAAATAAATAAATAGATTAAAATAATCACTGCTGACTAAATTCTGATATTTTATTTATTACATTATATTTTATTTCCGAAACTGAAAACTTTTCAAACGATATAAATAAATATTATTAATGAAATATAGTATGAGCCAAAAAAGCTTCATAAAACACCATAAAAATATATAAATGCGCTAGGCCTTTCGAAAGAACTTAGTCTTTGCTCATCAGGCGCAAAGAAGACGTGGTACTACTTTGGAAGCAGGAGCAACATTGAAATGAAAGCTAAGGGAAGAAACAGTCAATAGGAAAGGAAACAACCAATCACAGCATAAACCAATCGGAAGTAGTATACTGAGTAGAAGGAGAATTATGAAGCACATTGAATCAAAAAATCCAAGTATAAAGAAAAACACACAGAAATATAAAAAAGATAATAATAATGAAAGAAAAAATATAAAATAAATGCAGTTGAATAATAATAACTAATACTGTTCTTCTGATTGAGTTAGGTTATTGTGGAGCAGGAGCAAATTTGAAATGAAAGATAAGGGAAGAAAGAGTCAATAGGAAAGCAGGAAGAAACAACCAATCACAGCATAAACCAATCGGAAGTAGTATACTGAGTAGAAGGAGAATTATGAAGCAAATTGAATCAAAAGTCCAAGTATAAAGAAAAACACACAGAAATATAAAAAAGATAATAATAATGAAAGAAAAAATATAAAATAAATGCAGTTGAATAATAATAACTAATAGTGTTCTTCTGATTGGGTTAGGTTCTTGTGTGATTGGCTGTTTCTTCCTACTTTCCTATTGGCTCTTTCTTCAACATGTTCTTTTCCCTTACCTTTCATTTTAGTCTTACACCTGCTTCCAAAATAAAAGCACACCTTCTTTCACATTTTTATGATGTTTTAAGAAGTTTTTATGGCTCTTCTGTTTCATACCAGTTTTTGCTTAGATTAATTTGAAATACATTATATAAAATTATTGAATTATTAGTGCATTTGCATTAAGTGCAGTCGTAAAAAGGGGATGTCCCTTACTAACTCTGCCATAAATCATCGTATAAAAATGTAACTGGTGTCAAGCAATTGGAATTACGCTTACTAATTAACGCTATACTTAAAATCTACGCATTATAACAGACTTTAAGATTTTCGATACTAACACCTAATTTTGACATCACAAGAGGATTCTATGGTCATTGTACCTTCGAATGCTAAATGGGAAGTCATTCGGGCGTTTAGAAATTATGCGCAAAATTCGGAACTCCTAAAGATAAATTCATTTTTAATCGTTGCAAAATATTTTGCGATGCGGGTAGTTTTTTAAGCAAAACTCACAATGTATTTGAAGGAATAAGCTGTAATTTTGGATTCACATATTTGAAGCTTCTAGATACTCATTTCTGTTAAAGTTTTTATATGTGACAATTAACACTTTTTTCTAACGTTAATTTAAAAAATATATAAAGTATAAAGATAATATTTGAAGCAATATGCAAATAGTTTTGAGTTATACTTTAAAAAAACTATACGCATTGCAGTCATTTTACAATGATGAAAAATGGATTTAAAATTAAGAGTTCCAAACTCTACATATCCGTAATTCCTAAACTACTTGACCGAATGAGTTCCGTTTGGTATTCTCAGATAAAACTGACCTAACAATCCAAATGACGTCAAAATCAACTATTAGTATAGAAAATTTGTGAAGTTTGTATAAAATTCAATACATACACTGGTCATTCAAAATTAAAGGATAATGAGAAAAAATATGCTCACCGAGTTAATATTGCAACCAATGCCCAATACTGCAATTATTTATGTTAATTAAATACTATTGAACTCAAAATTGCACTTCCGTGCATACGTTAGCGTCGGAAAAATGCAAATTAGATGATTGACAATGTGGTGCGCAATGCACGTATGTTGGAATTCTGGTCTGTAGTGTTGTTTAAAGTAAATGTGGTGTATGAATGTGATCAGTATTTATTAGTTATGGCTCAAAAGACTGGGCTCAAGTATTGTTTACAGGCGAGTCCAGGCATAGTCTGAACACTGATTCTAGACGTGTTTTGATCTGGAGAGATGACGGAAGACGCAACTTGCCTTTGCCTTGTCCGTGAAATATCCCGTTCGAGCCCAGTCTTGTTGGCTCCATTGAACATGACGACAGCAACAGTTTAAACGGGCCCCTTTGGAAGCTGGAGTGAGTGGGACTATTGGTTTTCTCGGATATAGCCCATACTCGTTAAGTCTTCGTGCAGCAGTAGAACGGCTAATTCGAGTTCCTGTGGCATCCTGAAGGTCTTGAAACCAAATCTCTTGTAGTCACTTCGCGGTTTCTTCGAGTCACAATGACAAAAAACGGTCTTCGGATGCAGTTGTTGCTCTTGGTCTCCCTTGAGCAAGCTGTCTACCAACGTATCCAGTCCTTAAAAAGCGACTCGAAGCTCTTGATATCACACTTTGAGGGAAATTCAAATCTTCGGCGACCTCCATTTGTGTTTGACCTTCCTCGATTCTACCAATTACTCGCCACTTTTGACCTTCACTTAAATGATGCCTTTGCGGGTTGTTTTCGAAAATACCAGTTTTCTAATAAGTTCTAGAACGTTATTACAAAGACCTAAAGAAAAAGGATTTAAATCGTTAATATGTTTTAGTATAACTAGCATGATAATTTGATTTCATTTACTGATTGCAAAACTTTTATATCGCTTTAGGCTAAAATCTGTATTTTTAACATTTTATTCGGTGCATAGTTTTCTTTTTTCGAAAAGAAAAATATTTAAAAATAGTTGGAAAAAACAGTCAAACCTGCTAAGATGTTACCACAAGGGGGCGTTCTCCAAAAAATGACATTAAATGAATCCGAGGGTTTCTGAATTCCTTTCGGTATTACCAGTTTTCTAAATAATTTCTAAAATGCTATCTTTTTCAGAAAAATTAGTATGTTTTATTTCTTTCACGTATTTCATAATAATAATAATAATAATAATAATAATAACCGCTTTAATCTAAATGCTATATATTTTAGATAATTGCACAACTCTCTTTATCCAAAATTGCATAGCTTGAAAAAGATATAAAGAAATATTATTAAGGAAATACCTTTAACAGTTATATTATACTTATTATAATTACATTATTATATAGTAATAATACTATATGCATGTTTATAAAAACATGTTATGAAAACACAGATTATTTGGGCAAATTTTAGTCGAAGTTACAGTAAATATACCGTGTCCACTTGGAAGAAAACTGCCGTAATACGAAATTTGGAATTTTAGAAACAGGCGTTTCAAGTTTACATAATAAGCATTACGCTGGCTGTACAGCAAGACCTCGGCGGCTTGTCGTTAGAGGTAAACATTAAAATGGAAAGTGTGATATTATTCGTCGATGAAATATACATTAAGGTAAAACAAGGAGAGATCGCGCACAAAGAGATTCGACGGGAAGGAGTAGAGTGCGCGCGCAGCGGCTACAGGTAGTTGTACAGCAGCATGAGTGCAGTGTCTACATGAATGTGCACATTGATTGTTCCGAGCGTTTTGTATAAAGCATTGCTATTTTATTTTGTTTGTCCAAAATAAGTGCTTCAATTTTCATAACTGTTCGTCAGAATTTTTATAGAACGTCCGTAGTACAAAATATTTTGAATTTAAACGATTTTTTATAAGCTACTAAAATAAACTAAGGATGCGAACACCAATAATTCATTTTAGAAGTGGCCACATTTACATGAAAGGCCTCGCAATCTCTCCTACCAAAATAGGAGAGGTTGCGCATCTGCTTTTTCCCACAAGTTGCAATGCTAGGAGAGATTACGCAGCTTATTGGTAAATTTGCATACATTGTAAATTAAGAATAAACATTTGAAAGAATCAATTTCGAAATAATTTTGGAAAAACACATAATTATAGAAACTAAATTTGGCAACAATTTTTTTTTTCAAAAAAATTCTTTTGCAGATAAAAATTTTGTTAATAAATTAATAATACAGTTGTTATTAAATTAATTTTATATAACTATTTTTGTTAATAAATTAATAATATTTTTGTTAATAAATTAATAATATTTTTGTTAATAAATTAATAATATATTTGCTAGTAAATTAATTAAATTTTTATATATTTTTTTTAATTTATGAAGAATTAATTTGCTAATAAATTAATTTTGTTAACAAAAATAAATTTTGCAATAAATTATTTATTTTATTTTATTTATTTATTTATTTATTTATCTTTTTGCTAATAAGTATCGCGTGTTGGAATATTTAATACATTTTTTAGGGCACAATGTTAAATATTTACAGGAGGAAATCGAAGAACGAAAGATCATGTATCGAAGAAAATCTGAAGTCCACCGTAGAGGCAAATACGAAATAGCTCATTTAAAATGCGTACAGCAGGCAGGGAATTCATTATTCCGGAATCCACCTCGAAAGGTAGGCTGAACAAATCAGATGAATGTAAGATGCTTCCAGGAAAAATGGGACAAAAAATTGAAGGGGGAAAAAACGAAGATCAATGAGGATGAGTGCATTGAATGTCTGGAACTGTACCAGAAGACAAATTCGACCAGTGACTGGATTCAATGTATTGCTTCTGGCAGATGACTGTACGAAAGCTGCACGATTTACAACAATAAGTGCATCGATTGTGGGCAAAGACAACTTCGGTTGGAAAACAAAAAACATTGAAACTGTGGAAATGAAAATGAAGTAATTTTCAAGTTAAACATGTTATCTAGTACATTAATGTTACTTTGTAATTTAAACAGGGATTGCTTTTTTTGATAGTTTAATATTTTTCTTATCTTAAAATTCTTTAATTGTTGTTAAAATTCTTCCTTTTTTTACCATAAGGTTGAAATATTCCCTCCTAATACAATAATATTTATTCACAAAAACCTTACAAAATGTCATTTAATTGTAATTATTAACTGTTGTATAATTGTAACTGTTCACAATTTAATTGTAGTTGTTATTAATAACAATATCTTCTATCCATGAGCGCAATCTCTCCCAGTGTTGATTTCAAGGGGTAGCCCGGGGGGATGCCCCCCCCGGAGCAATGAGATGTCCCCCCCGGAAGATTTGAGATTTTGTGTTTTCGATGGTCAAAAAGTACAATTCCCCCCCCCGGAACTCTATAATGTCCCCCCCGGAGCCCCAGAAATCCCTCCCGGAGAAAAGTGTCTGAATTCAACACTGCTCTCCTACCCATCTGCGCAATCTTACCAACCCTGCAAGGAGAGATTGCGCAAAATAGTTTTCTTGGTTTTATTACTGCTGTTCTATTAAATTACAGCCGAACAACAAAATAACAATGGAAATGCATAAAAAACAAATGAAGTCAAAATTATTCATGGATAGTTTAACAAAATATTAATATTTAGATTTTTAATTATTATTCTTTTGAAATGTGCGCTGACTCTCCTAGCTTTACCTTATTTGAAGTCTTTTTTTTTTTTCAAAGCCCTCTTTTTTCAAGCAATCGTTATAAGTGCTTGCAATTTCTTTTTAGAATATTTTGATCTGAAAGACATCATTTGTTAAATTCTGCTTGACACAATTCCTTTTACAATAAACATCTCAATATCTACTAGTATAAGGATATCAAAAGGAAATGTATAAACATTAAACATTTGAAATTTTTTAGTGTAAGCGTTAACTAAGTTTCCAGGAGATACTTGCAAACTTTCTTTTACAAAAAAAAAAAGAAAAAAAAACTGTTAAAGCCAATTTAAATAAATTTCCTCGCATTTATTAAAAATGGTATAAGGTAAAAGTGTAATTTTTTTAATATTTTCTGCAAATTTATTTCAATTTAACACAGTTTTTCTTCCTTTCTAAAAAGTATTAATTTCTCCTCCTAATAGTGAAATTAAAGGCGTTCTCAAATTCAAACTGGCTAATTTGTGACACATTCATTGATTCATTTTAGTTCGTAAAAGCACTAGAGAGGAAGATGGTCTTATGCACAAATTATGGAATTAAATAGTTTTGCCCATTCTTCAATAAATTCTGAAGCTCTTTCGGAAAATGCTGTCCAATTTAACACTTTGAATTACATATCCCGATAAAACACTCCTATAAATGTCGTTATGAAAAAACAATCACTTATAACTCAAGATGTAATTCATTTATCAAAAAATTAAAAACTATTCGAATCATTACAGCAGACATACTTGAGAATGTCGTGCTTTTACTTTTAAAAATGAATCCATAATTCTGCCAGAAAGTTTAACGGGGAAAAATATTTTTGAGAACATCCTTAATTGATACCGAGAATTTTCATATTATTTTCAAAATTACTCCAGTTATCTAATACTTTCTTTTGTCTTGTTTTACAGTAGTTGGCCTGATGCTTAATTTTGATTACTGATTCCAAAGATTTTTCCATAGCTTCAAGATATAACCGAGGGACAGAGTTTAAAAAATAATAACAACCCTAAAAATGTGTGCAGGTTAATTTTTAGCTAAATATTTATATAAAACAATAGTTCCAGTTTCAGAAAAAAAATTCTATCGAATTATTTTTATTGAAACAATTTTATCCAGACAGCTCCAAACTTAAAAATCAGCATCAGAGACACGGGACGGTATAGGAGTTTTCCAGGTGTTTGGACCCCCAACATCGTCCAAAACTTATTTATCTCGTTAATATTGTTGTGCAATCATGCAATGGGATGTTCCCCAGTATATGAAAAATAAAAAAACACACGAAAAAGTGTATTAAAATAAAAATTATTATTCAGGGACATGAAAGTCAAAAGATTGTGAGAATGCCCCATATGTAGTTTACAATTCAATTATTTAACAGTTGAAGTATCTATTTCATAATACAGTAAAACGTGAAAATTGAGCCTATCTATTATGGAATCATTCTTTAAATGGAACATTTAATATTCCCTGTAAAAATTATACAATTGCAAACAGTTATACCAAATGATATACTTGTAACGACTCTGTTTAATATGGAATTAAATTCTGGCTTTTTCGATTCCGTCTTTACAGATTTGGGTGCACTTTTATAAATTTTTTTTTAATATTTTTCTTTTGAAAAAAGAAAGCTATGCTATACAAATTTATAATTTAAAGCACTAAAAATACAAATTTTATCTTGAAGCTATGGAAAAATCTTTGGAATCAGTAATCAAAATTAAGCATCAGGCCAACTACTGTAAAACAAGACAAAAGAAAGTATTAGATAACAGGAGTAATTTTGAAAATAATATGAGATGTTCTCAAAAATATTTTTCCCCGTTAAACTTTCTGGCAGAATTATGGATTCATTCAGTTTAACTTAAACCTCAGTTAAATAAAAAACAATTTCGCTGCTGACCATTTTTTCTTTATTTTGAATCATTAAGGCATTTGTCTATCAGATTAAAATGTTATTTTAGCAAGTTTAATTTTGTCAGATTTTTTTTTCCCAAAAGTCAAAAGATTGTGAGAATGCCCCATATACATTAAAGTATCAATATTAATATATGTCAGTAATTTTTCGTTATTTTGCAACTGTCAAGTGTCAAGGAAAAAGCGCGATATAGGCAAGCGATTTAAAAATAAAGGAAAATGTTAACTTACAAGCAAATATTTTATATTTCTCAACAAAAATTTATTTTATATTCATATTATCTGTTTCTTAATAAATTTAATGTTAAAAATTATCCTTATTTTAACTGATATCACATAAAGTTACTTAAAAGTGCTCTTTGTAAGAGAAAGAATTTTGTGTTTTTTTTTTAGGGGGAAGACACGAAAGAACGCAATATATACGAATGATCGATGTAACGCAGTGCAATATATCCAGGGATTACCCTATTCTACTCTAATTTATAATATTATGTAAAAGAAATACCAAAATGTGCATAAAATTTTAGACTAAGCACCCGATTCCTCTAGGTGGATGGATGAAGGGGTCTATTCCGGAACCCTGTAATTTAACAAACTCCATAATCAGACATTTTCAACTTTACATGTCATGTGAATGAATCAGATTATACCCAACTAACAATTTTCCGAACAGATTATGTCAATCTTTGCGTAAGGAAAACTGATAAAATCAATAATGGCAAGAAAAATAGTACTGGTTAGGCACACATTAAGAATCGAAAAAATGCAGGTCTTGTATTTGTGGAATTGGAATTAAACCTTCTCACCTATATCTCACGGTTTGGAAATCATTCGGAAATGTAAATCTTTGAATAACGATTTATTAATGATTGTTTCTATAATTTGTAGCTTAACAGAGATACATTTTGAGAAAATGTATTAATATTTGATAATCATGATGTTCTATATATGCACTAAACACCAATGTTTTAAAAGTATTATATCCCAATTTAATTTATGAGCATGTTTGTATTATCAAAAAGGTGCTTTTAACAGTTAATGAGTGATAATTGTATTTATAATAATTTATAAATACTATTACTTACATATTAGTGTCAAAAAAATTGAAATTTTTTAAACGAAGTTTCGGAAGTACAGAAATATTTTTATATTTTTATTCGATGTAATTGTAGTGTAAATCTTCTTTGGCATAAAATATTATTTAAATAAATATTTAGAAAAACAGTATTTACACTGAACAAAATGTCAAAACGAAATAATAAAGGAAATACTAGAAAAATCGTCACCATTTAAAGTTATACCTAGTGAAAATTTTCAAAAAATCTATTTTTTGTTTAAGGGGCTTCATCAACTGAATAGTGAATACCTTAAGAGGCTGGAATAGACGATTCCATGTAAATAAACTAATAAGTATTTTGCTATGATTTATACTACCAAACTTTAAACCTATTTTTTCTCAAAAGTGCATTTTTCAAATCGGAGGTCACGATTACTTTAAAACTACCGAATCGATTATCTTCTAATTGAGTTAGATTTTTTCTTTGATTTGCGGCACAGAAAATTCTTAATTTGCTTTATTATTATTGCCTTAAAATTACATACCGCGGACCTCATGCTTTTATCATGATTAAATACGGAGATATAATTTTTTTTTTTTTTTTTTTTTTTTTTTTTTTTGTCTCTCGCCCCGCCTTTGACGGAAACTTCAACTTCATTTATCTCGGAAGGAATTTTTTCATGATTTTTTTTAATTTTGAAAGGATATACCTAAAACTCCTTATAAGGTAGGGCCTATATCCCTCGTGTTGACAATTGGCCGCCATAAACACAACAAACCTTATAAGGTACAGGTATGAAATTTTCAATTGAGTTTCTGTATTATATTTCTAAAAAATTCTCTTCAGGATTTCTGATTTTGAGTGAAAATTGTGAAAATATGCTAATTAATGCAAAAGTCAATCATGAAAAAAATTCATTTTTTCACTTGAAAATTTATTATGAACTTTATAATATATTTTTTAATGCACCGAAGACAAATTAAAATTACATATTTTATGGACACAACAGTGCAAAAATTTGCAGGCGAGTGGTTCAAAAGTGATATAAAAAATTATATAGGGGAGACTAGGGAGGGTTGACCCACTTTTTACAAAATGATTTTTTTTTTTTAATATTGAACGTATAATAAAGTTTTATATATCATTTCATTCGTTATACAATCAGTTATCAAAATAAAATTGCTACTTAAGTGTAACATATAAGAAATTTGAAAAACGATTGATTTTATTCATGGAAAATTAATGGGTCAAGGCTCCCCACATATGGGAGGGTTGACCCACTATATGGATGCTTGACCCACGATATGGGAGGCTTGACCCACCTCATTTTATATTGCAATATTTGTGAAGAGGAATAAAATCAGTTTAAAAAAAGCAAAATAACTTTATGCTACATGCTTTAATTATTGTAAAAAAATATATATATATTTAAAATATGATGCTTAAACAAACCTGTTGAAACGTAATCGCAAGTCAGAGGAGAAAAATTTTGTTTTAAACAGGATTTTGTCTGAGCAGGTATAATTGTACAGCAGGGAAAAGGAAATTTTAACATTTAAGGCTGCATTCTGTTAGAGACAGGTTCCGTTTACATTGTGTTTCATGTTATTATGTCCCGATTTAGGAGTCATTGTCCCGCTTTTTTTTGTCTCCTTGTCCTTTTTTTGTGATACACAACATGATAACTCTAGTTGTCACATAGTTTGGCTTCATCTCACTATATTCACCCAGGTGAAATTTGCCTACATACCTTTCTAAAGTTTTTCGATCGACGCTATGTTCTTTTGCAGCCGCATGAGCACTTAACTTATCATTAACATCTTTTAACCTTTTCTTTGGCAAAGTACTTTCAGTACTAAAATGTTGAAAGAAATGACTGGCACCGGAATTTACGAACGAATTTATTTGGAAATAAGAAAAAGGCTATATTTCACATGCGTATTAAATGAAAAAGATTTTAGCAAAATTCTGGTGCCATTGTGACGTTTCGTAATTAAAATTAAGTGGGTTTATAAAAATACCACTGCCCCTTAAAGGGTTAAGACTGCTGCTTACATCCTTTCTAGTCCATTCTAGTCTTTCCCACTGTTTCTATTTACCTATTGTAAGTAATATTTAAATGGAAAAAAGTTCCTATCAACTTTCCTATTTTCTAGCAATTTTTCCCATCTCTCTTTACTCAGTTTTAAACATTTTCTTTCCCATCACACCATTTTACTGTAGCTTTACAGAATGAATGTGCATTCTTTTATATATATATAACCATTAACTTTACATTATGCACAGTGTATAATAAAAAGATTTCCAGAACCACTTAATTAAGGGAGCCTTGAGCATCTGGTCAACCCTCCCTCGCATTGACTGGGTCAAGCCTCGCCACATAGCCCTTTTCTAAAGAATAGCACATTGTTATGTTAAGACTAACTTTCTGTACAATTTATGCCTGGAATGACAGCTCGATATTTCTGCATTACTTTAAACCTACTTACTTAAATTTCTATGATATAGTTTATCTGAAAAAAGCTTACAAAATATTTCTAAAAAACACAACTTTTAGGTTGAAAACGCAAAACTCTGAAATTATTTTAATATGAAAATTGATAGTTGGGTCAAGCCTCCCGTGTGGTCTATGTTTCCCCTATGATTAAATTTTTAAATTTTAATTTCAAAATCTTTTAAAGATTTCAGTATGCCCTATGGCCTCCCTATGTTTAAATTTTTAAATTTTAATTTAAAAATGTTTTAAAGTTTTCCGTATTTTTTCCACATGCAATATGTTCATTTTATAAACTCATAATTCACAAAAATAACTTTCACTCAAAGATAACTATAATTGATAAAATAGGATTTTGTGTCCGGTACCCCTTTACAAATTTATATAGCGCTTGAACGACGGATTGGGGATGAGGTATTATCTAAAAGTTTTTTTTTAAATAAAAATATAATTTTCTCTTCAGACTGTCGCCAATTTTGAAAAAAAAAAAACTTTTTCATAAATACATTCATGTAAGTCATTAGATTAATTAGTTAGTCATTAGATTAGTTAGATCACTAACTATTTTAATTTCAGATAAGCCAAATTTATGCTACAATGGTCATCTCAAGGGGCAAAAATAAAAAAGACCCATCAAAATAGCGGCAATAATTTCAAATATATGTGATTTTTTATGGAATATATCAAAAATATATTTTACATGTATACAGTAAACTCACAACTATCCGGCCTAATGTGGCGGAAGTGTAGGCCGGATAACAAAAAAGCCAGATAGGCCGGAGTTCTATAAATATTTATTTTCATTTCGCCCAGCCCCCCCCCCTCCCCCCCGAAATGATGTTCAAAGCACATATTACGCATTTTAAGATAAATTTTATATATACAGTTTCAAAATAAGGAAAACCTTAATGAAAAACGTAACCCTAATTCGTAAAAAATGAGTAAATCTTATTTTACTGTTTATTAATAAATGATTCCAAAAATATGAAAAGTTATGCATAAGATAAAAAAGTTAAAACTTAGTTTTTAGTTTTTTAAAAAGTCCTGGATAGATGACTGATTCTTCCTGTTAGCCGACTTCCGCGACGCAATGTCCCTCCATTTGCGCAAGTAGATGATATCAGCTGGCGTCGCTTCCTCCTGCTGACTAAGTACTGCAGTGCTGCCTCAATCGTCTTGAACCCCTTCGAATGTGGGATGAGATTTTTCTTGCCATTCTCCTCCTCTTTTTCTTCTGTTACTTCTTCCTTTGTCACCATTTCTACAATATCGTTGTCAGTTAATTCAATAACTTTGTCGTTTGTCACCCAGTCTGTAATGTACTCTGCATTGACACATCGTCAGAGCCCGGTATATTTTCAGAAATAAAAGAAACTCATCGTTCTCATCTTCCGCTTCAGTTTCCTACAAGGGTTTATGTCCACCTTTAAGTTCCAAAAGAATGTTCCAACGCCTTGCAATTACTATGTTTGGAATTTCTTCCTATGTTTTGCCACCCACCTTATGACATCTAGCATGTTAATCTTTTTCAGAGTGGTTATGTAGTCTTCATTATTGTTAATCGCTGATATCAACTAATGGAGAAGTCGCAAGCTATACTTTTTCTTTGTCATTTCAAGGACACCCTGGTCAATCGGCTGATAAATAGCCGTCACATTATCACCCATTTCGTTAATCTTCAATAAATAAACACAAAACACACCAAAAGACTATACGAACATAGGCAGGAACAGCGACAAAGAACGTCCGCACTTGTTAAGATCCGAAGCATAACAGACGAAATAGGTTATCAAGCCTTAAGGCTCCTGTCCCTGCCGGCGAAGACACTCACGAGCTAATGCTAATCCTATGGGGAGGGACTTATCTAATATCTCGCTTGCATTTCGGCATTTTTAAATGGTTTTTTTTTTCATTGCATAGCCGAAGTCCGTCTCTACATCGCACCTTTTTTACTTTTTCGATTTTAGTCGCAGATATTTTTTATAAAGTGACTTTCACTTTCAAAACCGCTTTTGAAAATGAAAGTTTCATTCTAAAACATATCTGCAGCCAAAATCGAAAAAGTAAAAAAGGTATTTCTTGGCTATCCAATACCAAAAAAAAAAATTATTTAAAAATGTCGAAATCCAAACGAGGTATTAGAAAAATCCCTCCCCATAGGATTAGCATTAGCTCGTGAGTGCCTCCGTCGGCAGGGACAGGAGCCTTAACCTCTCTCCCTTCCTGTTCGTCATTGCTCTGCTATTGCAATCTGCAATCCCTTCTTGTTTCTCCCTGTCGCGAGTCAGCACTTTCCCACGCACGGGAATTTGCCTGGCTCGGTCGCTTGCAACATTTCTCATTTTTTTTGCTAGGCAGGATAGTACGGAGGGCCGGATAATCACGAACCGGATAGTCGGGAGTTTACTGTATATTAAAAAATAAAAATAATTTTAAAAAATAATTAATTACTAAATGAAAAATATATTTAAAGGAAAAAAATAATCTTTTCTATCACATGACTAAGTTTAAACTCTTAACTTAGATTACATCAAAGTTTCCCGAAAGAAAATTGCTAACATTCGCTTACAGATGATCATTTTCATATAAATTAATATACGGAATAATATAAGTGTATCTATGGAAAATGTTAAAAAGTAAAAATTTAAATGTTCATGTATTTTCTTCGAGGGTATTTGAACTAATTACTGTTTATGTTTCTGCCTGAAAAAAATAGTAACACACTTTAAAACGGTCCGGGACATATTTTAAAATAATTTTTATTTATTGAGTTAAAGTTCTGAATTTTTTTGTGATGGTTAACCATATCATTTGAAAACAAAATCACATGAAACTTCTCATATTTTTTTTTATTTAAAATTTAAAATTTATTAAAAAAGTGCGGTAATTTAAAATCTTTATAACTCGAAATATTATTTATAGAATTTCAATTTTTTTCATTTAAATAAAAAGAAATATATAAGTTTTAATTTTGATTCAGCATTTTAAAAAATATTAATTAATAAAATAAAAATATTTAAAGTATTTTTTTTAATGATGCGACTTTTTAAAAAATCATATTTTCAAAAGTAAATATTTTTTTTTAATTTGCTGAATCAAAATTAAAGTAAACTAATTGAAAAAGACATGTTCTAAGTTTGAACCATTTATATTTAACAGTTTTCGACTTATAAGAATTTAAATACCAGAAATGGTGAAAAAACCCATTATGAAGAAAAACGTATTTTTATAAGAAGTCTTTTCCATTACAGCCATTACTTGAAAGCTGGATTTTGAAAACGAACCAAAACTTAAAATTAAAATCCTTGTTCTAATTAGGATAGAAAAATGTTTTAAACATCATTTTAAGCAGAAAAAAATCAAAAAAAAATTTAATGAAATAAAATGTTTTTACAAAATTTGAAGATTTTTGTAACCTGGACCCCTTTAAGACTATTATGTTTTGTAAAATTTTAAGTATTAAATCATTATAAGATAAAATAATTAGCAATGGGTATCAATAGGACGAATGGAAGAATTAAAGTACCCCCAGCAGCCATGCAGACTACAAGTGTCGACAGTAAGCCTTTCTCTGCAAACATTTTGTCCTGACCTGTCTTCTTTCTTTCAAAGAAAATACTTTTGAGTAGTAATTTGTTATGAATGTTAATCGGCAAAGTAGCCATCTTTGTCCATTGGGATTTTGCCCAATCTGTTAGTGGCCACTTTGCCTGCATTGACACCATTACAGAAACTGTGGTCTAGCATCTAATCTACATGACTTCCGTTTTCAAACACATATCATTTAAAAAGTTATTTCACACTGATCAAACAGTATAAGGGCAAATAATTATAACACTGCATATTAATTAGCTATAATCAACAAAATGTACTATTTGTCTAAAATCAAAAATGCGAAAAAACAATGAGTTCACAACTAGAAAAATGTAGTCCCACCACGGTGAAATCGCAAACAATACAACCAGCATCTATGACGACTGTCTCTCACAGTTACTGCGAGGCAGAGCACTATACGGTGCAAAAAACTCTAATGGCCACTTTGCACTCACTGGCCGCTTTGCCTGGCTTCGCCTACATGCGTAAATTTGTAAAATTACAATTTTCATAAAATATACAAGGAAAAGTGTAATTTGTTATACCTTCAAAAACTCAAACAAGTGTATAAATGTAGATTCTATGGATTTACCCGAATTGGCGTGTTATAAATTTACACATTTTGCATATTACACAAATGTCTATCTATTCTACATATTGCGCAGAAATATGTGCATAAACAGTATATTACACAGAAATATGTGTAAGAATTTTACACAGCTTTATGTGAAGAAAAGAATATTACACAGGATTATGAAAATATTACACAGAAATATACGTAAGAACAGAATATTACGCTGAAATATCTGTACTTATGTGCATAAATATGTATCAATACTTGAAAACTTATCTTGCGTAATCCTAGATGAATGGTTAAGGTGGTGCTTTGAAAAGTTTCAGTTCCTTAGTTCGTATCCCGTTCCTGTAAGTGCTTGTTTACTGTAGATTTTAGTACTTGTGATTGGTTACATCTTACGATGAAGCATCATATATTGTTTTTTTAATCTAATATTTCAATTAAATTTTATCTCTTTCTTTCCTTGCAGTCAAAAACTCATAATAGTTTTATTCTTTACAAATAACGTCTTTCTTTCTTATAAGTAAATACATTTTATCGTGTTTATTTCAGAGGTCATAAATTCTCTTTGATTTAACGCGGAAGTAAATAATAAAAAAATTAAGTGTATTCAATCGTTTTCATTTTCGCATCCAACGGACTTAATATATATCAAAGATTTATGGGAATTACTTTGTCATCGCAATCAACAAAATTTAAAGCTGATCTGTTTATTAACAAGAATTATCACCTACTTATACCATTATATTCAGGAAATAAATTTAACGCATATGTATGTATGTCAGCAGTAATTTAAATATATTCTAACGTTTTGTATTCACATTTAATTCACATGGTTACTGGAGGGTATTTTCGTGATATAGTTCTGATCATATTTATCGCCAATAATTTAAATCTCCCCCATAACATTTATATTAACGGCTAATTTTGTCGGTTGTTTTGGACCCTCATATTGGCTTTTATTTCATCGGATATTGGCATGGAATGTTTTGTAAGTGGTCCTTGCGACTGTTAAGATGCCTGTTAGTCTTCTATTATAAGGATTTATGGCTTTTGGTCGGGCCACCCAAGCCGAACTGTTTTTCATATGGTTTATAATAAAACATATTAATATGTAAATTTTGCAGTTAATTTCTTCAGGATGAGAGCTCATGTGAATGGGTTCTTCATATTGATGTGATGCACTACTATTTGCACATATGGCCAATCTTTAAATTAAAAAGTGTGGGGGTTTCTCCCTCCCGCATCTCCTCTTGATGTAAATGTATCTTTGAAAAGTGATGACTCAAATTGATAGAAAAAAACCCAGCAAAATACGGAAATAGTACTAGCGTTAGGATTTCCGTATTTAAAAAAAAAATATTTTACAGTGTATTTATTCAGATTATGCAGGCTCTGTCATAAATTGTGACTATACAATTTTAGGGTTTCAACAGGGCCGTGCGAAGAAAAAACTGCGCCCGGGGCAAAGTTTCAATTTGGCGCCCCCCCCCCCTCCCACACACACACACACACACACACTTTTTCTTTGTGACAGGTGCCACAAAATTGATAAAGTGCATAAACAGAAATAAAGTCTATTGAATAATTATTTTGCATTTATTTTGGAACTTTAAAACGTCTAATTTTATAATAATTCAGAAATTCCAAGCCACTAAATAACATGAGAAAATTGCAGTTAGTTGTTAGAGGGATTGCGATGATTTGGACAGATTCAGTGATGGAACAGCTGCGCCAATTGCGCCAAATCGGTAATGCTGCTCATTACTGTGCCAAAACGATTATTTTACAAGAAAATTGCGCCCAAATGCGCCAATATGATAGTAATTCTTGAGCAAAATCGGTCATTTTCCACCCGAATTTTGGCAAAAAATTGAGAAAAACATTCGAATTTGGTCAAAAGATCGCGAAAAACACGCGATGTTTGTCAATTGATGACGAAAAAGAAAACGTGAATTTTGTTAAAGGATCGCTAATTTCGTCAAAAAACGAACAAAATGCGGTCAAAAGATCGCGAATAAAACGCAAATTTCGTCAGAAGACCGCGAAAAAAAACGCAAATTTTCTCAAAAGGTTGCGAAAAACAACACGCGAATTTCGTCAAAGGATCGAGAGAAATGCCTGAATTTTGTCAAAGGACAGCTAATTTTGTCAAAAAACGAACAAAACACGGTCAAAAGATCGTAAAAAAACGCTAATTTATTTAAAAGATAGAGAAAAAACACGCAAATTTAATAAAAAGGTCTCAAATTTCGTCAAAAGATCGCGAATAACACGCGAATTTCCTCAAAGGATCGCGAAAAAAAACCTGAATTGTCAAAGGAGCGCTAACTTTGTCAAAAAGCGAACAAAACGAGATCAAAAGTTCGTGAAAAAACGC
Source organism: Maratus speciosus (assembly GCA_963932465.1). Taxonomy (NCBI): domain Eukaryota; kingdom Metazoa; phylum Arthropoda; class Arachnida; order Araneae; family Salticidae; genus Maratus; species Maratus speciosus. The sequence goes on from OZ010793.1 coordinate 210,529,437, forward strand.
GATTTCGTTAAAAGATCGCGAATAAAACGCAAATTTCGTCAAAAGATCGAGAAAAACACGCGAAATTTGTCAAAGGATCACGAAAAGAAACATGAATTTTGCCAAGGATATTCGTCAAAAAACGAACAAAATACGGTCAAAAGATTGTGAAAAAATGCTATTTTCGTTAAAATATCACAAAAAAACCCCCAGCAAATTTCATCAAAAGGTGGCAAAAAACACTCGAATTGCGCCAAAAGATGACGAAACACACGCGAATTTTGTCAAAGGACTGCTAATTCCGTCAGAAAACGAAAAAAACGGGGTCAAAAGATTGTGAAAAAACTGCAAATTTCATCAAAAGGTCGCAATAAACCGCAAATTTTGTCAAAAGATCGCGAAAAACCGCAAGTTCCGTCGAAAGATTTCGAAAAAACAGGAATTTTGTGAAAGAGTCACGGAATAAATGCGAATTTCGTCAAAGAATCGCAGGAAAAACGCAAATTTCGTTAAAGAATACCAAAATGACATTTTGATGCTCCAAAATAATTATGTTCTGCTCCAAAGGGGCTTTTTGCTGCTCCAAAATAGTTATTTTGTACACCAAAATTAGCATGTTTACTGCTCCAAAATGGCTTTTTGCTGCTGCAAAACGAGGTCCATGCTGTTCCATCACTCACTGCAGATTTTTCGTAACCTTTCTCTCTTTCTTTTTCTAGCCATTTTCAGCTGTTGCTAGTATTTGTGTTGTTGAAAATGGGAAAATTGGCAAGGTAAAAATCTTTAACAACTAGGTTAGAAACAAGTGGTCTCCAGAGAGAGAAAAAAATGCTCCAAAAATAATCGATAGCAAAAAAAAAAAAAACCAAATAAAAAAAAAAAAAGCAATTTAACAAATTACGACCTTTATCTATTATCTTTGGAAAATGATTTTTTCAAAGACTAAAATTTAAGACAAAAAATCGCACGGAGTTGATCATACATTACGTACGCCATGAATTAAACATTAATAGTGTTATTACACGTAAAAATTCCTGAAACTTACGTATTATCCTCCTGAAACTTACGTATTATCCACCTGAAACTTACGTATTATCCAAGCATTTCATTGGCTGTTCGGGAAAAGGCTTTTCCATCGTCAGATTTCCAAGAAATCTGACGACCCATTTTAAATGAAATTTCATTCATAAACATCTAAACATCCCACAATATTACTTTTTACACCGTCGTATAGAGAAAAAAATGTACTAAAATGCAATTTGTTTGAAAGCTGTATCTCAATTTGTTTCTGAGTTATTAATTTTTTTGTAGTTTTTATTACTTTTTTGTCATAGTGGCAACACTCTGTTGTCTATCTCTGTTGAAAGTAAAGGGAAATACAGATTACTGTATAGACCAATCAGAAAACTAATAAAATGCGGATTGAACCAATAAAAAGCTTCAGATATGCTTTTGATTTCCTACCCTGACGAGGACAATAACCATTTTTCCAAATGGTTAAGAAAAAAAGAAAAGAAAAGAAAAAAGACGTTGTTAGTATAAATTTGGCGCCCCTCAATTTCCGCGCCCGGGGCGACCGCCCCCTTCGCCCCCCCTTTCGCACGGTGCTGGGTTTCAAAACAAAATTTAACAAAGAGATTGCATACAATAAATATAATTTCAAGCTCATGAGTTTGTTGAGTTGTAAATTTCAAAGTGGGCGAAAAATATCCGGGCCAGGATTCGAACCAGGGATCTCTTGACCGAAACCGCCAATGGTCTGCCAATTGAGCCATCCCGGACGAATCTGGGGACCTAATTCACTCAAATAAAACGTATCATCGCAGCATCTGGTCTGATATCAGCTCAACAGAATAAATCATAGGTTATGGAACCTCAGTAAACACTGGACGCGTATTTATATTAGATTAATCTTTAACACAATTATTCAATTAGTAAATAAATCATATGTGTTGTAAATTTTCCAAGTCTGTGAAAAATGTTCGGTCCAGGATTCGAACAAGGGATCTCTTGACTGAAGCGACAATGCTCTGCCAACTGAGCCATCCCAGACGAATCTGGAGGACCTAATTAACACACCTAACCTTAATGATCCCAGCATCTGAAATCAGCTCAACAGAACAAATCGCAGGTTATGGAATTCCAGTAAGCGCTGGATGCGTAGTTATATTAGATTTATTACTTAAATGGTAAAAATTGTTCAATTGTGTTAAAAAGAATTCTAATATGATCACGCATCCAACGTTTACCGGAGTTCTATAATATGTGATTTATTCTGCTGAGCTGATTTCAGATATCAGACCAGATGCCGAGATCATTAAGGTTAGATGAGTGAATTAGATCCCTCAGATTCATCCGGTATGACTCACTTCGCAGACGAGTGGCGGCTTCTACCAAGAGATCCCTGGTTCGAATCCTAGCCCAGACGTTTTACACCCACTTGGTAACTTACAACTCATGATTTATTTACTAATTGAATAATTGTGTTAAAACTTTATCTAACATGAGTTTATTCTGCATGCATTATTTTCTTAAACATTTAGTTCACTTTTACAGCCCGAGCTATAAGGTTAAGATACATATACAAAAATCTGTCGTTTTTTAACTACACATAGATCTGTGTGCTCATGTGAAATTTACATATTAAACTGTGTGTTTCAGAGTTATCTGATAATTTTTTTAAAACATTCAGAAACTTAATGTGTTATCATCAAAATACACAGAACAATGAGTATTTTGAAACTGACACAGGAGGCATGTATTTGGCAATTTACACTTCACTTTACACGTATAAACGTATAGACAAATCGTTTTTGTATATCAATATACCTGTTTTAATGTGTAAATTTACGCTTCTATTTTTTAGAGTGTGCTTTCAGCGTGGTAGAAGATCTGTAAGGCGTATTTATGAACCGATTTGGATGTAACTTCGTTTATACATAGTACATACCAATGTCTCGACCGAGTTCGTTGGCCAGCTTCATCCGCCATCTTGTTTAAAAATGGCGGCCATTTAAATTTTTAAGAAAAATTTAAATTTGAAATGTGGTACCAAAAAACTGAAAATTGAAAACATATTTTTTTCTTATATGTTTGACCTTGATAAAAAGATTCGGGAGCAGTTTTTGTTTCGTCTATATCTTAAAAAATGGCTGAGTTATAGCATTTTGAATTTCTAGCGTGGCTGACATTTTGAAACGTCCTGATTTTTGTCACGTGATAACAGGCGTATTTATGAACCGATTTGGATGTACCTTGGCGTGTACATAGTACATACAAATATCTCGACCGAGTTCGTTGGCCAGCTTCACCCGCCATCTAGTTTCAAGATGGCGGCCATTTAAAAAAATTTAAAATTTAAAATGAGATACCAAAAAATTAGAAAATGAAAAAGATTTTTTTCGTATGTGTTTTACCTTAATACAAAGATTCCGGAACAGGTTTTGTTTCGTCTATATCTAAAAAAATGGCTGAGTTATAGCATTTTTAATTTCTATTGTGGCTGACATTTTAAAACGACCTGATTTTTGTCACGCGATAACAGGCGTATTTATGAATCGATTTGGATGTAACTTGGTCTGTCTCTGTACATAGTACATACCAATGTCTCGACCGAGTTCGTTGGCCAGCTTCATTCGCCATCTTGTTTCAAAGTTGTTGCCATTTAAAAAAAATTAATTTAAGGTATTAAAAAATTGGGAAATGAAAAAGATTTTTTTTATGTGTTTGGCCTTGATACAAAGATTCTGGAGCAGTTTTTGTTTCTGAAAATTTGTTCTTTTGTTTATATCTTAAAAAATGGTTGAATTATAGCACTTTGAATTTCTAGCATGGGTAACACTTTGAAACTATCTTGTATTTGTCACGGGATAACACACGTATTCGCCTATTTCGATGTAAGAAGGCATGTGGATAGTATACATCAATATCTCGACTAAGTTCGCTGGCCAGCTTCATCAGCCATCTTGTTTCAAAATGGCGGCCATCAAATTAAAAAAGAAAAATTATTGAAAGTGAGGTGCAAAAAAATTAGAAATTGAAAAAGGTTTCTTGCTTAAGTATTTGACCTTGATATAAGGATTCAGGAGCATTTTTTGTTTGTCTTTATCTTAAAAAATGTCTCAGATATAGCAGTTTCAATTTCTAATGTGGGTGACATTTTGAAAAATCTGATTTTTTGCCTGCGACAGCACTCTTATATATCAACCGATTCCGATGTGAGTGAGCATGTGCACAGCAATTACTAAGGTATCGACCAAGTTCCCTGGTTAGCCTCATCGACCATTTTCTCTTAAAATGGCAGGCACTTTAAGAAATCGCCGAATTTGGCAGCCAAATATAAGTTGCTTTAAATAAAAGCAGCTTGGATAAAGCTGGCTAATTTCGCGAAATTCTCATTCATAATGATTTAGTATTGATAAAAATTAGTATTGAATCTCCTGTATTCGGTTTCCACTAAATTGAGCTTCGTGTGTTTGAATAATATAAGTTGGCTTTTTTAAAATAAGGAATATGAAAGCTACCTCTTCCTCCCGGCACTGGCCGGAAGGACTTTTTAAAATTACACTTTTTCTTTTTTCAATGGCTCGTAATTATATCACAGCTAGGTAACCAGTGATTCATAAAGTAAAAGTAAGTGTTTAACAAAAATTGGGGCGAACTGAATAAAAGTCTGGTAAAACATGCTGGTCCTTAATGGGTTAATTACTTAACACAAACTATGAACTAATACGAGCACAAAACTGTTCCACAAAAGCCCAAAATGTTAATGTTAATAATGCTATTTTTCAAAACAGGATGATGTCTTTCTTGATAACAGTGCTGAATGCTTTGATAGTTCGTTTTATAACAGAATGCATGCAAATAAAAGTTTTAACCTAGTCATTCATTTCCTTATTATTTGACCACAAAATGTAAATTATAGTTTACAATTCACCACGTATTTTACCATGTAAAAATTAAAATCTAACATTTTATAAAACTCTTCCGTGATAGAAAATTTCTGATACCAGATTCGGATTCTATGTATGCAAAAATACATAAAAAATGTGTATTACAAATCAGATACAAAATAGCTGTTGACTAGTAATATTAGGTCTGAGCCCTGATACAAAAACGGGGGCCGTCGGTTATAGGCAGATTTTTTTCAGAGCTTGTACACTGTACAGTCGCTTGAATTGGAATACTATTAACATACCTACCAACCTCGCACTAATTTTTCTTAAAATGGAGTTACTTTGACACAAGTAAAACCTATTTAAAGACCTAGAAAACAGGAATTCTGCTTCTTCAGAATTTAGTGTCGCCCTCCAATGAAAAAAAAAATATGCATATATAAATAGTACAAAACATATTTCAATTTTAAGACTTAAAGCACTCGCTTTTATTTTATGTAAAATGACGTCATTCGCATCCGCTTAAGAATTTCACATTTACAATCCACTCTTAAACATCTACAGTAAATTATGCATAGGACGTCACTTTCGCAAAATAATACACAATTTCAGCAAAAAGATGCCATCATTAGATACTTAAAATTAAATATAGCTCCATGTTTTAACAGAAATCATTCGTTTATATTTTTTTCAAAATAGCACGTACTTTAATTACATTTTCTTTCGGTTGTTATGAGAAAATGGCAACAAAAATATATAATTACTATTTTACCACTATTTTTCCTTTACTTTCTACAGAAATGGAGTACTTCCGTTGCCAATATTAAGTGCATGGTTCTAAAAATTACAAAAAAATTAATATTTCAAAAATAAATGGAGATGCAGTTTTCGAACAAATTGCATTTAAAAGTACTTTTTTTCCCAATACGACGTTATAAAAATTGAAAATGTGCGATGCTTAGAAATTAAAGAAATTTCTATACAGTATTTAATCGTACGATGATACATCTACTTTGTTTTATGGCTGGATTCTCTAAGGTAACGTTATTTTTTGGAGACGAGACAAAATAAGCTGGGAGAAAGAAATAGCATAACGGGGGCTAATAAATTCAACGTAAATATAGGAAATTAGATATATAATGATAGATCAAAACCATTTTCCGGTTAGAAGCCAGTTTTAAATTAACTCACATTTTACGAAAGTTTATTGGAAGATTGGCAATATGCAATAATTCTCAAAAGTTTTTCTGCTTTATTTTCCTGAGTTAAAATTAGTCGAAGAAAACTTTTGGAAAATACTGGTATCTAAATTCAGCGCACCGTACATACACTTTAAAAAAATCCGCCTTACGACAACCGCTATTTTTCTGTCAACGCTCAAGCCTGGTATTCAGTGGGCGGTGGCAAACCTTTTAGTGGCAATTAATGATTTTATGCATAATTTGTAGCTTAACAGAAGTATATTTTGCGAATGAAATTTTGTTTTCTCAAATTTGCTGGTAAAAATAGTTTAAAATGTTGCAAAATAAGCCTGAAGAATACTAAAACAGATTGCGCTAAAAAAAATTTGTAATCATCTCATTTTAAAAAAATATGTTCTAAATATGGAAATGTGTGTAATATTTGCAATAGTATAATATTCATAATTATATGTTTTGTCTAGATATATATAAAATAGGCTTTTAAATTGTATATTGCGTACTATAATTAGTATTTTTATGCACTACTAAAAAAATATACATTTACTTACAGAGACTGAATCAGTCGTAAAAAAACAGAGGGTAAACGCTCTAAGCAGAGGGTATACGCTCAAGGCAGAGCGTATACCCTAGCTAGAGTGTATAAACTATAGCTTTCTTGAGAAACAGAGGGTATACGGTGTTCCTTGAAAAAATCCAGAAGGTATACGGCGTATACCCCCGTATACCCTCCACTACATCCCTACTGATACAGGGGTCGTACTTGTCCTGAAATTTCAAGATTTGGGAATTCTTCGGTACCAGTATTTTGTTACACAAAATCTCTTCTTAAATAAGGCGAAATTTCGCGTGTTTAACCTAGATTTACTTTCCTATTAAAAAAAAAAACTACGATATTTGTACTGAAAAGTTCCCTGAAGCGTACGTCCCCTGTTGATATGACTATAATTATTAATATTAATAAATAAAAAATAATCGTATTTGAAGCTAAAAAAACAATTTATTTCATAATCATCTTGGAAAGGATTTTACATAATAAAACTCTCCACGAAATGACGAATAAAAACATGTACCCATTTGTGCCTAATGGTGGAATTGGCCTTCTTATATTTGGAATGTTACAGACATGCGTAAAACATAGGCTAGAACACATAATTTGATAATTTTAAAAAATTATTATTTGAAAGAAATATATATACAAGCCAAGATTATATCATATTTATTTAGATCTTTGATAGACAGATTACAATTAAACTTACTTTTTACTTTTCGCCCTGTTGAACAATAAAAAAAATCCCCGCCGGCTCGGCCTACAGGCGCAGGTACATTTCGAAGTTAAGTACTAATTTCACCAACAAAAACTAAATCATGATTATAGATAAACCCACTTTAACAATTTTATCTGTCCGCTTTTGATGAGTTTTTAATTTCATTTTTATATAACAGCTGGTTTTATCAGAAACATGCTAAGGCAGTATTTAAAAAATAATTTTCCATGCTCAGCAACTCGAAATTTTCTGACACAGTTTCCGATTTATTTTTAAAAGGAAAAACATGAAACCTGCTGACGTGATTTTTTAAGAGATTTATAAGCAACCTATGTTTTTATTTTTTGTTCAATTAATTAGAACTTGATTTATATACAATTATTTTCTCAGTAGAACAATATTTTTCGTTTCCAACACAATCGCTTCGAGAAATTCGGTTCAAAATGGCCACTTTGACATCGTTTTTTGAAATATATTCTGCCTCTATCAAAAAATTGACCTTTACGGCACATTATATAGTTTCTGAATAAGAGAAATTTACCAACTGGATGCGTTCGAAAGTGAATTTAAAAATGAGTCAGAAAATAGGCAGTTTGGATTTGAGTAACACGATATTTTTTCTTCAACCTCTATGTATTTTTAATTTGTTTTTGCTGTAAGAATAGGTCCTTTCAAAAACATTTTTAGCATAAAAGTTATAGGTAATATTCAGAATATGTATAAAAAAATTAAGCGGATTGGATATCTTGTGAATTGACGAAGTTATGGATTTTTGTCTTTTTCAACCCCCCCCCCCCCACACTTTTTTTTTCGTTTTTAATTTTTTTGCGGTAAGAATTTGTCGTATCAAAAACTTGCCAATATAAAAGTTGTAGATAATATTCAGACAATTTATAATCAATTTAATTGGATTTGATATCTTGAGAATTGACGAAGTTAGGAATTTTTTTTCCCCAAAATCCTATTTTTTTTCCCCTTTGAGCCCATTTATAATTTTATCAAAACTCTGTCATACATAAATTTTTGGTCCTTTTTTAGAAGTAATAAAAACTATAAACTGAGTGGATATGTATTATAATTAAGAAGTTATGGGGTATTTTCGTTTTCACAAAACCCCTCCCTATTTCCACCCCCTTGCTCCGGTTTTGCCCATTAACGAACTTGACCGAGATTTTATGCCCCTTGATTTTATGTATCAGTTTGGAAACGATTTGTGCAGGATGGGATTATGGAAGTTATCGTATCCATAAAAAAAGTGATACAGATAGAGAGATAGATAGATAAAGTTTTTTAAAAGGGGTGGTTTTGGGTTCTAGGGATCATGATTGGTGTAGATCTGCAAAAAAAATTCCGAAATTCCAACATAGAGGAGAATGTTATACGTAGTATTTCATACGAAATCTACCCAAAACCTTGAACCGTCGAAAAAACAGCCTTCAAATGGGCAAATAAATATCCATATCGTGCTGTTGCACAGTGGAGTTTTTGAAGCACAATCCTGGTCAAAATTATATTTTATGTGTTTTACAATGAAAATCATTGTTGTTGACTTACCATTACTAAATACACTTAATTAATGTTATATACACATAAAAGTAGGCTCACTATAAAAAAAAAATTCTCAAATTGAGAGAAAAAAATTGTCAATTTTGGAGCCAGTGGAAAACCGTTTAATTTACAGAAAATATTTTTATATTTTTATTAAAACAGTTTTTCCTGTAAAAAATATAGATTTTTTTCTGTAAAAATTACAAAATCCACATTTTTTTTTTTTTTTTTTTTTTTTACAGAAAAAACTGTTTTTCTTTAAAACGGTTTTTTGTTTTTTGTAAAAATTACAGTTTTTTTTTACAGTGCATGTAATTAAAAAATGAAACACAAAGTTTACTTAACTTTTTACTGTTTATAAAATGGAAGTAAATGTTGATAGAGTTGTTTTACTTACAAGTATAATGTTTAATTAAATGTGGTTAATTTCACTATATGTAAAGTTTTAATTATTTAAATAAACCATAATCTCTTAATATATATATTATTTGCATTTAGATGACTCAAAGTTGAGCCCCTAAAGTTCAGTTGTAGTACAGAGATTCTGGTTTTTGAGTGTTATTAAGAGATTATCAAAACAATTTTTAAAAAGGGGGGCAACTCTATGAGGAAGATTTCTTTAAAAAAAAAATTGGCTTTTAAAACTATAAGCAATACGACTGTACTTAAATAATGGTCCAGTAAGCCCCATCACACCTTTTAAAAAGCTATTACACTGTAAATCGATATATCTAAATTAGAGCTGAAAAGGCTTAAAAAGAAAATATTTTTAATTTTAATTTATTATTATTATATTAAAAATAAAGCTGTTGAGTTCAAAAATTTATGAAGCCACAAAAAACATATACAGTAAAACCTCCCTAAAGCGACCACGTTCCGTTCCAAAAAAAAAGTGGTCGCTTCGAGAAGTGGTCTCTTAATGGAGGTCATGTTTAAATCTAGATTTTAAATGTTAAAAAAAAAGGTAACTATTAATGTTACTAAAATTTATTTTTCACATAAGGTAAAAATATAAAAATTTAAGTATCAAAACAAAAATTAATTACATAAGTTAATTACTGCAGAGTTTAAAACATGAATACATTGACGTTTGCTTTGATTTTACGGTTTTATCTTTTATAACTTTTATTTCCAAGTCCTGTCGAAGCTCAGTAAACAAATGCAATTTTTTTTGGACGGGAACAAATAATGACGATTTCATTAATTTATCTATTTCTCTGAGAGTTTCCTGACAGAATTTGGCCGGGGAGTTTTTCGACCACCGTCATTTTTAATTTGTCATCAGAGTTAAATTCATTGCCTAAAAAGGCACAAAGGGGTCTAAATTTTTAAGAGTTTCATCTTAAAAGTTACCGGAATAAAAAATATCTAAACTTAGTTTAGAAGTTTGATGAATAATGCGCTCTCCGGAATTATTCTTCTAATAAAATCTTCTTCAAGCGACCAGGAAAAAACGGAATTTGTTTCATTTTCTTCAAAGAAAGGGGTCGCTTATGGAGGGAGTTCAACTGTGATGGTCTCCGAATGGAGGTAAAATTAGTATTGAGCCTATGGGAATAAATTTCGTTCCATGAAAAAATGGTCGTTCAGGGAGGTGGTCGCACAGGGAGGTTTCAGTGTATTTAAAGAAAATTAAACATAATAACAAAGTTAAAACGTAACAATAAATCGCGTCTTCTCGCAAAGAAACCTCCTCTTCAACGGATGCTAGGAGCCGCCGGATATGTCTCATACTCCTGAAATAGACATAGATCGATACATCAGTTAGTCAACTATTAAAAAATACGCTTTTTACAATTGTTGCGAAAAATTTAATTTTTGCATTTTTGGCCGGGTCAAATACTCCACTGTGTGTAGTCCCGCTGTAACAGATAAAGACATTTATAGATAATTATTTCGTACATTTACAGGGAAAAAATAATAGAAATTTTTTGAAATGCGAAGCGTCCTAAATATGGGACGCTGAATATATATGGGTTAAAATTTGTTAAACATATTGTTCCATATATGAATTAAACTTCAAATTTTTAAAAGTATTATACCTGAATTTAATTTATGAAGATGTTTGGTTTATGATCTTTGTGGCATATCTAAAGAAAATTTAGAAAAAAAAAAAACGATCAAGTGCGAGTATTACTCGCGCTTACTACTACTCAGAGGGTTCCGTACAAAAAATAAATGAATTATTAACTGTACAGGGTTATTACAAATGAATCATCAATACATTACTACGTGCGAACTGGGAAACGCATATGTTTCCATGACAACTCAAATGAGAAGACGTTAACTACAGTTTCGCGCTGCGTATGTGTCATGCGCGTGTGCTTGCCATGGTTGCTGCGCGAAATTCATGTTCAAAATGGCGATTGGACAGCAGAAAGCGTTTTGTCTTCTAGAATTTTCAAAGTGTGAATCGGTTATAACCGTTCAGAGAGCATTCTGGAAGGCACACAAATGCAAACGACCAACCCAACAAATCATTCTGCGCTGGTATCGACAGTTCAAAGAAACCGGTTGTTTATGTAAAGGCAAAAGTTCCGGCCGACCAAGTGTTACTGAAGAAACAGTGAACCGAGTTAGACAGAGTTTCGTCCGTATTCCCAAGAAATCAAGAAATCGCGCTAGCCGCGAACTTTCCATTCCACACGCACATGGCACATACGCAGCACGAAACTGTAGTTCACACCCTCTCGTTTGAGTTGTCGTGGAAACATATACGTTTCCTAGTTCGCACGTAGTAACGTATCAAATCCCGATGATTCATTTGTAATAACCCTGTATTATTTTAAAAAAATCTTTGCTGAAAGAATAATAAGACTTTGTAAAAAACTTTACAACGCAGTGTTGGGTATAGCTGTATATACTAGTAAAGTATGAATGGTTATATCAGAAAAGTTGAAAGAGATATGAAGCCTAAATAATATCAAATATTTGTATTTTGTATAACTCTTTTTTTTAATCTTATCCTAATTTGCTAATGATGAACTTAATTCGGTACTGTCAATGGAAGTAGTGATATTTAAACTTCATTTGGCCTTTCACAAAACTAAGTTTAGCGTAGTAATAATCTTTTCTTTTTACAGTGTAGCTAAAACAAAACCCTTGTTCAAAGTTTAAATTTTGCATTGTTCTAAGCGTGCTTCGAAAGGAAGTCGCAAATTGCATTTCACAAATATATCATTAAAAGTTGTTATCTAGGCTTTAAAAGCCGATGGTACATAGAGTACGTTGCCCCTGTCATTATATTTGTCCAAACCGTCCGTGTTTTGAAGGGTTAGGCAGCCTAAGAGAGACTGCTCAGGACCGGCTAGGCCTGCCCCTTAGAGCTTAACGTCTCTCCCGGTATGTTCCCCGACACGTTGGGGCTCGTTAGTGAATCCAGCCCTGTCTGACCGTATGCAGACGGACATACACAAGAGGTGCAATGGGCGACGCACACCCACCAAGGCCGGCCACGCACCACCGACCAAGAGCCCAGAATTTATTTGAAAAACAAAGTGAGTGTACAAAAAAAGGCGAAAGCCTGCCCGCCAGGAAATAAAATAATAGAAATAAAATAATAATAAAATAATATTAAAAATATTACATCGCTGCTCCTGGCCGCCAGTTGACGAACCCCTCTCGCGACAAGGGGCGGCAGGAAGGGAAAAGAATGATTCGCGTGGCACAAGTAAGATGGCACGATCAAATACTCAAGCGTCCATTGGAGATGTAATGATTTTCCTAGCTCAAGTAAGATGGCATGAGCAAATACTCAAGCGTCCATGGGAGATGTAATGATTTTCCTGGCACAAGTAAGATGACACGAGCAAATACTCAAGCGTCCATTGGGGATGTATCTTTTGATGGATTAGTGGGAAGCACGAGCAGAGGTTCTTGCTTTCGTAGGAGACCACATACTTGATGGATAGGAGAAATTACTGGAGGCTATAAAGAGGACTGGATTCTGGTGCTGTTTGAAGCTTGATGTGGTGCAGTGAGACTGGATAAGCAGAACCAGGACTTGCGTTAATTTTGTTAGGTAAGTAAGGAAATTGTGAATGTGTTTTAATTTGTTGAGTAGGAGGGTGCGTGAAAGGACATTTTGTAGCCAATTGACTGGAAGTATATCTGGACGCCTCAAGTGCCAGCGTTGCGTGGTTTTGAAGGGTTAATATCTCGGCTAATTATCGATGATTTTTTTTCGAAAATCGTTATCAACAATGCTTTTATCCTTCTGCTACGATAGGTACCTTTAGCGTTCAGCAAAGGTGTTGACCTTTGCTGAATGACCGCAAATCGACATTTGTGTGTAACGGAAAAATGCGCTTTTTTTCAAAAACTATGTGACATAGGGTAGTCGCTATAATTTTCTTGCAAGGTTTACATTAACGTCTACTACCTCTAATTTTTTCATAATTTTAGTTTCAGTAGATTCGGAAATAGGCGGGAGGGGGGGGACATATTTTTGCACTACATTTTCGACGATATCTCTGATAATATAATACCTAAAATTCAAATAAATGTATTTTTGAGTTCAACGTTACGACAGCTTTCACACGATAACCCACATGATATACAAAGAAAAGATTTTTTTTTTTCGAGTAACATAATTAACCCCTCTACATTTTTACTAAATATATTTGTGAATGTTTAATAATCTGTAAATATGTGGGTCAATAATTCTTCATTACTTCCCCCAATTTGAACTTTCACGTTCCATAGTTTATGGGTAAAATGTCTGTGACAGACGAACAGACAGACACAGAAGTGATCTTATAATGGTTCCGTTTTTACTTTTTAAGTACGGAACCCTAAAAATGACAACCTGTAAATACATTTATTTCTAGCGTAAAGATATTTTTCTGAATGCTAAAAAGTAATTTAAAATTGACAAGGAAATCTATCCTTTTCTTTCACTGCCAATGTGATTAATATTAATGCTATAGAATGTTCGGATATGTGCAGGATTTTTGCAGAAAAAAATGTAATCATATATGAAGTCTGATTAACGAATCCTTGATTTAAAAAAAAAAAAAAAAAAAAAAAAAAAGATGCAATTTCGCAAGTTTCAAGGTCAAGTATCCTTTCTACGAGAGAATAAAAATGAAAAAAAAATCTTTAAAAGGTGTATAATAAAAGTTTAGGTTTATTCAAGCTGAAGTAGATAAATTCACCTTCCCGTATCGGGTGGTGGGGATAGGTGGGGATGAGTGGAGTTTTCTACGTAGGAAAAGTCCCATAGAAAAGCACAGAGGAATTATATAAGTATGTATTATTGCATTGGTGTGTATTGAAAAAGTCTCTTTGCTGTCTAAACAATGGCATTAATGATTGTCGGTCAGAAAACTTTATTATGTTTTATTTCGAAAAATACATAGTAAAAAATTCTAATAGAAATTATTCCCGATAAATTTCATATTTATATATGTGTGTTAATAGCATTTATTACGATTATGAAATATCAGTGCTGGGCAATTCCACAGGAAATTATCATTTTTTTTTATTTTATTTTTTTTTTTTTGGGGGGGGGGGGGGAAGGAATTAAAATTTATAATATGTTTAATTTAAGGGTATGATTGGAAAACTTGATATTTTTATATTCTAGAATAAAATCCTAATAAAAAGGCATTGTAAATTACTGTTTACAAACTAAGTTAAGTACCATTATTGTCTTTGTAAAGTCATAATGTTACGTCAGTTACACAATAAAAGTTACGTCAGTTACACAATAAAAGTTACGTCAGTTACACTACAAAAGTTACGTCAGTTACATGTGTAAATGCCATTTTTAGGTGCGTTCGTAATTATATAAATACGTAGCACCTATAGTCGTCGTTCAGTCCGTCTGTCTGTCTGTCCGTCTGTCTGCCTGTCCCCATATAACAGAGCAAAAACTACCCAACTGAATGGTCTGAAATTTTAAATATATGATTGTTGCAAAATTTTGTCGAGCCATTCAAAATTTTATGAAAATCGGATGTATAGTTTAATTACAGGGACAGTCAAAAGTTTTTCTTTACATTACGGCCAATGGGAAAAATTATTGCAAGTGCATTTTAGTGGTGTTACAGCCTTCAGAATATTCTGAAATTTTAAATACATAATTGTTGTATTATTTTGTCGAGCCATTTCAAATTTTATGAAAATCGGATGTATAGTTTAATTACAGGGACAGTCAAAAGTTTTCCGTTACATGACGGCCAATGGGAAAAAATTATTGCAATTGCATTTTAATGATGTTAAAGCCTTCCGAATGGTCTGAAATTTTAAATATATAATTGTTGCAAAATTTTGTCGAGCCATTTCAAATTTTATGAAAATCGGATGTATAGTTTAATTACAGGGACAGTGTTCTGTTACATTACGGGGAATTGGAAAAAATTATTGCAAGTGCATTTTAATGATGTTACAGACTACGCACTTATGAAGTGAAAAATATACATTCAGTACAATATGGTGTGCAAAAAATAATTATAAAACTAGTTATAGTACGAACGCACCTCATTTGCCACGTTTGACGAGCAATTTCCAACTTGTTCTTTTTAATTATTCAGAAATTAATTAAACAAGTTACTGTTATAATTTGCAATTACTTAGTGTTGTTGAGAACATTAAATCACTTTTTTTAAGGGATAGTTTTGATAATTTTTACACTTGAATGAAGGCAGAAAATTTTTGTATATTTTATGTTACGTCAGTTACAGAATTTTGAATTGCAATTTTTGGGACTAAAAGAGAGATTAAAATAATCTGCAGGTATTTGGGTATTAAGTCCTTGGTAAAAAATATTTTAAATTGTAAAAAATTGTTCTAGCTTTATTAATAAATTTTCTACACACTTTTGAAAACAAAATTCGATGATCAAATGTTACGTCAGTTACGATGGAATTCCTACTTCTGAATAGACCTGCTTCTATTTTACACATCTAAACACAGTAAAAATATGTGAAAATCTATGGAAAATGAGAGGGAAATAAAAGTTTAGGATTACATACTTATTGCGCATGCTTTTTAATAAGTATTATGCATGTTTCACAATTTCAATGATTTTTCTGATCCGGACTCTAGCGAGAAATATATATGCTGTTTTTCAGAAATGACCAGTAATTCAGAAAATCCAAAAAATACGGAATAATCACTGTCTCGACGATTCTGAAAATTCGGTTTCTTATTGTACTTGAAAAATCTTCACCAACCATTTTATATTCCATTAAATGTTCTGGCGGGAAAATTACAAAGTTCCATCTACAAAAGAATCTTTTCCGTTGAAACTAATTTACAGAAACTCCCAAAATTGGGTAACAAATGTTTTAAAATGAGGAGGTAATTTTTTTAGTATTGCGACCAACGAAATTTAAAACTGTTTTTATATCTTTCTTGAACAAGCTAAAGTTACTTTAATAATAACATAATGTTAATCCGTGAGTTTTAAAATGTTTTGGAAATTAATAGTTTTCCATCAAGTTTTAAAACAATGTTATGCTTAATCTATAATAATAAGGAAAGAAGTTTGTGTGTGAGTGAGTGAGTGTGTCGACGGTGTTCTGAAGAGACCACTGCACGTAAAGCTACAAAATTTGGGGAAAAGGTACGTCTATATATGAAGTTTTGCACCTCGAAGCCCGATTTTCGATTTTTTGATTAGATTTTTTTTTATTTAATTTTTTATGCGATTTTTAATACTTTTTTAAGTTTTGAGGCGATTTTTCCATATAAGTGAGAAGAATATGGTTTCTTTCTTTTAACCCAATATAGTACATTTTATTCTCTTTTCAAAAAAAGTTTATTCGGAATTCGTGCAGCGATTTTTGAATTTTTAGTGAATTTTTTATGCATTTATTGAACAGCATTTCATACCTATAAGGAGTTTACCGTAGAGGGACACAGTTCTGTCGCCAAATACCGCCAAGTTTGTCGCCAACTTGGCGGCATATCGCCAAATTTGGCGACCAAAATGAGTCGCCAAAAGTGACGCCAACTTGGCGATATCTCTAATATTTCGTCAAATTCCCATAGACTTCCACTGTAAAACAATAGGGTTTACTTGCTTACAGAAAATCAACAAATTGAGATATTTTATGCAACAAAAACTAATATTAACTTAAGGGATTATATTAATTATATTTAAGGGAGTCCAAGTAAATTAATTACGAATAAAAGTAACATGATCTAATGCTTAGCATGATTTCCAAAACATAAATTTTAAGAGAGCCCACAGGTCAAAGGAATTAGATTTGAAACTTTTATCCAATAATAGTAAATTTTGACTTTCGTGATTTTTTAACTTTTTGTGATTTTTAATGCGATTTTTACGTTTCTTCGCGATCTGCTGCAATTTTTTGACATTCCATTTTTGACCTAAAGTACATTCTGCCCTCATTTCAATAAAGTTTATTCGGATTTCGTATAGCAATTTTCGATTTTTTCGGCAACTTTGTATGTGATTTTTAGTGTATTTTAGCGATTTGCTACTATTTTTTCACATTGGTGAAAGGAATCAACTTGTAATCTTCGAACACAATATATAATTTTTTCTTTCTCTTTTCAAAATTTGAGAAGCGATTTAAAAATTTTTCGCAATATCTTATTGTGATTTTCAGAGCTTTTTTGTAATTCCTGCTGTTTTTTGACGTACCCGGGCAACGCCGGGCTAGTTCGCTAGTATTGTTAATAAATATTTGATTTCAATTCCTGGTGCAGAAAGAATTTGAAATAATCTAGACTAATTTCTGTATTTTAAATTAATTTGCTGCCGATAATCTTCCTGGTTTTAAGAAAATTTTTTATTTTTTTATTTTCCTCGTTTGTTTATTTAGTCACATAAAATTCTTCATATACCTATTTATTTCTTTGTTGTTGTTGTTGTTTTGTCACGAAATATTCTCCATATTCTTAATAAATACTACGGAAAGGATCTTTAGGAAAATATCTAAAAGTGACGCAAAACTTTTTAATCTAAGCTGCGTGATTCCAAGTAAACTCCGATTTCCCATTCCACGTAAATTTGTTTAGAGTGTAGCTTTTATGATATTCAAAAATTATAACACATAATGAAGGATTATTACGCAAATATCTTTAACTGTTTAAATGAATTAGTTACTCATATTTATTTACAGTGATGTGTTAATATTATTCTACGGATATTTATATAAACGTTTTAAAGAAATGCTAAAAATTTTGTTAATATTTTGGACGAAAATTTACTGAAAATTGAATATCTTAATAGTTTTTAATGACTTAATGTCACAGTTATTGTAATGGAAATTTTCCTAAATGTAATCTCTTTTCTAAATAAACAATTCAATATTTGCTGGGATTTTGTTACCGAAATAAAATACCATATATTAAGTACTTGAAAAAGTTCTAGACTCGACTATACTTTCTCGCGAGTAAACTGCAAAGTTCATTTACAGAAAATTATTTTCGTTAAAGCTAATTTAGAGAAATTGCCGTATTTGTTGCAAAAGGAAAAGGAAAATTTTCACACATTTTCTACAGGAGTATTTCAATTAGTAGAGCTTCTGTTCTTTTTGTGAGAAAAATAAGTTTTTCTGATAATAAGATTAAGTTAAACCAGGAATTTGAAATTCAATTTACTGGTAAGTTCTAATACGTTTTACTGTTTTAGAGTAGTTAGGTAGATGTTATTCTTCAATTTTTTGATTTTGCAAAACTTTAAAGCTTTTAATTTAATTAATATTTCCCGATATATTCTATTTATTCATATTTTCATAGTTTTCTTTTAATATATATTTAAAATATCCTGTAAAAGATTAATAAAGAAACATGTTTAACTAATTAAATTAATTTTTTTATATTTACATTAAAGTATTACTATCATTACATGCATAATTATATCTAAGTGTTAAAGAAACGCCAAAAAATTTTAAGGATTTTAGGTGATATTTAGCGTAAAAAATGTCTTGATACAGTAGAACTTCTAAAAACGGAATTTGTATGTAAGGGAACCTTGCTTTAAATAGAAAATATTCATGGTCGCGGCCAGAAAAATACAATATAATTATGATAATGTGCTTACTAAAAGGGAAACCTGCCTAGCACGGACATTTTATTTAGTCCTTTGCTATTATTTTATAGAAAGTGTTACTATACAACAAAACGTGTGAAACCGTAACCTGTTTATAACGGAATATTGTCTTAAACGGACATTTTCCAAGGTACCGACGGTAAAAATCCCATAGCATTATGTTTGTTAAATGTGAAATTTGTCTTAAAGAGAATTTTTTCTGGTCCTTATCGATGCCGTTTTCATAGATTTTACTGTATTTTTAAAATGATTTGAGTTCAGAGTTAATTATAAGTTAAGTAGAGCCTAGCATTAATTCCTCTGCAAATATTCTTATTTAAATGAACAATTCAGTATTTCTTGGCTTAGTGTTACCGAAATGAAATATTACATTAAGTACTTTAGAAATGTTCAAACCTAATTTGGACTCGATTATAGTCTCTCGGGAAAAATCTGCAAAGTTTCGTTTGTAGAGAAACATTTCCGTTCAATCTAATTTTCAGAAATTGCCTTACTTACTTAGACACGAAATGCTGTAAAATGAAAGAGTAAATTCTTATACGCTTTCTCGTAGTGTATTTCAGTTAGTAAAGATTCTGTTCTTTTCAACGGAAAGATTAAATTTTCTGTTTAATGAGATTAAGTTAAACTAGGAATTTGCAGTTTAATTTAGAAAAGTTCGGTTTTCTAATAGGTTCTACTCTTTCTTTTCTAGCTAGGTTTTTACTATATTACATATCTAACTTTTCAGGATAGGTTTTGCTATATTCCATATCGTATCTATGTTGCTTAGTTCTAGAATTATTGGCGGAAGTTCCATAATCAGGTGGTTCAAGTAAACTGATTAGATGTAGTAAGATGTTAGTAAGATGTTAAGTTGTATTTGTAATCCAAACATATTTTTAAATTCTTAAGTTAGTTATTATTTCAGGCGAAATTCTACATCTTTAATGTATTGAAAAAGTTTCTATTTCTTAAAAATTAAAAGGATAAAAGCAGAACTGAATGAAGAAAATGAAGCGCAAGATATTAAATAAATATTTTAAGTAATTTTGTACGTAGTAATTAAGTAAAATTTATACTGACTTTTTTTTTATATTTATACTGATTTATACATCAGTATAGGGGAAGGTGGCCTAAAATGATCATAGCGGGCAAAACGATCCACATAGGTTTTCTTCCAAACATGTCGAACTATCTACAAGTTAACACATAAACTATAGTTGTGCCAATTGAAAAAGAAGCAATTGGTGTATTCAAGCGATCGCAGTATTACGCGTCTGAAAAGAATTCTTTGAAAAAGTGTTTTTTATAAACTCTGTTACAAGATAAGTACTAATTTTCATATTTATTTAGATATGCAGTTCTTTCATGTACATAAATCTGACTTGGTTTACTTAATAGAGTATGTTTTTAGATGTGAATTACACTTGCTAACTTTGTTATGTTTGTCGGGGTCATCCAGCTACATGACGTAAAATTGAGGGCAATGCTGCCGGGTAAAATGATCCATTATGTGGATCGTTTTACTACCATTTCCTTGGCTGAAGAAAATCCGGTATCGCGTCCTATCCATCATGGGAGCCAAATGTCTGACTGCCCCAAACCTTTCTCTTTGAGTCCATGTGTTATATTACGATCATAAATTTCAAATATTCCATTTTATTTGTTTTGTTGTCACTTTTTTATTTTAAAGTTTACATAAAATAAATTATATATGCTATTTGATTGCAAAACTTATTTTATTTCATTATGTATTGTCATAATTACTTTTATATCCTTTATTTTGCAGACAAAAAAACAATTTACAATTATTTTTAAATGAAGGACCATTTGCCCTTGGGTGAGGGTAAAATGATCCTTTAGACACTCTTTCAAAAACTATTTTTTTCATTACTCAATTTGGGTTTAAAATATTATTAAAATTTGTTTATAATGCAAAATATTGTGTGAAACATATTAGCATAGGGCTAAAGTGTCATTTAAACAGTTATGTTATTTTACACAAGTTTTCCCCTAAAGGGGATCATTTTAGGCCACCTTCCCCTAAATATATTATATTTAGAAACTGCTTTTTTCGTTATTTTCCGTTATACTAACAACGTCGTCGCTAAATATAATAATTGGCAAAAAATGAAATTCACCTGAAATGCAACATTTGAAAAAAAAAATAGCATAGTACGAAAAAGAACATTTATTAGATATAACGTTTGAAAATTACAGACTTTCACAAATTATTGTATTAAGTCTCTACAAATATATGTTTAAAATAACATAACAAATAAATATAAATGTTATACAATAAAGTAATACAATAAAACTGAGTTTAAACTGCAAGCATAGAATTGTAAATGTTTCTTAGGATTAACCATAGTTTACTATTAAATAATAATAATAATAAAAATAGTAGTATAATATAGAAAATACAAATGAAAATTTCCTTTTCTGAAATTTATTCTAAACAACAAAATTAGCATGTGGTCTTAAACTTTTTTTCAGCACTATACTTACACACACGCACGCACACATGCGCCTAAGTGTCGCCAAATTTGTCGTAACTTAGACAATACCTCCAACTTCGGAGTCAAAAACAAGATAAATTTATCGTTAACTGTTGGGGACATTCTCACTGTATTATATGTAATGTAACATTTGTTTAATGGATCGCTCAATATTGGAGAAGCCATTTCCTACTGGTCCTCTTTAATTTAATAATTTCAGCATTTTTAATAAGACACATGAAAAAATTACTATCATCTACAAATATCTTTCAATTTAAATATCACGAAAATATCTGAAAAACATATATTTCTCATTTTACATTGAAATATATCGAAACCTATCTTAAGAAATAATAAAAAAATAAATATCTGACTATGATCTGCAGTATCACGATAAAACAAGATCAGAAAATTCTACGGCGAAAGTATTCTACATGATGTAAGGTGAACAAAAAAATACGCCACGCATAAAAATGTCTTAAAATAGTATTTTCTTCTACATCTTACCTCCAATTTTTGCGTCAAAAACAAGATAAACTTCTCGTTAACTGTCGAATTTAGGGACATTCTGTTAGCAATCTTTCTTATTCACTAACTAAAAATATTGGCGTGAGTACGACCATCCTCAATAACATTATTATATTTATAATAATAATAATAATATAGGGGGTAAGTTAAAATTAATTACCTTGAATCTAAGATATCCAATTAGTTTTCTGGTCTCCTTTAGTTCTATATTTCTGGCGATCAGCATCTACTAAAAAACATATTTCCAAATCTGCATTATGTTTAAAATATATTGTAATTGGGTAGAAATATTTTAATTATGTCCTCTCTCATTTTATGCAGGTATCTACTTAATAAGAAGAAACTTATTTGTTAGATTTTATTAAACGGGAGCAGTGAAAAAGCTGCATGTCTCTTATTGAGACTCATCAATAACAACTACTGAATTAAGTAGATGAGTACATAAAAGAATTGTATATTTAAAGCAGGAAGTGGTAGCAATTTAGGAAAATTTATTATTTATAATATTAAAGTCATTAAATAGAAAATGTTCAAAAGATCACAAAAGTCTATATTGAGAATTAGAATGTCCTTTAAACAGTGATAATAAGTAAATTAACAGTGATTACACATAAGAGAGATAAATAAACGTCTTACTTCCTGATTAGTGTGTCAAACGTGATTGATTTTCTTGATTTATTGTGGCAGATGAAAAAATTGTATTGCAGTAATTATTATTTTTCTTCATTTGGAGATTAATTTTCTTGATATATTACAACGCATTCTCATTTTATTATATGTATTGTAACATTTGCTTAATTTAGCGCTCAAATTTGCAGAGGTCACTTCCTACTGTTCCCCTTTAATTTAATAATTTCAGCATTATGAAATAAAACACTAGAAAAAATTACTATCATCTACAAATATCTCTCAGTATAAATATCAAGAAAAAAAGTCTGAAAAACATATATTTCTCATTTTACATTAAAATATATCGGAAACCTATCTTAAGAAATAATAAAAAATAAATATTTGAGTATGATCTGCAAGTATCACGATAAAAAACGATCAGAAAATTCTACGGCGCCGCGTAAGTATTTTACATGATGTAAGGTGAACGGAAAAATAAGTCACGCATAAAAATGTCTTAAAATATGTTCTTCTACATTTTTCAACATCTCAAAAGAAAAGTTTTCCTTAAAATTTCTTTTTCTACAGAAGATAGCTTTTTCCAATATTTTTTAAACGGCGCAAGATTAGCTATTTTTTCTTCTTTTTAAACCTCAAAGTTGCTGATTGTTTTCATTCACCGAAAACACTTCATGGCGTTTAAGATAAAAACTCATCGATCGTAAAAAAAAAACCCTTTATTTTATTTTTATTTTTTTCAATTGCTTTACTGGGGAAAAGAATGTACACTGATTTTTTTCACACATGCTGCTCATTTCCTATAACACAAATAATGCTTCCAACTTTTCAAATACTTTTTTCTACTTTTCTACTTTTGCTATACGACTGATCGAATTTTAATCAAATTAAAAATATGGATGATTCATTATTAACTGTAAAAAAAGACCAATATTTTTTAATTTACGGAAATATACTGTAATTTCGAATGAAAATATACAATAAATTCTTAAGAGATATCCATAATTCCCAAAAGCGTTCTTTATCTTTAAAAATATCAGAAATCAATATATTTTCGAGATTTTAAGAAGTATTTATAAGAATAAAGTTCATTTTGCTTTCGCAGTTTTCGAAAACGTTTCCGAGTAGTCTGTATGGTGTATGTCCGTCTTTGGCTTTGATGAAACGAATGCTTAAGGAAAATTACTGTTAATTAATTTTATTATTTTTATGTATTGTATTGTATTTATTTGTAAATCATTATCTACGTACTTGAGAAATCGATACATTTTCTTATCTATGGGATTAAAAGGAGTAACATTGTATTCATATTTGTATTGTATGAAAGGCTGTATTGTATAAAAAGGAATACCATAAGAGGGTCTTTTATATATAATAATGTGGACCTTAATAAATATGTCGGAAATTGTACGCCAAACGTGGCAAATGAAGTGCGTTCGTACTCTAACTACTTTTATAAATATTCAGATCTTTGTGCAATAGCTGTTGCCCTCTCAGAAAACAAATGCATGAATACAAAATTTATAACGATTCTATATATTAAATTCAGTAATACGGAAGTAATATGACTCCATCTTAAATAGGACGTAATCATCATGGCAACCTAGAATCATTAGCTATCATG
Organism: Maratus speciosus; assembly: GCA_963932465.1. Taxonomy (NCBI): domain Eukaryota; kingdom Metazoa; phylum Arthropoda; class Arachnida; order Araneae; family Salticidae; genus Maratus; species Maratus speciosus. The sequence continues at coordinate 210,553,615 of OZ010793.1, forward strand.
GAATATCATTGAATTAATTAAGTATTATAGCAATTAATAGAATGAAGAACACTTTTATTAATATCTCTTTAAGTTTTGATTAGATTTTCATAAAATTTGAAGTGATAAAATTCTGCAACGATTAAATATATTAAATTTGAAACCATTCGTTTGGGTAGACAGGTTGACAGACAGACAGACGTACGGACCTGACGACGAGTATAGGTGCTACGTATTTATATAATTATGAACGCATCTAAAAACTAGATAGGAGCGAAACAAGATTGGTGAACAAAAGATAATCTCCTGGGATGATCTGACTTTTAAAAAACGCGAAAAAAGGATGTGTGGGTTGTCTGTGTCGTTACAGGTAAAGACCCCATAGAATTTTGAATGGATGAAGTGAGAGAGAGGAATAGAATCAGTCTTAAGTGGGAACTAAAACGTGTAGGTCGAAAAGTAACTAGTTGTGCTGTGAACACGGGGTACTTTTCTTATGAAGTGTGCGTATGTGATAAAGTTCGAGAAATCTGTGTGGTTATCTCGTTGAATATGCTTAGCTGATTACTAACAATGGAGACGAGAAGAATGTATTTGTAGTGAGATAATCTAGCGCTTACAGAATACCGTAAAGTCTAATTTAACATTGGACAAGATCTGCTATATCGGCGCCTTTAAATGCGTTTGATTATAAATACGTAAATATCTTGTAAATAAATTTTCCGCTTAATATTATTTGAAGTATTCTAGTGACGGATTCTCACTAACATAATATTATTAAGAAGTTTCATTTCGTCATAAAATGAGTGCGATATCTAAAGCAACTTACAAAAACACATAACTCATTAAAAATCCACTTTCAGCAATTGTTGTCCATATCCTGTAACGTGTGCGAGTTCTTTCGTGTAGCCTTGTGGAGTTGAGAAGAACCCCATACCTTTTGGGATTTAAAGATTGTTGGCCGCTATGTATATGGCGTACATTAACTCACAAGAACCCATAGCTCCAATCCCGTGAACCGAGAAGATGGAATATTTCGGTTTGCTGGATCTAGGAAATTCAACTTAATTAATAATAACACAGTCCAGAATACAGTCATTAAATTAGCAATCCATTCAGCACAACATATTTTCATTTATCGGACGGTTCTTTACATGTTCCCAGCCGTAAGGCCAGGTAAAATTAAAGGCAGGGAGGCGTCACTGTTACATTATAATTTTGTAGTATCTTCTGCCACGGACAGACGTGTATCCGAGTTTTGTAGTCTTGGCATACATTAGCTGAAAAACACGCCAACCTTTCACCAAAAATATAAAAATAAGACACAATCTGGCGAAAACTGAACAAAGCATAATAAAATAAATCTGATGACATATATATTATTATTTCATCAAATAATCTTACAAACCATTCAATAAATCATTAAATGATTTAGATCAAGAGTAATGAAAACAGATTCTGTAAAGCAGAAATATGTTAATTTGCTGGATCAGGGAAATTCAAACTCTATTATTAACACACAGTCCATGTAGCACGAACAAAACTTTCGTTTATTTGACGATTTCATTGCATATTCCCAGCCGTAAGGCCAGGTAAAGTTAAAGGCAGGGAGGTGTCACTGTTACATTATAATTTTGTAGTCTTTTCTGCCACGAACAGACGTGTATCCGAGTTTTGTAGTCTTGGCATACATTAGCAGAAAAACACGCCAACCTTTCACCAAAAATATAAAAATAAGACACAATCTGGCGAAAACTGAACAAAGCATAATAAAATAAATCTGATGACATATATATTATTATTTCATCAAATAATCTTACAAACCATTCACTAAATCATTAAATGATTTAGATCAAGAGTAATGAAAACAGATTCTGTAAAGCAGAAATATGTTAATTTGCTGGATCAGGGAAATTCAAACTCTATTATTAACACACAGTCCATGTAGCACGAACAAAACTTTCGTTTATTTGACGATTTCATTGCATATTCCCAGCCGTAAGGCCAGGTAAAGTTAAAGGCAGGGAGGTGTCACTGTTACATTATAATTTTGTAGTCTCTTCTGCCACGAACAGACGTGTATCCGAGTTTTGTAGCCTTGGCATACATTAGCTGAAAAACACGCCAACCTTTCACCAAAAATATAAAAATAAGACACAATCTGGCGAAAACTGAACAAAGCATAATAAAATAAATCTGATGACATATATATTATTATTTCATCAAATAATCTTACAAACCATTCAATAAATCATTAAATGATTTAGATCAAGAGTAATGAAAACAGATTCTGTAAAGCAGAAATATGTTAATTTGCTGGATCAGGGAAATTCAAACTCTATTATTAACACACAGTCCATGTAGCACGAACAAAACTTTCGTTTATTTGACGATTTCATTGCATATTCCCAGCCGTAAGGCCAGGTAAAGTTAAAGGCAGGGAGGTGTCACTGTTACATTATAATTTTATAGTCTCTTCTGCCACGAACAGACGTGTATCCGAGTTTTGTAGTCTTGGCATACATTAGCTGAAAAACACGCCAACCTTTCACCAAAAATATAAAAATAAGACACAATCTGACGAAAACTGAACAAAGCATAATAAAATAAATCTGATGACATATATATTATTATTTCATCAAATAATCTTACAAACCATTCAATAAATCATTAAATGATTTAGATCAAGAGTAATGAAAACAGATTCTGTAAAGCAGAAATATGTTAATTTGCTGGATCAGGGAAATTCAAACTCTATTATTAACACACAGTCCATGTAGCACGAACAAAAGTTTCGTTTATTTGACGATTTCATTGCATATTCCCAGCCGTAAGGCCAGGTAAAGTTAAAGGCAGGGAGGTGTCACTGTTACATTATAATTTTGTAGTCTCTTCTGCCACGAACAGACGTGTATCCGAGTTTTGTAGCCTTGGCATACATTAGCTGAAAAACACGCCAACCTTTCTCCAAAAATATAAAAATAAGACACAATCTGGCGAAAACTGAACAAAGCATAATAAAATAAATCTGATGACATATATATTATTATTTCATCAAATAATCTTACAAACCATTCAATAAATCATTAAATGATTTAGATCAAGAGTAATGAAAACAGATTCTGTAAAGCAGAAATATGTTAATTTGCTGGATCAGGGAAATTCAAACTCTATTATTAACACACAGTCCATGTAGCACGAACAAAACTTTCGTTTATTTGACTATTTCATTACATATTCCCAGCCGTAAGGCCAGGTAAAGTTAAAGGCAGGGAGGTGTCACTGTTACATTATAATTTTGTAGTCTCTTCTGCCACGAACAGACGTGTATCCGAGTTTTGTAGCCTTGGCATACATTAGCTGAAAAACACGCCAACCTTTCTCCAAAAATATAAAAATAAGACACAATCTGGCGAAAACTGAACAAAGCATAATAAAATAAATCTGATGACATATATATTATTATTTCATCAAATAATCTTACAAACCATTCAATAAATCATTAAATGATTTAGATCAAGAGTAATGAAAACAGATTCTGTAAAGCAGAAATATGTTAATTTGCTGGATCAGGGAAATTCAAACTCTATTATTAACACACAGTCCATGTAGCACGAACAAAACTTTCGTTTATTTGACTATTTCATTACATATTCCCAGCCGTAAGGCCAGGTAAAGTTAAAGGCAGGGAGGTGTCACTGTTACATTATAATTTTGTAGTCTCTTCTGCCACGAACAGACGTGTATCCAAGTTTTGTAGCCTTGGCATACATTCGCTGAAAAACACGCCAACCTTTCACCAAAAATATAAAAATAAGACACAATCTGGCGAAAACTGAACAAAGCATAATAAAATAAATCTGATGACATATATATTATTATTTCATCAAATAATCTTACAAACCATTCAATAAATCATTAAATGATTTAGATCAAGAGTAATAAAAACAGATTCTGTAACCAAATGATGAATTAAATTATATCTTTTGATTTATGAATTGGTTTTCATAAAAGGAAATTACAAGTTATCCTATGATTAATGCATAACGTAATTTTGAATTGCACAAAGAAATGATACCAGTTGATTTATCCAGCGTGAGATTAATATAAACAGATTACTTGAAATGTGTTACATCTGGAGCTACTAAATTAATATTATAGCATAAAGTAAATAAAAGCATAATATATCATCGGGAAATCAAATGCATCTATTTTTTACCAACCAAGTAACGGTTTGCTAAATAATTTATAATCATTTCTCTGCCTTCTCTAAAGAATTAAAAATAAAATAGAAAAAAAAAGAAAGAATGTTTAATGTTAGAAAATGGATTCATTTTCAGAAGAAAATGAGTCACTGATAAAAAGCTTTATCTACACTCCAGGGCAAGCTAAAAAGAATAAGTATTTGTTAATTTTTATAGCAAAAGATACACACCGGACACATGGCACAGACACATGGTTCGTACGAATACCGTTATTTCTCCAGGAAAACTACCAGTATCTTTTTATAGAAAAAGATATCTAGGTTAAACTCACAAAATTTCGCCTTCTTTTAAGAAGATATTTTCTATAAGATAATACTGGTGCATAAAATTTTCAGGTCTGCAAAATTCAAGGAGGCGTACGAAGCATGAGACAACCCCCTCATCGGGTTGGAGGCTGAAATTCCAGAATTAGCTAAAACTCGATTCCCATATGAAAACGCAATCGGTCTGCCAAGTCATATCTTGGTTGGAAAACACCTAAAAACCCAATTTTATAGGTTGACTCGTAGGTTTACCTTGGTGTTTTCCTGTTCCCAGTCTGCCATATTTTCATACCTTTGGGTGCAGGAAAACGCAATGGTAAACCTGCGAGTCGACCGCTAAAATCGGTTTTTTAGGTGTTTTCCACAAAGGTATGACTTGGCAGGTAGATTGCGTTTTAATATGGGAATCGAGTTTTGGCTAATTCTGGAATTTCATCCTCCAAATCGATGAGGTGGTTGTCTGTGCTGCCGGCTGCCGGTCTAATATATATGTAGTTCGCCAGCAATTATAAGTTTCAATGCATTATAAAACAAGAAAAATGTAAGGTACTTCATGTCACATTAATGGAATTGTGGTGTAATAATTCACTTTTATTTAAAGACTCTCACAGATTTTCTATATGTCCACCCACTGTTCATACTACTCAGGTAGAGTCAATAATCCATTAATATACCATAAGAAACGTAACATGTTAAGGCGAGAACGCAAGGAAATGAAAAAAAGAAATGCTTTAGATAATTTTCTGTCGTAGCAGATATACAATAGACGCTCGTTGCCAATACTCAAAAGCCGACAAAAAAGATCGAGTTATTTGATTCTAAAAAACAAAGTGACTGTTCGTTTAGAAGAATGAATATTTAATTTAATAATAGAAAATGATAGCTTATTTATGATTCGAAATCTTTTAAACATATTAAATTATAAAGTAATAATAATAATATTATTAAACACTAAAATTAAATTATTTATAGAAAAAGATTTTTAAAAATCTTATCTTTATCAAAAATGTAAGCATAATAACAAAAATAAAGCAATAGAAATTCAACTATATTATGAACTAAATGTTTTAATGAAGAAAAAATACACTCTAGAAAAAAAATGGTCAAATCGTGTTAGTTGTGATTTGTTATTCCAACATTTTAAAAACAATCTTTATATTTTCAATAGGCATTTCTGTGGATTACCTGTTCAAGATTCCATGCGAATAAAAAGTTTTCAAAATGTAAATTGAATCCAATGTTAATTTCTCATTGGAACACTTAATGATATTAGGAATCTCATCATTTGACACAGCGTCGTCTCTCGGAATTGTTTCTTTTCTGCCTATCTATATTTATAGCTATACTAATATTATAAAGAGGCAAAAATTGTTTATTTGTAGGAGGTAAGCTCTGGAACTACCGCACCGATTCCAAAAGTAATGGTATCAAAATGATGGCCTAACTTAGAACATAGGCTATATCTTATGTCCGTGTCATTGGCCAAAAAGGGGTGCAGGAGCAAAAAACGTTCTAAAAATGCGATTTTTGTGTTACTGAAGGGCCTAGAAACATGAAATTTGGAATGGTATTTACTTATAAGATACTAAGCATCTATAAGGACATTAAAAAAAAATTGAAATTAAAAAGTGATGAAAATGCGCGAAAAGCGTTCTAAAAAACTGTCTAAATGGCGATTTTTACGCAATTTCAGGAAGTACCAAACTCATTAAAAAAATAATGGTGACAACCCTTGCTCCAACATAGGCTACCTTTTATGTCGGTGCCACTAACCCTAAAGGGGGTGCAAGAGCAAAAAAAACGTTCGAAATTGTGATTTTTGGTGTTATTGAAGGTCCCAGATACATGGAATTTGAAATGGTAGTTACTTATTAGATATAAATAATCTCTAAGAACATTTCATAAAAAATTCGAAATTTAAAATGAGTGAAAATGCGCAAAAGGCGTTCTAAAAAACGTTCTAAATAGCGATTTTTACGCAATCACAAGAAGTACTAAACCGATTTCAAAAATAATGGTGTCAAAATGATGGCGATAACCCTTGCTCCAACATAGGCTACATTTTGTGTCGGTTACCATTACTCCCAAAGGGGTTGCAGGAGCAAAACAAACGTTTGAAAATGCCATTTTTGTGTTACTGAAAGGCCTAGAAACATGAAATTCGGAATGGTAGTTACTTATAAGATATAAATTATCTCTAAGATCATTTCGTAAAAAATTCGAAATTTAAAAGGGGTGAAAATGCGTTAAGAGTCCTAAAAAACGTCCTGAATGGCGATTTCTACGCAATCTCAGAATGTACACAACAGATTTCAAAAGTAATGGTTGGAAATTGATGATGACAGCCCTTGCTCCAATATAGGATCTACTTCATATCGGCGTCACTACCAACTTGCGGTTGCATTTTCAAAAACGTTCTAAATTCTGATTTTTGTGATACTGAAGGGGCTAGCAACTTGAAATTTGGCATGGTAATTACTTATGAGATGTAAATGCTCTCTGAGAAGAGTTCCTTAAAAATTTGAAATTTAAATGGGTGAAAATAAATGAAAAGCATTGTAAAGACTTTCTAAATTGCGATTTCTACGCAATCTCAGGAAATATAAACCGATTTCAGAAGTAATGGTTTCAAATTGATGGTGACTGTCCCCGCTTCAACATAGCCTATAATTTACGTTGTTGTCACTACCACCTGGGGGTTACAGAGCAAAAAATGTTCTAAATTGCGTTTTTGTGTTAAAGAGGGGTATAACATTTTAAATTTGGAATGGTAATTACATCAAAGATGCAAATGCTTTCTAAGAATTGTCGAAAGAAATTCCAAATTTAAAAAGATGAAGTGGGCGAAAAGCGTTCTATATGCGTTCTAAATTACGATTTTTCTGCAATCGTATGAAATACGAAACTGATTTCAAACATAATGGTTGCAAATCGATGGTGATAGAGCCTGCTGAAACATAAGCTATATTTTATGTCGGTGCCACAACCCCTAGAGGGTTGCAGGAAAAAAAACTTTCTAAATTGCGATTTCTGTGGTATACTGAAGATGCTAGAAACTTTAAATATAGCACGGTTAGTTATTTATAAAATAGATATGTCCTCTAACAACAGGCGAAAACAAATTGGAAATTAAAAAGTGGTGAAGCGAAGGGAAGGAGCGAAAAGCATTCTAAAAGTGTCATAAATTACGATTTCTATGGAATCTCGGGAAATAATAAACCGGTTACAGAAGTTATTGGTTGCGAATCAAGAGTGATAGTCCCTGATCCTATACGGGCTATATTTTATGCCAGTGTCACTACCACCTGGTTGGCAGGAACAACGAGAAAAACATCTAAAAACATCTAAATTCCGTTTTCTATAGAATATTAGGAAATACCAACCGATTTCAAGGTTAATGTTGGCAAATTAATAGTCACAGTCTCTGTTTCAACATTTTTTGAGAAATTCTATTTCAGCTCTGTTTCGTCATTTTATGTTGGTGCCGCTAACACCAGAGAGATGGTAGACTGTTAGACAAGAAATTTGCAATTTGACATGATGGTTAATTTTAAGATGTAAATGGGTTAAGATGGTTTCTAAAAAATTCAAAACTTCAAATGAATACTGAAATGAGCTTATGAAATGAGCATAAAAGTCTCAAAATACTTACTAAATTATCATTTATTTGGAATTAGTTTTAGTTGTTCTTATTAATTAAAATCGCATTTCTATCTATTGCACTTTTATAATGAAGTTTAGTCAAGCTGTGACTTAATTTGTAATTTTTTAATTATTCCAAAAGGTGTTCTTCTAATAAAAAATAGTCATGCAAATATCACTTGGCATATTTCATTTATTACGCGAGCAAAGCCTCGGGGCTTGCTAGTCTATACTAATATTATAAAGAAGTAAAAATTATTTGTGTGTTTGTTATAGGTAATCTCTGGAGCTACCGAACCGATTTCAAAAGTAATGGTATCAAAATGACGGTGCTAGTCCAACTTAGAACATAGGCTATATTTTATGTCGGTGCCGCTACCCGAAACGGGGTGCTGGAGCAAAAAACACTCTAAAAATGCGATTTTTGTGTTACTGAAGGACCTAGAAATAAGAAATTTGGAATAGTAATTACTTATAAGATATAAATGATGTCTAAGAACATTTTCTAAACAATTCGAAATTTAAAAGGGGTGAAAATGTACAAAAAGTGTTCTAAAAAACGTTCTAAATTGTGCTTTCTACACAATCTCAGGAAATATCAAACCGATTTAAAAAATAATGGCGACAAGATGATGGTGACAACACTTGCCCCAAGATAGGCTATATTTTAGGTCGGTGCCACTACCCCAAAGGGGGAGCCGGAGCAAAAAACGTTCTAAAAATGCGATTAATACGTTACTGAAGGTCCTAGAGATATGAAATTTGAAATATTAGTTACTTATTAGACATAAAGGGTTTCTAAGAACAGTTCTTAAACAATTCGAAATTTAAAAGGGGTGAAAATGCGCGAAAAGCGTTATAAAATACGTTCTAAATGGTGGTTTATACACAATCTCAGGAAATACCAAACCGATTTAAAAATACTAATAATGGGGTCAAAATGATGGTGACAACCCTTGCTCCAAGATAGGCTATATTTTATGTCGGTGCTACTACACCAAAGTGGGTGCAGGAGCAAAAAACGTTCTAAAAATGTGATTTTTGCGTTACTGAAGGGCCTAGAATTATGAAATTTGGAATGGTAGTTACATCTAAGATATCAATGATCTCAAAGAACATTTCCTAAAAAATCAAAATTTAAAAGGGGTGAAAATGCGCGAAAAGCGTTGTAAAAAACTTTCTAAATTGCGATTTCTATGCAATCTCAGGAAGTACTGAACCGATTTCAAATATAATGGTATAAAAATGATAGTGACAGATCTTGCTCCAAGATAAGCCATATTTTATGTCTGTTTCCAGTACCCCAGAGGAGATGCAGGAGCGAAAAACGTTCTAAAAATGCGATTTGTGAATTATGGAAGGACCTATCTTCATGAAATTCTGCATGGTATATATTTATTTGATATAAATGATCTCTAAGAACATTTCTTTAAGATTTTGAAATTTAAAAGGGGTGAAAAGGCGCGAAAAGCATTCTAAAAACGTTCTAAATGCCGATTTGTGAGCAATCTCTGGAAGAATGAAACTGATTTCAAAAGTAATGGTAGGAAATTGATGCTGACAGCCTCTGCTCTAACATAGACGCTATTTCATGTCGGTGTCACTATCACCTGGAGGTTGCAGGATCAAAAAACATTCTAAATTTCGATTTTTGTGATAGGTAGGGGCTAGCAACTTGAAATTAGGCAAGGTACGTATTTATTAGATATAAATGTTCTTTAAGAACAGTTTCGATAAAATTGGAAATTTAAAAGGGATGAAAATGCGCGAAAATCGTTCTAAAAACGTTCTAAATTGCGATTTCTAATCAATGTCGTGAAATACCAGTCCTATTTGAAAAGTAATGGTTGCAAATTGAAGGTGACAGTCCCTGCTCCAACATAGGCTATATTTTATTTTGCTGTCACTACCATCTGGGGGTTGCAAGAGCAAAACATGTTCTAATTTGCGTTTTTTGCACAACTGAGAGGTCTAACATTTTTAAATATGGCATGCTATTTACTTACAAGATGCAACTGCTTTCTAAGAACAGTCGAAAGAAAATTCCAAATTTAAAAGGATGAAGTGAGCGAAAAGCTTTCAAAAAACGTTCTAAATTACAGATTTTATAGAGCCTGCTCAAACATAAACTATATTTTATGTCTGTGCCACTACTACCAGACGGTTGCAGGAGCACAAAACTTTCTGAATTACGATTTCTGTGATACTGAAGAGGCTATAAACTTTAAATATGGCATGGTAGTTACTTATAAAATATAAATGCCCTCGAAGGAAAGTCCAAAATAAATTCGAATTAAAAAGGGGTGAAGCGAAGGGGAGGTGCGAAAAGCGTTCTAGAAAAGTCCTAAATTACGATTTCTATGCAATTTCAGGGAATATAAACCGATTATAAAAGTAATAGTTGCGAATCAATGGCAACAGTATCTGATCTTACACAGGCTATATTTTATGCCGATGGTTCTACCACCTGGGGTTCACAGAAACAACAAACGTTCAAAAAAAAACCTTTAAAAGCTTTCTAAATTACGTTTCTGTGGGATATTAGGAAATAACAAACCGATTTAAAATTAATATTGGCAAATTAATGGTGACAGTTCCTATTTCAACATAGCCCTTTATACTGAGAGAGGTGGTACTACTTGGAATTTGAAATTATGGTTAATTTTAAGATGTAAGAAGATGGTTTCTAAAAAATTCAAATCTTCAAATGAATACTGAAATAAGCGTATTAATTGAGCATAAAAGTTTCAAAATATTTTCTAAATTATCATTTATTTAGTTTTATTTCTTTTTATTAATTTAAGTCTCATTTCTACCTAATACAGTGTAATAATAAAGTTTGGTCAAACTGTGTTTTAAATAGTAATTCCTGAATTATTCCTAAAAGTATAATTTCTTTTAATATAAATTAGACATATAAATATCACTTCGCATATTTCAAATATTACGCGAGCAAAGCCGCGGGGTTTGCTAGTTTGCCTATAATTGTTTTGTAATTTCTCATTGGTTAATTCACACAAAAATTCCGAAATTATTGCCTGTTGCCATATAACTAGAAAATTGATTTTTTTTTAATCGAAATTGAAAAATGCTTTAACCACAATCGTTTGCATAATGCTGTTCTTCTTCATCTGTAAATACGGCATGATAAAGGGAGATTATTGTTGTTTCACTTCCACATAATTTCATGTGGCATGCATAATAAAGAGAGTTTTTTTAGAGGTGTTTTTTTAAATTAGAGACACTGTTTCTAGTCACAGTCAATTCGACTGCTGACACATGATTTGTGCTCACTATGTTTTGTCATTTCACCATGAATAGACTTACGCCAGAACAGCGCTTGCAAATAGTGCAAAACACCATCAGTTTATTGCGGAGACATTCGGTGTGAGCATAATTTCGCGTAATGGACCTGTGAACTAGCCTCCACGGTCATGTGATCTCACATCAATGAATTATTTTCTGTGGCGATATGTGAAGTCGCTGGTCTACGCCGATAATCCACGGACATTAGACCACTTGGAAATCAACATTCTCCGCGTTATTGCTGATATACGGCTCCATCCGCTCGATAATTGGTCGAAAATTGGACTTCCAGATTGCGCTTCATTCGAGCCAACCGCGGCGCCCATATGCCCGAAATCATTTTTAAACACTAATGACATAAAATTATTTATTTAATAAAACCAATATCATGATCAGTAATATTATTTTTATGCATTTTATTTCGTTTTAAATTTAAGTATTGCGCTTATTTATTTCCAGTGACACTTCTCAATGTTAATTTAACATAGAAAAGCCTATGAAGATCAGAACTTTTTCAATTTTTCTTCCCACCTTTTTGTCCCTGATGCCACTTATTTTTTATTCTTTACTAATTCTAATGTATATATATAAAAGAAAGTCTGGATTTTGTATTAATCAACCCGCAGCTCAAACTACTGAACCTAAAATTTTGAAAATGGGGGTAAAAATACTTCTTATGATATAGAGTGCCGCTAAGAAAGGATTTTCTAAAATTCCACCCCTAAGGGGGGGTAAAAAAAAAAGAACGAACTTTTAAAAAAAATCCTTAAAAATCTGATTTTATAGTTATTTTTCAACTGATAACATATTTTAGTGTATTTTTGTAGTGTATAATCTTTGACTTTTTTTTAAGTTTTGTATTTTGCATGCATCTTATCATTTTATGTACAATTGTCATAAACAAAATACAAAATCTGCAATACAAGAATTTTCAATTAAAAATGGAAGAAGTCTAGGATTTATTTCGATTTCATTTGAATGGAATCTAATTTTTTAGGGTGTTTTAAGTATCACATTGTATGAATTTTATTTTTATTTTTTAATCTTCAATTGGCTTAACTAATTTGTTACAAAAATTTAACATTAAATGTAGAACTAATTGAATGACATATCTTAATATCTGTCCCTTCTCGGGCTTAAACAATGCAGGAAATATATTTTTTTTTAAATTTGTTCTTATACCTCTAATAAAACACCCATTATTAAAGTCTGAAATCAGCGTAATATTATACCAATGTAACGCTCACCAGCATCGATAGAAAAAAATTACTTGTAGAAAAAAATCTATTTCATAATTTTAAATTTTGTAATTCGAATTAGCCGATGTGATAAAATTAAGCTCCCAGTAACGAACATTAATTCTAATGCAAGTTTTTCGGGACTAACTTAGAATTAACTGAATTCGAATTATGTAGGGTTCACTGTAATTACATGCTGTTCCTTCACCGGGCTAGGAAATTTTGTATATAAGTCAGGATTCCGTTTTAAATAATTTTCACAGGTGTAAAATACTCATAATACATGCATATAATAGTGTATCTAATACTGACATTTAAAAAATAATAATGAAAAAGATAATGTATATGTAAAAGTTCAATAATAACTCGAAGAATATAATTTTCTAAAAATGTCTTGGGGATTAAATTGCAAATAATCTTTTGAAGAGAATTTCCCTTTCTGAATATCTGTATTTAAAATTTAACATATGAATACATCTAATCTTCTCTAGTTACTAGAAAGAAAATATGACGCTATATTATTGAAAAATAAAATGTGTTATTGGCTAAAGTAGTAAATTAGGCTGTGAAAAAAAGAGAGAAAGAAATATAAAGAAATAAGTAAAAATATGCGTGTCAAAAGAAAATCTACCTTCTTATTTATTCCGAATTTATTCCAAATTTATTCAGATGGGAATTGGAATTCTTTCGAATACTGTCAGAATACGCAACAGTGTTTCTTTATTTTAGGAAATATTTAAAAATACTGAATATCAAAATATAACAATGTAGTCATACATTTCAGCTTGAAATACTAGTTTTTTAAAGTGTTCTTTTTTTTAATATTTCGTTCCGGTTTGAAATATTTCCATATATAAAAATGAAAATTTGTCTGTCTGTCTGTAATTCTATACAAATCCACAGTTTGGAAGCCAGAATTGTAAAATGTTACGTACATGTGTAGTAAAACACGGCCGAGGCAACTAAAGTAATCCGGAATCGAAATAATTTATAGTTAGATAAAAAATCACACATTTAACAGCAATTTCCTATCAAATTCAAACATTTTTTGTTATAGTAGTTGCCAACTTTTAAAAATCCACAATAAAATTCGTACCGCAACAATTACTTTTCTATTGCAATATTTCCGCGTGAAAAATAAAAATGAAATAAATTGACAAATTATGAAAAAAAAGTTAATATTACGTCATAGCTTTTCTATTCCAAGATTACCACGTGAAAAATGAAAATGAAATAAATAATTTGACGAATTTTTTAAAAAATGTGAATATTATGTCATATTGGAAATATAATGGACGTCAGCAGGTGAATGTATAACGAACTGTCATATGAAGTTTAAAAAAACGTATTGAAACATGATAAAAACATGATTATGGAAATATTGGCATATTTTAACTTTTTGAGATTCTCTGAATTTGTTTTTGCCATTTTTAAATCTATACCATATATATACATGTGTGTAGCATGTTAGAATTTCCACAAAAGTTTAGGTCTCTAGAGCTTATTGTTATTGAATAACTGAAATAAAGATGACTTTACTGATTTTTTTTTATTGTTTGTTTTATACTGTATATTTAATTTTGAAATTGGTTTTTTAAAACAAACATTCTTAAAATTCCGGGAAACGCTGAGTACTTTAGCTAGTTGTAAATAAAATCAGAAGACGAAATGCAATACAAGTTAGAAATATACACATTTTATTTAAAATTTCTTAGTACTTTCGGCCTGCAATTCCCGCGGCCATTGTCAGAGAATATTTTTATTATTAATTGCTGTTCCATTCATACAAATACGTCACTTCGTTTGAAATGGGAGAATGGAATCTGATATCGTTTGAAATGGGGGGACCCTATAATTATTAGGGTAGCTATTTGTGTGCCCATGTATGTGAACAACCTGACGTATTAAGATGGGTAAATGGAACGGCAGTTAAATATTTTCTCTACATAAGTTCCGTTCAAGGCACTCCTACCTCTCACTTTCATCTACCTTAATAATTATAGACTCTCCCACATCAAACAGTGCGACGTATTTACCGGGTGTCCCAAAAATGACTGATGGATTTTAAAATTCAATAACTGTAAACGGTGACAGATATTTAAAAAAATCTTGCACGAGTGTTATGTATGATGTCAGGAGTTTTTTTTACTGTGATTCTTGATTTTAGTTCAAATTTCAAACAATAGATGGCGCTGAGAGCAATAGGTGCTCAGTCCAGAGACGATTTTTGGTACTTCGGTATCCAATCAATACATTTTAATCTCCTTTTTTCCCATGGAAGAAGAGCATGGAAAATTGAGCCTGGATTTAGCGGTTATTGTTTGCAGCGCCATCTATCGATGCTATTTGTAACTAAAACTGAGAATAGCAGCATAAAAACTCCTGACATCTTACATAACACTCCTGCAAGACTTTTTTACATATCCGTCACCGTTTGCAAGTTATTGGATTTTAAAATCCATCAGTCATTTTTGGGACACCCGGTATATGAATGTAACAGCAATTAATAAGAAAATACGTTCTCTAATGACGGCCGCGAAATTGCAGACCGAAAGTTCTGAGAAATTTTAAATAAAATGCATATTTTTTAACCTGTAACATCTAAGTTATTTTTGTCGCCTCTTAAATAAAACGATGACCTTTTACGTAGCTTTCATTACAAAAAGCTACCTATTGCAGCCGTTCGGAGGAAAGGGATTTCAAAAAATTTTGGTATATTTTCATCGATCATGACCCCAGACCCCGAAACCACCCTCCGTTCAAAATTGACATATATATATACCGGGTGTCCCAAAAAGGACTGACTGATTTTAAAATTCAATAACTTGTAAACGGTGACAGATATTTAAAAAATTCTTGCAGGAGGGTTATGCATAAGGTCAAAAGTTTTTTTACAGTGATTTTCAATTTTAGTTCGAATTACAAACAATAGATGACGCTGTAAGCAATAGTCGCTAAATACAGGCTCGATTTTTGGTCCTTTATCTTGTTTCATGCGGAAAAAGGAAATGGAAATGTATTATCCGGGCCACGAAGTACCAAAAATCAAGCCTGAATTTAGTGTCTATTGATCGCAGCGCCATCTATTGTTTGTAATTCGAACTAAAATTGAAAATCACTGTAAAAAAAACTTTTGACCTTATGTATAACCCTCCTGCAAGAATTTTTTAAATATCTGTCACCGTTTACAAGTTATTGAATTTTAAAATCAGTCAGTCCTTTTTGGGACACCCGGTATATATCAGTATATATATATATATATGTATATATATATCTGACCTTTGTCACACTGTAACTCTCGTATTTATGAACCGATTTGGATGTAATTCGGTGTGTACATAGTACATACCAATGTCTCGACCGAGTTCGTTGGCCAGCTTCATCCGCCATTTTGTTTCAAAATGGCGGCCATTTAAAAATTTAAAAAAATTTAAAATTTGAAATGTGGTACCAAAAAATTGAAAATGGAAAAATATTTTTTTCTTATGTATTTAACCTTTATACAAAGATTCCGGAGCAGTTTTTGTTTCGTCTATATCTTAAAAAATGGCTGAGTTACAGCATTTTGAATTTCTAGCGTGGCTAACATTTTGAAACGTCCTGAATTTTGTCACGCGATAAAAGGCGTATTTATGAACCGATTTGGATGTAACTTTGTTTATACATAGTACATACTAATGTCTCGACCGAGTTCGTTGGCCAGTTTCATCCGCCATCTTGTTTAAAAATGGCGGCCATTTAAATTTTTAAGAAAAATTTAAATTTGGAATGTGGTACCAAAAAATTGAAAATTGAAAAAATATTTTTTTCTTATGTGTTTGACCTTGATAAAAAGATTCGGGAGCAGTTTTTGTTTCGTCTATATCTTAAAAAATGGCTGAGTTATAGCATTTTGAATTTCTAGCGTGGCTGACATTTTGAAACGTCCTGATATTTGTCACGTGATAACGGGCGTATTTATGAACGGATTTGGATGTCTCCTGGAATATCTCGACCGAGTTCGTTGTCCAGCTTCATCCGCCGTCTTGTTTCAAAATGGCGGCCATTTAAAAAAATTTTAAAATATTTAAATTTAAAATGAGATACCAAAAATTTGGAAAATGAAAAAGATTTTTTTCGTATGTGTTTTACCTTAATATAAACATTCCGGAACAGTTTTTGTTTTGTCTATATCTAAAAAAATGGCTGAGTTATAGCATTTTGAATTTCTATTGTGGCTGACATTTTAAAACGACCTGATTTTTGTCACGCGATAACAGGCGTATTTATGAACCGATTTGGATGTAACTTGGTCTGTAGATAGTACATACGAATGTCTCGACCGAGTTCGTTGGCCAGCTTCATTCGCAATCTTATTTCAAAAGGGTTGCCATTTAAAAAAATTTAAATTTAAAATTTAAAATGAGGTATTAAAAAATTGGAAAATAAAAAAGACTTTTTTTATGTGTTTGGTCTTGATACAAAGATTCTGGAGGAGTTTTTGTTTCTGAAAATTTGTTCTTTTGCTTATACCTTAAGAAATGGTTGAATTATAGCACTTTGAATTTCAAGCATGGCTAACACTTTGAAACGATCTTGTATTTGTCACGCGATAACACACGTATTCGCCTATTTCGATGTAAGAAGGCATGTGGATAGTATACATCAATATCTCGACCAAGTTTGCTGGCCAGCTTCATCAGCCATCTTGTTTCAAAATGGCGGCCCTTAAATTAAAAAAATTATACTTAAAGTGAGGTCCAAAAAAATTAGAAATTGAAAAAGGTTTCTTTCTTAAGTATTTGACCTTGATATAAGGATTCAGAAGCATTTTTTGTTTGTCTTTATCTTAAAAAATGGCTCAGATATAGCAATTTCAATATCTAATGTGGGTGACAGTTTGAAAAATCTGATTTTTGGCCTGCGACAGCACTCATATATATCAATCGATTCCGATGTGAGTGAGCATGTGCACAGCAATTACTAAGGTCTCGACCAGTGTCACTCGTTAGCCTCATCCACCATGTTGTCTTAAAATGGCAGGCACTTTAAGAAATCGCCGAATTTGGCAGCCAAATATAAGTTACTTTAAATAAAAGCAACTTGGATAAAGCTGACTAATTTCGCGAAATTCTCATTCATAATGATTTAGTATTGATAAAAATTAGTATTGAATCTCCTATATTCGGTTTCCACTAAATTGAGCTTCATGTGTTTGAATAATATAAGTTAGCTTTTTTAAAATAAGGAATATGAAAGCTACCTCTTCCTCCCGGCATTGGCCGGAAGGACTTTTTAAAGTTCATTTTGTGCATTATTTCGATAGTATTTACAGCTTCTGAATTTCCAAATGCTTTCTTAACACCCAACAGTTTAAAAGTGGAAAGTGCAAATATACTCAAATTACTGACTCTGCTCATGAGCATTACTTTTGCTGGATGCATGTTGCATTATTTAGCAAAATTTTGGATCGATATTCCTATTTATATGGTAATTGCTTGGTGAATGAAGAGGAAGATTAAAACCTACATAGTTAATGTAAGTTATAATATGCTTTCATTTGTAAAATGAACAATACGAGAAATTGGCTGTCATATTCACTAATCTGTTATCATTGAAATCACAAATGCATCCTTTAACCCTTTCGCAACGAGCGTCATGCATACGTAGGGTATAGAGTGATTATAATCCTCAATGTGTTATCAGTATTTCCTATTAAGAAATTTTGTGTTATTTAATTAAAGACTTTCGCAATTTTATTACTTAAAGATTTCTATATTACACTAACATACAGGGAATTTTACTCAAGTTTAATAAAAATATTTCACACCAGAATTTTTATTTAAAACTATTTAACTTTTTTTTTTAAACTTATATCTATTTGATATCTATTTTATTTATTTTATGAAGAAATTTTTGTTTTAAATTGAAATATTTTCATTTGGTACAAGTCAAATGACCAGTAATGATCGTTTGTTTGTATGCTTAGCCTTAAATTCACAGTGTAACTCAGGAGTTACATGATCTTTTTTTTTTTTTTTTTTAATTTGCTGCTTTATTAACCATTTGGAAAAATGGTTATTGTCCTCGTCAGGGTAGGAAATCAAAAGCATATCTGAAGCTTTTTATTGGTTTAATCCGCATTTTATTCGTTTCCTGATTGGTCTATACACTAACCTTTACTTTCAACAGAGATGGATATTTCTGTTGCCACTATGACAAAAAAGTAATGAAAACTGCAAAAAAAATTAATAACTCAGAAACAAATTGAGATACAGTTTTCAAACAAATTGCATTTAAAAGTACATTTTTTTTCTCTATACGACGGTGTAAAAAGTAATATTGTGGGATGTTTAGAAGTTTAAGAATGAAATTTCATTTAAAATTGGTCGTCAGATTTCTTGGAAATCTGACAATGGAAAAGCCTTTTCCCGAACAGCCAATGAAATGCTTGGATAATACGTAAGTTTCAGGTGGATAATACGTCAGTTTCAGGAAATTTGACAAGTCGCAGGCGATTTTTGTCGCTGTTGTTAATTGCTGTGTTAATGTTTAATTCATGGCGTACGTAATGTATGATCAACTCCGTGCGATTTTTTATGTCTTAAATTTTAGTCTTTGAAAAAGTCATTTTCCAAATGGTCGTTGTAATTTGTTAAATTACTTTTTTTATATTGTTTTTTTTTTTTTTTTTTTTTGGTGAACTATTATGTGTTACTTACATGTGATAACATCCATTTAAGGCCGTGCAGTCTGTTTTTGGTCAGATTTGTTACCACGGTGAAGTTATAACATATTTTGTTGACACTTCTTGCAATGGCGTTTTTTCTCTATTTTTATAAGGTAGTAATTAATAATTCTGTAAACCATTAAAAGCGTTATAAAAATTATGATATCATTGAATAGTTGTTATTGTGCAGTATAAACTCTTTAAAGTAAATATGTAGTTTCAAACTATCCTTTTTTGAGCAATTTTTTATATGTAACTTAGGAGTGACATTATGACATCATGTCCAACAGAAACATAAATAATTTCTTTCACTATTTTTCTAGTGGGTAATTGACAAAAATAGACTCAAATCTAATGTTTTCCAAACAAAATAAAAAATCATGCATTAACCCTTTATCTACTTAATTATGGATTCATGAAAATTTTATCTTCTAAAGTATTTTTGTGAATTGTTTAAACTGCATTAGAAGATTTACATAATCATTTAATAAATTTTAGAAGGATTTTAGAAGGAAGGATTTAGAAGGATTAATTAAATTTGAATTTATAGGGATTTTGTGCAATATTTATAACCTCACTCAAACCTTTTAAATATTTTTCGTGGTATTTTGTAGAATTAGGAAACGAACAAATATAATGGTCTTACAATAGAAAAATAAAATAGAATTTCCGAATTGAAAAATCCTCCCCCCCCCCCCCAACACCAAGAAAGCTGAAAAGATGAAAGGCAAAGTAAATCATCCTTTTAAAAATATTTTTGTTTCGTGTAACCAATAATGCTTTTGGAATAAGATAAAGTAATGTATCTACAACTCATTCTAAACTGTATTTCAACTAATCGATGTATTACATGAATTTTATTAAAAGTTATTTTAATGGTGCTTATAAGTACCATCAGTAGATAAAGGGTTAAAGGGTTAAAATCGGATTAAAAATTGTGTAAGAGACTCTCGTTGCGAATGAATCAATATTTAAAGGTTAGAAGCTAAAGATCACGTAAAGAAAAAAAGTGTATTCTCCCGCTTGAATTTTCTCTTTAAAAAAGCGGAAACTTTTGCCGCCTACATGACACTTTTCAATCATTTCACGAATCTTGTGTTTTCTTAGAACATATGTAAAATGTACGCATGACAAGAGAGGGGGCAAAAAAGAAATACTGACATTATTTCGCTGGCAGCTTACATGTCACACGTTCTTATGACTCTAGTATATTTATTTCTAACTGTCAGAGAAAGAGTGTAAGATTTGTTCCTGTATTTTTATTTGTATTTCTCGCGTTTTCGTCACAGTTCATCCCCATATCATTTTTTCAAATGTCGTTTCATTTAGTTCAAAATATGTTCAGATGCTTTGATATTTATTTTCACTACTTAGATGTTCATCACAGTATTATGTTTCAATCTTCTTTTTTTCTTTTTTTTTATGTTGTCTCATTTAATGCAAAGTCTGCTAAGATGTGTTTGTTATTTATTCGCACATCTGAGATTGTAATGTCAGTGTATTTAAAAAAAAAATTAAAATGTTGTTTGATCTAGTATAAAATCCTTTAAGATTTTTTCCCCACATCGTAGATTTTCATTATTATCAATTTCAACCATTTTTTTTTTTCAAATGTTATTCTTCTAATACAAAGTAAAATTAAGAAATTTTGTTTTTCTTTATTCCCAAACATATTTTCATCACAGTACATTCATCATTTCATCACAGTTCTTTCTTCGTCAAATATTGATTATTGTAACAGAAAGTGATGTTAAGAGGTTTTTGTTATTTATTCTCACATTTGATACTTTCTGTCTTTTAAAAATCTGCAGCAAAACTGTCTAGTCATTCGACCGTTTTTATAGAAAACGGTTACATAACTGTAATTTAACTTTATTCTGATTATAAAATGGTCCATAATATGACCAGACATGATTAATAGCATGGTCAAGTAACCGTTACCTTAAAAACGTCGGTTGACTAGGCAGTTTGCAGCAGATTTTTAACAGTGTAAAGTTGTTTTTTGTTATTTATTCACTTATCTGTAAGTTACATAACAATACATTTGAAGCATTTTTCTTCAAATGTTGATTCTTTTAATAGAAAGCCTTTGGAGGGAATGGCACCGATGGGATTTGAACCAGGGATCTCATGACCAGGAGGCGAGAACGTTAGCGTCGAGCAAAAGGCCAAGCCAGTTACTCTAAGCTAGTAACTCGCTTTATACTGATTATGTGAGATGAGATGGCTACAAGCCCATTAAGTCAGTTTTTTTTATGTGTTTATGATGGATTTGAACCAGGGATCTCATGATCAGGAGGCGAGAACGTTAGCGTCGAGAAAAAGTCCAAGCCAGTTACTCAAAGCTAGTAACTCGCTTTATACTGATCATGTGAGATGAGATGGCTACAAGCCCATTAAGTCAGTTTTTTATGTGTTTATTTCCCATTTGAGGTTTTCATCACAGTACATTTCAGCCTTTTTTCCTCAAATGTTGATTCTAAGGGGTGTCTCAAAATTCACGCAGGAAGTAATTTTATTAGAAAACAGAGATTTATAATTAAAAATTGTACATTATTTATTGATTCATATACAGTATATAATTAGAGTTATACATAGAATATCATATCGGGTAAATAGCCTCTACGGCTTTCCTGGCACATACGCACTCTTTTTTTGAAATTTTCCATGACCGTTTTGCATAAATGCGGCTGAATTTCGTTGATTCAGAGCTCAATTTCTTTCTCCAAGGCGCGGGTGATCGTAGGCTTATTGGCATAAACCTCCGATTAAAAAATAAATAAATAAAAAAGTTCGACGGCGTTAAATCGCATCTGGGCGGCCAATTCTGATCACCAAAATGAAAAATTACAAGACCAGGAGATGACTCACGCAGTAATTGAATTGTTTCTAGGGCTGTATGTCATGTGGCACTCTCTTGTTGAAACTACATGTCGTCCACATCTATATCTTGCAATTTAGAAACCAAAAAATTAGGCACAAATGGTGCAAAATTCAAATCTTGCGTGTATTTTGGGACACGCAACAAAACCTTGGTGGCCATTTACCCGCTATGCTATTCCATACATAAATCTATACTATATGTTTTATGAATCAATAAAAGAAATTACAATTTTTAATTATAAACCTGTGTTTTCCATCAAAATTACTTCTTGCGTGAATTTTGTGATACCCTTTACTAATAACATGTCTATTAGGTTGCTTTTGTTCAATTTTTTGTTTTTCGTACGTAGTCTGACACGAAATTTGTTTAAATTGTTTTGTTATTGATTCGTATTTCAGAGACATTTTTCCCACAGCGAATCCCAGTAATTTTTGTTCAAATGTTGTTTCATCTGAACAAAAAATCTGTTGAAATGTATTTGTTGTTTATATGTAAATCGCATTTCAAAAATTATATCTTCAAATGTTGCCATATATAACACAAGTAATGTTAAAAAAAAAAGGATCTCTTGGTTTATTCTTGTTTTATTCTTTTATATTTCTTTCTTTATTATTATTATTTATATTTATATTTTTTAATTTACTTATTTTATTTTATTTTTGTTTTGTTTATTTCTTTTATTTCCATTTTTCCCTATCAATTTCTCTTCTATCATTTTGGCAACACTTTCGTCTTCTGCATGTGATCCTTTCAGCTAGCGCCATCTGTCGCATTCTTTGCAAACTCTATTCTCTACCTTTCAGTTCATTTTTGGCCTTGCCCCCTTTCGGACTCGTGTTTACTGTAGCTGATGACGAGCTGTTAATATTTTTAGCTCGAAACGTGTCCTATGTATTTTTTTTTATTTTATGGGGATTTTTTACAAAGATTTATTATTTTAATAATGTTAATATCTTTCTCCTTTTTTCTACACTTCAAATGCATGTCGCTGAGCTATTTTTGAACAATGACCAAAATACAGTGTGTTTCATGAAGGATGGGTAAAACTTTAAGAGGTGATTGTACACATCCGAACAAACAGCTTTCATCAAAGAATGCATGGTCCGAAATAAAACGCAAACATGATAGAGCGTTTGGAAACTTGGTCCATGCAAACGTTAAAGCTCTATTCCTGGTGCGAGTTGTCGCAAAAAGAACGGCTCAAATAGAATGCAAATGTGACACGGGGAGAAAGAAGAACGCGTATTCAAAATTTCGCCTGGATTAATACATAAAAGTCGCTGATCCGAATGAGCACTGTCAATCGCTGCAGAAACGTATCGGGAGATGTTGTCCTTTACTAATAGGGAAGAGGCTGATACGCATTTTATCTACGGAACTGCAAATGAAAATGGATCAGAGGCTCAACGATTGTACGAAGAGCGGTTTCCCACTTTGCTTTTACCACTTAATCGTCCTTTGTGTTTTTGTCTTGTGTAACAACATCACCTTCGGCGCCCTCTAGCACCTTAGCGTTTTAATTCCGACCATGCATTATTCGAAGAAACTTGCTTATTTGGAAGCGTACTATCGCCTCTTAAAGTTTTGCTCATCTTTTATGAAACACCCTGTATATTCAATGATCTGCTGTTTTTGAGTATTTCTTTTATTATTTCGAAAGAATCTAAAAGGATCAATCACTTAACAAAAAAGGTGATTTCTTTCTCCAGAATATTGTGAAAACTTGCAGAGTGCGAAAACTTTTTTGTCAATTATGAACTCTAAAAATTTGGCCCAGGTCCTCCCTGATCTGATTCCATTTCTATAAAACATATTGATATTTCTGAATCAACGTTATAGCACACTTAAAATTATTAAAAAAGTACACTTACTTATGCACAGTTTTTATTGCCAGATTATATGACTGCAATTCATAGAATAGGAATTAACACTAATATTAAATACGACTTAGGCAATTACGTTCATGTTCATAAACATGAACTTAGACGATAGCAGCGTGCCTAGCTACTCGTTCACAAGGCTATTCTAGTGATCGAGTGAGCTTTGAGATTTTGCATACTATCGTCGTAACCTGAATTCGTGAATGAGGCCAATTCTGTCATTTCTTTACGTTTCGACAAGTATGTATGAATGTCGCTAAATCTCCTTCACACGAATATTTTTGAAATGATATGTTAATTAGTTAACTGTGGTTGTGTATTTACTATATATAGTGCGCTAGGAGATAGATTCGATGGATTTTAAACGCATCCCGCCAACTAGGGTTTTGGATTTTGAATGCATCCTGCGCTTGAGTATTTCAACACCTGTTGACTTCAAGTGAAGATTCCAATTAGCTTATTCGGATAGAGTCTACTGCTGTGTGTTTTCACCAGCTTGGAATATTTAATTGAGAAATTAAGATTCGTATTACAAATAATGGGTCCACGTAGTTCCATTTTATAGTTATTACCTGTTTAAGTGGCTTTTTTGTTTCTTGAAGAACGAACGGTCAGGCCATATTGAACCGAGTTAAGGGAGTTGAATAATTTTGGGAAAAGGCTTTTAACCGCTCTCGGTCTTTAGAAATGTTTATTCTTCGTCGTCGGTAGTTGAATCTACGCACTCCAGTTCCAAATTATTTTATTACTGCTATAAATAAGTTGTTGTGTTTTTGTTAAATATGTGTGATGATTCAAGGGCCCTTCGTGACCAAGTGCTTAAAGGGCCTGGTCACTCAGCTTCGGATTTCACCTCCGTAATGTTAATTCTGTGGATTTTTGATGCATTCGTATATCTAAAATATCTTCTCGGGAAATTCATATTTTTAACGGCTTTTTTCTGTGTACTCTTCTTAAAGGATGTCTCTTTTTTTCTTAGTTTTCAAAATATTTCTAAAATATATGGGGCATTCTCACAATCTTTTGACTTTTAGGGAAAAAAATCTGCAAAATTAAACTTGCTAAAATAACATTTTAATCTGATAGACGAATGCCTTAATAAATCAAAATACAGAAAAAATGGTCAGCAGCGAAATTTTTTTTATTTAACTGTGGTTTAAATTAAACTTACGAGTTTAATTTTCCTTATTATTTTAGACCTATAACTTTTTATTTTCTTCTAAATTTTTACTTATAATGAATTTGCATAATACCCACAGGACATTCACATAAGATTTTAGAAGAAAAAAATAATATTTAAGAAAGTTCTAAATAAATTAAAAAATATTTAAAAATTTGAATCATTTATTGCACGTATAATCGAAACATTTTATGGATAATGTAAAACTGTAGTGATGTATCAAAGACTCGAATAATAGATATTCGAGTTAACAAAACATGAATTGCAATCAGAAACTTTGTTTAGAATCACCATTTTTAGTTTCGTTGTCTGATCCGTCAGTCTGTCAATCTGTGTGTCTTTCCGCAAATAACAGCGTAAAAACTACCCAACTGAATGGTTTGAAATTTAATATATAGGGCATTCCCACAATCATTTGGCTTTCAGGAATAAAAATCTGGTGAAATTAAATGAAAAAAAAAATAACATTTTAAACTTTTAAACGAATGATTCAAAATAAAGAAAAATGGATCAGCAACGAAATTTTTTTTTATTTAACTGAAGTTTAAGTTAAATTTGCGAGTTTAATTTTCCTTACCATTTTACCACTATAACTTTTTATTTTCTTCTAAATTTTTACTTATAATGAATTTGCATAGTACCCACAAGACATTCACATAAGAAATAATAGCAATGTAGTACTTTTAATACAGAATTTTTGTAAAACATTGTCTTAAAGGGGTGTTAAAGAAGGGACGGAAAGGTAAAAAAAGTGGATGGTATTGGAAAAAAGGGACGAAATGGTAAAAAAAGGGACGGTAAGGATGGAACGGTAAGGAAAATTACCACCTATTTTTAGGAAAATCATGTTAAGACTAAGTGACAGCCACAATGTTCATTGATTTTTAGGAACAGTTGTTAACATTGGATTAAATTTTTTAAAAAATTAATTTATCTCGAAAAGTGCAGGAATAAACCCTGTGGACGGTGAGACTACCAATAAAGCCACGACGCCTGAAATTGATATTTAACTGCTGATTTAAATTCTACAGTAAATTTCCTGCCAAAGAATTTTAGACATTATTTCTCTAACATACTTCTGCATGAGAAAAAACTCGATAAAAATTCTGTGGCTGCATCTGAAATGATTTTCTGTATAATTTTAGAAGAGGGATGGTAAGGAATCTAAAATCCAGGGACAGACTTTAAAAAATAATTACAACCCTAAAAATGTGTGCAGGTTCATTTTTAGCTACATATTTACATAAAACAATTGTTCTAGTTTAAAAAAAAATTACATCGAATTATTTTTATTGAAACAATTTTATCCAGACAGCTCCAAACTTAAAAATCAGCATCAGGGACACGGGACGGTATAGGAGTTTTACAGGTGTTTGGACCCCCAACTTCGTCCAAAACTTATTTATCTCCTTAATATTGTTGTGCAATCATGCAATGGGATGTTCCCCATTGTATGAAATTAAAAAAAGCAAAACACAAAAAAGTGTGTTAAAATAAAAATTGTTATACACGGACATGAAAGTCAAAAGATTGTGAGAATGTCCCATATGCTGAATTTAATATTTTACATGTTAAAAGCGGGCGAACTGTGAAAAAGTTTTTAACACTTCATATAAAATTAAGTCTATACTTTAGAAATATTTTGAGAACTAAGAAGAAAAGAGACGTCTTTTAGGAAGTGCACACAAAAAATAGAAGTTAAAAATATTAATTTCCCGAGGAGATACTATTTTAAATATACGAATGCATTAAATGCCCATAGACTTTACATTAGTGAGGGGAAATCTGAAGCTGAGTGAGCAGCTTCCTTAAGGCACTACTCCGCTAATCACTTGCGAGCATAGGAGACGCATCGGTGTGCACTGGTGAGTCCGTTGCACACTCTTTGTGGAGTTCCCGGATGTAATCTTCAGGTGTTGTGTATTTCCTTGTGTCTATCCTGCCCTTATATATCGACGACGGCTTATAGCGGGCACTTGATGCCAAGCGCGCAAGTCGGATGTATGTGTTCAATAAACAAACTAACAAACCTCTATTCAAGTGTACAACCGGAAGGGTATATGACAAATGGCTTTCGCACTGATTTCGAAGCAGACCGTTAGACATTGTGCCCAAAGTTATTTAAGGGGTGAAAAAGATTTAACTGAACTTATTTTACTCCTCGTTGAGTATATTCTGTATAATAATATTCCTGATAGAAATAAATATTTCTTACTAAAGTGCTCTTTAAAAGTACAGTTAAAGAAGGCTTTTCCAGCTTCATGGGATAAAAGTAGTTTACGAAGAGAATTTTATTGTAATCAAACAGAATATGTTTCTAAATTTTTCTTGCATAAATTAGAGCTTATGAGCAAATTGGCACTTAACATTGCTTTTGAGTAACTTATGGACATTTTATTACCTTTCTTTTATATGGCTATATAGGACTATATCGAAATGCGTACACCGGCTCGGATTTTTCTCTAGGCCCGGACCCGATCAACTTCCTTTACTACTACTATAAATAAATTGTTGTGCTTTTGTTAAATTTCTGTCATGACTTCCATTTTAGTGAACAGCCGGGAAGGGTATTCACAAATGGCGTTCGAGCTAATTTCAAAGTCAGGACGTTAGACTTTGCGCATTTTAGAGGTGTAGAAAATGTAAATTAATTTATCTTATATCTCGACGAGTATATTCTATATGATAATATTCCTGATAGAAATAAATATTTGTTACTAAAGTGCTCCTTAAAAGTAGAGTTAAAAAATGCATTTCTAGCTGTATAAGATAAAGGCAGTTTACGAAGAGAATTTTATAGTAATCAGCAGAACATGTTTCTAAATTTTTCTTCGATAAATTAGAGCTTAAGCACTAACTGGCAGTGGACTTTACTTTAGAGGAACTTGTGGCCTCTTTATTCTCGCCCGCCAACCCCCGTTCAGCCTTCGCATCCTCTGAAAATATACTAACGTGCCCTGTTTAAAAAAATATTAGCAGGTTACGGAAGATTGAACGATATTATCAGTATAACAGCAGCTATCTTTGTTATTCTCGTTGCCATGCTTTTCCGTTTGAATGGACCTTTTTCGGTTACAATGGCTTCACTCATCACTGTCGTAATAAATGACGTCTGTTTTCGGATTGATAAGTAAGATCAATTACAATTTTGAAAATTATCTTGTATAAAATGATTAGGTTAAAAATGACGCTATCTTTCTGAGTTTTATAACGGCGCTATGGGCAATATTCTTCCTTTAGGTTTGAGGTTAAAAATCTCCGTCTGGTTGGGAATAGCTTTCAGATCCACATATTGAAAAGCATTGTGTTTTGAAATTTTACGCTTATATTTTATGTCTTGATTGAATTTTAGATATTTCAAGAACAGATATAGCTTATTCAGAAATTCTTTTCTCTGTTTTAATACGCCATCCTGAATATTTTCAACTTAATTTAACAATTTATATTGTTTGCATGGTACTACTTGATTATCCTGTTGACCAAAAACTATCGCTAAACTATAAGATTATATGCCAATTACGGATGATCGCAAATGTCACATTCACATGATGTTAAACACGATACATGTAATTGTTTCGCCATCAAGTGATTTTTAATTCGACTTTTTATTTGTATTTTTATTAATGTTTTGCTAATTTATTTGTTCTTTCGTTATTATTACATTCTTTCTTTTAACTTACAAATATGTTTGTGTGTTGCAGTCAGATCGTGACTCATTTTTCACCCACTTCTTGTTGATATACAGCTTTGAAATTTGGAATATATGTATATTCCTGAGGGCAATACATGAACTGGACATTGTTTTTATTTTATTCGATCCCTATGGGGGTCAACAGAGAGGGGGCAATGGTTGATTTCCTATGGAGAAATCAGTATCAGCTACAGCAATGAGTAATTGTTGAAAATTGCTAATGGCAGGGTTGTTACAATAGCGCCAAACTTTGTCCCACTTGGCGCAATATCGTCAAATTTGGCGGTATTTCGCCAAATTTAGCCACAAAAATAAATTGTCATGTATGAAGTCAACTTCGCGATAGTTAGCTAATTTGGCGAAATTCCAAATTCTACTTTTAATGCATTTTTTTTTTTTTTAATTCTGCATTTTTGTGAATTTTAATGAAAGCATGTTTAGAAAAAGATCTTTTTTCGTTTTGACGTGACTATCCTTATTTTCTGCTTTTAACATGTGATGATTAACTTCTTATTTACAAATTTTCTTTCTGTTTTTAAGATTATTGATGTCATTTTCTCTTTAAAATTGAAATGGAAACCTTTTTTTTTTCCACCTATGGAATTTAAAATTGACAGATGTTTTTTTTTTTTCTATAATAAATTGATTCCGGATGATCGAAGTGTGAAAAAAAATTTTTTATTTTTTTTTTCCTAAAAAACAATTTAATCTCAATATTGTTTCACTATCAATTGAAACAATGATATAATTTCAATCATCGATCTGAAATTGACGGAAAAGAAATCTAATAATCCCTATAGTTTTTACCTGATTTTCCCCTGTGAAAAAAAAAAAAAAAAAGTGAGTAATTTTGTTGCCATTACAGATTTTCACTACAGGAATGTAATTAAAATTAGAAAAAAATCAATATTTCGAAAACTAATTCAAATTTTAAAATTCTTATACCTTTTTTGAAACCTGTTGATCAATACAGATTTTTGGTGTTAATTTCATCGTATAATATTCCATATTTTAGGAGAAATAGATTGCATTCACACCGGCTCGGGTTTTGGGGTTGGCCTTGACCTGTGCATACTTCTATTATATATTACGTCTGCTTAACCCCTTGAGGGGCGGGGGGATAAAATGTATCCCACCTAATTTAAACAAGATTCTCACCAGAAACTTTTAACTAAATTTCATATTTTTATCTTTGAGGGTAAATTGTTGAAAAATTGCGCTTCTGTATTTTAAAATAAAATTTTTCGATTATTCCGGTGAGAATCTAATAGTATAGAAACATTATTGCTTGCCCCTCAAGGGGTTAAAGTTACTTATCTATTTCTAGCTGTAGGGAGAAAAAATCGTGGGTGATGTAATATCCCGCACTTTTATGAAATAAATTAAAGTGCGAGTATAAATTCGATTAATGAGGGTAAGAACATTTCTTGAAAACGACTGAATTTTTTCTACAGCAACTGTAATAGCCAATCTAGGCATTTTCGGTATAAGAAATTTTGAGGGTCATAAAAAAAAGTCTTCTATGTTAAAAAATGAAATATTTTTTTACAATAAGTAAAAAAAGTGTGTTAAGCTTTTACTTGCACATGACATTTTTACAGGTTTATGCGAATTTAAACTTTTTTTTACGCAAGAAAAGTTCAACTTTATTCATGATATATTCATTTTATCAGTTACCTTTAACCCCTTGGGGACGAGCGACACGTATACGTGCCGCTTGAAGCGCTCAGAATCCTTGTTTTTCCTCACCAGTAAAATTTTACTGTAAAATTTGCCTTATTTAATCAGCGCAGTTTCGCGATTCAAGAAGACACAAATTCCTGTTTTTAAAAAACGGTGAAAGAAGATTAAAAATTTTGTAAAAGTCTCCCGTCCCGAAGGGGTTAAGAAGTATGGAACAACACTGAGCGAATTACGTGGCATGCAATATATTGATATCTAATATGTATTTTAAATTTTAATAAAAAAATTGAAAACAAAATCGAAAATTCGTATGTTTGGTCAATTTTATCTAATTTTACAGTTTACCGACCCTTTAAAAACAAATCGTTATAAACGATCTCTCCTTCTAATGTTTTAATTTTAACTTATGTATTTTAATTACAGTGGTGTTGTGTTTTAAAATTAAATAGTGCTTAAATCAGAATTGTGTTTTTGACGCACCAGAAAAATCTTTGAATAATATTCATACACGAATTTTCTAAACCTAATGTGCATTGTTACTTATAATGTTTAAAGAAGCTTTCTTCTTTTATTATTTCAAAATCCAAAATCTAAGAACTGCCTCAATGTTTTAAAAAATGACTTCTAGCTCTTGAGTGCTTATTTTGTCTTACTCGGAATGTGAATTCTTTTCCACCCTCGTGACGCGCCTCCATCATTTCTAGAAATTTCCATTTTCTTAGAATATATGTAAAATATACATACGAATATATATGTAGTGTGAATGAAATATTGATATTATTTCGTTGACAGATTTATTCAACATGTTTGCTTGATTTTTTTTTATATTTCTAGCTCTGAGGAGAAAGCAGTCGTGGACGATCTATTACTTTCACTTTTATCTAGTTATTTCAGTCGTTCTTTACGTACTAAGTTGTACTAAAAATGGAAAACTACTAAAATCTTTAATTCAGAATTAATTAACTCTAAACATAAATTAATTCAAAGAATATTGTAATAAAATATTAGTGATAGAATAGCTATGATTTTCATTTATGGAAAAACTGTTACAGAAAAATCATAGGATATTTTGATTATCAATGATTCCTAAATATAGATATATGTTTATTAAATTTTAATGGAATTAGGATTGTAAAAATTCCTGACAATGTAGAATAACCGTTATTAGTTTCATTTCTCTAATGCGTTGCTTTAAATATTGCATGTTTTACATTTAAAGTATGCATTGTATTACATACGCTATATGGCCATTAATGAGCGACACTTTCAATTTTAGACATTTTGTCGAATATTTAGAAATATACTTGTCAGATTCTTCTGGAATTTCAGGATGAAAAAGAACAGGTTTGATCTCATATTTATCAACGTCGATTTGATAAGGAGGACAATTTGGGAGCCAACAAAATATCAAAGAAAGAAATAATACTTGAGATCACCCTCTAAAGTAAAATATACGAAATGATCTATCGCTACAGAATATAAATAGGCAGACAATGTACAATATGTGTATTCATTTGCGTCAGAATAGCAAGTATATTTTAGAGCTATAGCGGTTTTTTTTTTATAAAAATTTTTTTGCATGTTTTTTGCTTATAACATGCAAATTTATATATCCTTATTTATTAAATTTATTATATCCTTATTTCAATCAAATTTAGCGCCGTTTTCAGAAAAATTGAAAAAATATTGTAGAAACAATATAGTGCAATTGGAATATAAATATACTAAATTATTTTAGGCAATATGAGCAGTTGTGTGAAATAATTTTTATATGCGCATGCGCGAACGATAACAAGGATGTTTTTACATAATTTAATAGTCAACTAACTCTATGGAGCAACTTATTAAAAATATCCAGTCAATATCGTAAATATTCAGAAAGATATCGGCGTTAGAGTGAGCTAATTTTTATTTGTTCTCTAAAAGCAGCTGAATCTTGATTTTTGAATCAGGACTTTTCTGAAACTTGTATTAAATTTGGTTGAAAATCCTGCATGTTACAAGCAAAAACCATGCAAGAATTTTTTTTTTATTTTTTTAAAAAATCGCAATATTTCTATTAATATACGTGCTATTCTTACACAAATGAACACACATATTGCACAATGTCTGTTTATTTATATTCTGTAGCGATAGATCTTTTCGTGCATTTTATTTTACAGGGTCCCTGCATTATTTTTTTTCTTTCATTGTTTGTTGGCCCCCTAATTGTCCCCCTTATCAAATCGACGTTGATAAATATGAGGTCATACCTGTTCTTTTTAATCCAGAAATTCCAGAAGAATCTGACCAATATATTTCTAAATATTCGACAAAATCTCTAAAATTGAAAGTGTCCGGTCATCAACGGCCATATAGTGTAGTTATGTAGTAGCATTGTATATGTACTGTAAAGTATTGTAAATAAGTATACGCATTGTTGTATGTATGTAAGAAGTAAGTATGCAAGTGGTACGTTGTAAGTTTCTCAGAAGTAAATACGCAAGATATATATAATATAAGTATATAACTTTGAATGCACGTATCAAAATGGTACTTGCATACTTGCAAAGTATCTAAATGAAGTATCATAATAATATAATAAGTTATAAAAGCATGTAGGTGGCTTGTACGTTTTTTTCCATCATTTTTCAGCATTTTCTTCGAAAAATCTATGCCGTCGGGCAGAAATGCAATGTGTATTAAATATTAGTCTTTTCTCTAAATACAACACGTTTTCTTGATTCTTTTTAATTTGCAGTTGTGATGCGAAAACTTCCTGGGTGATGTATTACTCACGCTTTTCATCCTTTCAGTCGTTTTTCTAAAAGATATTTTGAATTCCAAACTAAAGAATGCCCAATAAAAGTTGCATAATCCTTTTATTTTCGTCCACTCAAGATACAATCATTGACACTATGAGAACAGAGTGGCTAAAAAGTTTTTTGTATTCAAAATATTCAATATTTCCCTTTTCCTATTAGTAATATTCGCTTTATTTAATCATGGAATGTCTGTCACAAATAAAGCGAAAATTTTTATTCAGAAATAATGGCAGATATTTTGAATTAAATATATCTCCAGCTTGGCCGAGTGTGATCGAGACTCAAAGATTTTCATCATTTCGCCTGTAGCTTTAAATAATAAAATATTCTTAATAGCCTACACTCAGTATTCTAGTAAATTTCTGTCTGTGCAGAAAAAAAAAATCTTGTGGAAAGTTTTACCCTCACATCAAATTCGTTCCGTCGTTCTTAAAATCATTGAAATTCTTTAACTAAATAGTAGCACTAAAATTTTACACATGCTACTGTTTCAAATCATAGAATTATAAAATGTTAGCAACTAAGTCGTGGTACTTTTCCGTTATACCAAAATGATGCCAAAATGTATGCTAATGCGCAATTTATTTCAACCCTGGCCGTGACAAAGATTTTTAATTCAACCTGTGCAAAACATTGTGATTCGCTATTTATTGAATTGAATCTGAATTATTAGATGCGTTTATAATTATACAAATACGTAGCACCTACATCATAGTCGTCTTCGTGTCAGGTTGTCTGTCTGTCCGCCTGTCCACATATAACAGCGTAAACACTATGCTGGACAGATAATTACACTTGTTTATTTCCAATTTAATTTACATCCAAAATTGTTAATTGGTCCAAATCATCCAAGCAACCTCATAGTAAATCGGTATATAATTTTATATACCTTAGATAAATTCAAATAACATAAGTGATCGTAATTACGTAATTCTAGTAGAAGAGCAACGCGAATAATTAATAAAATGAAATTATAATCCGCGTAAAACTGTAATTATTAAATTTAATTAATTACGAATAAAATTAAGAGTTTGCGTTGCGAATTATTTAGACGAACTCTTCCACTTATGAATTAAACTAAAATTTAAGCTCTAAAAATAAGTTGACACACCTTAAACATTATCAATTAAATAATTACAGAAACTTTTTAAAACTTGATTAAATATTTTATTTACATTGAACACAACTATATACAGAAACACATAATATTAATTCAAAAAAAAGAAAGCAACACTTTTGTTTGCTGCTCATTATTACATGTATATTTAATCTTTTTAAAAAAAAGACAATGTTTTCAGTCACTCTTATTATTATATATTTTCTTTTTGCAAAAAAAATAATTCTCTTTCATTTTAAAATTACCTTAATTATATTTAATTATTGGTTTTGTTGGATCTCAGATTGCTCTCTACCATAAAATATCATAAAAGGATATTTATAATTTCTCATATAATTTAAAGTGGTAAAAGAAAAAGATTAAGATAATACCTTATATCATATACGGGATGGTGGCCTTTATTCATCAAATTCAGAGCTGTCGCGTTGCTAAGGATCATATCCATATGTCATTCGGATTCAGCTTCTTATCAGAGCGGCGAAATCTGGATGGCAGGATGCATAGCTACGGACCGCAGTAGAACAATCCATTTTATTTCAACATCAGGAAGACATCCTCAGTTAGGCTTGCTTAGGCTCACTCCGATATGTCCATCTCGCCTGGGCATTATTAGGGCTCTCTGGATTCATTGCATGGGCTTTCAGGATAGCTCCTGCGTCTTCGACATCTTTTTTCAGACTCCCTTTTTCAAACCTTTTTCTTCTGGCACACCAACTCTTGCAGTGGGTGGAACTATTTGTCTAGTCCTCCCTTATTGGATATGAGAAGATATTGCATTATCCTTAGATAGACCTATTAGCTAACAGTCTGCAAATGGCCCCTTACATATACTTTAATATTATTATATGCCTTAAAGTTTGGGTGGTCTGAAAAGCCATAAATTTATTCCAACACTTTTATTAAGGCCATAAATTTATTCCAACATTTTTATTATTTTACGATTTCTAATTATACACCGCTTTCCACTGGCTTGTCATAAAACGACACCATGGCGTCTGGCTATTGTTGTTATCTGAGATCCGAACTATATTCAACATTATACATTCATTTTACAATACAACAATTTTTTTAAAAATATATATATTTAATATTTAAAATCAACTTAATAATTTTTGTATGAACTTACACTCCTATTTTACTTAAATATATAAACATTATAATTTTACACTCATAATTATATTTTATAAAAAAATATTTATACAAACAGAAATAACAAATTACGCAATTTTACTTTGATTTAACCAACATGGTGCGGGAACATATTATTGTTATATGTTGCCCAGCATCTCTCCGGTTAGTCAGAAAAAAAAAATAAAAACTGATTGCTGGTTTTATTTTTTTTTTTTTTTTGTAAAGCATAAAAGAATGTACGTATCCATATGACTGTGTATCTACACAGTTTTTGAGCCAAGTCTGTAATGTTCAATTATCAATGGTTCTGGTATATTTTATAAGAAGTTCTTCTATTTTTCATAACAGAAAGTTCAACACATGATAGCATAGTTGTCTGTTGACATTCACATTTATAGAAGACATCTGTACTGAAAATCTGACATCTTCCTCGAAGCCTTTTTTTTTTACCACACACATGTTTAATAATTTTGTAACTTTACAGTTTAAGTGCCCAAAAATACATTCAAAGCTATAATTTTGTATGAAACTAATATGCCGAAATAAACCTAAATACAGGAAAAATAATGGCATACACATTTGACATATCATTTTATCACATATAACCTTATGACACAGTGTTTCATTTAAAACACATTTTATACTGAATAAAAGTAAATGCAATGCTTGTAGTATGACATGTTATATTTTCACATAATTAATCTGATGTATTCAAAGCATACTCAGCAAAATATTGTATACAAACTGGTTACCTTATTTTATTTATTTATTTGTTACCTCTAACTTGTATGATACGTCAAAATATACAAGCTATTTCATCTCCTTTAATATATCATTACGTAATGCCTGGAAAACAGGGTAGAAAAAAAAAGAAGGAAAAGAGAATAAAACCAGTTTTTGACCTTCCCCCATCCTCCCAAAACGAGGGGTCGGTCAAGCTACTAATCACTTTTTGCTGAGGTGATTTGGGCTGTGACAAAATTTTACGACTTCCAAAAGTATGTATTTAAAACCATTTCATGCTTGTAATTACCTTATTAATTAGTATATTTTCTTGATATACTTTCTTCTTAACTAACTGTGCATGCCTGTATGTAATTTTCAACATAATCTATGTATAAACAGTGTATGTATTTGTATCATATCTAATGTAAACCTTCTGCTTTTTTTATTATTTTGCAGGGGAAAATGGCGACCCTAGCATTTGAATTCTCCTGCCTCGTACTGCAACTGAAGCGAGCGTGCATTTATGCTATCAGGTTCAGATCTAAACAAAATTGCCTTTCAGGATTTAAGAAAAAATGCATATAATTTTCTTTAACTGATGGCATTGTATATTTTTAGACCTTTCTAACAAACACAAATTTTGATTCATGATATTGTTTACTATTAAAATGTAAACAACACGGAAATATGACTTCTACAGCCTCTCAAAATGCAAAATATGCATTACGCTGACCTTAAAAATGCACCTTCATTTAATACTATTAAATTGTGTTGTCAGAAAATGCCATTGGCGAAGACGAGAACAATTTTTTGTCTTTAATTATTATTTATTTAGCCAACAATTCTATCTTAAAAGATTGTTAAATTTTCATATTTATTTATTTATTTATTTATTTTTTACTGAATGAAATAAAAATTTATTTATTCAAAATTTTATTTATCATTAACATTCCGTATGTGAATTCTACTGTCTAAAATTTAATGATATGTTTAAAAATAAAAGATAATAAATTATTATTATTAATCAAACATTAATAACTATTATTTAATTATAAAAAAATGTTATTAATACACTTGTATAATTTTAAAAATACAAAAGCAAATGATAATTACTACGTAAAATCGTATGCAGCCATCTATGAGTACCCGGCCGGACCAAACAACTTCTGCCAGCAGAAAAAATCTTTGTATACTCACAAACAACCACATCCAATTTTTTTTTTTTTTTTTTTTTTTTTTTTTTTTTTTTTTTTAAGATTAAGTTTTTAAAATAATTACTGTACGTACTATAAAAAAAAATTAAGTAAATTAATTTATTAAGCCATACTACATATTTTAATAAAAATAAGGCCAATATATATAAATATATTTATTTATTTATTTTGTTTCCTTATGTTAAATTGGCCAAATTATATAAAAAAAAAAATTATGAACTCACATACTCAAGATTATCAATACTATGTATATTTATATGTGTTTAATTTAGAATTGCATTTAATTCTAAGGGAAAGAAAAGAGAAAAAGAATGCTTAAATTCTAAAATAACATAATTTTATAAAATATTTTATTTTAAAAAAAAATCTAATTTCTAGCTGATTTCAGCAAGATGTCATTTAATATTTATATTAAATAATTTTTCTAATACATTTTATTAATTATTAAATTCGCATATTTTTATATATACAATAAAAATATAGTAGTCTTACATAAAATTTTACACTATAACAATGTTATTAATTAATTTAACTTGGATTTAAGACTACTTTAATTCTAATTGAATACCGTTAATAAAAGTAAATTAGCTTATCAAGTTAAATATATAATATAAACTATGTTTGTCTAATGTTAATTTTGCTGAAAATTCCATAAATTTTAACTGTAAATGCTAATTGCTATACATTTGTTATTTATTTTGAAAACAACACCAACTTATATTTTTATTTATTTTTTTTTTTATTATTAAATCTAGGTACTATACACTCCATAAATGTGTAAAACCTAAAAATCAAAAGTTTTACTAAATAAAACTCAAAATGCTGCTTTTTACAATATAATATTACTAATTTTATTGTTTCTGGGCATAACATCTAGTAATTATACTATACTTAATTTTTTCTTCGATTCCTTTTTCAGCCAAGAATCCTGAAGTTAAGGACTAAGTGATGAGTAAATACCTTGATGTACCTGTGAATAACTTTTCTACAAATATTTTGTTGGTGTTGGTGCATACCCAGCCGTAGGCCAAAATTGCACCCTATACAGAAAGCCTTTGGTGAGAAAATTTTAATTTTACTTCAATTAATTATTTATGTATTTGTTTACTATAATTTTGTGTGCAATCATATTGAAATAACTTGCCTTGTCCATTGTTATACATATATATGTTTTTTTTTTTAAACCAATGTGCTACACCAAAATCCTTTTTTTTATTTTTTTATAACACTTTTGTTATCCCTGCTGTCTAAATTCTAGACTTTAGCATATAAGTTGTAATTGAACTACCGGAATAAATCTTAGCACTTTTGTATATTTTATTATATTTAGGCTTATAGCTGACCGCTATCCTAATATAGAGTGCACTAATAATTTATTCCTTGTCAACCATATATTTATATAAGAAAAAAATATATATATATGAGTATGCTATAAAGCTGTTCTAACTACCCTGGACCTATAGCTTACACCTACTCATTTTAAAGAGTAATTCTGAAATTCTGTCATCTAAATTGTAAGGCTATTAGCAAAGGCTACCCTTATAGAAGACAGAAAAAATTCTCTCTTTTTTTTTTTTTTAATTACTCCAACATTATTCACTATTAAATTAATTAAGTTTTAATGTTATTTGGCTTTGTTAAGATTTTATATTTTCTAATTCATATTCGAGAGAGAAAAAAAAAATAAATATATATAAATTTCGCCTGGAGAAAAATATTTCACTGCTCCAGTGAAGTTTTGTGAAGCACATTTCATAATTTTATAAGTATGTTTTCGGGTGCGCCCTGCACATTTGCTCAATATTGTAACCCTGAGACAAATTGGCGTTCCCATCTTCCTATCCTTTCTTATTATTATTTTGAATTTTAAAAAGGCAATTTATTAATTTTGTTTCAACTTTTTAGCTAAAAGAGAAAAATTTATTTTTAAATTTTGAAAATTTTGAAATTTTGAAATTCGATTAATTATGTATTTTGTTTTATTTTTAATACCAATTCATATCCCATGGATAATACTGGGGAGGGGGGAAAAGGTAATGATCTTGTATAACATCCCCGTATAAGTTTGTATATGGTGTATAACCATATAACGACCTATTTGTATTATGGTGGTCTTTTTGATCATTTAAATCTTGGGTCTGCATTCTCAGAATATTTATTTTTTGTTTTATAATACTTTTTAGTAACTTTGTCACCCTTTTGACTCGTATTTTTATTTAATTCAAACCAACAATTTTCAGTTGAGTGCGATTTTCTCTGACAAATGCCACATTTATTTTTGTAATTTTTATCACCCTTATTTTTTTTCTGAGACCCCTGTAAATTTGTAATTTCCGCCTCTGTATGACCTGTTGCATATTTCGGAGCGTACAATTGATCCATATGTCGTTTGATCGGCTCTATTGATTTATCTGGAACATATTGTAATAAATAATTAAAGTTTCTAAACTTTTTAGTAACTTCGTAGGGTCCTTGAAATTTTGGCTCTAATGCGCCTGGTTTTCCAATACATTTTAAATATACTGTTTGACCCAAATTTAAATCCTTTACTTTTTCGTATGCCTCTTCATCTATATATTCTTGCATTATTTTCTCCTGGTTTGCAAGGGATTGAATTTTGATTTCCTTCATATGCTGTATTCTGCTTTTAACATAAGAGTGGGTATATATTTCCTCGGAAGGAATATGGGCTGTGAAGGGATTTTTTATTTCCCTTGCGAAAAATAGCAGTGAGGACTATATCCCGTAGCGCGGTGTTTCGAGGAATTATACGCTAGTTTAAAAAAATCTAGTCTTATGTCCCATTCCGTAGTGCGTTTCGACATAGCTACAATTGATGTTTTTAATATTTTATTGGTAACTTTACAAAGTCCATTTCCTTGCGCACGGTATACACTCACAAATTTCCTTTGTATGTTTAAAGATTCCAAATATTCTTTCATAATTTCGCTTCTTAAATATTTTGCATTATCAAAGATAATTTCTTTACAAATCCCATAATTTGCAAAATATTTATTTAGTACATTTAATATAGTCTGTGACTCTACGTTTCGTAGGGGAACAGCTTCCAGGAATCTCGATGTCGAATCAATTATAATTAAAATGTATCTGTTTTTCCTTAACGTGAGGTTTAAAGGTCCAATGACGTCAGCATGCAGGACTGTACCGACTTCATGATCTTTCACCATTTTTTTAACAGGGACTTTTATTGTCGTGTGTTGTTTAGATGTGAGGCACTGCACACAATTTGCACAATATTGTTTAATATCTTTGTACATTCCGTGCCAAAAAAGCCTTGTTTTCACATTATCATAAGTTTTTTGAAATCCGAAATGCGCTTTATGAGCTTCTTCTATGGCTGCAATTTTCAATGAATCCGGGGTAATTAAAAGCTCCTTTTTATCTGAACCAGGTTTTAAAATTAATAATTTATTTTGATTTAAAGTAAATCTCTTCGTGCTTCTATTATTTTTGTCTTTTTCGATTTTATTTATTATAATTTTTAATTTTTCGTCTGCGTATTGCTCCGATTTAATATTTTCGTCTGTAAGTGCTATGTTACTTGCAAACAAATTATTTTGGAGTTCTCTGTCTGTTGTAAGATTATCTAAATTCCTGCTCAAATAGTCTGCTGGATTGTTAATTCCTTCGACGAATTCGAAGTCGAAATTAAAGTCTTGTAAATCTGCTACCCATCTGTTTATAATTTCCGATTTATCTTGTAAATGTAAATGCTGAGTTAGTGCTTTCGAATCAGTTAACACAGTAAACCTTCTACCCGAAAGCATATATTTAAAATGCATAATTGCTTCATGCACTGCTAATAACTCAAATTTAATACTCGGATAATTTTTTTCCGGTTCTCTAAGTTTTCTCCCGAAAAATTCAACGGGTAGCAAATGACCATCCTTTTCTTGAGCTAAAACACCTGAAATTGCAACTTTGCTCCCATCCGTGAATAAGAAAAATTCCTTGTTAAAATCGGGGGGTCTGAGTGTTGGTTTTTGTACAATTTCTTCCTGAATTATCAGAAAAGCTTTTTCTGCTTCTGGACTCCACTTGAATTTAACTTTATCTTTAGTCAGTTCTACTAAAGGGTTAACTTTGTCTGAATAGTTGGGTATTAGTGTCCGAAAATAATTCGCTAAACCCAATAAAGATCTGACCCCCTTTTTCGATTTTGGTCTGACTAAATTTTTCACTTTTTCTATATTCTTTTGTGATGGAGAATATCCCATTTGATTCACCCTAAATTCTAGGAATTCTATTTCTGGTTTGCAAATTTGCATTTTTGAAGGTTCGATTGTCATGTTATGATTTATTAATACCTGTAAAACTTCTTCTAAGGTTTTCATCATCTCTGCTATTGTGTTTGCAGATATCAACACATCATCAATGTGGTATGATACTTTGCTTTTATCAAAATGTCCCAGAATTTTATCAATTACTTCTGCAAAAATTGCGCTAGAATTTCGTGTGCCAAAAGCTAAACGAAGCGGCATATGTTTGCCAAATTCCGTAATAAAAGCTAATTTTCTACAATCTTCTGGTTTTAAATTGATTTGAAAAAATGTACTATGTAAGTCTAGCACCGTATAATATTTCTTACCGCTTATTTTTTGTAATAAGTCTTTTACGTCCGGCATCGGATAAGTGTATGGTTGTAAAATTTGGTTCAATAGTCTTAGGTCCGTTGCCATTCTAAACTTGGGTTCTGCATTCGGGTTATTACTCGGATTTTTCTTTCTAACGAAAATAACTGGAAAAGCATACTCGGAGTCAGTCTTCTCTATTATTTTAGCCTGTAACAATTGTTCAATTTCCCATTTCGCATACTGTCTTACTGCCTGAGGCAATTTATATGGCTTAGCTTGTACCGGGAATTCATGATTCAATTGAAAACTTGGTGCGACAAGCGCTGATTGCCCCAATGTTTGATAACTTTTTGAAAATGCATGAACATTGCCCATTAAAATTTCTCGAAATTTTTGTTGTACTTCCTCTGATAAATGGCTTAAATCGAAATCCGTCTCTTTAATTTCTGCTTCTCGCAATTTTCTTACATCTTCTATATTTAAATTATTTATTTCATAAAATGTCCCTTTCTCTATATTATCAGTTGAGTCATCTAGCTTGCACTCAAAGTTCTTTATAATTTCCCCCATTTTAGTTCCTTTCTGAATAATTAACTTTTCTAACAGTTTATTCTTTATTTTAATATTTATGTTATTATTTTTTTTAACTTCGTGTAACGAAGTCTCGCATGAAAATTTACTATTTTCTTGAATGGGTTCAAAAATAATCACATCTGACATATTTATATCCTCTGGGCATTTTAATTTTACAATTTTCGATTCTTCAGGTTGGAGAAAAATTCTATTTTTAGTAATGGCAAACATAATTTTATTTGAATGTTCCCCTGAATTACATGGCGTAATGTTATTCACTTCATAATTATTTACTTCACTTGCAACGTTTAAGTTAATTTGTTGATTTTTAAATTTTAAGGTTTTATTGCATAAATCCAAAATCATATGATTTTCTTTGAGATAATCGTACCCTAATAACATTTGGTACTGCCTATCAAAATCCTCATTAGTGACATAAAATGTGCCTGTTGTGAATATACCTTTTAATCGAAAAGTTAATTTTACACATTGTTTAAAAAAAATCTTTGAATTCGTTAAAGTTTTAATTTGGATCTGATTGCCCAAATATTTGATTTTGACGTTTGTATCTTTAATTTTTTTGAATAAAGAAGGCGATAAAAGGGAAACGGCAGCTCCAGTATCCAATAAAGCTTGTATTTCGACGCCCTGTATAATTAGTGATATAATTGGCAGACTATCTTTGTCTGCATTTGTTATATTTGCGATTGTTTTATTTATTTTATCGATTTCCGTCTCTGAAAATCCCGGATCTTGATCCGATTTCGCTGTTTTCTTTGCCCATTTTTTTTTCTTTTTGAGCTTTTCAAATTGATAACCATTTTGATCATAATTCTCAGAAATATATCCAAAATCCCTAGTTCCCGAATTCCAGTTAGGTTGTGAATAATCATACCTCCCATAATGCGTCGGGTAATTAAAGGAATTGTAGTAATCATTATAATATCGTTCATAATCATTATAATGAAAATTGTTATTGAAATGGGGACCCTGATAATTATTGTGTTTATTAAAGAGTTTCTTATTCCGCGGAACACTATCATCTCTAATTGCAT
This sequence comes from Maratus speciosus, assembly GCA_963932465.1. Lineage (NCBI taxonomy): Eukaryota > Metazoa > Arthropoda > Arachnida > Araneae > Salticidae > Maratus > Maratus speciosus. Next base: position 210,597,550 of record OZ010793.1, read on the forward strand.
GGTTTTTTTTCTTTGAGTTTTTTAGTTTTTCAATCTCCCCTTTTAATTTCTCGATTAGCTCTTTGTTTTGCTTACTTGATTCAATAATGTTCTCATAAAGATCTTTGTTTTCTTTATTTATTGCGTTAATTTCCTCAAACTTTGATTCATTATACGCACTTTCCATAAGTTTTGCTAACTCGCATGCCTCCTTGAAGGACCTGGGCGCATTTTTACGAACATCTAGTGCAATATCCGGTCTAATTGCATTTAGAAAATTCGACATTTTTAAGATTTCGATAAAATTCTCTTCCTTATTATCCACCTTTTCGCCTGCACTTTCGATATAAGATTTTACACCCTTTTTAAACTCCAAAATGAAATCCTCTATCGTTTGACTTGCGGCCTGTTTTAAATTTAGGAAATTGCTCTGAGCATTAAGGAAGCTTAGTTTTGTACCAAATAACTCCACCAAATTATTTTTAAATAAATTATAATTGGTCTCATTATATTTTTCAATCTGTTTACTTAAAATATGTTTTGCGTCCCCAGTAATTTTAGCCTTTAAAATTAATAATTTAGTTTCTTCCTGTATATCTTTCGAATTAAAAATATTATTAAATTCATCTAAGAAAAATATAATGTTTTTGTTCTTTTTATTGTCAAATGGTGACACAAACTTAAGACGTGTATCTATATCCAGCGTCTGAGTCATTTTTAACAAATATTAGTAATCGATGTATACTTTTTCAAAATATCAATTCAAAATAGATCCTATACCTCTTAAAAGAATTTTTGCATCTCATACTATTTTCTCTATATTACAACATATGTATGAAAATATTCTAAATTGCATGAATACATAAAAACAACAGCACTAAAATTTTAAAAAAATATTTCTTAGCAGATGAAGTTGTTTTGTAGATTATTCTTTTACACACATAAATACCCCTAAAATGTTTATAATACACGTATATATAAAAAACAACATAATTTCATTTAACAAAAGAATATCTGTCTTTTTCTACAGAAACAACAATCTTATTTTTTTTTATATATAAATATTTTACCACTACTTCGTAGTACGACTCATAAATTTTCTTTTGTATCACCTTGATACAATTTCAAAAATCATGATCTATTGACATTTCAATCATTTTTATACCAGTCATATTATAAAATTTTACTTATTATTCTTCTTATTATTATTTATACAGTATATTAAAAAAAAAATTATTTTTACAAATGTGTCATCCGTGATGTGAATGCCATTATTTCTCAATGGTAACTGAGATCCAACCAAAAGAAGAAAGAGAGAAAAAAAAATTGTAATTCCTAAATTTACCTATTATAAATCCCAGAATTATTTTTTTCATTTCTTTTTTTTTTATTATTGCTAACATATATTATTCATTTTATTTATTTAAATTATTATATGTGTGTCATTATTGTTACAATAATAAAATTAATTTTACTAAAATTTTAATCAATTAAACTTACATACCTACAATATCTTTAAAATTGTGACATTAAAATAATACTTAAATTTATTTTCCTTTATTATTATTATTATTATTATTATTATTATTATTATTATTTCTAATGACCTCAGATGAACGTTCCTGAGTCATAGCACCATTTTACTTTATGAGGGAGGATGCTGGACAGATAATTACACTTGTTTATTTCCTATTTAATTTACATCCAAAATTGTTAATTGGTCCAAATCATCCAAGCAACCTCATAGTAAATCGGTATATAATTTTATATACCTTAGATAAATTCAAATAACATAAGTGATCGTAATTACGTAATTCTAGTAGAAGAGCAACGCGAATAATTAATAAAATTAAATTATAATCCGCGTAAAACTGTAATTATTAAATTTAATTAATTACGAATAAAATTAAGAGTTTGCGTTGTGAATTATTTAGACGAACTCTTCCACTTATGAATTAAACTAAAATTTAAGCTGTAAAAATAAGTTGACACACCTTAAACATAATCAATTAAATAATTACAGAAACTTTTTAAAACTTGATTAAATATTTTATTTACATTGAACACAACTATATACAGAAACACATAATATTAATTCAAAAAAAAGAAAGCAACACTTTTGTTTGCTGCTCATTATTACATGTATATTTAATCTTTTTAAAAAAAAGACAATGTTTTCAGTCACTCTTATTATTATATATTTTCTTTTTGCAAAAAAAAATAATTCTCTTTCATTTTAAAATTACCTTAATTATATTTAATTATTGGTTTTGTTGGATCTCAGATTGCTCTCTACCATAAAATATCATAAAAGGATATTTATAATTTCTCATATAATTTAAAGTGGTAAAAGAAAAAGATTAAGATAATACCTTATATCATATACGGGATGGTGGCCTTTATTCATCAAATTCAGAGCTGTCGCGTTGCTAAGGATCATATCCATATGTCATTCGGATTCAGCTTCTTATCAGAGCGGCGAAATCTGGATGGCAGGATGCATAGCTACGGACCGCAGTAAAACAATCCATTTATTTCAACATCAGGAAGACATCCTCAATTAGGCTTGCTTAGGCTCACTCCGATATGTCCATCTCGCCTGGGCATTACTAGGGCTCTCTGGATTCATTGCATGGGCTTTCAGGATAGCTCCTGCGTCTTCGACATCTTTTTCCAGACTCCCTTTTTCAAACCTTTTTCTTCTGGCACACCAACTCTTGCAGTGGGTGGAACTATTTGTCTAGTCCTCCCTTATTGGATATGAGAAGATATTGCATTATCCTTAGATAGACCTATTAGCTAACAGTCTGCAAATGGCCCCTTACATATACTTTAATATTATTATATGCCTTAAAGTTTGGGTGGTCTGAAAAGCCATAAATTTATTCCAACACTTTTATTAAGGCCATAAATTTATTCCAACATTTTTATTATTTTACGATTTCTAATTATACACCGCTTTCCACTGGCTTGTCATAAAACGACACCATGGCGTCTGGCTATTGTTGTTATCTGAGATCCGAACTATATTCAACATTATACATTCATTTTACAATACAACAATTTTTTTAAAAAATATATATATTTAATATTTAAAATCAACTTAATAATTTTTGTATGAACTTACACTCCTATTTTACTTAAATATATAAACATTATAATTTTACACTCATAATTATATTTTATAAAAAAATATTTATACAAACAGAAATAACAAATTATGCAATTTTACTTTGATTTAACCAACATGGTGCGGGAACATATTATTGTTATATGTTGCCCAGCACACTACCCAACCGAATAGTTTGAAAATTAATATATATAATGGTTGCAGAATTTTGTCGAGTCATTTCAAATTTTATGAAAATCGAATCAAAACTCAAAAAGATATTAATAAAAAATTTCTTCATCCTATTAAATCCAATCATACGCAGTTCATTTAATGATATCCCGTGATAGGTAATGATTCTAGGTTGCCATGGTGATTACGTCAGATGTAAGATGTAGTCATATTATTTCCGTACTACTGAATTTAATATATAGGATCGTAATAAATGTTGTGTTCATTAGGGTGGGTCGAAAAAACCGAAATTTTTATAATCGAAATGTAATAGCGCGGAAAAGTTGCCTTTTGTAATACAGAATAAATTCCTAAAATATTACATCGATCGGTTAATATCTTTTACCGCCGCAAGGGGGCCAAAGTTTCAAAAAATCGCAAAAAACATGTTTTTTTTTCATTTTTTTTTAATTATCCAAACATACCAATATAATTTCTAACAGAACGCAATAGCTACATGAAGATATGAGAAATGTCCCGGTATATGTTCATTATGATGAAATCATATCTTTATTTGCCGCAAAAAGACCATATTCTTTGAAAAATTTCAAAATTTTCTATTTTTCATTTTTTTTTCAAAATTGTTCTACATTCTATAATATCTCTAGAAATAAATAATTTTACTTTATATCCATTAATATATCATAATTTTTATAACTATTTGTAATAGACTTGAAAATAAAGTTAATCATTCATTTTTCTTGACGATCGCTTCATCTACTGATGTTTTACTTCATAACAGCCAATTCATGCCACAAAAATTATATAAAATGAACAAAATGTTTTAGTATTTTATTAATTAAAATATAGAGATGTTTAACCGAAAAAGGTTAAATAAACTAAAAATGAAGAAGTATTTAATGTAAATGAATTTTATAATATAAGTTGCTTTCATATGAAGCCATTATTCCTCGAGAGGCCAAAATTGATCAGATGTGATCCTCCCTCTATTCTAGTAAACAAACTTTATCAGCACTCAAATGACTAATTTCGCTATCTTTCTAGTGACTGAGTGGGACAAGGAAAGTTATAATAGCTGGTATCTTTAATCGAACATTTTAAACTCACCAGCGTTGTTAGTCGATAGAGAAACCATAACAGGTTGTTCCGTTAGTTTTCAGTTTTGCCAGTAGACTAAAGCCATACAATTTTAAGATTCAATGTTGAAGTCTGCTATGATAAAGTGACGGATGACACTATTCTGGTCCACAGAACTTCATGCTTTTGCAATTTTCTTCATGGCTGGGGCCTCTTCATATTCTATCATACCAAAGAGGCTATTTGTATGATTTGCGAAATAGTCATTTCGTGAAAATACAGGAACTATAATCTTTCGTAGATTATCTGTCAAGTAACGTAAGTTACTAACTATAGCGCACAGATTCTGGAAAACATGAGTGATTCATTTTAATTGTGAACCAACTGATGCAGTACACTTTCAGGATGTACTCAAAGAGTATGACAAGTTAAGAAGAGGGTTTCTTTGTTCCAACCTAGAGTCTCAAAATTCGAATAGCAGTAATGATCCACCTTGCGTGAAATATTTGTCCAGGGACTCAGCAAAAAAGGTCAATTGTATACATGCGTGTTGAAAGAGCTTGCAATATTTCAGACATATACTTCTGGTCAGTAGACAAATCATCTTTATCAACAGCTAGGTGATCAGATTAAACTAGCTTAAATTTTGAAATTGGCAATAATTCGCAAATCACAAGAGATCAAAGGGAGAGTTTGAATAGATGTCTCAGTGGAAGTTCATTGAAATGAGGTCAAGGAAGCCAATAAAGTGTTTTTTTTTTTTTTTTAGTTGTTCTCAAGTAATCCTAATATAACACAATCTTTGCATCCTGTTTTGAAGACAGTTCCGTGAAATTCGACTCCAATTATTATTACAGTTTGGATTTCATTTTTCTTCAAAAAATCTATAATGTCATTGCATATAGAAGTCGCCTTGCCAGACGATGGGGTCAAATGACGAAAATAATTGAGACCTGGTTCTAGTATCAAAGAGATATATTCCTCCTTGACTTCGCAAAGATGGAACTTTGCCACTCTTTAACCTGGTAGATATTTCTATCTTTAGGACCATCAAAGTATAGAGTAAAATGAATACATTACAAAAAAAAAAAAAAAAAAAAAAAAAAAAACGAACAAAGTGCAACGTGGCCCTCTAGCAGCGAGAAATTAATTTTACGTGCAGGCAGCTGCAGGTGTTTCTATCATTGAGCAAATTTTTTTAACAGAATTACTGTGATCCCAGCCTATAAGAAATGTAAAAAATCGGAAAACATTACAAAAGTTATGAAAATTGAAAGAAATGAAAAACTTTAATTTTTAAAATTTTTTAGAAATTTTGGTCCTGTTGCGGCGGTAAAAGCAACGATGTCACAAAAATGAAATGTTAATGTTACATTAATAATACCTTGGCGTGGCTAGTACGTTCTATTTGAAATTGAATAGGTATGTTTAAACAATTTTTAAAAAAAATTGCAAAAAGTATGTTTTTTGAGATTTTTTCGAAATTTGAACCCTTTGCGGCGGTAAAAGATATTAACTAATCGTTGTAATATTTTACGTATTTTATCCTTTTTACAAAAGGCAACTTTTCCGCGCTATTACGTTTCGATTATAAATATTTCGGTTTTTTCGACCCACCCTAGTGTTCATGCATTTTTGAATAAGAGTGCAGCAGCTATTTCCCCAAGATCTGAATATTTATAAAGCTAGTTATAGTACGAACGCACCTCATTTGCCACGTTTGACATGCAATTTCCGACATATTATTATTATTATTATTATTATTTAATTATAACCTCGCAAAACATCTAAATTTGTTATTTTTTTATCACAAATAGTGGAGACTAGGGAGGGTTAACCCACTTTTTACAAAATGATTTTTTATTTTTTAAATTTTGAACGTATAATAAAGATTTATGTATCATTTTATTCGTTATACAATCAGTTATCGAAATAAAATTGCTACATAAGTGTAACATGTAAGAAATTTGAAAAATGATTGATTTTAATCATGAAAAAATAATGGGTCAAGGCTCCCCACATATGGGAGGGTTGACCCACTGTATGGGAGGCTTGACCCACTTTGTTTTATATTGCACTATTTGTGAAGAGAAATAAAATCAGTTTAAAAAAAGCAAAATAACTTTATTCTACATGTTTTAATTTTTATAAAAAAATATATTTTTTTAAATATGAGGCATAAACAAACCTGTTAAGACGCAATCGCAAGTCAGAGGAGAAATTTTTTTTAAAAACAGGATTTTGTCTAAGCAGGTATAATTGTAAAGCAAGGAAAATGAAATTTTAACATTTAAGGCAGTATTCTGTTAGAGACAGGTTCCGTTTTCATAGTGTTTCATGTTATTATGTCCGGATTTAGGAGCCACTGTCCCGCTTTTTTTATCTCCTCATTCCATTTTTGTGGCACTCGACCTGACAATTCTAGTTCTCACATAGTTTGGCTTCATCTCACTGTAATCACCCTGGTGAAATTTTTTTACATACCTTCCTAAAGTCTTTCGATCGATGCTATATTCTTTTGCAACCGCATGAGCCTTAACCCATTAAGGACCATCATGTTTTACAGGGATTTTATTCAGTTCACACCACTTTCTGTTAAACATTTAATTTCACTTTGTGAATCACTGAAATGTGTTAATTAAATAAGAAACATTTTACTTTTCTCTTTTACTGGTATATAAAAAAATTTTTAAATCACAAATATAATGTTGCGAAAACGCAATGTCAGTCTTTAATGGGTTAACTTATCATTAGCATAAATTAAACCTTTAAGGGGCAAAATACTTTCAGTACTAAAATGTTGAAATAAATGACTGACACCGGAATTTACGAACAAATTTATTTGAAAATAATAAAAAGGCTATATTTTACATTCATACTAAATGGAAAAGATTTTAGCAAAATTCTGGTGCCATTGTGATGTTTCGGAATTAAAATTAAGTTGTTTTATAAATATACCACTGCCCCTCAATGGGCTAAGATTGCTGCTTTCACCCTTTCTAGTCCTTCCCACTGTTTCTATTTACCTATTGTAAGCAATATTTAAATGGAAAAAAGTTCCTATCAACTTTCCCATTTTCTAGCAATTTTTCACATTTTTCTATAGTCAGTTTTAAGCACTTTCTTTTCCATCACACCATTTTACTGAAGCTTTACAGAATAAATTAACATTATTATATATATATATATACTATTAACTTTTCAATATGCACAGTGTATAATAAAAATATTTCCAAAACCACTTAATTAAGGAAACCTTGAGCATCTGGTCAACCCTCCCTCACATTGACTGGGTCAAGTCTCCCTACATACAGCTTTTCTAAACAATACCACATTGTTATGTTAAGCCTAACTTACTGTACAATCTTTATGCCTGGAATGAAAGCTCGATAATTCTGCATTACTTAAAACCCACTTGCTTAAATTTCTATGATATATTTTATCTGAAAAAAGCTTACAAAATATTTCTAAAAAACACAACTTTTAGGTTGAAAACCCTTCACAATTGATTTTTCCACACCTATTTCGATTAGCTGTATGAAACAAAGACTGTTGTTTGAGTATCCCAATAGCTTTGGTTGACACCTATTGATAAAACTCTGAAATTCAGTTAAATATGAAAATTGATGGGTGGGTCAAGCCTCCCGTATGGTCAACCGTCCCTAGTCTCCCCTATATATTATTAAGTTATAACCTGCATTTTTTTACTGACGCTGCGATGGATTTTACTATTTGACAGTTACCTGATGATGAAGAATCAAGCTGTGATAAAACTGTTTCGGTACTTTGGAATTGTATAAGGGACGTTCAAAAAGAAACGAGCCGGAGTCTGGAAAGTGCAAACCGGTGACGGAATGGTAATATGGTTGCGTCAGTAACAAAGAGGGTTTCCGACAAGAGCACGGAAGTCCACATGCCCGCCGCTAGAGGGTCACGAGTGCAAGTCATGCGACAACAAAGTTAGCAGAAGCATGCATCAGTCGTCCAACGCTCATTCGAGTTGTAAGCGACTGGAGATGAGTCTTCGTGTCATTAATTCGAGCCAGAATCGAAACGACGAAGTCTCCAGTGGAAACATCGAGGGTCACCACCACCAAGAAAATCCAAGGCCATCCACACGCAGGAAAGGTTATGCTGACGCTCTTCTTTGACCAAGACGGTCCCCTTCTGATAGACTTCCAGCAACACAGGACAACAGTGAATTCCCAGCATTACTCGCAAACATTGAACGCTCTTCACCAAGCGATCAAATCAAAACGACCAGGCAAGCTCACCCGTGGGGTCATTCTGCTCCACGACAATGCAAGGCGTCATACAGCCAATACGATTACGACACTCGTCCAGAAATTCAAGTGGGAGGTTCTCGCTCACCATCCATATAGTTCATATCTCTCTCCCTGCGATTACGCCCTTTTTGGTCCCCTAAAAAAGGCTCTGAGGGGCAAAATATTCACCTCGGACGACGACATGAAGCAGTACGTGCGGAACTGGTTCACATCGCAGCCGCAGGGCTTTTACGAGACAGCCATTCATCGCCTTGTGTCTTAGTGGCACAAGTGCCTCAATAGCCAGGGCCAATTCTTCTGAAATACGTGTACTAGTTTCTGTTCCTGGGCCTCCGGTTCGTTACTTTTTGAACGCTTCTAATATATTGAAAAAAGAATTTGTTAAAAAAAAACATGAATGTTTTGTTCCAAAAACCATTTTGGATGAGATCGGAATTTTATCCGATCATGCCGAAAAAGCATAGAAATACGAAAAAAAACAATGTTTGAAGCATCGCGGTTGACTTTTCTTAATGCGCTGAAATTTATATACTTAAGACCCTAAGCGTCATTTACATGCAGTATAAATCAAGTTTTATTTTATTGCTTTACTAATTCGCAAACCAGGCGTTGCCCGATCCCGTGATAATAACCGTAAATTAACATAAAATTTGTATAGTTTTATATCATTAACTCCATTTTGTCTGAATTTATATTGTGAGAATTCGACGCTATCTCACATTGAAACTCTCAATTTACAAGGCAGAAGCCAGCATAGGGAAACTAATGTATTTTCACATAGCCTCCAGATTTCTTCAGAGTCCTAGAATATGTCGCTAAAGACAGGGCTCCCACTCGGTCCGTTTTTTGAACACCCCTATTTCTCAAAGAAAAATCAACTTTATAAATTTCGTTGAAACTTATCTAAAACGGCGTTTTTCTTGCAATTGTTGCAGAAACCTACCATGAATTTTTTTCTGAAATTTTACTGGTTTTCAAAAAGCGGACCAGTGGGAGCCCTGTAAAGATGAAACAAATATATCAATTTAAATCCATCTTTACAAGTGACATTAGTGTGAAAGGTACTCCTTTATTTAGCGAGAGAAATATTCCTTTGATATTTACGAGGATCTCTTCCCCGTGAGAAATTAGATAGTGAAACTACATATTGACCTGACGTCAGGTTCCTGACTGCAGCCTATAGAGAAAGGGCTTGTATATGAGCTCATGGGTCACGGATGGTGAGTGGCTAATGGGAGTGGCTTTTGTCCTAGACGGAAAAACGAAACTGATAAAAGGGAGATGCAGGAGCATTCTCGAGAGTTTTTTTTTTAGTTCCTTTTTGGAAACTAAGGGTCCAAGTAGACTTTAGCCGTGTAGAGGAGAAATCTCTCACGGGTTGGCTTCGGAACATTTTCCGAAGCACAGTAAAGAGGTAGCCAAGCGTGGCGGTAAAATTTCTCCACCCCGGAGAAGAAATCGGAGGTCCCTAGAACTTGCTCGGACATTCACAAAAAGGACGGCATTCCTGTCGCGTATCACCGACTCTCATCTTCAAGAATTGTGAAATTTAAATAAATAGAGACATTCTCACTGAAAGAAATCTACCGTTCGAGGGCTGGACTTGATTCTATAAATACTTTATTGACAGCTAAAATAGAACCCATTTATGAAGAATGTTGTACATACGACTTATTTAATCTAGAAAAGATTATTGAATTGTTTGTAATGCAATAAAATATTTCTTCGACTTTAAATTTGACTCGGCCGTTGAAGTTGCCCGCTACCACACCACCTTACGACATCGGCTTCCGTTGCAATATTTTTAAACTGAAAAAATAGAGAAAAAATATTTTATTTGAAAGTATATGCTATTTGGTATTTTATTTTCTGCGTAATTTGATTCTTGGAGTCGATGCTTACCGAAAGCGAACGAAACCATGACGAAACACTCAGGTTTTTACTCTCTTTGTCGAAATTTTCACATATTTTATTTTATAAAAGATATTTCTACCCATCCAAACGTTTCGAAATTTTTGTAGATGATGTAAATCTGGTCTATTGAGATGTTCTAAAAATGTTGTGTTAAAATACGGATGTTTAGTTAGTTTTAGCGTAGAAAAAATTTCATAAACGTGAGGTGCGACATTCGTTCGCTAGTGTATTTGAAAAAGTTAAAGCTCATAGTTTTTAAAACCAATTGCACCATCCATGAGAAAAAAAAAATTGAGCTTTAAGAGCATATTTTTGGTTTTTCGGTACCTCTAAAATTGCTTCCTGGCAATGCATTGCCATAAGCAGGAAAACGACCTTTTGTGAATATTTTTTTTTTTTTAAGGGTTAACTGCTATATATTTTTTAATTGATTGAGACATTTGAAACGTAAGAGTACGGTCTTTCAGAATATGTCTTCCTTTTTTAACTTTAGTAAGGGGCTGTATACAGGGTGATTCATAAAAGATGGGCAGAACTTTAAGGGGTTATAGTACACTTAAAGACAAATAATATTAAATAGGAGACTAAGGGTCCCAGACGTATTCCCAAGGAGATAGGGGGCATTAAAGTTTAGGGTCCGAAATTTCAAATGATTATAAAACATGGAAAAATTGGTCGATTCGTTTGCGGTTTTTGCAAAAAATTTTCTTTATGCCAGTATTTTCTTGAAATAAAATTTTAAAGTTCAATTTCAAAAAATGCCGATAGGGGGCGCTTTAGACTTTGGAGTAACAAACAACTATTTTTTAACGTTATTTTTTGTATTTCTTTAAATGATTTCGAAAGCTTAGACTTAAACTTAAATTTTGATCTAAAAATCTGAGTCCTAACGAGTAGTTAAGTAGCATAAACTGAAATTTGAAATTTGAAACCCTTCTCCCCCCAGAACAAAAATCAGTTATTCCCGATCTTTGTGTCGTAGATTAGGCTCTAACTACTGCCGCGTTTTGCTAAAATTATTCTTTATGTCAGTATTTTCTTGAAAATAAATTTTAAAGAAAATTTTCAAAAAATTCCGATAGAAGGCGCTTTAGACTTTGGAGTAACGAACAACTATTTTATACCGTTATTTTTTGTGTCTCATTAAATTCTTTCTAAAGCTTAGACTTAAACTTAAATTTTCAGCTCAAAATCTGAATCGCTGAGCGTGGTTCAGTAGCGAGGGGAGGGGGTTCAAATTTCAACTTCTGAACATAGTTCAGTTTGCACTACTTAACCATGCCCAACGATTCTGTGCTGTGATACGAGGCAAAAATACAACTTTCGTCAAGGACTGCATAGTCGGAATTCACTCATAAAGGCACTGGCACAGTTGGAAACGTCGCTCATGCAAACGTTAAAGCTCCATTCCTGACGCTAGTTACCGGGTGAAGAAGGAAACAGAAAGTATGCAAATGTCAAATGGGGAAGAAGAAGAACACGTATGCAAAATTTCGACACGATTCAGACATAAAAACCACTGAACGGTGAGTCAAGTGTAAGTCGCTGTAGTAATGAATCGGAAGATGGTGCCCTTCACGAATAAGGAAAAGGCTGAGATGCATTTAATTTACGGAGCGGCAGATGGAAATGGTGCAGAGGCACAACGAATGTACGGAGAGCGATTTCCCAACAGGCGGTTGCCTAACCGCAAAACTTTCGAGCGCTTGCACAGACAGTTGTGTGAGACGGGATCATTTCTCGCTTCCCGGTCGAATGCAGGTCGTGCAAAAAAGGACGAATCAGTAGTTGTTGCAGAAGCCATTCTGGATGTAGTAGCGGCGCATCCAAGTACAAGTACACGAACAGTGGCTAGGCAGGTGGATACCTCACAGTCCATGACTTGGAGGGTACTGAAGGATGAACATTTGCTCCCGTTTCATGTGCAACGAGTCCAGAAACTGTCTCCAGGGGATTATCCAAATCGTATTGAATTTGCCCGCTGGTTTCTGCAGCAGAACGCGCTAAATCCACATTTTGGACGAACTGTGCTTTTCACCGATGAATGTACCTTCACACGTAAAGGTACATTTAACACACACAATGCACATGTATGGGCGGATGTCAATCCACATGCTACGTATCCACATGCTCATCAGAGACGCTTTTCCATCAATGTTTGGGCAGGAATCCTCGGAGACCACCTAATCGGACCGTACCTTCTTCCTGAACGCCTCAACGGTAAAACATACCTCACATTTCTGCAACATGTGCTGCCAGACCTGTTAAACGTTGTTCCTCCACGCATCCGGCGGGTCATGTGGTTCCAGCACGATGGAGCGCCAGCCCATTACGTACGAGACGTCCGCAACTATCTGGACATCACATTTCCGAACAGATGGATTGGTCGAGGTGGTCCTGTTGCTTGGCCTGCTCGCTCGCCAGATCTTTCACCCCTCGATTTCTTTTTTTGGGGACGATTGAAGGCTCTTATGTATGAGACACCCATTGAATCCCCCGAGGAACTGGTCGCCAGACTTTCCGCCGCTGTAGGGGAAGTGCTCGAAAAGCCTGATGTTTTCGCGAATGTTCGCCGTTCCATTCTTCGTCGTTGTTCTGCGTGCATAACCTCTGGTGGTCACAATTTTGAACATTTATTGTAATTACATGTTAATAAATATGCTTTGGTAACATAATCCTAATTTGTGTCTTTTTACCTCGTATCACAGCACACAATGTGTGGACATGGTAAACTGAACTGTGCTCAGGAGTAGAAATTTCAAACCCCTCTGCCCAGAAACTTAACCACGTCTAACGATTCAGATTTTGGGCTGAAAATTTAAGTCTAAGCTTTAGAAAGCATTTAATGAGACACAAAAAATAACGGTATAAAATAGTTGTTCGTTACTCCAAAGTCTAAAGCGCCCTCTATCGGAATTTTTTGAAATTTTTCTTTAAAATTTGTTTTCAAGAAAATACTGACATAAAGAATAATTTTAGCAAAACGCGGCAGTAGTTAGAGCCTAATCTACGACACAAAGATCGGGAATAACTGATTTTTTTTCTGGGGGGAGAAGGGTTTCAAATTTCAAATTTCAGTTTACGCTACTTAACTACTCGTTAGGACTCAGATTTTTAGATCAAAATTTAAGTTTAAGTCTAAGCTTTCGAAATCATTTAAAGAAATACAAAAAATAACGTTAAAAAATAGTTGTTTGTTACTCCAAAGTCTAAAGCGCCCCCTATCGGCATTTTTTGAAATTGAACTTTAAAATTTTATTTCAAGAAAATACTGGCATAAAGAAAATTTTTTGCAAAAACCGCAAACGAATCGACCAATTTTTCCATGTTTTATAATCATTTGAAATTTCGGACCCTAAACTTTAATGCCCCCTATCTCCTTGGGAATACGTCTGGGACCCTTAGTCTCCTATTTAATATTATTTGTCTTTAAGTGTACTATAACCCCTTAAAGTTCTGCCCATCTTTTATGAATCACCCTGTATATATAACGTTATCACTTTACGAGGGAGGGGGGGGGGGTCTAGCACTTAATATTGAAAGATATCTCGGGGGGGAGTGGGGGTTGCTCTTTGATATCGTTGTTATTTTTTATCCAACGAAAATTTCTTTTTTCAATAAATTTTCTTTACTCCCAAAATAGTTTGTTACCTGTTTTATTATTTTTTATATATTTTTATGAAAATATAAAGCTATTATTAAAGCCACTAAATGTTTATAAAATCATTTCATTCCAAATTTCGGAATACCCCAACGTTTGGTTATCCCGGTCTTCCACCATATGTGAATATAATTCTCCGTTAGAGAAATCGGGAGCCGTAATATGCAGGAAATGAAACTTGCGTTTACCAGTAAAGAAAGACAAAGAATATTGTCCACTGCTTTGTTGATAAGTTCTGCTTTTAACTTCCCCGGGCAGGGTGCAAGTACAAGAAAACAGTATTACTTTTGAATGCCTTATGTAACAATAAGCTATTATTAAACATTTTTAAATAGTAACTAGCTCTTTTAGATGTTATTTTATATAAATTTATTTCATGTATTGCTGTTTTATTGACTTCTTGAAAGTATGCGACTGATAAATGTATAATCATTGGAGTATGTCACTGCAAACGTATGAAAAGAAAGAAGAATAATGTAAAAATAAAAAGGATTTTTAGACATTGATAACGATATCATTGGATGGGGGGAGGGGATGAAGAATAATAACGTATAATATCGTAAGGGGCGGAAGGGAGCCCAGAATTAGCAAAATTTTGTTAACGTTATATATGTATAGCCCCTAAGCAGTTTGGCCGCTCGAAGTTAATAAATAATGACAAAATACTCCCCAAAGTTCCTTCTTTCGGATCTTCATTTCCTCCCAATGCGTAAATATGAGTAGAGCATACAGGCATGTGCGAACGCTTTTACTCTCTCGAAAGGATAGAGATGAGTTTTTAATAAGGGTTCTTTGTAATTTTTAATTTATAACTCAGCTAATTATTAGAAATTTAAAATTCTGAGTCTCAAATGTACCAGGAGAGCCCTTCTACTACCCTCTCAAAATTTTTCAGCATTGTGCGTGCAGTAGATTTCGCTAGCCATCGCAGGCAGAAACACAGACACAGTGAAACTTTCTTTTATTGGTATAGATTGTGTAATATATTTTTTTCATTTTGTTATTTAAAGCATAATTTATTTAATAAAATAGTTCACGAACGTGTGTAATTTTCAAGTATTATTATATTTTTTAAATGCTCGCTTTCGTACCAACTATGTTATTGTAATTTTTTTTTAATGTCTCATTTCACGTGAATTTCATTTTGTGCCAGCTATTACGTTTCACGACAATGATGTTGGTATAACGAAAAAAGACATTCGTAGTAGTTAATATTAGTTAGCTGCTTTTCCTTTAAGATTTGCAAAGAAAAATAATACAGGACACTGTATTTATGAAATATTTCTCAATTGAAATGTATATTTGTTAAGATTCTTTAGCGATAAAGTATTGTGTAAAGTAACATGTGAGTAATGATGTATTTCAGTATCGATTTAATTTAATGTTCAGTCGTGGGGAAAAAGGTAAACACCCCCTACTAACTCTGCAACAAATTATTGTAGAAGTAAGTTACTGGTACCAAACGATATGAAATAAAATCTACTATTAAATGATGTATATAAAATTTGCTTAGGGGGTCATCTACATATCAAAACGAACCCAAACTTTGTTTTTTTTTTCAATAGCAATACTCATAAATATTTGACGCCATAAATAAATTCTACATCCTTCAATTAGCATAAAAACAAATTTTCATTAAATTCGTAAGAGTTTCAGAGAGATTAACTGTTTTAGAATTAGCCTATTTTAGGGGCTGTATCCAAATTGAAGGCCAGTATTTGATTCTTGAAATGCTACAGAATGTTTATGTGACTTCCATTAATGTATTATTTCTTGCCAATGTGACCCTTTCCGTCGCTTAATATTTTTCGACTATTGCCAGTCCAAATAATTCAATACAATGAGTAAAGTATATTTTTTTCAAATTATGCTTTTCTGCACATCATAGGTGGCCCCTGAAACTACCATTTTGACGTTTTTTAATCATAATTCGAAAATTACTTGGATGAAAATTTAGAAATTTTCAATTCGCATAAACAGGACATAATAAAAATGAATATATCAAAAAACTGTAGGATGCAATTCATATTTCTTTCAAATATTAATTTCATAATTCATGATTCATATTATAAAACTTTTTAAATTACAAATTCAATGTATTTATGTTTGGGATTTTTAGTATTATAACCACACAAAAAATTATCGCAATAGGATTATAATTTCAGGAGATATTAATAAAAATATAACTAGTTGGATGTGCCAATCCCAAAACTTTCTTCTATCTTATACATCTTAATATTTCAAAACCTAGTTACACATGTTAATACTTGAATATTATTAGTTCAATACTATACCAACTTTGATTTTCATCTTAAATTTCTGCTCAAGTCAATTAAACGGACTAAAAACGAGTTAATCTATATCATGATATTTGTTAAAATTATTAATTTTTCCTTATTCTGTCGTTATCAGCTGTTTGCGAATAGCCGGCATAGCAGGAAGCGAGTTCCCGCCGCTGCATGAGCCGCCGATGCACAATAGAACTACGAAAAATCAAGAAAAGTATACAAAAATCGCTAGCACGGAGCCCCTTTACCGCGCAATATTTCCAAATTCAAGGAGAACCTGTTGGCCAAAGCCAAAAACAAGCACAAACATTTTGGTTCAATTGTATGCATAATTTTATACGCTGTTCGATGGTACAATAATGAAAATGGCACAGAGATCGGAATTATAGCGCCCCCTTCTTTCGGAATTTTTTCAAGTTCAGGGAGGACTTGTTTGCCATAGCCAGAAACATGCACAAAAAATTTGGTTGAATTATATGGATAACTTCATACACTTTTCGATGGTACAATAATGAAAATGGTACAGACATCGCAATTATAGTGGCCCCTTCCGGCAGAATTTTTCCAAATTCAGGGAGGACCTTCGTGACATGACCAAAAATAAACACATAAAATTTGGTTCAATTCTATGCATAACTTCATACACTTTTCGGCGGTACAATATTCAAAATGGCACAAAAATTGTACAAAAATCGCTATTACAGCGCCCTCTACGAGCGATTTTTTTACAAATTAAGGGAGGACCTCCTTGCCATAGCCAAGAACTTAAAATTTTTTTTTGGTTCAATTCTATGCATAACTTCATACACTTTTCGAAGGTGCAATATTCAAAATCGCACAAAAATCGCTATTACAGCGCCTCCTAACGGCGAATTTTTTGCAAATTCATGGAGGACCTGCTTGTCATATCCAAAAACTTAAACTAAAAATTTGGTTGAATTCTATGCATAACTCCATACACTTTTGGATGGTACAATATTCAAAATCGCACAAAAATTGTTATATCAGCGCCCCCTACCGGCGAATTTTTTCCAAATTCCGTTAGGACCTGCTTGCCATAGCCAAACACTTATAATAAAATTTTAGTTTAATTCTATACATAACTTCATACACTTTTTGATGGTACAATGGCGACAGACAGACGGACAGACGGACACACAGACATTTTCTATAAACATGTTTTTTTGAATCTCTGACCCCTAAAACATGCAAATCCGTCGAAAACCGGAAGTCGAAAAAAATTTCGATTACAATACTTTCTTCTATTGAAGATAGAAGAAAGTAAAAATGTAATTTAATATTAGTAGCTCTAAATTTTGAATGTTTATAATTCAAAAACTTATCATCCAAATGAGTTCAAATTTCGTTTCTACGCATAGTTTGAACCGAAAATGCATTGTTTAAAATGTATTGCCAAAATTGGGTGTTGCTATTTTTTTTTTTTAAGTTTGGTCTGGTGTTGATTTGTGTTTCATGGCCCGCTAAGCAAATTTTATATACATCATTTAAAAGTAGACTTTATTTCCAATCGTTTGGTACCTGTAATTTTCTTCTATTATAATCAGTTGCAGAGTTAGTAGGGGGCGTTTAATATTTTTCCCGCGATTGTACTTAACTTTTTTCCTTTTTTTATTTCAGATGCCATAAGTAAAGAACCTCAAAGTGAAACGCGTTATTTCTTGTTCCTGGATGTCTATCTTGTCTGGAATGTGAATTCTTTTTTCGCATACGTGACGACACACCTGAAATGGGAAACCTTTTCTGAAAATTTGAATTTACTTAGAATATGAATAAAATATGCTTGCGGACGAAAATGGAGTGTGAATGAAAAATTGGTATTATTTCGTTGACAGCTTGAGACAATCAAGAAATACGACAAGTTTTCTTGATTCTTGTAAATTTCTAGCTGTTAGCGGAAAACATCATGGTTGAATTTTTTACACACATTTATCATCGGGCTATTTCAATCGTACTTTTGGAAGCCTTTAAAAACTAAAGAATGGGCTAGTAAAATTTTAAATTATAAAATATTAAAAAAGCATTTTGTTTATTTTTATGGGAAAATTGAAATATTACTTCGAAATTTTGCTGTTATCATCAGGCAATGTATACGATATTTTACTGTTTTAAAAGTGATCATTTTTTCTACACTCTTTATTTACATGGTATATTCGTAGACATTTTTTTAAGTGTCGTTCCTTTATTATTTTTTATGGTTTAATTCAAAAAGCTAAGCTGAGTTCAATATCTAGCAAATGGCGACAGCTATTAAAAAAATTCTTGCAGGAGGGTTATGTAAGATGTCAGGAGTTTTGTTTTACTGCAATTCCCTTTTTTAGTTTAAAATAGCAGCGACAGATTCGCTGCAAGCAATAGTTGCTAAATCAGGACATGATTTTTGGCCTGTCTCTTTTCTCTGTATTGATGTGAAAGAAGGAGGTTAAATATATGGAGTGATTTCCTATGAATAAAATTGCCTTGATGACCGAGTCAGTCCATTTTAGTACACCCGGTAATTTTTCAATTTGCAGAATGGTGTAATTAGATCTCAACTCCTGGAAGCTGCACTGTGGTGCAACAGATCTCAAAAGTTGGCTTCAGTTCATAAATAGTAGAATAAAACTGTTTATAAAGCAAAGATTAACTTGGTAATTTTTTAATCTATACTAATATATTATAAAGAAAAAACGTTTGTCTGGAAGAACTCAAAAAAACTCTTTGAACCACCGGCCATATTTTCAAAACTTATTGTAAAATAATAACGATGACAGCCTCTGCTGAAACATGGGTTAACTTTTATGGCACTAGCCCTGTTCGGAAGGGTAGAGGAGGGCGGTTTAGAAGGACCTAAATTGTTCTAAAATAATGATTTCTTTTAAACTATTAATGTTACAATCTCAAAAACTCAAACGAAGGATTCTATTAGGACGCAAATGCTTGCTAAAAACGGCTTTAAAAAAATTAATTTTTAAATGGGATAAGCTCTATAATTAAGATTATTCAAAAAGTACAGAGCAGGTTTAAAAGGAAAAATCAGTGGCTATCTCTGCTTAAACATAGGCCGTCATTCCTGCTTCCTATGGTGTTCAAGAGTGAAAAGTCCTAAAATTATATTTTGTCTTTAAACATCGGAGCTAGAAACTTGAAAGTTGACATTTTGGTTATTTTTAAAATGTAAATGGTTATTAAGAACGATCATAAATTAAATCGAAATAATCGAAAACCTTATAAAATTACAGAGCCTTTTTTTTTAATTATTTCAGTATTACAATCGTTACTATCTCTGTTAAACATGTGCTTATTTTTTATCTCGTGATTCCAGAGAATGTAATATATTCTAAAATTATGATTTATTTTTACATATTTCAGCTAAAAACTTGAAAGTCAACTTAGTAATAACTTTTAAGGCGCTAACGTTTGGTAAGAGCGGTTGTTAAAAAAATCAAAATTTAAAAGGATGAAATGAGTGATAAATACTCTAAAAATGTTTATTATTAATTTCAGATGGATAATCAGAGTAGGTATTCTACAATTATTTGCACGATGATTTCTCTCAGTCTACCAGGTCTTTGAAATTTGGTGTATAAATAACTTGTCAGAAGTAGATGCGCGTTATTTTTCCTGTATCTAACACCATTTTCTAGATAGGAACACTAACTTCACAGTTTGTCGGTAGGTGGCATTGTGAGTGGCTCTTCACGAAGCGAATACCCACTTCTCTATATCTTTAAACTACGTTTAAGACTAGAGTTGTTGTAGTTCTACGTTAAGAGGCGGACAGGATTTTAGTGTGCACCATGTATATTGCTTTAACGTAGGTAGATAAACTGGCAAATTTAATTGTAAGAATTAATATATTTTTTAAATGTATTGCAATATCTCTGTCGCTAGCGCCTGCAGGACCTGCACAAAATTGACCTGGCGGAAGACACTTCTATGACTAACAGTCTTCAAGTAAAAGGCGAAAGAAGGCTGTTGATTTCTATCTATAACAGAATTGGTTAAAAAAACTTGGCAAAAGACGACAGCAACGCAAAGGCATGTATTTTCATATTTTTAAGGTATATAAAAGTATAGTAGATTTTTAAGGTATATAAAAATATATACCGGAAAAAATATATAAAACATTGTTAAATAAAAATAATTATACCTGGTAGTTTGCTTGTTGTTAGTTTGGGTTTTTTTCTAATCTAGTTATCTAAACGTGATTTTGAGACGGTTAGAAAGATCGAAATAATAGAACAGAATATTCCGTTCTTGGCCAATCTGTTCTTGCATAAAACATCCTCGAAGACTACGTTATCGCCTCAGTTCTATCGTAGTTGTATAGTACATTTTTTATTACTAGGAATTTACTAAATAAGATAAGCGTCTGCGCGTACAAGTCTCAGAATACACTTTGACCTCCCTAATATTATATAAAGATCCAAATTAAGATTAGCAATGATGTTCCAATTAAATAAATGAAACAATACCTGTTTCAAAAATGTTATGTTAACTAGATTAAAACTGATGAATTATTACTCCGAAATGTAACATTGACATTGCATAAGGAAATCATTGATGAGATGGTGTTTAACACTAGATACAATTCCATTAGGTTAAGTACAGATTAAATAACCAACAAATATATGTGCTTCTTGCGTAGCGATCTACGTCAATACTAATATTATAAAGAAAGAACATTTATTTGTTTGTAGGGGTAATCTCTGGAACTACCAAACCGATTACAAAAATAATGGTGGCAAAATGCTTGTGACCATCTTTGCTCCAACATGGGCTTTTATGTTGGTACAACAAACCCCAAGGGCACGCAGGAGCTAAAAACGTTCTAAAATTAGGATTTATGTGATACTGCTGGTTCTGGAAATTTGCAATTTGGTGGTGGTAACCTTTAAGATGTAAATACTAGCTATGAATGGTTTATAAAAAAAATTATAAATTTAAAAGGGTGTAACGAGCTGAAAACGTTCTAAATTGCTATTTATTTGGAGTTGTTACGGCTAGAAACTTGCAATTTTGCATAGCTGTTACTTTAGTGACATAAATGCTCGGCCAGAACAGTTTTCGAAAACTTCGAAATTTATAAGTGTGCAAGAACAAAAAGCGTTCTAAAATTGCGATTTATGTGATACGGTTGGTATAGAAATCTGAAATTTGGCAAGGAAGTTTCTTTAAAGATGTAAATGCTCGCTAAGAACATTTTCTAAATAATTCGAAATTTTAAAGGTGAAATGAGCGAAAAACGTTTTGAATTAAGATTTATTTGGAAATGTTAATGGTAGAAACTTTAAATTTGGCATGGCTGTTACTCTAAAAACGTAAATGCTTGTCCAGAAATTCTTCTAAAAATTGGAAATTTTAAATGGTGCAGGAACAAAAATGTTCTAAAATTGCGATTTATGTGATCCAGTTTGCATAGAAACTTGAAATTTGGTATGGTGACTACTTTTAAGATGCTGCTCCCTAAGAACGGTTTCAAAAAATCGGAATCGGATAAAATGAGCTGAATAAGTTCTAAAAACGTTATAAATTCCGATTTATGTGATACTGTCGGTGCTGGAAATTTGAAATTTGGTGGTGGTAACATTTAAGATGTAAATACTAGCTATGAATGGTTCATAAAGAACTCTAAATTTAAAAGGGCGAAACGAGCGCAAAACGTTATAAATTGCTATTTATTTGGAGTTGTTAGGAAATTGCGATTTATGCGATTTATGTGATTCAGTTTGCATAGACACTTGAAATTTGGTATGGTGCTAATTTTAAGATGCTGCTCCCTAAGAACGGTTTTAAAAAAATCGGAATTGGATAAAATGAGCGGAATAAGTTCTGAAAACGTTCTAAATTACGATTTAGTTGGATTTGTTTGGGTTAGAAGTTTCGTATAGTGGCTACTTTTAAATGCAGATTCACGGTACACAGAGTAGAATTCAGACACTTTTTTTCTGGGAGGGGTTTCTGTGGCTCCGGGGGGAAATTGCACTTTTCGACCATTGAAAACACACAATCTCAAATCTTCCGGGGCGGACATCTCATTTCTCCGAGAGGAAATCCCCCCCCCCCTCCCGGGTCACCCCTTAAATTCACCAGCGACGGTACAAACAGGTTGATTAAAAATTCGAAATTTAAATGTGTGAAATGAGCTGAAAATGATCTAAATTACGGTTTATTTAGTGTTGTTAGAGGTAGGAACTTAAAATTTGACATGTCTGTTATTTTTAATACGTAAATGTTCGCAAGAACAGTTTTTAAAAAATTCGAAATTTAAAAAGGTGCAGAAGCAAAAACTACAATTTTCGTGAAAAATTCGAAAAATACAATTTCGTGAAATTTCTAAAACTGCAATTTTCGTGATACTCTGGGATAGAAATTTTAAATTTGGCGTGATGGTTATTTTTAAGATCCGTGTTCTCTCTAAGAATGGTTTAAAAACAAAATCGAAATTTTAACGGGTGAAATGAGCAAGAAACGCTCTAAAAATATATTATTTAAAGTATGAGTTATCTGCAATTGTTTGGGATAGAATCTTGAAATTTGACATAGCTCTTACTTTAGAGGCGTAAATACAGCCACAGAACAGAAGTTATAAATTTATAAATTTTAAAGTATGTGGGAACAAAAGGTATTCTAAAATTGTGATTTCTGTTATATCATTATTACAGAAGCTTGCAAAACTGCAAGCTTTGAATTTGGCATGTTGGTTACTTTTAAGGTGTAAATGGTTTATAAGAACGGTTTCTAAAAAATTCGAAACTTCAAATGAAAAATGAAATGAGCGTAAAAACTTCAAAATAACTAAATTATCATTTATTTGGAATTCGTATTTAGTATAATTTCCTCTGGTAAATATCACTTGATATATTTCAACAATTATGAAAGCAAAGTCTCGGGTTTTGCTAGTACGTGATAAATTAGGAATTAAACCTTCTTATCCACTGCCAACCCCTCACAATACACCAGAATAAGTACATCTTTTAACGTTTGAAATATCTGTAATTTGCTACCCAATAATGATATGCATTTCAAAACTACGTTAGTAGATTTTGCTCTGTATAGAGTGGTTCAAAAGGTCATGTCCAAACGGCTCGTGTGGGTGTCTCAGGTCATGAGGAGCAAGAATTACATAGGAACTGGGGGTCGGAAATGCAATCGTGATTGTGCAATTGCATCATAACCGTGACTCAAAGAAACGATAACAAACGATATAAAAAGACCGTTATTTAACAAAACCCTTAATCGAAGTACAAAATACATATGACAAATGTTACAACTCATTACAAGTGCTCAAAATGGGCCCCATTAGCAGTGATGCATGCTTCACATTGGCGCTGCATGTAATCGCGAATACGCTCCAATAGACCAGGAATCTCCCACACTCATGCTGTTGCTTGAGCGGTTCGTGCCATGATGTCCATGGCCGACGGAACAGGTGTCTCGTACACCAAAGACTTAAGATAACCCCAAAGGTAGAAATCTAGGATGTTTAGGTCAAGGGATCGAGATGGCCACGGTATAGGGCCGATTGGAGAGTATTCTCGATCGCAAACGGCGCCGATGTGAAGCCTTTATCATGGCTAATTGGGCACATTTTGAGCACTTGTTCTGTTGTAACATTTTTCATTTGTATTTTGTACTTCAATTAAGTTTTTTGTAAAATAAAAGTATTTTTAACCCGTTTGTTATGTTTTCTTCGCGTCATGGTCATGATGGAATTGCACCATCACAATCGCGTTACCGACCCCCAGCTCCTATATATGTCTTGTTCCTCATGATTGACACACCCACACTTGTCATTTGGACATGACCTTTTGAAACACCCTGTATATGTTTTAATTTCTAGCATTTTTAAAAGCTATCTATTACCATTTAATTTTTTAAACATGTTCTATTCTCCGTCCCCACTACATATCCGAACAAATTACCTCAGCTTTCTAGCCAATAAATTATTTCTTAAGTATAATTTTTTTCTGCTGCGTTAGTGTATTTTAAAATTGACAAGCAGGTTTAAATAATCTTCCGCTACTACCAGAACCAGTGATATTGCGGTGTTTGTATGCATAATATATATATTGCTGTACGCCGCAAAATGGAATGCTATATACCAAAGTTTCCAAATGTATGGAATGCTTACTTCTTATGAGTACGCAAGCAGGTTCTAGGTGTAAATAATTTTATCTCTCTGTCCACACACATTTTGTTATTTATTTATTTAATTAATCGCTGAAATAAAATTTGATTTTATTAAAGTTCTCAAAATAATTTTATTTCAAAAATAGTAAGGCCATCAATTACACTTAGAGCGCTTTTCCACTTACCGACACGACACCGATAATTCGTACACGATTGTCGTTATCCGACGTTTCCGCAATCAAAATGAATTCATATATGCTACGCGCTTTTCTACCTATCGATTGATTTGATGACGATTTTGTCGCCATCTGTTCGACGATATCGGTTTTCGAGCAATTCTGTCGTTCAACAGCCAACCTTCCTTTCAAAGCGTTCCGACATTTCACTCGACTCTCTGTATTTTGATTTTTGAAGTCTTGAAGCCAACGGATTTTTTTTTCTTGTGCATGTCGTGTAATTTGTTTAAATAATGGCTTTAAAGTTTTGAATGTTTTGTATTCATTATTGAAACAAAGACCTGTTTATCGGATAAAAAAGATCTTAATTATAAAAACAAAGTGATTCGTGAAAGATGTTGAAAAGAAATAGTCAAATTTCTAGGACGACGAATACGAAGCTAAAACTTTTGCCATATTTTCAGAACCACTATTTCTGAATAGTATTCTAGTAATTACTAAAACTAAACTAAACTCTGTGGCTATACAATCCAAGAAGGATCTGGGCCGACAGTGCTCATCTCTGTTTTCTTAACCCTGGGCCCCGAGGTGCTATGCAGCATGCGTCCCGGCCAGGTGGTCAACCTAACGCGAGACCCTCGGTTTTTAGTTCCCAAGCAAGCTTGGTACTCATTTTATCGACTCCAAAGGGATGAAAAGCAGAGTGAACCTTGCCTAGTCGGGAGTCGAACTCTCGACCTGCGGTGCAGCAGACAGGCGTGCTGACCACTACACCGCTGGCCTTCATTCTGGTAACTACTTTTGAGAATATTTGTTAGATAAAGGGAATAGTTCTTTTTAAAAATAATGACAGTAAAAATATAGAAACTTGGCAGGTATGGATACAATTAATTTTTAAAACAGGAACCAGCTTGGCTTCTGCAATAATCATGCTGTGCATTCCTTCGCCGAGAATATAGTTGAATTTAAATATTTTGTAGATAATATTATGTTTCCTTCCATAAGAAAAAAAAGTTTCACCAATTTTGCTTCATCAGCTATAAATTTTTCTAAAAAAATTAATAAGGTCTGTCACAACTCTTTTATTTCAAGGTAATCCGTTTAATTATTATAGCTATTAGGCAATTATTTTTCGACCGCAACTTCATTAGAAATTGCGCATTGCAATATCTGTGAAACTGAAACTTTTACATCATTTATGTTTTGGTTTAAGTTCAAATAATAGGTTTAAAAAAATGTAATTTCTACAGCACAGAAATAATCATAACTGCGTAGGTTTGTTTAGTTTTTATTGCAAATTATAAAGTTATTGTAAAAGTTATTGTAATTATAAATGCACATGATAAATAAAGTTCTAATTTTACAAGGAAAAAAAAGACATAACTAAAATATTTTTAAAAGAATAAGAGTTCAAACTAACTTAATTTTTGCTAAAAAAGATAAAAATACATTTAAAAGGCAAAACATACCTTTATTTATTCAGATTCGACATGTTAATTTTATGTATATCGTTTAGAATAAAAGTTTTTTTAAAATTTAGGTAATTTTTTTAAATTTAGGTAAGCTTCCTTCAGCACTTCTGAAGCAATTGGCAAAACAAGTACGTGCGCCATACCCACCATTATAATGAGGAGCCATACCAAAATACGTGAAAGCGTACCACTATATCAGAATGAAATGTCGATGAAATTTCACGTTGTCGGGAAAAGATATCGGTAAAGTGAAAAATCAGTTTACTTGGCAACATGATATCGTACTAATCGTTGCGTTATTTATACTCCAATTTAGTGGTTCTCGTGTCGATAAGTGGGAAAGCGCTCTTAGTTGCACTGAAAGTCCCTTCAGCAATATAAAAATAATTTATCTCAAAAATAAATTTCCTTCATATTTTTCCATCAGTTTTAATGATGGATCGATGAAAGTGACTAAAATGACATTTAGTTTTTCTTGATATTTAGTTTTTTTGCATTTTCAATAGTTGGCAATTTTTATGTTAATTATAATAAATATTATTGTATTTATAAGGAAGAGCTCGGAAGAATATGATTTAATAAATTATTTATTAAATTATAATTAAATTATTATAATTTATTATTTTATTTAGAGAAACCATAATTTGACTTCGATTTATCATCTTTACTCATTCACTCCTCTGCCCCCTCCTCTCTCCACACGCACGAACTCTGAAAAAATTGTATTACTAGATTAATATCGGCACAATTATTCTAATTGGTAAACTAATCATATAATTGTAATTTTTCTACTGGGCGAAAAATGTCTAGGCCACGATTCGAACCAGGGATCTCTTGGCTAAATCTGCCAATGCTCTGCCAACTGAGGTATCCCCGACGAATCTGGCGGACCTAATTCATCCAGCTAACCTTATTGATCATAGCATCTGGTCTGATATATGAATCAGCTCAACAGAATAAATTGCAGGTAATGGATCCCCAGTAAATGCTTAAATGTGTTATTTTTCTCAGACTTTTTTGAGCACACCCAATATTTTTCAAAGGACAACACCGTGTCAACAACCAGTGTATGAAAAGGTGCACCTAAATGAGTCAGTGAATTTTTTTCTCATTCCATTGACTGATCAAAATATAAGAACATCCTACACTGTTAAAAATTTGCAGCATTCTGGCAGGTCATTTGACCGTTTTTTCCGAAAACGGTTGCACAACCGTAATTTTAATGCTATTCTGACCACATTATTGGCCATTTTATGGTCAGAATATAGTTAAATTATGGTTATGAAATCATTTTTTCAAAAAACGGTCGAATAACCTGCCAGAATGCTGCAAAATTTTTAACAGTGTAGGATTAGATGTAATACTACGTTCACATTAGGAAAGTTCAGTCATTTAGTTTAACTTTTTTGAACCGGACAACCCGGAATTAGGCTTCTCCTGTTCACATACACTGTTAAAAATTTTGCAGCATTCTGGCAGGTCATTCGACCGTTTTTGAAAAAACGGTTTCATAACCATAATTTAACTATATTCTGACCATAAAATGGCCAATAATATGGTCAGAATAGTGTTAAAATTACGGTTGTGTAACCGTTTTCGGAAAAAACGGTCTAATGACCTGCCAGAATGCTGCAAATTTTTAACAGTGTAGTTTTAAGAGACTTAAGGGGTCCCAGAGCTCTTAAAATTGGAAAAATGAAAAAAATAACCTTTTTTCAACATTTAGTATCTTAAAATATATGTGATTTTAAAACACAATATTTATTGAGATGAAAGATATAAGTATGTTCTTTCATTTCATGTATTTTAAAAATTGCAAGATGCAGAATTAGCATTTACAGGGGGCTCCAAACTGTCAGACATTTGACGAGTAGAAACTTGGTATAACAGCTTACGCGCAGGATTACAAAATAAATATCGGAATTTAAATGAAACTTTTTGTGCCTACTTATACTTCAGATTATAATAATTAACCTGAACCTAAATAAATTTGCATTTAAAGCATTTTTATAATTTCAATAGAAAGTTGCATTATCACCTAAAAAAATAATTTTTTTAATAATAAAAAGGAAATTTTAGGTTCAATTTATACATACGAACATGAAACATGTGTTTTGAAAATTTCATGAAAAAATATTCAGCAGTTTTTGAGATATCGTTACGCAGAAAAACGTCCTTTGGAGAAAAATGACTTCAAAGTTGCGGAAACGCCGCTCCAGCAATTGAGAGGGTATAATTCTAAAACCCATAACTGCTGTTCTAATGGGAATTTCAAAGAAACAATTATATCAAAATGTTCAGAAAAGATAGGAGTTTAACATCCAAAAAACTAAAATTTCGAAAATTTTGAAGCTTTAGGAGTCTTGAGACCTCTTAACTTACGTTAAATTTGTAACTGCAACTTCTAACCATACATAGTTTATTATTGATTTATTGTTTGCGGCGTATTAAATAAATGAACGATTCAAAGAATTATTCGAAAAACTGAAAAATTATTTGTAGAGCTTAACTCGAATTTTAAGAACAGTTTCAAATAAGAAAAAGAGTTCAGCAGGCAGATTTTCACTCAGTTCATAGTTAAGAGAGTATCAATAGTTAAGTGAGTTTCACAAACTTTCTTAACCACTTCTGGTCAAGTGTACTATTAATAGAACATGACTTTTCATTGAGTATTATGTTGTCTTAACAATTACTTTTGTTACTATCGACATGCAGTAACGCTAGTATGTGTAATTCATTTCTTATTATGACTCCATTTATATTTCGGCACTTAGTAATAATAGTAATAATAATAATAATAAAAGTTTGTTTAATTCTCTTTGCAGCGTTGGTGATTCTTTTGTTTTAAACATCTATTTCACTCTTAAAATTTAAAATATAGATTACCTTTCTAAACGTATTATATGTGATGAAAAGCAAAAAAATATTAGAATGTTGTAATACCTGTCAAATCCTGTTGTAATGCGATGTTTTCCAAACGTCTCCAAAAACTCTTCGTTAGCCTATTGTCTTATGAATATGAATTGAATTGTACCAAAACTAACTACATTCCTTATATTTTAGGCAATGACATATGGGTGAAACAAAAAAATTAGTATGTACTTTTCATGCCCACAATTAGAATATTTTTTTTCCTGTGTAAAATGGGAAAGAACTATTTTTATTTTTTTGTTTTTATTAAAACTATCAGTAAGGACTACATTAGTAGAAAATGTTTAAAAGATATTTTTTATAATTTAAATTATCCATTTTAATTCATCTTGACTAACAAAACAGTCTGTCCGGATAACTGTAGGCATAGTTTTCAATTTAGGTGTTTAACTAATATTTAAAATTACATTTTTAACTGTTTTTATGTAATTATAAAACACAGTTTTTTAACTAGTTCGGCTCGAAACACTAAAATATTTATGTTTTATTATTATATTTTAAAATTAAATTTTGCACTTTGAAATTGTAACCTCTGTTACTGTAACTTTTTTAATCAAAAAAATGAGTTCCATTGTCCCCTACAGATGTTACTACTGCGCTTACTTGTAAGTAAAAATATTAGAAAAGATATTGTACAGCCATTTTGAATTTGTTCTACACACATATGGTCAGTGAGCTGAAACATCTGAGGTTAGTGTGTTTTCCGTTTGTAACCTATGTTACTTAAATTTAAATTTAAATTTAAATATTGTCATTTTAATTAAAATTTTATTTTTATTATATGAAATTAAGTTAACTCAATTTAAATAAATGTAAGATTTACATATTTTCATAAAACTGTAGAAAATACAATTTTTTCCTTTGTTAAATGTAACATCTGCTACCTGTAACTTCTGTTACTACATGTTTGTAACAGATGTAGATAAATTAGCTAAAATCTAGTTTAAAATTCATATGCATAATAAAAATCCATCAAAGTGCTTCAGTAGTGTCATTGTTTTTAGACTAATGTAAATACACTTCTACTGTCTAATTAGCGTTGCTCAATGTAACTTCTGTTACAAAAATGTAACCTCTCTTAGTATATATAATTTCTATTACTCGCGCTTTTTCTATATTTTTCTTGTTGCATATGAATAGCTCTCAAAAAATGTTCCCAAAACTTCAAAAGGCATGTGTTCTTTCAATATACTAAAACTATTTGACCACTTACAAATATATTTACAGCAGGGTATTGAAAACTTTGGTTGGAATGTTGAATACAACTAACAGAGGCTACAGATTGTTATATAAATTAATTCCTATTATTGTTTTCTTTTGAATATAAAACTACATATTGACGTCTAGTACACTAATCATGATATAATATACTAGAAATAATATTTTGATAGGAATAAAAATATCGTAAATTGAGTGGTTGTTGTCCAGTACAATATTCATCTTCAACCCTTTCAGTGGCAAGGTACTTCTATTCGTAAAGTACAGAAATGAATGAAAGACTCCAGAATTACAAACAAATTTATTTCAAAATAAGCAAAAGCTTTTTTTCACGTACTTAATAAACAGAATTTTTTCGTTCCAGTATTCTGGTGCCTATGTGGCATTTAGGAATTAAAATTAAGTTAGGGGTTACGGCATTTTCAGGTGATTGTATTTTTACCCTAACTATGAATTTAGCTATGCTGGAACTGATTTTATATAGGTTGTATACATATAAACACGGAAAAAATTATGTTTGGTGAAAAGTGAATATATATATATATATATATATATATATATTGGGAAAAAGGACATAAAAAAAATTTTTGACCCATATTCCTTAAACTTCAGTAAATCTATTTGGATGGTTACTTTTAACATTATTAACATAAAAGTAATTTTCTTCTCAAAATTGAAAAAAAAATCGGACCCGAAAGGGTTAGGTCTAAATCATTATTTCGGATGCATCCGCTTCAAAAAATTCCAAGCTTAGTGACTCGACTATCTGAATCTGAAAGCAATGTTACAGATGACTTATAATCAAGGCTCGCGCACTCGTTAGAATTTTCAAGGTGTCTGGCACCACTACAAAAGAAAAAAAAATCTATATCAGTTTTTAAAAACAGAATTTCTAACCACCTCGTTTATTCACAGAATTTGCAATATTTAACTGCAGCTAAATAAGGCGAAGAAAGCTGTTAACTTACTGTAGTATAACCAGTGGTGGGATTCAAATAATTTAACAACCGGTTCGCTGCCCGAATGAATTTTCATGTGTGAACATGAAAGGAAAATGAAGTATCACGGATAGGTTATGAAATACTTTCCAATGTTAGAAAACATTGTTAAAAAACTTTGATATTTTGGTATAGTAAAATAAAAAATCCTGAAACCTGTTTCCCAGTGACGAGACATAATTTATTTAATAAACTAGCTGACCCGCCCGGCATTGCCCGTGCCCGTGATAATAACTTTAAATGACAGTCAAATTTGTATGATTTTATATCTTTAACTCCATTTTGTCTGAAGTTATATTTTTAAAGAAAAAAAATAGCGAAAAAATGCTGAATTTAAAGTATATG
This sequence comes from Maratus speciosus, assembly GCA_963932465.1. Classification (NCBI taxonomy): domain Eukaryota; kingdom Metazoa; phylum Arthropoda; class Arachnida; order Araneae; family Salticidae; genus Maratus; species Maratus speciosus. Next base: position 210,629,329 of record OZ010793.1, read on the forward strand.
CTATTTGGTATTTTATTTTCTGCGTAATTTGATTTCTGGAGTCTATGACAGAAAGCGAGCGAAACCGCGATGAAACACGCAGATTTTTACTGATTTCTTTGAAATTTTCACACATTTTATTTTGTAAAAATATTTTTACCCGTCCGAACTTTTCAAAATTTTAATTGATTATTTCTAATAAATTGAGATGCTCTAAAAAGATTGTGTTAAGATGCGGACGTTTAGTTACTTTTAGTGTAGAAAAAATATCGTCTCCGTGAGGCGCGAAGTGACCTGCGTTTGACTGTATATTTGTTAGGGTTGAAAACAATATTTTTTAAAACCGATTGCACCATAGATTAAAAGAAGGTTTCTGATTTACGAGCATATTTTTGGTTTGTCGGTAGTACCTCTAAAATTGCGTCCTGAGAGACGTTACCATAAAGGGGAAAAACGAACCTTTTTGAACTTATTTTTTGAAGGGTTAACTTGCGATATTTTTTTTAATTGATTGCGGCATTTGAGACGTAAGAGTGTGATCTTTTAGAATATGCCTTCGGCTTTTAACTTTACCAAGTGGTTTGACCGATGGAAGTTAATAAATAATGACAAAATATCACCCAACATTCCTTTTTTCTCCCCTGATACGTAAATAGGGCATCTGCGGACGTGCGACCACTTTTTCTCTCTCGGAAGAATAGAGATGAATTTTTAATGAGAGCTCTCTGTAATTTTTAATCAAGAACTCAGGTAATTATTAGAAATTTAAAATTCTGAGTATCAGGTGCATCAGAGGACTTAGACTAACATCTCACAAAATTTTCAGCTTCGTACGTGCCGTAGATTTTGCTAGCCATCGCAGACATACACACACACGGAGAGAGAGAGAAACTTTTATCCGTATACTAGATATTCCACAATCATGAAACTTTGATCAAAATTTCTATCAGCAAATGCATCAAAACAGTACAATACAATAAAAATAATACAAAAATAACAGAAATTCAAGCTTAAGAACTCACTTCTGTTCATGATCTAAAGTTGCAATCAGCAAGATATTTAAATAACTGTAATTATAACTATAACTAACTATAGCAAGAGCTTCGGATATTAATGAAGTTTCTAACCTCGTGAGAATACTAACTTACTGAGTATCAACCATTCATTTTTACACCCTTGTGATGGTGATAAGTGCTTGTAATTTCTTCAAAGTTAAACTCGATAAATTCGCTCTTGTGGGTGATAAGTGCTTGATTTCTGGATATTTTTTAATGCGAGTATTATGCTAGTAGTCCAGTGAAATTATGTTTTTTCCTGGAAATAATTATGAGAGTTTTGAAACTTGGTAATATTGTTTGAAAGTGTCTACTAATGAACATACTAAAAGTCCAGATGGATGGTGGGTGAGCGCGAGGGGGAGGGGGTAAAAGAAGGTACCATTTTTCGGGTTTTTGTTAATATCTCATAATCTATAAGTCCTACGGAAAAATTTCTAGTACAAAAGTTAAAGAGAATTAAATTCTCTACAAAATAGATTCCATACATTTTTCTCTAGAGTCTATAGTTAACGAGATAATCGCATTCAAAAATGAAGAAATTTGCCGAAAGTCAGACTAGTGCCAGAGAGCGGGTCAATAGCACTCGCAGTGCATCTATTTAACTTAAATTTAAATGACCGTTAATAAATGTTGTGGTCAGGTGAATGGAAGCCTGAACAATAACTTCAACAAATGACATATTTCTTAACTATAGATTATGTTATATAGATTATATGTTCCGTAATCGGGTTTGGAGTCATTTTAAAAAGCATGGATTAACGCCAATTTAATTTCCTTCTGTAACTTTTGTTTGGTATACTTTTTTTACATAGATTATAGACATGTTGAGCCTTCAATCCTTCAGAACATAAGAGGAATACGACAAATTTGTTCGATAGAGCTATTTCACGATTCGACGCAGCGACAAGTTTTGGACAGGCGTTTGGTTTGACATAACCATTGAGCAAAAACTAATGATATCTCTGAAATGTCTGTTGGGTTCACACATGGACGAGGAATAAGTGGGGTCTCTGCGCCACAGCTACCTTTCATATTTGTAGCTCCCTGGAAGAATTCTGTGGTTTAACTCTTTCTTCTGATGAACAACGTAAGGATTTTCGTGAAGCTCGGATGAATAGAGATGCTGCGGATATCTCCAAACTTTCAACTTGATTTGAAAATCACCCGCCCTTTCCTCAGATAGATATAATTATATCAATATCTTCTGAGGTTATTGGAGATGAACCTATCACCAGCTTCAAAACTTTGGAAATCGGGAGTAAAAAGATGATTTAGGTGTCTAGCAAATGTTACTAAGGCTTAACATTTTTGCCTACAACCAATTGTACTCTGAATGAGGTTTAGTATTGCCCCCAGGGGTAACAGGATCGGTTTGTTGTGATAGGCACTAACGTATGAGCGAGCTTACGTTTCCAACCCCAAATCTCAGGAGACAGTTCATTTCCCTGCCACAGCTGTATCTGTAAGCATATATTTTTATCTGAAGAGGTTAAGCCTATGAGAAGAACAAGTATATCCACATTCTGTCCAACAACAGTAACATTGTCACTTTCACTCAGTGCATCTACAGCAATCTGAACAGTCAGAGTGGCGGCATTATTAGGACTTTTCTGTCATGTGACTCCTTTGTCATTTAAATTAGAGGATAGAATGGGAATCAACATGTCTTATTGTTCTTATTTTAGAGAAACTGATTTTGAGGAACACTGATGACAGTATGTTCTTCAAAATATATGTCAACTGAAGTTTTCACTGAGCACTTTCTATTTTGTGCAGCTACTTTATTGCTGTTTACAGTGTCAGTATATCCATCGAAAACAATTCTGAGTCCCTTTCCACAATAGTGTTTCTTAACGTACTTTATTTAAGTGTTGCAAATTCCTGTATTGTTGATCCCTTCTTCCACACCACCTCATATAACAGGAAGCCACCATCCACTATCCATTTGTTGTTGGTATAATATCTCACCTGATTGTTCAGATATTTGACACAAAGCACTTTTATTTGTCTTGCACATTCCGCAATCATTGAAAAGAGAGAGAGGATAAGGAGTCGATTCATATTATAGGTAATTTGCTAAATCATCATTACTACGTTTGCTCAAGGAAATCCGTTGGAATATAACTAGAGGATCCACAGTTTTAGTAGTATCATGAAATTTTATTGAATTGTGCATACGGTTGAGTGATTGTGCTATACCTTTCCGAGTTAGTTTCCCATCTGAGTAACATTTGCTAGACACCTGAATCATCTTTTTACTCCCGATTTCCAAAATTTTGAAGCAGGTGATAGTTTCATCTCCAATAACCCCAGAAGATATTGATATAATTATATCTATCTGAGGAAAGGGCGGGTGATTTTTAAACCAAGTTGAAAGTTTGGAGATATCCGCAACATCTCTATTCATCCGAGCTTCACGAAAATCCTTATGTTGTTCACCAGAAGAAAGAGTTAAACCGCAGAATTCTTCCAGGGCGGTACAAATATGAAAGGTAGCTGTGGCGCCCAGACGCCACTTATTCCTCGTCCATGTGTGAGCCTTACAGAGCATTTCATATATAGCATTAATTTTTGCTCAATGGTTATGTCAAACCAAACTCCTGTCCAAAACTTGCCGCTGCGGCGAATCGTGAAATAGCTCTATCGAACAAATTTTTCGTATTCCTCTTTGGCCCTGACGGATTGAAGGCTCAACATGTCTATAATCTATGTAAAAAAAAGTATACCAAACAAAAGTTACAGAAGGAAATTAAATTGGCGTTAATCCACGCTTTTTATAATGACTTCAAACCCGATTACGGAACATATAATCTATATAACATAATCTATAGCTAAGAAATATGTCATTTGTTCAAGTTATTGTTCAGGCTTCCATTCACCTGACCACAACATTTATTAACGGTCGTTTAAATTTAAGTTAAATAGATGCAATGCGAGTGCTATTGACCCGCTCTCTGGCACTGGCGTGACTTTCGGAAAATTTCTTCATTTTTGAATGCGATTATCTCGTTAACTATGGGCTCTAGAGAAAAATGTCTATTTTGTAGAGAATTTAATTCTCTTTAACTTTTGTATTAGAAATTTTTCCGTAAGACTTATTGATTATGAGATATTAACAAAAAACCGAAAAATGGTACCTTCTTTTACCCCTCCCCCTCGCGCTCACCCCCATCCATCAGGACTTTTAGTATGTTCATTACTAGACCCTCCCAAACAATATTACCAAGTTTCAAAACTCTCATAATTATGTCCCAAAATGACCCAAAATCTGCCTAATTTGACTGGACTATAGGTTTTGTCGCCAATCAAATGCTTGGGAAACTGACGAGGGAAAAGCCTCTTTCCGAACAGCTAATGAAATGCGTGGAAAACTGATGAGTCGTAGGCAGATTTTGTCGCTTCAAATTTTCCCGTGTAATAGCACTTTTAGAGCATGGAATATGTTTTTCTAAATATAACTTATAAGACTTAAGGATCTTATTAAAATTTGTTGCATTTACGAAAATAACTACTTTGATTTAAATGACTTCTAACATATTAAGAACAATATTTGAAGACAAAAAATGCATTTGAAAGTATACCACTAAATCTAACGATTTAACTATTAACTATTGATCAAGAATCACAGGGAACGTTTCGTATGTTTTCAAAGAAGCAGCCAAAGCAAAGTACCTTTCATTCGAATATAAGTAGTTATTGTAAAGTTGAATTAGTCTGGGCTGCTGACTTTGATTTTTCAAATCTTCAAAATTTCAGTTTTTTAAAGTTAAATTTGCTTCTTACAGGGTTGATGAAGGAAAATATATGTACTTTTGCGACTAAAACAAATCCGAACGTGTCACAGTTTTGTTTAGAAAACACTGTTGTGCAAATAAACATTTAAAGAAAGTAGGTAAATGCGATTTTCGCATTTGAAGTATAATTTTAACAACCGGTTCGCCGAACTCAGCACGAATTAATAACCGGTTCTACCGAACAGGTGCGAACCGGCTAAATCACACCACTGAGTATAACTGTGTGAATCCTGCTAATGATTGTAGACTGAAATTATAACAAATATTTAAGTGTAAACAAATGAAACCACCACATTAAAAACTTACTACATAAAAAGCTACATTAAATGTAATTAAAAGCATAATTTTTGTGCCAATTAGTATATGGAACGTTAGACGGAAACAAATGCTGAACTATTTATATTGTTTTTAGAGTAAACGGGTTAATCTTTCGTAACAGGGCTGCACGCGACAGAGATAGTTTTTAAAAAAACGTACTTAAAAATTATTTTAAAAACCATAAAAAACAAATGAATTAAGATACAGATTTCCGACAAATTCCATTTGAAAGGCAATTTTTTTTCCTACGGCGTAAAAATTGAAATCTTGTTATGTTTAGAAGTTTTAAAAAATGGCAATAAGCGAAATTTATTAGTTGAATGTTGCCACCGCCAATATGATGTCCGCATTACTGACGGACGTGTTTTAGCTTTACTCGTTTCATTTCAGATTTTTATTAGTTTGATGAAACGATGAATAAACTTGTTGCAAGTGTACAGAAAGTATTGAATATCTATATATATATATATATTACCTAACAAAACTGGTTTTTTAAGCTTCTTCGAACTATTCACATTAAATATTTATTCTATATATTTATTATATTCTATAATATTCATTATAGGAAAAATTCTTTCGATTGTAATGGTCATTTTTAATAAATAATATTTATCTACTTAAATGATAAAAAAATATGACTAATTTTAAAAGTAATAATAATAATAAAATAATAAATTATAATAATTAAATTATAACAAAATTTTATCAATCTATGAAAAAGGAAGATTAAAGCATTAATGTACTCAAGCATTTTAATGTAGTTTTGTCAAAGATATCAAGATTGATTCGATCTATATTTTTGATTTAATAGAGCCTCAAAACACTGATTAGCATAATATATTAATAATTCGTCGCAGTCCCAGAATTTTTATGAAAGTTAAATAATTAAATAATAAAAGCTCAAACAAACGAAAAATAAACTTGTTTTTGTCAAAAGCAGATAAAATGCAGCATTTCAACGGTAATACATTCAAAGCTATGTAAGTATCGAAATAAACGCAGTAATTGGAAATCAGCTGCAATTTTTCAACGTCACGCAAAAACAAAGCTAAATGAAAACATTTGATAAATATATATTATAGACACTGAGGATACGGAAATCCGTTATCCGAGGAACGGATGCCCGGTTATCTGTATGGCATAAGATCTCATTTTACGTAACATTCTCTTAGTATTGTTTAAAATTATTTTTTTCGTTTATCCTCTCAACAAAGGCAAAAATTCGCTTGATGTCATTCACGCCAGTGAATGAATGAAATTTGAAGAGCTAGTCAAGGAAAGAAACGCTCAAGCTCATGTTAATCCTATGGGAGGATTGTTTACAGATTTCTCACTCGCAGTTTAATATTTTTAAATTACAGTAAACTCTGTCTAAGGCGGAGTCGATCGAGACCGAGGAAATTTTCCGTAGTACACAATATTCCGCCTTAGACGAATTTTACTCTATGTCTATGGATTCGCAGGGACTTGAAAATCTTTCCGAGTTAGACAGATTTCCGTCTCACACAGAGTCCGCCTTACAGAGAGTTTACTGTATTTTATTTTTTTTTAATAGGATACCTGAGGACGATAATTTTTATTGTGTGTTTGTACTTTTTCGATTTTGGTTACAGTTTTTAATATGAGGATAATTTCACTTTCGGAGCCAGTTAGAACCGGTTCTGAAAATGAAACTATCTTCATATTAAATAAACAGTCAAGTGCGAGTATTACTCGCGCTCAGAACATTCCGTACAATAAATACATGAATTATTAACTGTATTATTAAAAAAAAATCGTTGCTAAAAGAATAATAAGACTTTGTAAAAAACTATACAACGTAGGGTTGGGTATAGCTGTATATACTATAAAAGTATGAATGTGTATACCATAAAAGTTCAAAGAGATATGAAGCCTAAATAATACCAAATATTGCTCTTCTGTTTAACACTTTTTAAAATCTTATCCCAAATCTGTCTATGAAGCACTTAATTCGGTACTGATAGTACAAGTAGTGCATATTTAAACTTCATTTGGCATTTCATAAAACTAAATTCAGCGTAGTTATAATCATTTCTTTTCACAGTGCAGCTAAAACAAAACCCTTGTTCAAATATTAAACTTGGCATTGTGCTAAGCGCGCTTTAAAAGGAAGTCGCAAAGTTGCAACGCCGTCTTGGTCGGTGCAGCGTTTTTACCCGACTGCCAAGAAGGGTTATATGTTTTAGGCGTATCTGGGTATGTGGATTTCCTTATACCCTCGAAACATCCCAACAGCTGGATGGATTATAATGAATGAGGTCTCTATCGATTCGTCTTAACAGTCCTATGGTTCTAGGCTAGGTTTTGTTTTTATAAATTCCAAAATGGCGGTAGAGACAAAAAAAATTTACGCACCATATTGAGTGGCATATCATTGGATAAGTCTTTCAAAATGAAGGCGATGTTTCATTGGCTATTTTACAGTCAGAAGCTCTGTTTAAATATTATACAACCTGGAAGTTGTGTAGGTAGGATCTCTAGCTTTATTGCAACACTAACCTTCATAGACATCTATAGGCCTCATCAAAACAGTGTTTATAGATAGGAACTAACAATTAAACAAAACTTAAAAGTCATCAATACAAGTAAATAAAAAAAATAGGTAAGTAATATAAAAAATACTTTCAACAGTGATGAGAAATAATTAATTAATTCGCTTTTTACGCAGTCGGGTTTTTTGATTTTTTAAATTTAATTCTAGATAGGTTTTTAACCCTTTAACCTACGATTTACGTCTCAACAGCCTGGGTCCTAAACGTAAACAGGATCGCGCAGCATTCAAGCCATTCCATGGTTCGGCAAATCTATAGCTACCACTAAAATTTAACAGAGATTTTCAATTTATTTAATCATGAAATTTCAACGACTAAATAAGAAAAAATTTATTATAATTTTAGTGGTAGAAGAAATTACATTTGGCTCGATCATTGATTACGGGCCAGGCCCCTTGGTAATCAGTTTTGTCCCGAATACAATACCACGAGTCTCACACGTTGTCGAAGGTTAAGGGGTTAATTAATTTTTAAAGACACGGGAGGACTATTGAGAGATTCACTCAATGCAAACTTATCCCATAATATTTATGTGATTAATTCTAATTAAATAAGTCTGTTTTTAACAATTTGACGTTTATTCCTTTTATACTGCTAATGGTCACTGAATTACACAAATATATCATTAAAAGTTGTTATCTGGGCTTTAAAAGGCGATGATACATAGAGTACGTCGCCCCTGTTATTATGTATGTCCAAACCGCCCGTGTCTTTAAGGGTTAATGTCTCGGCTAATTACAGTCGATTTTTTTTTCGAAAATCAGTATCAGCAATGCTTTTATACTTCTGCTACGATAGGTACCTCAAGCGCTCTTCAACACTTTTTCTGAATACTGCAAACTGAAATTTGTGTTAACGAAAAAATGCATATTTCTCAAAAACTATGTGACCTAGGATAATCGCTATAGTTTTCCTGCAAGGTTTAAATTAACGTCTACGACATCTAATTTTTTCATAATTTCAGTTTTTAGTAGATTAAAGATAGAGGGGGTGAGGGACATATTTTTGCGCTACATTCTCGACGATATCTCGGAAAATATAATATCTAAAATTAAAAGAAATATATTTTTGAGTTCAGCGTTAGGGAAGCTTTCACACGATATACTAAGAAAAGATTTTCTTTTTCAAGTAACTTAATTAGCCCCTCTACATTTTTTCTAAATATATTTGCGAATGTTTAATAATTTGTAAATATGTGGGTCAGTAGTCTTTATTATTTCCCCCAATTTGAACTTTCCACGTTACATAGTTTACGAGTAAAATGGCTGTGACAGACAGACAGACACAGGAGTGATCTTATAATGGTTCCGTTTTTACTTTTTAAGTACGGAACCCTGAAAAACTATGAAAAAAAAAGAAATAAACATTTACAAGAAGCACAATCTGTACAAAAAACACCGATGCTTGAGCGAAGAATTTTTTTTATTATTACTGCAGTAATTTTTTACTTTTATTGGAATAAAGCAAGTAGTTTCTTTCACAGAAAATAAAAATAAATTTCCACTTTTAACGCCCATGGTTTCTCAGAAAATCTCTATTTTTTGTTCAACGAGGCATACAATGGCAAAATAATTTTATATTTAACATAGGGTTAAAGCCCCAGTGACTGGCGCCTTAAGGATTATTTCTCGTTCAGATCACTATTACAAAGTTTTAAAACTATTGGGTCAATCCATTTCAAGTGCTCCAGCACTGGTTACTTGAACATTTTTAAAAAATCTGAAATTTTTTTCTACAACAACCCTAACATGATGGAAGTTAAAATGACTGTTTTTTTAATTTTTTAAGTTTTTGTTTGTACATAGTGGCCATCTTTGTTTCACCGTGTGCAACAATTTTCTCACATTGAAGGGATTATGGAATTGTAAATATCTCATCTTTTATCTCTCCACTTCGAGTGGGTTTTAAAGCAATTTGTTCAGAATAAAATGGGTTAAAAGTTTAGAAATACAGTAATTTGTTAAAATAAATCCTAATTGATGAAATTACAGCATAAAGTTTAAGATTTTTTTCCAAAATCTGTCCGTTTACAAGAGGAGGTTTTTCTAGCAAGGAAAACTTTCAACAAGACATAATTTTTCTTTTACAACTAGGCCGAAAGTACTTGTACTCACACGCCAACTTCCAGATCTCGGACTTGATTTCTCTTCGTTAAAAAAATTCCGAATTTTTTTTTTAATTTTCAAAAATTACACATTTAAGGCTTTGATAGTATTGTATAGTAGCGTTATGTACAAAAAAATTCAGGATGGATTTGACTGCAAGCTGAGATATAGCAAGGGCAGTATGTCAAAACATTATTGGCAAACTACTGTTTTATTGTAGTCACAGATAAGTATTTATCTCAGAGTGGCATTTAAATTTATTTTTTTTATTATCTTTAAATAATATTAATAGAAAATTAAGCCTTTTGCAAAGCTTAGAAATTAATTTTTTTTAATTATGCGTAAGGCCTACATTTTGTATTGTTTCAGTAATTTTTGTTTTAAGTAATTTTAGTAACTAAAAGAAACCTCAATAATTTTACATAAAAAAGAATATTTTATAAAAGACATGGGACAAAAACAGAAAAGTAATAAGGAAAGAGCAAAGCTGTTAATGTTGACATACTTGTTGAGACCTATCAAACATGTCAAAACGTATTCCTGCTTGTTGGTTTAAAAACCACAATTTCAATGCTGCTTGCCAGTCCCTGAAACTTATTCCTACCATAAGCAGGTTCCTGTAAATGAAACATTTATACGATGTTACCATGCATCGGGGTCAAGTAATTTTCAGAAAGTAAAGATATCCAAAGCCCTTTCAAAGTTTATACTGCAGAAAAATGACATTGTTGCATATGTGTATGTTATGTATCTTGGAATTATTAAAGAAGTGAGCTTTGATTTCAAAGTTCATTTCTATAAACCATTAGAGCAAAGAAATTCATTCAACTGATCAAGATATGACAAGATTTGGTTCCTTCAAACAAAATTTTGAGAAAGACCACTCCTATGGAACTGACAATAGTAAATGGTCGAACTCATAACATATTTCCTAAATTGCATGAAGATATTTCTCAGATCTTTGTTGAACATATATAGTACCTTAGTAAATTAAGCATTTGTTATTACACTGTTTTCAAAAAACCACATTTTGTGTGTAAATATTGTAATAAAAGAGATTAATTCATCCTAAGGTACTCGTAATAGCATTTGTTGATATCTTGTCCTCACCATATCTCAGCTTGCATTCAAATCTCCATCTTTAAATTTTTTGCGCATAATACTACAATAAAATAATATCAGAGGCCAGAATTTCAGATTTTTATCTCGTTCCCCACCAGAGATATCAAAGCCTTAAAAATGTGATTTTTGAAATTTTGAATTTTTTTTTTTATTTTAGTGAAGAGAAACAAGTCCGAGATCTGGAACTTGGCGTGTGAGTACAAATACTTTACACCAATTTGTAAAAAGATTGTATCTTGTTGACAACAACAATTTCTACAAAAACTTCCTGTTGCAAACTGACAGATTTTGAAAAAAATCTTAAGTTTTATGCTAAAATTTCAACAGAAAGGATTTATTTTAGAAAACTATTTTATTGCCATACTTTTAGCCCATTTTATTCTGAACAAATTGCTTTAAACCCCACTCAAATTAGGAAAATAAAAGATGAGTTATTTTCAATTCGGTAAGCCATAGGATGTTAGAAAATGCTGCACACGATGAAACAAAGATGGTCAGCATGCACAAACAAAAATTAATAAAATTAAAATAATAGTCATTTTGAACATCCATCATGTTAGGGTTGTTGATTTCTGAACCGCTTGAAATGGATTGACCCTATTTTCTTCTTGTCTTTGTTTTTGAAACTATAGTGGCGATACATTAAAAAATTATTGTTAACAAAATTTTGGAAAATTACACTTTTGATTATTAAAAATTCGATATTTTTATAAATATGATCATAACTCCAGTAACTGACACTATCCCCATTTTGAAAAAACAATAACTGGAATATAAGTTATAACAGTTAAAACAAATATGTTATACCTAGATAGCATTACATGGCTGTCATTATTTTTATATTAGATTGGAATGACTATTTTTTAAAAATAAATTTTGTAATATATTTTTTTCCCAGATGTAGTTATATTATATATAAAATATTTTTGTTTTAAAAAAGTGGTGTGAAATAGAATTTAAAAATACTCGCGAGTGTTAGTTCTGTATTACTTTGCAGAATTTTACAAGAAAATGCTTATTTGAGTTTTAAAAAAACTTCTGAAGTATCAGTTGCTTGTTAAATGTCAATAACTGGGGATTCCACCCTATATTGACTATGTGTTTTATTTTCAGATGATCCATATCAATGCAAGGTCATATATATACTTTAAACACACTAGTACAAATTACTCTGTCCAAATACAAATTATCCAAATTGTCCAAGTACAAATTATCTTTGCAATAATATTTTCATAAAAATTGTTGAGATAATATCAAAATAATCTTTATAAAATACAGAATGCACAAAATTTTTTTTATGAATTGTTTAACCTTTAAAAAAGGAATATGAAGAAAAACATTGAAAAGAAACATTGTCTTGAAAATTATTTTTTTTTGGTCCCATCTGTTACGACTAAGGATAATTTCTTAATACAACCATATATTTTGCAAATAAATTAAATACATTTTCGATTTCAAACTCTTTATCTTTTGTCACACTTCATTTAAAAATGATATGATTATTTAATATGAATATTTTCCTATCATATTCATTCAGTGAATTTAATAATATATATATATATATAGAAAAATCTAAAATAAAACGAAGCAAAAGTAAATATGATTCCGTATTTTCTGACCCTATCACTTTTCTCCCCATTGTCATAGAAATTTTTATTTTTCTTGACCTACTGCGAAAAGCAAAGTGTGATATTACACTAGGAACCTGGAAGCATGCCCGCTGCATCAAATAAAGTTGTGGAAGGGGAAATAAAGGAAAGTCCTGTCATAAATGCTTTTGTATTCTGGATTTTGTTATTCAGTGGTATCAAATGAAACTAAAAATCTGAATCTAGTTTCTAATTACAGTATATTTTTTATTAACTCAAATAACCATAACTCAATTTTATTTTATATCAAAATAGTTTACGCTATTAAATATCCGTCTGGTCATTCAGCCGTTTTTATAGGAAATAGTTAAATAACCATAATTTAACTTTATTCAGACCGTAATATGGTCAAGTAACCACTATTTAAAAAAAAGTTTGATTTAATTGGACAGTTTACTGCAGATTTTTAACAGCGTAACATTCTCTTCAAGGGAATAACATGTTTCGATTATTATTATTATTATTATTATTATTTCTAGAGATTTCTGTAATTTTTATTTATAAAATCAATTACTTTTTATTTCCAGAATTTTACATAAATTTTTATTTTTGTTTTATTTTTATAAAATTTTAAATATCATATTACTTTTAAATGACCTTATAATATTTTATTGTAAAACATTCAAATATTTTAATAAAATTTTTAAATGGTGTTTTTAAAATACTTTATGATATTTATAATATATGCAAATAATTGTATAATATTTCACAACGATTTCTATTTTTAAAACAATTTTTAATATTCTATTTTTAATTTCCACTTTTTTCTAGAATATTATAAAAATACTAATAAAAGAAATGAAAAGTGATTACAATTGCACATTTTCCTTTTCTGTCACTTTTCTCTTCATTGTCAAGAGAATTTAAATTTTTTTTCTCATTTATAGTGAAAAGCACAATATTACAGCATTGGACTGGAATACTTGCCCTCTGTTTGTGACAGGCAGAGGAAAAGAACCAAGTAAATGTTAGTTATAAATGCTGTTGTGCTCTGCAATTCTCGATACGGTGGTATCATATGGAACTGAAAATGTGAACCCAGTATATTGTTCATCCAACCAATTTTTTTATGCATCGGAATAGTTTAGAATTATCACAAAATGTTAGCACGTTTCAGATAACTTTATAATATTTTAAAGTAAAATATTGAAATATTTTAATAAAAATTTTAAATCGTGTTTATAAAATACTTTATGATATTTATAAATATGTGTAAATAATTTTATGATATTTTACAACTTTTTCTATTTTTCAGAAAAATTTTACTTTTAATTTCCATTTATTTCTAGAATATTATAAAAGCACTAAGAAAAAAAATCTAAGTGATTACAATCGCACATTTTCTTTTTCTGTCACTTTTCTCTTCATTGTCAACCGAATTTAAAAATTTTCTGATTTACTGCGAAAAGTACAATATTACAGCAATGAACTTGAAAACTTGCCCGTTGTTTGTGATAGGCAGTTAAAAAGAAACAAGGAACTGTTAGTCCTAAATGTTGCTGTGCTCTGAAATTTTTGATACAGTGATATCACATGGAACTATAAATGTGGACCGAGTATACACTATATGGCCAATGAAGACCGGTCACTTGCAATTTTAGACGTTTTGTTAAATATCTAGAAAAATACGTGAGGAATTATCCTGAAACTCCCGGTGTCCAAATAGGTCCATATAGGTCATATATTTCCGTGAAGATTTTTTCCCGAAAACCCATAGGGGACCATCAAATCGATAAAGAACGAATATCTTTTGGAAAACCCTGTAAAAACTAATGTAGCAGAAGCGTTCAAGCCGTAGAACATGATTAAGAGGCTTATTGTAATAAACTGTGCTCATGTGCATGAGGATAGAATGTATACTAGTAGAGAAATTAAGCTTTTTATAAAAACAGTCCCAAATTTTGCCAAGTTTTTTGCTTATAATTTGCAAGTATAAAAAAAAAAATGTTATTTTCAGAAACTAGGACAAACAACATTGTACACCCTTCAGTCTAAATTTTAAAAAAATAATAATTGCATGAAAAATGAGCAGGTTTACTAAATAATTTTTCACTGTGCATGCACGAATGCAATCAAAATATAATGTGCATAATGTATTAGCTAAGTGTATAGATCAACTTTTGTGAAAGTCTCAAAAACATAGCTTGAAAATTCTGAAAATTATCGTCGATAGAATAAGCTCGAAATCCGTTGTTCCCAAAATTAAGCAAAAAGATGAGGGGCTGTATCCAAATATAGTAGTGCGTGAAGTATTGTGTACGCTATCTTGGCACTAATCATCGGATATTCCGACGGATCGACCGAAACAGGTTTTTAAGACCGAAACCAAATTTCGATAATTTCCTATTTTGGGCCAAAAACGGAAACGAAAATTTGCAAAATATTTTTTTAAAGTAATTAATGCATACATAAATATACATAATTATTAATAAATTATACGAGTTTATTGAATGTGCATAATTATTAATTAATTATACGTGTGGCCCAAGTTGCTCTCTGTTCCTCTGACCAGAACTTCTTATTTTCATATAAAATAAAATGTGTTTAATTTATCCACGACACAATGATTTCCTAATTATACGAATTTTATCTAATAAAAAATGGTTTAGGTATACATACCTCAATTTATCTTTTCTAATGGTATTTGTAAATGATGATCTGTTATGTTACAACTTTCTCAAAGAGCATTCGAAACACTTCTGTGGTTTCAAAATAAAAATTTTCTATTAGTGTTAAGTCTTCAGCTTTTAATGAGCACGTGAAAAGCATCTTCAAAGTTTAGTCATATGTACATTACTTGCTCTATAATTTGCACGCACGTCTTGAGTCAATCATAACTGATAATTATAAGCTGGGAAGTTCATAGCAAAAAATAAAGAGTGTCTCAATTGAGACAATACAGCTCAAATCAGTGAGTAATGTTGAAAATTTCAGAAAGAAGAAAAGAGACTTTTTGGAAAGTAGATAGTTTCGGTCGAGTTTCTGTACAGCCGAAACTCTGATTTTGGGCCGAAAACGAAACCGAATTTCCGATCAACCTCTAATCGGAATGGTTTAGCATTACCACAAAATGCTAGCACATTTCAGATCATTCTTTTAGATTCTCCTAGATATTTCTTAATATGACATTTTATTTTTTAATTTTATTTTTTTATCAATTTCTATTTTTTATCAATTTCTATTTTTTATCAGTTTCTATTTTTTACCAATTTCAACTTTTTACTTTTTTTTTTTTTTTTTTTTTTTTTTACATTTAAATGTGCAAACTCTGTCTAAGGCAGAATCGGTCAGAACTAAGAAACTTTTCCGTCGTAGACAGTACTCCGACTAAGACATATTTTACTGTATGGAAAATATTTCCATGGGACTTGAAAAACTTTCCGCCTTACATAGATTTCCGTTTTACTCAGAGTCCGCCTTAGACAGAATTCACTACAATTTTATAGTATTTTGATATAAATTATTATAATATTTTATTATTAAATTTTAAATACTTTATTATACATTATTTCTTTTGTATTTTAAAATATTGAAATTTTACATGTTATATCCATTTCTATTTCTAGAATAATGTATAAAAATGTCTGCAATAAATATATCAAAATAAATATGCTTCCATATTTTTCTCATCCGATCACTTTTCTCTCCGTTGTCATCGAAAAATTTATTTTTTGACTTATTGTGAAAAGTAAAATTAGATATTACACTAGAAACGTGGAAATTTGCCTTCTGTACGAAATAAAGCTGTGGAAGAATAATACTAAAGAAATGACGTCATAAATGCTTTGGTATTCTGGATTTTTCTTCTTTTTCTGTATAGTTATATCAGATACAAGTCGGAAACTGTAAGTGAAATGTGGCAAATAAAGTGCGTTCGTACTATAATCAGTTTTATATATATTTAGATCTTGGTGCAATAGCTGTTTCACCTTATGCAAAAATGCACGGATACAAAACTTATTATGATTATTATATTAAATTCAATAATATGGAAATAATATGACTCAAGTAGGATGTAGGTAATAATATGTGGAAATAATATGACTCTGAAGTAGGATGTAATCACCATGGTAACATAGAATCATTACCTATCATGGGATATTATTGAATTAATTACGTATCATATAATTGAAAACAATGAAGAAAACTTTTATTAATATATTTTTAAGTTTTGATTCGACATTCATAAAAGTTGAAATGACTCGACAAAATTTGGCAACGATTATGTATGAGGCATTCTCACAATTTTTTGGCTTTCAAGTCCCTGAATAATAATTTTTATTTTAGTATATGTTCTTGTGTTTTATTTTATTTCATATACCGGGAAACACTCCATTGCATGACTGTATAATAATACTAAAGAGATAAATAACTTTCGGACGATGTTGGGGGTCCAAATATACCACGAAATTCCTATACCGTCCAGTGTCCATGATGCTGATTTTACAGTTTGGAGCTGTCTGTTTAAAATTGTTTCATTAAAAGTAATTCGATGTCATTTTTTTCCGAAACTGAGACTATTTTTTTATATAAATATGTAGCAAAAAATTAACCTGTACACATTTTTACGGTTGTTGTCATTTTTTTAAACTGTGTCCCCCTGGATTTTCGTTTCCTTACCGTCCCTCTTGCTAAAATTATACAGAAAATCACTTCAGATGCAGCCATAGAATTTTTTTCAACTTTTTTCTCATGCAGAAGTATGCTAGAGAAATAATGGCTAAAATTCTTTGACAGGAAATTTACTGCAGAATGTAAATCAGCATTTAAATATCAATTTCAAGCATCGTGTTTTTATTGGTAGTCTTACCGTCCCCAAGGTTTATTCCTGCACTTTTCGAGGTAAATTAATTTTTCTTTTTTATTTAATCCAATGTAAATAACTGTTTCTAAAAATCAATGAATATTGTGGGTATCACTTAGTCTTAACATGATTTGCCTAAAAATAGGTGGTGATTTACCTTACCGTCCCATTAGCATCCCCCTTTTTTTTTTCCCTTAACGTCCCTTTTTTTTTCCTTACCGTCCCCCTTTTTTTCCTTAGCGTCCTTTCTTTAACACCCCTTTAAGACAATGTTATACCAAAATTTTGAACTAAAAGTACTACATTGTTATTATTTCTTATTTGAATGTCCTGTGGGTACTATGCAAATTCATTATAAGTAAAAATTTAGAAGAAAGTAAAAAGTTATAGTGGTAAAATGGTGAGGAAAATTAAACTCGCAAATTTAACTTAAACTTCAGTTAAATAAAAAAAATTTTCGTTGGTGATCATTTTTTCTTTATTTTGAATCATTCGTTTATAAGTTTAAAATGCTATTTTTTTTTTTTTTTTTTTTTTAATTTCACCAGATTTTTATTCCTGAAAGCCAAAAGATTGTGAGAATGCCCCATATATTAAATTTCAAACCATTTAAGTTTTTACGCTGTTATATGCGGAAAGACGCACAGATTGACAGACTGACGGATCAGACAACGAACCTAAAAATGGTGATTCTAAACAAAGTTTCTGATTGCAATTCATGTTTTGTTAACTCGAATATCTATTATTCGAGTCTTTGATACATCACTACAGTTTTACATTATCCATAAGATGTTTCGAATGTTTCGATTATACGTGCAATAAATGATTCCAATTTTTAAATATTTTTTAATTACTTAGAACTTTCTTAAATATTATTTCTTTTCCTCTAAAATCAATTTTTATTTCCTCGCTTTTCTATAATTTGATATAAATTTCTGTTGTTAGGTCATTCTTATAATATTCATATTAGTTTAAACAATTTAATAATATTAATAAATTATATTAATAATCAATATTAATTAATATTATATTTATTTATAATACAATTTTTTAAAGCAAAATTTAAATACAATTTTACAGTTAAATGTTTTATGAATTTCTAATATTTCATCATATTTTAATAACGTTATTTAATAATATTTTATATCAATTTCTAACTGTTTATTTTTCTAGCATATTATATTCATACTTTTTTCCTTATAATATACTATGAAAAAAACGAGGATAGGAAATAAATAAACAAACATGTTTCCATATATTCTGCTCCTATCACTTTTCTTCCATTGTCATCGAAATTTTTATTTTTATTGACCCAATGCGAGAAGCAAAACGTGATATTCAGAAGAAATCTGGAAACTTGGTTGTTTTCATAGATAAGGCGTTAGAATATGGATAAAGTGAGATCCTGTTGTAAAAGCTTTTGTCTTCTGGATTTTTTTATACGACGGCATCAAATAAAACTAAGAATAAGAACGCAGATTTGAATTAAAATGTATCTTTAAAATACGGCACATATATATTTTTTATTTCTATACTTTTTTATATTTTACAGCAGTTTCTATTTTTATAACGGTTTTAATTTGATAAGATTTTAGTATAAAATTTAAATAATATTTCATTATAAATTTATTCTAATTAATTCTAATAATTCTCCATTTCTCCTATTCTGCATTATTTAATTAATTCTAATAGCTGTAAATCGAACTTTCTATATATCAAATCAGTTTAGCATTTCCGTTATAACCTCATGAGACCCAAGAAAATTTGAAACACTTTGTCTTTACTACTTTATTTTCATCAAAAGGGTAAAAAAATTTCATTTTTAAAGATTTTTACTTTTTTTTAAATTTTCTAAGGACCGTATCCATTTTAATGGACGTTGAGGTCGGTCTTAAGTATTAGAGCAAAAAGTTCTGAGAAATTTTTAATCTAATAGTTACCAGAATTTCTATTGTATGTATGAGTACTAGTGGTATATCTATAGGAATTCAGGAATTTCGGCTCCAAAATGCCTATTGAGCAGTATGATTTGCGTGTGTATGTCCGGCATTATTGGAGGAAAGATCAAACGATTCTGAAAGCCGTCGATGAGAATCCTTTAATGAAGTTGAAGAAGCATGCCAACAGTTTTTCGATTCCAAGAAGCTGCCATGGTACTGCCAACAAATCCGGATTCTGGCAGAAAGTCGTGGACTATGATGGTCTCTACTTTGAAGAATAGTCCTTGTTGCTTTTGTTGTTAATTTGCGCATAACAGCCCGACTTTCACAAATTTCCCAGAACTTTTTGCTCAACCTAGTATGATGAAATGTAAACACAGTTCAATTCAACATTTCGCATGTAAAGTGATACTGAAAAGTACTAAATTAACAATAAATTTAAACGTATATATATATGTTTTATTAACTTAATGAACATCACTGAAATATTTTGCACATATTTAATCTAAATGAAAATCTTTGAAACAATTTCTTTCACTGGTAATGCACAAAAACATATTGCAACTTGTACATCTAAATTTAGTTTTCTTTTGAATTCCTATTATTATCAATGTATTTTTTTTTTAAATAATCATGTGCTTTAACTTTTATGTCCATTTGTGTTTCTTGTTTTAGCTGTTGCGATATTTCAGGATGATCTGGAATGCTTGATGCAAACCTAAAAGGAAACATAATTAAAATCAGATTTCATGATGCTTGTGAAAGTAAAATATTCTTAATTGTATTTAATTTACTTTTTTGTTTATATTTATGAATTTATAACAAATAAATTTTGCCGAAATAATTATCTTAATTTACCTATAAAAATTCTTTATATGTACATAATTTACAAATTGAACTTACTTCTTCCAAATCAAAGCGGGGTTTTGCTATTTCGCTATTTCCCTTTCGTTAGTTTGGCTAACTGAACCATCAGCAAAATTATTGACTGAATCTTTAGCAGCCTCATTTTAAGCTTCGGAGGAATCTTCATAAATTTTATTAAGATTAAAATCTTCATCACTAGAATAGTTAAAATCAAGATCAGCGTCATCCCCATTTGCTATTAGTTCTAATGCTTCTAATGCTGTTAATCTTTTGGCAAACAAAATACAAAAATATGTAATATTTACTGTCTCTTTTTATAAACAGTAAATGAAACATTACAGAGAGATTAAATAAGCATCAAATACTTGGAAATCTAGCGCATGATTAAAAGCAAAATTTATAACATTACTCAAGTAAAACCCAAAATCCGTTTTAATGTATAATTTTAAATTGAGCTTTAAAGCAATAAATATATCAAAATTATAGTTAAAAACTGGCTAGTGTACTTCAAAAACATTAACATTAACTTATACAATCTGAAATGTGCTTAAAAAAGCAAAATAAGTAAAGAAAAATTGGAACTTAGTTGCACCTGGTCGAATACCACGCTGACTCACCCACTTCGCCATATTACAAACAAACGAGAAACAGTTGCCAGATTCTAAAAACTTAAAAGAATCTTTGAAATGTATATTATATTGGAGTATTAGAACTTGCTTCCATAAAAATATTTAATATGATTAGTAAGTTAAACAAAAACATCCATTTTAATGGATGCAGGGCCTCAGGAGGATATAATAGATTATTTGAGGTACCCTATTTCCTCGTATATGTATCACCCTCATGTAACACGCGAAAATTTCTATTAGTTAGATAATAAAATATCGAATAAAAATATAAAAAAGAATGCTGCTGGTCTTATTTTATTAAAGTTTAACAAAAATAATTAATATTGAAGGAACCTGGAAACGTATTTGTTGCGTGAGATAAGGCAATAGAATAGGAATAAAGTGATATCCTATCATAATTGCTTTTGTCTTCTACATTTTTTTTATACGATGGCATCAAATAAAACTAACGAAGAATTTTCCAGAATAGTTTTTAAAAAAATCTTTATAATAAAATGAATTAAAAATAAGTATGGTTACATACATTTCTCATCCTATCCCTTTTCTCTCCATTGTCATCAAAATTCCATTTATTTATATATATAATATTTATTTATTTTTTATTCATTTTTTTTGGCCTACTGTGAGAAACAAATAGTGATATTACTCTAGGAAACAGGAGACTTGATTGCTGCACAAGATAAAGTTGTGGAAAAAGATTAAATACATGTCCTGTCATAATTGCTTTTATAATCTGGATTATATTTTTTATTCAGTGATATGAAGTAAAACGAACAATCTAAACCAAGTATCATTATTTAAAGTTAATGTTAAACAGTGCCACAATAATTACGTATGAATAATACCAGGGTTCGGTGATATATATCAATCGAGATATATCGTGTTATACAAGGCGATTGAAAATAATGGGACCAAAATGAGAGTGCAAAGCAGGCATACGAGAACAATCAAAAATCACGTAGGAACATGGGTCGCAACTCGTAAATGCCATTCGGACCGTTAGAGGGGATTAATAACAATAATCAAAAATCATTCTACATCATTTTATTTATACTGTATTTACAAATATTTAGAACTAACAGTACTACAGGAGATGCTCAAAGTCTTTGCCAGACGTCTGGTGACACGCATTACATCGTATCTGGAACACATCCTGCTGCCGCAACAATTCTTCCCAGTAAATCATCCTGCGATGAAACAGATGTTTCGTAAATAAGTCCTTTTAAAAAATTCATAAGAAAAAAATCTACTGTAGACAAATCTGGTGATCGCGACAAATCTGGTGACAAATGGCCATGAGATTTGTTCACCTTCACAAATCCAAGGTATGGGAAAGATGGCCTGCAGATGTGTTCTGACTTATCTGCTGAAATTATACACGTGAAGTCGCTCAATTTGCTCAGATCGGCTCTTCATGGAAATACCCTCTAGCGGCCCCTCATGGCGCTTGCGACCCCGAGTTCCTATGTGATTTTTTATTCTTTTTTTTTTTGTACCTGCTTTGCCCTTTCATTTTGGTCACGTTATTTTGAATCACCCTGTATATCATAATATATACCCGATATTTATTTTCAAAATATCATTATGTTCGATGTTTTAGATATGTACTTGTCTTTATTTTATATTTATTTTCAAAATATCATTCTGTATATTTTAGATATTTTCAGTTAAAACGAGTGTAAATATTTTTTTTTTTAACTTTTATTGACTGTGTCGTTCTGTGAATAACGAACTTTTGCCTTTATCACTGACATTTTTCAGCTACAAAAAAAAAAAAAAAAAAAAAAAATATATACAAACTTTACGTTTAAAGTTGAATTTTTAAATGTAGAACCAATAATTATGTGGGACAATATTCTTTGTTCCTCATAATTAGCCTCTAGATAGCCATTGAAAGATAAATTTTCTAATTTAGATAATCATATACTTATGGTTTCATTAGAAAGGGTCTTTTCTGGTTTTGCTTTAGCTCAGTTTAAACTGCATAACAGGTTAGGTAATATAAAAACAGTTAACATTACATTTATTTATGTTCAGTTTTTCAATAAAAAGAACTACTATTTTATATTTAAAATTCTGTTGTATAAAACATGAAATTTGTATATGATACTTGATAATGGATTCTATATTTTATTTTTCGATTACTGTAAAGGGGAAATTATTTATGTTTCCAATTAGTTGATCTTCAGTTTTGTTTAAGTCGAAAAAAAAAAAAAAAGAAAAAAAAAAAAGAAAGAAAGAAAATAAAAAGGCATTTAGAATATTGCTTTAATAACTTTTCGTGCTCAGTGAAATATGTTTATTTTCTAATTTATATTAATTCTGCAAATATTTATAACCAGCTATAAGTTGGTGACTTTGAAAATATCAGATATCAAAAATCAGATATGCGATATCAAAAATCAGATATCAGATATATGTCAAAACATCGGATAATCACGCTATTTACGAACCCTGAATTGCTATCTGTATCATTATCATCATCTTACTATTTCTATCTTTTTTTAACCCAAATAAGCAATACATTTTTAAAAGGATAATGGAATTTAAAGACAAGCAAAACTAAAGATTCCTCAGTTAAATAAAAATATATATATAGTCATTCTTTGATTAAACGTTATACTTAATGTTCATTTTAATTAATTTAATTTTAAGTTAACTAATACAATTAATGTTATCAATGTTATAATGTTTTTTCTTTGATAAAATATCGGTGAGAATAGAACATGCTCGTGTAAACATTTTCATTCTCAACAAACGTGTTTTAAAAACAGTCGTGATAAATTAACAGAAACAACATTAAGATTTAAATGAATATTTTTTTATTATTTTTGTTTATGTCTAAATTCCATCACGCAGCTGAAAATCTTTAATTGAGAATTGATAGCATACTAAAAACCGATATTCCCATTTGAGAAAAATGTTTAATACGCAATAAACACAACTCAAACATGTTTCCGAAAAACAATGGCAGCAAAAAAACTTTGTTTTTGCAGAAGATTCTTTACATCTTGAAAATAAGTCTTGTTTCTAATGATAAAGAATGCTTTTCGGAATTGTTGGTGACACGGAAGAGGTTATTACATACTGTCGTTCGTGGTTATCAGGCACTCTCAGAATTTTTTGACTTTTAAGTCCCTGAATAATAATTCTTTTTAGTGCCTGCTCTTGGGGGGGGGGGGGGGTATTTCTTATACTGGAAAGAAAATAGCCCATTGCATGACTGCATAACAATATTAACGAGATAAATAAGTTTTGGACGATGTTGGGGGTCCAAATATGCACTGTAAAAAAACGGGCTAAAATACGGAAATACTACTGGCAATCTAGACGCCAGTATTATTTCCGTATTTTAACGGAACCTTTCAAGGTAAATTACAGAAAATTTTCCGTTAAATTCCAAAAAAAGGAAAATTTTCTGTAATTTACCGGGAAAATTTTCCGTTAAATTACGGAAATACTACTGGCGTCTAGATTGCCAGTAGTATTTCCGTATTTTAGTCCGTTTTTTTTTTTACTGTGTACCACGAAATTCCTATACCGTCCCGTGCCCCTGATACTGTTTTTTAAGTTTGAAGCTGTCTGTATAAAATTGTTTCAATAAAAATAATCCGATGTAATTTTTTTCCGAAACTTTGTTTTATATAAATTGTTTTATATAAATATGTAGCAGAAAATTAACCTGCACACATTTTTACGGTTGTTATTATTTGTTTAAATTCTGTCTCTGGGTTTTAGATTCCTTACCGTCCCTCTTCTAAAATTATATAGAAAATCACTTCAGATGCAGCCACAGAATTTTTTCAACTTTTTCCTCATGCAGAAGTATGCTAGAGAAATAATGGCTAAAATTCTTTGACAGGAAATTTACAGCAGAATTTAAATCAGTATTTAAATATCAATTTCAAGCATCGTGTTTTTATTGCTAGTCTTACCGTCCCCAAGGTTCATCCCCGCACTTTTCGAGGTAAATAATTTTTTTTATTATTATTATTTAATACAATGTAAATAACTGTTTCTAAAATTCAATGAACATTGTGGCTATCACTTAGTCTTAACACGATTTGCCTAAAAATAGGTGGTAATTTTTCTTACCATCCCATCCTTACCATCCTTTTTTTCTTTTTTTTGCCTTACCGTCCCTTTTTTCCGATACTGTCCCCTTTTTTTCCTTACCGTCCCTTCTTTAACACCACTTTAAGACAATGTTATACGAAAATTTTGTACTAAAAATACTACATTATTATTATTTCTTATTTGAATGTCCTGTGGGTACTATGCAAATTCATTATAAGTAAAAATTTAAAGGAAAATAAAAAGTTAAAGTGGTAAAATGGTAAGTAAAATTAAACTCGCAATTTTAACTTAAACATCAATCAAATAAAAAAAAATCGCTGCTGACCATTTTCTTTATTTTGAATCATCAAGGCATTCGTCTATAAGTTCAAAATGTTATTTTAGTAAGTTTAATTTCACCAGATTTTTATTCCTGAAAGTCAAAAGTTTGTGAGAATGCCTCTTATATTGTATTTTCGTAGATAAAGAAACGTTTGTCTTTTTTTTTACAGAGTATAGTAATGATACGTTAATAAATATTTTCCTTAATTAAAATTTGTATTTAAATGTAGACAAATTATTAACATTTTTTTATCAAAACAAATAATGGTTAATGAATAAAAAATACCACCTAATTGGATAATTACAGACGGTCCTCGCACATTTCAACTTTCGAACCTTTTTCAGGAACCAATTGAAGAGCTAAGTGGAAGAATACGTTAAGTAACAAAAATTACATTTGAAGAAATTTGATATCAAAGTTTTTGGTCTCAATTTTAGTGATTTATTTGCTGTTTGATACCATATGTTTAAAATATTAACAGATGTGGTACTAAACTCTATCAAAAAAACTTATTCATATTTAATTTTTGAATATTAAAAAATATTAATATTATTTGGATTATTAAATATTAAAATATTAAATATTAATGAATAATGTGTTAAATCTTCAAGGCTAAATAGAACTTTGGTACTTTAGCTTTACCATGTAATAGAATATCTGATAACACCTTTTTCTAAAAGATAAAATCATTTTTAAGAAAATGTAGCATAACATGTTCTTCCACTCAGCTCTTCAATCATGTTCGAAAATGGAGAAACGCCTGTATTTGTCTATGAACTTTAAAAAAATAATGGTTTGCTTATCAGTATATCGTGACTATGAATCGTGATGTGTTTGAAGTTTTTTATCCGTTTGCGAACTTATTGCGTGCAGGAAACAAAAGAAAGTTTACATTAATAAGATTAACAGGTTCGTTTATAAAGGTAGTATTTTCATACCACTACTAAATAGAGTACTTACTAAATAAAATGCGTTAACACTTTCGGGTCTGGCACTCTAATAAAAGCACATGTTTTTATGTTTACCACTATTTTGTCTTTACAATTAGATTTTTAGATTATTTTATTTAATTTATTTAAAAGAAAGAAATTTGTATGCAAAGACTGAATTTTGTAATTGATTCCCCACTCACTTCCTGATATGCGAGAATTATAAGAATTTTGTACGCAGATGTGTTTTCGATATCAATATAATATTTTAATATTTTTAGAACTTAATTATAAATTAAAAAATAACTAGAAAGGTAGCCCGTCAAAAATGACGGAAATTTAGATATAAAGATATATACAACTCATGTGCAAGAATATGAGTTTTCTCGTTTGTTCCGCAGTGATATATGAAAATAACACATTTTAAGAATGAAACACATTTATGAAAAACTGTGTACAGTAGAAGACCACTAATCTGCACAGTTTGGTTCCAAGTGTTATGCAGATTTGAGGCTCTTTGCGGTCATGTCTATTCAATCTTTGTTTACATTTTTTTTAATTCATATATTGGACAATTTAGATTGTTAAGCCTTAAAAATAAATAAATTACACACT
Organism: Maratus speciosus; assembly: GCA_963932465.1. Classification (NCBI taxonomy): domain Eukaryota; kingdom Metazoa; phylum Arthropoda; class Arachnida; order Araneae; family Salticidae; genus Maratus; species Maratus speciosus. The sequence continues at coordinate 210,656,110 of OZ010793.1, forward strand.
TGAAGTAAGGTAAAAACTATTAAATTATCGTATACGATTTCATGAAATGGTATTATATGGTATTATATGTGTGTGCTTGACGATCTTGGTTACGACTTTGGCGAAATTGGCTGCAACTTGTCATAATTCTAATAGTGTGGGCCTCTATAACAAAAAAGTAACCAGTTTTTAGCAAAATTTCTGATATAAAGTAGTTTTCAAAAACTTGTGTAAAATTGCCGACCGTTCTCATGTTATGCCAGTCCTAGGAATAATATTTCTAACACTGAAGAGTTTCCATGTATATGTGGAATTTAGAAAAACTTCTCCAAAAGAAAGGTCTTGAAATGACATTGTAATTCCTCTAACTTCAAAGTTTTATCGGGCCCTGATGTTGTTTACTGAAATCTAATAAATACAGTTATTTTGAATATTACAACAGAATTAAACAGCTAAACTTATTTAACTTAAAGTCGCTGTTACTTCCCGATGTTATTTTTTAGTATTAAGAAAGAAAATTATTTAAATTTTTCAAATCATGCACATTTATAATTTTTTTCCGTCTTTAATAACTAAATAATGAAAAAATATGCTTTTGTTCTGAGCTCATAAATATGACAATAAAATAATGTAACTAAGAGACATTGCAAAATTAAATCTTTGTGATTTCAAACCATAAACAAATGATACCGCCACCATTTTACCTACTATGGCGTCATTAGAATATTGTCCATTGGTTGTTGGAGAACTTACTTTGTGAATGATTACCTCAATGCTTTAATATTTTTTACGGTTCACGATGAATGAATCACTTGTGTTTGTTTAGGTTTATGGAATGAGATATTAAGCTGCGAACCTAATTTCAACTAAAGTTATCCAAGGATATATGTATTTTTAATCGAAATTAAAAACAATGCTTTGATCTCGAAATAAAAAGTTTTAGTTTGTATAATTGGTTATTTCTGTTAATTATTTATTTAGGTACTTTTCCATTATAGCGCATTTTTAAAAAAAGCTTGGCGTAATTCTGGCATCAGAAAGTGAGATATGTTGCCAAAATATATAAACAGCTATGAAAACAAATCTAATGAACTTTTATTTGTGTTTATATATGCACTTATATACATAAAAAAATCGTTTCTAAATATATATAATACTTTTTTATATACAAATTACGGCACAGATTTCAGATATGAACCGGGATACCTAACTGGCGCTAAAATGGTGTTATTTTGCCTGCTATGGTAAACCGGCTATTGTTTTTTATTTATTAATAAATTGTTTATTTACTTTTATTTTCTGTTTTTAAATTATATAAACTGTTTTGTTCTATAGTTATTATTCAAACTTTTATTTATTTATAGTTATTTCCTTTTCAAAATGATAACAAATAATTAAAAAATATAAAAGTAACTGGTATTCGAAAGCGAGATTTCTGCCGAATTGGCGTCAGAGAAAAATCCTGCCAACACCGATGCGTATATGACATCTGTGCAAAAATTACTTCTGTTTCTTTATAAAAATGGGTAAATAGCTTTTTTTACATTAAATAAATAGTATACATATGCAAAAAATTGCTTGTGAGTATGAAGCAGTAAATAGATTGTCAGAAAATACGTTGGCAAACTTCTTTCTCGCCAAGAAACTTTTCTCCGAAGTATTGTACATAAGCAATGATTGCTAGAAATGCATTTTTAATTATGATATGCGCTTTTATGTTTCACTACATTTATGCATAGTATACCGTGTGAATAAATGCTACAGTTCATATGCAGGGCTACACAAAAGAATTCGTAAGGGTTACTGAGTATGAGAATAAATTGCTTAAAGGTGGTTTTTAAAGGAGTTATGCAGTTTTACGCTGAACTGCATTTAGTTTACTAAGAAATGTTTGTAGAATATAGATAAAATGATATAGAGGGTCACGCAAAGAATTGGATACATAACCGTCTATGGATGATAATATCTGGAAATGTGATTTCAGTAGCTTTAAGAGTAGTTTAAATTAAATTTTAACTAAATAGTTGCATGTAATAACGGCACTATTGGCTATGGACGGTAACTGCTGAAATCAATTTTTAAAAATTTTTATGCGTTTTCTGAAATGTTTACTTAGTTTTCTTATTTACCTTATTTCCCTAAATAACGAAGTTTTGTTAAAGCATTTAGGATGTGTTGGAAAGGGTTTCATATTCTATGCTTAACGCATGATTTTTCTTTCTTCTTTAGCCTTATTTTGCATTTATTTTATTCTTAATTTTTTAGTCTTATACTGCTTTATAGAAACTTTGGCATATATATCCCACGTTAGAGCAATTTTTTTCGGACGCCAATTTGGCGAAAACATCAACAGCATAAACAACAACATCCGGGTTACCATATCAAGCAAAATAACGGCACTTTGGTGACAGTTAAGTACCCGTTGTGTATATAACATTGGCGTCAGAAAAAAATCGCGCCAACATGGGGCGTATATGACATCTGTGCCGAAACTTTAATATTTAATGTTTAAACTCTTCGCTCCACTCACCTTGCATATAGTATAAACTATAACACAGATAGCGCAAAATAATAGACAGTTTGATACTTTTCGACTGTAGGGGCTTTGGCGTTTTTTAAAAAAAGCTTGGTGTAATTTGGGCATCAGAAAGTGAGATTTGGGTACTTTTCCGTTATAAGGATACCAATGTCGCCAAGCGTAATAGTTGGCGCTAAATGAAAATCACATGAATTGAGGCATTTGAAAAATAAAAGAAAAAATATTGTCGATAATAAAGTGAGCATTTCAAAAATATAACATTTGAAAATTCCAGACTTTTACGAACTATTTCATTAAATCACAAATATATACTTACAATAATTGAACAAATAACTGTTATAAAATAAAGCAATAAAATAAAACTCATATTAAACTGCTGGCATAAAATTACAAATATCTTTTAGCATTTTGAAATAATTCGCGCATTAGCATACATTGTGGCATGGTGTCCGTATAACGGAAAAATATTGAGATTTGTTGTCAAATCATATAAACAGCTATGAAAACAAACTTGATGAGCGTTTTTGTTTTTTTTATATGTTTATTTTATATGTATATTATTCATGTTTTTATGTACAAATTGCATCTGTTTCTGTATAAAATTAGAGAAACGGCTTTTTTATGTTAAATAAATCGTATAAATATGGAAAAAAAAAATGCGTGTGTATATAAAATGAAACAGTGGATAGGTTTCCGGAAAATATGTTGCCAAATTTCCTTTTTGCCAAGGCACCTATACTGGAAAAGTACCTAAAGCACATTAAAATCGCGCAGTTAGGAGCTCATACAGTACAGCATCGTCTGTTGGCGGTTATTTTATTAGTAGCATCGGGAGGAAGATGTAAAGATGTACTTTAAATTCTCACCCATAGATTTTGAAAAAATATCTTAAAAGAGCGGAGTTTAAATTAAATTTTGGAGACCTCCTTTATGAAAGATTAATGGTTTTAAATGGGAATTTTGCCAAATTAGCAAGCTATCGCTAAGTTGGGCAACATTTGGCGCTACTGTGGTAACCCTGCATTAGTATTTTTCAACAATTACTCATTTCAATGAGGTGGTCCGGGACACACAGAGACTTGGATTTTATATAAATAGATTTTTAAGACTGATTTTTTCTTTATCCGTGCACAGGTGTTTGAAATCCTTTTTTTAGGGTTACAACTGTTTACGAGTTACAAAAAGAGAAAAGAAAAAAAATGGAGTTAATTGTTCGCCATATCCTTCTTGAAGTAATATATCGCCGGGGCTGTGAAATTCCAACAATTGAAATACGAAGGCAATCCAATAAGTAAGTCCCGTTTTCAATTTTTGCCCCGGAAGTGCCGTTTTCGTGATTTTACGCATGCGCGTCCACTTTGCTGGCTCATTGTCAAACAATTGAAGTTATTTATAGATCGCTGAGTATTGCGTCGGTTGCATGTTGAACGCTTAAAATGTTTACAAAAAGTAACATCATGCCGCGTGCGATTTACAGTCTGTCATCTGCTTTCGGAACACTTACGAACACTAAACCAATTGAAATTCACAGAAAATTTGTGGAGTTTACGGAGAAAACGCAATGAGTGATTCGAAGGTAAGGAGGTGACTGTTAAGATTCAATGAAAGACATGAAAATGTTCACGAAAAAGAACGAAGTCGGAAGCCGTCTCTGATTGATGATGGTTTGCTTACAGAAGTTGAAGATAAGATTAAGGAGAATCGAAGATTCGCCATTACGACACTGTCAATGCATTTTCCTCAAATTTACTGCTCACTTCTTCATGAAATTGTGTCCAGAAAACAGCATCGGAGGCGGCATCTTTCAACAACGAGGACATACAAAAGCTCGTGCACCGCTATGATAAATGCTTCAATAATGGGGGCGACTATGCTAAAAAATAATCTAAGTATTGTTCTTGATTATGCAATTAAAAAAAATCTAGTAACCGTCTTTTTTAGTAGTTTAGTATTAATTAGATTATGATTATACGTTCAGAAAAAAAACTTGAATAGATTGTTTAAATACTAGCCGCCCTTGGAGACCAGTTTGGTCTCCCTTAAAATTTATATTTGGGAAAGCATGCTAAGCATTGTATCATGTTACTTTTATTCATAGTTTAATTTACTTAGACTCCCTTAAATATATTTAATATAATCCCTTAAGCTAATATTAGTTTTTGTCGCATTAAAATATGTCAATTTGTTGATTTTCTGTAAACAAGTAAACCCTATTGATTTATAATGGAAGTCTATGGGAATCTAACGAAATATTAGAGATATCGCTACGTTGTCGTCACTTTTGGCGACAAACTTGGCGGCCTTTGGCGACAGAACAGGGTCCCCCCTCCCCTACTGTAACCTCTTTTCTAGGTATGGAAATGCATTAAATGCTGTTCAATAACCAATGAGACGCGTTTCATTTGAGCTTTGCCATTAAACAATTAACAAATAATCGCGATTTCTGTGCCACATACGATATCGTAATATGTATATATATATATGCTCTCTTTTCTTTTCTGTTGCCATGTCTTAAAAAAGAAACAGGGCAAAAATTAGAATTTTTTGAGTAAATTCACTATTCCCGCTTCAATTCTGTTTAAAGCGTTGAATTTTCAATGATCGGGGCCCATAGCAAATTAATATATTGTAACGAAATTGTTTGGAGCTACATGCTTTGTTACCTCTCAATTAGGCATGATTTAAAAAATAAATATTGAATGCCTTTAAAAGAGTGTATAAAAAACTGTTTTTGCTTTTATTGTTATTATGTGTATTTAGTAATGATAGAATATGCCTTTACAAGTAGTATTATCTCCTCATTTGTGTTTGAGCATTTAGTAACAAAACAAAATAAAAGTTCGTTTAAAACTATACAACATTGCTGAGACTTTTATTTCGAACATGTCTTTTATTCTATATTAAAAATATGAGCAACTTCTGAACAAACACTTTAATATAAAAAAAGAAAAATACTGGAAGGTTATTATTAGTGATCGATCGAAAAATCCGGTTCGTTTTCGTTTTCAGCCTAAAATCAGAGTTTCGTCGGAAATTCGTTTTCGGTGAAAATGCTGTCGAAAATTCGAGTGGACCGAAACTATCTGTATTCCAAAAATCTCGTTCCTTCTTTCAAAAATTTTCAACATTACTAATTGATTTGAGCTGTAGTGGCTCAAATGAAACACTCTTTATTTATTGCTATGAACTTCACTATTTATAATCATCAGTCACGACTGACTCAAGACGTGAGTGGAAATTATAAAGTAAGTAATGCATATAAGACTAAACTTTGAAGACGTTTTTTACATGTTCATTAAAAGCTGCAGACTTAACAGTAATAGATTTTTTTTAGTTTGAAATTGCAGAAGCGTTTCGAATACGCTTTGAGAAAGTTCTAATATAACAGATGATCATTTGCAAAAGTCATTATAAAAGATAAATTGAGATACAGTAAACTCTCTGTAAGACGGAAATCTGTCTAACTCGGAAAGATTTTCAAGTCCCTGCAAATCCATAGACATGGAGTAAAATTTGACTAAGGCGGAATATTGTCTACTACGGAAAATTTTCTTGGTCCCGATTGATTCCGCCTTTGACCAATGTCAGACGAGCGTCTTTTTTGCTGCTTTTTTGTTTAACTATTATCCATTCACAATGCTTTAGCATTGTGAATGGATAATACTTAAACAAAAAAGACGCCCGTCTGACATTGGTCTTAGACTGAGTTTACTGTAATCATTTTTTTAATTAGATGAAATTCGAACAATTAGAAAATTATTCTGTGTCGTTGATGAATCAATTACATTTGATTTTATACGGAAATAAAAAAATATTGGTCAGAGGCACAGAGGGCCAACTTGAGCCACACATATAATTAAATAATAATTGTGTATATTTAATAAACACATATAATAAATTAATAATTGTTTATTTATGTATGTATGTATTAATTACTTAAAAAACACTTTTTGGACATTTTCGTTTTCGGCCTAAAATACGAAGATTACCGAAATTCGGTTTCCGTTTCGCTCCTAAAAAGCTGTTTCGGTCGATCCTTCGTTATTATGTCTATATGTAATCCTATTGTAATACGGCATTTTCCAGACGTCATCAAAAATTATTCCTTAGTCTATTCTTATATTAATAGTACGCAAAATAATTATATTCGTTAGATTTCAGTAAATGACATATATTTTAAGTTTCAGTAAATCTTAATCTTTGTTATTTGAATATTTATTTTAATTTTTTAAATCTTTAAGTATTTATCTCGCAAAATTTAAACAAAATTCAAACACGAAAGTGTTAAGTAATACAGTCGAACCTCTATTTAACGAAGTCGCTAAATCCCGGGAAAAAGTTCGTTATATGGAAGAGATTCACCTTTTAAAATACTTTAAACTACATAAAACAGATTTTAAATTCAATAACACTAAATATTTTTACTAAACGTAATTAATCACATTTTTTTTATAAATTATATCGATTTGTTTTATTTATTTTACCCACCAATATCCATCATCAGTTCATTTTTTTTATGGGTTTAAATCTTTGAAATCTGCAAGAAAAACAAAACATTGTCCGGGAATACACTGTCTTTTCTGTTTAAAGTAAATAGTTTTACATTAAAATTAACTAATTTTAATGACCTTATCGTATTTATTATTATTATAACAAATACTTTTAACCATGCATTAACATATGTGTCCTTAAATTTAGTTTCTGAAAAACTCTGTTAATTTTGTCTGAGTTTTTTCTTTTAAAAAAGTGCTTTTTCTCATAATACGTCTCGTATCTTTACAATGCACCAAAAACCTTCATGCGTATTTTCTCCTAACTATAATCCGCGTTGGATTGTTTCAAATGATTTTAGCATTTTGTTAATTTCTGCATCATGATCGTTTCCATCATCATCAAATTCGTCTTCATCGCAATTCATTGCTGTTTTACACACTGTCGAAAATATCCGATTCGGATAGTGCTTCCGGGGTCTCGATTTCAGAATTAAGTGAAATACAATCATCAATCAGCACATCATGGTTAATTTCTTCTTTTTTTCCCATCTGTATCCACATTTTTTTAAGTTACTCTAAGGGATTATCGTCTTCGTCCTCCGTACTTACCGAATTCTCACTGCTGACAAAGAAGGTACCTGGTAAAACCAGTTCAAGGCCATTGAACATCAAAAAATCTGTTTAAAGAAAGAATAAGTTTGAAATATCCTGAAATATTTTGAGAAATGGGGAGAAAAAAAAAATAGATCACATAAAAAAGTTCGTTAAATAGAGAATGCACTTCGCTATTTGGAGGTTATTTTACGAAGAAATTCGCAAAATGTTCTTTGTTCCAAGGAAAAGTTCGCAAAATAGAGATATTCGCAAAATAGAGGTTCGTTAAATAGAGGTCCGACTGTAATAAAAATTTAATGTTACCGAATACCAGAATTTTATTTTAATTTCTGGGCTTCTGATTATGATTAAAAGTATGTTTAGTTTGAATTAAAATCGATGCCATCTGCTGTCCTGAAACTGTATTTAATTATAAATTACACACGCGAAAATGACTACAGTTAATACCTTCATTAAAGAAAAGCGAAATTGGCATACTGTTAGAAGCATAATATCATGGATAAACTGTTTTAACAAATTTTAATCAAATGATCATATTCTATAAATATCGGCTTTTAGAGTTTATTTAGAGTTTTGCTAGACCATGCTGTTTCAATCCTGGTATAGACGTATGAAAACAGTTAACGTCGAAATACAGTGCTGCGCAAAAGTTTACAAATGTTTTAATAAAAATAAAATTACGCAACGGAATGCTTTCAAATAACCATTGTAGGTGAATACTAAGATCATAAATACATATCTCAAGTTTGGAAAAATTTCATCGTTACGGAAATGAGAAATTACGATAAAACATTTTTTGTGATGTCACAAAAGTTTATGCAGAAATGAGATTTTATGCTAATATCTCTTTAAACATGATAGGTGAAGGATCGACGAAACTTTTTTCATAGAGCATAAAGTGTAGCGATCGCTGTACGAGTTATCAGAATCCCAAAATCTCTGAAGTCCTCGCCTGAAGAAGTTGTGCAAGTTTGGAAGATGAAAGTTCAAGGTTAAATCCGTTTTGAAAATTTCACTTATTTTAAATCGGTCTAAATATCGGTATTTGTAGTGTTTTTCAGCGGGAAAACAATTTAAAAATGTGTATCGCTAAGGAAGGCCGAGAAAAACCATATTTCGTGAGGATAGAAGAATTAAAAGAATGGCTGTAACTGGCAATTTGTCTCTTAATCAGATAAAAAATTGACTCGGATAAAAAGTATCACGTGGCACCATACGCAGACGAATAACCGAATTCGGATTCACCAAAAAAGAAAAATTAGCTCGTAAGACTTTTCTGAAACAGTGTCACAAACAAGCAAGACTTCAATGGTCAAAACAGCACATGTATTATCGTGACGAATGAATTAGTATTATTTTTTTTTATGACACAAAATGGAATTTGGGTGGTCCAGATGGGTTCTAAATCTATTGGCGTGACTTGAGGAAAGATCCGAAGAGCATATTCAGCAGGCAATAACGTGGTGGTTCGCTCATGGTATGGGGCGCTTTTGAATACACTGAACAAACGTCTCTTTGCTTTCTAAATGGCAGACAAAATACACAAAAGTATCAGGAAACTTTGTGTGAGTATTTTTTGCCGTTTGGTGAACCCCTAGGTGGTCCCACCTCAAGACAACGCTCCGATGCACACTTCCCTTTGCACAAAAAAATGGCTTAGATCTCAGAATATTAGTGTGATGAACTGGAAATCATTCAGATTAATTCTCAATCCGATAGAGAACACCTGGTGCAATGGAAACAACATAGACTACTAAAGGAATTTTGTGCTTTGCGAAATGTAAATATTTCGTTTTTGTGCGTAAACTTTTGCGACATCACAATTTTGATTTTTCTATAATTTATTATTTTTCTTATAATGAAGTGTTTCCGAATTCCAAACATGAATTCGTAATCCAATTGTTTAGATACGGTAAAAATTTCAAAGCCATCCGGTGTATATTTTTCATTTTATAAAAACATTTAGCTTCTGCATAAGCTTTTGCGTCGCACTGTATAAAAAGCTTAGTAATCATACAATATGATAACACAATTATACGATTTTAAATAGTTACGAGATGGTCCGTCTAAATACGACGGTATATGTTAAAAAATAATAATAATAAACTGCTAGGTGAACTTATAACAAACCTACCAAAGTAATTTTAATAAAAATTCAATCTTACACAGGCTAATATAACTCCAATATATATATATATATACCCGGTGTCCCAAAAATGACTGATGGATTTTAAAATTCAATAACTAGCAAACGGTGACAGATATTTAAAAAATTCTTGCAGGAGTGTTATGTAAGATGTCAGGAGATTTTATGCTCCGATTCTCAGTTTTAGTTACAAATAGCATCGATAGATGGCGCCGCAAACAATAACCGCTAAACCCAGGCTCGATTTTTCGGCTACTCTCATCTTCCATGCGGAAAAAGGAGATTAAAATGTATTGAATGGATCCCGAAGTACCAAAAATCGGTGCTGGACTGAGCACTAATTGCTCACAGCGCCAACTATTGTTTGAAATTCTAACTAAAATCAAGAATCACTGTAAAAAATCTCCTGACATCATACATAACCCTCCTGCAAGAATTTTTTTAATATCTGCCAATGTTTGCACGTTATTGAATTTTAAAATCCATCAGTCGTCTTTGGGACACCCGGTATATATGTTTGTGTGTGTGTGTTATGTTAAACTATATTTACTATAAGTTTGGGTATTATTGAATACCATTTACATTTTTATTTGTAAGTTAATATAAAAAAATTGAGCTTTACTAATAATCAGTAAAGAAAGAACTTTGACTATTTCCGAAATCATTTTTAATGCGTTTAAAGTTAGGCATGTCAAACACGGGGCCCGCAGAATACAAGTGGCCCGCCGACTACTTTTCCGTGGCCCGTCAAGCCTTTGGCATTTTACCAATGATTAATTCAGTTGTTCGAACACGCATGCAGAAAATACACTTTACCCGAGCACACTTGTACTAACCATGGTCTTTGAGACGGCAAACATCGGAAACATATGTATATCAGTGAAGCCATTTAGCCGGTCTTTTATTTCATTCAGAATGCTACCACTATTTTTGAATAGAAATTTTTGTCTTATTTATTTCATCATTAAATAAGTAGAATATTTTTCTTCAGAGTGCAGTAGCATTCTGAATAAAAAATAAAGTATAAATCCCGTTCATTTAGCAACACTGATATATGAAGTAGAGACAGATGCAATTCGATTTTAAATTTTAGCTCCAAGAAATTCCGGATACAAAGATAACCAATCAGAATATACCCAAGAGCGGGATCTTGAGTCAAAAAATTCAAATATTCAACTTTTACAGTATTTTACTTATAACGTTTATGAGTTTTATATCGAAATGAATACTTTATTTTACTACTCTCTTTGATTTTACCTATGCTGTATTTATCAGGTAATAATAATATCCTGGTGTTTTTATGTGACCTGCGGCATTGTATATACTGCTTAATTTGGCCCGCGGCGACAAACGAATTTGACATGCCTGGCTTAAAGTGAAAGAAAAAAATCCTATCAATATTTAGCTTTTTCAAAAAAGTTACACTTTCCTGCTAATGGCATTCAGTCGGACAATATGGAATAGGATTATAAGAAATATTAAAATTAAAAGAAAAACGCGATTTACAAGAATAACCAAAAATATTTAATTACAAAACATTAGTACATCATGTGTAGATCAAGAGATTCTTTGGAAAATTGTTTTAATTTTTACAAAAATACAAATGTAGTCTATTGTTTCAGCCCCACCACAGTCCACATAAACCCACATAAGGCATTATATCACTCCTAACCTCTTGCATCCTCTGAATATTTTCCCTTGCAAAACAGGCACACTGCCTCTTCCTCATCTGGTGTACAACCTGGTAAAAACGTCGGAGTGGAATGATTTTCCATCTTCACCAAACTCGTCTTGTAACAGTTGTCTAGCTGATACTCCATATTACTGACATACCCTCTTGAGAAACATAACCTCTTCACTCGTCAACAAGTTAGCCTAGACAGAGGAAATGTGACTAACACAATAAATAAATTGAAGGACTATTACGTCTTGAAAATAACAGCGCAAATATAATTAAAAAGATTTACTAAAAGGCGTATAGTACACGTAAAAGTTAACATTTTCAAAACATTAAATAAAATTTCAAAAGTCTAAAACCGATAAGTTTCAGCCACGCTGTGGCCATCATCAGGGTCTTACTTCAGTCCAAGAGAGAAAAATTAGTTCGTAAAAGTCAAAAGTAAACATACTGTGTTGAACACGCCCCCAAAACAGCGATATCTGTACATCTGCTGTCCAACCATCCAACCTCAAAAGAGAAAAACTTGAAGAAACCAGATTATTAATGTCAATAATTGCGTCTAACCTCTTTAACTTTGAGTTCAATTCTGTTTCAAAAAATCCAACCACAACTTATGTATGCACGTCTTCATTACAGACTTCCCCAATTCTCAATTCGATTTCTATGGATTCTCTAATTATACTTTTTTTGCAGATAAGTGCACGGCCAAATAATTTTTGCATTGTCATAATCTATTGCTTTAAACTGAGTTTTAGAACAAGATCTTGCGAGGGCTGTGGATTGTCTATTATATTTTATATCTGCTTTATGTTTTTTTAATCTCGTTTCAAGTTTCCTTTTTGTCATACCTATGTAATGTATTTTCTTACTGTTATCTAAGATAATTGGAATTTCATAAACACCAGATAAATTCAGTTCTGATATGCTCCGGTACATCCCTCCAAACAGAACTTAGTTGTATTAAAATAATCGCAGCTGAACATGGTTTTCCTGCAAAATTTATTGATAAAATTATTGTAAATCATATTAACCCCCCTCTCAAGGTTCAAGACGGTTCTAAATCTAAAGTTATCTACAGAAAATTTGGTTATGCCACAGGTATTTACGAAAGGTTGAAAAATTATTTCAGACCATTTAAAATTAACCTTATAGCAATTCCCAGACCTAATATTATTAATTTACTTTCAAGTAAAATTTACCCTACTACCCCCCCTCTCCCTTAGTTGATCTGGTGTTTATGAAATTCCAATTATTTTAGATAACAGTGAGAAAATATATTTTATAGGTATGATAAAAAGGAAATTTAAAACAAGATTAAAATAACATGAAACAGATATAAAATATAATAGACAATCCACAGCCCTCGCAAGATTTTGTTCTAAAACTCATATTAAAACAATAGATTATGACAATGCAAAAATTATTTAGCCGTGCACTTATCAGCAAAAAAAATATAATTAGAGAATCCATAGAAATCGAATTGGGAATTGTAGATTCCTGCAATGAAGGGGTTTCTTACGGCATACATAAGTTGTGGTTGGATTTTAGGTAGCTTTCTTTACAAAAAAGCTACCTATTGCAGCCGTTCGGAGGAAAGCGATTTCAAAAAATTTTGGTATATTTTCATCGATCATGACCCCCAGACCCCGAAACCACCCTCCGTTCAAAATTGATATATATATATATATATATATATATATATATATATATATATATATATATATATATATATATATATATATATATATATACATATATATATATATATCTGACCTATGTCACACTGTAACTCCCGTAATTATGAACCGATTTCGATGAAATTTGGTATGTACATAGTACATACCAATGTCTCGACCGAGTTCGTTGGCCAGCTTCATCCGCCATTTTGTTTCAAAATGGCGGCCATTTAAAATTTTTTAAAAATTTTAAAACTTGAAATGTGGTACCAAAAAATTAAAAATGGAAAAATATTTTTTTCTTATGTATTTGACCTTTATACAAAGATTCCGGGGCAGTTTTTGTTTCGTCTATATCTTAAAAAATGGCTGAGTTATAGCATTTTGAATTTCTAGCATGGCTGACATTTTGAAACGTCCTGAATTTTGTCACGCGATAAAAGGCGTATTTATGAACCGATTTGGATGTAATTCAGTGTGTACATAGTATATACCAATCTCTCGATCGAGTTCGTTGGCCAGCTTCATCCGCCATTTTGTTTCAAAATGGCGGCCATTTAAAATGTTTTTAAAAATTTAAAAATTGAAATGTGGTACCAAAAAATTGAAAATGGAAAAATATTTTTTCTTATGTATTTGACCTTTATACAAAGATTTCGGAGCAGTTTTTGTTTCGTCTATATCTTAAAAAATGGCTGAGTTATAGCATTTTGAATTTCTAGCGTGGCTGACATTTTGAAACGTCCTGAATTTTGTCACGCGATAAAAGGCGTATTTATGAACCGATTTGAATGTAATTCAGTGTGTACATAGTACATACCAATGTCTCGACCGGGTTCGTTGGTCAGCTTCATCCGCCATCTTGTTTAAAAATGGTGGCCATTTAAATTTTTAAGAAAAATTTAAATTTGAAATGTGGTACCAAAAAATTAAAAATTGAAAAAATATTTTCTTCTTATGTGTTTGACCTTGATAAAAAGATTCGGGAGCAGTTTTTGTTTCGTCTATATCTTAAGAAATGGCTGAGTTATAGCATTTTGAATTTCTAGCGTGGCTGACATTTTGAAACGTCCTGATTTTTCTCACGTAATAACAGGCGTATTTATGAACCGACTTGGATGTACCTTGGTGTGTACATAGTACATACAAATATCTTGACCGAGTTCGTCGGCCGGCTTCATCCGCCATCTTGTTTCAAAATGGCGGCCATAAAAAAAAATTAAAAAATAAAAAAATTTAAATGAGATACCAAAAAAATTGGAAAGTGAAAAAGATTTTTTTTGTGTGTGTTTGACCTTAATACAAAGATTCCGGAACAGTTTTTCTTTCGTCTATATCTAAAAAAAAATGGCTGAGTAATAGCATTTTGAGTTTCTCTTGTGGCTGACATTTTAAAACGACCTGATTTTTGTCACGCGACAACAGGCGTAATTATGAACCTATTTGGATGTAACTTGGTCTGTACATAGTACATACCAATGTCTCGACCGAGTTTGTTGGCCAGCTTCATTCGCCATCTTGTTTCAAAAGGTTTGCCATTAAAAAAAATTAAAATTAAATTTAAAATTCAAAATGAGGTATTAAACAATTGGAAAATGAAAAAGATTTTTTTTATGTGTTTGACCTTGATACAAAGATTCCGGAGCAGTTTTTGTTTCTGAAAATTTGTTCTTTTGTTTATATCTTAAAAAATGGTTGATTTATAGCACTTTGAATTTCTAGTATGGCTAACATTTTGAAACGATCTTGTATTTGTCACGCGATAACACACGTATTCGCCTATTTCGATGTAAGAAGGCATGTGGATAGTATACATCAACACCTCGACCAAGTTCGCTGGCCAGATTCATCAGCCATCTTGTTTCAAAATGGCGACCATTAAATTAAAAAATATATATATATATTTAAAGTGAGGTGCAAAAAAATTAGAAATTGAAAAAGGTTTCTTTCTTAAGTATTTGACCTTGATATAAGGATTCAGGAGCATTTTTTGTTTGTCTTTACCTTAAAAAATGGCTCAGATATAGCAGTTTCAATTTCTATTGTGGGTGACATTTTGAAAAATCTGATTTTTTGCATGCGACAGCACTCCTATATATTAACCGATTCCGATGTGAGTGAGCATGTGCACAGCAATTACTAAGGTCTCGACCGAGTTCACTGCTTAGCCTCATCCACCATGTTGTCTTGAAATGACAGGCACTTTAATAAATTGCCGAATTTGGCAGCCAAATATATGTTACTTCAAAGAAAAGCAGCTTGGATAAAGCTGACTAATTTCGCGAAATTCTCATTCATTATATTGATAAAAATTTGTATTGGATCTCCTATATTCGGTTTCCACTAAATTGAGCTTCGTGTGTTTGAATGATATAATTTGGCTTTTTTAAAATAAGGATTATGAAAGCTACCTCTTCCTCCCGGCACTGGCCGGAAGGACTTTTTTGAAACAGAATTGAACTCAAAGTTAAAGAGGTCTGACGCAATTATTGACACTAGTTTTTATCTTTTAAGGTTGGATGGTTGGACTGCAGATGTACAGATGACTCTGTTTTGGGAGCGTGTTCAACAAAGTATGTTTACTATTGACTTTTACGAACTAATAAGTATTTTTCTCTCTTGGACTGAAGTAAGACCCTGATGATGGCCACAGGATGGCTGAAACTTGTTGGTTTTACTCTTTTAAATTTTTATTAAATGTTTTGAAAGTGTTAACTTTTATGTGCAGTATATGCCTTTTAGTAAATCTTTTTAATTATATTTGTGCTGCGACTAACACAGCAATAAATATAACTTTTCAACTTTTACAATAAACTTTGTTAACATCACTGAGAATGAGATTTTATAATTAATACGAATTTTATAAAATTTACATGCAAAAACTGCAAAAATTGAGAATAATATTTTATTTCACCGCGTCCCTCTAACAACAGGCATCCAAACTGAACTGAGCACAATGCCTCATGGGACTACTAGAAAGTCGCTTGACAGTTTTACGCTTGGTTCCAACATTGTTTGCACCAGATATTGAAATATTCCATATTGCCCGACCACTCCATAATACCTGAACTTTCTCTAACACCGTTTCTATTAATTTTAACTTTTCATATTATTGAAAAATAAAACATGATTCATTTAATCTCTAGTTTATTTATTTATTTTTTTAAGTAATCAGTGACCTCTAATCGTGGTAAACAATCAAAAAAAAAGATAATCAATTAAGGCTCTAATTCTAAATGATTTATTTAAGAAATAAACAACGGAAGTTAGGTCATTTTTACACAGTTTTACTATTTTTTTGTTGGTAATGTTGTTTTATCTAAAATAATAATAATAATAATTGTAATAAATAAAAGTCAAACCCAAGATAGCTTCATTCTCATTGGCGCAAATTTTTCATATATGTACTTTTTATATTTTTTTATCTAACTATATTTTTATTCAAAATAGGTTACTAAAAAAATATAAGCGAAACCGACATCGTGTTTCCCATAAATGGATTTAAATTTTTAAGTGCTCTTTAGACAACAAATAGCCAGTAAAACATAAATAAAGATGTATCTTTTGACCTAATTATGGTATTAACATGCAATTTGCGTCATTTTATGCTAAAAACTATCGAATATATATATATTTTTTTATACAAAATAAAAACTTACATAATCGAGATTTTTGTGTCTCGGACCACCTTAATTTACCATCACTCTTTAAACTTCTGAACTTTTGAACTTTGAATAAAAATCATTCAGAATTATAGTGTTTTTTAACCCCCTGACAGTCTTGGAAAAGGGCAAAATTGTATTGTTGTTTTCTCTGCATTTATTTTAAATGCTAAAAAAGGATGATTCTTTCAATATTTTATATTAAAAAAAAACTTAATAACGATTATGAATGGAATCCTTGGAAGTATTAGTCATTGTTCAATGTATTGAAAATATATTAAATCAATAGAATTATATTACTTTAAAAGTTGCTTGTAATGCAGTAAAACCTGGAGCTTAGTGAACGTATTAGCACGTGCTTGTCAGTGAGGGGTTAAAAGAATTAATAACATTACTTATCTGAAATAGATCTCACTTTTACGACATAAATTACAATCCATCGTCAAAAATTCATTCAAAATATCCAATAAAATTTACTTTTCCTTTCCACAGAATATATTCAATGAAAACGTGCGGTAGTCGAGGAAAGGAATTTACTCACGGGAAAATATAATTATTTTTAAATAAATAAATAAGAAAAAAATTATTGTGAACATTTTTCGTTCAGTTATGAATTTTATATCGATGTGCCAGTCATATTTCTAACTAATGACATACCTCTTTCAGCTTCAATGCCATACTTCTTTAATGGTTTTATTTTTGAAAAGATCAAAATATGAATTTATATATTTTTTCTAAAAATAGTTTCAGAAGCCAGTTTAAGAGATTATGTCGATATTTTTAAAAATATTTGCTTGGAAAGCCCAATACTTGTTCTTTAAGGTATAAGAATTTATATATATTTGCCATTAAATTATTCTTTGGCAAGTAAATTATTATTTATTGTGTTTTGTTAAATAAACCGGAAATATCAAATGGCAGGACTTCTTAATTTTACAATACACTGAACTCTCGTTAATCCGTCTCCGCTTAAGACATATCTCCTGTTAACTAGTATAAATTCGTATATCTCCATCATTTCTTATTTAATATTAAAGTTAAGGAGAACGCTTAGTGCGTAATAGCTAACGGATAATGCGGACATTTTTACAAAAATCGACCGTGCAGAACCGAAACAAATTTGGTACAGCCGTGTGAAAAAAAAGTAAACACCCCACTAACTCTGCAACAATTTACAGTAGAAGAAAGTTACTGGTTTGGTAGGTACCAAACGATTGGAAATAAAATCCACTTATAAAATTTACATATAGAGAGCCATCCACAAATCAAAATCAGACCAAACTTTGTTTTCTTTTCAATAGTAACGTCCAATTTTGACAATGTATTTTAAATCTTCGGTTCCAAACTATGCCTAGATACGAAATTTCAAATCGTTTGGATGATACGTCTTTGAATTATAAACATTCAAAATTTAGAGCTTCTAATGTTAAATTACATTTTTATTAATAGTTCCTGAAATAATAATTCTAATGAGATAATTTTTTGCGTGGTAATAATACTAAAAAACCCAATTATAAATACATTTAATTTGTAATTTTAAATATTTCATAGTATGAATTATGAAATTAATATTCTAAAAAAATATTAATTGCAACCTACAATCTTTTTGATACATTTATATTTATTATGCCCTGCTTTATACAAATTCAAAATTGCAAAAAAAAAAAAAAAAAAAAAAAAAAAATCCAAGTAGTTTTTAAATCATGCTCAAAAAACTTCAAAATTATGGTATGGTCTATGATGTGCAGAAAAGCATAATTTGAAAATATATATTTTCCTCATTTTATTGAAACATTTGGGCTGGCAACAGAAGAAACATATTAAGTGAGTAAAATGGTCATATTGACAACAGGTAATACATTAATAGAAGTGCTTTAGTTATTCTGTAACATTCCAATAATCGAGTACCGAATTTCAATTTGGATACAGCCCTTAAATATGCTTATTTTAAAATAATTAATTTCTCTGAAACTAATAGCAGGAATTTCATGAAAATTTGCATTTAGGCTAATTAAAGGGTGTAGAATTTACTTATTGTCTCAAACTGAGGTATTGCTAGTGAAAAAAACAAAGTTTGGGTTAGTTTTGATATATAGATGGCCCCCTGATCAAATTTTATATGCATCATTTAAAAGTACACTTTATTTCCAATCGCTTGGTACCAGTAACTTTTTTCTACAATAATTTCTTGCAAAGTTAGTAGGGGTGTTTACTTTTTCCCCACGACTGTACATTATTTCTTCAAAAGCAAGTTTTGTGCAACTTTGGTTATTTAAATATCAAGAAATTGTTAGTGACGTTGCTGGAGAGTGAGAAAACGTTCCACCACTAAAAACATGATAGGTTCAAAAGTAGCTAACAGCGATTCACCCACTATCCCAGATAGCATGAACATTAGCAGAAAGCTTGATTTTTTCTGATATTATCTTGCCGTGACAAATTTTAATTGAGAAATTCGCAACAAATCTCCCGCAAGCTATACCATCATCCTCTTGCATAAGTAGTTTGTTGTGAAACTGGTGGCAATACTGTCTTTAACCTCTTAACGCTCGAATTAAATTACGGTTGAATAATTTAAATTGCTTATTGGCACCACTTTTATGAAAAAGAAATATTCACCTTATTTAATGGCAGTAAAAACGATACCAAAATATACCCAACAAAGCGCTATAAGTAAGCGTACAAAGTTAATGCTGGAATCTGCCGTAAATTGACACAGCTGCGCCATCTTGTGGATGGAGTGAATAACGCAAATACGCGGGTTTTCTGTATGACGTCATATATGACAGAAAATCTACCATCTGCGCATCTCGTGCGCAGGTCTATTTGAAGATATTTACAATTTAAGAGTTATAGGCGGAAAAGCAAACAAAGGTATTTTAGAGAATAACTGTTAAAATTTTAATCATGAATTTCAAATATTTACTCACTCATGGAAGATGAACCTTGTTTACCAGATTTATTGCAAAATATTTTTGTTACAGTTTGTTTTGATGAAAATATGTGTATTTAAAAAAAAAAAATCGCAATGTCATTTTAATTTCGGGAGAAAAAGCACTAATGCTACGTAAACAGCATTGCCTTTTGCCCCGAAACTAAACTGACATTGCAACTATTTTTTAAATACATATACTTTTATCAAAACAATTGTAACAAAAATATTTTGCAATAAATCTGGTAAACAAGGTTAATCTTCCATGAGTGAGTAAATATTTGAAATTCACGATTAAAATTTTAACAGGTATTCTCTAAAATGGCTTTGTCTGCTTTTCCGCCTATAACTCTTAAATTGTAAATATCTTCAAATAGACCTGAATTTTATGCAAGCTATTCGGGTTTTTTCCACATTGGAAGAAACTTGCCCACCTTGGGTTTATGTTATTATTTATTAGAAAAGAAAATGTATTTTAAATATAATGAGCGAAAAGCATGTGTTTAAATTGATGTAATATACCAGTATGTATGTATTTTAAATAAAGTTATGTTTTTCAAATGACGAGTATATTTTTAAAATGATGATATTATATTTTGAATGAAATGAATGCAACATAAACGCTGGTGATGGGGAAAATATTTGACGGTTTATGAACTGCTGCCGGCTAACATAAAAGTACTTTTTTACACTGTTTATTTAATCTAACCCTGTTCATATATATGAAAAGATAAAAAATTTTAATCGATTTTTCCCTCCCAGATATGCTAGAAAAATAAAAATTATGTACATGGGTGTGTTTCTAGTAACAATACAACATTTTAGTATTTTTACAACTTGATTATAAATTAGCAAATTAATTTTACGTTATCTAAACGTAGCTGATAAATCCTTAAACATTCTTTATGGTTGTTACAACTTTATATACAAGTACAACAATTGAGTAAGTTATGTAACAAACTACGATTTCTAAAATATACCAGCTGGTTGGGAAATTGCAAAAGAGAATTATTTAAAACCTTTAAGCATCTTAAACGTGATTTTCAGCCCTATAATTTTTATAAAAAAGTTAAAATTTTTTTTAATATTTATTATTAAATGTCAGTGATTTTAATACGTTCAATTGGCCCATCCCCGTCCGCAGCCCTTTTTTCTACTACTTATTCCGACTCTTTTGCGGAAGACAGATTAAAAAAAAAAAAAAAAAAAAATTGAAACCGTACAAAATTAAAAGGGAAATTTGAAATTATTGGCTACCGACCAACAACTGCTACGTCGAGCTTATTATTAGTCTATAGTTTTCAGTTATTGGCAATTGTTGTGTGTTTCATAAGCCTTTTTCAAATTTGGAGAATGTTCCGCAATTGGGTTATTTCGATAAAAGTTACTTTTATTTTCTAACCATTATTTAACTTTTATACAGTTACAATTGTATATTGTTTTCTCATTTGACGCCAATCATGGCTATCGGCCCGATTACGAAAAGTTATCCATTTTACGCTTGCGAAGAACCGGTGTAAGATAATAAATGTTTAATTGAGCATACCACGTACTAATTGTAAATATTTTATATTTTATTCCAATTTTTGAAGTTTCTTCTATACTTTGTATCCTTTCTGCAATGTTATTCACCTGTGCGAAATGCAGGTATCCCATGAAAACTATTTTTCCCCGATATGGCACAATGACCGATATATTTCTAGATTTAAAAAAAAAAGTAATTTGTCGATTTTAGGAATTTTTCTTAAAGCTGTTGTCTAAAATTCTCAAAATATTTAAAACTATAAATAATCAATTATTGCTGGTTTAATAGTACAAGAATTCTTGCTTGCATTTTAAATCAAAGTGGATCCTAATGTAAAATTAAATGAGTTTTAAATGGAATGAATGAAATGTTTCTATTTTAAATATTATAAATACAATTCGATCAAGAGAATATTTGGCAATTTATCGCCTGCGCCCGGTAAATAAAAAATATGCCTTAAAATTAATTAAATAATTTATACTTAAACTCTAAGCGTAATAAAACGTTTAATTCTCATTGGAAATGCACATGTTTATGTAATTTTTATAACTTTATCTGATCAGGAATCGAATTAAAAACGCTGCTGTAAAATTCTATCTTAACATACATTAACTAATTTTTATATGTCCTTGTTCATTGCATTACAAAAACATAATTCAAATAGAACGTATTAAAATCACTGACATTTAATAATATATATTAAATAATATTTTAACTTTTTTATAAATTATAATAAAACACAAAACTAACCTGTTTTTCTCTTTTGGGAAGCGAAAAAAATGAGTTCTCTCAGATAGAGAGTTATATTTGCAGTTTTGAAAACTGCAATAATTAAACGCCAACGTGGCATTTTCCCAAATAATATAAGTTCTTAAAAGAACTGATTTTGTTTAAATAACTAACTTGAATTAATAAATTAAATAATGGCGAATAAATAAATCGAATTATATCTATACTTCCAAGTACTGCAGACGACAAACGAATAAAATCACGGCTGCGCGTGCGCATAGTTATTTCATAGATATCGAACTTATAGATCATCCACAAAGGGGAAAGAAGTTAATAATCCTCTTGTATTACACTCCATCCGCTGGGTGGCGTATGACCTTGATTGATGTGACCTCGCCTTTAATCTTGCGATTACCTCTCCCATTTAAGATAGGACGCTTACTTATATCGCTTTGTATACCCAATTTCACTATTTTATAATACTGGTGGGAATCAAACAATTTGAGTAAAAGACACAGCCCGTGAATATGACGGGAGCGAGAATTAAGGGATTAATTCTCAAAAGTGACGAAAGCAAAAAATCCCTCTGTTGAGAGAATAAACAATCAGCAGATACGCAGACACTGCAGAAATTTTATTCGGTTGGCGCCGCTTTTTTTAAACGCTATACTTATCAAATACCAAAAAAAGGCTCGATTTGCAAAATACAAGTATTACCCTAACTTATTTATGGTGGTAACAACGATGCATGCAACTTAACATTGCGTATGCATCAATAGACCTGATCAGGTATATGGACCTCTTTGAAAGGGTTAAACTGTAGTATAACAGTTGTAAATAGTTAATGTGGCATGATTAGATTACTACTTTTCAGTAAGTTTGCTGTATATTTTATTACTTGTTTGCCGTTAACCCTCTAAGTGTTTGGGGCGTATTATTCCGTTCACTAAGCTCCAGGTTTCACTGCAATACAAGCAATATTTAAGATAGTATAAGTCAATAGATTTAATGAATTTTAAATACATTGAAGAATGATTAATACTCTCAAGGATTACATTCATATTTGTAATTGAGTTTTTTTTATAATGTTGAAAGAATCACATTTTCTTAGCATTTAAAACAAAATGCAGAGAAAACAACTTTACAATTTTACCCTTTTGCAAGACGCTCGGAGGGTTAATTTGCAATAAATTTGATACAGCATGAATTTAACTTGCGCGACAAGTTCAAAGTGTGATGACTTCAGCGTTTGCATTATCTTTCTGCAGTCTTGTTATGAACTTTCAGTCTTGTCATTCTGAGTTTGCTACAACTTTGCAGGTTTTCAAAGTAAGACTTCTGCAAATTTTCTGCAAACTAAAAATGCTATGTGGGATACCAATCAAAACGTGATGTAACACTTTATTATTTTTAGCTCAATCATACTGACTTGTAAAGATATCATTCGAACTGAATTTTTTCAACTGCGTTAACAAATGCCTAGAACGGCAGTCGAACACAAGAACTTTAAATTAAATTGTCAACCCTCTTGACAATAGCAGATTAGATGCTATTGCAAACAAGGTTGAGTGAAATGTGTCCGCCGGTTGTCGGCCCAATAACTACATGGACAATAATCTTCTTTTGAGTTTCGTCTGCTGGGGAAAAACATTCAGAACCGCACACATTGAAAAGCATTATGTTTAGAAAACTTACGTTTATATTTCCTTTTTATATCGCGTTTTAGAACTTTTTAGGAACAGGTATAGTTTGTACATAAATTCTTTTCTCTATTTTAATGCAATTTCATGAATATATTTTATTTTAATTTTAAAATGAAAATTGTAAATTTTAATTAACAAGTAAATATGGATTTCAGTTCATATGTATTTATCGAAAATAATTCGGTATTTTACGCATGCATTTACCTGTATTTAAGCTGTATCACATGATACAATAAGGTAAACAAACGTACAGCCCCTACTTTTACGCCACATGATTCCCACTGTGACGTCGCATAAATACTGACCATAGGCAGAGCTATGGCAATTTAAGTGTCGGCATTAAGTGTCGGCAAAAGTCTTGGGTATTCAGGTGAAAAAAATCAGCTCGGATGTGATGTAACAGATAAAATTTCCGAGGGTGTCGCAAAAATAGAAAATGATGTGACAAAAAGATCATTTGTTGAATTATCGCAAAGAAAGTGAGCGATGCCTTTAATTAAAGTTATACTCGTATTATGTAAGTACATCAATTTCTTTGCATATTTTGTTTGTCTAGACTCTAAAATAACTTATTCTTTTGTCTTAACAAATTGTCATTAACCTGACTTTTTCACTAAAACTATAAAATTAAAGAAAAGGTTATTTCTTTTAACATAAATTTGCTAATCTATTTAATTTCTGTCAAAAACTGAATTCAATTTATTCAACGCAAGATATATTTTTAAGCCATTGAAACGTTTTATATCTTTTAATGCGGATTTCGGTTACAGCCTTCCTTCCTAAAAATGGCCTTCCTTGGAAATCCGCCAAAACTGATTTCATCATATTTATTGCCTTTAAAGAAATTATAAAGGAGTTTGCATCGAATTGTGTCTTTCATCAATTGTACATATTCAACGTAAAATTTTGATCGCATTTTAAATTATTAAGCCTTTGATAAGGAGGTAAGGGTTAAAAGATAATAATGATTGTTTATTTAACATACGCAGAGAACAAGTAATTTTTCAGGAAAAGATAAAACCGACTTCAAAGGACTGTCTCTTACTTTAATGCAAAAAAGAAATTATTTATTATACGACATATATGCATATTTTTTAGTTCGAGTGGTTTGGTACAACAGAGTGCTTGTGGCAACCCTTAATTTTTATCCACATTCAATTTAAATCCTGTTGTTAAGAAGATTCCTCATTTTGTCGAAAATCGGTACAATCATCAACAAGAATGAAAAATCATGTGTCAAGCATAGATTATGAAACGCTTTCCAACACTTCCAGAATATTTTGACAAAACTTCGCCGTTTAATAAAGCAAAGATGATACCTAAATAGACATTTTCGAAAACGCATATCATATTTGAAAACCAGATTTCAATAATTACCGCCCATATCCGGAAAGTACTTCAATTCTTTTGTGCAACGCTGTGTACGTACAATCTATACATTTTTATATATTCTACGTAGTATGTTAAAATTTAGTATAGTAAGAAAACACATAACACAGCTGAAAATTCATCTTCAACTATTTCTACCAATAGGCGGAAACGTACTTGAATTCTTTGCATAACCCTTATATTACCTACAGATTTTTATACACGCCACACATGAAATTGAATTCCAGCAAAAACATGCTTAAAACTACTGAAATCACACTTCCAGAAATTATCATCCATAGACGATCCAGTTCATTGCATAGCCCTATATATGATTTTATTTATATTCTACAAACACCTCTTGATATATTGAATGTAGTTGAGCTTGAAAATTCATAACTCAAATTAAACCCCATTTAAAGAATTCAGCTTATTTTTCAGTAATGCTTATCAATTACTTTGTGTAGCCCTGTATATGGTCTATAGAATTTATACACACCAAGTAGTAAGTAAAAATTTAGTTAAACTTAAAGACACACATCATAACTAAAAACTCTTTTTCAGCAATCATTCCAAATAGACAATACTTCGGATACAAATATTGTATCCGAAATCTTTTATGTGCCCCTGTAAATGAACGATAAATGCGGTGCATATCATATTCTACTGTAAGGATCTTGTGGTAAACCTCAGTGATGCATATTAATTTCATGATGTTTGAAATAGTCCAACATAACTAAAATACGCTGCGAATGATTTTCCCTCGTAGACCATTTTAAACTAACTTTTAAAATATTTCTGACTTTGTATGCTGGGAGGAAGGAAAAGGAGTAGTAGACATTTCAGGGGAAAATTTAAAGAAACTGATTATCATTTATGAAAAATAACAAATTGAACATGAAGGTTAAAAATAAAAGTCGAAGTCGAAGGGCAGCAAAAATCGTTTCGTATTAACCGAAATTCGTATTAACCGGTAAAACGACAAAAGGCATTAAGGATGATTTAAAAAATAAATCACTAAAACAAAGATATCAAAGAATGTAAATGATATCTGCAGAGAAATATTTTATAGTCATTTTATGTTAATCAGTATTTTTGTGCAAAAAGGTACATTTCTAACATCACCGTACAAATACAAAACCCATACTCACACATATACACACATGACGATAACACGTACTATATGTGCTGTAACATTCTTATGTAAAAATTAATGAGTAAGGAGAAATAAAAAGTAAAAATATATTTACCTCTTTAACACTAGAACGGCGGCGAGGGGTCATTTTGACCCTTGCCGAATGAATACATGTCGATTCGAACCAGAAATTGTTTTATGATATAAGATTAATATACTCTGCACAAAAATAACCAGTGTTGCCAGATAGTCAAAAGTCAATTTCCCCAAAGTTTCTAAAATTTTCCCCAAATCAGTATTTTTTTCCGCAAAAGTCCCCAACTCAGTTTTTACTCAAAAAGTGAATTTTTAAATTTTCAATTTACCACTATAAAAAATATGTAAGTAATTTAAGCTCAAAAATTTTCCCCAAATCAAGCCTTTTTTTGAAAAAATTCCCCATTTACAAAAAACAAACTTTTAAACTGGGCTGAATGCATATTCTGTAGCTACATTAAGAGAATGAGAGATATATTTTGCAGTGACAAGTTATTTTACGCTTGTTTTTATAAAAGTGTTGTCTAACAATGTTGGACTATTGTTACATTAGCTCCATAGCTTATTTAGACAATCACTTATCAGTTGGGGTTTAAATGAATCCGAGATGGTGCGCTGTTTTAATTCTTTTGTCATCCCTATACTGAAGTGCATAATCATAATGCAAAGTATTTTCGCTGTATCAATCGTTGTGCTTTTGTACATCATAAGAGAAAAATATCTGCTTCCCAGATATTTAAATTAATTTTGTTTTAAGCCCTGCAGATTTAGTTACGTGGTGCAGGTTTAAGCTGCTTAAGATTTTAGAGTCTGATGCATCTGTAACACGTGTAAACTGTAATGTAGTAAACAACGAACACGACCGCATCCAAGAGAATTATGATTGATATTTCCGATTTCTGGATTATAGTTTCGTTTTTCAAATCAAAATTGAGTTCGAGAAAGATCCAGTTTTTCTTCAGGACTAAGAGAAATCTTTACGGAAAATAGTAAAAAAAAAAAAAAAAATCCCCAAGTTTTTTCCCAAAATTTTTTGCACTCCCCAAAAATTTCCCCACGAACTACTTGTCCCCAAAAAATTCCCCTAGAGGTTTAAAATTCCCCAAAGTGGGGACAACATCCCCAATCTGGCAACACTGAAAATAACTTAAATAAATAAGTTAAATAGTTTTTAGTAAAAATTCCGATGTGAAATATTTTTATTAAATTTGAGTAAAATTTCCCGCCGTTCTAGTGTTAAGTTAGACTTAAATAAAACTTTTATTGACTTTACTTCCAATTTTTGCCTTCAACATTTGTCTATAAAGGCATCACTCTTTCCAAATTGCTCAATGCACAATTTGCATTTTCTTGTTGATACAGAAACCACTGAACATTTTCTAAGGCATCTGTCGCTTCATTGGAGGACGCGGAAGAGATTTCGACCTCTGCATCATCCTCCATTGAATTTATCTATTCCTCTTTATTCTCCTTTTCAGTTAAACCGGCCAGAATACCTTCATCTGTCATGAGTTGTGAAGTCATAAAATTTTTATCAATTCAAACGTAATCCTCAAACTACAGGAGATAAATTATTCCTCTTTTTTCATCTTCTTCTATCTCATCGTCCATTTCTGCTTCATCATTTTTTGCAACATCTTCCTCTGAGAAACCACCATGCCTGAAACTGTTTTTTATACAATTGGGAGTAACAGAGTTCTATGCACCTCTTAGGAAACACATAGCTTCTAAGAGATCAATAGAAAATGGGTCTTTATCAAAGCACTCGATACGTTTTTTGACTACTTCTTTCCTGTATTGAGTTTTAAACACTGAATAATACCTTGGTCGTATAGCTGAAGCTTTTTTGTAGCATTTGGTGGAAGGGAAACGCCTTTTATTGATTTTAGCCCTTTTACATCTTTGTGGATTATACAGTTGTCCAACAAAATGCATGTATTTCTCATTTGATTAGTAAGTATTGAGTCTCATTCTAATAACCATTTTGCAAAAATTTACTTATTTATCCAAGCATTTTTAGTGAATGTATACTGGACAGGTAGTGTCTTTACACGCTTAAAGCGACGTGGTTTTTCGAATTTCCGATAACATAGATATGTAATTTTTCCCTACCATCCATATTGCAGGCTACCAGTACTGTGACTCTTTCTTTATTACATTTTCCACCGAAACACTTATCTGCTTTAAAAGTTATGTAGATGAAGGTTGTGCTTTTTTAAAAAGCTCAGTTTCATCTGTATTGAATATATCGCGGGATGCATAATCTCTTTAAATAGCCGGCCATTCTTTAGAGAAAAAAATCTACAGTTTAACTACTGATTAACTGCAGATTCTGCACCACATATACTTTTGGAGACAATACCATGGCGTTCTTTAAACCTTGGCAGCCATCCATTTTAGCATATAAAAAATCGACACCAAGAGCTTTTGCAAAACAAACTTTACTATTTCTTGTAAAACAGCACCAGTTAAAATCATATTCTGGTTCCTAGCTTCTCTTATCCATCTTAATAAAGCAACTTCAATTTCTTCATTTTTATCATTTATCATTCGTTTTCTTGCAGTCTCGAACAGATTGATAGCATAAGCCGTTTCAATTTGTTCTTGATTCTTAATAACTGTCGAAAGAGTACTAGCATGTATTCCGTACTTTGCTGCAATCTCAGATTTTTTTAAAATCCCATCAGTAACATCACATAAAATCTTTTGCTGCTTAGTTTCCAAACTAAGAGCCTTTTTTCCCACTCATTTTCACAACTAGAGCTCCAGTACAACTAGAATTCAATTAATAAAATATTTCTAGCAAAGAACTTTATTCACATCAACGAAATGAATCCCTCACAAAAGAATTTCAACATCAACAGAGAAAAAATGCAACTCTTTTGTCTTCGCCCCACGGTCACCACTATACCCACCTCAGTTCTAAGAACAAACACATATCCTCCCTTGTCCAGTTCAGGAAAAGCGATAAATTTGTTTCAAGGTGGAAGGTCGCAACGATGAATTGTTTTTTATTAGGTGCAATATTTACTTCGTCTTAAACGGGAGAAGTTTGTCTTCATGTTCGTATTAAACGATGCAATTATTATTGTTTTCCAAGATAACGTGATGGGAAAACTATTTTTCTTCTTCTTAAGCGAAATTTCGTGTTAAACGTTTTCGTCTTAACAAGGTTCGACTGTAAATAAAAAATAAAGAATTTACGGTAAACATCCTTTAATTCGGCATCCTAAGGTCCCGCATGCTGGATAATCCGGCACGATTTTCGGAAACACATCTGAATCGAGAAGCAATAAAGAGTGGGTTGAAGCAGATTTTGATAAGCCGGCAGAGGAAATTTTGAAAGATGAGGCCATCATTCAGACTGTTATCACTTCCAACAACACCCCCCCCCCGAAAGATTTTGGCTCTGATGAAGATGATGGAGACGAGTCAAGCAACATCAGTTGGAATTCAGCAGCTGATGCCTACATTTATCAAGTTTTCTGAGTACAGCAGTTTTTTTCAACCATGCGAAATTATGAAACTCCACATCATAAGAAATGACTTCCTCCAAAAAAAAACAGAGAAGATTACTACAAAACAAACTGATATTCAAGATTTGTTTAAGATGGCTTCTGTGAGTAGGCCTACAGTGCACGTTTTCATTTTATAGTACATTTTATAGTTCATTTCATATGTTGTACCTTACATTATTGAGTATTATTTTTTATTCTATTCAAGCTGTAAAGAATAAAAAAACATCCTTTAGTGTCATTTTTTGTTTAATTCTAACTTCTACACGTTTTTCGCGACATTAATCCTGTAATTCGGACACTTTCGTTCCGGCATTCTTCATGACCTCCACGTGACGGATTAGAGGATGTTTACTGCGCTTTAAAATTTGTGTGTTAGGAGGAAGAGAAGCCAAAATTTTAACGGGAGGAGAAGACAATCATTCGTTTATTGATATTTCAAAGTAATAAATAGGGCAGGTTCTGGGGGGTTTTTTTATGAAATGGTTTAAAAAAATTTTAAACTGTGTGATAATGGAGGAATGAGGATCGAAATTTTTGAGAGGGTGGGGATTGAATCTAGATGAATATTTATCTATTAGTATTTCAAAGTGACAAATAAAATCATTAAAACAAAACGATATTATAAAAAAGGAATACACTTCTAAAAAAATAAAAGTTGGGAATTTTTAAGATTGACAACTTTAACCCTTAATTGTTGTTGGTGGTCTCGCAGACCGCTATTTTCTTTAATCTTTACAGTTTAACTATAGATACTATTTAAATATTGTTTCCTTTCGAGCCCTAGAACTATCGCTAGGGAATTTTTAATAGGTGAATTTTATATATAACAGTTCTGTACATAAAGTTTAAAACAGAAACAACATCCTATGCGTTAACCGAACCTTTTACTCATTTTTCTATCAAGCCGTATCAGAGACAACTTACCGTATGTATACAACCATTTTTGTCACAGCAGTTAAGGGTTAATGCTGGACAGAGAGGGGGGGGGAGCAAAGAGAGTGAAACTAAAATTTTCCGCGGGGAGGTAGATAATTGACCCCTTATTATTAATTCAAAGTAATAAATAGGGCTGTTTTTTTAGAGTTCTAAAGATTTTAAACAATGTGAGGGGGAGGTTATAATGGGAAATTTCATTGGGGGTGGAAAGTAGATGATTCTTCATTTATGTATTAGTATTTCAAAGCAACAAATAAAACATCCAGAGCAAAACAATATTCAGAAACTGGGAAGAGCTTAGAGCTTAACAATTTTATAGATTTTCAACTTTAATCTTGGAGAAGGAGGGAAAGGAAAAGGGGGGACACGAAAATGTCGGAGTGTGGTGGGACGTAAATCTTCCGATGTGCAGAAGGCTGTCACCTCTTACCAATATTCTTTGGCAGAATTGAAATATACACAGAAGATCCTTTTGCTGTTGCATGGATCATCTCTCCCTCCGAAAAAAATGTTCTTTTCTCAAATGAATTTTTTTTTTTTTTGTAAAATGTCTTTCCCATTCGGCGACATCGCCGTGCCGCCGAGATTCTTGCACGGGCTATATACATAGGGGATTCTGGCGTACTAGAATACCGATTTTGAATTTTTGTATTACTTATATTTTGTCACATTTAATCATCATCAATTTTTTTGGCTGGAGTTAGATAATTGATCAATTATTGTTAATTCAAAGTTATAAATAGGGTGGCCTTTTTTAGAGTTTTAAAGATTTTAAACAATGTGAGGGGGGATTATGATGAAAAATTTTACTGGGCGTGGAAATGTAGATGATTCATTATTTATGTATTAGTGTTTTAAAGTAACAAATAAAAAATCTAGATCAAAACAATATTAAGAAACTGGGACGAACTTAGAGCTTAACATGTTTACAAATTTTCAACTTTAATGCTTGGGGAGGCACGGAGAAAAACGAAAATCTGCTAAAACGCAGAAGACTGTCACCTCTTACCAATATCGTTTCGCAGAATTGAAACATACACAGAAGATCCGTTTACTGTTGCAATGATCTTTGCACCCAACCAAAAATATTTTTTTTAAATGAAAAATTTTTTCTGCAAGAAATCTTTTCCCTTCTGCGACATCGTCGCAGTGTTGTCTCGATTCTTGCACGGGGCCTATACATATAGGGAATGCTCGGGTACTACAATACCGAATTTGAATTTTTTGAATTTTTGTATTACATCTTGACAATTATGTTGTAAATGTTCGATAATATGGTATATTTTGATAATTTTTTCGGATGATTCATAAAATTACTTTCCGTAAGAAATCAAACATGAATTTTAATTTTCCATTCCGAAATACTTATAGCTGAAAGTTAAAAGAAATCTAAAAGTTCTCTTTAATTTTCTCAGCTTCATCATGAAATCTTTCACGACAGTTTTTGCAAAAGTGTTATTTTTAACATATTTGTATATAATCCTGTATACCACCATGTTTGCAAAATCTTCCATTTAAGGATAATGCTAAAGGAAATGAATAACGCAAGAATCTCCAACTTTCGCCACAAAAATGTAGACATGCGGAGCAATTACAGCAAAATTTTTCTGTCTTCAATCTGATTTCCTCTTGAGTACAATAACTCATTTAACTTTTTTTCCTTGTCGT
This sequence comes from Maratus speciosus, assembly GCA_963932465.1. Lineage (NCBI taxonomy): Eukaryota > Metazoa > Arthropoda > Arachnida > Araneae > Salticidae > Maratus > Maratus speciosus. The sequence goes on from OZ010793.1 coordinate 210,688,451, forward strand.
GCATGTATTTTCATAAGTTCAGATTAATAGATTGATTGATATGGAAAAATTTTAAATTGTCATTTCCCAGAAAATCGATCAAATATAAAAATAATAATAATAATTAAAATATTATTGTTTACACCGGAAACAACTTCCAAAAATGTGTAATATCATCTAAACATAAGATTTTTATTTAATAATAGTCTTTTTCAGTTTTCGATTCATGTAGTAAGGTTATCTTCTTAGATAACTTATGATGTAAAATAACGAATAATATACTCGTCGAAGTTTATTATTAACTGAAAAAAATAAAACACGGAATTGTTTTATAATCGTCAAGAATATTTCTTCAAGTAAAAATATCCTGTGCCAGGTGTTACATGTAACCCTGTGGCACGGTTGCGCCATTTCAAAATTTTCTTGAAGTATACAGGGATAAATATAAGTATTCAACATACATGTCGTTTTCAATGTTTTGTCTTATACCTTTATTAAAATGAATAAAAAAAATTACACTCTAGAAATCAAAATTTAGATTATGACATCTACTTTTTATTGCAATCAGTGATTTGTTAAAACTTTTAATAATAACAAAAAATAGAAATTAATTGATTAACATTCGGAATGACAAAACAAAACTAGTCGGATGTGCCAATCCCAAAACTTTTTTCTATCTTATGTATGTTAATACTTCAAAATTCGCTAGTACAGTGCCAAAATTAATTAGCAATTTATGCCCATCATGAGGATTCTAAAGATATGAAATTCCGTGCATTAGTTCTTGAGATATGAGTATCGCTAAAATTGTGTAAATCATGCAAAATTCAACATAGCAGCCTGTTTGGTGAAATTCCGTGCATTAGTTTTTTAGAGAAAGCTATTGTGAAAATCGTGAAAAATCCATCATAGCGGTGCCACATATTCGGCGATTGATTCGAAAACTTAATAAGCAACAACTTGCGTCAACGTCTAGCTGAATCACCGTTAGATGAAAATTCATGCATTAGTTCTTGAGACATTTTCTAAAAACCATCAAATCGTGTTCAGGACCTTCTAAAACTTATAAGTCCACCGAAAACTGGAATTCGAAATTTTTCACGAATTCAATACTTTCTTTTGATTGTAAAGACATTGTAAAGATAGAAGAAAGTAAAAAGTATTCGACAAGTAACTTTGTATTTATTTACTAATATTAAATGGTAACATTAATATACCATGTAGCTTTTCCTTGGCGGAGAATCACAACTTTTAAACGATTTGGCATCGATTTGACTAATTGTAAGGTAACTTTTTTGTAAATTTTTTGCTATTCTTCTATCAACACTTCCTTCATCTCCGTTTAAGAAGAAAAATGACGTTCGCGTAATTTATATTCCAAATCACCCCACAGGTGTGCTATTAAATCTTGAGTCTAAGCCGGAGTTTTAAGGACATTTGGACAGTTGTAAGCAACCAAAGTCGTGCATTCAGGGCGGTATGTTTAGGATCATTATCGTGGCAAAACTTATAAGTTTGCATACAATCCAATTTATCTGCAATTTGTAGTAAATTTTATTTGACGATATCAATGTATGAGTACTGGGTCATGGTGCCTTATATTACAACTAAAATTCTGACACCCGAAACTCCCATACATACACATAGCTGAACTTCCCAACCACCGTGCTTTACAGTGGGCGTCATATTCTTTTCGTCGAGCTCTGTATTTTGCTTTCGATACTAAAATTTTGCTATTACATCCAAAAAGATTGAACTTCGATTTGTCTACAAATATAGCATCCATCCAGAAATTTGCAGTCTTATTAACGTGCGTCTAGTCTAGCCGGCCTGTTTTTTTCTTGGAGATATATGTCTTTCAAAATGTTTCAAATTGTTTGAGAGTAACACGTTCTTGTAGTCAGACTCAATTTTTACTAACTTTGGCACATTTACTCGAGGATTTTTTTCGCACAATCCATCTTCCATTAGCCTCAAACAGTTTCTTAGGCCGACCACTTCCAGATTTATTTTCTACCGTTCCATCTGATTTATACCTTTTAGTTACATAGTGGTGAGTTGTTCCAGGATTTTACACAATTTCAGTAATAGCATTTTCTGTTTTTCATTGAAGAAAACGGTGAATGCTAATAGTTATGAGTTCAATTGGTGTCTCTTGCTTTTTAGCAAATTCTAAAACAAAATGCATCAAACAAACACAAATCAATCTTGTCACACTACTCTTTTGTAATTTCCAAAACTTTAAAACCTGGCTTTTGGCAAAGAGCCAGGAATTTCCAACAATGTTACCGCTATCGAACACTTTTTCCATCTTATAATTAGGGATGTTAATGAATTAATAGCTATTTTTCGTTATTTCTGAAATTTATTAAGATAAAATGGATTGAAATAAAAAGCAGCTATTGTTAGCTAATGCACATTAACAGGAATCTAGAGGTTTTTCCCTTTTTTATGACAAAACATTGGAAACTTCATGCATCTCAAATACCGTATATACTCGCGTATAAGTCGACCCCCTAACTTTCGAATGCAAATTCTGGAAAAAATCAAAAACCCGCGTATAAGTCGACCCCCTAATTTTTTACTTCCATTTTGCACAAAATCAAATCAAAGATTTCACTTGCCAATGCGAAAAGGTAGTAAGTAAACAAAAACAAATCATTGGATTTTTTTTAAATGATAAATTATTGTTATTTGTATATTTTATGTATTATTTTTTTATTCATACACATAAAAAGCCATAATTTTGCAGTATTCGAAGTGCTTGGTTTTTCTTTTTTAACTGACTCGCGTATAAGTCGACCCCCCAAATTTGCTTACCAAAAATTGTCAGAAATTTCTCGACTTATACGCGAGTATATACGGTACTTACTTTGAACACTGTAAGTATAATGTTAAACCTCCGTCGGTGGCAATAGGTCTGACAGGCAACTCACAATTATTACCGTTCTCTTCTCTGTTATTAGAACGCTCAGAGTTACTTAATTTGAGTGTTTGTTTGATGATGCATTTTAATTCAAATTTTAAATAGTCTCTCTATTTACATCCTAATGAAGGTCACTGATCACTTTAAGAGCATTGGAATTGCGCCAATTAATTGTTAATACTGATTTTCTAACAGGTGCTTGTCAAGCGCATTGCGTTCGAATTCGGGAGTCCCAGAGTTGCGACCGACGGAAGGTTAATGGTTATTGAGCTTACATCACGATCGTTTTTTAAACATAATTGAAAAACTATTTGAAGAGGAAATCTAGAATTTTATTCAAGCACTTGCGAATCAAATGTAACGCTCTGAAACCTTTTATGCATGGATGTAGTGCAGGATATACGGTGCTATAAGTAGAATACCTTCTGAATAACTACGTATAGCTTCTGTAAATATAGCGTAGTGTGTACGATCTTCCTATACCGTATACCACTCTCCGGTTTTTTGACGACTACACCACTGCTTTTATGAGTTATACCTAATATTCTTTTCGAATACTAATTTCCCAATTGATATTTCATATTATATACAAGGGGGCGGCTGTGTAGACCATCACCTCATCGAGTTAGTGCTGAAGTTCCAGGATTAGATAGACAACGATTAGCATATTAAAATGCAATGGGTCTGCCAAATCATATCTTGGCGGAAACCACCTGCAGATCCGATTTTAGGTGTTGACTAGTAGGTTTATCATTGTGTTTTCCTGCACCCAAAGGTATGAAAACATGGAGAACTGGAAGGAAAAAAACACAATGGTAAATCTATCAGTCAACCAGTAACCTGGTTTTCAGGTTTCTTCCACTAAGATATGACTTGACAGACCAGTTGAATTTTAATATGCGAATCGAGTTTCAACTAATTCTGGAATTTCAGCCGCCAACTCGATGTAGTGATAGTTTGTGCAGCCACCACCCGACACTATTATGAAAGTATGAAAATTGCAAAAGTAAGATGATCATGTGTGGATAGTACCTTCATACAAAGACTCAGCTGGAAAAGGAAAATATAACTAGAGAACAGGAATTCTGCTTTTTCCGAATTTAGTGTCGCCCCCGGCATTTCCATTACTTCATTTTCTTCTGGTGGACTGGTGGTTTCTATTATTATGAAACAGCCATTATAAATGAAGCGTTAGGTGAAGATGAAAGAGCAGTCGTAAAAAAATTATAGCTATTTTATTTTCCATTCTGACCAGAAAATCAGAGTTCTAACTTTTTACGATTGCTCTTTCATCTTCACCTAACGCTTCATTTATAATGACTGTTTCATAATAATAGAAGCCACCAGCCCATCAGAAGAAAATAACTCGGTTAAGCGGGACTCTACTGCAGTGCAAAATATATTTCAATTTTAAGACTTAAAGAACACGCTTTTATTTTCTGTAAAATGACATCATTTGCATTAATATAGATACTTAAAATTAAATATAGTTTATAATAGCTCCATGTTTTATCATAAATCCTTCATTTATATTTTTCCCAAAATAGCACGTATTTTAATTAATTTTTTTTTTTTCAATTTTTATGAGAAAATGGAAACAGAAAGATATAATTGCCATTTTTCAGCAATTTTTTCTTTACTTTCTGCAGAAATGGAGTACTTGAGTTGCCAAAATGAAACAAATGTCGCTAAAAACTACAAAAAAATTAATATTTCAAAAGTAAACGGAGATGCTGTTTTCAAACAAATTGCATTAAAAAGTACTTTTCTTTTCCAATACGACGGTATAAACATTGAAAATGTGCGATGTTTAGAAGTTTAAAAAAATGCTGTAGAGTATTTAATCGCATAATGAAACATCGGCTTTTGTTTTACGGCCGGCGTATACAACGTAACGTTATTTATTGGAGACAAAATAAGCTGGGAGGAAGAAATAGCATACCGGGGACTAATAATTTCAGGAAATATTCAAGAAGATATATCAGAATATTTTAGCGTTCGAGAAGCAAAATATTGAATAACATTTCGTCCAAAAATGACTTAAAATTTGCTGCTTCAGGAAGGGTCACAATTTTAATAGTAAATTGTAAATAGTTTATCGAAATTTGATGGTTTTTTGCCATTTAGTAACAGATGTTATTCCCAATCGACTGATACTTATATTATTTTCCTTCTATGATTTGGTATGGGATGTTCGCATTTTGTTTTCCAGGATAATACATGGAATTGGAAATTTAACATACGGAAATAAAGCTTTTCCATTCCCCTTAAGGGCCGTTGGAGAGCAAATTCAAGGAAAAAAATCTTTTATATATAAATTACTTATATATAAAATTATATATAAGTTACTTTTATTTTATAACAAAAGTAATATACCATTCGAAAAGGGAAAAATAAAGTATTCAATATATATGTATATTGAATACTTTATTTTTCTCTTTTCGAATGGTATATTACTTTTGTTTCTGCGACAACAAAAAGTTTAAGTAATTCGGTTTGTTTACATCATACATCATTACATATACAAACTTTAAATTCCATTTTCTTAAAATATTGTGTTTTGAACTTCGGTGTACCTTTTTATAGAAAATACTACATATTAGTCTTTGTAATCATACATTAATATTTTACACATATGCCTGATCAATCTGAAGTGAACTTTTGTTACTAATATAAGTACAAAAGTTTTATTAAAAAGTTTCTCTCTGGAAAAATGCAAGTTTTTTGTTAGTTAAAAGTTGTTTTTATTCCAGACTAAAAAAAAAAAAAAAAAAAAAAAGTAAGGAATATCTGTTTATAAATTTGACTTCACTTTATTAGAAACTATTTATATTATTTATATAAAACATTTCACGTGAATATCTTTGGTAGTTTCTCAGACAAGGTACATTAATTTAACATGGTAGATATAGGGCTTTCCAACTCCCTTTTAGTTTTAGAATTATGTTTTAAATCTATCTTTTCATAATAATAAAAATTAACAAATTCTACAATAACAAGCTAATATTTCAAAGTACTGAATTTCTTAAAACAATATATGAAAGAGCAGTATTTTCTGAAAATTTTATTACGAATCACACGAATTAATTTCTATGAAAACCTCAATTATGTCTAAAACTTTATCAGATGTTTTCTATGCAAGCAATTATTAAAACATAATTTAAAACAATTTTCTCGAAACAATGTTTATCGATTTAAGAAATAATAGATGCAAGAAATATCTCGGCAACAGACGAACTGATTTTCTTTCTTTTTTGTAGGAAAACTTATAGTCCCTATAGTCCTCGATCAAGGTTTTCCCAATTTTTTTATGCGTCAGATTTTTTTTTTTTTTCATCATCAGTCAAGGGCTAGACAATGCCATATATTTTAACATGCTGTTTACTTTATTCGTTTCAGATGAAACCACTCAGAAAAAGATTTGCTACTATGAAACGCTATACTAAGCGCAAGGAAAATCGAGAGCAAAAGGCGAATAATTTAATAAAAATTAGGCTTTTAAAAGTTCAAAACGTGTGTTTTTTGTGCAAAAACCAACATATTTCAAAATGAAAAAATTTATAAAATATAGTTATTTTTTAATTCGAAAAACTCTCATGCCGACTATAGACGATTCTCTACCCCCCACCCCCCCCCCCCCCCTCGCAAAAAAAAATCCGCCCAACAGCGCGAAACTTTCTGATACATTTATGGGCTCAATTTTAAACGTATAAGAACGGCATATGTACGGAATTTCTATTGAAATAATTTGTAATCGAACAGTTTTCTTTTTATTTCGCGATAAATGAGCTAGTAATTGTTTTCTCGTCACCACAGATTTTTCCCTATCCCGCGCTCTTGCGTTCGGAAATTTGATTCAAAGCTACAAATTTGAAAGCATTTTCAGGAAGCTCATCTGCCTTTACCGAAAAAGGGAAAAATCTGTTCGGTACATGATTTCTGAATAAGAGCATCTGTTAATCTTATGTGTATGTGAAGAAAAATGAGTTCCAAAATGTTTCAGAAAGTAGCCAGTTTAGATTTGATAACAGCCTTAAATCTCAACTAGTATCTCACCAGCAAAGGGCATGTAAAAAGACACCAGGGAATATACGTAATTTGTATTGTTCTTGTGTTTGTGCTTTGTTTTAAAACACTTACCGAAAATAGAATGAAGCATTTATAAAACGCGTTGTCCAACTCTGGAAGAAAAATGCTGGAAGAGAAAAAAGTACGACAATTAATACCATTTTAACCATGAAATCACAAGGCTCTTATCGCGAGACAATAATCACAAGGTGGGGTCATGAACTCATGTTTTTTCACGTTTTTAACACTTTCCAACGAAGTTGAAAAGTGTTTATGCATTCGGTTTGTCTGGCCGTCTGTCCTCTAACTCCCGTAAATATACTCGGGTCGTTCTGAAATTTTTGGATGTTAGTGACCTCTACTATAGCACGAACCCTATTTAAAATGAAGTTTGTAGCATGTTTAGCTCATGTACAGGGACAGTCAAAAGTTTTCCGTTACATTACGGCCTATGGGAAAAATCGTTTAAAATAATTTTTAATGATGTTACATGTTTTCAAACATAATAAAATCGATATGCATTTATCAAGTGCACTAAAATATGCATCCCGTATAATATGCAGTGCAAAGAATAATTAGTATTCATTTACAAGGCCCACACAAAGGAATTCCGTTACAAAATGATATAGAGGTGGAGGGAATTTTTTCCGGCGTATTTTAATTATGTTAAATTATTTCATATATAATGAAATTTATATACGTCGCTGAGGTTTGCTATAACTGATTTCATGTATAATACGAGGTGTATAGCATTTACAGGGACACACAAAAGATTTCAGATACTATATTGTATCCGAAGTACTGTATGGTAGCGATGATTGCTGGAAATGCATTCTTAATACTGTTATATGCTTTTATGTTTCACTATATTTATGCATTGTATATGGTGTGAATAAATGCTGTAATTCAAATACAGGGCTACACAAAAGAATTCGTATTAGTTACTGGGTATGATTGTAAATTGTTTAAAGGTGGTTTTTAAATGAATTATGTATTTTTACGCTGAACTGCATTTAGTTTACTAAGAAATGTTTGTAGAACATAGATAAAAAATTATATACAGGGTCACGCAAAGAATTGGATACATGGCCGTCTATAAATGATAATTTCTGGAAATGTGATTCCAGGGTTAAAAATCAAGGAAAATAAAAAGTGGCGATCTATCGAACATTTAAGAAATTCTTACTCAGAAATCATTCGCGAAGTAAACAATCTCTTCAAGAAAAATCCTTCGATTTCGAGCCGTACAACTTCTAAGAAATTTTAAATTAATGAATTTTAATAAAAATTATAGCTTTAATGTACCTTAGAAAGAAACATGATTGGGAATTAAAAGTTGAATTTAAAAAAAAATCTGTAATACTCGAAGAATCGACGAAAACTTTTTGTGTCAAGGCGTCTGAAGATGGAGTGTGGTTATTAAAGTTTTAATTTTATTAATACCAAATTAATTATATCTAATACTTATTATTCTTTTTTACCGGTAATTCAAAGTTTATTGTTTTATAATACAACATTGTTTTTGATCAATTTGAAAATGGTTAGTGTTCGTTGTTTTATCACTTACAGCAATGTTTACCCAGTACTGGACAACATGTTTTACCAATGCTTCGTTTTATTTTTGGCATATTCTTTGAAAGAAAAAGGAAACATAAAAATAATGTTGCTTTAAGAATTAATAATCATTGATTTAGTTATGTGTAAAAAACGAGATCAATAAGTATTAAATATAATTAACCCTGTAATCGCAAGGCTGTGGTCGCCAGTGACCCCAGAAAAGAATTTTTGTGTGTGGAAGTTAGTAGCCATATTCACTTGCCCCAAGAAGTCTATCTTTCATTGCAGTATTTGTGAAGCCTTCAAGATCACTAGGACGTTGACTTTCCCTTTCTCGGTCTTCCCAAAACAGGTAAGAGAAGAAAAAACGTGGACTCATTAGTGACACCACCTTGTGATTATTGTCTGTCTAAAAGATCCTTGTGATTCCAGAGTTAATTTCGGAATAATAAAATTAAAACTTTAATAAGCCTACTTCTTGTAAATATTATTACTAGGTACATCGTGACACATAAGAGAACATCCTTCCTTGTCTGATTCTAGTTATTTTGCTCAAAAAGATTTCGAATAAAACTTTACTTTCGGAATGAAGAAGATTTTAATCTACAAAATTTCTAACTAAAATCTATCAACAGTCATTTTGAGTAACTGTCTTTAAAATTACAGGTTTTAAAGATAATTTATAATCTTAATACAAGGAATGAAAAATAATGATTACAAAAATAATGTCTCATTTGTATGCATAATATGTTTCGGTTTAAAGAGAAAGAACAAATAATTCATGTACAAAAAATTATTAACTAGCAAAATCTCTGTAGAGAGCGTAACAAGAAATGCAATTTTAAAAGTAGACATAGAAAATTTTTCAGAGAAAAACGTTTTTTTTGTTTTTTTTTTCGAATCCAAATTTAGAAGGAAATTTGTTTTTAAAAAGATCAGTTTCTTCTTTGAAGAAAAATTACTTTTTTTAACCATTGTTCAAAAGCAAAACTTCATTAAAAAGTTTCATATTTTCTGAAAGTTAAAAGAAAGATTTTTAACATGATATCATAAATATGCTTGAAAAAGTTAAAAATGAATAACTTCCTATTTTGTAAAGCATTATTATTTTTTTCACTGAAATTGTTTCAGAATTATGACGCATTTTCTATCGTTATTTTTATGCTATGGATTTAATATTTTCCATGCATTAAAAATTGTCTACACAATCACGAAAATCTATCTATAACGATAACTTATGAAATGCTACTAGAATTCCTAAGGGAACTAATATAAAGAAAATGTGTACATAACAATAAATTCTATTTTGATCTCAGCTTTTGTCATACACGGATTGGGTTGTACCCGACCCGACCCCGAAAAGTCTTCTTAGAGTTCAACCCGAATCCGACAAAAAATTTTGTTAGCCCGAACTCAGCAAGAAGATATTGTTAAGCTGAAACTTTGCCCGAACCCAACACACTTCAACCCGAAGCCGACCCGAACCCAAAATATTCAAACCCGAACCAGAAATGGAAGAAAAATAATCTATATTTTAATACAATTATGGAAAAGTAGTCTACAATTAATATCGATTTTATCTTTTTATATTAAAATTAACCTATATAAACTCATTAATATTTCAAAAAATAGTTTTTTTTTTTCAATTGGAAAATATTCGGAACTTTCTTTTGTAAATACCGGCCAACCGGAACCAGACCCGGAAAAATCAAAATTCAACCTGAAACTTACCCGAACCCGAAACGGTTAAAACCAACCCGACCTACAATGGCAAAATTTAGCTCTACACGGACCCGATGCAGGACTGGAGTCTGAATCTGTTTATAATGATAATTTTGTCAACTTTGAATAAGTAGTGCATATTTCTCTGTAAAAATTTGAGCTGCAATTTTAAAGATAAAAACCTATTCATGTTGCTGTTATTGAATTAAATCCTGCTTTTATTTCTGTGTAAAGTTTTTAAATAAAGAAAATCTAACGTTGAAATTGGAGTCCAGTGTTGAAATAGATCGAGCTGACAGCAGATAAGCAGTGTACACGCAGCACCATAGCATATATCCTTTTAAGAATTCGAAAAAAGGGGCCACTAAATGTCTCCGGGTTTTGTAGAAATTCAGGAATTCATCATTGCTTACGAATGCACAATGCAAAATAAAGGCACATCTTACTTTTAAATACATCTAATTCTGATTTTACACGACTGATACGCTCTCAAAACTTCCGTGTAAAACAATTCGTGTAAAAAAAAAAAAAAAATCCCTGCCGGCTCGGCCTACAGGCGCAGGTAGATTTCGAAGTTAAAAGTTAAATTTTTATTTTAAATAACGAAAGAATAAATAAATTAGAATAACATTAATTAGAATACAAATAAAACGTCGAAATAAAAATCACTTGAGGATGTAAACACGTGTAACTTGCTTAAAGTTAGGTGAATGTGACGATCAACCATTATTGGCTTTAATCTTATAGTTTGGCGATATATTTTTAGTCGGCGGGATAACCAAGTAGTACCAATATTAGTTTTTGTTGCATTAAAATATCTCAATTTGTTTATTTTCTGTAAGCAAGTAAACCATATTGGTTTACAATGGAAGTCTATGTTAATTTGGTGAAATATTAGAGATATCGACAAGTTGGCTTCACTTTTGGCAACAAACTTGGCGACATTTAGCGATGGAACAGGGTCACCCCTACGGTAACCCCATTATATGTATGGAGATACGATAGCGTAATATATATATAAATTTTTATTTTCCACTTCACGCAATAGAAAAGTTATTGTTGTGGTAAGAATTTTATTGCGGTTGTTTTTTTTTAATTGTTGGCAACTGCTATAACGATTTTTTTTTTTTAATTTGCCTGTCATTTTTCTATAAGAGTTGGTTTTATCAGGATCATGTTAAGGCGGTATTCAAAATTTTTAACCCTCCCCCATTTCTACTGCCTTGGGCCGATTTTTCTCATTTGCAATCCCCGCCGAGATATTAGCCATCTCAATGTGCTTGGCGAGTTTGAAGACGATCCGTGCATAATTGTGACTTTTATCGTGCGTACAAAATTTAGTACATGCATACATATATATATATATATATATATAAACTTTTTAGGTGGGGGTGGTTTTGGGTTCCTGGGGTCATATAATGAAAAGTTATGAAGGAATTTTTCAAAAGTCGCACCATGGTAACGACTGCTATAGGTAGTATTTCTTACGCAATCTACCTAAAATGCATTGTTTCTGTGAAAAAAATAGAAGCTTGATTCCAAATCCCAAAAAATCACTAAAGTATGAAAGTATGACAATATAACGTATGAAAGTTTTATTTTACCTTATTTTCCTTGCTTGCTAAATTTATAATTGTTGCTTATGCCGGGTGTCCTAAAATGGACTGACTGGTTTTAAAATTAAATTACTTCCAAATGGTGATAGCTATTGAAGAAATTCTTGCAGGAGGGTAATGTAAAATGTCAGGAGCTTTTTTTTTTTACTGCAATTCCCGATTTTAGTTCAAAATAGTAGCAATAGATGGCGCTCCAAAAAATAGACGCTAAATCCAGACTCCATTTTTTGGCCTCTCTCTTCATGTTTGTCCGTAAAATATGTTTGTTGAACATAAAAATGTTCATATGTATTCAGGCGAAAAAAGGAGGTTAACATTAGGGAGTGGTTCTTTAGCTGCCAATACAATCTTGTTCTTATGAGCCTAGTCCATATATTTAATCTTCTTCTTTCGCAACAATACTGAGAGAAGAGAGAGGCCAAGTAATTGGGCCTGAATTCAACCCTAATTGCTTTCAATGCCATCTATCGCAGCTATTTTGAACTAAAATCGAGAATCACATTAAAAAACTCCTGACATCTTACATAACCCTCCTGCAGGAATTTTTTTAATAGCTGTCACCATTTGCAAGTTATTAAATTTTAAAATCAGTTAGTCCATTTTAGTACACCTGGTATATTTAACATATAAAAAATAGTGTAAAGAAAATAAATGTTTGTACTTTAAGAATAGAAATACCATACGCAATAATCTGTGTTACACATAAGAAAGTTTAACTTGTTTTCACTATACCACGGTGTTGCCGAAAAACTGGAATATTATTGTTATCATTAGAAATATTTTGGTGATAGTCTTGTTCCTCAATTTGTGAAAATGTTTCTGGAATCTCTTGAACAAAATTAGCACTAGTGGCACTGATATTTCAGTGTTTTTAATAATGAAATCAATTATTAATCGCTGTGTTCCTGTTAGGGCTAGACATTTGTGTACTCCACACTGTAAAAAAGATAAATCTTTCTTATTCTAGGAAAATATAATGTAACCACGAACGAAAATATACAGTAACCTTTTCTGGGTTACTCGCGGTTCCGATAAGTGTTCTTTATATTTAGAAACTTCAAAAACCAATATATTTTAGCAATTTAAAGAAGCATTTATATTTTTTAAAAAAAGTTACTTTTGCTGCGACGAATTTTTGTAACTGTTTCCGAGTAGTGTTGATAGTATATTAATGCAGTTTTCTCAAACCGGAATATAGGTGTTTTGGACGCTATTAATACTAAAATAAACATTTTTAGGCTCAACAAACATGTTTTACGGACAAACATGATAAATTTACAGCGTTAACATTAAAATTAAAACTCATATTACTTTTCTATTCTTGCATGTATAAATTCATTTACTCAGATGAGAATCTTTAATTAGTCAATTATTCTTCTTTTTTCGTACATCTTTTTCACCAATCCTATTTTACTGCCTATGTGCCACTGCTATCTTATAAAGGAAAGGTACGCTATTTTAAACTATTTTCCTTCTTTCTTGTTTTTTTTTTTTTTTTTTAATATTAAAAATGACTATCAGAGAAAAAAATCAACTTTACTTGTAAAAAAGTTGAAAAACAATACAGATATTTTGAATATTCTTTTATTTTGTCAAAGGTTGGGCAATTCCACAGAAAATTCTCTTTTTTTTTTTGGGGGGGGGGGTGAGATTTTATACTATGTTTAATTTAAGGGTATGATTGGAAATCTTGATATTTTTATTTTCTATAATAAAATCCTAATAAAAACGCATTGTAAATTACTGTTTTCAAACTAAGTTAAGTACCGTTATTGTAATTGTAAAGTCATAATGTTACGTCAGTTACGCAATAAAGGTTACATCACTTACATGTGTAAATGCCATTTTTTTCTGTTTCATTGTTCAGAAATTAATTAAACAAGTTACTGTTATAATTTGTCATTCCTTAGTGTTGTTGAGAACATTAAATCACTTTTTTTAACGGGATAGTTTTGATCATTTTTACACTTCAATGAAGGCAGAAAAAATGTTTGTCTACTTTATGTTATGTCAGTAACAGAATTTTGAATTGCGATTTTTGGGACTAAAAGAAAGATTGAAAAAATTTGTAGGTATTTGGGTATTAAGTCCTTAGTAAGAAATGTTTTAAATTCTAAAAGTTTGTTCTAGCTGTATTAGTAAATTTTCTACACAGCTTTGAAAACAAAATTCCATGATCAAGTGTTACGTCAGTTACGATGGAATTGGCTAGTTATGATAAATTGAAATTTTATCAGCGCATTAGTATTCCTTTAATTACTGTGTTAAAAGATAATATAATACATTTCTTCTTTACTACCTAAATTCTAAATGACTTGCTTTTAGAAATCCCTTTTTAGTTATTAGAAGTTGTAGAAAATCCATATATTCAAGAGAACTTTACCATATTCAAAATCAAATACACTCGAATTCATTTTAAAAGCTTTGTAATAGAGAAATTTGAGCAATGTTTAACCATCTGAATAAGTATAACTATTGAATGTATCGTAATAATAAGAGACAAGGTAGATAGTTCAAAGTAGCTAACAGAAATCGCGATGATATTGCCATCTATATTTGGAATATACATATTTTAGTCATTTAAATTTTATGATCAACAGTAATAATATCATAAAAGTATAAAGAGGCTGTTGTCCAGTAAACTTAGATGTTATTAAATGAATAATTTATATTTGGATACCGTTAAATGATGCTCTTTAAATGAATGCAAATGATAGATAACTTAGTAAATATATATAGTAGATTCTCGATTAGCCTATCTAATTCAGTTCTTGAAACTATAATATACCTGAGAATGTTGGATAATTGAGGTAGTGGATTAAAACATATGCACATATACTGCTAAATGTATTCGGTGAGTTTTGCGTTTAATCAATAGTGTAACAATTCATGGAAGGGGCTCAGTTGTTATTTTCAAATTAAATTAATAATTATGATTATCAATAATTAATAAAATATTTGAAGATCTCAGATGACAAAGATGGTAAGTGACACAATCTTCATTTTGAGAAAATGGGCTATAATGTTCCAAAGACCTATTTGCGTTTATTGGCAAGTGCCTCCTTTATCAATTAAAATCTCTGTGGGTATTAGGTTTTTTCAAATAGTAATCTAACAGATGGCAGAGGACCATTGATTATCCACAATCATATGATTAACTCAATTTTTTTGTCACATACCACCTTTATCATCTAAGCTCTTCATTTATGACGAAAAGTGATCTTTCAAACTAATTATCATTATCATAAAATCAATTTTTTTACATTTTTTAAACAAAAAATTTACAATACAGAATGCTAGAGAATTACATTTACAAAAATTAATGAGTCAATGGCGTGTTTAGAGTGGGGAAGTGGGAGGAGCAGAGCTTCCTGATATTAACGAAAAGTTCCCGTTGAAAATAAAAATGTCTGGCAAAAAAATCGCACTTTGCGTTAAAATTTGCAAGAATTATATCTCCTGAAACTACTCAGTATTACTGATATTAAAAATGAAATTGCATGTTGGGAGTATCAAACGTTAAATAAAATGAATTAAAAAATAAATATGCAGCTTGCATAGTAATAACTCATTCATTGACAATTCGTTATTTTAGAGCCGTCTAACAGGACAAAGTCTGAAACTGTAAGCCGCTGCCGAATATCAAGAAATGTGCATTCCACTTTACAATTATTGCCTTGTAAACTACCTCAAATGTGTGGTTAGAGAGCTCTGTTAGTTTCCGATGACATCAGAGGTGTACAAGTATATAATTTTGATTTTGCTGTTTTTTCAGGTGCCTTCGTCAGTAATGTTTTAAGATAATTTTATAAAGAGGTGGATTGCAGTATATTTCAGTAGAAAATGATATAGTTATATTGTAAAATTTTTAAAAAAATCACATGTATGGGGTTTTTTTCCTCTGGATGGTGCTTACAATTCTAAAATCATTTATTTAGAATTGATGATTTCTGGGTCACTTAAACAGTCCAAATCACAAACGCTTGAGCGAAATTTCCACTCCGTTTATTCGTCGAAATATACAACATATACTTTCGTTATCTTGTCATACATTGCTTAGTTACTTCTATAAGGAACCTATTCTATGTTCTAGATAGAAAGTCTGTGGTTTTCTTTCCCGTTTTTCTTTAAATTCTGTTAGCGATTAAAAGCAAAGGCCTTCGGACGTAATTCGCAGTAACTGCTTAGACGGCTGCCAGGCTGTACGTTTTCCACGTATTTTGTCCGTTTTTGTGTCTTATTGTACGTTGTACATTTAAATCATTCATGTACAGCGATTTATTCCGTTTTTTATTATCCTATCATTTATCTTAAATAATTCATTATGCATGCTTATCAAAATAATTCAGCATATGATGGCATGAACTGAGAGTGGCTATCATTTAATTGTCATGCTGTTATGTAAACTATATTGTAAGCTAAAAGAGTCCATTCTAAAACTTCTAATTTTGCATATTTCTATCTTAAGTTTCTAAGTTTCATTTATTTTACGATCTTGCTTTAAATTAAAATACAAACCTTTATTTCTGTGGTCCATTCTATTGCTAAAATATTCATGACCATTAATGATTTTTAGTACAGTCGGCTCTCGTTAATTCGAAATCGGATAAATCGAATCTTCGCTTAATTCGAACTAAACATGAAGTCCCGAAATTTTCAATGGCAGAATACGTTAAAACTTTTCCTTTATTCGAACGCATTTTCTCTTGACTCCGTTTAATTCGAACTAATGATAATTCCATTTTTTCATTTTTCCTTACTTTCTCACGGACTTCAGATCCTTGAAATAACTTTCTTTCTTTCATTTTTGTCCGAATTGTTCTGAACTAGTATAATAATTCCATGCATTTGAAATCCGCTTTCTTAGTGCGCCCTGTCTGTCCATCAATGACACAACCGCCCCTTCTTCCATTGTGCTTTTCCTAATCCCTTCTGTAGCATTTGATCCAGTGACATTCCAAGAAATTCACTGAGTGGACATCTGTTAAAGATAGGGGAAATCTGTTTTATCACTACATTCTGCTTTCACTCTAGGGATCGAATTTTTCAGTCAATGGTTTTACTTACTGCTAAATTGTTTTTTGAGAAAGTAAAAGGTCTTGTTTCTTTAAAATATGGCTCCACGTGGAAGTTATAAATCGTTAACTCTAGAAGCCAAAGTGGAAATTATTAAAAAGGTATGATGTGGCCAATCTAAGACAGAAATTGCTGCAGAAAATGGAATAAAAAAGAATACGCAGTCTACTTACTTGAAAAATAAAGAATTCATCCTAAAATTATGGGAAAAGGAAAGATTTGCTAAAGGACGAAAACGTATGAGAACAGCAGCCCATGAGGATTTAGAGGAAGCTTTACTGTTATGAACAAAAGATGCATTGGCAAGAAATGTACCTTTGAGTGGACCTATATTGGCAGCTAAAGCGAAAGAACTTGCACTACTCATGGGTATTAAAAATTTCAATTGCAGCGAAGGATGGCTGACACGTTTTAAGCAGCGAAATAACGTCGTACACAAAACTGTGTGTGGTGAAATTGGTGCTGTAGACCTCGCTGCTTGCAGTGAATTCTGCGAAAAGTTACCCGAACTTATTTCTACTTATGCAATGAAAGACGTGTTTAATGCCGATGAAACAGGGTTGTTTTATAAACTTCTTCCTAATAAGACTTTAACATTTAAAGGTGAAACGTGCACAAGTGATAAACTTAGAAAAGACAGGATAACTGTGATGGTAGGTGCCAATATGGATGGAAGTGAGAAGTTAAAATTGTTAGTTATTGGTAAATCAACTAATCCACGTTGCTTCAAAGGAGTTAAAACACTGCCTGTTGATTATGTGGCAAATGCCAAAGCCTGGATGACGCGTGAGATCTGCATCAGTTGGTTAAAAGAACTGGATAAAAAATTTTCTCGTGAAAACAGAAAAATTCTATTGCTTCTAGATAATGTGCAGAGTCATTGTAAACTACCAACACTGAGCTCTATAAAGATTGAATATATACCCCCCTAATACTACAGCACAACTGCAACCGATGGACCAAGGAATAATTCAAAATTTAAAAACTCATTATCGTAAAAGGATTCTAGAACAAATTTTATTTTCGATTGACCTTAAAGAAAGCTACAACATAACATTACTCACGGCCATCAACGATTTATATGTGGCGTGGGACGCCGTACAACCTGAAACAATAGAAAAATGCTTTCAACATGCCGGATTTATCCATCCATCTAAAAAGAGTGGTTATAATGCAAATGACGAAAACGACAGACTTTTTGAAGAAATAGAATTTCCAAACTTTTCTGAAAAGTTCCAATGCGATATTACGTTCGCAGAGTATGTAGCAGCCGACAATAGTTTAGAAGTATCTGGACCCTTAACTGTGGAAGAAATTGTTGAAACAATTCACGAAAAATGCAATGAGGAGATGGAATCGGATTCTGGTGATTCTGCTACTATGTCCCAAGTGCTTTCCTTACCCACAGAAAAGTCAATTGCACAATCAATTGAGTGTTTGCGTACATTTATCCTGATGCAGCCGTCATCAGACAAAGAACTTAACTGTTTGTTACAACTAGAAAAACTGGCTAAAAAGTCAAAAATGAATAGGACTAAGCAAACAACAATTGATATTTTTTTTCATAGAGATGATAAATAAGTGTAAATAATTTCTTAAATGTTCATCTAATTTCAGGTAAGAAAATTATAGTACAATTAAAATGTAATTTTAAATGCCGTTGTTCTATAGTGTATTATTAATTTTTATGTTTTATTTATATTATTTTAATATTATTAATTATTTTATGTATTTATATCTTTTAATTTAATATTAAGTCATTCTAACGATAACATCCGAAAATTAAAAAAAAATACTATAACATTAATTCCTTTGTAATAGTACCCCTTTAAATATGTTTTCTCTCATACTTTCCATAATTCGAACTCTGGATAATTCGAACATTTCTTGTGGTCCCGACGAGTTCGAATTAACGAGAGCCGGCTGTATTTTTGAATTTGTTTCTGTTGCAATAAATAATTTTTCATTCAGAATGGCAAATATCACTGAAAATTTAGTTAAACGGTATTGGTAGAATAAGGAAATGCAAATACTTTTGGGAAATAATAATTAGAAATACAGTTGAAGCACTTTATGAAGAATTGCCATTAACGAAAAGCATCATTATAATGAAATGCTGATAACCATTCAGTTAGTCTCTATGTTAGAGAATACTAAATTCGAAACGATATAATGAAATATTTATACCGGAAAGAACGATGTAACGAAAAGAATTCGAGCATAAAAAGTGAGAAAAAAAAGATATAGCGAATTTTTTTTTTTTTTTTTTTACTTAAAAAATGACATGGAAAATAGAATTTTATTTCTTAATATCTGGCGTGTATAAAAATCTGTAGGTATTATACAGGACTGTACAAAATAATTCAAGTGCGTTTCCGTCTATTGGTGGAAATTGCTGAGGGTGAATTTTCAACAGTTTTGTTACTAAACTAAATTTTAGCATACTGTGTAAGATTTATACAAATCTTATAGATCATATACAAGGCTGCACAAAAGAACTGGAGTACTTTTTCGGCTGTAGGTGATACTTGCTGCAACTGTTTTCAAATGTGTTAAGCGTTTTTTTTTTTTTTTTAATGTTTACTTATATATGTTCTTTACCTGACTAAATGGCGAAGTTTTGTTCAGGTAATCTGAAAATGTTTCCTAATCTATGTTTGATGCATGATTTATCTTTCTTGTTATTGTTGATCCTTCCTATGAAGGCTTAATATTATATGAATATACAAGACCTTTTTTTTTTATAAACAAAAGGGATTTTAAGCGATACCTTTATGAAATAAAACGTATTTTTTATGATTGTCTCCCTTATCTGAACTTTTGCATATTCAGATTACGTTCAGAACATATTAATCTGCAGAATTCGAGTTTTTACCGTATAACGAAATAATTCGTTATACCTTTTTAAAGAAAGCACGTTATAACGAGCACATCTGTACAGCACTGTTGCTTTCGTTTTAATTTCTTCGGTCCCTGGGTCCCCATACTGAGACCTCTGTTTTTTTTCCATATAAAAACTAAAATTTCCGATTTTTTTACATTTTCACATCATTTCTTAATAGCTGAATGTTTTATGCATTCACAGCAAACGAATAACTGGCAGCATCTAAGCTCATTCCTACATAAAATAAATGTTATTTTCATCTGAGTTTGAAAAATGACTAAAAATGTCCAAAAGACAGTATGACCAAGAAAGTGAGAAATTTTCATATTTAACTTAAATTTTTTTCAATAAAAATTTTTGAAGATTTGTAGATTATTTACTTGTTTAAAGCTCTTAAATTTGTGATTGTGTAAATTTAGGTTATAGTTATTAAACTGATGTTTCTAAGGGGTTTGTAGTTTTAGATCCATATATTTTAACCTAAATTACTAATCGCCTAAAGGATCAATTTCAGAAAAGATATTTTTTCTGTCATTTACGATGTCATTTTATTTGGAAAAAACCACAGAATAAGCATTTGTATTATAATTTTAGCTTCGGAACTGCAGAGGATAGAGTGCTTTGACTGTATTAATAAAGAACTGTTAAGGAAAATTTCTTAAAGCAGACGTTGCTGCTACATTCAGCTTAATTTAGAAGGGTGCAAAAAAAGAACTGGAGTACTTTTTCGGCTGTAGGTGATACTTGCTGCAACTGTTTTCAAATGTGTTAAGCGTTTTTTTTTTTTTTTAATGTTTACTTATATATGTTCTTTACCTGACTAAATGGCGAAGTTTTGTTCAGGTAATCTGAAAATGTTTCCTAATCTATGTTTGATGCATGATTTATCTTTCTTGTTATTGTTGATCCTTCCTATGAAGGCTTAATATTATATGAATATACAAGACCTTTTTTTTTATAAACAAAAGGGATTTTAAGCGATACCTTTATGAAATAAAACGTATTTTTTATGATTGTCTCCCTTATCTGAACTTTTGCATATTCAGATTACGTTCAGAACATATTAATCTGCAGAATTCGAGTTTTTACCGTATAACGAAATAATTCGTTATACCTTTTTAAAGAAAGCACGTTATAACGAGCACATCTGTAGAGCACTGTTGCTTTCGTTTTAATTTCTTCGGTCCCTGGGTCCCCATACTGAGACCTCTGTTTTTTTCCATATAAAAACTAAAATTTCCGATTTTTTTACATTTTCACATCATTTCTTAATAGCTGAATGGTTTATGCATTCACAGCAAACGAATAACTGGCAGCATCTAAGCTCATTCCTACATAAAATAAATGTTATTTTCATCTGAGTTTGAAAAATGACTAAAAATGTCCAAAAGACAGTATGACCAAGAAAGTGAGAAATTTTCGTATTTAACTTAAATTTTTTTCAATAAAAATTTTTGAAGATTTGTAGATTATTTACTTGTTTAAAGCTCTTAAATTTGTGATTGTGTTAATTTAGGTTATAGTTATTAAACTGATGTTTCTAAGGGGTTTGTAGTTTTAGATCCATATATTTTAACCTAAATTACTAATCGCCTAAAGGATCACTTTCAGAAAAGATATTTTTTCTGTCATTTACGATGTCATTTTATTTGGAAAAAACCACAGAATAAGCATTTGTATTATAATTTTAGCTTCGGAACTGCAGAGGATAGAGTGCTTTGACTGTATTAATAAAGAACTGTTAAGGAAAATTTCTTAAAGCAGACGTTGCTGCTACATTCAGCTTAATTTAGAAGGGTGCAAAAAAAGAGGGTAGTGTGATAAAAACAAAAAAACCGAGTGTCAATAAAAATCTTCTGTTTTTATGACTTTACATATGACATTACATACTGTTTGCGCACTGAAAAAAAATGGTTTCTCAAAATTGAGTAAAAAGTATTCTGTTTTAAATATGTCACATAGCTCTAATCCAAATGTTCTCAAAATTTAGAAATAGTTTTGATTCCATGGTTGTGTTCAAATATGAATGATTATGTACTGCCCCTCTGAACCTATAAATTAAAGTAAAAATGTACTGACATTTATTTTCCGCTCAAAATTATTAACAAGAAACGTTTAATTGATTATTTATTAAGAAAAATAGCAAAATTATTATCAAGATACCTTAATTCAAAGATATTTATAACAAGAGCATTATTTGTAAGAACGTTTAAATTATTTTAAAATACTGTGCATAACTTAATATTTGCTTTAATAAGCATCTTTTATGTCGCCATGAATGAAATAAACTATTACAGAGAACAAAATTATCGTTTTGTTTGGGTTTGATAAATGTTAAATTTCAAAACTAGGACAGAATAGGTTCATTTTTTATCCAAACACACTCAATTCAATATGAGTACATCGATTTACTCATTTTTGAGTACTTTTTTCAGTATTACATTTTTTTTTTTTAGAGTAGATAAATCTGGTAAGCCTACCTGCGCTATAGAATATAAGTAAATAATAGGAGGCCTTGAGCACCAAAATATTTACCAAGTATTAAATAGTAGTTTCGACAGCACTCGGCGTACTACCATCAGTGCAAAAAATATTAAAATTTACTCATGTCTGTAGTGGAGAAGCTGGTTGGGGAAATGGAACCAGTGGAATAACAGGAAAAGTAAGGGGACAGTCAATAGGAATATACAAAAACAGGGTGATTAAAAAAAAAATTACAAAATGACATTGGCAAATCAAGCATTCAACAAGGATAAAAAATCACATAGGAATATAGGGTCGCAGACCACTTATTGAATCACAAATGCAGGGAGTTTCATCCTAACTGAACCCAGGATGACGGTCATAATTTCGAGAAAAATAAAAACATTGTAATAAAAATGCAGCGATATGGACCTTGTTTTGTGTGAAATGTGATAACATCACGAAAAGATCTGGAAAAAGGGTTGCTCGAGCAATCAATGATACCGCATGAATTGATAATCACATTCCAAAATGTAGGGCGTCAAGTCTCAAGTGCATACTGCTGACACGTATAATGCAAAATTCTACCACTTTTGTTTGGTGTTATCACATTTACAACAAAGGTGAGGATGTTTGTTAAATGTTTTATTATAATATACTTCAGTTTTCTGAAAGTTCTGACCGTCAACCCAAATTGAGTTAGGATGAAACACCCTGTATTTGTGACTCAATAAGCGTCCCTATGTTCCTATGTGATATTTATTGTTGTATGCCTGATTTGCCATGTCATTTTGTAAACGTTTTTTTTTTAATCACCCTGTATACATAGGGAATAAAAACTGATAATGCAAGAACAGTAACTAGAAATTAACGAAAATGATATTTTATGTAAGACTTGCAACAATCTGAAAATCGGGTGAGTGAAGTCACAATTAAGGACATTGTTATGCTTTTAGACCCCGTGCGGTATGCTATTTCTTTCTCCCAGCTTAGTTTGTGTCGTCTACAAAAAATAACGTTACCTTACAGAAGTCAGCCGTAAAACAAAGCAGTATGATTAAATACTCTATAGCAATTTTTTTAACTTCTAAGCATCGCACATTTTTAATTTTTATACCGTCGTAATGGGGAAAAAAGTACTTTTAAATGCAATTTGTTTGAAAACTGCATTTCCATTTATTTTTGAGATATTAATTTTTTGTAGTTTTTGGAACCATTTGCTTAATATTGGCAACGGAAGTACTCCATTTCTGTAGAAAGTAAAGGAAAAATAGTTGTAAAATATTAATTATATATTTTTGTTGCCATTTTTTCATAACAACCGAAAGAAAATGTAATTAAAATACGTGCTATTTTGAAAAAATATAAACGAATGATTTCTGTTAAAACTATATTTATATAATATATAAAAATATAATATTTTTATATATTATATTAAATTTATATAAAAATAAACTATATTTAATTTTAAGTATCAATGAATCATTAGATAACCGTTTTTTTTTTTTTGTCGAATTTTTTGAATGACGGAATCTTTTTGCTGCATTTGTGCATTATTTCGCGATAGTGATGTGCTATGCATGCTTTACTCTAGATGTTTAAGAGTAGATCGTAAATGTGGAATTCTTAAGCGGATGCGAATGACGTCATTTTACATAAAATAAAACGTGTGCTTTAAGTCTTAAAATTGAAATATGTTTTGTACTGCAGTAGAGTCCCGCTTAACCGAGTTATTTTCTTCTGATGGGCTGGTGGCTTCTATTATTAAGAAACAGCCATTATAAATGAAGTGTTAGGTTAACTTTTTACGGCTGCTCTTTCATCTTCACCTAACGCTTCATTTATAATGGCTGTTTCATAATAATAGAAGCCACCAGTCCATCAGAAGAAAATTAAGTAATGGAAATGTCGGGGGCGACACTAAATTCTGAAAAAGCAAAATTCCTGTTCTCTAGTTTGTGGATTGTTGTCACACATTTTACAGTACCATATATTATCACTGATCAATTTACGGTTCACTTGCGGCACCTCCGCTAATGCCATCACACTTTACACAAAGCAAAGTTATTCATTTAGAAGTTCCAATGATAAATATCTTTATCTGCGTTAAAATTATGAGAGAAAATCTCAGATAAATTTAGACTGAGTCATTCTGTAGTAACTCACTCCAAATTACTCTGTGAATAACTGGATTGCAAGTAAATTTTATAAATAGTATTAATATTTATTTTTGTTGTATCCAAAGATGAAAAATCAATTCAAAAAGCGTTATTATTTCAGAAGATATTTCAATTTTGAAATATTGTTAAAATTATTCATTTTTTTTTATTTAATTTAATGTTTTAAAGGAATATATAGATAGATACACATTTAAAAAAACTAGTAAATTTTTTTTTTAAAGAATTAAAAATTTATGTCACAAACAACTTTCTCAAGCACATGCCGTTCAATTTATCGGTGCAATGGTTTTTTTCGTCAGTCAACCTTATTTTTTTCTAATTATATATATCTTTAACCTTTCGTTATTTTTAAATTATCTTTTTTGATATTTCTATTACATATTCCAGCAAATTCTTCATCCTCTCAGCCAATTTTAATGATATTCTTTCTTGTTAGCGAAAAAATATAAAATTATTAAAGTATTTCTTTAGAGAATAAATCACAAACTCTTTCGAGGGAATGAAACTTAAAAATAAACCACACGCGATTCTCCAAGATAATATTTAATTTTAAAATACATAAGAAATCAACCACTGATTATAGTTTTATTATCATCCAATTTATTTTCTCTTAATACAAATATTCTAATATCTTTTCAGTCTCTAGATGTAATTACTTTTCTCTTATTCGCTCAGAAGGCATCTGTGAAGCCAGAATAATTTGTATCAACTCCATCTTACTGTAGCACGTTATTATTCAAATTCAAACATTAAATTTAATATACATGATTTTTATAATAGTTGTAAGTTGTTAATTATTGTAGACTTTAAAATAAGATTGGAAATAAACGTTTACAGTTTTCATATTATATAAACAAAGGGATATACCCGGGTTTACCGGGTTACTGAATGTAGGTGAAAACCATTTTATTAATTGATAACTATAACAGATATTTTACATTTAATATATTTTTTAGAAAGTGCACTAACAATACCAAAAGTCATACTGATAGGGAAAATAGCAATTATGCGTTTAAATAAAATTTATTGAAAACGATAGTTTTCTACTGGCCTCGCGCCAAGAGTTAGAAATCGCCAAAGATCGCCAAAGAAATCGCCAAAGATCACTATTTACAATCAGACTGTTTGATTCTCATCGTTCAAGTGGTTTAAGTGCATAGTTTAATTATATATCTTAAATTTGTGTTTTACGTATGAATCTTATATATTTATTTATTGATCGGTGAATGGTTTAATTTCGTTATGGAATATAAGCTGGAAACAAATGCTAAGTTATTTAAATGAATTTAAATGCAAAAAGAATTATTTTCGTAATCGTGTACACTCGATAGAGATAGATTTTTAATAAATTCACGCTTGAAAATTATTTTAAAAACATTAGTAATTGATTAAATTGCGATATATTTTTCCAAATAATTACGATACAGTTTTCGCAAAAATTTCATTTTAAAATACATTTTTCCTCCAATTCAACGTTTTAAAATCTAGGATGTTTAGAAGTTTTAAAAAATTACAGTAAAAGTTAAATTTAATCTGCTTTATTCATGTATTTTAAAGAGCATACCTTTTCTTGTTAACGAAAAGAATATAAAGTTGCATAAAACGTTTTAATATAAAAATCAGTCATCAAATTTTCTCGCCGGCGTGAAACTTAAAAAACAACCACACGTAATCTCCAAAGGCAATATTTAATTAAATACATATAAGAAATCAACCACTGATCGTAATTTCTTTCACACCCAATTTATTTTCTCTTAATACTAACATTGTAATTTCTTATCAGATCATAGATGTAATTACTTTTCACTTATCACTCCCAGACAAGAAAATAAAAGGGCATTCATTCGCTCTGTAGGAGGCGTTCGAGAAGCCAGAATAACTTGTTCAATACATATAAGGCAAATGACCCCGATATAGACTTAATTATTGATACATAAATGTCAAACTCGTGAAGAATGAAGCGAGTTAGACTACTTGGAAGAACATGATAATCTGACCTAATCTTTATACGTTTGCCCTGAATACTTAAAGATGTGGTGTCAGAGGTTGACCAAAATTAAATCATCATTTAGTTCGCTGTTTAAGTCATTTTTTTTTACAGAAAAATCTGTATGAGTAGCGGCTATATCGCTTTAATGATTTGTTTGCAGTGAATAAAAAATTGGATCCAAAAACCTTTTATGTGTGACCCGAGACACATAATCATTAATCTATATTTATAAAATTGAGATGTACATAAAGTATATTTCAGATTTTCATTGTTGATTTAGTATACATTTTCAAGGAAAGACAAAATCTGTCCTATTATTTCTAATTAATTTAAAATTATGTAAAGCATCTTAATCCTCTCGCTGATCAACCCGAGATATACTCGAACATGCATTTTTCGTCTAATTAATACTATTTGGTTATTCCCACCAGTTATTTTTTAGCGAAAACTTTGGCTTCATCAGAACATTTTCCTCGATTATGATATTCAAAATTTTCTGCTTTAAAGAACCGGGAATAAAAGATTAAAAATTCTGTAAAAGACTCTCATCGCGAAGAATTACTTACGCAGCGAGAGGGTTAAATGTCGTCTGCTTAGTCAAAAGTTCTTTTTACATGTAGTCCTATTTGTGCTACAATGATGTATATGTTTCTTAATATTTAACACCAATTATTCTTCGCGGCCTATTTCGACAACATTGGCATTAAAAATCTACCCGAAGTATATTATTTGGATATAGTTGTGTTAAAATTTTTGGTAACATTTCTTCCGAGACAAACGCCCAACCCCACTATTAATATTAAGCTTAATATTATAGGTATTAATAACATGGATTTTGTATATGTCTTTAATTTTCTTACTACTTTAATTACTCTTTTTAGGTGCGTTCGTAATTATATAAATACGTAGCACCTATAGTTGTCGTTCAGTCCGTCTGTCCGTCCGTCCGCATATAACAGAGCAAAAACTACCAAACCAAATCGTTTAAAATTTAAACTATATAATTGTTGCATAATTTTGTCGAGTCATTTCAATTTTTATGAAAATCGGATGTATAGTTTAATTACAGGGACAATCAAAAGTTTTCCGTTACATTACGGCCAATGGGAAGAAATTATTGCAAGTGCATTTTAATGATGTTACAGCCTTCCGAATGGTCTGAAATTATAAATATATAATTGTTGCATAATTTTGTCGAGTCATTTCATATTTTATGAAAATCGGATGTATAGTTTAATTACAGGGACAGTCATAAATTTTCCGTTACATTACGGCCAATGGGAAAAACTCATTTGCCACGTTTGACGAGCAATTTCCAACTTGTTTACATTTGTATATAAGTGTGTTGTGGTCCGCATAAAGTCACGAGACGTATGTTTGAGATTCGAGAGCAAACTAGTATGTTGTGGCCATCACAAAAATTTCTTCTATATAAATCAGGTCAATTAAAGCATTTAAATAGTACAAGAAATTGCACCAATTTGTCACCAGTTCATATCAAAGTATATCTGATTTCAAATTTGGTGAAAATTCGTGCATTAGTTCTTGAGATAGAGCTATAGCGGAAATTCTGAAAAATGTAGCATAGCAGCGCCACCTGCTGAGCGATTTATACCAAAACATAAACAGCACTAATTCACATCAAGGTATACCTGAATCTGAAGTTTGTTGAAAATCCAAGCATTAGTTCTTGAGATAGAGCTATTGCGAAAATCGCCAATAATGCAGCACAGCAGCGCCACTTGTTGAGCGATTTACACCAAAATGTATAAAACGTCAATTCATGTCAAGGACTAACTCAATCTGAAGTTTGATGAAAATCCGTGCATTAGTTCTGGAGATTGAGTTGTTGTGGAAATCGTGAAAAATGCTGCATAGCAGCGCCACCTTTTGAGCAATTTACACCAAAACATAAACAGCACTAATTCATATCCAGGTATATCACAAACTGAAGTTTGTTAAAAACACAAGCATTAGTTCTTGAGATAGATTACGGAAATCGCAAAAAATGCAGCGCACCTGTTGAGCGATTTACACCAAAATATATAAAACGTCAATTCATGTCAAGGACTAACTGAATCTGAAGTTTGATGAAAATCCGTGCATTATTTCTTGAGATAGAGCTATTGCGGAAATCGTGTAAATCCTGCAAAATGCGGCATAGCAGCGCCATCTGTTGGGCGATTTACACCAAAACGATACCAACACCAATTCATATCAAGGAATAACTAAATCTGAAGTTTTATGAAAATCCGTGCATTAGAGCTATTGCGGAAATTGCAAAATATGCAGCGTAGCAGCGCCACCTGTTGGGCGATTTTCACCTAAAACTAATCAGCACCAATTTATATTAGGGACTACTGGAATATAAATTTTTATTAAATTCCGTTCATTAGTTCTTGAGATAGAGCACCCACAAAATTTGTGTCACGCACAGAGAGACTCACAGACAGACTCGCAGAACCACAGACTCACAGACAGACATTTTGTAAAAACATGTTTTTTGGAATCTTTGACCCCTAAAAAACGTGTAAATCCGTCGAAATCCGGAAGTCGAAATTTTTCATGAATCCAATACTTTCTTCTTGTAAAGATAGAAGAAAGTAAAAAGGTTAAATGTGGCTGGGTTAAAGCATTATTCAGGTAATTAAATTAAACTACAAGTTGTTTCTAAAAAGGCGAGGGCTGAGGGTTAGGCGATAATACTATACAGAAAACCAATATTTTTTTTGTAAAAGGAATCAAGATTGCAATATAATTATTCCCTCAAAAATACAGAAAGTCCTACTCAAAGCCAAAGGCGGCTTTTTGTTCGAAACTTTAACAGTAATGAAACAATTTTAGCGAAATTAATATAAAGACTAATTTTGTTTTGTGTAAAATATGATGAAATGCTAGAAGTGCAGTTTAATTCCTTCAGTGATACCGTGCGTGCAGTCTGCTGCAAAAGTTATAAAATCTATTCAAAAAGCTTTAAAAAATAATAAAAAGTTTCGAGCTTGCACAGGTCTTTGTATTCTTTCTTTCTCTTTAGAAGCCTCTGAAACTAACAAATTTCATTTCTGAAACAAAAATTTCTTTGGCTGCCCTTGATTTTAGGAAATGTTTCGAGCAGCGTATTAATTAATTTTCTCTACCCGGAATATCGGTTTTTCGGATACTATGTCTTTTCAAATAAACATTTTCATGGTCAACAAACATGGTCAAGGGTCCAATAAACGGATATTTCGTTTTAAGAAAGTTAACTACGGCACTGTAGAAGCAATTCGGAAACGTTTTCGAAAATTATGGGCAGCAAAAATAACTTTTGTTTTAGAATTTTTTTTCGGAAATCTATTGGTTTCTGGAGATAAAGAAATGCTTTTTGGAATCGTTAGTAACTTGGAAGAGGTTATATTATACTTTCGCAAGACTTAATAAAGATAAGAACTATATTAAGAGCCATCTGTCTTTTTTTTACAGTACTAGGGGAGGGCGCCACCTCCCTGCTCGCTACGCTCACCAACACCCCCCCCCCCCCCCCCCGCCGCGTAGTCGCTTCGCGAATCCATTCGGTTTCGGGAAGCAATCTCTATTTTCTAGCCAACCCCAGACGTAATTGTTTCGCGTTTCCATTCTGGATCGCTTCGCGATCCCTTTTTTTTCTATGGATTCAATTTTTAGATTCCACTTGGTAAAAACGCACCCCTCCCCAACTCCTAACAATTTTATTTCCTTATCTCCAAGCACATAATCATTAGAGCTTATAGAGTTTCATAATTATAAGAATTATTAAATATAAAATTATATATACAGTGTTACGAATATTGTAAATAGTTAGTGTCTGTGCTTAAAAATAATGTAAATAGTTCAATTAAGCCCTATTCATAAACTAATTTTAGTTTTTGTTGAATTGAAATACCTCAATTTGTTGATTTTCTGCAAGCAAGTAAACCCTATTGGATTTCAATTGGGTTTCAAAGAGTCTATGGAAATTTGGCGAAATACTGGAAATAGCGCCAAGTTGGCGTCACTTTTGGCAACTAATTTTGGTCGCCAAATTTTGCGATATATCGATAATTTGGCGACAAACTTGGCGGCGTTTGGCGACAGAGTCACTCCCCTTATAGCGTCAGAAAGCTCTGACCAATCAGATGCGTTTCACGGTATCTACGCAGATATTCATTGGTTCATTTCCAAACCGTTACTTTTTTATATATGTAGAAGGATGCTTTTAAATGCATGAAATTTTTGCATTGCAAACTAGGCGTAAAGCCAACAGAGTGAAAAATGTCCAAACCGGGACTCGAACCCAGGTTCGAGTCCTGGCTTGGACATTTTTCACTTGTTGGTTTTACGCCTAGTTAGCAAAGCAAAAACATTCCGTCATGTAGTTTGTGAGTTAAGCTTAAAAAACTACCCCCATATATCAAAATTAGGAGTTAGGATTTAACATTTTAAAGTTTGTTACAATTTTTATATGTAGACGTTCCACCGAGGCAATTTTTTAAATATATCATTAACTGGTAGATATAGCAAATTCTTTTACGATAATTTGAGAGTTAGTAACGGATAAACATTTTTTTTTTTTTTTACAAGATTGTCTCTCGTTCATTAAAAATAAATCTAAAAAAATAAATCTGAATTCAACCAAGTGAAATTTTTTAACTAATTTTATTAATTAATTTTATCCTGGCTATGAGTTATTTTTGTTTCCCATTTCGTACTTCTACTTTCTGCGTGTATCTCTTAGTTTTATTCGTTCGAATAAAAACGTAGCTTTGAAAAATAACGAGCCTTTCTGAATCCAACGAATCGTGCATCATAATTTAAAAACGTCTAAACTAAGGAACAATTTATTTTTATACGGAACAGAAGCTACCATATAATTCATTGTGTATTTTTATTCTTTGTTTCTGTGATTAATTTTACTAGAAATCTCATATATTATAGAATTTTGGTTAACATCGTTATATGAACTTGTAAGATAAATTTTGATTCAAAGTAATTTATATATATATATATATACATATATAAACAAATATATAACCATTAGAAACCATTACAAATTACCTACAAAAATTATGAAAGTATAATAATAAAGTAATTTATTCAAATTACCACCATATAAGTATTTAAAATAGATCCCCTTAACATTTTGCACATGGATTTGAAAACATAGTAAACATATGAAAAATGGAAATTTGTGGAAACAAGTCAGATTCATCAGGTTCTAATTACCTCGATTACCACAAATAAAGTGTGTGGTTTCATCTTCGCATTAGCCATAAAAAGCTAAAGAATGCAAAATTAGAACTACCATGCACAATAAATCCAGAAATTAGAAAACAAATAAGTTAAAAACAGGGGTGTAGTGGGACGTATACGGGGGTATACGCCGTATACCTTCTGGATTATTTTAAGGAACACCGTATACCCTCTGTTTCTCAAGAAAACTATAGTATATACATTCTAGGGTATACGCTCTGCCTTGAGCGTATACCCTCTGCTTTGAGCGTATACTCTCTGTGCTTTTTACGACTACACCACTGGTTAAAAATAAATGTTGATTGAAATGGGTTAAAAAAGGTAAACATATTACCAATTTGAGATCCAATCTTACTGTGAATGATGCGGTAAAAAAAAAAAAGGAATAAGATATTATTTGCACATTTTGCCGAAAAAGTTTTTTAAATAATTGTGGACCAAGGATTAATAATGTATATTATAGGCAGGTACAAACCTCAACGTATGGTGTCTGCTGCCCTCTATAGAACATTTAAAAATGAAATCCACTGTGTTATTCAATGAATCAAAAAAGTGCTGCCATCTGTTATATTTATTATTAGTAAAATACAATGTTTTGGAATAAAAACTAACATATAATTAAAATAAATATATTAATAAATATTTATATATATTATTGGATTAAGCTTTAAAGCATTTACTGCCTACATGATATATACAAATGATAATTAAAAATATGTTAATAAATATATAAAAAATACAGGAAAAAATAAGTAAGGGATTTACTAAACAATAATAATAACTGTTTTTGAATTAAGCATAAAACAATAGTAAGTAAAATGATGATATGGATTATTCATTAATTAATGTTTCATATAAATAAATGTGCAATACTATAACATATTAATATGTTTAAATCACTGTCACAACAGTGCATAATTACTTAAATAAATATGTAATTAAATAGTAAATAAAATTATGACGCTTAGGTAAATTCAAATAAACAATTTAAATTTTGAAATTAATAAGTAACACTGTATGTGTGTACAAACGTGCACAAAATTTAAAATACACAATTTTGGAAGTTTTCTGAAATATATATTTTTCTCATATTACCTTTGTTTTAATTTATTTATCGACATTTGAAAAACATAATAGCTAACTAATAAGTAGGAATTGTGAAAGTTGAAATAAATAGTTTCCGTTGTGTGTAGGGGAAGTTGTTGTTCCTTTGACCACTTTGCAATATTTTAATTTTCGTAACTTAACTATTTATGCTAAATTCAATCTCTTTGTTTTATTATAATCTGTATCATCTGGTTTATCACATATAATTTTTTCAAGTTTCTAGAATTACTTTTATTATGGTTAATTTCATTTTTAAAAAATAATAACATTGTGGCCAAAGGTACAACACATAGTTGTACCTTTGACCATGGGTTGTTGGACCTCTGACCAGCCAATTAGACAACGCAACAATGAATTAAGAAATCATTTTATTCAATATCATTGTTTCTTGCATTTAGGGAGTTACTTTTGTTTGTTTTTTCAGCTCCAATAATTAGCTTTTCAACAGTATCAGTCAGCATACGAGATTTCCCTTTATACCGACCCCTATTTGACATTTTCCGTGCTTGCACTTTTGGATGAGGTCTCACAGTTTCAGGTGTTATGATAAGTGAGAACTGCTACATTGAGGAATGATATTGTCAGCTTGAGCTGCGCCACTCGCTGATGCTTTATCAAAATCAGTTTCATTTAGCATCGGTCTGTCTGTTACAGTAGCTGCAAGAAATTCATCATCAGAGAAAACATTATCATTGAAAGCCACAATCCCTGTAACCTTAAAACCTTTCATAATATTGTTTGGAACCACGGCATTAAAATCTGCTATGCCCGCAAGTTCAGCAATGTTTTAGATTGAAACAGGGTTTCTAACATTTCCTGGAGCAACCATCCAATTATTTACAGCTTGATTGTAAAAGGCTTTCAAAGGACCATAAACACCCTTACCAAGGGGTTGCATTTTATTGCTAGAGCGTAGATGAAACGTCATTAGTCACACCACTAGCCTTGGCTAGAACAATTATTGATATGGTAATATGAGATTCATGGTTATCAAATAATAACAATACTGGTCTTTCAGTACTAGATCTAACATTTTTCAGAAAATGTTGAAATAACTGTTGGAATATGGTCTCATTTGACCAGCCTGACGGGTTTTGAGCCCCGATTAATCCAAGAGGCGTTCTGTGAAGCATAAATGGTTTAAAGTTGACAGGGGGGAAACAAACAAAAGGGGAATGATGTTTCCGAATGCATTGTGATAGTTGTTCCCCTTTCGGCAGACGTTATCCCTCTAACTTATTTTTTTTTCCTTTGAGGTCTATGAGTTTAGGAGGTACATGAACTGTGTTCTTACCCCAGTCTACATATTTTTTTATTATCATTATTTATTAAAAACTAAAACTAGTAAATCTACAGATCAGGAGCCTCAACGTCATCTTTACAAGTCATTGTTTTTTAACACTCATTGCATAATATTCAACTTCCTACAAATCGCTTTTTAAAGTTTTCAAATTACATAAATATTTATGAGCATACAAGATACTTCATAAAGTTTCAGACATTAAAAGTGTTAAACAAGTGGTTGTACATTGATGTTCTGAAATTCTGATGAGCTACTTATTCTGGTAACTTTTTAAATCAAAAATTGCATTTCTTCAGGGGGGCTCTGCCCCCCTGAACCCCCCGTAGTCTATTTAAATTTACATTCGTAATTTTTTATTGATTGTGCGGATGGTTATAGTATACCTTAGATTTTTTTTTACGCTGTGATTTATAAGGATAAGCATAAGTTTTTTTTATAAATTAATTAAATTTAAATTTAAAATAAAATATTCATGTTAACCGTACACAGACAATAAATCTTGAAGTGACGCCAAAAATGTAACCCTAAAATCGCGACATTCGGCACAACACAACGACGTCCTTAAAAAAAAAAAAAAAAAAAAAAAAAAAAAAAAAAAAAAAAGGATGAAGTCAAAGAATTACGTGCGTACTTACGCACGTTACAAAGTGCGTACTTACTCAAAACTTTTCATCTTGTTATATTAAGAAATACTCGAGAATTTTCTTTTTATTTCCAATATGCCGCCATATTAATTTTTCTATTCTTAATTTTATTTTTCATTTTCCTGTTTCACGACAAAACATTTCAATTGAAAATTGTTTAAAAGAAAATATTATTCCGGGTTTTGATTTTTTTGGCAACAATTAAAGAAATATTGGTAAATGTTATGGGAAAATGTTACGTTCTTCTCTATTAAAATAATGAACTTTTGTATTTTTAAGCAAAATATTTGAATAAAATAAATAAAATAAATGAAATATTGCTATTTTTATTTCTGGGCTAAAATCCTTCTATATGCAAAGATACAAATGCATTAATTCATCTGTTTTGACGTTGGCTTTACTCAAGCATTATACACGCAATTATACTAATACTATTAGGACCAAATACGTTGCTAGGCAACAGAGAAAGAAAAAGAAAAAAAATGAAATATGCATTATGTCAATTTGATAAAACAAAATCCTTTATATTATTGGAAAACATGCATAAAATTCCCCCCAATATTATAAACCTAATTAAAAAAATCTCGCAAATATATTGACATAATTTATTGGAATAATTTAATAATGTTATTTAAAAATTTCAGCATCAAAAATTTACCATTTAAATCCATTTTTGATATGAGCCATTTCTTTCAACAAATGAAAATCTGAAAATCGTCTGACTTGCCATTGAAAAGCATTATAGAGCAAAATAATATGCTCCATATTTCCCGAACGAATGAACCAAATTTAACCAAAAACTATACAGCTAAGTCCGGGTACCTCATCAACATGCCCAGTGAATTTCAAGCCGATCGGATGCTTTTTGTGGCAGTTATCGCGGAACAGACAGACAGACTAACAGAAACCAAAACTTTTCGTGTCTCCACAGTAAGCCTTCACTGACGTTTCGGCAATAAAAAAATATCGTAAACTAATTTCAAGACAGTTGTAGTAAGTAAGTCATAAAAGTTTAAATGTTTAGAAATTTTTTTAAGAGTGTTGTACCTTTGACCAGGTCAAAGGAACAACAACTGATCGTGGTCAGAGGTACAACACCATGCTAGTGCAAATTACAATGCATGCTGCAGTTTTAGGGTTAGGATAATCAATTTCACAAGCCGCACCATATTTATAAAAGTCTATAGCTACCATGTCAAATTATTTCTATCAACAAAGACATAGCACAAAATATATTATTAGCCAAAACATTAACAAATAAATACTTACATTTTTATCATGGAAATGGATTACTATTATTCACAAGAATGCCCTTTGACTAGAATAATCCACAGTAGGATGCACAAGCCCTCTAGTGAAGTAACTATGCATTAATTACACCAAAATTCATAAAATGCTGCTAGATGGCGCTACAGCCTAGGTGGGCAAAGGAACAATATGGTCAGAGGTACAACATCTTCCCCTACTTAAGAAGCTATTTCACTCACCTGAAAACACCTGCTCGCTAATGTTAATCGTATGGGAGAATTTTTTTTTATATATCTCGCTTGCATTTCAATAGTTTTAAATTATTGTTTTTTTCCTTTTGCATTGGATAGCTGATGTTAATATCTACAAAGCCTTCTGTTTAAATTTTCGATTTTGTTTACAGGTTTTTTTTTTTTATTAGGATACTTTTATTTTCAAAACAAGTTTCGAAAGCAGTAGCCTCAATTTTTGAATAGTATTGGGTGAGTTCAAAAATTTTCGTGTAAAATAACACATACAATGTTTTCCCCTTAGTGCGTGTGTGGGGAAAACAGAGGTGGGGGAGGAGCGAATGTCTAAAGATGATAATTCAAAGTTGTTTTTTTCTAAGCAAAATATAAAATTATAAAATATATAGTAGTTCAAACTATAATTATTGAATTTTTTCCTCCTGAAGACGGCTGTTATAGTGCAGTTGAAAGCGCTTGGGGTTTTAACATCTTTGACGGTTTTTAAGCTGTAGAAACCTTTTCATGTATATTTTAGCACCTTTTAAGTAAAATTTTATCAGAATTGTAATATCATATATTTTAAAATATAAAATTATTGTAATTTAATGAATAATTTTATTAAATTATATTTTTATGAGTTCTTCTTTATAAATACAATAACATTTATTATAAATAATATAATTTCTAACTATTGAAATTGCAAAAAAGCAAATGTCAAGAAAAACATTCAGTTTAGTCATCTAATTGCTTTATCAATTCAAAACATTAAAACAGATGGCGAAATATACAAGAAATTCGTTTGTGAGAGAAATTTGATTATAAATCCGTTGAAAGGGCTTTCGGTGCTCCAGTAAGTCTAATTGATGTCCTTTTGAGAACGTCAATAAAACCAAATTTCATTTCAGCTATTAAATAAATAAATAACGAATTAAATCATTTGTAAATGGGTTTGAGTGGGAGGAGAGATCAAATTATTGAATAGGCTCGCGCCCATATAAGATGGTGCCACTGTTCGAAAGTAAATGTATCCTCATATAAAAGAAAAATCTGCAAGCAAAATCGAAAAAGCACAAAACGCCTTTCTAAAAATTCATGCAAAAAAAAAAAAACATTTAAAAATGTGAAAATGCAGGCGAGATATTAAGAAAAAATTCTCCCGTAGGATTAACATTAACGAGCGATTGTTATCGCGTAAGTAGCCGCTTAAGTTAATTCTGTCTTCAGAGAGTCTGATTACTATCGGAAAGAGGACCGTTACTTTCAAACTCCAAGTTTTACATGCTAAAAAAGGCAAAACAGCTACAAATCGAAAATTAGATGTCATGCCTAGAATATGATATGGAGGAAGGAAAAAGAAAAGTTGAAAAAAAAAATCTCTGCCGGCTCGGCCTACAGGCGGAGGTAAATTCCGAAGTTAAGTACTAATTTCACAAACAAAAACTAAATCAAGATTAGAGATAAACACAGTTTAACAATTTTATCTGGCCATTTTTGACGAGTTTTTAATTTAATTTTTCTGTTAGAGCTGGTTTCATCAGAATCATGTGAACACTAGAACGCCGAACAGGTCTAAAGTCTTCGACACGGATCAATTGACTAATTGTCGATTCGAACCAGACATTTCTTAATAAAATAAGTTAAATATAAAATACAGAACAGCGAACAGCAGTGCAGTTCAATGGGATACCTAGTAGCAGTGCTACTCCACTCCCTGTAGATGAGTAAGTGTATAGCAAATCCTAGAGGAGCCATGAGGAAAGAGTTTAAGCGTAGTACATAGTACTACAATAAAAAATAGAGAAGATAAAAATTTTAAAATATGGAGAGGCTGAAAATTTCTGAGAGGGCAATCCGAGGACTACAGTATAAGTATAAGTAAAGATAAAATTAAGGATAGATAAAGATAAAAAGAAGATGTTAACACTGTTCATAACATAGCAAGACCGCTCCAAGCAAAGCAGGAGAAATATACCAAATCCCTTAAAACCAAAAAGGCTGTTTTCAGCGCCATACATTAAAAGTTTAAAAATTACAGTGAGTATAAGGCTTTACCAAGGTAAAGCAATATAGATAGAATATTTTTTTTTTTTTTTTTTTTTTTTTTTTTTTTTTAATTTTATAAATTATATAAGAAAAGAAAAGAAAATAAGTATCAGCCGAAGAGCGCGACTACTCTTCGATAATAGTAGTATATCGGGGTCTCTTACGTTTAGATGGGCTGAGAGCATCATAATCCGGTAACTCGTAAATAATTTCATTAGAGACTTTATTTCTGGCTGTGAAATTTTTTAGAAAGAAATTTAATACGTCTGACCAGAGAGGTAGTTTTGAGATCGTTTCTGATCGTGGTGTTCCGAAGAAATCGAGAACCATTTCTGATTCGACGAAGTTGACCGTTGTGAAGCTCAGAAAGCCGGTCCATACTTGTTCTACAGAGGAAGCCCCACACCGGGCAGCCGTAAGTGATGATGGTTAAAATGCAGGCATTGTAGATTAAAAGCTTGTTATGGTAGGACATACTAGGGCTCCTTAAAAGAGGTGAGAGACTTTTAGCTACCCCCGAGGTTTTACCGCGGATGTTAAGCATATGTTTTTTGAAGGTGAGGCGTTTGTCAATGATAACCCCCAGGTACTTAGCATCATCAGACCAAGGGATGGTAGTGTTGTTAATGGTTAGTCTATTGGGAACAGTAAAAGTACGAGAGAAGTAGACAGCTTTGGTCTTACTTTCATTAAGTTTGACACGCCACTGATTGCACCAGTCTATGAATAAATTTAAGTGATTTTGTATGTTTTTATAAAGTAAATATGGATGGTGTGCCGCAGCATAAATGGTGGTGTCGTCCGCATAAAGGGCCAGTAAAGTTAGAAGAGTACGAGGCACGTCAAAAAAGTACAGATTGAAAAGGGTTGGGCCTAAGATTGATCCCTGTATAATACCACATAAAATAAAGTGTAGATCCGATAAAATGTTGTTTATGCGGACGGAGAATGAACGGTCGCCAAGATATGAGAAAATAAGGTGTATAAGTCCGGATGGAAATCCAAGCCGAATTAATTTGTAAATGAGGCCTTCATGCCAGACTTTATCAAAGGCCTTGGCGATGTCCAGAAAAATGGCAGCAGTCGGCTTTTTTGCATTGAAGTTTTCACTGAGGAATTCAACAACGCGCAAAAGCTGGTGTTGTGTGGAGTGGCCAGCTCGGAATCCAAATTGTTCCGGTGGCAAAATATTGTGTTCGTTAATGAATTTGTTAATTTGCAATCTAATGACGCGTTCAATAACTTTAGAAAGGCTAGAAAGCAGACTAATAGGACGGAAATTAGTGGGATCGTGAAGGTTGCATGCAGGTTTAGGAATGGGGCAGGTGATAGATTTTTTCCAAGGTTTGGGAAAGTAGCAAGATTTAAGAATAGAGTTGGTGAGTTTAGTAATATAGAGGATACAGTTTAAGGGAAGTTGTTTAAGAGCAAAATTAGAAATATTGTCGTACCCAGGGGATTTACGATTATTGAGTTTTTGGATGATGTTATGGATAACAATGGGTTCAATAGGGGGGAGAGGCTCAGGGGGGGTGGCAAGGAAGTTACGAACAGTATCATTGACATTATTAAGGTGATTTTGACTAGCGAGGAAGGGATTAGGTGAGAACTGTTTCTCGTATGAGTTAGCCAAGCAGTTAGCCTTATCTTTATCAGTATAAGCAGTAGAGTTATTAGAAATGAGGGGGGAATGGGAGTATAGTTATTATTAAGTTTCTTTTTAATACGCCAGAGAGAATTATCTTCGCTAGATAAGTTTTCAAGAAAATTTTGCCAACTTTTTTGTTTTTCTTTTTGGATAAGGGTCTTAATTTTATTATTTAATCTATTAACAGCAGTTTTGAGGGTAGGGTCTCTGGAGGATTGGTAAAGCCGTCGGAGGTTATTGCGTTGGTTACAAATATTGCGGATATAATTTGGAAGAAAAAAGGTATTATTATTTTTAAATTTGGTGTAGGTTGCATAATTTTGGGCATTAATGATGGTTTTTTCAAGTTTAATAACAGCATTGTCAATATCAGAAATGTTGTTAATAATTGGAAATGTGAGGTCGGCATCATTGAGATAATTTTTAAACTTGTTCCAATCAACAGCAACAGAGGGGGGGGGGGAGTAATAGGATTGATGAGGTCAATTTTGAAGGCAACAGGATAGTGGTCAGAGCTGAGGTCGTTAATGACAGAGGTAGAAATAGGAAAAGTAAGGTTTTTAGAAATAGCAAAATCAATAGTGGAAGGATGGCATCTACGATTCCAGGGAATGTGGGTAGGAGTGGAGGGAGCGTGCAGACTAAGGTTGTTTTGTGAGATAAAATTATGGAGTGATTTACCCCTAGCAGTTGCGGAAAAACAGTTCCATTGCGTGTTATGTGCGTTATAGTCACCAGCTACAAAAGCAAATTGGTGTTGTGAAAAAAGCTGAGTAAGGTCATTAATAGGATATTGTGGACTATGTTTAGCATAAAGAGAAGTAATATTTAATTTAGTGTGTGGAAGGTCAAGGACAATACTAGTGTATTCAATGCCATTGACGGGTGTGGTTTGGATTGCGTAGTGTGGAAGGTGAGATTTAATGTAAATCGCAGTGCCGCCCTTTGGGGAATTGGCACGCGGTGTATGATAGAGCTTATAGCCCGAAATGTTTAAGCTGCACTTAGGAGAACCTATTTCTTGAATTAAAAGAATATCAAATTGTGGATTAAAAGAGATGAAAGATCTAAGTTCGTTAATTTTGTTTTTCATGGAATCGCAGTTCCAAGAAAGAATGAGAAGGGAGCCAAAGATAGGTGTATTATTCATGGTTAGGGAGGTTAAGTTCAGTAGCAAAAGAGTCTATTTCGTTAACAATGATTATCATTTTTTCAATAACATTGTCACAAGATTTAAGTTGGTTGGCTATTTT
Source organism: Maratus speciosus (assembly GCA_963932465.1). NCBI lineage: Eukaryota > Metazoa > Arthropoda > Arachnida > Araneae > Salticidae > Maratus > Maratus speciosus. The sequence goes on from OZ010793.1 coordinate 210,729,635, forward strand.
AGTTATGCATTTTAGAAGTTTAGTGATTTGTAGAAGTTCCTTCATATCCTTAAAGGCATCGAAAACATTTTTAAAAGTCGAGACGTAGTTCTCAGTAGGAGTTTGAGTCGAATTTTTATCAGTTGAAGTATTATCCGTGGATGAAGTGGAGGCAACCGCGACGGGGGCTTCCTGCGTATTCTTGCTGGTAGAAGGGTTAACCTCGGTATTTTCAGTTTGTTTTTTAGTTTGTTTGTTCATATTTTCAACGTAGTTAAATTTTTGTAGTACTTCTACAAAGTCTTGAGCATTTTTAGAAGTTTGGTTAGTCGGTTGTTTAGTTCTCGAGGATTTTTGTTTAACATTAGTTTGATCAGTAGAAGGGGAAGTTTTGTTTTGGTTAATGGGGTTTTTTGGACAACCTCTGAACGATGAAGGGTGTGTACCACCGCAGTTAGCACAAGTGCAAGTGATTCTGCCCTTATGCGGGCACTGAGGGGTTAAATGCTCCTCGGCACATTTCATGCATTTCGGCTTAAAATTACAAATTTCGCTGGCGTGGCCAAAGCGTTGGCAGCGGTAGCATTGTTTAGGGTTATTGGTATTGCGAAAATGTTCAATCGATACGCGAATATAACATAATTCTTGAATTTTGTAGATTCGGTCGAAATCTTTAACAGGGAGAACATTTACCATATAGAGAGGCATCCCCCTACCAGTTTTCCTATTTTTAAGCATGGCTGCCCTTGTGGCAGTAAAACCATGCAGGGCTAGATCATCGATAATTAACTGGGGTTCCGTGCCAGGCGGGATATCGCGGATACAAATTTTCTTGGGCCTTTGGTCCTTGGGGTGAATAGTGGTGAATTTATAATGTTTAGAGTCCAAATAACGTTGAACCTCCCTAAATTGCTCTTCCGTTTTAGGTTGGATTTTTATAAGCTCACCCTTAAGGCAGACTAGAAGTGGGTTATCTTTGTCGAGCTCTTTAACTTCTTGCGCTATTTTGCGCCAATCTACTTCACTAAATTCAACAAATAAGGGATGTATTTCTTTCTTTTTTGTCACCGGTACGGTGCTCTCAGTATCATTAATTTTAGAATTTGAGTTATCATTTATCATCTCAACATTATTGTCTAAATTAACCTCGTTATCTAGAACAAGGTATTTGTTAGTTAATGCAATATTACTGTCCATTTCGGACTCAGAGTGACGTCTTTTACCAACACGGGAAGGGTTATTGTTAGGGCTGATACTCTCTAATACTTTAAAACTCTCCATATAGTCTGATTTAAGAAATTTATAAGCTCCAGAATCAATAATTAGTTTAACATTAAATGGCTCCCCCAAAATGGAAATGGCAGTAATACACATTGTTCTCACCTTAGCTTTCATTTCTTCGTTGGTGGAGTAGCCAGGAGTCCCTTGCATTTGTTGAATGTCTCCGTCGTTGCCGGCGAAGATTTCCCGTAGAATTATATTCGCTGGCTCATGATGCGTCGGAAATTCATTGAAATGTCCAGAATAATTCGCCACCAGCATTCCACTGACGACATTATCTAGGTCAGTTTTACAGTCCTTTATATCATTCAACTCTTCCTCCGATAACGCCATAATCAGAAAATACTCGCACGCTCGTCGATAAAAATCTATGCTATTCTAACGAACCGCTATACATCCTTACCAACCAGAGCAGTAACACAGTAACAGAAGAATAAAAATACGTCTGCACTCCGCAAGAGACGAACACAAAATATAAAATACACTGAAATAAATTAATCAATTAATTTAAATAATATTGAAAATTTTCTGGTTTAAAGAATTTTTTATAAAACGTACGTAAAATTTCTCGGCGTTCTAGTGTTAAGGTGGTATTTAAAATTAGAACCTCAAAATGTTAAAATATGCCAATGTTAGTCGGGTTTTTATCATGTTTCAGTATATTTTTTCACACTCACTAAGTAATAGCTAAAAACTATTTCTTTTTATTACCTTAATAAAGGCAATCGGGGTGACACTATGCTCTACAGACTTGGTATCCTTGTCTGAGCAGTCCCTCTTAGGCATCAAACTCACATGACGTTAGATATTCATCTGCATATTCATCGTTACATATTCATCGTTACATATTCTTAAATACAAAATTCAAAAGGGTAGTGTTGTATAAAGATTTCAATAAAAATTTTATCCAAATAATTCTAATAGTTTTGAAATGCAAAATTCGAAAGGGTAGTGTTGAATAAATATTTCAATAAAAGTTTTATCCAGGTGATTCTAATAGTTTAAAATAACAAAAATTAAAGTCTTCGATGACTTTTGATGTTTTAAAGGTTCCTGACCCCTTCAAAAATAGATTAAAAAAAAAAACCCTCCGCTTTCAAAAGCGAGGTATATAGTTGCATTTTAAGTTGATACGGGTTATCTTTATCCCCAGCTTCGTACTTCAAATTTGGATGTGTATATGTAACTCTCGCTTTTATTCATCCGAAAAATAAACGCAACTTTGAAAAATAACTATCCTTTCTCAATCCAACGAATCGTGCATCATAATTTGAGAACGTCCAATCTCAGAAGCAATTTATTTTTATACGAAACAGGAGCTACCATATATTCACTGTGGATTTTTATTGTTAGATTCCCATTGTTTTGTAAGTGATTAATTTTACTAGAATTTCCTTTTTTATTTTTCATCCGTTATTTTTATGGAGTTTTTTTTTTTTTTTTTTTTTTTTTTTTTTTTTTTTTTTTCACTGGAGAGGATATAAGTTTTCTCACGTAAAATGACTATAAATAGATATGATATACATTTGAGTTTTCTAAATTGATATCTGAAATTTATATAGTAATATGTATACTTCAACAGACTCCAACAAAATAATATTACGCATTTCAGCAACATATATTTATACATATTTAATCATAGCTTGGTAACGCCTCGTTTTCAGGCAGGGATTTAACGAATATTCGGTCACTATACGGTACTCGGCCTTTTTGTCGAATATTCAGTTGGTCGAATACAAAACAGTAGTTAACCGAATATTGTTGGATATTTCGCCAAATAAATTCAGGATAATATTTCTTTCTTACTTTCTTTCTTTTATTCAGTGCTTTTCTCAAACTCAACCTAACTATTTTCTGACACATTGATGAAGTCATTTTTATTCTTAAATGCACAAAATGAGAACTTTAAAGGGGGTGGGATACCTTTGAATAAGTCGAAAAAGTAAAAAATATCACTCTGTTCCAAGCTTCAATACTTGTTTAATAAGTCAAAAATAAAAATCAAACTTCATTTAAATATAAAGCTCATATTTAAATTTATATTTAAAAATATATAGATACTTGTAAATTCATAAATAAATATTGAAATGATAAGTTTAAAAATATATAATAATAAAAGAAAAATATCTTGCGCGGATGATAAAATCTGAAAATATGCATATGAAGAGGAAATGTTGGTGAAAATAAATACATAATAGTGTTACACTATTATGTATTTAGACTAATAGTGTTACACGTAGTATTTACACTAATAGTGTTACACGATATCTTTACACTAAAACCAGAATATTTTTTAAAAATATTGACTAAATTAAAAAATTAACAGAATATTAAAAATTTTCATTTTTAAAAAAATATTTTCAAAGTAAAAAAACAGAAAAAAAAAATAAAAGATGACTTTTTTCTGGTTTTAAGTTGTAGATAATGCAGAAATGAATATGTTTTGAAAATTTCTTTTGATTGCCATGCATTGTTTTTTTTTTTTTTTTTTTTTTGTAACACTGTTCGCAGCATCAAAATTCATCATTTTGAATAAACGCAACGCAAAGTTTAATTATCCTATGTAGTCTTAATATGTAGTTTTAATAAAACTGCCATAATTAGTAAACTAATGGGAATTTTTTAATGTGATTTTTTTGCAGATTGTTCAGAAATGACTACGTAATCAAAATATGTATTAAAAATTTTTCGAAAATTTTGTAGGTTTAAAGGTATTCTACTCGCTTAATGACAACTATTATAAGTTTCGTTAAATGTGTAATTTGTAATTTAAGTTATAAAAAGTAATTTAGGACAGGAAACTGGCTGTAAAAAGATTCATTGTTACAAATTTTTCGACAAATAGGAACACAAACCCCACACAATAAAATATTTTTTAATTAATTGGTCAAATAAATAATTTATTTGACCAAGGGTAAATCATGAGGAAGAATAAGAAATGCAGATGGCTCATTTATTTTTAATGTAAGAGAAGATAAAATTATCACTGTGTGGTAGAAATGAAGATGGGAATATTATACAATTGAACTTAAAGAAAATGAATTTGATATGTCTGTCTAAGTATAAACAAATAAAATGCAACTTTATTTTTTATTTATTTATTTTATTTTATTTTTGTATGAAATAACTTTACTAAATTAAAAAATCACATATTTAAGCAGCACGATTAACAGTTCTAATGAGTACAGTTTCAAAATAATAGCTGTTGATAATGATGATAAATTAAAGGGTGAATGCCAATTGTATAAAAACAAGGTGTACCGTTATAAGTGGAACTTTTGAAGTGTAACTAATTTTAAACAGGGGCGTAGCTACCGTGGAGCAGTTGGAGCAAACTGCTCCAGGCGCACGAATCCTAAGGGCGCAAAATTAGAAACAGCGAAATAAAGATTTGTAAAAATATTTGCATATTTTTTTCTTTATTAATCAGATATTATAGATGGATCTTGTTATAATCAGCATATTCCTATGATATTTTGCCTTGTTTTTATCCTCAACTATTTCGATTTAAAAAATGATTTTATGCATAGCTAAATGAAATTACTTTTATTCCTGTAGTTTTAATTTCTATTCATACCATATTGCAACCTCAAGTAACTTCATCAACACCGTTTCAGCATGCCTGATTTTTTCTGTAACTTTCCCGTAGTTCCAGTTGAAGAATTTCAAATCATAAAGTAATCAAAACTTATTTACATGGCTCTCACCAGTCCCTTTATTGGCTACCACTATTTCCAAACAATATTCTTCCTCGTACATTTCCGATAGAATGTTTTAGAAATTTATCATGATGATAACCGTACGGAAATAATGATATCCAAAGAAGTCACCGCTGATAAACCTATACTTACGATGTAACAGCATTGCCTTTGCTATTTTGTTATTTTATGATTTGGAAAAAAAAAAATAGTTTGACAAGTTGAAGAAAATTATTAACCATTTTACAAATGAAAAACCAAGAAAATGAAAATTTTGAAATTTTGTTGTTGTTGTTTAGTGGGAACTAAACATGCAACAATGCGGATTATAAATCAATAATAAGAGCGGGATTTAGACATCTGTTCGCGGCGACAGGAGGGGGGAGGGGGTGAGGGGTAAGAGGCAAATTAAATTTTGGGCGTATTGTTTTTGAGATTTTGAAAATATTGCAAATATCATACAGAATCGATAAGCATTTTCCTTCAAAAAGAAAGAAAAATTTAAGTATGAAATTCAGTGTTATCTAGGACATGATTATCGCCTGTTCAAATTTACACCACTTTTTTCGAAAAGTATTTTTCTGCATTAAACCGTATTTACTCGCAGAATTTTAGGATTAAATAAGAGAAAACATATTTTTCGAAAATAGTAATGTCGGTTTGCTTGGGCCGTAATCAGGCGCATCAGCCCCACCCTCCCCCACACTTCACGGCCATCTGATATCACAAGTTAGTAGTCAATGAATTTGGAATTATCTATACTCCTATTATAAAGAGGAAAAAATTGTTTATTTGTCGGAGATAAGCTCTGGAACTACCGAACTGATTCCAAAAGTAATGGTATCAAAATGATGGCGTTAGTCCAACTTAGAACATAGGCTATATCTTATGTCGGTGCCACTACCCCAAAGGGAAAGTAGGAGCAAAAAACGTTCTAAAAATGCGATTTATGTGTTACTGAAGGGCTTAGAAATATGAAATTTTGAATATTAGTTTCTTATAAGATATAAATGATGTCTAAGAACAGTTCTTAAACAATTCGAAATTTAAAAGGGTTGAAAATGCACAAAAAGTGTTCTAAAAAACGTTCTAAATGGTAGTTTCTACACAATCTCAGGAAATACCAAACCGATTTAAAAAGTATTGGTGTCAAAATGACGGTGACAACGCTTGCTCCAAGATATGCTATGTTTTATGCGGTGTCACTACCCCAAAGGGGGTGCAGGAGCAAAAAACGTTCTAAATTGCGGCTTTTGTGTTACGGAAGGGCCTAGAATCGTGAAATTTGGAATGGTAGTTAGTTATAAGATATCAATTATCTCTAAGGACATTTCCTAAAAAAATCGAAATTTAAAAGGGGGTCAAAATGCGCTAAAAGCGCTATAAAAAACTTTCTAAATTGCGATTTCTATGCAATCTCAGGAAGTACTGAACCGATTTCAATTATAATGGTGTAAAAATGATGGTGATAGATCTTGCTCCAAGATAGGCTATATTTTATATCTGTTTCCACTACCCCAGAGGAGATGCAGGAGCAAAATGCGCGAAAAGCGTTCTAAAAACGTTCTAGATGCCGATTTGTCGGCAATATCTCAGGAAGAATGAATCTGATTTCAAACGTAATGGTGCCCCAGCAGTGGCTGAGAGGTTCTGCTCTCGAAGCTGGTAGACGGGAGGTGCTGGGTTCGCCCGTCGGCCTAATCGTTCGGAGTTTTCGTGGTTTTCTTCGATCCTTGGATTTCCAAGCGTTAATACGGGTTAGGTTCCCTTAGAAAGACCCCCACGAAGGGAACTCCCCCCATGGGCCTATATCCCTCGTGCAGATAATTGGCCGTCATAAATACAACCAACCAACCAACCAATCAATCAAACGTAATGGTAGGAAATTGAAGCTGACAGCCTCTGCTCTAACATAGACGCTATTTTATGTCGGTATCACTATCACCAAGACGTTGCAGGAGCAAAAAAGCGTTCTAACTTTCGATTTTTGTGATCGGTAGCGGCTAGCAACTTAAAATTAGGCAAGGTACATATTTATTAGCTGTAAATGATCTTTAAGAACAGTTTCGAAAAAATTGGAAATTTAAAAAGCGGTGAAATTGCGCGAAAAGCGTCCTAAAAACGTTCTAAATTGCGATTTCTACTCAATCTAAGGAAATACCAAAGCTATTTCAAAAGTAATGGTTGCAAATCGATGGTGACAGTCCCTGCTATAACATAGGTTATATTTTATGTTGCTGTCACTACCATCTGAGGGTTGCAAAAGCAAAACATGTTCTAATTTGAATTTTTTGCACAACTGAGGGATCTAACACTTTGAAGTATGGCATGGTATTTACTTACAAGATGCAACTGCTTTCTAAGAACAGTCGAAAGAAAATTCCAAATTTAAAAAAAATGAAGTGAGTAAAAAGCGTTATAAATTACAATTTTTAAGCAAACTTATAAATTACCAAACCGATTAAAAAAATAATGATGACAAATTTTAGTGATAGAACCTGCTCAAACATAAGCTATATTTTATGTCTGTTCCACTACCACCAGAGGGTTGCAGGAGCTAAAAACTATCTAAATTGCGATTTTTGTGATACTGAAAAGGCTAGAAACTTTAAATATGACATGGTAGTTACTTATAAAATATAAATGCCCTCGAAGGAACGTCGAAAATAAAGTTGAATTAAAAAGGGGTGAAGCGAAGGGGAGGTGCGAAAAGCATTCTAAAAAAGTTCTAAATTACGATTCTATGCAATTTCAGGGAATATAAACCGATTATGAAAGTAATAGTTGCGAATCAGTGGTAACAGTCTCTGATCCTACACAGGCTATATTTTACGCCGGTCATTCTACCACCTGGGGTTCACAGGAACAACAAACGTTCTAAAAATGGCTTTAAAAGCTTTTTAAATTACGTTTTTGTGGAATATTAGGAAATAACAAACCGATTTCAAAATTAATGTTGGCAAATTAATGGTGACAGTTCCTGTTTCAACATAGCCCTTTATGTTGAGAGCGATGGTAGGACTTGGAATTCGACATGATGGTTAATTTTAAGATGTAAGAAGATGGTTTCTAAAAAATTCAAAACTTCAAATGAATACTGAAATGAGCGTATTAATTGAGCATAAAAGTTTCAAAATATTTTCTAAATTATCATTTATTTAGTTTTATTTCATTTTATTAATTTAAGTCTCATTTCTGCCTAATACAATGTAATAATGATGTTTAGTCAAACTGTGTTTTAAATAATAATTTTTGAATTATTCCTAAAAGTTATAAGTACCTTTTAATAAAATAAAATATTACCTTTTAATAAAATTAAAATTTAGTTAGTACCTTTTGATAAAAATTAGACATATAAATATCACTTGGCATATTTCAAATATTACGCGAGCAAAGCCGCGGGGTTTGCTAGTATATATATAAAACAAAAAAAAAAAATCTAGAGTTACTCGACTCAACTTTTCGAACAGTTTATAAAAATACTGTGTGATCAAAATAAATATTTGTGTATAACAATGAGCAACAACTGAGATCCTAATTTTATACAAAGGTGAAATATTTCTTCTGGTGATAAAAAAAACTCATGTTTTAAAGAAAACGTTCACTTTCATTCATAAAGCTTAAACATTTTTTTAATAACATAATTTCCAACAAATTTTAATTCCACCCGTGTTGAAACAAGACCTATAAATAAAACAAAAATACGATTTTACTAAATTAAATCACATTCTGGCAGGCCAGACAGACCCGCCGGTCAACCGACCTGTGGGTCGGTGCGCCCTGAACCAGGTAAGCTGCGCCCTCCCTCAGGTGAAGCTAATAGTTACAAAATTTGCTATAAGCGTTAGATTTGAAGTGTCTTAAATTATGTAATAATTTTTTAAAAAATTCACTTTTTTAAGCATTTTTTATTAATGATTTTGTTTCTCTTTGCAAAGCAGAAGAATTAATTGAATTGTTTTCTTGAAAATTTCTTTGTTTCAGAGGACCATTTAAATCTTTCGAAACTTAATGTATATTCTGTAATTCTGTTACCAATGGCGTCATGATCTGCCTCAAGAATTTTCAACCTCTCTGGCACCAAAGAGCGTCGCCTCTATTTCAAAATTATATACACGCTTTTTTTAAAAAGTTTGTTGTAAAATAATTTATTATGAGTATTTGTCTGAAATGTGTAGGTTTCGTGTATTCGTACATAAATCCAAATGATGTGATTGTAATTTCACCAATATAGATGTTTATCATATAGATTTTTGCGCTTGAGGAACAAAAATAGTTATAAAGAACATTTTTGGCAAAGAAAAGGTATATCAACTATTTTATTTTTGTTAAAAATTACATTTGGATATGAAAACGAGACTGTTTCAATATTGTCTATAAATGTGATAACCAGAACGGCGGCCAATTATACGTTTGAACAGGACTGTTCAACACGGCGTCCTTTGTAGGTTCTTTTTGCGCCTTTTTTTTTTTTTTTTTTTTTTTTTTTTTTTAATACAGTACATTCTGCCTAAGACGGATTTTGCATAAGAGGGAAATCTGTCTTATATAGAGCTGTAGACAGAGTTTACTGTATAAAAATATATTTTAAAGATATTTTGTTTTAAAATCAAATTAATAATATTTACACGTTTCTTAATATTAGTGGCACGATTAAGATATTTTTTTTTTATCCTCCCGCTGCAAAACAGTTTAAAGCCGGTTTAATTTATCATAACATTATTACTTCAGGGTTAGTACGGATCCTGAAATTTACAGACGAGAAAATTCTTCTATGCCAGTATTTTCTTATATATATTTTCTTATCTCTGCTTAAATAAGGCAAAAATTCGCGCGTTTAACCTAGATTTATTTTTCTATAAAAAATACTGATATTCCTCCTGAAAAATTCCCTGACCCGTATAAACCCTGTTATTTAGTATAAAACTATGTATACTTAGAATTCTACACTAGTCACTCGCAAGCTAATGTTAAGCCAATGGCAGCGTTCTTTAGACATTTCTCGTTTACATTTCGGTATTTTAAAGTGTTTTTTGTTTTTTGCAAGGAATATATCAGATCGATGTCTAAATGGTTATCATTATACTGTTTCGATTTTTTTTCTAAGGATACTTTCAATTTCGGATCCAGTTCTGAAATTGAAAGCATCCCCAGAAAGTAAAACTGGAATGGTAATGGATATTATTGGTTTCTGCTAACAAGGTAGTAAAATAATGAGATTCTAAAATGTTGCGTCTTTCAAAAAATCCAAGGTCTGCTATTTGACAGTGACCGAGTGCGACACTGCATGCAGTAGCGGCTCTTCGGGGGTTCACAATCACTTTTCTACCAGAATATTGGTATAAAATTTGATCTGATTTAATGGTGGGAATTTCTAAGGTCAAACAAGGATAAAAAAAATATATATATGTATATGAAATTACTGGTAGTAAAGTGATTGTGAACCATTTGTCGAGCCGTCACTGTCTGCGTGGTGAAACCTTGTTGAATAAGTATAAGATGAACGTGAACAATAAAAATAATTTCATTGAAATTTAAGAGAAAATGTTTATCGGTTATTGTCACTGAATGGTTGAAAAATAGTTTAGATACCAAACCCGTCAACCGATTTCTTCGAAAATTAATACAATTCTTGCGACAGATTTATGATATACCTGCCATCATCATCAAAAACACACCAAATCGTGCTCTGAGAATCTGAAAACGTGAAGAAATTTTAACACACACACACACATATTTAATAATTGAAAAAAGTGTGAGAACGGATTCAAAGTATTTGCAAAATAAAAATATTCTATTATGTTCATTTATTTTTATTGTGATTACAAGGCCTTCCTATTTCTTTCCTTACACTATATGTTTATAGAAAGTAAAAACTGAAATTTTGAGTAATATATGAGGGTGTCAGTCAGGGTTCTCGCTGCCGATCGCCACTGTGCCTAAATGCTTCATTTGGTGAAAAAACTAAAGATTGAAATCGCGAAATTGCAAGAGGTGTTTTTCTTTTTCTTTCGGCGACACTCCTAATGATCTACGGTTAAACCTTTTCTGTGTAACTCAATGTTTGTATTTTGATACTCAGTATTTCATGACGAATCCGTTACTGCCATTATGTGAATTTGGCTAGTTTTTCTTTAGCGATTAGCCAAATTGCTCAAGTTTGCCAATGACAACCACGATGTCAACTTTTATAGTCCATTGGCTATCTTTCTAAACCATTATAGCTGTAGATATATAGTTGCAATAGTAAAAAAGCTTCAAAGTTGTTCCTCATCCTCTTAAAAGTAATTTATGTCAAAATATTTTTAAAAAGTTACGAGGTTTACATTTTTATTAGTTCCCTGGATTCTATACGTTATATTTAGAACAATCTCCTAACTTTAACAGATAAATTAATAAAAAGTTCTTTTTTGTACGACCAAAATTTATTGAGTTATTATACTTTAATTTTATGGAATTTTAGTATTTTCTGGCACTAAAAACTTTAAAAAAGGTTTCATCCATATGCGAAAAGTAAAAAAAAAAAAAAAAAAAAAAAAAAAAAAAAAAAAAAATCAACAAAATTGACAATAGTGTTTTTTTTTTATTAGTATTCTACAGTGCTTCGAAACCCTTTAAAAGAAAAAAAAAACAGATATTAAGAGCGGCAGATTATGTTGACCCATTGGCGCATTTAAAATAAAAATACCACACAATTAGCAGAAAATATTGATAGGTACTCCGTACTTAAATAATTATAATTCATTTCACTATTCATTATTTATTTTTAGTTATTTGTATTTAATACGTTATTAAAATTACTTTGTGATTTTCAAATGAAGGTAAGATTTTAAATCAAATAAAGAATATAATATAAATTTTAAACTTCAAACAAAATTGCGCAGAACAATTTCGAGTGACAAGAGGGCGCACAAACTGTACTTGCTCCAGGGCGCTGAATATGTAGCTACGCCACTGATTTTAAAGCATATTTATAGATCAGATTTCTATTTTGTACCGTTGCATATCGGTTGAAACATTATTGTTTTTTCTTTTTCTGTTTTCATTGTATCAAAGTTGGGATATAATTTATCACACCTGTGTTATTCATTTAATTGAGGGTAAATTTTATTATATTAATAGTTCTACTTATTGATATACAATGTAGATTTTTATCAATCATACTTCATATTGCATTGAGACATGATTTACTTTTCTTTCATTTCGGGTTCGGGTCAAGTTCAAATGGAATTTTCGGGTTCAGATCGCATATAGCCCGAACTGTGCCTCTAAGGCGGATAACTCTATTTAGCGAACACCTTTTTTTCAATTCAATAAAATTTATATATTCGAATGCTTATAGTTCTGAATAGAGGGCACCTCTCATTCTACACACATGTCACATGTGTATGTGTACGTAAACTATCAAAAATACGATAAATGTGTGTTTATGTGTATAAAAAACAAAATGTTGATAACGTTTTTCATATTTCGAAAGAAGATAAAATGTTTCCTATAGAAAGAATGATCGCATTTCTTATGTGTATTTTATTTCTCATACCTTAAATTGAATATATTCCATACGTACTCGAATACATATGTATTTAATTTCATTTGAAACATAGTTGTGCTTAAACTTTTCGTGAAAATCCCGACAATCTGAGTGGCAAAAAAATCTATATATGACCCACAAGAATACTTCGACTTGCAGAAAAAAAAATTAGATTCATTCCCAGCCGAAAAAACAAAATTCAGGATAACCCGCACCAGATATTAGACTCTATTTAATGGACCCGAGATGTCCGCAATTCAGAGGTTTTACTATATTTGAATATTAAAGAACTTAGATTTGTTCATTCTTCTAACGTAAAAATGGTATTGGAGATACAATTATAGATTATTTTCTATAATGGCATTAAAACATGATTTATTTTCCTTTCATTGAGGGTTTGGGTCGGGTGCGTGTTGAAATTCCTCGGGTTCGAGTCGTGTTGCGGATTACCGAACATTTTTTTTATGCGGATTCGGGTCGGGTTATGGGTCCAGGAATTCTTTTTTTGTCAAATACGGATCGAGTTGCAGGTGGACTTAATGGGAGTTGTAAAATGGAATTTTCGAGTCAGGTACTCGGAATGATATGTAGCTGCAGCACATGACTATATGTGTATATTGTACAATATTTACGTTCTGTTATGTGAAAATAGCACTTATATTCGAAGAGATATAAAGAAATTTTCACATGCTTTCGTTTATAGCATGCAGGATTTTCAACCGAATTTAATGCCACTTTCAGGAAATTTAACAAAATGCTATAGAAACAACGTAACATAATTAGAATATAAATAGTATATTGAATAATTAATCAACTATGAGGATTTATATAAAATAATTATAACTGCGCATGCGCGAACAATGTGAAAGATTTTTTTTCAGCATTTGACAGGCCCACTTTGATAGACCCCAACTCTACATAGAACTCATAGGGTAACTCCGGGAGAGTCGCCGCATACGGGATAGATGCCGCACCCCTTGTATTTCTTGTAATTATCGATAGATGGTCGTCAAACGCACAGTATAGGTGCGCAATGAGATTATTTTAACCTGTGTATAGCGTGAATCCCATTTCGATGTTTACTTGTAGAAGTACAATTCTTAATTTGACGTAAGTGCATGATTTCACTGTCCAAACTTTTAAACACGTCATGTTTAAATACTTTTTATACACTAATTACTAAATGCATGCATGTTTTCGAAGTCAAAACTAAGTTAGCGTTTTTATAGAGTACTGTGTGTATGATTACGCCATTCCCCTTAGCGATGGCAGGTAACTGTGATGGCTGACGTCTGCACCGTGCAAAATGGGATACATGCTGCACTGCTATTCCGGTATACATGCCGCAGTTTCTTTTGTACGGAATAATTAAGTGTTATTAGCTTTTCCTTTTATTTTGCACAGACTAACCATGTTAGGCATGTTATCAAGTTTACTAAAACCAAAGGAGAAAAAGAGGAAAATAAAAAGTAAGAAGGACAAGAAAGATGCAAATCAAGATAATAATAATGAAAAACTGGATTACGCGTAACGCAGACGTTCTTTGCAAACTACTTCAAAAATGAGGAAGTGTAATTTACTCCGTTGCATCATGTGTTTAAATGTAGTTACATAAAGATTGTACTTTTCCGACACTTTTTCTGTAGATTAAAGTCGATCTCTTAACCATTCGGGAATATAGGCGCATATAAGCACCTTCATAAAGAGCTTACAGAATTTGTTTCTGGCACCAGTAAAAAGGAAAAATGTAATATTTGCTTTGTTTAATTAGAGCATTTTCATGATTATTTAAGTAAAGATAACTTCTTTTACAAAAAGTGGTACCAACCGAATAAAATTTGTGCAAAAGCCACCGGTCCCGAAAGGGTTAACAAATAAATTATGTAAACACAATTTTACTTTTTTTTCTTTTCCCTTTCTAATACATTGATGTTACGTTGTTGCTGAAATAACAATTAAAATTTAATGTAAAAAATATAAGTCGATAATTTTAATTGTGAAAGTAGGCACCAATTATTACTTTGAATCTACTAATACGTTTCATTGTACTCATTTAGTTTCATTTTGTTATTACATCCATAATTATAGTCCAGATATGAATGTTTTTTGAATATTTTTATTTATAACTTCATTTTGTTCTTATTACAAGCGCGGCATAACTACCGCACAAGTGTGGCGTCTCAGCCTGAATGTACGAGTGACGCGCCGCAGTATAATGTTTTAGAAAAAAATTGTTAAAAAATATTAATAATTTGTTTTGAATTTTTTTGTCGCAGTACACGCGTTGTATATTTAACATTAAATAGCACAGCATGATTTTTTTAATTTTATGTCTACCATGGGACTTTATACACACATTCAAAAAAATGTGCGGCATAAATCCCGGAATTACCCTAATAAGATCAATTGAATATTGTAAGAATTCAAGACGACACCGACGGTAGAGTGAGTTGAAGTGCAGTTGTTTTCTAAAAGTAGCTGTGGGTTATAAGGTATTTTTCACAAATTGTCATTTTTGTTTATTTTTTTATTGTAATTTTTATTGATATATCAGTTCTTCTTGGAAAACCATCAGAAACCTACTCCAACAAAAAAGAATCATCAAAATCAAAGCATCCGTTCCAGAGCATACTCGTTCAGTTCGATCAACCAGTTACTTTTTGGACGGAACCGAAATTCAGCTTACTTTATTGACGATATCTATATGAATTTTCACGATATCCGGCTGGTCTTTTATATGAGTTGCTCTTTTACAGTTGACTGCCAAATTATGAAAAAAAATCTTTGGTATCGTTCGCGCATACGCAGTTAAAAATTATTTTATGCAAATGTTCATATTTCATCGAATATTTAATATTTTTACGTTCAATTTGTGTGATGTTTTTGCTATTTTTTGTCAAATTTTCTGAAACGGGCATTAAGTTTGATTGAAAACAATGAATGGCCAAAAAACATTCAAAAGTTTCTTAGATTTTTTAAAGAAACATTTAAATACCCATGAATATACGTACTATTCTTACACAAATGAACAGAAATGTTTTACAATATCCAAATAGTCACATGCTGCAGCGACATATCATTTCTTGAATTTTCTTTTACAAAGACATCCCAAATATCCTATTTTTTTTTCGTTTGTTATCAGCCCGTAATTGCTCTCGTGATCAAATCTTCGTGGGAAAATACGAGGGCAAAATTCCGAAAGTTCTAAAAGAATTTGTTAAGTATTTCTTTAGGTATTCCTCAAAATGTCTAAAACCAAAAGTGTCCAGTGATTTTGAACTATATAGTATATATCTTAACTTAGGCTCCTATGGTAATTAAATTCCGGACGTTCGTTATTTCATGTAATGGGTATTCTGGTACAACATTTTGACTCATTTAACCAGCTCACAGGCACAGTTAGGCAACTTGATTGAAGAACTGAAGAATTATCTTCACAAGAAACAAATTTTATTTATTATACTATAATATTTTCTGCTATATTTTTTCCGGGGCGTCTTTATAATTATTTTAAAAATAAAAGGTAATAAACCATATGTCTTCGATTTATTGAAGCAGATCTTTCAATTTCTCTTGTAAAAAATCGACTTGATTCTATGAATAGCATACTTCAGATATTTTGTACACACCTTGGATCAGTAGAGGTCTGCACGGGCCGGAATTTCCAGGCCCGGGCCCGGCCCGGCCCGTTTGCTTTTTTACAGTTCTCGGCCCGGCCCGTACAAAAATCAATAAAAGCAGGCCCGACCCGACACAATTTCTACAAAAAAAATCCGTTTTTTCTCAATATACAATTAAAATTCTTTTAATGAATACTACATGCATATTTATGGGAACATTTTACAGTATATTTTACATTACTATGATGTTCTCAAAACAGAAAACACACAATAGTAAACATAAACGATTACTTACAGTGTTTTAGTCATCGTGTCTACAGATATTTCAAAATGGAAATAAGGATTCATTAAAAGATTAATGTAGTTCAGAATAAAGGATTAAAAACATGATAACTTTTGAAGCTGTATAATAAAAAGTATATTTGTGAAAATATTTCTCTCATTTTTAAGGCTTTTCTCAAATCCAAAGGAGCTATATTTCAACACATTTATGAATTCTTTTCTTTTCGGAAACGCGTAAGAATGGCAGGTATTCTTATTCAGAAGCTATGTAAATGTCGTTTTTTTTCATAGATAAAAGCAATATATCTTTCTGAAAATACTGTCAAAGTTAGCGTTTTGAATCGAATTTCCGGAAGCGATAGCACAGGAAAGGAGAAAAACTTACAGTCACGTGACAGGAATCTCTTTTATCTCTGTAAGTAATTTATCAAATATGGAAAAAGCTATTCGTTTCCAAATGCCTTCAATAGGCAGGCTTGTCAATTTTATGCCTTTATAGTTAAAAATTTTGTCAGAAAATGTGTCTGAGAGCTTCGCATTGTTGAGCAGTGAATATGAGAACCACCTTAAGGTATATTTCCCAAGATACTGATTAAGAGAAGTTCATTATCACTATTAATACTACAAAACACAATGACTGTTCCACACATCCTGAGATCTATTAAGACCAGTTCCGTCCCGGCACGAGTCAGCTGAAAAAAAAAATTAAACTCGGAATCAGACATCTCGTAACTGTACGATTCCGATCTCTACGATGGACATGTTACATTTCTGCACTGATGTTGTTAAACTCGCATCGGCTCGTGACGCACATTTATACTTCTCCAGAAAATCCTATTCATCGAAAATGGCTTGTATTTTATCTGCTTCGCTTAAATTCTTATATCGGGCCGACAGGCCCGATTAATTTTTTTGCCGGCCCGGCCCGTTTATTTTGTCTGTCGGCGCGGGCCGTGTCGGGTACGGGCCTCGGGCCAAGCCCGGGCCCGTGCAGACCTCTAGATCAGGCTTTATAAATACGTTGCCCTCAGCAGAACAATTTATTTCTTTAGCAATTGTTTTTTTCGGAAATTGAAATAACTTGAACCTATAAAAGATTATTTTCAACCTTCTATGCAATAGACTATACAAATTCGACAAAATATACATTTTCGATAAAATTTCGGTACAATATCCACATAGTCATATGCTGCAGCGGCAGACCACTTCGTTCATTTTATTTTACAAGGTGATCCAAAATATTATTTTTTTTCTTCAATTTGTTGTTGGAACCTTAATTTTCCTTGTGATCAAATCTTTGTTGAAAAATATGAGATCAAATATGTTCTTTATATCCCCGAAGTTCTATAGGAACTCATCATTTCTATAGCTATTCAATAAAGCGTCTAAAATCGAAAGTGTCCGGTGATTTTTAGCAATAAAGTGTAGTTTAGTTTGATTACTGATAAATTTGATGTTTTTATTTTTATTCTTATCTGGGCATAAGTATTTATTTTAGTATTTAATTAAGTAAACTTTTTATAAACTTTTACTCAATTCATGCTCACATAGTGAACAGGAAATCTGTAAAAGTGTTTATTGTAAAAAAGAAATCAGTTCTTGTATCATAAATCTCAAATTTTAATTTATTTTATTATCAAGTTTTATTTTTAAGTCAAGAACATTTATCACATTAATAATCATATCATTTTGACAATTTAATCTATGTGGGATAGTGAGTAGATAACGATGTGGAATTAGAGTCGTTGAAACAAAAAATAATTATATAGTCTGTATAATGATAACAAAAATCATTGTTATTACCTAAGTAATTCCTTTCATAGTAATATAAATAAAGGCCAGAAAGTATACTTGAAGCTTTACATCCTTGAGGGTATCTAGGCATTGTATATAAATGGTATTATTATTATTATTGCAAAGTAAATCTCAATATTGTTTTAAAGAGACTAATAGAAATGTAATCTTTATAATTTAATTGAGATTTGTATTCTTTAACCTGTTCAGGACCAGCATCTTTTACGTGAATTTTATTCGTTTGGAACCACTTTTTGTTAATTATTTGGCTTAGCTTTATAAATCACGAAACTATCGTATTAAATAAAATCAATTTTACTTTTTTACGGGTAGCAAACTCAAGCGCTGTAAGCACTTTTTGAGGGTGCATATATGCACCCATGGTCTCGAACGGGTTAAAAAGTAAATGCACAATAAATCTTTGATATCTATATTATTAAATAAATCATTAATATCAAATGCAGAATGTATGTTTTGTAATTTATTTATAAGCTGAAAATTGATTGTAAAGTAGTATTGATTATTATTTTTGATCGTTATGAGTGAGAATATTCAGCAATAAATTATACATACATATATATGAAAGGATAAAAATAAATAAATAAAAATAAACCCCTTTTTAACAGGTAAACACTTTTTTAAATTCAAAATTTAAATTAAATTTTTAGATCAGGAAACCCACCTTATTTTTTATAGACTCTTAAATCAAATAATTAAAAACAGTTTACTCATCATAAAAATCTTTGACACTAATTGGTATTTATGAAACAGATTTGGAAAAGAAATTACCCTTTGTTGACATAATACAATTATCATAAAACCTATTAAATGACCTTAAAATCCTTATAAAAGTAATAAATCTCTCATGAGCAAGGAAGTAAAGCATCATTATATTTATAGCATAAACAAACTGAGTTTTTCAGGCTATGCTAGATAATTTAAGAATCAAATTATACACAACAAAGGATTATAATAAATTAAAGTAAATACGTTTAAAGTACAAAGTTAAATTAGTGTCAAAATAAAATATTGATGATTACATTATAAGAGATGAATCATAATTAACTTTTGTCTGATTGACAGTTCATACTATGATTAACTCATAAGTAATATTTAACATTAAAATTAGAATCAGCTCTTGGTGGTGCAGTCATATAAGTCCAGACTCTTGTCTCCATAACAAAACAGTTATGAAAAAGATAATTCACCAATCATGAAAGAATAAACCTCCCACTTTGATACTTCTGCCCTCTGCTGGGAAAAGTAAATACTAGCTTTTGAAAAGCAGAGGGAAAAGGCAGGCAGATTATGATGTGATCCTCTGTTGAATGTCACGAAAGAATTAGAGAGCTTTTGTTCCTACGGTTTCCCAAGTCACTGGGCCTGACTTCATGTAAGATCATGTAATATTAGTGAAAATAAAGTCAGTTTCAGGACAAAACTACCTCATCTTCTTTTAATGCCATGACAGCACTCACATAAAATGAAATAAAGCGGATTCATTTCATATATATATATATATATATATATATATATACAGAGGAGTCTCGTTAATTCGTCTCCTCTTAAGACGTACCCCCCGTGAATGCAGACAATTTTATTTCCCCCGTCATAGTCTAACTAATGGTAAAGTCATCTGTTAATGCGGACTTCGGTTAGTGCGGACGAAAAATGGCCTCCCTTGGAAGTTCGCACTAACAGGAGTTCTCTGTATATATTTATAATTTATGTCTGTGTGTCAATCTCATTGCTGCAAAGTCTCCTGATTTTTGACAACTACTTTTTCTTATAGAAATATTCGCTTTACAAAATGGCAGATTTCTGCAATTAAATAAAGCTAATATTTGTTGTTGAAATTTCTTGTATAAGTTTTCTCGATATGATTTTGATGTAAATTACAAAAATGTGTTTTTGTTTATATTATGTATTTCCAAAACTTTTCATTTTCATATTTTATTGATGCCTATTGAAAATTGCGAAAAAACATTATTCATGTCTAAAAATTTCTAAACTGCTTTTTATCTTCTTCCTACCTCTATGTTATGCCATTTAAAGATCCAGGGAAAATTTTAAATACAAAAGTTTGGCTATTCAATTACATGAAAGAAAGAAAAAAAAGGTTAATTTAAATACAGCAGAAATTCTTTAGTTTTTTTTTTTTAATCTTTTCTACGAACTGAAAACAATACCAAGGAAAAAGTGCGATATCAAATTAAATCTTTTGGTCGTGTTTTTCTTAGGGTAATAGTAAAATTCCGCCAAGAGAAACAAAAGAATAATTTCATCTGCTCTGCTATCAATTTCATAACCGAAAATTTATACGCTCTTAAAACAAAAGTAATGCTGACCTTTTTTATCCACATTACTTTCGCATTAAAAAGAAAGTGTTATGAAAGTAAATCCTGTGTATATACGCGTAAACAAATTCCATATGTTCTATCTATCATAGCTTTTGAACTATCGAACTGATTTTGACAATGTAGATATTGCCGGATTTGTTTATCCATAGAGTACAATAGCCTGTCGTAGATTACAATGTTAATTGATTTTCTGTGAAATAATGTAGAATCTATTGATGATCAATTGAGGACGTGAGTTTCAAAACTCGCCTTATCCAAAATTAATAAAATCGTGTTTTCTCTATCGATCTGTTCTATTGGTAATCATGCATCGGAAAAACACAACAATTTGCAAGAAAAAAATAGTTTTATCGTGTATTTCTGACATTGCAAAATCTTTGTTGACAATGAAAACCAATGAACGCAGTTAGAGGTTTTCTCAAAATTTGATTTTCTGGATAAGGCGAGTTTTGAAACTCACGTCCTCATTTATTTTATGTAAATATACGATAAGCTGAAAACCAAAATGCTGTTAGAAAACAGGAACTACAGCAGTGGTGGAAAATTGGCGCAGAGGAGGAGCCTATTGACACCACTAAATTTTAGAATTATTTTTCGACTTATCTAATGACATAAATTCTTCGTTTTTATTAAGCTGAAGAATACTATAAAATGTTTGTTGTGTCAATAGGCTCCTCCTCTGCGCCAATTTTCCACCACTGACTACAGTCTACGGTGAACTGAAATTTACCGTAGACTGTATATTTGCGTCTATAAATATACCCCAGACGCTGTACAGCAACGCTCAAATGTATTTTGACATTATATTCGCTCTTATTTTGTTTAATATTAAAATATAAAAGAAAATTTATTCCCTATCATTAGACACAAGAGAACACATTAGACACAAAAGAGAACAATGTGACTGCTGTTATTCAAAGGTATCAAGTTTCAACTTGTTTGTTTACATTCGGAGGCACCGAAGAAATATGACTCCTCCTTAGCTCAAAAGTATTTAGACAATTAGTTTGCATTTAATTGTTGAAAAGGTCGGTTACTCTATAGCTTCGATTACTGTTTATATTGACTTATTGTGAGTTTTTTTAAATGCCGAAATGCAAAGAATATTCTAGTGATTTTTAAAAGCCGTTCTGGATGCACGTAAGCATGGAAGGACGCAAGGAGAAGTTGCTCGTTCTTTTAAGGTGTCTCGGCAGCTTGTTGGTAAATGGAATAAAAGGGGAGGGGAGGCTAAGTTAGTAAAGAAATAAAAGGCTAATTTAAATACGCCAGAAATTCTTTAATTCTTTTTCATCTTTTCTCCGAACTGAAAACAATACCAAGGAAAAAGTGCGATATCAAATTAAGTCTTTAGGTCGAGTTTTTTTCAGTGTGATAGTAAAATTCCTTCAAGAGAAACAAAAGAATAATTTCCTCTGCTCTGCTATCAATTTCATGACCGAAAATTTATAAAAACAAAAGTAAAACAAAACCTCTTAAACAAAAGTAATGGTGACCATTTTTGTACGACTTTCGTATTAAAAAAAAAGTGTTATGAAATTAAATCCTATGTTTATACACGCAAACAAATTCCATGTGTTCTATCTATCATAGCTTATGAACTATCGAACTGATTTTGACAATGCAGGTATTGTTTTTAATAAACGGAAATCTATCAAAAATAAGCCTCAAAGTGGCCACCCAAAAAAAAAAAAAAAAAAAAAAAAAACCTTGCAACGTTGACTATATTATAAAAAAGATATCTACAAGTGATTGTCGTAAGTCAGCTGTAGTAATAAAAAATTAATTGAAAGAAAATTAAGGCATAGACATACACGTTTCAACTATCAAACGACGCCTAAACCTCTATGGTTTACATGGCCGAAGACCAGCAAGAAAGCCTTTGATATCAGCTATGAATAGAAAGGCTAGACTTGCATTTGCAAAACGGCATAAATCATGGACAAGTGTAGAGTGGTCTTAATGTTTTGTGGAGCGATGAAAGCAAGTTTAATTTAGTGTCATTTGATGGAATCAAGTACATTCGACGTCCTAAAAACAAAAAAATATTATGTTCGATACCAAATACCCACCATCAACCATGGAAGAGACAATGTGATGGTTTGGAGTTGTTTTTCACGCAGCGGAGTTGGACCCCTAGTTCGAATCGAGGGGAATATGAATCGGTTCATGTATGCTTTTATATTACAAACTCATATGCTGCCGTAAGCTAAACAAAACATGCCCGCTAAGTGGTATTTTCAGCAAGATAATGAAACGCAGAAAAGTCAAGGTGATTTATGAAACGCAGAAAAGTCAAGGTGATTTATGAAACGCAGAAAAGTCAAGGTTCTAGAATGGCCAAGCTAAAGTCCGGATTTGAACCGCATAGAGCATCTGTGGGAGGAGTTAGATCGTAGAGTAAGATCCCAATATTATTCGAATCAGGAGGCTTTATACGAAGCTCTTAAAAATGATCGTGGCCGAATTCCTTTAGATCGAACATAAAAGTTAGACGACTCGATGCCCGCACGTTGTGAGACATTCATGAAGACCAGAGGAATGCTACTAAATATTGACCGACTCATTTTTATTTTTTATAATTATTGTGTTAAAACAATTTTTTATTATAATGTCAAAATACTTTTGATTTATCATTTTTCTGATTTTTCTTGGGTTTCACGTTATTTTCTAGCAAAAGATGGTTAATTTACTAAAATTCTGTAAAACATTCAATATGATTAAATAAAATAAATGATTTATTTTGGTATTTTATTATTGTTTTTAATTAAGTCAATTATTATATTTGTCAAAATACTTTTGAGCGCTACTGTAAATTAAATGGGTATAAAAGGCGAAAATGTAATTTTATTTTTGTTATTGTTGTTTCTCATACTTTGAGTCTATTATAATACACTATATGCGAGCGTTACGAACCAGCGTATTATATATCGAAAGCGATCAATTAAAAAAAAATGCGAGAAATTTATTGCTAGGCAATCTTGCAATAAATTGAAAGTTATTACTGGCATATACATTTAGTTATACACTTTACATTAGTTGTTACATATACACTTAAATCTTAGAACTTTAAATTGATTTCACTACCTGTCTTTTTCCATACAAATCTTCCGGTCCAAGCAATAATTTCTTCCACCAATCTATAAAAAAGACGTAAACTAATGACGAAGAATTTTGATTGGATGCTCTTGAGAACTAGTGTGAATTTAATGAGAATCACTGACTCTTTTCCGTTTTTTACAAAAATGTTAATAGTGATTGTGATCTAACTCAAAAGTCCAATATGGTAATTAAAGTCTGTTGGAGCGAGCCAGCACCGAGTCCCACGGTATCGTCTGAATCAAGAGACTCGGATTAACCTTTTCTGGGCGGTGGTATGTTTATGAAATCACTTAATTTTAATTCTCAAACGCTACAATGGCACCAGAATTGTGGTAAAATATTTTGCATTTAATATGTATGTGAAATATAGCCTTTTTTCATATTTACAAATAAATCTTTTGGCAAATTCCGGTGCCAATCATTTATTTTAACACTTTAGCATTGAAAATGCTTTGCCCCTGAAAGGGTTAAAAGAATCTGTCTTTAAACAATTTCCAGATAGTTGAAAAGCGTTTATAACTTCGATTCGTCTGCCAGTCTGCAATCGGTCCATCCGTGCTCTAATTCTTATAAATATACTTGTATTTTCACATAATCGGCATACGTTATTGATGTTTAACTATAAGATATTCCACATTGAAAATATAGTGTGTAGCATTTATAGTTTGTATACAGGGATACAAAAAAGAACTCTGTTACGTCATGGTCTATGAGGAAAATTGTTTGCAGCGTACTTTCATTGTGTTATCCCACTTCAAAAATACCGAAATGGAGCATGCGTCAATGAGGTGTACTATAACATGTTTTCTATTCGATATGGAGCGCGCAGCATTTGTCATTAATTTACAGAAACACACAAAATAAATTAGTTGCAGTACTGTCTATCTATATTATAAAAGACAAACATGTCCGTGCGTAACACTGAAGTCCTTTTGACGGTAGTAACAGCAAACGATTAAATTAAACTTTTAGTGCAATTTTTTAAACTTCTAAATACCGCACATTTTCAATTTTTACATCGCGGAATGGGGGGAAATGTACTTTCCAATGCACTCTGTTTGAAAACGGTATCCCAATTTGTTTGAAAGCTACATCGCTTTTAACTCGATTTTTATTGTTCATAAAATAATTTTCATGAGAGATTTTTTTAAATCTATATCGCGTGTAGACGATGACGAAAGAGAACTAGCTCCATTTGTATTTAAATTCGTAAAAATGGCTCAGCATTTGTTTATAGCTTATATTCCATAACGTAAATAAACCATTCATCAATCAAGAAATAAAACAATAAAATAAATAAAACTCAAATTTAAGACATGAAATCAAACTACTGAAAACCACATAAATGAACCGAAACAAAAAGACTGATTGTAATCTATATCGATTTCATTAGATTGTTACCTCCTTGAATGAGGCCAGTACGAAAGTATCGCTTTTAATAAACTTCATTTTTTCTTTTAACGCAATGTGGCTATTTTTCAAATAAATATGGTTTTTGGTATTGTTAGTGGACATAAATTAAAAGAAAAGTGTCCAGCTAAACTGATGGCATTAAGCTCACAGGCTATTCACACTAATTGTATATTATACTCGTATTTAAAAGAATAATGCCCCCCGAAAAATAAGTTAAGGGGGATTAATCCCCGTTTCCCCTCTTTATACTTAACCAATAAACCTCCAAATCTAATCAGGGAAGCGCTTATCAGAACAAAACCTATATACCAAATTTGAAGGAAATTGGATAATTCTGCATGAAAAACCCATTTAGCTAAATTAAGGGGTGGATTAGCTCCCCCATTTCCTCCCTTTATACTTAATCAATGAACCTCGAAATCTAATCAGGGAAGCGCCTTATCAGAATAAACCAGTATACGAAATTTGAAGCAAATCGGATAGAAAAACCCATTTATCAAAATTAAGGCGGGATTAGCCCCCACCCCGTTGCCCCCTTTTATACTTAACCAATGAACCTCCAAATCTAATCAAGGAAGCGCCTTATTGCAATAAATCGGTATACCAAATTTGAAGCAAATCTGAAAATTCTGCATCAAAAGCCCATTTATCTAAATTAAGGCGGGGGGTCAGCCCTACGTTCCCCCCTTTATAACCAATGAACCCCCCCAAAACTAATCAGAGAAGCGCCTTATCCGAATGAACCTAAAAAAAATTTGAAGCAAATCAGATATTTCTATCGAGAGTTATCGCGTTACTTATATACATACATACGTACATACAGAACCTGCGGGCACATTAGCTCTCAGGTTTTGATAGCCTGTGAGCTAAAAATATGCATTAACTATAAAAAAAATCGAATACAGTTATCAATTTTAAAGAAATGGTTTTAACCTACATTCTGTTATCCAGGAAGCCAGGTTTTATATCCTTTTGAGCAATAATTGCTGGAATTGTGTGTGTGTTTTGTATATTCCTATCTATGGATGACGATTTCCAGAACTGCACTTGTAGTTATATTATGCGTTTTATAGTTGAATTAATTTGAGCATATTGCCTGGTTTGTATAAAAATCTTTAGATGGGTGATGAGCAAAAGAATTCCAATACATTGCATTCCATTGAAAATGCTTAAAGTAAATTTTCAACCGTGTTATGCATTTTTCAGATGAATTAAATTTTAGAATATTGTGTCGTGTGTTATAAAAACTGTAAATCATGTCACAGCTGGACAAAAGAATTTCAGTACCTTATTGACTGTGGGCTGTAATTACTAAAATGTGATTTTTAAATACGTTTCGCATTTTTTTTTCTTTCACAGTATCAAAAACTGAAGTTACGATAAAATAGTCAGGAAGTGTTGAAAAGTTTTTCATAATCTATGCGAGACGCATGATTTTTCTTTGAATATAAATTTTAAGAAATAGATTTAGAATTCTGGAAAATCATAATGAGCAGTAACAAATAAATAGAATATGAACATCAACTGTTTGAATTTTATAACCACAGGATTCATATCAGAGTCACAAATGAAGACTTTATAAAAATAAATAAGTGAATATAAGTTAATTTGTAATCTCTCTCCAACCCCATCCCCCAAAAACAAATCAAGATCCCCGCATATTATGCTTTGTATATGTTGGACACCAGAAGTGAAAAAATGTGAGGCCAATAAAAAAAAGAACCTTCCAATTATATAAACTTATTATGAAATGAAATGTATTCGCGAAAAGATTAAGTACAATAATGTACCAATTAATTGCAATATTTGGACTAGATGAAAAAACTTTCAAATTAAGATATTTTTTAGCACAAATACGAGTCGTCTTTCAGCTTTGACCATGTAAAGAGCTTAATAAAACTTAGAGTTTGCAGTGAAAATTCAGGTTCAAGTGCACGTAAGAGCAAAGGCTAAGAACAAATTTAATAAAAAAGTATTTTAGAAGGTAACTAAAATTCAACTTTGTATATCACCGATATCTTTATCAAATATGATCAAATTTGATGGTCAAATGATTTGAAAATGAATGAGCTCTATTTTTTTTTAATGAGTTGTTATATAGTGTTACCTACTAAGTTATGAAAGAGAAAAAGAATTCATAATTAGAAATGTCAGAGTGTCATATTGTTTAAAAAAATACTCCGCATTATCCCGTTAACGTCCAGAATTCCAAATTTGAATCTCGGACAGAATGGGTTAGTAAAAAAAGAGTAGTTAAATTCAGATTCAGACTTTTAAAATAATAACCTGTTGCACCTCTTTGTCTGATTTTAAATACATATACTAGAAAACAGGAATTCTGCTTTTTCAGAATTTAGTCTTGCCCCGGATGAGAAAAAAAATGTATATGTATGTATAAATAGTACAAAACATAATTCAATTTTAAGACTTAAAGCACATACTTTTATTTTATGTAAAATGACGTCATTCGCATCCGCTTAAGAATTTCACATTTATTATCCACTCTTAAACATCTGCAGTAAAGTATGTATAGGATATCACTATCGCAAAATAATACACAAATGCAGTAAAAAGATGCCGTCATTAAAGAAACTCGACAAAAAAAAACGGCGATCTAATGATTCATAAGCCTTCATTTGTTTGTAACGTTAATACAGACTATTTCAGTCGTGACATCAGTCATGACGTTTTGGTTGGAAACTGGCTCCAAACAAACGGCTGCTATGTTGTATTTTCTATTTTGTTTGTGTGTTGCAGCTATATCTTATATCTATATCTCACATCTAAGTGTTTTAATACTCGATATGTACTGGTAACATTTTCCACGATTTATATTTAAAAAGAAATGACGCATAGCAACCGTTTGTTTGGAGTCAGTTTCCAACCAAAATGTCATGACTGACGTCACACTGAAAGCGTCTATAGATACTTAAAATTAAATATATTTTATAATAGCTCCATGTTTTAACAGAAATGATTCGTTTATATTTTTTCAAAATGGCACGTATTTTAATTACGTTTTCTTTCGGTTGTTATAAGAAAATGGCAACCAAATGATATAATTGCTATTTTTCAACTATTTTCCCTTTACTTTCTACATAAATGGAGTACTTGAGTTGCCAAAATTAAACAAATGGTGCTAAAGACTACAAAAAAATTAATATTTCAAAAATTAATGGAGACACAGTTTTCAAACAAATTGCTTTTAAAAGTACTTTTTTTTTTCAATACAACGGTA
The DNA here is from genome assembly GCA_963932465.1 of Maratus speciosus. Classification (NCBI taxonomy): domain Eukaryota; kingdom Metazoa; phylum Arthropoda; class Arachnida; order Araneae; family Salticidae; genus Maratus; species Maratus speciosus. The sequence goes on from OZ010793.1 coordinate 210,757,933, forward strand.
TAAAAATTGAAAATGTGCGATGCTTAGAAGTTTAAAAAATTGCTTTAGAGTATTTAATCGTACTGCTTTTTTTTTTTTTTTTTTTTTTTTTTTTTTTTTTTTTTTTTTTACGGCTGGCTTCTGTAAGGTAACGTTATTTTTTGGAGTCGACACAAAATAAGCTGGGGGAAAGAAATAGCATACCGTACCGGGGGCTAATAAAATAACATAAAAACTACTTTAAAAAAACATAAATATTTATAAATTAATAAAATTTTATTAGTAAGTGTATTCCTTTGCTGTATCGCATGATTTATTTCTCACACTTTTCAACCAATTCTCTGAGATTTTTCACAATACTAAAAGTATAAGCTATTTTGCGATCAATGTATCGATTTAAAATGTACATGCTTTCTTCCCAAACATGTCGTGAAAAGTTTAAAGAAGGGATAATACTCAGTGGTAGAAGAGACGCTTTTTAAAAATTAAACATTGCACATAATGTATGCGTCTATAGAAAGAGTATACTGTTTCTAATAAGCTTTGAAAGTAAATAATCTTTTTAAAATTTCAAAGCAGTGAACCAGCGTATTTGATAACTATGTCGAATAGGAAAATCATTTCAAAACAATAATATCGTACGCAAAATGTTTCTAAAACAATGAAACAGAGCTGAATTAAATTATGTAGTAATTTTACTTGAATATACAGGGGCGCGTTTATCTCTGTGTGTGTATGTGTGTGAGAAAGAGAGCGCGCACATGCATTTGTGTGTGTGTGTGTGTGCGTGTGTATGTATCTTTGGAAATTAGATTACTCAAAAAGCTGTAATAAAGGAGATGTAAATTGTACAAACCTGGAAGAAAAAAAAAGATACGCAACTCCCTTCTTCCCCTAAGTCTGCGGCAAATCATCGTATCAGGTGAATTAATTATTCTTTGCACCAAATCGAGTTAAGTAGTGTTTATATATGAGGACGTGAGTTTCAAAACTCGCCTTGTCCAAAAAATTAAATTTTGGGAAATCGCGAAAAACCTCTGACTGTGTCCATTAGTTTTCATTGTAAACCAAGATTTCACGATGCCAGAAATACACGATAACACTCATTTCTTTTTTCAGATTGTAGGGTTTCGTAGCTGGTTCACCAATAGAATAGATTCATAGCGAAAATTCGATATTATATATATATGTAATGTATCGCGAGCGTTCCGGACTTGTATAGGAAGTCGTGGCCCGTTCACGTCCCGGCATGTGTCCGTACATCCGGCTTTAAGATGTAAGGACTTCTTCAGGGTGGCATTACTTGTGGAATAATTGGACTCGGGAACCTTTTGGTGGACCGAACTCATTTATTTCGCCGCTCATCTTACAGTCCGATTCGCGAGTTCGGCCGGGGGCCCCTCGAGCCACTCGCTGATTTTAGGAGCTACATCGTCATAGGTTTTGCCGGCATCTCAAAAGTGCAAATTCTCTCGTTTTTGGCGTGGGTTTTAGCTAATATCTTGGGGTTTAACATATTTTCCATCAGAAGGCATAGTTGTAAACTTGGGAGGAACATTTCTTTAATTGGTTGATTAGCTTTTGATTGATTGCCCAGGCTCAGATGCCAGACCTGGGCTTGGTTGACCCGGGAAGCAGCTAACCACAACTGAATGAGAATATTCCGAACGTCAGCATTTTTACTCTTAAAGATCGCCCGAAAATGATATCTGAAAGTAATAAGATGTATTGCTAGGAAACAAAGTTACAAGGGGTAAAACTTGTTTTAGAATGAGATTTAAAGTTAGCAGAAAGAAACTTCGGATTTTAATTTAAATTTTTGAAATTTAATTTGGAATTTGGAAGTTTAAAAGGGTTTTTATCCTTTCATATATATATATATATATATATATATATATATATATATATATGTATATATTATATATAATTAATGAAAAAATATTGAATAACAGGCGCTAAAAGCAGCTCATATCAAAGGCAACAAACTGTATTTCATCAATAATTAAAAATGCAAAAACACCATAACTCTGTAAAGAAGGTGCATATCAGCAATATTTAACTATAAAAATCCCCAAAACTTTCAAAAATACAGGTAAAAAATAAAACACAGGCAAAAAACTGTCTGTTCTTCATCAGTGGGAGGACAGACAGACCTAACTCCACCCCCACTGTTAAAAGCTTGCAGGTTTCTGAACACACGGACACGCTCATCCTGCACTCAATACAGAAAAAAACAGTTTTTTTCTCGTATAAGGTGAACTGATTGTTCTTTGCACCAAATCGAGTTAAGTAGTGTTTACATATGAGGACGTGAGTTTCAAAACTCCGCTTATCCAGAAAATCAAATTTTGGGAAATCGCGAAAAACCTCTGACTGCGTCCATTGGTTTTGATTGTCAAACAAGATTTCACGATGCCAGAAATACACGGTAAAACTAGTTTTTTTTTCAGATTGTAGGGCTTTTTCCATGCTGGTTCACTAATAGAATCGTATATTCATAGAGAAAATCCGATATTTTAAATATGTCTAGCTATCTATATATAAATATAAATGCTTTCTTTAATCCATTTATTGATGACTTCTTGTTTTACTTTTTTGTTTTCATGCTTTCTTTAATCTATTTATTTATGATCTTTTTTTTTTTTTTTTTTTTTTTTTTGAGGGAATATGGGGCATATTTTTTCTGGTTTTATTATGTACGATACTCCAGATTTTGCATTTTTATAGCTTGTTTCGACTGATGCAAGGATGAAATCGTATATGGTTTTGTGGAATTTAAGGAAATTTGGGTCTAAGGATTCTGCCTTGGTTTATTTAATTTATGCAGTACTTTTCCAATATTTCTACGATATTCAGTATTTTACTGGGTTTTTTTCAATTCCTTATCTTGCTTGTTATTATAATTTATTTTTGATATATTTTTCATAAAGGATAAAACTTTATTTATAATCCTCATTTTCCAATTTGTAATTGATAAATTTTATAAGGGTTTTATGTATATATATATATATATATATATATATATATATATATATATATACATATATATATATGTGTGTGTGTGTGTGTGTGTGTGTGTGTGTCATTCAAAATTTAATTTGAATGTTACCACTAGATAATCAGCAGTGCAATTTTATATTTATAAGACGATTTTCTCCATCATTAAGGTCTATATTGTTTTGTATCCCAGGTTATCATGAAAAAACAAAGATGTTAACAATTATTTCGAAATTTTGAACTAAGACGTGGTCGATCTATTCTTCGAATAAATAAAAACTATAATTAATAGATTTTAAATAGATATATTACTTTTTTATATGAGAAACAAAAACAGGTCCGAAACATAGTTCATTGTCTCATACCAATTGATTGAGAATAATATCAATTGTTTAAATGGAATGCATCAATTAAGCTTTGGGAATCATCTATATAAATACAATTTGTTCAATATTTTCAATTTTTAATAGCAACACTACATTTTTACAAATTAGTTTTATTGTAAAATTAAAAAATATATTACAATTCATCAGACATACAAGTGAAAGTTACATAAATATATATACAATTAAAAATGCAAACGTTTTGGGCTAAGTTTTAGCCCCTCATCAGTGCAATAACATTCAAATAACCAGAAAACTATATATCAGGTTTAGAGTTAATAATTACTAACCGTTAAAATTAAAGAAAGTATAAAGAACCATATCAAAGCAATGATGTGTATTCAGGTGGAACTGCTCCTGTGCTCTTGTTTCCTTGGAAAATATTCACAACTCGATGTAATTGTGTAATAACGTTAAAAATTAAGTTTAATTCTATAATCTCTGATCAGAGAAATATTCAATCTAAAATATGCAGTATTAAGCGCTGAGGCAGATGTTTCAGAAATTAGAGAATTTTATGTAGCTGTTTTCTCATGGATGCTAATTCTTCCCAGCAGCGTGCAACAATGGTTTTCATACTGTTATATGTTAAAAATGCTGAAATAAAATTCTTTTGTGGTGAATATTTGGAAACATTGCTGCAATCATTACTGCAAACATTAATGCAATTACTGATAAAGAATTACTGAAAAGCACACCCATATTTATAGAAAATATGAGCATTAAAGCATTATCTCAAATTTCGAGCTTATCATTTCCCCCTCATTTTGGTTTCTTTAAATAGATATTATGGCTGTAAGATTTTCGCTTTTCGAAGAATCCATTTTTAGTATCTTTTATTATCTTGAGAAATATGTTGTTTCAAAATGTTTAATTATCACACAGTTTAACTTTATTACAAACGTGCGCTTTTCTTGGTATTTCTTAATGAAATTGTTCACTAAAATAGAAATTTACATCTAATATCCACGAAATAACCAAAGAACGTTTTTAAGGTTAATTTATGAAAGGATTACTAAATATTTTTTAAATCCTTTTTCTTTATTCTTTATCATAGCTTTCTTATATTTTCAGAATCCCTTTTGAAAATGATAATAATTTAAGAAACTGCCTGAGTAATTTCGTCAAAATCGTGCTTCGGGGAAGCAATTAACTTTTTTCAAAAAAATTTGTACTAAAATCACATCAATAAAAGCTTTTAAAGAAACTTTATGTGTATTCTGTAGTTTAATAAAAGAAGAAAATGAAGTTACAAAATGATTTTTAAAGGCTATAATTGGAATTAATAGTATACTTCAAGGTAAAACATTCGAAAGTGCGTTCTATGCGGCACTGAAGCAACTCTATTGAGCGCCTGGTGCCAGACACCTTGTTAGTTTTTCAACCTATGGTCTGCGCATTAGTAGAGATAAGTGTCGTTGACGATGAAGGCTACCAGCGCCTATTCTACACTGCTAAAAATCAAACTGTTCATTCCATTCAGCATTTTTTATATAAAATGATTTAATAACCGTAATTTATTTCTGACCAATGGGAACGCGCTCCATGGTATGGAGCTAGTTCCGTTAAACTAACCTAGTTCCGAATTAACCGTTATCTATAAAAATAGCTGAATGACTGGACAGTTTTCTGCAAATTTTTAACGGAATAACTTACGGCGTCTGGTGCGGGAGTACGACCCTTCAACTTCTGTGGCTCTGGTTCTACCGCTGAGCTCCATAATAGTAAGGAGAGGCACCGGACCACTTTCTGCCGCTTCCACATCACACTTTCGATGCGCGGAAGTAATGAATCCTTCACTTATCTTAATATTAGAAGCACTTTTCAAACTTTTCCGCATGCTTTTTATTAATTTTGGTTATTTCTACACATTTTTTATTATTTTTATGAGGAATACTTAAAAAAAAATTTCATTTTTTCTATGTTGAGCTTAGCGTGCATAAAATTTCAGTTTTGACTAATATTAAATTAAAAATTTGCGAGGAATGTAAATAAAATATATAGTTTTTTCAATAATATGTATATATCAGTGTAAATTTTAGCAACTTCGTACTCTATGGGAGGAAACCTATGTTTTGCCAAAAAGTTTCCTCGGAAATTCTTCGGCATTGTATTCGTGGGCAGACCACTAGATTCAATTTATCAGAATAGGGAGTTAGACCTCCGTACTATTCTGGAGTTCGGTGGGTTCTACGCAACCCTTTTAACTTGTGCACCATTGCGACAGTATAATAATATCGTTATATTGTCACCTTATGACTTCGGTGCGACTTCCCTTGACATGTTTATTGTGTTGCTCTGATTTTATTTGTAACTGACCCCATTGTCCCTTTGTCTGTACTCAGTATGCAAAAACATCCTTTAAATCTTTTAGCATAGACCTTTCTGGAAGGTTAAAGTTCCAGCTATGAGCTACATCAGGGCTGGCTCTATTATTCAACACATTAGCAGGTCTGTCACAGGTGACTATTTTTTAATTATATTTCGCAGCACTTTTCAAAACATTTTTTCCCCATTTGCAAGAGAAATATACTACAAAAAGTTTCTTTTTTAATAGTGGTACGAATAGAATATAAAATAGTTGCCTGTGGCAGCCCTGCTTTAGGCATAATATAAAAATGGCTTTTTAATGGAGCCGTCACGCAGCCGCCTTAACAAATAGAAATTTTAATATTCTTTGTAATTTTTGTAAAAGTTTAACTATGATTAAAGGTGATCTGTTAAATAAATGTGCAAAATTTGAACTTGTTGACAAATAAGGCTGATAAAGATATTTTTGTTTTAGGTTTATTTCATAAACTTGAATGGCACAGTTATTCTAATAAGAAATTATCATCCTTACAACTACTTAATTTTTCTTCTGACATTAAAATTATGCAGCTCCTAACCAAATATTTCTATAGTCCTTTTAATAATTTTAATATATCCTATTTCTTTTGCTTTACGGAACATTTTTCAATTAAAATTGATTAAAAAAAAAAATCCACCTTCGAAAAATGGTTCAAATATATTTTGTGGGAGAGGTAATATTTAAATTGATTGTATTAAATGAGCTATATACGACTGATATAATTGAGGAAAACTAAATAAAATAACATTTCCTATTCATATTTAAGCAATAATCATGTCATAGTTTCAAATATATAAATACTAATGACTTACAAATTTATTCCTGAGGTTAAGTTTTACTTACAAGCAATTTCACAGACGTTGATTACATAAGTGCAAAATGAAAATAAAAACTACCTCAGAAATAGAAGTCAGCATGATAAAAATCTATTGATCAAAGCATACAAACATTTTCACCTCTTTGATCAGAAGCATCTTCAGTTATGCTGTTAGACAAACGCTCAGTTGAAGTTTCTTAGTATTAATATTTGAAATTCAATGAGTGTCGTCATCTGTAGCCAATTGCCGAATATAACATATCCTTATAAACATTCAAACTTTTAATGATAATTTCAATCATTTCCCTCAGTAATTCGTAATTAAAGTTAGTGAAATGTGCAACTTTATCTATATTATCGAAGTCAATCTTTAATAAAGATTCCTTATTAAGTTTTGCCATTGTAGTATTCAATTTATTGATTTTGATATTCCTTTTAAGCCCCTTTTTTATGTACCTAATAGTGATATAGTTTCTATGAACTCTGACACCTTTCCGATATAAAATTGCAGTCATAAACACTAACTTTTTTCGAGGGTTAAGAGTGTGCTTATAAATTAACTTCGGAATGTTGAAATATGTACTAGCGTATATATAGCTTGAAAAGATCAGGATGTTCTAATAAAACAATAAAAAAATTTAATTTATAAAGCTTTTGATAGATATAATGCAATCCAGCCTGCATAAAAAGTGTTCAAATTTGTTAATTCCATATTTTTTTATGATCGGTACATCGCTTAAAGTAAAAAGACAATTTTAAAACTTGGACTAAATGTTCCAATTATTCCAAACTATCCTATTTTCCAAATAATCCGGTCATACATTGAAAAAATTAACCAGTTACAAATATCAGGAATTTATAGAATTAACATTGTTAATAATGAAGGCAATAAAGTATCCTATATAGGTATGACTAAAAGAAAGATGACAGGATTAAAGAGCATAAAAGTGACATAAAAATGAATAAATCGAATACTGCAATATCAAAATTTAATAAGGAAACCCCATTGAACACTGACTTTGATATTATACATTATACATAAACTTGCAAATTTTAATAACCATAATTATTGAGAGAAGCAATAGAAATTCCCACAGAAAATTCGAATGTTTCTAACGATATGTTAAATCCAACAATTGACAACAAATGACGATACTTATTAAATTTCAAGCCATACGTCATACCCGGATACTTCAACTGAGCAATTGTCTAACAACATAGTTGAAGATGCCTCAGATCAAGGAAGTGCAAATATCTTTATGTTTTTGTCAACTTAATAGACTTTTATCATGCTGACTTCTATTTTTGAAGTAGTTTTTATTTTGTTTTTGTACATAAATAATATTCTTCTGCGAAGTTATGTGTAAATAAAATTTAATGTCTAAATTCTTGAAAGAATTGGTAAATCATCATGTACGAGGGATGTTCAATAAATAATGATCCTATTTTTTTATATCGACATATCCTCACTCATCGTCTAAATTTTAATGGTGTTTTTCAAAGTACAGGCATCTCCCGACTTACGTAAGTAATGCGTTCCGTAAACTTTTGCGTAGGTCGAACTTGTAAATTCCTTATTTAAAATTTCGTCAGAAACTGCCATATTTATTATATATGTATGATATATACATCATTTACACAGTATTATTTTATAAATAAAGTAGCATGCAGCAGTATTTACTTGGATATAAACTATAAAAGTATGAAAAAATATAAAAACAAACTGAAAGAACACTTTTCAAATAAAAAGTATCTTGTGGAATATGGGATTTATAAATTTAACATTGATGAATTAATTTATATCAATTTTGAATTTACATCAAACGAACAGCTCTGAAGCTGGAAGAAAAAATACACTCGTTCCTCTTCACGGAAATTTCAAAATTAGGTTTCGTTACGGTTTGAATTCAGCTAACAAAATTGTAACGGTTAAACACAGTTTTTTTTTGGCTCATTTTAATCAGATTTGTGTTTGTTTTGTTAAAGATTTGATTGTATATCCCAATAAAAATATAACTCTATCTAATATATAAAACTATATTATTGTTGTAGTTTTTATCTGCATATTTTATTTATAAAACAATTATCAAAAGTATGCAAATGCGCACCAAACGCGCTAGTATGTTCATATATGTAATTTTCAAAAATTTTTACGTAAGTGCGAATTTACGTAAGTTGAGTGTTACGTAAGTCGAGGGATGCCTGTAGTTCATATCCAATGCAATGCACTTGTTCCACATTTTTTCACACGTCAAAAATATGCTGGAAACCACTTATTTTAAATGGGTTCCTCAAAACTGTCTCCGTTGTCTTCACCAATACTTCTCTAATGATGACAGAATACTTTCCACGAAGGTGTTTCTTCACATTAAGGGGACGGTGGAGTTTAAAATCCTTAAAAATATTTTTTTTTTATTTTTGTAAATTTCAACTTAAATATTATTCAAGGGTACATTATATACATTATAACATGCATTTATCCCCAAAAAATTTATTTTTGAGAAAAAAATGGAATTTTACGCGTCGTGTTAGAAATCTTCGAAATGCCCCATGCGTCTTCCATATCAATGAAAATCCCCAATATTTTTTATAAAAGTTTGGTTTATATATAGAAATAAAATAGAGCATCGGATTTTACATATTTGAATTTAAAGGTTAAAAAAAAAATTGAAAAAATTGAAATTTTTTCGAAAAATGTTCAAAATTTCAAATTTTTTCAATTTTTTTTTTTTTTTTTTTTTTTTTGTAAATTTCATCTTAAATATTATTCAAGGGTACATTATATGCATTATGGCATGTTTTTATAAAAGTTTTATTTATATATAGAAATAAAATAGAGCATCGAATTTTATATATTTGAATTTAAAGGTTAAAAAAAATTTTTTTTTTGAAAAATTTTGAAATTTTGAATTTTATTTTTTTTTACCTTTAAATTCAAATATATAAAATTCGATGCTCTATTTTATTTCTATATATAAACCAAACTTTTATAAAAAATATTGGGGATTTTCATTGATATTGAAGATGCATGGGGCGTTTCGAAGATTTCTAAGACGACGCGTAAAATTCCATTTTTTTCTCAAAAATAAATTTTTTTTTAATTTTTTTGTGATAAATGCATGCCATAATGTATATAATGTTCCCTTGAATAATATTTAAGTTGAAATTTACAAAAAATAAAAAAAATTATTTTTAAGGATTTTAAGCTCCACCGTCCCCTTAAGGAATTTATCTCATCTTCCTGTAACAATACCTTCAATTTTGGGCAAACTTCCACGCGAACGTCCTTTTGTTCGGATATGAGGAGGCTCGGAACTCACAGCATATAAACACGTCTCATGGTCACTTCTCTGTTGCTAACACGCAATCATAACTGCAATATTTTTAACAGTTCTCATATCTAACAGTCTTCCCTGACAATAATAGCGACGGTATTAACGTTTTATTTTCTAAGCGCAGTTACAAGAACTCGTGGTTCACCTATCTTTCAAGATGATTGCTTATCTCTTCCTTAAACATCACAAACCATATTCTAACTGCGCTACAGGGAAGAAAAGACTCTCCATAAGTCTCCTAGCATATACTTCGACTGTCGATTTCTTCAGGCATAAGCAAAATTTACAGCTGGCAAGAGCATACTGCTCCCGTAGGCGATACTGAAAGTATCTGAACTTTCATGCTGCCCCTGACGTACTATTGGAAGTAAATAAAAAAAAATACCACGTTTTCATTACACATTAAGCTAACAATGGAACATAAATGTAAATTTGTGTGCAATAAAGTATGCTAATGAAAAAATTCTGAACATTCTTTATAGAAGAGCCCTCGTATTTATAACATTTTCTACTTAAGGTGCCTGCCTACGTACGGAGCAATTTTTTCCAAAAAAGCTATTTAATTAGTTTTTAAACTTATTTTTACTAAGATTAGGACTAGAAAATATGAAAAAAAGTAAAAAATATTTCATTTATTGATAAAATTTTGGTAAATGGAGGAATTTATAGTAAAATTTAGTGAAATTTGGCCCGAAACGCAAAACACTCTAAAGGAAATTCTACTGTATGTATCTAAATTTCCTTTTTACACTTCATATTTATGACATTGGTGAAGGCAATGAACTAAAATCTAAGTGATTCTTTAAGTATTTCAAAACTTATAGCATATCGCACCTGTTTACATGTTAATTTTCATAAAATTCATCGATGTCATTCCACAAAAACATCCATAAAACCAAAAATATTTATTCTAAATTTAAATCTTTAGTTCATTGCCTTCACAATAGTTTAAATAACATATATTTTAAATTTCGTAGTGATATTCCAATAACGTTTTGAGAAATCATGTTTTGCGTATGGAATTTTCACCGAAAATTACATTTTCCTAAAAATGCATTTAAAGTTTAGATTTATGTTTTACTACAAGAATTTACAGTAATATACATCTAAATTTCATGGAGCATATTATTTGCATTTCTTATTATTAAACAAATGCATCCAAAATCGCGAAATTTCTCCAAACATACTACCCTTTAAAAGCAATTTAAAAATTTGAAAATTTTAAATTTTAAAGCCCTTTAAACAGCACCTTCTTTTTGAGTGACAGCTGTTGAGTAGTTTTAAAACCGCTATAACTCCGGATTTATTTCACGTACAATAAAAACAAATACAGTTTTGGAAAGGTAAAGAATTGGTCTTTAATAAAATAAAATAAAATCTATTTGACAATTTTGGTCGAAAATTGCATTTTCAACGTAGAAGTTTAAATTACAGCTGAATATTAAAATTAAACCTATAATGCAATAATGTATACGTATAATTTTAATTATTTAGTCTTAAGATAATTTATTTTGCCTTCAAACTATGCTACTACTATTAACTAAATATATTTTCTTTTGCAGACTTTTCCATAAGTAACAGACTCAAACAACCGAAGGTGTCTAGGAAGTCACGTGCTGTCCAGCTGTTGCCATATGGCTATGACATCACAAGACATTATTGAAACGTTGTAATAACTTTATTTTGACGTCGATTTCGTGTACATCAATGGTGCCAATTCATATTAAAAACGAAAATAACGTACGGCAAATAATAATATAAGAACAACATATAGCAGCATAATTTCGAACAGAAATTTCTAGGAATTATACATTTTTCTATGTAGTAAATGAACTGAGATATAGCTTAAATAAAACATAAGACAAAACAGATTAACCCTTTCTAAATTAAATTAATTATTACTGTAATTCTGTTTCTAGAATCTTGAAGTGATTGAATTTTATCCGAATTGTGAAACAAATTGATTTGAAAATAATTAAATGCTTCATTTTTTTCTTTTGTTTATGTACATTATTAAAGCCAGATTTTATTAAAAAATTCCAGTGATAATTTTGCATTTAGGGATTAAAATTAAGGTAAATAAATACTTCCAACTGCCTTAGAAAGTGTTCAAGTCTAGTTCTTATATGGGCTAACATGCTGATTTTGAAATTGATCACTAAAAATTCAACCGGGAAAACCTCAATTTTCAAAATGACGATAACTTTTAAAGCTCCTTTAAACCACTTTTCTTTTCTTTTTATAAATACTGAAAGTAAACATGAAACACGCTAAAGTAATAATTTTTCGTACGACCTCCCTTGCCCATACAAGACAACTTTTATAAATATCAACATAACAAGGAAGGCCGAAATTTAACAATAAGAAATATTAAAAATCCAAAAATAAGTTTCTATAGGCTTTCTGAAAATGGAGAATTCAAACAGATTTCTTTTTTTTTTTTTTTTTTACGTCAGGAAATCCGAAATCCTGAACTTGAAAATTAGAATTAAACTACAGGGAGGCTCGTGAACTTTTAGTTTATCCTAATCCATGTGTTTATTCTGCTCCATTTTTACCCGGGAGGACTCGTGCCGGACCTGATAGAGTGCGTATGGTTTTTTACATTTTTTAAAGTAATCTTCAGCTTATTTTATGGCCGAATTTGTAACAATCGTCTCCGACTAAATGAGGTGACGATTATTATTTGTATTTATTGGTGACAAATTAAAAACTATTCATACCCTGAGTATGCGCGCGTTCTCCCGGGTTAAAAAGTGCTTGTTTATTTTAATCCACTTGGGAAGTCAAATTTTATTTTTATTTTTATTTTTCAAAATCTAAGTATGCCCCTACTCCCTTGGCTGTGTCAATGTCGTCAATAACTGTGGGACTTCGCATTTCCTAAAAACTTGTTTCTTTTTCTCTCGCTGTTTCTAACATAAATATTAATAAGAAATCCTCGTCACCTGCGTCATCTTAAGGTATGTGCCTACATTAAAATGGCCGTTTGATAAAAATTATCGATTTTTTTTTTCAAAGAGCAATTTTTTTCTATTCTAAATCTGTTTTAATTTTATTCTTACGATTACTAAAAGAAGAGTTATTGTCAGTTTAATAAGTAGTAAGTAATGAGTCAAATACCGGAAATGGACGTAGGAAGACCAGGAGAAATGTAAACAATGTTTATATGCATGATTTTCTTACGGTTTTTATATAAAAACACTAACAAACTTTAATTGACACTTCAGGATTAAACTTGTATATATCTGAAAGATATAAAAGAAATCTTTAAATGCGATTTCTGGAAAATCCTTTTTTCCGTTATCTCCGTGTCCGGTAAACTCCATTACATAAAATGTTTTAAACATATTTCTGTGAAATTTTGTCATAATTCTTTCCATATCATTCGCTATGTTCTGAACTACAATCTAAGCTCTATGTGATAATGTAATTATTTTATAGGTACTCGAATATAAAAAATGGTATTTTTTATAAAAATAATTTTTTTTGACATATTTTAAAATATTTCCCTTAATTTTGAAGGTATTGTAAAACTTGTAGTTCAATTCACAGGTGTGTGTAATAGTAGTATATAGTACAAAGAAAAGTGACATATATTTAGTTGAATTGGGTGTACGCTGTTTGGCGTAATCATGAAATTTTGCTTTAAAAAATGGCAAAAGAACTCAGTTGTTTAAAACGGTATGAAGATATTGTTAGGATTTTATATATTTTTAATATTCTGTATTACAATTGAACTAAAAATACGTGTATTTGTACATTTTTTTTTAAAGGGCCCTCCGAACGTAGGCCTTAATACATCAATAGCGCACTCGTAAACAGTTCGATTACAGTCACTGAATAATTCGCTACGATAATGATAATAACAAAATATTCGTATAAATTCCTTACGTAGTCTTTCATCCTACGTTTATTGGCCTAGTTATCCGCGCAAGCAATTGCTACTGTTTGTTCACCACTCAAAATCAGACATCGGTGATGCGAAGTGCGTGCAGCAACCTACAACCACGTCAAACAGGTGTTTAGATAGAAATGGGAAAATGAAACGATTGTTTTCTTTTCTCTTCGCCTAAACAAACATCGCTGAGAATCAATCATAAGAAGTCAGACTCTTTCGAAAGTGCAATACATCTTCCATTTTTAGGTGCGTTCGTAATTATATAAATACGTAGCATCTATAGTCGTCGTTCGGTCCGTCTGCCTGTCCGTCCGTCCGCATATAACAGAGCAAAAACTACTCAACCAAATGGTCTGAAATTTTAACTATATAATTGGTGCAAAATTTTGTCGAGTGATTTCAAATTTTATGAAAATCTGATGTATAGTTTAATTACAGGGACAGTCAAAAGTTTTCCGTTACATTACGGGCAATGGGAAAAAATTATTTCAAGTGCATTTTAATGATGTTACAGCCTTTCGAAGAGAATGAAATGGACATGCACTTATGAAGTGCACTAAAATATACATTCAGTACAATATGCGGTGCAAAAATATTTATAAAACTAGTTATAGTACGAACGCACCTCATTTGCCACGTTTGACGTGCAATTTCCAACTTGTTGGGGAGGAATTTATTACATAAAATTGGGTAAACGAGAAAATAATGCAGATTTACCTGAAACGCTTTTCTCCTTTTGTATATGGGTTCGTATACAGATTATACGAGTAGTAATTTTTCCAACTATGTGAAAATATGTTCATTCCGGGACTCGAACCAAAAACATTTGTCTTTAATTGTCAATGTTCTTTAACTAAAACCAAATGTTATGGGTTCGAGTCCTGGCTTTTGATAATATATGTCAAAACAAAAAAAAATTGTGTTGGAAAGTGAAAACACATTCCATATAAACCGCTTCACTTATTCAGTTAAAAATACGAGATATTCCACCCCATTCCGAACTCCGATTTTTGTGCATATTACCAATAATGAAAATATTGTAAAGATGTTCTCAATAGACTTGCTTTGCTTTTTGTGAAATTTCATGACAACACGAAAGATATTCTGAATGGCCACCATTCACAATCAAACAAAATTGAGATAGGCATTCCATAATTCAGAATGTACGTCAAAGTACATATGTATCGCAGATCAAATTACAATTCTAGCATTTCTCGTAATATGATCCCTTCTACAAGAAGCAAAATTCGTCTGTTTGCTAAAATATTTCCATAATTGATATTGATTTGTTTTAATTAATATTGACATTAAATTAATTGACAATTCTTTACCTAGTATTTCATCCTACGTATATTGTGCTAGTTGTTCATGCGGGCAGTTTCCATTGTTTGTTAACCACTCAAAATGAAACATCGGCAATACTAAGTGCATATAGCACGTCAAACGGGTATTTAGATAAGTAAAAATTGGTTAAATGAACAAATGCTTTTCTTTCTCTTTACCTAAGCAAATATCGCAGAGAACCACGTAAGAAGTTAGACTCTTTTGAAAGAACTACAGAGAGTAATATAAAATGACGTAACCAATAAAATAGTGAATGCGAGTTTAATGAGAAAATGCTTTTGACTTTTGTTTGTGGATCCATATATAAGTCATCATAATTAATATTACGAACGTTTTAAAGTTGGTGATATTCATAGAAACAAAATAAAATTTCTGCAACAAAAACTGAGTTGGAAATTATTTATTCATTCAAAAATACAGGATCTCACTTCAAGTAAAAACAAAGATATTGTAAAGATAGTTTCAACTTACATAATTTGCTTTTGTTTGGCATTTGATGCCTTCACGAGAAGTACTAAAAATTCAGAATGTAGCTGACAGTACAATATATGTTTAGATAGCAATGAAGTGAATAGATATTTAGCTTTATCTTTACCTAAACAAACATTGCAGAGAATCCCACGTAAAAAATTAGACTCGTTCAAAAGTGAAATAGATTTTCCATTTTGGGGGGAATTTATTACATAAAATTAGGTAAACGAGAAAATAATGCAGATTTACCTGAAACGTTTCTCTCCTTTTGTATCTGGGTTCGTATATAAATTATATGAGTAGTAATTTTTCCAACTGTGTGAAAATGTGTCCGTTTCGGGACTCGAACCCAAAACTTTTGGCTTTGAATGTCAATGCTCTTCAATAAAAACCAAATATTATAGGTTGCACTTGTTACGAAATTGCGCTGGGGAAATCTAATAGCCCAGCTGTCACGTGGCTCTGTATATGTAGAAAGAGCGCGCGCAGATTGATACTAGAATTCTTTTAGTTAAGTATTAAAACTTGAATTGTGTTCGAACGGGGGAAAAATGTTTCCTCGTAAATATTTAGTAAGTAAAAAACTGGAAGTGTGTTTTGGTCGGGAAAAAATGTTTCTCGGAATTAAAAATGTTTATATGAAGAACTGTAATTTAACGTAGAAGTGATACTTGAATATATATTTTAGAAATGATCAGAATATATTTATGCTTGGCCGAAATGCAGTTTATAGCATTTTCGGAATACATATCTTAATTTTAATGTTAAATGTTCTTATATGTTGTCGTTGTGATGTGGCGCTGTCAAATAAAAATTAGAAAGACACTCAAGTTTATTTACTTTCAAGAATTGGATTCAGCGAAATGTTTTCAATTTTTCTCGAATTAATTTTATTGCTACGAAGGATCTAGCTCGACAGTTTTGAAAAGAATAAATTTTCATGGTGCCGAAACCCGGGACTTTAGATTTGAAGTAGATTTCAAGATTATATAAGTATTAAATTAATGAGTGCTCCATAGGATTTCACAGTCTTCGCATCTGGATTGCAAATATTGGATTATCCGTCATCGGCTTATTCGTCTTCTCGTCGCGGATAAAAAAAAGGTACTGTAACCAATTTGTTCTATGCATGAAAGTTATTGTATAATTGTAAATTATGGATCTAGAAAAATTAAAAGGTAAACGAAAGGTCATGAAGACCTCGATTACAAAACTTATAACAAAAATTGAATCTTATATAGAAAGTATTGATTTTGAAAATAAAAGTAAATTTGATCAGTTGAATGAATATTTAAATAATATAATAGAAAAGCAAAACGAATTAAAAGTAGTAAACAATCAAATTCAAGATTTAATCGATAATGGAACAGTATTTGAAACTGAAATTCAAAATTGCATTGAATATGACGATGTTATTAATGAAGCAAAATTTAAAATTAAATTGAATTTGAAAAAATTTAAAATTGATTCTGATCAGCCTGATACTAGTTCTGTATTTAATGCGAGTACAATTCCTTATGTTAGTGCTAAGCCGGCAACAATAAATTTGCCAAAAATAACTATACCAGTCTTTAAAGGGGAACCAAATACCTTTTTAGAATTTATGAATAGTTTTAAGAGTACAATCGATTCGAATGAGAATTTAACCAAAATTGACAAATTCAATTACTTAAAATCATTTTTGTCAGGTGAAGCGCTTAGATCAATTTCCGGTTTAGCCCTAAACGAAACTAATTATCAACACTCTTTAGACTTATTGCAGAATCGATACGGTAAACCAGAAATTTTGATAAGCGGGTTTATAAATAAGTTGTTAGAACTAGAACCGGTAAAATCAACCGCGAACATAAAATTGTTACGGGATTTATATGACGAATGCGAGGTAAGCATTCGGAACTTGAAAGCCATTGGGGTGGCGTCAGATAATTTTGGGTATTTATTAATACCAATTATCTTAAAACAGTTACCACATAACTTAGTAGTTGAATTTCAGAGGAAGAAAAATGCGGAAAAAGCTGGTGACGTGAATGAATTAATGAATTTCATAAAGTTTGAAATAGAATCGCGCGAAGCAGCTAATGCAGTGTCGGGGCTTTCCTTAAAAAATCAAGAAGTAACACGATGGGAAAAAAGGGCCCCTAGGATAAAACCTAATGTTCCCACTTCAGTCGCGCTTAATACTGTTGTAAAAAATGTTTGTATTTTTTGTAATTCGAATCATTCAAGCTTAAAGTGTAACGAGATTACCGATGAACAGAAAAGATATAAGTTGAAAAAAGATGGGAGATGTTACCGATGCTTCTTGAAATCGCACTTAATATCTTTGTGTAAGGTAAAAATACCGCCTTGTGAATTGTGCAAAAGTAATCAGCATAATTATTTATTTTGCCCCACTAAAAAGTCGACAAAAACGCGTCCCGATGATGGCTTAATGAAAGCCGAAACGTCTAAAAATGACAAAAGTCAAACCGTGTTTTCATATGTAATAAAAACAAATAATTCTCCCGAAAAGTATGCAACATTGTTGCAAACTGCCTGTGTACAAGTGCAGGGAACAGAAAATAAATTAAACACGAGAATTTTATATGATTCTGCATCCTCCAGAACATTTATTACAAAAAGTTTAGCCTCAGCGTTAAAATTAAAACCTGTTGCTAAGGAAACACTTTTGGTTTATACATTTGCGAATCGCGAAGCCATAGAAAAGGAGTTTAATGTCGTAATTTTAACTATTATTAGTTGTCATCATCCTTATGAAAAAATAACTGTAAGAGCGCTGGTTTCTGAAATTATTAGCGGTACTAAGATAATGACTTCTGTTGATTATAAGTTAATAGATAAATTACGATTAGATAAACATGTATTGGCTGACGCATTTATTCATTCGAAACCTGTTCAGATATTGCTTGGGGCAGATTATTTATTTGAAACTATAATAGGATCTGTCGAAAAAATTAATCATCAATTATTTATGCAGCCAACAATATTTGGTAAAACCTTGGTCGGTCGAGTTGACAGCAATAATTCTCACACAACTCCCTGTTTAATTGTAATTTGTTTACCTCCAGAAAACGATCTTAGAAATTTATGGCACATCGAGTCTTTTTTAATCGATCTAATGATCAAAAGCACGAAGAGACTTATGAGGTCATTAATCAATTCCAGAAAGAAATCATTTTTAAAATGATAGATATATCACTCCCTTGTTATGGTGTAATGAATTAGATAAACAAAATTTGTTTAATAATTACGAGGTTGCAAAAAAGGGTTTTGCGGGTTTGGAAAAAAGATTAAAGAGTGATAAATCTTTGTTTTTGAAATATAATGAAATTATGAAGGAGCAATTGAGTGAGGGAATTATTGAGAAATGTAGTGATAATTGCTCTATCGATTATGTAATGCCCCATCAATCAGTGTCCCGACCGAGTTCTACTACAAAAACCAGGATAGTTTTTGACGCGAGTAGCCGAAAAAATGGGGAAAAAAGTCTAAATCAATGTCTTTTTGCGGGGGAAAATTTAAATCCTAATCTCATAGATGTGCTATTAAATTTTAGACAGTTTAAATTTGCTTTCACGGGGGATATTGCTAGAGCCTTTCTACAAATACAGGTATCAGAAAATGATATAAATTATTTATGTTTTTTGTATTTCGATGACTGCGACATACATCAACGCACCGTTTTATACCATTTTAACCGTCACTGTTTCGGTGTAACTAGCTCCCCTTATGTTTTAGCCTCTACAATTAAAAAACATATTGGTAATTATAAGGAAACGGAACCCACCGCTTGTGAAATGATTAATAAATATTTATATGTGGATGACTTAATTTATGGAGCATCCACGGTTGCAGAAGCCACGAAACTAACAACTACTGCAGTTTCTATATTTAAAGATGCTAATATGCAATTGCGAAAGTTCGTTACTAATTCACCAGAATTAAAGGAATCGTGGAATGGTAACCCGGTTATAGAAATTAATGAAAATTGTGTAGAATCTAAAGTATTGGGGTTAAACTGGAATATTGAAGAAGATTTTCTGGCCATAGATTTGGCATCTTTAGTGTCACTTGGTGACAGCTTGGAATTTAGCAAAAGGCATGTTCTCCAAACTGCCGCTAAAATATTTGATCCTATTGGATTTATGTCACCATTTTTGATTAGAATTAAGATTTTTCTACAAGAATTATGGCAGAGTGGGTTGGACTGGGACGACGAATTTAACGAAGAATTTAAAATTAAATACAGAACATGGTATCAGGAAATAAAATTGCTTGAAGAATTAAAAATACCTAGATATTATTATCACTCGGGTGAAGTGCAGGACAGGGTAGAACTTCACATTTTTTCGGACGCTTCCTTAAAATCCTATGGAGCGGTAGCCTACTTCCGATTTAAAACAGCCGAAGGGCTCTTTAAGACTTGTTTTGTTATGGCTAAGGCTAGAGTGGCCCCGTTGAAGAAAATAACGCTGCCAAGACTCGAACTTTTAGGTGCTCTAATAGCTGCTAGGATAGCTAATCACCTAAAAAAGCATTTTCTCTATCGAAAAAATAGTACTGTGGACAGACTCGACCATAGTATTACATAGGATTCAAGGAGCGGCATCAAAATGGAAGCCATTCGTTGCCAATAGGGTAACAGAAATACAGGGAATGAGCGACCCTAGTTCTTGGAGGCATGTAATTAGCAGGGATAATCCTGCGGATATGCTGACTAGGGGGCTATCAGCTAAAGAATTATTGAACTCAAATCAATGCTGGTATGGCCCTGAATGGCTTAGTAAATCTGAAAAATTTTGGCCCAAGAATGATAAGTATAAAACAAAATCAGTCAACCCTGAAATTGAAATTGAAGCCAGAAATAAAATTATTGTTAATGCAACAATTGTTAAGGAAAATCTAATTGAAATAAACAAATACAGTAACATGAAAAAACTATTACGAGTAACTGGCTATGTTATACTCTTTATCAAAATGTTAAAGAAAAAACGCGAGAGAAATTGTAACCTTACGTCAGAGGAAATACGAGAAGCAGAAATTTTTTGGATAAAAAATTGTCAAAATGAAATTTTCGCGAAAGAAATCATATGCCTGAAAAATTCTAAACCGTTTCCTAGAGATTCTAAATTAATTTCCTTGAACCCTTACCTCGATCCAGAAGAAGTTTTGCGAGTCTCTGGAAGACTCGGTAAGGCTAATTTATCGGTGGATGAAAAGTATCCAGTAATTCTTCCGCCAAAAACTAAATTGGCAGGTCTAATAATTTGGGATGCTCATAATAAAGTTTTTCACTCTGCTGTTGCCCATACACTTCTACAAATTCGAGAAATATTCTGGCTACTAAAGGCTAGACAAACCGTGAGAAGTGTGTTAAAAAATTGCATTATATGCAAGAGGTTTTCTTCAACTCCAGGAGACCAAACGGTAGCTCCATTGCCAGCTGATCGTGTAGAACAGGCAAATCCATTCAGTGTGATAGGATGTGATTTTGCAGGACCTTTCTACGTAAAAGACAGTGATAAAAAACAATACATTTTGCTGATTACGTGTGCAGTAACCAGAAATGTCCAGCTGGAGCTTGTAGACAATTTGTCAACTTCAACATTTTTACTAGGATTCCGTAGATTCCTCTCACGACGAGGAATGCCAGCTGTTATATATACAGATAATGCTCAGACGTTCAAACGGGCCGAAAAAGACTTGAAAAAACTTTGGTCCATTATAACTCATCCAGATGTACAAGAATTTTTTTCTTCCCATTGCATTAAGTGGAAGTTCATAGTCGAACGAGTAGCATGGTGGGGGGGGGGGGGGGGGGGATTTTATGAACGTATGGTTAGGACTATAAAAACCGCATTGCGAAAAACTCTTGGCAAATCATCCCTGACTGTGATTGAACTGAATACTGTACTAGTGGAAATTGAAGGCATGGTCAATTCTCGCCCTATAACCTATTTCTCGCCAGAAGGTCCAGACCCCCTACCATTAACCCCTGCTCACTTCTTAATTGGGAGAAGAATATCTTCTCTGCCACCAGTTCGGCTTCACCTTGACTCGAATATCTCTTCCAGGAAAGAGTTAATTAGATCTTACAACTATCGTGAAAAATTAATGCGCTTGTTTTGGTCTAGATGGAAAGGGGAATATTTATTAAATTTGAGGTCAGCTCATTTAAGCTCGAACAAAACTAATTTTCCTCAATTTAAATTAAATGACATTGTACTAATCAAAGATGATAAATTACCCAGAAATTTCTGGAGTCTAGGAAACATTACTGAATTATTTCCTGGAAGAGACGGCAAGGTGAGGTCCTGTAAAGTCAAAACTGAGAAATGTATTCTCAAAAGACCCATCCAATTGATTTATCCTCTTGAACTTGGAACTGATTGTGACTCTAAAAATTAATTCATATATTAATCTTATTTTTTCTTCTTATTTTAGTTAGAATTTCATTGTAACATGTTTAAATACCCTGAAGTATGTATAACATTTCATTATTTTATATTTGTATTAATTTCAATATTTGTATTTGTATTAATTTGATATATTGTAATTATTTGTGATGAACACCCATATGTTCATGGGTGGGCAGTGTTACGAAATTGCGCTGGGGAAATCTAATAGCCCAGCTGTCACGTGGCTCTGTATATGTAGAAAGAACGCGCGCAGATTGATACTAGAATTCTTTTAGTTACGTATTAAAACTTGAATTGTGTTCGAACGGGGAAAAAATGTTTCCTCGTAAATATTTAGTAAGTAAAAAACTAGAAGTGTGTTTTGGTCGGGAAAAAATGTTTCTCGGAATTAAAAATGTTTATATGAAGAACTGTAATTTAACGTAGAAGTGATACTTGAATATATATTTTAGAAATGATCAGAATATATTTATGTTTGGCCGAAATGCAGTTTATAGCATTTTCGGAATACATATCTTAATTTTAATGTTAAATGTTCTTATATGTTGTCGTTGTGATGTGGTGCTGTCAAATAAAAATTAGAAAGACACTCAAGTTTATTTACTTTCAAGAATTGGATTCAGCGAAATGTTTTAAATTTTTCTCGAATTAATTTTATTGCTACGAAGGATCTAGCTCGACAGTTTTGAAAAGAATAAATTTTCACCACTCCTGGCTTGTGCACATTTTCCCTCAGTTGGAAAAACTATTAGTAGTATGATTTATTCCCCAATTAAGTCAAGATAATAAAAGTGTCATATAAAAGTTGTCAGAACTATTATTATTATTATAAGCGTTTAATGGTGATAATATATATCAAAACCAAAAATCTCGTACTGGAAAATGTAGACTTATTCCATATAAACATCTTCACCTCTTCAGTTAAAAATACAAGGTATTTCAGTCCAAACCGAACTGAGATTTTTGTAGCTATTACCAATAAAGAAAATATTGTAAATATGTTTTAGCGACTTGCTTTGCTTTTTGTGAAATTTCATGACAATACGAGAGGTACTGAGAAAGGCCACCATTCACATTCAAACATAATTGAGATTGGCGTTCCATAATTCAGAATCTAGATGAAAGTACTTATGTATCACAGATCAAATTACTGTGTACTTCTAGCATTTCTAGCACTTCCACATGAAGCAAAATTAGTTTGTGGAAATTTTTGCTAAAATATTTCTTTAATTGATATTGATTTTATTTTAATTAATATTGATATTGATTTAATTGACAATTCTGTACCTAGTATTTCATCCTATGTATATTGCGCTAGTTGTTCATGCAACCAATTTCCATTGTTTTTTCACCACTCAAAATGAGACATCGACAGTACTAAGCGCCTAAAACAGGTATTTAGACAAGTAAAAGTTGGTTAAATGAATAAATGTTTTTCTTTCTCTTTACCTAAGCAAACATCGCAGAGAACCACGTAAGAAGTTAGACTCTTTTGAACAAACTACAGAGAGTAATATAAAATGGCGTAACCAATAAAATAGTGAATGCGAGTTTAATGAGAAAATACGTTTGACTTTTGTATGTGGATTCATATATAAGTCATCATAATTAATATTACAAACGTTTTAAAATTGTTGATATTCATAGAAACAAAATAAAATTTCGGCAACAAAAACAGGGTTATCACTTATTCATTCAAAAATATAGGATCTCACTTCAAGTTAAACCATCATTTCCGTGTGTAATTTTATCAATGACGAAGATTGCAAAGATAGCTTCAACATACATAATTTGCTTTTGTGTGGCATTTGATGGCATCACGAGAAGTACTAAAAATGGCTACCATTCACGTCCAAACAACACTAAGTTATACACTCCATAATTCAGAATGTAGCTGACAGTACAATATATGGTTTGATCGAAATGAAGTGAATAGATATTTAGCTTTATCTTTACCTAAACAAACATTGCAGAGAATCACTCGTTAAAAGTTAGACTCGTTCAAAGGTGAAATAGATTTTCCATTTTTGGGGGAATTTATTACATAAAATTAGGTAAACGAGAAAATAATGCAGATTTAACTGAAACATTTCTCTCCTTTTGTATATGGGTTCGTTTACAGATTATGCGAGTTGTAATTTTTCCAACTGTGTGAAAATGTGTCCAATCCGGGACTCTAACCCAAAATCTTTGGCTTTGAATGCTAATGTTCCTCAATAAAAACCAAATATTATCGGTTCCAGTCCTGGCTTGTGCTCATTTTCCCATAATTCAGAATCTAGATGAAAGTACTTATATATCACAGATCAAATTACTGTGTACTTCTAGCATTTCTATCACTTCCACATGAAGCAAAATTAGTTCGTGGAAATTTTTGCTAAAATATTTCCCCAAATGATATTGATTTTTTTTTAAATTAATATTGATATTGCTTTAATTGATAATTCTTTACCTAGTATTTTATCCTACGTGTATTGTGCTAGTTATACATGCGGGCAATTTCCATAGTTTGCTCACCACTCAAAATGAGACATCGACAATACTAAGTGCATACAGCCGAAGCACGTTAAACAGGTATTTAGATAAATAAAAATTGGATAAATTAATAAATGATTTTCTTTCTGTTTACCTAAGCAAATATCGCCGAGAATTACATAAGAGGTTAGACTCTTTCGAAAGCACAACAGATCCTCAATTTTTTGAGGAGTAATGTCGAGGCTGACGAAAAAGAAAGGCTACCGCGGTACTTTACGAATATCTTTTTTTACAGACCGCTGGAGTCACGTGATGCTCAAATGCACCAATGCAAGTGTACAAAAAGAGCATCACGTCACTCTAACGGTCCCGAGGCTAACGAGAAAGAAAGGCTACCGCGGTGTATTCCACGTATCTTTTTTTAAAGACCGCTGGAGTCAGATGATGCTCAAATGCACCAATGCAGGTGTACAAAAAGAGCATCACGTCACTCTAACGGTCCCGAGGCTAACGAGAAAGAAAGATTACCGCGGTGTATTCCACGTATCTTTTTTTAAAGACCGCTGGAGTCAGATGATGCTCAAATGCACCAATGCAGGTGTACAAAAAGAGCATCACGTCACTCTAACGGTCCCGAGGCTAACGAGAAAGAAAGATTACCGCGGTGTATTCCACGTATCTTTTTTTAAAGACCGCTGGAGTCAGATGATGCTCAAATGCACCAATGCAGGTGTACAAAAAGAGCATCACGTCACTCTAACGGTCCCGAGGCTAACGAGAAAGAAAGATTACCGCGGTGTATTCCACGTATCTTTTTTTACAGACCGCTGGAGTCACGTGATGCTCAAATGCACCAATGCAGGTGTACAAAAAGAGCATCACGTCACTCTAACGGTCCCGAGGCTAACGAGAAAGAAAGATTACCGCGGTGTATTCCACGTATCTTTTTTTAAAGACCGCTGGAGTCAGATGATGCTCGAATGCACCAATAAAGGTGTGCTAAAAGTACATCACGTCACTCTAGCGTTCTGTAAAAAAAGCCTGTCTTTTAGGTTAGCGTCGAGCGGTCTGTAAAAAAAGATACGTGGAATGCACCGCGTAGCCTTTCTTTTTCGAGTAATATAAAATGAAGTAACCGATAAAAGCGTGAATACGAGTTTAATGAGAAAATGCGTTTGACTTTTGTATGTGGATTAATATACAGGGTGCCCACTCTCAACGGTGTCCAATGGCTAAACCGTTAGTCATAGACATATAGTTCCAATTACAAAAATCTTTTAAATGAGGTAAAGAAATATTTTAAAACCGATTTGGGTCAATAAAAACATTTCTTAAAAAACTACGAAATTTAAATTTTCATACGGTCCCTATAAGTTATATTTAGTAAAATTTTCCTATTACACTGACAAGTAAGACAAAAAAAGTCCCCTTCACATATAACCCTAAAATTGACCGAGTTATGAAACTTTAAAAGTGCATGACTTATACCACTTTACTGCTTATGAACACAAATGAGTTCAGCCATACTTTGAGATACTTTGAGAGGTTATATACCAAGAGTTTAAAGTATTCGAAGAACTTATTTTATGTGTATCTGCGCTTTGAAAAAAAATCGTACAAGTAGTACGATTGAGTTAACTTTTATTAAGTTACAGATTGGCTAAAATTATTGTATTTTAACATATGTATGTTTTAATTTGTAAAGATTTAAGACTGTTTCTTTTCATGAGTTCTTTTAACAAAAATTATGTTATTTTTATAAGCTGTTAGTTAGCTTCAACGATCGTATGTACGTTTTTCCAGTTCAAAATTTGTACTCGAACTTTAACTCACTTTCAAATATCCGATAGAGATTAAATTTTACATACTTACGTAAATCCGGTGATAATTTAATATTATTATCATTTTCGGTGGCCATTTATACTCATTTTACAGGATAACACAAAACATCTCGGATAGATTACCGCCTAGAAGTTTAAGAAAAAGTTTTAGATTAGATAACACAAGACTGCGATGGTTGTGTTTGTTAAGTTTTATGCATTTTTTAGCACTGAGTCCGAAAATTACCTTAATTTTTAACCATCATGTCAGGATTTTTCGCAAATCATAAACTGTCAAAGATAAAAAAAATAACAAAAATCGGATACTATAAAATAGATTAGATGGTCGTGTTTTTAACTTTTGATAATTGATTTTATGTACTTTTTAGCACTGAATCTTAAAATGACCTTCGTTTTTAATCATCACATTAGAATTTTTTACAAATCGTAAATGTCAAAATTTAAATATAGCGAAAATTTGATACTTCAAAACAGATGGATGTAAAACTTTTTTAATTTTATTTAACTCAAAAATTTATTCTTTTTTTTTGCTTATACTATTGGGATTTTTACAACTAAGCAGCTGAGGGATCCGATAGGTTGGGGAGGAGGTTCAATTTTAACTTTGAGCTTTTTAACTTTGAAATTTACAATTTGTGAAAAATCCTGACGTGATGGATAAAAATGAAGGTCATTTTCGGACTCAAAGGTAAAGAATACATAAGAATCAAGTATCAAAAGTTAAAAACACAACAATAACATTTATTTTATAGTATCAAATTTTCGCTAGTTTTTCTTTTTTATCTTTAAAATTTACGATTTGCAAAAAATCTTTACGAGATGGTAAAAAAATGAAGGTCAATTTCGGATTCAGTGGTAGAGTACAGTGGTAGATACATAAGAATCAATTATCAAAAGCTAAAAAACATAACATAACCCAACTTTTGAAGGCTAGTGTAATCTTATTTTAAAATATGTATCATTTTGTAAAGAATTGAGGCTATTAATTTTAATCCTTTTATTTAACAAAAATTCTGTTTTTGTTCTTCTTATATCTTTATTACAAAATGTATATTTTGAATTAATATGTCGGAATGATTAAAGATTTCAAATTTATATTGCAATGTTAATTTTACTCTCAACCATACTAAATTTGTGAATGACCCCTAATTTGCAGGAAAAAATATGCTTCAACTTTAAGCAGCTGTTACTCGGTCAATTTTAATCGTAGAATAACGGGGCTTTTTGTGTTTTACTTGTCAGTGTAGCAGGAAAATTTTACTAAATATAACTTATAGGACTGGGGGACCGTATAAAAATTTAAATTTCGTAATTTTTTAAGAAATGTTTTTATTGACCGAAATCGCTTTTAAAATATCTTTTTACCCCATTTAAAACATTTTTGTAACTGGAACTATATGTCTCTGGATAACGGTTTAGGAATTAGCCATCGGACATCGTTGAGAGTGGACACCCTGTATAGTAAGTCATTATTATAAATATTACCAACGTTTTAAAGTTGATGATATTCGTAGAGAAAAAATAAATTTTCTACAACAAAAATAGGGTCGAAAATCACTTATTCAGTTAAAAATACAGTTTCTCACTTCAAGCTAAATGAAGATTTTCGTGCGTAATTTTATCAATGATGAAGATATTGTAAAGATAGTTTTAAAATGCCCAATTTGCTTTTGTGGGGCATTAGATGACATCACGATAAGTACTAAAAATTCCTACCATTCACGTCCAAACGAGTTTAAGTTAACACTCAGTTATACACTCCCTACTAAGTTACTAAGTTATACACTCCCTAATTTAGAATATAGCTGACAGTGCAATATACAGGGTACCGGAAAATTCCTGTACACATTTTAAAATTCAATACAAAATCAACTAATTGATGTACAGGAGTGTGGTTTGGACAAAGTTGCTTCTCAGGATGAAAAGTTTTCTTCAAGCCAATGAAAATAATCAGTTCCTAATTTGGACCATAGAGGGCGCCACTTATCCATATGTTTGAATCAAACATGCGTTTCTTTCTGATTTTCAGATTAATTTTGACGCTCTGACACAGACATAACGACTATAGGCTGGGAGTCAGGGTCGTCATTTCTGTGTCACAACGTCAAAATTAATCTGAAAATCAGAAAAAAACGCATGTTTGAAAGCAAACATATGGATAAGTGGAGCCATCTATGATCGAAATTTAGAACTAATTATTTCCATTGGCTTGAAGAAAACTTTTCATTCTCAGAAGCATTTTAGTCCAAACCACGCTCCTGTGACGCCAATTACATGATTTTATATTGAATTTTAAAATGTGTTCAGAAATTTTCGGATACCCTCTATGTTTAGATAGAATGAAATGAATGGATATTTATTTAGCTTTCTCTTTACCTAAACAAACATCACAGAGAATAACTCCTAAAAAGCTAGACTCTTTCAAAAGTGTAATAGAGCCCCCATTTCTAAGGCGTAACGTAGAAAATGACATAAACGAGAAAATGATGAATGCGGGCTGGTGATGATATATTTTTTTCTTTTCTATGCATATTGAGGGACACGTATTGTGGGACACCGAAGAAATATATAAAAATGTCACTTTTTCTTTAAATTATATATAGTGGAAACCACTTATAACAAAACTGAAAGAAGCGTGAAAATTATTCACCATACACAGACTTCGTTATAAACGGTTTCCCTACATCGTGTTACAAATTACAATGAATTTTCAAAATCTCGATTTATCCGATACTTCAATTTAATCTGGCTCATATTATCTGGGTTCTATTGTGTATATTTAAAAACAAACTGAAGTTGTTTAAAGAGGTTTTGTAAAAAATTTCCTTATACACTGTTGTATTCAAAAGTTTTATTTTCATATTTTGAGATCAGTTGTTAATCTATATTTTACATCTTATCATTTATATGCTGCTAACTGATAGAACATTTTATGTTAATTCAAAATCTTTAAAGGGTTTCCTGTTAACTTAATTAGTTATAAAAGATATCTATATATACATATACTGAATACAACAACAAAAAAGTTTTAAACAAAATTCATACCATTCAAATAGATTTAGTTCTTCAAACAGTAACAGGATATTATATCAAGATATTGTCTCTCTGTTTGCCCTTGAATTGTTTATTTAATATGGGGAAACGTATTAAAAGACGTTTTTGCTGATTTTTTAATCACATAATCTTAATCTGATTCTTACTAATTATCTACTGTTGCTATTCGTCCAGGTAATAAATTCGATACAATTCAAGTTACGCTATTTTTATTTACGCATATAGACAACAATACAATGCTGGGGATGCCATAATTTAGCTTTATCACAATCCTCTGTGTATATAGTTACACTACAGAAAAATTCCCAATAATGTAAATTTTAGATGTCCTTTCTACATGTAAGTGAGAGATTTTTGAATTCTTTAAAAAGAAAAGCATTAATAAACATTTTTGCGAAAAGAAATAAGAGGAAGAACTTGCCTGGATTACATTTTCCCGCAAAAAATATTGTAACATTTCATTTTTATTAACATATCACAAAATTTGTAGTCAGTCTGTTCTCGGAAATGAAATGAAAAACTAACTCCAAAATGGCTACGAGCTACGACAGGGAAATAAAAGTATAATAAACCAAACAAAAGTGTTTTAAAGTTACAAAATAATACTTTGTTTTATCTAGAATTTTATTTCAGTCAGCAAAAGACTGCTGGGGCAATTATTTTCTGCTTCAGTGATCACTAATAAGGAAAACTGAATTTAAATATTTATCACATAAAAGTATATGTATGTCTTCAAAACGAGTCAATCACATTTTCTTTTGTTCCTGGGTATGGTTAGAATTAGAATGTTGACCTGAAAATGAGGACTCTGAGCCAAAGTTAATGTGTTTGAGATTTTTATCTAATTCATTGAAAAGCATTATTACATTGATGTTATATCAGCATTTTACCTGTAACATCTGAATATTTTTCAAGTTTTGACATCCGCAATGCATCTTCAAGAAGCATGGTCGATTACAGCATCCGACGTATCATTATCAACTTGTGTATCATAACTCTTTTCAAACTTAACACATTAAAGTTGATGGTTTAAGTGAAGTGCGTTAAAGACAGTATTCATGTCTCTGTGGATATTGTGGACGAACGAATACAGTGTTGCATGTATACCCTAAGAGATTCAGAGGATTTTAGGAGTTTGAATACCAGAAATTTTATAAAGAAGTGGTTGCCATATTTAAACATAAAATTCATTAACGAAATATTACTTTACGAAAAATCTCGTATCACCCGTGAGGCATACGAACGTTAGAGAAACGGCTATGTATTTTCAAAGCGTCTTCTGATATTGCATTTCTTAAACAAAGTTTTCGTTTCACCCACGCATGCAATCGTAAAAGGACTTTTTAGAGATAGATTTTGGCACTGCTCGTCATTTGAACAAGAGATCTTATGAACAGCAGGCGATCTCGTTAGCGTCGAGCAAAAGGCCAAGCCAGTTACTCTCAGCTAGTAACTCGCTTTATGCTGTTAAAGTCGAATAAGATCGTCACACACTCCATTCCCAGAGTGGAAGATGTTTCGTTGACGTCAGACGAGCGATATGCACTCGTGAGCGGTGCTGTGGTAGGCATCTGTGATGCGCGGGATGACAGGCTTTGTGCTGTGAGCATTTCACATGCTTTGCGTGCTGGGGATGGTTTATTTGGTGATGTTAGCTATGAGAGGGGATGATTGTTGTTGTTGAAGGTTGCGTATTTTTCCGGGTCACCAATTTAGAGATTGATTTTGGCGCTGCCGGGATTTGAACCAGGGATCTCATGAGCAGTAGGCGAGCACATTAGCGTCGAGCAAAAGACCAAGCCAGTTACTCTGAGTTAATAACTCGTTTTATACCGTTCAAGTGAGATGAGATCGCTACAGACTCAATTTGTAGAACACGACACAATAGCAAGTACACCTATTTTATAAAGCGTGAAATGCCAATACTTAAACAAGCAAAATAATAGTGACTTTTATTATAATTTTATATCAATTAATTCCTGACAAAAATTCATATCTTATCTTATGAGATGATTTTGTGGGGTATAATAACAGTAATAAAGACAAAATAAAGAGGAAAATGAAAAACATAAAACAATCTCATTGACTGATTTTGTTACGCACGTGACTAGTTAAGATGAATTCCACGGCAATAACAAACGCCAGGTCAACATTGGCGATCAAAATATTTTAACTAGCATCTAGAAGCATCAACATTGAATAATCTAATAATTCACTTTTCTTAACGACTATAAACGAGAGAAAGTTACAGATATGTGGTACTTTAGATTTTAAAATATGCAGATATACACAAGGACATGTGCCAGCAGTTAAGAAGCAAAAATTTTTAAAAAGCAGATTTTGAAAGACCATGACAAAAAAAGTGTTTGTAAAACTCTTATATAATATAAAATGCCCTAAACCTGACACTTTAAGAATATTGGTCAGAGGTTTGCCGTGTAATTTCTTCAAAAATAATGTTATTGTAAAGAAAAATAATAATTTTAGTAAAAAACTATTGTGTTTCTTATGATGTTGCTTACTTTATTCTGTCAAACTTTATAAGTTGCCTATATTTCATTTATTTTGGAATTACAATTTTTATAAGTTTTGTCGAAAAACTTAATTTATATTAACTTTTTAAATTACTTTATTAATTGAATTGAAGAGTTAAAGCAATTCAAGATACATTAATACTATGCTCATGATTACGCGTTTTCAATCAAGTCATAAAATTATTTTAGTGGTTTTTGGAAAATCCATGATTAAATAAAAAATGAGCAAAAACTGACAATTGTGGGAAGGTCGACCAGAAATTTTCGCTGGCTACAAGATTTTTTTTTCCAGTTTGTAAAGCCCTAATAAATTACTTTGAACACTTTCCACCATGGTTGAAAAATGTTTATGACTTCGGTTTGACTGGCAGTCCGTCTCTAACTCTCGTAAATATACTCGGATTCTCTTGAAAGTTTTGTATGTTATTGATGTTTACTATAGCACGATCCCTATTGAAAATGAAGTTTGTAGCGTGTATAGTTCATTTACAAGGACAGTAAGTATCCCGTTGCATTAAGGCCAATGGGAAAAATCGTTTCAAATGCATTTTGATGATGTTACATCCTTTCAAACATGATGAAACTGATATGCATTTATGAAGAGCACTAAAATATGCATTCCGTAGAATATGTGGGGCAAAGAATTTTTACAGGGCCACACAAAAGAATTCCGTTACATAATGGTATGGGGTGGGGTTGTTTAAAGCGTATTTTAATTATGTTAAACTATTTCATATATAATGAAATTGATATACGTTGCTAAGGTTTACTATAAATTACTTCCTCTAAGTGCGTAGCATTTACAGGGACACAAAAAGATTTCGTATACTATATTGTATCCGAAATACTGTATATTAGCGATGATTGCTGGAAATGCATTTTAACACACGTCAACATAGTTGAAAAGTGTTTATGAATTGGGTTTGTCTGTCTGTCCGTGATCTAACGCCCGTAAATATACTCGGATTGCCATATTATTGATATATGTTATTGATGTTCACTATGGAAATGAAGTGTGTACCAATTATAGTTCATTTACAGAGCCACTCTAAAGTATTCCGTTGCATTATGGTCTATGAGGGGAAAATCATCTGCGGTGTATTTTAATAGTGTTACAGTATTTTAAATATTATGAAATTTAAATACATTATTACGATATACTAGAATATGGTTACTATTGAACATGTTATGTGTAGCCACTTACAGTCGTAGGTATACAGGGGAACTCAAAAGTATTCCGTTACATTATGGTCTATGAAGAAAAATCGTTTGCGACGCATTTTATTGATGTTACTTTGTTACAAACATAATCAAATTGATATGAATTTCTGAAGTACGTTATTATATGTTTTCTGTAGAATATAGGGTGCAAAGCATTCATCATTCACTTACAGGCTCACTCAAAAGAGTCCGATTATATAATGGTCTACGAAGAAAAACTGTTCGCATCGTATTTCAGTTATGTTGCATTATTTCAAACATGATGAAATTTATATACATTACTGATGTTTAATGCAAAATGCTTGAAGTAGAATATGATGTACATTGCATTTATCGTTTTTTTACAGCAGGCATGTCAAACTCCTTTAGCACGAAGGGCCAGTTTAAAAATTGAATACAAAGCCGCGGGCCACATTACAAAACATGAAAGCAGATTGATATTATTACCATTGTACAAAATAAAATTTACACATACAAAATAGAACAATGTTGAAGAAAGTTTCTTGCAAAACTCTAAGTCATTAATGTTTATAGTTTATTCATTCTTTTATTTTTATTTTTCAGAGAAAAAAAAATAAAAGAAAATCCTAATATTTTCATCAAAGGAATCCACAGAATTTGGTTCAATTTGCTAAGTTGTATTTATTTAAATTAAAAATCATTGATTCAAAAGTTTCTAGCTATAATACTACGGCTACAAACGAAACAAAATTTCACTAGTATTTACATTTAAATTGAAAATTATAAATTAAACTTTGAAAACAGAAAAAAAACAGCGGGCTGTGTGACCTATAACAGCAGTTAAAGGCAATAATGGCAACATACAGTAATAATTTGAACTTGGCAGTTAAAACTTCATGAGTAGAAAGGAATCAAATTTATGTTAAATAAAATAGATCTGTTTATCTTCTCTACCTGATATTTACTAGATTTACGATGATTAAACCAGTTTTAATGAGTATAATTGACAATAATTTCAGATAAATATTTAGTTAAAAAGAAACTGGCTTTTAAAAATTTCAAGTATGATCAAAATTTATAATCGTGATTTGAACATTTTTCATTTAATTTTGAAATTGCTAATTTTTTATGATACCATTCAGGACAGGAACACTATTATTGGCAATATAAACTTAATCTTTAAACGTAAAACTGCATTCAATTAAAACATTAATAAATGAATAAAAAATATGAGGCACTGTGATTGTATCGAGTATAGGAATAATTTCCGGAATCACTTCATTTTTATGTTCATATCGTAATCAGCGACCATAAAAAGCCAGTTGAAAGCACCTGCACCTGCGTTTCATGAATTACAAAAGAACATTAATCAAATATTGATGTTATAGATTTCAGTTAATTCTTGAAGTACGATGCTTTATCGATTTTTCAAACAATGACACATGAACTCTTATTATTTTTAAATTTCTTTATCTGTTCATCTGTTCTGGACATCATCTCTTCCGCTTCTTAGTGAATGATTTAGACTTACGTACAATTGGAAGTTATGAAACAAATATCTAGTTCTTAAAAGTAGACATACATTATCTTCAAAAAGCTTATAGTGAATACACCTTTCTAAAAAATATGAAATATCAGTTTCAAATCTGACAGTTTATTTTTCCGAAGTTTGGCTAGTCATTTGTGAATTTTCTTTATATGTGTGTTCGTTATATTGCGACAAATATATCTTATCCCTTTAACTACTGGCGTCCTTGATGAAGGACATACTTTTTAAGAATTTTCTTAAGACGTTTAATTTAATTTAAAAGAATTTACAAATTTTGTGGGCATTTTTAATCATTTCCCTACCAAAAGTACAAGTATTTAGAAATCAAACCAACAGAGGAGAGAAGTTTTTTGAAGTGAAATTTTACAGAGAAATTTTTTAATCAGGAGGGATGATCTCGTCGAGGTAAGCTTTTTTAAAGTCCTCTAATTTTGATATAATTTGATAACTGAAGCAGCTAAATATATTTTTAATTTTCTTAAACAAACTAGAAAACTTGATTTAAACGTACTGAACATAGATATTTATTATAACAGGAAACAAATATCTAGTTTTTAAAAGTAGACATGCACATTATCTTCAAAAAGCTTAGTGAATACACCTTTTTTAAAAATATGAAATATGAGTTTGAAATCTGACAGTTTATTTTTTCGAAGTTTGGCTAGTCATTTGTGAATTTTCTTTATATGTGTGTACTTTATATTGTGACAAATATATGTTATCCCTTTAACTGCTGGCGTCCTTGATGAAGAACATACTTTTTAAGAATTTTCTTAAGACGTTTAATTTAATTCAAAAGAATTTACAAATTTTTGGGTCATTTTTAATAATTTTCCTACCAAAAGTACAAGTATTTAGAAACCAAACCAACAGATGAGGGAAGTTTTTTAAAGAGAAAATTTAACAGAGAAATTTTTGAATCAAGGTGGATGATCTCGTCGAGGTAAGCTATTTTAAAATCCTCTAAATTTGATATAATTTAATATCTGAAGCAGCTAAATATATTTTTAATTTTGTTAAATAAACTGGAAAACTAGGTTTAAACTTATTTTGATCGTTCTAAGTAATTATAATTTTCTTAAAACGTGTGTTCATGTCGTTTGACCATTCTATAACAACAACAAAAAATGCCAGGATTTGTTTATTAGATAGTTTTTAGCTTATTGATAGCATTATTAACAACGTGTAAAATATTTACTACATAATTTTTATTTCAGTTTTTTAAATGTTGGTAGTGAGAGGGTTAATATCGTATTCTTTACAAACTCCAACTTAGTTTCAAAATATGAAGCATAAATTTTCAGTTTCCATTCGAATATAAAAAAGTTGTAAATCGTTTTTTTCCTTGATATTTGACGAATTTTCAATTAGTCAGATTTCTTTATACAGGCAGAGTGTTTTGGTTTTCACATAATTTTATAAATGCTAAGATGTAATTGAGTAAAATATATCAGTAAACATGAAGTAAAGAAAAAATTGACATGTAGATATGGTTCCTAACCTAAATAGTGAAAATAATTAAAGACCTGAATTTTCTTCATACGTGCAAGTTTTCACATAATTTTTATAAATGCCAAGATGTAATTGAGCAGGGGCGCGCCGACCCAGTGTGCAAAGTGTGCGGCGCACACAGGCGCCAAAGTGTTAAAGGCGCCAAATATTTCAGTTGAGGAGCAAATACTAAAAAAAAAATCCTTAATTTAATTATATTAAAATGTATTATTTTCTTGACATCAGATATCTGAATTATGTTTTGTAGATATACCTGCGATAAACTGACTGATAAATATTTAATTAATTTTTTTACAAACTTATTTCGTTTTATTCTGCTTCTGAGTCTCCTAATAAGTGATTAAGACTCAAAGTTGTGCAGCCTTTCAAGAAACAGAGGGGCACCTTATGTAGTTGCAAATAACGAAAGCGCCCGTAATTCACATTGCTGAAAACATGCAACACTATTATCTCACTGCAGTTGTAGTAGAGCGTAGTACAGTTTTATTACCACAGGGGCTTAATTCACCCCTTTTTTTTAAATAGCAGTCGTCGCTTTACTGCAGAATTTGTCATAAATAAGATGAAAATTACTATTGAGAAACACTGGTTAAAGTTTCCCCTGCGTCACAAGCTCACAAGCGTCTTATAGGATACACATACATCTCAACGGTGATAGCCTGACAGCCATATGTTCCCTACGACTCAGAAACTCTATGTAAAAATAATTTGTAGAAATAATATAAATCATAGTAAATTTAGAATTAGATTTCTCAGAGGGCAACCTATCTCAAAATTGTGTAGGTGAAGGGGCCAGAAACCGAAATCACTAAATAACAAATTAATAACATTGAAAGATTAACACTAAATAACGGTCACTGGTAACAATTAAAAGAACCCTTTTCAAATATTATTGATTTTAAAGAAAGCATACTTTAAAATGGATTTTTAATTTAGAAAATAGCTAGTAAGAGGAAACATTCAAATGGGCGCCAAGAAAACCTCTAAAGAGCGCCACCATGTCATCCGCGGGAGTCGCGTTAGATTGGAGAATCTGGCGTCAGCTAAAGAACAAATTTTAATTGGCAAAAATAAAGCATCAGCCGTTTTTTGAAGGTTTTGGCATTCCGTGCCGTAGGTTTAACATTGTGATTTTCGTGTTCACAGAGTAAAGTCTTCTTTAGGCGAACGAAGCAATATCTTTTTTAGCGCTTCTATAAGTGATCACTTTTGTAGAAACTATAATGTATTGGACAAAAATTATGTGATTTTTCGGACCACATATCTCCGAGCAGGACAAATACTTTTTATCTGTACTATCTTGTACTCTGGACCTATCATCAAAGCAAAAAAGAATTTTTGTTAAGGGAGGGGGGGGGTGAAAATAGTCTAAATTTGGTAAAAAATGTCCAACAATTCTTACTTTTCAAAGATTGAGAGGGGCGGCATTTCCCTGCAACCCCTGCGTACGGTCATGTCTAATCACATACTGGGTATTGGGTAAATAACTATGATGATTGTAAGATTTGTTCATTTTAATTCAAAACATAAAATTTAAAGTATTGAAATATAAGCACTCATTAGCATCACATATAACCTTAAACGCTACAGATACTAGAATGGCAAAAAAAGTTCACTTTAAACATAAATAAGTTAGGAGCTACAATAATGGCTCTAACATGAACGGAAAAATATAGATTTATGAAAAGAGTTTTAAATTCCCATGCACTTTATGCCCTACTAACCGACCGGCCCGACATTGCTCGGGCCAATGATAATAACTCATACGAATCTAGAAATGCGGGGGGGGGGATGTCTTCAGCAGCATACACCGGACTTGTAGCGCACTGTCCGACTTGCTTTGATTTTATATTTTTAAACGGAAATCATTCCAAACGAGCTATTGTCAGCAGCACTGCTTTCAGCACGGTAGAACATCGAATTTATATATATATATATATATATATATATTTTAATGAAAATCCATCAGAAGAAAGCTCGAGTTGATGGCCCCACTGCCTTCGGTAGCGTACACCGGGGGTACTATCCACACTCTGGTCTGACTTTTCAAGCGTCTTCACCATCTTCTGTTTTTTAAAGCGCGAAATTATATCCACTTCCTTCGTCAGCGTACACCGGAGATCACGATCCATGTCTGCTTTTTTAAGCGAATCTCGAATTGGTATTTTATTTTTGGCTTTCAGATATATAAAACTTTCAGTTCTGATCAAAAACTCTTGGTAAAACATAAATTATATAAAATTCGCAGCATCCCCTCACTTTTTTAAAACGCGAAATGATATCCAAAGCACATATCTCTTAACGGGATACGATAGCTTGAGAAAACTTGCGCCCTTGCAGCGAGAGAAAAAACATCCCTGGCGAATTCCTTAAATGACTTCAAGAATTTTTTTAATGGTAAATATTTAAATTTTTCACACCAGAGATATTGTTAGAACGGGAAAAATACCGAGAATGTACTAATAGGTTTTTTTTTCCCTTTAAGTTTGAAACTTCAGAAAAACGGAAAGACTTGAAATTTGACGCGAATCGCGGCCAAATAAAATTAAAAAAAAAAAATAGTAACGAAAGATGCCATTGGAATCGGAAAGTCAAGATGATTTTCTTCCTTTCTTTTTTATTTATTTATTTATTTTTTATTTATTTATTTATTTATTTATTTATTTATTGTAATTGTACGGGGACCCGGCCATCGCAATTTCAAAATGCAATAAAAATTGAACGCTCCTCTTTCGTCAGTCTGAAGAACCGCTAAACGTCTGGGGAAATGCATTGCACAGACATTATCGCTTTGAAGAAAGAAAGCTCGCCCTTTTGCGATGATCATCGTGGCTTTTAATTAATATTTCTGCTAATTATCAGAAAGGAAAAATCTAAGCCTCAGGTGCATTTGAACCTGCCATCGTCTATCCTAATCCAAATTTTCAGACCTGTATGTTCGGTAGATTTTTTTAGCCATCGCCAACACGTGCTGTGTAAAGACAAACATCTTTCTTTTATTAATATAGATATGCAAATTAGAGATGACAAACAGATGTATTTTATTAGTTTAGATGCAATCTATTGTTATTGTATTATTTTCTCCAGGATAATGGAATTTTCCATTTTAACCCTTTGAAAACGTTGCGGTAAAAAACATTTTAGCATTTTTTATGTTAACAATACAGTTTTCGAAAAATAACTTTTGCGTTATTCAATCTTAAATTTTCTATTGTATTAATTCTATTTAATTATTTCTATTGTATTCTAATTGTATAAATCCAAATATTTCTATTTGAAAACATGTGTATTAAAACAAAACGATCGTATGAAAACCACTTTGACACTGAGTATGAACACTGAGTACTTTCAACTATATATGCAAAGTGGTTTCAAAGGGTTAATGCCGAATTCTGATACAGAGAAGTTCCATTTTCACAGGCTTTACTGTGTTTCGACTATTATTTACATAGTTGTCAATCTTCATTATTTTTCAAGTAATTTAAACATGTTTGGAACCAGAAATTTTATTTAATAAAGGAAATAAAATACGAACCCCTATAGAAATAACATACATTTCATTGAATAAATTTTCTGGTTCAAAAAACTTTATTTTACATGGCGAAAACTCTAGAAGGATGACAGCTATGCATTTATAGATACTCATATATATATTTATTAAAGTTTTATTTTCGAAGGAAAGGAGGGGGGGGGGGGGTAGAGCGCCAACTACTAAAGTTCTGCACACAGGCGCTAGATACTGCTAGCGCGCCCCTGTAATTGAGTAAAATATATATCAGTAAAAATGAAGAAAAGAAAAAATATCATGTAGACACGGTTCCTAATCAAAATAATGAAATAAATTACAGACCTAAATATAGATCATATACAGAGCTACACAAAAGAATTGGAGTGCATTTGCTGCTGGGCGTTAATATGTGATGCGTTTTCCAAAATTGTTTACTTAGGTATCTTCTTTACCTTATTAAAAGGCGAAGTTTTCTTAAAGTATCCTGGAAGTGCTGGAAAGTGTTTCATAATCTTATGCTTGGCACATGATTTTTCTCTCTTGTTTATTTTTAAATTATTGTCATTCCAAATGCTCCTAATTTAATACATTATATACTTAGATTTAAGGCATTATATACTAAGATCATTATTTATATACTTAGATACTTATATACTTACGACACTTTATTTATATAGTACTTACATACATACATTACATAACATGCTTCCATCCGCGTTATAACTGACATACTATATAGATATTGAAAAACAAAAGATTTTTAAAAAGTGTAATAAATATAGCAATCATTTTTACACTCTTTTATTTAATTTGGTTTATGTAGTTGTAGGCAACCAAGTCGGAAATTGTACGTCAAACGTGGGAAATGAGGTGCGTTCGTACTATAACTAGTTTTATAAATATTCAGATCTTGATAGATTAGTTGTTGCACTCTTATGCAAAAATGCATGAATACAAAATTTATTACGATTACATATATTAAATTCAGTAATACGGAGATAATAGGACTCCATCTTAAATAGGACGTAATCACCATGGAAAGCTAGTATCGTTACCTATCATGTGATATCATTGAATTAATTATGTATGATAGGATTTAATAAAATAATTACCATGGCAACCTAAAATCATTACCTATCATGGGATATCATTGTATTACTTACGTATGATAGGATTTAACAGAATGAAGAAAAGTTTTAGAAATATTTTGCTAAGTTTTGATTCGATTTTCACAAAATTTTAAATGATTCGACAAAATTCTGCAACTATTATATATATTGAATTTTAAACGATTCGGTTGGGTAGATTTTGCACTGTTATATTCGGACAGACGGACATACAGACGGACGGACCAAATGACGACTAAGAGTTA
The DNA here is from genome assembly GCA_963932465.1 of Maratus speciosus. Lineage (NCBI taxonomy): Eukaryota > Metazoa > Arthropoda > Arachnida > Araneae > Salticidae > Maratus > Maratus speciosus. Next base: position 210,798,956 of record OZ010793.1, read on the forward strand.
CGTATACAATTACGAACGCACCTAAAAAGGAATTTTGTAACTGAACTTACAATCGCTTTGTGGTAGGCTAGAATTATAAGAATTATGTACACATGCATATTTCCGATGACAACAGAACATATTGATATTTTTAGGACTTACTAATTATAAATTAATACATTACTTTTCAGGCATTTTTCCGTTAGCCGGTCACAATTAATAAATCGCCAAATAGTCTTAATGGTTAAAACTGAGTACCAGCTACAACAACAATGGAGTCAATGATGCGCCAAACCAAGCTCGCTAAAAGAGAAAAAAAAGCCAAATGGCTGTGAAAATGCAACAATGAAATGTTTTAAACACTAATGTAGAAATTAAATTTAAATAAAAAATAAAAAGTGTAAAATGTTTTTTTTTTTTTTTTAATGCTCCTTTAATTGTCGCTTAATAAAAAAGTAAAAATTCTTGCTCGAAAATTTAATTTCGAAATTAAAATATTTTTGTAAGCAAACGTATGAATAAAATTAATAATTTACAAAGTATTTTATCATTAAAACATGAAAATGCATTGAGACTTAAACTCAAAATCAAATAAATGAGAAACGTGTAAATGGTGTTCCAATGTTTATCCGAAATTTATAAGTTCATTTTCTGCTTACGGATGTCTTACTTGCTTATCTTCGCGAGAGGAAGTGAAATAAATCTATGAATATTATGAGAGAACACAAACGTCAGAGAAACGGCCATGTGTTTTCATAGCCTCTCCTGATATTGAATTCGTTAAACGTTATATTCGTTTCTCCCACGCATGCAATTGTAGAAGGATGCAATTTACATCAGAAGACGTCAAAATAGCTCTTACGCCAATTTAGTAAAGTGTCAATATTTAAACATCAGGTTTTGTGAAGCCTTCTCACGAACTGCAAAAATAGTTTTAAAAGGTTTGGAACCTGTGTTCTTAAATCCTTTCTTTTTATATTGCAAGTTGAATCACGCAGTTCGCAAATTATCAAAGATTAAAATGGAACTGAATTCAAATTATATAATAAATTCAATTGGCATTTTCTATGGTTAAAATTTCAGTCTGGATTATTTTCAGATTTTAATGCACACTTATCTATAATAATTAATAATATTACAAAGAAGCAAGTTCGTTTATTTATTTGTCGTGGTAATCTCTGGAACTACCAAACCGATTTCAAAAGTAATGGTGACAAATTGATGGACACAGTTTGTGTTCTAACATAAGCTATACTTTATGTCGGTGCCACTTCCCCCAAGGGGGTGCAGGAGCAAAAAACGCTCTAAAAATGCAATTTTTGTGTTACTAAAGAGTCTAAAAACTTGAAGTTTGTAATGGTAGTTACTTATAAGGTATAAATGCATTCTAAGGACAGTTTCTAAAAAGTTCGAATTTTAAAAGGGCTGAAAATGCGCGAAAAGCGTTCTGAAAACGTTTTAAATTACGATTTCAATGGAATCTCAGGAAATACCGAAGTGATTTTAAAATTAGTGGTTGCAAATTGATGGCGACAGTTCCTGCTCCAACATAAGCTATATTTTATGTCGGTGCCATTACCAAAAGGGGGGGGGGGGGTGTTCCAGGATCAAAAAACTTTCTAAATTACGATTTTTGTGATACTGTAGGGGCTATCAACTTGAAATTTGTCATGGCAATTACTTATAAGATGCAAATACTCTGTAAGAACAATTGAAAAAAAAATCAGAATTTAAAAGGGATGAAAATGCGCGAAAAGCGTTCTAAAAACCTTCTAAATTACGATTTCTATGCAATTGTTATAGATAGAAACTTGAAATTTGATGTGGTATATACTTGTAAGATATAAAGGATCTCTAAGAACAATTACTAAAAATTTCGAAATTTAAAAGGGTGGAAGGAGTGAAAAGCGTTCTAAAAACTTTCTAAATTACGACTTCTTCATAAACTCAGGAAATACCAAACCGATTTCAAAAGTAATGGTAGCAAATTGAGGGTGGCAGTCCCTGCTCCAACATAGGCTATATTTTATGTCGGTGCCACTACCAAAAGGGGGTTCCAGAAGCAAAAAAAATTCTAAAATTGCAATTTTATTATATTGAAGGAGCTAGAAATTTGAAATTTGGCATGGTAGTTATTTATAAGGTTTAAATACTCTCTAAGAACAGTTTCTAAAAAATTCCAAATTTAAAAAGGCGAAATGAGCGAAAAGCGTTCTAATTTTTTTCTAAATATCGATTTCAGTGAAATTTTTAAAGACGAAACTTTAAATTTGGCATGGTAGTTACTTATAAGATGTAAATGCTCTCTAAGAACAGTTTCTAAAAGTTTCGAAATTTAAAGGAGTAAAATGAGCGAAAATCATTTTAAAAAGTTTCTAAATTATGATTTCTATGGAATCTCAGGAAATACCAATCCGATTTCAAAATTAATGTTATCAAATTGATGTTGTCAGTCCCTGTTCTAACATAGGCTGTACTCTATGTTGATATGAATGCCATCAGGAGGGCGGGGTAAAGCGTAGACTACATACAACTTCAACCTTTTCTTCTCGCGGGTCGCAAACACATTTTCCACGTCAAGTGGGCAGCAACATGCTATACTTAGATGATAAAGCAAAAAGAAAAAGGTAACTGAAATATTAATATACTGTAAAAAAAAAAAAAAAAAAAAAAAAAGAAAAAAAGAAAAAAAAAAAAAAAAGAAACGGAGATTCTACTGGCATTCGAGACTACTTCCGTACTATTTCCGTATTTTAACGGAAATTTCCCCCTATAAATTCCAGAAAAACGGAAAATTTTCTGGAATTTATGGGGGGGGGGGATTTCCGTTAAAATATGGAAATAGTACTGGGGTCTCGATTGCCAGTAGAATCTCCGTTTTTTTACAGTGTATCAAAACAAATAGTATGAAAAGCAATATAACAATATTTATATATTGAGTATTATCTATATAAGGAATTCTAAACGTGGAAGTATAATAAAATGCAGAATTTCTAAGTTCTACAGAGTAAAGAAAAAGATATTCATTCCAATGTCACGTGTGGGACAATTCGATTAAATTTTCATGAAGGCTTTTGCAATTATGAAACTCATTTAAGGTTTTTTTTATTATTATTTACTGACCCAGAGTAAGTACTCTACTTATGAGATATTACAAACAAAAACAAAAAAAATTATTCGCGTTTGTAAATAAAAAAAAAAAAAAATTAATGAATTACAGCTGTCACGTGCAGGACACATTATTGGACAGGACTTTTCAAATGCATCGCTTACAACAAGAAATCCTCTGAATCTGCTGTGTTTATATAGCTATATTTTTACTTTCTTCTATCTTTACAAGAAAGTAATGGATTCGTGTAAATTTCCGACTTTCGGTTTTCGACTGATTTACACTTTTTAGGGGTCAGAGATTCCGAAAAACATGTTTTTACAAAATGTCTGTCTGTGAGTCTGTGAGTCTGTCTGTCTGTATGTGACACAAATTTTGTGGGCGCTCTATCTCAAGAGCTAATGCACGGAATTTAATAAAAATTTATATTCAGTTAGTCCCTGATATAAATTGGGGCTGATTAGTTTTTGGTGTAAATCGCTCAAAAGGTGGCGCTGCTATGCAACATTTCCCAAGATTTCCACAATAGCTCAATCTCCAGAACTAAAGCACGGTTTTTCATCAAACTTCAGATTCAGTTAGTCCATGACACGAATTGATGTTTTAAACATTTTGGTGTAAATCGCTCAACAGGTGGCGCTGCTATGCTGCATTTATGGTACTTTCTCAAATAGTTCTATCTCAAGAACTAATGCTTGGATTTGCAACAAACTTCAGATTCAAGTATACCTCGATATGAATTAGTGCTGTTTAGTTTTTGGTGTAAATCGCTCAACAGGTGCCACTGCTATGCAGCATTTTTCAGAATTTCCACCATAGCTCTATCTCAATAACTAATGCACGAATTTTCATCAAATTTCAGATTCAGGTATACCTTGACATCAATTGACGTTTTATAGATTTTAGTGTAAATCTCTCAACAGGTGGCGCTGCTATGCTGCATTTTTTGCAATTTCCGCAATAGCTCTATCTCAAGAACTAATGCTTGGATTTTCAACAAACTTCAGATTCAGGTAGGACCTTGATATGAATTAGTGCTGTTTATGTTTTGGTGCAAATCGCTCAACAGATGACGCTGCTATGCTGCATTTTTCAGAATTTCCACAATAGCTCTATCTCAATAACTAATGCACGAATTTTCATCAAACTTCAGATTCAGGTATACCTTGATATCAATTAGTGTTATTTATGTTTTGGTGTAAATAGCTCAACAGGTGGCGCTGCTATGCTACATTTTCCCGTATTTCCGCTATAGCTCTATCTCTAGAACTAATGCACGAATTTTCATCAAACTTCAAATTCAGATATAATTTGATATGAATTGATGCTAAATTGATGCAATTTCTTGTACTATTTAAATGATTTAATTGACGTGATTTATATAGAAGAAAGTTTTGTGATGGCCACAACATATTAGTTTTTACTATAATCACAGACTCCTTACTAACTATTTATTTATTGTGTTATTTGTTTGAAAAAAAAAAATTTTGTGTAATGAGCTTTAGTGATTGCATTTATTTCAGAATTCTTCCACGGATACCTAAATCACGTGAATGTACAGTCGTGGAAAAAAAAAGTAAACACCCCCTACTAACTCCTCAACAAATTATCGTAGACGAAAGTTACTGGTACCGGACGATTGGAAATAAAGTCTACTTTTAAATGGTGTGCATAAAATTTGCTTAGGGGGCATATACATATTAAAACGATTCCAAACTTCATTTTTTCCATGGCAGCACCCAAATTTAACGATATATTTCAAATCTTCGGTTCAAAATATGCCTAGAAACCAAATTTCAAGTCATTCATATGATAAGTTTTTGAATTATAGACATTCAAAATTTAGTACTTCTAATGTTAAATTACATTTTCATATTTTTATTTATATCTCCTGAAATTATGTTCCTAATGAGCTAATTTTTTGTGTAGCAATAATACTAATATACCCAAACATAAATACGTTGAATTTGCATTTTTTATAATTTTATGATATGAATTATGAATTAAGAAATTAATATTCGAAAAAATTACGAATTGCAACCTACAATTTTTTTGATGGATTTAGATTTATTAAGTCCTGCTTTATGGAAATCCCAAATTTCACATTTTTCTTCCAAGTAGTTTTTAAATTATGCTTAAAAAACGGCAAAATGATGGTTTAAGGGGCCGTCTATGATAGCAGTGAGTAAATTTTTGAAATATATCTGCTATCCTGTAATCAAACAGGTTTCATTGAGGCTTAGACGTGCCTTGATCAAGAAGGCGGCTCTCTCGGTTAACAATCAAGTTCGGAACTTCAATTTGGATACAACCCTTAAAATACGCTCGTTTTAAAATAATTAATTTCTCGGAAACTTATGGCACGAATTACATAAAAATTTGTTTATAGGCTAATTGAAAGGTGCAGAGTTCATTTATGCTGTCAGAATTGTGTACTGCTACTGAAAAAAACAAAGTTATGGTTCCTTTTAATATGTAGATGGCCCCCTAAGCAAATTTTATTTACATCATTTAAAAGTAGACTTTATTTCCAATCGTTCGGTACCAGTAACTTTCTACTACGATAATTTGTTGAGAAGTTAGTAGGGGGTGTTTACTTTTTTTTTTCCACGACTGTACATGCATTTTGTAAAATAATACATGAAAGCTTCTTCATGAAATCTGAATGTTCGATTTTTTTTTTTCCAATTTTATTCTCTCTTTTTGTTTTTAAATTTTTACTTTCTTCTATCTTTACAAGAAAAAAAGTATTGGATTCGTGAAAATTTTCGACTTTCGGTGTTCGACGGATTTATACTTTTAGGGGTCAGAGATTCTGAAAAACATGTTTTTACAAAATGTCTGTCTGTGAGTCTGTGAGTCTGTCTGTATGCGACACAAATTTTGTGGGCGCTCTATCTCAAGAAATAATGCACGGAATTTAATAAAAATTTATATTCAGTTAGCCCCTGATATAAATTGGTGCTGATTAGATTTTGGTGCAAATCGCTCAACAGGTGACGCTGCTATGCAACATTTTCCACGATTTCCGCAATAGCTCAATCTCCAGAACTAATACACGGATTTTCATCAAACTTGAGATTCAGTTAGTCCTTGACATGAATTGGCGTTCTAATTGGCATTTTGGTGTAAATCGCTCAACAAGTGGCGCTGCTATGCTGCATTTTTCGCAATTTCCACAATAGTTCTATCTCAGAAACTAATGCTTGGATTTTCAACAAACTTCAGATTCGGGTATACCTCGATATGAATTAGTGCTGTTTAGTGTTTGATGTAAATCTCTCAACAGGTGGCGCTGCTATGCAGCATTTTTCACGATTTCCACAATAGCTCAACCTCCTGAACTAATGCACGGATTTTCATCAAATTTCAGATTCAGTTAGTCCTTCAGATGAATTGACGTTTTATAAATTTTGGTATAAATCGCTCAACAGGTGGCGCTGCTATGCAGCATTTTTCACGATTTCCACAATAGCTCAACCTCCTGAACTAATGCACGGATTTTCATCAAATTTCAGATTCAGTTAGTCCTTCAGATGAATTGACGTTTTATAAATTTTGGTATAAATCGCTCAACAGGTGGCGCTGCTATGCAGCATTTTTCACGATTTCCACAATAGCTCAACCTCCTGAACTAATGCACGGATTTTCATCAAATTTCAGATTCAGTTAGTCCTTCAGATGAATTGACGTTTTATAAATTTTGGTATAAATCGCTCAACAGGTAGCGCTGCTATGTTGCATTTTTCGCAATTTCCGCAATAGGTCTACCTCAAGAACTAATGCTTGGATTTTCAACAAACTTCAGATTCAGACATACCTTGATATGAATTAGTACTGTTTATTTTTTGGTGCAAATCGCTCAACAGGTGGCGCTGCGCTATGCTGCATTTTTCAGAATTTCCTCCATAGCTCTATCTCAATAACTAATGCACGAATTTTCATCAAACGTCAGATTCGGGTATTCCTTGATATGAATTGTTGCAAATTGATAAAATTTCTAGTACTATTTAAATGACTTAATTGACCTGACTTATATAGAAGAAAGTTTTATGATGGCCACAACATACTAGTTTTATTATATTTCTCATACAAGTAATTATTTTTTTAAGTATGGTACCAACTTTCATTACCCCTTAAAAAATATCTTTAATTCAATGTTTGAATTCAGATTTCAAGCTTTAACTACCATACGTCATTACCCATAATCTTACGTACATATTATCCTGGAGTTTACATGTTTCACTACATGTGCTTTCAAAGCTGTCCTTATGGGTGTGCGACCGCACAAGGCCTCGCTCCCGGAACCAAAAGGCAGGTGTTAACAGGCATGTAATATATTTGCAGGATTTAAAGCTGGATTTTATTTTAATTTATTTTTCTAAATATTTTCTATGTAATAGGGTAGCTATGTAAATTAAGTTCAATGTTGACTACTTAAAAATATTTAAAACATACAGTTTATAAAAAAAATGCAGGGTGCATTGAAAAGTTTGAACTTTTCAATTCAAGACAGTTGGACTTTGTTCATTTAAACTTTAAAAACAATGTAACATCTTTTTTTCTGATGATGGTCATAGAAGTTGACAGAAATGTCGATTTTAAGTATTTTAATGTTAAGGTTTGTTTGTTATTAACTACTTAATATTGTGTATTCACCATTTAGTAATTTTGTGATTTTTTTTTTTTTTTTTTTTTTTTTTTCACGAAAACATTTTACAGAATATTATTATATTTTTTTATGTACAATTTACTTCTTTTTGTATATAAAAATAGATAAATGTCTTTTTTATACTAAATAACAGTATAAATATTGAAAAACATTGCTTGTGTATATGAAACAGTGAAAAGGTTTCTAGAAAATATGTTGCCAAATTTCCTTCTCTCGCCAAGGACCCTATACTGGAAAAATATCAATTTGAATAATATTTGTAGCATTGGGGAGTTTCCGAGTATGTCGAATTTAAGAAACACTTCTCGAATAAAAGAGGATCCCGAAATGACACTGTGCTTCCCATAGCTTCAGAGGTTAATCGGACCCTGATGGGCAGTCTAAAAAATATATATACAGGGTGTATCTGAAATGCTTCAACAAACTTAGGGGGATGATAGTACTCGTCAAGATGAACAAAAAATGCAATGGAACATGGTTCGCAAATGACGTTTAAAGGGTGAAAATCGCAAAACTAATAAAAATATCGAAATCTGCCATGCTGCTTTTCTGCTGACCTGGCTAGTAGCACGAAGCTGGTTTTCCTTTCACTTTATGCATATCCGGTCAGAAAGAGGTAACAAAAACTTGGAAAAAAGCCAAACAAATCTGTGAGCAGGACTCCCGAAGTCTTCGAGTGTGTCCGCCAGTCTTTCCATCATAGGTATACTCAGTGTAATAATGACCGCGGTCGACACTTTGACCAATTATTGAAAAATATTTGTTTTCTCTGGACATCACGAGCTGTGTTGTACCTATTCTGTGCAATAAATAATTTTCTGGAGTGTTTCTTTCATGTCTCAGTTTGTCCATTTCCAGACGCATTTCCTCTATTTTCATCCTTTAAACGTCATTTACAACCCCATGTTTCATCGCATTTTTTGTTCGTCTTCATGAGTACTATCATCCCTCTAAGTTTGTTGAAGCATTTCAGATACACCTTGTATATGTCTTAATGCCGTGTTGCATACCGTCTAATACAGTGGGGAAAAAACTCTATTTTTCCCCTATCTGAACTATTCCATTTACAGTTTCTATTCAAAGTTGATGCTACTCTCTGGCAACTATTAGATAGGGAGGCGACTGCACAAACCACCACCTCATAGAGTTGACGACTGAAATTCCAGGACGCTAGTTAAAACTCGATTCTCCTATTAACCCTCTCGTTGCGTAATTGTTTTATCAAAATGGGTTCACAAATTGCGCAATTTTTTTATTACATATTATAAAACTATATATGTTTTAGAGTTAAAATATGTGAAAAAATTTTGTAAAAAAGAGGGTTTTTTTTTTTTTTTTTTTTTTTTAATATAGAATTAGATCATAAAAAAAGTTGTCAGAAAGAGCATCTTTTACAGAATTTTTAATCTTCCATCACCGGTTTTTCAAAACAGAAATTTTTGTCTAATTTAATCGGGAAAATGCCAGGCAATATTTACAATAAAAAATAACTGGTGGGAATAATCAAGGTGGGTTAATTAGGCGGAAAAATGCATGCCCGCGGAAATCTCGGGTTGCGCGAATTTTGCTATATTTGTGTTGTCCCGTGGAAATCGCGGGATGCGCAGCGAGAGGGTTAAAATCAAACTGGTCTGTCAAGTCATATCTTGGTGGAAAACGGCTTCAAACTCGAGTTTAGGGTATGACTGGCAGGTTTACCATTGTGTTTTTCACCTCCCAGTCCTCCATGTTTTCATACCTTTGGGTGCAAGCAAAAACACAATGATAAACTTACGGAGCAGCCTCTAAAATCGGGTCTATAGGTGATTTCCACCAAGATATGACTTGGCAGACTAGTTTCAGGTTAATATGCTAATCGAAATCTGTGTGAAGTTTAAGCCGTCAACTCGATGAAGTGATACTCTGTGCAGCCGCATCCCAGTCTACAGCTCATGTTCAAAATATTAGAATAATTACTTTTTTTTTTTACAAATTGGAAATATCGTTTGGTAATTTGATGTCTTTTAATGCAAATATGAAAACGATATTTTTATTAAGAACTTATTGTTGATTTAACTTATTTATTATCTTAAAATTAATATCATTTTTGAAAAGATTAATTGAGAAACAAAATTATTTTGAAAAGTCAAAATATCAGAATATTTATTCAAGTGGTTCAAAATATTAGAATATTTCATATTAATTCTCCTTTAATTATCACAAATTCATAACTGGTGGCGTCATTGATTAAAATCAGACGATTTTATTTAAAATCAGCATTCTGTTTGCTTTTTCGTCTTAAAAAGGGTCGTGTGAGTGATATTCCTGAATCCATTAAGCTTCGTATGGTTGATTTGTATCGGCACGGTAAAAATCAATGTTATATAGCGAATTATTTACATTGTTTGCAATCACGCGTTAGTAAAATACTAACACAATATTAAAGAAAAGGGAAAATTTCAAAATAATCGCCGAAATGGCTGCCGAAAATCAAAAACATCTGCTAGAGATGGCAGGAAACTGAAGCGCATAGTTAAGAAAACCCGTTTTAAAAGTGTGCGATTCTTGCACCGAAAATGGAAAGAAGGAGGAGTTGAAGTTTCTACATCGACAACATTAAGATGTCTCCATACATTTAAGTTTGAATCTCGTGTACCGAAAACAAAACCTCTCTGCAAAACAAAAGCGTATAAGATTGAATTGATGCAAATCAAGACGTTTGTGGAGCGAAGAAGATTGGGAAAATATAGTATTTAGTGATAAAGGTGTGTTTTGTGTTTCATATGGTAATCAAGGTATTCGAGTTTGGAGAATGAAGCAAGAAGCATTTGATAAAGAATGCCTTAAACGTTCCGTAAAATTTGCTGCTAGTGTCATGGTTTGGGGTTGCATGAGTGCAGAAGAACCTGGAAAGTTGTGCATCGTCTACGAAAACTTAACTCTCAGCTATATCAAGAAATTTTGGAATATTACATGATTCCATCATCAGAAGATTTATTTGAAGATGATTTCATCTTTCAACAAGATTTAGTGTCACCGCATACCTCGGTGTCAACTAAGAATTGGTTCCGCCAACACAACATTAAGGTACTTCCTTGTCCACCAAACTCACCAGGCCTTAATCCCATCGAAAACTTATGGTGTATAGTGAAGAAAAAACTCCAAGAAAATCCTCCTTCAAATAAAACTGGGTTAGTGGCACGTATAAAGTCTATTTGGGCTAATATTGATAGAAATGTTTGAAAACACCTTGTATATAGTATGCAAGATCGATTGCACGCTGTTTTGAAAACTAAAGGTGATGCTACAAAATATTAACTACAATTTACTTCATATTCATAAGGCAATATTGTTGCGTAAAATAAAATATTCTAATATTTTGAACAAATCTAAATTTTATTCTAATATTTTGATGTGTTTCAGAAAGCTGTATACACAATTTATTGTACTGTATTTTATATTTTGTAAATGTTAAAATCTTATCTAAACATTCCAGATTTAATTTATAAGAAATTTAATTGCCTTTACTAAGTATCAAAAATAAATAAATGAAAAATATTTCTTTCTTATTACTTTTTCTCAATTATTCTAATATTTAGAATATGAGCTGTATATGCTTTCAGTAGAATAATCGAGATAGAGGCACAAGTTGCGAAACTTAGCAATTAGAAAATGGCGGGTTTAACGTTGGGGATTTTCCATTTTTAATGTATGCAACAAAGTATTAAATGTAACAAATTTATTAGAGTATTTAATTAAAAGAAAAATAAAACATGTTTTTGATCAATGTTCTGTACAGAATCAGAGTCAGGCCAAGCAGAGCTGCCAACCTATGAAGTTTGTAACTTCTGTTCTCCACCATTATTTTTTTAACTCTGTTCTGCACTCTAGGCAGTGTGATCTGTAACCCAGAAAGCCCGGTCGGGATTCTCTAGTAATTAATTTAAAATAAATTCGTCCTTGACAAAAAATTAGAAGTTTTTTATTTATATTGCATAATTTATTCAGTGATCAGATTTTCATTTTATTTTAATTAAAAATAAATAAATGTAAAATTTCAAAAAGCTATCTTATGATACTATAAAAATCATACTTCAGGGATTATTATCATTTCAAATAAATCTTTATAAAATTATCTTCAGTGTTGTTGCAACAATCTTTATTTTTACCGCAGGATGACGTAGAACATACTCGGTTAGCGAAATAGAAAACTTAGCATAGAACAGAATAAATGGTTTAAATTGGATAATGTCAAGGAAATCTCTAACATGAGATGGAACGATATTAAGTTACAGCAATTTCTGGATCTATTTCAAGAAATGCTTTGGGTTATTATTTAGAGCACTCGTTGTCTCAGTTTAGAGTCTGATAAATTCAATAAAATCTGATAGAATAGTCAATGAATATTACCATGAAGTTGATCTTATTAATTTCCCAAGTGCAGTTAAGGATTAGGGTGAAAGATAGTATTTATTCTACTTAAGTATCTTATTTATACAATAAAGACAGAATATCATATCCTTTTATTGCATTTCATAATGGTCTTCCTGAAAATTTATCCTTCAAGCCCATTTTATTTACCAACTTCATTTATTAGTAGCTGTTATTCGTGATTTCGTTCACGTTACATTTAAAGCAAGAATTAATGCATTAATTAAGAAAAATCACTCACGATAATTAAAAACTTATACAATTACCTGATTCTGTATCACATTTTATAAAGAAAAATACTTCTGATGATCCCAATTTGTATATTTCTTCTTTTATATATAAAATCACTTAATTTCTTTCATGCGCTTAAAATTTCGCACTCTTTCTTTATGATTATTATGATATTCTTGAATAAATTTACTTATTTGTTATTCTATTTTATTATTTCTATTAATTATTATTTTACATTTATTCTGTTAATACTTGTTGATTTAATTTATGTTTTCGTAGCAAAGAATATTGTTTAAAGTAATTAGTTTGGTATATATCTTTGAAGAAATATGTTAATTAACAGGTCACTTCAGACCTGACTTTGGGTATTTAGAATTAGGGGAGGAAGAAAGGTTCATAATATGAAAGAGTTGTCCGAGGATTTTCCGATGATATATCACATGAGAGTTTCTGAAAAAGGTTGAAAATTACCGAGATATGGCCAAATATTCTAAAATTTTTGCCCCCCCTCCCTTTAACCCTCTTGGGGAGGATTCCTAAAATCGTTAAAACATGTGTTCAATTATATTTTTAGCAGATTTATTTTCTGGAATTTCAGGCTTCTACCTAAAACGGCTGCTGAGATATGGCCAAATTTTCTAAAAGTTTCGACTCTCCCTTTATAACCACCTTAGGGGGGGGGGAATTTCTAAAATCGCTGAAACACATGTTTAATTATCTTTTTAGTAGATTGATTTTCTGAAATTTCACGCTCCTACCTAAAACGGCTGCTGAGAAATGGCCACCAGCTCTAAAATTTTTGACCCCTTAGGGGGGGGGGGGGTCATTTTTAAAAACCCTTCCTTAGTGCTCACTTATGTCATACGAGGTATGTTTCCCCCAATTTTCATGCGTCTAGGTTCAGTAGTTTGGGATGGGCGATGATGAGTCAGTGAGCTGGACGTTGCCTTTATATAGATCAAATATTCTAAAATTTTCGATCTCCCCTTAGCCCCTTAGGGGAGATTTCTAAAATCGCTGAAACATGTGTTCAATTATTATTATTTTTTTTTTTTTTTTGTAGATTTATCTTCTGTAATTTCACGCTCCTACCTAAAACGACCACATGCTCTAAAATTTTTGACCCACTTTTTAATCCCCTTTGGGGGGGGGGGGGGGGGGGATTTTCAAAAATCCTTCCTTAGGGCTCACTTATGTCCTACGGCTGCTAAGATATGGCCAAATGTTCTACAAGTTTCGTTCTCCCCCTTAACCATCTTAGGGGGGGGGGGGGAGGGGGCTTCTAAAATCGCTGAAACATGTGTTTAATTATTTTTTTAGTAGATTTATTTTCTGGGATTTCACACTCCTACCTAAAACGGCTGCTGAGAAATGGGCACATGCTCCAAAATTTTCGATCCCCCTTTTAACCCCCTTACGGGGGAGTTTTCAAAAATCCTTCCGTAATGCTCATTTATGTTCTACGAAGTACGTTTCCCTCAATTTCCATGTTTCTAGATACAGTAGTTTCGGCTGGGTGATGATGAGTCAGTGAGCGGGACATTGTCTTTTATATAGGCCAAATATTCTAAAATTTTCTACCCTCCTTTAACCCCCCCCGGGGGGGGGGTATTTCCAAAATCTCTGAAATCCGTGTTTACTTATTTTTTTTAGTAGATTTATTTTCTGGAATTTCACGCTTCTACCTAAAACGACTGCTGAGATATGGTCACATGATCAAACATTTTCGACCCCCGCCCTTTAACCCCCTTACGGGAGGATTTTCAAAAATCCTTCTTTAGTGCTCACTTATCCCAAGAAGTATGTTTCCCCCAATTTTCATGCTTCTCGGTTCGGTAGTTTGGGCTGGGCGATGGTGAGTCAGTGAGCGGGACATTGCCTTTTATATATGGAGATTAGAGTTGCTTATTGCTTTCAGTCGCGAGATGGTTGGTTGGTTAGTTATGTTTATGACGGCCAATTATCAACACGAGGGATATAGGCCCTAAGGAGGGGGTGCCCTTCGTGGGGGTCTTTCTAAGGGAACCTAACCCGTATTAACGCTGGAAATCCAAGGTTCGAAGAAAACCACGAAAACTCCGAACGATTAGGCCGACGGGCGCGATTGGGTTCGAACACAGCACTTCCCGTCGACCAGCTTTGAGAGCAGAACCTCTCAGCCACTGGTGGGGCTCAATCGCCAGAAAATCTGTTATTTGGTGAAGCATAAAAGTTCAAAAATAAATAATAGTGTAACAAAATTACTGCCTTCCCTAGATTCAATAACGTATAGATGGCGCTGTTGCCACTTTCTGCTAAATACCTAGGGATATGTTGCCAAACATGAAGTGAAGTGAGTTGAGCGAATGCGTTTTGAGCGGGATTGTAGATATTCGGAGTGTACGGGAATGGATCTCGTCTAGAGACCTTCTCATTTTTGTATTCTGTTCAATTTATTTTAAGCACATTAGCGACAAGGTTGCCATATTTCACATTTTTTTTTATTCTGAAATTTTACATTCACAGCAGATATTCTGTATAGTTTTGTTTTCTTTATTTAATGACAGACGTTTCGTGATTACCTAAAGTAAAAATTCTTCTTTCATAATTTCTGATGTGAATTCGAAGTTTTTAAATTGAAAGTAGAGGCCAAACTGGCAACCCAGTTTAGCGAAGTGAGTGGGTGGTGGTGCATGAAGTTCTCAGGTTCGAGGCTCTGTCTCATGAACCTGCATTTAGTAGTGTATAACATGTCGTAGTGTATTCATGTAGTAGTGTATAATATGTGTAGTGCAATAATTATGTAGGTAAGGTACCTGTGGACTGGGGGCCGGAGACGTCCGACCCCGCAGCCCACCCCTAGCGAGGGCGTGTCTATGCACTCAAGGAGAAACTTTCCGCGAATCTCCTGGGCTCGCGAGCGCACCTTCCCCCTTTAATCGGTTGCCCCTCATAAATGTCTTTGCCGGATAATGGTATTTGATCTTGAAGGGCCTCCCTACATCAACTCCAGCTCGGTAACCTCGGATTTGTACGTGGGCCCGACTCCTTCATAGGTGTTCGGTTCCTGCGGTCTGTCGGGGCGTGTAAATGCAGCATAGCAGCGCTACCTATTGGGTTATTTACACCAGAACCTAATTATCACCAACTTATGTCAACGTCTAACTGAATATGAAGTTTGAGGAAAATTCGTGCATTAGTTCTTGAGATAGAGGTATTGCGCAAATCATGACAAATGCAGCATAGAAGCACCACCTGTTGAGCGATTTGCAACAACACATAATCAGCAGCAATATTAATCAAGTTATACTTAAATCTGAAGTTTGATGAAAATTCGTCCATTAGTTCTTGAGATAGAGCTATTGAGGAAATAGTTCAAAATGCAGCACAGCAGCGCCACCTATTGGGCGATTTACACCAACACGTAGTCAGCATCATTTCATATGAAGGACTAACTAAATCTGAAGTTTGAGGAAAATGTGTCCATTAGTTCTTGAGATAGAGCTACTGCGAAAATAGTTTAAATCCTGCAAAATGCAGAATAGCAGCGCCACCTGTTGGGCGATTTACACCAAAACGTAAACATCATTCGTTCATGACAAGGACTAACAGAATCTGAAGTTTTATAAAAATCCGTGCATTAGTTCTTGAGATAGAGCTTTTGCGAAAATTCTGAAAAATGCTACATAGCAGCGCCACCTGCAGGGCGATTTACACCAAAAACTAATCAGCACCAATCTATATAAGGGACTACTTGAATATGAATTTTTATTAAATTCCATGCATTAGTTCTTGAGATAGAGCGCCCACAAAATTTGTGTCACATACGGACAGACAGACTCACAGACAGACATTTTGTAAAAACATGTTTTTTGGAATCTCTGACCCATAAAACGTGTAAATCCGTCAAAAACTGGAATTCGAAAATTTTCATGAAACCAATACTTTCTTCTTGTAAAGATAGAAGAAAGTAAAAAGTTGCTGATCTGCATAAGCTTGCAATTGCATATAGAAAAATTTGTGCTACATACATACAGACAGACAGACAGAGTATCAGACAGACATTTTGCAAAAACACGTTTTTCGGAATCTCTGACATCTAAAACGTGTAAATCCGTCGACGAAAATTCATGCATTAGTTCTTGAGACACAGCTATAGAGGAAATTCTAAAAAATACAGCATAGCAGCGCCACCTGTTGAGCGATTTGCACCAAAATGTATAAAACTTCAATTCATGTCAAGGACTAACAGAATCTGAAGTTTGATTAAAATCCGTGCATTAGTTCTGGAGATTGAACTATTGCAGAAATCGTGAAAAATGCTGCACAACAGCGCCACCTATTGAGCGATTTACACCAAAATGCATAAAACTTCAATTCATGTCAAGGACTAACAGAATCTGATGTTTGATGAAAATCCGTGCATTAGTTCTGGAGATTGAGCTATTGCAGAAATCGTGAAAAATTCTGCATAGCAGCGCCACCTGTTGAGCGATTTACACCAAAAACTAATCAGCACCAATTTACATCAGGGTCTAACTGAAAATCATTTTTTATTAAATTCCGTGCATTAGTTCTTGAGATAGAGCGCCCACAAAATTTGTGTCACATACAGACAGACAGACTCACAGACAGACATTTTGTAAAAACATGTTTTTCGGAATCTCTGACCCCTAAAACGTGTAAATTCGTCGAAAACTGGAATTTGAAAATTTTCACGAAACCAATACTTTCTTCTTGTAAAGATAGAAGAAAGTAAAAACGAAAGCTTTCCAATTTTTGATAAATAAATTACCTATTGTGATATAAGCGATTCTAGTCACATGACAACCGGTTTGCTACTCTTGCTTCGCGGTGTCGCGTGCAAAAATTCTGTTCAAAATGTTCACTTTGGCACTATTTTCTGAGAAATCTTTTGCATTTACTAAAAAAAAAAAAAAAAAAAAAAAAAAGAAGAAACGTTTTTCGATTACCTAGTTCCTGTATAATAACACTTACCAATATCACGCATTTCTAAACGAAAATGAATTAAAAAATACGTCAGAAAGTAGTTCTTTTTGGATTTGAGAACAGTCTTAAAGGAAATATTATTAAATGAATACTTTACCTTAACCCCTTCGGGGCGAGCGTCTTTTACAGACTTTTCAATCTTTTATCACCGGTTTTTTAAACAGAAATTTTTGCCTAATTGAATCGGGAAAATGCTCGTATTAAATAAGAAAAAAATTACAATAAAAATTTACTGGTGAGAATAATCACGGATTCTGAGCACCTTATGCGGCACACATACGGGTCGCTCGTCCCCCAAGGGGTTAAAGCGAACTGCAAATTCTTTTTCTTATATTTTCTTTCTTTTGACAAACTAATGATATTTTTTATTTAAGTTTTTAATGCGAATGAATATTCGCATTCGCGAATATAAAGATAACATTTTTTTCGTCCACGTCAGGAAAGTTTAATTTTAAAACATTGAACAAGAACGCGTTATACCAAGTCATTTTTTAAGCTGTTACCATAAATTTGGAGAAAACCATTTTCAAATTTTTTAACGATATTTAACCAGTTTACAGATGGTTTTGACAGCTCACCCATATTTAAAATGCTTACCCAAGAATTCTCGTTCTGTACATCAGTGGTTTTCAAAAATTCATGTTTGCTTTTAAATGCTAGATAACCTGGTAGATATTCTAGAGTCTAGACTATCTTTTTCTACAGGACTGTATTCATCAGCACTCAGTGTAATATCGCAATTTACGTTTAATTTGGATGTTCTTTCATCACATGCTGGGAAAAGATTTTCAGGAAGTGCATTGTCGGCTATTTTGCTCTCTTTTTCCATATTGATAAACCCTTCTGTCGTGGAGATCGCATCAGATGGTGGTTCTTGGGTTTGCTAAAGGATGATTACAAAAAAACTCCAACATATCGATGAAAGCACAATTAGTCTTTATTCATTTCCAATACAGGGGCGCCATTTCAGAATTTTCTTGGGGGGGTGGGGGGGCAAAGATTTTTTGAGGGAAGTTATATAGCTAAAGGTAGGATCCGGGCGTCAACCCCCCACTCCACTCCCGAACGAGAAACGTAAACTGAATCATGCTTACAAAAACAGTAAAAACTTTGAATACGGAAATTCAGGAACCGTAAAATATTTCGTTTTAAACAGGTTTCCGTCTTAGCAGGTAAAATTTCAGTACATTGTATATGAAATATTTTCTTTTTAGACAGGATTCTATTATAGGTTCCATTTTCACCGATACTCTCAAAGACTGTTAAACCATCCACTCTATAATATAGCTCTGAAAAGATAGAAAAGATATGTACACTGGTGGACAAAACTTAAGAGCCACTGTTATTTTCAACGATTACAGTTAGAAATAGATCCGCAGCAGCCAGCAGCACGTGTAAATTTGCATGAATGCGGGATGTACTCTGTTTTGTGGAACTTATGCACATTTTGTACTTCCGCTTTTGTCGATCACATGACAGCAGAGATAAGAGATTTTAGTCAATCGTCGGTTGCTGTGAGTTGCCATTAGATGTAAAAATCGAAGGAGATGGCGTGAAGCTTGAACATTGAAATTTTGAACATGTCTTCGAAACATCATTTAGATGATATTACTCGTGGTATAATAATCAGAAAGTTGGAAGAAGGACGCGAAATGAGAGATGTTGCCCGTGAATTTAACATCGCGCACAATATCGTTTCTAGGCTATGGGCGGCGTTCCAAAAGAGTGGAATATGTACTAGGCGCACGGGAGGAGGTCTTCCTTGCAGTACGATGTCCCAAGAAGATCGCTATAATGTTATTTCGGCAATAAGGAACCGACGCAGCACACCTTGTCAATTAGTAAATCAACTTTGTGCTGCAACAGGAACTAAAATTTCGCAGAAAACTGTTGCAAGGCATTTGAAAAAGGGTAGACTATACACTCTAAGACCTGCTATGTGTGTCCCAGTCTAGAGATGCCAACGTAGCGCCGCGCCGTAATGGTGGCGTATGCATGGCAATTGGACTGATAACGACTGGTCTACCGTGCTCTTCTCAGATGAGAGTAGATTCAGTCTATCGTGTGACTGTAGACCAGTGGTTCCCAATGTGGGTCATACGCCCCACCGGGGGACAATTCCAAATTTCTTACTCACTCATTCGCTTTCACTTACTTATTTTTGGGGGAGAGTGGAGGAAGTAATGTTGTAGACTAAAAATAAATGGAATACAAGCAAAATTTAAGAAATCAGTTTTTTATTGAATTTTTAAAATGTTCCCTATCGAAATTTAAAAATAGATTTAACACCAGAATAATTATGCGAACAATCTTTTAAATTATTTTTAAATCTGTAAAAGTATTATAATTCATTATAATTTTCTGGTGGTGTTCAAGATTTTTCGTAACGTTTTCGATTATTTATTGAATGAGTTTTCTACTTCTATTCACGAAGTAATTAACAATATCGGGAAAGGAAAAATATAATGTGTTATGCGGAATAATGGCTACTTAAACTCTATAACGATGAAAATATTGAAATACTTCTTGTATACTGTGTTATCCATAGAAAGAAAAATCAGTATCCAAAGATTTTCCACCAACTCTTAATAAGTTACAAGAAAACATTATAAAATGTAAGAATTTATCAGTTTTAACGTTAAATATAAGTGTATTTTAAAGATATTTTGTGATGATAAAAACGCAGACTGTATAACATTTTTCTTTAAGATTCAGTTAAGTTGGAAAAGTACAACAAATCTCGCACCTCTTTGATAAGTTAAAAAATGCGAAATGAATAGTTATTGTTAAGGCACTATTACACTCCTATCGTGTGAGTAGAGTTAACTTTTTAAATAATAAGAGAATAATTTACAGAATACGGGGGAGGGGGGGACATAGTGACTTTATAGATGCTTAGGTGGGGCATGGCCGATAAAATGTTGGGAACCACTGCTGTAGATGTAAACTGATATGGCGCGACTTTGGTAGTGCTTACGTAGTAGTGCGAAAATATTCTAGAAAGAGATCGATATGCGACTTCAAGTATTATGGTGTGGGCAGGGATCGTGTTCAATGGCCGCACGGATCTCTATGTGTTTGGCCAAGGGTCCATGACCGGTAGACGTTACATTGAAGACATTCTGTTTCCACATGTTCGACTTTTTCGAGGTGCTGTCGGCGAAAAGTTTCGTTTTAAGGACGATAACGCACCTTGTCATCGCACACAGTCTGTACAAGATTGTCTTGAGGCCGAAGATATTCATCGCATAGACTGGCCAGCACGTTCCCCTGACCTGAATCCCATAGAAAATGTATGGGATGCCTTGTGGAAACGTATTGCTGCTCGACAATTTACTCCGACAAACAAGGAAACCCTCATCCGTGCAGTGAAGGAGGAATGGGGCAACTTGCCTCAACAGTTACTGAATCACGTTGTTCTGAGTATGCCACGCCGTGTTGAAAGTTGTCTCGCATTGCACAATGGCCTCATCCCTTATTGATATGGCACTGACGATTGTTACTTGTGAGTATTTTGCCTTCTTTGTACAGTCATGTTTTCGGTTTTCAGAAAAAGAACCTCTGGCAATACATGTATACATCCTTTCAACAAAATTTTTATATCAAATCCTGTGTAACATTCTGTTAATACTATTGCTTGCTTCTTGACCTACAATCTCACGTAGATTCTCATTTACGTGTACATTTCTTCTTGGTCCTTAAATTTTGTCTACAAGTGTATGTATTACAGCAAAACTTGTGAAAACGAAACCTGTCTATAACAGAATTCTTTCTCAAAGGACGAAAAAATCAAATTTCGATGTGTAAACATCATACAATTATACTTGCTAAGACAGAGATCTGTCTAAAATGAAACTTTTATCTAGTCCCTTTCGATTTCTTCTTTCAGATTTTACTACAGGGGCGCCATTTCAAGAGTTTCCTGGCGAAGGACAAGGAAAAATTTTCTTTGAGGAACAGGGAACGTGCAGAATTGCACAACGTGCAAAACTGCACAAATTTCACATGAAATGGAAAAATTCCGTACAATAAAAAAAGCTCTGTGTGATTTTGCCTCCTTAACTCCTTTCACAGACATGTGATTATTCTGCGAATTTTTTTAATTTTCGTGAAAGTGCACGATTTTTTTTTCTTTCGAATTCCGCAAAATCAATTCGTCAATGGGTAACAGAAAAAAAATGGGAATTTTACAAATTTTGAAAAAATAAAATCCCCAAATCGTCGCAGAAAAAAATCGCTAATTTCTCCAAACGACCGTAGAAAATATTGCTAATTTCATCAGAGATCGCGAAAAGAAACGTAGATTCCGACAAACAATTGTACTAACTAAAATACCGAATTTTGTAAAATGATTGCAAAAAAAATCGCGAATTTCGTCAAAAGATTGCACAAAAACACGAAAATTTAATCAAACAATCGAGCGGGATTGCGTCAAAAGATCGTGAAATAAGATACAAATTTTCGTGTAACTATCTCGCAAAAAAATACAAATATTATTAGTCTGGTACAGAAAAATAATCACGAATTGCAACAAATGATCGTGAAAAAGAATCGCGAATTTTGTCAAAAGATCACAAAAACAAATATGGAATTTCGTCAGTTGGTTGCGGAAAAAGAATTTCGATAAATGTCGCGAAAAAAAACCTCATTTTGATATGGCTGCAGAAAAAAATCGTGAATTCCGTGAAACGGTCCGGAAAAAATCACAAATTTCGTCAGATGATTGCAAAAAAAGAATCGTGAAATTCAATCAGTCATGAGATAATCAGCCTACAAATTTGCAACTTTTGTGATCTATAGTGATAAGAAAATTTTCATTAGTGATTTTCTGCAAGTAAAGGTAAGGTGAAGCGTTAATTGTTTCGGATTGCGTTTTCACTATTTTGAGGTGGGTTCGTGTTAATACTATTTTTCAAAGAAATCCTGAATATTTTTCAGATGAAAAAGCTACAAATTTGAACATTAATGAATGGTATATGCATATCTTCATTTTTCTGCATAAAAGGTAAAGTTTATATT
The DNA here is from genome assembly GCA_963932465.1 of Maratus speciosus. Taxonomy (NCBI): domain Eukaryota; kingdom Metazoa; phylum Arthropoda; class Arachnida; order Araneae; family Salticidae; genus Maratus; species Maratus speciosus. The sequence goes on from OZ010793.1 coordinate 210,821,365, forward strand.
AAAGATATAATTGCAGATTTCTTTTACAATAATTGTATTAAAATATGGATTAATTTTCTTTCATTTCGAGTCGGTCTGCCTTTCAATTGAATCTTTTTATCGGTTTTCGTATTTATATGAAATTACAGTCCGGCCTCAGGATAGGTTGACGTATTTTCTTCGTTGCGAGTGAGGTTACACTTTAAATTTTACAGATTATGTTTTATCTCTTTCGGTCGGAATCGGGATGACCTGGTTTTTAACAAGGAAGTCCTGAATATTTTTCAAATGAAAAACTATAGGTTTGCCTATTAATGGTGGCCCATAGTAATAACCCAAGTGTTCATTTCTGTACATAAGGGATAAAATTATAGACTACTTTATTATATACATGTTAAAATATGGAGTAATTTTCTTTTACTTCAGGGTTTGGTGGAAGTCTGTCGGTTTTTGGGTTGAAGAAATTGTTTTGTCGGGTATGCGCCGACTCCATTCCTAGGCGTCGAACAATTTAGAGAGTGTACCATATATAATATGATTTAATAAAGAAAATAATTAAATAATTTGGGAACATTTGGGCTAGTAACACAAAATCTGCAGGTCTCACAGGTACAGACACCTTTTTACTATCAACGGTTCGAAACCCTTGCCATTGACTTTTTTGGACACTTACCTGAAACCAATGACGGCAAGAAATGGATTTTCATAGTGGAAGATTGCACTACAAAATGGGTAGAACTTTTTGGACTGAATGTTGCCACAGCCAAAGAATGTGCTGTAACTCTTCTAGAAGAAGTTTTCCTGAGGTATGGTCTTCCTAGAAAAATAATTAGTGACAACAGTCCTCAGTTTGTCAGTGAAGTAATGCAGCAACTGTGTTTTCTTCTGAATGTGAAACAATCTTTAATTCCAGTGTATCATCCACAAGCAAATCCGGTTGAACGAAAAAAAACCATGATCTCAAACCTCGTTTAGCTATTCTCGTTGGAAATGAACACTCTTCATGGGCAGAAAAATTGCCTACAATCAGAGGCTTCGCGATGGGGGGTTATGAGGGGTTATGGGGGGCAGCCTCCCCCTCCAATATATGTGAACTTGGGAAATTTGAGCTTAGAGTTGGGAAATTATAGATTTTTGAAACACTTTTTCTTTTTCTTAAATAAAAAGTAAAAAAATAAGAAATTTTTGTTGTTTTGCTGACTACCTTTCTGAGTTCTGTAATAGTAAAATAGTTAAACTTTTAAAATAAGTGCAAAAAGCAACCAGACTCAATTTCTCATTATGTTTCTCCGTGCTACGAAAATATCACGAAAATATCATACATCTACCAGACATGAATTTCTCTACTGTTGTCCATCAACAGTGTCTCTAATACATTTCCTCCAAAACCTTGTTCCTTTCTCAAAAATCTAAAAATATGAGGCTATTTTGATATGAAGTACGATTATGACTCGTACACAATTGAAGACGAAAACATTCATTAAATTAACCAATAATTATAATTTTTATATTTTTAGTTTGGAAAGATCTTTTTTTGCGTATAAGTATCATTATCATAAAACACATATTGAATATATCATTTTAGTTGGAAAATAGAGCAATATGATTCACGTAGTGAAAAAGTTTTGAATTATAAGTTGGGAAAATTTTGAACTCTCCCCTTCCCCCCTCGAATTTTTTTTTTTGTAGCTACGCCCCTGCCTACAATTATGTTTGCTATGAACACAGCCAAATGCGACACAACAGGGCAAACGGCTGCTTTTCCACAGTTTGGTCGCGAACCTCGCACCATTGATGACAATTGTCATGTTATCAGACCTGTCATTAATTATGATAACTTTGTGCCAGTGATAACCCCTTATCTAAAGAAATTTGCTAACTTTACTAAACAAGTGAAAGACTTGGTCGAACAACGCCAAGACGAAAGAAAACAGTATGCAGGCAGAAGCCGGAGAGAAGGGCCTCAGTATTCTCCTGGTGACCACGTAAGGGTAGAACTCCATACCGTTAGCAAGGCTGGTCAGAAAAGAACCGCCAAATTCAGCCCCCGACGCGACGGACTTTATGTAGTGCTCACACAGCGCTCACTTACTTCCTATGAAATTGCCAGTTTACAAGCTCCTGAAGTTCCCTTAGGAACTTACCTTACATCTGCCCTAAAACTTTGTAACAATGTTACCGACCAACCAGTTACTCCACTCAGGAGTCAGGAAACGTGGTAGGCCAAAGAAAACTGTTTCTGGTCCCTTGCCGAGACGTCTAAGGAACCAGAGGGGGAGGATGTAACAAATATATGTCATATTTAGATATTATTCCGCTAGATGGAAGCACTAGACGACAGTCCCTAATTCTGTGATTAGCAGCTGTCAAATAGATTTCTCCCATCATTCCCTGCGTTAAGTTTTCCCCGCAGAGTTCTACGACACGCACGATAATTAGGTTGTGAAATGTAGATGTACGCATCTTGCTTTATTATTTACTCGCGTTTTTTGTTTATCAGAGGCGAAGGGAAGAAGGGTGAAAATGTATTTCCCCGAAAGATTTCTTCTGTCGTTCGTAATTTTGCAAATATGTACATAATATAAATCGTGTGAAATGAATATAAGTGAATATATATAGTGCATGTATTCATTTTACTATATATATAGAATATATATAGTAAAATGAATATATATAGCGTAAAATGTGTCCATAATGTAAATGGAAATATGTCTTGTAGTGGAGAATTTTTATTAAACTTTCTTCTAAGAAAGTGTAGAGTGGCCTGTCCTTTTGAAGTGATGAGTCCATTATTATAAACTGTGGCGCCTACTTATGGAAAGTAAGGTAGCTATACATAGAATATTTTAAAAACCTAGTTAAAAGATATTTTGAATAAATCAATGATGAAAAAAATTAACAAAAAAGTTACCTCACAAAAGTGTTCGTACATTTTAAAAAATTTTCTACATATTAGTAAATATTGTAATGATTTGCTAAATTAGTACTTTGTAGGATATCCTTTAGCCTTCACAACAGCTTTTAAACGTCTGGGAATAGATTTCACTAGTTTTTTATTATAATTTATGCATCAATGTTCATCCATTCTTCGATTATTACTGTTTTTAGTTCGCTTTTCATTTTAATGTCGTTTTTTCGTTCTTCAATCTCCAGTTCTCTCCAAATATGTTCTATTGGGTTTTAATTCGGTGACTGAAGTGGTGTTTTCAGAACTTGTGAACAATTATAGAGCCACCAGAGGCGAACGTTGTGAGCTGTGTGCGCAGGATCATTATTTTGATAAAAAACAAAGTTATTTCCAATACCCAAATTTTGGTCTCATAATTTTAAATTCTCTTTTCAAATATTTAAATAAAGAGCATGATTCATTATGCCATTAATAAATACCAAATTATCCAGTCCTGATGCTGCGATGGACCTCTAGACAAAGACACCTCCACCTACACCGCCATGCTTAACTGTTACAACTAAGTTCTTGTTATTAAGTTCTTTATTTTTTTTTCTCCATACACTTATATGCCCATCGGGTCGAAAAATGTTGAATTTGCTTTCTTCTGTAAATAAGACATTATTCCAATACGATTCAGGTTTATTTATTATTGATTTTGCGAAGGAAAGCCCAGGCTTTCTGTTTTTCACACTAATAAAAAGATTTCTACTGGCAGAAGGCCCATTTAATCCAGCTGACATCAGCACTCGTCGAACAATTTCAGGTGAAATTGATGTAGAAAATTTTCCATTAAATTCTGTAGCAACTTTTACAGTACTTAAACGAGGATTTCTCAAATTTTTTTAATTATAAATATTACCATTGTGCTTTCCTGCACCCAAAGGAATGAAAACATACACTGTTAAAAATATGCAGCAATTGCTGCATACTCACTCCACCACTTTTATAGAATGTTTCTGTTCTGACCAATGGGAATGCCCCATAATATAGTCAAGTTACAATTTCATAAAAAAGCGATGGAGTGACGTTGCAGCAAATGCCCCAGATTTTTAACAGTGTAGAGGACTAGGAGCAGGAAAACACAATGTTAAACCTACGAGTCAACAGCTAAATTCGTGTTTTCAGGTGTTTTTCACCAAGATATGACTTGGCAGACCGATTGCGTTATAATATGTGAATCGAGTTTTAACTAATTCTGGAATTTCAGCCGTGAACTCGATGAGGTGATCGTCTGTGCTGCCACCTACCGGTCTATTTAATTACTCTTGATTATATAAACACATTTAAATACAAGCACTACACAGACGACAACATTAATAAAACAGATAGTAAGAATAAGAGGAGATTTACTATAAAATAAGGGCATCGTCCCGTCACCACATATAATTCCCTATTTCAGAGAGACATCTCTTTCTGGCCTTGACCCAGCTACGTCTCCTTGTTCAAAAATTTTGTTAGCAGATGCTCCCAGATACATTCCGCTGCGGTTGCAACTTTTACGGCCGGGCCTCAACTGCTCTTTGCTCCCATAGCTTGCATTTTCTGCGTGAGAACAATTTTACTCCTACACTTCGGCTATAATGACACTTTTGTGTCCCACAGAATTTAATATTCACTCTATTTAATAGGTCAGGCATCGAGCGACTTCCATGGAATATGAAAAATAATAAAAACACACACACACACACAAACAAACAACATGACAAATAATGGCAACATCAAATCACAAAATAACTAGTAGATACCTCAATAAAATAAACTATTTCTTGAGTAGTATTCCAGGGGTTCATAATACAGATAAGCAGGTAAAAGTTTTTTCTTAGATGCAGTTCTCCACAGTTTTTTTTTTCTTGTGTAATGTAATGTCTCGAAGAATGTTCAAACGGATAAATAAGTTCACACAAATGTTCTTAAAACACAGTAAAAAGACGACATGAAAACAAAAAAAAAACACACAAAACACTAACTTGAGATAACACTATGCTTCACTTTAGATTGCAGAAGCCCATGGCTTTATGTGATCAGCTGCAGTAGGGGTCACTCTTGGACCCTCTTGGTAGCCTAGTTTTTCGACATAATATCGATCGTTATTTTTCACCTTTATCACTTTGTAAGGACCAAGGAATTTTGGCCGTAGCTTCATACCGACCACAAATTGAGTTCTTTGAATCGCAACTAAATCACCAATTCAATAGCATTTCGCTTTTTAGGGTTCCATACTTAAAAAATATAAAAGGAATTATTATAAAACCACTCCATAGTCTGTCTGTCCGTCTGTCACAGCCATTTTACTCGTAAACTATTAAACGTGAAAAGTCCAAATTGGGGAAAGTAATAAAGACTATTGACCCACATATTTACAGATTATTAAACATTCACAAATATATTTAGGAAAAATGTAGAGGGGCTAATTATGTTACTACTAGAAATTTTTTTCCTTTGTATATCGTGTGGGGTATCATGTAAAACCTTTCGTAACGATGAACACAACAATATATTTCTTTTAATTTTAGGTATTATATTTTCAGAGATATCGTCAAAAATGTAGTGCAAAAATATGCCCCCCCCCTTCTATTTCCGAATCTATTAAAACTGAAAATATGAAAGAAATAAAGGTAGTAGATGTTAATTTATATCCTGCAGGAAAATTATAGCGATTACCCTAGATCACATAGTTTTTGAGAAAAGCGCATTCTTCCGTTAAACGCAAATTTCGATTTGAAGGCATTCAGCAAAGGTGATGACGAGCGATGAAGGTACCTATCGTAGCCGAAGTCTAAAAGCATTGTTGATAATGAGTTTCGAAAAAAATCGTCGGTAATTAGCCGAGACATACATAACGAACTGAAAGAGATTTGTAACAAATGAATTAATTTTTTTACTGTCCTCATGAATTTCTATGTGAAAAAACCCATTCTTCAAATCTAATGTACTAAAAACTTGGCTTTACCCGATATCGTCTAAAATATCATCTATTGCTGGAAGGGTGTAGTTGTCTCTAATTATCTTTTTAAGTTTTCGATAATCAACGCATAATCTGAAGTTGCCATTTTTCTTCTTGGCTAAAATAACTGACGCGGCGCCGGCGTAACTCGAACAACTTTCCCGTATAATGCCTTGTCAAGCCATTCCTGAATTTGCTTATCAACAAATGCTTGCTCTGAAAATGCTAATCGTCTGGGTCGCTGCGTAACTGGTATTTCATCGCTGAATATTATCTTAACTTTCAGATCAATACTTTTGGTTTTCTCAGGCTTATAATTCTCAATTGTTAATTAATTCTTTTTTTAAACAGCAGTCAGTTATGTGAGTCATATCGATTTCATTTACATTAACGAGATTAGCTATTTCTGCTAAGTAAACAGACTCATATTCAGGAGTGTCGGCTAAGGATTTTTCAGCCATGGGAGCGTTTGTGGAGTCTAATTGCAAGCCTGGGTTAGACATGGAATGTTTGTAACATCTGACCGCAGGTCTGATTAGGCCATGGGAAAGTTTGTCTCATCTGAAGGAGTGTCTAACTTCGGAATTTCTAAGGGAACCACAGTTACCATATTAACTGACATATGCTTTTTCTCATTGTTTCGCTTACTCGTAACTTTTAGGCCAGTGTCCGATATTTCAAAATTTAATTTATTCAAACAATTATTTCCGAGAAGCATTTAGTATTGTAACTCTTGCAAAACATTGATGTCGCAGTTTACGATGATATCATCAATTTTGATATCAGTATTGAAAAAACCAGTAAGGGTTACTCCATTATCACTAATTCCTGTCAATTTTACATCATTTTCATTAAAATTAGGGCGTCCTAAAGCCTTAGAGAACATCGTTGACCATGGTTACGACGGATCCGGAATTTACGAAGCAATTGACATGTTTTCCTTTAATTTCAATAGTTTTTACAATTTTGTCTGACGGACAAGAATTGTTACTTGTTGTTACCGTTTTTGTATTATTTAAGCCACAATGCTCAGCCCTATTTCCTTCTATTCTTCGGGAACATTCATTTGATTTGTGGGAGGCGAATTCGTTACAATAAAAGCATTTAATTTTGAAAGGGTTAGGATTATTTCATGCTGTGTTAAATTATTTATTTTTCATTCTTATTATTATGCGGAAAGTTATTATTACGGTGAACGCTCTTGTTTTCAACGTTCTGAGAAAAACGCCTTTTAATATCATTATTCAGGGTTTTTGCTTCCGAACGCTTCCTAATATTGTTGCAAGCCGCCTCATAATCATCAAGTTTGCTTATAAAATCCGCAACATTAGTAAATTTGGACAGTTCATCAACGAAATGTTCCATCATTTCAAATGGTAACTTTCTACGTATTTGATCGATAACCAAAATGTTTTTTAAATCACATACGATAATATGTTAAGTCCTACGAGCCACTGCTCAAAAAAATTACTGGGTTCGAAGAAGTCTCTCCAAGAAGACAAATTCTCCATTTTATGGGAAAAGAATTTCTGACGCAATTGCTCTGGGCTTAGCTTGAACCTCTTTAATAGCAACTGTTTTACATAATCGTAATCATTGGTCAATTCTTCTTTTTCGTGACCTATTATATTAAATATTTCAAGCAGCAACAATCCCAACAAATACGTGACCCAGTTTTCCTTCTCAACTCCCAACCTTTTTATTTGGCGTTCAAATAAGGTAAAATAAATAGTACTAATTTCTTCCTGGTAATTACTTACCCATCATACGTAGTATAGGGTAAGTCTTGTAATCATTTTAAAAATCGAAAAATTTTTTTGGTCGGATTTACACGTTTCAGACACTGGAGATTCCGAAAAACATATTTTTAGAAAAAAAAATTTGGTGTCCGTCTGTATGTGTGTCTGTAATCGCTCTATTTCCCGAACAAATTGAGATAGAGACTTGAAATTTGGTGTGTACTTAGGGAGTAATAATGGGAAGAATCTTACTGAATATCAGTAACCTCGATTATCCGGAACTATTTTTTTCGGACTTTCGAAATATTCGTTCTGATAAAAGGTATACAAAAAATTTTCGAAATTGTTTATTTAAAGGGGTGAATATAAAAGACAATAAAAAAACATAAATTTTGCATCATGAATGAACGCGATCGGATAATTAGTTGCCGAGATATTTGTAATCCTATTTTTCACACTCTTTGATTTTTCATGACCCTGTATTTTCTTCAAATTTCAATTCAAAGATATATTTTAATTAAAAATGAGACGCTTAATCCGACGCAGTAAACTGTTAGTTAATATGATTATAATTTTTCGAGTTATAAGGATGTTTATTTTGCGCAATTCGGTACTACTCGATTATCCCGCCGCGCCGGCCAAAAAACTATTGCAAACTATAAGATTAAATAAAAATAGCAAATAAAGCCTTTGTGCAACAATATTAAAAAGCAGAAAAACCAACGTTTAAAATGCGCAAATAATATATGAAAAGCAGCAAACAGCTGTTTCGAATCTACTAGCGAGACTGAAATGCACTAATGCACTGAAGAAGAATCTCGCTAGTAGATTCGAAACAGCTGTTTGCTGCTTTTCATATATTATTTGTGCATTTTAAACGTTGGTTTTTCTGCTTTTTAATATAAGATTAAATGCCAATAATGACTTATCGTAAATGTCAAGCATTTAATGCATCTCCATACCTATAAGGGGGTTACCATATGGGGGACCCTGTTCTGTCGCCAAATGCCGCAAAGTTTGTCGCCAACTTGGCGGTATATTGCCAAATTTGGCGACCAAAATTAGTCGCCAAAAGTGACGCGAAATTGGCGGTATCTCTAATATTTCGCCAAATTCCCATAGACTTTCATTGTAAACCTATCGGGATTACTTGCTTACGGAAAATCACAAATTGAGATATTTTAGTGCAACAAAAAGTAATATTAGCTTAAGGGATTATATTAATTATATTTAAGTAAATTAAGTCCAAGTAAAGTCCAATTGAGTCCAAGTAAATTAAATTATAAATAAAAGTGACATGATACAATGCTTAGCATGTATCACATGTTTTATTTTCATATTTTATATTATGTATATCCATGATGGGTAAGTATTACGGTGGCCCCCAATCACTAGTTAATACTATATTAATTTACTACATTAACTATATTAATTTTAGGACATCGGGTTTTTTCATACCGCTACTAAGCGTTGAAATTTCTGTTTTACTTTTCGCAGCTATTTCTAATTTTTTAAGATCATAGTCCATTCTTTCGGCTTCTTCGAGTTGGAGTTTTTTCTCCACCTCCCCTCGTTCACTAATGATTCTCGATAACAGATTTTTTTCTTCATTATAATAGTCAGATTTTGTTATCATATTGGCCAACTGGGGCTTAGTAGAGCTCTGTGGGGCATTTAACCCTAATTCACGCACTACCGCCAATAAATCTACCTTTTTGGCACGCACTAAACGTGCCATTATATTTCAAAACTGTTTAAATTATCCCCTTGAGGGGCGGTGGGATAAAATATATCCCACCTAATTTAAACAAGATTCTCACCAGAAAATTTTAACTAAATTTTATATTTTTAACTTTGTTGGAAAATCGATGAAATATTGCTTTTCCTTATTTAAAAATAAAATTTTTCGATTACTCCGGTGAGAGTTCAATATTTAGAGACATTTTTGCTTGCCCCTCAAGGGGTTAAAACTGTTCCATATGCAAAGAAATTCGATAGAAAGCATTATTACAAAGGGCACTTATTTCCTTATGCGTTGGCCAGAGCGCGTACATTAATTAACCATTAATAACCAGCGCACATTTCATCATATTATCCAATCCATCCGGAATGACTAAAATAAATATTTAGCCCAATAAAAACACGAACTTTAATTCGTGGCACTCGCGTAAGAAAAATAAAGCTCTTAAAAAAAGTACTGAGCTTAGGAAAAAATAACGTACGCGATAAAATCTACTCGCATAAAAAAAGCACTGCGAGTGGTTATTGCACATGCAATATTCAACTCGCGAAAAAATCATTGCGAGCGGTCTTTAAAAGACAACACAAAACAGCTGACTTTTTCTTCTTTTCAGAAACACCAGTTTCCGAAGTTTTCGAACAGAAAACTAGAAGAGAGTTTTCGAAAGAAGAAGTTCTTTATCAGATTTCGTTATCTTCTGAAGTTCCAAATTCAGCAGACTTGCTCCGAGTTCCTCTAATCGCGGCCTGCAGCCCCCCAAAATTGTAGAAAAACTGAGTCGGAGGCTTAGATACGATGAAACAACTTTAGTGAATTTTCACAAACTTTTAATTACTCTTGATTATATGAACACATTTAAATACAAGCACTACACAGACGACAATATTAATAAAAAGACAGTAAGATTAAGAGGAGATTTACTATAAAATAAGGGCATCGTCCCGTCACCACATATAATTCCCTATTTCAGAGAGACATCTCTTTCTGGCCTTGACCCAGCTACGTCTCCTTGTTCAAAAATTTTGTTAGCAGATGCTCCCAGATACATTCCGCTGCGGTTGCAACTTTTACGGCCGGGCCTCAACTGCCCTTTGCTCCCATAGCTTGCATTTTCTGCGTGAGAACAATTTTACTCCTACATTGATGATATCATAATTTTCTCAGACAGTTGGGAAGAGCATTGTAAGCATGTTAGAGCAGTTATTCAGGAACTTAAGAATCGGAATTTTACGATTAGGCTTAATAAGTGTAAATTCGGAGAAAGTTAACAAAGCTTTTAGGTCATGTAATTGGGGGGTGGAACACATGCCCCGAATGAGGAGAAAATAGGAGCAATAAGAGATTTGCAGAGACCAAAAACCAAAAAGGAGGTTAGATCTGTTTTGGGATTATTGGGATTTTATCGTTCTTATATTCCAGATTATGCCGAAATTGCTACATCTTTAACTGAGGAGACTAAAGGGAAAATCAAAAATACTGTACCATGGGATGAAAGGAAAGAGCAAGCATTCAATACTCTTAAAGACGAATTGTGTATCGCGTTTGGCCACATTTACGGTAGGGCTGGAATATCAGCTACATGCCGATGTTTCAGATTTGGCGGTAGTCTTACGCAAAAAGTTAAAAAGGGTCAGTTTAAACCGATAGCTTTTGCTTGTCAAAAACTATCAGGGGTTCAGCGTGCTTAGCCGAGTATAGAGAAAGAGGCTTGGAGTGTTCTCTTTGGGTTGCGGAAATTTGAAAAATGAACATACGGGTCTCAAATCGAGGCCATAACTGATCATAACCCATTACAGTTAGGCACCGATTTACAAATTCAGGTGCCCTGGGCACAAATGCTTACGGGGAGTCCCCTTGCATCGATGCTTAAAGCGGGATTGAGTAAAAATATATAAATATACAGAAAAAGGTACTTACTAAAATGACCGCTTTTGACTCTAATAAATAGTTTTAAATATCCATCAAAAAATTAAATTTGATAATTATTAATTTACATTTAAATAATTATTTTACAACTATGAAATTTAAATGAGTAGACGTTTTATAATAAATTGTGTAGTGCTGTTAACTTTTCCTATTCAAGTCTATATATCTGGAATGATAAAGTATACAACAACTAATAATGAATTTTTCGCAATACCAAGCCACAATTATTTAAAATATTAGAGGGTTCTGCCGCCTACGAGCTATGCTCACCAACCCCCAAATAATCTGACGAGAACAGGAATAGGATTAAATAAGAATTAAAAATACAATATATTTTTTAAATGATAAAGATAAAAGAAAATATTCACTACGATAAAGTAATTAAATTTTGATGCTTCAGACAAAATATACGATAAAATTCCATTAGATATTAAAACTACATCAGATTTTGGTCAATAATGGGGAAAAACTTCCAGCAGCATTTGGGGCCCCCTAAAAATCAGGGGCCCTGCGCCAGTGCCCTGCCGTAAATCAGGCACTGATTACAATTTCTCACTGAAACAATTTCAAGGTCACCCAGACTCACTAGATGGGTTCTTGCCTTGCAACGCTGAAACCTGAGTATTTCTCATCGTCCAAGAGTGCAACATTTGAATGCCGACGAAATTTTTAGGCTACACAGGAAGAGTCGGAAGGGACAGGCAGTGACTACTCCAGCTGCTACAATCAATCAGTAATTAATAAATAATTACGGGTGCCTATCAAAATTTCATTATTTTTTTATGTGTATGAGTATCTTTTATTTATACTAGTGTATTAGCATATCGTGTAATTTTTTTTAAGTAATAATATTATCATACGGTTCAAAGGCGATGTCAGCAGATAATGTTCAGACACCTTGAAATATGTATGTACAGAGGAAACGTGGAGATGAGCTATTGAGCTTGCCTAATGTTGCATGCTATTTTTGTATTTATCATAGGTTCAGGATTCTGTTATGTGTTTTGGTGATAATTAGCCCTAACCTCTGAAACTGACTGGTGCATTGGCCAACTAGAACGGCATTCTCAAAAAATGAAAGGTGCGAAAAGGACTAATAAAAGCAGTTTTGTCATTGTCTGGTGCATGAACATTTTCCTGATTGTAACCAGACTTTAAATCAATCGTTGACATATAAGCGGTATGCTTAGCTTCATGCAGTAAGTCGTCTATCCGAGGCAGTGGATAAGAGTCCAACTGGGTGATGGCATTTAACTTCCGGTAGTCAATACAGAGACGCACTGTGCCATCTGGTTTTGGGATCAAAACAACAGGAGCTGCGTACGGTGATTCGAACTCTTCAATAATTCCTTTCTGTAAAAGGTTATTTAATTCTGTCTATAGAACTTCCTTTTTTACAGGAGTCATACGGTAAGGTGGTACCGACACAGGCGGTTGGTTTCCGGTGTTTATGTGATGCTCAACAAACGAGGTGGCTTCTCCCCCTGCCTGAAAGATGGTTTCATACTTTTTCAGCAAATAATTTAACTGTGACTTCTGGGTGGGAGTCAGCTCTTTTTCTTCATTTTCACGCAAGGAACATGCGTTTAAAACAATGTCATCAGCAGAACATTCAAGAGGCTTTATAACAGGATCTACAAAACCATACTTTATATGAGGCATATCGCCGAAGTACCAAAGTTTGTTCTTAACATATGGTACAAACCCTGACTTGTCGAGAAAGTCTCTTCCTAGTAGGGTTCTGTTTCCTTTAGCTTCAGGTAACACAATAAAATCTGTACGAAATTTTCTTCCTTCAATTTCTACAGTTACAGTCGTGGTCAAACTGTCTTCTTTTGATCGCTGACCGTTTGCTAAGGACATGTTCAGAGAAGTCTTCTGAAACTTTGCACCTTTTCCTTTTAATACAGAATACAATGATTCACTAGCCAGGCTGTGACTGGATCTGGTATCTACGCAGGCTTTGCCATCGACTCCATTAATGTACGGGTTTACTGTAGTTAAAGGTGTGGTTGTGGTTTAGCATGTGTATATTTGGATTTGCTCGAAATAAGAAGATTCAGTTTTTATCACAGGATTGCAAGTAGGGCACTTAGCACGAATAAATCCGGGAGCACCACAACCATAACATTTCAAGGTTGGGCGATCTTCAATCTGTGGTTTGTCTGACGCCGTTTCCTTCTTTGAATAGAAGGATTTATTCGGAAAAGTTTTATTAGAAGAGCACGATGGTACGGTCTCTTTCGGTTTTGACCAGTTTTTATTTTTCTGGTGGATTTCAACTACTTTGGATTTTCCAGGATTTACCCTTAGAACATCGTAACCATCTAGCTTTTCTACTAGCGTATTTGAATCATTTAAATCAGTTCAAATGTCTAAAAAATGTTCTCTATGCTGTGGGGAGCACCTTCTTTTTAATTTGTCAGATAAAATAAGACTTTTCAAGTCTTCGAATGAAGTTATGTTGAGCTCAGAAAGCCAACCTTCAAAGTATGTTCTAAGCTCGAAAAATATTCTTTCCAGGTACTTTCTGAAATTTTCTTGTGCTGAACGAACAGAATTCTAAATTTTCCAGTGGTCAATTTGAATAGTTTCAACAAGATCCTCTTGATGTGTTGATAGTCCTGGGCTTTTTCTTCCGGTGACAATGAGTCTAGCAATATCACTAGGTAAAGCTCTTATAAGGTACGTAACCCAATTTTCTTCCGGAACCCCTAGGACCTTATCTGTCACTCACACAGCACTAAGAAGATGTTCATATCATCTTTAAATGGGTGAAAACAGGGAATCAATTTTTGTAGATCGATTCGAGGCTTTTCGTAAATGAATCTATTATTTTCATTCTCTGAGTTAGATGTCAAAGTCGGATGGGTAAGGCGTAATTTTCCGAGTTCGAAAGTCAATACGCGCTCTAAATTTTCTTGTTCAATTTTACGCTGTTCTTGTTCGAAAACACGTTGATTTTCTAAATCTAAGCGGTCTTGTTCAGTTTTTCTATTCTCGACTATAGTTGTAAGTAAGTTTTTAGTATGGTCCTCCTCGTAATCAGAATGCGTATTTATTAAATTACGTAAATCGATCATTTTCATTTCGTCGTTAAGCCTAACTCATCGCAAAGGACACGTAGCTTCTCTTTTTTGCACTTCCCAAAAAACACCACTTTGTTTAAATTTAACAAAACTAACAACCAAAACAAAATTTTTATTTAAAAAAATCCACTTCAAGAACAAGAATTTCAATTTAAAAATTTCGATTAAAAATTTTTAATTTCAAGAACAAGAATTTAGATTTTTTTACGTAAACCTATCCTTACACTTAGGGATTTCTTTTTTACAGAAATCATAACACACACAAAAATATATTCAAAATACAATATAAATATAAATTACTGTAATATCACTAAAATATAATTTTTTTTATTTATTTCACATTTAATTCCTAAAATAATTCTTTCCTTAGGGAGGTAAACCAAAATTGACCTAGTATGGATTTACCGTTACGTAATACGATAGCCCTATACTAAAACACAAAAAATATTCTATAACTTCAATATTAACTCTCAAAATAAAACAAAACTAAATTATAACTACACAGTTCTTACATTTAAATATATTTCTAAGAAAAAGAAAAAATAATAATATTACGTACAAGAATATTTAAAAACTTTGTTCTCAAAAGAACACTTTCTATTTTTGTTCTAAGAACACAAATATTCAAAATTAATTAAAATTACTTTACTAGCAAAAATAATTCAAAAACGTTCTCAAAAGAACACAATTTACTTTTGCTCCGGGAAACAAAACTCTTTTTTTTTTTTACCTTTTAAAACAAATTCGAATTAACTTATTCCTATAAAAGTTCTATTCGGTATTCGGAACTTAATTTCGTCATTTCATAAACCAACGGTATTCAAATCATTTCGTTATTCAAAACGAAACTCATCTTACTCGCAAAAAAAAAAAAAAAAAAAAAAAAAAAATATTCAAACATAAATATCTGTCAAATGATAGCATTTTAATAAAATACAGTTTATTAGTTCTTAAATTACTCTTTTGATTTAAGGTTAGTTGGGGCAACTGGGACATGATTTTACAATGTGACTCTGGAGCTTGTGATAATTCAGCTTCAAAAAACTAATGTTCATTTGAATTAAAGTCTGAACTTCTGTAAATGTGTTCAGTTAGGTTCCCTCTATCAGCCAGAAATGCTCAAAATTACATTTTAATATTTAAAATATAAAAATATGCATATTTCATCTTTCTTTCCTCATGGGTCCAGTTGCCCCCAAAAATGGGGTAACTGGACCAGGGGGGGGGGGGGGGGTCTATGTTCCACACGCGTTCATATTTTTTCATATCGGATATCAGGTCCTGTTTGAAAAAGTGTAAACAACTTTAAAAAATTTAAACCAGGCAGATCATGTAAATTATATGTCAATAACAGCATTGTAAGGGAAACCTTTGCTGTCAATGTGTCTAAAAAAAGCACTAAAAGTGAAAATATTAGATATTTTTATACCAAAAACATAAAACTTAAGGAAGTACTTATGTACTTTAGTATAGATAATAAGTATAAAAGTCGCATGGATATTTTAAGGAAAAAAATAGCAAGGTAAATCTATGAACAAACGGCTACGTAAGTACTTAAGTACTTTATCCAGGGGTCGCATTATGTAGGGAAAATTTTATTGTTCCTACCAGAACCCTTACAGAAAGGTGCGATGAAGATATTATTTTCAAAATAGTGGTAGGAACGATAAAAGTTTCCCTATAGAATGCGACCCTTGCGTATAGTGTACAATTTCAAGGTCTGGCTATCTCGCTTTCAGGGGCAAGGTACTTGCATTCGTGAAATGTTGAAATAATTTAATGACACCAATATTTACAAGAGAATCTATCTGAAAGCAAGTAAAAGTATATTTTCGCGTACTTAATAAAGGTGAAATTTTCATTATAAAATTCAGGTGCCAATGTGGCAATTAGGAATTAAAATTAAGTGATGCCATAACGGCATCACCGCCTCTCAAGGGGCCAAGAAATTTGGTTTGATACCACTCAATATGCTTTTTTAAAATTTCATTACATAATTTTAATAAGGTATTCTATCATTTTCTTTATTGTAAGCAAAAAACAAAGGAAAAATTTACTTCCCATAGTAAGAGAAACACAAAAAAATTATTTATAATTATTGGGGTAACTGGATCCAGCGTGGTCCAGTTACCCCGGATACATGTCCCAGTTACGCCATTCTTGAAACATTTATGGGGTAACTGGGACACCGGGCTTACATTTGAAACATGAAGTAAATATTTATAGATACCTAATAATATTAATGTAGTTATATGTCTAATCTTTAAAAATGTGATTGTTTAATAAAAGTACTTACAGTATTTTAATAATCAGCCGAGGAAGTTCAACCATATAGACGTTGTTTTTAAAAAAAGAAACGTAAATTTTTGACAACCTATCACAGCAAAGTGAAAGTGTGATTGAGTTGATACACGTTGTTTTAGGAAGTAGAGATTAAGGGGCATTGTTCACAAAAGCTAAAACTTAAAAAACACCAACAGTTTTTTTATAAAATAGCCTATGGCCCAGTTACCTCGTGGTTCCAGTTACCCCAACTAACCTTAATCATAATTAATCAAAGATTTTACTTCCAAAAATTAAATTTTTAACGATATCATTTAATGACAAAACAGACGCAAATTATTTTCTTTAAGAGAAAATTATATACTTTCAAATTTATTTTAAACAATTTAACTTCAAAAATAAAATAAAACAAAATATTTATTACGAAAATTAAATAAACAAAAGTTCAGTGAAATAAATTCATACAGATACTTATCGTCAGATATCTGCTATACGCATCTATATTTTTATAAGCTTTCAAGCAGTAAAACTTATTTAAGAATATAATGTACTCTCTGTTCCAAGGTCGACGTTCGGTTTACAGGAGTATTAGAAGACTTTCACACAACTACTTGACTCATATACATGAAGCTCATGTAGAACAAAAACAAACATCTTTCGTGGATCATATCTCCACTCAGTTGGACGTGGATTCAGGCCCGAAGTTGGGAAGCCATAATAGCTACCTTAATTACATTCCATAAGTAGGCGCCACAGTTTTTAATAATGGAGTCATCACTTCAAAAGGACAGGCCACTCTATACTTTCGTAGAAAGAATGATTAATAAAATTAGACTAAAAGACATATTTCTATTGTACATATTTACAAAATTAGGAACGACAGAAGAAATCTCTCGGGGAAATACATTTTCACCCTTCTTCCCACCGCCACTCATAACCAAAAAAATCCCTGCCGGCCCGGCCTACAGGCGGAGGTAGATTTCGAATTTAAGTATACTAATTTCACCAACAAAAACTAAATCATGATTAGAGATTTATCCACTTTAACAATTTTATCTGGCTGCTTTTGACGAGTTTTTATTTCATTTTTATATAATAGCTGGTTTTATCAGAATCATGTTAAGGAGGTATTCAACAAAATATTTTTCCATGCTCAACAACTCGAAATGTTCTGGCACATTTTCAGATTTATTTTTAATAGAAAAAATATTAAACTTGCTGACGTGATTTTTGAAGAGATTTATGAGACTTGTGTTTTTATTTTTCGTTCAATTATTTAAAACTTGATTTATGAACAATTATTTTCTCAGTGGGACAATATTTTTCGTTTCTA
Organism: Maratus speciosus; assembly: GCA_963932465.1. Taxonomy (NCBI): domain Eukaryota; kingdom Metazoa; phylum Arthropoda; class Arachnida; order Araneae; family Salticidae; genus Maratus; species Maratus speciosus. The sequence goes on from OZ010793.1 coordinate 210,839,349, forward strand.
ATACAATCGCTTCGGGAAATTTCTGTTCAAAATGCCCACTTTGACATCATTTTTTTGAAGTATATTCTGCCTCTATCAAAAAATCGATCATTACGGTATATATAGTTTCTGAATAAGAGAATCTACCAATTGGATGCGTTTGAGAGCAAAAATGAATTTAAAAATGAGTCAAAAAATAAGCAGTTTGGATTTGAATACACCCTTAATAAGATGATTTTTTTCTTCAGCCGCTATGTATTTAATTTTTTTTTTTTTTTCTGTAAGAATTGGTCTTATCAAAAACTTTATATAAATGTTGTAGACAATATTAAGAAGATATAGGATAAATTCATGGGAATTTTATATTTTGTAAATTGACGGAGTTATGGATTTTTTCTTCTTCAACCCCCTCCCCTTTTTGTTTTCGTCTTTAATTTTTTTTTTTTTTTTTTTGCGGTACGAATTGGTTCTTTCAAAAACTTGTGAATATAAAAGTTGTAGATAATATTAAGGAGATTTATAACAAAATTAATTGGATCTGATATCTTGAGAATTGACGAAGTTATGAATTTTTTTCTTCCAAAAACCCTATTTTTTGTGCCCCTTGAGCCCATTTTTAATTTGATCAAAAATATGTGATACATAAATTTTTGGACCTATTTTTAGAAATAATAAAAACTTTAAACTGATTTGATATGTACCTACAAAAATTAAGAAGTTATGGGGTTTTTTCGGTTTTCACAAAAACCCTCCCTATTTCCATCCCCTTGGTCCGATTTTGCCTATTAACGAACTTGACCGAGATTTTATGCCCCTTGATTTTATGTATCAGTTTGGAAGAGATTTGTGCAAAATTGTGGAAGTTATCGTGTCCAGAAGAAAGTGATATACAGTAGAACCTCGATTATCCGAAGTAATTGGGACCGACCCTCTTTCGGAAAATCGAAATTTTCGAATAATCGAGAATGCTTAAATTTTAAGATTAAGGAGAAATATATGTGCTATTTCTTATTATGGTAACAAGTGCTTAATAAAAATAAAACAATAGCAAAATAGAACAAGAATAAATTACCTGAGTTTTAATTTTGAAATTAAGTGCCTTTCACAAGGGTTTGAAACGATGTTTTGTTTGTTGCAGTTTCGATTGTCTTTGCTTTGAAGCTCTATTTTTAATATTTTATACCAGTATCACAGTCTGTCTGCTGCTCCAGCCATGCCAAACCTTTTGCAAAATATTCAAAACCTTCAGAATTGCTAATTTGTTCGTTCCACTCCGCAGCATTCGGGAACTCAACTTAAATTCAAACGTTCAAAGGAATTCTAAGAAAGGGGATCGAAAACATTTATATGTAATCGTGGTTCGGAAAGGACCACTTGCTCACAAGAATATGATAGTTTAAAAAAAGCTTTCAAAATGGATTTTGCACTCAAGGAATATGATAATTTAAAAAAAAGCTTTCAAAATGAATTTTGCACTCAAGGAATATGATAATAAAAAAAAAGCTTTCAAAATGGATTTTGCACACAAGGAATGTGATAGTAAAAAAAATGAAGCTTTAAAAATGGATTTCGGTTAACCGAGAGTTTTGGTTAAAAGAGTTTCGGATAAAAGAGGTTCTACTGTATAGATAGATAGATAGACAGATAAAGTTTTTTACTGAGGCTGGTTTTGGGTTCTAGAGGTCATGATCGGGTTAGATCTGCAAAAATGTTTCAGAATTTCCAACATAGGGGAGAATGTAATAGGTAGTATTTCATACGAAATTTATCTAAAACGCGAGGAAATAATAAAACAAAACGCGTACATCTACATTTCGCAACCTAATTATCGTGCGTCTCGCAGAACTCTGCGGGGAAAACTTAACGCAGGGAATGATAGGAGAAATCTATTTGACAGCTGCTAATCACAGAATTAGACACTGACGTCTAGTGCTGCCATCTTCCGGAATAATATCTAAATATAAGATATTTTTGTTACATATGTAATTTTGTTAAAAATAAGTGATAGATCTTATTATTAAATACCCGATATGAAATATTAATTTTAATTTATGGCTAGAGCTTTATTTCATTGAAATTTCCAAGTGTACGAACACTTTTGAAACCGCTGTATATAACATACAGGATATAGAAAATCCTGCCCAATACTAAGTTATACGTTGAAATAATGTCTACCTAATTCCTCGTGCAGATAGTCGGCCGTCATAAACAATACCAACACCTTTTGAAGCGTACTGTCGTAGAAAAAAAAAGTAACTCCCCTCCCCTACTAATTCTGCAATTAATTATAATAGAAGAAAGCTACTGGTACCAATCGATTGAAAATAAAGTCTACTTTTTAATGATATATATAAAATTTGCTTAAGGGGTCATCTACAAATCAAAACCAGACCAAACTTTGTTTTTTTCAAAGGGAACACCCAATATTGACAACATATTTCAAATCTTCGGTTCAAACTATTCCTAGAAATAAAATTTCATTTGGATAATAAGTTTTTGAATTATAAATATTCAAAATTTTGAATTTCTAATGTTAAATTACATTTTCATAGTTTTAATAATATCGTCTGAAATTATAATCCTACCGTGATAATTTTTTCGTTTGATTATAATACTAAAATCCTAAACATAAACATATTGAATTTGTAGTTCAAAAAAATTATAATATGATTTATGAAATTAATATTCGAAAAAAATATGAATTTCAGCCTACAGTTTTTTTTTTTTTTTTTTAAGATTTATATTTATTATGTTCTGTTTTATGGAAATTCTCAATTTAAAATTTTTCTTCCAAGTAGTTTTCTAATTATAATTAAAAAACGTCAACATGATGGTTGAAGGGGACGTCTATGATGTCCAGAAAAGCATAATTTGAAAAAAATATATTTTACTCATTTTAATGAGACATTTGGGCTGGCAATTGTCGAAACATTTTAAGCGAGCGAGATATTCATATTGGTAAAAATATAATACATTAATAGAAGTGACATAGTCATTCTGTAGCATTTCAACAATCAAGTACCGAACCTCAATTTCAATACAGCCCCTATAATAGGCTCATTTTAAAATAATTAATTTCTCAGAAACTAATAGTACGAATTTCATGAAAATTTGCATTTAGGCTAATTGAAGGGTGTGGAATATGTTTATGGTGTCAAACTTGGGTATTGATATTTTAAAAAAAAAAAAAAGTTTGGGTTTGTTATGATATGTAGAGTGCCCCCTAAATAAATTTTATATTCATCATTAAAAGTAGACTTTATTTCCAGTCATGTGATACCAGTAACTTTCTTCTAGAATAATTTGTTGCAGAGTTATAGGACGTGTTTACTTTTTTTTCCACGACTACACATTACGTTCTCCTTTCAATTGAAACAAATCATAAGGCTCCTATAATCCGGGCTGACTCACGCCGCCATGCCATTTAATTGCCGGTAGGAGAAGAACGATCGGCCACGCCGCGTGGGCAACAATCGCTCATTGGTCTATTTGGGAAACAAAATGTTTGACAATTCAGCCTGTATTATAGGAGCCCTAACACATCAGGTGGTTTATCTATCAAGTCAGAATAGTTTCCTTTGAAAAAGCGCGAAACGTGGAGTTATTGGTTACCATTTCACTTCAAAATGTAATTGATAAGAGTCGAGAAATTTAAATTGCTAAATTTTCGTTTGGAATGCAATTTTTCGCTCTCTTACATTAAAGATACATTTTGTTTCTCATTTATCGCATTTCGTGACGAAAAGCCAGACGGAAAAATAGAGCCGCAGTAGAAATTAATGTTTGCACCGAATTTTTTTTTTTTTTTTACCGAAAATGAAGTTTAGTTTATTAAAATAGTTCAGTTTGTTGAAGATGGTTACCAATTTATAAATATCTAATTCTTCGGCGGCAGATGCGCTACAACATAGTTATATTTCGTTTTTGATTCTGTAATAGCTTTAGAAGTAGCTAATTCAAATGTACTTTCCAGCATATGAAATCATAAAGTTAGGTCCACGTGAATGTAGGAGGAATAACTACGGCAGATGCTTAGGAAGTTGCCATTTTGCTAGTGAAAACGAAACGTTCTATGAAACAGTTGGATAGTTCAAAAGTCACCATTTTAGAGAATATTTAAGAGATCATAAAATATCTTAGTGACTCGAATGATCAGAAGGTATTTGTAGAAAAAATAAACTTTATTAAACTAAAACAACACATAGTCAAATATTTCGCATATTTCATTGCAAGAATAATTCTGCCGGTTCTGGAGAGCTCAAATTTACTGTGAACCACGTGACCCCTCCGAAAAAAAATTGCGGGTGGAAGAAAAGCGCGGCACGCTATTGGCTGAATTGAAAAACCTCTCCTCGACCGAGAGAGAAATAGACGCTTTCAGTCGTGACGTCAGATATGACGTTTTGCTTGAATACTGACTCCAAACAAACCGTTGCTATGATGTATTTTCTATTTTTATTATATATTATAAGGAAAGGGCATGTTTACAAAGAAACACTTCCATCAACCGATCTACCACTACATTTTTGGTCATAGAGATCATTGAAGGAATCTTCTTGGCGACGTAGACCAATCGTATCATAGACCTGTTAAACGTAGACCAACCAAATTTCCGGAGCTTATGTGTACAGTAGGACTCATAAGGAACGGACAGGTTTTTCTTGCTGATCCACAGTAATTCGACCAACAGTAACGTCAGCTGCCCTTTCCTTATAGCTATATTTCACAGATATATGTTTTAATACTTTATATGCAGTGGTAACATTTTCTATGATTTATATTTAATAAGAAATGAAACATAGCAACCGTTTGTTTGGAGTCCGTTTCCATGCAAAACATCATGACTGACGTCACACTGAAAGCTTCCGCTACAGATACAAGGCAGTTGAAACATTTAATCCTTAACCGGAAACATTAAAATCTCGTGCACAAACGGAAACGGTCTGTGAGACTGCTAAATTAAAAAAATTACTATAAAATTTTAAAAGGAAAATAACTCTAAATAATTTACTAAATAGTGAACTTAAACATTTAATATTTAATAGTAATGCATTAACAGGACCAATTTTTTAATATGACAGCATAAAAATAAATTTTGAATGTCGGAGACAGAAAATATTTTAAAATTACACATTACGGTTCAAAATATAAAATTTTTGTCTTAATAATTAAATAAATGCTAATATTTTTAAATATTTCGGTACGATATGAATTAGAAAAAAAATATTAAGCAGTAAAATTAACAAAACATTTAATAGTAAATATTGCAGCATGTTCTAAATATCTGCATTTTTGACAATGTTGAGATACTTTCGTGTTCAGAATTTATATATTCATCATCTGAAATACTTTCAACATCGCTTATGTCACTTACTACTTCATCAAAGAATCTCAAAACAGTTTTTTCAGTCTGTTTTAGCACTGTAGCTTACCCACTTTAACGGCTCCTCCATATCAATATCCCAGAACAAAAAATTACTTAAACGGAAACATGCCGTCTCACAGACTGCGTTGAAAATAAAATAATTTTTCTTTCAATAACTAAAAATGCGCAGGCGTTGCAAATGGGTGGGGGAGGCAGAGAGGACCAACAGCGTAAGGATTAGATTGTGTGCTAAGATTGGGGACGCGTTCATTTTCGTGTAAAGGGTAGATATGTAGACGCAACCATCTCACAGACGGCATGTTTCCGGTTAAGGGTTAAAGTACTTTTCTGTCAAAATTAGTTTTTTTTTCTTTTTTTTCAGATTAGTTAAAATACACATTTTGGTATAGAAATAAAAAATAGAATCCTTAAAGGGGGCTCTAGAGGAAGCTAGAGGTATAGCGCCTAGAATATATAGTGTGGAAATTGGCTATCCCTATAATACTTAAAAAAGTGCTAAAATATTGTATCCCTTAAATGTGCAACGATGCTGCTGAAATATACAGATCGCAGCGACATCTGCAGGATATTTTCCACAACTGCAAGATATTGCTAGTCTATACAATGTAATCCGAAAATCCTGCAGATGTCGCTGCGGTCGACACTTGGAATTTTAGTAGTATCGACGCACATTTAAGGGATACAAATTTTTAGCGTTATTTGGATAGCATATTTCCACACTAGGTATTCTAGACGCTGTACTAGAGGGGAACTCAGCCCACCCTGCCCCATCTGGTTATGAGCCTGCAGGCCCGTTTCATGAAATATGCCATAGTTTGGACAAACACCTATGTAACTCTCCTGATAAAGGTACTCTACCTAAATAAAAAGAGATATGTATTAAAATAACAAATATAAAATAATTTTTTATAGATTGTCATTCTGTCAACAGTGAGATTTAGTTTTTTATTTCTCATAATTTTATCCATATTTATGTTTTATTAAAATGTTGCCACGAATCTAGAAAAGTAAATGATATATTTTGCCCTGATTTGTATTTAAAAAGTGATAATCAAAAACCATATAACATTTTATTCGATTTTCTTTCCTTTCTTTTTTTCTTCTTTTTTTTACTGCAATGTTTACATGTCCCTTTAAATTTTCCTTCACTTCAACCTTGAGTGTGTTCAGAAGTGCATTTCGCGCCGCGCGCGCGCTCAGGAGTTTATGTCATGGAGTAAGTCTCATCGAAGAAAGGAATTTTAACATAATTCAATTATTTCATTATCTTTAATGGTTCAAAAAAGGTAAAACCAACGACTATATTTCTTTATCCTTCCAAAACATGGTTTTCGTAACAGGACTACATGCCTATGTTCACTCAGATAAAATCTAAAATAGTCGGGGAAAACATCACGTGACCTTCTTTATCTACTTTAGCCCATTTAGCATTTAAAATTAGTTAACCAACCGCACACAAACTCCGCTCAAGCTGCTCAAAAAAATTGTGTGGGCGATTTGATCACGTGATTGTGCGTTTTCTGCTTATGTGTTATTGGTTATGCATTGTTTGGTAGGTTGATTGATACAATTTAAGAATTCAACTGGTGATCTAAAAATTTTAACTTTTTAACAATTTTCTTTTTATTTATTTAAAAATGATTTATCAGTTGATTTATAACTTCTGTGATAAATAGAATGCTGTTAGTAAACCAAGATTGTGATATCAACATATGAGATTTGTTTGTAATCTACTATACTGGATGGATTTCAATGGAATTTGCACTGTTAGTTAGACAGTTTTTCAGAGAAGGTTTTAATATATATATTTCTTATTTTATGATTGCATATTTTAATACCGTGTGGATAACAGACCAAAATACATCATAAAACATGAGAAATAAATGGCATTCAAAATTCTGTTAGTATAAGCAAAATACTTACTTATACTTTCAGTAGAAAATTTATAAACATTCTAATCATACTTTATTCACTACAAAACTAGACAGCAGACCTATATATTTTATCTCTTTAAAAAATATATCTACAGATATTTTTAGTTAAAATAATCTACAACTATTACATTTTATTTTTATAATGTTCAAAGTAAAATATGATTACCAGCCTAGTCTCGATAAAAATTCACTCGTAAAGTATTCAAAAAAAAGAAAAGAAAATCAAGGAATTATCCTACGTGCAAAAGGATATTTTTGCCCAATATATATTATTTTTTCATTTGGATTTGCTTAATGTTTATATCATTATACATATACATATATAATCACTTAGAAACGAAACTTTAAATATTTAAAAGGCGTTCAGCGGTTCAGCTGTAAAACTTTCATCTCGAAATACCTAATTTTCTCACATTTAAATAAATATTATTATAATAAAAATACACGTGCCTCTGTATAATAAAAATAAAAAATATATCTTCATCAAAAATATCTTATTCATTATGAAAAATCTAAAACAACCAATAAACAAAAAATTATGATTACAATGTGGGACTGGAAGGATTCGAACCCAGAACCCCTAGTCTCGAGTTCACTGCCTTATCCATCCAGCCAGCTAGCACACGTTCGTTTTGCAACAAAATATCTTTATAATTAGCACCATAATTAATCAAATCCATGATCTGTTCCTGAACACACTACGTGTTATTCCATCCATGATATTTACCCACTCCATGTTCCTGTCTCCTGAGCTCGCGCGCGTAACGCGCGTGCAGCTTGAACACACTCTGTGTGTCGAGAATCCGATACCGAAACTACTCAACTTGGCTTGCGGTAAAATGCTCCACAGTGGAACGGGACCAAATACTGGATTATAAACGTGTTGCATATCTAGCGATTGTGTTTTGTCTTAGGACACCAAATATTTGTTCATTGTATATAAATTTATAATTTCTTTATGAGACCTGAGTCGAAGTTTTTCATCATAATATATTTTTCTCATTCACTCATTCACCACAATTCCATGACGTCATCAACAGCCATGTCCTGTTTAGCTACATCGCAAGAATTGTGCTCCTCCTCTTCGTAATGATGGTTATAGCGGTGTAATCAAGTTAAAGGTGCCTGTGTTTTAACCCAAGTAATTTGGGCCTAGAGAAACTATTTCACTTATATAAAAATTTATGATTTAAATTTTCCGATAACTTCAAAATCACAATGCCTTTGTTTGGGAAAAAGGATGCTCAACGCAAAAAAGAGACAGTTAGTGTCGAAGATAAATATGAATTTAAAGACCTTCTCGGAACGTAAGTTTTGAATATTTTATTTTTATGTGCATTTCTACTTGAGTAACGTGATTTAAATATTAGAGATATGAGTGGACTTTAAAGAAACGATTATATTTTAAAGATTTTACAGATAACTGAAGATCGGTAATATTAATCTTCCATATTTTTATCACGGGTAAACAGTATAAATATACCGGCGTTTTTCATCGATACGGCGTATTACACACACAAATTGGCTTTATGTTAATAGCCTGAGACTTTAAGGTTTGTTTCTTTCTTTTTCATTTCTATACAATTTATTCAAAATGTGTCTATAATATTACAAAATCATTCGTTTTTAATCTAACGCACCTTAAACAAATAATGATCAAGTTAAATTATACTCAATTTCTTGGTTATGCTATGTAAACGTATAGCATTTGAAGCAAGATGATTTAAAATATTTCATTTTACTTGGTGTTATTGAAATTTTATGATATTTTCTACGGATAGGTACTACAACTAATTTTAACAATTTTGCTATTGCACATAAAATGGCACTATTATGTTTGTAACAAATGTCTATTGGTATGAAGTATTATATCAGTAAAATATTTTACTTAAAAAAAAAAAACAACAACAGTTAAATGATTGCTTCTCTTTTATTTTGAGTATTTTTATATGACACATTTCATCTAAATAACTTTAATTCCAAGTACAAATAATCTATGTAATTCTACCTATCAAATTATTTCTCTTTAAAAAATAAACTAATTCAAAACATTCAGTTTATGTAAATTTAAATACTAAATAAAAAATAAGTTAAAGCAACATGTTCATTGTAATCTGAATAAATTTCATGGTCATATCTACTTTTAAATATGATAAATAAAATGAATAGGTAGCATTGTATCTTTTTTCTAAATTACAAGCTAACAGTGATATGTAATTTGTTTGTTTAAACGCTTATTTTTTGCACTTTTTGGAAGAAAAAAACTAGAAGTTACAAAAAATAATAAAAATTGTGGTTTTATTTCTTGTGAAAAAATAATTATTAAAATTTTGCACCATAATTTCTTTAAATTTTAATAATTGTATATCTAAAATATTATAAATTACACATAAATCCGTAACACATGAGAAAATTGCAATTCTTGACTGATAATTTTAAAATTTATATCAATATTTTATAAATTTAGATTACCCTTTTTAAGAAGTTTTTAACCAAGCCTTTATTTATTTTCTTAAAAAGCGTCTTTAATGTCGGTGTGTTTAAGGGCTTTGTATAAGGTTTAAACATTAAAGTTAAAAGAAAGAAACCTTTCTAATTAACTTTGTTTTTAATCCAAGGCCAATGAACTACGATCTTTACTGACCTGACCTTTCACTCTGACACTTCCTACAAGAACAAGGGCACAATAAAGTTTTTCTGTATGTCTTCAATGATTCCATTCTCATCGGTTACAAAATGTTAATAGTATAATATTTATTTAGCTATTTGTTTTTTTATTATCAATATTAAGAGATATTAAGCCAGTAATGGGCACCCGCACCCTTAAAGAATTTCTTTAAAAACTGTTTTTTAATTAATATTTATAATTATTATATCCAGAGTTGCCGGCTTTTAGCCAGGCCAAAAAAAACCGGCTTTTATTGAAAAAAAGCCAGTTTTTATTTTTTAAAGTTGGTTTGCAGTTAATTCGTTTTAAATTTGGATCAATGAATTTTTAATACACTTATAAATTATTTTCTACTAAAAAAAAATTATAGATTTCTATTAAATTTGTCAAATAAATAAGTCTTTCTAACTTCTAGAAGGCAACAGTGAAGGTATTATGTCTGAAAAAAAAAAAAATATATATATATATATAAACACTGAAAAGAATATAGGGTAGATGTGCCAGTAATGGACACCCCTTGATGTTTTTGGTTCATAAAAAAAATAACTAATTAATATTTAGCTTTAATTATTTTTTTTATAATTCCCCCTTGTATGTTTTATAAAACTATGTTATTGTTGACACTTTTAACCAAACCAATCAGGAAGCAGAAAATAATGTTTCAAAGTTTTGCTGTTTTTTTTTTTTTTTTTTTGTGAAAATCTTAATGAAGAGGTTAAGAGCTGGCTTCGTTTAATTAATTTATATATGTATTATTTATTTTTTTGCAAAATTTGAATGTTTTTGATTGAGTAGCAATAGAAAACTTTGAATTTTATATACTAATGGCTATTTACAAAATTTCATTTCTTTTTAAGGTTTTAAGAGGGGTGTCCATTACTGGGATGGTTAATTAGTCATTTTCCAGTAATGGACACCCCATGTAGACATTGCTAAAAATGCAATTTTAGTAATGTTTATAGTGCATAAAATACTTTGGCTTAACTGCAAACCTAAATAATCCAATTTAATTTTTAAATTATACTTACCAAAATGTAATGACACCAAAACTTTTATAAATAGCTGCTTTTAAGTTACTTTATGTAATTAATAAAATTTCGATATCTTATTTTATGTATTATTATTATTTTTTTATTTAGTACATATATATATACCTCAGATATTTTATAATCTGGCAATCAAACCAGCCAGGAACCAGAAAATGCTGTTTAAGAGTGCAGTCAAAGAGGGGCTCATAGGGCTTAATCCCTCTCCATTTAAATAAAAACAATTAAGTTACAGAAGCTATTAAAAATCCATTTTCTGTCTTAAATGTTTCCTTATAAAAAAAGAAAAAAAAAAGAAGAAATTTTTTTAAAAGAAATTCCTTAAGGGTGTCCATTACTGGCACATCTACCCTATGTTAGGCTCCAAACTGGTGTTTTGAATTCTAGGGTAGATGTGCCAGTAATGGACACCCTTCCAGTAATGGACACCCCTTGATGTTTTTGGTTCATAAAAAAATAACTAATAAATATTTAGCTTTAATTATTTTTTTTCTAATTCCCCCTTGTATGTTTTATAAAACTATGTTATTGTTGACACTTTTAATCAAACCAATCAGGAAGCAGAAAATAATGTTTCAAAGTTTTGCTGTTTTTCTGTGAAAATCTTAATGAAGAGGTTAAGAGCTGGCTTCGTTTAATTAATTTATATATTATTTATTTTCTTGCAAAATTTGAATGTTTTTGTTTGAGTAGCAATAGAAAATTTTGAATTTTATATACTAATGGCTATTTATAAAATTTCATTTCTTTTTAAGGTTTTAAGAGGGGGTGTCCATTACTGGGATGGTTAATTAGTCATTTTCCAGTAATGGACACCCCATGTAGACATTGCTAAAAATGCAATTTTAGTAATGTTTATAGTGCATAAAATACTTTGGCTTAACTGCAAACCCAAATAATCAAATTTAATTTTTAAATTATACTTACCAAAATGTAATAACACCAAAACTTTTATAAATAGCTGCTTTTAAGTTATTTTATGTGATTAATAAAATTTCAATATTTTATTTTTTTTTTTTTTTTATGTAGTACATATATATACCTCACATATTTTATAATCTGGCAATCAAACCAGCCAGGAAGCAGAAAATACTGTTTAAGAGCACAGTCAAAGAGGGGTTCATAGGGCTTAATCTCTCTCCGTTTAAATAAAAACAATTAAGTTACAGAAGCTATTAAAAATCCATTTTCTGTCTTAAATGTTTCCTTATAAAAAATAAATAAATAAATAAATGTACTACTATTAATGAAAGTTATAGGTATATTCATGAAACTAGTAAATCTGCAGATCAGTGGCCCCAAACATCAGTTCTACAGTTTTATTTTGAAATTATTTTATTTAGTATTTAAAATATTCAACTCACAATATCATTTCTTTCATATTTGTAATATTGATTATTATAAATGATAGGATCAAGTAATCTCTGGAAGATTGTTAAAATTAGTGACACAAAACTAAACATTAATATTCCAAAACTTTTTTTTTTTTTTTTTTTTTTACCTTTTAAATCCACCACTGTTTCAATAATTTGATAGCTGTAATTGTCTGATATTTAGTATTTTAAACTATTCATCTAAAATAATTAAAACCTCGATCTTTTGATAATTACAATAATTGATGCAAACAGTAAATGATTATCACAAATATTTTATTAATTACTGGTATCCTAATTTATTTGAAAATAATTATTTTGTTTCACTAGTATGTATTCATTAAATTCTGGTTCTAAATACAGTCATAAAAACAATTATATTTATTACTTTTTATGGGGTGTCCATTACTGGAACAGAAGGTGTCCACTACTGGGCTTTTGGGTGTTTTGATATATTTCTGTTATTTAAAATTAAATTTCTATTCATATGGGGAAATGAGGCTATAAGAATGGTTAAATATTGTTAATAGATTAATATAATATTGAAAAACTGGAATATAATAATTATAACTATTAATAAAAAAATAATTTTTAAAGAAATTCCTTAAGGGTGTCCATTACTGGCACATCAACCCTATATTACGTAGCTTCACATATAATACACATTTTAAAGATTATATTTAATTAATGATAAAATGTAGCACAGCAAAATGGAAACATTCTTATGTGTAGTACATATGGAGAGATTAAGTTGTAAATGTTAAAAGAGAAAGGATGTAATATTTGAGGAGAATGGTACATAAGTGCATAAAAAATGGAGCCTTTAAAAAAGAAAAAAAATCTCTAAATAAAATTTTGAAAAGCTTGTTGCTAAGCATATTCATGCATATGCTATTCATAATGTTTTTAATAGTAAGAAATGGTGTTTTTATTAATATGACTATGTATAATTTTAAATGTTTACTAGAAATAAAATAAGAATTGTATATTAATAGCTCTTAAAATTAATTAAGTAATAAAACATGTAACTAAGTGACCCTTGTCCTCTAATTTTATAAAGCAATAAAAATGAAAAAAATTGGCAGTTGGTATGACTCTTTTAAAATTTAGCTGACATATTTGCAATTCTGACTACAAATTATAGGTCAAAATTGGGAAATTTTGTTAGTGGACACTGGCCAGTAGGACTAATTTTTTAAGTGGCCACTTTTTTATTTCAAAATGCTAAACAGTAAAATTTCTATAAGTATTAATCTAAAACTGAGTAGCCCAAATAAATATGTTAATATAAATACATTGGAACCAAAAAAAAATAGAATCCTTGATGAAATGCAAGAAAATTTTATTATCTCCTTGTAAAAAAGTGGCCGCTGATAGACAATTTTTCACTAGCCACTTTTTTTCATTTATCACATCAAAATGGAAACATGTCCATATGGAGATATTAAGTTATATAATGTTATCAGAAAATTTAGAAATGATATAATATTTGAGGAGAGTTAAGTACATAAGTGTATAAAATAAAAAGAGCAATTAAAACAACAAAAATAACTCCAAATAAAATTTCCTGAAATAAAACTTTGAAAAGCTTGTTGCTATGCATATGCCATTCATAATATTGTTTTTAATAGTAAGAAACGGTCAGGGGTGGGGAATTTTCAGAAAATCTTACCAGCCAAGGATTTATTTTACCCGCCAGCAAAATGCAATGTACAGTTGGAAACTATTATAATAGATTGCAAAAATAGTTGATTACTGTTGCTACAATACATTTTCACCTATAAATTTTTTTCTGTAAAATTAAGAAACATACAAAAGAAAGAAAACCTTAATAAAGATTAGAACTTAGCACCGAGTTTACATTGCAGTAATTTGGAAAGTTGTAAAATATAGCTAACTAGTAAAAAAAATAGTTTTTGACATATCTTTTGGCATGGAGTTTTTTAAAGACTGTCTACAAATTCACTCGCCTTGTCAAAAAATCCACTCGCCAGTGGTGAGTAAAATGATGTATTTCCCCACCCCTGGAAATGGTGCTTTTATTATATGACTGTATGATTTTAAATGTTTATGAGAAATAAAATAAGACTTGTATATTAATAGCTTTTAAAATTAGTTAAGTAATAAAACATGTAACTAAGTAACCATTGTCCTCTTTAATTTTATAAAGCAGTAGAAATGAATTTGGGGGGGAGGGTAAATGCAGTGTTGCCAGATAGTCAAAAGTCAATTTCCCCAAAATTTGTGAAATTTTCCCCAAATTAGTGTTTTTTTTCACAAAAGTCCCCAACCCAGTTTTTACTCAAAAAGGAAATTTTTAAATTTTCAGTTTACAACTATAAAAAATATTTAAGTAATTTAAGCCCAAAAATTTTCCCCAAATCAAGTCTTTTTTTTTTGAAAAAATTCCCCATTTACTAAAAACAAACTTTTAAATTGGACTGAATGCATATTCTGTAGGCTACATTAAGAGAATGAGAGGTATATTTTGCAGTGACAAGTTATTTTACGTTTGTTTTTAAAAGTATAGCCTAAAAATGTTGGACTATTGTTACATTAGCTCCATAGCTTTAGACAATCTCTTATCAGTTGGAATTTGAATGAATCCGAGATGGTATGCTGTTTTAATTTTTTTGTCATCCCTATACTGAAGTACATGATCATAATGCAAAGTATTTTCGCTGTGTCAATCGATGTGATTTTGTATATCATAAGAGGAAAATAACTGCTTTCCACATATTTAAATTCATTTTTTTTTTCAAGTATGGCGAAAGTCCTGCAGATATAAGCTGCTTAAGACTTTAGAGTCTGTGTATCTGTAATACGTGTAAACTGTAATGTAGTAAATAACGAACACGACCACACCCAAGAGAATAATGATTGATTTTTCCTATTTCTGGATTGTATTTTCGTTTTTCAAATCAAAATTGAGTTCGAGACAGATCCAGTTTTTCTGCAGGACTAAAAGAAATCTTTACGGAAAATAGTAAAAAAAAAAAAAAAAAATATCCCCAAGTTTTTCCCCAAAATTTTTGTAGTCGCCAAAAAATTCCCCTAGAGGTTCAAAATTCCCCAATCTGGCAACACTGGGTAAATGACAGCAGTTGGCATGGCCCTTTTAAAATTTAGCCGACATATTTGCAATTCTGACTACAAATAACTAGCAGCTCCATCTAAGTTTTATTCCAGTATTAATGTCTTCATTATTGAGAAATTGGCTTACTTATTAAATTCTAAATCAATTAAATGTCATTAAAACTAATTAAAAACTCTTTAAAATGTGTAGTTTATAATTACAATGCTTCATTGCATAAAAGCCAATTTTGGCCAAAAAAAGCCGGTTAAAACCAATAAAAGCCACCAGCGTGGCTTTTTTACTTTCTTTAATTTTTACAATAAGAAAGTACTGGATTCGTAAAAATTTTCGACTTCCGGTTTTCGACAGATTTACACGTTTTAGAGGTCAGAGATTCCAAAAAACATGTTTTTACAAAATGTCTATATGTATGTATGTGACACAAATTTTGTGTGCGCTCTATCTCAAGAACTAATGCACGGATTTTAATAAAAATTTATATTCAAGTAGTCCCTAATATAAATTGGTACTGATTAGTTTTTGGCGTAAATTGCCCGACAGGTGGCACCGCTATGCTGCATTTTTCGCAATTTCTGCACTAGCTCTATCTCAAGAACTAATGCACGGATTTTCATCAAACTTCAGATTCAGTTAATCCTTGATATGAATTGGTGCTGGTAATGTATTGGTGCAAATCGCCCAACAGATGGTGCTGCTATGCTGCATTTTGCAGCATTTACATGATATTCGTAATAGCTCTATCTCAAGAAATAATGCACGGATTTTCATCAAACTTCAGATTCAGTTAGTGCTTGACATGAATTGACGTTTTGCACCTTGTGGTGTAAATCGCTCAACAGGTGGCGCTGCTATGCTGCATTTTTTGCGATTTCTGCAATAGATCTATCTCAATAGCTCAATGTCCAGAACTAATGCACGGATTTTCATCAAACTTCAGATTCAGTTAGTCCTTGACATGAATTGATGTTTTGTACCTTTTGGTGTAAATCGCTCAACAGGTGCTGTATTTTTTGGGATTTCCACAGTAGCTCTAGCTCCAGAACTAATGCATGGATTTTCATCAAACTTCAGATTCCGGTATACCTTAATATGAATTAGTGCTGTTTGTGTTTCGGTGCAAATCGCTCAACAGGTGGTGCTGCTATGCTGCATTTTTTCAGAATTTCCCCTACAGCTCTATCTCAATAACTAATGCACGAATTTTTATCAAACTTCAAATTCAGGTATACTTTGATATGAATTGGTTCTAAATTGATGTAATTTCTTTTACTATTTAAATGATTTAATTGACGTGATTTATATAGAAGAAAGTTTTGTGATGGCCACAACATACTAGTTTAATTTTAGCCGCCTTTTTTGCAACCCTGACTGTGAATGGATTAATACCTTGCAAATTTATTGGTCCATAAAATATATAACTGAATGTTCGTTTTCGATTTTATCTCGCTTAGGACAGCTGAAGTTTCTGGCTCCTTTTTCAAGAAATTTTACACAAACTTCAATATGGATCTTTATTATAACACAGTAGGGGAAGACGGGGTACAATGAAACAAATTTTACTAATTTTTTTTTCCTATCCACAATTTTGCATGCACAAAAATATAATTAATGCATATTTTTAATCTTGTATTTTCCCCCATCTAAATAAATTTTTATTAGGTTCTGAACAATATTTTTATGCTTGAAAAATAACAAAAAATAAATGTCTTACAGTGTTTCATTTTACCCCGTATGCCGAGGTACAATGAAACACATAATGGGGTACAATGAAACACTCCAAATGATGGAAGCAATTTTCACCCAGTATAGTTTATTTTATGAAAAATGAGATAAATACAAAAATAAAACATGATTAATAAGGAACTTGATAAAAATATTATAGTCTAAGATGAAAAATGAGAAAATTCTTATTAAATTGGTTCAAGTCAGTTTCAAAATTTAGCATTTCTGCTTATATTTCAGTTGCTCCTGAAGGAATATGGGGTGGTAGTTTCAACACAATGAGTTTTTTTTTTTTTAATGTAAGTTTCTAAAAAAAAAAAAAAAAATTAAAACTAGGTTGGAGTCTTTTTATATCAAGTACTTCACATTTGACTTCATTTAAATGTATGATTTCTCCAACGATATATATTTCCTTATGTTTCCATTTATATGGATACTGCTTGTGCCATACATGTGTGTGGATATCTCATTCTTAGTACATCGATGACTAGCTGGGCCTGGAAAAAAAAAATCTGGATCATCATCAGAGTCTGTAGCAGGCAGAGTTTGTTTTCAAAACAATCCCTTCTTAGCTTTTTTTCTCTTTCAATTTTTTAATTGCTTAACAAGAGCATTTTTTACTGACCTGGTTAGAGCAAAACTCTTTTTTTTTTTTTTCTGTTTTCCTACTCTTACTTCTAATATATTCTATTTACTACTTTTATTACTATAATAAAACATGTTTCATTGTACCCCGTCTGTAAGTGTTTCATTGTACCCCGCACTGAGGTTACTAAATAAAAATTTATTTTCAAACTTCTGATATTTTTTTTAGTTTGGTTTTGGAGGTATGAAGACAACAACCCAAAGATAACAATGTATAGAAAAAATAATTATTACATATAACAACAAGGAAAAAGAAACAAAATTACTTTTAGTAAAGAAAGTTACTTTCAATGGTGGAAAAGCAATAATCTTTTATTGCTACTGTTGTAGAAGTGTGAATGTATGCAAATCACATCAGTAATTGGAACTTATAGTTGTACAACATATATATAAACTGCAACTCTCTATGACAAATTTTATTGATTTTACAAGTAATATTTCATTGTACCCCATCTTCCCCTATATAATAAAAAAGAAAAGTGCCCAGCTAAACTGATGGCATTGAGCTCACAGGCTATTCACACTAATTGTATATCATACTCTTATTTTAAAGAATAATGCCCCTCAAAAAAATAAGTGAATGGGAATTAGCCCCCGTTTCCCCCTTTATACTTAACAAGTGAACCTCCAAATCTAATCAGGGAAGCTCCTTATAATAATAAACAGGTATACCAAATTTGGAGCAAATCGAATAATCCTGCAAAAAAACCATTTATCTAAATTAAGGGGGTGGACTAGCCCTCCCTTTATCCTTAACCAATGAATCCCCAAAACGAATCAGGGAAGCTCTTTAACATAATAAGCCGGTATACCAAATTTGGAGCAAAGCGAATAATTCTGCATGAAAAACCTGTTTTATATAAATTAAGGGGGTGCA
Organism: Maratus speciosus; assembly: GCA_963932465.1. NCBI lineage: Eukaryota > Metazoa > Arthropoda > Arachnida > Araneae > Salticidae > Maratus > Maratus speciosus. The sequence goes on from OZ010793.1 coordinate 210,858,076, forward strand.
CTAGCCCCCTTCCCCCTTTATCCTTAACCAATGAACCCCCAAAACTAATCAGGGAAGTTCCTTAACATAATAAACCGGTATACCAACTTCGGAGCAAATCGAATCATTCTGCATGAAAAACCCATTTATCTAATTTAAGAGAGGCCGGCTAACCTCCCTTTTTACCCATTTATCCTTAACCAATGAACCCCCAAAACTAATCAGGGAAGTTCCTTAACATAATAAACCGGTATACCAAATTCAGAGCAAATCTAATCATTCTGCATGAAAAACCCATTTATCTGAATTAAAAGGGGTGGACTAACCCCCCTTTTCCGCCCTTTATCCTTAACCAATGAACCCTCAAAACTAATCAGGGAAGTTCTTTAACATAATAAACCGGTATAACAAATTCGGAGCAAATCGAATGATTCTGCATGAAAAACCCATTTATCTGAATTAAGGGGGTGGACTAACCCCCCTTTTCCCCCTTTATCCTTAACCAATGAACCCCCAAAACTAATCAAGGAAGTTCCTTAACATAATTAACCGGTATATCAAATTTGGAACAAATCGAATGATTCTGCATGAAAAACTCATTTATCTGAATTAAGGGGTTGGACTAACCCTGTTTTTCTCCCTTTATCCTTAACCAATGAACTCCCAAAACTAATCAGGGAAACGCCTTATCACAATGAACCTAGAAAAAAATTTTGAAGCAAATCGGATGTTTCTACCAAGAGTTATCGCGTTACGTACATACATACAGAATGGGCGGCACATTAGCTCTCAGGCTTTGATAGCCTGTGAGCTAAAAATTATATTCTTCTGTTGCATTATGCATATTTTTATGCACCATTTTGCAATGAATGAGATAGTATTTCTACTTAATTGTTCAGTCATATAGTGTTTCTTATCCTCAGAGCACTTAGTACTACTGTTTTCCTCTTTTACAGTAACAGTATAGGATGCTACTTTACACTTATGGTTAAAAAAAAAAAGCTGTACAAGATAAAAATATGAGATGATAGTTTTTAGGGTACACAGTTATAATAGATAAAATACCAAGCATAAAACTATAAATAGTGTAAAATTACATTATTACAGGGGTGCAGAATATGTCCGATCCGGCGATTTAGGGTCGGGGGAAATTTTAACCACCTGGAGAAATTTTGCAGAAACATATACAATTGATTTCGATTGTAACAACAAAGGCCATAATTCCCTGAAATAGAAAAATTTCATTACAAATAAAAAGATCCTTATGGTGACCTTCACAAAATGGATCTCAGAATAATATGTACTGTATATCAGGGGTGATTCTGTTCCGAATTTTCCAAAAAAAAAATAAGGCATTTGGTTCCGAAAATTTAAAAAAAAAATCGTTCACCAATCTGAAAATTCGGACATAAAAATACAGCGACGTCTGTCCAAGAATAACGGAAAAAACGCAAATTCGTCACAAGATATCAAAAAAAAAAAAAAAACCCGCAAATTTCATCAAAAGATCGCGTAAAAACCACAATTTTCATCAAAAGATCGCGTAAAAACCACAAATTTCATCAAAAGATCGCGTAAAAACCACAAATTTCATCAAAAGATCGCGTAAAAACCACAAATTTCATCAAAAGATCGCATAAAAACCACAAATTTCATCAAAAGATCGCATAAAAACCACAAATTTCATCAAAAGATCGCGTAAAAACCACAAATTTCATCAAAAGATCGCGTAAAAACCACAAATTTCATCAAAAGATCGCGTAAAAACCACAAATTTCATCAAAAGATCGCGTAAAAACCACAAATTTCATCAAAAGATCGCGTAAAAACCACAAATTTCATCAAAAGATCGCGAAAAAACCACAAATTTCATCAAAAGATCGCGAAAAAACCACAAATTTCATCAAAAGATCGCGAAAAAACCACAAATTTCATCAAAAGATCGCGAAAAAACCACAAATTTCATCAAAAGATCGCGAAAAAAACGCAAATTTCATCATAAGACCGCGAAAAAACGGCAAATTTTGACAAAAGATCGCGAAACAACCACAAATTTTGTCAAAAGATCACGAAACAACCACAGATTTCACCAAACGATCGCAAAACAACCGCAAATTTCTTTAAAAGAGGGTGAAGTAAGCGCGAATTTCATCAAAAGATAGCGAAAAAAGCGAATTTCGTCAAAGGTCCGTGAAAAAAAAAACAATGCTGGGAGTAGATTTCCCCCACTCTGCTGTAACCTTTCAGAAAATTTGCTATGAATTTCAGAATTTTTTTTTCACTCAGAATCACCCCTGCCATATATACTCGCGGATAAGTTCAGAAATATTGGAAAAATAAATTTTCCACACCTACAATAATACAGCATTTACCTATAACACACCGTAAAATTTTGGGGAAATTTTCATGTGGATTGGGGGAAATGCTGGAAGTGGAAACATTTTCTGCACCCCTGCATTATTAAGCACTGACCAGGAATTATCCCACAAATATGGGCTTAGTTTGACTTGCTTATATAAAAGTGTTTAATATAGTAGAGGAAAATTTTATAATCACTTTTAGAAACTGTGATATGCCACAGTTGAAATAATTTAAAAAGGAAAATAAAATAATTAAAACTTTAAGAATGACACATATCTTTGTAAAATGTGTAAAAATCAAGGTCAGTTTTGTTTTGCAGAAATTTGAGTAGCAGTTTTGAATATCTTTTTTTCAATATTAAATTTTAACTAAATGAATAATTAAGGCATACATTTCAAAGCAAAGGGTTCAGAGTGTCTTTCAGATTTTTTACAGCTTGATAAATTATTATTTTGATAACAAAAGCAAAAATGACCAAGAATTACCCTAGAAACTCAGTGACCAGGAATTACTCCGGGGTGAGCCTACCTGGCCGAAACTCAAAAATTCTACTTAGTCAACCTGATCAAAATAATAATAATAATAATAATCTGACCTGAAACCTAACACACTTCAACCTGAACCCAAAGGGAAAGAAAATTAATCTACATTTTGATACAATTATGGAAAAGTAGTCTATCTTTTTTCAATTATATCTTTTAATATCAATTTTATCTTATTTTGTATAAAAATGAACACATATACAACCATTTAACATTAAATTTATAGTATCTTTTTTCATTTGAAAAGTATTCATAACTTCCTTTTGAAAAATCAGCAAAAGAGACAAAACTCAACCTGAAACATTTAACGTCCCCGACCCCCCTCCTCTTGCCCCAACTCGCATTGAAAAAAAATTTGTGTCTATCCGACCTGAATCATGGGTCAGAGTTTGGTAAAATCAGGTTACCTGAATTGATGCAGGACTTTATATCAGTCAGAGTTTGGTAAAATCAGGTTACCTGAATTGATGCAGGACTTTATATCACCACCATTGCACATTCAGATATGTATCAAATAAAAAGTAAAGTTTTCTGCACTTTAATTAACTAAATGTAACTCTTTAATCTTGATTTTAATAATAAAATTATTTTATGCATATATCATTCTCATTTTAAAAGGAAGTATAAAACACTGATTTATATTTTTTCTTATTTTTCTTTAAGCCTTTGGTTATAGTATCTGGTTGTCTCCCAAGAAGTGCAAGATAATGAGGTGCTATTGTAATTGATTATTCCTGGAAATATGGGTTTTGATGATTGGGAGGTACCCATTTAGGGTAGCTATTGGGTAGGGGAGAGTGGTAATGAATGCGCCATTAACAAAATATGAAAAAGTATTTGCATAAAATTATTTTAGATGCCACCAATAGATGAAGTTATTTGTTATACCAAACTCATCAAATTTTCCATTGTTTGGGAGAAGCCATTTTCCCACTAGAGTAGGATGGTCAAGAATCTGTTTGAAAAGTAATTTTTTTCCCTTTTCAGTAAAATAAATAAGCTAAAATGTCTCTATTATTTCATTGCCGATATGTGTATTAGCAAGTCTTTGCATATCTGTAAACTAATTTTAGGATGTATTTAGAATTTAGATGTTGTTTGAATTTAATATATTAAAAAAACCTGACTATATTCCAGAAGTACAGGTGGGGCTGAATGGGCCACTATATCATGGTCATGAATACACCTTTGCCCTGATCATGAAAATATGGTTTTTCTTTCTTTTTTTTTCTGATTTTCTCTTTAATTACGAAACATAACTGACTGTAATGGATTTAGATTAAATTACTGTCTAGTTAGAATAGGTTTACAGTGATGTCTAAAAAATAATTTGCACATTTTCACCCTAAGAAATATCAGTTATTTATTAGAAACATAAGTTAAATTATTGTATAAATGATTAAGGTGAACTGTCCAGTTGTTGACCACACCTACCAGTATTTTTCCATTTGATATAAAACTAGAATAATTGTTTATATTCTGAATCTGATGGGTAGAATAAATAATACCAGAAATTTACACTAAATAAATCAATTAATAGGCAGTTCCAAACCTGTTACAACCATGTCGTTTAATATTAATTTTGAAAAATATAAATTTTGTTAAATCATAATGTGTATTCTCTTATTTTTATGTATACTTTATGTTCTTTCTTTCTTATAATCTCATTATTTTTGTTATTTTTCTGCTACAATAATGTGATTTAATAATATCACTTTTGTTAGGGTGTAAAAAAATCATGATTTTTAAAAAAAAAAATCAAAAAATCGGATTTTTTTAATTTTTTTCCCAGCGTTCAGATACAGAATTTTAGCTACCAAGAGTTTTAGGTTTCCAAAACAATTAAACCACTAATTGCTAACATAATCTTTGTTTTTACACTTTAATTAATAAAATTATAATTATTAGTTAGTAATTACAGAAATTATAAAAACTGCAAATTAGTAGTTTCATTAGGTAGGTAGTATCATACAATAATGTTATATACATTAATATTGTAATAATTAAGTAAAACTTTATAAATACTAGCGATATTTAACATTTATTAAAATTATTAACTGCATTTTATATTAAATAGTTAACACTACTTCAAATTAATAATTATTAAACAATTAACTCTCTAATTAGGAACATATTATACATTTTTAAAACCTAATTATTAAAATGATAATAATGTAGCATTCATTTTAGAAAGGAAAAGGGACAGCATGCTGGTACCAAAAAAAGGTACTATTTTATGAGGAAATATATTTAGTAATGATATAAGGGGGGAAAAAAAGAATAATTTTTAGTATGATGAATAAGTCCTTAATTTTTAATAATTTTATGAATAACAAATTGAAAAATACAATTAAATAAAATATTTTAACAACATCCTGTATTTTCTAAAGAAATAAGTTCTATGTTTTTGCGAGATCTTGGCCATATGAATTTAGAAATACTGTTGAATGGGGAGGTTTTTTACAAGAAATCTTTGGCTACAACTACAGGTGAATTTCAACTATTTCTTTTAAGGCATGGTGCATTTTGCCAATTTCAAAAGGGGCATGGTACGGCACCATTCACAAAAAGTCCTAGAAGAAATAGTATAAGTAATTACAGGATTAATAAAAACTGCAAATAAGTAATTCATTAGTTAGTAGCACAAATAACAAAACTAACAAATATTATTTGCAGCTCGTTTTGCATTTGTATTTAGGAAAATTACTGTAAACCACCAAAATCTAAACTTACACGTGTATGTGTATGATAACCAAAATAATTATGAAAATGAGTTAAACCCATTCGTATAGGATAAATCTAAGTTAGCCACTTATATCTGAAATCCTCAAAATATTTAATTAATAGCATTATTACCTCTCAGTGTGGATTATTAGGTTTCAATGGTTCAATTTTTTTTCTTTTTAAGAAAAATTTTGCTGCCCTATCATTATCCCTAATCATTATTTTTCAGGGCGGGATTGCGGGATTCGCGCCCAAAATTTTGAAATCCCGCCCAAAAAAATTCATCCTTTTCCGAAAAATTTTGCTTTTTGAAACTACGATCAATACCCGCGACTGCCTTGCGAATTTTGTGATTTTTTTCGCTCGATTGACACATTTTGGGCAGGTTTCTTTCGCGATTAATAGACAAATTTCACGATTTTTTTCCCGAGATCGATTGACAAGTTTCGCGTTATTTTCCGAGACCGATTGGCAAATTCAGGGGTGATTCTGTTCCAAATGTTCCCAAAATTTAAGGCATTCGGTTCCGAAATTTATCAAAAAGCGTTCCGAAAATTTGGACATAAAAAATATAATTGAAAAAATCATGAATTTCGACAAATGGTGGCCGAAAAAATCAATTTCGTCGCGAAAGAACGTGAAAAAAAAACGCTCATTTCGTCAAAGGTTCGCAAATAAAATGCAAATTATCGTGGAAATAACGCGACTTTCGGCAAAAGATCGCGGAAATAACGTGACTTTCGGCAAAAGATCGCGGAAATAACGTGACTTTCGGCAAAAGATCGCGGAAATAACGTGACTTTCGGCATAGCATCGCGAAAAAATGCGACTTTCGGCAAAGAACGCGGATAAAAACGCAAATTTCGTCAAAGAATCGCGGTAAAAAATGCAAATTTCGTCAAAGGGCAGAGAAAAAAACGCAATTTCCGTCAAAGGATTGCAAGGAAAACGCGAATTTCGTCAAAGAATTGCGAGAAAAACGCGAATTCCATCAAAAGGTCACTAATAAAACGCGAATTTCGTCAAAAGATCGTGAAAAAACGCAAATTTCTTCAAATGATCGTGGGGAAAACGCGAATTTCGACTAAATATCGCGAAAAAGAACGCGAATTTCTGTCAAAGAATCACGGAAAACACGCAAATTTCATTAAAGGATCGCGTAAAAACGCGAATTTGGTCAAAGATTCGCAGGAAAAACACGAAATTCGTCTAAGGGCTGCTGAAAAAAAAACATAAATTTCGTCAAAGGGTCGCGGAAAAAAACGCAGCGGTCTTTAGAAAAAAGCACAAATATAATTATCTATGTTTATTATTATAGGTATAGTTTTTAATCTGAAATAATATACTCAACTAACTTTTGAAAAATTGGGTTTAACCCAAATCCAACTTGCATTAATCTACATTCAACCTGAAATCGACCCAAACCGAAAATGAAGTTTATTCGACCTACAACAAAAATAATTAGCGCCAGGAGAGGATTTCCCCCTTGCGCCTCCCCCTTTAATTCACAGAAATTAGGACTTGACAATATAAAGTTAACCTAGATTTCTTTTGTAATAGAAGAAATGAATCTACGGTTTCCATTTCAAATTTTGGACTTTGTTTAAAACTTGAATGCATAGTAGCTTTTTCAATCAAAGAAAATATCAGGGAGTTAGGTTTTGACTATAATTCCATTAAAAATATAATCAAGCAATTTCGTTCAGAACTAGATATTTACAGGGTTGGTAAAAAACTGTGTTTTTTTTTTCAAAAAAAAAAAAAACCCAAAAAACCGTTTTTTTTTTTTTTTGTTTAAACCAGGTGTTTTTGGTTTAAACCGTGTTTTTTTAAACAGATTTTCCTATTACATATACATACATATTTATTGATAAAAATAAACATTGTTGGATATATAAATAATATAACTTCATTTAAAAATAATTTAAATTAAATAATTACAGTAATTATGTAGAAAATTGAAATAATTTAAACATTTTTAGTAAAAGCTATGTTTTACGTTCCATGAATAAAATGCTCTACACAGTGAAACATTGATACCTTGAAAATCTTAATTAACAATCTTTTGATTACTAGTACTATAAATAAATATATGGTGTAGTTTCATAAATACAATATACTTCCCATAGCTATTCAAAATAATTTCTTTGAAATGTTTGCAATCTGCGATATCTGATTTTTCTGTTAGAACACTACAGGAACAATTATCTTTTATTGAAAGTAAAGCTTTTTATAAAGAATTCCTGGAATGATTTGAATTTAGCAGTAGAGTCTTTACACATTTCAAGAAGTATTGCATATTGTCATTTGACACTTCTCAGAAACTGCCAGGTTAAAAAAAAAAAAAAAAGAAAAAAAAAAGAGGCAACCGTAAAATAAACAGAAATACCTATTTACCAGCTTTTTAGACTACTGAAAACATTGATCTTAAAATCAAATTAGATTTATAAAAGTTGTCATCCACTAAAACATTTAAATAGCCATCAGACTTAATACACAGGCTTTTTTCCTAAGCTATGTTATAATACATATTACTTTTAAGCATTTTTATGAGACTTTTTTTCTATAATGTCTCAAGTGAACCTTATCTCAATTTTCTCCCATTTTTTTTGTCAGATCTAAATAATGGATTCGATTATGCAATAGACAATTTAAATATACCTTATTGCGTATTTTAGTTAACGCAATGTTTAGTAAGTAAACAGGTGCTTCACTAGCACCCAATTTTTCAATGTCCTCTTATTTGACTTCATATTTTGAGTTTCTTTTTTATTCTTAAGGTTGTTCTCAAATCCGAAAGGGCAACTTTATGACATAAGTTTTAATTTATTTTTGCTCAGAAATGCATGAAACTAGCAGATGTTGTTGTTCAGATACTATGTAATGGAACTGTGTTTTCTGTATTTTTGCAAACGCAATAGATCTTTCAGAAAATACTGTCAAAGTCGGCGTTTTGAACCGAATTTCCACATGAAAAAAGAATAGCCACTCAAGGAAGGTTAAAAACATCTTTGACACTTGATCAAAATTGCCTATAACTCAATAGGTAATTTACTTATAAAAAATGGAAAACACAGTTCGATTCCAAATTGCTTCCATAGTAAGGCTTTCCAATTTTATATCTTTCCGTTAAAAAATTAATTTGTAAATGTGTCAAAGCGTTTTGCGCTTGTTGAGTCGAGCAGTTGAGAACAGTCTTAAAAGATAATCTCCCCAATCAAGAAAATTTTCTTTTACAGCTTGACTGAAATCTCAAAAATCATTTTATGTTATTAATTGTAAATAATCTGCGTTTTCTCAAAGAAAAATATTTTATTCAAAATATTGAATATTTTTAGTCTATTTTATCTTTGCTAAATTCACGTGTTTTAAATTTTCTCTTTAGAGCTTCGGATATGTTCATCAACACGTTCAATTTGCATTCTACATGCATACAAATTAACCTAGACTCACTATGTCTCACAGTGACTGCTGGGATAAGACTGTTAAAAGCAGTGTTGTAGCCATAAAAAATGCAGAGAATATACGCTATAGGCAGAGGGCATACGCTAGATTCCTAAACATTCATGGTTAGGGTATACGCTATAGCTTTATTTGAGAAACAGAGGGTATTTTCTTTAAAAAATTCAGAAGGTATATGTCGTATATCTGCGTATACCTTCCACTACATCCCTAATTAAAAGTAGAAATTATTTATATCCAATAGTTTGAAACACTTAAATTACAAAAATGAGAAAATATTATATTAGATTTTTTCTAAAAAACCAGAAGTTGGTTAACCAATTGATTTAAACCATGCCAACCCTGCTGGTAATAGAATAAAATCATAATGCAAAACCCCAATCCCAATGTAGGAATGCAAGAAAAACAAGGGCTTACTAAACCCAATAGCAATGATACAATAAACTCACAGCCAATCATTCATAAGCATACAGAACAGAGTGTAACCAACGGAGAGAATTACTTATGATTATGTCATCATTGAGGCATAATGTAATCCTTAGTAAATCTTAACTAATCAAGCAATCTAAGTAGTAAAAGTGTATTGTTAGCTCAAACCTGCCATTTTGGCTATTTTTAAAAATAAAAGGATTGAAGAAGAAGAAAGAAAACTAACTACTTTTTTTTTCCCCAGCTAATTTTAGAAAAATTAATTAGTATGCCATGTAGATTTAAAGCGTATAAGAAAAGTTTGATTGACTAAAAATGTTTGTCATTTTACAAGTTTATTAATTCATTATTTTTCTAAAGTTTTGCTTGTAGCTTCTGCATAACTTGGATTTTGCATTTTTCAATAATGTACAAAATAAATGAAAACATTAGGGAAAAAGAGAAAAAAACCAGATGAAAAAAAACCAGCATGGTTTTTTTTTAAAAACCATTTGGTTTAAACCAGCGTGGTTTAAACCAAACAACCCTGGATATTTATGATGACATCTCCGAATATGTTCATGCTAATAGTTAAAAATGAAAAGACACGTCAGATATTGCAAAGTTTTTTTTAATTTTTTTAAGAGAGCGTAACCATACATTTCCAGTAATTTCCTAAGCTATAAATGTTGTGCTTGTGCTGTCTGTCACAAGTTTAACCTTGTAAAAGAGGATTCAGTGCCCAAAATAAAAAAAAATCTAAATTCAGAAATTTATTTAACAACTACCATTGTTGTCAACGCATGTCATTTGGTTAAAAGTTGAAAAATAGACTATATAAAAACTTGACTTTCTTCCTTTCTTAAACAAAAGAACATTTTGCATAATTATTCTGATTTATTGATTCAGTGGTATTTTGTCATGTCTATATTAATGTAATTCTTTAAATAATATTTAAAATAACAGTGGGTTTTAAAGATTTTTTTTTCTCCCTCCCAAGCAGCTCAACTCCCCTCCATTTACAAATGTTGGGAGGGAGATTCCTATAGGTGAAAATTAGCGGTCGCCACTCGCCACGTGGCGATTAAAGTTTTAAAAGTGGCGATTAAAAAATCGGCCATCGATCGCCACTTTAGTCGCCACTCGCCAAGTGGCGATTAAAAAATCTGTTAACGATCGCCAACGGAAATACAGCATTTTTCATGGAAATATCCATCTCTACTTTGATTACACCTAAGTAGAAAACTGGTTAATTCTTTTTCCTGCTAGATGCAAGCAGATTTCAACGATTTAGCTGTATTTTCAATATTTTGACTTTTCGCCATGTGCTTGCTCCTCACTTACTTTTTATAAGAAATTTCTATTTATTTCAAGAATTCTGCAAAATATATTCATCAGCTTTGATTCCACATGCATTTCAAATAATTTATTCCTTTTTTTTTTTACTGGAGGGAAGCGAATTTTAAGGACATTGCAGTATCTTCAATATTTTGACTCCTGCCACATCCTCACCAGTTAGATTATTTTTCATCAAGAGATACTGTTTAATCCTGCGAAATACTCACCAGCTTAGATTTCAACTGTATGTAATTTGTGTAGTATGTTAATAGCACATGTACTTATTAAATAAAACCCAAATAATATTTTATTGTGTTTTATTTGATTGTTTTTTATTGTATACACTTAGCTGTTGGAATTTTGATTTAGTTATTTTTTATGTAAAGAAAGTAATAGTAATTTGGTTGATAATTGTGTCTATAAACATATACAAATAATCCAAAACTATATTCTAAAAAAATAATGCGATAACAGATTTTGTGGTTTTAAAGTAATTTTCTTGAATTTTGACTGCTTCCCTGTTCATATCATGAATAGTTGGCTAGTATAAAACTCTTATTTATAGAAAAATATGTATATATACAGCGATTATAGTTTATCTAGATGTCAAGAAAGTTTGAAACATTATAGTGGCCACTAACTTTAAAAAGTGGCCACTAATGAAACTGAGTCTACCGGCCACTGGCTACTAACTCAATTTCCCAGTTTTCACCTATAGAGATTCCCCTTTCACGAAAAATTGAATTTCAAGCCCTGTTTTTTATTTAGCTATGAAGCTATAAAGCTATATGAGCTACAAAGTTAAAAACATTTATTCAACCTATACCGAAGAAGTTCTTGCTGAGCTTAGCATTTTTATACCAATTATTTCTTTTTCTCTTATGCATTCATTTACAATTTAGCTTTGAAAAGATGTCATTCTTTCATTCTTCTTTAACTTGATTGCTATTAATTATTTGACTTTTACTTGTAGAAATGTATTACACTTACTATGTGTAATTTTACATAAAATTATGCATAAATTGATTACCTAAAAGAATTTAGGACATTGCAAATTATTTTAGATTTAAATATCATTTTTAAATGAAACTGTTTTAATTTGGATAAAAACTTAAAAATAATGTTTTTTATAAACTCAACTGTTTTTAATTTTTTACAATACTCTTGAATTAAACTTAGAAACAATTATTTAAAGCTCTTTTTTTGTTTATTCATAAGTCAAAATAGCTGTAGAAATTTTCAAATTATGTTTATGTTAGATTTTAATATTTTTTGACATTTTAAACATTTAGAAATTTTTTGATTTAAATCAATGATTTTTTTTTAAAAATCGGTTGATTAAAATCATTGACACCCTACTTTTGATGTTCATAAATTTTGATAAGCATTGTGTATTACTTACTATTTCAGTATGCTTTGATCATATCATGTCAAGTACAATTCATTTTGTCATGTTTGGTGAATAAAAGATTAATTCCACATTTTTTCATTGAATTTATTTAGTGGCCCATTCATTACCTTCAATGGCCCATTCAGCTCCATGGGTGGGGATGAATGGGCCAAATTTCTATGTTTTTATTTTCTATTATCATTCATTATAGACATTTTCTAATCCAATTTTTATGACTTTTTTATATAACCAAATAAGTAAAGTAACTGAAGAGCCAATTCTGAGCCAAAGAAAATTATTAGAAAAAATTACAAAAATTGAAAACCAAAAATTGGCCCATTCATTACCACTCTCCCCTATATTTTATGGTATTTGTTTTTTTTTATGTATTACCAGAGTTTCCCCCAGGTTTAAAAAACAGCAGGGTGCTGTTTGTGGGAAAAGGGCACTTTTAAATTCCGAAGGGCATGTTTTGGATTCTTAAGGGCATTTCTTGAAATTTTTAAAGGCATTCTTTTGATTTTTAAAACTACTTTTTAATATTTAATAGACAGAAAACTATTTTAAAGACAGCAATGAGTCAATTTTTACTATGCAAGTAAATATTTTAATAAACAAAGGAGTAAAGGCACTTTTTTCAGGTGGAGGCAACAGGGGAGCTAATTTTTTTAATGAGGGGCAAGAAGGGTGCTATTTTGTAAATCTAAGGGCAGGCAGGGTGCAGCACCCTCCTGAAACTGTCTGGGGGAAACTCTGGTATTACATTTTTTTGTGAAGGGAAATAATAAAATAAAATTCATTGAAAAGTAAATTTCAAAAGAAAATTTTAAACCCACATTTCTTTCAGAATTTTAAGTTTTTGCAACATTTCTTTTATATACTTTTCTTATAAGTGTGCTTGAAAACTGTATAAGGACCATATTTCCAGAAAAGTTAGTTAAAGAGAAAATAAATAAAATGTCATCATATATGTAAAAATAGTAAAAATGACTATTTAACATTTTAATTAAAAAAATTAATTATTCATAGTACAATAAATCCAATTCTTAATTTCATGCCAAGTAGCAGAAATAGTGCGGCATGGCAGCAGGCGCTGTAGATTTATTTTAGACTTGGCTAAATAATATAACAGCTTAAAAAGAAATTTTGGGCTTAAAAAAAGAGAATAAATGGTCAAGTGCGAGCATTACTCGCGCACAGAGGGTTCCGCAGAATAAATATATGAATTTGTATTATTAAAAAAAAAAAAAAGTTGCTAAAAGAATATTAAGACTTTGTAAAAAAAACTATACAACGTAGGGTTGGGTATAACTGAATATATTTGTAAATGAGTATACCATGAAAGTTCAAAGAGATATGGAAAATAATATCAAATATAGCTATTCGTATAACTCTTTTTTTAATATTATCCTAATCTGCTTATGATGAACTTAATTCGGTACTGACAATAAAAGCAGTGCATAGTTAAACTTCATTTGGCATTTCATGAAACTAAATTCAGTGTAGTAATAACATTTATTTCTACAGTGTAGCTAAAACAAAACCTTTGTTCAAAGATTAAATTTGGCATTGTGTTATGCTAAGCGCGCTTCGAATTGAGGTCTCAAAGTTGCAACGCCGCCTTGGTCAGTGCCGCGTTTCTCCAGATAGGTGTTTAATTAACTTTTAAAGTCACTCGAGGCGTATTGAGAGATACAATCAATGCAAACTATCGCGAATCCCACAGTATTTATGCGATTCCTTCTAATTAAATCTTTCGAGGGCGATGCCCTTAAAAAACGGACACCTAATTTTAATTCCAAAACAGACAAACGGCACCAAGAATATTTAATTAAAAATTTCCTTTTTTCATGTACATGAAAATAAGCAAGTTTGCATTTTCTAATAAATTCATTTATAAATTCTGGTGTCAGTTCATTATTTCATAAGTTTATAAATAGAATTACTCCGTGCATGAAAGGATTAAGTGGTCGCAGGAGTCTTAAAGCTTCAAAATTTAAGAAATTTTAATTTGTTTAGATGTTAAACTCCTATCTTTTCTGAATATTTTGATATAATTGTTTCCTTGAAATTCCCATTAGAACAGAAGTTTTGGCTTTTAGAATTATACCCGCTCAATAGCTGAAGCGGCATTTCCGAAACTTTAAAGTCATTATTTTCCAAATGGAGTTTTTTGGGCATAACGCGCAGGATACCTCAAAAACTTCTGAATATAATTTTCAAAACATATATTTCATGTTAGTCTGTATAAACTGAACCTAAAATTTCCTTTATATTGTTCAAAAAAAAAATTTTTAGGTGAATTTTTAGGCTGTTGAAATTTTCAAAATTTTGTATTAGCTAAATGCAACATTGCATTAAAAATATAAAAATGTTTTAAATACAAATTTATTTAGGGAAATTGTTACAATCTGAAGTATAAGTAAGCACCAAAATTTTCATTCTAGTTGCAATATTTATTTTGTAATCCTGCGCGTAAACTGTTATGCCAATTTTTTGTTCGACAAATGTCTAACAGTTTCGAGCCCCCTATAAATACTAATTCTGTATCTTGCAATTTTTTAAATACATGAAACGAAAGAACATACTTATATCTTTCATCCCAATTAAAATTGTGTTTTAAAATCATATACATTTTTAGACATTAAATGTTGAAAATGGTCTTTTTTTCATTTTTTCCACTCTTTAGAGTCCCGAGACCCCTTAAATTAGTATGTTTTTAACAATTTGACATTTATTGCTTTTATACTGTTACTGGACATTACATTACACATATATATCATTAAAAGTTGTTAACTAGGCATAGAGTACGCCGCCTCTGTCCTTGTGTATGTCCAAACTGACCGTACCTTTAAGGGTTAATATCTCGGCTAATTACCGATGATTTTTTACGAAAATCATTATCAACAATGCTTTTATTCTTCTGCAACGATAGGTATATTCAGCGATGATCAACAATTTTTTTAAATGCCCGTAAATCGAAATTTGTGTATAACAGAAAAATGCTAATTACTCAAACTATGTGACCTAGGGTAATCGCTATAATTTTCCGGCAAGGTTTATATTAACGTCTACTACCTCTAATTTTTTCATAATTTTAGTTCAGTAGATTCGGATTTAGATGGGGGGGGGGGGACATATTTTTGCGCTAAATTTTCAACAATATCTTTGAAAATATAATACAGTCGAATCTCATTATCGCGACACTCTAATGACCAGAAAAAAGTGTCATGATAAGCGGAGTGTCGCGGTAACCGGAGTTGGAGAAAAATAGGTTTATAAAAAGCTGTATTTTTAATTAACTTAAGACAATTTTAAGTTCATAACTGTTCTTGCAGTTTTAAGCAGTAAAACATTATTATTAAACAAAATATACACAAAAATGAAATAAAAAAAAAAATCGGATTTATGATGACTAGGTTTTTTTATTGTTACGTAATATTGATGATATTAATGAATTAAGGTTTTCTTATCCCTAGATGCGCATCTTACAATTCTTTTTTCAATATTATATAATGCATTGTAATCAGTATTCGTTGATTACAATGTATTCAGAAATGGATGTAAGGTAATTTCTGATCGTTTCAATGGAATGCAGTGCAATACTTCAGTTTTAGTCGGATGAAAAATGCCGTGTAACCACAAGAAAGCGTTGCTTGACCAGAAGTAAAAGACCGCAAGTAGACTGATACGTCTATCTGGAGCTTAAGTGGGTCATTCAGAGTGTGTGGATTTATTTATTCAGATAAAAAATTAAAGTAAAAGTTCTCACCTATCTCAATGGGTATTTTAGATACTTTTGTGAAAAGTTTGGCTAAGACATTTCTTACCGCTTAATTTCCATGCTTATAAGATGGATTATGAAAAATGGACAATTTTCCTAAACCGTCGGGATATCCGGAGTTGAAAATTATTTGTCGACGTAAAATCCGGAGTTTATTTTCATTAAAACCCTATACAGAAAATCGGGACTTTGAAAAACTGACGTGATAAGCGGAGTGATGTAAAAACCGGGTGTCGGGATAACGAGGTTCGACTGTACCTAAAATTAAAAGGAATGTATTTTTGAATTCAGCGTTACAAAAGCTTTCAAAGGATACCCCACATGATATACAAAGAAAAGATTTTTTTTTTCAAGTAGCATAGTTAGCCCCTCTACTTTTTTACTAAATATATTTATGAATGCTTATTAATCTGAAAATATGTGGGTCAATGGTCTTTATTACTTCCCCGAATTTGAACTTTCCGCGTTCCATAGTTTACGAGTAAAATGGCTGTGACAGACAGACAGACAGACACATGAGTGATCTTATAATGGTTCCGTTTTTACTTTTTAAGTATGGAACCCTAAAAAGTACTTTATGCTTCTAGATTTATTGTATCATGTTCTGATTACACTTTTTTCATAAATGCAAGTTTAGCTTATTTTATGGATTACTATAATTTCTCATGATACTAAACTTGTTCCAGCATTGTTGGATCACAGATAAATCTTGTTTTGCTTCAGACTACATCTTAAAAATAGTCTAAAAAACAGCACGCCAATGGAAAAATGTTGGTTGAAAAACAATACACTTAGAACATTCATACAGAAAAAAACAGACTGAAAAGAATAAATTTAAAAATTCCAACTGAGCCATTTAAATGGAAATTGATGCAGTAAAAAGCTTGTTTCCCATATTTATAATTATCTGATTGCTAGGTATCTTTGCCAGAATGTACTGGAGATGCCCAAGTTCATTTTAAGCAAATCTTGAAAAATTAGTATTTTCATCATTTTTCGCGAAATGAATGGTAGGTATCTTTGCACTTGTTGAGGATTATTGTTTATAGCAATTGTCCTTTTGGTTACTACTATTTTCAGCAGGGTTGGAAAAAAACCGGGTTTTTTCGTAAAAAACCAAAAAAAAACCGGTTTATTTGGTTTAAACCAGGTTTTTTTAAATATAATTTCCTATTGCATATAGATGCATATCTGTTGATAAAATAAACATTTTTGGATATTATATAAGTAATATAACTTTTGAAAACATTTAAATTAAATAATTACAGACAATTATATAGAAAATTGAAATCATTTCTAATTTAAACATTATTAGTAACAGCTATGTCTTATGTTCAAAGTAAACTGCTCTACACAGTGAAACATTGATACCTTGAAAATCGTATGAAGAATCCTTTGATTAATAATATAATAATCAATCAATAAACATTTGATGCAGTTTCATGAATATAATATATTATTCTGTGGTTGTTGTTATTTTTTTAATATCCAAATACTTCTGGTTATTTTGTTTTCTGAGTGATAACTCCAAGTGTCCAAGTCAACATTTTTGGCCATTAGATTCAGCAACTAACAGAAAAGATTGATTGGTATTATTGAAATGCTATAACTAGCACTCAATTTTTGCAAGCTGTGTTATTCAATTTGATATCTTAAGTTACTCTTTTAAATTCTTTAAGGATAATCTTCCCCAATCCCAATCTAGAAAATTTTCTTTTACAACTTAACCAAAATCTTAAAGATCATTATATTTCATTATTAACTGCTGTAAATAATCTGCATTTTTCAAATGAACATATTTTATGCTAGATATTGAATATTATTTATCTATTTTATCTTTTCTAATTTCACATGTTTTAAGAAAAATCTTTAAGGTACCAGATATGTTCATCAGCACATGCTAATTTTCATTCTACATGCATAGAAACATGACCTAGGCTCATTATGTCTCATGTTGACTACTGAGATAAAGTGTTAAAAGTAGAAATTACTTCTATGTATAATTTAAAACAATTAAATTACAAAAAAGGGAAAATATTATATTAGATTTTTTCTAAAAAAAAACATGGTTTTTTTGACAAAAAAACCAATTGGTTTAAACCATGGTTAAAACCACTTGGTTTAAACCGTGCCAACCCTGATTTTCAGAGAAAATTTTTCGTCATGTGTCTGTTGCAAATGTTCTACAAATATGCAATAAAGAGTTTGTTCTGAAATCCCGGTACCAAAAGATTAAAAAAGACAAATCTTTGCTATGTGTCACCGATACATGAGTGCAAAAGGTTAAGACTGTCATAACTCTTAAATGTCATACAACTTTTTTATTAAATATATATGTAGTATACTGGATTCTCAACCCCTTGACTGCCAGGCTTAATTTTGCCAATGAAGGGTCATCTAGCAGCATCCTTGTAGTAGAATCAAGGTCATTACTCTTCACTTTTGACCACTACCAGGTGTGTAGTAGTAGGTGTACAGAGGTATATGCTGTATACCTTCTGGATATTTTCAAGAAATTCCGTATACCCTCTGTTTCGCAAGTAAAGCTAGAGCGTATACTCTAGCCATGAACTTTCTTGACTCTAGCGTATACCCTCTGCCTGTAGCGTGTATCCTCTGTTTTTTTTTTTACGACTGCAACACTGACCAGTAACCTGTTATATCAGTTGCTTATCACAGACCAATCTGGTTCAAATATGCAACCATTACTGTGTAGTGAACAATGTATGGGGTGTACCTAATGTTCGTTGATTACTGAAATGTGAGAACATATACAGCATACGTCCTGGCAGTCAAGAGGTTAATAAAATTTTGATATTTTAATTAGAAGTTTCTAATTATTATTTTCAAATTAATCATTACGGAAAAAAATTACCTTTTAATACTTGCTATAGTCTTAAATATTTTTTTTTTTTTCTTTTAGTGGAGCATTTTCTCAAGTAGTTTTAGCAGAAAGTAAAGATGAAGGCTCAAAAATGTACGCTATCAAGTGTATTGATAAGAAGGCATTAAAAGGAAAAGAAGATTCATTAGAAAATGAAATTAAAGTACTTAGAAGGTATTTTAATTTATGAATATAAGTATTTTTATGTGGTATATTTATTTTATCAACTTCAAAAATAATAAACTCCCTTGTACATTCTACATATACAATATGATATTTTAGAATTTGAAAAATATCTGCAGTAGGAGGCAATACCAAAAAAGGTGTGAAATCTATGCATTAAATTTAAATTATAGCATATATATATAAAATTGGACTTGCATTGTAAAATTGATACTAAAATAATAATAAGTTGCTAATCAGCATATACTTTACTAAAATTGATATTACAACATTAAAAAACATAATTGAAAATACCCAACATTTCGTCTTTCTTTAAAATAATCTTGGGAGAGTAGTTGGTTGACCTTCGTTGATAAGCTTGTGGACACTTCACATAATCGGGTGCTTGAATGAAATTGCTAACACATAATAAACAAAACAAAAATTCGTTAAAGGTTTGCTATTAGCAACTGAGGACACTGCACCATCTGCTGGCAAAACAATGTTTCAATCTGTTAAGTCTATAACACCCTGAATTTTATATTATAAATAAACGGCTTTTAAACTGTTAATCCAAATTTCCAGAAATTCAAATGGAACATTGTTTTTACAGATCTTTTCTTTACGCAAATTAATCTCAATAGTCTTTCTTACAAGGGCCTTGAAAGCATTAAAATGGTTTGAAATAATTTAAACTTTATCAAAACCAATCTTTATAACGTTACCTTTTAAAAACGTTCTGGACAAAGCTGTGGATTGTTTATTAGATTATGTCATGTTTATGCTGTTTAATATGTTCAAACAATCGTTCATCATGTCTATGTTGAATATTAATTGGCCACTATTAAACTGCAAAGGAATCTCATAGATTCCTAAAAGAAAAGAGATAGGATCTTGCCTTTTGTTGACTGCAATAATAAGATTCCTAGTCAAGGAGACAGTAAGTTGTATATTGAATCTATTAAAAATCCTGTTTAATCTCTCCAGAAAGTAGGAACATAGATTTCTCCTGAAAACTGGACAGGTTGTCTGAGTGCATTTTGGAGGGTTCTTCTGTACTTATCAATCAACTTATGGATGATATGTGGTTGATAACCTTCTATCTAATAAAAAATTTACAACTTTATCCAGGATGTTTTTAAAATGTAGTACAGTAATCCCTTAACATTCACAAGGGTTAGGTTCGCGGAAATTTTCGCGAATATCAAAATCGCGAATGTTGACACTATCTTCCAGTGCATAAAAGTGGGTTTAGGTTTTATAATTTTTTTTTTAATTGAAAAGAGCAATTGGAATTAAAAAAGTATATTTAATAAGCATTTTCTTTGTAAAAAAGTTTACTTTGTAAAAAATATTCTTTATAAAACAAAATTCATGAATAATCAAGTGTTTGCGAATGTTGAAATGCTCAGCCTTTTCTATTTCATGAATAGCTAAAAATCACAAATGTTAAGTGATTACTGTACTACAAAGATTGATTTTGATAAAGTTAAAATTATTTCAAGGCATTCTAACCTTTTCAAGGCCCTTATAAGAGAGAGTATTGAGATTAATTTATGTAAAGAAAAGATTTGTAATGACAAATGTTTCATTTGTAGTTCTGGAAATTTAAATTAATAGTTTAAATGAAGTTTTTTACAATATAAATTTTAGCATGTTATAGACTTAACAAATTGAAACATTGTTTTGCCAGCAGTGTCCTCAGATGCTAATAGTGAACTTTTAATGTAAATTCTTTGTTAATGATTTCATTCAAGCAACCAATTATGTGAAGTGACCACAAGTTATTCTCAACGAAGGTCAACCAACTACCCAAGAAGATGACTTTGAAGACAAAGTCGAAATGTCGGGTATTTTTAATTATATTTTTTAATGGTTTAATATGTTTTAATCTGTGTCTCATTATTTTCGGGCTATCCGTGAGTGTATCATCCTTTTCTTCTTCACTTACACATTCTTCCTCCTGTATTGCACTTAATATAAGTTCCTCATCATATAATATTTGAAAGGTTCCAACAAATCTGTGAATTCTGCACCATTCACTTACTTCACCTATTGATGTGTTTTCTCCACCTGGAATTCCTTGACACAGATGTAAAATTTTTTTTCCAGATTCATTTACGGCCTCATTCTTGTTTTCAGTATTAGGCCACAGTTTGTTCCAACGCTTTTTAAAATTTTCACCTGGGTATATCTTGCTTCAGCAACATTAAAAATTGCATCTTTAATAGTGTATGACAGAGAGGGCAAACCTTTTCATGTGCACATGCCAAAAATTTAAAAGCAATATCTATCAACATTGCAAAGTCTCAAACTTTTACATAAAGGAAATATTGCCACATATGCCATTTATACGAAACATTGGTTAATAGAATCAGTCACTTTTATGCAATAGAGAGTTAAAATCAAAATGTGATTATTCTGTTTATTGGAATTAGCCATTAATTTTATGGACTTTTGACTCAAAGAAGTTCAAGTGGAGAGTACAGAAGAAAAGAAATTTTGGAAATTTTTATTTCAGTAATTTATCATTAATGCAACATCTAACGTATAATAATTTTAGTAAAAAGGTTTTAATAATTTATTAATGAGGTTTCTGCGGCTGTATGTTTGATAGAAAATGCTTTATACCTGATTCCTGTATTATTTTAGTAATATATAGAGCAAAATTGGCTCCATTTGTCATTTTCTTGCAGTGACTATTTTATAAAATTCATTTGATGAAATAAAATCTTTTAAAAATCTTAGAAAGGCCAAAAAAAAAAAAAATGATTATACTATTTGTGCAGTCTGTACATCTTAACATCTTCGGTCCCTGGGTCCCCAAGCGGGGACCTCTGTTCTTTTGCTTATAAAAACTAAAATGTTCGATATTTTTACATTTTCGCATCACTTCTTTATAGCCGAATGTTTTTTACATTCAAAGCAAACGAATAAATGGCAACATCTAAGCTGATCCCCACATAAAATGAATGCTATTTTCATCTGAGTTTGCAAAATGCATAGAAATGCTCAAAAGACAGTATGACCAAGAAAGGGAGAAATTTTCATAAATATTAAACTTAAATCTTTTTCAATAAAAATTTTTGAGTATTTGTGGATTATTTACTTGTTTAAAGCTCTTAAATTTGTGATTACGTTAATTTAGGTTAATGGTTATTAAATTGATGTTTTTGAAGGGGTTTGAAGTTTTAGATCTATAATTTTGAACCTAAATTACTAAGCGCCTAAAGGATCAATTTCAGAAAAGATATTTTTTCTGTCATTTACGATGTAATTTTGTTTGGAAAAGAACAAAGAATAAGCATTTGTATTATTATTTTAGCTTCGGAACTGAAGAGGTTAAGCAAAATTTTGTTTGTTATAACTAAAACAAAAATTTTATCTGAAAAATATTATTAAATTTAGTTTTTTCGCGTGCCAGAAAAATTGTTGTATGTGTCACCTCAGGCACGCGTGCCATAGGCTCACCAAACCTGGTGTCTGACATCCAAAACTGTTTTACACTTATGAATTCATCCCCAACACAAACAAGCTTTTGCATAAAGCATTTTTGATAATGTCGCTTCATGCTTTCAATAACACCCTTATCTATGGGCTGAATTAGTAGGGTAGGGTTAGCAGGCAAAAAGGTGGCAAGTACTTCTTTCACCATCACTTTATAAGTCATGAGAAGAATGAGTCTGTACGTTGTTCATTGTAACATGGCTTCTTCAGGAATTCAGACTGATTTTAAATGGGATTTTACATTTAGTACATACACAATGTGGAACCACTCATTAAATATACTCTGGCTCATCCAGGCACTTTTCGTGCATAAGGTTTGACAGGTAAGACATTTAATTTCATATTTTTGAATGCTTGGGTCTTTTTAGATTTCCCTGTGAATAAGGAAACCTATTGTCTACCATTTGCATTTGCACATACCATAATAGTTATGTGGTCTTTTTGCAATTTAAAATCAAGTGCAGATTTTTCTGACAAGGATGCTAAGGTTTTTAATGGAAATGCTTTCCAATTTCGTCACAGTTGTAAACCTGCCATCTGACCAAATTTCTTTCATTGGATTTTCCTGATATTCTACAATGAGTGTACTATCAGCACTTAGTTTTTCACCCGATATGTCCAACTGCCTTATGCCATGTCAACACTTAAATTTATCCAGCCAATCTATACTAGTCTTAAATGAAGGGATTCCAATCAAGCTTGTTCTTCTTGATAGCTTTACCCATTATTATAGGGCCAGGAACTAGCATCCCTTGACTGTGCACTTGAATGAACCACTGATATATTACTGTATCCAGTTGGCCTAGTTTTGTTGGCTTTGATGTTCTTCTTAATTTTACATCTGTCATTTGCATTTTTGAAACATGACTTTCGATTTTATCTTAATATCGTTGACTGTCATCTGCCTGATTCCATATATTGAAGCAACACTTTTGTTGTGCTTCCTCCTTTGCACAGTGGTTTTGTAATTTCAAGTTTTTGAGAAAGTCTCAACATGTATCTATTTCTTAGACATTTTTAAACACACTACACTTTGTCACACTTGTTTACAAGAAATTTTACAATATTTAAAAAACAACAAATACAAAAGAAAGTTTGTCAAATCACTAATCTCTGTTCACCGATATACTACAGAACATCACATAAAGAACAAACTGACTCGGGTTGAAATCAATGCCTTGCTAATCTACTGAAACTTACTGTAGGAAAGGGAGGGTGAATGAGTTTGTAGGAATGGAATAGGGTGGTAAGGAAGGGGAAATGATTCTACAAAGTACATAAGCAAACAAATGTGTGTCATTCGCATCCAACACCGCATGGAATGTATTTTTACTGGGTATTAATTTACAAAAGTATTTACAGTACAGTATACCTATTAGAGATGAGAAAGGCTCAGCCCGGGCTGGGCTCATTTTTTCTGAAACCAGAAAATTTTATTTATTCATGTGTAAAAAAGATTGAAAGATTTTTCTACTTAAAATTACTTATTCTTTTTCAAGTCATTTTAATGCTATTTCGATCAAAATCGTGTTTGTTATTTTAATATTTCATCGCTGTTTCAAATGAAAATGTGTGATAATTGCAGATTCATGCCTATGGCATTTCCGGCGATAATTTATTGATATGGCACCAATCAAAACAAGCACATCAATGAGTTGGCTTTTCGTTTGTGACAGGAGATATTTTTTAATGGGATCCTTTATTTATTTAGTTATCTAACACGAAGATAGAGATGGGAATGGTCGGAAACCCCCAGAAAAGTTGGGAATTTTTTTTTTTTTTCAGTTTTTTTCCGAAGGGCTATTTTTCAAAATTGGAAAAATTGAAATTTCATTTATGAAATAATATAGTCAAAATTTTGTACAGTACAGCCCCGGTTATCTGTGGGATTGGGTGGCAAGGGCACAGCGGATAGCAAAATTCACAGATAACCCTAAAAAGACTGAAAATGGAGTGCAAACACGAAAAAAAAAGAAAATTCAACATAAAAACTATGTTTTAGTGTACAAAAAACATAATAAATTGTTTAAAATACATATGCGCAGTACGTCAGAAACCTTCACTTTACGTCTAAATCACTAAAATAAAGAACAGTAAACAAGAAACAATGCCATACATACTGTACAAAAAGAGGTGAGTTACATCTTTTTTAAAAAATCATTCACCTGTTTTTGCTTCGGGTAATTCCACATCAAATCAACACAAAAAAAGTAAAAATTTACCTGATCCTCTCCGAATGTGATTAAATTTGGTGGACATTTAGAGTCTACTAAGAAACTAATTCACACAAAATTTAAACATTGTAGTGCAAGTAGTTTACAAGTTAGAGAAATTAAAAAATGTCTAAATTATGCTAATTTTGCAATATGGGCAAAACTTAATTTAATCATAACTTTTGTTCTAATTAAGTTAGAGGGCTAAAATCAGTGTTATTTTGAAGGTCATTAATGGCTATTATTAATAAAATTTACGTTCTATGAAAGTTGGTAAAAAAAGTGACCTTGACCTTTGCAGACCTGCCAACTGCTACGAAAAAATCGTAGTTGCTACGATTTGGACCTATAAACTACGATGCTACGAAAATCGGTCTGAAACTACGATTTTCTGCAAAAAACACAAAAGCATTTTTTGTTTCTAGTTGCGATTTTTATCCCGCGCAGTATATTTTTCAGGAGTGATTCTGTTCCAAAATTTCCAAGTATTCATTTCCGAAAGTTTTAAAAAATTGGCCATTAGAGTCCAAAAATTCGGACATTAAAAAATGCTCATGAGAAAGAAAATTTCTGGGCTGCAAAAAAAAACTTAACATAAAACACTCAAATCATGTTTTTGTAAATATTTATACAGGAATCCCCTTCCTTAGAAACAAGGGTGCCATTTTAAGAATTCTGGAGGGGGTTGCTTGAGGGGTAAGGTTTGAAATAGTGTGCAAAATCGCACAATTTGCGATAAACTATTGCGAATTTTAACAAATGACCGTGTAAAAAAAAATCAATCTCGTCAATTGGTCGCAGAAGAAAATAAATTTCATTAGAGGATCGTGGTAAAAGTGCGAATTTTGTCAAAATATCGCAGAAAGAAAATACGAATTTCGTCAAAAATCAGTAAGATAATGCAAATTTCATCGAAAGGTTAGTAAGAAAACGCAAATTTCACCGAAAGATCGCAGAAAGAAAACACTAATTTAGTCAAAGGATCGTGGTAAAAAAACGCAAAATTCGTCAAAGAATCGCGTAAAAAATGCGAATTTCATCAATAAAGTTCATGAAAAAAAGTTCAACAAAGAATCGTGATAGGAAAATGTGAATCACGATTGTGGGAAAAAATTGTGAATATCCTGAAATGATGGCAGGAAAAAAATCGCGAATTCCGTCAAAATTTATTGCACTGGGTTAAAAAATTGAAACCAGGCTCCTTCTACAAATGTAAAAAAAAAAAAAAAAAAAACGGAAATAAACTCTAAAAATCGTATACAAATTTTCAGAGGAAAAAAATTACTATATTCAGTTGAAAGACGGGAACCTTATTGCTTTTACAAATGTCAAAAGATGGCTGTGAAACACAAAAAACCAACCAACCAACCTCCAGATTAAGTTAAATTTTGTGTGCTACGATTTCTCATTTTCAAAGGTTGGCAGGTCTGCCTTTGACCTTAAACTTTGACCTCAATTAATTCAAAAAATGGTATTTTAATTTTTCTAATTTTTTTTATTTAAATTCTTTAATATCTGTCTCAGCCTTTTACTAAATTTCAGTGTGGGATTCCTATGGGTTCACCAGATATAATTTTTTTTAATTCACAATGTAGGATAAAATGCATTATTTATTTTGCTGAAATCAGAATAACTGAAGAACCCAATTTAACACATTCATCAAATTTTTATTGAAGCTTCACATTAACATGTATTTTAATAAAAAAAATAAGATGGGTGCTCTCTTAAAAAATAAAATGTAAAAAATGTGTTAACATACCATACATTTGACTCATTTCTTTCATGAGCTTAATTTTAGACATGCAGACATATTTCCCTTTTCTGTCAGAGAATATATGCGTCCTGTTGTAGTTAAGGGGTCAACTACTGTTAGTATATCACATTGAGAAAGTGAGAATGTCTGGTTTATCTGAGTATTTGAATGATGGAGATGGTCCATGTGGATGGAGAAAGCTCACCTTTACTTCTTCGTTTGTTTCATCTACATTAAGGACACAAGCTAGCCACCACTGCTCGTCATATACACAGGTAATAAAACCTTTGATATCCTGAAGTTCAATTTCGCCCTCCATTGCACTTACTCGTTCAGCTTTCGAATATATAGAGGATGAATACACTTTGGTTGAAACTGTTGATGATGATATTGGAATAAATGAATGTCCCTTTTGGGTTCCTGTAATTGTGCGAGATGTTTTTAATCTTGCTTCTAGGTACTACTTTTCTGCCTCATAGTTCACTACACTGGTGTACTTGAAACTAACTGCTGGGATATTTTCAACTGCCCAATCAAATAATTGCCGAGATGTCATTATTTGTTGATCATACGGCTTTTGAAGGCTGGCTCGTGCTGCCAATCTTTTGATTGTTCCACCAACTCCCGGTAGCAGAAAGTTCGAGACGGGAGACGGGTGTTGCAGATTTTCTTTACTCTTTTGCAGATTCTTTTCCATCGAACCTTTATTTCGCTTCATATTATGTTTAGCTTTAGCTCTTTATCACTTAATACAAAAAGTTAAAGATTATTATTAATAAAAATTTATAAAATGCCTAAAAACGCTACAGGTAAGTGATTGTTTGATTAATTAACGCTTCAGTTGCAAAAATATTTTACCTGCAGATTATTTTTTGCCTCTGAAGTATCTGTCGCAGACACTTGGAGAAATTTCTGCTACTGGGCGCCAACTCCATCACATGGACCTTTTCGATAAGATGTGGCTGAAAAGTGCCACTCAGCAGGTATCCCAAAGTCTTTTTTGTGGTTGCAGAGGTTGATAAAGTTTTTATGATTTTTATACTGTGATGCTGCTCCATCTGAAAAGTAGATAAATTTCTCAAGAGGATACTTCTCTTTTAAAAAATCTATGAGTAGCTTTTGAAACAGATGCACTGCAATCGTGTCATGATGAAGGCAATCAGATATTATAACCAAACTGATATATTTTAAAGATAATGGGAAGCTTCAACATATCACAAATGGATGAATAGTTGCATGTGAATTGTTCCAGTGAAAGCCTTGTACTTCATCTTGAAGTATGAAAGAGTAGTTTTCAGCAAAATCACAAACTACTAAAAATATCCCAGGTTGTAAGTTTAATTTCAAATCTTCTTGGAAAGCTGATTGCTGTCTTGCAATGAATGAATGTTGAAGCAGTATTTGCAGCTTGTCACAAAAGGCATCCACAAAATCATCAGATGAATTGCTTACTGTCACAAGTGCGGATCTGTCAACAGAAACCCATTGCTTGTATGTAATAGTATCAACCCTGTTATCATCCATAAGTTTCCTTAAATTTTGACATGGATTAGCTTTTTGACATTCATCACACTCATTAAAATAACAAGCAGGCTGTGGTGGATTACAAATAATCATTGCCAAACAATGCTTATATGTTTCCAGTGGGACTTCCTCATTAGAAGTCAGATCAGCTATCTTTCCTCCTAGCATCATCAGTTTGACATTCTGGTGGATGGTACAGATACAAACTGAAACTTTTACAACTTCAAATCCAAACTATTTTGAATAAATTAAACTGTACTAAACATTGACTGAACTTGGCAAATTTATTTTTGATGCGTTATTATTTTTGCAATGTGAAAGTTCAGTAAAAATTTGATGGTATTAAACTGGGTTCTTGAATTATAGTGATTTCAACAAAATGAGTCCATAAAATTTTTTTCCCATACTGTGAATTAAAAAAAATTATATCTGGTGAACCCATAGGAATCACACGCTGAAATTTAGTAAAAGGCTGAGACAGATATTAAAGAATTTAAATAAAAAAAATTAGAAAAATCAAAATACCATTTTTTGAATTAATTGAGGTCAAAGGTCAAGGTCACTTTTTCTTACAAACTTTCATAAAACGTAAATTTTATTAAAAATAGCCATTAATGACCTTCAAAATAACACTGATTTCAGCCCTCTAACTTAATTACAACTAAAGTTATGATTAAATTAAGTTTCACCCCATATTGCAAAATTAGCATAATTTAGTCATTTTTCGATTTCTCTAACTCATAAACTACTAGCACTATAATGTTCAAATTTTGTGTGAGTTAGTTTCTCAATAGACTCTAAATGTTTACCAATTTTCATCAAAATCGGAGAGGGTCAGGTAAATGGCTGTGTTGATTTGATATGGAATTACCCCTTCTTGTTTTGGAAACATCTTTTCTTTATTCTAAATTATAAACTATTATTTTTCTTTTAGTATGGAATAATTCTTATCTCAAAAATGAAGTTATTCTTGATATGCTCTCCTGGAATTTATCATAATAGTGTTATTTAATTGTAAAATATTTTAATTGCTGTGTTTACATTTGGTTAATAAAATCAAGAAAAGACATCAAGACTTTATATCTGATATTTCAAACATTTCAACTGAATCTAGAAATATTCTTTTATGACTTTTAAATACATTGATTTTTCTGTTTATAGTTAATAGCAGGTCTTATTGAATTTTCCTTGATGCTGACTAGAATTAAAAAAAAAAAAAAAAAAATGCTTTGCGGATAATCGGAGCTTTACTGTAATAGCTACATTCTGATACTTTTATTTATTTTATTTTTTTTCATGTTTAGTGTCCCTCATGCAAACCTTAACATGGAAAATCTTATCTGTAAGCAGGGATCTCTTT
Organism: Maratus speciosus; assembly: GCA_963932465.1. NCBI lineage: Eukaryota > Metazoa > Arthropoda > Arachnida > Araneae > Salticidae > Maratus > Maratus speciosus. The sequence continues at coordinate 210,887,467 of OZ010793.1, forward strand.
AGACAGAAGTTCACAGTTTTTTCTCCTTCTTCACAGTTTTTTCTCCTTAAAACACATGACCTTTAACAAAATACTTTTTCTTAAAAATAGACATTTCAGAATTTTTTTACAATCTCCAAATTAAATCCTTCACAAACGTAATGATTTTAGAATTTAAAAAAAAAAAAAAAAAAAAAAAAACTGTTGTATAATAGCTGTAATAACCAATGAATCTATTATCTAGCTGTTTATATGTACAAAGGACCATCTCAATAATGTCTAAATAAGAACTTAAATATGATAATTTCTAATTTACAAAATTCCGATTACATTTTTTACAAGTTCACAATTTTTATAAAAGTTCACAAAAACATGATCGTGTGAAAAAAATTGAACCAAATCTCTGGTAAGATAATTAAATGCAACTTCTCTCGTTAAAAATGAAAATTCATGTGCAAAAGTATTTCAATATTATACTAATAAATGAAAATGGTAGGTAAGATGGAAAATTTAATGTAAAATTTTAAACATGCATTTATTTTTATTCGCATGGTTGTAATTTTTCACTATTGTTAGAAAAATTTCTTTTGATAATAACATGCAGTTGAAATTATGTATAATTTTTTTTTCTTGAAAGATAGATTCTTAGAGTTGTCTAAATGTATTTTCAAAAAATATAAATCCATACAAACCTTGGAAAGAAAATGTAAGCAAATCTCCGTGAAAAATCTAGTTGAAAACTGTTTTTAAACATATGTAAAAATTCACCTGTTTTAAAAGTTTCGTTTAAAAAAAAAAAAAAAAAAAAAAAAAAAAAAAAAAAAAAAACCCTTTAATATTAAGGATCTAAATCTTACTAAAACATAGTTTGGGTTTAGTCTGGAAAGCTGTACCAAAGCTGCATATACAGGAAATGAAAATTATAACTGTAAGGGGGGGGGGGGGGGGGGGAGAGTAATATTGTAAAATAATACCAATTTTTAAACTGCGGAAGATTTGAAAATGATAATAGTGTTTATAATAATCCCAGAACTACTATAATTTGTTTCTTTTACACTGGAATCCTTTATGTATTTGAAAACCAGTACTATATAGATGAGATGTACAATACAATTTAAAACTGCTTTAAAACTACAGTGATATTGATTGAAACTAAAGATTTTTTTTTTTAATTAGCTCTACTGATATAAATTGACAAGTGCTACTGAAAAATCATTTCAACAGACACATAATACATATTACAAACACTGTGAGCAAGAAAAGCTACTGTCAGAATTCTGAGACTGAAAGGATAAACTTTTAACAGCTGGCTTTTTTTAGACTTTAGTGATTATTATATCTATTTGTCATCTTGAACTCTGCTCATGCTGAGGATGCTGTACATTTTCAAAGTCACTTTCCTCCATAAGTAAATATAATTACCATGTTATTCCGATAGAAAGCAATTGATCAATTTTTACTATATAAGCATCGGAGCTTTAAGATAACAATGTCAATTTTTTTAATTTGAGTTGATTTTGAGTTGATTTTCATGTACCTGTCAATCCTGGAAAATTGTTATGAGAAAGGAATCGATTATAGTTAAAGATGTATGCTTTTTACGGAAAATTGAAAAACGTTGTTTGATTCTCCAGATTACAAATAGTAATTTCAGCAAATTTCATGCATTTATTCGATAAACACAGGCATGTCTATCAAATTTGCTTGTTAAAGGAGAAAAAAAGTATGAGAATCCTTTTAAGTATGAAGTTATTTTTATTTGATACAGATTTTGATAAGATTGAATTTAAATTTTTATTTAACAATTATTTCAATGTAAGAAGTTTTTAAAAATGAGATCACTTTGAAGAAATTTTATTTTGTATTTTTTTGGCTTCAGGCTCTGATGACACAAAATTCCTTCAGGCTCGAATTTAAAATCGTCAGGCTCGGGCTAGCCCGGGATCCAAAAGACGAGCCCGAACTCATCTCTAATACCTATTGTTCAACTCAATATTGTGCTTAATTTGATATCTAATATGAAGCGAGAAAAATGTTATTTCATTTTTAGTTTATTAAGTTTGTTTTTTGTATTTAATTTTATTCTTTTATTTGTTGCCAGTTCATTGACAGTTAAAAGGGTGATGATTAACCAAGACTCCACTGATTTTCTGTTTTTTTATTATGATTTATTTTTATTCTAAAGAGAGTAAATCATATTTCATTTATTCACATCTAAATTAACTGTTTGCACTCAAGTGTTTAAAATAAAGTTAAACAACCAGGATAACGATAAATTTTCTTGCAAGTATTGCTAATAAATGTGTGTTTTAACACTTTCTAACATAGTTGAAAAGTGTTTATGAATTTGGTTTTTCTGTCTGTGTTCTAACTCTCATAAATATTCAGATTGCCATGCAATTGATATATGTTATTGAGGTTTACTATGGCATGTTCAGTATTGAAAAGGAAGTGTACATAGCATTTATGGTTAGTTTGCAGGGACACTCAAACAATTTCCATTACATTACTGTCTGTGGGAAAAAATTGTTTGTGGTGTATTTTAATTATGTTACACTATTTTAGACATATCATTTGCATAATTACTTATTGGGTATAAATTCTACAGGTCATATACAGGACTGCACAAAGCATCCTGAATAGGAATTTTGAACTGCGCTATGCATTTCCTATCTGAACTAAATTTTAGCATACTAAGTAGCATACATACAAATCTATAGATCATATAGACTACACAAAAGAATTCTGATATTTTTGAGATTATTAATGGTAATTGTTGAAATTTGGTTTTCAAATGTGTTATGTGTTTTCGAAATTGTTTACTTAGACATTATATTTCACCTTAATAAACTGTAAAATTTTGTTGTACTATTCTCCGTATTCTGAATGTGCTGGAAAATCTATCATTGTTAGTTTTTCTGTTAAACTCATTGATATAAAGAAAAAAAGAAACTATCATTTTAATTTGTAGAAATTTCTTTATAAATGCATGAGGTTTATTTTATCATAACAAGTTATCTACATATAAAAAGAAACATAACTTTTTAAAACTCAATAGTAATACCATATTTTTTTTACATAAATTTCACCCTGTAAAATAAAATAAATGAGCGATAATAAAATAAATGAGGCTTAATAATAATTTTTATTTTAGTACATATTCTTGGATTTCTTTTATTTCTTATATTATAAAACATGCCACTGCATGATCGTATAACAATAATAACAAGATAAAAAAGTGTTGAAAATTTTTGAAGTTCAAAATAAGCATTAAATGCCTTACTATCCTTTGTCCCTGATGCTGATTTTTAACTTTGGAGCTGTCTGGATAAAATTGTTTCAAGAAAAGTAGTTCTATGGAATTTTTTAAAGATACTTCATTTTTTTAACAAAACTGTAACTATTTATTTTTATAAATATATATGACAAAAATTAGGCTGCTCACATTTTTATGGTTATTTATTTTTTTAACTCTGTCCTGGTATTTTAGATTCTTTACCGTCTCTCTTGTTAAAATTATGCAGAAAATCACTCCTGATGCAGCCACAGTCTTTTTCAACTTTTTAATGCTAGAGGGAAAATGGCTGTCATTCTTTGACAGGAAATTTTCTGCAGAATTTAAATCGGCATTTAAAAATCAATTTGAAGCTTTGTGGTTTAGTTGTAGTCTTACCGTCACCAAGATTTATTCCCGAACTTTTAGAGGTAAATAAAAGAAAAATTAATTATTTAGTTTAATGTAAATAACTGTTGCTAAAAATCAGTGAAAATTGTGTCTACCAATTAATCTTAACATGACTTGCCTAAAAAAGAAGTGGTAATTTTCCTTACCATCCCTGTTTTATTTTACTATTAAATGAATGGTAAGGGTCTCACAGGAATAGTACAGTATTAAACATTAATGCAGAACAAGAACATGCTTAATTATAGCAATAAATAAAAGAAAGTTTAAAACTGGAAGATAAAAAATGCCATTTTATTAAGTTGAATTTCACAAGTTTCTTAATCTTCAAAGTTAGAATCATTGAAGAAGTTCAAATACAGATTTTAAATAAGTAGTTATTTAAATGCGAGTTACTGAAAATTGAATCATTTATATTTTTCTATAATACATTGTAAAAACGCAATCTTAGCATGCATGTATTAAACTGTTTTTGAAATATTTATTGTTAATTTATGCAATTGTTAAAAGTTCACAAATAGAAACAGATTTTTGGTCACCATTAGAATCAGAATGTTTGAAAAATCCTTAAGATTTTTTCTTTCCGTCATTATGAGCAAGTAAAAATTCTGGAGTTAAGCTTCTGCATTTTGATTTAAGCATGAAAATCCAGTTCCTGCAATTTCTGATAGGCTAAGTTCCTTTTTGCTCCCAGTGTTCCATTTACTTCATTCAGTGTTTCAATGGAGATGTCTCTCTTGTGCCTAGCTAGTGATGCTACTTAACAAAAGATTGAGGGTGCTTTTTTTTCTAACTTGCATTTAGTTTTTTGGCACTTTTAAAGAGCAATTAAACATAATCATATTCAAAAATAAATATTTTGAAAAAGTCCATCGATTTTATATGAGCTATTTCCACACATCAGGCTTAATATTTAAAAATGTTTGGCCATAGAATGTTCCAGATTGTTCAAGCTGCATTGGGGCAAGTGGAACACTGTATTTTTCCGACACTGGTATCAAAGTGGTTAAATAAAATTTGTAGAATTCTAAATAAACATTTTATTTTCAATAAAAAATATTTATATTCTTATTTTAGTAGCAGCATTTTGCATTCAACTTCAAAAGTACATTTCTCACTCAATATTGATATATTCCCAGACTCTTTTTCAGGGGTGTAAAAATACCGGGCGACTAAATTTTCGACACTGGCGCCTAGATATGTCTTAGGAAATGAAAAATAATTCGTATTTATAACCTTGATTATTTATGGATTTTTTTATAGATAGAAATATTTTGTCTTATTGAATCTTGATTTGGAAACAACTGAAAGTATTGCTCTTGACGAATGGTACGAGTTTAAGGTACTATGCAAAGACATGAAATTTAGTGAGCTTTTGATCAAATCAATGAAAAATGATTCTAAATTTCCAATTTTATCAAAGTTACTGCAAATCGTATCTGTAATACCTGTGGCAACTGCATCCTGCGAGCGAGGATTCAGCACAATGAATTTTGTCAAGAACAAGTTTCGCTCTACTTTGACATAACAAAATTTAAATGATTTATTATTAATAATTTTAAATGGACCTTCTGTAGAAGCATTTGATCCGACGAAAGCAGTTGAACGCTGGTACTTTACATCAAAACAACAAGACGCATGAGCGGTCATAAACATCATAAAAATTTAAAAGCAAATTAGGAAAAACAATAAGTTAACAGTATTGATTTATTGCATATATTATAGTCCTTGAAGTGCATTACATATTTGTATTTCTGAGGTGTTTAAAGAAGTTTTTAATGATTATTATTTGTATTTTACATCAGCACTTCCAATTTTTTTTATATCAATATTTATAATTTTATGTAATATTTTTTATACCAGAAAAAATTATGTCATGTGTCAGATATATTTAATTAAAAAGAGTAATTTATAGGGTCAGGTGGGGTAAAATGGGTATAAAATTCACTATTTTTAGATGTTCGGTTAAAATTTTCTGGCAAATGTTAAATAATTAAAACTTTTTTTGGTATTTTCTTTACATTGCACATTCTTGGAATGAAACCACACAATTTTTATCTATTAGGCTGCAAAAGTATGTCTGCAACAAAACATTTAATAGGTATATGTTTGCTATACCTATTTTACCCCATGCAGGTGAAAATGGGTATAGTGTGGGGTAAAATGGGTATATAAAAGTTTAACAATAAATACTATATAAATAGATTTACCAGAGATTATATAATAAAGTAATATGGAAAACAATGTTATATAAGTCTTAAAAAATGTCAACTTTTTTTTTCTAATATGAAATTTAAGTTAATTGATATATGAAAAACTTCACTATGAATCAAGCTTAGGTGAAAATGAAAACATTTTCTGGCTACATTTTTTTCAACTCTTATTCTGACCTTGTTACATTATAAGCGTTAAAAGTCTATCTAAAGCATAAATGACCCAGATTATTAAATGTTTGTTCAGTTAATGTTTCTATTATCTGCTTTTTTTTTTTTTCAATAATAATCTGCGAGAATGTCCATTGTTACTCTTGTGAACATCAGAGCAAAGTTTTGGAAAAACTTCCAATTATTTATTATATAATTAGCATAAAATTGATATAACCAGTTAAATACCATTGTGTTCCACTCACATAAAATATATCTAATTTGTAACAAAATTTTGATTTATTATACAGAAAAGTAAAATGCTTTTGGTTTAAAATTAGATATATTTTATGTGAGTAAAACACAATAATATTGAACTAGTCATACCAATTTTTAATTTAATAATAAAATAAATGGAAGTAGTTTTGAAAATTTGCTCTCATGGTCACAAGATTTATGAATGGGCATATACCCCTGTACCTTCAGCATCAGAGAAAACATAAAATGCAACCAATCTTGGACTTTTCCAAGAATCTTACTTCATATTCATGTTTCATCTTCTTCAATATTACTAATTTTGCCAATGAATTCTTTGTCTTTTTTCCCAAATACTGGACCTCCAATAATGCACCTACAGATACATTTATTTTTACTTCAGGAATATCTTCCTATCATAATTTAACTTGAGCCTCATTTCACAATTTCTCTTCGTCTTGTCCATTTTAACTATTTAGGTGTTCGGGTTATCAGAATCATTTTTTAACTGTAATGCATTCATTTGTTAGAACTTCATCTGCTTTTGCTTGAATATGCTTATGTTTCAGCTTTGAAGTTTTTACTAAGATTATTTGGAGATGTGGCAGATTGATATTTGACGAGAAAGCAAGGATCTGTCAAAGCCACATTGCTCAGACTTTTGTCAACAATTCTGGTTTTTAATTTTCTAACTCTTTCGATTACCTCTTCTTAAAATTTCAAATCCAATCAGCGCCTGATATGTCATTTAGAAATGGAATATTTCTAGAAATGGGCAATGATTTGACTAAATTATGTACAGAGAATTTCAAGTCTTTCTGATCTTGAGAATAACACACTGTGGATTATAAAAACATTTTAAAATAATTTTTAATCTTATTGTATTCTAATTCAAGTAAAATAAAGAATTTTATTCAGAAAAGTTCTATATAACACTTTAAAAATACTACAAACGTTAAGCCTAACACTATACCCATTTTACCCCATTTCTAAGATTTAAGATCAAACAACAAAAACAAAAGACAATTTATTGTTTGTAATTTGGAAAAGTATTAGAAGTGCTTAATGAACAAAATTAGATCAAACAAATGAGTTTATATCAAATATTATGAGCTGCAGGAAGAAGTTTAATCAGACCACTAGTGGCATGAAATTGTCCTCAAACAGTTTTACTGTTGCCACTCAAATAGAACAAACTATAAAAACAAAAAAAAAGTAGGAGAAAAAGCTTAAACATCAAGCAATCATATGCAATTTTTAAAACTATAAATATGTTAAGAAAATTGAAAAAAATTAAACAATATTTTTTAACTACCCATTTTACCCCACCTGACCCTATGTACTATTATTAACTTATATTGTAATTTCATTTTACAAATTTTTTATCGATAGTAACTGGCTCCTAGATTTTTGAGCTGGCTCCTAGATTTTCAAAAAATTTTTACACCCCTGCTCTTTTTAGCTTACATTTCATACTAGTATAGTGGATACTACTATATAGAGTGGTATATAGTAGATCTACTATATAGAGTATCTACTATACTTCTATCTACTATCTACTATAGAGTATCTACTAGTATCTACTATATAGAGATACATACTAGATAGAGTGGAGAAAATTCATAAAAAACTGTGCAAACAGATTAATTTTTCAAAATTTAAAACTGGTGTATTAACTTATGTTCAGATTCCTCCCCTCCCCCCTTTTTTCTCACCATACTGTACATTTCAGTACTGTTTCTATAAATAGAAAAGTTCAAGTGTTTCTATTTTATTTGATACTAAAAGTACTTATAAGGAAATGGTGTACAGTTGCATGTTTTGTAGCCTCTATTTTTATAAACTGCTTCTGTAAAAAGGATATCTCATTGGTCTTTCTTCAAAAATGTTATATGCAAATAAAGGCTAAAGGAAATTAAGTAATGTACTAGTTTCTTCAATAATACTTCAGTAAATAAAACAGTTAATAGTAATTAATAAGTTAGTTTTTTTTTCATCTATTATATAGATCAGTATTTTGCTTTTATAAATAATTATGAATAAGAAACACGTCTAAAACTATTTTCTTAATTTTTTCCTATCTTTTTCTTAAATTCTATGTATTTTCTTTATAGGCTCAAACATCCTAATATTGTGCAACTTGTTGAAACATATGAAGATAAAAATAAAGTCTATTTAGTAATGGAATTGTGAGTATATTTTTTATATTTCTTAATTTTTGATTTAATGCTTTCATTTTAACAAAATTTGCATCAAAATAAAACTTAAATGTTCAAATTACTTATAAAAATTTTCAATATTACTACCAGGCTTTGTGAATTGCACTCACCACTCACTGAATAAGTTTCTATAAAAAAATATAAAAAAAGTCAAATGCCAGTAAAACTCGCATGTAGAGGGTTCCATACAATAAATCTATTAATTAGTAACTGTATTATTACAAACAAGTAATATAAAAATTTTGTTTTTAAAGTCAATTCCTACTTAGGTCATCAAAGAAAAATTTAATATAATCCCTTAAGCTAATATTAGTTTTTGTTGCATTAAAATATCTCAATTTGTTGATTTTCTATAAGCAAGTAGGTTTACAATGGAAGTTTATGGGAATTTGGTGAAATATTAGAGATATCGCCAAGTTGGCATCACTTTTAGCGACTCATTTGGCTGCCAAATTTGGCTATATATCGCCAAGTTGGCAACAAACTTGGTGGTCTTTGGCGACAGAACAGGGTCCCCCCTATGGTAACCCCTTATTGAAAATACTTTAATTGATCTTCAACAACCAATGGCCGCCATTTTGTTTCCCATGCAAAACTAAAATTAATTAAAATTTAATTAATTAATTAATATTTGAAAAAACTGTACTAACATCAATTGTCATCCAGTACAAGTTTAAAAAAATTTATTTCAACTTGATAGGATGAATAATGAGTATTTTATTAACGATTGAAAATTTGAACAAGATTAAATATATAAATAAATAAATAAATATAGGGAGAGTGTGAGCTAATAGTAGGAATTGAAAAAATCGTTGATAAGAGAATAATAAGACTGTAAAAACTATACAATGTAGGTTTGGGTATAGCTGTATATACACTAGAAATGTATAAATGGATATACCATGAAAGTTCAGAGAGATATGAAGCCTAAATAGTATCAATTATTGCTATTCTGTATAACTCTTTTTTTTTTACTCATATCCTAATCTGTTTATGATGAACTTTGGTGCTAACAATAAAAGTAGAGCATATTTAAATTTCATTTGGCATTTCATAAACCACAATTCAGCATAAGGCTAATGTCAGACGAACGGTTTCTCGCAATGAAGAAACGAACGACCACTTTTCAGAGTATGGTAATCTTCTGGGCTGATCACATGAGCGTCTCAAAGCCACTGTGTGGAAAAAGACGAAAAGCTTCACTCCAAGGTTTCGCGTTTCCCTCAGCATGCTACGTTTTTGCGGCTTTTGTATCTTCGAGGCTGTGCAGATGAGCAGAGGGTTCACGCATGAATTTCATTATGGTAGTTTTATTTTGTGGTTCATTATCGAATTCTCACTCTGGAATTTTAAATATATCTAATAGACGTACAGCTAGAGGTCTACACGGACCAAAGTTTCCAGGCCCGGGACAGGGCGGCCCAACCCATAGAAAAAGAAGTTCGTCCTTGTTGGCCAGGTATAAAATATAAAAGTTCGTCCCAAGCACGGTCGGTAAAAAAGAATTATTGGCCCGGCTTGGGAAAAAAGGTAAAATCTCGGCCCATCCCAACTGTAATTCTACAAAACATGGATTTTACGTCGATATGGAAAAAATTGTTTCATACGAGGAATTCTGACAAAAAATACATATTTTAGCCTTTTTGTTTATGTTTGTAATCTTCATTTTTAAAGAAGGCTCCAATATTTATTTTTTTAATAATTGTATGTAAATCTTTCAGTTATCATTAATATCGTTAATCCTTATTCCATGTATTGGACAATTAAAAATCTGAAAAATGCTGTACAATAAAATCTTCTAAGACGGAATTGCATAAAAAAGAGAAAAATGCGCTATAAACAAGTTCCCTCCTTAGTAGGGTGCCAACGATTTTAATCAGTTGATTTAAATCAGCAATTAAATCATGATTTTAATCAACTGATTTTTTTAAAAAAATCATTGATTTAAATCAAAAAATTTCTAAATGTTTAAAATGTCAAAAAAAGTATTAAAATCTAACATGAACATAATTTGAAAGTTTCTACCGGTATTTTGACTTATGAATAAACAAAAATAGAGCTTTAAATAATTGTTTCTAAGCTTAATTCATGAGTATTGTAAAAAATTAAAAACAGTTGAGTTTGTAAAAAGCATTGTTTTTAAGTTTTTATCTGAATTAAAACAGTTTCATTTAAAAATGATATTTAAATCTAATATAATTTGCAATATCATAATTTCCTTTAGGTAATCAATTTATGCATTATTTTATATAGCAAGTGTTCTACAAGTAAACATTTACAAGTACACATTTCTACAACTAAAAGAATAAATAGTAATTAATAGCAATCTCAAGTTAAAGAAGAATGAAATAATGACATCTGCTCAACAGCTAAATTGTAAATGAATGCATACGAGAAAAAGAAATAATTGGTATAAAAATGCTAAGCACAGCAAGAGCTTCTTCGGTATAGGTTGAATAAATGCTTTTTAAATTTGTAACTCATATATACTAAATAAAACAAATTAATTAGGAATTGAAAAGGCAGCAAAGCTTTTCTTAAAAAGAAAAAATAAATTGAACCATTGTAAGCTAATAATTCACACTGAGAGGTAATAATGCTGTTACTTAAATATTTTCAGGATTTCAGATATAAGTGGCTAACTTATATTTATTCTATATGAATGGGTTTAACTCATTTTCATAATTTTTTTGGATAGCATACACATACATGTGTGTAAGTTTAGATTTTGGTGGTTTACAGTATTTTTTCTAAATACAAATGCAAAACGAGCTGCAAATAATATTTGTTAGTTTTATTTGTGCTACTAACTAATGAAATTACTTACATGTTTAAACTTACACACAATATTTTAAAAATATAATACCTAAAATTAAAAGGAATGTATTTTTGAGTTCAGCGTTAAGAAAGCTTTCACAGGATACCCCACATGATATACAAAGAAAAGATTTTTTTTTTCAAGTAGCTTAATTTGCCCTCCTACATTTTTACTAAATATATTTATGAATGTTTATTAATCTGAAAATATGTGGGTCAATGGTCTTTATTACTTCCCCGAATTTGAACTTTCCACGTTCCATAGTTTACGAGTAAAATGGCTGTGACAGACAGACGGACGGACAGACACAGGAGTGATCTTATAATGGTTCTGTTTTTACTTTTTAAGAAGTACGGAACCCTAAAAAGGAAAGAAACAGGTCACTTTTACCAAACTTAACTGTATTTGCTTCAAATATATAAATGAAGCTAGCTATCCTTTTAATGAGATTTCAATAATTCTTATCTCTACAAAATATTTATTTAAAAAAAATTTATTAGTACGTTCAGTGTAAAATAGTACACTTAAACGTTTACAGAGACACACTTTTCAGCTCAAGTGTAAAAAAGCTTAAAGTTTGTCCAAGGTTTGTCCCAGATAGTTTATTTTGACACAGTTCACGGCTCGATCCAAGCAAAAATCCTATGCAAATAGCTAGACAATTTTTACAAAAATATCGATTTTTTAACCATCATTTTCCTACAATTAAAAGCCTTTTGAAAGAATATTATATACCATAGATTTCAACTTTTACGCTTTTTTCCTACCACTATTTCTGATCATAAAAATTTTACTTATTTAATCTTAGGTTTTCGATGATTAAAAAAAAGAAATTTATGTGTTAAAAAATAGCGGAGCGAGAAAAAAAGGTGCAAAATTTGTAGGTTTAGTATACAAACTTATGCAAAATAATAATAATAGATTACAGTATTTTTCAAAATACATGCTCACAGTAAATAGAACTGGTACTGGATATGATCACAGAGGCTCTGTTTTGCTGCCTGCTTCCCCATACCAGATTTAAGTTGAAATGATTTTAATTTCAGGTCGATCCAGGCAAAATTTGCAGTCTTTAGGGCCCCTTCACACAAATTCATTTAATAAAACAGACCTCTTCTCAAAATACGTAATAATAAAACAGGTCCTTTCACAAAATTGTATTCATATCTATACATTATACCTGTATACATCATATGAATGTATATTCATATCTATATATCATAACATACATCTAATGTTAGGTCTAAAAATTTGTAATTTGCAAAGAAAACAAGTTCCCCAGAAAGGAAACACTTTAGCAGAAGGATTTAAAGAAGTTATTAAAAAAATGCGTATTTCGAATTTCAGTAACTGGATTTCATATTTTGTTACAAAATATTATTTTTCACAAACATAAATTTTCCAAAAATACTTTTTACTTTTCGCAAAATCTCTCCCCCCCCCCCCCTTACCATGGTTTGCAGTTTTCAAAGACTATCTAAAAATTCATTCTCCCTGTCAGAAATTTCACTCGTCAATGGCAAGTAAAATCTTGTATTTCCCCATCCATGGACCCAACCATTAACTAATTTAAGGATGGAGGCCTAACTATATTGGAGAGATATGGAAAAAGTGTGGCCGTATGCTGAAAGAGATGGAGCCATTTACTATGTTTATCCAGGTTTAGAATTTTAGGGGAGAGATTTTAATACAGAATTTTAATTATTGCGAAATCTTTTTTGCTCAATTATATTCACATATACAAGGTGGTACAGGAAAACTAGCAATTTCAAAGTAACTCTCACAAAAAAGAAATTAATTTTTAAGATTTATTGTTGAAAACCAAAAAGTAAATTCCATTAAGTGTCCCAAGACAAAAAAATTCAAATTTCTTAAAACACTGTTCATAAAATGACAGTTTGTTTGTATGCATTCTTGGAATCAAATGCTGAGATTTCACATGGCACTTTGCAACCCTTTCATGGGAATCGTTGACCTCCTGGTGGTTTCTTTTTTAGAGCTGAACCATTTTTCTTAAAAGAGCCAACCCATATCTTGATGGCATGGCATGAAATCCTAAATTGTAATGACATTGAAATTCTTTCTGAACATTAGTCACAGTCAGAGACTGTCACCGTTCATGTAATTCTTTCACAGCAGTGCACATCGTGAACCAACCCACTGCTCTTTTCGGCAGCATACACTGGACCTGCTTTGCATGCACTGGTCTTCTATTTTGATTTTATACTTACTTTTAAATAGGGTGTCAACGATTTAAATCAGTTGATTTAAACAGCGATTTAAATCATTATTTTAATCAAGTGATTTTTTAAAAAAAAATCATTGATTAAAATCAAAAATTTTCTAAATGTTTAAAATAACATAAAAAAGTATTCAAATCTAAGATGAACATAATTTGAAAAGTTTCTACAGGTATTGTGACTTATGAATACACAAAACAAAGCTTTAACTAATTGTTTCTAAGCGTAATTCCTGAGTATTGTGAAAAATTTAAGTACAGTAAATTTTAAAAAAGCATGGTTTTTATCTAACAAACATAAAAAGTATTTAATTTAAAAATGATATTTAAATCTAATATAACTTACAGTGTCATAATTTCCTTTTAATAATCAAGTTAGTCATTCTTTTAATACAATAAACATAGCAATAGAGTGTCAATGATTTTAATCAATTGATTTAAATCAGGTGATAAAATCACATATTTTCTGATTTTTTAAAATGATATGAAAAAGCATTATAATCAGTAAGGAAAACGATCATTAAATCACTTGTGAAAAATGTAATATTTGTTATTGTTAATTATAACAATATTAAACTGTGTAAAAAGATGTATTATACATTTAAAAAACATCTAACTGAATGTTAAATAACTTCAAAACATTATAATATTTAGTAGCTATTCAAATATTTTAATGTTGGGAAAAAATCTGATTTAAATTTCAAAAATACAATTTTTGTAATCTATTTATAAATTACGTGCGAGTTTGCTGTACTATACATTGCTACAATTTTTGATCAATTTGATATACATATGCTTTAGAGCCTGTGTATGGCTGCTTTATGAATTTATCAAACTATTATTTATCACTTTTTTTCAACCACTTTTTCAAAAATGTACATTGTGTTCTTAATTAAACAGTTAATTGTTTAATAATTATAAAATTTAATCTGTATCATCAATTTAAAATTAAAGACAATTTATCAATAACTTTAAAATATAAGCAGTATTTAATATTGGTTTACATAATTATTACAAAATATTAATGCACACAATGTTGTATGTTACTAAAGAAATTTTTAATTTGCAGTTTTTTGTAATTTCTATAATTACATAATTAAAATTTTATTAATTAAAGCAAAAAAAAACGTAGATTATGTTAGTAATTGGAGGATTATTCATTTTTGAAATGCTTAATTCTTGGTAGATGTTTAATATTTTAACACAGGGAAAAAATCATGATTTTTTTACGCCCTACTTTTAAACAAAAGACATAGTCAGAAACCATGATAATAACCTTAAATATACTAAAATCTGTGCTGAAAGAATTTTTATTTTAAAATGAAAATCCAAATGAACGTAATGTTAGGGGGGAGGGGTGTGTAATTGTCTTTGGCAGCATACTCAAGTTTGTGTCATTTTATATTCTTAACCCTTTAAGCATCTGGCAGACTTTTTCATGTACGTTTGATTCATAAAATAACTGTAAAAAGAATTGTTATGGGAATTTGTATTTGATTACCTTACATATTTATTTATCTTCAATTATCTATAATTTATCTATCTATATTTTATCTATCTATTTATCTATAATATCTATCTATAATTTATTTATGTATCCAATGGAAAAATTTAATATTAATATATTTTTTTTAACTACCCTTTGAATAAAAAATTATATTATAGAAAAACATAGTTAGGATGCTTGAAAGGTTAAAGAAAAAGCTATCAAAATGAACTAAGAAACCCTCTGTATAGTGACTGGCGATTTAATTTCTGCAATTTTCCAAACGCTCCAATTTGTTTTGTCAATCAATCTTCAAATTTGTTATTTTACTAGTTGACCTGCCAGCATCTCGTAGGCCCTTGATAACGTTAAATATGTCTAAAATCAAAGTTGAATGATTTTATATTAACTAAAACACTTTCTAAACAATCCTAATTTTGGGGGCTCCCACTGCTTTCAGTAGTGTAGACCCCCGATTCTGTAAGATTTTTTTTTTTTAAATGAAAATCTATCAAAACAAAATTAGAGTTAGTGGGCTCCATTGCCTTTGGCAGCATACACCGTCTGTATTGATGTTATATTTTTAAATGAAAGACTGGTATAGTGCTGGGTTTAAATGTGTCTAAAATCAGTGTTCAATGAATTTATATATTTAAGTGAAAATCTTTCCAAATGAATCTAATAATGGATGGGCTTTGGCAGTTAATGAAACTGTTTTCTAGTCGCTTTTATTTCCCGCATCGGGTCATTTAATATTAAAAAAAGAAAAAACAGTTCTTATAGTTCAAACGCTTTGAAATTTTTAGTAATAAATACAATAATAATATAATGAATAATTTTTGTGTTAAAAGTAATTATATTTAGTTGTAAAAAGTAGTATTTTCCTTCTAACCTCTTTTACACACGTGGAAATCCTACAGGAATTTATTTTCAAACTGAATAGTTTACTCCTAAATGTTATTATATTTAAACCATATTTTTACTGAAACAATGGCTGAAAGGTTAGTTTAGCTTTACAAGTATTAAAATTTTAAAGCATTAGTATAAAAATAATGTTAATATTATGAGAATAACTTTATAACTCTAAATGGGCATATATGCAATATTAACTTGGGAAAATGTTTTATCAGGTTATTTTTTCTAAATCTCAAAATTTCTAAACCAAATTTATACTCCATCATTATCTAAATGGTTAGTATATTGTATTAAAATTTCAGCGTGATTGTAAAATTAAGTATATTGCTTAAATAAAATGTGCATAATGCAAATTTTATGTGGGTAAAAAGCAAAAAAAAATGAAATTCTGCAAACGTGACTTTTGGAAATGAACTCTTTCAAAGGGTTAATATTCATATTTTATTGAAACAGAAGACTTCTTTTAAGAGCTGAGTGTACACTCAATAAGCATGGACAATTTTTTTTCTTATTATTTAGATTAAAAATTCCGTCTGCAGAAAGTTAAACATAGCAAAAATTACAGAATTTGTTAAAGTGACTTATAGTCAGTGTTTGTAAGTATAATGATATTTTCGAAAATATCAAAAATGTCTGATATTTTTCGATATATACCCAATATTTTCAAAATAGTCAACTTATTGATAATTATAAATATTTTCAGACTAATATAAATTAGAAACTAAAACATATTGCATTTAGCCAGAAAATTTAATAAAACAATATTCTAAATGTATTTTTTTTCCACTTATGTAACAAAATTGAAGATCAACTAACTGAAAGCAGACACAATTTGCTCTTTACACTCACAAAATACAAAGTATGGGATTCCTGAAAATTTTGTGTTTTATACAACAAAATTATATACAATATACTTTGTTTTTATTGAAAATTTTGAATATAATATTGTGTGCTTTTTCATTCTCTAACCTGTTGTGTAGTTTAAATTAAAGGAAACCAAAACCAGAAAAGATTCTATGAAGCAGTAAATAACTTCTCGAAATTAGACAGTTTATCTTTTAATAGCTGTTTTAAGTAAATATTGTCCCATATAATTATTGATTCTACATTCTGCATTTAAAAATTCAGCTTTAAATGTAAAGCTGGGAAAAGAGTTTTTTTTTTTTGGGGGGGGGGGGGGGGGGGCGTGCTCAAAAGGACCTGCTGAAGCAAAAGTTCTTATCTACAGAAGGACACAATCAATAACAGTTAAAAAATTCATTTACACTTGTTTTGACTGAAAATATCATATGCAATATTTTGAAAATATCAAACTTCATGATATTTTAAAAATAAATATTGGATATATATCAAGATGTATATCCACTGATATATATCACTCAACCCTGCTTATAGCAATGAATGTTTTTGAAAGACTTTTTAAAACTGAAGGCAGTAGGAAAAAAAAAAATGAACTCATGTATGACTTTTTATCTTTGGTTTGTTCGTGTTTTGATTTCTGAAACTGATGCCAATTTTTAAACATGGCATAAAATAATAAAATTCGTGTGACATTCGGAAGCTAATTTTTTTCAAAAGTTTAATATTCATATTTTTTTTAAAACAGATTGTAGATCTCAAAATGAAAATAAATGTAGATTTAGTTTTTTTGTAACTTGATTAGAAAAGATTACAATTTTTAAAGACTGCAGAAATCGTAAAAATCATGAAAATGACCTACAAAAATGAACATTTTGAAAGGGTTAATATTAATATTTCTAAACCAAAAGCTTCATCATAAATGTAATTGAATGTAGATGATGATAGGTATGTTTGATCTGTTTGAATTTTCATTTACAAAACAGATACACAATTTTAAAAATCGCAGAAAAGGGAAAATCGTAGAAGTGAGTTTTGCAATTTAATTTTTTCAAAGCTTTATTATTCGTATTTTTCAAAACTGAATGCGGATTTCAAAATGAGAATGAATGTAGATATTATTTGGTATTTAGTTTTTTTCGTAACTTGGTCAGAACTGCTAATATAGACTTTTAAAGATTGCAAAAATCATGAATTCATGAAATGGTGTACGGAAAATATAGTTTCAAAGAGTTAACATAAATATTTTTTAAAACTGTAGATGAAGTTCGAAAGAACAAAGTATGGTCTGGTCTTTAATTTGGTGTAATTGTTTTTTTACATTTGTTTTAGTTTGTGCAAGGTTCATAAAGGGGTGGGGGGACAAATTTGATGTTTCTTAATTTTTTTTTTAAACATTAATATTTTAAAGAGTAAATTGTGCCCTTCAAAAAAAAAAAAAAATTACAAAATTTAAGAATATCTTGTTCGTTTTTCCGTAATCTGTGTATTTTTGCTGTAAGATGTTAACAAAAACAACAAAGAAAAAAAAAGCCAATCTTGCACGCTGCATTTTCTCTGCTTGTGGGCTTTAGAAAACTCTGAACTGAGCATGCGTGGGTGTGCTTCCTGATTTTCAGAAACAGAATGCATTTTTGCTGAGATTTTAATTAATATCGGTTAATTATCAAAAAATTAACATTCTGAGTTTCAGCCTTGGACTATCCTCCCTCATCAAAATTTTCAGACTTCTAGGTGTGCTAGATTTCACTAGCCTTCGCAGTCAGACAAAAACACACACACATACATGCAAAGACAGACAGAGCGAAACTTTCTTTTATTACTATAGATTTCTATCTTTAAACTGATTTTTCATCAATTTATCATTTTTAATTAAAATCTTTCAAACAAAGTAAGGGCCCCCTAATATAGTGATTTCTGATTTAATTTCTAAAATTTAGATATATTAAACTTTCAATCAAGGTTAACAAAAAAGGTTTTCTTTTCTTTAAAAAAAAAATTTTTTTTTTTTTGTTTAAACCCGGTTTCCTTGGTTTAAACAGCTTTTTTTTAATAATCATTTCCTGTAACAAATTTGTTGATTTAAAAAAAAAAAAAAAAAAAAAAAAAAATGTTGGGCATTGATTAAGTAATAATACTTCATTTGAAAATAATTTAAATTCTGTGTGTAGAAACCATTTTATGTATAATATAAAACTCTATTTGTGATGATAATATTGTTATGGTGCACTTACTTTATTTATTATGGGGTATTTTGTAGAAAATGGAATAAGGCAATAATCCCAATACAACAAAGTTGCGCTCTTTAAGGTAAAATTTAATTAAAATTATGAAGAGAATAATAAAATGTAAATTATGGGTCATGAAAATTGTGCAAATGTTGAAGATAAAATGAAGAATATAAATGGAAATAATACTTATTTATTCAACTCCACTAGTAATAGGAAGGTTAATAAACTTCCCTCTTGGTCACCATAAATCAAGAGTTGGCAATCTCTTTTAAAATATACATCTTGAAGTAATTCTTTAAATTAATTCAAGTACGACAGCACTGATTAAATAATTATTGAGGCATGACAAGCAGTTCACATCACTATGAATTATCGACTTTTTGGCACGAGAACAAACATTTTAAACAGCTTTCGAGTTGGTAACTGAAAAGCAGGCAAACCCGCATGTATTTTTTTTTTTTTCATTTTTCTAAAATATGAGAAATTTTGTAAATAAATTGAAAAGAAAAAATGTATTTTTTTGTGAATAAGAAAACTGAACAAAATATAATGCAATGCAAACACTTATTGTGATTTCAGTAAATACTGAAAAAAAAATGAAAAAAAAATTGAACCATATATTCAGTTTTCATATTCTATATATGTGTTTGAAAAACATCTTTATGCAGTTTTCTTTATCAACTGCAAACAAAAAGCTTGCAACAATATTTTTTTTTACGAATAAATTTTCTAAATCCCTTTTTAACTTGGTGATCTCTGATGAACTACACTTTTCCTATAAGCACATTCACTGAAGGATTTTTTCAAAGTGGTAGACACCAGCACAAAAAAACACATTTTTTGAAGCAGCGGACACAGAATCTTTCACACAGGGCTGTATAAGATCGTGGAGAAGCAAAACAACTTGAAGAGACTAAATTTTTTACTAAAAAGTAACACAATTTTTTTTTTTTTTTTTTTTTTTTTTTTTTGACACAGCACCAGTTAGGGAAAACTTTTTCCTTTGGAAATCAATCACACATATTTCACTAAACAAGGAATCCATTTTTTTTTATGGATCCAATGGTTGCATATTTCATGCATAAAATGCAGATAACATGGTTTCACAATGTTGAAAAAAAAATCACAACACAATTCCAGTGAGAGGACGGAGGCACAACAGTTCTCAGATTTGCAGAGGAAGCCAAGAAATAAGAGGGGGGGGGGGAAAAAAACAGCTAGCTGGACCTTTCCCGAACTTCGCTGAGAGAAGGGGAAATCAGTTCAAAGCAGGGTCTTGCATCACTTGCGGCCGATGAAGGAACATTTTTCTCTTTCATCCAGGACACCCGAAACTCACGAGGCGCGTATCACGAGACAGTTCCCGTATGTTGAACAGTTTTTTTTTTTTTTTCATATCACAAGTCATGGGACAATATCACTACAATAATGACAGGACGTCGGTAAGAAACATCAGCAGCCCACTCCTTTGAGACACATCGTTTCCCGTTGACAGCAGAGATGATTCACTTTAGGGAGGCCCCAAACCGACTGACCAACTGCAATCCCAGGACAAGGGGAATTTTTTTTTTAGCAGAGTGACATCTTTTTGCAGCAGTTTAGCAGGAGCTAGGCGAACAGCACGTAGGAAGGAGAAAGCACAAAGTACTTCTCCAATAATTGCATTTTTTTTTTTTTTTTTAACTGGAGAAAACCTGGCCATGCATCAAGTTTCCTATGAAGGCGATTTCCTGTGAAAGGCATTTTGGCTTGCCATAAACGGTGGTTCCGGGTTTGTAAATAAAAGGGAAAAACTCCAGTAAATAAATGCTGACATAGATGTTTTTTTTTTATTTAGATAGAAGCAAGAAAAACAAACATAATGTAGAACACAGTTAAATCCAGTTGTACATATCATATGAGGAAAAGTGCTCTGTAACGTCAAAAAGAATAAACAGCTGTCCTTTTATCGGGACCTTACAGCAATAGCGGGAGAAAACCACCAACTGGATTTTTTGTGTACTGATTCACATGACTTGACATAGTACATTATCGACAATTTACAAAGTTTTTTAGACGCCGGAATAAAAGAGACAAAGCATTGGCGGGAGGTTTAGCAGAATATAATGTGGCAGCCCCCACTCACTAGATGTAAAGCAACCCTACTTTATTTCATGAGTAAGAGCGACATCAAGTCTGGGTTTGTTTATTTTAACACCAACAAATTAGCTTAAATGTGATTGTGAAATCTTAACGAATGTATGCTAACTGCAGGAAACTGCAGGAAAAAGCATATGTGCTAAGATAAATGAAATATATTTGAAACCGCAATTCCCATAAAATTTTATTTTTTTTTTGCTATTTCTTTTTAACCGTCAAATTCTAGCTGCAATTAAAAATGACTTATTTTACAACGCAGATAAAATACGATAACAGAAATTGTAATGTTAAAAAGGGCAGGTGCACTTAGATTTATGTGACTTCAGTTGAATACTTTTAAACAAAGACCATTAAGAAATAGAAATAAACTATGCGAGAATGGAATTTTGAATAACTGGAAAATGAAATCATAAATCTTTGTATTTGAATGTGTTGAATTAAGTTCGTTGTGAAAAGGAGAGAGGAAAAAAAATTTAGATAGTAACGTAGATAGACACGTAGATATAATTACGTATTGTTTTAAGAAAATGAATTAATAATTTCACCTGTTCAAAGTACATTTTGAGTAACAGGGACTGGAAAATGATATGTGCAAAGAAGCTGCCACAGGGTCTACCTGTATAAAGAAACATTTGTATTTGTTAGATTTGTGTAAATGGGTAAGAGGGAGGTAACTACTTTTGATTAAATATCCCACTTAGTCTGCATGACAGATATTATTATGACAAAGACTAGCGGGCTTTGCTCGCAATTGCATAATTTCAGTGCCTGTACAGCAGATATATAAAATCTTACAAATTTAAGGTTTATTTAAGAATATTATTATATGCCCAGGCAATGCTGGATGGGCCAGCTACTGTTATAATAGGGTAAATCATGTGATTATCCTAAACAGATATGGGGCTAAACAATTTAGCATTTCGTCTGCCAGGCAGCTCTTTTTAATCTTTTTTTCAAATAAGAATGCATAAAAGTTACATTTTTATAATTTTTCCCTTATTACATTCTTATCATTTTCTTTATGTAATTTTAGAGTAACTGGCGGTGAATTATTCGATCGAATAGTGGAAAAAGGTAGTTATACAGAAAAAGATGCCAGTAACTTGATTCGGCAAATCTTAGAAGCTGTAGATTATATGCATTCTCAGGGAGTTGTTCACAGGGACTTAAAGGTAACTTTTTCTTTTTTCTATTATTGTCATTCATAAGTTAAATTCCTTCTTTTAAAAAATATCTTATCATAAAATTATTTACAGCAAACAGATTCTACTTGTCTGCATACACTTATGTTTGTTCTAAATTGCTTGTCTAAGTCATGTCAAAGACTCACAATATGACTGAAAATTAATTGTGCTACCAGGAGGCACGAATTCAATCAGAAGAAGGCCATGTCTGTCCCAGAATACAGAAGCCACGATTTTTTATGGCTAAATTGAAGTTCTGAATTTCTTGACTCTTGGGGAATTCGTATGACACCGTTGCATGGACTGTTGTTTGGTTTCTGGTGCATGATGATAAACCCACGTCTCATCACCAGTAGCAATGCAATTCAGAAATTCTTCACCCGCTTTTGCATAGCGTGTGAGGAAGTAGAGTGTGTAGCCCATCCTCTCTTTTTTGTGTTCTTCCGTTAACATTTTTGGAACCCAGCGTGCACACAATTTACGGTACACTAAAGTCACAGTCACAGTTTCATAAAGAGTTGTCTTAGACACTTAAGGTATGATTTTATGCAACTCTTTCATTCTGGGACGCCTATTTGCTCGAATCGCTTCCTTCGTTCTTTGAAGAAGGACATCAGAGGTCACAGATGGTCTACCTGTTCTTGGTTCTTCATGAACATTGAACATTGGTCCTACCACTAGAGGAAACACAACACCAGTTTGTTACATTTTGTCGATTCATAATGTTCCCATAGACAGAAACAATTTCTTTGTAAATTTCTGCCGGATGCTTCCCTTTTGCATGAAGAAAACGTATGACGGATCGAACTTCACATTTGATGGGATTTTTGATTGATGCAGCCATTAGAATAAATTTAATGTGAAATAACATACTAATAAGGCGCATATTGTCATGTTTGGTTACTAAAATAATTTGAAATTTCAAATGTAACTTTGTTTCCAATATATTATTTTATGAACTTCTAGAATTTTGAATAAAATCAAAACTTTGTAGATTAAGAATTTCGTGAAAAATATGATCAAAGATGAACGTTACTTGTAGTTTTTCAATTCATGTCAATGAAAATTTTTGAAAGTTTATATATTTTTAACGGTTTGCAAAAGCAGTAAAATTTATTTTAAATTTAGACATATTGTCATCTTATAAATTAAAGTTAGTTGAAGAGGTTGAATTTGTATGACAAAAAGTGTCATTAATTTTTTTTAGCCCACTTCTAAATGCAAAGTAAATTTTAAGTGTCACTATTGAAAATGATTTATTATTTGGTATGTTTTATAAATGAAAACAAGGAAATAATGAGAAGTTGGAAATTTGATTCAAATTACCTTTGGAAATTTAAGGGGCTGTACATATGTAACGTTTAGGGCGGAGGGGAGTCTGGTACTTGATATCATAAGATATCTCTAGGGGGAAGGGAGCAGTGGTGTAGTCATAAAATAAGCAGAGGGCATACGCTCTAAGCAGAGGGTTTACGCTCAAGGCAGAGAGTATACCCTACAGTGTATATACTATAGCTTTTTTGAGAAACAGAGGGTATACGGTGTTCCTTAAAAATATCCAGAAGGTATATGGCGTATACCACCGTATACCCTCCACTACATCCCTGGAAGGGAGGAGTTGTCGTTTAATATTGTCATTTTTGTGGTAACTTTTTCTTTACATCAAAATAGTCTGCTAACTTTTTCCTTAATCATTATCTACTTTTTTGAAGATAAAAAGTTATTATTAAAACCTTTAAATAATTATAAAATCATTTTATTCCAAAATATGGAATATCTGAATGTTTGACATCCATATTCTTCTGCGATATGCACATATAATGTGTTGTTAGAGAAACCAGATTCGAAATTATACTTGTTATGTTTACTAGTAAAACAATTGGGGAAAATGTTGACCACCTGTTTTATCGATAAGAAATTCTGTCTAACCCCTCCCATACAGGAGGCAAGTGCAAGAAGACAATGTTACTGTTGAATGCATTATGTAACACAAGCTGTTATTAAACGCTTTTAGACAGAGTTAGCACAGTTTAAACCAATTGGTTTTAACCATGATTTAAACCAATAAAAAAACCATTTGGTTTTTTTAGATCAAATTTAATATAATATTTTCTCTTTTTTGTAATTGAAATGTTTTAAATTATTGATGGAAGTAATTTCTACTTTTAACACATTTCGGCAGTCAACATGAGACATAATGAGTCTAGGTCATATTTCTATGCATGTAGAATGAAAATTAGCATGTGCTGATGAACAAGTCTGGTACTCTTAAAGATTTATCTTAAAACATACGAAATTAGAAAAGATAAAATAGATAAATAATTTTCATTATTTAGCATAAAATATTTTCATTTAAAAAATGGAATTATTTACAGCAGTTAACAAAATACAATGATCTTTAAGATTTTGTGAAGTCGTAAAAGAAAATTTTCTGGATTGGGGTAGATTATTCTTAGAGTTTTAAAAAGTAACTTAAAATATGAAGTTGAATAGCACAGCTTGCAAAAATTTAGTGCTAGTTATAGCATTTTCATAATACCAGTCAATCTTTTTGTGTCACTTTCTGAATTTAATGGTAAAAAATGTTGACTTGGACACTTGGAGTTATCACTCAGAAAAGAAAATAGCCAGAAAACTTGTATATTTAAAAAATAATAACAACCACAGAATAATATATTCATGAAACTGCATCAAATATCTATTATTACATTATTATTAATCAAAAGATTCTTCATACGATTTTCAAGGTATCAATGTTTCACTATGTAGAGCAGTTTATTCTTTGAACATAAGACTGTTACTAATATTGTTTAAATTAGAAATTATTTCAATTTTCTACTTAATTGACTGTAACTATTTAATTTGAATATTTTCAAATGAAGTTATATTACTTATTTACTATTCAACAATGTTTGTTTTATCAACAGATATGCATCTGTATGCAATAGAAAATTATATTAAAAAAAAAAAGGTTTTTTTGGTTTAAAAAAAGGGGGGTGGGGTGCCAACCCTACTGTTAAATAGTATTTCCTTAAAGTGTTATTTTATATAGTTATTTCATGTATAATAGGGATATTTTATTGACTTATCTTCCTTTAAATCAGTAAAATATGCGAATAATAAATGCATATTGTAGCAAATGTATTAAAGTAAAAGAAAAAAACTGTACCCAAATTAAAAAAATATGTAAATGCAATATAAAGTTATAATGTGCCAGATAGTTGATAATGTGATATATGTACAACCCCAAAGACATTAGTGACAAATATATGCATACAGTAAAGCCCCAGTTATCTGCGAGCGGATGAACTGTGGTGCGGTTTATCCGCAAAGAGAATTTTTTTTATATAAGCCAACAGCAAGGAAATGCAATAAGCCCTACTAATAAATATAAACAGAAAAATTCATGTATTCAAAAGTAATAGAAGAATATTTCTAGATTTGGTTGCCATGTTTGAAATATCAGATATAAAGTCTTGATGTCTTTTCCTGATTTTATTAACCAAATGTAAACACAGTAGTTAAAATATTTAACAATTAAATAAGACCATAAGATAAATTCTAGGAGAGCACATCAAGAATAGCTTCATTCTCGAGATAAAAATTATTCCATATTTAAAAAAACAATAGTTTACAATTTAGAATAAAGAAAAGGTGTTTCAAAGCAAGAAGCAAAAACAAGTGACTGATTTTTTAAAAAATGTGTAACTCAACTCTTTTTATACAATGTGTATGGCATTGTTTCTTATTTACTGTTCTTT
The DNA here is from genome assembly GCA_963932465.1 of Maratus speciosus. Lineage (NCBI taxonomy): Eukaryota > Metazoa > Arthropoda > Arachnida > Araneae > Salticidae > Maratus > Maratus speciosus. The sequence goes on from OZ010793.1 coordinate 210,913,596, forward strand.
ATTTTAGTGATTTACAGTGGTGTAGTCCTGGGAAAAAAAGTGGGGGGACGCTCACGGTTTTGAACATTAGGGTCTGTATCACACACAAGGCAAACTTTATTTTCAATCTTTCTTTTCATTTTCAATTGCAGAGAAAAGTAATTGAAAAATTATATTAAAATAATTAAATTAGTTTTTTTTTTTTTTGGACACTAAATAACTTGCTATAGAATTCAAAAATTTAAAACCTTATTTCATGACTGGAAATTTTTGGAATGTAATTCGTAATTCAGTAACACTAATTCAGGGAACGAAATTTTTTTTAGAATTTGTGTTGCATTATTTATTTTGGAAATAGTTATAAAATAACAGTTTTCCCACTGAGAGCATTGAAAATTGTTGCATTTTTATTTTATGGTCAGTGTAAATAATTTATTGTAATCATGGAAAAGAAAAATAAGACTGAAATTTTGGCACATCTTTACTTTTTGAAGCCCCCTGAATCTATATTGCCTATTTTTACAACAATTCTCTATGTATGTGCGTATACATGAGTGTAGTTTGGTATTTTCTTAGTCTTTTTTCCCATGTGTATTTGAACATGATAGCGTTCAAACGGTGTTTTCTACTGGGTTCAAATTTTGCAAGTAAGTTATACATGATGAATAGCCTATTTTATATTCTGAGACTATATGCCACTGTCCAGACTCTAATTTGGAAGAAATTCGACTCGTTTTTCGTATCTAGGCAACTTTTAAACCATCTTTTGCCAGAAGTAACAAATAAGTACTGTTTACGTGAGAAAAATATCAAAAGGCCGAATATAATCAATAAATAATGCTTTTTATTGGCCCGAAGAATACATTTAGTACTCAAATGCTGACCCAAATCGAATTTTTTAAAATCATTATTTTTAAAAAGTGGAAATAGATAAATATACTTTTTACAGAACATTTCCAAAAATTCCGTTTCTTCAAGATTTCTTTTTAAAAAAAAACAAAATAGAAATTTTAAATTGGTAACTATATGCTACTTCTAATGTGTAAATGCAATACTTTTTTTTTTTTTTCAAAAATTAGAATTTTAATGGTGTGAAATGCGAAAAGAAGATTCTAAAATTTCAGTATCATCATGATTTCTCAAGAAACATAAAACATGGCACTTATTTATTTTCAAAACTTACATGCTCGCTTAAAACTTTTTTTTTTTTAATTAAAATTTTAATACTGAGAATTAATGGGAAAGTCCTCTAAAATAGTCTCATCACAATTTATCTGAAGCTTTTTCTACAAGAAACTGGAAAATAAATATAGTAGTATAGTTATTAACATGTAGATGCTCACGAAGAACGGCTTTTAAAATTTTGAAATTTTAAGTGAGCTGAAAACCTTCTAAAGTTGCTATTCTTCTGGAACTATCAGGGCTAGAAACTTTAAATTTGGCATAGAAGTTATTTTTAATGCATAGTTATTCTGATTGATAGAATGAAATAGGATTGAAATTTGAATGTGTGAATCGGCGCAATGAATGTTTACCACATTATTAACAAGAATAAAATCTGCTCTAATTATAAATTTATTTGAATTGATGGCATTCTTTAATGTGGTTAAAGAGTCAAGCAGAAATTTTTAAAATATAGCTTTTTGCAGTAGAGTTTCGATACCAAATAACTCATTTGTTCTATATGAGTTGTTTACGAAGCATTTTTCTAATAAATTAGTTTTGAAGTTATAAAAAAAAAAAAGTGTTTCAAATTAATTTTAATTAAATATTTAAATAAAATTGAAAAATGGTTTTAAAGCAACAGCAATATATTTAATTTTGTCACAGTTTAATAATATGCATTATTTTCCTCTGTCTGAGAACTTTTCAGAAATACTTGCTCTCATAAAAGTTCTCAACTCTTTATACTTTTTTAAATTTCGTGTCAGTAGCCATTCTATGATTTTCCATTTTCCAAATTTTGAGTAAGCCTGTGGTTTTAGCCTGGAGTAAGTAGTTTTTTAATGATTTTGTTGCAGCAAAGATAAAATGTTCTAACTGACAAATTTTGAATAGCAGTCGCAAAAAGTTTTTAAAAATTGTATTCATTTTTTTTTATTAATGAGAATATTATTTCACTATCATAATATTTCAATATTATTTTATTATCTTATTTTAAGCATTTTTATAATCTACATTACTTATCTCCAAAAGGTATAAAATTAAAGCGCGTATCAATCTTTATAGTACACTCTGTATACCAGCCAATATATTAATTATTCACAAATGTCTGTAAAAATAATTTTAGAGCAATAATGTGTGATGAAAAAGCATATGTAGCATTTTTTTATAAAAAATAAAATTTCGTTTAGTTTAAACAAACGTCAAGCAATAATTGTTTATCAATGGTAATGTATTTATGGGAAATATTTTGAGTGGCTATATATAGAAATTAATAAATAATTATATGTGCATCACATAACACACTAAAATTTTAAAAAAGCTGCAAAACGCATTTCAATAAAAATCCGGCCATAGATGGTAGTGTATTTGAATTTTCTTGTGTGACTCTGTATACAAATATCATTTACATATCTAATTAATGTTTTGTTCAGCATAATATTATATATAGGGTAGGGGAGTACACAGTGAGTTCTTTGTTGCATAGTTGTAACTTTTTCTTCAAGCTGGAATGCACACACACAACGACCTCATCTTATGCAACACGTAGATGTAGTTTCGGCACTTCAGTTACTCGTCTGACAAAATAATAAATAATTCCTTATTTTATAGTGGTTAAAGTTAGATAAACGGCTATTTTAGAGTTTATTTTCTTCAATATGACCTATATTTCCTAACCAAACCTAGCTATATCTAATAATAGACTATTTCGGCAAAACGACATAAACTTTTTAAAGCGATGAAATTGAAGTAACAGATGTGGAATCCGTTTTGTTACAACGTAACGAAAGTACACAGTGAGACGTGTCTTATTGTGTACCCACGAGGTGTTTTGATGTTAAAAAAGTTATTTATTAATAAAAGGTTTCTCTCTCTCTCTCTCTCTCTCTCTGTGTGTGTGCGTGCGATGGCTAGGGAAATTTACTAAATGTAAGAGGTAGAAAATTTGCATGAAGGTAGCCTAAGATCTGCCATTGTCCACTAGTGGCTCATATTTTTAATATTTTGATAATCTAGAAATATTAATTAGAAATCATAAGCTGCAGAAAATTATTGATAGAGTGTAAAAATGTATGATTTATGAAAATATATACATTGTCTCACTGTGTACCACAATTCGATACTCCGTTATGCTGCTTCTGTGCTTTTATAAATAACTTTTTTAAAACCGTTTATAGATTAATGTGTAGCGCATTTGTGTAGCTTAAATATGTAGCAAAAAAATTTTCAAAAGAATAAAAATTGTCGCTATTTGTTAAGTAACAATAATTTTCGTCTCACTGTGTACTACCCTCCCCTATATATAAAATGTATAATGCAGAGCTTCCAAGTGGTACCCTTTCACCCTAAAGTTCCCTTTTTAGAAAAAGGTCCCCTCTGGTCCACTTCGTTCTATTACGGTGACTAAAAAAAAAAAAAATACTAATGTGGAAAAATCGCCGCAAAATGTAAAATACTCTAAAAATCGTAGAGGACAAAATTTACTATAGTGGGCTTGCATAGTATAGCGTTGTAACAGAAATTCTTTTATGAATGTCAAAAACATCGCCACGGAATGAGGAAAAACGTTAAACTCAATGAAAATCGCATTAAAAAACACAAAAAATTCGGAAATCGCAGAGAAAAAAATTTACTACATTAAACTACCAGAAAACTGAAACCGAATGACAAAAAATTGCCTCAAAAACTCAAAAATTGTATAAAAAATTAACAAAAAAAAAAAGAATAAATAAAAAAACACGGTATGAATTCCGAAACAAATTTATGGAAAAGAGGGCAAAAAAATATTAAACTGCAGTAAAAGATTAGAACAGGTAAAAAAAAAAAAAAAAAAAAAACCTCTAAAAATCGCATAAAAAATTGTGAAATATTCAAAAATCGCTGTACGAATTCCGAATAAATTTTATTGAAAAGAGAACAACATTTACTATAATGGAACTAAAAAATTTAAACAGGATTCCTTTTACTAATGTGAAAAAATCACGGCAAAATGTATAAAAGTCGCTAAAAATTCATAAAAATCACAAAAGACAAAATTTATTAAAGTGGGCTAAAACATTGCGTCGTGGAATTAAAAAAAAAAAAAACTGCAAAAATTGGCAAAAATTACAATCTGAGGACGCAATCGCGAAAGGACAAAAATTAGGGCTAAGAGTTTGAAACCAAATTCCTTTTTCGAATGTTATAATAAAATTGAAATGAAACGAGGAAAAAAAGCTGAAATACGCATAAAAAATTCTCCAAAAATAAATCTCTTTACAAACTCTGAATAAACAATATTGAAAAATTTGAAAAGGACAAAATTGGCTACTATTGGACTAAAAAATTGAAACTGAATTCCTTTTATTAATGTGAAAAAAATCGGCGTGAATGGTAAAGAAAAAAAAAGTTAAAAATCGCAAAAAATCAAATAAAAGAAAAATCCGAAAACTGGCTTGGAAGTGCATAATTTTGTACATAAATGTACATCACCTCCATCTTGTGGCTATATGTGCAGCAGTCTTTTCAGCACATAAACCACACAGGCCAAACTCTGTCTTTATTATTATAGATTTAGTTTTGTTTTCGATTTTGATGTAGAAGCATGTCCCTCTATTAAAGGAAATCTTAATTAAAATTTATTCTTGTTTTCGATATACTTCTTTAATAGATTTTTATAAGAAGGTATTGTAATCTTTTTGATGGATTTACACGTTTTGGTTGACCTGAGTATGATTTGACAATTTTTTGAAAAATTCTCTCTGTATATCATACATATTTTGTAGCCTAGCCACTCTATTCTAAAAACTAAAGCATAGAATTTAAACAAATGTCATGTTTAATCAGACCTTAGCACATACAAGTGCTAATCAGGTTTTGGTGTATATGGCCCAACAGGTGGCATTGCTATGCTGCAATTTTCACAATTTACATATCTATATCTCAGCACCTCTGGTATGAAATTTCACCAAATTTCACATTCACTTAACCCTTGATATAAATTGATGCTGATTAGATTTTGGTGTATTTCGTCCAACAGGTGGTGCTACTGTGTCTCATTTTTAACGATTTCCATCATAGTCAGATCTCCACATGTTTGGGATAGAATTTCATCAAATTTAAGATGATTATGAATAACTGTTGATTCAATATTGGTTTTGATCACTCTCCAAGGGGCGTTACCATACCATGCTTTTTCTGATGAACATCATAGCTTATCTCAGTTTTTGTGTAGAAAAGAACTAAAATTTAAATTAAAATTTTTAATGTTTAAGGTTAATAATTAACAGTATATATGTTAAAGTAATTTAAATTTTTAATACTCAACAATTTGAATTAAAAGTTCGTGCTTCTTTAAGGACAGTGCTCAATATTGAACATTTTCTATCTTCTTGCAGTAGAATATTTATGTTTAAATAAAGCTGTGTACATTGCTTAATGACTATCTTTATAAAGATAACGAATTGATATATTTTCTAGGGCATTTAAAAAAAAATTGCTTGCATATTTAGAAAATCTCGGTGCAGTATTTTTTTACGATTGACCCTTTTTTAAATATAAATGGTTCCATGAAGTACCTTTTTTAATTAAAAATGACCCCCTTCATACTTTTGGGGGACTAAAATGTGTTGGGAGCCTTATAATATAATCGAAAACATGTTTCAGACTGAACTCATAGATGACAATGTGATGGATTCTTTTGTCTGGCCTTGTAAATATGTACTATATATATGTTTCTTGGACCATTTTCCATAGTATCGTTTTCCATAGTTTTCCATGCATTTCAAATAATTATCATTAAAGGATCATGGTGTTTGGAAATATCTTTTAATGTCCTGTAAAGGAACGATAGATACTATTTCCGATAGGGAACATATAACGAATTTTAAATGTCATTTTTGTTATATTTAAAATATTATAACTTCATTAATGTCTATTTCAAACAATTTCTGCCAATAAAACGTAATATGAATGAACTCTCTTTTTGTTTTTGCATAAACTAAATACTGATGCCATACACATCATTTACAATAGTGATGCACTACATTGAACCTAAAAGATATACATAAAATTTTGCCACAATACAAACAAACTTATGGAAGTTAAAATGTAAATAGGCGAGTCAGCACAGTAAACACTTTTAACTTTGTTGAAAAGTATTAAAAATCAATACCTTATTTCTAAAATTGTTAATTTATTGGTATGTTCATTTAAAAAAAAAAAAAAAAAAAAAAAAAAAAAAAAAAAAAAAAAAAAATTGGAAGTCTGCGTCCTCCCGCGTCTCTAGCATCCCCCTTGAAAAAATAAAGTAAGGGGACGCTCGAGAAAAAATAAAAAAGTGAGGAGATAAAAAACTGTCCCCCCGCATCCCCCCTCGACTACACCACTGGTGATTTAGACGTAAAGCAAAGGTCTCTGCTTTACTGTGCATATGTATGTATTTTAAACGTTTTATTATTTTTTTTTGTATACTAAAACAGTTTTTATGTTGAATTTTCCTTTTTTTTCGTGTTTACACACCATTTTCAGTCTTTTTCGGGTTATCTGCGATTTTTGTTTTCCACAGTGGCCTTGCCACCGAATTCCGCAGATAATTGGGGTTGTACTGCATTTCTTTTTTTCCTCCCAATATTGCGAATCATGAAGAATTATATTAAAAAATAAACAGAATTGATAATTATAATTTTACTTTGTTAAAGTGATAAAATATGAACCAAATATATATAAACCCTTTAATATAATAGTATAGAGCAGCTTATAAATCGGTATGCTTATAATGCTTGTATAAGATACAAAACATTAAATTGTGCATGGATTTTAGATATGTAAAATGAGATTAAAATAAGTATGTGATTTGGACATTGAGCCTTCTGATCTGCAGATTTATGCGAGTGTCTTATAATGTAATTTATGTGCACTAAAGTACAAGTATTAAATATTTCACTGTGATTCAAAAAATGTGAATGACATGAATTTGTCATTCATTAAATTGATGACATTGGCAATCCATTATTGGAAATTTTCTTATCATAACAACCATATTAACGAATTCAAATTGCTTTAAATGATTTATTTAGAAGTTAATACATATTGAAAACAAAGTTCCTAGGTTTAAAAATAAGAACCCAACAACAATACAATGTTGCATTTTTCAAAATAGGTGCAATAATTTAAAAAATTCTTTCTCCAAATTTTGACCCTCGCACCTTCAGAAATTAGAATTTTTTACTCCTACTAATCATATTGGTTTTACATCCTCCCCCCTTCCATTTACACATACTCAAAATTTATATATATATATATATATATATATATATATTATGTAATTTGCACAATTATAAAAATCACAGAATTTTTTTTTTCTTTTTTAAAGTGAGTTTTGCATACGAATTATTTTCAAAAGGTTAAGGCTCCTGTCCCTGGCTGTGACGACACTCACGAGCTAATGCTAATCCTATGGGGAGGGATTTTTCTAATATCTCGTTTGCATTTCGACATTTTTTAAATAATTTTTTTTGCATTGGATAGCCGAGGTCCGTCTCTACATCGCACCATTTTTACTTTTTTGTTTTTGGTTGCAGATATTTTTTAGAATGACACTTTCATTTTCAGAACTGGTTTTGAAAGTGAAAGTAACTTTATAAAAAATATCTGCGACCAAAATCAAAAAAGTAAAAAAGGTGCGATGTAGTGACAAACCTCGGCTAATGCAAAAAAAAAAAAATTTAAAAATGTCGAAATGCGAACGAGATATTAGAAAAATCCCTCCCCATAGGATTAGCATTAGCTCATGAGTGTCTTCACAGGCAGGGACAGGAGCCTTAATATTCATAGCTTTTTGTGCAGACTGCAGATTTCAAACTGTGAATGAATGTAGATTTGGTCTGACATTTAAATTTTTTTTGTGTCTTGATGAGAAGTGCTGATACAGAATATTAAAGATTGCAGAAATTGCAAAACGGCGTACATAAAATAGAGGTTTCCAAAAAGGTTATTTTTTTTTTTAAAAAAAGGTAACATTTTAAAGAGTAATTTGTAATTTGATCTGATCGGTTTTTCTGTATTTTGATTAGTTCAGCTGCTGCAAGGTTTGTAAAACTTGGAGTGGGTGGGGACGAGAAAGAAACATAAATTCGAGGCTCCTTAATTAATTTTTTTGAAAGGGTCGTGTTAATATTTTATACGGATTACCTCATTTAAAATGTAAAATTATGAAATTTAAGAATGTCCCAATTTTTTCCGTATTTTGTATGGTTCAACTGTAGAGCATTAAGAAAATTGGCAATGAAAAACAGCTAATCTCACACTTCACTTTTTCTCCATGTGGCCGCTTCGGAAAGCTCGGATGAACATGCCGTGCACGCTGCCCAATTTTTATGAGCAGGAACGCTTTTTCAATGAGTTTTTAATTAATATCTCGCCTAATTAACACAAAATGAAAAATCTGAGCCTCAGGTGCATCAGGACCTACCTTGGACTACCCTTATTCAAATTTTCAGCCTTCTACATGTAGTAAGCTTTGCTGGTCATTTCTGAAAACGACACACTGAGTAAAATTCTCTTTTATTAGTGTAGTGTACATAAATTGTTATTTTGTAATTTTACATTGAAAATGATATTAGAATCACTTAGTGTTCTTGTCATTTACTATATTTTTCATGACTCTTATAACATTTATGACTGTGAAAAACATACTTTTAAAAACTTTAATTAAAAAAAAAAAAAAAATTATTTTCAAAGAAAAGTTAATCAAAACAATGATTCAGAAATTTTAGATCAGATAGCGACTTTATATTTGTATATATTTGTTTATATATGCATACTTAGCTATTTTTTTTAAGTAGATTTTTCTCTTCTTTTAGCCGGAAAATTTATTATATTATAGTCCTGATGAAGACTCCAAGATCATGATTAGTGATTTCGGTCTCTCCAAAATGGAAGATTCAGGCATAATGGCAACTGCCTGTGGGACCCCTGGTTATGTAGGTTAGTATTAATTTGTCATACATCTTCTTTCATTACAATTATACTATATTCACAAACATAATCTTATAAGCTGTATTTCTTTCTGTTCAGGAATTTGTTAAAATATATATTGTGTAATCTAAATGTTGCATAGCCTCAACATTGAATTTGTCAAATCTGATGAATCTTGAAAAAGGATTCAAAATTCTTGTATCTAACATTTTTTTACTTTTTTTTTTCTTTTTCTTTCTTTAATAATAAAAAAACAAGAACAAAAATAATTGACAAACAGATAAAACATCTATTGATAAAGGAAAGAAATTGCTTCAATACCATTGCTATCAATTTAAAATCAAGTTTCCTATAGTATGTGAAGTTATTTATTTATTCATTTTTTAACCAATGTTACTCCTCTCCTGCTGAAAAAAAATTAACTTTCTTATAAAATTAAGTTATTGCATCTTTTGTAATAGATATAAATATCAAAAATTTAATGTAAGTTATCAAATATAAGGTATCAGCACTATATACCGGGTGTCCCAAAAAGGACTGACTGATTTTTAAATTCAATAACTTCCAAACGGTGACAGATATTTAAAAAATTCTTGCAGGAGGGTTATGCATAAAGTCAAAAGTTTTTTTACAGTGGTTTTCGATTTTAGTTCGAATTACAAACAATAGATGGCGCTGTAAGCAATAGTCGCTAAATACAGGCTCGATTTCTGATCCTTTCTCTTGTTCCATGCTGAAAAAGGAGATGGAAATGTATTATCCGGGCCACGAAGTACCAAAAATCGAGCCTGAATTGAGCCTCTATTGATCACAGCGCCATCTATTGTTTGTAATTCGAACTAAAATTGAAAATCACTGTAAAAAAACTTTTGACCTTATGTATAACCCTCCTGCAAGAATTTTTTAAATATCTGTCACCGTTTGGAAGTTATTGAATTTTAAAATCAGTCAGTCCTTTTTGGGACACCCGGTATATCGGTATTATATTATCAGTATTATATAAGGTATAAGTATAAGGTATCAAAATTTCTGAAAACTTTATAAAAGATTTGTTACCTGTCTACTCCTCAATCTCAGAAAGCTATTAAAATCCCATCAAGTAGCATCATAGATAATTAGAAATAAGAACACAAAAAGGGAGAGGAAGGTTGCACCTAAAGTAAGTTTAAATAGTCATTTTTACAAATAAAAATTATTATTAAAGGATTCTATGATTTTAGATAGACTTGACAAGTTTTCGATGTTTAATGCTGATTTAACATTTTGAATCCCATACAAACTGATTGTGCTGTTTCAATTTCATTTCAAAAAGAGCCACTACGTTTGATTTTGATATGTAAATTTCAATGAGTTTAAATTCTGCCAAGATCAGTGCACTCAACTTTACTGATTTTTCGTATAGCACCATTTCAGTTTTTTTTAAGTAAACCATATAAATAATGTATTTTGTTTGTAGATTCCTTCACTTTTAACCATTTTTATTTAATAAAACTAACCATATTTAACGACTAACATTTACAAGTATTTAATGATAATTACAACATAAAATAAGACAAGCACTATCACCACTTAATGTTTTTTAACATAAAATAAGACACACTATCACTTTATGCTTTTTAATATAAAATAAAACAAGTTCTTATGCATCTCGCTACTTGGTACTTTTCAGTAAGGTTTTTTAAATACCCCTTGAGATGTAAATTGTTAAAAATGTAAAAAAATTACTGTTTTTATCAAGCTTTTTTGAGAAAGGGATATGTAAAATGAGAGATTTCGATTTATTAAATTCTATTTGCACATTTGTTATACTATTTGCTTTTGATGACCATCCTGTCTGCTGTATAGGCATAATAAATATCTTAGGACTGAGTCAGGCCCCTGAAATAACCAAAAGAAAAAAAAAAGTATCATTCCATGAATTGTCAAATTATCTTTCACTTCCATGAGGAAAAAGGTTTGCAGTTGACTTTGTGAAATCTGTGCAGTTTGGGACCAAAGGTTTGGTTACTTACAGAATTTGGAAGATTATATATCATTGTTTTGTTTACATATTTTCATTTTTAGTTGGACTACAAGTTACCGATATTTACATGAAAATGAAAAGGCAGGAATGAAATGTGGTACAGAAGTAATTTATTTAAAACAGAATTATTTACAAATTTCATTGGTCATTATTAAACTTTTAAATCTAGCCCAATGATAATTTAAATGTTAGTTATGATTATTTTTTCTGTATTCTACAACTAGTTATAATGTCTTGGTCAGAGGTAAATTGCAAATGAAATCATCTGCAGATGCACAGAATGCATGAACTTTACAAATAAAACTTTGTTTAAACTAAATATTATGGAGGCATATAGTCTACAACCACATAGTTCTTTCAGTAATCCGTTGCTTTAAACTGTAATTTTTCTTTCAAAAGGATTTGAGTGTTCCTTTTCTTTAACAAAAATTATTATTTTAGTATACAATATGTGAAATATATCAAAAAACGCCATTCATTTCTTTGAAAAATCAATACACTGACCTACAAAAGTTAAAGTACAACCAATCTTTTGTGTGTAAATTGAAAACAAATGAACATAAAAACATAAAATTTAGAAGAATTGTGCTTCAAGCAGTTATTTATTGAAATTTACTTAATTTTAACATCAAACATGATTTACAAATAAAGAATTAAATTTTTTGAAAAAGCCCACTGTTTAGTAAAAATAATTCACATATTTTTGTGAAAAAAAAAAAAAAAAACAAATTAAATAAATGGGTTTTTATTAGGAATGTGCTCTCTCCTACTTATAATGTATTGACGGCATTGACTTTACATACTGTCAGTTAAGTTGTCGAACACTAGAATGAGAAGTAACACCTACACATGGATCAGCAATTGTTCCAGCTTATTTAACAACCTTGATGGATGACTTAAAGCAGCCACCCATCTGCTGAGGTAGCCCCAAAGATGGTCTATCAGGATGGAGCTGTCCATTCTATACTCTCCAAACCTTGATTCTCAAAACATTCACCAGCAAGCCTAGCTCAATGAGGTTGGACATTTTCGCCCACTAGGATGAATTCTTATCACTTATAGAACTAGCATATGGTGCGATGTAGAGAGCAAGGATCTCTTCCTGAAAATTCACATCAATCAGTTTCTCCATGGCACACTTATGATCGTTCATGTAAACCATATTTTTTACTTTTATTTTCATCCTTTTAATGGTAAGCATTAAAAAAAAACTGCAACTTTGTAAGTCAGTTTAGGTGAAATCCACTACCATGTTAAACTTGTTCACTAAGCTTAAATGACAAATGGTGAATGGATGGTGAAAATGATGAATGGTGGATTTCAAAATCTAAATTCACAAAGGAAAGAAAATCTGAAATTCAAAATTATCTGTTTAAAAAAAAAAAAAAAAAAAAAAAAAAAAAAAAAAAAAGACTTACTTCTTGATTTTATACTGTATTCTGACCAGAAAATAAAATCTTTTTCTGGTTTTTCTGTTTTTTCTTACCTCTTCTCAAAAAAAAATGTATGATTCAAAATTGGTTTAAATATTAAAATTAAAATAATTTTAGAAACTTTTACTATTGTTAATGGAAATTATCGGTGTCAATTTATACATTCTCTTTGCTTTTATGGCAACCGCTTGCACCACAAAGTACATTTGACATTTTTCTCTTATCTCACTTTTACGTGGATCTCGTTTTGGATTTAACCTGCTATGAGACATTAAAGAGAAATTAAAGTTAAATGTGTGATTTCTCAATTATGCTTCATTTAGCAAGGAAATATTTTTAGACTACCTGTTGTTTCCATGCCAGTTCCTCTGATATCAAATTTATCTACTTTCATTTTAAAGTATGTGCTGCTAGCTTTTATTGTATAGTTAGAATTCTTAATACTTACTTAATTGTCTTATTAATGACTATAAATGATAAATAATAAGCCATCCGAAATATGAATCAATCGAAAGCATCCAGTCCCTGTACCTTAACTTTTGGAGGCCAGTGTAAATTCATCATATGTCTGAATCATACTGTAATAAAATTGTTTAAATTCTATTTTTAATTATGCTTAAATTATTATGTTGAAAGTTATTGTAAACTAAATATTTCTCCTTTTGCACACTATTTAAATATATTACGTCAATTTAATGTACTGTTATAGTGCAATAAATAACTTCCCATTTGATAGTAATTCTTTAGTTTTCGAGCCTCAAACATTATTTTCCATCTACAACCAGTTGGAAACTATGTATCTTGACTAATCCCCTTTTTTCTCTTCAAATATAATTTGTACTTTAAATATTAGAGAACTTGAAAGAGACCTGATTAAATCAGTCTTTTATGCAGATCTTCGGATTTAGTGATGGGTGATTGCTCGGTAACATTTCAATTGAGAACAATCACTGTGATAGAAAGTAAATTATCAAATCACCCCCAAATTCTACAATCAAGATGTTCTACAATTTATTATTTCATCTAAACTTCAGAAAACTGCAATTGTAAAATTTTTAGATTATTGCGAGAAGAAATGTGACTGTAGTAATGGGTGATTGCTCAATTATCATATAATCAGAATAACTTGCTGGCTGATTGAAATTTGACGAGAAATCAAGAATAATGTCTTACTTGCGTTTTTTGCAGATTCAACTCAAGCCAAAGTTTAATTTAATTATTTTTTTAATCTGAAAATAAATGATAATGTACTGCATAGTGATGGCCGATTTCGATTTTTTTAATCGATACTATGACGAACTCAATTTAATCGATACTATGAATTTTTTAATCGATGTCTCTAAGACAATAGTAATATCATTTTTCTTCAAAAATTGAAGATAAAGTAGTTGGATGTGCCAATCCCAAAACTTTCATCTGCCTCATAAATGTTAAAACTTCAAAATTCGCCATCACAGTGTCAAATTTAAATGATAACCTATGCGCATCATGAGGATTCAAAAAGGATAGGCTCGTTGAAGTATGTGCATTTTAAAAGAAAATATAAGCATTGCATTTTCCTAACAAATGATTGAATTTCAGCCCACACCCTCTTAGGCTAATGCCAGATGAACGTATTTTTTCACGCTTTCTTTGCACTTACGCCATCCCTACACCTTCGCTAGCATGTATAGGGACGGTGCAAGAGCGAAAAAAATGCGTGCAAAAAGACGTTCGTCTGATATTAGCCTAGATGTCCGCAACAGAAAATCCCAATTCAAAGAGCTTAAAAGCGGCAGCTGTTGGGCAGTATACACCCAAGCCTAATAAGGATCTATTTACCTGAAAGTGTAACAGAATATGAAGTTTGATTAAATTCCGTGCCTTAGTTTTGAGATATGGCTATCACGAATATCATGCAAAAAAAAAAAAAAACAGTATAGCAGCGCAGCCTGTTACATGATTAACACGAAAAACTCAGGAACAACTTATGTCAATGGCACATAATATTAAGTTTGATGAAATTCCGGTCATTACTTCTTGAGATATTATCACTAATATCGTGTAAATTCTGAAAAACAGTGTTAAATTCAGGGGCTGGTACAGGTGGACAACTCCCCCCTCCCGGAACATTGAAATGTCCCTCATGAAGATTTGAGATTTTATGCTTAATGGACATAAGTCCAATTCCCCCACCCCGAAACTCTAAAATGTCCCTCTTCAGAACCATAGAAATCCCTCCCGGAGAAAAATGTCTGAATTCAACACTGCTAAAAAAAAGCAGCATGGCAGCACAACCTGTTATATCATTTACACGACAACCTAATCATGAACAACTTATGACAGAATATTAAGTTTGATAAAATTCCGTTCATTAGTTCTTGAGATATGATCCCTAAAATCATTTAAATCCAAAAAAACGTGTTAAATTCCGGGGGTAGCCCGGAGGGACATTCAAATGTCCCCCCAGAAGGTTTGAGATTTTATGCTTAATGTACAAAAGTCCAATCCCCTTCCCCTCTGAACTGTCCCTCTCTGGATCCGCAGAAATCCCTCCTGGAGCAAATTGTCTGAATTCAACACTGCTGATAAAATCTGCATTACAACGCCCCTGTTGGGTGATTTACACCGAAATCTAATATGCAACAATTTATGCCAACGTCTAACTGAATGTGAAGTTTAATGAAAATCCGTGCATTAGTTTTTGAGATAGAGCTATTGCGAAAATCGGGAAAAATGCAGCATAGCAGCGCCACCTGCCGGTAGATTTACATCAAAAAGTAATCAGCACCAATTTATATGAAAGTCTAATTGAATTTAAAGTTTCAGCAGATTCCATGCATTAGTTCTTGAAATGGACCGCCCACAATTTTTTTGTCAGAGACAAACAAATAGACAGACTGACAGACAGATAATGTATAAAAATAGTCAAATCGTATTCCAGACAAGATCTTCTAAAACTATAAATACTTCGAAAACCGGAAGTCGAAATTTTTCACGAATCCAACGCTTTCTTTTTCTAAAGACAAAAGGAAGCAAGAAAAAATTAGTGCATCGATTCTGCCCGTAAATTAAGATCAGAAAGGGTGAATCGATTCAGTTTAGATTCGATGTCGATCTTTAGATGCGGTGAGAATCTCTATTTTTTGATTTACTTCAATTCTTTAGATTCGGGCGAATCGATTCAGTTTAGATTCGATGTCGATTTTTAGATGCAGGTGAAATTGTTATTTTTTGATTTACTTCAATTCAAATCGCATCGCGCATGATCCACGATTCGGGTTGAACAGATTACTCCAATTTTACTGTTTTAATGGCAGAATTGCTGTAAAATTTTGTATAAGAGCCTTTTTTTTTTTTTCCCTAGGTTCAGTGTTGAATGGCGGGTTGATTTCTTGACTGCTCTGGTCGGGATGGAGGGGGGCGGGAGGTTTTAGAGTTCCGTAAGGGGGATGCACATTTGTCCATTAAAAAGCATAAAATCTCAAAACTTTCGAGAGGGACATTCCAATGTTCCCCCAGGTCACCTCCTGAATTCAATACTAGGTTAAATCGTTATACTTTCGTTTAGAAGCCTAGTTTATTATGTTGTATTTTTCAAGTTCGTCCCTTCTAATCCTTTCCCCCGCCCCCCCCCCTCTTCCTTTCCAATCTTAATTTACAGGGCCGTTCAAAATATGCATGCTATTTTAAAAATGCCCAATTCTCGTTCTATTTTGTTATAAATCCACATTTTGAAACCTTGAACAAAGATACATTTAAGGTCACCCCTTCCACCGTTTGAGACTTACCTGTCCCCCGGGGAGCATATTTATTGTTTCTTCCAAACCATCTCGTGTAATATATTGTTGAAAAGCTTTTAATGTCTTCTTTTATTTTCTGTTCCCCCCCCCCCCCCCCACAAGTTACACGCTCTTGGCACTTTTTAGCTCACGGGCTATCAAAGTCTGAGATCTAATGTGCCAGTCGGTTTTGTATGTATGAACGTACGTAACGCGATAACTCTTGATATAAATATCCGATTTGCTTCAATTTTTTTTCTATGTTCATTCTGCTAAGGTGCTTCCCTGATTAGTTTTGGGGGTTCATTGGTTAAGTATAAAGGGAAAACGGGGGCTAATCCCCCCCCCCCCCTCTTAGATAAATGGGTTTTTCATGCAGAATTATCAGATTTTCTTCAAATTTTGGTATACCGGTTAATTCTGATAAGACGCTTCCCTGATTAAATTTGGAAAGTTCATTGTTTAAGTATAAAGGGAGGAACAGGGGCTACCCTCTCCCCTTTAATTTAGATAGATGTGTTTTTCTATCTGATTTGCTTCAAATTTGGTAACCAGTTTATTCTGATATAGAGCTTCCCTGATGAGATTTGGAGGCTTATTGTTTAAGTATAGAGATGTGATGGGGGGGGGGGCTGATTCCCCCTTAATTTATTTTTCGAAAGGCATTCTTTGAAGTAAGAGTATAAAATAAAATTAGTATGAATAGACTGTGAGCTCTATGCCATCAGTTTAACTCGATACTTTTCTTTTTTATTTATTATTGTTTTAGTGAGGGCACTCTGCATGTCAGCGAATGAGTCAATAACTGTTTATAGTTTTTAGATTACTGCTGGGGAAAAAAAGGAAAAAAAAAACATAATCAAGGAATATACTTTTATTTATTTGTTAACCAGAGAAAAGTAGTATGTTATTTCATTGTTAATGGCTTTAGGATGAGAACATTTTTTTTTTTTTTTTCTTAACAGCTGAAAATTTGGTAAACATTAAAAAGAAAGATATTTATAAACTGTAAATGAGGTAAGGAGATATATATTTTTAAAAGGGAAAGAAATTTTAGTTAAATATATTATTAAAAGGAGAATTTTGATTATTAATTGGGGGATAATTAGTATGTGATGATTGGTTAATTACATTCATCACAGCTATTTTAAAAGAAGATTTGCAATATTTGCATTTCCTCCACACTTATAGGAGACCCTAAAAAGACTGAAAAACCATTTAACTTTTTAAATAAATTTAGAGCCTTCATAATTTCGCTCATCTGCACATTTTTAAGAAGAATGACGTTTATAGGAAGTAAGTCCCCATCTGTTTGGTTGAAGGAAATAAGAGTTAGAGTAGAAAGTACATCTTTTCCGGATGAAAAAAAAAAATCATTTCTTTCTTTTTTTTTTTTTTTTTATCTGACCGAAATCTTTTTTAAAGATAAATTTAAATATAATATGAATTATCAAAATTACATCTTGAAAATAATAATTTCGAAAGTTAAAAAACCGTATTATTTGACTCTAAGGTCTGTAGTAGCTTACTTCTGGGCCGCTAACATTGTCTAGGGCCCCCATAAATGGAGGTGAGGGGTGAGAGATAGTCGTTATGGACCTGTTGATTCGCTACGTTTTGGAATTACTATTTTTCAGCTTATCTGTGTGAATCTGTGAACATCAAAATATCGATTCTAGAATTTGGAAATCGATTCTTATTGCGATCGATTCTGTTTTATACGATTTCGATTTTAATCAATTCTCAAATTTTCCAGAATCGCCCATCACTAGTACTGCACCCCCCCACCCCCACCCCAAAAAAATAAATAAATAAATAAATGAATAAATAAATAAATAAAACACACACACACAAAATAACAGCCCTAACAAAAACAGAATTAGGCATTCAACTGAAATTTTTTTCTTTCAATTTAGGTTGAAAAAATTAACTTTGGAGTTCATCTTCATACTGAAATTGTACCAGACTCTGATATTTTCAGTAACAAACACCCAATTTTCACGGCATTTTTTTTTTTTTTTCTTCTTTGGGTACATTTTACCTTGGGATATCAAACAGGAAATCGTTAAGTCAAATAGTTTAGGAATTGTGAAAGTTTAAATTATGGAACTTCTAATGCTGAATCCCTTTTTATTTGTTGCAAAACAGACTCAAATGTGGGTAGTCTTTAAAGCACAACTCAAACTACTTAGAGGAATGAGCTGTAATTTTAGATTTGCATATTTAAGGCTTCTAGAAATTCATTTCTGAAAAAATACAAGACCAAATTCATATATTTTTTGGAAAATTAATTTTAAAAATATACATATTTTGAAATTGATTAAAAAAAAAAAATGAATTGTAACCTATAAAATTTGTAACAAAAATAGATTTCTAGAAGCTTTCAATATGTGAATTTTGAATTACAGCTCATTTGCCAGGGTAGTTTTTGAGTTATGCTGAAAAACTATCCGCATTGCAATTTGTTTTGTAATGATTAAACAGGAGTTTTATATTAGGAGCTTCAAGCCAATGTTGGAAAAAAACATGTTTTTTTTTTTATATATAAAAAACAAAGAACGTGTTTTCTTTTTGTTTAAAATGTTTTTTTCTCATTCAACAGCACAATTTTGATTAAAGTGAGCAAAAATTAATAAATTAAATATAAAGAATGAAAATATTTTCAAAAAACAGTAAGGAAGAAAAAAATTATATAATAAATACCAAACATTAATTAACAATTAATTTTTTATTCTAAACTAAAAGATTTAATTATTAAGTTCTTTAAAAATAGTAACAAGTTTGGCAACCTTATCAACACCTAACCGGTTTCTAGTTTTGCTCTGCACAAAGCCAAAAGTAGAAAACACTCTTTCTAAACCAGCAGTAGAGCATACAGCTGTATGTAATTGTTTTGTGATCTACATGACATTTTTATCGACATATTTTTCAAGGCTTATCCACAAAAATAAAGGTGTTATTTCTATAATATTGTCCACCTTATTGGATTCTTGAGTAACAAATTTATGATTGGCAACTGACAGTATATCATCTTTTTCTTTTTGCATCATATTATTAACAGTGTCAAACATATAACTGGAGAATGGAGCTGACTTAGCTTTATAATTTATAATTATTGGAATTAGTTCAGGACATAATTTGGCTGCAAAGTTCATGCCTTTTTCTGTCTCATCAGTTGTAAGTGATTCCCCTTTAAAGCTTGGATCAGTAATGTTTGCTTTGCCAAGAAATGTGCAGGTGTCATGGCCATTTCATATCTGCTTCTATGGCCTTATTCAATGTTTTTTTGCAATCATGGTAAGATTACTAGCAGCACATATTTCTGACATTTCTATTTTTAAATCTTTCCAAACTTCAACTACATTACTAATAGGATTTTCTCTCAATTACCTTCACAAACTTTCAAAATTTGTGGCCAATTGCTTATATAAGATCCTATAGTGTCGAACATGAAATTCCACCTGACATCTGATGTTAACTCAAGCTTTTTAGCACCTGTTTCCCAAAGGTTTGCTGAAGCAAAATTATTATTTTGAAAATATTTAACAATATTAACAACTTGAGCTTTTATATTCGATATTTTAATGTCTTTTGCTAGAAGATTTAAGACATGAGCTAAACATTCGTAAGTCAAAATATTCATATTATTCCTCTCAGTCTGTTTAAGTTCATTTCTCATCTTCATAACATTGGCAGCATTATCTGTTACAAAGCTGCCAATAAAACAACCATAGCATTCCTCTATTTTATTCATGGAATACTTGCAAGCTCACAAAGATAATTAAATTCATGAAAATGGCCAGATGTATCAATTGAATCTACCAAGTAAATTTTGCCTTTACAAGATACTGTAATTATTACAATTGGCTCATTGTGAATGTTACTCCATCTGTCAAGAGCAGCACAACCAATTTGTTCTCTTAAATCATTTTTATAGGTTTCCAGCACAGATTCATGCACTTTGTCAAGTAATATGCCTCCTATTTCATAACGATTCAGTGGTTTGTAGCCAGGTCTTATACTCGACACCACCTTTTTAAATTCTGGATGATCCGCACATGAAAATGATGTATTTGTTGTGTAAATAAAGCGGGCAACTTGAATATCAAACAATTCTTTAATAAACATATTTTAAACATTGTTTTAAATGTAATGTTGTAAAAAGCTGTTTTAAACAAAATGTTTTAAATGTAACAACCCTGCTTCAAGCTTTCCTAATTCCTAAATTATTTGCCCGAATGGCTTCCTGTATGGTATCCCAAGATAAAATGTACCAAAAAACCAAGTATACTGTCAAAATTAAGTGTTTGTATTGAAAATTTTAGAATTTGGTACAATTTTAGCATGAAAACAACCCCTAAGCTTATATTTTGAACATAAAATGTAAAAAGGTATAATTTCCAGTCGATAACTTTTTTTTTTAGACAATTTCATGAATAAAATGAATGGGGGGGGGGGGCTGTGCATTTGAATGACAGAATCTTTTAGAAATTTATTTTAATTTACTTAATCACAGAAAAGTGTTTTTTTTTTAAATCCTTTTTCTTTTTTCTTTATAGAGCTTCAAAATTTAGATTTTTTATGTTTTTTTCTTTAATTCTAAATTGGGCTTTCTTTTGAATACTAAAATTTCACAAAACTATTATTCACCTTAAATTAATCGCAGAATTCTACCGTTAACTCTCTCAGTGTTTGTGGGTTTTGCTGCGTCTTTATAAAAATGCTTCTAAAATCCAGGTCCATGATTTTCTTGATTGGCTTTCATGATTTGGCACTAAAATAACTTTCATATGACTTTCACCCTATGTGTTTCTTAAATCAAAATTCCGCTAAAATTATTTTTTTTTACTTCAAATTTGTTATTTTTGAGAAACTGAGATTATGGGGGATCTGCATAAAGGGTTAAATAAAGCAAGTAATACTGATTGGAAATAGTGAAATCAAGAGTGGTTGTATGAACCCTGCATTAATATTTCTAATAAATATTCATTTGAATGTATTGTTCTAAGTAATCAACAGTGTTGTCATTACGTATTCCATGGTAGTTTGCAAACATAGGTGAAAAATGTACATTTTGCATAAAATATGTTTGAAATATTCTTTTAAAAGAATTTTAATTGTAGAATACAATTGGTTTGAGAAATAGCATCTTTTAAAATAAACTGAGTTGGACCTTATTTCATTGATTTTTGCCCAGGAAAAAATAAATGGGCTGCGCCAAAGCTTGAAATGGTCTTACCTGGGTAGATTTCTCAGGAAAAACTTTTTTAACTTTTTGGATTTACCAGGAAACATAAATGAAAAAATCCACGACATCATACGATGCATTGCTAAACGCTGTGTCTGAGTTGCTGATATTGGCAAAATCTTGTGCAGAATACATTTTGCTTAAAAGTAAGTTATCACGTGAGACGTGAGTCAAAGAATTGAACTTTTTTTCTTTTGAAGTAGCATTTAAAGTAGCATTACTGTTCGTTAACAATTTACTGGTTGTTTTTTATTGTTCTACTTAAAAAACTAAACTAAACTCTGTGGCAATACAATCCCAGAAGGATCTGGGCCGACAGTGCCCATATCTGTTTTCTTGACCCTGAACCCCGAGGTGCTATGCAGCATGCGTCCTGGCCAGATGGTCAGCCTAACGCGAGACCCTCAATGTTTAGTTCCCAAGCAAGTTTGGTACTCATTTTATCGACCCCAAAGGGATGAAAGGCTAAGTGAACCTTGCCCAGTTGGGAGTCGAACTCTCGACCTGCAGTGCGGCAGTCAGATGCTCTGACCACAACACCACTGGGCTTCATTTTGTTCTACTTACTACATTATATTTTTCAAAATGTAGTGTGGTATACTACAAACTACCGGAAAAAGTAGTGGCTACTGTAGTTTCTCTACTTCCGACCACTGGTGAAGCAAATGTGAAAATTATTCGCTATATATGAGTTTCATTACAATCAGTTTTCTTATCACATTAGTAATTTTACAAAGAAATTTAGACACATCTCTTTTAATGCATCTGGCACTTCTCAAAGTGCTACTTGTGCATAAAATGTTTTGAATAATATATAATATTATTCAAAAATAACTTCCTATCCAAAATGGTTAAAAAAAATTAAATAGATTTCATTATATTCCTAATTATATTACGTAATATCAGTTATAAACACTATTGTAACTTTCACATGTATGATGGTTTCCAGTTAGTTTAATAGTTGTTGCATAATTTAGTTATAATTTTCCTTTGATACTAATCATCAGCTTATCCCCATCAAATTTTGTAGAATTTACTTCAGATGCTTTACCTTCGCTAGTAATGCAAAAGCACCAGCAAGCTAATGTTAAACCAATGGCAGCATTCTTTTCAAATTTTCCATTTGCATTTCAATATTTTAAAATAGTTTTTTTGCTTAAAATATCTGAGGTTGTGTTCACTGAGATACACAACAGAACAAGCTGTTACTGCTCCCTATTCTGTTACGTTGAATCCAGCAGTCGGCCCATGAATACATTGCCATAGAATTTTGGAGAAAAATTTATAGCAAAATTTCCATAAAGTAGTATGGGGTAGATATTTTAAAATTTGATTTTCCTTTTTAATATAATGAACATGCTACAATTTTCCCTGAATTAGTTTTTTTATTTAAAAAACTACGGATTTTATTCAATTCCATCATAGATATTTAATTTCATTCTATACAAAAAAAAAAAGTTTATATAAGCTCAACAAGAAACATGAAAAATTTGTTAGGTATTGCTCATAAAAATGCGAAAAAGTGTAAAAATAATCAAGTGATTAAAAGTATGCCAAAAGCTCTGAAAAGAAAAAAAGCCTCCAGTATCAAGAAAAGTGTACCTTTTTATTACTCTCCATTCTATTGAGGTCATCTGAGGTTGTGTTCACTGAGCTCCGCAACAGAACAAGGAGCTAACTCCCTATTGTGTTACATTTGATTCCAGCAGTCTTTGCGTTACTAACATTGGTTCTTAAGGCTGTAATTTTTGACTGTATCTTAGTAGAATATTTAGAAATGATTTTGAGACATACTGTAAAGACTTTAGATGTCTGAGTTAAATGAAAGACCTTTTAAAAAATGTGTAAAAATATTATTGATGTCGAAAATTTTACTAGAATATTAGAAATTAAGCGCTTTTGCATTCTGTAAATAAATAGCTTTAATTTTTACTAGCCAATTTTAATTACTATTTTATTTATTCTTTAAGTTTCCTGAACTATATTCCTTTGTTAAAATAGCATTATTCATGCTAATTTGTACTGAATAAATATACTGAAATGTTAGTCATTGAATATCCTAATGTGTAGGATATTCAGTGTTTTGTAGGTGATGTTTAGTAACAAAGTTCATCTGTTAAGTTTATCTAGAAGTATTTATTACTGCATTAATCTCTAAATTTTAGTGATTTTAAATTATTTTAGCTCCAGAAGTACTTGCGCAAAAGCCATATGGCAAGGCTGTTGATGTATGGTCTATTGGAGTTATTGCATATATTTTGTAAGTAAAACTTTATTATTCTTTCATTTGAATTATTCTTGTTTTCATTTCATTAGTTGTTTTAGAGTTATTTTATCTTGGATAAAATTTTTAAAATAATTTGTAAGCAAAGGTGGTTCATGCCCTTTTTTTCGGAAGTGGGACCTGGCTTGGTCTGTTATATGCTGATATATAATTCGTACATTATAATCAAACTTTCAAGGAATCGTTCAATATTAAACAGCAAAGCACTATCCTTATTATATATATAATATATAATATATATATATATATATCATGAAAACTTTACTTTTATGAATATGTATGAGTTATGATTGAATATTAATTACTCAAGTCTAAAAAAATTATGTAAGCCAACATCCAAATTATCAGCAAAAAAAAAATTGTTCAATATTCAACATTCAACAGGTAAAAAATATATTTATCTAGATTTAAGTGTATTCTCATATTTAAATATAATTCATACATAATTTATATAAAAATTTGGTGCAAAATATTTTTTTCCTGAGATTTTTTATGCATGTGACCAGTAAAATTTTCCATACATTCTATAATTTTCTTAATTAACAGTTTTATGATCTTAAACTATTTTAGCTTTTGCTGAAGATTTTGATTGTGACTAGTACAATATTCTGATATTTCTTCAATGCGTTAAAAAAAAAAAGAAAATTCAAATAAGAATCAATTATATACAGTAGAAGATCTTTATAATGCAATTCTATATAACGCAAGTCTCCATATAACGCACAACTTCTCAAATGTAAACAAGGATTTTTGCAGTTAAAAAGCACCTGCATTTTCACATTGTAAGATATTGCTAATCTCTAGATGCCTAAATTTGATACATTAGTTAAACTTTATCTTCTAATTTAAGACCTTTTTACTGAAAAAAATGATATTATTATATTATATAAGCATTTTTGAAAATGTCTAATATAAGAGATGGTTGTGTCGGTTACATTTGGATCATGTTTATAAAATAAATTCAACAATTTCTGACCTATGCAAAAATTTATAATTTGGATAACTCTTGGTAACAAGGAATGCATTATAAAGATATTCTAATGTATATTGATATATTTCAGGCATATTTGGCCATGTTTACAAGGGGAATTTAATGATGTGATCCATATAACGCAAAATTCTATGTAACGCACAACTTTGCGTTTTTAGGTTTGCGTTATAAAGATCTTCTACTGTATATCAATTATATGAATAACATATGAGTTTTGATTGCATATTAATTACTCAAGTTCTTAGAAATGTAATTCTGATTAGCAATTCTGCATTCTTTCCAATATATATATATATATATATAACCATTAATTAAACATTACTGACCACTATCGATAACTGACAGTACGAATGAATTCACAACAATAGTGTCCCCAAACACACCGAATGGATACCAAAAACATAACAAACAAGCTGCCATGTATAAAACGAAGTCCTAGCAACAAAGCACTATATAATAAGAATTAACAATGAAGAAAAAAAGAAGAATACAGTACCGGACCTCAAATCCGGAATCCTAAAATCCGGACGACCCAAAATCCGGAATGGAAAAAAGAAACTGAAATTCCGCGATGATCTCAAATAAATATTTCGTAAAAACGTCCATAGATGGCGCTACGCGCGCACGTAACACAGTGCCGAGCCAAACTAGACTCAGCAATTTTATTTTATTGCAATGTTTTTCATTCATTCATTAGTTTTAATCCAAATTTTCTAACAGAATTATCGTAGTTAGTGTGTGCACACATTTTGAATTTATTTTAAAAAGAAACCCTTTTCTTCATTTATATAGAAAATGTAAAAAGAATAAATAAATAACCACAAGAAAGAATTATTTTTAAAAAGGTTCGTAGAATATATTTATAATATTTATATGTAAAAATATTTTACAATCCCCCCCCCCCCCCCACACACACACTTTTAATATGTTCAACAAATTTCATTTTTCGAAAAAATTCTGTTTGTAAGCACCTTACTAAAAAATTCTTTTCTTTAACTCAAAGAGAGAAAAAAAAAATCTACCCAAAGTTCCTTTCTCCATAACAAAACAAGCTGTCCATCGAAAGCTTGATCTCATTCTGATAATGTTGACTTTCCACTTCAAGCAGTTAAATAAACATGTTGAATAAGCAAAACAAACAGCGGATAGATATGTCGTTTTCTTTTACTTTCTTTTCATCTAGTGGTTTTTTTTTTTAAAGAGGTACACTAGCTTTCTAATAACTTATCATAATTTAATAAAAATTTGTTACACAAGCTAATTCACTATTATTGTAACTTGCTGAAAATTTGAAAGAAATTCGTCAATTAGCAACGGAGATAATTATTTTTAAGGAAAGAAACCGTGTCGCTGGGAGCTCGTTACTATGGTTTCAGAGCAAACTTAGGGACAAATGGCGGTTAATAAAGGGCCTAATTCGGCTCTCGCAAACAACGATGTATTTTCATTTTTAAAAATGTTTTTATGTTCCTAATAATGTGATGTACAGGATTAAAAAAAATTCTTATCCTTATTTTAATTTTTTTTTTTTTTAATTTATGTTTGTTTGTTTACTTATACCTCATACGGCAATCCGCGATATAGATTCCTGGGCCTAACTCGCGAGCAACAACGCATTTTCATTTTTTAAAAAATGCTTTAATATTTCTAAGAATATGGAGTAATAGTATTTTTTTTTAAAAAAACTTATTTTTATTTTGAATTACTTTTTGTAATTTGTATTTTTGGCTTTATTTACACTAAGCTTAACATGGCAATTCGCGGTATAGATTGCTCCGTGGCATGTAAAATTTTGCCAAGGGCATGTACTGTATCTGTTTATTTATTTTGGTTGAGGACCTAAAATCCGGAAAATTCCGAAATCCGGAACGGGCGCGGTCCCGACCAGTCCGGATTTGAGGTCCGGTACTGTATATGGATCTCGATAAAAACAATTGAAAAGCTTATATATTGAATTACATTATCAAGGGTACAGAATTAAATTATATAAGCAAAATCAGTCGTTTTCTGTGAGAAAAAAAAGCTAAAAGCTGAAAAAAAAAAATTTCTCCTGTACTCTAACGACCAATATAACCAAGAGAATAGTTTCAAGACGAAAACAGAACAAAATTAAATGCCATGAAATGGAAAAAGCAATACAACCTTCTAAACAATTAATTTATAGCAAGGAAAAATAGTAATATTACACAAAATACCCAATAAAATCCACGTTATTCCATCCAAATACACATCAGCACATGGTATCTAAAAGCTCGATAAGTTTAAGGTCATTTTTACAGTTAACACAGATTTTAAAACCCAATGTATACAGTCAATCCACTCTGAAACACCGTGATAAATGCAACTAAAACAAGACAAATAGAAAACAATCACATAACAAGTAAATTACCAATTAACACTTTTAAATTTTTCTAAACTTCTCAACCAAAGTAAAAAATACCAAAACTATAAATCTACAAAATCGCAAATAGCAAACATTAAGCTCCACCATGTGTTAAAAATTGACATTATTACTCTATTCGAAGCATCAAACAGAATCCAATTTAAATTCTAGCGCTGCAATCCATGATATTAACTTGAAACTAATATGAACAAATTGTCATAAGATTATGCTATTATAAGTTAATTCATTCATAATATACCAACTGCTATATCCCAACAAATCCTAATATAAAAATACCATATTATATTTCATTATTCATATAAACATTAAATCAATACAAATGCCAACAGAATGACCACAACATATTCCACTACCACACCCAATCAATCCACACGGAAAATTTAAATAACTTCAAAACAATAACAATATAATATAGCAATATGCCATAAAACCAAATAATTTATATATAAAAAATCATATATAACAAAAATATAAACCATAAGAAATACCCCCAAATATAAAAAAAATTAACCAATAAAATAAACAGGAATTTTAAAAAAAAGGATGTTGATATAATTATGATATATGTAACGAATCGCGCCGCGACCTGTTCACTTTTCAGCTTGAATCCGTACAGCCGACTTTAAGATGTAAGGACATCTTGGGGTTGGCAGAACTTGTGGGATAAATAATTTGGACTCTGGAACCTCCGGGTGGATCGATTGATCAAACTCGTTTATTTCGTATGCTCCATCTTACAGTCCGATTCGCGAGTCCGGTCGGAAGTCCCTTGAGCCAATTACTTAGCTGAGTTCAGGAGTACTACATGGCCGTAGGTTTGACAGGCTTCTCAAATCTACACAATCTCCCATTTTTGGCGTGGGTTTTACCTAATATCTTGGGGCTTGTCATATTTTCCAACAGAGGGCACTGTTGGAAATTAGGGAGGAACATTTCTTTAATTGGTTTATTAGCTGTTGATTGATTGTCCGGGTTCAGATACCAGAACTGGGCTTGGCCAGCCCGGGAATCAGCTAACCACAACTGAATGAGAATTTTCCGAACGTCAGCATTTTTACCCTTAAAGATCGTCCGAAAATGATATCTGAAAGTAATAAGATGTATTGCTGGGAAACAAAGTTACAAGGGGTAAAACTGGTTTTAGAAAGAGATTTAAAGTTAGAAGAAAGAGACTTCGGATTTTAATTTAAATTTTTGAAATTTAATTTGAATTTTGAATTTTAAAAGGGGTTTTATCCTTTCATATATGTAGAAGTTTTTGTTTGTAAAATGCTAATTTATTAACGACTTGACTAACTAGACGTTGGAATAATAACACATAAACTTTAATACAATTCTATACAGATAAATAAACTTCATTTAGTCGATAGCTTATTTAAATACGTTACATTTCTGACACAAAACTTATGAATTATTTTCCTTCGAATAAGCCACTTAGGCCTAATAATGCCTCCCTTGGCACTGCAAAAGTCTATGCTTGATGAACAATATAATTTTTTAGACTGACTCTTTTCCAATCTTTGAATATATCCAAATATGATCCCGTGATCATGAATTTTCATAACTCATGCTTTGAAACCATGGATAATAAAAATATCAGAGCATCAGTTAATTTACTGATAATGCGCATCATAAAGAAAATAAACGATGCTTAAATTTAAATCCTACAAATATATATAAAGATGAAATCACAAATATATGAACAAATGGTAAAATTCTAAAGATGAACAAGATATGAACATAGGAAACCAGTATGTAAAATAAAAAACTATGAATAACCCACAGAATCAGAGGTGGTTGTTGGTTAATTCATAGTGAAGATGTGTTATTTCATCCAATTTTGTTGGCATTTAGCCTAAAATGACAAAATTATATATAGTTTTCTGCTAAGAAAAAAATGCTTTTGTTAGGTAAATTATTCATACAATAGATAATACTTTTTGTATTAAAACTTTTGTGCTTTAAAATGGAAGAAAAAAAATTAGTCTATTAATTAAATTTATTTTCTGTTAATAATGTAATAATACCAGAAGCTTTTTTCACTTTAAAGATTTATATACAAGCACATTGTAATATTTTCCTATCTAAAATTTTGAGTTTTGAATATTTGTATCAAACTGATTGTTTTTCTCAGTTCTATCGATAGCATCATAAAAGTTTTTCAATAACCTCAGACTCATTTATTGACTTAGAATTTTTCATCAAAGTAATGTAAAATGCCATATTTACTCATCTAATTTGTGCTTCTGTGTATTTTATGTATACACAGGTTCAAAAAGCTTCTGAAAGAATATTTGGTTAAAAAACAAAGATTCACATAATTTCTCATGAAGATTATGAAAAAATAAAACCACATATGTCCTCATAGTTTTCATTTTTCAGTATTTCACTTTGGTTATTTAGAATATATACAGTCCACTCCCTCTATTCCATCACTCTATAATACGCAATTCATTTCAGGTGTAAACAAACAGTTAAGTCCTTTTTAAGCAAGATAATGTAAAAAATATTTCTACTTGTCTGAATGTTTTGAAAATTTTGTAGCTAATGTAAATCGGATCTGCAGAGATTCTCTGAAAAGATTGTGTCGAAATACGAATATTTAAGCCTTCATATCGTAGAAAAAAGATAGTCTCTGTAAGGTGCAAAGTGACTTGTGGTCGCAAATTTTTTTAAACTGTTAAAATTTGTATTTTTGAAAACCGATTGCACCTTCAAAGAGAGAAGGTCTCAGCTTTACATACTAATTGGTACCTCTAAAATTGCACCCTAGGAAAGCGATGCCATATGGGAGAAAAAGAGCATCGTCAATTTAGTACGAGAAGACACCTTGTGGACATATGCAAAGAATAGAACGGTTAAAACACATTTGTTTTTTCGTTATTTCCTATAGTGTGACATGACAAAATGATCTTAGAAAGAAAAAAACAACTAGTTATAACAATATACCTTTATTTGAGATGTTCAAACTTCTCAGTGTCAGCTGAAATGGACATCTGTCCATTTCTCTTCTGTTCAAGTTTTGTGACGTCACAGTGTAGGAAATCACAAAAAAACAAATGCGTGTTTCAGCCATTCTATTTTTCGCATTAATGTCCACAGGGTGTCTTTTCGTACTAAATCAATGATACTCTACAACTTTGTAAATCACTTTTTTTCCCTATCTCTTTCTGTTTTCAAGATAGGAATGCTAACTCCGCAGGTTCAAACCAGGTGACATTCAGTAGCGCATGGCTACTTTACTATACCTAGACATCACTTTTATGAATATAGCAGCAGCCGTTCTAAAGTTAAGAAGTGTGGCAAGGGACTTTAGTGGGCATACTGTATATTGCCGTACTTTGATACTTTTTGAAAAATAAAGTGAATGTAGGTTATTGTATAAGGGGGCTCCCAGATGCATTAAGTTCACCTTAATTTTGATAGCTAAGTTATTAACTGTAATTTTATAGTTAAAAATGTTTTCTTTCCATTCACTATTTTCATGTTTTTACGTTCTTCTATCTTTACAAGAAGAAAGTATTGGATTCGTGAAAAATTTCGACTTCCAGTTTTTGATAGATTTATACATTTTAGAAGGTCCTGAACACAATTTGATGGTTTTTAGAAAATGTCTGTCTGTATGTGACAAAAGTTTTTGTGGGCGCTCTATCTCAAAAACTAATGCACAGAATTTAATAAAACTGTAGATTCAGTTTGTCCCTGATACAAATTGATGCTTATTACTTTTTAGGTGTGTTCTTAATTATATAAATATGTAGCACCTATAGTCATCTCGTTCGCTCCGCCTGTCTGTCTGCCTGTTCGTCTGTCTGTCCGTCCGTCCGCATATAACAGAGCAAAAACTACCTAACCGAATGGTCTGAAATTTTGTTGCAAAATTTTGCCAAGTCATTCCAAATTTTATGAAAATCGGATGTATGGTTTAATTACAGGGACAGTCAAAAGTTTTCCGTTACATTACGGCCAATGGGAAAAAATTATTGCAAGTGCATTTTAATGATGTTACAGCCTTTCGAATATAGGTGCAGATTCCCAAAACTTTTAAGGAGCTAGTGGCTCCTAAATCCAAATAATCCAGTCGCCACATTGTTAAAGAAACGCATAAAAGCAATAGCATTTATATGGAAAAAAATTCAATTCAAAGTGAAATATAATCTTCACATGTACAAAAGAAACACAGACTAGTTATATCAAATGTGTATATTTCATTTAGTCACACAATTCATTTAATTTGGATATAAATTGAGTATAATATAAATCTTAAGTGATACAATCAGAAGATAAAATTGGTCAAGACAGAGGTTAAAAAAATACATCTATAACAATAAGCTAAGCAATCATGGTAGTAGGGTTAGGAAAACAATATTTCTTATTTTCATTTCGTCATACAAAAGTTCGTATTTAAAAAAAAAATGTGAATGTGTGAGATTATTTTGCACTATAAAAATCGAAATACAATTCGAACATTTGTTTTTCAAGAACATGAATTTTCCGAAAAATTTAAGGCATTCGGCTCTGAAAATTGAGACAAAAAAAATATCATGGAAAAGTATTCAGAATTTCGACAATTGGTCGCCGAAAAAATCAATTTTGTCAATCGTCACCAGAAAAAAAGTACAAATTCACAAAAAAAAAAAAAAAAAAAAAAAAACCCCAGCAAATTTCATTAAAAGAAAAAAAACGCGAATTTCACCAACGAATCGCAAAAAAATGCGAATTTCGCCAATCATTTTAGACAAATCGTCCATTTCGTCAAAAGATCAGGGAAAAACGTGAATTTCATCAAGGAATCGAGGGAAAAAAGCAAATTTAACCAATCTTTGCAGAAAAATCATCCTCAGAGGATCATAAAAAAAACCCCACTAATTTTATAAAAGAATAGCAGAAAAAAGGTGAATTTTATCAAAGGATCGCAAAAATAGTAAATTTCGTCAATGGATTGCGATTTTCGTGAAAGGATCACTATAAAAACCTGAACTTCATCAAAGGATCATGGAAAAAAAACCCGAAATTCACAAAACGATGGCGCCTTAGATGCTGAAAATTAGTCGCCACATGGTGACTGGTGACTGTGAATCCGCATCTATACTTTTGAACAGAATGAAATGGATATTTACTTATGAAATGCACTAAAATATACATTCAGTACAATATGTAGTGCAAAAAATATTTATAAAATTAGTTATAGTACGAACACACCTCATTTGTCACGTTTGACAAGCAATTTCAAATTTTTTGGTGTAAATCGCCATAGAGGTTCTGTTGCTATGCTGCATTATTCTTAATTTCTGCAATAGCTATATCTCAAGAACTAATGCACAGATTTTCATCAAACTTCAGATTCAATTAGTCCCTGATATAGTATGGTGCTGATTACTTTTTAATATAAATCGTCCAACAGGTGGCACTGCTATGCTGCATTTCTTTCGATTCCTGCCATGGCTCGAGCTTAAGAGTTAATGCAAGAATTTTCATCAAACTTGAGATTCAGTTAGTCCCTGATATAAATTGGTGCTGATTAGTTTTTGGTGTAAATCGCCCAGCAGATAGCGCTGTTATGCAGAATTTTTCAATATTTCCTCAATAGCTCTATCTCAAAAGCTAATGCACAGATTTTCATCAAACTTCAGATTCAGTTAAATGTTGACATAAGTTATTGCTAATTAAGTTTTGGTGTAAATCACCCAACAGGTGGCGCTGCTATGCTGCATTTTTTGGGATTTACACGATATTAGCGATAGTCATATCTCAAGAACTAATATACGGAATTTCATATCTTTAGAATCCTCAGGATGGGCATAGATTGGCATTTAATTTTGGCACTGTGATGAATTTTGAAGTATTAACATGTGTGAGATAAAAGAAAGTTTTCGGACTGGCACATCCAACTAGTTTTTTTATTGTTTGTTTGTTTAAGTGTAATAGGTTACTTGAGTTAAATGATTTATTTATGTTTAGTTGTAATGGTAAGAAAAAAGTAATTTCTAATTGGTATGAGTATTTCATGTACATATAATATTTTATAATTATAGATTATGTGGATATCCGCCGTTTTATGATGAAAATGATGCCAACTTATTTGCACAAATATTAAAAGGAGAATTTGAGTTTGACTCACCTTATTGGGATGAAATATCAGATTCAGGTAAAATATGTACTCTATTTTCACTTGGTTTGT
This sequence comes from Maratus speciosus, assembly GCA_963932465.1. NCBI lineage: Eukaryota > Metazoa > Arthropoda > Arachnida > Araneae > Salticidae > Maratus > Maratus speciosus. The sequence goes on from OZ010793.1 coordinate 210,947,020, forward strand.
TTTTCAGTAAAATATTTAAATTATATTCTCAAAGCATTTTGGGCATATAATTTAAAAGTTTGTTTCAAAATTCTCAATCATTTTAAAATAAATGTAAAAGTAAAAATCATTTATTAAAAAAACATTCATTGTTTATCTTTTAAGTCACACCTTATTTTATTACTGCAATTCGCAGTTACTGTTGTTTGATATGTCCGGTACAATACATGAATTTGGCACTGTCTTGATTGTAGAAAATTCACAGCTTTTACTTGGCATGAAGTATAAAAAAACATAGTATGAATTAAAAAATGTAAAATTTTGTTCCATTTCTTTTAAGATAAGGCAACAGAAAGAAAAAAGTATTTTTATATTACTGCAAATGTTACATTATTATAACAAATAAATATTTTTTTATTATTCTTTCTTTTTTTTTTTTTTTTCTTAGTTTTTTTTTAAGATATGGCAACAGGTAAGAAAAGAAGCATTGTTTAAGCCTTTAAAGTATGTATTTGGGGTTTCTAAATTGTTTTCTCAACATATCATAAATAATTACCTTTACATACATGAATCAAGTCATTTTAAATAAAACCATGTCATAAAGCGTATAAAACCTTAATTTTAATGGTAAATAAAATCTTGTTTTTCAGCAAAAGATTTTATTCGCCACCTTATCTGTGTGGACATGGAAAAAAGATACACATGCAAACAGGCATTAGCTCATCCATGGTATGTACATTTTATAAAAAAAATTGGCAAGTCACTAAAATTTTGTTTTGGTATTTAATGATGAAATTTTTTTTAGGATAAGTGGCAATACTGCCAGTGATAAGAATATCCAAGCTAGTGTCAGCGAACAGTTGAAGAAAAATTTTGCAAAAACAAAATGGAGGGTAATAATTTTTCTTTGGATGATTCAGAGTTTATTGAGTTTTGCTTAATTTTTTTAATTGATATATTTCCTCTTGAAAATGTTTCTGTTACATTTTCTTTTTTTAACTATATTGAGTCAGTGTTATATATGATGCATTTCCATTAGTTGTGTTTTTTCAGGTGTTGTCATCTGCTATATTGCTAAACATATTTCAAAAATTTCCACAATCTCCTTTGAATCTTTAAAATTCTAAAATATTAAAATCTATTAAAATAATTACCAGCATTTTTTTATTATTTTAAAAAGGTGCAAGTTTTAAAAACAGTTAAGGTAATAAGACATTCGTATCAACTGTTAGACATTCGTCTTGAAACTTCTATGATAATTGTTTGATTTATGTATTATTATTATGTAGATAGTATATTACAGAACAGCTTTTTATATCATATTCAAAGCATCTATTCAGACTTTTTTAGGGTTACGTACTTAAAAAGTAAAAACGGAACCATTATAAGATCACTCCTCTGTCTGTCTGTCACAGCCATTTTACTCATAAACTACTATGGAACGTGGAAAGTTAAAATTGGGGTGAGTAATAAAGACTATTGACCCACATATTTACAGATTATTAAACATAAATATATTTAGGAAAGTGTAAGGGGCTAATTAAGATACTTAAAAAAAAAAAAAAAAAAAAAAAACTTTGTATATGAACTCAAAAATACAATTCTTTTAGGTATTATACTTTCAGAGCTATTTTCAAAAATGTAGTGCAAAAATATGTCCCCCCCCCCCCCTTCTATTTCTGAATCTACTGAAACTAAAATTATGAAAAAATTAGAGGTAGTAGGCGTTAATTTAAACCTTGCAGGAAAACTATAGCATATAGGTCACATAGTTTTTGAGAAAAGTGCATTTTTCCTTTACACACATTTCGATTTGCAGACATTCACACTATCATAGCAGAAGTATAAAAGCATTGTTGATAATGATTTTCATGAAAAAAAAATGGTCGGTAATTAGCCGAGATATTAACCCTTAAAGACATGATGGTTTGGACATACATAATGACAGGGGCGGCATACTCTATGTACCATCTGCTTTTAAAGCCTATATAACAATTTTTAATGATATTTGTGTATTGTAATGCCCAGTAGCAGTATAAAAGCAATAAATGTCAAATTGTAAAAACAGACTACTTTAATTAGAATTAATTAAATAAGTACTATGGGATTAACGACTAATTTGCATTGAGTGGATCTCTCAATATACCTCCCTTGTCTTTAAAAAATAATCAAAAACCTATCTGGAAAAATGCGGCACGGACCAAGTTGGCACTGCTACTTTGTGACCTCCTTTCGAGCGCACTAGTACATTGCCAAGTTTAAACATTGAAGAAGGGTTTTGTTTTAGCTACGCTGTAAAAAAGAGATTATCACTACACTGAATTTAGTTTTATGAAATGCCAAATGAAGTTTAAATTATGCACAACTTTTATTGTCAGTACTGAATTAAGTTCATCATAAACAGATTAGGATAAGATTAAAAAAAGAGTTATGCAGAATAGCAATATTTGCTATTCTTTAGGCTTCATATGTCTTTGAACTTCTATCGTATACTCATTCATACTTTTATAGTATATACAGCTATACTCAACCCTACATTGTATAGTTTTTTACAAAGTCTTATTATTCCTTCAGTAACAATTTTTTTAATAATACAGTTAATAATTCATATATTTATTGTACGGAACCCTCTGAGCACGAGTATTACTCACACTTGGCAGTTTATTTTTCTCCTGCTTAACTTTAGAATGTCTAGTGATATCCCCATATCTTAAAATTCTTTTATGGACTGAAGCAATATTTTTCCTATTTTCAAAATAGTAAAAAAATGTTTAAAAATTGGTAATATTCTCTCCAAGTTATGATTTATTTCATTTCAGAGAAATTATATCTTCCTGGTGGTAGGTATACTAATAATAGTGGATTCTCATTTAAGTAAAAAAGTAAAATAAAATTCTAAATTTTATTTTATTTTTCTGTTGAAGCAACAGAGCATTTTGCTCCTATAATACTAATTTAAAAAAATTATGATTAACATTTATATTATTTGAAATAATTTTTTTCTATATTTTTCTTCATACTAGTTGGATAAGAAAAATTCCCACCATATGCATTTACATTAGATTGAATTTATAAATATTTTTTTTTCCCCCATAAGGTATTGCAGTTGATGTATTTATGATTGAATTATTTAAATGCTCTTTAGCAGTAATCAGTTTTTATTTAAAAATATTCATCAGCATATGAAAAGTTGATTGCCATGATCATTCCTGCGATAAAGAAATATGAACTGTACTGACAAAATGAGTGATCAAACAATAGCATTCATGATATCATGAATAATATATATGCAAAACTATATGAAGACTGGTCAGTGGTGAAGAAGTTCAAAGATTATGAAATATGGCTCAAATATTCATTTTCAAATAAATACTAATAATTGATAATAAATTACAATTACCATTTAATCTATACTAATAAAAGAAAGTTTTGCTATGTGTTTCTACCTGTCTGTGATGGCTAGTGAAATCTACCACACATACAAGGATGAAATTTTGGGTGAAGGCAGTCCAACGCCTGATGCACCTGAGACTCGGAATTTTCAATTTTTGTTAATTACTCGAGATATTAATTAAAAGTCACAATGAAGTCTCATCAAAAATATGCTTTTTTAAAAATCTTTTGTTGCTTTTAGTTGGTTGATTGCATGAAGTTATCGGAGAAGTAATTAAATAAACCACAGTACAATGCAGTTTGATCATTTGATGTTTCAAGAGTGACTGTTTTTTAAATTAAATATTGATATTTTGGCATAAAAATTATACACACGATTCTAAAACATTATATTTATAACTTGTGAAAATTTCAAAGAATTTAAATGACAAGAAATGTGTATATTTATTTATTTATTTATTTATTTATTTATTAAACATTAAACAAAGATTAGAACACTATATAAGCACTTTTATCACTAGAAATTCGCAACAGCCATTCCACCGTTATATGTTGCTTTGTGATTATTTCTGTAGAAAGTTTAATTTTTTTACAGTATTTAATGTATTACTTTTTTTTAATTTTTGATTCCATTAATTTCAGTGTTTTTAGCACATAATTCGATTATGTCTGTTATAAGTTATCATCATGATATTCTTTAAATTTTAATGAAAACCTATGTTTTTAATAGTATAGTTTTTAATATTTTTTTTATATTTAAACCAGGGTTCTTGTATATTTTTTGCATTAGTTTTTAAAAGGGGTGGGGTCTGCTATTTAAGTTTTCTATGAAACTATTCTTCAGAACACTAAAACACAATAGCAATTTAAATAGTGATATAATCACTATTTCTGAATAGTAATCTCAGCAAATTTCTTAAATCAGGTTCCTGGCTTAGGTACCAGTCCAAATTTTTACCAAGGACTGCAATAGTCTTAATTAGTTCTTTGTTGAAGAGCACTTGCATCTCCCCTCCCCCCTCCCTCCCTTCATCAATTTTTGCTTAACTGAGCCTTATCTTATAACTCAATTTCTGTTACTCATATTTCTTCGAAACAAATTCCATTAGCAGACTTGTATAAAACTAAAAACTTTCTGCGCATGCAAATATTGGGTCAAAAACTTTCTGCAAATTAATTTAATGTTTAATAAAATAATGTGTTATATTATTTTGATGATATGAATTAAAAACAGTAGTTTTAAAGTAATTACTATTCAAATTAAAAATTAATTGATATTAATTAAAGAATAATTATTTTAGTTAAAAAAATAATAAAGCTAAAAATCCATGATAAGAAAAAGTGAATTCTTATCAATTATTTTGTCAATGCATTTAGAAACAGCCCAACCCTTAATATTGTAACCTGTTCGCACAAAATGCCAGTCACTCTGTTCACAAAATAATACGGCATTGCTTCTGAAACAACTGAATCATATTTTATAGGGAGAGGTCTATTCATAGGTATCATCATTAAAGAGACTGATGCAGGGATGAAAGTGCACTAAAGCCATTTTGGAACAGCAAAAATCTGATTTTGGAGCAATAAAATCCATTTTTGTAGCAGCAAAAATCTAATTTTGTAACAATAAAATTAAAATTCTGTTTTTGGAGCAGACTGGAATTCTAATGCTAGCAAACTCCTAAAAATTAAAATGATTGCTATCTTGAAAATATTTTCACATTTGAAAGAATAATTACCCAGATAAAATTTCTCCATACATTTTGCTAACTCTGGGCATTCTAAACGACCATTGGGTACAGATTGCAAATAATGAAAAATTAGCAGCAGGAAGAAAAAAAAAAAAAAAATCAGTTTTTGGCTTTAAAAAATATTTTAAAGCAGCATTTTAACTAATCAGAGAAAAGCCTATGAATACAACATACAGGACTCCCACTCAACTTTCGTAGTAAAAAATGGTAAAGGGGACCATTTTTCTCAAAAAGGACCGTATATTTTACATAAAAAAAGAACTTTTAGGGATCTAAATTCAGCAAATCACAAATAAAAATAAACAAAATCTCCCCAACCATTTCACGAAATTAGCGTGTTTTTCGCGATCCTTTGACAAAATTCACGTGATTTCACGATTTCTTACCAAAATTTGAGTGTTTTTTGCGATCTTTTACCGAAATTCGAGTTCCTTTCATAATCTTTTGAAGAAATTTGCTTATTTTTCGCGATCTTTTGACTAAGTTCACTTATTTTTCGCGATCTTTGGGCGAAATTTGCGTTTTTCGCGATCTTCTGAAGAAATATGTACAGTGTTTTTTCTTTTGAGCACGTTTTGTTCGTTTTTTCACGAAACTAGCGATCCTTTGAGAAAATTCACTTTTTTTTCGCGATTTTTCGACGGAATTTGTGTATTTTTCGCGATTTTTCGACGAAATTTGCGTGTTTTTCCCGGTATTTTGACGAAATTTGCTGTTTGTTTCACGATCTTTTGACGAAATTCGTATTTTTTCGCACTCTTTTGACGAAATTCGCGTTTTTTCAGTGATCTTTTCATGAAATTAGTGGGGTTTTTTTTTTCGTGATCCTTTGACGGAATTCGCGCTTTTCTCACGGTCCTTTGTCGAAATTCGTGTTTCTTTCGCGATCCTTTGACGAAATTAATTTTTTTCCGCGATTCTTTTACGAAATTTGCGTTTTTTCGCGATCCTTTGACAAAATTCGGGCTTTTTTCGCTATGCTTTTACGAAATTTGTTTTTTTCCAGCGATTCTTTGACGAAATTATCTTTTTTCTATAAGGATACTTTGAAGAAATTCGTGTTTTCCGCGATCCTTTGACGAAATTCGCATTTTTTCCGCGAAGCTTTGACGAAGGGGGGGGGGGGTGATTTTTTTTCTGCGAACTATTGACGAAATTGTTTTTTTTTTTTTTTTTTTTTTTTTTTTCGGTGACCATTTGTTGAAATTTGCAATATTTTTAAGTGATATTTTTTTATGCTTGAATTTCCGGGCTGATGGCCGAATTTTTTTAATTTTCGGAAAATTCGGAACAGAATCACCACTGGCAAACAATAAATAAATCGTACATAAAATTGGGAAATATTTAAGATTTCAATATTTTAAAAAAAAAAAAGTTACAAGAGCAAAAATTACGGTTTTTTTTTTTCCCCCAAAGAAATTTTCTGCGAAGTTCCGAATTTTGCGGAAAATTTTCCGCGCATGGCGTGCGCGTGTGCGTCTATATTATACAACTCTGTCCATTAGTATCTTAATTATCACCTCTCACAATCTTTAAAGTTAATTTATGAGTAGTGGTTATCGCTATTTCCAAATAGTAATTTCAGCAAATTTCTTAAATTAGGTTCCTAGCTCAGGTTCAGTGGTGTAGTTGTAAAAAGACCAGCGAGTTTACCCTAGAGAGTATATGCTATAGCTCTTTTGAGACTTGGAGGGCATACGGTGTTCCTTAAAAAAGTCTAGAAGGTATATGATACACCATATACCCTCCTATATCCCTGCTCAGGCTCCAGCCCAAATTTTTGACCAAGGACTTCAGTAGTCTTAATTAGTCATTTGTCAAAGAGCATTAACAACAAATCATAATATTAATAATTATATTAAACCTATTTTTAAATAAGAGTTTCTTATTGCATACAGGTGCCAGAAAACATTGTCATTTACTGTAAAAGCATTCCAATCATGGGGAAAGTATATTAAGCCACTCTAATGTGTACATAAAATCTGCGAATAAAGCAGTTTTTATAATCTTTTCATATTGTTTTTATTTTTCTTTGTAATATCCACAGCAACATTTCTGGTAAGTTAAATTTATCTAAAAATTTCAAGGTTGGTAGTGACTTTCGGTTAACAAAACATTTTGTGAAAGAATATATTAAGTATTATATAATAAATGCAATTTTGAAACCCCTACTAAACCAACTTTTAAAATATTGTAGATATACATAGGGTTTGTAAGTTTTATGTATAGTTTACTAGACTGCCAAAATGGTGATTTTCCTAAATTAAACATAGTACACTTCAATGTATTTTTTTTTTTTTTAAGTGATGAATATACATGATAAAAAAAAAAAAAAGCTTTCATTATTTAAAAAAAAAAAAAAAAAAAAAAAACCTTAAAAAACGCTAATTTACTGATGTTTGAGAGATAAATTTAATTAAATACGTCTTTTAAAATTTAAATTTTGGAAACAATTGTATTTTATATACACTAGTAGTTTTTATCACACACTAGTAAGGTGACAACTACTTCTTATCAGAAGTGATATTCAAACAACTGAATAGTAAATCACTATCTATTTTATGTTCTTATTTTTGATCAAGAAGAAGCAGTATAACCTTGCATTATTTGTAGCAATTTTTCACCTGTGAGTTATAATCAATTATAAGAATCATTAGTAAATTAGCAAGAATTTCAACTGCACAGTTCAAAACAATCATGTTTTTTTCATTCAAGGTTTAGCATTTTTAAATTCTAGAAGCAAAATTTGGTTTATTAAATACAGATTTCTTATTGTAATGATTCAAGTATTTCCTTCTGTGAATATTTGTCTGGTGCCTTCAGCATAGACGCCAACATTGTAAAGACTGTATCAGGAGTAAACCAGTTAAATTTCAGGAGTTTTGGACACTCTTCAGGAGTAAAATGTTCAGGTTTCAGGAGTCATTTCAGGAGTTGCACAAAGTTTTTTACGAGCTATATTTTTTACAAATATTTTCAGTCGTTTTGCAGCTTTTGCATTTATCAACACAAACATAATTTAAATAAAGGTTACTTAATTTACTTTTACTTTTAATGTATTAATAATTTTTTATAATAAATTTTGGAATTTTTTTTTTATCTCTACGGAGCAAAAAATCCGTGATTGATGTGAGTGTGAAATCCCGCGACCAATTAACAAAATTCGCGATTTTCCACCGAGATTGACTGACGAAAATCGCGAATTTTTCGCCGCGACTGACGAACGAAAATCGCGATGTTTTGCAGCGATTAGCAGACGAAAATCGCGATGTTTTGCCGCGACTTGCAGATGGAAATCGCAATATTTTGCCGCGACTTGCAGACGGAAATCACAATATTTTGCCGCGACTTGCAGACGAACATCGCGATGTTTTGCCGCGACTTGCAGACGAACATCGCGATGTTTTGCCGCGACTTGCAGACGAACATCGCGATGTTTTGCCGCGACTTGCAGACGAACATCGCGATGTTTTGCGCGACTTGAGGACGAAAATCGCGATGTTTTACCGCTACTTGAGGACGAAAATCGCGATGTTTTACCGCTACTTGAGGACGAAAATCGCGATGTTTTACCGCTACTTGAGGACGAAAATCGCGATGTTTTACCAATACTTGAGGACGAAAATCGCGATGTTTTACCGCTACTTGAGGACGAAAATCGCGATGTCTTGCCGCGACTCGAGGACGAAAATCGCGATGTTTTGCCGCGACATGAGGACGAAAATCGCGATGTTTTGCCGCAACTTGCAGACGAAAATCACGTTTTGTCGCGACTGAACGACGAAAATCGCAATGTTTTGCCGCGACTGACTGACGAAAACAGCGATTTTTTGCCGCGACTTACTGACGAAAACAGCGATTTTTTTGCCGCGACTGACTGACGAAAACAGCGATTTTTTTGCCGCGACTGACTGACGAAAACAGCGATTTTTTTGCCGCGACTGACTGACGAAAACAGCGATTTTTTTGCCGCGACTGACTAACGGAATTCGAGATTTTTTTTGCAGCGCAGCGAGTGATTGACGAAATCCGCGATTTTTATCATTGGCCGATTACCGGATTTCAGGATATTTTCCCCCCAACTGATTAACGCAATTCGCGATATTTTGCCGCGGCTGCGATTTTTATCAACGACCTATGGATGAATTTCACGATTATTTGCAACGACTGATTGACAAAATTTGCAACATTTTTCAACGATCGGTTGGCGAAATTTACGATTTTCTGTCGCGAGCGATTGTAGAAATTGGCGGTTTTATCGATTAATAGACGATTTTCGCGATATACTTCAACGACTGATTGACGAAATTCGTGATTTTTTGCCGCGATCGATCGAAGAAATTCGCGATTTTTTTGTCTCAAATTTCCGTATTTTCTACCTTATTACCGTACTTCCGTATTTTATCCTACATTTCCGGAGAAACTCCGGAATTTCCGGAGATATTGGCATCTATGCTTCAGTCCTTTAATGCAACTGTGGGTACACATGTACCCCATCACATTTCTTTGTATATATATTCTTCTTTTTTTAGACGTATAATTTAAGTTTTTCATTTATTTTAAAATACATTTTTGCAAGTTTAAATATATATATATATTGTATAACCATGTACCCTAGAGTAGCAGGTGGATTAATAAAAATAAGTAAAAATATCAGGGTTGTAGTGGGTAGCTGCCCGGGTACCCGCCCAGCTGCCCGCCCGGGCTGGGTTTTTTATAAAAAACCCGCTTAAAAAGCCCGGGTTTTTTTTAGGAGTATGTCTGAAAAGGAAGAAATGATGTATTTGTTGTTTATGGTTATTTTGTTTTATTTATTCACTTCTTTGAATCCTAGAAAATATATTTGTTCTAATTTACTTGCACTTTTAGATTGGGAACCCTATAATTTTAAAACGTTTTAGCTTTTAATTTAAAATGTAAATTTAAGCTTTTCAGTTAGCTTTAAGAGTATTATATTTACTAAACTTATTATATTTATTAAATTATTTTATGTATTTTTTACTGCTGAATCCGAAAATGACCTTCATTTTTAACCATCACGTCAGGAAAATTAAAGAAAAAAAGTTTTACATCTGTTTTATAGTATCAGATGTTTGCTATATTTTAACTTTGACATTTACGATTTGCAAAAAAGTTATAACGTGATGGTTAAAAATGGAGGTCATTTTCAGATTCAGTGCTAAAAAGTACATAAAAATCAATTGTCAAAAGTTAAAAAACTGAGCTGTCTCCTCTATTTTATAGTATTTGATTTTTGTTATTTGTTAACTTTGACTATGATTTGCAAAACATCCTGAGATGATGGTTAAAAATTAAGGTAATTTTCAGATTCAGTGCTAAAAAATACATAAAAGTTAAAAAACACAACCATCGCAGTCTTGTGTTATCTAATCTAAAACTTTTTCTTAAACTTCTTGGCAGTAATCTATCCGAAATTTTTTGTGTTATCCTGTAAAATAAGTATGAATGGTAACCACCGAAAATCATAATAATATTAGATTATCATCAGATTTACATCAGTATACATGTAAAATTTAATCTCGATCGGATATTTGAAACTTGAAAGTGGGTTAAATTTCGACTACAAATTTTGAACTGGGAAAACATACATACGATCGTTGAAATTAAATAAAATAACATAATACTTGTTAAAAGAAATCATGAAAAGAAATAGTCTCAAATCCTTACAAAATAAAACATATGTTAAAATACAATAATTTTAGCCAATCTGAAACTTGGTAAAAGTTAACTCAATCATAACACTTTACTATTTTTAAATGCAGATGCGCATGAAACGTTCTTCGAATACTTTAAGCACTTAGGATATGACCCCTCAAAGCATGGCCAAATTCATTTGTGTTCAGATGCAGAAAAGTGGTATAAGTCATGCATTTTTTAAGTTTCATAACTCAGTCAATTTTAGTGTTATATGTACGGGACTTTTTTTGTCTGTCTTGTCAGTGTAATAGGAAAATTTTACTAAATATAACTTATAGCACCGGGGGCTGTATAAACACTTAAATTTCGTAATTTTTTAAGAAATGTTTTTATTGACCCAAATCACTTTTAAAATATTTCTTTGCCTCAAATGAAATTTCTTTTGTAATATTTAAACTATATGTGTATGACTAACGGTTTAGGAATTAGCCATTGGACACCGTTGAGAGCGGACACCCTGTATATATATAAGATAAGAAACATTTTTGTTTTAAAATATTTTTTTATCAACATTTGCTAATCTTATGATAATTTCAAAGGAGCAAGTTTTTTTTAAGTTATATTTATATTTTATAATTAAATAAACACACAATTGATAGCTTTGCAATTTAAAATTTGTTATTTAAATTAAAGGGATCATATAATATATACGTATTTTAAGAACAGAGAAAAATATTGAGATCCTTATTAAGACTATGAAGTCATTCCCATCTATTAGACTACGAAGTGTTTGTTTGCAAAAATTGTATTTGAGATCAGGATTGCCACTTGTTTTGGCAATCAAATTTCTTGCACTTTCCTAAGCAAAAAATTAAATTTTCCCTGAGTAATTCCTCTGAGAATTTTCAAAATTTCAACGGATAAATTTTGCTAAGTACCAAAATTTAGTAGCCAATTTACCCGGGGAAAATTGCCCATTTAACCCGGGTTTTTTAATAAAACCCGCCCGGGCTGGGTTTTAAACAAAAAACCCGGGTTTTTTACAACCCTGAAAAATATATGCAGCATTCTATAGTTAAGCAGAGTTTCCCTCAGACAGCTTCAGCAGGATTCTGCATCCTCTCTGCCCTGCCCATTTGTTTACAAATTAGCACCCTTCTGTTAAAAATGTGCCCCTTTTTCCATTAAAAAATCAGCTCTCATAGTAAAAACTGACTCAATGTTGTCTTAAAAAGAGTGCCCTGATTTACATATTAAAAGTGGTTTTAAAAATTAAAAAAAAGTGCCCTTAAGAATCTGAAAAGTGCCCTAAGAATCCAAAATGTACCCTTAAGAATAAAAAGGGGCCCTTTTCTCACCAGCAGCAAGCACCCTACCCTTTTTTTAAAGATGGGGGAAACTCTGGTTAAAGTAATTAAAGTTTGTCTGTTTTTGTGTATGCTGTAATTTTGTTGTATATTACTTGCTTTCTTACAAGAAAAAAATTCTTATTTTCAACTGAGATAATAAAATTTCAACATTTGTATTAATTTTTGTAGCAAGCATACAATGCAACTGCCGTCATCCGTCAAATGCGGAAACTTGCCATGTCTAGCACTGGTAGCTCAATGGACAGCAGCACAAACTTACTTGGGTCATCGAGTCAGGGCCTTAATTCAACATCAAGACAGGCTCCTGTTTCTAACAAAACACCTACTAACACACCAACTCCATCAAATTAGAAATATAATTTCAGTGGTATTCAGGGACATGTTCCAGCTGAAAGGAAATAAATGCCAAGTGATCTTTTCTGCAGTTGTTTGCAGATATGTTCGCTTCAAACTGCATGCCCTTGATGTAATTTACATTGTAATTAAAGAAAGGAGGCTGTGGAGCAATGACATTACAGACAAAATAACTTTTTCCTTCTATAAATGTAAATATAAATAATGCAATACTCATGTTTAATTGCCTGTTGCATATTTTTTTAACTTATTTGTTTGTGGACATATACAAATAAGTGTGTAGTCATTGTGCTAACTCAAAAGTATAAAAATATTAATTTGAAAACTTTAATTCTTAAAATGCTATAGAAATGTTATTTAAATTTAGTTTATTAGAAGGATTAATTTAAAAGTAAGGCTGCATTTTTTATTAATGTTTGTTTTTTATGCATAAATAACTGTTATAAATTAATATTTCCTCACTTTCATTTTTAATATTTTTTTTTTTTATGTATATAGAGGTTAGAGAAGGGGTCACCATAAAAGACGCTAATTTTTCTTTTTCTTTACCAAAGTCTAGTTTCTTCTATCGTAACCAACCATCCCTTCCTCATTGCAACACACACATATTTTGGCTCCTGCCAAATGTTATTCCGCCCATATTAAAATAATTGGAGTGAATGTTTTAAAGGAGATGCATGCACTTAACTGAAGAATAATAAATCATTCAAAGTAAAATAATAATTTTAGTATATTATCTGAAAATAATATATATTTTTTCATATGTTAGACTTCAAGTCTCTTCACTGTTGCTTATTAAGCTAATAGCAATTTACTGCTATATGCGTACTTTGAAGTAACTTTTTTATTTAAAATTCATAATTTTTATTTATAAGGCTTCATGGATATTTTTCTTTTATAAATATTTGTATAAATATTTTAAATTAAGAACTTCATTTTTCTAAACTACATTATTTTAATATCCTAAAATAAATCTCCAGTGTTATTCTTAAAATTTTCAAAAATTTGCATTAAAACAGGTGAAAACTCTTATTTTATTGTTATTGTTAATGATCGATTTGTATTGTCCACAAATAAGTAAGTTTATTTTTTTAGGTTGAAAATATTGCAATGATAACACCATTGAAGTTATGGTGTGTATATCAACTCTCCAATAAATATAAATTTATATAAAGATGTATATATCAATATACATAAGTAAATTGCCATTATGAGATATCAAACTGAAAATGAATTATTTTTATTTCTGTGTTGGAAGGTGACAAATAAATCCTTTTTTAAGTATAGTCTGTGTTATGAAATAAATATTAAAATTAATAAAATATGTATATAAATTACTTTGTGAAAGTGCAAGTTCATCTGTTGTTTTCAGAATTTATGTGAAATTATTTAATGAACTTCTGTAAATAGAGTATTATTTATTATTGATGTACTTTCAGATTATTTAATAATATGGAGCTTATTAACATTTACAGTATGAAATAAAAAGCTGAGTTTTTGATAAAATTAAAAATCAAACTCTTCAAATAGAATTTTATTAACATTTTTTAAATTATTTCTTTTTCTTATTAGCAATTAATTAAAAGTTCTAGTTTCTCAGCACTTGCATTTCAAAAGCTTTTATTTTATTTTTTAGTAGAAATTATAAGTACTGTTGACATTTTGCCTTCAGATTCAGTTTTAATGTTCAATATCTTAAAAAAACAAATAGATTTGTTTTTCAGTTTTAATCTAATGTTCAAAATATGTGTCGCCATTGTCTTGTTCTTATTATAAAAGTTCTTTTATTTCATGCACAAATAGATTCATAATATAGTATAATATTTTTGTAATCAAAGCTCATATTATACATAATAATACATACATTTTGCTAATTGTTGGCAGAAATACTTAAATTGTAGGTGTAACTTGACGGTTAACCACCTCTAAAAAAAAAAACCTTAATCTGTTATTAAAAATTGAATAACCGATGGAAGGATAGTTATCACATTAAATTCTGCCTTCTGCTTCAGTTACCAGCTTAAAATACGTTTTACTCTTAATCCTAATTCAGTCTTCTTAGAAATTGGCTACAAAGCCATTATTTTCCCTTTACAATAATTCTTTACAAAAAAATAAATTAATATCTTACTTTTTTCCATAGAATTTCCATTATTTTGAAGATCCAAATCAGAAAATATAGCTCCTATATTTTTTTGTTTAGTTAAATTGAGTAAATACAGTTAATGAAGTATTGTAATTAAACTAATTAGTTTTTTATGCAAATTTCAATCTTTAAAATATTGATGCATTTTCCCTTTTTAAATTTGACCTTTTTTGAGTTTTCTTCTTTAAGTACACATAATTTAGCTTTCTCTAATTTTTTTTTTAAATATTTATTATATGAATTGGGAAGATAAAAAAAAAAAAAAAAAAAAAAAAGTACCGCCTTCCACTTTAATAACATTCAGATTATGTTATTTCCAAAACTTTTTAAAATCTATAATACTTCTATTTTTATTTCTCCAAGATTGCAAATCTTGCAATGTTTACAATTACAATGTTTTCTTTCATTGAATATACCGGGTGTCCTAAAAAGGACTGACTGATTTTAAAATTCAGTAACTTGCAAACGGTGACAGATATTTAAAAAATTCTTGCAGAAGGGTTATGCATAAGGTCAAAAGTTTTTTAAACTGATTGTCAATTTAAGTTTGAATTACAAACAATAGATGGCACTGCGATCAATATAAGCTAAAATCAGGCTTGATTTTTGGTACTTCGGGACCCACTCAATACATTTTAACCTCCTTTTCCCGCATGAAAGAAGAGAAAGGCCAAAAAATCGATCCTGTATTTAGCGCCTATTGCTTACAGTGCTATTGTTTGTAATTTGAACTAAAATCGAAAATCACTGTAAAAAAACTTTTGACCTTATGCATAACCCTCCTGCAAGAATTTTTTAAATATCTGTCACTGTTCGCAAGTTATTGAATTTTAAAATCAGTCTGTCCTTTTTAGTACACCCGGTATATATATACATTTTTAACAAAGCATCTGAATCTTATGTTCTAATTTTGGCTTTTTTTTTTTCATAATTATTTTTTAAATTATTTATCTGTTTTTGTTTAAAAAATGTATCTTTTTTTCTATATCCCTGCTCATTTTTCTTTTAGTATTTCTTTAGAAGTGGAGCTGATATGTATATTTGTTAATTCCGTTTGAAGATGTTTTCATCTCTTTTTTTAATACTTTTTATTGTTTGTAATTATATTATCAACAGGGGTGGGAGATTTTCAGAAAATCTTGCCAGCCAAGGATTTTTTTTTTTTTACTAGCCAGGAAAATTCAATGAATAGTTGAAAATTGTTGATAAAATTTACGCGACTGCAAAAATAGTTGATTGCTATTACTATAATGCATTTTCACTTAAGGTGCACAGAATTCTTCATTATTCCCCCCAGTTATTTTTAATTGTAAAGTTTACCTTATTTAATCAGAGTATTTTCACGATTCAGTTACAGAAAGTTTTCTGTTTTGAAAAACTAGTGGTAGAAGATTAAAAATTAAGCAAAAGGCTCTCGTCGCGAAGGAGTTAAGAAATATATACAAGAGAGGAAAGTTTAATAAAGAATAGAACTTAGTACAGAGTTTACATCACAACAATTTGGAAAGTTGCAAAATATAGCCAACTAGTAAAAATAAAGTGTTTGGCATATCTTCTATAACTTGGAGTTTTAAAGACTGCCTAAAAATTACTCGCCCTGTCAGAAAGTCCACTTGTCACTGGCGAGTAAAACTATGTATTTCCCCATCCCTGATTATCAATTATATTTTATTTCATTGTTTGTAGCATATTTAACGATAAGTAACTTTGATACAATATTTGGACATTTTCATTAACCCATTAACCGCCAAAACTATAAGGGGTTAAAATTTTTTTATACAAATGATATTGGTTATTCATTTGAACATATATAACATTAATTTGTAGTGGAAATAACAAAATTTGTGTTAGCTTTCGAAAAATGGACTGTTGCGTTCACGCAACGTCAGCGGAATAAGAGTACTGATGTTTATTGAGCTCAATTGAGCATCAGCAGGATTTTCTTGCATATATGGGCACTGTAAGATTTTTTTTTACCTTTGTTACAATTTACACAGCAAGCAATCACTCTAATGTAATTAATTTATTATTAAAATTAATTTTTTTTTGTTTTTTTAAATTACTGATCATATACAGAAAACAGTTTCAAGTATCAAAATATTCGCTACACTTATGATGTAAATCAACATCACAAATGTACTGAAACGATAAATATTCTGGCTATGGCATTGTTTACAATGCAGTCTTCAGCTGTCATCGGACTTGACAATTAACCCTTTCAGGGGCAGTAGTATGTTTATGAAGCCAATTATTTTTATTTCCCAAATGCCACAGTGGCACCAGAATTGTGGTAAAGTAATTGTCCTTTATTATGTAATTGTTCGTAAATACCGGTGTCATTCATTTATTTCAACATTTTAAAAATTTAATTGCATTGCCCCGGAAAGGGTTAAATTTCCGCGTTCTGTCTGTAATGGCTTTAGCATGGAGAACTTATTATGCCTTCTTTTGGCTGATTTGTTTATTGTTAACTCTTTACTTTCAAAGGGTGTTTGCAAAAGATACAATGCAACTTCATGTCTGAAATCTAAGTGACAGTATTTATTTTCGAACACAATTTTTCTACCTTTACCCTCTCCAAATCTCCAGTTTTTATTTTTATTTGTATGTGTGATTTGCACTACTTTTACAGGATACAAACTTCTTTTTCACACACATTTCAATTTCGCCAGCAGTATCAAAAGGTAAAATATCATTATCAATTTTTGATCTATTATTATTTCCTTCTTCATCAATAATTTCTGCTATTTCTGATGAAATAACAATAATATTTGTTTCGTTCCCATCATAATTATATGAATCTTTATTAAAAATTCTTTGAAGATCTTCGAAGAACGTAAGATATGTATTTGAAGCATTTCTGTGAGCACGGAATAAGAAAAAAATCCACAGAGTCGAACGATACGAGTGAGTACTGGAACTACCTCTTTTCTGCTGACGTTGCATAAACGCAACACCTATTATCTCTTCCTCCCTCATTAAAACGAAAGCAACTGATTCGTTGAATGTTCTTATGTACTCTGACCTTGTCTAAAAATAGATTTACTCTAAAGCTTACGTTTGTCTAACTATATTTCTTCTGCGAAAAAGACTACGTGAAAGTTTTCGTTTAAAAATGCTTTAAGTTTCGAACTTGTTATTAAATAGAAAAAATATGTTGAAAGAAAATATTTTTCTATTGAATTAGTAACCATAATATACCCTACTCAAAAATTACTATTAATATAAAATTCATTTGATAGCTAATTTTTTATACGTATTTATTTTGACTGTTGCGTGAACGCAACACCAGCGGTTAATGGGTTAATGATTTTTATTATTTATTAATCCTCAGAATCAATGCTTGTATGTCTTCTTAAATATCTGGTACTGTTTCTTTAATCTGTTATGGTAGCATTAACTTAACTCATAAGTCTACTGTCTATTTAAAAAAATTTATAATTATTCATTTAATCTGAAGTGTTTTAAAAGGAGCTATCCTTCCATTTTAAAATAGAGGGTTATTATATATTCACCAACCTTTTTTTCTGATGTTTGTTGTGAAATTGTTGGCATTTGAATTGGTAAAAAAAAAAAAAAAAAGGTTATTACATTTTTTTTTTTTTTTTTTTTTACAAAGTTGCTTTATTAAATTGTTATTTTAGTTAATACATACTTTCCCTTTCTGTTAGTTTAGTTATTGTTTGCTACATTTAGTATATTGTTAAATACAGGTATTAAATGGCAGTAGTTGAAGAAAAATGAATTCCTAAGCATTTACTAAATTTTAAGATTTGTCTTTAAAATCAAATTAAAATTTTAAATTTTAAAAATAAATTGTATTTTTACGTGTTTAATGTGTTTTGATATCAAACCAAGATCTGTTGCATTATGCAATAGATACAGCTGGGGAAAGTTAAATATTAAAAGTGCATATGATTAAAGTATTTTTAAATCTTTCTAAGAACAATTGGCAAAATTACTGATGTCATATTTCTTTGTATTGTTATAATAGCATATAGCTTTGAAAGGTATCTGACACTTAATTTTTGCACAAAATATTTTGGTGTGTCTTTATCTGTGATGTTTGTATGTACAAGTGCCATTTACCACCCTGACTTATTTTAATAAATGATGGGTTCAAATTCCGATATCATTCTTTGTTACAGTTATTCTCCTGATACACTTGTTGATTGTAATGTATGTCTATCATCATTTTGCTCTAATGCAAAAGTGTTTATTTTTATAGTGTTCCAGTTGTTAAGTTGTTACTAAAGATGTTAGTAGATTCATTACTGAGAAGAATGTGGCATAAAGAAAAAAAAAAAAAAGTCTCTTTAGACATTTACTAAATGTACTTAACCTATGAATCATATCATAAGACATTTCGTTGAAATAACAAATGATTGAAAGCTGTGTTAAGTTTTCTTAGAAGAAGCTGTTTCATGATTGGAATGAATTTCCTAACAGGTTTCACATAGAAACATTGGCACTTGCAGAATAAAATCCGGGGAGGGATGTGCCTGTAGTCTGCTGTTAATGCCACTGACCCCCCCACCCTTATTTTTTTAATGGAGAAGATAAACATGAAATAAGAACCTTATGTGCAAGACAATTTTTAAACATATCAACATAAAAATAAATACAGAAATCCAACAAATAAAA
Organism: Maratus speciosus; assembly: GCA_963932465.1. Taxonomy (NCBI): domain Eukaryota; kingdom Metazoa; phylum Arthropoda; class Arachnida; order Araneae; family Salticidae; genus Maratus; species Maratus speciosus. The sequence continues at coordinate 210,966,315 of OZ010793.1, forward strand.
TATATTAATAATAATAAAAGCTATGAGCTTTTTTTTTTTTTTTTTTTTTTTTTTCAAACTTAAGAATTAAAATGGTGCATTATTATTATTCATCACTTGTACATGGCCTCCTAAACTCCTTGTTTAACCCATTAACCACCAAAACTAAAAGGTTGAATTTTTCAACTTATTAGCTGAACATCGTTTGCCACCAGAAACTGTGACAGGTAATTTTCACTTTATTTGATCTTAAAATTTTGTGTCATTAAGTAAGGCCCATTTTGTAGTTGAAAAATAGTGGTGGGTATGTAAATAATTTAAATATGTGCATTTATTTTGACCGTTGTGTGAATGCAACACCAGCGGGTAATGGGTTAAGATAATTTCTAACACATGAACATAAAAATAATACAAACTAAAAATTGTCTTACATGGGAGAGTTTAGTGCACAAGACACCCGCCTCCCTTCCTAATAATTCCATATTTCCCTTTTCTGTAAGAGTTTTTTAAATCATTTGAGGTTGATTAGTTTTATTTTTTCAAAATCATGAAGCAAGCCTGAGGACCCATATACAGAAATCTATTTCAGACTGAGATTGTTTGGTTTAGTATTTGGTCACATAATTTTATAAGTTAAATTAACTAAGAGCCATTTCTTATACAAAATTCAAACCAAAACAATTAGTGCGTACAAATCCCTATTCAGACTATAGAATAGGGGGTTTTAGTTAATCTGTGTTCGTGGACAGCAAATAATCATACTAATTAGGTGATAGACTGCATCATTTGTGGTGTAAAAACATCATCTATGTGTATTGGGCTTGTATGAGCAGAAAACTATCAAAATCAAGTTAAGAAATTTAAAGTTTAAAGGCAGTTATCAGACTAAAGATACCAGTTGCCACCATTTTATACTAGTTCAAAATCTTTTACTTATCATCTGAAGATGTAATGTGGACCTTTTTTTTTTTTTTTTTTTGCTCTTTATTTACTGCAGTTTGCTTGCCAGTAATAGTTATCAGATTTATATAAAATGTAGAAAGCCAATGGAATATAGTATTGAATTTAAAATTTAAACTAGCATTTTGTTTTTTTTTTAAAAAGGGAAGATTTTTGTTCTAATATATTTAGAGATAATAATGTCATATGTTTAGGTAGTAATAGGGTAAATTATGGGATCAAGGGGTAGGAAAGCACTTTTCTGGGAGAAGTAGAAAAAAAAAGGAGTGATGATTATGAATTTTTGTTAAACGTAAGTAAAATGTTGCTCTGAAATTCGGAAATGGTGACATATTTTCATATTCCTCAAATTCCTAGTCTCCAGCGTTATCTTGATTTAAATGTATTCTTAAAAAAACATTATAGAATTTAGTTTTTTGCTTCAATTAAAAGCTTTTTGTCAGAGAAAAGGCTTGTTATAGAAAAAATTAATTCTTGTAAAGATTACCACATGCTACAGAAATTAGCATTGTAGGCATGCAACCTACAAGCTACTAATTGGAAGCCATTGATACAGAACATGTAATAGTTGTGCTGTTTTATTGGCAATCTGGTTGAAATAATTTATTTCAATGTTAAAGCATTGTTGCTTTAGTTCTGGATGTTTAAAAAATATTTTATATTAACTTGTTTGATTGAAACATGTTTATGCTCTCTATTCTGAAGACTGTCATTTAAATGAAGTGTAAAAAAATACATGAGAGGATATCTGATCTTTTGGGAAATGCTTTTTATAATTTGAAAAAATATCTATTATTATTTTTAAAGGCATACAAGTAAATGTAGTTTGGTAATACTTACCAGTAACATTTCTAAAAATCTGCATATTATACACATATGTGTATTCAGAACAATTTGTTGAAAAATTATTTTTTACATGAATTTAATTCCTTACCTGTTCTTTCTTTCCACAATCAATGAGAAATATTTTTTCACATAAAACAAATATTTTTAACGTTAGAACGCCCAGAAATTTTACTCAAGTTTCATAAAAATATTTGATGTCAGAATTTTTATTTAAAATTATTTGACTGATTTATGTAACGTAAATCTGTGTTGTTTAAATTTAACTTATTTTATGAAACAATTTCTGGTCCCAGTTGACAATTAATCATATGGTCGGAGTCGGATCGACTCCTTCCGGGCATTCTAGTATTAAATTGTCATAATTTCCTGGTAGACTGAATGATCAGCATCTCCAAGTTTTTGTAAGTTATTAGATATATAAATAAAGTTTTAACAGAAACTCATTAAAGAATTAACCAAAATTCAAAAGTAATTGTGAATGTTGTTTTAGTTAACCTTCCTTTAAAAGTTGAGGCATGAATTATATCAACTCTTATAATACTGCTGAAATTTTGTTCCCTTTGCTTTTTCTTTAAAAAGCCTTCAAACTGATTTTTCTGTTGTTTGTTTCTTTTAGAAACATAATGAAGCCTTTATTATTTGAAATAACATAAATTGAGTTTTTCAATGATAGGTAATTTGTCTCATATTTATTCTCTGTGGTGAGAGAAAACTATTGATAAATTTCCAGTTGTTAAACATTGGAAAAGAATTTTAAATGATATGCATTTTTTTTATCATAATTTGTGATAGTATAAAAATTAAACTGGAATTGAATAAGCTCTTTAATTCTATGTGTGAGTTCTACGTTCTGTTTAAGAATGTTCTCCATTTATTTTTTTCTCTGCTCAATAATGCAAAACCTTCTGACATACGCAGGGTCAATTTTATATGTAAATATATGAAATTTACAGATAATATTTAAGTGTCGGAGAATCAAGGGAGATTTTTAATTTTCATATAAATGTTATACTCCTGAAAATCGAGATTGGTCATTCATGGTGACTATCATCTCCCAAAAATTTTGGTCATTCATGGTGACTATCATGTCCTAAAAATTGTTTTAAAATTCTAACTTTTACATTATGTTTGAAAGATTCCCCTTTTTTATGGGAAAATACTGTTCGATTTTACTGTAACGAATATGAATATCTGCAAATTTTATACATTTCCAGATGAAATTGCATAAAGTAGCATATAAAGTAGTCTTTTTACACTTAAACCTTAAGGTAATCTGTCATTATTTGTTATAATCAGATAATCACAATTCATATATAATTTTATTTTATATATTCATTTGTAACAACATTTATTTTTCACTGTACTTTAATTTTTATACCAAATCTAGTACTTGAACTATTAATGTATGCTCACATGAGGAAGATTTGCAGTGAACAAAGCTTTTTGCAGCCTTAAAAAAAAACAAAAAAAAAACATGTATTCTATCAAAACTACCTTCAAATGATTAACCTACTAGCATCTTTATGAATAAAGATATTTTATTTGAGGTTGTGAATTGCTCTTTTTTTTTATATATGTTTATGATGTTACTTTCGAAATGTTACTATGGTGCATGCCATAAATCTTTTTTGTTAAATAGAAACAAAACATGATTTTTCTGAATTAATTTAATTTAAAAAAAATTCTTAATTCCAGTAAAAAAAATACTAGTATCATAAACTATTTAAACTTTTTAAATTGTTTAATGCTCAGAATGTTTCTTATAATTCCTTATGGTCAAATAGCAGAGGTTTTTCTGCATTGTTTTATTTTGACATAGCTGTGCTATGTCTATTAAGTTTCTTTTTCACCCATATCTGAGCATTCTATCATTATCCTTATTATTTTTTTATTTTTATGTAATTAAAATATGTCATGTTTTTTGCTAAATCTCTGCAAAATTGTTAGAAGTTAAAATCAGTTTAAATAATTTAGTATGAATAAACATTAGTCTGTCATTAATCTGGTAAAATCAAAAAACTGTTTCTGTAATTTATATTTTCATTAAATAATTTAATTTGTTTATTATATACTTTTGCGTATACAGTGAATTCATCTTTTTAAGCATGCCTAACTATGCAATGCACATTTGTAAATTACTGTGTGATATGTAAATGACATGCTGACCTACACTGTAGTATTTATAGTAATTCCAATTTGTTAGTAGAATGTAATTTATTTTTATTCCATGTTGTGATTTTACATTTTTCTAGTGAGTAATTGTAGCCCATTATTGAGCACATGTTCAGTTTGTGTAAAATCCAGTGCTTGATTTTGTTTCAATATAATTTCTAATTTTCTCTTCTTTAGTTTGTGTTATATACCTTCTGTAATAATCTATAGAATGTAGTTAAAATATCATAGTATATAAAGGTGCTGGACTCTATTTATTTATATTGTGTTAGGATTTAAAATTAATTCGAGCTTTTTTTTAATATAATGAATTACCTGTTAATTGCATTTAATTTTGTTGGTAGTGAATTAATGTTGAATTTATTTTTCCTCTTTTGCTCTAAACCAGTTTAATGATAAAGGTGTCTAAATAGATATGAATAAAATAGATAAAAAATAAAAGGATTTGCAAAAATTATAAGGCGTTTTCAGAAATGTTGTCTTTTTTTTTTTTTTTTTTTTTTTTTTTAAAAAAAACACATTAAGATCTTCAGTGTTAAACTTGCCAGTGCATTCAAGTAATGTCAACTAAGATACTTTAATTTTTAAAAGTAATCCATTATTATTTTTTTAAACTGATGTGTAATATATTTTATATATTGTTAAAATTATGAAAATAAAATTTTGCTCAATATTTTTTGTAAAGTTATCAAAATTTTTTTCTTATATTGGTTATAGAACTTCTTTTTGCAATTTTATGAAATGAAGTTGATATATATTTATTTTTCTTATTACAACTTTTTTCTTTTAATCAAATTTTAATAGTTTATGTATGAATTTTTTACTACTTTTTTAAAATTAGTTGATACTTTAAAAAACAATTTGCTGAACTACACAATTTTTAATTCTTCACACTTATTTTTTTCAAGTTTTAAAAGAATATTTTTACAAAGATCAGAACACTTTTCCCCAATGATATAATAATTGGTTATATAAAATATCAGAAAAGAAAATTCCAAGGTTTTTTAGAATCCTGAAATACATATGGAAATCTAAAAAAAAAAAAAAAAAAAAAAAAAAACAGAAATTAGTGTTATTTTTGCAACTGTGCATGTTTGCAATATGTATTGCATTTTACAGAAAGTTGTCTGCATATTTCGGATGTTTTGGTGTCTTTTATTTCAACTTTTTTTGTTAACTGTATCATTCTCATTTACACTGTCTCATTATTTTTTTTATGCATTTAGATATGTATTAGTCTATTGGTGCCAGCAGATTGAAATCTGGGCAGAGGCAAGATTGTGGAACTGATGTGCTTATGGTGTGCAATTTAGGCTTCGTGATTTAAAAATATATATACTATATATTTTTTAAAGGATGGTGGGGGTGATCATAGAGAACCCCTACCCTTCTTTAACACTATTTTAAAGAATATGAACACAAAATAAATACACAAATGTAACCAATGAAAAGTATTAGGGAGTCACAAATAATCTTTTATTGAATTTTTCGAAATGGAGAACTGAAATACTCTCTTCCCCTATTTCAGATAATTTTTCAACACATGAACATAAGTAAATAAATAAATGTCTTGCATGGAGCATTTAGAAGGGCTGAGCCTCCTGTATTTCATCTTTATATTCTCTGTTTTAGAAAGCATAGGTGAGTTTTGAAAGTGATTGTCATTTTAAAAAATGGAGGTTTTCTTCACCTTCAGCTTAAGCATTAATTTCAGAAACATTTAGTACAGTTTTGAAAAAATTGCCAAACCTAGGCTGCCAACCACATGCTCAACTATTTTTGTTTCTGTTAATTGTTTAATTATTTTAACTTGCTTGGGAATAATAAATTTTATTTTATTTTTTTATCGGCAAAACAGAAAATTTCTTAATTTAAAAAAAACTGGGGGAGCCACTTGCCCTTTCCTGCCAACATCCATCACTGGATCACATTGCTGGTTACTACTTTTTTTTTTTTTTTTTTTTTTTTTTTTTTTTTTAATCGTGTGTTGTTTTTTAAAGAAATATATTTAGTATAAAATATTTTACATTGTTTCTGTAGATTAACTGTTGACATGGTTGTTTGTTCATGGATTTTATGGTTTCTTTTTTGTTACTCTCTATTTATTTTCCCTAGATATTAGTGTTTAAGGAACATGTGATTCAGAAAGATTTTTATTGTTACCATTTATTTAAATATCTTTATTTCACATTATCATTTTATCTGTGTGTTTCTTAGTGATACTTTTGTTAGAATTTATTTTGTTAATTTTTTTTCTTTTAAATCATGGATACTTCTGTATATGTTTTATGTAAATATTTGATTCATATCAATTTTTTGTTTAACATAGTGTTCAGCTTTACGTTTTGTTATTTAGTGTTTTACACATCCAATTACGTAATCACATTCTGGAGTGTATTTAAGATGCTATTTTTATCTTAAAATGCTGCTTGGCTTAATACATGTTTTTCTTTTTTAAAATAATGTCAAAATTGTCTGCTTCACACTTTAAATGGTATCATAAATCTGTTTACATTGGTATTTGCTAGTTAAATTTGAATTTAATTTCATTAGAAGAAATTTGATTAGAATTAATAAGTTATTTTTTTTTTATTAATCATAATGCTGAAATTACAGTTAATTGTTTAACTCCTAATTGATAATATTGTTGCATGCATGTATTATTTCAAGTAAGAAAAGTAGAAATTGACTCTCAAAGAAGCGACTTAAAGTTAAATTTTATTGTTGTTAGAATTTTTAGAATTTTATCACTTTTAGTCTGTTTATAATTTAATGAGTAATTATATCGAACATTACGAATGATACCTGAATTATATTAAGTTTTTTTGAAAAGTTTACTTTTACATCACAAATATTAGACTCAATTATACTAAACTCAATATATAAACTCAATTATATTGAACTCAATGTTAAACTGAATAACTCAATAATATTAGTAAATTATCTTCACAAACAAGCAGGGTTCGTACAGACTCCTTAGCCTACGTAGGAAAAAATGAAAGAAATTCCTTAGAAATGAAAAAGTTTCCAAGAGTGCTTAGAAGTCCTTAAATAAATGAGATGTTTCTTAAATTATCTCAAAGTATAATTTAGCATTGAATAAGGATTTAATTGAAGTATACAAGAGCAGAAAATGGAAATATATATTACACTGTGAATAATACTGCTTAAGGATATATGGCTTGGAAGAGACTACTGCCATTCTTAAAAAAAAAAAAAAGTTACTGTATTTTTTTGTATATGCCTAGGGGCTTCAAAATTTACTTTTAAAATCTAAGTGCATGTGATACATGAGTTTTTGGAATTTGTCTGGCCTCTGTATATACAGAGTGGTTCAGAAGGTCATGTCCAAACGGCACGTGTGGGTGTGTCAGGTCATGAGGAGCAAGAATTACATAGCAACTGAGGGTTGGAAATGTGATCATGACGGTGCAATTGCATCGTGACCGTGACACAAAGAAAAGATAACAAACGGAGTAAAAAGACCTTTATTTTACAGAAAACTTAATCGAAGTAAAAAACACAAATGAAAAATGTTACAATTCATAACAAGTGCTCAAAATGTCCCATTAGCCATGATGCATGTTTCACATCGGCACTGCATGCAATCGCGAACACGTTCCAATAGGCCTTGTACCGTGGCCACTGCGATCTCCGGACCTAAACCTCCTGGATTTCTACCTCTGGGGATATCTTAAGTCTCTGATGTATAAGACATTGGCCATGGATTTTATGGCATGGATCGCTGAAGTGACGCCCAGGAGACTCCTGGCCAATTGGAACATGTTCGCAATTCCATGCGGAACGGGTGTGAAGCATGCATCATGGCTAACGGGGCACATTTTTAAGTGCTTGTTATGAGTTGTAACATTTTTCATTTGTATTTTGTACTTCGATTAAGTTTTTTGTAAAATAAAGTTCTTTTTACATTGTTTATCTTTTCTTTGTGTCACGGTCACGATTGCCTTTCCGAACCCCAGTTCCTATGTAATTCTTGCTCATCATGACCTGACATATCCACATGTGCTGTTTGGACATGACCTTTTGAACCACCCTGTATATATGGCCATGGGTCACTGCATGAAAAAGTTGCATGGCAATTTTGTATCCAAATTTACAAAACCTGTTATCATTGCATTGTGAATACTTTGTAATTTTAGCACTAGCTATTTGTAATAGAATAAAATCCTTTTTTTCTCTCTCTCTCTAAATGTGGTATTAAAAAATTAGGGTGGTTGTTTTCTTCGCAAGTCTGTATGAACCCTGAACAATTGTTAATTCTTAGTTGATACCTGCTCATATAGAAATGATCATCTTTAAATTTATTGATTTCTTTCTTGCTCAAATACCACTATCCTACCATTGTGAAATTATGTTAATGTGGAGTTTATGAATTAGGTTTTTCAAAAGTTGCATTTAACTTCTTGTTTGTAAAGTTGTTTAAAATTTGTTGGAATAATTAATTTTCATGATATATTTAAGAATTTTCTTATGGATTTGTTAGAAATTTTATATATATATATATAAAAGAAAGATTTTTATTGTTGCTGCTGAAAATTCTTTTATGAAATAAAATTTAGAAACCATTAATACTAAATAATTGTCTGAACAAATGTAAAATGAGTTAAACATGAAAAATATTTTTTGAACAAACAGAAGAAAAACTAATATTGCCGTACAAAAATTTCTACCCTTTCCCATGCAATTATGTCTGTTTGATGAAATATATAACTAAAATTCTGAAATATTTGTTGTTTATTTCTTAGACTAAAACTAATGGTATGTTTGCTGGTATGTAACATTTTTCTCCCAATTCCAAAATGCTTCAAAACATTAATTTTGTACATTTGTACTAAATTATGTGTCTTCTGTGCCAAAATAAACTATTTTTACAAAATGTTTTATTGATAAAAGATATTAAATTATTGGTAATATTTGAAAGATAATATTGAAGACAAGTTTTGTAAATATCAATGACAAATGAATATATTATTGTTATGGATATTTTTTACATAGTTGATATTTTAAAAAATCTTTATTCTTTGTTTCAAAAATCCCTTCTCATTTTGATTATTTTGTATAAAAATTTTAATTGGCTATGCTGAAGACAATTACTGTGACTAAATTTGTATGTGAAGTATTAAAATATATATTATATAAAAGACCTCAATTGTCATATTGTTAGGATTTTAAAGATTTTTATCTATAAATAAATTTGAATAATGTTATGTGGCCTATACTTTGAAAAATTTAGGGATTTGTAATTATTCAAGCATGAATGAATTTTGTCCTTCTAAATACGATTTGAACATTTCTAAACTATAGTAATTTGATATTTTATCTGATGGTGTCAAAAGTTAGTTTAGAAAACTCTGATTGTAAAAAAAAAAATAATAATAATAAATAAATAAATAATAAATAAATCTATATATATATGCATTAAACTTTAACTAGAAAAATGTTACTCAGGCAACTATTGTACCTATTGCTGTCATAGATAAAAAGTGCTTCTTTATTTTAAATTCTTTATGAGAAAAAGAGTTAAATAGCAATAATATGTGTCATTCTCATGTTAGTTTTCCAATATACTCAACTAAGACTGTGATTCTTCTTGATTGTTTTTGTTTTCTTTTTAATTATTTCATTGTTTTAAAAAGAAATTTTATTCAAAGCTTAGTCATCTGATTTCATATATAGCAAAACCTCTGAATAACAGACACCCCAGGAGTGTGAAAATTGTCCGCTATTCAAAAGTAAAAATATAAAAATAATATAGGTGTTGGTGGCTGCAAAAGCATTCATTAATTAGAGATGTGTGACATTTTGCTTAAATTTGGAGGTTGCAAGATTTTTATTAAATTGCAAAAGCTCAACTGATTCAGCAAAACATTTTATTAAAAGTTTACAACTGCAATAGTAGTGGAAGAAAGTGTTATGTAATTTTTCTCAAATTTATTTATTTTATGGGTGAGAGTGTTAAGGTAATCTTTCATTTATGGTATAACTAAAATACTAATATACTAATTGTAGGTATGAGGTATTTTTTAACATTTTTATATTCAATAATTTTCAATATATTTTGTAATTAAATTCCAATAATATTTTCTGAGAAAGTTTAGTACCACCTGTTAATATTTTGAACATATACAAATTTAAAAAAAAAGGGGGGGGGGGTGGGAGACAAACAAAAAATTTTAATTTCAATTTTCTCAAAATGTAAATTTGTTACATATTACCTTCTTCCACTTGTCTTCAATTGCATGTAAACTTAATTATGCTTGTTACAAGTATTCATACTTGAATTTTTTCATTGCTTTTATTATTTTTTTTGCTGATTCTATGAGTTGAGTATTTTAGGAAAACATACCCCTTATTCCATTTATCTAGATAATACACATTGGAGTCATAATTAGGGTTTACAGTAGTCAAATTTTAATTTTTGATCCTTCACTTTTGAATTCCAACTTTTCTCTCCTTAACCTCATGTAGATTGTGAGAAACATCTTACATATATATTTTTAAGTGCTATTTCCTCTGAAATTGATGTTTCAAAGCAAAAAAATGTATAAAAGAATGTTTTTATGTTAATAGTAACAAATAAATGAGAGTTTTTCTACCTATATACATATATATATAAATGAATTATAAAAAGTCTCTAACATCAATACACTGTTTATAGTGAATGTGTGTGTCTTCCTGCTTTCATTCCATTGCGTTGCTCATTTTTGTTATTTCTAAGCTGTGTACAAATAAAGCGTTCCTCAACTGTCTGTTCATGTTTCTTTTCTGCAACAATTGTGTTTCTCTTTATTCTGAACTCTTTTCACTTGTTTATTTAGCTACAAATAACAAAGCTCTTTAAGGGTCTTCAATAATTATGTCATGCAGACTTTGGGGTTTTTTTCATCCCTCCAGCCCCATGTGTCACAGGTTGTCAGGCTCAAGTGATTCCTCTATTTTGTTGTGATGCCACATTTTTTAAAAGTATCAATTTAGAGCTAATTTTATGTGAAAACGTTGCATGCAATATATTACCTACTGATTAAATAATATAACACTGGTAAGATTGTGTGTGCTTTTACTTTAAGAGGCTACTTCAGTCAAATGAAAAGGCCCGTTCGCTAACGCTAATCCTATGGAAGAAATTTATAAAGATATCTCGTTTGAATTTAAATATTTTTAAATGATTTTTTTGTCATTGAATAGTTGAGATTGATCTGTACAAAGACCATTATTTACTTTTCGATTTTGTTTACAGGTATTATTAATGAGGACACTTTCATTTTAGGAACTGGTTTCGAAAGTAAAAGCATCCTCATAAAAAAAAATCTGCAACCAAAATCGAAAAAGTAAAAAACGGCCTGGATACATATCGATCCCAGTTATTTAATGAAAAAAAAATCATATAAAAATATTGAAATGCGACCGAGATATCTATATAAATTTCTTCCATAGGATTAGCATTAGTGAACACATCTTTTCATTTGACTGAAGTAGCCTCTTAAACTGTGGAAATTCAAAGAAAAGAAGGAAATGTACTTAATGCTGACTATAAAAACATATATTTTTTAATTGAATTTTATTATGCTACTTGCAAATAATTCTTACCTCATTGTTTGATAATTATATTTCAAATGTGATGTCATAATGTATTAACCCACCTTCTTCTCCCTGTCACCCTGTGTCACACTTCATTTGCCCCCTCCTAATCCGTCTTGAAGTGTGTTGTAATTAATGGATGATTCCTTCAGAAGGATGGAGCCCCACCAGTGGCCGAGAGGTTCTGCTCTCGAAGCTGGTAGACGGGAGGTGCTGGGTTCGATCCCAATCGCGCCCGTCGGCCTAATCGTTCGGAGTTTTCGTGGTTTTCTTCGAGCCGTGGATCTTCCATGCATTAATACAGATTAGGTTCCCTTAGAAAGACCCCCACGGAGGGCACTCCCCCCGGGCCTATATCCCTCGTGTAGATAATTGGCCGTCAAAAATCAACCCAACCCTTCAGAAGGATGCCGGTGTAAAACTTAAAAAAAATATATATATAATTTATTTTTTAAAACCTAAAAAGTTCCATGTTTCTATTTGTTTCAAATGCATCTTGCTCAGCACTTTATTATTGTTTTTAATGTGCTTCTGCAGACTTTAGTTTACTTTGTCTGCCAAAGTATCAATACCTTTTCCAGAAATGGAAGTGAACCATTAAATTTGTCTTTATTTATTTTTACAAACATGGCTTCTAAGAAAATTTGCCTTTTTATCTCAACATTTCAATTTAATATTACTATATATATAATACCTTTTGAATCAAAATTTAGTTGACAAGTTCTTATAACAATAATATCCAAATCGCTAACTGAAGATGCATATATTTGTGAAAATGTGTAGCTTGTTAGATTTGTACATTCAATTTAAAAATTTAAAACCCTTTGAGAACCACATTTACTAAGCAACAGCTGTTAATGTGGTAGAAACTGCAAATTATTTTTATTTTTATGGAATTTGTTGTTTGTTTTTCTAATATAATGGCAATTTTCATTGAAAGTAATTTTTAATTCTCCCCTCAAAAGACCTACAAAATTATCTTAATTTAATCTGGGTATTATATATATATATATATCATCATCAACAACCGTTTTCAATCCACTGCTGGATGTAGGTCTCCCCCAGATTTTTCCATTGTTTTCTGTCTAGTGCTTTAGTCATCCAATTTACACCGGCTACTTTTCTGATTTCATCACTCCATCTTATTTGAGGTCGTCTTCTTGGCCGTTTTACATCTCTGGGATACCACTGTAGGGTGTTTGTGCTCCATCTATATATATATATATATATATATATATATATATATATATATATATATATATATATATATATATATATATATATATATATTTGTTTCTATTTGCAAATCGTTTACAATAAAATTCCAACAAAGTTGTCTTTAGACTCACAGTAATGTCTTTCAGACTATGAATGCAGTTTTTGAAATAGGGGTTGTCTACATATTTAAAATTGCTGCAACCTTTTCTTTTTTTGATGCTAACATCTACTTTTTCATATTTTCCCTTTGATCAAGGCAGCCTAGGATAAGGTATATTTTAATACTTTTTATTAGATCTTTATAGAATTATAAAAGAAAATGTTAGAAGAATATCCACAAATTTAGAAAAATTAAGATCTTGCATGAAAGCTACCAGACTTACGCTAGTAAAATTGTAAAAGCAATCTCTGTATACAATATTCTGAAAGAAGCCCTCATAAATTGTCTGATTGCTGTTTTCGATTTTCCTATATGTGATTGAACGGTAGTCACATAAGATCCCTTTAGATTTTCGAAAAGATATTTCTGCAAAATAATTGGAATGAACTGTAAACTCACACCCATGTTTTTGACGATGCCCATTCTGTTTCTTAAAAATCCCTGCCAGCCCGGCCTACAAGCGGAGGTAGATTTCGAAGTTAAGTATATTAATTGCACAACTAAAAACTAAATCATGATTAGGTATAAATCCACTTTAACAGTTTTATCTGGCCGCTTTTCACAAGTTTTTATTTCATTTTTATATAATAGCTGGTTTTATCAGAATCATGTTAAGGCGGTATTCAAAAAAATATGCTCAACAACTTGAAATTTTCTGGCACATTTTCAGATTCATTTTTAATAGAAAAAATACGAAACTTGCTGACGTGATTTTTGAAAAGATTTATAAGCGACATGTGTTTTTATTTTTCTTTCAATTAATTGAAACTTGATTAATAAACAATTATTTTCTTAGTAGGGCACTATTTTTCGTTTCTAACAAAATAGCTTCGGGAAATTCTGTTCAAAATGCGTACTTTGACATCATTTTTTGAAATATATTCTGCCTCTATCAAAATATCGATCGTAACGGCACATTATATAGTTTCTGAAGAAGATAATCTATCAATTGTATGTGTTTGAGAGCAAAAATTAATTTAAAAATGAATAAGAAAATAAGCAGTTTCGATTCGAATACATCCTTAATAAGATGATTTTTTTTCTTCAACCGCTATGTATTTTTAATTTGTTTTTGCTGTAAGAATTGGTCCTATCAAAAACTTGTCTGTATAAATGTTGAAAACAGTATTAAGAAGATATATGATAAATTTATGGGGATTTTATATCTTGTGAATTGACGGAGTTATGGAAATTTTTCTTCTTCACCCCCCTTTTTTTGTTTTCATTTTTAATTTTTTTTTTTGTGGTATGAATTGGTCCTATCAAAAACTTGTGAATATAAAAGTTGTAGATAATATTAAGGAGATGTATAATAAAATTAATTTTATTTGGTATCTTGAGAATTGAAGAAGTTAAAAAAAATTTTCTCCCAAAAACCCTATTTTTTGCGCCCCTTGAGCCCATTTTAAGTTTTATCAAAAATCTGTGATACATAAATTTTTGGTCCTATTTTTAGAAGTAATAAAAACTTTAAACTGATTTGATACGTACAAAAATTAAGAAGGGGATTTTTCGGTTATCACAAAACCCCTACCTGTTTCCATTCCCTTGGTCCGATTTTGCCCATTGACGACCTTGACCGAGATTTTATGCCCCTTGATTTTATGTATCAGTTTGGAAGAGATTTGTGCAGAATTGTGGAAGTTATCGTGTCCAGAAGAAAGTGATATATATATAGAGAGAGAGAGAGATAGATATATAAAGTTTTTTACTGAGGGTGGTTTTGGGTTCTAGGGGTCATGATCGGTGTAGATCTGCAAAAATTTTTCTGAAATTCCGACATAGGAACGACGCCAATAGGTAGTATTTCATACGAAATCTACCTAAAAATTGATATTGGTTGCATTCATATTCTGAAATCAGACATTCCAAATTTAACACGTTTTGTGTGTAAATGATTTGCTAATAAAGGCAAGTATGTATCTTTTGTTTGTTTGCACCGATTGTACAAAGAACTAGATTTTACCATTTATTTTTTTAAGTACAATTCCAAGCATAATCTGGTGAACATGTCTTTAACCAATTTCTAGCTGTTGCAAAATGTAGTAACTTTGTCACAAATGTTCAGCATTGAGGTCAATTTAACATATATATATATTCTTGGAAATTAGTTTAAAAAATCACTAAATTGAGCTACTGTTTTCAAATTTAATTTGAAAGTACATCCCCCCCCCCCCCCTTCCCGTACTTGATGATGTAAAACTTTAAATTATGCCATATTTTGAAGTCGTGTAGGAACAATAAAAGCAAAAACGAAAATACAGGTAGTTGCCACCATCGTTATACACTTCTAAAACTGGCAATTGTGATTGGTAGCCATTCAAAGATGGAACTATGAATTTTTGGGAACGACAGAAAAGCTAGCTATGAAAGATATGACTTTCTCACTAACAATAAAATCCATATCTCGCAATACATTGTCTTCACACAATAATTACTAAATCAAAGCAATGATTTTACAATGCACAATCAGTCATTTTTAATAACCGATTGTATCTTGAAAGCTTTCACGAGATCTTTCATTTAAAGTATAGTCTAGCTCTCATAAGTTGGCATTTAATTTTAGAAGAGTTTTACGCTATGAAGAAAGAATGAGTTGTACATATTATATTTTGGTATAGAATTTATTAGTAGGTATAGGTATAGAAAAAGTCACTGTCTGTTTGTATTATAACTACTTCTGTAATATGGAACACAGCATGACGAACTTAACACGAGTTATACACATAGATCCGAGTATATCGTATAATCTTTTACAGTTTTAAAATTTGAATTATTTTTAGAGATTAATTTTTTGCAAAAGATTAATGTATCTGAAAATGTAAATGTATACTTTAATGAAGTTCCTCTAAAGATGGCAGCTAAATTACTTCATTTTTTATGAGGAAAGAAAGTACAAAAGTAGATAAATAAATGTAGGGATATCTTCTACTATCCGAAATTGTGAACAAATATGCATTTTTGTTCTGTTTGATTAAATAGATTTAAATATTTTTAACATGAATCTCTTTAAAAAATGAAATGTAAAGAATGTTCACAAGATATGCATTTTAAAAGCAACGTAAAAAACGCCAGAATAAACAAAATTTCGCAGACTAGTTTCAGTAGCGTTAAGCGTACCGTCCTCAATGCAAAGAATAACGGAAACTTGCTCATTTATATAGAGGAGAAGCGGATTCAACTGAGAAGTTCATTACCCAATGGGGAAACAGGAAAACCTGGGTACCAGCCAATGGGAGACTAGTGTAGGAAGTGCCGCCAGAAATGAGTAAAAAAACAAATAAAATAAAAAAAAATGGTACTGATTAAGCAAAAGAGGATTTTATGAAATATTTCCAGCAATCTGATAAAGGGGGAATAGCAAATTCACTGTTAACAATATTGTCATAATTTTTGTAGATATGAAATGCTCCAAGAAAGTTAAGTTCGTGTACAGAAGTGGGTTTAGAGATGATTTTGGCTGAATTAAAATCAAAAGAGTGATTCATCTCCCAGCAATGTTTAGCAATTGAAGATTTATTGGTTTCCTGTTTTTGAATATATTGTTGGTGTTCTTTAATACGAAATTTTAAACCCCGTTTGGTCTGTCCAATGTAGGAAAGACCGCAGTGGCAATTAATACTATAGATACCACACGAGTTGTATAACTCAATAGGGTCTTTGAGTCCTAGTCTGCAAAATTTTTGTTTATTCTGGCGTTTTTAACGTTGCTTTTAAAATGTATATCATTCTGCGCCATGTAGCATCTTAATAATTATTTAATGTTCACAAGACTTACTTCCATATTTACTACTCTTATAAAAAGTTTAAAATTTTTATATTATTGTTCCGCATGAAAACACACATATATATATATATATATATATATATTTCTTTTTTTTTTTTTTTTTTCGAATTAAAAATGTAAATAGAGGGCTGATAAATAGATAGGCTGTGATAGAACATTGAGTTCAAATGTACGTACAGGGCATGTGCTCAGATTAAAAGTTTTTGCCCAAGACATAGCAACCTACACTAAAGAATTTTTTTGGTACTCGCCTGGATTCCTCTCGACCAGTGGAATTTTATTGCCCGCATTTCATAATTTTCTTATAAAGTCATTCATTCTACTATAATTACATCAAAATCGCTTGACTTACAAAATGTAATTTTCAATTCAGTTACATTGTAAGCATTATTTCTTGCTTATAATTAATTCAATAAAATTAATAATATAAATATTTTTTAAATATAGAATTAACCCTTAAATGCCTGAGTTTTCGAAAATCATTTTAAAAATGTTTTTCGGCTTTCTTTTTTTAAATAAATCATGGGAAAAATACTTTAAAAAATCATATTTTGTTTTAAGTATGGTTTATGGCTAAAAAACTGTTATTAATCTGCAATACTTGTGTTTAATTGAAAAAATAATTTTCCTTGATAAAATTCTATAATATTAAACACACAAAAATTTTGAGTACTATGATGTGAAATAAATTTTTCTTACTCACTGCAATACAAAATAGGGTATTTCGCAAGCTTCCAAACAAAACAAAAAGAACATGCATCAACAATTTGAAAATAAATCTATCTTTATTCTTAAACAGCACAAGTGTTGCCATCTAATTGTTCAAAATCGATTTAATAATATTTTCAGAATGTATTTTATTGGCAACTTTTGGCATTATAGCTGAAATATTATTAATAGTATTTTAGAAGCCTAAATTGGGTATGTTGCCGAAAGGCAACACCCGGCATTTAAGGGTTAAGTTATATTTATTTTGTTCATCAAAAACATCTCATGCAATGCAAATGCAACATATCTGGTTGCTATACTAGCTAGTAAGCATTTTTTAATGAAATATTAGGTTTTTATTTGTCATTAAATTTATATGTCGGGATTGTCTAACGTTACGGGCCTTAAGGGGCCGCTTCACTGAAACTAACCGATCGCTAAATCTCATGTCAATCTATGGGAAAAGTTAAAAGCACGATTATTCATTTACCTAATATAATGATCGAAATACGGTTTACACCATCAGAAAGTAGACGGAAGAGATGCCAATGAGGTGCGTTTGACTCCCTAAATTTTAAAGTTTTAAGAACATGGTAAAATTTCCTCAAGTGGAAATTTAAAAGTTTATAGAGAATTTTTAAGTACTTAAAATTTAAGAAGAAAATTTTTAACAAGTCAAAAATTGTAAGTCAAACGTGTCAAACGTGTCAAATGAGGTGCGTTCGTATTATAACTAGTTTTATAACTATTCAGATCTTGGTGCAATAGCTGTTGCACTCTTATGCATGAATGCAGATTTTTAATATGATTATATATATTAAATTCGGTAATACGAAAACAATACGACTCCATCTCAGATAGGACATATTCACCATGGCAACCTAGAATCATTACCTATCGTGGGATATCGTTGAATTAATCAAGTATGATTGGATTTAATAGAGTGAAGAAAACTTTAATATCTTTTTAACTTTTGAATCGATTTTTATAAAATTTGAAATGACCCGATGAAATTCTGCAACGATTATATATATTAAATTTCAATCTATTCGATTGGATAGTTTTTGCCTTGTTATATACGGACCAGACGACGACTATAGGTGCTACGTATTTATATAATTACGAACTCTCCTCATCAGCATCTGACCTCTACTTTCTGATGGTGAAAGCCGTATTTCGATAATTACATTAAGTAATGAGTAATCGCGCTTTTAAGTTTTCTCATAGGTTAACATGGGATTTAGCAATCAGGGAGTTTTAGTGAACCGGCCAGGTCAAATAATAAGTCTTTTGCTTACAACTGAACACTACCAAGTAAGAATTACCAATCTGTTTAAAAAATTTATTAGTATAAGTTTTTGAGATCATGGTTAGTGATGTGTGAAGGGTAAACAACCAGCTGGTAGGTATTTATTTTTTGGGTTTTACCGAAGCATTTGGGTAAATGCCCAAATATTGGGTATTTTCATATTTAGCTGTAAAATATCATAATCTTGAAAAAAATCTTAAAATCATAGGTTAAGATGCTTCATATACGACAACTGCTTTCAGTAGTTAAAGAAAAATATTTGCATGTTTTTGACTGAGCGGCCTTGTAAATCTTTTCTATTTATTTTACTATGCTCTAATATTTTAAGATGCCAGTCAATTAAGCATTTTTTTAAAACAAACTTAATAGATATAGTGATAACCGTAAAACAAAGCAACCATTTACATGTTATATTAAGTCAAGTTTAAGATGAAGAAGGTTTAAATAAAAATTCTTGAAATTGCCAGGAAAAACTAAACAGGGAAGTTATTCTAGAATAACTATAGTATATACATATATATACTATAGTAAATATAACTATAGATAATAATAAGTATAATATTAAGAAATATTTATATGGGATGCTAAGAACACAAAAATCAGCGTGAAAACTAATCTACACTATGGCCATTGATGATCAGACACTTTCAATTTTAGATATTTTGTTGAATATTTAAAGATATATTTGTCGGATTTTTCTAGAACTTCAGGACTATGAAGAATATATTCTACTTCATATTCATAAAGGACGATTTGATCAGAAGGACAATTAGGGGGCCAACAAAAAATCAAAGAAAAGTAATAATGTTGGGATCACCCTGAAAAATAAAATGCACGAAATGATCTATCACTATAGCTTACGGATATATGGATATTGCACAATATATGCATTCATTTGTGGAAGAATAGAACTTTATATTCATGGAGATATATCGATTTGTTTTAAAAGTTCAAAAATTTTTTGCGTGCTTTTTGTTTATCCCCTTGAGGGGCACCGGTATATATTATATACCACCTACGATTAATGAAGTTTTACACCAGAAAAATTTTATTAAATTTTACTTTTCTAACTTTGGTGGAAAAAAGCCGTTAAATTGCTTTTACTTATTTTGAAATAAGATTTTTTCAAAGATTCCGGTGGGAATTCAGCATTTCACAAACGCAATTGCTTGCCCCTCAAGGCGTTAAATCGTGCAGGGTTTTTTACCAAATTTAATGGCTAGAAATATCTACCGCGCGTGCAAGTCTGAAAATTTGGATGAGGGTAGTTCAAGGCAGGTCCTGAAGAGCACGAGGCTCAGATTTCTAATTTTTGATACTTAGCCAAGAATATTAATTAAAATCTCATCAAAAATGCGTTTTTTTTTTCTTCTCAAAATGGGAAAATTGCGTGCACACCTGAACCTGATTCCACAGCCGAAATGAAAGAAAATTAGAATTTTCACTAACGAGCGAAAATTTAGGAAATCTAATTAAGATATCGATTTGAAAATTTCAGAGTATATGTAGAAAAATATTTTACACCTGTGTATAAAATTTTTGAAAATCGTTCGGTAATTTTTCTTATTATTTATTTTATTTATTTATTATTTTTTTTCTCCAAAAAAATTGAAGCCGACAGTACGAAAGTTCGGAGAAAGAAACATACATGGAAGAAGAACATTCATTAAAAACCGAACTAAAAAGAGATCTTTAAGTTCGACAGCTCCATTTAATTTCCGAAAATCGATGGATCAGAGATTATATGGCAAGTAGAATATCGACTTAATTATTAAACGTTGTCAAATGCTAAAAAACATAATTTAAAAGCATTTTATCAACTTAATCGAAGATTATTAGAATTTTCTGTGGCAAGAGCCCCGTGATATGAGTTAAGAGTTCGTCCACAAGGTTTTCTCCCCTTTATTTACATTTAAAAGTATGTTTTCCAAAATATAGACATCTTTTACCACCCTTAACGAACATTAACGGCGCATTCTTTTCTCGGATTCTAATGGGCCAGATTTCAACGGGAATTGATTCATTCAACTTAGCTTGCGATTTTCTTGCAGTTTTTAGCTCCTCCTTTTAGTGAAAGTGGGCGCTAGAAACTACGTCTTGTCTCGTGTTCTATGGACCAAATTTCAACTGAGTTTTGCTCATTCAACTTGGTTTTCGAGTGTCTTACAGTTTTAGGTAGCTTTCATTACAAAAAGCTACCTATTGCAGTCGTTCGGAGGAAAGCGATTTCAAAAAATTTTGGTATATTTTCATCGATCATGACCCCCAGACCCCGAAACCACCCTCCGTTCAAAAGTTGATATATATATATATATCCATATATATATATATATCTGACCTTTGTCATACTGTAACTCTCGAATTTATGAACCGATTTGGATGTAATTCGGTATGTACATAGTACATACCAATGTCTCGACCGAGTTCGTTGGCCAGCTTCATCCGCCATTTTGTTTCAAAATGGCGGCCATTTAAAAATTTAAAAAAAATTTTAAATTTGAAATGTGATACCAAAGAATTGAAAATGGTAAAATATTTTTTTCTTATGTATTTTACCTTTATACAAAGATTCCGGAGCAGTTTTTGTTTCGTCTATATCTTAAAAGATGGCTGAGTTATAGCATTTTGAATTTATAGCGTGGCTGACATTTTGAAACGTCCTGAATTTTGTCACGCGATAAAAGGCGTATTTATGAACCGATTTGGATGTAACTTCGTTTGTACATAGTAAATACCAATGTCTCGACCGAGTTCGTTGGCCAGCTTCATCCGTCATCTTGTTTAAAAATGACAGCCATTTAAATTTTTAAGAAAAATTTAAATTTGAAATGTGGTACCAAAAAATTGAAAATTGAAAAAATATTTTTTTCTTATGTATTTGACCTTGATACAAAGATTCGGGAGCAGTTTTTGTTTGGTCTATATCTTAAAAAATGGCTGAGTTATAGCATTTTGAATTTCTAGCGTGGCTGACATTTTGAAACGTCCTGATATTTGTCACGTGATAACAGGCGTATTTATGAACCGATTTGGATGTACCTTGGTGTGTACATAATACATACAAATATCTTGACCGAGTTCGTTGGCCAGCTTCATCCGCCATCTTGTTTCAAAATGGCGGCCATTTAAAAAAATTTAAAATTTAAAATGAGATACCAAAAAATTGGAAAATGAAAAATATTTTTTTCTTATGTGTTTGACCTTAATGCAAAGATTCCGGAACAGTTTTTGTTTCATCTATATCTAAAAAAATGGCTGAGTTATAGCATTTTGAATATCTATTGTGGCTGACATTTTAAAACGACCTGATTTTTGTCACGCGATAACATGCGTATTTATGAACCGATTTGGATGTTACTTGGTCTGTACATAGTACATACCAATGTCTCGACCGAGTTCGTTGGCCAGCTTCATTCGCCATCTTGTTTCAAAAGGGTTGCCATTTAAAAAAAAAATTAAATTTAAAATTTAAAATGAGGTATTAAAAAATTGGAAAATAAAAAAGATTTTTTTATGTGTTTGGCCTTGATACAAAGATTCCGGAGCAGATTTTGTTTCTGAAAATTTGTTCTTTTGTTTATATCTTAAAAAATGGTTGAATTATAGCACTTTGAATTTCTAGTATGGCTAACATTTTGAAACGATCTTGTATTTGTCACGCGATAACACACGTATTCGCCTATTTCCATGTAAGAAGACATGTGGGTTGTATACATCAACATCTCAGCCAAATATAAGTTACTTTAAATAAAAGAAGCTTGGATAAAGCTGACTAATTTCGCGAAATTCTCATTCATAATGATTTAGTATTGATAAAAATTAGTATTAAATCTCCTATATTCGGTTTCCACTAAATTGAGCTTCTTGTGTTTGAATAATATAAGTTGGCTTTTTTAAAATAAGGAATTTGAAAGCTACCTCTTCCTCCCGGCACTGGCCGGAAGGACTTTTTAGTTCCGCTTTTCACCGCCAGGGGCATTTTTATCTGTTCTCTTCAGATTTTCCGGCGGTTTTGCAGCACGTCTGCTATACGGGGGCGTAGGCAGCGGCGGACTGTGCCGGAGATTCATTTTGAGAGAGAGAAATTTGAATGGAATTTTTTAGTGGTTAAAAATGCGTGCGTAGCAGGCCCGTTCTTTGCTGCCGAAGATAGTGGGGTCGGGACCCATCTCAGAGGTTCAGTTTGAAAGTTCCAGGTTTTTTTTTTTTTTAATGAATAGAGGTTTTAGTCATTCGTTCAATTTGGCGCCCCCTATTTAATCATTTTGCGCCTCAATCCAAGCACTTAATTATCTTAAGTAGCAAGTGTGTTGAGCCATCGCTAGAAACATTTACAGAAGCTTTTACTTTCCATATTATTTGGATATAACAAAGTATCTTACTAAAGAAAATATTCACACACAGACACACACACACAAAAAAAAATCAATATTTATTGTCAAAATATGTAAGATAATTTCGGTTTAAACCTCTCTCAGTTTGGCGCCCCAAGGCCTCGGTAGCCGCCCCCCTTGCCCCCTCGCCTCTAGCTACGCCACTGTCATTATACTCCAATAGCGCATGTAAAAAACTAAACCATACCGCTTTTATATCCCAGTCCTATGAAAAATGAGTAGGAATGCTGGGATACATTGCACAAAAAACAAATAATATTTGTTAATCCTTTTAAGAAAATTAACAGGGGGCATTATTGGTGGGAAACAATCATCTCAAAGAACTATAAAGGGTTAAAAGCATAAAAAATAAGTTTTATATTAGAAATTATAGCAGTTAGTGAAAAAGCTTATCAGCTAAAAAGAAAAATTTTAGATGTTTTTTAGATTCGTATCGAAAAAAATGCTTACCTTTTTTAAACCAGTTGTAGAACTAATTGAATTCTTTCAGTTACACGAACCCCACATTCATTAGTATATAAAAAAAAACTTAATACCATAAAATATTGTCTATATAACTACTTCTGTATCTTTATTTATTGAAAATATAAGAAAAATTTATTCACGATAAATTTACAAAAATCTGACATGAGGACTCTCCATTTTTCAGCAGATATAAATCTAGTCATGCATGGAGTTGCAGTTAGCCAAAAAACAAAGAAATTTTGAATGTCCAAATTGTCTGAGGAAAAAAGAAACGAAAATTTAAATGATGACCTTTTCAATTTATGTTTTAAAATATATATAACATTAAGGGTTGTCTTCATACTAAAATTGTACCAAACTCTGAAATTTTCAATACAAATACCTAATTTTCACACCGTATTTGTCTTTTTATTTAAATTTTACCTTAGTATACCAAATGATAAATCATTCGGTCTAATAGTTTAAAAATGATGAATATCTCAAATTTGGAATTTCTAATGCTAGACTCATTTCTAATCGCTGTAAAATAGATTATAAATGCGGGTAGTGTTTTTTAAACAGAACTCAAGAATTGCTTTGTGGTATGAGCTGTTATTTTATATTATCATAACTGAAGCTTTTCTAGAAATCGATTTCTATAAAAAACTTCATGTGACATTAATTTTTCTTTCGAAAAATGATTTAAAAAAAATACATTTCTTCGAAAAAATTATGAATTGTAACCTATGAATCATTTTATCTCATATCCATTGCCATTAGAAATCTATTTTATCAAAAATAGATTTCTTTAATGGCTTCAAATATATGAATGATAAAATTTTTGGCTTAATCGAGGGTACTAGTTCTGGAATTAATGCTGAAAAAAACTAACCAGCATTGTAATCTGTTTTACAACGATTAAAAATAAATTTAACATTTGATGTTCCAAACTTTAAATCTTCATAAACTATTTGACTGAAAATTAACTGTCCATGTTGAAAATGTCAAAGTATGGTACAATTTCAGTATGAAGAGGATGTCTAAGCTTTTTTTTTTTTAAAGTGAAATGAAAGAATACATAATTTCCATAGTCGAATGACTATTTTAGCTGTTTTTTGGAAAAATTTGGTGATTTAAATTTGGTGTTCATTTTTCTTTCGGCCGACTACACCCTAAAATCGTCAAATATATTTGATAGTTTATTCTTTAATTGTGAAAATGTTCATCATAGGGAATTAGATAGTACTCAACTTAAGACGCATGTAGTTATTTGCAGAGAAAAAAGTATATATCCGTTAAAGAAAAGTCTTCTGAGAAGGATTAGAATATGACCCTTTTATTCGAGTAACCTATGTAGTGCTAATACATTAGCTGAAGTGATATTGCGCATATTAAGAGTACCAGTTACATAAATTTTATTAAAATTATCTTTTTAATAATATTCTTCTAAATAAATACATTAGTTTTTTCACATATTCATTATAATTAAAAAAAGGACTTAAATTCAGTCTTTAAATGTAATTGAGTTTCTTTGAAATTTGAGAGTTGTAAGAATTCTAAAGTTCTAAATTTTCCTTTTTTTTTTTCAGTAATCTATCATAACTAATAGCAATATAAGGTTTTTTTTATTTCATAGCTATATTTAATTGAAGAATAAATACCCAGGTAAATGCCTAAAATGGGTATTTTACATCACTGATCATGGGTGTGAGCAGGGAGAGTTGTCACCCCTCCCCTCACTTAAATCTCTGAAATTAGTAAAATATAATTTGAAATAATAAGAGTCCTGATGAGCATTGGAGCAGAATGAAATCTATGGAGAGTCCACCTTTTTAAAATGCAAGATATAAACATTAAATAAGTTAAATTAGAGCTTTTTTTGTCTGAACTCCTTGTACAAGGCAATTTTTAAACATAAAAGACAAAACCAAAATTTAACAATCAACCTGTTGAATATTCAAATAGAAGTTTCTACAGACATTTTTCAAAATGAAGAATTGAAATAGCGTTTTCTTTCTTTCTTTTTTTTTTTTTTTTTTTTTTTTGTCAGGGGGCAGGCAGAGCAACACTAAACTCCCTGTTTAAGTTAATTTGAAATACATCAATGTTAAAAGGTAAACATTGTTGTTACATTTTAACCTTTTAAATTTAATAATTCATCTTCTGCATTAATTTCTATTTAAATTTAATAATAAACTTAAAAACAATTTTTAAAAACGTATTAATTGATTAGAGAAAAATGCATTTTAAATAATTTATATTCCGTTAATAATTTCTTAATTAATAATTAGTTTCAGCAATAAACATTAAAATATATAAGTAAATATCATTTCAATAACGTTTAATTATCATTCTAATAATATAAAGATTCTTTAAAAAGTAATCGTTACGGAATATCGTACGTTAAAGTAACTTTCAATACGCTTCCATTATAACTAACTTCCGAAAATATAAATTTTAAAAGTTATTTAATATTAATTATTTTACTTCAAAATTATTTTTATCGGATGCAACTATTTAATTCAATACGTTTCCCAAGATTTCATTAATTTTAAGCCGTAATCTAGCGAGATATTCGCTTCACAATATTTATTTACGTTCATCACTTTTGAATGGCCCGCGGAGCATTTCCTAACTCCCCTGCAAGTAGCCATTTTTTAGCTTCTTCTTCGGGAGAAAACTACATCGTAACGCCACTTCATCCTCCATCTTGATTTTTGTACCGGCGCGCGATGCCGCGCAAACTGTGGAATGCGTGGGGGATGAAGTACGATGGCGATGAATTTTACTATCGATGCGGTCTAGTTTCACTTCGATCGTTCGGTTTACGGCGTGCAGCGCGCGATCTTTGTGAATGAACAGTTGCATCCGCCTACGCGTCGATCTCTCATTGGCCAATTTGATTTTGGCGGCTTTTCAACCGTCTTTGGGGCCATC
Source organism: Maratus speciosus (assembly GCA_963932465.1). NCBI lineage: Eukaryota > Metazoa > Arthropoda > Arachnida > Araneae > Salticidae > Maratus > Maratus speciosus. Next base: position 210,992,828 of record OZ010793.1, read on the forward strand.
TGTTTTTCGTCAACTGACTTGTCTACGATGTAGGAGCGAGAGCGGACGTAGGTTTGGGGCCTCGGCCTCAGACCGGGATCTGAAATGACAACGGTTTGATCGGCGAAGAGTTTTTCTAAAAAGCAGGCCTCTAATCTGCATAATTAGGAATGAAGCATTTTAAATTTTAAAACCCATACAATATAATTACGTCCAATAATGATAATTAGCAATTATTACTTCTAATGAGCTGTCTCCCTGATGCACATGGAGGATCGTGCCCCCTCGGCCACATTTCAACAAGTTGGAGAGCTAACACTCGTTTCATCTATGCCTAAGCAATCGCAATTCCTGAGAGGTTGAGCTTGGATGCTTGAACAACAACCCTGATTGACTTGGATTCTTGAAGGCCCTGCTTATCTTTTTATCAACGTATATTTTTGCGGCACGAGATTCTCATCGATGACGGCATTCTTTGTGGTTTGAGACATCGTGGAATTTCCCCCCATGAGCGTCAGTAAGAAGGATAAGTTTAACTGTCTCCAGAACAATCATTCTCTAACCATCACAACTGAATATTTTATTCTTAGTGACTATCTACAATATAGTGCTGTTCTCTGCTAAATAATTGAATTTTCTGTGATTTGAACAATAGAACGCTTGGATTCTCAATTTAGGAAGGATTTTCTATACAATTTGTTAATTTAAGATTTGAAATAATGAGTAAATCTACCTTTTTGTACATCTTTACTTGGCCAAGTAATATTATCCTTTGATTCCATTAAAATCATATCTCTTATACTGAATATGTGTTTACTTCACAAAGGGGTGAGTTTGTTCTTATTTTTATTTTTCAGCTTAGTAACGTTTACTTCGATGGCAACATTTTCTTAGTTAGTGATTTTCAATTATATTTAAATTAACCTTAATTTTCTCAGTTGCCAAATTCTCCTTTTTAGTACTGCCACTATACATCACGATAATGTGTGGTGTCGGAATGGCAATTTAATTGTCAGAGTTTCTCATTGTGTTTAATAATAATTTTAAATTTTCTTTTCTGACTTTTATCCTGCGATCCCGACCCCACATGTATCATTTGGTGCCGCAGATCTTTTAGGTGTTTGAACCTGGTCTATATCTAAAAGAATTTTTATTTTGTTTAATTTTTGAGAAAACTTTAAAATTTTGCAAAAAAAAAAAAAAAAAAAAAAAAATTTCAGATGCAGTTTTAGTTAACGATCGTTTAACGATCCGTTTTAAAATTATTTAACTTACTTAAATATTTCATTTCATTATTTAAGATTGAACTTGAATTTACTTTTATGGAAGGTATAAAAAAGAAAATTTGTCAGGATTTTTCTACTCCATGTGTGCACCAATTTAAAGTATTTTATATATTATATTTAATGTTTGATTCTCTTCTTATGCACCTATAATTTGATATTTTAGAGTATTTTTATGAAATTTATAACTGTTTAGTGATTAATATTTTATGTTTGTATATTATGTGTTGCAAATTTTGAGAAAAAATAATTTATAATATTTTCTCAGTTTAAACAACCTCCCCCCCAAAAATCATTTTTTTCCTGTTGTGTTTACATATTTTAACTATAAAAAATTTTTGTGTCCATTTTTAATCATGGCAAACAGGCGTGCTCTTTTCCAATCCATGATTGCAGCAATCCCGCCCTTTCATGGTCAACCTAATGAAAATGTTAATACTTTTCTTAGAAATGTTCAAGACATTTGTAAGGTTCAAAATATTGGGGATGAGAATCGCATCACACTCCTGAGGCTCTTATGTAGGGAAAAAGCTTTGGAATTTTTGTCAAATGACAAACAAGTTTGCGAAGAAAAACTTTTTGAGAATGTAGCCAAATTAATGAGACAAAAATTTGAGCACAAACAGAACTTTGAAGATGCGTCTTACCATTATGGTCGCATCACTCAGCAGCCCAAACAATCAGTGTCAGACCTTGCGGAAGAGATTAGGTTAACAGTAAACAATATGGCTCCAGGATCTGAGAATAACCGTGAATTGGATTCTTTTAAAGCTAACTTAATGTATTCAAAATTCCTTGATGCCTTAAGACCGGATATTAAAATTGAAGTTTTGAAATTCGGAAAAAAAAATTTTGATGATATTGTTGCTAAGGCTTTGGATATAGAAAAAGCTCTTGAACAAAATATTTTAGACTTAAATAATTTGCAAGCAGTACCGTCCACCAGTAAAACTGATAATAACCTATTAGAAATACTCGTAAAAAATTTAGATGACCAAAGTAAGCAAATTGCACATCTGACGGAAACGGTCAAGAAGTTAAAAGAAGAAAAACCTTTATGTCAGATTTGTAGCAAAGCTCATAGCGCAAGAGACTGCTGGTATTTTTTGGAGGTCAGTAATGGGGCGAATTTTTCAAGACAGGGCATGCAAAACGCGGATGCGAATTATTTTGGAAATGATCATTTTAATCACTATGATCAGAATCCAAGGGGTCATCAACATAATGGCATGAGATATAATCGTGGAAGAGGGCGTAATAATTTCAGACCATACAACCATAGCAGAAGAAATTTAAACGGGTAGAGGGTTCTCAAGATTTTGTAAATATTTCCCCCCCTCATGATTGCAGGACCCTAGATTCTTTTTTTGATAACGATGAGGGCATGATTTTGAATTCTTCTAATGTAAATATAAACAAAATTTTGATGAGTTGCAATGTAGATAATTCAGAACTACCAATAATTAAACTTAATTTTGGAAAAATTACTTTTGAAGGGCTTTTAGATAGTGGTGCAAATTTATCTTTAATACAACCGCAGGCTATTAATCTTCTTAAAAAACATAATAAATTAAATTTCTTATCACGTTCAGTAAACATTAAAACAATCAACAATTCTTCAATTCCTTTTTTTTCTACAGTGCAACTTAGATTTCGCATTCTAAACACTTGGTTTAGTAATATTTTTTTCATAACTCATGATAATTGGCACTCCAATTATCAGATAATTCTGGGGTATGATTTTTTGAGCCGTAATAAAGTCCTTTTGGATTCGGCCAACCAGCAACTCATTATGGGTCATCTTTCTTTTCCATTTGTAAATAAAAACCCTGATAATTTGAAACCCCTTAATGAGAATGATAACAGTGATAGTAATTTAAGTACTGATATTTCTGAGAATATTTCTAATTGTGCTATTAACCCTTCCCCTTCAGAAATTGATGATAATGTTCCCAATGATCCAGTATTTTCTAATGATTTAAATTCTTCTCAAAATAATTCTGAAACTAGTAAAAACTTTGTTAAACCAGCCAATCAAGTAACCCTAAAACCTAATCAAGGCAAAATTATTAAACTTAAATCTCTCCATAAAATTAATAACTCATTAAATTATTTATTTTGTCCTTCTTCCAATAAATTAGCTTTAAAATTAAATTATAGTCTCCATCAACCTGATCCTAACAATGCCATTTTATTATATGTTCATAACAATACTGATAAAAAGATAGTAATTAGAAAGAAAACTAAATTAGGATTTATCAAGCCCATTTCTGAGGATCAAATTTCATCTCATGATAATACTGAGACATACCAAGTTAACAATTTAATTTCTGAAGAAATGTTAAAACTTAGGGAAAAGGAACTTACGTCTGATAAATTTAATGTTGCCCACTTACCTGATGCTGATAGGAAACGAGTTCTCAGCTTGCTGATGGATAATTCTGCTGTATTTTCTTCGTCTTATGACACTCTTGGCTGTACTGATAAAGTAATTCCTGAATTTAAATTGCTTCATGATTTTGCACTGCAAACAAAACCCTATCCCATTCCAAAGATTGCTAAAGATTTTGCTCGTAAAGAAATTTCTGATCTGTTAAAAGCTGGTATTATTCAAAATTCATCTTCAAATTATTGTTTTCCTGTACTTTTTGTTCATAAAAAATCTCTTCCCACTGATGATCCTAGTAAATTAAAATTCCGTATGGTCATCGACTATCGTCTTTTAAATGCAATCACTGAACCATATAAAATTTGTCTTCCTAGAATTAATGAGGTAATTCAAAACATTTCAGGTAAAAAACTTTATACTGTTTTAGATTTAAAATCAGCTTTTTTTCAAATACTTCTGCAGGAAAAAGACAGGTCAAAATTGGCATTTGCGACTGAGTATGGTAATTTTGAGCCAACCAGATTAGCTTTTGGCCTTGTTAACAGTACTTCTTATTTTCATACATTAATTAACAATTGCTTGGACCCATTAAGGGGCAAAAATGTTCAATATTTTCTTGACGATATTATTGTTGCTGCAAATTCTATGGAGGAAATGTTGTCTTGGCTTCAAAAGGTATTCGATAGGCTTAGGGAATTTAACTTAACTTTAGATCCAGCCAAATTACAAATCTGTCAACAAGAAATTACTTACCTTGGTTTTAATTTACATCAAAATGGTCATTCCCCATCTCCCGATAACGTCAATAAGATTAATAAATTTCCAGTACCTACTAATGTTAAAGAAGTGCAAAGTTTTCTAGGAATGATTAACTATTTTAGACATTTAATTTTCAATTTTGCTGATATTGTCCAACCAATTGTTAATTTAACTAAAAAGAACGTAAAATTTTTTTGGAGTAAAGAGTGTCAAGATTCTTTCCTTAAAATTCAAAACATTCTTCTCAACAATCCTACTGTCAAGAACTTCGATGAAAATAAAGAGGTATGTTTAGTGACAGATGCTTCAAAGAATGCTATTTGTGGTATTTTGTTGCAGCGTCATGACAATCAGTTTTATCCCATCGAATTTTATTCTAAAAAGTTAAATAAAGGCGAATCTAATTATCCATCTATTAAAAGAGAATTTTATGCAATCTATTCTTCTATTAAACATTTTCATGAGTATCTTTATGGTAGACAATTTAAAATTTTAACTGATGCTAAAGCACTAACGTACCATATGAAGTTAGAAAAACAATCTGAAATAATTGTAAGATGGATAATGTATCTACAAGGCTTTAATTATAAAATTGAACATATCCCAGGCTTAGTTAACCCAGCAGATTTCCTTTCTCGAGTTGTTGCCCCCCCTGACAACCCTAATTTAATTGTAAATGCACTAAATATTTTTATTCCCACTAATGATTCCCTAACGACCGAGAATATCCTTAAAGAACAGCTTAAAGATACTAAACTTAAAGAGATAAGAGATAAATTAATTGCTAAAGAAATAACTAATTCTGCTTATTCTATCAATCCAGACAATAATTTAATTATGATCGCTAGGAAAAAACGTAATAGAGTTAATAAATCTAAGAAAATATATATTCCTAAAACTTTAATTAACAGCTGTATTGCTTTAGGTCATCAAGTGCACTTTGGGATAAATAAAACAGTGGATACGGTCTCTAAGCATTATTTTTGGGATGGTATGGTTAAAGATATACAGAATTTTGTAAATACTTGTGAACAGTGCTTATCCCACAAAAGTAAACAAACAAATACAAAACCTACCTTTATTTCCAAATCTGATTTGGCTCCAGGAGAAATGATTGCCATAGATGTTGTCGGAAAACTACCTAGATCACATGATGGGAAATTTTTTATTTTAACGATAATTGACCATTACTCAAGATTTTTAGAGGCTATCCCACTTGCTAATGTTACTTCTCATTCTGTTATTAAATCTCTTAATGATTATTTTTCAAGGTACGGGATACCAAAGGTCTTGTTATCGGACAACGCCAAATATTTCACCTCTAATGAAATTAATCAGTTCTTAAAATCTTTAAAAATTAATCACAGGCACTCATCAATCTATTACCCGAAATCGAATGGTCTTGTTGAAAGGATTAATCGCTCACTTAAAGAATCAGTCGCCTCTCTCTCTGATCAGGTAATTGAATGGTCAGACAGACTTAAATTTTTTGTTCTCCATTACAACAATTCTAAACATGCTGTAACTAATTTTACACCAGCCAATTTATTCTTAGGTAGGGACTTAAATTTGCCAATTGATACCTTTCAACCCGCCAAAGAAGCTGAAGAACCAAATTTATATTTTAAAAAATTACAAGATCATATTTCTAAAACTAGAGAATTGGTTAAACAGAATGAAGGTAAATATTTTGCTCAGAATGAAAAGTATTTAAAGGGTCGTCCTCCTCCAATATTAAAGCTTGGTGAGATTGTCTATTTAAAGAATTTAATTCACACTCCAACTTTTATGCCTAAAAGCACGGGACCTTTTAAAATTAAAAGAGTCTTTAGGGGTCATAATTACTTAATTGAGCATGTAAATGATCCACTTAATTCTGCGAAACTACATGTAAGTAAATTAATTCGTACTGGACAAACGGAGTAATAAGTTTTTGCCATTTATAATATTGTTTTATCCTTTATATTCAATTTAAACTTTTATTATTATTCAAAATCATAGCATATTGTCTTAACTTCATTTAAATTTCATTTTTATTACTTTTAAACGCAATAGTGTGACAACTTTTTCCTGTTCAACTCATTTAGATACTAAAATGGTTCGGGGGGTAGCTTCTTCTGAATCACTTAATGCATTTGTGCCTAGCTAACACATTATGCTTTGAGAAGTATCTTTCAATAGTAATTACTGCTTAATTCATTTATTTAATTAACTCCTTAAATTTAAATTTTTAAAACTGTTCCACTTGCAATATAAATTCTGTTTTGTTGTCACAAATCATATTTGACCTTTCAGTAATTTTTGATAAAGGATGAAACTCTATTTTGGCTTTTAAACTATATACTTTACTGCTGATTATGATTTGGTGTGATATTATAATTTTTAAATTTTTAATTTAGGATCCTAATTGTTAATTCCTTTAAATTGTATAAATCTTATAACTTTATGAGTTTTATAATTATATTTTGAGACAAAAAAAAAAAAAAAAAAAAAAAAATAAATAAATAAATAAATAAAGTAATTATTATAAATGTAATTTTGAAAATCTCTACAAATGCGCATACCTTAATGGTTCTAGAAGAGATTTATATAAGGGTAAAAGATAGAGTTCCTGCTCTTAACTTTTCTCATAAAATTTTCAATTTTTTTTAAATTCTGGACCAATACACACAGAGGGTCAACTCGGCTTAGTTTGGGGTTTAATCACACAAGTCTACCCTTCCGACATTCCCTCACGGTATGGTCTTAGACATAATTTGAAGAATTTTGAAAATTTGTGTAAATGTCCATGACTTCCATTTATGGTTGTCAACCGGATCATACTGTTTGATTCCTTTTTCGTGTGGACACTTGTGCAATTATTAAGTGATGCTTGTCGTCTCTTAGATTTCAATTGCCTTATATTTACACAACTATTTTGTTATGTTTTTTAAATGTATGTTTGTCTCATTGTCACATCAAAATTTTCAGTAGTGTCCTGTCAATTCTCATTGACTCTTGCTTACTTTAATTTTTAATATGGTATATCAATTTCATTTGTGTGCAATAAATTTTTAACAAGGTGCAATTTTAACTCTTGGTTTTGTATGTAGTAAAGGTCTGATTACTTTGTTACCTCGCAATAATGTTTGTAATGGTGTACACATGGATGATTTGAATTTATTTTCAAGTGTGTAGGGGTTTAAAAGTTTTCACTCACCCTGAGAAGTGTCTGTATATTCTATGTATTATTGTTTGTATTTGTAATGTATCATAGTACGTATAATTTTATATATTCATTTTTATTCTAAGTATATATATTTCTGTATTGCATATGTAAAAAACCTTTTTATTGGAGGACTTGCGGAGAAGTGTATCTCTGCGGTTCTTCCACTCGTTCGGATTGAGCGTTTCACCTTTCAATTGCATTTAATTATGCATTACTGAGATCCCAGTATCTCAAACTTTTTTTTTTCATAATTTTTTTTTTCTAGAGGCTGCAGGTAAATGTTACATTTTAACCTTTTAAATTTAATAATTCATCTTCTGCATTAATTTCTATTTAAATTTAATAATAAACTTAAAAACAATTTTTAAAAACGTATTAATTGATTAGAGAAAAATGCATTTTAAATAATTTATATTCCGTTAATAATTTCTTAATTAATAATTAGTTTCAGCAATAAACATTAAAATATATAAGTAAATATCATTTCAATAACGTTTAATTATCATTCTAATAATATAAAGATTCTTTAAAAAGTAATCGTTACGGAATATCGTACGTTAAAGTAACTTTCAATACGCTTCCATTATAACTAACTTCCGAAAATATAAATTTTAAAAGTTATTTAATATTAATTATTTTACTTCAAAACTATTTTTATCGGATGCAACTATTTAATTCAATACGTTTCCCAAGATTTCATTAATTTTAAGCCGTAATCTAGCGAGATATTCGCTTTACAATATTTATTTACGTTCATCACTTTTGAATGGCCCGCGGAGCATTTCCTAACTCCCCTGCAAGTAGCCATTTTTTAGCTTCTTCTTCGGGAGAAAACTACATCGTAACGCCACTTCATCCTCCATCTTGATTTTTGTACCGGCGCGCGATGCCGCGCAAACTGTGGAATGCGTGGGGGATGAAGTACGATGGCGATGAATTTTACTATCGATGCGGTCTAGTTTCACTTCGATCGTTCGGTTTACGGCGTGCAGCGCGCGATCTTTGTGAATGAACAGTTGCATCCGCCTACGCGTCGATCTCTCATTGGCCAATTTGATTTTGGCGGCTTTTCAACCGTCTTTGGGGCCATCTGTTTTTCGTCAACTGACTTGTCTACGATGTAGGAGCGAGAGCGGACGTAGGTTTGGGGCCTCGGCCTCAGACCGGGATCTGAAATGACAACGGTTTGATCGGCGAAGAGTTTTTCTAAAAAGCAGGCCTCTAATCTGCATAATTAGGAATGAAGCATTTTAAATTTTAAAACCCATACAATATAATTACGTCCAATAATGATAATTAGCAATTATTACTTCTAATGAGCTGTCTCCCTGATGCACATGGAGGATCGTGCCCCCTCGGCCACATTTCAACAAGTTGGAGAGCTAACACTCGTTTCATCTATGCCTAAGCAATCGCAATTCCTGAGAGGTTGAGCTTGGATGCTTGAACAACAACCCTGATTGACTTGGATTCTTGAAGGCCCTGCTTATCTTTTTATCAACGTATATTTTTGCGGCACGAGATTCTCATCGATGACGGCATTCTTTGTGGTTTGAGACATCGTGGAATTTCCCCCCATGAGCGTCAGTAAGAAGGATAAGTTTAACTGTCTCCAGAACAATCATTCTCTAACCATCACAACTGAATATTTTATTCTTAGTGACTATCTACAATATAGTGCTGTTCTCTGCTAAATAATTGAATTTTCTGTGATTTGAACAATAGAACGCTTGGATTCTCAATTTAGGAAGGATTTTCTATACAATTTGTTAATTTAAGATTTGAAATAATGAGTAAATCTACCTTTTTGTACATCTTTACTTGGCCAAGTAATATTATCCTTTGATTCCATTAAAATCATATCTCTTATACTGAATATGTGTTTACTTCACAAAGGGGTGAGTTTGTTCTTATTTTTATTTTTCAGCTTAGTAACGTTTACTTCGATGGCAACATTTTCTTAGTTAGTGATTTTCAATTATATTTAAATTAACCTTAATTTTCTCAGTTGCCAAATTCTCCTTTTTAGTACTGCCACTATACATCACGATAATGTGTGGTGTCGGAATGGCAATTTGATTGTCAGAGATTCTCATTGTGTTTAATAATAATTTTAAATTTTCCTTTCTGACTTTTATCCTGCGATCCCGACCCTACAATTGTCTTCCGAAGGGGGTCGCTAACCCCTGGCGAAAAATTCATAATTCCTTTTTTATCTTAGTGTAGTTATTCTAATGTCTTTTGAGAAGAAGAAATTTTATCTCTTTTTTAAAAAATATTCAGAGATAAAGAAGAATTAGTTAATTAAATTTCTAAATTCAGGAAAGGATAACGGCTTCACTCCTGCCCCCCGCATCTTTGCCTGCGTGCGCTTATGCAAAGAGAATAGAGGTACCATTGCCCTCCTCCTCTAATGAAAATCCGGTGCACGTCTAGTTAGTCATGAAAAGCATTTTGCTGGAATATTAACTGCTAAAGTGCGAGAGATAAAAAAAAGCACTAACTTTATTCCAGGTTTACGTTTATGCACCAAATAAATGAGCACCTCACTTGGAGCTTGGTGACTGTAGGAATGGTTTTCTATCTCGGGTTATTTGTTTTCTGTAATTAAAAGTATTCTTTTTTTATGTTTCTGTAAATAAAACTCATGTAATATTTAAAATATTTAAAAGCAGTTTTTTTAAATATTGTTTTAGCTTAAAGCTATTTAATATATATATATTTTTTCCTTTTTGATAAATGCATTTGTACCCGGTGCCAGAGTTCAATTAAGTCATTTTTCCTCGGAGGAATTTCTGTATCTTTATGGAAGAGAGAAATTTGTACTAATAAGCAGAAAATAAATTTTTTCTAAGACACCGGAATACCATAGTTGCCAAATCCTGATTTTTCCCTCAAGTGAAATAAACATGTTTAGGCCCAGGAAATTTATTTAATAAAATTTATCTTCTTTCTATGTTGTATTTATTTGATTTCATTTATTAAGTAAAATTTCTGGTTCAAGTTATGTTTTACTTGGAAAATCACGGAAGTTGGCAGTCATGTAACATTTTAAAAACATACATTATAAGAGGGTTTATTATTATTACTAGCCGCCCTTGGCGACCAGTTTGGTCTCCCTTAAATCTATGCTAATCTATGCATTCTATCATGTTACTTGTATACATAATTTAATTTACTTGCTCAATCCTTCGCCAAATCCGAAGATTCTGATACAGAAATCATGAACTCGGCATTTTTATGTTAGCCGGGCGCAGGTGATAAGTCGCCAAACATTGCTCCCGTCGTATTTTATCGTATTTCCTTAATTTCATTTAAAATATAGTACTTACACTCATTTTATTTAAAATGCATAACTTTAATTTAAAACTGAAACATTTAAAATTTATGACTCTCAATTATTGCTTTAAAAAAAAGGAAAAAAAGGAAAAAGTAATAAATATAATACCATGAGCCATCACATTTAATTTCAACATCAAAGCTTTGTTTTAATTTACCACGCGAAAAATTGCTCATGACAGTCGCATGAAATGAACCATTATAATACTGATGGCGTGATGGCGATGGAACAATATTTGGCGATTTATCACCTGCACCCGGCTAACATTAAATTAAGCAAATTATGTTATTTTGATAAAATTATAATAGAATGTCCTAAAGAATAGCATTAAAATTTTATTAGTCGCGAGAATTTTGGACAAAAACTTGAGAAAGCAACTGCGGTGAAAATGACGCACTTCTACAAAACATATTTCAGTTTTAAGAATTAAATTACACGCTTTTTTTTTATATAAAATGACGTCATTTGCATCCGCTACAGCAATCCAGTCTTAAACTTCATCCATAGAAATGCATGCATATGACATCATTATCGCGGAATAACAGGCAATATTGTTGACATAGCACGTATTTTAATTTCAACATTTTTTCAGGTTTTATGAGAAAATGGCAACAAAAAGATACAGTTATCTCCTATTTCTGGCTATTTTCCATTTACTTTCAATAGAAATGGGGTACTTTTGTTGCCACGATTAGAAAAATGGTATTAAAAACTACAAAAAAATTAATATCTCAAAAATAAATTGAGATACAGCTTTCAAACAAATTGCATTTAAAAGAGCATTTTTTTCCTTATACGACGGTGTAAAAATTTAAAATGTGTGATGTTTAGAAGTTTAAAAATTTGCAGTAAAGTAAATTGTAAAACCAAAATTTTATTTCAAATTTCAAAGTGTTGCCATTCGCAAAATGACGTATGCGTTACGCACAGATATGTTTGTCCTTTATAATATAGATACTAGAACTTTAACTCACTTTCAAATGTTCAATAGAAGTTAAATTTTACGCACTGACTTAAATCCGATGACAATGTAATATTATGATTTTAGTTTCTGCGATCTTTTTCAAGCAAATCAGAAGTACTAGTACTCGCTGGGAAGAATTTCTTCTTTAGTCGGAAATTTCTCATACAATTCTATCAAAATATTAAATATTTTTAGTAATTTTTTTACAATTTGTGAAGAAAACATGAACAATTTATTTGAAATCAGCCCCAGCTATTTTACATACCACCTTGATTCGCCCATCAAACATCAGAAGAGCATGAAAACAAAGAGCGCGATAGTTGTAATGTGATATAGGCTTTTTCTAAGTACTCCTGCATTTGATCGTCTGTAAACACGACTGCTGTGTCGTGTCGGAAGTGGATAGATGACAGTTCTTTGAGTCCAAGATGGAGTAGACCATGGAGGTACTGTCCGACCGCTCATGAAGTAACTGGCAGTAGTCAAGGGGCTATAGGTAGGATCAACATGCCGGAGTGCAGGTCTTTGAGGCAATGTCTCGTAGCTATTTGCAACAGGTTCTACTGGACACATTTTTTCAGTTGGTTTTAATCTGGAAATAAACACCATGCCATTGATAAATATTTAATTACTTTTATTAGAATATAGAGAATTTAAAAAAAGTTATTATTTTTATTGCTTAAATGTTCTGAATTTATTTCTACTTACGACTGTGTCACTGTGTCGCATCTTGTTTTCAAGGAGGACATTGAATCATCAAGAATGTGTAAAGCTTGAGGTCCACACAGCCGTTGAATTGGCTCAGATACGCATTTTTCAAACTGTCTGTAAGCACTTCAAAAAGAAAGCAAGAAATTACATTACGGAAGAGAAACATTCAGAAGTTCAATATACAATCAAACTTTTTTTAAAAATCGAATCTCCCAGTATCTCGAAAGAAAAAATATTTCTGATTTTAGAATTAAATAAGTGAAAATTTTCAGAATTGTCTCTGAACATTTTCTTAAAAGTCTTTCATATCTCATATTTAATTATTTATTATGTAATTAATATCAAGTCCGGGAGCCAGCGACATTTTTTACCAAAATTTTCACTTCGTAAAGCTACACATGCGAACCTCAATTCTTTCCAGTTTTATAAGGGATACTCTAAAATAATTGCAATTCGGATCCCAGAGTTTCCGATGTCCAAAATTCGAAGTAATGCAGATAAATTAAAAAAAAAAAAATAAGAAGAAGAAGTATATTTCAGTAGTCATCAATGATATTGCATTAATATTCAGTTGTGAAGACATTAACCATTCTATACAAGCTGATCTTCAAATATGAAATTGATCTTACTTTATCAATCACGAAAACAGCTGTCGCGATAGCGGTGGATGCGGTCTTGGATGTCCCAAAATACCACGGCCAAAGGGAAATGAATAATCGCAGCAATATCCTTTAGCCTTTCGTAATGGAGTTGCCATTCATTTCTCGTTGACTGGGGTATGTTGCAACCCCCGAGACTGCATCCATCGCTACCGCGATAGCTGACGGCTGCTTTCATGGTTAACACGTTAAGCGCCACGTCAGCCACCGGTGGCTGACAGAGAACTTTCCGTTTAAAACGCGTCATTCACCGATGGCTGACGTCTAAAATATGATACAAAACTGAAAAAATATACATTGTTTTAAATAATTACTGAACAAATATTTAAAATTTACCTATTTATTACAGGATTATACTTTCTTAAAAATTACTTTAAACATTGTAAATTTTCAGCGCTTCAGTGTCAGTCATCGTGGCATTCAACGTGTTAAGTAAGATCAATTATATATTTGAAGATCAGTTTGTTTAAAATGCTTAAGTAAAAAATGCCCGTATCTCCCGGATTATAAGCAGTCTCAACCAGGGCCGGCGCTAGATATTTTGCCGCCTGAGGCGAACATTATTTTGCCGCCCTTATGACGTAGTAGTTTTTCACTAGGGACGCACCGAATAGTGATGTTAGCTAAATATCGATTGCCGAATATTCGGTAAACCGAATACCGAATAGTGACTATCAAGCCGAATACCGAATATTCGGCCTGCCGAACAGTGACTATTCGGCAGAATACCGAATGTTCGGCATGCCGATTACTTTTAAATTTTAGAATTTGAAAGTATGCATTAAAAAGCTAAATTTTGAAACAATTTTACATAATATTTAACATACATACTTCCCTATTGATAAACAAGATCTTTTTACAAGTAAATTCTACATAAAAAAAATTATCCTTTGAATTGCTATTTAAGAAGAGGATAGTTTTAAAGCTTAACTGATAAAATTTTAAGTTTTATGGATTCTTCTCTGAATTCATGAATCTCTGAATTCTTTCATGGATTCTCTCTTGCTCAAATTACAAATGAATAAAATTTTCTTATATTCTAAAACAAATATTTTAAAAACAAAGGGAAATTTTGAAGGAATTGGATGAATAATTGTACAGTCATATACTGTTTATTTATCAGGAAGGGACTGAAATCGTTATTATTGGTTAATTTTCTTACGTGATACCTTTCAAATAGCAAATAGAAAATGTAAAAGCCTTCCCTTTTAAATATAATTCTATTTCTAATTATTAAATATCTTTATTAATTGCCAGTTAAAAATAGTAGTTGTTTTAAGGTCTTTAAAAAGATTTTTTAAAAAGGTCTTTTAAGTGTTTTTAAGCTTTTTAAAAAGATCTGGCCGAATATTTCGATATTCGGAAAAACCGATTATTCGGCATACCGAATATTTTGATATTCGGACATGCTTGATATTCGGCATACCGAATAGTTTGATATTTGGCCTAACCGAATATTCGGTAGTATGGTCGAATACCGAATAGATACCGAATATTCGGGGCATTCTTTTTTTTCGCCACTACTCAAATGTTTTTTAGAATAGTAAATTAATATGCTAACTATAATTTATTTTGAAAACAAGTATATATCAAATTAATTTACATTTTTAAAATAATCAAATTACTTAAGAAATTTCGCATCTTGTAAAAAATAACAACAGCTAGCTCGAAACTGAATTAATAAAAATGTAATCGCATCCTAATAATATTTACAAGAAAGTATCGTATCAAGAATAAAACTGACTCTTGAAAAAAACTCATTCTCCTTTGGGAAAAAACATTTATTAAATCGACGGACGTTATGAATACTACATAAAATCTCAGTTACAGCTGGCAAAGAAATTACGTTTAAAATAAGCATTATTGAGCCATAATATGTCAAACAATTAAAAAAAAATCAAATTACATATAAAATTTGTACATAAATTACAAAATAGAAAATAATGATATCAATAACATATATCTTTTTAAAATCATATAAGCTCCCACTTTGAATAATATTTTAAAAAAATAACTTAAAAAAATAAGATACAACTTCCATATCTAATTTGTATTGATCTTTTTTAGCAAAATCATTTGTTATAATATCGAAATCAATATTATAAAATTATCACACTTTCGGGCCAAAAAAAGAAACACACAAAAAGAAATCACACATGAAATTCTTGCTTAAATTAGAAATTATGATATGATGAGATATTTACATGAAATTACATTATACATGAATTTACACATAAATTTACATTAATCATATGAAATATGATACATGACAATTTGATTTCACGTTAGTGATATTTACAAAAAACACAACTATCAACAGTGAAATAATTCGATATAATTAGCTCTTTATCAAAATCGTTTATTATATCTTCCTAATAAAAATAATTGCATTTTCATCTGCACGAATAATTTAAATTTAATACCAATTTTCGATCCAAAAAGTGATTAAAAAAAGTATTTAAGCAATTAAACAGTACATGAATATCTTGCATAAAAGTAAAAGTAAAAATAATTGTATCAAGAACAAATTATTTTCGTGCTTTTTTCAAAATATACAGTGTTGCCTGTACTTAAAAATAATTAAATATCCAATTATACACACGTACGTTAAAAATATAATTATATATATAATGGCACTACTACTTACAGAAAAAAAAATTAAAACGACTAGCATAAATAAAACACAAATTTTAAAACTTAAATTGACTTCTTTGCAAAATTGTTTATTCTGATGGCGTAATATTTTAAGCAATCGTATTTTCAGATTCTAGAATAGCAAAATATGAAGCTTTCTTGATGTTTAATAAAATTTTTAAATCGGAAAATGAACAAACAATTTTATCACAATCAAACAACGCACTCAATTAAATAAAAATAGACCAAAGAATATGAAGCTTTCTTGATGTTTAATCAAATTTTTAAATCGGAAAATGAACAAACAATTTTATCACAACCAAACAACGCACTCAATTAAATAAAAATAGACCAAAGAATAAAGACAGCAGGAACAAATTACTAAGGTGCATACACGCCTTGAAATTTCCAAGGTGTGTGGCACCACTATTTCTGTATCGATATTTCTATTCAATATTTAAATGGCAGAATTCGAAAAATAGCATTAATTACTATTATATTTTCAGTAAAATAAAAATATACTTAACTGCAATCACCTTATTTAATATAGAAGTCGTAATATTTTCCTGATATTAAATAGGATGAAAACTTTTATTTAAAAAATGCGGTAAAACTGTACGTACCCGGAAATTAAACATCCATTT
The DNA here is from genome assembly GCA_963932465.1 of Maratus speciosus. Lineage (NCBI taxonomy): Eukaryota > Metazoa > Arthropoda > Arachnida > Araneae > Salticidae > Maratus > Maratus speciosus. The sequence continues at coordinate 211,009,398 of OZ010793.1, forward strand.
GAAATTAAATAATAAAAATGCAATCATATATTGTTTACAATAACATATAAAAAATATTAAAGAAGCAAACTTTTATGCATTAACTCTTTCATAAATTTTAACGAAAAATACAATTACATCTTAAAATCACATAGCCATTTAAATAAAATTAAAATATAATTAAATGTAATCAAGTATTAGTAATAACTGCTTGAACTTAGACGTCAAGAATTAAGCAAACATTTTAAAATCTAACACGCCTTGCCTTTTCTTTCGCAAAATCATTAATTATGTCATCATAATCAATGTTAGAAGCAATTACATTTTCAATTGCCAGTATTGCCAAATTGGATAGGCGCTCTTGAGCCATTGTAGATCTCAAGTAATTTTTTATAATTTTTAATTTTGAAAATGAGCGTTCACTACTAGCAATCATTATTGGCAAAGATAAAAGAATTCTAATACAAATAAAGATATTTGGAAATACTTTGATTAATTTATTTTTCTGAATGTGATTTAAAATGTCAATGGCTGTCATCCCCTTTTTTACGATATTCCTAAAAACGAGCAATTCGTTATACAAATTATCTAACTCTATATCATCGGTTAAATGCGTGTGTAATATTTTGCAGTTATTGAAAATATCGGTCGAGTGTACATCGGTTAATGAAGGAATATCATATAAAAATTGGAAAATGTTACTATGGTCATTGAGCTGTTTAAATCTGTCAGTGATAGAATTTTGGCAGATATCTATAAGATAATTAAATACCTCGATTTCAAATTTCTTTGATGGGTCATCGATGGGAGTGTCTGTTCCTTCGTAAGGGAATAATTTACTTTTGCGTCTAATTCTTAGAGAGGACGAAGGTTCAAAATCGCTATTTATTTCCATTTCGTTTACAATTTCTTTCGCGGAAGTCAAAATTTGTTGAAAACCGCTAACGCGAAAGTCTTTTAAGAAGAGATCTACCGATTCTAAAACCTTAATACATTCTGGTATGATCATATTAGGACTTTGTAGAAGTTTTGATGCGATATTAATTTTTGTCAAAATTTCATACCAAAGTACTGCACTGCAAACAAATTTGAATGTAGAAATTTTATTGGCCAGCGATTTACTCATACAAACTGTCTCACTATCTCTTGATTTATCTAATGAAATTTCTACTAATGCATCATATATATTGGGTAAATCATACCTCAAAGGTTTCACAGCGTCAACTCGACTTTCCCATCGAGTCGTGCTAACACATTTTAAAGTTAACAATGTTACGTGCTTTTTTAATACTGACCATCTGGGCGTAGGCGTCGAAAAAAAAAACAATGAGTTCTTGAATAAGTAAAAAAAAAGTGCATAATTCCCCGGATTGTTTAGCAGCATCATTTATAACCAAGTTCAACGAATGACATGAACAAGGCATAAAAAAAGCTTTAGGATTTTCATTTAAAAAGCGTTTTTGCACACCTGAATGACAACCTTTCATATTAGCTCCGTTGTCGTAACCCTGCCCACGAATATTTTTCATTTCGAGGTCTAAGTTTTCTAATTCTTTGACAAGGTCAGTTAATCCAGCCCCTGTTGAATCGATTACAGGTAAAAAATTAACAAAATATTCCTTAAGTACGTACAGTTCATCATTTTCTTTCGTTACAATTCGAATAACGAGAGACATTTGTTCGATTCTGCTGGCATCTGGAGTACAATCTAGTACTAAACTGTAATATTTAGCTTCCTTAATTTTTGAAATGATAGTATCGCGAACTTTTTGACCCATTAAATTAATCATACTGTTTTGAATGTCTTTGCTTAAATAATGTACATTGGTACGATTCTTTGAGGATTTTACTAAATGATCATAAAGTACAGGAAAAAATTTAGCTAACAGTTCTAAAATTTTGAAAAAATTACCCTTATTTAAGTGAAATGGCACGTCTGAAGTGCCTCTCAGTGCAATCATTTGGGTTGCACAAAGTTGAACTGTACCAACAACTGCTTTTAAAATTTCTCGCCAGCGTTGTTTTCGAATTTCCAATAAACGCTGTTGCTCTTTATCAATCGTTTTGCCTTTTTGCAGCCTAATTTTTAATTCAATCCATTTTCCGAAACATTCAATATGATTTTTAGAATATTCGTGAGATTTTAACGCACGTGAGATATTTTTCCAATCGTTAAAACCATTTACCGATAAGTTTTTAGCAACATGATCACGATCAGCATTATTAAATAACATACAAGAAAAGCAAAACACACAATCTTTTTTTACACTATATACCAACCATGTTCGTTTGAATTTTCCCCCATTGGACATTACTCTTTCGTAATAAAATTCAGAAAAATGTCTTCTATGAACGTCGCGAGGAAAGAAAAAGTCCTTAATCTGCACTGGACCTTTTTCGATTACGAATTCACGTTGTGAACCTCTTAAGTTTTTCCAGTCAGCGAGGTCATTAGATATTATTTCAAAGGTACTTTGACACGGAAGATTTTCATCTTTAAGTATGTCCTCCTCGCCTTTTTCAAGTTCATTTTCAACGCCTGAAAAAAGTTTGACTGATGAAGGCTCTCCAATATCTTGTTTATCTTGTCTCATTTCGGATACATTTTCATCTTCCATTTCATCTTCTGATATAACCTGATGTTCTGCTTCGATATTTGGACATAAAAATGCCCCGCTTTCTCTTTGTTTTTCTTGATTTATTCTTAATATGTCTTCTTCTATCATGTCCGAAGGAACCTGAGGTTCTGCTTCAATATTTGAACACGAAGGTAGTTCTATGCTTCTTTGTGTGTCTTGATTTATTTCTAGTGTGTCTTTTTCTTCTAAATCTTTTGAAAGAACCTCAGGTCCTGTTTCAGAACCTGAACCGGACTGGGATAAAATATACTTTTGCATCCATTTGGAAGATTTCTTTTTCTCAGCCTCCCTAGCTAATCTTTTTTTCCTACACGTATAGCCACTATCTTTCTTCCGTTTTAAATCGCTCATTCTAAAAAAAATAAATTATTTATGACTGACTGATTTATAAAATACGATAACTAATAATTGAACAAAAAGAAAAAAAAAATGTTATTTCAATGAATTTTTTTGGGGTACTTTCCCTATAAGGAGGCCTTTGGTTTTTCTTTTTTAAAGCTTGACGCAATTTGGGTTTTACAAAGTGAGGTTTGTTGTCAAATGATAATTGACAACAAACCTGGTGAACTTTCATGCTTGTTCATATATGTAAACATTTTATTTATATACTAGTCCCACCCGGCGTTGTCCGGGTTCGTAATAATATTTTTAAATGAACCTTAAATTTCTATTATTTTATATCTTTAACTCGATTTTGTCTGAAGTATGTGCCCGCTGACTGTGTGAAAAATCGGTTAAAAAAATCTTGATAATTAGCGGCAAAATGGCTCGAAAAAAACTGACTTGGAAACGAAGGGAGTAGGGTGATATGTTTGCGACAACTGCGTAATTTTCGTGCTAAAATATTCATAATTAATTGTACAAATCACTAACTTACCCGTAATAATTTTTTTTCACATCGAAATCCTGTGTATTTTTTTTTTGTTTGTTTTCAAACTGATTGTTGTCAGAAAAGCTTGTATTTCCACCACTAAGGGGTGCAATATATTCTAAATGAACCTCCGACAGCGTCCCCGCTGATTGCGGTACCGTATAGCAGTCCTGCTGGTCATGCGCCGTAAAATCTCTTAGTTCAACTTTTCACCAATAGGAGCGCATTCGGTCCTACACAGTCCAATTTCCAAATGAAACTCCACCAAGTGTTCCCGCTACCTTCGGCATCGTACAGCAAGAGTGCCGTGCGCGCGCTGCAAAATCCAAACGGGGGAAGGGAGGTTCATAACACGAAAGAGTGATCAAAGGGCTCTCCAATGACATATCACATAAGGGGTTCGGAAAATGTTAGAAAATTGCGCCTCCGGGAGCCTACTGTTGCGCCCTCGGAATACAACCCCCTCTTTGAAATGTTTATATTTTATATATATCAGATGGCTCAATAAAAAAAATCAGATCTAAAATGATATTTATTGTAGAAAACGCTACGACTTAAATTTTTTTAACCTAACCCTAACCGAGGGAGAAGCCCGTTAGTCAATATCATAATATATTTTAAATAATTTTATATAGTCTATAATAAAAAAAATCTGACTTTATATTTTTAACAATTTTATATAGCATATAAAAAAAAAAATCGGACTTAAAATAATGATAATTAGTGGAGAAATGCTAAGATTTAAATAACGCACTGTAGAAAAGCATTTCTTTTTCATTTAAAAAATCGATTATTTGATAACATAAAAATTTATTCACAGATTTTCACGAAAAATACATATTTGGATTCAGCGTTAAAAAATACACATAGATGCATAATTTTCAAATCTATAAATGCAATATTTGTATAAATTTTATGTACCACAAAACAATCCCGATATAAAAATTCTTTTTTTTCTTTCCTTCTTTTTTTTTTTTTTTTTTTTTTAACCGCAGACTTTTTAACCTCTCTTTCACTTAAAAAAATCATTTTTTTTTTCATAATTAATTTTCTAACTAACGAAAATTACATATTCAAAACTACATATTTGAAATCAGCGTAAAAAAAAAAAAAAAAAAAAAACGCATAAGTGCATAAATTTCAAATCTATAAATGCAGTATTTATAACAATTTTACGCCCCACGAAACGAGACCGATTTTAACGAAAATTTCACATTTGCAATCAGCGTAAAAAAAAAAAAAAAAAAAAAATACGCATAGATGCATACATTTCAAATCTATAAATGCAGTATTTGTAAAAAAATTTATACCCCACGAAACAATCCCAGTACACAAATCTTCTGTGGTTTTTATTCGCAACCAGGTGGCTGGCTTTTAAACTGAAGTGTTTGGAATTATGTTTCTGCAATCTAATTAATGAAATAATAAATTCCTACGCTTGTAATTGACCGATTTTAACGATAATTACATATTTGGAATCAACGTAAAAAAATACGCATAGATGTATAAATTTCAAATCTATAAATACAATACTTGTAAAAATTTTAAAGGCCGTGAAAGCGTCCCGCTATGCCTGGCGACAACTGTCTGTCAGCAAAAGATTTCTGAAACAAACACCTGCGGTCGACTCGTTGGCTTAGAAAAGAGATTAAATTCAATTTATTAAAATCGATTTTTAAGGGATATTTCGACTTCTAGGAATATTCGTTGGAATATTTCAAAAAATTTTAGAAATTCTAAAAGAGAATTTTTTTTTGCGTGTGGGTACTAAATTTAGCGTTTTTAGGTGGGATACTTTCTGAGATACAGATACGGGTGTCTTTGAAAATCTCCAGCCCTTTATGGCAGTGGCAGCCGGACGAATTGTGTCAAATTCTCCCCTTCTTTCCGCACTTCTGAAAGAAAATCTTTGAGTTATGATTAAAATCAATGCTTTAGTTGAATTATGAATATTTTCCATTCTTTTAATTGGGGTTTTTAGTTAATAATTCAGCTAATTGTTAGAAATTTAAAATTCTTAATCTCAGGTACATCAGAAGAGATACACCAGATCTTCGACTACCCTCACACAAATTTTCAGCCTCATACATGCCGTAGATTTTCCTAGTCATCGCACACAGACACGCGGACACACAGACAGCGCTAAACTTTCTTTTGATAGTATAGAAATATATTATTATAATGCAATTTACATTTGTTTGTAATAAAAATTATATAAATGGCTTCTTTATATTAAATAAATTGTATAATGATTAAAAAAATTACTTGTGTATATGAAACAGTGAATAGGTTACCAAAAATATGCATGAAAAATTTCCTTTTCTCGCTAAAGCCAGTTTCTCTATTTCACCTATATTGGAAAAGTACTGTTTTTGTTTTATTTTTTAATAATAGTATACGTAAAAGCAAAATTGCCACATTTTATTATTGGCATCATCAGAATAAATTATATTGTCCATGAATCAGTTAACTAATTCAAGTACAGGAAGTATAGTTTTATCTCATGCTTAACTAGGAGCATCAATAAAATAAACTGAAAAATACTTGAAAATGATAAATGCAGTTGTAGCAATAAATGCACATGCAAAGGAAAAAAAAAGTTATAAAATTGACATTTTTTAAAAACACTAAAAATGGATTATAAATGGATATTTTTTAAAGTTATTTATGATAATCATTATTTTTTTAAACCAAATCTAAAATTATCTAATAACATTATCTAAAACCATTAAAAAAAAAAAAAAAAAAAGAATTATAATCGACGACAAATTCGAAAATTGTGATCAGCTACGCAAAACAAGATATATATTATGCTTTTTTGCCACATTCTTTTTTCATGGCGAAAAAAAACAATGAAATTGAATGAAATTGAATTTTCTTGAATTTTATGAAATTGAATTTTCATCTTTTTTTAGAAATTATTAGATTTAAAGAAAATGTAAAGTTGTATACTTTACTTGGATATATAAATTTTTTATTCTACCATTCTTTTTCTACAGAGAATGAAAGTAGCCAAGATAGTATAAAAATGATATAATATACATATAAGATCGTTAGAAAATGTTTCAAATTGCAGAAAATTGAAAAATATGAAAACGGAGGTGTAGGTGGGAAGGGGGAGGGGGAGGCGAACGGTAAATAATTGATCTATACAATATAATATTCTCACTGCAACACATTGGAAATTCTCCCCTGCTTTCAGCGGAAACAGTTGAAAGTTATATAAGGAACTGCTACTAACGGCTTAAATAATCACTAATAAACAACATAATGAAACGCTTTAGTATAAAACAAACCTTAAGTGTTTTATGTGAACTGTTAGCCTGCGAATGGAATCCCGGAAAATTATTATTATTATTTTTTTTTTTATGCAATCCATTCTCAAGTAAATAACATTTTCAGTTGCATGACTGAATTTGTACACACAGTTGTAACAAAATAATGCTAATGTTACTGTTAATTCTGTTAATTTTGTAGTTTGTCAGTTAAAAATATTTACTTGAGAATGAATAGCATCCAAAAAAGCGATTTTCCCGGTAGAGAGAATTGATTGCTGATGCAGTGTAAAAAGTACTCGGAAACGTTTTCGTAAATGACGAGCAGCTAATAAAAATTTATTTTTATAAATTCTTCTTTAAATTTCTAAAATGAATGATGTTTATATAGATAAAGGAACGTTTTTCAGAATCGTGGGTGACTCGGAAGAGGTTATTGTACATTTCCGTCCGTTTCGTAGATTCAGAAACACTTGTCTTTTTTAACAGTGCAATGCAGCACAATTTCACCAAACATTCCTTTTTTTCAACACACTCTATTTCGTATCGAATATTACATGGTTGGAAACATTTTTCAACATTTTGCAATAAATTCCTTGATTAAAAGCTTAAAAAAAAGGAATAATAAACAAATTTGGAAAAATATGAAACAATTGGCTCTCACATTTTATACTAGGAGGCTTTGCCCTATATGAGCTACGTTCGCCAACCCCGTCCAAACCCAGCAGGCTCTAGAAACACGCTAATTTACTATGTTTTAAAAAGATTACGCTATTACGGAAGATTGAAAAATATTACTACGATTAGTGGCGGTCTTCCGTAATCGGGTTGTCATCCATTTTTGTTTTGTTAAGGGGATACATTCAACGCTGTCGCGACAAATCCCGGCTGATGGAATGATTAAGTAAAATCAATTACACGTTTGAAAATCAGCTTGCATAATAGGTTAAGTACAAATGTCACTGCCTACGGGACTTTTATAACGCCTAGAAAAAAAGTTTTCCTTTATACAAATTAAAAAATCGTTTTAAATTTGACTTTTTTAATAAATCGTTTTAAGGCGGTCCTCAAATAAATACTTTCCTCAACTTAATAAACAGGGACTTTTTTACCCATTTTTAAACGTAAAAGCATGATATTTGCAGGCGTAATGATTGAAGTGATTTGTACAGCAATTACACATTTTGTTTTTCATTATCCGATAAATTAATTACAGTTATAAGTGATTGTTGCCCCATCACGGCAGTTCTTTCCTTTCCTACGCCGTCGCGTCCAAAAATTTAATTGAAAACAAAACGCCAACTTTGACAGCACTTTCTGAAATATCTTCTGCCTTTACAGGAAAATGAGAAAAACAATTACAGTACATAGTTTCCTAAAATGAACACCTGCTAATTTGATACGTTTGCGCACAAAAATAATATTAAAAGTATGTCTAAAAGTAGCCAGCTTGGATTTGAGAACAGCTTTAAATTTAAGCTATAAATTATAGAAAGAAGGGAAAATTGTAAATCGAAAGAGGCGTTTTATCAAGGTCTCATTTTTTTTTTTTTTTTTTTTTTTTTTAATGGCCGTTTGTGTTTATTAAGATATTTTATAATTATTCCCTTATTTGGATAAAGATCCAGGACATTGAGAAATTAATGATATATGCGGGATGATTTTTAAAGCAAGTGACGGTATAACAAGTAGCGTTGCCAGGTGTCCCGCGTAAATCGGGGCTGATTTACTTGGGACACCTCGCAACACTAATAACAAGGTTTTAATGAAATATGCTTTAACCTCTTCCGTTCCGAAGCTAAAATAATTATAAAAATGCCTATTCATTGGTTTTTTCCAAACAAAATGACATCGTAAATGACATAAAAAATATCTTTTCTGAAATGGATCCTTTAGGCGCTTAGTAATTTAGGTTCAGAAATATGTATCTAAAACTACAAACCCTCTTAAAACACCAATTTAATAACCATTAACCTAAATTAATGCAATCACAAATTTAAGAGCTTTACACAAGTAAATAATCTACAAATCCTCAAAATTTTTTATTGAAAAAGATTTAAGTTAAATACTTATGAAAAATTTTCACTTTCTTGATCATACTGTCTTTTGGGCATTTTTAAGCATTTTGCAAACTCAGAGGAAAATAACATTTATTTTATGTGGGAATCAGCTTAGAGGCTGCCATTTATTCGTTTGCTTTGAACGCAAAACACATTAAGCTATTAAGAAGTAATGTGAAAACGTAAAAAATCGGACCTTTTAGTTTTTATAAGGAAAAGAACAGAGGTCCAGGAACCGAAGATGTTAAAGAATACTTTTTCAAAATTATCTGCAATCATGATCTTAAATTAAAAAAATATATATACATTAACGTAATATTTACCTGAAGTAGGAAATATTATTACCACTTGTACTACTCTTTAACCATACTACTCAAGATCTGATTTTTTACAGTCAATTAATGAAAAGAATTACACCATCGAATGACTGACTGACTCACAAGTAAAATAATGAAATACTAAATACATGACGCTGCATGAATTCGTTTTGATTTGTATTCTCTGGCGCCGTCTACCCTTTGTGAATTCTGCTGAGCTGATTTCAGTATAAGGCTTTTCTTTGAAAAGAAAAAAAAAAGCATGAAATTGTTTTAGCTACAATATATTATGTCTTAGTTTAGATTTAATTCATGTTCCATAATAAAGATTGTGAACTCTTCGATTATTACTTGGCTGTAATTATATGAAATGTACTCTGTATTTTTATTCAAAAATAAGAAAAAAAAATTATCATTTTTTTTGGCAAATATAATGGTAAAGGATTATATGTTCAATATATGCTAGGCAAATGCCGCCCTTTATGCGTGCGCCCTGAGGCGGCCGCCTATCCTGCCTCATGCCTGGCGCCGGCCCTGGTCTCAACCTGTTTCTATTTAAATTCAAAGGAAAACAGTAAAAGTTTACCTTTTCTCTCTCTCTCTCTCTCTCTCTCTCTCTCTCTCCTCCTGGCAGCAAGGAGGGGTTTGTCATTTCTAGGAAATTAAGCACTTAACAGTGTAGTCTTTACCGCTTTTCCTTTTTAAAAAAAAAAATATCTTTTTTTCCAGCAGCGGCTTGAGATTTTTTGCTGTTCCTTATTACCTTTTATCCACGAAAAATAATCAACAGAAAATTAGAATAATACAGAAGCGCTCCTTGTACTTGGATTCAGATCTTGAACATGTCCTGACCGTTTCCTAAGTGAATGCCTAATCGCGTATCCTAAGAAGGGGAGTGGGGAGTCCATGAGAGACTAGGGTTGCCAGGTGTCCCGATTTTTAGGGAATAAAAAATATATGCGGGAAGCTAAATGTCCCGATTTTTGAAAATACTCGAACTCTTAAATTTTGGCACGTTTCGTAGTATTTTTTACTTTGTGTTGGATTTTTAAAGCAGTTAAAGTTTTAAGAAAAATAAAAAAGAATCTTTAATTTTTAAAGACTTGATTTGTAAAACTTTTAGTGTAGAATTTTTATAACCGATTGTTGATTACGACTATACATTCTAAAGGGACGTAAGTAAAATTACAAAAAAGTACGTAATTTTTTTTATTCGACTCTTTAAGAAAAGTAGTTACTCGATTCGATAATATGTTTGTTTAATGTATGTTGACACTAAGTCTGTTAAAATATGTCTAATAATGAAAACTTGCCAACGTCTACGTAACATTTTACGTTTTCTTTTCCTTTTTCTTTTCTTTTTTTTTTTTTTTTTTTTTTTTTTGCAACTATCCGACAAGTGCGTGCATATTAAAAATGTTCCTTTTTAGGCTGCATGTACAGGTACACGTTTGCTTTGCCATCCTTCTACAGTTTTCGTGGAAATCTTTTGTTCTGGACCCTTCTGTGGTTTATTCACAAAAGAATGAGGGGAATCAACAATGGGTCAGGAGATAAGGAGCTCAACTCTACTTGAAGGAAAAGTTCCCCTTTTGCAGGATATCAGTCCCTTTTCTTTAAAAGTCATTAAAGATAAAAAAAAAAACAAACACCGCATGGCCACAAGAAAATACGCTGATACCGATAACAGTTAGAAGGATGGTCCGTACGCGGCTTTAGATCCCGGTCGGCACAGAAATGCTTGCATATCAGTCGTTGTGGATCAGTTTATGGTGCAGTAAAGTGTCTTTTTCGAGGTATAACTGTCCGAGTTCACGCTGGAAAACTTTGACTGATAGCAGGTACTAGGTAACGGCCGGTCCAAATCTTCTAGTGAGCTATGTGGTCCCTTTGTTTTTATAGTTCTTTGTAGGACTGTGTTTAGTTAAGAACTCTGGTGTGTCTCATGCTTTGCTTTTCTGTGCCCATTGCACTGTAAAAAAAAAAAAAATCTGTAAAGTTACTAAAGTTTTTCGAGGAAACTGGGATTCCTAGAATTTTTTATGTAACGCCAACAACAAAAATTCCTGTAACCAACGTACTTTTGCGGCGAAAATCAAAAAATCTGTAAGGTTACTAAGAATATTTTAGGAAACTGAGATGCCTAGAACTTTTCATGTAACTGCAACTTGGGTTACAGATAAAATTTTAATAAGATTACTGTAATTTTAGCAGATTCATTTGTAAAGTTACAGATTTCTGTAGCTTTACAAAAACTAGTTTTGTAGGTTTGCAGATTTTTTTGTACAGTTATAGATGAAAGTTTAGTAAACATGTAACTTTACATCTGTAGAACTACAGATTTTTTTTTACAGTGTGGTACACTACTGCCTTCTCATTTTCTCTTTTTGCCTAAGCTAGACTTGCATTGACATCGAAGTGTAGAGCACCCAAATTTATTTGGTTGCTCTATGCGCTCTATTTTGAGGTTACATTTAGCCTGGTGCGCTCAACTCTGGAATGTCCATTGGGTTCTCCACCAGAGTTTTCAAAATTATATTTTTCGACCGTGCTTTGTTTTTAAATTTATTTGTTTCCAATTTTTTTAGAGGTTTCGCGGGGCAGTTTTTCACATTCCACGCTGGTACTTCTGAAAGAAATGATGCCTGGAAATTTGGTTTTGGATTGATGAAAGCAGGTTCCAATGCACCTGAGACTCATATTTTTGATTTTTTGATTAGGTTCTTTTTCGTTTTATTTCTAATGCGATCTATAGCGTTTTTTTTTTTGCGTTTTGCAGCGAATTTTCGACATTGTTAAAATTAACCCGATTTCAGTATTTCAGCAAAATATTAAACTTTTATAAAAATATATATAGCAAAATATTAAAGATTTATCTGGAGTTCGTATCACGATTTTTAAATTGTTACACAATCCTTTTCTTGTAAATTCACTTTTTCGATGCTTTGTGTTTAATTTTTTCTATATGCACAAAAAGAAAACATTGGGAATTGGAAAAATTTTCGTTATCTGTTGAGCAAGATATACCCAAACCTTATCGGTAATAATTTACAGTCAAAGTCAAAGTTATATGAAATTTGATCATATTTCATCCCATAGATACCGAGATATAGTTTACATAGAAATCGTGAATAATGGGGAATAACAGCGCCACCTGTTAGACTATATGCATAAAAAATCTTAACAGTACCTATATATGCGAAGGTCCAACTGAATATGATGTTTGATGAAATTCCATACCACTGGTGACAAACTTCACGAAAATCCAGAAAAATACAGTATAAAAGTGACATCTGCTGAGCGATATATACACAGTCAAACCTAATTAGCACCAGTGTTTGTCATAGTGTAACAGAATATGCAGTTTGATGAAATTCCGTGCATTAGTTCTTGATACAGAGCAATCACAATATTTATGTCACATACACACAGACAGATAGACATTTTAGAAAAATAGTCAAATCATTTTTAGGACGTCCATCCCAAAACATGTAATTCCATCAAAAAACGGAAACTGTAAATTTTTACGATTTCAGTATTTTCTTCTTATGTATGTAGAAGAAAGTACAAATATGTATGATGATCCAATTTCGCATTTGAATATCCAACAGAGGGTGCTACTGAGTTGTGCTCATTATTCACTGAACACTGTAACTCGAAGATAAATTAAAAAAAAAAAAAACATCTAGACTTTGTAATTGTTGGTGTGTAAAAACCAATGCCACGCTACAGATCATCAGATTGATTCTGGGTTGCGGACTAGGCAAGGCTCGCTCAACTTTTCATCCCTTCGGGGTCGATAAAATGAGTACCAAGATCACTTTGGGAACTAAACACTGAGGGTCCCGCTTTGGGCTACTCCCCTGACATATCCTAAATCGCAACTCAGAGTCCATTGTCAAGAAAATAGGACTGGTTAGAGGTCTGTACGGTCCCGGGCTTGGGGCAAGGCCCGTACCCGGCCCGGACCGGGCTGGCAAAACAATTGAACGGGCCTGCCGGCTGGGGCCGTTAACAGATTAAGCGGGTCCTACCGGCGCGATATGAATAGTTAAACGAAGCCGATAAAATATGAGCCATTTTCAATGAATATGACTTTCGCGAAAATAAGTATAGATGTGAGTCACGAGCCGATGCTATAGTTTGACACTATCAATACAGAAATGTAACATGTCCAGCGTAGAGATCGGTATCGGTCAGTTACATGGTGTCTGAGTCCGGGCTTAATTGTTTCAGCAGACTCGTGCTGGGCCAAAATCAGGCTTGCATTTTTTTTTTTTTTGTACATAGTCGATCCGGGCCGGAACTGGAACTAATTGTTCTCAGGATGTGTAGGGCAGGCAATATATTTTGTAAAAATATTAATACAGATAATGAACTTCTGTTAACGGAATCTTTGGAAATATAACTTAATGTTGTTCTCAAATTCAACGCTCAACAAAGCGAAACTTTCTGACACATTTTCTGGCTCATTTTTAACGGTAAAGGCATACAATTAACAGGCCTGACTATTGAAGAGATTTAGAATCGAATAGCGTTTTTCATTTTTTATAAATAAATTATTTATCGAGACATAAGAGATTCTTGTCACGTGACTGCAGGTTTTTTCTCCCTTTTCGTGCTAGCGCATCCTGAAGTTCGATTCAAAACGCTAACTTTGACAGTATTTTCTCAAAGATAAATTGCCTTTATCAAAAAATGCGCAACACCATTCGATTATATAGTTTCTGAATAAGAAAACCTGCCTATCTTATGCATTTCCGAAAAGAAATGAATTCAGAAATGTATCAGGAAGTAACTCCTTTGGATTTGAGAAAAGTCTTAATAAATGACAGAGAAATATTTTCACAAATCTACTTTTTACTATGCAGCTTCAAAAGTTATTATGTTTTTAACCCTCTATTTTTTCTTTTATTCTAAACTACATTATTTTTTTTTAATGTATCCTTATTTGAATGTTGAAAAGTCTAAGACTCTAAGTAATCATTAATGTTGCTGTTGTGTATTTTCTGTCTTGCGAACACATCGTAATTTTAAAATATACTGTAAAATTATCCCATAAATATAAACGGGCCGAACTTTTCATTTTTAAACCGGGTCAGGCCAAAATAACTTTCGTTCGGGCCAGGCCGGGAGACCTCTAGACTGGGTACTGTAGGCTAAGATTTTCAATGGATTGTAGCGCCGTAGATTTATTTATTTATATTAATAACAACCAGTGGTGTAGTAGTAAAGAGACCACAGAGTATACGCCATAGAGAGACTATATACGCTGCATATGGTTACTTGAGAAACAGGTATACGGTGTTTCTTAAAAAACCCAGAAAGTATACGGCTTATTTCACCGTGTACCCTCCACCCTCAGCCCTAGTAACAGCGTTAATTAAGTCAGTATATTAGAATAATATAGAAGAAAATTTCGTGATGACCACAACATACAGGTTTCTCACGCCTCCCTCAGCGGGATTTTCAGTTAGTGATATAAACTTTTTTTAGATACTTTCTGAGTTAGTGCAGGGGAAAATGCAATTAGTGCGTAAAGCACAAAATGAGTAACCCCTCATCACCACGACCACATTTTTTTTTTTTTTTTTTTTTTTTTTTGTTATCTTCTAGAGCAAAACAGCGTCGAACTGTTGAAAACGGAAATAGCAGTAAAAAATTAGACGAGCCTTTTCAAAAATTAGAATTCGCCATACAGCATTTAGTAACATAGATCCCTACAATATTAGAAGTATATACAAGTGAGCTGGGGTTTAGAAGTTCTAATTTTGCTTTAATGCAAGATGTAGTGAAAAAAAGAAGAAAGTAATGTACTATTAATAATTGATAAGTTTGAGCTTCAATAAGTAAAAATGTATTTAAGTTTGAAGTAATGAAATGTACTACAATAGGTTTAAAATCAAATTATGTAAATTTTAATAATTATCCTAATATTAAGTAAGCTTACATAATTAACCTAAAAAATTGTAATAATGCAAAATTAAACTTAAAATCGATTTTTTTTATATTTTTTGATTGTCACTTATTAAAAATTAGCTCACACATTTATGTTAATGGAATTCCTTAAAAATAAGTTAAACTATTTTTCAAAAACTCAAACCAAGCTGTAATATGTACTTTTTAACAGCAACACATCGAAATGTAATTTCACATTATTACACTGCATATTTATGCATATTGGATTTTGAGAAAATTGGCTGTTCTTTTATTGAAGTTTATCGCATTCAATGTATGTTTCGATTAGTACGGTAATATCGCGGGATTTATTAAAAGCACTGATTGAGAGAAAACTGTTCTAGTTTTATCAAATGATTTCAGTACTTAATCTTTCTCATCCAAAGTTAAATTTTATATCCCTATATTGAGGAAACATTCGGGAATCGTTTATAAAACTTCAAAAATATTAATACGAAGAATTTTTAACGAATTTTAAAAGTAACTACAATGGGAAATTTTTGAGAACGCAAAAGAAAAAGACCTTTTTTCGCCCTGCCTGATCTGTAAAACCATTTACAGTCGTAATAAGCACGTGTCTTTGAAAATGGCCAGGAAGATTTTTCGTGGATTTTATTTCCAAAAAATTTCTGCGTAGGCAGAAAATTTCATTTTTTTTTTTCCGAAGACTTTTTAAGTGTGTATTTTTATTAGATTTTTTATTTCATATTTCTAACGTTTGCGCTTTTGAACAAAAAGAATTATTCTTACAATTTCTTTATTTGAGAATACACTTTTAAGTGTTTATTTTTAGAAAGTTATTTTTTCGATTTCGAAAATTAACGAAGTGCAACGTTATAGTGATTGCCGTATTAACGGTAGATCAGTACGATGCCTGAGGCAGTAGGATTGCCACCACAAGAGGCCCACACCGCTAGGTTTTTTTTGTATGTTATATTTAATTTAATTTTAGGTATATTTACGATAATCCCGGATTTGAGGATTCCGGGATTCTATCAAATCCCGGGATTTGAGAAAAAAAATCTTTTTTTCTCAAAAAAATCTTGAAGGGTCTCGTGTATTGTATATGCAAGATGTCGAGTTGCCACTCAGCTAATATATTGTATCTTATAAAAACAAGAATTTTCAGACTTATACTTACCAGCATATATGTGTTTCAGGTGAATAGGGGTCATAAGCAGTGTCCACCATTTTTTTAAAATGATGCCCACAACTGTCCATTGATACTTTACGAAAACACGCTGCATATTCAAGATAATCTAGAAATAAAGAAGAAACATTTGTTTAAAAAAAAAAAAAAAAAAAAAAAAAAAGTTTCACCAATAATACGGTTTTAATCTAACTCGAGTACGTGACTGAATATGCATGGTGTTTCATAAAGGACGTCTTAATTTAAAAATTGCATAAAGCTTTAAGTGTAACAAATATAAAATTGAAATTAGTTATAGACCGGGAGGCATATTAAAATGCAACTGGTCAGCCAGATAATATCTTGGTGGAAAACACATGCCCCGATTTTAGTGGTTGACTGGTATGTTTATCATTGTGTTTTCCTACTTCCAGTCCTCCATGTTTTCATACCTTTGGGTGCAGGAAAACACAGTGATAAACCTACCGATCAACCACTAAAATCGGGTTTGCAGGTGTTTTCCACCAAGATATGACTTGGCAGACCAGTTGCATTTTAATATGCTAATCGAGTTCTGTCTAATCCTGGAATTTCAGCCTCCAACTCGATGATGTGATTGTCCGTGTAGTCGCCACTACGTTCTATTACATGTTTATCAAATAGTTTATAAACTTTGTATGTATTAATATAAAAAAATAATAAAATTTCTCTCAATAGATTACACTACGCGGTCTCAAACTGTAATGTTGAAACTAGCTGTAAAACCTCTTGAAAAGTCTTGCAGCCTTTACTTTTTATTGTTTTTGGCTATTGAATCGGGATTTTTCTTCTTTTTTGTAATTTGGAATTAATTTGAGCACTCTTAAACAGCTCCTTTATTTCATTTTTATATTGTTTATGGTTACTGAATTATTGAATTTCAGAGTTAAGGAGTCCGTTATGAAACACTCCGTATTTGGAGAATTTAGACTTGCCTCTTCTGTAGCGCTCAGAGCTGCAAATTGCGTGCACAGAATCAATGGAATTGCTGACAGCTTCATTGAATTTGTTCCTTTGCTCTTCCGAGGAGCAGTCAGTTACGTATTTTCTAACGCAGTCCATTATGTGGCTCCAAACTCTAGAAATATACATTGTAACTACGTTAATATGAAATAAATTTAGTACATTAACGCCATCGATCAAGACTTATTATTTAAAAATCAAGCTTACACTGAGAAAAAAAATACCGCCTTCACCTAGAATAAATAGGTAGTCATTTTCTGAATCCCTAAACTAGAAATATAGATTTCTGAGCTATGCGAATAGGGTAAACAAATAAGCTGAATAGACGAAATGATCTAGAGTTTCTAGTCTCTTGTTTTAAATGTGGCGAAATGATAATGAATCGTTTGAGTAGAAATTTCCGGAACGGTTTCATAAAATAGAGTTATAGTTACTAAAACTAACCTCTTGAGTTCGCATCTATTTGCAGAGATTTTTAAATAACTTTGATCACGGAAAGATAGGAAAACGCTTTTGAATTCTAGTAGAAAACTCTAGAACTCTCTAGCAAAAGGAACTAGAATTTATAGGGATGACATGGAACTATTTTTTCTAGAGCCACATTTACATTCTAGAAGCCAGAACCGTATTTTTTTCTCAGTGTTTAATATAATTGGATTGCTATTCAAAACTATCTAGAAAAGTAATTTACACCACATAAGAAACTATGATTTTTAATAAGTATCAATCAAAACAAATCTTAGTCTAAATTCGATTTTAAAACACTGTTATTTATAATTTAAATTAGGAGCCTCGTATCATATGAGGTGAACGAGAGGATTAAGATACGTAAATCACTTAGTTAAATTACATCGATTTATTTAAAAGTTTATAAAATTTATCAAATATAATTATTTCGAATTAACTCATATCGTCAGTTCATAGACAAGATTTTATTTTTTATGCAGGATTTTTTTTTAATGTGTTATTACACACACACACACACACATATATAATTACATGCCTTCTTTAAACTAGATATTTAGCCAGATTTTGTAATGCTATTCACGCCTTTTTACTTTCTTCTATCTTCAATAGAAGAAAGTATTGTAATCGAAATTTTTTTCGACTTCTGGTTTTCGACGGATTTACAAGTTTTAGGGGTCAGAGATCCCCAAAAACATGTTTACAGAAAATGTCTGTCTGTCCGTGTGTCTGTCGCCATTGTAGCATCACAGAGTGTATGAAGTTATGAATAGGATTGAACCAAATTTTTATTTTAAGTTTTTGGCTATGGCAAGCAGGCCCTCCCTGAATCTGGAAAAAATTCGCCGGTAGGGGCGCTGTAATAGCGATTTTGAATATTGTACCATCGAAAAGTATATGAAGTTATGCATAGAATTGAACCAAAAAAATTTTTTTTAAGTTCTTGGCTATGACAAGCAGGTCCTTCCTTAATTTGGAAAAAAATCGCCGGTAGGGGGCGCTGTAATAGCGATTTTTGTGCAATTTTTGTGCCATTTTGAATATTGTACCATCGAAAAGTGTATGAAGTTATGCATAGAATTGAACTAAATTTTTTGTGTTTGTTTTTGTTCATGGCACGAAGGTCCTCCTTGAATTTGAAAAAAGTCCGCCTATAGGGGGCGCTATAATTGCGATGTCTGTACGATTTTCATTATTTTACCATCGAAAAATGTATGAAGTTATGCATGTATAATTGAACCAAATTTTTTGTGTATGTTTCTAGCTATGGTCAGTAGGTCCTCCATGAACTTGAAAAAATTCCGCCAAAAAGAGGCGCTATAATTGCGATGTCTACGCCATTTTCATTATTGTACCATCGAAAAGTGTATGAAGTTATGCATAGAGCATAGAACTGAACCAAATGTTTTGTGCATGTTTCTGGCTATGGCAAGCAATTCCTCCCTGAATTTGAAAAAAAATCTGCCGGAAGGGGGGCGCTGTAATAGCGATGTTTGTGCTATTTTCTTTATTGTACCATCGAAAAGAGTATAAAATTATGCAGACAATTGAACCAAATTTTTTGTGCATGTTTTTTGCTTTGGCCAACAGGTCTTCCTTGAATTTGGAAACATTGCGCGGTAAAGGGGCTGTATGATAGCGATTTTTGTATACTTTTCTTGATTTTTCGTAGTTCTATTGTCCAACGGCGGCTCGTGCAGCGGCGGGAACTCGCTTCCTGTTAAGCCGGCTATTCGGAAACACCTGATAACAACAGATTAAATAAAAACTATTAATTTAACATATATCATGATATAGATTAACTCGATTTTAGTCCGTTTAAGTGACTGAAGCAGAAATTTAAGATGAAAATCAAAGTTGGTATAGTATTGATCTAATAATATTGAAATATTAACATATGTAACTACGTTTTGAAATATTAAGAAGTATAAGATAGAAGAAAGTTTTGGGATTGGCACATCCAACTAGTTTACATAAGTGGCTATTAAGCGTTGATTGCCTAGAAATTCAGTCCAATCCGGTTTTTGACCTTTCCACTATATTTGTGCAAGTGTTATAATCCAGGAGGCAACCCGTGAGACCCTATGTTATCAGATACAAGAAAAAAAAAATATATTTTATGTAAGAGTACAAATACGGAAATCTAATGATCCAGGGCCAAATACCACTTCCTGTGTATTTTTGGAGGTTTATCCTAAGTTACGTAATAGAAAAAGCAAGTGGGTAAGTGTGATCACAGATCGCACAGAGGGTTTCGTTTAATATTCCTTTAAAACACTTTATCCTTTTGCGAAATCTGTTAGTTCCACATTTCGCAACCAGGGGGCGCACCCTATTCTACACAAACCTCTATCCAAAGGAAACTCCGTTTTACAACCTATCCGTAGGTATATTAGTCGAGGGGATCGGGTCTATAGCACCCGAGATAGGTAGGCGCCCCAGGAAATTGCACGGAACATTCTTTAATAAGCTTTTTATTATGTGTTATGAACTTTGTTAAAGTTTCCAGCAGATCGACTTGTTATATTTCATAATTTTAACAACATTGCGTTATATTAGTTGCAAATTCCACCACCAGGGAGCGCACACTATTCATAACAAAAGTGTATCAGATCGAAACTCTGTTAAACAACCTATCAGTGGATGTGTTACTCGAGTTGGTGACTGCCTTAAGCGAGAAATTAAGAAATTTGCTGAAAGTACTATTCAGAAATAGTGGTAACTAAAATTTTGACATTTTTATATTTCATAAGCAGCACGTGTCTGAGTATATCATAGTGCTCAAAAAACGACATCTAAAAAGGTCGTAAACGCTAATTTTTAAAAAAGAAATCCAGCGCCCCTCCCCCGCCCTCCCTTCACAGGAAATTGCATGCACCATTATTTTATAAGCTTTTTATTATGTGTCATGACGTATCTTAAAGTTGCAAACGGATCGCCTTGTTATATTTCCTAATTTTAACAAAATCGCGTTACGTTAGTTCCACATTCCACCACCAGGGAGCGCATTCTATTCTTAACAAAAGCATATCTGAACGAAACTCCTTTGCGCAATCTCTTTGAAGATACATGGTTGGGAGGGTGGCGGTGCAGTCTTAACCAACAATTTAAAACATTTTCTGCGATAACAAACGCTAAGATTTAATAAATAAATCTAGTCCCCCCCCCCCCCTCCACTCCTCGAAATATCACACTCCATTCTTTTTTACACTTTTTCTTATGTGTTATAAAGTAATCTTAAAGTTTCGAACACATCGAGTGGCGGTCTTAAACAATAATTTAAGATATTTCCTGAAATTGCTATTCGGAAATAGTGGGATGAACACTTATAAACCTATAAACTTTTTCATATTGAATAATTAATACCGTCGAAACACCGCACGCGCCGTCGAAACACCCCACGCAAATTGTTAGATTTCCCAATTTAAATGAAATCTCCGTTAAAAAAGCACGTGCCTCCATCTTAATCTGGCATTTGATGGAAATAAAAGGAATTAATAAAATAATAATTAATATCTCAGCTCGTAATGAAGCAATCTCTTTGAACCGGGTATGTATGAAATCTGCGAGAAATTTCCAGCCCGGATGTCAAAAAATTTAATCGAAAAATTTAATATTTAAAAAGTTTAAATTTCGTATTAGACTTTCCTCCCCTTGAATTTCTCCCGCGCCGATATGTCGAGAGATGACGACGGCTGCCTTCCGGTGAATGGAAATCTGTTTTCATTGTCTTTAAAAACACAGAAATTAAATTTTTATCGATAGATTTTTAGTGGATTTTTTGCGTTCTATGCTACGCAGAAATTTGAAATTTATACCAAAATAAAGTAGAATTTTTTCCGCGTATTTCTACACCTGTTACGAATTTGTACGACCGATATTTCGGCAGATCCGATTTTGCTTTTTAGAGGTCCACTTCATTTATTGCTTAAAGTACTCCGTGGTAACCCTGCACCGGCTTATTTGACGGAGCATCCGCCGAATTTACTGGCAACCCTTAGGAGAAACCGGGGAGTATTTCGATAACGTGCATTTGCACCTGCATTCAAAAGGTTGATTGGTTAATTTTAGAATTTAAATAGCCCATAATTAGGTTAATTACCAACTTTTTCAAAATTTTATGATTTGTTGTTTGATGTGAGGTGTTCAGCTATAAGTACCCAAAATTTCAAGTCTCTAACATGTATAGTTTCTGAGAACGGGCTCTGTGACGGACAGACAGACAGTCAGACGGACAGATAGACAGACAAAGGAGTGAGACGAATAGGGTTTCGTCAGATGAACGAAACCCTAAAAATACGGAAAATTTAGCTTTCATCTTGAGCTATGATAATATCCTGGCAAGCTTTTATTTTTAAAGGCTATTAAAAGAATAAATGTGGCCAGTTTGAGACTATCTAGATTTTTGATAGAGTTAGTGGTATGATTGTACGCCTCTTCATATACTTACGGGCAATTTTTATTCGGCCACATTGCGGCCAGCGTGACACTTTTTTGACGAACCCGTTAAGGCCAATTATAGCGGGTCCCTATCAAGCACTTTGGGCCAAGGCTAATGTAGCTGTCAGTGGACCACAAGTTCTGTGTTTGCTTATTGATGAGAATTTTCTAGTGTGATTTCAATTAGTTCTCTTTATCTAAGCCACAGATTGACTGCTTTTTTTCTCATTACCCGATTCTTCTAGTGAGATTAATTCTACGGCTGAAATTATGATTTGTATGAGTTTTTTGCTAATTTTCACTAATGTGACTCCAACTCGTAATAAAAGGTGGTCCATCTATTGGTTCTTTTTTATTACGAAAGAAAACGCATTTTTTATGAGTGAAAATCGAAATTCTTTATTGAATATGGAAGGTGGATCTATGCTATTTATGTATGGAATACAATATCGCACATGTGGCCACCGTGACTTCGCTTACATGCCATGATCCGAACATAAAAATTTTCGATGACTTTTCCCAGAATGAGTGGATCCATGGCCAAAATTTCAGCCCGAATGTTACGTTTGAGGACTTAAATTGTGCGGGGGCATTGCGTACACTTTACGTTTCAGAACCCAACAAAGAAAATTATCTATCCAATTATCTAATCGCACGATCTTGGCTGCCAATTCACATCAGAATTTCTTGAAATTATGCGATCTGGAAATTTCTCGTTCAATAAGTTGATGATTTAATGAGCAATGTGTGCCGTTGCACCGTTGTTGTGCTGTCAACGAGTCCATAATTACAAATGGCATACATTTGACAGTTCATACATGCATGACACATGACAGCTGACACAAATAACCTGTGAAATAGTCATTGTTCAAAAAAGAACCAACAGATGGACTACCCTATATATCGACGCAATAAATTTTTGAAGAAAATCGTATGACACACATGAAGGGACAAAAAGCCTCCGGATTTAGGGGCGGAAGTTAGTGTACGGAGTTAATGCAGTTTTTGATTTTAAAAAAAAGTATTACTCTTTTAAAAGTTGTTAAATTATTGCGTTAAAAAAATAAAGCTTAAGAAGTTATAAATTTTAAAGCTGTGAAAGCTAAAGTTTTAAGGGGGCTCAGGGCTTGATCGATACCGAAAAACATGTAAACAGAGCTCTCACTTCGAATTCCTATAAAAACAGAAGTATTCAATGTAACTAGTTTAAACTTTCTGATATTTTTAAAGTATGTTTGTAGTCTGATAAAATTATAAAATAAAGTACTTCAATGTAATAAAATAAAAACATAGCAAAATTTATAGAATACAATTTTCGAAAAAAAAATTAGGTGTCATATCACCATCCGTAAGATATCTTAACATTGAATTGACATAAGAACCTCATTTTTGCTTTAAAAAGATCAGGAAACTTTACTCTATAGAATGAATTAAGGATATAATTATCACTCAAAGGAAACCTTATTAAAATAACTCTCAAATTTGAAAATTTAAAAAAACCCTAAAAAAACCCAAGTTTTTTCCCCTTAAAAATACTCAAAATATTAAGCTATCTAAAATATATTAATTCATTCTATAAATAATGATGTTATATGCATGAAAAAAAAATTTAAGCCATTCCATCAAATAGTTTTTTTTTAATCTTACGGATAGTCGTCAAAAATCAAGTTTTGAGAAAACGCGACTTAAAGTTGCAATTAAATTGGTGCGGCTATGAAGTGATTGTTACATAAATGCTTATAACTCCGTTAAAAATGCAAAATATTTTTATGCGGTTTTTCGCACTGTGTTCAGAAGTAATTGAATAATCAAAATAGATACTAAAAAAAATCAATTTTTTGAAAAGTTTTCAAGCCCTGAGCCCCCTTAAATTTTTTCCGCATTATAAAATTTGGTCATCTTAGAAGACCATACCTGCCAATGTTCGCAGTTTTTCCCCCCGAGTCAAATAAACATAAATTGATCAAAAAAATATTTAATGAATTGTTTCTCGTTTCTATTAGATTTTATTTTATTTTAAATAATTTTCGGTTTAATTTGATTTGAAAAAAAAAGTTGATGGTTGGGAGCCAGGGTTGCGGAGTCGGAGTCCGAGTCAGGCCCATTCTTGAGCAAAAGAATCGGAGTCGCTAAAAAACAAGCCGACTCCGACTCCAGCTTTTTTTATTAGGCAGTTTGAAGTGAAATTCAACCAATTATATGTAATTTTAAATATATACAAGGTAATTATTATTGTTATTTTTGGACTATACCATGCTACCTACGTTAAAGATGCCCCATATACTCTCCGGTGTACAGAGTAAGATGAAAACCGTTTTTAATTGAAAACTCTAGTAGATATTTTACATTTAGCATATAAATAATTTCCCTTTGATTTTTTGGGTTTGCAGAACCCGATGTAGAGAGGTCTGCAATGGCCCAAGGCCTGCAAAATGAAAGCAATTTTTTAAATGGAGCGGGTCAGCAGAATAAAGACAATTTTTGGTAAAGGGCTAGACCGGACTGATAAAAAAATCATGCAGGCTGACCGGCCCAATATAACAAATTTGAAAGAATCAAACTACGCCGATAAAATAGGAACAATTTTCAATGGACATGACTGGGGTGAGAATAAGTACAAATGTACTACATGAGCTGATACTAATTTGACATCAATACAGAAACGTAATATGTTCAATGATCTAGAGATCGGCATCGGACAGTTAGATTGTGTCTCAGCTCGAGTTGAATTTTTTCAGCATACTCGGGCCGTGCCGAGATCAAGCTTACATTTTCCCTATATACTAGGGCCGGGATGAGCCATAACTGGACAATCACAGGATACGTTGGGCGCAATTTGTTTTGTATAAAAATAATAATAGCTATAATGAATTTCAGTTAACGGAATCTTTAAAAATGTACTATAATAAATTACAGAATATTTTTTTATACAGAGAATATTTTTTATCTCCCTTTTTTAATACGGCTTCAAAATTTATGATGTTTTAACCACCATTTTTCTTTTATTCTAAATTACATTAATTTTTTCGATCGGTCTTCATTTGTATGTATTAGTCTAAGAGTCTGAGTAATCATTAATGTTGCTATTCTGTATTCTATGGCTTGTGAACTTATGGTAATCTGAAACATATGGTAAAATTTTCGTATAAATGTGTATACAGTATTCTTTAAATGAATCTTAATTGCATATTATAAAAATCGGACATTTTTGTAAAAACTGAGTCTTGCCCTTCCGGATTTCATTGATTTTCGCATGTGCCGGGCTTGTTTTCTTCTTTAGATTTCGATACTTGAATTTTTCGGGTTTGTGGGAAACGAAATTGTAAAATTAATAAAATGGAAAATATATTTTTCCCCCTTTACCTTTCGAAGCCCTAAGAACAGAATTAATGACGAAATAGTGAACATTTTTGCTTTATTTTTTTTTTTTTCGTTCCTTCATAATTTTAACCAACAGGCAGCACTAGTACATTATCCAGCCCGGAGTCGGAGTCGGAGTCGGAATCGTTCAAATTTCCGGTGTCTGAGTCGGATTTAGCCCATTTTCCCCACCGACTCCGCAGCCCTGTTGGGAATGCCTTTGAAATGTGAATGCGTGTGGACAGGAATAAGGATATTCATATAAGAAAAAGAAAGTATCATTAATCAATGAAATATACAGCTTAATTGTAAAATAACCTTTTAACATCTAATTACTTTGTACTTTCAGGTGCCTTTTGTCTAGCATTTTAATGATAAAACATTTTGTATTTTATAAATAAACATGTTTGAATACATAATTTTTTTCATGAAATTAGTACCTACCAATCAAACAGTGCTAAATATTTAAATGGGTTATTATTATTATTATTAAATAAATAAAAAAAAAAAATGCTGCGCGGGGGACCCCTAATGACCGCTCGACTGATACTCGAATTTCTGTGAAAACATTATGATTTTTCCCAGGTGTGTTGCTCTCATTGTAAATGTCGAAGCATTCATTAATTAACTTACGAAAAAAAAAAAAAAAAAAAACATAACGAGATGAAAGAACATTCGTCCTCATTAGGATCCCAGTCACTCTCGTTGTCACTTTTTTGCTGTTTGTAAAAGTGAATGTTGCCACGCCTAAAAACAAATACAGAGTTTCCTGGATGATTCTCGAAAATAAAAGGAACGAACGCAAGAGTGAACTGACAAGTTTCCGTTTTCGCAACAGACGATAATATGGATATTTGATGAATTATGTTATTCGGTGACTAACTTCCCTTGACTTTAGAATGTTTTTATTTCCCCCTAGTATTTTACCTACATAAAAATTAGTGTTCGGTGATATATATCAATGGATATATAATATGTTATCGTGATAGATATGATATATATCCGATTATTTATTTTCAAAATATCAAGAGTTTGATATTTTCATATATTTGATATTTATGTTCAAAATATTGTGCATGATATTTTCATATATTTGATATTTATGTTCAAAATATTGTGCATGATATTTTTGATATTTTCTGTCAAAACTGTAAATGATTTTTTTTTAACTGTTATTGACTGTCAGTGTTGTCAGATAGTCAAAAGTCAATTTCCCCAAAATTTCTGAAAATTTCCCCAAATCAGTGTTTTTTCCGCTTTAGTCCCCAACTCAGTTTTTAATTAAAAAGGGAATTTTTAAATTTTCAACTTACCACTATGAAAAATATTTAAGTAATTTAAACTCAAAATTTTTCCCCAAATCAAGCCTTTTTTTTGAAAAAATTCCCCATTTACAAAAAACAAACTTTTAAACTGGGCTGAATGCATATTCTGTAACTACATTAAGAGAATGAGAGATATATTTTGCAGTGACAAGTTATTTTACGCTTGTTTTTAAAAGTATTATCTAACAATGTTGGATTATTGTTACATTAGCTCCATAGCTTTAGACAATCTCTTATCAGTTGGAATTTGAATGAATCTGAGATGGTACACTGTTTTAATTGTTTTGTCATCCCTGTACTGAAGTACATAATCATAATGTAAAGGTATTTTCGCTGTATCAATCAATATGCTTTTGTATATCATAAGAGAAAAATATCTGCTTTTCACACATTTATTTTATTTATTTTTTTTTTTTATTTATTTTTTTTAAGTACGACGAAAGAATATTTTGTATAACTCCTGCAGATTAATTAGTCACATTAAGGTTTATTATTTAGAGCCTGATGCATCTGTAATACGTGTAAACGGTACTGTAGTAAACAACGAACACGACCACATACAAGAGAATAATGACTGATATTTCCGATTTCTGGATTGTATTTTCGTTTTTCAAAACAAAATTGGGTTCAAGACAGATCCAATTTTTCTACAGGACTAAAAGAAATCTTTACAAAAAATAGTAAAAAAAAAAAAAAAAAAAAAAAATTCCCCAAGTTTTTCCCCAAAATATTTGTAATCCCCGAATATTTCCCCACGAACTACTTGTCCCCAAAAAATTCCCCTAGAGGTTCAAAATTCTCCAAAATGGGGACAAAATCCCCAATCTGGCAACACTGTTGACTGTGTCGTTCTGTAGACAAAGAACTTTTGTCTCTGGCAATGACTTTTTTAGTCAAAGAATAAAACAAATATATTTTGCAAGCTTTACGTTTCAAACTGAATTTTTAAATGTTTAACCAATAATTAAATGGAACAATATTAACTCAGAACAGCAATTGGAATATATATCGTCTAACTTACAGAATCAATTATTTACAGCTTCATTAGAAAAGAATCTTTTCTGGTTTTGGTTTAGTTCAGTTTAAACTGCTCAACGTCTTAAGCGATAAAAAAGCAGACAAGGTTAAATTTATGTTCGAATTTTTCAATTAAACAAACTATTTTTTTGTAAATTTTATTCCATTAAACATAAAATTTTCTTGATACTTGATACTGAATTCTATAGTTTGTTTTTTGATGAGTGTATAAAGAAAATAGTTTCTGTTTTCTATTAAATGATCTTCATTTTCGTTGTAAGTGAAAAGAAAAGAAAGCAAAAGAAAAATACATTTTGGCATATTGTTTCATTAAAAGTTCATGTTAGTTGCAATATGTTTTAGATTCCGATTTATATTATACCGTAAAATATTTATTATATGCAGTAAGTTGACTAATTTGAAAATATAGAATATGTATATAAAAAATCTCGGATATTTTTTAATATTTTCGATACTATCGTGATATTTACGAGCCTTGATAAAAATATTATCTAACTGGCTGACACGCCCGTTACCCGGACTGTGCGGTCCTTACAGCGTATAGGAGAAATTTTATTGTTCCTACCACAATTTTAAAACAATTATTTTTATGATATAGTTCTATTGCATATATTAAAGAAATTTATTATGAAGCTTATTGATTAGTGATACTGGTAAGAGCAATAAATTTTTTCTATATGCAGCGAGCGCTGCCCGTAATAATAAACTAAATCAAAACGTCGAATAAAGAAATATAATAACAAAAACAATCGTCGAAAAACGCAAAAAAACCCCGCTAAAAATCGCATAAAAAATCACGAAAATTAAAATATCACATAAAAATTTCGCGCCTTTGGAATTAGGCATAATGTTACAGCGTCCTTCACTATCGTCATTTCAAATGCAAGAAACTTGAAATCACTTGCCCCCAATAAAGCCTATATGGCGATGATTCATTTGTTCCCAACCAAAGATCTCGATGAAATATTGAATCGCCGGGTGGAACCGTTTTATCAACTTAATTGGATCACCCTATACCTATAATTATCTATGGTTTATCTATGAATTTCTGATGGTCATGTATTCCTCGCATTCAAAAACAGAATTACAGAACGAATTCCACATTCGGCGGCACTTTTTATCGTCTTTATTTTTAACATCATTATCGCATGATTGCATACTTTAGCTTTTCATCATATGTACGAACTATGACGCACTCTTATGATGCATTCTTTAATCATTCAACAGTGTTAAATTTAGGTGGCGTTCCGGTGTGGGAAACATTCCCCCGGATCATCTAAATGTCCCCACTGAAGATTTGGGAATTTGTGCTTAGTACTAGTCATGAAGGTCCCTGGTACTAGTCTAAAAGTAACCCCATCCCAGAATTCCGTAATTCCTCTCAACCTTCCGCAATGGACTATATTCCAAATCTGGGTTCGTTGCTGAAAAAAGTCACGTGGTACCGGTAGTTTACCCAAAGAATTTCTAACTGATAAGAAGGGAGGCTACCACTGCTTTCCGCAAGAATTGTTTCACTGGCTGGCGGGGACTTACATGACTTCAACAGTGCCTTCCCTTCTTTACGCTTGAAGTTTTTGCCTTGACCACGTGATCATAAAATAGATGGAATATCCTCCATTGCACAGAAAAATGTCTGAATTCAACACTCTTATTGAGGACGCAATTTTAAGTGAACAGAGTGGCGTCATCTTTCGGATTTAAGATTTAGAAAGTTCTGGGACTATTTTCGAATGGTCATCTTAGATGTTATTTGATCCTTTGAGGGACAAGCAATTGCGTTACTGTAATGTCGAATAATCTTTCAAAACTTTTATTGCAAAATAAGGAAAGGCAATTTTACGACTTTTTTTCCACCAAAATTAGAAAAATAAAATTTAATAATTTTTTTCTGGTGCAAATCTTCATTAATCGTAGGTGGGATATAATATATCCCACCGCCCCTCAAGGGGTTAACTAAGAAAGTCAGTAAAATTTTTAAGAAAAAAATAAACTATCGATTTTAACTTTGATTGTATTATATGTGCATGTGGATGTATGTACGAGCATGTGAGTAACACGCAAATACATTCCCACTGATCTGGAATCACAATGACTTCAATTTGCTCTGATGTAGTTAAAGTCACGGAATGACCACAAGTGATAGCTTATTTTTACCAATATCCATTTACACGGCTTAAAAGAAATTTGCAGAATCTTTGGATAAAATATGCTATTTCTTGAGAATCTTCCGAAAAGAACCATATTATAGTATTTTAAATATTTGTGTTTTGTTCGCCCACATTTACGTGGGACGTCCATATAGGACGTTCATGTAAATTTAAGTCCTATATCATAAGTAACGAAAACGTTGAACTTTAATGGCATACTCACTTGCACATGCCTTCTATTTCCATCTGCGTTGTTGGAAACATGTAACGCACTTCATTTAACACTGGTCGCATCATCGACGTGCAATTATGAAGCTTCTCTTCACATACTTCTGAACAATGGCACTCGAATATAACTGCGAGAAAACAAAAATACGTGAGAATAACATTACGACAGGAACTCAAATTATCGATGAAAAAAGAAAAATTAAAATTTTAGTTTTTGTGTTAAATTTCATTTTTAAAATTAAAAGAAAAATGTCAATATGCCATATACTACTTGGCCGAAAGTGTGTTTTCATATTTCTTATAAATGTAAGTAATGAAAAAATATGAAATGTATTTCAAATCCACTTTCTCAAAACAAATTTTTGTGATTTACATATATGTTTAAAATGTTCAGTGGTTTTAATTTTGTAGAAAATTTTCAATCTCGCAATTTTGATACAATCTTGGACAATATTGATGCATACTACAAGAAATTGATGGATGTATTTTTAACACTTTCCAACGTAGTTGAAAAGTGTTTGGTTTAACATGTTTTCTGTCTGTCCGTGCACCAATTCCGTTAAATATACACTGATGATATGGAGAAAAAGGGTTCTCACGCCATTTTAATGATGTTAGACTGTTTCAAACATAATAAAATTGATATGCATTACTGTGGTGGATAGCAACATACTTTCTACAGATTTCTGAGTACGCAGAATTGGTAGTTTATTAACAGATATAGTCAAAATAATTCTGTTACTGGAACTATGAGCCATAACTGCTGGATGTGCGTTTTCAGCTGTAAAATGCATTTTAAAACTTAACTTTATTTTAGTGTATTATGAGGTGTATAGACCCTACCCTATACAGGGTTGAACGAAAGAATTCAAACACATTACCGGCTATGGACAGAATTATGGTGAATAAACTTTCTGCAGCATTTTGTTTCAAAAATGTAATTTCGTTTAAGGGGTCATAGGACTCTTAAAACTACAAAAATATCGACATTTTTATCTTTTTAGATGTTAAACTCCTATCTTTTCTGAACATTTCGATATAATTCTTTCACAGAAGTTATAGCTTTCACCCGCTGGAATTATACCCGCTCAATGACTGAAGTGGTATTTCCGAAACTTTGAAGTATTTTTTTTCTCCAAATGACGTTTTCGGGCATAACGCGCAGGATATTTCAAAAACTTCTAAATATTTTTTCATGAAACTTTCAAAACATATGCCTTATGTTAGCCTGTATAAACTGAACGTAAAATTTCATTTTTATTGTTCAAAAAAATATTTTTTAAGTGATTATATTGTTGAAATTTTCAAAATTTTGTACTGGCTAAATACAAATTTGTATTAAACATATAAAAATGCTTTAAATACAAATTAATTTACGCTCAGGGTAATTATTACAATCTAAAGTATAATTGGGCACAAAAAAATTCAGTCTAGTTGCAAAATTTATTTTGTAATCCTGCGCGTAAGCTGTTAAACCAATTTTCTGTTCGACAAATGTCTGACAGTTTGGAGCCCCCTATAAATACTAATTCTGCGTCTTGCAATTTTTTAAATACAGGAAATAAAAGAATATACTTATATCTTTCATCCCAATTAAAATTGTGTTTCTAAATCATATACATTTTAAGATATTAAATGTTGAAAATGGTCTTTTTTTTCTCCCGATTTTAAGAGTCCTGAGACACCTTAATATAAAAGCGTGAAATATTATTGGTAAAACATTTCAAACAATAGATTCACGTGTTCGAATAACTTTGGATATCCCTGCATAGAAATTACAAATTATATCAGCCCCTCGTAGCACAAACATTTTTCTAGAAAAAAAATTTAGTGGGAATACTTGTTTCAAGAAATAATCACTTATAGACAGCAGTTCATTTGAATTATTTTGTGTAACTCTGTGCAAGAATTAAAAAAAAATAAATAAATAAAAAATAAAAAGGCAATTTAACAAATTACAACGACCATTTGGAAAATGGTTTTTTCAAAGACTAAAATTTAAGACATAAAAAATCGCACGGAGTTGATCCTACATTACGTACGCCATGGATTAAACATTAACATTCCTGGACCCATCATGGACAAATTTTAAAAGAAATTTCAGTTTTACAATTTTCGGTACTGTAAATTTTTATACTTCTACGGAGCTGGTCATACATTACGTACGCCAAGGATTAAACATTAATATTCCTGGACCAATTTTAAATGAAATTTCATTTTTAAACTTCTCAACATCCCACAATATTACTTTTTACACCGTCGTATAGAGAAAAAAATGTACTTTTAAATGCAATTTGTTTGAAAGCTGTATCTCAATTTGTTTCTCAGTTATTAATTTTTTTTGTAGTTTTTTGTAGTTTTTATTACTTTTTTGCCATAGTGGCAACATAAGTATCCATCTCTGTTGAAAGTAAAGGGAAAATACAGATTACTGTATAGACCAATCAGAAAACGAATAAAATGCGGATTCAACTAATAAAACGCCTCAGATATGTTTTTGATTTCCTACCCTGATCGAGGGCAACAACCATTTTTCCAAATGGTTAAAAAAAAAAAAATTCGCAGAAAAATGCTTAACACAATTGGAAATGTACACTGTTTAGTCGTGGAAGGAAAAAGTTAACACCCCCTACTAATCCCCTACTAACTCTGCAACAAATTATTGTAGAAGTATGTTACTGGTACAAAACAACTGGAAATAAAGTCTACTTTTAAATGATGTATATAAAATTTGCCTAGGGGCCATCTACATATCAAAACGAATCCAAACTCTTTTTTTTTTTTTTTCAAAAGCAATACCCAAGTTTGACACCATAAATAAATTCTACACCCTTAAGTTAGCTTAAAAATAAATTTCCATGAAATTCGTACGATTAGTTTCAGAGAAATTAATTATTTTTTTAAAATGAGCATATTTCAGGGGCTATATCCAAATTGAAGTTCGATACTCGATTGTTGAAATGCTACAGAATGACTATTCACTTCTATTAATGTATTATTTCTTGCCAATATGACCATTTCTCTTGTTTAATATGTTTCGACTATTGCCAGCCCAAACGTTTCAATAAAATTAGTAACATATATATTTTTAAAATTATGCTTTTCTGCACATCATAGACGGCCCTTAAACCATCATGTTGATGTTAGTACTTACCCATCATGCGTAGTATACGGTAAGTCTTTTAATCGTTTTTAAAATCGAAATTTTTTTTTTTTGACGGATCTACACGTTTCAGACACAGGAGATTCCGAAAAACGTTTTTAGAAAAAAATTTTGCCCTCCGTCTGTGTGTGTGTGTGTCTGTAAACGCTCTATCTCCCGAACAAACTGAGATAGAGACTTGAAATTTGGTGTGCACTTACTATGTAATAATGGGAAGAAGCCTATTAAATATCAGTAACCTCGATTATCCGGCACTATTTTTTGCGGACTCTCGAAATATTCGTTCTGATAAAAGGTACATAAAATTTTTCGAAAATTGTTTATTTTAAGGAGTGAATGTAAAAGACAATAAAAAAAAAACATAAATTTTGCAGAAAAGATGAAGTCGCTCGGATAATTAGTATCCGAGATATTTGCAATCCTATTTTTCACACTCTTCGATTTTTCATGACCCTGTATTTCATTCAAATTTCAATTCGAAGATGTATTTTAACCCTTTCCGGTACACTGTGGCCGGGTCGGGATACCTAATTTTAATTCCAAACTTACGAAAGGCGAAAGGCACCAAGAATATTTTAGTAAAATTTTGCCTTTACAATGAACATCAAAAGTAGCACGTTTTTAATTTCTAAAAAAGTAGTTTTAAAATTCCGGTGTCAGTCAATCATTTCATCATATTACAACAAAAATTGCCCGTGCCGGAAAGGGTTAATTGGAAATAAGACGCTTAATCCGACGCAGTAAACTGTTAGTTAATATGATTGTCATTTTTGGTGTTATAAGGATGTTTCTTTTACGCAATTTGGTACTACTTAGTTATCCAGTCGACCAAACAACTATCGCTAAATGCCGCCAAGTTTATCGCCAAATCTGGCGATAAAAAATTTTCGCCAAAAGTGATACCAACTTGGCGCTATCTTCGGTATTTCGCCAAACTCAGATAGGCTCCTATTGTAATACAATCAGGGTCCTGTTTTGTTTAAAATATTTAAATATGCGTTTAAATTTTATTTTGGAATTGCAATGCACTTTATTAATAGTTTACACACATGTTTTATTTTCATATTTTATATTATGCATATCCATTATGTGTAAGTATTACGGTGGCCCTCAACGACTAGTTTAATCATAATTTGAAAACTACTTGGAAAAAAAAATTAAATTGAGAATTCGCATAAAGCAAATATAATAGCGTAAATATAAATCTACCAAAAAAAAAAAAAAAAAAAAAAAAATGTATGTTTTTTAATTTCGTAATTTATATTATATAATTTTTAAAATTGCAAATTCAATCTATTTATGTTTGGGTTTTTTAGTATTACTACCACACAAAAAATTAGCACATTAGGATTATAATTTCAAGAGATATAATTAAAAAAATCCCTGCCGGCCCAGCCTACAGGCGGAGGTAGATTTCGAAGTTAAGTATACTAATTTCACCAACAAAAACTAAATCATAATTAGAGATAAACCCACTTTAACAATTTTATCTGGCCGCTTTTGACGAGTTTTTATTTAATTTTTATATAATAGCTGGTTTCATTAGAATCATGTTAAGGCGGTATTCAAAAAAATTCTTTTCCGTGCTCAACAACTGGAAATTTTATGGCACATTTTCAGATTCATTTTTAAAAGAAAAAATATTAAACTTACTGACATGATTTTTGAAGAGATTTATAAGCAACCTGTGTTTTTATTTTTCGTTCAATTAATTAAAACTTGATTTATAAACAATTGTTTTCTCAGTATGACAATATTCTTCGGTTCTAACACAATCGCTTCGGGAAATTCTGTTCAAAATGCCCACTTTGACATAATTTTTTGAAATATATTTTATTTCCATCAAAAAATCGATCATTACGGTACATTATATAGTTTCTGAATAAGAGAATATGCCAATTGGATGCGTTTGAGAGCAAAAATGAATTTAAAAATGAGTAAGAAAATAAGCAGTTTGGATTTGAATACACCCTTAAAAAGATTTTTTTTTCTTAAACCGCTACATATTTTTAGTTTGTTTTTGGTGTAAGAATTGGTCCTATCAAAAACTTGTGTATATAAATGTTTTATACAATATTAAGAAGATATATGATAAATTCGGCGGGGTTTTATATCTTGTGAATTGACGGAGTTATGGATTTTTTCCTTCTTCAACCCCCTGCCCCCCTTTTTGCTTTTGTTTTCGTTTTCGTTTTCGTTTTTATTTTATTTTATTTTATTTTTTTTTTTTGCGGTACGAATTGGTAATATCAAAAACTTGTGAATATAAAAGTTATAAATAATATTAAGGAGATTTATAATAAAATTAATTGGATTTGATATCTTGAGAATTGACGAAGTTAGGATTTTTTTTCTCCCAAAAATCCTATTTTTTGCGCCATTTTTAATTTTATCAAAAATCTGTGATGCATAAATTTTTGGCCCTATTTTTAGAAGTAATAAAAACTTTAAACTGATTTGATATGTACAAAAATTAAGAAGTTATAGGGTTTTTTCGGTTTTCACAAAACCCCTCCCTATTTCCATCCCCTTAGTCCGATTTTGCCCATTAACGAACCTGACCGAGCTTTTATGCCCCTTGATTTTATGTATAAGTTTGGAAGAGATTTGTGCAGAATTGTGGAAGTTATCGTGTCCAGAAGAAAGTGATATACATACATATATGAGAGATAAAGTCTTTTACTGAGGGTGGTTTTGAATTCTAGGGGTCATGATCGGTGTAGATCTGCAAAAATTTTTCAGAAATTCCAACATAGGGGAGAATGTAATAGGTAGTATTTCATACGAAATCTACCTAAAACTTGATTTATAAACAATTATTTTCCCAGTAGGACAATATTTTTCGTTTCTAACACAATCACTTCGGGAAATTCTGTTCAAAATGCCCACTTTGACATCATTTTTTGAAATATATTCTGCCTCTATCAAAAAATCGATCATTACGGTACATTATATAGTTTCTGAATAAGAGAATAAACCAATTTGATGCGTTTGAGAGCAAAAATAAATTTAAAAATTAGTAAGAAAATAAGCAGTTTGGATTCGAATACATTCTTAATAAGATGGTTTTTTCCTTCTCTTATTTTTAATTTGTTTTTGCTGTAAGAATTGGTCCTATCAAAAACTTGTCTGCATAAATGTTGAAGACAATATTAAGAAGATCTATGATGAATTCATGGGGATTTTATAACTTGTGAATTGACGGAGTTACAGAAATTTTTCTTCTTCACCCCCCTTTTTTTGTTTTCGTTTTTTTTTTTTTTTTTTTTGTGGTACGAATTGGTCGTATCGAAAACTTGTGCATATAAAAGTTGTAGATAATATTAAGGAGATTTATAATAAAATTAATTGGATTTGATATCTCGAGAATTGACGAAGTTATGAATTTTTTTCTCCCCAAAACCCTATTTTTTGCGCCCCTTGAGCCCATTTTTAATTTTATCAAAAATCTGTGATGCATAAATTTTTGGCCCTATTTTTAGAAGTAATAAAAACTTTAAACTGATTTGATACATACAAAAATTAAGAAGGGGATTTTTCGGTTATCACAAAACCCCTCCCTATTTCCATCCCCTTGGTCCGATTTTGCCCATTAACGAACCTGACCGAGCTTTTATGCCCCTTGATATGTATAAGTTTGGAAGAGATTTGTGCAGAGTTGTGGAAGTTATCGTGTCCAGAAGAAAGTGATATATTTGTGATCTTTAGGCAATTAGGAACTGAAGATTCCGACAAAATTCAATAAACATCCATTTTTCTTTTCCTGTTGATTTTATTAATGAATTATTTTTTTATATTTGATAGTAATTCTTAAAGTATTTTAAATTTTTATTATATATAATTTATTTTATGTTATGGCATGTAGCTAATTAATATTATCAATGTTATAAAATTATTTAAATTCTCCGTATAGATTAATTGGGTATGGTAGTAGAATATATTGTAAGCATTATATTAACATTTGTATTTATTTAATATTTTTGTGAATAATGATATATAATATGGTATTATTTATATATTAGGATTTGTGGGGTAAAGCAGTTGGTATATTCTGAAAGCATTAGCTTCTGTTAGGTTAATCTTATGATATTTTGATCATAATATTTTTACGATATCATACTAGATGGCAGCATCAAAATTTAATTTGCATTCTGTCTGTTGCTTTTATTAGAGTAATAATTTCAATTTTCAACACTAGGTGGTACTAAATGCTGGTTATTTGCGATATTGTAAAATAATAGTTTTGGTATTTTTTACTTTAGTTAAAATTTTTTTAAAAAAATTAAAAGTGTTAATAGGTATTTTAAATATAATAATGTAATTATTTTCTATTTATATTATATTAATTGCATTTATCACGGTATTTCATAATAGATTAACTGAATCCGTTAGGTTTTAAAATCTGTGTTAACTTAACTGTAAAAATAACCTTAAACTTTTCATGCTTTTGCATACCATGTCCAGGAGTATATTTGGATAAAAACTGGGATTTTATTAGGTATGTTGTGTAATATTACTATTTTTCCTTGCTATAAATTAAATATTTAAAAGTATGTATTGCTTTTTCCATTTCATGGCATTTTATATTATTCTGTTTTCATCTTGAC
Source organism: Maratus speciosus (assembly GCA_963932465.1). NCBI lineage: Eukaryota > Metazoa > Arthropoda > Arachnida > Araneae > Salticidae > Maratus > Maratus speciosus. The sequence continues at coordinate 211,047,404 of OZ010793.1, forward strand.
ATTATTCTCTTGGTCATTTTAGTCGTTCGAGTACAGGAGAAATTTTTTTTCAGCTTTTAGCTTTTTTTCTCACAGAAAACGACTATTTTGCTTATATAATTGAATTCTCTACTCTTGATAACGTAATTTAATATATAAGCTTTTCAATTATTTTTATCGGTATCCATATTCTTCTTTTTTTCTTCCATATTAATTCTTGTAATATAGTACAAGGGACTTTATTTTATACATGGCAGCTTGTATATTATGTTTTTGGTGTCCATGTTGGGTGTGTTGGGGAAACTGTATTATTGTCATTTCATTCATACTATCACAATTTTTGAGGGTGGTCGGTAATGTTTAATTAATGGTCATATATATATATATTGAAAAATCCAAATTCATATAATTTAAAACTCGAGAAAAAACATCTAACAAACTGTAACTAAACAATAATTAACAAAACCAAGAGTAACTAAGAAAAAACTAAATATGAAGACAAGTGGAAAGACTTATGACTTGCGCTGCGAGGTTAAACATGTTTTACGTGCACAACATTCCCCCTCACTTGCCAAGACCAAGCAAATAGAAATTGAAAAAATGAAAACCACAAACTAACCCAAAGCCGTCAAATGAAATCCATGAATATCCTCACCGCTAAGCTATTTTCGATAGGAATAACGTATCGATATATCACCATAATCGAACAATTCCAATGTTTTATTTCAATAGCTTTTTTTCTTGATAAAATTGAGAGTTAAATCATTCAGAAAATGTATTGGGTAATTTTGTTTACTGGCGTTTATGTAAAAGTTAAAAATTTCACCAACCAATTTACCAACATTTGAACACTAATTTGCAATACGGTTTAAACCATTTAAATATATATTTCTAAAAATTGAAACATGCACGTTACTATACGAATTGAATATTTCCAACTGAGCGAAAAAATGCCGAGGCTGGGAATCGAACCCAGATCCTTGGCTTACAAGGCCAATGCTTTTCCATTTAAGCTAACTGGGCCGACAACCAGCCAGCATATTTCGCTCAGATAACCTTATTGGTAGGAACATCTGCTCTGTCATGTAGACAGCACAACAGAATAAACCGCAGGTAAAGGACCTCCATATAAACGATGTATACGTAGATGAACTATTATTTTAACACAGTCAAACTGACTGGTAAAGTTATCATACGAATTGAATATTTCCAACTGAGCGAAAAAATGCCCAGGCTGGGAATCGAACCCAGATCCTTGGCTTACAAGGCCAATGCTTTTCCGTTTAAGCTAACTGGGCCGACAACCAGCCAGCATATTTCGCTCAGATAACCTTATTGGTAGGAACATCTGGTCTGTCATGTAGACAGCTCAACAGAATAAACCGCAGGTAAAGGACCTCCATATACACGATGGATACGTAGATGAACTATTATTTTAACACAGTCAAACTGACTGGTAAAGTTATCATACGAATTGAATATTTCCAACTGAGCGAAAAAATGCCCAGGCTGGGAATCGAACCCAGATCCTTGGCTTACAAGGCCAATGCTTTTCCGTTTAAGCTAACTGGGCCGACAACCAGCCAGCATATTTCGCTCAGATAACCTTATTGGTAGGAATATCTGTTCCGTCATGTAGACAGCTCAACAGAATAAACCGCAGGTAAAGGACCTCCATATACACGATGGATACGTAGATGAACTATTATTTTAACACAGTCAAACTGACTGGTAAAGTTATCATACGAATTGAATATTTCCAACTGAGCGAAAAAATGCCCAGGCTGGGAATCGAACCCAGATCCTTGGCTTACAAGGCCAATGCTTTTCCGTTTAAGCTAACTGGGCCGACAACCAGCCAGCATATTTCGCTCAGATAACCTTATTGGTAGGAACATCTGGTCTGTCATGTAGACAGCTCAACAGAATAAACCGCAGGTAAAGGACCTCCATATACACGATGGATACGTAGATGAACTATTATTTTAACACAGTCAAACTGACTGGTAAAGTTATCATACGAATTGAATATTTCCAACTGAGCGAAAAAATGCCCAGGCTGGGAATCGAACCCAGATCCTTGGCTTACAAGGCCAATGCTTTTCCGTTTAAGCTAACTGGGCCGACAACCAGCCAGCATATTTCGCTCAGATAACCTTATTGGTAGGAACATCTGGTCTGTCATGTAGACAGCTCAACAGAATAAACCGCAGGTAAAGGACCTCCATATAAACGATGGATACGTAGATGAACTATTATTTTAACACAGTCAAACTGACTGGTAAAGTTATCATATGAATTGAATATTTCCAACTGAGCGAAAAAATGCCCAGGCTGGGAATCGAACCCAGATCCTTGGCTTACAAGGCCAATGCTTTTCCGTTTAAGCTAACTGGGCCGACAACCAGCCAGCATATTTCGCTCAGATAACCTTATTGGTAGGAACATCTGGTCTGTCATGTAGACAGCTCAACAGAATAAACCGCAGGTAAAGGACCTCCATATAAACGATGGATACGTAGATGAACTATTATTTTAACACAGTCAAACTGACTGGTAAAGTTATCATACGAATTGAATATTTCCAACTGAGCGAAAAAATGCCCAGGCTGGGAATCGAACTCAGATCCTTGCCTTACAAGGCCAATGCTTTTCCGTTTAAGCTAACTGGGCCGACAACCAGCCAGCATATTTCGCTCAGATAACCTTATTGGTAGGAACATCTGGTCTGTCATGTAGACAGCTCAACAGAATAAACCGCAGGTAAAGGACCTCCATATAAACGATGGATACGTAGATGAACTATTATTTTAACACAGTCAAACTGACTGGTAAAGTTATCATACGAATTGAATATTTCCAACTGAGCGAAAAAATGTCCAGGCTGGGAATCGAACCCAGATCCTTGGCTTACAAGGCCAATGCTTTTCCGTTTAAGCTAACTGGGCCGACAACCAGCCAGCATATTTCGCTCAGATAACCTTATTGGTAGGAACATCTGGTCTGTCATGTAGACAGATCAACAGAATAAACCGCAGGTAAAGGACCTCCATATAAACGATGGATACGTAGATGAACTATTATTTTAACACAGTCAAACTGACTGGTAAAGTTATCATACGAATTGAATATTTCCAACTGAGCGAAAAAATGCCCAGGCTGGGAATCGAACCCAGATCCTTGGCTTACAAGGCCAATGCTTTTCCGTTAAGCTAACTGGGCCGACAACCAGCCAGCATATTTCGCTCAGATAACCTTATTGGTAGGAACATCTGGTCTGTCATGTAGACAGCTCAACAGAATAAACCGCAGGTAAAGGACCTCCATATAAACGATGGATACGTAGATGAACTATTATTTTAACACAGTCAAACTGACTGGCAAAGTTATCATACGAATTGAATATTTCCAACTGAGCGAAAAAATGCCCAGGCTGGGAATTGAACCCAGATCCTTGGCTTACAAGGTCAATGCTTTTCCGTTTAAGCTAACTGGGCCGACAACCAGCCAGCATATTTCGCTCAGATAACCTTATTGGTAGGAACATCTGGTCTGTCATGTAGACAGCTCAACAGAATAAACCGCAGGTAAAGGACCTCCATATAAACGATGGATACGTAGATGAACTATTATTTTAACACAGTCAAACTGACTGGTAAAGTTATCATACGAATTGAATATTTCCAACTGAGCGAAAAAATGTCCAGGCTGGGAATCGAACCCAGATCCTTGGCTTACAAGGCCAATGCTTTTCCGTTTAAGCTAACTGGGCCGACAACCAGCCAGCATATTTCGCTCAGATAACCTTATTGGTAGGAACATCTGGTCTGTCATGTAGACAGCTCAACAGAATAAACCGCAGGTAAAGGACCTCCATATAAACGATGGATACGTAGATGAACTATTATTTTAACACAGTCAAACTGACTGGTAAAGTTATCATACGAATTGAATATTTCCAACTGAGCGAAAAAATGCCCAGGCTGGGAATCGAACCCAGATCCTTGGCTTACAAGGCCAATGCTTTTCCGTTAAGCTAACTGGGCCGACAACCAGCCAGCATATTTCGCTCAGATAACCTTATTGGTAGGAACATCTGGTCTGTCATGTAGACAGCTCAACAGAATAATGCGCAGGTAAAGGACCTCCATATAAACGATGGATACGTAGATGAACTATTATTTTAACACAGTCAAACTGACTGGTAAAGTTATCATACGAATTGAATATTTCCAACTGAGCGAAAAAATGCCCAGACTGGGAATCGAACCCAGATCCGTGGCTTACAAGGTCAATGCTTTTCCGTTTAAGCTAACTGGGCCGACAACCAGCCAGCATATTTCGCTCAGATAACCTTATTGGTAGGAACATCTGGTCTGTCATGTAGACAGCTCAACAGAATAAACCGCAGGTAAAGGACCTCCATATAAACGATGGATACGTAGATGAACTATTATTTTAACACAGTCAAACTGACTGGTAAAGTTATCATACGAATTGAATATTTCCAACTGAGCGAAAAAATGCCCAGGCTGGGAATCGAACCCAGATCCTTGGCTTACAAGGCCAATGCTTTTCCGTTAAGCTAACTGGGCCGACAACCAGCCAGCATATTTCGCTCAGATAACCTTATTGGTAGGAACATCTGGTCTGTCATGTAGACAGCTCAACAGAATAAACCGCAGGTAAAGGACCTCCATATACACGATGGATACGTAGATGAACTATTATTTTAACACAGTCAAACTGACTGGTAAAGTTATCATACGAATTGAATATTTCCAACTGAGCGAAAAAATGCCCAGGCTGGGAATCGAACCCAGATCCTTGGCTTACAAGGCCAATGCTTTTCCGTTTAAGCTAACTGGGCCGACAACCAGCCAGCATATTTCGCTCAGATAACCTTATTGGTAGGAACATCTGGTCTGTCATGTAGACAGCTCAACAGAATAAACCGCAGGTAAAGGACCTCCATATAAACGATGGATACGTAGATGAACTATTATTTTAACACAGTCAAACTGACTGGCAAAGTTATCATACGAATTGAATATTTCCAACTGAGCGAAAAAATGCCCAGGCTGGGAATCGAACCCAGATCCTTGGCTTACAAGGCCAATGCTTTTCCGTTTAAGCTAACTGGGCCGACAACCAGCCAGCATTTTTCGCTCAGATAACCTTATTGGTAGGAACATCTGGTCTGTCATGTAGACAGCTCAACAGAATAAACCGCAGGTAAAGGACCTCCATATAAACGATGGATACGTAGATGAACTATTATTTTAACACAGTCAAACTGACTGGTAAAGTTATCATACGAATTGAATATTTCCAACTGAGCGAAAAAATGTCCAGGCTGGGAATCGAACCCAGATCCTTGGCTTACAAGGCCAATGCTTTTCCGTTTAAGCTAACTGGGCCGACAACCAGCCAGCATATTTCGCTCAGATAACCTTATTGGTAGGAACATCTGGTCTGTCATGTAGACAGCTCAACAGAATAAACCGCAGGTAAAGGACCTCCATATAAACGATGGATACGTAGATGAACTATTATTTTAACACAGTCAAACTGACTGGTAAAGTTATCATACGAATTGAATATTTCCAACTGAGCGAAAAAATGCCCAGGCTGGGAATCGAACCCAGATCCTTGGCTTACAAGGCCAATGCTTTTCCGTTAAGCTAACTGGGCCGACAACCAGCCAGCATATTTCGCTCAGATAACCTTATTGGTAGGAACATCTGGTCTGTCATGTAGACAGCTCAACAGAATAATGCGCAGGTAAAGGACCTCCATATAAACGATGGATACGTAGATGAACTATTATTTTAACACAGTCAAACTGACTGGTAAAGTTATCATACGAATTGAATATTTCCAACTGAGCGAAAAAATGCCCAGACTGGGAATCGAACCCAGATCCTTGGCTTACAAGGTCAATGCTTTTCCGTTTAAGATAACTGGGCCGACAACCAGCCAGCATATTTCGCTCAGATAACCTTATTGGTAGGAACATCTGGTCTGTCATATAGACAGCTCAACAGAATAAACCGCAGGTAAAGGACCTCCATATAAACGATGGATACGTAGATGAACTATTATTTTAACACAGTCAAACTGACTGGTAAAGTTATCATACGAATTGAATATTTCCAACTGAGCGAAAAAATGTCCAGGCTGGGAATCGAACCCAGATCCTTGGCTTACAAGGCCAATGCTTTTCCGTTTAAGCTAACTGGGCCGACAACCAGCCAGCATATTTCGCTCAGATAACCTTATTGGTAGGAACATCTGGTCTGTCATGTAGACAGCTCAACAGAATAAACTGCAGGTAAAGGACCTCCATATAAACGATGGATACGTAGATGAACTATTATTTTAACACAGTCAAACTGACTGGTAAAGTTATCATACGAATTGAATATTTCCAACTGAGCGAAAAAATGCCCAGACTGGGAATCGAACCCAGATCCTTGGCTTACAAGGTCAATGCTTTTCCGTTTAAGCTAACTGGGCCGACAACCAGCCAGCATATTTCGCTCAGATAACCTTATTGGTAGGAACATCTGGTCTGTCATGTAGACAGCTCAACAGAATAAACCGCAGGTAAAGGACCTCCATATAAACGATGGATACGTAGATGAACTATTATTTTAACACAGTCAAACTGACTGGTAAAGTTATCATACGAATTGAATATTTCCAACTGAGCGAAAAAATGCCCAGGCTGGGAATCGAACCCAGATCCTTGGCTTACAAGGCCAATGCTTTTCCGTTTAAGCTAACTGGGCCGACAACCAGCCAGCATATTTCGCTCAGATAACCTTATTGGTAGGAACATCTGGTCTGTCATGTAGACAGCTCAACAGAATAAACCGCAGGTAAAGGACCTCCATATAAACGATGGATACGTAGATGAACTATTATTTTAACACAGTCAAACTGACAGGTAAAGTTATCATACGAATTGAATATTTCCAACTGAGCGAAAAAATGTCCAGGCTGGGAATCGAACCCAGATCCTTGGCTTACAAGGCCAATGCTTTTCCGTTTAAGCTAACTGGGCCGACAACCAGCCAGCATATTTCGCTCAGATAACCTTATTGGTAGGAACATCTGGTCTGTCATGTAGACAGCTCAACAGAATAAACCGCAGGTAAAGGACCTCCATATAAACGATGGATACGTAGATGAACTATTATTTTAACACAGTCAAACTGACTGGCAAAGTTATCATACGAATTGAATATTTCCAACTGAGCGAAAAAATGCCCAGGCTGGGAATCGAACCCAGATCCTTGGCTTACAAGGCCAATGCTTTTCCGTTTAAGCTAACTGGGCCGACAACCAGCCAGCATATTTCGCTCAGATAACCTTATTGGTAGGAACATCTGGTCTGTCATGTAGACAGCTCAACAGAATAAACCGCAGGTAAAGGACCTCCATATAAACGATGGATACGTAGATGAACTATTATTTTAACACAGTCAAACTGACTGGTAAAGTTATCATACGAATTGAATATTTCCAACTGAGCGAAAAAATGTCCAGGCTGGGAATCGAACCCAGATCCTTGGCTTACAAGGCCAATGCTTTTCCGTTTAAGCTAACTGGGCCGACAACCAGCCAGCATATTTCGCTCAGATAACCTTATTGGTAGGAACATCTGGTCTGTCATGTAGACAGCTCAACAGAATAAACCGCAGGTAAAGGACCTCCATATAAACGATGGATACGTAGATGAACTATTATTTTAACACAGTCAAACTGACTGGTAAAGTTATCATACGAATTGAATATTTCCAACTGAGCGAAAAAATGCCCAGGCTGGGAATCGAACCCAGATCCTTGGCTTACAAGGCCAATGCTTTTCCGTTAAGCTAACTGGGCCGACAACCAGCCAGCATATTTCGCTCAGATAACCTTATTGGTAGGAACATCTGGTCTGTCATGTAGACAGCTCAACAGAATAAACCGCAGGTAAAGGACCTCCATATAAACGATGGATACGTAGATGAACTATTATTTTAACACAGTCAAACTGACTGGTAAAGTTATCATACGAATTGAATATTTCCAACTGAGCGAAAAAATGCCCAGACTGGGAATCGAACCCAGATCCTTGGCTTACAAGGTCAATGCTTTTCCGTTTAAGATAACTGGGCCGACAACCAGCCAGCATATTTCGCTCAGATAACCTTATTGGTAGGAACATCTGGTCTGTCATATAGACAGCTCAACAGAATAAACCGCAGGTAAAGGACCTCCATATAAACGATGGATACGTAGATGAACTATTATTTTAACACAGTCAAACTGACTGGTAAAGTTATCATACGAATTGAATATTTCCAACTGAGCGAAAAAATGTCCAGGCTGGGAATCGAACCCAGATCCTTGGCTTACAAGGCCAATGCTTTTCCGTTTAAGCTAACTGGGCCGACAACCAGCCAGCATATTTCGCTCAGATAACCTTATTGGTAGGAACATCTGGTCTGTCATGTAGACAGCTCAACAGAATAAACTGCAGGTAAAGGACCTCCATATAAACGATGGATACGTAGATGAACTATTATTTTAACACAGTCAAACTGACTGGTAAAGTTATCATACGAATTGAATATTTCCAACTGAGCGAAAAAATGCCCAGGCTGGGAATCGAACCCAGATCCTTGGCTTACAAGGCCAATGCTTTTCCGTTTAAGCTAACTGGGCCGACAACCAGCCACCATATTTCGCTCAGATAACCTTATTGGTAGGAACATCTGGTCTGTCATGTAGACAGCTCAACAGAATAAACCGCAGGTAAAGGACCTCCATATAAACGATGGATACGTAGATGAACTATTATTTTAACACAGTCAAACTGACTGGTAAAGTTATCATACGAATTGAATATTTCCAACTGACCGAAAAAACGCCCAGGCTGGGAATCAAACCCAGATCCTTGGCTTACAAGGCCAATGCTTTTCCGTTTAAGCTAACTGGGCCGACAATCAGCCAGCATATTTCGCTCAGATAACCTTATTGGTAGGAACATCTGGTCTGTCATGTAGACAGCTCAACAGAATAAACCGCAGGTAAAGGACCTCCATATAAACGATGGATACGTAGATGAACTATTACAGGGCCGGCGCCAGGCATGAGGCAGGATAGGCGGCCGCCTCAGGGCGCACGCATAAAGGGCGGCATTTGCCTAGCATATATTGAACATATAATCCTTTACCATTATATTTGCCAAAAAAAATGATAATTTTTTTTTCTTATTTTTGAATAAAAATACAGAGTACATTTCATATAATTACAGCCAAGTAATAATCGAAGAGTTCACAATCTTTATTATGGAACATGAATTAAATCTAAACTAAGACATAATATATTGTAGCTAAAACAATTTCATGCTTTTTTTTTTCTTTTCAAAGAAAAGCCTTATACTGAAATCAGCTCAGCAGAATTCACAAAGGGTAGACGGCGCCAGAGAATACAAATCAAAACAAATTCATGCAGCGTCATGTATTTAGTATTTCATTATTTTACTTGTGAGTCAGTCAGTCATTCGATGGTGTAATTCTTTTCATTAATTGACTGTAAAAAATCAGATCTTGAGTAGTATGGTTAAAGAGTAGTACAAGTGGTAATAATATTTCCTACTTCAGGTAAATATTACGTTAATGTATATATATTTTTTTAATTTAAGATCATGATTGCAGATAATTTTGAAAAAGTATTCTTTAACATCTTCGGTTCCTGGACCTCTGTTCTTTTCCTTATAAAAACTAAAAGGTCCGATTTTTTACGTTTTCACATTACTTCTTAATAGCTTAATGTGTTTTGCGTTCAAAGCAAACGAATAAATGGCAGCCTCTAAGCTGATTCCCACATAAAATAAATGTTATTTTCCTCTGAGTTTGCAAAATGCTTAAAAATGCCCAAAAGACAGTATGATCAAGAAAGTGAAAATTTTTCATAAGTATTTAACTTAAATCTTTTTCAATAAAAAATTTTGAGGATTTGTAGATTATTTACTTGTGTAAAGCTCTTAAATTTGTGATTGCATTAATTTAGGTTAATGGTTATTAAATTGGTGTTTTAAGAGGGGTTGTAGTTTTAGATACATATTTCTGAACCTAAATTACTAAGCGCCTAAAGGATCCATTTCAGAAAAGATATTTTTTATGTCATTTACGATGTCATTTTGTTTGGAAAAAACCAATGAATAGGCATTTTTATAATTATTTTAGCTTCGGAACGGAAGAGGTTAAAGCATATTTCATTAAAACCTTGTTATTAGTGTTGCGAGGTGTCCCAAGTAAATCAGCCCCGATTTACGCGGGACACCTGGCAACGCTACTTGTTATACCGTCACTTGCTTTAAAAATCATCCCGCATATATCATTAATTTCTCAATGTCCTGGATCTTTATCCAAATAAGGGAATAATTATAAAATATCTTAATAAACACAAACGGCCATTAAAAAAAAAAAAAAAAAAAAAAAAAATGAGACCTTGATAAAACGCCTCTTTCGATTTACAATTTTCCCTTCTTTCTATAATTTATAGCTTAAATTTAAAGCTGTTCTCAAATCCAAGCTGGCTACTTTTAGACATACTTTTAATATTATTTTTGTGCGCAAACGTATCAAATTAGCAGGTGTTCATTTTAGGAAACTATGTACTGTAATTGTTTTTCTCATTTTCCTGTAAAGGCAGAAGATATTTCAGAAAGTGCTGTCAAAGTTGGCGTTTTGTTTTCAATTAAATTTTTGGACGCGACGGCGTAGGAAAGGAAAGAACTGCCGTGATGGGGCAACAATCACTTATAACTGTAATTAATTTATCGGATAATGAAAAACAAAATGTGTAATTGCTGTACAAATCACTTCAATCATTACGCCTGCAAATATCATGCTTTTACGTTTAAAAATGGGTAAAAAAGTCCCTGTTTATTAAGTTGAGGAAAGTATTTATTTGAGGACCGCCTTAAAACGATTTATTAAAAAAGTCAAATTTAAAACGATTTTTTAATTTGTATAAAGGAAAACTTTTTTTCTAGGCGTTATAAAAGTCCCGTAGGCAGTGACATTTGTACTTAACCTATTATGCAAGCTGATTTTCAAACGTGTAATTGATTTTACTTAATCATTCCATCAGCCGGGATTTGTCGCGACAGCGTTGAATGTATCCCCTTAACAAAACAAAAATGGATGACAACCCGATTACGGAAGACCGCCACTAATCGTAGTAATATTTTTCAATCTTCCGTAATAGCGTAATCTTTTTAAAACATAGTAAATTAGCGTGTTTCTAGAGCCTGCTGGGTTTGGACGGGGTTGGCGAACGTAGCTCATATAGGGCAAAGCCTCCTAGTATAAAATGTGAGAGCCAATTGTTTCATATTTTTCCAAATTTGTTTATTATTCCTTTTTTTTAAGCTTTTAATCAAGGAATTTATTGCAAAATGTTGAAAAATGTTTCCAACCATGTAATATTCGATACGAAATAGAGTGTGTTGAAAAAAAGGAATGTTTGGTGAAATTGTGCTGCATTGCACTGTTAAAAAAGACAAGTGTTTCTGAATCTACGAAACGGACGGAAATGTACAATAACCTCTTCCGAGTCACCCACGATTCTGAAAAACGTTCCTTTATCTATATAAACATCATTCATTTTAGAAATTTAAAGAAGAATTTATAAAAATAAATTTTTATTAGCTGCTCGTCATTTACGAAAACGTTTCCGAGTACTTTTTACACTGCATCAGCAATCAATTCTCTCTACCGGGAAAATCGCTTTTTTGGATGCTATTCATTCTCAAGTAAATATTTTTAACTGACAAACTACAAAATTAACAGAATTAACAGTAACATTAGCATTATTTTGTTACAACTGTGTGTACAAATTCAGTCATGCAACTGAAAATGTTATTTACTTGAGAATGGATTGCATAAAAAAAAAAATAATAATAATAATTTTCCGGGATTCCATTCGCAGGCTAACAGTTCACATAAAACACTTAAGGTTTGTTTTATACTAAAGCGTTTCATTATGTTGTTTATTAGTGATTATTTAAGCCGTTAGTAGCAGTTCCTTATATAACTTTCAACTGTTTCCGCTGAAAGCAGGGGAGAATTTCCAATGTGTTGCAGTGAGAATATTATATTGTATAGATCAATTATTTACCGTTCGCCTCCCCCTCCCCCTTCCCACCTACACCTCCGTTTTCATATTTTTCAATTTTCTGCAATTTGAAACATTTTCTAACGATCTTATATGTATATTATATCATTTTTATACTATCTTGGCTACTTTCATTCTCTGTAGAAAAAGAATGGTAGAATAAAAAATTTATATATCCAAGTAAAGTATACAACTTTACATTTTCTTTAAATCTAATAATTTCTAAAAAAAGATGAAAATTCAATTTCATAAAATTCAAGAAAATTCAATTTCATTCAATTTCATTGTTTTTTTTCGCCATGAAAAAAGAATGTGGCAAAAAAGCATAATATATATCTTGTTTTGCGTAGCTGATCACAATTTTCGAATTTGTCGTCGATTATAATTCTTTTTTTTTTTTTTTTTTTAATGGTTTTAGATAATGTTATTAGATAATTTTAGATTTGGTTTAAAAAAATAATGATTATCATAAATAACTTTAAAAAATATCCATTTATAATCCATTTTTAGTGTTTTTAAAAAATGTCAATTTTATAACTTTTTTTTTCCTTTGCATGTGCATTTATTGCTACAACTGCATTTATCATTTTCAAGTATTTTTCAGTTTATTTTATTGATGCTCCTAGTTAAGCATGAGATAAAACTATACTTCCTGTACTTGAATTAGTTAACTGATTCATGGACAATATAATTTATTCTGATGATGCCAATAATAAAATGTGGCAATTTTGCTTTTACGTATACTATTATTAAAAAATAAAACAAAAACAGTACTTTTCCAATATAGGTGAAATAGAGAAACTGGCTTTAGCGAGAAAAGGAAATTTTTCATGCATATTTTTGGTAACCTATTCACTGTTTCATATACACAAGTAATTTTTTTAATCATTATACAATTTATTTAATATAAAGAAGCCATTTATATAATTTTTATTACAAACAAATGTAAATTGCATTATAATAATATATTTCTATACTATCAAAAGAAAGTTTAGCGCTGTCTGTGTGTCCGCGTGTCTGTGTGCGATGACTAGGAAAATCTACGGCATGTATGAGGCTGAAAATTTGTGTGAGGGTAGTCGAAGATCTGGTGTATCTCTTCTGATGTACCTGAGATTAAGAATTTTAAATTTCTAACAATTAGCTGAATTATTAACTAAAAACCCCAATTAAAAGAATGGAAAATATTCATAATTCAACTAAAGCATTGATTTTAATCATAACTCAAAGATTTTCTTTCAGAAGTGCGGAAAGAAGGGGAGAATTTGACACAATTCGTCCGGCTGCCACTGCCATAAAGGGCTGGAGATTTTCAAAGACACCCGTATCTGTATCTCAGAAAGTATCCCACCTAAAAACGCTAAATTTAGTACCCACACGCAAAAAAAAATTCTCTTTTAGAATTTCTAAAATTTTTTGAAATATTCCAACGAATATTCCTAGAAGTCGAAATATCCCTTAAAAATCGATTTTAATAAATTGAATTTAATCTCTTTTCTAAGCCAACGAGTCGACCGCAGGTGTTTGTTTCAGAAATCTTTTGCTGACAGACAGTTGTCGCCAGGCATAGCGGGACGCTTTCACGGCCTTTAAAATTTTTACAAGTATTGTATTTATAGATTTGAAATTTATACATCTATGCGTATTTTTTTACGTTGATTCCAAATATGTAATTATCGTTAAAATCGGTCAATTACAAGCGTAGGAATTTATTATTTCATTAATTAGATTGCAGAAACATAATTCCAAACACTTCAGTTTAAAAGCCAGCCACCTGGTTGCGAATAAAAACCACAGAAGATTTGTGTACTGGGATTGTTTCGTGGGGTATAAATTTTTTTACAAATACTGCATTTATAGATTTGAAATGTATGCATCTATGCGTATTTTTTTTTTTTTTTTTTTTTTTACGCTGATTGCAAATGTGAAATTTTCGTTAAAATCGGTCTCGTTTCGTGGGGCGTAAAATTGTTATAAATACTGCATTTATAGATTTGAAATTTATGCACTTATGCGTTTTTTTTTTTTTTTTTTTTTTTTTTTTTACGCTGATTTCAAATATGTAGTTTTGAATATGTAATTTTCGTTAGTTAGAAAATTAATTATGAAAAAAAAAATGATTTTTTTAAGTGAAAGAGAGGTTAAAAAGTCTGCGGTTAAAAAAAAAAAAAAAAAAAAAAAAAAAGAAGGAAAGAAAAAAAAGAATTTTTATATCGGGATTGTTTTGTGGTACATAAAATTTATACAAATATTGCATTTATAGATTTGAAAATTATGCATCTATGTGTATTTTTTAACGCTGAATCCAAATATGTATTTTTCGTGAAAATCTGTGAATAAATTTTTATGTTATCAAATAATCGATTTTTTAAATGAAAAAGAAATGCTTTTCTACAGTGCGTTATTTAAATCTTAGCATTTCTCCACTAATTATCATTATTTTAAGTCCGATTTTTTTTTTTATATGCTATATAAAATTGTTAAAAATATAAAGTCAGATTTTTTTTATTATAGACTATATAAAATTATTTAAAATATATTATGATATTGACTAACGGGCTTCTCCCTCGGTTAGGGTTAGGTTAAAAAAATTTAAGTCGTAGCGTTTTCTACAATAAATATCATTTTAGATCTGATTTTTTTTATTGAGCCATCTGATATATATAAAATATAAACATTTCAAAGAGGGGGTTGTATTCCGAGGGCGCAACAGTAGGCTCCCGGAGGCGCAATTTTCTAACATTTTCCGAACCCCTTATGTGATATGTCATTGGAGAGCCCTTTGATCACTCTTTCGTGTTATGAACCTCCCTTCCCCCGTTTGGATTTTGCAGCGCGCGCACGGCACTCTTGCTGTACGATGCCGAAGGTAGCGGGGACACTTGGTGGAGTTTCATTTGGAAATTGGACTGTGTAGGACCGAATGCGCTCCTATTGGTGAAAAGTTGAACTAAGAGATTTTACGGCGCATGACCAGCAGGACTGCTATACGGTACCGCAATCAGCGGGGACGCTGTCGGAGGTTCATTTAGAATATATTGCACCCCTTAGTGGTGGAAATACAAGCTTTTCTGACAACAATCAGTTTGAAAACAAACAAAAAAAAAATACACAGGATTTCGATGTGAAAAAAAATTATTACGGGTAAGTTAGTGATTTGTACAATTAATTATGAATATTTTAGCACGAAAATTACGCAGTTGTCGCAAACATATCACCCTACTCCCTTCGTTTCCAAGTCAGTTTTTTTCGAGCCATTTTGCCGCTAATTATCAAGATTTTTTTAACCGATTTTTCACACAGTCAGCGGGCACATACTTCAGACAAAATCGAGTTAAAGATATAAAATAATAGAAATTTAAGGTTCATTTAAAAATATTATTACGAACCCGGACAACGCCGGGTGGGACTAGTATATAAATAAAATGTTTACATATATGAACAAGCATGAAAGTTCACCAGGTTTGTTGTCAATTATCATTTGACAACAAACCTCACTTTGTAAAACCCAAATTGCGTCAAGCTTTAAAAAAGAAAAACCAAAGGCCTCCTTATAGGGAAAGTACCCCAAAAAAATTCATTGAAATAACATTTTTTTTTTTCTTTTTGTTCAATTATTAGTTATCGTATTTTATAAATCAGTCAGTCATAAATAATTTATTTTTTTTAGAATGAGCGATTTAAAACGGAAGAAAGATAGTGGCTATACGTGTAAGAAAAAAAGATTAGCTAGGGAGGCTGAGAAAAAGAAATCTTCCAAATGGATGCAAAAGTATATTTTATCCCAGTCCGGTTCAGGTTCTGAAACAGGACCTGAGGTTCTTTCAAAAGATTTAGAAGAAAAAGACACACTAGAAATAAATCAAGACACACAAAGAAGCATAGAACTACCTTCGTGTTCAAATATTGAAGCAGAACCTCAGGTTCCTTCGGACATGATAGAAGAAGACATATTAAGAATAAATCAAGAAAAACAAAGAGAAAGCGGGGCATTTTTATGTCCAAATATCGAAGCAGAACATCAGGTTATATCAGAAGATGAAATGGAAGATGAAAATGTATCCGAAATGAGACAAGATAAACAAGATATTGGAGAGCCTTCATCAGTCAAACTTTTTTCAGGCGTTGAAAATGAACTTGAAAAAGGCGAGGAGGACATACTTAAAGATGAAAATCTTCCGTGTCAAAGTACCTTTGAAATAATATCTAATGACCTCGCTGACTGGAAAAACTTAAGAGGTTCACAACGTGAATTCGTAATCGAAAAAGGTCCAGTGCAGATTAAGGACTTTTTCTTTCCTCGCGACGTTCATAGAAGACATTTTTCTGAATTTTATTACGAAAGAGTAATGTCCAATGGGGGAAAATTCAAACGAACATGGTTGGTATATAGTGTAAAAAAAGATTGTGTGTTTTGCTTTTCTTGTATGTTATTTAATAATGCTGATCGTGATCATGTTGCTAAAAACTTATCGGTAAATGGTTTTAACGATTGGAAAAATATCTCACGTGCGTTAAAATCTCACGAATATTCTAAAAATCATATTGAATGTTTCGGAAAATGGATTGAATTAAAAATTAGGCTGCAAAAAGGCAAAACGATTGATAAAGAGCAACAGCGTTTATTGGAAATTCGAAAACAACGCTGGCGAGAAATTTTAAAAGCAGTTGTTGGTACAGTTCAACTTTGTGCAACCCAAATGATTGCACTGAGAGGCACTTCAGACGTGCCATTTCACTTAAATAAGGGTAATTTTTTCAAAATTTTAGAACTGTTAGCTAAATTTTTTCCTGTACTTTATGATCATTTAGTAAAATCCTCAAAGAATCGTACCAATGTACATTATTTAAGCAAAGACATTCAAAACAGTATGATTAATTTAATGGGTCAAAAAGTTCGCGATACTATCATTTCAAAAATTAAGGAAGCTAAATATTACAGTTTAGTACTAGATTGTACTCCAGATGCCAGCAGAATCGAACAAATGTCTCTCGTTATTCGAATTGTAACGAAAGAAAATGATGAACTGTACGTACTTAAGGAATATTTTGTTAATTTTTTACCTGTAATCGATTCAACAGGGGCTGGATTAACTGACCTTGTCAAAGAATTAGAAAACTTAGACCTCGAAATGAAAAATATTCGTGGGCAGGGTTACGACAACGGAGCTAATATGAAAGGTTGTCATTCAGGTGTGCAAAAACGCTTTTTAAATGAAAATCCTAAAGCTTTTTTTATGCCTTGTTCATGTCATTCGTTGAACTTGGTTATAAATGATGCTGCTAAACAATCCGGGGAATTATGCACTTTTTTTTTACTTATTCAAGAACTCATTGTTTTTTTTTTCGACGCCTACGCCCAGATGGTCAGTATTAAAAAAGCACGTAACATTGTTAACTTTAAAATGTGTTAGCACGACTCGATGGGAAAGTCGAGTTGACGCTGTGAAACCTTTGAGGTATGATTTACCCAATATATATGATGCATTAGTAGAAATTTCATTAGATAAATCAAGAGATAGTGAGACAGTTTGTATGAGTAAATCGCTGGCCAATAAAATTTCTACATTCAAATTTGTTTGCAGTGCAGTACTTTGGTATGAAATTTTGACAAAAATTAATATCGCATCAAAACTTCTACAAAGTCCTAATATGATCATACCAGAATGTATTAAGGTTTTAGAATCGGTAGATCTCTTCTTAAAAGACTTTCGCGTTAGCGGTTTTCAACAAATTTTGACTTCCGCGAAAGAAATTGTAAACGAAATGGAAATAAATAGCGATTTTGAACCTTCGTCCTCTCTAAGAATTAGACGCAAAAGTAAATTATTCCCTTACGAAGGAACAGACACTCCCATCGATGACCCATCAAAGAAATTTGAAATCGAGGTATTTAATTATCTTATAGATATCTGCCAAAATTCTATCACTGACAGATTTAAACAGCTCAATGACCATAGTAACATTTTCCAATTTTTATATGATATTCCTTCATTAACCGATGTACACTCGACCGATATTTTCAATAACTGCAAAATATTACACACGCATTTAACCGATGATATAGAGTTAGATAATTTGTATAACGAATTGCTCGTTTTTAGGAATATCGTAAAAAAGGGGATGACAGCCATTGACATTTTAAATCACATTCAGAAAAATAAATTAATCAAAGTATTTCCAAATATCTTTATTTGTATTAGAATTCTTTTATCTTTGCCAATAATGATTGCTAGTAGTGAACGCTCATTTTCAAAATTAAAAATTATAAAAAATTACTTGAGATCTACAATGGCTCAAGAGCGCCTATCCAATTTGGCAATACTGGCAATTGAAAATGTAATTGCTTCTAACATTGATTATGATGACATAATTAATGATTTTGCGAAAGAAAAGGCAAGGCGTGTTAGATTTTAAAATGTTTGCTTAATTCTTGACGTCTAAGTTCAAGCAGTTATTACTAATACTTGATTACATTTAATTATATTTTAATTTTATTTAAATGGCTATGTGATTTTAAGATGTAATTGTATTTTTCGTTAAAATTTATGAAAGAGTTAATGCATAAAAGTTTGCTTCTTTAATATTTTTTATATGTTATTGTAAACAATATATGATTGCATTTTTATTATTTAATTTCAAATGGATGTTTAATTTCCGGGTACGTACAGTTTTACCGCATTTTTTAAATAAAAGTTTTCATCCTATTTAATATCAGGAAAATATTACGACTTCTATATTAAATAAGGTGATTGCAGTTAAGTATATTTTTATTTTACTGAAAATATAATAGTAATTAATGCTATTTTTCGAATTCTGCCATTTAAATATTGAATAGAAATATCGATACAGAAATAGTGGTGCCACACACCTTGGAAATTTCAAGGCGTGTATGCACCTTAGTAATTTGTTCCTGCTGTCTTTATTCTTTGGTCTATTTTTATTTAATTGAGTGCGTTGTTTGGTTGTGATAAAATTGTTTGTTCATTTTCCGATTTAAAAATTTGATTAAACATCAAGAAAGCTTCATATTCTTTGGTCTATTTTTATTTAATTGAGTGCGTTGTTTGATTGTGATAAAATTGTTTGTTCATTTTCCGATTTAAAAATTTTATTAAACATCAAGAAAGCTTCATATTTTGCTATTCTAGAATCTGAAAATACGATTGCTTAAAATATTACGCCATCAGAATAAACAATTTTGCAAAGAAGTCAATTTAAGTTTTAAAATTTGTGTTTTATTTATGCTAGTCGTTTTAATTTTTTTTTCTGTAAGTAGTAGTGCCATTATATATATAATTATATTTTTAACGTACGTGTGTATAATTGGATATTTAATTATTTTTAAGTACAGGCAACACTGTATATTTTGAAAAAAGCACGAAAATAATTTGTTCTTGATACAATTATTTTTACTTTTACTTTTATGCAAGATATTCATGTACTGTTTAATTGCTTAAATACTTTTTTTAATCACTTTTTGGATCGAAAATTGGTATTAAATTTAAATTATTCGTGCAGATGAAAATGCAATTATTTTTATTAGGAAGATATAATAAACGATTTTGATAAAGAGCTAATTATATCGAATTATTTCACTGTTGATAGTTGTGTTTTTTGTAAATATCACTAACGTGAAATCAAATTGTCATGTATCATATTTCATATGATTAATGTAAATTTATGTGTAAATTCATGTATAATGTAATTTCATGTAAATATCTCATCATATCATAATTTCTAATTTAAGCAAGAATTTCATGTGTGATTTCTTTTTGTGTGTTTCTTTTTTTGGCCCGAAAGTGTGATAATTTTATAATATTGATTTCGATATTATAACAAATGATTTTGCTAAAAAAGATCAATACAAATTAGATATGGAAGTTGTATCTTATTTTTTTAAGTTATTTTTTTAAAATATTATTCAAAGTGGGAGCTTATATGATTTTAAAAAGATATATGTTATTGATATCATTATTTTCTATTTTGTAATTTATGTACAAATTTTATATGTAATTTGATTTTTTTTTAATTGTTTGACATATTATGGCTCAATAATGCTTATTTTAAACGTAATTTCTTTGCCAGCTGTAACTGAGATTTTATGTAGTATTCATAACGTCCGTCGATTTAATAAATGTTTTTTCCCAAAGGAGAATGAGTTTTTTTCAAGAGTCAGTTTTATTCTTGATACGATACTTTCTTGTAAATATTATTAGGATGCGATTACATTTTTATTAATTCAGTTTCGAGCTAGCTGTTGTTATTTTTTACAAGATGCGAAATTTCTTAAGTAATTTGATTATTTTAAAAATGTAAATTAATTTGATATATACTTGTTTTCAAAATAAATTATAGTTAGCATATTAATTTACTATTCTAAAAAACATTTGAGTAGTGGCGAAAAAAAAGAATGCCCCGAATATTCGGTATCTATTCGGTATTCGACCATACTACCGAATATTCGGTTAGGCCAAATATCAAACTATTCGGTATGCCGAATATCAAGCATGTCCGAATATCAAAATATTCGGTATGCCGAATAATCGGTTTTTCCGAATATCGAAATATTCGGCCAGATCTTTTTAAAAAGCTTAAAAACACTTAAAAGACCTTTTTAAAAAATCTTTTTAAAGACCTTAAAACAACTACTATTTTTAACTGGCAATTAATAAAGATATTTAATAATTAGAAATAGAATTATATTTAAAAGGGAAGGCTTTTACATTTTCTATTTGCTATTTGAAAGGTATCACGTAAGAAAATTAACCAATAATAACGATTTCAGTCCCTTCCTGATAAATAAACAGTATATGACTGTACAATTATTCATCCAATTCCTTCAAAATTTCCCTTTGTTTTTAAAATATTTGTTTTAGAATATAAGAAAATTTTATTCATTTGTAATTTGAGCAAGAGAGAATCCATGAAAGAATTCAGAGATTCATGAATTCAGAGAAGAATCCATAAAACTTAAAATTTTATCAGTTAAGCTTTAAAACTATCCTCTTCTTAAATAGCAATTCAAAGGATAATTTTTTTTATGTAGAATTTACTTGTAAAAAGATCTTGTTTATCAATAGGGAAGTATGTATGTTAAATATTATGTAAAATTGTTTCAAAATTTAGCTTTTTAATGCATACTTTCAAATTCTAAAATTTAAAAGTAATCGGCATGCCGAACATTCGGTATTCTGCCGAATAGTCACTGTTCGGCAGGCCGAATATTCGGTATTCGGCTTGATAGTCACTATTCGGTATTCGGTTTACCGAATATTCGGCAATCGATATTTAGCTAACATCACTATTCGGTGCGTCCCTAGTGAAAAACTACTACGTCATAAGGGCGGCAAAATAATGTTCGCCTCAGGCGGCAAAATATCTAGCGCCGGCCCTGAACTATTATTTTAACACAGTCAAACTGACTGGTAAAGTTATCATACGAAATGAATATTTCCAACTGAGCGAAAAAATGTCCAGGCTGGGAATCGAACCCAGATCCTTGGCTTACAAGGCCAATGCTTTTCCGTTTAAGCTAACTGGGCCGACAACCAGCCAGCATATTTCGCTCAGATAACCTTATTGGTAGGAACATCTGGTCTGTCATGTAGACAGCTCAACAGAATAAACCGCAGGTAAAGGACCTCCATATAAACGATGGATACGTAGATGAACTATTATTTTAACACAGTCAAACTGACTGGTAAAGTTATCATACGAATTGAATATTTCCAACTGAGCGAAAAAATGTCCAGGCTGGGAATCGAACCCGGATCCTTGGCTTACAAGGCCAATGCTTTTCCGTTTAAGCTAACTGGGCCGACAACCAGCCAGCATATTTCGCTCAGATAACCTTATTGGTAGGAACATCTGGTCTGTCATGTAGACAGCTCAACAGAATAAACCGCAGGTAAAGGACCTCCATATAAACGATGGATACGTAGATGAACTATTATTTTAACACAGTCAAACTGACTGGTAAAGTTACCATACGAATTGAATATTTCCAACTGAGCGAAAAAATGCCGAGGCTGGGAATCGAACCCAGATCCTTGACTTACAAGGCCAATGCTTTTCCGTTTAAGCTAACTGGGCCGACAACCAGCCAGCATATTTCGCTCAGATAACCTTATTGGTAGGAACATCTGGTCTGTCATGTAGACAGCTCAACAGAATAAACCGCAGGTAAAGGACCTCCATATAAACGATGGATACGTAGATGAACTATTATTTTAACACAGTCAAACTGACTGGTAAAGTTATCATACGAATTGAATATTTCCAACTGAGCGAAAAAATGTCCAGGCTGGGAATCGAACCCAGATCCTTGGCTTACAAGGCCAATGCTTTTCCGTTTAAGCTAACTGGGCCGACAACCAGCCAGCATATTTCGCTCAGATAACCTTATTGGTAGGAACATCTGGTCTGTCATGTAGACAGCTCAACAGAATAAACCGCAGGTAAAGGACCTCCATATAAACGATGGATACGTAGATGAACTATTATTTTAACACAGTCAAACTGACAGGTAAAGTTATCATACGAATTGAATATTTCCAACTGAGCGAAAAAATGTCCAGGCTGGGAATCGAACCCAGATCCTTGGCTTACAAGGCCAATGCTTTTCCGTTTAAGCTAACTGGGCCGACAACCAGCCAGCATATTTCGCTCAGATAACCTTATTGGTAGGAACATCTGGTCTGTCATGTAGACAGCTCAACAGAATAAACCGCAGGTAAAGGACCTCCATATAAACGATGGATACGTAGATGAACTATTATTTTAACACAGTCAAACTGACTGGTAAAGTTATCATACGAATTGAATATTTCCAACTGAGCGAAAAAATGTCCAGGCTGGGAATCGAACCCAGATCCTTGGCTTACAAGGCCAATGCTTTTCCGTTTAAGCTAACTGGGCCGACAACCAGCCAGCATATTTCGCTCAGGTAACCTTATTGGTAGGAACATCTGGTCTGTCATGTAGACAGCTCAACAGAATAAACCGCAGGTAAAGGACCTCCATATAAACGATGGATACGTAGATGAACTATTATTTTAACACAGTCAAACTGACTGGTAAAGTTATCATACGAATTGAATATTTCCAACTGAGCGAAAAAATGTCCAGGCTGGGAATCGAACCCAGATCCTTGGCTTACAAGGCCAATGCTTTTCCGTTTAAGCTAACTGGGCCGACAACCAGCCAGCATATTTCGCTCAGATAACCTTATTGGTAGGAACATCTGGTCTGTCATGTAGACAGCTCAACAGAATAAACCGCAGGTAAAGGACCTCCATATAAACGATGGATACGTAGATGAACTATTATTTTAACACAGTCAAACTGACTGGTAAAGTTATCATACGAATTGAATATTTCCAACTGAGCGAAAAAATGTCCAGGCTGGGAATCGAACCCAGATCCTTGGCTTACAAGGCCAATGCTTTTCCGTTTAAGCTAACTGGGCCGACAACCAGCCAGCATATTTCGCTCAGGTAACCTTATTTGTAGGAACATCTGGTCTGTCATGTAGACAGCTCAACAGAATAAACCGCAGGTAAAGGACCTCCATATAAACGATGGATACGTAGATGAACTATTATTTTAACACAGTCAAACTGACTGGTAAAGTTATCATACGAATTGAATATTTCCAACTGAGCGAAAAAATGTCCAGGCTGGGAATCGAACCCAGATCCTTGGCTTACAAGGCCAATGCTTTTCCGTTTAAGCTAACTGGGCCGACAACCAGCCAGCATATTTCGCTCAGATAACCTTATTGGTAGGAACATCTGGTCTGTCATGTAGACAGCTCAACAGAATAAACCGCAGGTAAAGGACCTCCATATAAACGATGGATACGTAGATGAACTATTATTTTAACACAGTCAAACTGACTGGTAAAGTTATCATACGAATTGAATATTTCCAACTGAGCGAAAAAATGTCCAGGCTGGGAATCGAACCCAGATCCTTGGCTTACAAGGCCAATGCTTTTCCGTTTAAGCTAACTGGGCCGACAACCAGCCAGCATATTTCGCTCAGAATGCTGGCTGGTTGTCGGCTCAGTTAGCTTAAACGGAAAAGCATTGGCCTTGTAAGCCAAGGATCTGGGTTCGATTCCCAGCCTGGGCATATTTTCGCTCAGTTGGAAATATTCAATTCGTATGATAACTTTACCAGTCAGTTTGACTGTGTTAAAATAATAGTTCATGCACGTTACTATTAAAATTTCTAAAAATTGAAACATGCACGTTACTATTAAAGTTTAATATTTTTATTGTATCAAAATCAAAATAATTTCTTTTATCATAAATACTATTTACTGAAATTCCGTCTATAATTTCCAATTTAACTTCCAAGTAGTTGACGATGACGGTGCTTTGATTATCCGAAGCACTCTTTAAATTTAAAGTGTCTGGATAACATTTAAATTTATAAATTTCTTTATTGTTATTCAGCTCAATCACCAAAACATCATCTATATATCTGTATATCTTTAAATCTTTTTCCAACAATAAACCGGCTTCATATGTAAACAGATAAATATCTGCAAGGATGGAGCTACTACTGCCCCCCATTGGAATACCTCTCACTTGTTTATATATTTGTTTCTCTTCAAACAGATAATTTTCGAAAACAACAAATTAAAACAAATCGGTGAATAGTTCAATACTGATATCCTTCTCTTTAGATTTCTTGAAAAAATCCATAACTCTGTACTTCAAATCATCTAAATTTATGCTATTATACAAATCCTCAAAATCATATGTATGCATTCCTGTAATATTTTTCAGCTTTTTTAAACATCTTATAAGTTCATAACTATTTTTTATTACTATGGAAGAATATTCATTTATGACCTGATCGAAAATCTTTTGTAATATATTCAACAATTTTTTATTTACACATTCCAGATAAGAACCAAACCCACAAGTTACGGTTCTAAAAGTGATTGGGTTTTTATGAAATTTTGGAATCATTACAAGATAAGGAAATTCCGCACTATTTTGCTTAGATTTTATTTTTTTATAGAACGACTTCACTCTGTTTACAATAACTTGTTTAGTAGTTTTAAGTTGATAATTTCCCTCATTATTGTAGGTTTCCCTTAGAATATCTCCGTATAATTTTTTACATATTATAGCATAGTTGGTGTTAGCTTTATCCACATATGTAATAATAAAATCATCCTGTAGATTTTTTACTGATTTAATCAAATCTTTGTATGATTCTCTCGAGACACCCTCAAAATCTTTATGGTAAAAGCTTTGAAATTCTTTTAAAATATAGTGTCTCCATTCCTCAAAAACACTTTTTGGTAAACCATATTTATATATTAATTTTTGAATGAACATATCTATATTATTTGATAAACGTTTTGTATCTAAACCTCTACTCACGACTCTCCTCAATCTGTATTTTGTACTATACCTCATGTAATTTCTGAGATTTGTGTCTGCCACTATAGTTAGATCACCGGTAAGAATATGTCCGTAATTTGTGTTAACGTAGTTATTATATTCGACTTTATTACAATGACAAATACTGTTCTCAATACAGCTCTGCAAGTCCCTTGAGTAACTGTTGTAATTAAATATAACTCTGCCTAATGGTTTATCATATTTGTAAGCTTTAATAATTTGTATGTTTTTATCCGGCAGGTATTCATTATACTTATTTAAAATTCCCTTAAAATTAGCACCCCTAAAATGATGCCCCATGTAGTCCAATACAAAATAAATCTTATTCTCTATATTAACTTTGTTGTTTTTCAACTCGATATAACTTTTAAGAATCTTCTTACCTATTCTGAATCTCAACAAATCAAACCCTTATATCTATATTTCTGTTACCTGTATGTTCATATAATTCTCTCAATAAATCAGGTATTATCTTCTTTTTCACATTGGAAATTATGTATTTTATTGTTTTAACAATATTGCCGGAATTAATATTGACAATAGCACTTTTAATATCCTTACTACAATTTAGATCATTAACTTTGACATTTAGTTTATTATGTACCTCATACTCATTACTCAAATCGTGATTAATTTTTCCATAGACTGACTCTTCCAATATTCTATTTCTAAAATTCTTCAAAACATTAATTTGATCAAACATAACATTTAAACCATAAGGGTACACTGTTCCGTATTTAACTATCATATTCCTCTCACATATTAATCTTTCAGCCTTGTTTGCAACTATCTGCAAAATCGATATTTCAATGTTTTCAGTTCCATGTTTTGCGAAATGTACTATTTCAATCTCCTGTTCTTCCCTCGCACTGGTTATCTTTCTTATATCTTTTTTGTGGTTGTTAAATCTCTTATTAAAAGGACCAGACGTTTGTCCTATGTAAGACATGTTACAAATTTTACATTTTAATCTATACACACAGTTAAATACCTTGCAAAAATTTACACAATTTTCATCCACGGCATTACAGTTATCCTTTTCAGCATGGATGCAGACTTTACATCTTTTATCCTTGCATTTCTTAAATTTTAAATAATTGTCCCCCCCCCCCTGTTCTCATACTTTTATTATAAAAATATCTAGTTATATACTTCTTCTCTACCATACTCTTCTTCTCTACCTTCTCCTTTATATCTAAAATTTTGCTGTTGTAAACATATCTAGTTTTATATCTAGTACCACCACTTACAGTTGAATCCATAACATTTCTATAACAATTAAAATTACTATTTTTACTGTAGTTTCCATACATTTTATAATTTTTATTCAACTTTTTGCTTTTTCCATAAATTACATGATCCCGGTTCTCCTCCTCATACCCGAAAGTAACTCTACTCTCACCAGTCTGTTCATCCACATTATTATCCAATCCATGGTAACATTTTGTCGATCCACTTCCTACCATGAAATCAGAAGCCGACCGGGTACTATGGTCATTTTTCATATATATATATATATATATATAGAGAGAGAGAGATAAAGTTTTTTACTGAGGGTGGTTTTGGGTTCTAGGGGTCATGATCGGTGTAGATCTGCAAAAATTTTTCAGAAATTCCAACATAGGGGAGAATGTAATAGGTAGTATTTCATACGAAATCTATCTAAAAATATGAAACTGTAATTTAACATTAGAAGCTCTAAATTTTGAGTGTTTATAATTCAAAAACCTATCATCCAAATGACTTGAAATTTCGTTTCTAGGCATAGTTTGAACCGAAGATTTAAAATATATTGTCAAAATTGGGTGTTGTCATTAAAAAAAAACAAAGTTTGGCCTGGTTTTGATTTGTAGATGGCCCCCTAAGCAACTTTTATGTACATCATTAAATGTAGACTTTATTTCCAATCGTTTGGTAACAGTAACTTTCTTTGATTATAATTAGTTGCAGAGTTAGTAGGAGTGTTTACTTTTATTCCCACGGCTGTACATCTAGCAGGTTTCGTTAACAGACGGTAATGTAGCAGAATATATTTTTACGACCCTGTAAAATAACTATAAATATTTCCAGCATCATTTTCTACAGGGTGAATGCTGTATGGCGAATTTCAATTTCTCTCTTTTTGAAATATTATAAACGTCCATCAGTAACCAGAACATCGGAAAACTTTTGGAAAAACACCAATAAAAAATACTTTAAACAATTACGCCCTAAAATGAACTAATGTTTTAAATTTGCCGCTATTTTTTTCGCGTTTAAACCAAATTAGATATTTTTATTTGCAGTTAACTGCAATCGCTGAGTTACATTATGGAAAATAACACAATCAAACAACGAGGGGAAATTGTAAGTAATTACTTTTAAAATGGTAAAAAAAAATATATATATATATATATTTTTTTAACAACAAATTCTAATGTCAGTTCGTTTTGGAACACGCTTTATATCTAAATTCTTTTGGGTGTCTAAATTAAATAACCGATTAATCCTAATAGGGAATGTGCCATAGTGCACATCAATAATGCACAGTCGTGGAAAAAAATGTAAATACTTCCTACTAAGTATGGAACAAATTATTGTAGAAGAAATTTACTTCTACCAAATGATTGGAAATATAGTCTACTTTTAAATGATGTATATAAAATTTGTTTAGGGGATCATCACTATAAAAACAAACCCAAACTTTGTTTTTTTTCAATAGCAATACCCAACTTTGACACCATAAATAAATTATACACCCTTCAATTAGCCTACAAACAAATTTTCATGAAATTCGTAAGATTAGTTTCAGATAAATTAATTATATTAAAATGCACCCGTTAAGGGGTTGTATCCAAAACCAAACTGAAGTTCGGTACTCGATTGTGGAAATGCTACAGACTAACTATGTCACTTCTATTAATTTATTATTTCTTGCTAATATTACCATCTCACTCGCTTAGTATTCTTCGACTATTGCCAGCCCAAATTTTTCTATAAAATGAGTAAAATATGTTTTTTTTTTTCAAATTTTGCTTTTCTGCACAACATAGACGACCCCTTAAACATTCATTTTGGCTTTTTAAATTATAATTCGAATACTACTTGGAAGAAAAATATTGAAATCGAGAATTCGCATAAAGCAGGACGTAATAAATATAAATCTATCAAAAAATTGTAGGTTGCAATTCATATTTTTTTTCAAATATTAATGTCGTAATTCATAATTGATATTATAAAATTTTATAAAATTACAAATTCAATGCATTTACGTTTGTATTTTTTAGTGTTACGACCAACAAAAAAATATCACATTAGGATTATAATTTCAGGATATATTAATAAAAATATGCAAATGTAATTTAACATTAGAAGCTCTAAATTTTGAATGTTTATAATTCAAACACCTATCATTCAAATGACTTGAAATTTCGTTTCTAGGCATAGTTTCAACCGAAAATTTAAAATATGTTGTCAAAATTGGGTACTGCTAATTAAAAAACAAAAACAAAGTTTGTTCTAGTTTTAATTTGTAGATGACCCCCTAAGCAAATTTTATATGCATCATTTAAAAGTGCACTATTTACAATCGTTTGGTACCAGTAACTCTTTTCTATTATAATTAGTTGCAGAGTTAGTAGTGGGTGTTTACTTTCGACTATACATCGATTTTGTTATGTTTGAAGTATATATTATCATTAAAATGTGCTTTAAAGGTTTAAGGCTTATTAGATCATATTGTACTAGGCTAATTTTACATGTCTCTAAAAACGAAATATAAATTCCACACACATTATTTTCAACGGGGTTGTTATGGCGTTATTTTGAATATGCTAATAGCCTCAATAATGTTTATCATTTTCGTAGAAATCAAAGTATATTTGCAAACCCAGATGGACAGAGGAACCGAAGTTATATACACTTTTTAATTATATTGAAATGTGCTGCACGCAGCCTTAGCAAAAACTATTAGCCATCCCCATATTCTTTAATATGTATCTTTAAAAGAGATAATCATATATAAATGTTTAACCGCATACGATTATCAAATTCTTCGTATTACAGATTGTAAAAAATAAAAGCAAGCGAAAAACTCAACTTTTAACTAACCATTTTAGTTAAACTGCCTTAAAAAATTAGTTCTTTTTTTAAATTACCCAGCTACTTTCATTCGTTTTCTTTGGAACTTTTATTCTTCTGCTATGCACATTAATAGATAATCATGAAATTGAAAGTAATTATTTTAGAAAATACCAAAAGATAAAGAACATATAGTCTTTAACAACGAAAATAATAAAAAAATTCATTTTTATCTTAAAAATTAAGTAAGTAAAAAAATATTTAAACACATACAAATAGTAAAATTAAGTAAAAAATATTTTTTTAAAATTTATATGTATTTTTTATCTTATGCAATCACCAACCCATCACCCATGAAAAATATTTTTACTTAAAATTTCCTGTTGAAGAAAAGCCACATGAAAACAAGTACAGTTAAAAAAAATCTCATCACAAGTTATGTGAATAAATGGGTTACGTCGCTCTGTCGTTTATCAATAAACTAATGAAAAAAAAAAAAAAAAAGATATAAAAAATCGAATGTTAAAGTGCCATTCAAAATGAAAATGTAACATCAGTAAGTTATGAAACTTAATCGTACGATTTTATTCTTCCTTTTAGCTAACCAATTTTTGATATTTGATATGAGTACAGTAGAACCTCTTTTGTCCGAAACACTTTTAACCGAAACTCTTGGTTAACCGAAATCCATTTTTAAAGTTAAAAAAAAAAAAAAAACTATTATATTCCTTGTGTGCAAGCGGTCCTTTCCGAACTACGAGTACATATAAATATTTTCGATCCCTTTTCTTAGCGTTACTTTAAATTTAACTTGAGTTCCCTCAAGCTGCGGAGTGGAACGAAGAAAACGAACAAATTAGTAATTTTGAAGCTTTTGAATGTTTTGAAAAAGGTTTGGCATAGCTGGAGCAGAAGAAAGACTCTGATACTGGTGAACTAATAATATTAAAAAAGCTTCGTGATAGAGTTTCAAAGCAATGACAACCGAAATTGCGAGAAACAATTTTTTTTTTCAAATCTTTATATAAGTAAAAGGTACTTAATTTCAAAGTTAAAATTCAGATAATTTATTCCTGTTTCTATTTTGCTATTTTTTTATTTTTATTAAGCACTTGTTACCATAATAAGAAATATTGCATATATTCCTTCTTATTCTTAAAATTGAAGCATTCTTGATTATCCGAAAATTTCGGTTTTCCGAAAGATGGTCGGTCCCAATTACTTCGGACAATCGAGGTTCTACTGCATATATTTTGGTAATATACACTTATTTTATATTACACTAGTAAAACCTGAGGATTTGCACGCGTAGTTGTTGAAATATGCTAAGTGCTGTGTGCAATTTATCAATTAACAAATATGATGTAAAATTTTATAGAAATTTAGAACATTTTTAGAATGTTTTCCGATCACTCGACCCTTTTAAATTTAGCTTTTTTTAGAAACCATTCTTAGTGAGCATTTGTATCTTAAAAGTAACCCCTATGCCAGATTTCAAATTTCTGGTCCCTTCAGTATCACTAATATCGTAAGTATAGAATGTTTTTTTTTTCTCCTGCACCTTATTAATTTTGAAATTTTTTAGAAACTGTTCTGCGTGTGCATTTGTGTCCTAAAAGTAGCAGCCATGTCCCCAATTTAGGCTCTAAAATACTATTAGAATAATATTGAAGCTATAGTGCCTAATGTTGCCAATAAAATACATTCTGAAAATATTATTAAATCGATTTTCAACATGTAGATGGCAACATTTGTGCTGTTTAAGAATAAAGATAGATTTATTTTTTCAATTGTTGCTACTTGTTCTTTTTGTTTTGTTTGGAAGCTTGCGAAATAACCTATTTTGTTCTGCAGTGAGCAAGTAAAATTTATTTCTTATTATAGTTCTTAAAATTCTTGTGTGTTTAATGTTGTAGAATTTTATCAAGGAAAATTATTTTTTCAGTTAAAGACCAGTATTGCCGATTAGTAACAAATTGTTTTTTAGCCTTAAACCATGCTTAAAAGAAAATATGATTTTTTTTAAGTATTTTTCCCATAATTTATTTAAAAAATGAAAGCCGAAAAACATTATTACAATGTTTTTTGAAAAATCAGGCATTTAAGGGTTAACGATTCCCTAGAAATTAGAAATCTTCCCTTTCCTCAAAATTTTGGTTTGTCTAGACGAGGATCTATAAGGTTATAATTTGACAGTCTTATACTCTAACAGTTCTGTATCGGGTTCCGTTTAATCTGTACACCCTGAATCATTTGAAAATACCATACTAAATTTATCTAATAAACTTCTCAACTGCTCGGTCTGCGTAGAAGTACATCTAAAATTTAAGTTAGATATTCCGCTCATTTTACCCTTTTAATTTTAAAATTTTATTAGAAACCATCCTTAGTGGGCATTTGAATCTTAAAAGTAACCGCCATTCCAAATTTCTAATCTTTTCAGTATCACAAAAAGTTAGCAATGTTTTTTTTTTTCTCCAGTACCCTTTTAAATTTCGATTTAAAAAAAAAAAAAACTGTATTGTGAGTATATCTGCGTCTTAAACATAGCAGTCATGTCAAATTTCAAGTTTCTGTCCTGAGCAATTACTACATAGAAATCGTAATTTAGAATGTTTTTAGAACGCTTTTCGCGCATTTCACCCTTGTAAATTTTGATTCTTCTTTAAAACTTTTCTGTGGGAGCATTTATGGCTTAAAAGTAACAGCCATTACAAATTCCTAATTTCTATCCCTAACACTGAATTCCATAGACGTCGTAATTTAGAACGTTTTTAGAACAATCTCCAATCATTTGACCCTTTTAAATTTGGAATTAAAAAAAAAACTCTTCTGTGTGTGCATTTGCGTCTTAAAAGTAGCAGCAATGTCAAATTTCAAGTTTCTGTCCTTAACAATTTCATAGAAATCGTAATTTAAAACGTTTTAAGAACGCTTTTGACTCATTTTACCTTTTTAAATTTTGAATTTTTAAGACATAAATCTTAGAGCACATTTACATCTTATAAGTAACTGTCTTGCCAAATTTCAAGTTTTTTAGCTCCTTCAATGTCACAAAAACTGCAATTTTAGATCTTTTTTGCTCCTGCACACCTTTGGGGTTAGTAGCAGACATAAAATACAGACTATGTTGAAATAGGAACTGTCACCATTAATTTGCCACCATTACTTTTGAAATCAGTTCGGAAATTCTAGGGATTTCCCCTACAAACAAACTAATATTACTTCTTTATAATATTAATTTAATTTATGAGTAAATTACTATATTTGGTATTTGGTAGAATGTGTATTATTAAACTGTGTCAGTTTAAAAAAATCCAAACATTAAAAAATCACAGTCTTAGATATCCGTAAAATAACATTAATATACAATGAGCTTAAGATTTTTAATATTTTCACTATGCTCAACATATTAAACTCAATTTCGAAGACAATAAATTCTTCTCGTAAAATTCTTTTTAAATTATTTCAATTTTTTATATTTTTGCTTTTAAGAATAATATTTATAGAAAAAGTTAATGATTGTTTGCAATTTATTTATTCATTTTAAGAAATTTTAACATTTACATTGTGCATTTCTATTAAATTAATATAATAATAACTAGAAGTAATAAAAGATCATCACAAATTAATTTTAAATTGTTTGAACTATTACATTCCTGCTACTACGAAAATCGAAAGAAGTTAATGTTTGTCTGCGATGAAATTTCTTTTAAGGGATTTTAACACTTACAATACATTTTTTTGAAGTGAATTCCAAAATCGAAAACAGTAACAAATGCCTATCAGAAACCATTATTTTAAATTATATGGTTTTTTACATTCCTGGATTTAAGTTAATATTAATTGAAAAAAAAATATAGCTAGTCAGCGATAAGTTTAATGATTGTATAACATATTATAATATTTTAAGTTTATTTTCAGCATGTTAATTTTGAAATGGAAGATAGAAAATAGAGCTCATTACACGTTAGTTTTAAATTACTTTCATTTCCGAAATCTAGGAAATTATTATTATTAAATAAAATATTTTAAAAGCTGTTCTCATTTGTGCACCAATTAGACATATCACACTGCTTTAAAGCATCATATAAGATTTTTAAAAGATAAGCATTAACCCTTTCAGGGGCAAAGCATTTCCATTCCTAAAATGTTGAAATGAATGAATGACACCTAAATTTAATAACAAATTTATTTGGAAATAAGAAAAGGCTATATTTCACCAACATAATGCGAAAAAATTTTTACCAAAATTCTGGTGCCATTGTAGCACTTGGGAATTAAAATTAAGTGGTTTCATAAACATATACCACCGCCCCTGAAAGGTTTAAGGTAAATGCACCTATAGGGGACCGCGCACCAGTAGTGGGCTACTAATTTTTAAAGTTTAAAAACAAGTCCAAAATGCATTTCTGAAAAACGACTAAAAGAAATCTGCTTGACTAACATCCTTAAATGTTGAATTTCCATAAAATGTTTGGAATAATTGAAGAGCTAAGTGGAAGAACATGTTAAGTAGCAAAAATTACATTTGAAGAAATTTGAAGTGAAAGTTTTTGCTGTAAATTTTAATGATTTATTTTCTATTGATACCACGTGTTTAAAATATTAACAGGTATGGTACTAAACTCTCTCAGAAAAACTTATTCATATTTAATTTTCAAATATTAAAAATTATTAATATTATTGACATTATTAAATATTAAAATATTAAATATTAATGAATAATGTCTTAAATCTTCAAGACTAAATAGAATCTTAGTATTTTAGCTTCACCATGTGATAGGATACCTCATAACGCTTTCATCCAAAAGATAAAAAGAATTTTTAGAAAATGTGGCATAACATGTTCATCCACTCAGCTCTTCAATTGTTTTTTCTTCTGCTGGTACACTTGCTTATTTTTTAGAGTGTCTTGAAAACAGATTTTTTGGCAAATTCTTAGAGATTTCATTAAGAGATAAGTTTTTATTTAACCCTTACTGGGGCGGAGAAATTCTCTTCATAAACTGATGAAATAATGGAATGACACCGCAATTTATAAACGAATTTATTAGAAAATACGAACTTGCTTATTTTCATGTACATTATAATAGGAAAATTTTAGTTAAATATTCTTGGTGCCGTTTGTCAGTTTTGGAATTAAAATTAGGTGTCTTTTTTTAAGGATACCGCGCCGGAAAGGGTTAAAACGTTGTTTCCTTAATATTATGTTTTATTTTAAAGTAAGCTGCTGTTGATATACTCGATTACATTGTAAATAATTTGTTGAATAAGCCGAAAACTTAAAGATTCGTGAATCAAAAATTTACTAGGCCCACTACTGGAGCATAGAGGAAAGTAACATTTCTTATTTTTCATTTTTTCCGAAGAATATATTTTGAAACATTGAATGTTTATTCTGATACACGAAGGTTAGGACTGGGCTAAAAATATACATGTCTTTTGGAATTCACTAATACTTTAAGGTTGTTCTCAAATCCAAAAGAGCAACTTTATGACATAAATTTTAATTTATTTTTGTTCGGAAATGCATAAAACTAGCAGGTGTTGTTGTTCAGAAACTATGTAAATGAACTGTGTTTTCCATTTTTTTTGCAAATGCAATAGATCATTTAGAAAATAGTGTCAAAGTGGGCGTTTTGAACCGAATTTCCGTGCAAAAGGAGAATAACCAGTCAAGGAAGAGTGAAAAAGTCTTTGTCACGTGATCAAAATCGCTTATAACTGAATAGGTAATTTTATTTATCAAAAAATAGAAAACACAGTTCGAGTTTTATTACAGTGATTTTCAATTTTAGTTCGAATTACAAACAATAGATGGCGCTGCGATCAATAGACGCTCAATTCAGGCTCGATTTTTGGTACTTCGTGGCCCGGATAATACATTTCCATCTCCTTTTTCCGCATGGAACAAGAGAAAGGACCAAAAATCGAGCCTGTATTTAGCGACTATTGCTTACAGCGCCATCTATTGTTTGTAATTCGAACTAAAATCGAAAATCACTGTAATAAAACTTTTGACCTTACGCATAAACCTCCTGCAAGAATTTTTTAAATATCTGTCACCGTTTGCTTATTGAATTTTAAAATCAGTCAGTCCTTTTTAGGACACCCGGTATATATATTAATATAAATTTAAATATGAGCTTTATATTTAAATGAAGTTAGATTTTTATTTTTGACATTACACAAGTTTTGAAGCTTGGGACATGGTGATATTTTTTACTTTTTCGACGTGTTCAAAGGTATCCTACCCCCTTAAGTGGCCCACTACTGGTGCGTTTACCTTATTATTGCTAATAAAAATAGGAATATCTTATCTTCCAGAGTAGAGAAAAGTTTGTGCCATCTGAAAAGAGAGAGAGATAGAACACCTACTACTAACTCTACCTCAAATCATAGTATAAAAATGTGACTGGCACCAATCGATTAATAATAACGTCTACTCATTAATGATATACTTAAAACTGTCTTAGGGAATCGTCCGCCTATAAAAATTGTATAAAACTTTAAAATTTTCAGTATTAACACCCAATTTTGACATCATAATTGGATTATTTGGTAAATTTTACAGTAGAATACCAAATGGGAACCCATTCAGTCAAGTAGTCTGGGAATTGAGCAAGATTAAGGTTCGGAACGCTTAATGTTAATATATTTTTTAATCACTGCAAGGCAGATTGCAATGCGGGTAGCTTTTTAAAAATAACTCAAAAATTACTTGGCGAAATGAACTTTAATTTGGGGTTCTCATATTTGAAACTTTTAGAAATCGAGTTCTGTTAAAAAATCGATATGTTACAATTCATGTTTTTTTTCGAATATTAAATTCGAAACTATAATTTTTTAAAATTAATTTTCGAAAGAAATATTGTAAAAAATAATTATATGTAATTCAGAAATACCAAATTAAAGAGAATTACCAATCTTTATAACTTTGAATTTTTATAAAAAACAGAAACTGATTTTTAAAAACTTCATATATGGAAATCCAAAATTACAGCTCATTTAGCCATGCACATTTTGAGTTATATTTTAATCCATTTGTGCCTGAATTTTGTTTTCTCAAATTTTATCTTCATAAAACTACTTTTAAATGCCGTAAAATGAACTGGAAAAATACTAAATAAAATTACCCTAAATTTTTTTTTGTTTTATTTGATAAAATGTAAACATACTAAATATGGGAATATGCATAATATTTATTATAGTATAATATGCATAATTACATGTCTTGTCTAAATATATATATAATAAGCTTTTAAATTGTATACTATGTATTAGATTTAGTAATTATATGAACTGCAAAATAAATATATTTATTTCTTTTCTTTCTACATTATAAGTATTATTAATAATAAACTAAGAATAATCGTATTTAAGGCTTCAAAACAATTTATTTCATAATCATTTACTTCTTAAAAAGGACTTTACATAAATAACTGTTCTCTAAATGGCTAATAAACATATGTGACCATTCGTGCCTAACGCCCTATATTTTGTACATTACAAAAATGCATAAAAAATAGGATTGAACATATAATTTCACAATTTAAAAAAATACGTATTTCAAAAAAGTCTACAAGCTAAGGTTATGAGTTATTTATTTGGATCCTTGATAGAAAAAACACAAAAAAACTTACTTTTTACATTTTGCCATCTTGAAAAATGAAAAATCTATAAACACCGAAAAAAACCTACATTTAAGCAAATAAATATCCATCTTATGCTGCCATCTCTCAGTAACAGGTAAAGACATTTATAGATAATTGTTTCATACGGTTTTTCAAGTTAGAAAGAAAAAAAAATTATACAAATTTATTAAAATTCGAAGAGTCCCAAAAATGGGACGCTAGGCATAAATAGGTTAAAAACGATCAGCATTGCAATCTGTTTTGCAATGAACAAAAAAGAATTTAACTTTAGGAGTTCCAAACTTGAAACCTGTCTAATTCCTAAACTACCTGCCGAATGATTTCCCGTTTGGTGTCCAAAGGATAAATTTACCGAAGAATCAAAATATTATATATTGAAAATTTTAAAGTTGTATATAATTTTTTCTATGTAGACGACTCTTAACACCTTAACGCAAATTTCTCTATAATAGTAAACAAGTAAACATAGTAAACTCATAGTAAACAAGGAGCTTCTGTGGAAAGAGATTTATTCTTCGACTTGTAGAATTGGAGCAATGACCATCGGATACTCTGGAAAAATTTCCAAGTATTAATACAATGACCATCGCTCGACTTGTAGAATTGGTGCAATGACCATCGGAATCTCTGGAAAATTTTCCAAGTATTAATACAATGACCATCGTTCGGATTTATTTTTTTGGGTGTCGGTAGGCAAGGTTTATAGCCTTGAACGGTGGGGATGGGTGTGTGTGTGTGCTGTATATTCAGTAGCGATACATAAGGTATTTGTACGCAAAGTAAAGTAATTGTATTCAATGTGGTTTTTAAGTAAGGAAGGATTTGTAAATTTGTAAGATAAAAGAGAATTCTATTTCGAATTATCTATTTTTACAACCCCGACGCCAGACTTGATAAAATCTATAAAGAAATGAGATAGGCAAGTTTTATTGCTTTTACATGCAACAAAAATGCCAACAATAAAGTTTTATTTGTATACAACATGATTTTTAAGAAAATAGAGATTTGTAAAGCAAAAAAGGAATTCCTAGACAGGTGAATTGGCCGTAGCTGTCCAATTTTTTAAATCCCCAGATATCAAGTTTATTTATTTATTTATTTATTTATTTATTTTGTGTCTGTGTGTGGGGTGGGGGGGGGATAGATTAAAGATCAAGCGTGTGATACTACGGTAGCTAATATGAGCACTGTTGTGAAATAAGTGGATTTTTTTTATTCGGATATCTATCACTATTTCAGTGTTGGTATTATTTTTTAATTTGTCTAATTTTTTGAGAGGTTTTTTTTTCCTTCAGAATTTTACTATCTCAATAGCGATTTATTTCACATTTCGAAAAAGCCATTATTTTACCTCTTGTTGCCAGATTTAAAAAATGTGCAAATAATAATATTCCCAAACATTTCTCAACAGATAATGTGCATGTGACGTCACGCATCCAAATAAAGACGTACTTCTCAACTTCACGTAAGCAAAAAGTAACAGTCTTCGCAGAGTTAGTAATTTATAAGTGTTACTTACTTTCTGTGGGCTTAGATCATTTTTCAGACATTAATATTTCAAAGAAACAAAATATTACTCAAAAGTCCAAAAAATGTTCTTTACCTACAAATATTTAACCAAAATCTATAAAAATGACCTAAATTTAAAAAAAGACTCTAAAAGTGTAAATTTCAACAAATTTTTAGCCTTTCTTATCGTGTTAAATAATTATTAGGTTATTGTAACATGTTACCAAGTTTGTGGTGTAATGATGGAACTTGTTAACAAAAAGTAACTGTTTTACCTATCTCTAATTCTCGGGAAACAATAATAAAACGGTTACAAAAATAATGGTTGCGAATCAATGGTTTCAGTCTCTGATCCTACATAGGCTATATTTTATGCAGGTGCCGCTACCAACTGGGGTTGGCAGGAACAACAAACGTTCTAAAAAAGCATTTAAAAACTTTCTAAATTACGTTTTCTATGGAATATTAGGAAATACCAAACCGATTTCAAAATTAATGTTGGCAAGTTAATGGTGACAGTCTCTGTTTCAACATAGATATTTTATGTTAGTGCCACTACCACCAGATAGAGGGGAGACCGTTAGAAAATAAGATTGGAATTTGACATGATGGTTAATTTTAAGATGTAAATGCGTACTAAGAACGGTTTCTAAAAAATTCCAAACTTTAAATGAATACTGAAATGAGTGCATGAAATGAGCATAAAAGCTACAATATACTTTCTAAGTTATCATTTATTTAGAATTAGTTTGAGTTAATTAATTTAAGTCTCATTTCTACCTAATGCAGTGTAATAATGAAGTTTATTCAAACAGATAATTAGCAATATTTGAATTATTCCTAAAAGTATAATTTCTTCTAATAAAAATCAGACATACAAATATCACTTGGCATATTTCAACTGTTGCGCGAGCAAAGCCGCGGGTTTTGCTAGTTTACCAGTAAAATAATCGGGATATCTTTACGTATATCGTCACGTTCTATGATTTCTAAATTCTGCTTTTGTCGCACGCGATTAAAACTCCCGTGAAAAAAAATATAATAGAAAGGCCTTCTATCTGAATCCTTAGTATCCTGTTAGCGTATTTTGTGTACGTGTTAAATGTGTCAGCAATAAATAAAGCCAACAAACGTTTCCTATTTATCTATTTATTATGCGCCAGTGGTTATACTTACTATTACTGACATCCTAACCATCCATCAAGCTGAATCTATCGATGAAAGCGTTTGGGGAACCAAAAAGGTTTGAAATGATGAAAAAATGTATTTTTTAACACTTTTCAATATAATTGGAAAGTGTTTATGAATTCGATTTGTCTGCCCGTCCTCTGCATAAATATACTCGGATTGCCATGTAATCTATATAAATATTTCTCTTACGTGCGCGAAAATGAGGCTGAATTTATAGTGTGCCATTTAGCAACAACCACAGCGTCGATTCTGAGTGGTTAATTTACGGTCACATTATCCGACCCATTCAGCAAATCAAAATTCAGAGAGAATCTCTTTTTAACCCTTTATCTACTGAAGGTACTTATAAGTACCATTAAAATAACTTGTTATAAAATTCATTTAATACATCGATTAGTTGTAATACAGTTTAGAATGAGTTATAGATATATTACTTTATCTTGTTCCAAAAGCATTATGGTTTGTACAAAACGAAAATATTTTTAAAAGGATGATTTCTTTTGCCTGTGTATCTTTTCAGCTTTTTTGGCGTTGGATGGGGGGGGGGGATTTTTCAATTCGGAAATATTTCTATATTTCTATTGTAAGAACATTATATTGGTACATTTCCTAATTCTACACAATACTAAGAAAAAGATTTAAAATAAGATTTGAGCGGGTTTATAAATATTGCACAAAACCCCTATAAATTCAAATTGAATGAATCCTTCTAAATCCTTCAATCCTTCTAAAATTTATTAAATGATTATATAAATCTTCTAATGTAGTTTAAACAATTCACGAAAAATGCTTTATAAGATAAAATTTTCACGAATTCATAATTCAGTACATAAAGGGTTAAAGACATATCGTTTGATCGATGTATGAATAGCAATGCAGTCGATTTATTTTACGATGACATGTGCATTCAGTGAATTAGCTTTCTGATCAAGATCGTGTTTTAGACACAGCACAAAATGTTTAGTTTATATTTCGTTAGCATCATACACAGAGTAAAGAGAAAGAATAGAGATGAAGTTTGGTAGCTGGGGTTGACGCCGAAAATGCAACCCTAAAATCCGACGTTCGGCCCAAACACAAGCACGCGCTTTGATGCGCCTCTTAATTCGAACCTATATTTATTTGTTTTTGCTTTTACCGTTAGAAATTGTTATTCATTATTCGCGTGATGACCATAGGTATTGTAGGGACTTAGATATCACTGGACAAGAGTCTATGGTAGCGTAAGTTATCAAAATCTAAGTCCTTTATTTAGTCTCGATTATATTATTAATATTTACAAGTTAAACAATATTGGTTTTGGTTCGCGTCAATTTTACAGGATAAAAAGTTCCATCAACGGGCTGCTTCCACAGATATAGTGCTTCAATCGGAGAAAAGACTGGTCGGATGACCATCTATCTCATCTCCTCGCTTCGCTCATTCACCACTAGGTCCAGCAAGACCTCCTCGCCAGCGTCCTCCCTCTCTCCCTTCCTAACTGCTTCTCCGCGTTGCCACCTCGCTTCTCTCCAAGGCTGAAACTCCCGGTCCTAGGGAAAACTAGCTTTTTCCCTCTTAGCCGATGCCACCGCCTATTTCTCGAAGGCTGAAGCTCGCCGTCCTCGGAGAAATCGTCTTTTCTCCCCCTCAGCTGTTGCCACCGCTCACTTACTGGACGGCGGAAACACCTGCTCTCTGTGCAATTCAATGGAATGTTACGTTAGCGCCGGAACGAAATTGTACTGCCAGTTCCATTCATATTTGCAGACTTGACGGCACCATAGCTTTGTTTAAAGATGAACTATGAGTTTATGAGATTCCTCTTAGCGTGGGAAAGTTCAGAAGACCCTAGGGGGATCTTCTCCCGAATTAATAGTTCGTGAATAAATAGTCTTTAGGGGTAATTAGTAAAGTTCTTACAGCAATCCCCCCTCCAAGAGAGATTTTTCACGTAGCTGGAAAATCTATAGTGAAATCAGTGTTACACTCAAAATTCGTTCACCACAGAGGTTAACCATTCATTTTTTTGTACTAATCACACATAAATTTACACACTTTTCCAAGAACATTATTATGAGTATTACAACAATATATACAAAATGAAAATTATTTATACCTTATGATGCAAGCAATTTTTTTGAGAATTATATACAATTTTCCCAAATTTATTCAGCCCTACTTAAGCACTAGTGCACTCTTTCTTTTCCCGGGCGGTGCCTGATTGTATAATGATAAGGTTGCCGCATCAATGACCAGTAGATCAATCTTGGACTATTCACGGCGTTGTTTCGGATCAACCTTACCCAATTTTTATTGGTACTCTGCGCTAATTTTCTCTTATATAGTTTCACTTTCATTTTTACTCCTCTGATGCGGTTCAATACAATTCCTCTCTGTCCCATATGATTACTCCAATAATTGGAAACCCTTTTCGCGTTGTTTAAATACCACAAACCAAATATCTTAGGAGAATCATAATTCGAATCGTCTTGCCTTCTAGCGCCTAAATCTAAGTCGTGCGTACTCGAATAGTTTTCTCCCGGATCAATCTGGAAGACACCCCTCTTCTTCTTAACCTCACGAGTTTTAGTCCCCGTTCCCACTAATAATTCCCAAAATTGCCTGATGCGTCTAATTAAATCCAATTTAGGTATGAATTTTAACCCTTTCGAACGTTCATTTCTTTTCCATCTCTCGTATAACTTTTTAATTTCGTTTACGGTTTTTGGCCAACAATAACGATTCAAGAATTTATAACCTGACTTTTTCTTCGTACTTAGAAGTCTACCTGCACTCTCCTTACATAAGGATAACATATCTCCTTTGACTTTCAACGGGATTACCATTGGTTCTTGGTCAGATTCCCTGGGATCCTTTATTTTCCTAATCCCTAACCCCTCGTTCATTTCAAAATGTGATTTCACCTCGTCCGCTCTCTGCTTAACACAATCGAATTTGATATTCTCTTGAGCGTCACTCACATTTTCTTTGTTTCCTAGGGTCAAGTTTTCATCCCGCGGTACGGTCTCGCTTAAGCGTAGGAAAGTCTCTTGCTTTTTCTCCGTTACTAAACTGGCTCCTATTTCTCCGACTGCGTCCGGGGGGTTGAATTTTAAAGTCTCGACTCTCCCCACCCTTCCAGCTAAATCGCCTCTCTCAGTCAAGTTCAAAACCTGTTCATTAACGGGATTCAAATTCGGTACGGACTGTGCGCTCTCAACTACAGGTAGAAAAATTCCCCTTTTCTCTTCGACAAAGATTCCCTCTTCTGGGTTACTCCCTGACCTCGGGGGGTCGCACTTAAAAATTCCTCTTTCTACCTCGGCGCGGAGAATTGGCTGGTCCATCGGCTTAGGTGAACCGGCTGGTTTTTCATTTTCGCTCTCCGTTACGGTAGGGGGAATGGACGAGCTCTGCGATTTAGTTTCGCTTTTCGTATCCGCGTTTCCGGGGTGCGCTCGTGGTCCAGTGCGAACTGCGATGATTGAACGTGGGTATCGTCTCCGCCTGTCAATTAATTGCTGCGTTTTGTTCCCTAACAAATAATGAACCATGTCCGTTTCTTTATCTACTGCGGCCGCCTTTGTCCTTATAGTATCCCCGGTACCCAGATTAATTTCTATTTCTACAATAGGTAAACACCGAAGTTTATTATCCAATGCCTGTCTAACCCATACACTTTCACCCGTAAAATGGTCTTCATGTACATCGTGAGCCGATATTAAGTCCAAATTAGTTCCGCTATCGCGTAGAATAGTCATTTCTTTCCCATTAATTAACCCGCGACTGACGTAGGGTTCAAAGGCACTTTCTAAGTCTTGTAGGCCCGCGATATGATAAACTGCTTCGGCCTTTTCAGTCTTTTTTGACTCGTTACAGGAGTAACTATAGTGCCCTGTTTTTTTGCAAGTAAAACACGTAATTTCCTTTCTTTTATCGAAAATTGCATCTCGATTTTTCGAGTTGTCTTTATCCCTCCAATTAGTTCTACTCTCTTCCGATCTACTTTACGTTTTTGATTGCCCCGCGAATTTATTTCGCTCTAGAGGTTGGGAAAGGTTTTGAAGTTTCGAGGGCCCTAGCCGTTTCATAGTTTTCCTAGCCGAATCATACGCATCTAATTTCTTCGCCAAATCAAATGGAGTGATTATCGTACTCCAAACATCAATGAAATGATGCTTCGTTTCCGGATTAACCTTTCTTTTTAACTGATCTGTGATTATTAGCTCTCTCAGTTGGTCGAAATTTCCCACTTCTAAACCACTTAACCATTGATCAAAGTAATTGGAAGCCTCATATACGTAATCTTTCCACGTTTTGTTTTCGGGCTTTTGTGTCGTAACAAATTTTAGTCGAAAGTCTTCTGCCGAAAGCTGGAACCTTTCTAGTAACATCTTTTTTACATGATCAAAATCGTCGGAACACGCGGGTGGTTCTCTCAAGATAAGCTGCCCCAATTCCGTCGGTAACAATCCTAGTAAATGCGTAACCCATTGACTTTTCTCGATTTGGGCTTTCTGCGCTTGTCTTTCGAATAAACTGAGATAGATTGATATTTCG
The DNA here is from genome assembly GCA_963932465.1 of Maratus speciosus. NCBI lineage: Eukaryota > Metazoa > Arthropoda > Arachnida > Araneae > Salticidae > Maratus > Maratus speciosus. The sequence continues at coordinate 211,091,949 of OZ010793.1, forward strand.
GACTTATCGGAGTCGAATTTGGGCAGGACTGATTTTAAAGATATTTTCGGCTCTCTCTCATTTTGGCTAGAAGCTAAACTCAACTCATCTGGTTCCCGTTCTAACCTAATTTTCGCCAATTCATGCTCCCTCTCCAAAGCCTTAGCCTTTTCTTCCCTCTCAAAGGCCTTATTCCGCTCTCGTTCTAACCTTTCTTCATTTTCTCTCTCAACCCTATCTTTCTCTAAGATTTTTAGCTGGGCTAGTGCTAAAGTTTCGTCATAGTCCTCTGCTTCTTCGAGTTTTTTAATAATTTTGGCTATATTATCCGACTCTTCTATGCTCGCGCCGAATTCAATAGCTAACTCTTTTAGATCGCACTTTTTCTTACCCGCAAACACTGACATGTTTCCTACTAATTAACAGTTATAAAAAATGCTATGCCAATCATGCAATTATCCACTTCGAAGTCTCTAAATATTTCCCTATTTGTGGATAATCACAAACTCTCGCGACATAAAAATATCACAACAATTTCAATAATATTAATATGATAAACAGCCTTATCATTAACCAACCAAGTTTTCACATATAATTTTATATATTCTTTGGTATCATTTCTTTTAAGTAAATTGCTCAGAAAGTCTCTTAAATTTTGAAAACATATATTCTGAATAAAATTCACATACAAAACAGAATTTAAATTATTTGCATTCAGTGCATCGAACGATGCGCCACCTCTCATAAGCAATTTAAATTATCCTCACTGAATTATTAACCTTTAGTACAAGTAATACTTATTTAAAACAGTTTTAAGGAACTTTAGAAAATTAATATTTACTTAAATTTCTTAGAATCCAGTTGGAAAAATTTCACAAAATGTTATTATCAAGTTCCTTACTTCCTAAACTCTATTAAATATACAATGATTAAAAAAACATGTTTGTTATTAACTATACTATTTCGATTAAACCTCTGTAATGAATCAAATAAAGAGTGCTAACCTGAGATATTGTTGACTGCTCTTCTGACTTCCGTCTTATACTGGTACAGCTCCGGTCATCTGTAGGCTAAACCATCCGGCGGGCTCGACTTCCCTGCATTCGGGTGTCTCTCGTCTCTTGCACGGCGTCGGATTGCCTTGGGTCTGGAATCCTTGCTGGATTCACCGAAGACTCTGCTCTGGGATCAAGGTCTCCTTTCTACCCTCCGTCTGTCGATTTCGGATCTCCGGAACGTCTTACGTCTCTTGCACGGCGTCGGAATGCCTTGGCTCTGGAATCCCTGCTGGATTTGCCGAAGACTCTGGTCTGGGGATCAAGGTCTCCTTTCTAATCTCCGTCTGTCGATTTCAGCTCTCCGGAACCTCTTGCACGGCGTCAGATTGCCTTGGCTCTGGAATCCCTGCTGGATTTGCCGAAGACTCTGGTCTGGGGATCAAGGTCTCCTTCTATCTTGCGGCCTGGTTGCGGCCCTTCCTGTTTTTTGACGAACTGTGATAATTTATTTTCACCAGTTCTTAATCCTCTTTAGCTGCCACCACTGTAGGGACTTAGATATCACTGGACAAGAGTCTATGGTAGCGTAAGTTATCAAAATCTAAGTCCTTTATTTAGTCTCGATTATATTATTAATATTTACAAGTTAAACAATATTGGTTTTGGTTCGCGTCAATTTTACAGGATAAAAAGTTCCATCAACGGGCTGCTTCCACAGATATAGTGCTTCAATCGGAGAAAAGACTGGTCGGATGACCATCTATCTCATCTCCTCGCTTCGCTCATTCACCACTAGGTCCAGCAAGACCTCCTCGCCAGCGTCCTCCCTCTCTCACTTCCTAACTGCTTCTCCGCGTTGCCACCTCGCTTCTCTCCAAGGCTGAAACTCCCGGTCCTAGGGAAAACTAGCTTTTTCCCTCTTAGCCGATGCCACCGCCTATTTCTCGAAGGCTGAAGCTCGCCGTCCTCGGAGAAATCGTCTTTTCTCCCCCTCAGCTGTTGCCACCGCTCACTTACTGGACGGCGGAAACACCTGCTCTCTGTGCAATTCAATGGAATGTTACGTTAGCGCCGGAACGAAATTGTACTGCCAGTTCCATTCCTATTTGCAGACTTGACGGCACCATAGCTTTGTTTAAAGATGAACTATGAGTTTATGAGATTCCTCTTAGCGTGGGAAAGTTCAGAAGACCCTAGGGGGATCTTCTCCCGAATTAATAGTTCGTGAATAAATAGTCTTTAGGGGTAATTAGTAAAGTTCTTACAGTATGATTAAAATTTAGATTAAAAATGACTAATTTATTACTTCACAGGTAAGAATTATTTCATTATTTTCTATCCTATGTATTTTGGTATCAATATCAGAAGCGTCGTTTAAGATTTTGCTAGAAAGGAACAAAATTCTTTTGTTGGACATTCGTTATTACCCTAAAATCGTTCTTACCATTCTTCTTTTTTGTTGAAAGTACACATAAACACTTAAACATAAACAGATCAATTTCATTTAGAGAAATGCATAGATGACGTCAAAGAAATCAGTCCCTGTTCCACGTGCCCGTTTTGTTTGGGCCGAAAGAGGGCATTTAAATCTGAACGATAACCGACTTCATATTGCAAACCATTTTTACGGCATACTACATCTCTATTTTTCTCTTTTCTCTGTAAGCATCATACATAGTGTGTCCGTAGAGTTTTGCAAAGAGTTTTGAACGATTTTAAGACGTGCTGTGCAATATTATATGCGAAAAAAAAAATGCATCTTTATTTGCATTTGCAACGAAGTTTTGCATCATTTTTTATACATTAAAAATATTTGAAAATTTCATATGTTAAAATGATTTATGAAAATATTCATTCTGGCTAGAGTTGATGCAAATAGTGGCGAGCGAGCGAAGCGAGCCGGGATCGCTTAGCGGTCCCAATATGAATTGCGTGGCAATTCACGGGGATTGGAGAGCTTTAGCGAGCAGAGGGCTGAGCTCCCTATTTGATATAGATTATCGAAGTTTACCATGACATATTCAGTAATAAAAATGAAGTGTGTACCATTCATCCATAGTTTACAGGGGCACTGAAATGTATTCCGTTACTTTACGTTGGGAAAAACCGTTTCCAGTGCATTTCAATAATGTTACACTATTTCAAATATAAGGAAGTTGATAGGTATCACTGAAGTGGACGACAGCATGTTTTCTATAGAGTATAGAGTAAGTAGCAATCATAGTTCGTTTACAGGGATGCGCAAAATTCCATTACATTATGATATATGGGAAGAAATGTTTGCAGTGTATTTTAATGATGTTATACTATTTCAATGAAATGACATACATTACTGAGGTGGACGTTTTATATAGATTATTGAGTACGTAGAAAATATAGTTCATTTACAGGGACGCGCAAAATTCCATTATATATTATGATATATGGGAAGAAACGTTTGTTGTGTATTTTAATGATGTTATACTAGACATACATTACTGAGGTGCACGTTTTATATAGATTATTGAGTACGCAGAAAATATAGTTAATTTACAGGGACTCGCAAAATTCAGTTACATTATGATCTATGGAAAGAAATGTTTGCAGTGTATTTTAATGATCTTACACTATTTTAATGAAATTGATATACATTACTGAGGTGTATGTTATAGATAGATTATTGAGTACGTAGAAATTACCGCTTATTTACAGATAAACTCAAAAGAATTTGGTTATAGTACTGACTATGAGATGAGCTATAACTTCTGGATGTCCGTTTTCAGTTGTGGTATGCCTTTTGAAACTTACTAATTTCTAGTCTATTATAAGATGTGTAGATCCCATACAGCGCTGCACGAAAGAATTCGCACACACATTACCCGCTATAGACAGCAATTGTTACAAATGAATTTTTACTGCGTTGTGTTTATTTTTGAATATTTATTTAGATATCTCATTTTATTCTATGAACAACAAGAAATAAAAAATCATGCGTCAAGCATAGATTATTAAACACTTTCCAACACATTCAGAATAATGATACAAAACTCCACCTTTTAATAAGTTAAAATATTATGTCTAATTTAACCATATGGAAACGCATAACACATTTGAAAACCCGATTTCAGCTGTTCCCATCTACAATCGGGAAATTATCCGAATTCTTTGATCAGCCCTGTATATATTTTATTGCCCTATAGTACAGTAATTATATTGTAGTGAAATTCAGTGATGTATATCGATTTCAACACATTTGAAATAGCATCGTTATAATCATATCAGAAATAATATCATTAAAATACACTGCAAATGATTTTTCCCCATTGACTATAATGTAACAGAATTCTTGTGAATGCCCCTGTAAATGAACTTTTAATCCCACATACTTTATATACAATACCAAACATGTCTTAGTGACCCTAAATAACGTTTATCAATTGTATGGAAATCCGAGTATATTTACGGGAGTTAGAGTGTGGACAGACGGACAGACAAACCGAAGTCACAAACACTTTCAACTTTGTTGGAAAGTGTTAAAAAATGAAATTTCTTAACAATATTCCTATAGCGTAGGAAGGTGTTTCATAATCTATGTCGTAATGCACGATTTTCTTATTTCTTCTTTTTTTTTATAATGGTTAAACTTTTAAGGATATCGTACAGTTGGACCGGTACGAAAATTCCTAAAATTATGATCGTACAAGCCCTAAACGTTGTGCCGGCGAAAAAAGACCGTCTGAAACTTTAAACTCAATTATCTCCAAACACTGTTTTTCAGCGGTTTTACCACGATAACTTTTGACCATGCTAATGGATTTCATGAGCTTTTTTCTATGAATTCGGTTTGTCTGACCGCCTGTCCGTCTGATCGACTGTCTGTCTGTCCACGCTCTAACTCGCGTAAATATACTCTGAGTTTTGTGCAATTGACATATCTTAATTATGTTTACCATGGCATGTTCAGTATTGAATATAAAATATGTAGCTTTAATACTTCATTTACAGAGGTTCAAAAAGAATGTCGTTACATTATGGACAATGGGAAAAAATCGTTTGCAGTGTATTTTAATGGCATTAAGCTATGTCAAATGTGTTGAAATTGATATAAATAATTGAATTTCACTACAAGATGATTACTGTAGAGTAGGACGTTCATAGCATTTATCGATCATTTACAGGGACACGCAAAAGTAATTTGTTACAGCACTACCTTTGAGCCATAATTACTGGAAGTGCATTTTCAATTTCGATATGTGATTTAAACTTAACTAATTTTTTGCATTTACTTGTCGTAAAAAAAAAATTGTATACCTCGTATACAATTACAACTGCACAAAATAATTCACGTACCATTCTCCTTATTAACGGAAACGGCTGAAGGGGAATTTTCAATTGTGGTATGTATTTCCCAAATGAACTAAATTTTTGTGTGCATGTAATTTATAGATACAAATCTATATATCCTATAAAAGGCTGCTCACAGAATTCGGATAATTTTTTTCCTGTAGATGAGAATTGCTGAAATTGTGTTTTCAAATGTGTTATGCATTTCCAAATGGTTCAATAGACATTATATTTCAACTTATTAAACGGTAAAGTTTTGTTACATGACTCTGAATATGTTGGAAAGTGTTTCATAATCGATGTTAGACGCATAATTTTTTTTTCCTTGTTTAAAAAAAATAAAGGACATTTTATTGTCCACAAACTATATCTGAAAAACATACGAACAATTTTTTATTGTTTCAAGTTATAGTAAAAAATATGAATAATTTTAATGAATTTTGAATTTTTTATAATAGTTTTTAATTTTTTAATTTTTACTTTCTTCTATCTTTAATAGAAGAACGTCCTGTAGTCGAAATTTTTTTAGACTTTCGGTTTTCGACGTATTTACACGTTTTAGGGGTCAGATATCCCCCAAAACATGTTTATACAGGGTGTCTATACAGATCAGGGAAAATCACAGTTAAAATAGGGTGAAAACCCAGTATATTTCCTTATAGAGAAATTCATCTTGTTTAACCTTGTTAAATAAGGCAAATTTTTCTATAAGTAAATACTGGTATTTCCTATCTTTTTTTACTGTGATTTTTCACTGATCTGTAGACACCGTGTTATATAAAATACCTGTCTGTCCGTGTGTCGCGACTGTACCATCGAAAAGTGCATGAAGTTATGCATAGAATTTTACCAATTTTTTTGTGTATGCTTTTGGCTATGGCCAGCAGGTCCTCCTTGAATTTGGAGATTCTCCGTCGGAAGGTGGCGCTGTGATAGCAATTTTTGTGCCATTTTCATTATTGTACCATTGAAAAATACATGAAGTTATGCATAGAATTGAACAAAATGTTTTGTGTATGTTTTTGGCTATGGCAAGCAGGTCTTCCTTGAATTTCGAAATATTTCACTGTAATGATATTTTTTGTATAATTTTCTTGATTTTTCGTAGTTCTAATGTACATCGACGATTCCTGCAACGACGGGAACTTTGCATCCTCCTAAGCTGGCTTTTCGCAAATAGCTGATGTACACAGAAGAATAATGAAAAACTATTAAGCTGTATTAAATTATAAGCAGAAGTTCTCTTATACGTCCATTAAAAATATTTCAAAAATATATATTCCAAAAACACACTCAAAATATATATTAAACATTTAATTGCTAAAAAGGACGTCAAACGTTAATAAAATACATTAAAAGATCTTAATAATTTGACATGTTTCGATTGAATTTACTCAATCATCATCAGAAAAACAAATAAACACAAAGATGGAAAATGACAATAAACTATTACAAATGAAATTTAAAAATAAATAAATAAAAACCACGCGCGTAATATTTTAACATGTTTCACGTTGCCCTATTTTATTTTCAAATTATCTAACAATTCAATCCAAATATTTGGGATTTGAAATGACAAGGAATCATTGCAGACCATTGAGTTTCTGACGTAAATTTCAATAGATTCTCTAATAAAAAGTTGCAAATAAAAATCTGACCTATAAATTAATCTACTTTCATTAAACAAAATATTTATGTTTTCTATTTTATTTAGCCTAGATAATGCGGTTTTACCTCTATTAAATTTTATGTCTGCAATGTGCTCTTTACATCTCACTTGGAATTTTCTCTGAGTCATGCCAATATAATAATTTCTATAACCACCTTCTTTAAGAAAAGGAATGATATAAACACCGGAAAGTTCAAATTTATCAATAGGGTCAATTTTAGTGGTTAAAATTGATTTTAATTTAGGAGGGGGTCTAGCAATTAAATTTACATCAAACTTTTTAAGTTGAGTTTTAGCGGATTCGAAGAAATTTGGATAATAATTTTAAAATATTACGCGCGTGGTTTTTATTTATTTATTTTTAAATTTCATTTGTAATAGTTTATTGTCATTTTCCATCTTTGTGTTTATTTGTTTTTCTGATGATGATTGAGTAAATTCAATCGAAACATGTCAAATTATTAAGATCTTTTAATGTATTTTATTAACGTTTGACGTCCTTTTTAGCAATTAAATGTTTAATATATATTTTGAGTGTGTTTTTGGAATATATATTTTTGAAATATTAAGCTGTAGTCAAATAATTTTGTGTGTACTTGTAAATAAACGATAAATTCTATGCACACCATATTCTACATTAAACGCCTTGTAGTACACCTCGTTGATATATGTAAATTTCAATATACTTAAAATTGTGTAATATCATTAAAATACACAGCAAACGATTTTCCCCAATAGGCCGTATTGTAACGGAATTCCTTTGAGTGTCTTTTTAAATGAACCGTAAATGTTATACACTTTATTTTCAATACCGAACATGCCATAGTAAACCCCAACAAATATATCAATTTCACAGCAGTTTGACTATATTTGCGCGCGCGAGTTACGGCACGGACTAACGGAGCAAATTAGAGCAGACAGACGGACGGACGCACAGAGAGATAGGCAGACGGACAGACAGACAAACCGAATTCATAAACACTTTTCACTATGTTGAAAAGTATTAAAACTATTAGAAATATTTGTCTTTCTAACGATCTGTTTCTTTTAAAATATGTATTCACTTTAAAAGAAACAGATTAGCGTATTTTTGTACAAATTGTTCTAGCATCTGCTATCGACATTTAAGTCAGTAGATGAAAGCTCTATAAATAACAATGTTGCATGAATGAAAACAAAAATCAGCTGTTTTACAGAATGGTGTATAACATAATCCTGCTATAAACGGAAAAAATCATATTCCAGCTTCCACAAAAAATATTATGCAATTATCCTTTTTAAAATGAAAACAACCTGTATAAAATGGAATTATTCACTTTTCGTTTTGTGTTTCCGTCTAAGCAGGTTTTATTGTTCATACTAATGCTGAGGGGCCCGCATTGGAATTATTACCGGGAACCGCAGTATTTTTGGACAGCCTTGCCCTTATGATTTGTGCACCTTGAGTAGTTCGCCCCAGGTGCTCCATTTGATGATGCTGGAGAAAGTAGTGCCCACAAGCCACACCCTGAATTCAATAATGGGAACGTCCACTATTTCAAAATTTTGTACAAAAATAGAATATATTTTTCATGTTTTTATTCTTTGTCCTTTTCGATATTGAAGGTGCAACTAACCATTCCCTTACCAGAAGTGGGAGGTATATATTTTCAAATTATCTGGAGCTTTTTTTTCTCCAAAAAATGTTTATTGGTTCTTTTTTTTAAATCTCACGTAAATAAATCTCACTTCACTAGTTTGAAACATTCGTAACACTTATATGTCCAGCTTAAGACGAAAGGATTAAATATCTCAGAAAATTACTAGCATGCATGTTACCATTGGATAGTACAAAATTCTATAGCTAACGAAAGTTGACCAGAAAATCTGATGCAACTTGAAATTTTTAGCTAAATTGGACAATATTGTAAATGATGATTTATATACATGCATGTAAAAGTGTTTGATATGCTAACTGATTTTTTTTTTTTTTTTACATCCATCCTATGTTACCTTAGCAAAAACCTTAAAATCCTGGGCCAAGGGTGGCGAACCTGTGTGCCAGCAGACCATTTTGTTACCACTATTCCGAATAGTAAACCTCGCCTTATTTATTAACATAATTCGTAATTATTTTTTGTAATTAGAAAAACAGAAGATTATTATTCGAAAATAATTGTAAGAAGTGGTCCACTGGAACGCAGTTTGGGCATTCCTGCTCTGGGCGTGTTTAGTCCAAATTAGAGTCGTTGTTTATATTTTGCAAATGATTTTTGTTATTATTATTGTTTTGTTGCTTTACATCTATTGTTTTCACTCTATAAACGGGTAATTGCTTATACAAAATTAAAAACCATCTTTGAATTCATAAGAAAGCAATCCATTTTCAATCAGTAGGTTTTTAGTGAAAAAAAAAAAAAAAAGAAAATTGGACCATACAGATTGAATAATTATTATTAACTCAATAAAAGACACATTAAGTCACTACATTGCACTTTGCTTTGCAGCCTTAAAATTATCTTATATTTAAGTTTATACTTTAACAATCGCATAAAACGAAAATATGTGACTGAGAAATTACTATGCAAGATAATTTAAAAAATTGGATTTCTCATAAGTTTCGTCCAAAATCATTTTGCGCTTTTCTGTTTCCCTATTATCATATTCAATGCTGTCCCATTTTTTAATTCCTTTTTTTTTTTTCTTTGAATCCCTTTCCAAATTATTAAAAAAATCCTTTAGCCACACTGTTTTATTGTTATGAGTTTTTTTTTTTAAATTCAATTTGATACAATGTAGAAAAAAAAAAAAAAAAAAAAGTCTATAATTACAGTACCAATTTTTCTTTTTTTAAGTGAAAGTTTTATTTAAACGATTCGTGAGTCGATTTTATGAATAAGCTTCACAACATCACATAAGTTGTAGGCGATCGTGTTTTATAAATGAAGGGTTCGGGTATAAACATTCTTAACTGATATTTTGGATTTTTTTTTTCTGATTTCCATATAAAGATGTTTAACTGCATCTTGACAGGCTTATTTTTAACCCAAATATGACATAATAATCAAATATATGAATTTTATTAATGAAAACTCTTTGCACTTAAGTCCAATAAAATAAAATCTTTCTCATAATTGCGTAAGAAAATCATTTATTATCATTAAACTAAAGATATACATGCTAAAAGTAAAAATGGTATAGTTAAGAGCTTATAAATACTTTTTTTAATGAACATATCGCCATGTTTCAATCCACAATCGGTGACATTATCAATGTCAGTGCAGATAAATAAACTATTTTCGCAAAATATGGAAAATGAACTTGATAAATAAAACAACTTTGAAGTGTTAATTTGTTTGAAGTGTTCGGAAATATTTTGAGAAATAGGGAGAAAAAAAATTATATCAGAAGAAAAAGTTCGTTAAATAGAGATTACACTTCGCTATTTGGAGGATATTTTACGAAGAAATTCGCAAAATGTTGTTGGTACCGAGGAAAAGTTCGCAAAATAGAGAAATTCGCAAAATAGAAGTACGTTAAATAGAGGTCCGACTGTATATAAAAATGGCCATCTGTGAACGTGAATTATTTTATCCTATTGTTTTTTAATTTATAAAACATCTAGTGCCAAATTCTAGGTAACTCAAATGATATAGCATGCATAACTTTAGTTTAAAATCTTTCAGACAAAAAATGTAATATATAGGTTAACTAAAAGCCCAGTTTGAACAAATCAGCTATTTTAGAGGAAACAATCCCAATCATTTTGTTTGTATGTAATTTCCTTTGGGAAATTTGAATTTTGAATGTCTCGAAAATTACATTTTGTTAGTTACCTTGTTTTACATCCTAAACCTACAAATGCATCCATGATTTTTAGAGATAGATTGCTTTTGACAACAATTGTTCATGGAAAATCATGTTTTTTTAGAAAGCTCATTTAAACTTTTTATTTCTGAAAATCTATAAGAACTATTCTCCTCAATCTTTTTAAAGTCTCCAGATTTTTATTTTATACTTTTCTTAATATCAATATTAGAAGTTTTTTTCTTTTTTGAGGCCTTAAACTCTTTCAAGGACGGTAGTCAATCCGCGGTGGCGTGGTACCTAAATTTAATTAAAAATTTACAAACGACATCAAGAATATTTAAATAAAATTGTTGTTTTATAATGAAAGATTAGAAAACAAGTTTATATTTTCTAAGAAATTCATATGTAAATTCTGGTGTCAAGCAATCATTTCATCATTTTATGAACAGAATTTTTCTGCGCCTGAAAGGGTTAAGCAATAACTTTCGGTTACTTAAATACACATTTGCAGCTTGAGAGCTAAATCAAAAACAGCCATAACTACACTTTGAATGACTGTAAAAAGAAAACAAAAGCTGTTCTGAATAGCTATTTGTTCAGTCTTTTAAATAAAATAGTAAAAATTATGACATTTGTACAAAATCGGCTATTCAAACGTAATTGGATACCTGAAAAAAAAGGCAGTTGTATCCGTGGAATAATATAGTATACTACGTGACAGCAAAAAATAAATTATATATTAACTAGAATTTAAGTACACATATTCAGCATATCGTTGATTAATATTATAGTAAAGTCACCTCAAAATATTTTGTTTATTATCACGGTTCTTAAACTATGGCCCTCAGATCGCAGATCCCCAAATGGTCCGCAGCGCAAAAGTCTCACGTTCAATGTAAACATTTTCACTTATCTAGAATAGGTGAAAAACTGGTTTTGATTAAAACAAAAGGAAAAACTGAGAATATTGTTTAAAAAACTGTGCAATTAGTTTGTACATCTCTATTTTTTTTTTTACATATGCTCTATTCGATATTCTAAAGAATATCAATAATTTCATTCTCTAATCCTAAGGAGTACGTGAAGACAGAGGAAGTGCGAAAAGTGGCTCACGGTAACAAATAGAAACCCCCTGGCTGTCCAGCAAAAACGCAAAATTGTATTTTTTTTTCTAACTTTGATTTTCTTTTTTAAATTATTAACATAAAAAAATCCAACACGATATACAAAACTTAATTATCTACGTGAAAATAAAGCTTGAGTGTATTAACAAAGTACTCGATGCTTCAAAACAGTGCAAAATCTGTAAAGTTATATTAAATTAAATAATGTATGCATTTAAATGAAAATTGCAGTTCAGAGAACGTGTTATCTTTAGCTTGACAGTCATACGGTTAAGAACAGCTGATTAAGGTCTAAAGTTTAGATTTTGTGTATATTTTATTTAAACCCGAGGAAGAGTTTAATATCATCTGAACTTACTGTCAAATGCATTAAAAAAAATCAAAGTTACCTATATGTTAAATCAAACAATTTCAACTGATTTATTCCTGAAAAGATTTTTTCTTTCAATTCAATTTATTTATTAATTCATTATAAGAATGAATTATGTAGCTTAACTAAAAAAAAAAAAAAAAAAAAAAAAAAAAAAAAAAAAAAAAAAAAAGAATAAAACAACGGTATAGAAAATCCTCATGGTTTGCTTCTATTTTTAAATTTCTCAGCACTTAGCATAAGAATCCCGCGTTAATTAAATAAAATTCTATTCTTCACTGTATAACTTTACACATTTTTCACCACAAAAAATTAATTTAATGGCTTTAATTTTAAAATTAATTTTGCAAGAATGCATTTTCCAAACATGTCCTGTAATCTCATCAAGTTTCTCAACTAATCTCTTTCCAAGGTTAGAAAATAGATTAATACATATCATAAATATGCACACCAAACATATATACATACATAGCTACATATGAGGAAAAAACAAAACAGAAATTTTTATGTTACATAGTCTGACATGGCAGCAAAGGCTACGCTGTTATTAATCTGGAAATGCATGAAGCAGTTTTGTTTATTAATTATTATTTTTTTAAGTCATTTGAATAGTTTATTTAAATCTGGTGTATAATTCAGTTTATTCTCCCAGCGCAATATTATTGCTCTTTATTACTGCATATTGATTTGCCAGATTTTATATTTTTATATTTTATTTATTTTATAATTTCTATTTGTTTTATTTTCAATTCATTTTTTCAATCATTGAAAGAGTGAAGTTTTTTATGACTTACCCAGAGAAAAGAATAAGACAATGGTGTAGAAAATCCTCATGGTTGTTTCTTTGAAATTTTCTAAGCACTTATTGTAAGAATCCTAGGTTAATTAAAAGTTTTTTTCTTCACTGCATAACTTTACGGCTTATTTATCGCAAACAATTAATTTGATGACTTTCATTTTAAAATTAATTTTGCAGGCATGGATTTCAAAAACATGTCCTGTAATCTCATCAAGTTGCTCAACTAATCTCCTTCCAAGATTAGAACATCAATTAAAACATGTCACTAAATTACTATTAGTGTTTTAATCAAAATACAACTTACTATTTACAGATCCTAAATACACACAGTAAACACATATACACACACACTAACGAGGAAAAAAATAAAACAGAAATTTTTGCATCGCACAATCTGACATGGCAGCACTATTAGCAAATTACGCTGTTATTAATCTGAAAATCATGAAGAGGATTTTGTTTATCAGTTTGATTATTTTTTAAAGTCAATTGAATAGTTAATTTAAATCTGATATAAAAATCAATTTATTCTTCCAAAGCAATATTATTGCTCCTTATTATTCCACATCGATTCCCATATTTTATATTTATATTTATATTTTTATATTTCATTTGTTTATTTTATAAATTCTATTTATTTTATTTTCAATTCATTTTTCCAATTACTAAAATAATTAAGTTTTGTGTGACTTACCTAGAGAAAAGAATAAAACAATGGCGTAGAAAATCCTCATGGTTGCTCCTTTGAAATTTTCTAATCACTTATTGTAAGAATCCCAAGTTAATTAAATAAAAGTTTTTTGTCTTCAATGCATAACTTTACGGCTTATTCATCACAAACAATTAATTTAATGACTTTCATTTTAAAATTAATTTTGCAGGCATGGATTTTCTAAACATGTCCTGTAATCTCATCAAATTGCTCAACTAATCTCCTTCCAAGGTTAGAACATCGATTGAAATATCTCATCAAATATGAATCCTTGTATCACAGAAACACTCTGATATTTCGGACCGTAAAAAATGAAATAAATCAGGCTGTTATCCACACAGATGGGTGAGATTTACAACATTCTAGTGGCGGGGTCAAATGGGGCATCATTCAAAAAGACAATTTTTTTCCATTGGTATATTGCTCATCGGTGCGAAGTTCCAGGACATCCGCCATATTGTTGGTTCTCCATTTTCTGCAGAAAATATTCCAATAAGAGGAGGTAACATCGCACGTTAGGTAATGAATAGATATCGTGTACTGGACAAGAGCTGGACATCGTGCTGGAACAATGTCTGCCTTAAAAGCCACAGTTTGTCAAACCCTGACTATTTTCATCTCTCAAAACATGTAGTTGGTGGGATTAGATTTGATTCATTACCTTATTTAATGTTGTCCGTTATGCGGGTGCAAGATCCGGTTCTCACGTATTTTTTTTCACAGCTGATGCGGGATCGGTTAATAAGGGTTGAAAAAGAGTGACAGTGGGAAGAGAAAGGTTCTTTTTATTACATATTAATAGTGAAATCTGCCTGGAAAGGATATGGATGCATCAAAGGCTAACTGACTGAATCAAAATTTAATTGTGTAAGTAACAATAATGGCTAAACTCTGTCAAAAAGAGCGTTTATCATTGAAGAAAATAAGTTAAAGCTGTTTTGTGTAAAGCATGATCAATTCATACAGTAATGTATGAGAGAAAAGTATTTGTTTAAAAGTTCAAGAATCGACTGGTATAAAAAAAGGCCTCCCCCCACCCTTATCTGATAGAAAAAAATATATATTATGAATAAATTCCCCCCATCTCTTTTGAATAAATGAGTTACAAACCAAAAAGACCACCAAATGCAGGTAGAATTTCAATATTTTTATCTGACTTTTCAAGACTTTTCCATGGGCAACACACTGAAAGAAACCGGTGTTGTATTTTAATTATATTACCCCTTTTAATTAAACGAGTCGGAAATTGTACGTCAAACGTGGCAAATGAGGTGCGTTCGTAGTTCCTACTATAACTAGTTTTATAAGTATTCAGATCTTGGTGCAATAGCTGTTGGACTCTTATACAAAAATGCATGAATACAAAATTTATTACGATTAAATATATTAAACTCAGTGCTACAGAAATAATAGAACTCCATTTTAAATAGGACGTAATCACCATGGCAATCTAGAATCATTACCTATCATGGTATACCGTTGAATTAATTACGTCTGATGGGATTTATTAGAATGATAAAAACAAAGTTTTGATTCGATTTTCATAGCATTTGAAATGACTCGATGAAATTCTGCAACAATTATATGCATTAAATTTCTAACCATTCGGTTGGGTAGTTTTTCCGCTGTTATATGCTGTCAGACGGACGGACCAGACGGCGACTACAGATGCTACGTATTTATATAATTAAGAACGCACCTAAAAAGAGCATTCATCAAGCATTGATGAAAATAAGTTAAAGCTGTTTTGTACCAGGCATGACCAATTCATACAGTTATGTGTGGAAGAAAAGTATTTGTTTAAAAAGTTCAAGAATCGGTTGATATAAAATAAAGGCCTTTCTCTTCCTTATCTGACAGCAAAAGATAAAAAAAAACTGTTAAATTCCTCCATCTTTTTCAATGAATGAATTAATTACAAACCTAAGATATCAACAAATGCAGGTGTAATTTTAATATTTTTATCTGAATTTTTAGACATTGCCATAGACAACACATTGAAAGCAACTGATGTTGTATTTTAATTGCATTACCCATTTTAATTGAACTAGGGAACTCAACCCGGGTGCGCCGGGTTATAGAATATAAGTGAAAACCTTTTTTTTAAAACTTTGATAGATTTTTTTTACATTTAATATATTTTTTAGATTGCCCATTAACAGCACCAAAAAGTATTTTTTATAAAAACAATTATGTTTTGAAATTTTTTAAAATCATACGTTCGTTATAGCCGCATGGCAGTAAGAGTTAATACCCAGGAGTTAATAGCTGAAGAAACCACCAAAGATTTCGCTACTTACAACAGCCTTTCTTGATTCTGATAATTTTAGTAGTTTAAGTGCGTCATTCGATTACTTGTCTGTTAAAGTTGTGTTTTATTTCTATTATTTCATTTATGTGTTGGCGAAATTTTAATTTTGTTATGAAATATTAACAGGAAACATATATTGAACTATTTATATTGTTTTAAGTGCAAACAGGTTAATCTTTCTTAATCTGGTTGCAGGTGATAAAGATAGTTTTAAAAAAATCATGCTCGAAAATTATTTTAAAAACCATAAAAAATCAGTAAATTTAGATACCGTTTTCAAACAAATTGCATTTGAAAGGAAGTTTATTTTTCTATTTGACTGCGTAAAAATTGAAATAAATTGAAAACATTACTCACCGACATGTTTTTGCTTTATAATATAGATGCCTTAAGATCATCAGTGGTACCTAACCGCTTAATGGGCATACCCCACTGAAGCATTTCTAAAAATGTGAGCCCCCCCCGCCCCCCCCCTATTCTGTAACATATATTACTTATAATTTAAAAAGTTATCTCTATTCCCATGGAGTAAGCACAATAGTACCTTAACAATAATTTGTGGTTTCATAGTTATTAGCTTATCATACAAGTGAATTATCCTTTGCCATAAGACTAGCATCTTTATCAATTTTAAGGGGGTTCCCCCGTGTGACGGCCTGTATTTTAAGCATTTTTTTGGAATTTTTTTTTTTTTTTTGACGACAAATGAAAAAATAGAACTTTGAGTTTTTTATTATACATTTATTGCTATTTCATGAACATGTAAAACAAATTTCAAGCAAAAATCTTTATTAGAACTTAAGTTACACCACTCTGAAGAAACCTGCCTCCAAAAAAAAAAGGACGCTCACTTCCTCCGCGATTTCGGCTGATTGGCTTATCTGAAAGAGAGAAAAAAATCGGCGTTTTAATCTGTAAGCCTAAATGTATGGAATGAACTAGAATCATTTGAAAATATTGAAAATTGGGTTTTTGGCAGACTTCTGATTTTTTTTTTTTTTTTTTTTTTTTTTTTTTTCAACTTTCATGATATTTTTTTTTGTTACGAAATAAACATTAAATTAAAAAAATTAAAAAACCCTACAGCGTAAAAAGCGAGCTTATTAATTATTTCTCATCAATGTGAAACTATTTTTTATATTACTTACCTATTTTGTTATTTAATTGTATTGATGACTTTTAAACTGTGTTTAATTGTTAGTTCCCATCTATAAACATTGTTTTGATGAGGCCTATAGATGTCTATGAAGGTTAGAGTTGCAGTAAAGCTAGAGATCCTACCTACAGTAACATTTAAACGGATCTTCTGACTGTAAAATAGTCAATGAAATGTTGTCTTCATTTTGAAAGACATATCCAATGATATGCCACTCAATAGGGTGCGTAAAAATTTTTTTTCGTCTCTACTGCCATTTTGTATTTTACGGCCGCCATTTTAAATTTATAAAAACAAAACTTAGCCTCGGATAGTTAAGATGAATCGGACGGTTAAGATGAATCGATAGAGACCTCATTCATTAAAATCCACCCAGCCGTTGGGATGTTTCGAGGGTATAAAGAAATCCACAAACTCAGATACGCGTGAAACGCATAACCCTTCTTGGCAATCGGGTAACAAATAGAAATATTCGGAATTTTAGAATCAGGGCTTGAAAATGTACCGGAGCAAACCGGAACAATGTTCCGGTTCGTGAAATTGTGACAAATATTGTTCCGGTTCGTGAAAGTATGGAAAATATTGTTCCGGTTCGTGGAATTATTAAAAAATATTATTAGTTTCATACATATAGCTTACTATGCTTTCTGTAACGTTTTTTCCTCCTAATTATTTAGAATCTAGAATGCATTTTTTTAAATTGGTTTTTCTACGGCTAAATATATATTTGCTATACAGTAAAGTCTCGATTATCAGAGTTAATATATGGTAATCGAGCTCACCTCGGATAAACAAAAAACTCGTATAAACCGGATTGATACAAATCGTCACTCACTAAGGAGATGAAATATAAATTTTCACTTAATTCATTCATTTTCAAAAAATAATTCTGGCCATTTTTTTCCCATTCTGACCAGAAAATCAGAGTTCTAACTTTTTACGACTGCTATTTCATCTTCATCTAACACTTCATTTATAATGGCTGTTTCATCATAATGGAAGCGATCAGTCCACCAGAAGAAAATAACTCGGTTAAAGCGGAAACTCAGTTAAGCGGGACTTTACTGTACTTTCAAAAAAAAAAAAAAAGTCAACAATAATTTTGAAATAGCGTTCCGGTTCGTGGATTTTTCCATTTCGAGCCCTGTTTAGAATGATCCTAGTTCACTCCTTGCGTCTACATTTGCTGAGTCTACTTTATAAATTTCAAGTGAATCGGTCAAACCGTTCTAGAGATATGATGGAGGAATGTTTGAAAAACAACGTTTTGATAAAAATGTGTTTAACCCTCTGTCTACCAGAAGGGTCCAATGGACCCGACATGTACATTCAAAATATTTATTCAAACCAGAAATTTCTTCAAAACAAACTAAATTTATAAATCAGACAATAATAAGTTAAATAAACAAATTAAATAGTTTTAAGTAAAAATTCTGGTGTAAAATGTTTTTATAAAACTTGAGTAAAATTTTCGGTAGTTCTAGGGTTAAAGTTTCAAGTATGGTTAAAACGATGAAAATCTCAACTTACCATCAATTTGCGATGCCTGTTCCTTAGAGCATTCCCTCCTCTTCCTCTTGGAGGCCTTTCAATGCGGATTGCTCTGCTCTTGCTTCCATTTTGGAATTTTTCGCAACGACAAAATAAGTGACTACAGAAATTTCCTTCTATACCTGTGTAAGCCACTTAACTCGGCGCTCCAAACATCTGCTTCTTCTAAATGCTATATCTTTATAACGAATTCGAATTTTAGAAAATTATTTTATCATCGTATTCCAGACATGTTAAAGAATAAATTTATGAAAAAGAAAAAAAAATCGATTTTTTGAACCCATCACACGACGGAACAACCATAAGTAGCCTTTATTCTCCATCATAACACAATTCCCATTATCGTCAGTTGTGCACCCTGTATTATCTGATTCTAAAGGTATATGTTATCGTGTATATTTATTTACTGTGTAGGAGGCCTGCCATCGAGACATAGAAAATTACTGATTACAGATTTATTTTTCTCATGCCCATTTGAGATTTATTGATTTTATAAAGTTCGCAGTACCTCATTTAAAAATTTAAATATTTTTTAGGTTAAATATGTTCAAGACAATCAGTTTTAGATATACCCTTAAGTAATTTCTCCATGTGAGAAATTAGAGAGAGATTGAGAAATAGAATCTCTCCATGTGAGGTATAGCAGAGCGAACCGGAATATAAGGCTCATTCAATAAATAGTTGAAAAAGTTGCGAAAAATTGTAAAACAGAAAAGCAGAATTTTTTTTTTTAAATACTAGGGGGCTCGGCCCCCTACGAGCTACGCTCGCCAACCCCCGCCCAGACACCGCAGACTCTAAATGCACGCTAATTTGATAGGCTTTAAAAAGATTTCGAAAGATTGAATTATAATGTAAAAAGCAGTGGCGATCTCCCTATAAACGAATTTCTATTCATTTGTCTTTGATTGGGGAATTTTAACGCCAAATCCGCTGCGGTTACTGCTTGATTATCTCGTCGACCAATTTCGCCAAATTATATAAATCGCCAAACCACTCGCCAAATTATACAAATTGACATATTTTTTTATTTTAAATAACAATAGAACAAATAAATTCGTAAACATTAATAAAAATACAAATAAAACGTCGAATAAAAATAACTTGATGACGTAGATACGTGTAACAACATTTCAAAATAAGCTAATATAAAAGGAATTAAGTAAACAGAGTCTTTGTCTCCTGGTATTTTTTAACAAAGCGAAAAGAAAGTTCTTTTAAATGAGACATTTTAAATTAATCGTTTTTAATCTAGCGTAATTTTTACCAAGCTATTTTTTTCTCTTTTAAATATTCACGTGAAGATACTTTTGTTAGAAATGAAATATTATTTGCGCTTTCCTAACAAAAATAGTTGAAAAGATCCTCTCAAAATATTAAATAAATGTCTAGTGCAATTTCTAAATTTAAACTTTTTTGCAATATTATTTTGTGTTCATTTTATGTAATAACTATAATGTGACGTAAATATGACGTAATTTCTCCTACGACTTCTAACGCATGTTAATGAACTTATTATTTTACAATATCCTTTCTCTTTTAAAATTCACGTGTGTACTTTTTATGACATAATTTTTAATAAATTCCTGCTTTTTATACGTAATTATTTAATTTTAATTTGAAAGTTTTTTTCCTGTTTATAATAGTCACGTGTAAATAAATTTTTAATTTGAAGCAAATATTATTGCTTGCGCTTTTTATACAGTTGGCAACAGTTTAAATTAGTACAATTTTCTGAAATCTGTAAAAAATATCTCTAGAAATGCTGAAAATTTGAATTTAAAATAGAAATAAAACCTGAAAAAATGAGTCAAAATAAAAAAATTAATGCAATCTGCACTCCGGCAAATTCTAACGCATAAAATGATCTAAAAATGATTACACTGCCATGTATAGTTTTTGCTGCTATAAAACTTTTTTAGTGGAACGATTTTGTCCAACTTTAGCATTAAATATCTCTTAAAATAATTCTTCGATTTGAAAACTGTCTGCATCAGCATGTTTATCAAACATTTCTGTATAAAACCACTGATTTTCATATTTTTGTATGCATTATTTTTCTTAATATTAACGAAGAAAGACCTCCGGTCACAAAAAATTCAAAACCGGCGGCGGCGGCGGTGACAGCGGTAGTTACTTTTTTTTAGAATAGAGAGATGGATATTTCAAAAAAATTTTAAAGATTTTTCGTATGATAATTTTGGTTTTGATTCGATTTTATGCTTTTGATTGGCAACTTCTTTAACATTTAAAACGTTTTATCTTTGAATTATTTTTGAATTTTTCATAAATTACTTTTACTTTTGACTGAACAACGTAACTTTTACAAAAAAAAAATAAAAAAATAAAAAAAAAATAAAAATAAATAAATAAATAAATAAAGCCTGACATGGAATAGCCTAGTAACAAATTCGGAATTGCCTCCCGGTGGGACGAAAGCCACACGTTGGGAACCACTGCATTACATGGTGTTGTCTAGAATCAGGGTTTCAACCGGTGTGCTGTGAGAGGGTCATAAGATTGTGGCAAAAAATTTTACTTAAGTTTTACCAAGATTTTATGAATTATGAAAAATATTTCTATTTTAATAGAACATTCTGAATTACCCATAAGTAAATGGGAAAAAAATTACACCATATTTAAAATACCCAAATAATAATATTGCCAAACAGTTTCAATTTAAAAATGTATTTACACGAGAGATTTATTTCATATTTCGAAAATCTTTTTGCCTATTGGTGACAATTTTAAAACAGCACAAATAATCATATTTCTTTTCAGTTAAAAATGTATTTTTAGGTATACATTAAAAAGAGAAAGAAAACTTTGGTGAAAATTACGTCGTATTTAAAACCATACATTTAAAACATCTTATTAAAACACTTTTCTTATAGCATCTTTATAAAATTCCGAGAGGCAGCGAGGTTGTTTTTTTAACCATTTTATACAAGCTGATTTTCAAACATTTAATTGATCGTATTTAATCAATCACGAACAGAGGAGTTAACTGTCGCGATAGCAGTTGATTCGGCCTTAAAATCCCCCAGTCAAAAGGAAAATTTTCGCAATCCGATTACAGAAGATTACCACTGGTCGGTTAATTATAATTCACTCTTCGTATTTTTTTTTTTTTTTTTTTTTTTTTTTTTTAGAACAGAGCGAATTAGCGCATTTTTACAGCCTACGAATTCAGAACGGAAGTTGGCGAACATAGTTCGTAGGGGGTATTTAGTAATGTAATCATTGCTTTTTATATAAATTCATTAAAAAATAAATAAAACTTAGAATACTAGTTGACGAAGTGGCACCATGTCGCTAGATACGCACAAAAATTTCACGACGCCAAGTAAGGTTTAAAGCTAAAAAATCTCGTTCTATTTTTTCTTTACTGCAGCCATAATAGCTTAATGTACGATGTTTACAATGTCAATATGTAAAGAACTTAAAATGATGAACGAAGCATCAAACAAATATGAGGCAATCTCGAAATTCGTTTTTGAGGTCAGTTAAGTATTTTTAACTGCAAGGCCAACTATTCGTTATCTTTCCGCATTTGTCCCCTTTTTCCTGCTTTCCATTTAGTTAAAAATTTATCCTTGGAACTGAATTTGTCAAAAAAGAGAAAAAGAGCTTTGAAAGTGATCAAACAGTACACAACTCAAAGAGCTTTACGCTTTTGTTAAAGCAATGTCATCATAGTGTAGCTTTCATCTTTTTTTCAAAAGTTTGCAAAGCAAGCTTTTTTGTTTGTTTCTACGAATGCAGTGGATACTCTTTTTTAGCGACTTTTTCTGAGTAACGATTTTTTTCTGAACTGTTGTACTTTAAATTAAATAAAAAATTCATTTAACGAAATCCACTTTCCATATTCGGCCGAATGATGCTTGTGGGGGGGGGGGGGAGTTCAAGGAGGGAATGGGGGGCAGGTAATTGCTTCTCACTGGATTTTTAAATTTAATTAACTGCATTTTCTTTTTCTCTCATGATTTAAAAAAAAAAATATTATTCTCAAGTGATTCGAAATAATTAAACACTAAGAATCTAAGGATTTTTCGTTAGTTGTTTAGAGAATCTTTGCCCTTGAACCACCGGAGGAAGACAATTTTTAGTCCATATGTAATATCATGTATTCAGGGGTAAAAAGCTAGGGCTGTAATTTATAGCTTTTCACTATAGTGTCCTAACTAATAAGTGCGATAACGCCTGTTCATCTGTACACTAAATTTAGCTTTAATGCATATATTTATAGTGACAGAGTAGCTATCATTCTCGTTTGTTGAAAAGCGTTGCTATAGAAAATTATAAAATAGTACGATTGTGGAATAGTCCTCAATTTATGTGTAAAGGGATAGATTGGATAACGAAGGTAATTCGTTCCAGAATCACATTCATTAGTCAAAATTTCGTTAACCGAAACATGATTTTTTCAATTAACCCTTTTGTCTACTGACGATACTTATAAGTACCACTCATTTTAAACTTTCATCCCATCGTGAATATTATTAATATTCTAATGGTACTTTGCAAAAATACTCCTTTAACTTTAGTTTATCAGGATATATGGGAGCATAGTTCTAGGTTCGTTATTTTAGCGAGGAAGCAGGCTATCTTTGAAACAGTCGAAGTGTTTTGTGCCGACATTATGTACAGATTGTCACTTTTGTCGCTTTATTTCTGAAAACATAGTATAGGACATAAGATAAGTGTTGGATTTTTTATGTGCTCATTATGATCTTAGAATACAATCTGATTAGCTATTTTAAGTGAGTGGTGTATGGTGTATGTATTTGATGTAATAGTTGAATTACTCGGCGGTACTTATAAGTACCGTCAGTACACTGGGAGTTGGAGAAAATCTTCTTATTTCCTTTTCGTCTGTGTAGTTATCCATCTTTTTATCTGCTTTATAATGTAATTACTAAATTGTAGTGTAGTAATGTTTTTCCTGGTATTTCTTTTCTGTTTCATTATTATTTTTTTTTTATAGGAAATATAAAAAGTTGTGGCACCGGCTCTTTTTTGCTATGTTAGAAATTGCATATGTGGAGATGCGAGACAACATGTTGGAATATAGGCGTCGCATAACAAAAGGACCGGGCCCACCGTGGCTGAGTGGTTAAGGCACCACACCGCTAATCTCTTGAGAGTGTAGTTGGGCTGCGGGTTTAACTCTCGATAGTTCCGTTGCACTCTCTTTGTGGAGCTTCCGGATGTAATTCTCTCGTGTTGTAAATTTTCTTGTGCTATCTCGTCCTTATATATTGACGATGATTTATAGCGGGCCCCAGATGTCAAGCACACAAATCAGATGTATGTGTTCAATAAATAAATGAATGAATAAACTAAAGGACTGCTAACAAGATTGAAACCTGGAAAAAAAACCTTTTTTTAATGCCATCAAATTTTATTTTTTACTCATTTTTCATGTGTAAAATAAAATTATGTCAATTTAATATTTTTTTATTGTTAACTTATGAGTGTCTTCTGGTTATTTAGCGTTATTAAGAGTTTAAACTTTATTTGAAATACCATGTGGGTTTTTTATTACGAGAAGGCATAGTGTACTGACGGTACTTTAATGTACCACTTTAATTAATTAGCTCTAATGAATTAAATTTCTCACGGATGAATATTTTTTTTTATAAATATCCTTCAATTTTCAATGTAGTTACCAAAAAAAAAAAAAAAAAAAAATTACATGAAAAAAATTGCTGTAGACCATAATGCAGTAGATGAAGAGTTAGAATGCAACATTGTTCATTTATGTTAGGATCGCGACTCCAAAACAAAACATCCATTTGCCGGGTTAGAAAAGCAGCCAGAAAAATATTTGTTAGGCAAAACATTCGTTAGCTGAGGAATTCGCTAGCCAAGGTATTAGCGCATGTATATTAAGTTTTAGTTGAATCGGAATTATGAAATATTTTTTTATTAGCGACCGGTTGATTATCTATATATTTAAAAGATCAGGCTGTTTTTTTTAGTCATCAGCCCTGATCTTTCTACTGAACCGATTTTGAGAATTTTTTTTTTTTTTTAAATGAAAGCTGTTCATTTGTAGATGTGCCCGTTCTAGCTATTTTTTAATTTATTTCCTTTTTTGTAGTTTATTTTTAATTTAAAAAGTTTTTTGCGAAATTTCTTTAAAATTGTGGCAATCGGATTGTTTCCGTTGTTGCAGAAAAATGAGAAAACGGAGTTTGTTTATTTTTATTGATTATATCATTTTATTCCATTTCCTCATTATAATTAAAAATAACATTAAAACTTTTGAACAGAAAATAACGTCACGCTTTAAAAAAACATGCATTTACCTCATAAAACTGTTACTTTTCAATAGTTTTTTCGTTCCGTTGATACTAATGAGATGCTAGGCCTCATTGAAATGAGAGAAATATGAGAGAAAATGATGTCATATTTAAAACAAAGCTGACATTTTCTGTGATAGAACTAAATACTTTACCACAAATGCGTCTAAAAAGGCATAAGCTCCTGGAATTTTTACTCGCCGGTACAGAGATTAGAACCTCAATTCAAGAGTGCCAATGTTCATATGCCAAGTTGTAGCTGACAAACGTGACTTCGAGTTTGGAAAAATATTTAATAATAACGTATTGCGCGTAAAAATATTTTTAAAATAGTGAATGCGAATATGAAAGGTTCGTGTGTAAATTTTGAGATGGTGAAAATGATGCTAAGTTTAGATTTCTTGCAGAAAAAAAAAAAAAAAAAAAAAAAAAAAACGTTCTAAGGATTGTGTCAGAGTAAAATAATTTTTGCTGGTTTTTCGTTCCGTAATACGTAGCACAAGATATCCTCAACTAATAATTTCACCATATTTACTTATTTTGATTACATTTTAGTAATTACGTATACGAAAAAAGTTTTAATTTTTAATAATTTGGAACTGTTGAAGTTTAAAGAAATAGTATTTTGGTAACATCAGATTAAAGCAATATTTGTTTTAAGAGTCGGTCTTTTTTAAGCATTTTCTTTCTTTGAAATTCGACGGGTTCCACCTCGTAGATTTTTTAAAACAGCGATGTATGTATTGGAAGCATTGTAAGTACGTTGTATGTTTTATGTATGTATGTCGTATGTAATATTAGATCTACGTAAGTATGCAAGATCTACGTCTGCAATTACCGATGAATATCTGTATAGAGTAATTAGTGAGGAGTTAATGAAAGATAGGCTTGAAGAATGTATTAACCACTTCCTGACAGGAGACGTGCATACGTGACATATTTATATGGTGCTCAGTATTCTTGAATTTTCTTGCCACTAACATTGTAAAGAAATTTTTAGCCTTATTTGATCACAGAAATTCTGTGATTAAATAAAACGAAACAGAGCCCGTATGAGAATCCTTCGTACGGCCATCCTGGCCCGTGCAAAAAGCAGTAAAATTTGGCCAGATCCAAAAATTTTAGCAAAAAATGCATATATTTTGAAATCACCAATTGTTGTACTACAATGGAAATTTTAAATTTATTATTTTAAAAAAAATGTACTTATATTTCTAGTCAATAAAATTAAAGTACAGTAAAACCTGTTAAAAAGAACCTGCCTATGACGAAATCCTGTCTTAAACTCGAAAATGTGTTTTACTATGCAGACTGAATATAAGTATGCGTGTGAAAAGAATATAATGCATTTACAACTGGGGATGTACACGGTGCAGTCGTGAAAAAAAAAAAACCTACTAACTCTTGCAACAAATTATAATAGAAGAAATTTACTGATACCAATGGATTGGAAATAAAGTCTACTTTTAAATGATTATATAAAATTTACTTAGGGGGACATCTACAATTCAAAAACAGACCAAACTTTGTTTTTTTTTTTCAATGGTAACATCTGATTTTGACAATATATTTTAAATCTTCGGCTCAAATCATGCCTAGAAACGAAATTTCTAGTCACTTGAATGATAAGTTTTTGAATTAGAAACATTCAAAATTTAGAGCTTCTAATATTAAATTACATTTTCATATTTTTATTAATATCTCCTGAAATTATAATCCTAATGTGATAATTTTGTGTGTGGTTATAATACTAAAAAACACAAACAACAATAAATTGAATTTGCAATTAAAAAAATTATAATATGAGTTATGAATTATGAAATTAATATTCGAAAAATATATGAATTGCAACCTACAATTTTTTTGATGGATTTATATTTATTATGTTATGCTTTATGCGAATTCTCAATTTCAAATTTTCCTTTCAAGTAATTTTCGAATTAACATTAAAAAACAACAAAATGAGGATTTAATGAGGGTCTATGATATTCAGAAAAGCATAATTAAAAAAAATATCTGTTACTCATTTTATTGAAATATTTGGACTGGCAAAAGTCGAAACCTATTAAGCGAGTGAAATGGTCATACTGGCAAGCAATAATACATTAATAGAAGTGACATAGTCATTCTGTAGCATTTCAACAATCGAGTACCAAACTACAATTTGGATACATCCCTTAAAATAGGCTCATTTTTAAATAAGTAAATTCTCGGAAACTAATCGTACGAATTTCATGAAAATTTGGATTTAGGCTAATTAAAGACGGTAGAATTTATTTATGGTGCCAAACTTGAGTATTGCTATTGAAAAAAAAAAGTTTGGGTTAGTTTTGATATGTAGATGACCTCCTAAACAAATTTTATATACACCATTTAAAAGTAGACTTTATTTCCAATATCTTGTACCTGTAACTGCCTTCTACGATAATTTGTTGCAGAGTTAGCAGGGGTGTTTACTTTTTTTCCACGACTGTACATGCTAAAAAGGGAACCTGCCTATAACGGATTTCTTTTCTCTCCGTTCCGATCCCGTCTCAGAAAATTTTACTGTATATCATTTTTTAGATTTTTATATCTCCAAGCCATGGAATATGTATTTACATGATAACAGAAACATTTACATACAAATAGAGATTTATTTAAAAAACAAATATCACAGCCCAGAGGTCTTTTTAAAAATAATGTAGAATATAAACATGAATAAAAACAGCTAAAATAAGTATTTTTTGCCAGAACTCCTCGTACAAGACATTTTTTAACCACATTTGCGTAAAAATCTATGTTTTGTAGTATCATCTATGTTGCCGGACCAATTAAGTTTTTGTACGGACTGGGTCGAGATCGGAGCGAAATTTTATCTATTATACCGGGTCGGGACAGTAAATTCTTTGTACGGACCGAACTTTTAGCTTTTATATCGGGTTGTATAAAAAATATTTTCTAAGGTTTGGGCGGGTCCGGGGTTGGAAATTTCGGCCTATGCAGATCTCTACTCTATTGTGTCAATCCACTCTCATTAAAACGCTAATAAGGACACACACATACAAAAAAAAAAAACCCGCCATAATTGAATGTTAGTGCAATAAGGTTAGAAGCAATAATTGGAAGTCAATATTATTTATTTTTTCTTAAAATGTAATGACTACAAGACTGCAAGTTTTTGCAGTATCTGAAAAAAAAGAAAAAAAGAGAGAGAGAAAAGATTAACAACCTTACTCAAAGGTGAAATGTTATCGAAGTCCAGATAAAAAAAAAAAAATCGGAGCCACTGAACGTCCTTCACCGTTGGATCTTCTTCAATGATAAAAACATAAATAAATACAAATTCACTTTCGATTTCTTTTCATTGTTGATTTAATCCCTTGGCTCATAATCCTTAAATGACACTTTACATTTTTTTTCTATAGTTGACGTTTTTAGAAATATTTATGGAAAAGTCTTTCAATGAACATATTTAAAGAAAAGATATCTAATATCAGACAAACAAATTAAGCAAAATATTACAAGGAAACTATTTTTATATAGCATTTGAGTTTTCCCCGTATTAAGTGGTTAATCGAGATGTAAGACAAGTGTCTGGCGGAAGAGTGTAATTTTTCAGGTAATGTTTTGTTTTCAACGAGCGCAGTGTTGAATTCAGGGGGTGGCCCGGATTGGACATCCCCCCCCTACCGGAGCAATGAGATGTCCCTCCCAGAAGATTTGAGATTTTGTGTTTTCAATGGTCAAAATGGGCAATTTCCCGCCCGGAACTCTATAATGTCCCGCCCGGAGCCACAGATATCCCTCCCAAAAAAAAGTGTCTGGATTCAACACTGAACGAGCGTAAGGTAGGTCGCTGATTTTATTTGCCAATGGCAATGGCAAGAAAATAAACTATATTTAGTTGAAGAATTAAATTTCAAGTACTATATTGATAGAATTAAATTAATGAATTAATTTATGGGATTTAATTTTTTTAATGCAAAAAGATTCACTTTTTAATGTATTTAAAAATATAACATTATCATTGTTTTTAAAATCCAAATGTAAGGGTATATTGCTTTTTCTATGTAACACACTCTTAGTTGATTATTTATAAGAATTAATTTAAATAAATGTTGCCCTTTTTTATGTTTCATACACAAAACATCATTTATTTTCTCTATTAAATTTTTAAAAACTCATGAAAGGCTATGCGAACTGTTTTGAATACATTGTATTAGTTTTATCAAAGTAATTTTCATGTTCAAGTAAGATTTAGCTAAAATTATTGAAAGGCATTCGATAGCTACTGCAATTATTAATATTTTTTCCCTTCCTCTTTTATTTGTATAAAATCAAAATCTTGTTATGAAAAATAAGATTCTCGAGGGTTCGATTAAACTTTTCTTATTCCTTAACAAGATCCAAAAATAATGAATTAAAAGAACTCTTCATAGTATTATTTAAAAACAATAATAGTTATAATACGTTCTTTTGGTTATTACCCTTAAAATGTTCAATTTGTAATATGACATCATAACCCAGTAAATCTGAAATAAAGATTCGTTAAAATGAAAAAAAAAAAAAAAAAAAAAAAAAAAAAATTCCACAACCGAATATTTCAGTTATATGTTTAGAAGTATATGTTCTGTGTATATGTGTATTCCAGTATATGTATCATGCATAATTTTCGTTCTTGTTTATTTATATAAAAAATTAATAAAACTATATCAATATAAAATGACAATACAAAAAATTTTTATATAAAAAATCAATAAAATTATATCAATATAAAATGACAACATCAAATGGCAAAATAAAATAAAAATATAAAAAATAAAGTGAAGATAATTCTTTTAATGAACTGGAAGGAAAAATATCCCTAAGATATATTGCAGTAGAACATACACACGTGTACTTCTAAGCATATAACTTAACTATGCGGTTATCGAACATATTTTATTTTTCTATAAAGTTTAAAAACCTTCGTTATAAAATTTGATCAGAAATCACATTTTTATAAAAAACGGGGTCTACAAAATAAAATCAGGCAAACTTTAAATAATACCTTAAAAACAAAAACAGCCTTTTGCCGAATACACTGTAAAAAAAAAAATTGTAAAGTTACTAAATTTTTTCTAGGAAACTGGGATTCCAGGAACTTTTTATGTAACGGCAACAAGAAAAATTCCTGTAACAGATGCTGTTACAGAAATTTTTGCTGTTGCCGTGACATAAAAAGTTCCTGGAATCCCAGTATCCTAGAAAAATTTTAGTAACTTTACAGATTTTTTTTTACAGTGTAGGAAGAGAATCAATATTCCCTTTTCTTGATGATTAAAGAAAAGGGTAGCTGAAAGTTCAATTTCTATATTTCTATGTAAGGCCATTATATTTGTACAATCAATATTTAAAATAAATAAATAAATAAATAAATAATAAAATATATATCCCATAAAATTTAATTGCCAAATTTTCGCAGAGGGAAACATTCTATTAGAAATTACGTCTTCTTTAAATTTATGTTAAAAAATAAGCTTAGGTGACCATCTTCATACTGAAATTATACCAGACTCTGAAGTTTTCAATACGAACACCCAAATTTGTATTTTTCGGTACATTTTACATTCCGTTACAAAATTAGAAGTCATTTGGTCAAATAGTTGAGAAATTATGAAGGTTTAAAAGTTTGAAACTGGTAATGTTGAATTTCTTTTTAATCGTAGGTACTTTAGGTAGTTTTTCAAGCATAACTCAAAAATAACTCTCGGAATGAGTTGCAATTTTGGATTAGCATATTTAAAGCTTCTAGAAATCGATTTCTGTTTGAAAAAAATTTTATAGCGTACAATTCATATTTCTTTCAAAAATCACTCCCAAAATATGTACATTTTCAAAATTAATTTTATATACATTTTCTAATTCTATAAAATACTAAAAACATCTTTTTAAACCTTTAGCAGAATTGTGAGCATTCCAAGAAACCCCTATAAATACCGACTTAATTTATTATTTTAATTGGCGAATTCTTTCTAAACTTTATTCAATAATTACACGAAACTTCTAACGTTTTTCTTTTCAAAATTTCAGAAAAAGTGCTTTAAAAGGTGAAATTTTCATTATTTCATAATTTGGAACATTAAAAGATAATATTTCAACTTAACGTTGGGTGAATTTCCTATGCGTAGTGGTAGATAAAATTTTGGTTTTCACTCATCCGTTTTTTTTTAATTCTAAAAATTAAAATTTTATTTAATTCCAAGTATTTTGTAAAAAATGATAGTTGGTAACGTTGGTGTGAATCATAATATTTAAATGAAATGGGTATTTAAAAACTATTTCATCATTATTATAAAATCTGCATATCTGATTGTTAACCAAACATATTAGCTGTACCTGGCATCATATACATAAAACATAATTATTTTGAATAACATATTTACTTAATTTGAAGTTAATTAACGGTTTTAACGGTTTATGAAAGGTCAGTAGAGTGACAGGGCAGTTGGATGTGCCTATACCTACAATTTTAAATAAATTTGCCTTCTCCCAGAAACTGCTAAGGCTAATGTCAGACGGACGTCTTTTTGCACGCTTTTTTCCTTACGTATTATCTTTACACAATGTCCGACTGACCTTAGCCTTAAGATATTAACTTGAAATTTTTTCCGTACATAATATGAATAAATCCTAATAACGTCAAGTCAACTTTATAATCAGAAATTCTTTAGGGTTTTTTTCGGAATAAAAACCACTTTTAAATAACAAAAAACTCGCAGTTTTCAAAGAAAAACTTTTTTATAAAAATTTTGTACAAAGGTTTTCAACAAAAGTTCACTTAGATTGATCAGGAATATGTGTGAAACATTGTGTCAAGATTGCAAACAATAACATGTAGTAGTTCCTATAAAAAGGAAAAAAAATAAACACACCCTACTAACTCCTCAACAAATTCTCGTAGAAGAAAGTTACTGGAACCAATAGATTGGAAATAAAGTCTAATTTTAAATGATCTATATAAAATTTGCTTAGGGGGACATCTACAAATCAAAAACAGACCAAACGTTGTTTTTTGAATGGTAACATCCAATTTTGACAATATATTTTAAATCTTCGGCTCAAACCATGCCTAGAAACGAAATTTCTAGTCACTTAAAGATAAGTTTTTGAATTATAAACATTCAAAATTTAGTGCTTCTAATGTTAAATTACATTTTCCCATTTTCATTAATATCTCCTCAAATTATACTCCTAACTTGCTAATATTTTGTGTAGCAATAATACTGATATACCCAAACATAAATACGTTGAATTTGCATTTTTTGTAATTTTCTGATATGAATTATGAAATTAATATTCGAAAAAATTGTGAATTGCAACCTACAGTTTTTTTGATGGATTTAGATTTATTAAGTCCTTCTTTATGGAAATCCAAAATTTCACATTTTTCTTTCAAGTAGTTTTCAAATTATGCTTTAAAAATGTCAATAGAAGTGACTAGATATTTTGAAATTTCTTATGCTATCCTTTAATCTAGCAGTCTTCAATGACTGCTTGTGGCGCTTAAGATGCTCTGACCAAGAAGAGGCTGAGACCTGAGGGCTCTCTCGATCAACAATCGAGTACCGAACTTCAATTTGGATACAGCTCCTGAAATACACTTGTTTTAAAATAATTAATTTCTCGGAAATTTATAGTGCGAATTGCATAAAAATTTGTTTTTAGGCTAATTGAAGGCTGTAGAGTTCATTTATGCTCTCAGAATTGTGTACTGCTATTGAAAAAACAAATTTATGGCTCGTTTTAATATGTAGATGGCCCCCTAAGAAAATTTTATATACATCATTTAAATGTAGACTTTATTACCAATCGCGTGGTACCAGTAACTTTCTTCTACGATAATTTTTTGCAGAGTTAGTAAGGTCTGTTTACTTTTTTTCCCCACGACTGTACATCGAAGTTCAAAAAGCAACAACATTTTGAGAAAATTGAGAGTTTACACATGTAGCATTTATGTATGGTGTAAACAAACTCAATTACTTAAATTTTTTTAACTTCTTGTTGTTGTAGAAACCAAAGTAATATATCATTCAAAGGGGGGGAAATAAAGGATTAAAAAAAAACTACTTTTTTCACGAATTTGACTTTTAGCTGCTTTAATATAAAGAAACTAGAGGCCTTTTGATGATTTTTTCACCTGCTCTATATATTATGCATATCATGAAACATTTATGTTAATTTTGTATGTTGAACTTACGTTTGCAGATTTTTTCAAGTTTCATAAAACTTTACTATAATTTATTTGAATTCTTTTAACCCCTATCTGAAATCAGAGAAAGTGAATGATCGACCTTCTGAGAAAAAAAAAGAGCCACGGATATCTTTTTTTTTTTTTCATTTCAACTCCCCAGTGGCTATTTTCAATAACCTTGATCCCATGTTTCTTGTGCTATTCTACTGACAGAACTGGTTTCACCCTTCTCTTCTGATACTTTGTGTTTCTTAACTTAACTTTTATTGTGGAGCTTGTCTCAAAAATATCTCTTCATTCTCTTATGAAAAATTAGAGAGCCGGCAGATACTACACTCTCTTGATTATACTGCATGAAATAAAAAAGACACGCTGTAAAGTTACAGGTACGTAACATTTTTTTAAAATATAAACATTTTTGGATCTTTTAAATTTTTGTTTTAGCATGTTATGCCTTAATCATTGCTGATTATTTATTTTTATGAACGTTATTGTATAATGCAGTTTAATAAATTTTTAATAGTAATATGGGAATTTGGTACTATTTCTTCGTAACTCCGTGTTTTGTATTCCCTGAATTATTTACGTTGCTTTTTGGAATGCTAATCTTTACATTATTAAGTCTTTATATTATTTTAGTTCTTGTTTCAAACCGTTTTCTACATAGTTTTGTCAATATTCATTAATAATAGACAAATTTTGCACGGCTAATTCATTATGTTTCATAATCTCAGTTTTATAAAGTTTTTTAGATATGTTAATAAAGTTTATGAAGTGCTAATATAACATTCTAGAACAAAGAGCTAATCAGTTTTCTATTCTTATATATATATATATATATATATATATATAATATCATTGAATTCTGTGCCCTTGACAACGTAATTCAATATATAAGCATTTCCCCTATTTGTCGGTGTCCACTTTCTTATTTTTCTTCCATAATAATTCTTATAATAAATTAAAAAAAAAAAATTATACTTACAGCTTTAATTCATAATATTACGGTTTTTGATGGTGGTAGGTTATGTTTAATTAATGGTATATATATATATATATATATATATATATATATATATATATATATATATATATAAGTCTTATTTGATAAAATGTTCTGTATATTTTTTTCATTATATAATTTTTTGCCGTCATCAGTTGGTTAGTTCGTAATTCTTTCTGTGAGCTGTAATTTATAAATTTAGAAAATACATTCAATAAATAAATAAATTACTAATACTAGGTTGCGAATGCATGTTTATTAATGAATCTGTAGGCCAGGATCCCGAGTAAAATACCTAAATTAGAGTTTACATCATATAATAATAATAATAGACAGTTTAATTTATTTTAATGTACTTTATGTTTCATAGAGAAAAAATCATACTGAATTTTCTAAAGATTTTTTGTATTTAAATCTTCTGTCTCGTCAGGCGAAGATAGTCGCGAGCTAATGCTAAACCTATGGGGAGGTTTTTGCTAATATCTCAAAAAACCTTTGAGGTATTCTTTGCATTTCTACATTTTGAAATATTTCTTTTTCACTGGACAGCTGAGGTCAATTCCTACAGTCGCCCTTAATTTATTTTTTCGATTTTAGTTACAATTTTTTTTTTTTTTTATGACGACACTTTCGCTTTCGGAACCTGATCCGAAAATGAAAGTAACTTTATAAAAGATATCTGCAACCAAAATCGAAAAGTAAAAAAGGGCGACTGTAAGGACTGACCTCAGCTGCCCAATGAAATAAATAAATAAATAAATGTCAAACG
The DNA here is from genome assembly GCA_963932465.1 of Maratus speciosus. Taxonomy (NCBI): domain Eukaryota; kingdom Metazoa; phylum Arthropoda; class Arachnida; order Araneae; family Salticidae; genus Maratus; species Maratus speciosus. The sequence goes on from OZ010793.1 coordinate 211,127,025, forward strand.
AGATATTGGCAAAGAACCTCCCTATAGGTTTAACATTACCTCGAGACTGTCTTCACCTGACGGAAAAAGGAGTCCAAGTTTATTATGCACTGTATAATTTCATTATGTACAAAGGACGTTTTGTGAAGCAAAATTAAAAATACATAGGTACAGATTTGAAAAAAAAAAAAAAAAAAAATCCATTTTCAAAATAACTTCCTTCAGATCAGTCATATTCAACCTGCAGCTCGTGGGCCGCATGTGGCCCGGCGACTATTTACTTGAGAGACAATTTTTAACCCATATTTATAAAAAATTGAGATGCACAAAAAATATATTTTAAGATCTTTATTATTGTTTTATATATTTTTATGGGAAGACAAAATCTGCCTTGCTATTTATAATTTAAAACTATGCCATTTGCAGAGTTAAAAATTCTTTTCATTTATAGTCCTAACTGCGTTACAGAAGTATATATATATATTTGAATCTTCACCACTAATCAAATAGTAATTAATCTTAATTAAATTTTCACTTTATATTTTCACATTTTGAAAATCTAAGAATTTTTTGCATTGAGCAAAAGTCTGATTTATTAAAGGAAATCAGATTTTTTTTTAAATCTTTCAAACTTCGAAATTCTGCATTATTATATATTGTTGCGTTTTACACTGCTTACATAGCTAATACCGTTTATACATATATATAATATTTATACTGATTTGTTCTATTTTTTTATTTTACTATTTTATTATTATTATTATTATTATTATTATTATTATTATTATTATTATAGAGTTTAGTGTACTGTGGTTCACCAAACGAAGCAAACTTATATTTGCGGCCCGTGTGGTAAAAAGGTTGAGTATGGCTGCTTTAGTTGAATTGTAATGATCTCATCTTTCAATATACCTTCGAAGGCAAATGAAGAATGATTTTTGTGTAAGATATGTCAATGAATCTTACACGGCTAAAACTTGGAATTCAAGGTTTTACTAATTAAAGTTACAAGGTTTTACTAATGTTGATTACTAATGTAATAATGTTTACTAATGTAATGCTCAAATTGCTATTGAGACTGGTTTCCCTCCTCAACACATTAGTAAATTAGTTAATCAAACAAAACAACCAAGACAGAAGAAGGAATTAAGTTTGAGCAGGTCTATTTATTGCACATTTGATTATATCCCACAGCTTTATGAGAGATTGAGATATGCATTACTAAAATATAATATTAATTTAATAGTTAAACCTCCAACAAAATTAAAAGAATTGATTCACAGTAAAATTGATCCTATTCCCGATTATGAAAAAGCAGGAGTCTACATCATCCCATTCAGCACAGAACAGCATAAGAGTTTATTTTATATTTGTATGACATGTCGAAAATTTAAGGAAAGATTAAAAGAGCACATTTCTGATATCAAGTTTGTCAAATCAAATACAGCTTTATTCAGATTGCATCAAAAAGAAAATATTAAGATATACTTCGAAAAAGCTAAAATTATCATTTCAACGTCTAACCACTACTCGTCAGTAATCCGTGAATCCATTGAAATTTTACTAAGAAGTGATAATGTTTGTAACGATGTCCTTTCCTATAATATTCCCGCAATTTGGTACAATATCCTAAATATTTCCAGACCTCCTGATAATATGAGCTGATCTTTTCACCCCTCTGCAGAAATGGACTGAACTCCGCTTGCGGATGCGTACTATTTTTGTTTTTGTTTTTAAAATGTATTTCTATTCAGTCAACCATCTTTTTTCCCTTTGAAAATGAACGTGTGTGTGTTCGAAAGATCTCGGGTTGCATTAAATAATATTTTTATATGTTTTTGTCATCTTTTAAGTAGTTATAAGTATATTATAAAGGTTTTAAAATCGCCACATTTTAAACCCTAGACCTAAGTAAGCTGTCTGTTTTTAATAGGTTTAAAATCTCCACATTTTAAATCCTACACGTAAGTAATCTGCCCGTTCCCGGACCATTGCATATGAAAAATGAACAACATGTTCTGCGCGTGACACTTACATAAATACCTATACCTATTAACTTACAAGTTGTTAAAATATAAACTATATACATGAAATATAACAAAAAACTCTAAATTTTCATGTGAGCATAGATGTTTTAATTTGAGGATATATTGACATTGTTAAAACAACAGTAAATATATAGAAAAGCTGTCCCACACGTGACATAGAATAGCCCTAAAACAAAACAATGTTTTTAATCATTTCCGCCTTTACTATATCTCTGTTTGAATAAATTTACTTCTACAACGGTTCTACGTGTTTGAATCATAGACAAAAATATACCGTCAAAATGACATATCCAAACAATTTTGATGGGCCCATTCTGTAGCTACAGAGTAAAACAAGTTTTAGACGCAGTTATTCGTACAATAAATAAGGAAAATGCTATGAAATTAGTAGGGGACGGCATTGCTATTTTTCCCTCTAATTGTTCGAGAATTGAAGGGTGTCAAAAAAGATTAATAGAGCTTTTGAAGTTTTACTTACTGTATCCAATCAAGAAATAAAGAGTATAATAATATTTAAATAGGAAATGAAAAATATGCTTCCCATTCATTTTTATGAATGCTATAAAAGTTAAAAATGCCCTGATATATATATATATATATATATATACATATACATACTATCACAACTTTTATTGGTGGTCAGTAATGTTTAATTAATGGTTATATATATATATATTAAAATGAATTAATAATGAATAAACTTCCAGCGTTTTCTGAATATCCATTGTCCATCTATTTCAATAATGTATTTCGAAAGCGTTTAAAAAGATGGCATTTGAAAAATGCACACCTGTTTCATCTAATTATAAACTATTAAACAGGCGTTGTATGGTATTAAATTCCAAAAATATATATATATGAACGTTCGTAATAGATTACTATTAAATTTATAATACAAAAAATAAAAATAATAATAAATAAACGAATATGGACAAAACATTTTTCACGCGATATATCATCCATTGTGAAATATTTTATATCAGAATGGAAACAGTAAGCGGTAACTTCTATTCAAATTATCCTAAAATTAAATTCTGTATAGAATGAATTAAGTATACGCAAATCTCCAATACGAAACTTTTCAAAAGCTCATTCGAGTGAAACTGCAATAAATGTTTAAGAAAAGTAATACAGAGGGCAGATTATCGGTATTAATGCATTTTTTTTTTGTATATGTAAAAGACGCGTATACAAACGTTACAATTCTTGCAGTTGTTCAATGCATTGGCATTTTATTTTAAATGATACTTTTTTGAAGAAATTATAGTAAATTTAAAGTATAGTTGCTTAACTAACGTTGTATCAAACTGTTTTGGCTAAATCTCTCAGTCAATTGCCAATTTTATTTTATTCATTTATTTTTTTGTGTGTGTGGGTATGTTGAAATTCATTAAAAAATAAAAGATCCGTAAAACACACGCACACACACAAATATATATAATGTATGTATAGTTATACACATTCATTTAACGTTATGGTGTCTTTTTAAATAAAAATGGTATAATGTATTTTGTACTTTTAGTTATTTGTTTATTTAAAAATATCAAAATATCTTATTTTTTATGGGTTTTTAAAAAGTGTCAAAACATAAACATATTGCCAGACATATTTGTTTTGTTTTTAAGAATTCTATATGAAATGCAAATATTTAATAGCAACATGAGTTGACAAATTTTGTTTTCCATTTTCCATAGTTATTAATTAGGCAAAAACACTTCAATCGAATAAAAATTTAGAAATATTTTGAAATAAGCCCTATTATTATAATCCCTACTGAAAAGAATAAGTGTAGCTGAAATAAATTTGTTTACAGTATCCTGTGAAACAATAGAACGCAGAAAAGTCTTATGTAGTGTATGATTTTTAAAAATAAAATTATATGTTCTTAGATGTTACGATATTTACCTTTGTTATGTAAATTTGCTAAAACTGATTCATCTCAGCATACAGAAAATATAATTAAAACAGAAATATTTCAGTAAAATAATCTCAGCAAGTTTTACAAAAAAAAAAAAAAAAAAAAAAAAGCAATTTATCAAATTACAACGACCATTTGGAAAATTATTTTTTCGAAGACTAAAATTTAAGACATAAAAAATCGCACGGAGTTGATCATACATTACGTACGCCATGAATTAAACATTAATAGTGTTATTACACGTAAAAATTCCAAGCGACAAAAATCGCCTGCCACTCGTACGTATTATCCACCTGAAACTTATGTATTATCCAAGCATTTCATTGGCTGTTCGGGAAAAGGCTTTTCCATCGTGTGATTTCCAAGAAATCTGACGAGCCATTTTAAATGAAATTTCATTCTTAAACTTCTAAACATCCCACAATATTACTTTTTACACCGTCGTATAGAGAAAAAAATGTACTTTTAAATGCAATTTGTTTGAAAGCTGTATCTCAATTTGTTTCTGAGTTATTAATTTTTTTTGTAGTTTTTATTACTTTTTTGTCATGGTGGCAACATAAGTATCCATCTCTGTTGAATGTAAAGGGAAAATACAGATTACTGTATAGACCAATCAGAAAACGAATAAAATGCGGATTCAACCAATAAAACGCTTCAGATATGTTTTTGATTTCCTACTTTGACAGAGGATAATAACCATTTTTCCAAACGGTTAAAAAAAAAAAAAAAGTCAAATTAGAATTAAATGATTACGTATTAAAAGCAGGAAAATATTGAAAATTTCGGCATAAAAATAGTTTTTATGCGTGAATATTTAAAAAAGAAAGAAAACTATAAAACGATGAATTATTTCATATGTGTTAAAATTACATCTTATTTCATATCAATATTAGTCCAAGAGCCGACAGCACAGAAACCTATCTTACCCCCCCCCCCAAAAAAAAAAAAAACAATCAAAACAAACAACAAGTTTATATAGTAAAACCTGCTAAAGTGGAATCGCTGCAACAAAATTCCAATTTAGAAAGCATAATTGTACAATACTAGGGGGCTTAGCCTCCTGTTCGCTGACGCTCGCAAACCCGTTGAATTGTAACGCAATTTACATTGGTACCGCTACCGAAACCAGCTCGCTCGCTGCTATTTGCATCAACTCTATCCAGAATGATTATTATCATAAATTATTTTAACATATGAAATTTGCAAATATTTTTAATGTATAAAAAAGTAATGTAAAAATTCATTTAAAATGCAAATAAAAATGCATTTTTTCGCTTATAATATTGCACAGCAAAGCTTAACCCTTTATGTACTGAATTATGAATTCATGAAAATTTTATCTTCTAAAGCATCTTTCGTGAATTGTTTAAACTACATTAGAAGATTTACATAGTCATTTAATAAATTTTGAAGGATTTAGAAGGATTAATTAAATTTGAATTTATAGGGATTTTCTGTAATACTTATAATCCCACTCAAATCTTTTATTTTAAATATTTTTCTTAGTAATTTGTAGAATTAGCAAATCTACAAACATAATGTTCTAACAATAGAAATATAGAAAAATTTCCGAATTGAAAAATCCCCCCCCCCCCCGAACGCCAAGAAAGTTGAAAAGATGCAAAGGCAAAAAAAAAAAAAAAAAAAAAAAAAAAAATATATATATATATATATATATATATCATCTTTTTAAAAATATTTTTGTTTTGTGTAACCAATAATGATTTTGGTAACTAGTATTTATAGTTTTTTTACAGAGACGCATAAAAAGAATACCATTACATTATAATCTATGGGGGAAATCGTTTCCAATGCATTTTAATGATGTTATGATACTTCAAACATAATGAAATTTAAAAGGATCTCTGAGATTCACTAAACGTAACATTTATCTTCATTTACAGAGACGTACAAAAGTATTCGATTACAGCACGGTCTAAGATAGATTTAATTGTATGAAAAAAATGAAAATACTTAATCATATTCTGTTAGTGTTGTAAAGTATTTCATAGTCTATGAGTGATGCAGGATTTTTCGTTCCTGTTTAAAATTTCAATATGAATAAATTCGTACTTTTTAATCAATTTTAGCATCGATAAGGACGTTTCATTTTTTCTCATAAACTAATAGATTTATCAGAAAAATCAATTCCTAAAGTTATCAAAGACACTCCTGAATATTAGGACAAATTCTAGAAAAGTATTAAAATTGTCTTATATATATATATATATATATATATATATATATACATTTTTTTTTTTTCAAAATGCAGCCATGATATTCTAGCTAAAACCTAGCCATGGAATCTTGCCATGAAATGTAACCATGGTATACATAAATTTTTGTCATGAAAATAATTTTGTTTCATTTTATAATATGAAAAGGAGGTAAAAAAATCATCAATAAAAAATGTTTTCCAAACAGTATACCGTCCTTTAAATAATATTCTTGTTGTCCAATCATTTATGGCTAAAGATTGTTGTTGAACCAGATTTTCCCGCCCTTTAAATAATATGCTTGTTGTCCAACCATTTATGGCTAAAGATTGTTTTTGAACCAGATTTCACTTCTATAAAAAAGACAAGAATTTACCGTTTTAAAAGAAAAATGCGTGTCGATGTCCAGTACACTTTTCAATAAACATGACGTTAGAACTTTTTCTTGTACGTTTAATATCAAATTACTAACATCCATAAGAATTATTTCTTTTGTAGATTATTAAGAACGTTAAATATCAAATTATTAAAACTGTTCACGATTTTCTTCGGTATAGGTTAAGAAATTCAGACACGTGTCAGGTCAAATACACATGGATATCGTAAAATGTAAGCAATTCCCAAAACAGGTTTGTTTATGAAATAGCTACAAAAATGAGTTGAACGTTTATGCATAATTTAAGAGGTGGTCAGGTCAGTAATGCATGACCTTCAAATTGTAATGCATAGGATAAAATAGACATAATAATTAAACACAAATGATGTCACGAATGATATTCAAAGTATGCAAGTGCAAATGATTAAATTATTTTTTAAATGTCGACTTTACACAACAATGTTATTATTAAATGCTTTTGAAAATAATGTTAACTGTAACTAGAAGTTCAATATTATCTTGAATAGTTAAGATTTTTTTAAAAATTATAATGAAATTTAAAAGAGAAATTTCTGAATTTACCTTTAAGTGCAAGTATCATAAGAAATATTTTTACGTTTTTTTTCCTACCATTTTTTTTAAATTGAAAAATTTATTTTAATTAATAATTGAAATTTTAGGATAAAATAAACCAAAATTGTGGAAGAAAATAGCGTAAAAGTCCGCAGCTATGGGTTATATGCCGTAGGCTAATTGCGAAATCCGGCTCTTTACAAAGAGCTTATATCTAGGCTGTTTGCAAAAAGCCCGGCTAATTAGTGAATCATCTTTCTATTTCCAATCGGCCTGATATTTTTCAGGCTTATTGTAAAGAGCCTAAGCAACTTTAGTCTAATGGGAAAAATTATTATTTTTTTCTCAATCAGATTGATATTCTTCAGGCTTATTGCAAAGAGCCTGTGGAGAGTTAGGCTAATTAGTGATTATCCATTTTTTAGCATTTTCCAACGTACATGAAAAATGTTTATCACTTCGTTTGTCTATCCGTCCATCCGTGCTCTAACTCTCGTAAATATACGTGGATTACTCTGCATTTTTAATACGTTATTTACATTTGCCATAGAATTATCCCCATTGAAAATCAAGCGTGTAGAGTTCATAGTTCATGTACAGGGACAACCAAAAGTATTCTGTTACGTCACGGTCAAAGGGAGAAAATAGTTTCGAGTATATTTTAAAGATGTTGCATCATTTGAAACAAAATGAAATTGATATGCATTTATGAATTGTACTAAAACATGTTTTCAGTAGGAAATAGGGTGCACAGCATTTATTATTCTTTTATAGGGCTATGCAAAAGTATTTCATTGCATAATAGTCTACGGAGTTAAACTGATTACAGCGTATTTTAACTATGTTACACTATTTCAAGAATAATGAAATTGATGTACATTACTGACTACAAGACACTTGCTGTAGAATATAATGCGCAGGGATGTTTGTAGAGCATAAATAATATCATATAAAGGACCACACAAAGAACTGGGTAAATTATCGCTTATGGGTGATATTTCTAAAAGCGTTATTTGAATAGCTTTAAGCGTGTTTTTTGTCTGAATTAAATAAGCTTCATATCTGTTGTGTATAGAAATCTGAAAGTAATATACAAAACATTAGGCTGTACAAAAGAGTTCCAGTAATTTTCCACATATCTATAAAAATTGCAGACGGTGAGTTTTCATCCCATCATATTATATCTTATTTATCAAATTATACGTTTTGATGCTAAACTGTTTACATGCTATGTAGAATACATATGAATTTATAAATGAAATACAGGGCTGCACAAAGTAATTGAAGTACGTTTCCGGCCAGGGTCGGACTGGGTCAGGGTAAAGGGCGCAGACCTTGGATTTTCAGGGGGCGCAAAATTTATAATGAACTCAAGTCAATTTTACTCGATTGTGTTGTATCTTGTATGACAAGGTTTAACACATGAAAATGGCTTAAGGCTTAATATTATATTTTTGAGTCTAGATGACTTCATTTTATTCCCCTTGCATGTTTAAAGTTCCATCAAAACTGTACAGAGCTACGCGATTTTCTAAAACAAATCACGCAATATCTGAAAGCTCCGGGAAGCTGAACACAGATTATCCTGTAGTAAATCAGTTACATCAAGGCTAGCTCTTTCTTATTTTATTCTTTTGCCAATAGATACCCTAGAAGAGACATGGAAAAAAAAGTTATCACCCCTGTCAATTATCTTGCAAATAACCCTATAAAAAAAAAAAAAAACATCGTTGCCAATCGATTGGTAATAATATCTACTATTAAATGGTATTCATAAATGTTTCTTTGGGGATTGTTTAGGCATTAAAAAATGCACGAACGTTGATTTTTCAAATGGTAACATCCACTTTTGACACTCTATTTGAGTTCCTTGCCAGATATAGTTTACTTTTCTTAAATCTTACTATAGTTATAAAACAAAACGTGATAGGGGTTTATCCATAAATTTCGGAAAATAAATTGACGATTAAAATTTGTATAAAACATAAATAAAATGTACCAAAATTGCTTTTAGGTGCATATATATAATATAAAATTATTTAAAATACTTTAAAAATACATTAAAATAAAATCAAAATCCCAAAACGTTTTCAGCCAAATTTTAAAGTATTTTAATGTGTTTTAATTATTTTTATATTACATATATGCACCTGAAAGCAATTTTAGTACATTTAATTTGTGATTTATACGAATTTTCATTATTTACTCAAGGTGAATTTAGTACTAGAATTTTAACATTCCTTTACTGAAGATGAAGATCTTACAAGAAAAAGTACCGAATATTATGTGTTCTTTTTTATGTGGCTCTTTTGATAACAAAAGATGAATTTCTTAAATTGTGCAAGGCAGAATTTGTTTGTATCTCAAAAACTAATTATTCAAATAAGCTGTAAACTTACACACCGATGATTTTAATGACTCTTGTTGGTTGTATGCAAAAATTAATGTAGGTCATAATTCATAATTTTTTAATATGAATTTATTAATAATTTTCATAATTAAAAAAATTGTTTTGAATAGAAAAAAAGGTCTGTAATATGCTTGGGTCTGTTCAGTGTATCTCTTTAATAAATTAATAAAAAATCAATCAGATGGTTTTTAGGAAAATATCAATTAATGTCTCTTAAATGAATTTAACTTTAGCATCCGCAAATTTAAACTCATCTAATTCTATCAAGATTTAAGATAATGTAAATAAATGATGCCTTTTTCCTGGCTCTCTCGATCCAAGAAACCCAAATAAGGTGTCAAAAGGGATGTTATTCAGGTGCGCCACTTGAGGGGGGCTGGGGGGGGCAATATCCCCCCCCCCCGAAGGAATTCGATATTTCTGAAAATTTATCTGTCCACTTAAAAACGTTTTGCAAAAATTGCTCAAAAACTAAAACAACTTGTCAGATTTTATTACAATAAAATCACATGCAATATATAAACATTTTATTAATAAACACGTTAATGAATATTTGCTTAATTAAAAAAAAGATATGTGAGTAAAAGTTCTATTAATTGCTTTTCAGCTGTGTACAAAATGATCAAATGAAAATTCGCCTCCCTCAGGCCTAGAATTTTCGAAGTGAATTTTACCTTTTCGCACCAAATTTTGAGGATATTTTTCTTTTTTTAAAGAAGGAGGTTAATTCAAGTTCTTAATTATCTGAATTTTTTATTTTGCATTATCAGTATCACATTATATTTACTGCAATCATTACAACACTGTAAGATTCTGCTGAATATATTTCAATAGAACTTACACTGTTACTCGACACAATTTTTCAGAGGAGGTTTCAGTATGCAGCATAACGTTCTATGTTGATTATAATTATAGGATTAAGAGGGAAATGTTCTATAATGAGGTGAATTCGGTTGTGAAAAATAAGCCTTTTTCAAAAGTTCTACTGGACAGGTGTAAGTGAGATTTGCATTGTTAGTTATATACTTTTCAGTAAACGTTTTAGTATATAACATTGTTCTACGTTGCCTAGTCATATAATTATAGAAGAAAGTATTATAAAAGATTAACTCGCCATTAACTTTTTGTTTAAAAAATTCTGCTTTGATGGCATTTGGCTTGTTAGATATTTTTTTAGGGATGGTTTCAGTACATTTCTTATTATTCTATCTTCTTTACGAAATCCAACTGTAGATGATAAACTAAAAGATTTGATCCTTTGCAGCCAAAATTTTGTCTGATACATAAGGAAATAGAATAGCGCGGTGGTCTTGTTTTCAGGAATGCGAAAGGACATTACAGGTAAAGGTCCATATTGCTTTAAAACACAAGGTCAAATTCACTGATATATTTCGATATCCCTGATATTCGATTCAAAATTCGCTTGGAGAAACAAACTGACCAGCTTAGCTTGCGAAACATGTTAGTATTTTAATACAATTGTGGAAAAGTAGTCTGCAATTATACCTCTAATATTAATTTTATTGTTTTGTAGAGATATGAAGAAACATTTATATATACTCACTGATGTTCAAGAGATAGGTTTTTCATCTGAAAATGTTCAGAATTTCTTTGAAAAATCGGTTCAACACGAACCTGATTCAATGTTGAAAAAACCCAACCCGAGCAAGAAACAAGTAACTTTTTGATTTCAGGACAGGATTGGCGATTACTTTTATATTCAATCGTACCACAACTTCTACAAAAATTCTTTGAGGTAGATTTCTCTGCAAAATATCTTAATATAAGTGCATGCCAGAGATTAGTTTTCAACATGTGGTAGAATAAAAAATAACTCACAGGGATACGTCCCGATCGTACTCGTATAGTTAATGTCAACCTTACCCGAAACGAAAAAAAGGAACATCAGCACGCCTCGATATGTGCCGCGGATCGTGTCGTGTCGGTTTTGGTAAAAATCGAGTTGCCCAAATTCACAATAATTTTTTGCGACTAGTTGATGAAATTCGCTCGTTGATTCCAAGAAATCTTCAAAAAATTCGCTATCTTTTTCTACGATGTTTTGACAAAATTCTCGATTTTTTTGTGCAATTTTTTGACAGAATTCGAGATTTTTTCTGAAACATTGACTTAATTCTCATTTTTTTCTTCCGCGATAACTATTTTTTGCTTTTGCTTGCTATTTTTTTTTTTTTTTGCGACTGATAGACATTTTTTATTTTTTCCTACCACCGAATGTTGAAATTTGCGGGTTTTTTTCCTGCAACCAATTGACAATAATTGCTGTTTGTTTCCACTATCTTTGCAACATGTTTCCTTTTAGAAAATTATATTTTTTCCGCAACTAATTTGCCAAATTAACTATTTTTTCGAGTTCCAATTGGTAAAATTCGCAATTTTCCCCCCCGGTCGATTGGTGAATTGATTTTGCGTAATTGCGCAAAGAAAGAAACAAAAACACCGTGTTCTTCCACGAAAATAAAAAAATATTCCTGGAAGAATGTCATGTTTGTGAAAGACGTTAAGAGGGCAAAATCCCGCATGCTATTTCAAAAACTTCCCCTCAAAGAAAATATTGTCCCCTACCCTTCCAAGAACCTCTTGAAAATATGCCTCGCCGCCCCTGTAGTAAAACCTGCAAAGAAGAAGTTGAAAGGTTAAAAAAAAAAAAAGCTCCATTTTAGGCAGGTCTCCGGCTTAACAAGTATAATTATGGTATTTTTTTCATAAAAACATGTTTTTTTCCGTTTTCAAAAGAATTCTTTTTTGACAGGATTCATTTTCACAAGTTTTACAGTAAATGTAATATACCTATGCTCTTCAGTGATGTACTAAAGAAAGGATATTTTAACAGCTTTAGAAGATACTTGTAAAAATGGAAACTGTCTATAGCTGAACCCTGTCTTAAACGGAAAACTTTCTTAGTATCTAGAAATTATGCCTATTAGATCAAAACCGGCTTAAAATGGAATATCTGCTAAGATCAAAACCTGCTTTAAACGGAATTTTTCATCGATGCTTACGTGGAGGAGATATGGCATACCCCCCTCCCCAAGCAAAACTTCTCCCTTGGCTTTCCACTGTCCTCAAAGAAAACTTTACCCCCCCCCCCCCCCCAAGAAAATTCTGAAATGGCGCCCCTGATGTTATTGTATAAGTTGGTACAATTTTTAATATGTAGACTACTTCAGAAACATAATTTATACATAAAAATAATTAGTAGACATTATTCACAGTCAATTAATACCTATAGATTTTTCATGTTTATTTTTAGCTGCATTAGTAAAACGTAACAACTTTTACTCAACTTATCACCATTGGTGCATTAAAGATTGTTAGAAAAGCTAACACGGTTTTTTGTACCAAGGCTCGACCAGAGTTGCTGCAGTGCTTCTAAGGGCTTCAACTTTTTTTTGAAATTATTTTAACCTAATATGAATTAGTTATCAAATCAGTTAAAAATGAAATAAATTCAATTTCTTTTACAATCTGACAGCAATTACTGTTTATTTACTATAGCTTTTTTTTAAAATATAGTAGCATTTTTAAACGTATCTTCTAGTGCCTTCCTCACCACACACACACACACACAAAAAAAAAAAATCTGTATGTAAACTTCGTTTATAAAATATTTGTTTCTAAAACAAAAATGTATTTTCCGTATGGAAATAAAACTCTCGAAAACTGAAGCTCATGCAACTTTTGTTCCTTATAAAAATACCGCATTTTATAGGGTATTTGAATGTTGAAATATAAGGATATTTGAATGTGAAAATAATACTTGCTTGTAAAAATAATACTGATTACACTTGCAACATTTGATATAAGTAGAAAAAGGAAGGGAAAGGGGAATTTATATCCTTAAAAAGTGACTTTATGCATCCATAAAATGCAGAATTGATATTGCGCTATAAAAATGTTTCTACATAAAAAGTACACCAAAAAAAAAAGCCGCTTTGTTAGTCTAAAAATACTAAAATGATTGAGTACATTTACTCTTCTCAGCACACTCTTCCCATGATTTGCAAAATTCTATAATAATTAGAAATTAAAGGAAATACTTAAGTTTCTATAATTGAAGAGAGAAGTTACTTAGAGATTGTAATCATGCAAGTTGCAGAATCCCGAGGCCACCGTTCTTTTTTTTAAACCTATCATAATTTCTGAATAGTTATCATCGCTTTATTTAACGATACATTTTTCGATGATTAAATTAAGCAATTTTTTATTCAAATTATGTACTAGACATTCCTAATTGTTATTTAACCACGGAATGTCATTAAATAAAGCGAAGATTGCAAATCAAAAATAATGGTAGAATTTGTGGGAAAAAAAAAAACTGGCCATGGAATTGAACAGCTTGCAAGATTATATCCCAGAAAAGTCACCAAGTTTGTATTGCTCAAAAGGAAAGATTATGTTTTCCAATTAACAACGAATTCCAGGCTAAATTTTTTTAACCTTTTGATATTTATCTCTTTTCTTTTCTCAAGTTGTTTTTCAATTTTGGGTGCATCAGAATCCGCTTTAAAGTGAGGAGAAGCAAGGTACTAAAAGCTAAAGAACTCAAGATATGCAAAATATTTCGTTAAAATCTAAAAGATTTTCAACGATGCAATGAAAAAATCTCGTCCAGGGCGCGCGCCGTGGCTACCAAATCTCTCCAAAGGTGGATGTTTTCTCTCTCAATCGCATTTAAAGATGTTCGCTTTGTTTTCTGATTCTGAAAGTGCTTCAATGTATCTTTAATTTATTTGTGATAATAATACCCCCTTGTGCTATTAATTGATGATCATTCTTAAACGAATTCTCAGAATTTAGTACACTAGTCAGAATATATGTGTACAACAAACGAAAAAATATTGCAGCGGCTTAGACACTTAGGGGCGCGAAGATTTTCTTGGAGGAGGGCGCACCGGCCCTCGGGCCGATGGGCCGGCGGGCCAGTCCGAGCCTGTTTCCGGCTATGGAAGGTATTTGATAAGTCATGTTTTTCCAATAACGCTTTCTATAACGATTACTTGGTTATCTTATTTATCTTATTAAACAGCGCAGTATTGTTAAAGTAGCCTCTGGAAGCGTTGCACAATCTATGCTTGATACATGATTTTTCTTTATAGTTTCTCCATCAGCTTGAATTTTTTTCAGATTCATTGCAATGAGCCTATGCATTTTCAGGCTAATTAGAAAATGACCACCTGTTTGTGCAAACAGCATAGTGTCATCCAGGTTTATTGCAATATGTCCAAGGCGGTGAATGTACTTTTAGTGCATACTTTTTTTTTTCATTAAAAACGGAAAAAGCAACTTTAGTTCCTGAAAACATTGAAAATTTATAAAATTCAAAGTATCAAAACTTGGAAAGTTTTAGTCATATGCTTGTTGCAGCATGGGTAAATTTTTTCTAAAAATAATGCATAGGGCCTAATAATGCATAGGGCATGGGTAAATTTTTTCTAAAAATAATGCATAGGGAACTATACATAAAATGTAAATTTCGTAACAATTTTTTTTTAAATAACTATTTTTACAAAAATGCATTTTCATATAATGAAGAACAGCATTTTACACATTTTTCCAAGTGGTTTGCTATAGCTCTAAAACTTATGATTTAGGAATTATCTGTTGGTCAACGATATAAAAGCACAGCCTGTATAAGTATATAAATTTATTAATTTAGTCGTAAACAGAGAATTTATATACAACTTTTCTATATCACAATCAGCATATTTCTTTAATTGAATTATCGATATATTTAACTTTGAAATACACAAGTAAACTTTTATTAAACAAGCGAATTACAAATTTAAGGAAAACAGAAGTCAATCATCTCTACAATATAATAAATAAAACAATTTGTAATGTTAAATAGTCTTTATATTATTTTGGCTCACACCATTGAAAAAGAAAAAATACCATTTTTTTTTAAATTTCTTTTTTATGAAACATAAATAATTGTTGGATAAATAATTTTTTGGGATCTCTGACCCTTAAAACATGTAAATCCGCCGAAAACCGGAAGTCGAAAAAAATTTCGATCACAATATTTTCTTCTTTAAAAAGAAGAAAGTTAAAAACGGGTAAAAGACAGGGAAAACGGGGAAAATAAAAGCAGAAAAGGAGGGAAAATAATAATAATAAACTAACAGGAAACAAGAAATCTTAAAACAAAATTACTAGAAAATAACAAAGGCACCGTAATAATTAAAATTATGGAAATAAGAAAGCTAGTCTACTTTGAATCAAATAATTGAGGAAGAAAACATACGTTCTGACAGTTCCAACGAAGTTAATCTGATAATTAGTGAAACATAACGATGATAATTATTTAGTATTGACATTTTGATGTTTGATTTGGATATTTCTTTTCTCTGTTGTGTTCAAATCTTCGCATCTATATTTTCAACCGGTTCCATAACACTGAAATTACTCTAAATTGTATAAACTCTAAATGTGGATAATTCATTTTACAGGTGGATCATATTAGGGTCCTGCATTTGGTTGCGGTTTGGGTAATCCGATTTTACTCAAACCCGATTTAATCCTCAGTTCGGACAAGTCAGATTGGAACTAATTTTTTCTGTTGCGGATTGGTTAACTTTATTATTATTATTATTATTTAATACCGCTGTTCGGGTTGATTTTTATTGCTTTGGATTTAAGGTCGGGTTCAGGTTCGGGCTGACCCGATTTGTCGAAAGAAAGTGCTTCGGATTGAAAACTTAATATCTTAATGAGTGAATGAGTATAAATATGTTCATTTTTCTAACTAAAAGACAAAATTGTAGTATATTTTTCCATAACTGGATTCAGCTATTATGGAATAACCATTTGTAAAGTTACTATTCTTTTCGATCTTCTCTCTTCCAGTTGTTTTATGTATTTTGACTCAAAACGATATCCTCGGAAATTATAAATTTGCTGTGTTTTTTGATACAGAGTATTCGTATTTATAAATAGTGATAGTTATTTCTCAGGGCTTTTCGCGACGTGGAGAAATATCTTTCAATTGCAGTGCTACCACAGGCAACTATTTTTTTTTTTTTAATTCTATCACGCACCATTTTTTCAAAACAAAAATCTTATACATTCACTTTACCAACATTGGCAAGAGAAATACACTACAAAATTTGTATTTTAAACATAGTGGTGTGAATTGAATATAAAAATAGTTGCTTGTGGCAGTCCTGCAATTTATACCTCATTATGTATTGATTCCTCATTAAGTATTACTTACTATTAGTATTGACCCAGTTTTCGCATACAAAATGTATCATTACAACAGAAATGATATGGATGATGTTTGGCAAATTATTAATTTTTCATAGAATATAAAAAAACGAATTCCTTATTCATCGGGTCATTCACCGACAGTATATCGGTTAGGAAGATAAACTTTCATGATCTCGTTATCCTTGTCAAATTCTTTTTGAATAAATCTAATTTTCCTAAAGTAGTTACAAGGACTCTCAGACAGATATGCGACGTGATAATTAAACAAATGATCAAAAGAAGTTGAAATGCTAGTTGTCTCTCTAGCTCCGCCCAGTTCCCTTTTCTTATCCTCGGAGAACGGCTGACGAAGAAATTCATCAGATATCACAATGAAATTTCTACCGAACATGTTCAAAGAGTTGAGCACTTGGATACGCTTCTCGGGATTTATTGTAAGTTTTTGTTGAGTTTTTTTTCCCCCTAAATTTTAAAATTCAGTGCAAATCCTTAAGGATGACATGCATATATGTTTCTCTTTTTCCTAGCCTTACTACTAGAAAATAAATATTTGCGCAGTACTGGGTAAATATTGCTGCAAATTTTTCAAAATGTTTGTCAATATCAGAGTATTTCCTAGGGATTGCCAACCATGCGCAGATGGTTGCAAGTGCAACAACAACAAGTTTGGTTACAAGTGCAACTTTCTCTCTCTCTTCTTATTGCACCCACAAATTCTCTGATTTACATGTATAAATGAATACTTTTGCACTCATAGATAACAAATACTGAATTTGATTGAAATAACAGAAGATCCCCTGTCGATACCGTTCTTTTTAACACTTCCAACGTAATTGGAAAGTGTTTATGAAGTGTTTATGTCTGGCCTTTTGGCCGTGCTCTTACTCTCGTAAATATATTCGGACTGCCATGTAATTTTCACGTTTTATTGATATTTACCATAGAATGTTCGGTATTGTAAATGAATTGTGTAGCATTTATAGTTCGTTTACAGAGACAAACAAAAGAGTTCCCTTAGAATATTGTCTAGCGGGGGGGGGGGGGGGATCGTTTCCTATACAATTTATTGATGTTTCAACACTTTAAACATTAGTGAAATTGATATGCATAATATAAGTGGGCCGAAATATGCTTCCTCGGGATGTAGACTAAGTAGCATTTATAGTTCATTACAAAAGAATTCGGTTACAGGAAGAACTATGATTGATTTCATTGTATTAAAAAGATAATTTTTAATACTTTCCAACAAAGTTGAAAAGTGTTTATGCATTCGGTTTGTCTGTCCACGCTCTAACTCCCGTAAATATACTTGGATTTTCATGCAATTGATCAACGTTATTTAGGGTCACTAAGGCATATTTGGCGTTGTATATGCAGGATGTGGGATTAATAGTTCATTTACTCAAAGCACTCAAAAGAATTTCATTACATTATGGTATATGGGGAAAAATCGTTTGCACAGTATTTTAATGAGATTACGCTATTTCAAATGTACTGAAACTGGTATAAATAACTGAATTTCACTTCAAGATGAATACGATACAATAGGCCACTCATAGCATTTGTCACTCATTTACAGGGACACAAAAGAAATCGGTTACAGTACTGTCTATGAGTAATAATTGCTGGAAGTGCGTTTTAAATTTTAGTATACACTTTTAAATTTAATTAATTTTTTGCATGTTACTCATTGTTTATAAATTCTATACTTCATATACAGAAAAAAAAACAGCTGCACAAAAGAATTCACGTACTCCTTATTAGGGGAAATTTTCGATGGAGAATTTTCAACTGAGGTATATGCATATATGCATTTCTTAACTGAACTAAATTTTGGCATGCATGTACTTAATAGATACAAATCTATATATCATACACAGGGCTGCTCAAAGAATTCAGACATTTTTCTGATTGTAGACGAGAACAGCTGAAATTGGGTTTTCAAATGTGTTATGCGTTTCATATGGTTGAATTAGACATAATATTTTAACTTATTAAACGATGCAGTTTTGTTACTTTATTCCGAATGTGTTGGGTTTCATAATGACACGTGATTGTTTTCTTTCTTGTTTAAAAAATATTCTGTCAGTGTTGGAAAGTGTTTCGTAACATATGCTTGAATCGCGATTTTTCATTCTTGTTAAAATAAAATCTCTTATTTTTTATCTATTTTTATTATTATTTTATTTTTTAATATTCACTTGCACCCGAAAAGATTGCCGTTTTTGAGCATTAGCTTCTTTTTTGTATTTATGATATGACTATCAAACAGACAAGACAAAACCTCTTTACCTTTTGTACATGACATACCCTTTATACATGAAAATTTTCATACATATTAATCTATATTTATCCAACATCTAAATAAGTCCAAATGCCTTCATAAAAGTAAAAAGGTTGGCGACTCCTGGTCTACACTTTAGAAATATTTAAAGAATATTTATTAGTAATACTTACATAACTCAATAAATGTGTAATGAATACGAGTTTTTCCGAACTATCCAGATCGCTTCGTCGTTCTCGATTTAGTATACGAAGCATACATGCTTTATGAAAATCGTTAAAGTCGTTTTTGAGATTGTCCGAACACCCAAAGCTCCCTGCTCGTTTAATATATACGATGAATATTTATTTGTTCAATAACATTTACTCATTATTGACATATCGTTAGCAATATTTACTTTAAAATATGCCGATATTGGCGAAATAGATTATAATAAACCTAGTCATTAGTGATATAGATTAGGAAGACAATATTTTGCAGAGTATTGGCTCAATGCTGCCAGAAAATATAAAAAACGTTGTGCTAGTATAGGAGTGTTTGCATTTTACAAATATTTATCCAATATAAACCAAATGTTGCCATACCATTAGAAGAATTTTCGTCAAAACGCCGTTATTGGTGAAATAGATTATAATAAACCGTTATTAGTCATTGGCAATATCTCGTAGCAACACAATATTTTCGCAGCATTGGTTAAAAGTTTTACTGAATATTGTGCCAGTATCAGGGTATTTACGCTTAAGAAATGTTTAATATTAGCTATCAAAATATATATGTCAAATATTGACATACCATTATAAATATTATCAATAAAACGCAAATACTGGCTAAATAGATTATAGCAGAAAACCAATCACAGCCAAAAGCCAGTTAAAACGCCTGTAAACTAATATTTTCAAAGTATTGTCTAAATATTACCTCAAATTATATAAATGTTCTGTTATTATGAAAGTGTTTACGTTGCTGAATTATTTAGTCAAGATTCAATGTAAACATTTATCCAACTAGGGGGCTCTGCCCCCTACGAGCTACGCTCGCCAACCCCCGTTCAGACTAAAAAAATTCGTTAATTTGACGGGCTTTAAAAAGATTACGGAAGACTGAATTATAATTAAAAAACCTGGGGCGATCTACCTGTGAACGGCCTTTTATTAATTCCCCTTTTACTGAGGGATTTCAAGGCCGAATCATCTACTGTTAATTGCTGTTTTCGTATTTGATTGAATAAGATCAGTTAAGCATTTGAAAATCAGTTAATATAAAATGAACTAAGTAAGTCGACAGAGTCTTCCTCAGTTCAGATTCTTTGCTTCCCGGTATTTTTTAACGTACGCTATAAGAAAACTGTTTAAAATAAGAGATTTTAAATGTGACGTTTTAAATCGTAACGTTAATCTGACGTAATTTTCACCAAACTTTTCTTTCTGTTTGTAATATTCACGTGAAAATAATGTTATTGTTAGAAATTAAATGTTATTATTTGGGATGTCTTAGAATTGCCAACAATAGTTTAAAAGATCATCTCGAAATATGAAATAAATCTCTCGTGTTCGTGTAAATATATTTTTTAATTTAAGCTGTTTGGCAATGTTATTACTTGGCCATGTAGTCCAAAAGCCGACAGCACAAAAACCTATGTTATCAAACACAAGAAAAAACCTTTATTTTATGGAAGAGTAGAAGTAAGGGAATCTAATGATCCATGTCTGCCGGAAGTGAAGGGGTGCATAAGCCAAAAATTAATACCACTAGTGGTTGACTCGTAGGTTTATCATTGTGTTTGTCCTACAAACAAAGATATGAAAGCATGGAGGACTGGGGGCAGGAAAACATAATGACAAACCTACGAATTAACCACTATGGTGGTATTAATTTTTGGTTTATGCACCACTTCACTTCCGGCAGTCATGAATCATTAGATTCCACTACTTCTACTCTTCAATAAAATAAAGGTTTTTTCTCGTGCTTGGTAAGATAGGTTTCTGTGCTGTCGGCTGTTGGACTAATATGAAATAAGATGTAATTTTAACACATATGAAATAATTCATCGTTTTACAGTTTTCTTTCTTTTTTTAATATTCACGCATAAAAACTAATTTTATGCCGAAATTTTCAATATTTTCCTGCTTTTAATACGTAATCATTTAATTCTAATTTGAAAGCTTTTTTTTTTTTTTTTTTTTTTTCCTTTAACCATTTGGAAAAATGGTTATTATCCTCTGTCAAAGTAGGAAATCAAAAACGTTTTATTGGTTGAATCCGCATTTTATTCGTTTTCTGATTGGTCTATACAGTAATCTGTATTTTCCCTTTACATAAAACAGAGATGGATACTTCTGTTGCCACTATGACCAAAAAGTAATAAAAACTACAAAAAAATTAATAACTCAGAAACAAATTGAGATACAGCTTTCAAACGAATTGCATTTAAAAGTAAATTTTTTCTCTATACGACGCGACGGTGTAAAAAGTAATATTGTGGGATGTTTAGAAGTTTAAGAATGAAATTTCATTTAAAATTAGTTCAGGAACATTAATGTTTAATCCATGGCGTACGTAATGAATGACCAGCTCTGTAGAAGTTTAAAAATTTACAGTACCGAAAAATGTAATCCATGGCGTACATAATGTATGATCAACTCCGTGCGATTTTTTATGTCTTAAATTTTAGTCTTTGAAAAAATCATTTTCCAAATAGTCGTTGCAATTTGTTAAATTGCATTTTTTTTTTTTTTTTTACATAATAGTGACGGTGTTAGTTCCCTTTTCTTAGAATAGAGATATACAAGGCAAATGTAGTCACACTATTAGAAATGACTTAAGTAAAACAGCAATACTGGAACTGGTGAAATACAAAGTGACTCAAAAGTCAAAAAATAAATATAAAGTCAATAATTCGATAAGTACAGACAATAGCACGATGCGGTTTTCGCTAAAATGTGCTCAAAAACATGGAATTTTTTTTAAATAGTGTTTTTTTTTTTTTTTTTTTTTTTTTTTTTTTTTTTTTTTAAGTGTTTGTATTGGATACAGTAGGCTAACCGGAGTAATATAAATTCCACGTCCTAATGTACTTCAAGACTTTTTGCCTGGCAAAAATGAAAAAAAATTGCCTAAATGACCCTTTATCACCTAAACTATACAAGATACATCTTTGAAATTTTTAACATATGTTTTTGTCTCATATGTAACATTGTTTAACAAAATCTTTTTGTTATTTTTTTTATGAATATTTAGAAAGGTTTTAGTAGTTTGTAGTGAAAATCATAAAATTCTAATTACAGCCAATTTCAAGAAATCCCTGTTTTAAAGTGTTTGTAAAAATATATAGGGAATAAGTTTTGAAAATTTCAGCTGATTCTTTGGAACAGTTCGTGTGATAAAGGGTCACCAATGTGTCAAATTTAACACTGATAAGATACAGGTGTCTGAACCTCCTTAAGGCTGTTCTTAACTGCTCTGCTCAACAAGCGCAAAACGTTTTTACACATTTACAAATTCATTTTTTAACAGAAAGATATAAAATTGGAAAGCCTGGCCATGGAAGCGATTTGGAATTGAACTGTTTTTTCCATTTTTTTGATCAAACAATTACTTATTGAGTTAGAAGCGTTTTGGATCACGTGACAAACACGTTTTTCGTCCTTTCTTGAGTGCTCTTTCTTCCTTCGCGCGGAAATTCGGTTCAAAACGCCCACTTTGACACTCTTTTCTGAAAGATCTATTGCGTTTGCAAAAAAATGGAAAAAACAGCTCAATGACATAGTTTCTGAACAACAATACCAGCTAGTTGCATGCATTTCCGAACAAAAATAAATTAAAAATTATGTCAGAAATTTGCCCTTTTAGATTTGAGAACACCCTTAAGTAGACTCGTGTGAACGTTTCTTCAGGTGACATATTACACGGCTATGAAATACGAGGATCATTCAATGAATAGTGAATAACAAGATGTAAAATTTAAAAATAAAATTACACACAGAAAATATTAAATGAAAAATAAATCTAAATATCTTGCATAAATATAATTCTTTAAAAACCTTAAAAAATCTCGGGACTCTTTTAAAGCTTCAAAACTTTCGAAATTTTAAATTTTTTAAATGTTCAACTACTATCTTTTCTGAACTTTTTGATATTATTGTTTCCTTGAAATTCCTATTAAAACAGAAGTTATGCCTTTTAGAACTATACCCGCTCAATAGCTGTTGAAGCGGCATTTCCGTAACTTTGAAGTCATTTTTCTCTAAATGACTTTTTTGGACATAACGCGCACGATATCTCAAAAACTTCTGAATATTTTCTCATGAAATTTTGAAAATTTAAGTTTCATGTTAGTCTGTATAAACTGAATATAAAATTTCCTTTTCATTGTTCAAAAAAATGTTTTTTAGATGATTATACTGTCGAAATTTTTAAAAATTTGCATTAGCTAAATACAATTTTGTATTAAAAACATAAGAATGCTTTAAATAGAAATTTATTTAGGTTCAGGGTAATTATTAAAATCTGAAGTGTAAGCAGGCACCAAAATTTTTATTCTAGTTGCAAAACTTATTTTGTAATCCTGAGCGTAAGCTGTTATTATACCAATTTTCTGCTCGTCAAATGCCTGACAGTTTCGAGCCCCCCTATAATTGCTAACTCTGCATCTTGCAATTTTTTAAATGCATGAAATGAAATAACATATTTATATCTTTCATCCCCCCCCCCCCAAAAAAAAAAAAAAAAAAAAAAAAAATTATAAATCATATACATTTTTAGATATTAAATGTTAAAAAAAGTCTTTTTCATTTTTTTCAATTTTAAGAGTCCAGAGACCCCTTAATTAAAGGCATTCCTAAAGGTTAAAGATACGTCCATCGACGAAATTAAACAAGTTGGAAACTGCACTTCAAAATGGCAAATGAGGTGCGTTCGTACTAAAAATAATTTTAGAAATAGTTTTTGCACTGCATATTGTACTGAATGTATATTTTAGTGCACTTCATAAGTGCATATCAATTTCATTCTGTTCGGAAGGCTGTAACATCATTAACATGCACTTGAAATATTTTTTCCCCATTGGCCGTAATGTAACGGAAAACTTTTGGCTGTTCCTTTCATTAAACTGTACATCCGAGTTTCATAAATTTTGAAATGACTCGACAAAAATATGCAACAATTATATATTTTAAATTGCAAACGATTCGGTTGGGTAGTTTTTGCGCTGTTATATGTGGACAGACAGACAGATGGACAGACGGACTGAACGACGACTATAGGTACTACGTATTTATATAATTACGAACGCCCCTAAAACGAACTAATTCATTTAGGATATTAAATTCATTCTGTTGGACTACTTAAATACTTCAAAACTAAATTGCGACTTCCGATTTTCTTAATTAATATTTTTCCTTTCCTAATTTGGCTACTATTTCTGACGTTAAAAACTTCCCAGGCCAGGCTTATTATTTACTGTGGAAACTTGCAGATTTAACGGCGTAAAGCAGTGTTACAAATATCATAAATTTAATCCTTCATCAGCTCATGCAAATATAATCCAGTCTGCTTTAAAATGATCCGGCAAGCATAAAACACATGAGTGCAACATTTCGCGCAAAAAAAAGACATTAATAATGCAAATTGATGTACGAACTTTTCATTTTATTCTTAATCTAACATTGTTTTTTACTTATTTCTTTTATGAACTTCTTGTTATTAGAAATTTTCACGACTTGTATATATTTTTTCAGTTGTATTTAGTTAAATTTACCGTTTTCCCTTATTTTTATATCCCTACTGTCATCGTAAATTTGATTGCGGGATTGCCAACCTTTCCTAATTGGTTGAGAAAGCTGCAGGTCGAATCCTTCTAATTTACTTCACTTTTCTCACCTTTAGATATTCCAAATCCTGCTCTTCAAAATGTATCCCTTTATGAAGAGCGCGCTCGTTGGAAAAGACCACCGGCGACTTTTCATCTGCCTGAAAACATCAACCAAAGATATTTTTTTCAGTTTTTATTTGCATTGTTAGGGTTAGTCCTTCCTGAACGTTCATTATCGTCTCATGTATACTTTGTAAATATTCCTTTTATTCATCATATTTCTTTACCTTTTTCATATATATTATTCGAAACTGCATGGCGCCTTTAAATTGACTTTTTTTTGGGGGGGGGGGGGGGGGGCGGCTTTTCCTCCTTCCTTATTTCTGGCGTTATGTTTGCCAGACTTCGGCCATGACACAAGTTGATCTATGGTGCATTTCTCCACGAGAGGTAAGGAGTTGTCTCCAGGCACTCTGACATCAAATCTCGTCTAGTGTACCTGTTTAAACGAAATCCTGTATAAAATGGACTTTTTTTTCCGATCTATTGAAATTTCACCTTACCAGGCTTAATTTTAGTATAATTCTTAAACTAAACTAAATAAATAAAAATGACAAAACATACAGAAAATATTTGTATCTATATTTTTATTTAATAACAATTTCTTAAACAACTATGGGGTAAATTGGGTATAAAAATCGCATTTGCGTAACTTTAAATTCTTACAAATACTACAATTGACAGAATTTCTTATTTTTTCTGTTTCATTTAAGCAGCTTTTTTCTCTTAAAATAAAATCATGTAAGTATTTAATACATTGTTATTACCCCTATTCTTACGTCAAAGAAAATAAAACTTTAACCATACTCAAATTACTTCGTGGGTGGAAGAATTGGGATCAGTGCTTAATTTGCGCCGGAGCTCATAGGAGCTCTTATACTTATTTTTTAGTGAATATTTAAAAATTGGTCAGAATTCACCGGAGCTCATAAATACTGTGCTCCGGAGCTCAGCGGAGTAGCGTTTCCGAAAAAACGAAGCCTAAATTACGATTATTTGTGTTCTTTCCTACCAAAACGGTTACATGTGCGATATAGTGTATCGCAAACATTGGAGCATACTTTTATCTAGTGCTCGGAAATGTAGACTCGATGATTTTCTGTCTCAGTGGTTTCCAAACGGTAATAGGAATGCTAGAAATACAATTAACCGCAACCGTATTTACTTCTTTTACTCATGGTCGTGTTACGTTTACTCACTGCTTTTTGTTCGCGTTTGTAAAATTTCTTACTCTTGGAATTTTTAATTTCACGCGGTGTTTAATTTTCGCCGTAGTTCACAGGAGCACAATTTTAGTGCCTCTTTACTTTTAGTGAATATTTTAATATTAGTCGGAAGCCATCATCGCTTATAAATACAACGCACCGAAGTCAATCGGATCAGCACTGAATGTTATGCTTTCCTACTTGATACAAAGAAATCCTTGGCGACTATAGGGATTTCTGACAATTTCCCACTCCTGATTTCAATGTTTTTGCTCAGTTCATTTATGAGATTTTATTGTATAATAAATTCATATAGATATAGATATATTAAAAAATTTATTTTGCTGAAGACGAAATTGCTTTATATTTTGCAAATAAAATGTATAAAATATAAATATGAGTATAGAGGGGACGGGGATACACTTACAGATGTTATTACTGCAAAATATTAGAGCTCCGGTACGTTTTAAGTGCGTTCGTAATTATATAAACTAGCAGGAATGACCGAGCTAAGCTCGGTCAAAATTAGCCTTGTGTTCAATTCGATATTTTATTCTCATTGTATCATTATTGCTGTTTAGATGCAATTGGCATGATCCTGAGGCATAGTGATCCAAAATGACCCACTAACTAAATTTTTTCGAACATGCGACCTAACCAATGCTCTTCTCGAACCCGAAAACGATAGCATATAAATTTAGTCAAAATCTTTAAAGTCGTTTTATAGATAACATTAGCTTGACCCACGGTCACCCAAAAGGGACTCACTAATCTAAATTTATCGGACATGTGACCTATCCCAACGGTCTTCTCGTGCTGGGAAACAATGCAATAAAAAATTTGTCAAAACTGTTTGAGATACAATTAGCTTGACCCACAATGTCCCCAAACTGATCCACTAATTGAATTTTCTCGAACATGTGACTTAGCCCAATGGTCTTCTTATGTCCAGAAACGGTATAATACAAAATTTTGTCAAAATCGCTTGACTCGTTTTTCAGATACAATTAGCTTGGCCTACAGTGACCCAAAAATGACCCACCCACAAATCAACTTTTCTCGAGCATGTGACTCAGCCCAATGTTCTTCTAATGCCCAGAAACGATATAATGCAAAATTTTGTCAAAATGTTTTGAGTCGTTTTTTAGATACAATTAGCTTGACCCACAGTGATCCAAAAATGACCCACCCACAAATCGATTTTTCTCGAACATGTGACTCAACCCAATGGTCTTCTAATGCCCAGAAACGGTATAATACAAAAATTTTTTAAAATCGTTTGATTCGTTTTTTAGATACAATCCACAGTGACCCAAAATGACCCAGTAATCGATTTTTCTCGAACATGTGACTAAGCTCAATAGTCATCTCACGCCCAGAAGTGGTATATTACAAAATTTTGTCAAAATGTTTGAGCCTTTTTTCAGATTAAATTAGCTTGTGACCTGACCCATTGTGACCCAAAATAACACATTAATCGAATTTTCTTGAACATGCAGCCTATTTCAATGGTATTCTCGTGCCCGAAAACGATAGAACACAAAATTTCGTCAAAATCGTTAGAGCTGTTTTCTAGATAAACTTAGTTTGACTCATAGTGACCCAAAAATGACCCACTAATAGACTTTTCTCGAACATGTGACTTAGTCCAATGGTCTTATGCTCAGAAACGATATAATACAAAATTTTGTGAAAATGTTTTGAGACTTTTCTTAAATACAATTAGTTGACCCACGGTGACCCAAAAATGACTCAGTAATCGAATTTTCTTGAACATGTGACTTAGCCCAATCGTCTTCTCATGCTCAAGAACGGTATAATATAAAACTTTATCAAAATTGTTTGAGTCGTTTTTTAGATACAATTAGATTGACCCACAGTGACCCAAAAATGACCCACCCACAAATCAACTTTTCTCGATCGTGTGACTTAGCCCAATGATCTTCTCATGCCCAGAAACGGTATAACACAAAATTTTGTCAAAATCGTTTGATTCTTTTTTTAGATACAATTAGATTGGCACCTGACCCATTGTGACCCAAAATGACCCACTAATCGAATTTTCCTAACATGCAGCCTATCCCAATGGTATTCTCGTACCCGAAAACGATAGAACGCAAAATTTCGTTAAAATTGTTAGAGCTGTTTTCTAGATAAACTTAGATAACCGCGGCGGCGAGCGGCCTCTCTTCGTCCGCAGCCCTTTATTCATCCGCTTATTCCGACTCTTTTGCGGAAGCCAGATTCGTAGGTCACCAGCCAGGTCCCGAGTGAAAGACATTCTAGCGGAAGCCAGATTGAAAAAAAAAAACTCAAAAATTGAAACCGGACAAATTTAAAAGAGAAATTACACAAATTAAAGACACCGAAAAGCGGGAAGGGTTGGGCTCAGGGCGATGAAGCTACCGAACAATTCCTAGCTTTTTCTAGCCCATTATTAGTTAGAATTAGCCCATTGACCCACAGTGACTCAAAAATGACCCACTAACCGAATTTTCTGTAACACGTGGCTTAGCCTATTAGTCTTCTCGTAATCCAAAACAGTAGATTACAAAAAATTTTTTAGATAAATTTAGCTTGGCCCAAAGTGACCCAAATGTAAAGGAGTTGTCCAGTATTTGTAAAGTAGTTGTTTGTTGTTGCACAGGTGGTTCATTTTGCTAAGCTTCAATACTGACTGTAAGGCAAAAAAATCAATTGTTAATTATTTTAAGAAGGAGGCAAGGAACTGCTGAGATAAAAGAAGGCAGAAATTTTCTGAAGGTCTTTATTGTGCACCGGGATCGTTTCCACCACCGCCGAGAATTACACGGTCAATGTTGGAGAAGGGAGCGAAGAGTTACATTTCTTTTTTATTCACATCATGCGAGTTCAGAAGCTAGTCTCACTCAAAAATACACTTTTCTCGAAATCTCGAGTGTTGGCAAGCGTACATACACAATTTCGCCAAATACCTATACTATATGGCGAGATTAAAGAGAGGAAGACATGTGGTCAAAGTACAATAATTGAAATTGAATGGGGAATGTAAAAGAGTAATAAGAAATATTTAACGCCAATGGCTGCGTAGGAATTCCAGCTCTTAAACCGCGAAAGACATTCTATAGGGGTTGCTAAAGTTCTCATGGGATTGAAGCGGCCGAAAGAGCACGTTAAAAAACAAAAACAAAATAAAGGCAGTGTTAATAACTGAAATGACACATCTATCTAACATCTGAACCAACGGCTAAAAATGTAGAAGTAATATGTCTGACTAATTTCTGCATATCATCAAACTAAGGCAGAAGGATGAAAATTAGAATCCAGTTATTAGGCGAGAGAAGGAAATGATTTCTTTTCTTTTAACTGTAGTGCGCTGCGGTTAAAATATTAAAGAGACTGAGAATTAAATGCTTAATTTATGAAGGGAAAAGAGCGCTAAAAACAGATTGAATCCGAATGCAGACAGATAATTAAATTTAAGAATTAAAAAAATGTAATTTTAACGGGGGGAAAGAGGAAAGGTCTTAATATTAATATGTGAAGGTAGGCGCCTTCACACCAAATATGACCCACTAATCGAAACAAGTTTCTCGAACAAGTGACCTAGCACAATAGTTTTCTCGTGCCCCAAAATAAAATTTAATCAAATTTTTGGATATAAAATTTAATCAAAATCGATTGAACCATTTTTCAGATATAATTAGCTTGACCCTGATCCATTCAGACCCAAAATGACCCACTAATCGAATTTTCTCGAACACGTGACCTAGCCCAATAGTCTTATCGTGCCCGAAAATGGTAAAATACAAAATTTCGTCAAAATCGTTCGAGCCGTTTTTAAGATAAAATTTACATACACACACACACACAATTTTTGCTCGCATTATAGTATAAAATACGTAGCACCTATAGTCCTAGTCTGGCCTGTCTGCATATAACACCGCAAAAACTACCCGACCGAATGGTTTGAAATTTAATATATGAGGACATCAGAAGCCAAGGGGTACAAGTGACAAAATTTCGATTTCGAGTAAACTGAGTTCAAAGATAATTGACGTTAAAGTTGAACATCAATAATAACTGACTGAATTGAAATAGGAAACTGCTGTTTGTTTCACAGTGGTCTTTGAACTCGTATTTCAATAAATGTGAAAAAAGTAGAGTGCAATTTTCTTAAAATTTTTAATTAATCAATATTGATCATTATTCGGCAAAAGTGGTTGTTCTCTAAAACACAACACATAATTGGAAAATCACTTATATTTCTTTACCTGAAAAGACAAGTTGGAAATTGCTCGTCAAACGTGGCAAATGAGGTGCGTTCGTACTATAACTAGTTTTATAATTATTTTTTGCACCCCATATTGTACTGAATGTATATTTTTTTGCGCTTCATAAGTGCATAGTCTGTAACATCATTAAAATGCACTTACAATAATTTTTTCCCCATTCCCCGTAATGTAACGGAAAACTTTTGACTGTCCCTGTAATTAAACTATACATTCGATTTTCATAAAATTTGAAATGGCTCGACAAAATTTTGCAGCAATTATATATTTAAAATTTCAGACCATTCGGAAGGCTGTAAAATCATTAAAATGCATTTGCAATAATTTTTTCCCATTGGCCATAATGTAACGGAAAACTTTTGGGTGTCCCTGTAATTAAACTATACATCCGATTTTCATAAAATTGGAAATGGCTCAACAAAATTTTGCAGCAATTATATATTAAAAATTTCAGACCATTCGGAAGGCTGTAAAATCATTAAAATGCATTTGCTATAATTTTTTCCCATTGGCCGTAATGTAACGGAAAACTTTTGGGTGTCCCTGTAATTAAACTATACATCCGATTTTCATAAAATTGGAAATGGCTCGACAAAATTTTGCAGCAATTATATATTAAAAATTTCAGACCATTCGGAAGTCTGTAACATCATTAAAATTCACTTGCAATAATTTTTCCCATTGGCCGTAATGTAAAGAAAAACTTTTGACTGTCCCTGTAATTAAACTATGCATCCGATTTTCATAAGATTGGAAATGGCTCGACAAAATTTTGCAGCAATTATATATTAAAAATTTCAGATCATTCGGTCGGGTAGTTTTTGCTCTGTTATATGCGGACGGACGGACAGACAGACGGACGGACAGACAGACGGACGGACAGACAGACGGACTGAACGACGACTATAGGTGCTACGTATTTATATAATTACGAACGCACCTAAAAAAGCATATTTGTAGGTCGTTTGTGCACTTAGTTCAATTTTTTCAATTTTGTCACATCATATAATCGTTGCAGAATTTTGTCGAATCATTTCATATTTTATGAAAATCGAATCAAAACTTAAAAAGATATTAATAAACGTTTTCTTCATTCTATTTTATCCTATCATACATAATTAATTAAATGATATCCCATGATTAGTATGATTATAGGTTGCCATGGTGATCATTCCATTAAATCCTATCATACGTAATTAATTCAATGATACCTCATGATAGGTAATGATTATAAATTGCCATGGTGATTACGTCCTATTTAAGATGGAATCCTATTATTTCCGTATTACTGAATTTAATATATATAATCGTAATAAATTTTGTAATCATGCATTTTTTCATTAGAGTGCAACAGCTATTGCACCCAGTTCTGAATGTTTATGAAACTAGTTATAGTACGAACGCACCTCATTTGCCACATTTGACGTACAATTTCCGAATTTTCTTAGAAATTAAGCCCGGACTGGAATATAATGTGTGACAAAGAAATGTATGTTTATATAAGTTATTCATCTGTACGTAAATTTAGTTATGGTAAGAATTAAAAAAGACATTTTAAAGTTTTATCAATGAAAATTTATTAGGATAAGCAACATATACACTGATCGGTGCAGATAAGCACTGATAATCGCTTCTTGACATTTTGTACAGACATTTTAAAATCATTCTCATCATATCTCATGAATGTTTCGTATGAATGCATACGTGCTGGAAAAAGAACAACTAGATTCGTTTATAAGTTTGGTTCTAGAATTAGACCCATATACCAAAATTACCCCCCACAGTTTATTATTTACAATTATATACTAAGCACTGCAATTTAGTATTAAACTTTTAAGTCAATTATTGTAGGCAATTGTAATACAAACATATGTGCATTAAAAAGCTATTGATAAGATGGTTTTGTAACAATGTGCTTTTGAAGCTGATGCTTCTGCTGATAGACTCAGGTAAACTTTTTTCTACAGTGCCTTCAATTTTTTCTTACCTTGGTTACCTAAAATCTTTTCAAACTGAAGCAATGAGAAACATAGTATAAACATGTGGTAATATACAGTAGCGCTCAAAACTATTTTGACAAAGATAATAATTGAATTAAATAAAAACAATAATAAAATACAAAAATCAATCGTTTATTTTATTTAACCATATTCAATGTTTTACAGAATATTAGCAATTAACTATGATTTGCTAGAAATAACGTAAAACCCAAGTAAAATCCAATAATATTAAATAAAAGATGAGCGAATATAATGTTGTCAAAATGCTTTTGAGCCGCTACTGAATTAATAATTTCTAAAAAAAAAAAAAAAAAAAAGCAATGCAAGGTTCGTACTCTTCCAGGGGAGGAATATCATTTTCGTAAAATTCTGTGTTTAGATATGGCGATCATTACTTTACAAAAATTCTGGTATTTAAACTCCTTAAATTCACTGAGGCGTACGAACCCTGCAGCGTTAGGTTTTATAAAATAACAAGAACAAAAAATCATGTATCCCGCATAGATTATGTGACACTTTGCAACCCATTCAGAATTCTGTAACAAAACTTTACAGTTTATTAAGGTGAAAGATGTTTAAATAAACAATTTAGAAAATGCTTAACGCATTTGAAAATCCTTCTGCAATTACCATCAATAGTTGGAAAATTACCCTAATGTTTTTGTGCAACCCTGTGTATAGGATCTATAGATTTATATGTATACTATATAGTTTGTTGAAAGTTATTTCAATTAAATGCATAAGCACAGTTAAAAATTCTCATTCAGCAATTTCCATCAATAAACGGAAATGTACAGTCGTGGAAAAAAAAAAGTAAACACCCCCTACTAACTCCTCAACACATTATCGTAGAAGAAAGTTACTGGTACCGAACGATTGGAAATAAAGTCTACTTTTAAATGATGTATATAAAATTTGCTTAGGGGGCCATCTACTTATTAAAACAAACCATAACTTTGTTTTTTTCAATAGCAGTACACAATTCTGACAGCATAAATGAACTCTACACCCTTCAATTAGCCTAAAAACAAATTTTTATGCAATTCATACCATAAGTTTCTGAGAAATTAATTATTTTAAAACGAGCGTATTTTAAGGGCTGTATCCAAATTGAAGTTCCGTACTCGATTGTTAACCGAGAGAGCCCCCTTCTTGATCAAGGCACCACTCAAGCAGTCAATGAAGCCTGCTAGGTTAACGACAGCAAAAGAAATTTCAAAATATCTAGTCACTTCTATCACAGACGGCCCCTTAAAACATCCTTTTGCCGTTTTTTAAGCATAATTTGAAAACTACTTGGAAGAAAATTGTGAAATTTTGGATTTCCATAAGGACTTAATAAAACTAAATCCATCAAAAAAACTGTAGGTTGCAATTCATAATTTTTTCGAATATTAATTTCATAATTCATATCATAAAATTATAAAAATTACAAATTCAACGTATTTATGTTTGGGTATATTAGTATTATGGCTACACAAAAAATTAGCATAATTTCAGGAGATATAAATAAAAATATGAAAATGTAATTTAACATTAGAAGCATTAAATTTTGAATGTTTATAATTCAAAAACTTATGATTCAAATGACTTGAAATTGGGTGTCTAGGCATAGTTTTAGCGGAAGATTTGAAAAATCTGGTTAAAATTGGGTATTGCCATTGAAGAAATTCGTTTTAATATGTAGATGGCCCCCTAAGCAAATTTTATATACATCATTTAAAATTAGACTTGATTTTTAATCGTTCGGTACCAGTAACTTTCGTCAACGATAATTTGTTGAGGAGTTAGTAGGGGGTGTTTACTTTTATTTTTCCACGACTGTACTTGAGATCATTTGTATAGCCGTGTATACAGAGACGTCGCGATGGGAGGTTGTGGGGTGGAGCCCCCCCCCCCCCCCCAATATATGTGAACTTGGGAAATTTAAGCTTAGAGTTGTGAAATTGTAGATTTTCGAAATACTTTTTCTTTTTTTTTATAATAATAGTAAAAAAATATGAAATTTTTATTGTTTTTCTAACTGCCTTTCTGAGTTCTGTAACAGTAAACAAGTTAAATTATCAAAAGAAGTGCAAAAAGCAGCCAGACTCCATTTGTCATTGTGTTTTTCCGTGCTACGAAAATATCAATACCATCATATCCAGACCTGAATTTTCCTATTGTTGTCCATCAACAGTGTCGCTAATCTATTCCTTTTATTTCTTCCAAATCTTTGTTCCTCTCTCAAAATAATATGACGGTATTTTCATATGAAGTGCGATTATTAGTGTAATAGAAGACAAAATATTTGGAAACCTTAAACTAATGCGGGTTTTCTCTCTATATATGCAATTTGTCTAGGTTTAAGTCTTACATTTCCTGTATTGTTTGAAATTGCTTCCTAACTATTCATTTAGCAATTGGGTATCTTATTATTTTCATGCTCAATGATTCTAAGATAGGATAATAGAAATCAATCTAGTTTTGACTTTAATTATTTAAATGAAAGAGGTGTAATTAGACTTTCATTAAACAAACCAATAATTATATTTTTTTATGTTTTTAGTTTCGGTATTCTTCTTTGGAAAGGATTTTTTACGTATAAGCAGTGGTGTAGTCGTAAAAAAAAAGGGAAGGTATACGTTCTAAGCACAGAGTATACGCTCAAGGCAAAATGTGTATCCTAATGTATATATACTAGAACTTTCTTGAGAAACAGAGGGTGTACGGTGTTCCTTAAACAAATCCAGAGGGTATACGGCGTATACACCCGTATACCCTCCACTACATCCCTGCGTATAAGTATCATCCTAAACATACATTGCACATATCATTTCAGTTGGAAAATAAAGCAATTTGTTTCAAGTTGGAAAATTTTTGAATTATAAGTTGGGAAATTTTTTTATTCTCCCCCTCCCCCGAAAAAATATTTGTAGCTACGCCCCTGCATGTATATGATCTATAGAATTTATACACACAAAGTAATTTGCAAAAAAAAGTCAAATTTCAAAACTCGTACCACAACTGTACAAGCATTTCCAGCAATTATTCTTCGTAGGCAGTACTGTAACCAAATACTTTTGTGTGTCCCTGCCAAAATGAACAATAAATTATATGTACTGCAGCTTCTAAAATAATCGTCTTGTAGCACACCTAAGTGATATATATAAATTTTAATAGGTTTAAAATAGTGTAATATCATTAAAATACACTGGATACAATTTTCCCCCATTGGCCCTAATGTAACGGAATCATTTCGAGTGCCCCTGTAAATGCACCGTAAATGCAACACTCTTCATTTTGAATATCAAACATGCCATAGTAAACCCCAATAATGTATATCAATTTCGTGGCAATCGGACTATATTTGCGCAAGTTTGAGCAGACGGACAGACAAACCGAATTTATAAACACTTTTCAACTATGTTGGAAAGTGTTAAAAATGCATTTTTACTCAAATTGCTCTACTATACCCAAATTACTCCGACAGGGAATAATAAAAAAAGATTACTGCAACCGCTGTTATTATTTAATATGATTTTTAAAAAAGCAAATAGTATTTTAATAGTTACTGTAATTTATGGAAAACATTTTCATTTCAATTATTCAATTTCGCTCACTCGCTCGAAAAGTGACACATCTCGACAGAAGTAAGTTTCACAGGAGAGGCAAAAGGAAATTTGCATGATTTTACTGTAATATGAAATCAGCGTTGAATTCAGCAGATGGACCGAGGGAGATATTCCCCCTCCGCTCGCAGCAATAAGATGCCCCCCTCACCCCCCCGGGAGATTTGAGATTTTGTGCTTTCAATGGTAAAAAAGTGCAATTCCTCTCCCTCCCACCGGGAACTCTATAATATCCCTCTCCCCGGAGCCACAAAAATCCCTCCCGGAGAAAAGTGTCTGAATTCAACACTGCATGAAATTATAGCACTTAGCTCTGCATGCAGAAGTAAAATCGTTCATAAAAGCGTAAAACCCATAAAATGAAGACGTTTGATGAGATTTGGAGGATTGGATAACTTTATCTGCCTACACAAACCCCTCTTCTTTGGTCACAAATGGCCATATAGCGTAATAAAGTGATTTTCCGTATAACTACACTTATGAAACTGTTTGTGCAGCAAGACGCACCTATGACAGACTTATTAGTGGAATAAAAAGCAAAATGAATTTTTTCGAGAAATGTCACTTTCCTTGCGGGTGAGAGATATGATCTTAGAAAAGAAAATATTTTAATAGTTACGGTAATTTATGGAAAACATTTTCATTTCAATCCAATTAATTCGGAGATATTTAGAAACATAAAAGTAAACACTGCTCACGGAAATGTTTTAATACACACGCGAAATGCGTCTATAATATCTAATTTTTAATGCCGGCATGCCTGGCGTAGCATCAAAGAAAGCGAAAGTAGGAACGTTGTCGAAATTGTTGCCGGCTGTGATTAACCCCAAAACTTTCCAAGCATGAATTACTTAGTATTTACAAACGGTTTCCGTTAAAATACTAACTGTTCGTTTGTCATATTTTTTCTAATAAAACACCACAGACGAATTCACGAAAAATTCTTTGTGGAGGTAAGATATTGTATAATCGTTTAAATTAAGTATCTTACATACATTTCTTTGGTATGCGATTAACTTTAACGCTAAAGTATTATGTTTACTATTTTTTCCTTTAAAATATCGTTCGTTCATCATGTCATTTTTATAAAAACAGTAGAGATGAATTTATTAAAAATTTCTTGTTAAAGTAAGATTTCCAGCTATTATTTTGTGTTAATCCTCTGTTGCAAACTGAGTCACAAAACTGTCTATCACAAACAGTGCTATTTTTTAGATTCTTACAATTCTGTTTGTTTGTATGTGGCAGTCAAATCTTGTGACTCATTTTTCACCCACTTTTCCTGTTTGGAAATTTTGAATATACAATAGAGCGTCGATTATCGGAACTCCAATTAACCGAACTTCCAATTACCCGAATAGCCTATTTCTCTCAAAAAAAATTTTTTTTAACCGAATTTCCATTTATCCGAGCAACCTATTTCTCTCTCTCTCAAAAAAAAAAAAAAAAAAAAAAACCGAACTTCCATTTATCCGAACAGCTTATTTCTCTCAAAATTTTTTTTTAATGATGATGAGATTGTGGATGAGATTTAAGATGAAAAAGAAATTAAAGAAATGAAAACGAATGCTCTGAAAATGCTCTGACCCAGGTCCCTCACATAACGAAGCCTTTGAATGTTTGGAAACAGCTATAAAATGGCTCGAACAGCAGAACTCAGACCCTATTCGACTAACGTATTTAAGAAGAATTCGAGATATGGCAGCATTGGAAAGGACGTCTTCTTTGAAGTAAGCAACAATCGAAAGCTCTTTTGCTTAAATTATAATCTCTGGAGTTCAGAAAATGAAAAAAAGAAAATTTTAAATGATGAAATGAAAAAAATTGAAATGAAAAATTAAATGAAAAAAAAAAAACACGCTTGCACTAACTTGTGCTGCCAGTTCTAAACCTGGATAAAGTGTGAAGGTTTTAGTATAGTTCGGAACATCCCTTAAATGGTCTGTCCATTTATCCAAACTTTTGCTTATCCGAACTAGGATCGGTCCCAACTTGTTCGGATAATCGGCGCTCTACTGTATATGTATTCCTGAGGGCTACGAATCGGACATTGATTTTTGAAAATTCGATCCCTAAGAGGGGGGGGGGAAGGGGCAACGGGGGTAACGTTGATTTCCTACAGAGAAATCAGTATGAGCTTCAACAATGAGTATTTGTTGAAAAGTACAAACGGCAGGATTACCACAATGTCGCCAAATTTTCACCAACTTGGCGAAATATCACCAAATTTGGTGACAAAAATAAGCTGCCATATATATGAAGCCAACTTGGCGACAATCGGCTAATTTGGCGAAATTCTCATTTAAATCCATTAAACTTCCATAATCGAACTCACCGCAATTTAGTTTAAAATCCGCGCATTTAAGGGTTTTTTCAAGACCTATGGGCCAAAATTTAAAATGAATGATAACAGTGAATGAAACATATGAAAATGTAGATTTTCTACTTTTTAGTTCATAAAAAAAATCCTACATTTTTGTGAATTTTTATGAAAAAATTCACAAAAAAATTCATTTTTTTGTTTAAAAAAAATTCATTTATTATTTCCTCTCCAACATTTAAAGTTCTTATTCAAAGCTTATGCTGTGCTGTATCATGTATGCTTTCATCAGAAAATCGATATAGCGCTAATAACCGGCAATTTACTTGTTGAGATACCAAATTATATGGATGTTTCTTCAGAATGCTAGTAAGCTTTTACGCATGAACTAAAATGTTTCTGAACATACGATAATGTTATTGAAATGGTA
Organism: Maratus speciosus; assembly: GCA_963932465.1. Classification (NCBI taxonomy): domain Eukaryota; kingdom Metazoa; phylum Arthropoda; class Arachnida; order Araneae; family Salticidae; genus Maratus; species Maratus speciosus. Next base: position 211,165,771 of record OZ010793.1, read on the forward strand.
TTTTGTCTATTAATTATTGTTATTAGATTCATTGGCCTAATGCATAATTGAAATAGAAATGTAAAAATACTTTATTTGTTTTGTTTTGGACTATAGTGGTCCGGCTGTAATTTAAAAAACATAAAAGTTATTATACATAAAATATTTTTTTTCTTATTCTATGTGACCGTTTTAGGTAGAAAACAACAAATTTAAGGTTGGGGGTCTGCAAGTATTAAAGTATGCAACAAAGGGATAAGATCGGTTAAATTGATAATCCTAAATGCCTTTTTCTGCAGGATGATCAGTTATAACGGTAAAATAATACAGAAAGATTCATGATTCGTGTTAAACTGATGCAGAATAATTTATGATCAGTGTTGGCAGAAATTTACCACGTGACAGTTTTTACTAATATTTAATATGGTTTCTACCGTCCTCGGAAAAAAAAAACACTTTTTACCATCTTTTGAAAAACTTTATTTTTTTTCCCTATTTTTACTGCTTCTATAAAAGTACATTTTTAATTTTTAATTTTTTACTGAAAAATGTATCTCATCTTTCTGTTCTAAAAAAAAGTAACTAACGCTGACACCGCCGCAGTAAATGAATTTTTTTTTTTTTTTTGTGTGTGTGTGGGGGGGGGGGGGGGGGTCTTTCTTCGTTAATACTAAGAAACTTGCTGCATACAAAAATATGCAAATGAATGCTATTCTAGAGAAATGTTTCATAAACACGCTGATGCAGACAGTTTTTAAATCGAAAAATTATTTTAAGATATATTTAATGTTAAAGCGGGTCAAAATCGTTCCATTAAAAAGTTTTATAGGGCAAAACTATACATAGGAAATTAATAATTTATTTTCTAAGGATAACACATTAGAAGTTCCCGGTATGCATTTACTTTTTTTTATTTGATTAATTTTTCAAGGGTTTATTTCCATTTTAAATTCAAATTTTCAGCATTTCGAGAGATATTTTTTACACATTTTAGAAAAGGTTATTATTTTTGTTGCCAATTGTAAAAACAGCGCAAAGAATAATATTTCCTTCCAATTAAAAATTTATTTACACGTGACTATTATAAGCAGAAAAAAACTTTCAAATTAGAATTAAATGATTACGTATTAAAAGTAGGAAAATATTGAAAATTATGTCATAAAAACTATATTTCCACGTGAATTTTAAAAGGGAAAGAAAATTTGTAAATAATAAATACATTAATATGCGTTAAAAGCCGTAAATGGAGGAAATTACATCATATTTAAAATGGCCAAGTAATAATATAGCCAAACAGTTTAAATTTAAAAATATATTTTCACGACACATTTATTTGACATTTCTAGATGATCTTTTAAACTATTGTTGCCAATTCTAAGGCAGGGCAAATAAAATTTCCTTTCTAGCAACAAAAGTATTTTCACGCGAATATTAAAAAGGTAAAGAAAACTTTATAATAATAAATTTAATATTCTTTAAAAGCAGTAAATGGGAGAGAAATATCGTCATATTTAAAATGACCAAATAATAATATTGCAAAACAGATTAAATTTAGAAATATATTTACACGAGATATTTATTTCATATTTTGAGATGACCTTTTTAATTATCGTTGTGCGTTCTAAGACAGCGCAAATAATATTTCCTTTCTAACAACAAAAGTATTTTTACGTAAATATAAAAAAGAGAAAGAATACTTTAGTGAAAATTAAGTCTGATTTGAAACGATACATTTAAAATGTCGTATTTAAAACAACTGTCTTACAGCGTTGTTAAAAAAAACCGGGAGACAAACACTCGGTTTACTTATTTCATTTTATATATTAGCTTATTTTCAAATGTTTAACTGATCTTATTTAATCAAAGAAGGAAACAGCTATTGGATCACTTAACAATAGCTGATTCGGTCTTAAAATTCCCTAATCAAAGGGAAATGAATGGAAACCCGTTTACAGGGAGATCGCCACTGGTTTTTTAATTATAATTCAATCTTCCGTAATATTTTTAAAGCCGATCAAATTAGCGTGTTTTTAGAGTCTGCGATGTCTGAACGGGGGGGGGGGGGAGGGGGTTGCGAGCGTAGCTCGTAGGGGGAAGAACCCCCTAGTAATTTATAAAACAGTAGTGTACATATGAACTTAAAAGTTATAATTATTTTTAATAACGTATATTATGTTAATTTTAATGGGCTAATACTGTAATTGGATATCGAAAGATATTATCTCGTGTTGTTATATATGTTTATGAAATATAAGTAAAGGTAATAAAGTAAAATAACAATAAGTATACTTTTTGCCATAATGTAACAAGAAATTGATTATTAATAGTTTACTTAAAAAAAAACTTTTTATGGTAGTAAATATCATGACCGGAGACAGTACTCCATTTATTATAACATTTAATTGCATTAAACAAAAAACAGCATTCTAAAGAACTTTTGTCTTTGAGATTACATACAAAATTCAAAATAAGTCGTTTTCTTCTATTTCAAGTTGATGATAATTTACAAATCTTTAGAGTGTAAAATGTGAAACTAAATCGTGAAACTCTACAAAATGATGAGGTTAAAATAAGTATTGATTACATATAGACTGACAATCTATGTATTTGTATTCTCTTAACATTATCGTGTAATAAAATACAGTTTTGAAGCTGTTTTCACACCAAGCATATTTCTAAATTTATTAAGAATGCATCTTTATTATTATTATTATTATTATTATTATTCACAATTATTACTGACAAAGACAGTTGTCAAGTGACTGATGACTAACAAGTTGAAATATACCATGGAAATTTCGTTTTAAGATATTTTAATGTTATATAATTATAATATTAGAAACAAATCAATGTTGATGCTTAAAAGAGACCTGCAAAAGTGCGAAATTACTAATATTTATAAATGTATGTAAAACAAGATTGTGAAACTCTACAAAATGTAGAAGTTAAAATAAGTATTGATTATATGCAGACTGACTCATATAATAAAACAAAGGTTTGCAGCTGTTTTCACACCATTTCTAAATTCATTGTGAATGCATCTTTTTATAATTATTATTCAAAATTATTATTGTCAAAGACAGTTGTCAAGTGGCTGATCAATAATAGCTGAATTATACCATGAAAATTTCGTTTTAAGATGTTTTAATGTTATATAATAATATTATTAGAAACAATTCAATGTTGATGTTTAAAAGAGACATGCGAAAGTGGGGAATTACTAGCATTTATAAATGCATGTAAAACAAGATTGTGAAATTCTGCAAAATGTAGAAGTTAAAATAAGTATTGATTACATACAGACTGACAATCTATGTATTTGTATTCTCTTAACATTATCCTGTAATAAAACACAGGTTTGCAGCTGTTTTCACACCAAGCATATTTCTAAATTCATTGAGAATGCATCTTTATTATTATTATTATTGACAATTATTACTGACAAAGACAGTTGTCAAGTGGCTGATGAATAACAATTGAATTATACCATGAAAATTTCGTTTTAAGATATTTTAATTTTTATATATACAGGGATGCGATTTCCGCGTTTTCGCACACCAGTATTTAGTTAGAAAAAATGTTATTTGATTTAATCGGAATATTTTTGCGATTTAACAGAACAACATTTTCTCTAAGATAGTACTTGTGTGCAAAAAAGCGGAAATATCATCCCTGTGTATAATTATAATATTAGAAATAAATCAGTGTTGATGCTTAAAAGAGGCATGCGAAAGTTGAGAATTACTAATATTTATAAATCTATGTGAAACAAGATTGTGAAACTCTACAAAATGTAGAAGTTAAAATAAGTATTGATTACATACAGACTGAATCATGTAATAAAACACAGGTTTGCAGCTGTTTTCACACCAAGCTTATTTCTAAATTCATTGTGAATGTTTCTTTTTATTGTTATTACTCACAATTATTATTGTCAAAGACGTCAAGTGGCTGATCAATAACATCTGAATTATACCATGAAAATTTCGTTTTAAGGTGTTTTATTGTTATATAATAATAACATTAGAAACAAATCAACGTGATGTTTAAAAGAGACATGAGAAAGTTGGGAAATGGTCGGTTAGATGGGCATTGTCCACCGTCTATTGCCCGATTTGCCCCACCGTGACGGGATTTCTTGCTGCGCCACTAAAATAGCTATAACTCCGTAAATTATTAGAATTTTAAATTATTTCTCGAGGATATAAACTTAAAAAACTACTAAACTTTAAGAATATGAAAAAAAAAAGATTTTTTTCAAAATTCTGGACTAGAATACCCTCTTAATAACAAAAACAGTTAATTGATGGCATTAATCATTTATTTGTATCAGTGTTTTTGACATAAATATATCTCTACATTTATCTTTATGATCAAATATATTAAAGTTCAATAATCGAAGCAATCCTTCCGAGTGTGACATAATCCACATGATCAAAAGATAAATGGATTACATAAATGTAAGAGGATCGCCGTCATTTGTAACAATTCTTGGTTACACTAGATTAATTATTTTGTAGCATTTAATGTATGATGGAATTTTAAAATGATCTCTTTCCTGTTCTGGAAAAGAATTTATTTCTTCAACAAGTATGCGAAATAAGTATAACATTACTTGACATTATACTATTATATTATGATATTATAACATTAACTTGAGACAGTCATTTTAAGGTTAATACTCTCAGTTCAATAACAATAAATTTGTTTATTAATGATAAACAATCCTGTGTGCACCTGGCAAACGTGTCGGGTCAGGAGCTTTGCCAGCACAGTTAGGATGCGAATTCTATTGTGCCGCCTTGCATATAATCTACAGATATTTACACTCAACCACATAAAAATTTAACTCAACTGCTAAATTCATAAGACATCTTAAAACACTTTTCCGATAATTTCCCTCCAAAGACAACAATACATTCATATCCTTTTGTGTAGCCCTGTATTCATATTACATTCACATAACATATTGTAGTAAAATTTAGTTTAGTTGAGATATGCGTAGGCGTACCACAGTCAAAAATGCATCTTAAAGAATTCCAGTTGACAGATATTATTAATTCGAATTCTTTTGGGCATATGATTGGGTATATTTTAAGTATATGATCTATAAAATTTACATATGTTGCAGGCTAATTGCGAAATCCTGCTCTTTGCAAATAGCCGGATTTCGCAAGCCTACGACATATATATCCCATAATGCATTATAGTTTGGTTAGCATGTAAACATACACCCAGGGCTTAATTTCTAACAAAAAATGCACCAGAACTCTTAAGTCTGTGGAACAAAAAACGGTAGCGTATCCTCCGTCCTCTCCTTCCGCATATTTGTATTTTCAAAATTTAAAGCAATTTTTTCTTGAGGAAAAGTAATTTTTTAATGTATTTTAACACTAGAACCGCGATGGGAGGGTCATTTTGAACTTTGTAAAAAGAATAAATGTTGATTTGAACTAGAAATTATTTAATAAAATAAATTCAAAATACACCGCAGAGAATGGAACAATGGAGCAATGTGATCTGGTTGATGGACTGCGTAGTTGCGTTGCAACTTTACATCCAGTTGAGAAGTGAACGTGTTGCAAGGGCATTAGGGAGTCTTTAAAAAAAATTATGTTTAGACGTGGCTTGTAGCCTCAATAAGAAAATAGCTATAAAAAGTTAAGAAAAGAATAACTTAAGAATAAGCACATAAAGTTCTCAAAGTTTAACAATGTAAGAGAAAACAAAAAAAGAAAAAATAGAAAATTATGAAAAATTTAGAAAAGAAGAAATTCCATTAGTTCTAAAAAGGACAGACGAAAAAGCTACCAGGGGATACCCCATCATAAAAAAAGACTCTTTTCAGAGACCAAACATTAAGTTAAACTGGCAAAAATGCTATTTATATAGCAAAAAAGAAATATATATATATATATATATATATATATATATATATTTAACAAAACAGGACAGAACAAGCAGAAAGGTAAAGTATATTAGAAGGATGAGGAAACCTCAGTCTTCATCGTTAAGCAAAAGCGAATATTTAGGGCGTTTTCTATTAGTGGGGTCGGATACCTCGTAGTCGGGTAATTCCGCAATGATTTGGTTAGGTAAATTGTATACAGTGTTATAAAACTTTTTAGAAAGTTGATTAATGCGTTTTTTTTTTCAAAGAAGTGGTTTTAAGATCCCTGCGGATAGTTGTATTGCTTAGGTACCGGTGACCATTACGGATATAAAGTAGATTTTTATTGTGAGCACGGTATAGATAGTCCATACTAGTATTGCATGCCGAATACCCAGATCGGACAGGCATAGGTTAAAACAAATCTAATACAAGCATTACATAAAATAAGTTTATTATAGATAGAAAGTGTGTTACTTTTTAAAAGTGGAGAGAGAGATTTGGAGATAACGACGACTTCGCCTCGAACGTTAATGAAGTGTTTTTTCCAAGTTAATCTTCTATCAAGGGTAACGCCCAGATATTTAGTGTGGTTAGTCTAGGGAATAGTAGTGATGTTAATAGTTATACGATTGGGAAAAGTTAATTTCCTGCAAAAATAAACAAATGCTGTTTTTTGTTCGTTGAGTTTTACACGCCATTGAGTACACCAGCTAAGGAATTCATCAATGTGTTTTGGAAGAATTTTGTATAATGTGTAAGGATTGTGTGCAGAGGTGTATATTGCCGTGTCGTCCGCGTATAGGGCAAGATAAGTCCTCAGTGTTCTTGGGATATCGTTAAAAAATATGTTAAATAATGTAGGGCCGAGGATCGATCCTTGAAGTAAAGCAGAGAGAATACGGTAGAGTGTGGATAGTAATTTATTAATGCGGACACAAAAGGTGCAGTCGCTAAGGTGTGAATATATGAGAAAAATAAGTCTAGCATTAATACCAAGCTTAATTAATTTGTAAATAAGGCCTACATGCCAGACCTTATCGAAAGCCTTAGCGACATCAAGGAAAACAGCCACAGCTGGAGTTTTTGTGTTGAGGTTTTCACTAAGGAATTCCATAACACGAAGGAATTGTAGTGTAAAATGTTTAGCTCTGAAGCCAAATTGTTCAGGTATGAGAATATTTTGATCGTCTAAGATGTCGTGGAGCTGGGACCTAATGACGCACTCAACTTTATTAATAGAGGGTAAAAGAGAAATGGGACGATAGTCGGATCTTGAAGGTTACATTGAGGTTTAGGAATAGATGCGATAATAGACGTTTTCCACCGCAGAGAAATATATTAAATACTTTTAAATACAAATTCTGGAGTAAAATATTTGTATAAAGCATAAGTAAAATTTCCCACGGCTGTAGTGTTAAATACGAAGCGTGTCTTTTTAGGGTTTCGTTCATCTGACGAAACCCTATTTGTCTCACTCCTCTGTCTGTCTGTCCGTCTGTCACAGAGCCCGTTTTCAGAAATTATATATGTTGGAGACTTGAAATTTTGCCTACTTATAGCTAAACACCACACATCAAACGACAAATCCTATAAAATTTTTTAAATGTCCATTTATCCCTCTGGTCTCTAACTTGTGTATTTTAAGCATTTTTTTGTAACTGATTCCTAATTAAGTTGGAGACTTGAAATTCTGAATCTTATAGCTGAACACTTGCATCACAAGACAAATCATAAAAATTTCAAAAAGTCTTATATTTACCCTTCTGGTCTCAACCTTATGTAATTTAAGCAATTTTTGTAACTCAGCCCCTAATTAAGTTGGAAACTTGAGATTTTGCATACTTATAGCTGAACACTTGCATCACACGACAAATCATAAAAATTTCAAAAAGTCTTATATTTACCCTTCTGGTCTCAACCTTATGTAATTTAAGCAATTTTTGTAACTCAGCCCCTAATTAAGTTGGAGACTTGAGATTTTGCATACTTATAGCTGAACACTTATGATCACACAACACATCATAAAAAGTTTTAAAAAGTCTTATATTTATATCTCTGGTCTCTAACTTATGTATTTTAAGCAATTTTTCTGAATAAAGCTTCTAATTATTTTGGAGACGTGAAATTTTGCATACTTATCGCTGAACACTTGCGATCACACGAAAACACATAAAATTTTCAAAAAGTCTTATATTATTTACCTCTTCGGGCTCTAACGTGTATTTTAAGCAATTTTTCTAACGTCCCCCCTTTTCACCCAGGGGCACTTTTCTAACTTTTGCCGACACCCCTCATGTGATATATCATCGTACAGCCCTTTGACCACTCTTTCATATTATGCACCATAGTCTTACATATTTTAGTTTCCATTTTTATCGCCGGGGGAGGGGGCTACCTATCTTGGGTACTATGGACCCGATAACCTTGACTAATATATCTACGGATAGGTTGTAAAAAAGAGTTTCGTTCGGATCGAGGTTTGTTTAGAATAGAGTGCGCCCCATTGCTTCGAAATGTGGAACTAACAGATCTTGCAAAAGGTTAAAGTGTTTTGAAAGGAATATTAAACGAAACCTTCTGTGTGATCTGTGATCACACTTACCCACTTGTTTTAAGATGGTTTGTTATAAGTTGGTTTAAGTTGTTTTAAGTTGGTTTGCCCACTGTTTTGATATTTAAAAAGTACAAGGCCATTTTTTATTTTTTATATTTTTATATCAAAGCTTGGACCTTAATCTACTTTTTAATATAATTTCCGCCTGCATTATCGTACTTCTCGTACCTCACGACTAGCTTTTGTATCCCATCCTCATAGAAATCTGCCTCCTGTTGTGCTAACCATTGCGTCACCGGCGTTTTGACGTCATCATCGTCATTGTACAGCTGACAGACAAGGGGCTCCTTTAAATTCAGTAACAAGTGGTTGTCACTTGGCGCTAGTTCAGGATTAAACTCATGATCACATCGCGTCATATGATTGGGAAGAACTTCATCACCTTGTGTATAGTCAGACATGAAACTGCAAATATCACAAATCTTTTTAAATAACATTTTAATACTAAAATAGAAAGAAACTATTTCTGTTTTCAATTAATTCTGATCAAAATTGCATTAAAATGACTTGAAATGAAATAAAAATTCTTTTTATTTTTTTTATACTTGAATAAGTAAAATAAATAAAATTTTGCGTTTCAGGAAGAATGAGCCAGAGCCCACCAGACCCCGAAGGCTGGTATAAAAATCGAGCTCGGTTTGAACCCGTCTCATCCCTAGTAGCGATACACATCCCATACAGCCCGAAAGCTTTGAAAACCACCTAATCATCCCAATTTCTTCCTGATACTAAAATGATACGATCAGGCGTTTCTGGGGAAGAGACTTTAAGGATTTTCCTGGGCACTTCCTACGGAGCAACCTCCCAGGATGACATTCCTGGGGAAATTCCTAGGAAGTCACGGCGCTAGCGCCATCTCATGAGTGATTTTGATACTATAATAAATTGATACATTTTATACGCCTCCACTCGTCAGATAAGGGGCTGTTCTGCGGGAAAGGAAGACTCCACACTAGTCACGCGAAGAAACTCGCAAGCTAATATTATACCTATTGCCGCGTTATTTTCAAATTTTTTGCTTGCATTCTGATAGTTTAAAATGACTTTTTTTATAGGGTAGCGGCAGTTGATCTCTAATCGGCTTGGTTTTTGCTTTTTCGATTTTCGTTTCAGATATAATTTTTTTATATATATAAAATGACTTTCACTTTCACATCCGATTCCGAAACTGAAAGTAGCCTCATTAAAGTATTGCAACCAAAATCGAAGAAGTACAAGCTAATAATATTAGAAACCAACCTCAGCTGTCCTATTCAAATAACATTATTTAAAAATACTAAAATGCAAGATTTTTTTTTTTTTTTTTTAAAGAACGCTCCCATAGGCTTAACATTAGCTTGCGAGTTTCTTCGCGTAACTAGTGTAGGCTCTTACGGACGTAATAAAATCAGTTTAAATACAAACATGAATAAAGAAAATACTATTAAGTAAAATAATGCTACAAAAAGTGATAAAATATCTTTTAAGATTGACGATCGTTTCGTCGCACCAACGGCAACATTTTCAAAATCATTCACGATAGAAAATATTTTTACATAATTTAAAAACAATAAACATAGTAAACAATGTCACGAGACATGATGCATAATGAAAAAACATTGCAAACATAAAATTAAATTAAAATTAAATGAGCTATGTGTGAGCGTGGATTAATTGTCATATAATTTAACAAAACAATAACAAAGTAAACAATGTCACGAGACAACATGCATAATGAAAAATATTGCAAGACATAAAATAAAATAAAAATTATTTTGGCTATTTGCGAGCGTGGATTAATTTTTACTATTGTTACTAAAATTACATAGCATCTCTTTCCAAATTTTAGGTAAATCAAGGGACACTGAATCATTGCAAATATTGTTGTTGCGTAAAAATATCTCTATTGATTCTCGGATTATGGATGGTAAAGAAAATCTTGATGTATAAATTAACTTGCTACTATTAAAATCGATCTGTAAAGGTTTTTCGCTGCATAATCGGTCTTCTGTTGTATTTGATGTCTGCTATATGTTCTTTGATTCTGGTTTTAAGTTTTCTACTTGTCATACCTATATAAAACTGCTTTGTTCCATCTCCTTTGGTGAAAGGTATTTCGTATACTCCTGATAACTGGTTTGACTCTATTGGATCTATTTTCTTGCAGACTATATTTTTTAATTTCATAGAAGGTTTTGCGACTAGGGAGATATTGAATTTATTGAGTTTATATTTCAAACGTTCGAAGAAACCAGGGAAATATTGTAAAGTGGATAACGTGGAATTTTGTGGATTGAAATTTCTTTTCTTCTTATTCTTCAAGCTGTTAATTAATTTTTTTATGGTGCTTTCTGTTAAGAAAAGAAAGCACCTGTGCTAAGGTGCTTTAAAGAAAGCACCATAGAAAAATTAATTAACAGCTTGAAGAATAAGAAGAAAAGAAATTTCAATCCACAAAATTCCACGTTATCCACTTTACAATATTTCCCTAGTTTCTTCGAATGCTTGAAATATAAACTCAATAAATTCAATATCTCCCTAGTCGCAAAACCTTCTATGAAATTAAATATATATATGTGTATATATATATAGAGAGAGAGTCTACAAGAAAATAGATCCAATAGAGTCAAACCAGTTATCAGGAGTATACGAAATACCTTTCACCAAAGAAGATGGAACAAAGCAGTTTTATATAGGTATGACAAGTAGAAAACTTAAAACCAGAATCAAAGAACATATAGCAGACATCAAATATACAGAAGAACCACAGCTTTGGCAGATTATGCAGCGAAGAACCTTTACAGATCGATTTTAATAGTAGCAAGTTAATTTATACATCAAGATTTTATTTACCATCCATAATCCGAGAATCAATAGAGATATTTTTACGCAACAAGAATATTTGCAATGATTCAGTGTCCCTTGATTTACCTAAATTTTGGAAAGAGATGCTATGTAATTTTAGTAACAATAGTAAAAATTAATCCACGCTCGCAAATAGCCAAAATAATTTTAATTTTATTTTATGTTTTGCAATATTTTTCATTATGCATGTTGTCTCGTGACATTGTTTACCTTGTTATTGTTTTCTTAAATTATATGACAATTAATCCACGCTCACATATAGCACATTTAATTTTAATTTAAGGGGTCTCAGGAGTCTTACTTTTTACCTGGCGGTGCAATTTAGCAACATGTCACATTTAATTTTTTTCTTAGTCTCTATAAAACATAAATGCTTAAATTTTTTAATATACACAGCCTAATATCTCTTACATTTAAAATAATTTTTTTAATATTCTATATTGAAATTTCATTTTATTTTTTTATTTTTTTTTTTTTTGTTTTTAATTTTGATAAAAAAGAAAATGAAATTGTTTTTTTATTTGCATGCACTGCGCGCAACATTTTTCACAAACTAATAAAGCAATTTGCATGAAACTTGGTAAATATCTTCATTTTATGGTAAAGAATAACTTATATTTCAAATTTAATATTATAATTGCATTATTTAAAATTGTCAATTTTTTGAATAAAAGAATGATTTTTTTTCAAAATTTTATAATTTAAATTTAAATTTCAAATAAAATAAATAAATAAATTGCTTTAAAATGAGGTATACATTCAAGATACATTAGTTTTACACTATTATCAATATTTTAGGGGGCTCTTGATCCAATAGTTTTACTACAGTCTTGCGCGCAGTGCATGCAAGTCATTTTTTTTAAAATCAAAATTAAACATAGAAAATAAAATAAAATTTCAATGTAGAATATTAAAAAAAATATTTTAAATAGAAGAGATATTAGGTTGCCTATATTAAAAAAATTATGCATTTATGTTTTATAGAGACCGAGAAAAAAAAAATTAAATGTGACATGTTGCTAAATTGCACCGCCAGGTAAAAAGTAAGACTCCAGAGACCCCTTAATTTTATGTTTGCAATGTTTTTTCATTATGTATCATGTCTCGTGACATTGTTTACCATGTTTATTTTTTTTAAATTATGTAAAAATATTTTCTATCGTGAATGATTTTGAAAATGTCGCCGTTGGTGCGACGAAACGATCGTCAATCTTAATAAAGATATTTTATCACTTTTTATAGCATTATTTTACTTAATCTGTTTATAATGGATTTTTATAATGTTTTTATAGAAAATACTATTGTTGAATAATGTAGCATTTTAAAAAATGACATGTGTGGGTGGTGCTTTTGGTAAAAGGTCGAGAAAAAGCGAATCAAAATGTGTTAATAAAATATTTATATTAGAACTATTTTAGCAGTTTTTATGATTAAATTAAATGCCTTTTTGACTATATAGGGAATATAATTTTTATGTAATGCTCTTATTTCTATACATATATCCATGGTAGTAGTAATATTCAGTGAACGTTTTACACACTAATTTATATAGTATAAAATTTTTGGAACATTAGGAAGTTAAAATAAATGTCTCTTAAGTACATTAAGAACCAAGAACTACCATTGAATGTATATTTAGGTCCGACTACTCAAAAATAAGCTAAGCAAACATAAAGGTCTTTGAAGTACAGTAAGAACTATCATTGAAGGCCTGGGTGTCAAAATCTAGGCGCTGGCGGGCAGTTTCTCGCCACAAAATTTTATTCGTTATTTTTCGTCTAATATTTCTTCTAAATTATTTTAAGAATGCTGATAAAATTTAAGCGAAGAAAACTAATAAAATTTAGCGGTGAGAGACTTCCTGCTGGCGCCTAGATTTTTACACTCCTGATTGAAGGTATATTTAAGGCCGACTACTCAAAAATAAGTTAAGCAAAAATAAAGGTCTTTGAAGTACAGTAAGAAGCAAAAGCTATCATTGAATATATATTTAAGTACGACTACTCAAAAGTAAGTTAAGCAATTGGAAAGGAAAAATAAATGTTTTGTTGTGTATAACAGTTTATCTTTTATCATACATATCGTAAATCTAGCATTTTGATAATTTTTTGTAAGACTTTTATTTCATAAATTAACTTTCAAAATCGTTTGTTATCTGTCACTAATGGTCAACTAGATGCAGGAATCAAATTACACTAAATTACAGCGATCAGTTTTAGAGGAAAAACAGGATGATACTTTAATTTAAAACATTCCTTATTTTTTATCCTTATAGGAAAAAATTTCAGTAACGTTTTAACGACAAACATGTATAAAAACATACTTATCAGGCAGCTTCGAACGTAATTCAGTATCATTTACAAGTGCTTTTGTTCTCTCTGTCACGTGTAAATAACGTTAGATACAGTGTGACTCTAAAATATCTGGTAAAAATGAAAGGGCAAATCAGTAGTTTCAAAACAAAGAAAAATCACACAGTAATACAAGCTCGCAATCAACTTTACTGATATTTTCAAAGGGCTTTCGTTGTTTTGTGTGAAATGATATCCCGAAAAATTCTAGATTTGAGAAATCCATTAGTGTTTCATACATACTGTCAGCAATATTCCAAAATGTGTAGTGTCTGGATCAATGTAACTTTGATACGGATAGTGGCCGTATCCAGAACTTATCGTGATGATATCACATATCGCCCAAGGCAAATAAAATTTACTTAAAAATCGTCCAGATATCTTTATTAATGTTAAAGTTATGAATGAACATTAATCTTTGGCTGGAAATTAGCCTCTCGTATTTTTCTCTAAATAAATTAATCGCGCACGTATGTTCTATTCCTGCTTAATTTTTGTTTGGCACCGTACGCCTGATTTGCTTTTTCGTTTTCGCCAGGTGTTTTAGAATCAGTCTGCATATACAGGGTGTCCGCTCTCAACGGTGTCCAATGGCAAATTCCTAAACCGTTAGGCATAGACATATATTTCCAGTTACAAAAATGTTTTAAATGGGGTAAAGAAGTACTTTATATAAGCGATTTGGGTCAATAAAAACATTTCTTAAAAAATTATGAAATTTAAATTTTTAAGAAAAAAATATTCTATTACACTAATAAGTAAGACAAAAAGAATACCATTCTTCTACGATTAAACTGACCTAGTAATGTTTAAAGTTGAAGCATCTTTTCTGATGCGAAACAGGGGTCATTCTCAAATTTACTAGAAATATAAATCATCGTCTGATATAAAAAAAATAATAGTTGAGAGTAAAATTAATATTACAGTATAAATTTGAAATCTATTTTCATTCTGGCATATTAAATAAAAATATACAACTTGTACAAAGCTAAGTAAAAAGTTAAAAAAATAACAGAATTTTTGTTGAATGAAATGATTAAAAGCAGCAGTCGCAATTCTTTACAAGGTGATACATATTTTAAAATACTATTAGATTATCTAATCTAAAACTTAATTAATAAAAATTAAAGTTGTCTTAAAACTTGATCGAGGTGACTCCCTTCGGCTGCAATGCAGAAATGTGCTCACGAAATAAATCCTTCTAATACTTTAAGCACTTTGTGTACGATCATTCGAAGCATGGCTCAATTCATCTATCTTCAGATGTAGAATATTAGTATAAGTCATGCAATTTAAAGTTTCAAAACTTTGTCAATTTTAGTGCTAAATGAATAGGATTTTTTTTTTTTTTTTTTTTACATTTTTCAACAAAGTTGAAAAGTGTCATGCAATTTAAAGTTTCAAAACTTTGTCAATTTTAGTGCTAAATGAATAGGATTTTTTTTTTACATTTTCCAACAAAGTTGAAAAGTGTTTATGCAATCGGTTTGTCTGGCCGTCTGTCCGTCAGTCGATCTGGCCGTCTGGCTGTCTGCCCACCCTCTAACTCCCGTGAATAATACTCGGATTTTCATGAAATTGATAAAGGTCATTTAGGATCTCCAAAGCATGTTTAGTATTGTATATGAAGTATGTAGGATTAATTGTTCATTTACAGCGGCACTCAAAAGTATCCCATTACATTAACCCTTTAAGACCGGGAGTTTTTTTTTGGTAGAAATTGAAAGTTTCGGTAGTTTCCCCTTATCGATAGGACCGTATTTGATTGAAAAAAAGTATTAAAAAAAATAACAAAATAACCGATGTCAGGTTATGCCAAGGGAGGACCCGCACAATTGTGCGGGGGGGGGGGGGGTAGTTTGGGATTATGTGTGCAAATATCTAAAGATAAAAGTTTCCGCAAAAAAAGTTGTTGTTTATTGAGATAATTTTCATCAGCCACAATGAAAATGTTTGAAACAATTTTTGTTTTGGGACAGACCACTATAATTTCATTTTCTGAGACGTGCCCAATGCTCATACCCCTCTTAAGAGCCGTTGACAAATGGTATGCCCTTCATTCCGTTTGGATTGTGCCTGATCCTTCAAATTTCTCTTTTTTTAGTTTTTCCAGCAGTGGTATTTTATTGAAATACCGATCGAAGTACATAAAACTAGGTCTGAACCAGAGTAAGGACCACAGCAGGCCCTAAGCCCAGATCCTTGTGGACCAGATCTGTACTTTCCCACTGGTATACTACAAAATTTAAAACTGTCCCAGGTGATACTGTTACAACGGAGCGTGGTTTTTTTTTTATATACTGCTTTACTGAAGCACGTCCTAAAAAAAGGAATCGTCTGCTCATCTATGGAAAATTTTCCCTAATCTCCTGGTAAATTCAAGCAGACACTACGGAATCTCGAGCATTTGCTGAACATTCCATAGTTTATCATTTATACCTGGTGGTTTACTTGCTGTGTCGACAAAATGAAATGAATTTATCAAACTTAAAAATCTATCTCGTGATATGCATGTAACTCATAAAAAACTTATAAATCATATATGACATCTATAACTGAGAGTAGAAATGTACAGTTCGTTACATGTGCATATTATATATCTAATACTATAAATTTTAAATAGATATCATGAATAGTACAAACCTATTAATTTAAAATTAATCCACTTTAAAAATGTAATTAATAAAAAATAAATTGCTAAAAACATAAGTTTAAAAAAAAAATCACTTAAAAATAAAAATTTTATATATTAGGAATTGTACCCATTTTGGAAATGGTAAATGCCGGACCCGCACAATTGTGCGGGTCATTTGTTTTTCAACATTTGTAAAGCCTAATTAAATTTATCAAAGACAAAATCAATTAAAGTCATGAATAAAGTATATGAAAAGAAAAATTAAATCTAAGCAAACACTAAAAATCATATTTAAAAGAAATTACGACAGTACATACTTTTTGTCTATTGCTGTCAGATGATATGTCTTTTTAAAAGCAGAAAATCTAACCCTGTATTGTAGTTGGTGCCCCCTAGTTGTGTCTTATAAAAACATCTGAAGCCAATTAACTCATATAAATGTGCAGATTTGGTTTTAAATCTCACAAAAACAGGAAATAGTCATTCTCTTTTACTTTAGTATCACCCGCACAATTGTGTGAGTCAGGGCTTAAAAGGTTATGTTATATGGGGGAAAATCGTTTGCAGAGTATTTTAATGACATTACGCTATTTCAGATGTATTCAAACTGATATAAATCACTGAATTTCACTACGATCACGTTAGAACAGGGCATTCATAGCATTTTTTAGTCATTTACAGGGACACATAAAAGAAATCTGTTACAGTACAGTACTATCTTTGAGTAATAATTGCTGGAGTGTACGGTTTAAAATTTGGTATACGCTTTTAAATTTAATTATTTTTTTGCATCTTACTCATTATATATAAACTCTATACCTCAAATACAGGGCTGCACAAAAGTATTCACGTACCGTTCTCCTTATTAGAGGAAATTGCTGAAGGTAAATTTTCAACTGAAGTATATGTATCTCTTAAATGAACTAAATTTTGACATGCATGTAGTTAATAGATTCAAATCTATATATCATATACAGGGCTGCTGAAAAAATTTGCATAGTTTTCTGATTGTGGATGGGAACAGCTGAAATTGGGTTTTGAAATGTATTATGCGTTTCCATATGGTTGAATTAAAACGTAATATTTTAATTTTTTAAACGGTGCAGTTTTGTTACATTATTGTGAATGTGGTGGAAAGTGTTTTATAATCTATGCTTGACGCATAATTTTTTCTTACTTTTTTTTATCTTACTTCTTAGTGTAATAGGAAAATTTTTACTAAATATTACCGCAATACCGTATAAAAATTTAAATTTCGTAACTTTTCAAGAAATGTTTTATTGATACAGACGACTTTTAAAATATTTTTTACCTCATTTAAATCCTTTTTGTAATTGGAATTATACGTCTATGACTATCGGTTTAGAAATTAGCCTTTGTATATCCTGCATATGCACTTGTTTAAAACGTATCATCAATAAAAAAATCTACCTCAAATACATATGTATAGAATGCTGGGAAAAAGTTTACGACCATCAACAAAAACACTAAAGCACTTACTTTAATGGAAAAACAATATCATTACAAAATTATACACATAAAGTTACACAAATTTTGTTATTTATTTCAAATTATAATAATATATTTAAAAAAATTAGCAAACATTATTTCCAGATAATACAATTTGGTGGAATAAAGTTT
Organism: Maratus speciosus; assembly: GCA_963932465.1. Taxonomy (NCBI): domain Eukaryota; kingdom Metazoa; phylum Arthropoda; class Arachnida; order Araneae; family Salticidae; genus Maratus; species Maratus speciosus. The sequence goes on from OZ010793.1 coordinate 211,183,728, forward strand.
AGGGCCAGTATATTTAATATCTAAATTACACATGTAAATGATTTGTATATTACTTTTTAGTACTTTGCTTGTTTCCTCTTAACACTGATGACCTCCAAAAAACGGTTTGAAAAGGATTTGGCGAGGTTTTTAATGTGAAAATGGGTATTTGTTTCCATATTTCCAAAATGACTGCTTTCAGTTCAACAATCGAATCAAACATCTTCCTGTTGGCAAAAACTTGACGAACTAAGATTCCCCAGATGTTTTCTATAGGATTTATGCCAGGATCTTTAAAAGAAATGTCTAAAATTTTGATATTGTTTGCATATAACCAATCTGAAGTTGACACAGACTTGCAAATAGAAGCGTTATCTTGAAGCAATGCCAAATTCTGATCCATAAGTTAATCTTTAAATGGAACAAAATTATTACCACGACTATCTTGATATTCATCTATGTCTCGATGAAAACCAATTTTTTTTTTGTTTGTTTTTGCAAGCCTGGCCAAATCACGACTGAGCCACCACTTTGTACACGTTTTGAAAGCACACATGGCTCACTTGGTAAATAATGCCAGTAATATCTTAAATCATCTGTACCATCAAGGGTGAATATTTTTTCATTAGTAAAAACCAATTTGCGCCATAGATTGAACTTTAAGACATTGGAAGATGCGGGTTTTAGTCTAGCATCAATGTGATGCTTTTGGAGTTTTTGCTTGGCTTTTAATTTAGCATAATTCAAGCATTCGACACTTATTAATACATTTCTAACGGTTCTGGACATTACTGAGAGTTCTAGAGCAGATTTTATAGTAGAAGAATTAGCACAATCTTGAACCGCCATGCTAATAACGTTCCGTTTACACCGGGATGAGAGTTTTGATATCCACCTGCTTCTTTTTATTTTTAACATAATTCATTGGATCATAAAGAAAATTATGCACAACGGTTTTAAATTTATTTATTTTTAGAGCAATTTTCCTTTCAATCAGCCAGAAATCATAAAATTCCCTTATCCCTTTTCTTTTTCAGTCAATGATTTCCCGCGAACCACGTTAAAGGCAGCAGTTGCATATCCCAAAACTTGAAATCCAGCGGCTGTTACCTATAAATATCATCACAGACGAGTCCCGCATAAAATACTACAGTCATGCCGTCATCTCATTATGCTAGATTTAACCCTTTGGTGCGCAGCTTTGCATATATGAAAACAACAGTGTTTTGAATTTAATAGATTTTTTATATTCGTATATACCTAATTCATACCAGAAAATTAAAATAGCAATATCTGCTTTATTTGATAACAGACATTCTGTTTATAAATAAAGCGAAATTAATCATTGAAACTTTCTGGTGTAAAGTCAGATTCTCTGAACTACGTGATTTCTAGAACGTTTTCTATAATGGGAATTAAAGGGTTAAAGTTTAACTTTTATAAAATAAATAATTATATTAAATAAGGTATTTGGAGACATACTTATTAAAATATTTACTAATTTGAAATATTTTATCGTAAAACAGCCACACAACAGTAGCTTTTATTTGTATTGCAGATGTGTGCAACAGAAAAGAAGATCGACGTATTACATGAAAAATGTATCTCTGATTTTTTTTCATTATTTTTCCTGTGTAACAAACCTTTCAGAGAATCATATATAATTTTTTCGAAACAAAATAAAAAATCGCGCATTTAAGGGTTAAAAGAAGATACTGATCCTAAACTTTTTTCCATTTGTTAATTATTACAAGATTTTAACACTTTTAGAAAAAAAAAATACTTTTTTAACTTTTACAACTGAATTAAATTCAAATATTATATCAGATATTTGTGTCAAAATTCACGATATCTAACTCTTTTCTGAATTTTATTCTAAACAACAAAATTAGCATGTGGTCTTAAACTTTTTTCCAGCACTGTACTGTTGAAATAAAAACTTATATAGGAAGCTATATATATTGTATTGCAAAGATATGCACTGTATTAAATTTGTAAGTATGCGGTACGCAAATGTCATGAGTGGGAAAGTTGTCAGAGAATTATAACAGTGTGTCGAAAGCCAAAAAATTTCCAGTTATCTGACGCAACCTTCAATCATGTGTAAGATATAGAGCGGATGTAGACAGATTCAGAGGAAAACTGTTACCAGATACTGTATATAAAATTATTATCAATTTTATTTTACTGGTATATTTATTCATATTTTACACATCTAATGTTAAAATTATGAATGAACATTCAGCTTCTGCTGTAAATAAGACGTTCTGTATTTTTGACTATATAAACTAATTGTGACCGTATATGTTCCTGCATAATTTTTGCTTTGGTGCACAGGCTTCACTTGCCTTTCGTATTTGCCAGGTATTTTAGAATCAGCCTGAATATATATGCTCATGTTTAATATTTACCATCAATATTTTTTAATGAATCTACCTCAAATACGTACGTATACGGTTGAAGTAAAAGTTATATACAGGGTGTGCCAAAAGTTCGTTACAACTTTAAAAACTCATACAAAAGGAAGAAATTATGTTAAAGGAATGCAACTTGCAAGAAAGGGCTCTCCAGGTAGTCGTATTTTTTTTAGCAAAAGAAAAAAAAAAAAGTTAAAAAAATCACATGTCACAAAAGGTAGGCACTATATTCAATTTGTAAGTATGCGCTACTAACATCTCCTGTCATCAGAGGAATTCTTGTTATTTCAGACTTTTTTTTTTCAATGTATTATACCACTGTGCCGAAAGCAAAAAAATTCCCAGCTATCTGGCATTAATACAGACATTTAACATGTTAACAGTTTCATATTTTTGACACAATAAACTAAAAATAGGGAGAAAATACCACTTTTTCCATGCTAAAATGTCTGCCTGAAAATATCTGCAGATTAATAAACCAAAAGTTATAGTTAAAAATTATGGGTGGATTCTTTTCAAGTTTGAATTTGAATAATTTTATGGTTTTTTTTGTTTTGTTTTTTTTTTTTTGTTTTTTTCAAAGGATAGCTAAAGTAGACAGACCTTATAGTGTCATTTTTTACTTTTCCTGTTTTGGTTGCAGACTTTTTTAATAAAGGTACTTTCACCGAAACTTTCGAAAGTGAAAGTACCTTTATTTAAAAAGACTGCAACCAAAATCGAAAATGAAAATAGCCGAATTAGAGATCAATCTCAACTATCCTATGCAAAGAAAAATCGTTTAAAAATATTCAAATTCGAACGAAAATTTTTAAAAGAACCCTCCCACAGAATAAGCTTGCGAGGCCGTCGTGCGACTGTAGAGTCCCTTTAACCCTTTATCTAGTGACGGTACTTATAAGTACCATTAAAATAACTTTTTATAAAGTTCACTTAATATATCGATTAGTTGTAATACAGTTTAGAATGAGTTATAGATACATTACTTTATCTTGTTTTAAAAGCATTATTGGTTACACAAAGCAAAAATATTTTTAAAAGGATGATTTCTTTTGTCTTTGTATCTTTTCAGCTTTCTTGGCCTTGACGGGTATTTTCCAATCCGGAAATATTTCTGTATTTCTGTTGTAAGAACATTATCTTTGTACATTTCCTTACTCTACAAAATACTAAGAAAAATATTTAAAATAAAAGGTTTGAGTGAGGTTATAAATATTGCACAATATCCCTATAAATTCAAATTTTATTAATCCCTCTAAATCCTTATAAAATTTATTAAATGTTTATGTAAATCTTACATAACTTATGTTTGAGCAGGTTCTATCACCAACAATTTGTCATCATTATTTTTTTAATCGGTTTAGCATTTGATAAGACTGCATAAAAATTGTAATTTATAACGCTTTTCGCTCACTTCATCTTTTTAAATTTGGAATTTTCTTTAGACTGTTCTTAGACAGCAGTTGCATCTTGTAAGTAAATACCATGCCATACTTCAAAGTGTTAGACCCCTCAGTTATGCAAAAAACGCAAATTAGAACTTGTTTTGCTTTTGCAACCCTCAGATGGTAGTGACAGAAACATAAAATATAACCTATGTTATAGCAGGACTGTCACCATTGATTTGCAACCATTACTTTTGAAATAGCCTTGGTATTTCCTGAGATTGAGTAGAAATCACAATGTAGAACGTTTTTAGAACGCTTTTCGCGCATTTTCACCCCTTTTTTAAATTTCCAATTTTTTCGAAACTGTTCTTAAAGATCATTTATATCTAATAAATATGTACCTTGCCTAATTTTAAGTTGCTAGCCCCTACCAATCACAAAAATCGAAATTTAGAACGCTATTTTGCTCCTGCAACGTCTAGGTGATAGTGATACCGACATAAAATAGCGTCAGTTAGAGCAGCAATATGTTAGAGCAGAGGCTGTCAGCATCAATTTCCTACCATTACTTTTGAAATCAGTTTGATTCTTCCTGAGATATTGCTGACAAATCGGCATTTAGAACTTTTTTAGAACGATTTTCGTTCATTTTGCTCCTGCATCTCCTTCGGGTAGTGGAAACAGATTTGAAATATAGCCTATCTTGGAGCAAGATCTGTCACCATCATTTTTACACCATTATATTTGAAATCGGTTCAGTACTTCCTGAAATTGCATAGAAATCGCAATTTAGAACGTTTTTTACAATGCATTTTGCGCATTTTGAACCCCTTTTAAATTTCGATTTTTTTAGAAAATGTCCTTAGAGATCATTGATATCTTATAACTAACTACCATTCCAAATTTCACGATTCTATGCCCTTCCGTAACGCAGAAACCGCAATTTAGAATGTTTTTCTCTTGCACCCCTTTGGGGTAGTGGAACCGACATAAAACATAGCCTATGTTGGAGCAAGTGTTGTCACCATCATTTTGACGCCATTATTAGGTGCGTTCGTAATTATATAAATACGTAGCACCTATAGTCGTCGTTCAGTCCGTCCGTCTGTCCGTCCGTCTGTCTGTCCGCATATAACAGAGCAAAAACTACCCAACCGAATGGTCTGAAATTTGAAATATAAGATTGTTGCAAAATTTTGTCGAGCCATTTCAAATTTTATGAAAATCGGATGTATAGTTTAATTACAGGGACAGTCAAAAGTTTTTCTTTACATTACGGCCAATGGGAAAAATTATTGCAAGTGGATTTTAATGATGTTACAGCCTTCCGAATGGTCTGAAATTTTAAAGATATAATTGTTGCAAAATTTTGTCGAGCCATTTCAAATTTTATAAAAATCGGATGTATAGTTTAATTACAGGGACAGTCAAAAGTTTTTCTTTACATTACGGCCAATGGGAAAAATTATTGCAAGTGCATTTTAATGATGTTACAGCCTTCCGAATGGTCTGAAATTTTAAAGATATAATTGTTGCAAAATTTTGTCGAGCCATTTCAAATTTTAGGAAAGTCGGATGTATAGTTTAATAACAGGGAGAGTCAAAAGTGTTCGGGGAATGGGAAAAAATTATTGGGAGTGCATTTTAATGATGTTAAAGACTATGTATTTTATGAAGTGCAAAAAATTATACATTCAGTACAATATGGGGTGCAAAAAATAATTATAAAACTTGTTATAGTACGAACGTACCTCATTTGCCACGTTTGACGAGCAATTTCCAACTTGTTTTTTAAATTGGTTTGGTATTTCCTGAGACTGTGTGGTAACCACCATGTAGAACGTTTTTTAGAACGCTTTTCGCGCATTTTCAGTCTTTTAAATTTCGAATTGTTTAAGAACTGTTCTTAGAAATCCTTTACATCTAATAAGTAGCTAATATTTCAAATTTCATATTTCTAGGCCCTTCAGTAACACATAAATCGCATTTTTATGACGTTTTTTGCTCCTGCACTCCATTTGGGGTAGTGGCACCGACATAAAATATAGCCTATGTTGGAGCAAGGGTTGTCACCGTCATTTTGACACCATTATTTTTTAAATCGGTTTGGTATTTCCTGAGATTGTGTAGAAACCACCATTTAGAACGTTTTTTAAAACGCTTTTCGCAAATTTTCACCCCTTTTAAATTTCGAATTGTTTAAGAACTGTTCTTAGAAATCCCTTATATCTAATAAGTAGCTAATATTTCAAATTTCATATTTCTAGGCCCTTCAGTAACACATCAACCGCATTTTTAGAACGTTTTTTGCTCCTGCACCCCATTTGGGGTAGTGGCACCGACATAAAATATAGCCTATCTTGGAGCAAGCGGTATCACTATCATTTTGACACCAATATTTTTGAAATCGGTTTGGTATTTCCTGAGATTATGTAGAAACTACCATTTAGAACGTTTTTTAGAACGCTTTTTGTGCATTTTCACGCCTTTTAAATTTCGAATTGTTTAAGAACTGTTCTTAGGCATCATTTATATCTTATAAGTAACTAATATTTCAAATCTGGGGGCACGGCAATGCCCCTGCCAAGTCGAGAAAGCACACCCGTAAACATCGTTTTCTGGAAGCAACTCAGGGTACTTTTGAACGTCCCATATCCCTGCGCTGGAATTTCTCGGGAACTTGAAACTTTATTTTTCTAAAAGTGCTCTTCAAGCGGAAGCAAATGTTTAAATTACCGCGTTTCTATCTTTTCTAGTTCAGAAAATATATGAAATCAAAATTTCGCTTTTTCGACACTGACTGACTGACTGAGTCACCGATCATCAAAAATCTGAGGTACATCCCGTAGCCCTAGAAATTTGAAATTTGGTAAGGAGGTAGTATTTGGGATACAAAGAAAGGAAAAATTAAAAATTCGGAAAATTCGAAAAAAAAATCGAAAATCTTTTATCTTCCGTAATCGGAATTCTTCCCAATACTGTTGCTCACTGATTATCAACATGATAAAACGCAGTTTGTCAACTAAACCATCGGTTTGTCAACTGCACTAAATCGAGCACGAAATAGCTGGGTCCTGAATACAGTAAAATTCGTTTTAATTGACTAGATCAAATAAAGGTACTACTTGATTATCACGTCGACCGAAAAACTATCGCCAAACTATAAGATTAAATGCCAATAATGGATGATCGTAAATGTCGCATTCACTTGACATTAAACACCATTACACGTGTTTGTTATGTCATCAAATGATTTTTAATTCGACTTTTTACTTGTAATTTCATTAAGGTTTTATTAATTTATTTGTTTTTTCGTTATTTAAAATAAAAATACGGCAATTTGTATAATTTGGCGAATTGTTTGGCGAAATTGATCGACGGGATAATCAAATAGTACCCAAATAAAATCAATTTATTTTACCAAATGTTAATTTGGTGAATTTAAATATTTTATAAACATTCTGCAAATACGCTAACATAACTTAATAGATAGCTGTTCTTATACTTTTGCTATATTTAACATCATTACCATATTATTTTAAACATTGCTATAGTTTGATGCAATGGCAATAGACCATGGCGCAAAATTAGCAGCAGTTTTAAAAGCAAGAGAATTTTGCTGTCAAACTTACCTCATATTTACAAAATAGCTCACATTTGCTGCCAAACTATTGACGTAGACAACAATTGTTGAAGAATAATAAATTCAATTTTTATAAAACATGGAGAGTGGCACTCAGGATATGACAAACATAATCGCATACGTAAAAAAAAGTTTATTTTTTTTAATGCCAATACAAACTCCCCTGCGATGTATAATTTTTTTAAATATGTTTTTAGGTACTCAAATTATCGTTTTGGAATTCAAAATCAAAATTCTACATTCACCTCTCACCAGAAAAAATGACATATTGAAAATAAATCAATTATTTTTATATTTAAAACTTAAACATCATCACTTTTGCACCACTATGACGTCATTTTCTCTGACTTTTCACTTTCAACCGTGCTAAGAATACGAGCGGTAGATATGAATATTCAGTGAACAACCGTTAGTGTATTTCCAAGGGAGGCCATTTTTCATCTGTACTAACCGAAATCCGCAATAAACGATATCTTTAACATTAATTAAAATATGATGGGGAAATGAAACTGTCCGCATTAACCGGAGATACGTCTCAAGAGGAGATGCATTAACGAAAATTCCGCTATATTCTCCGCAACTTATTGATGTTTTGCGGATAGTATCTATCACATTTCTACATTTACTAAAATAAAATAAATATTAAAAATAACTACCGAGCGATGCTCGGTCTACTGTGTACTGAAATCATTTAAATAAAAAAAAAATTTACGATTTACTTTAAATTCGAATGTATGAAGGTTTGAATGTTTAGTGTAAAATTCTTTCACCTACTTGTTTCTAAAAATAACTTGATTGTAAGTGTTACATATCGAAAAGAGGAATAACTGAATTTCAAATTTTGGCGACACAGTTTTTTATTGTGCAAAATTTGAATTCTAGATGTCAGTGCGCATCTGCAAAATTGCTGAAAAGACGCGGTGACGGAGGGAAACGCGAAATTGTATGATAGTCCAACGACAGACATTGTTGGTCGAAGAAAGTCTGAAAGTAAAAAACTGAAATGTTATATTTTTATCACAGCGAAGAAAGTCCTCATCGACTAGTTCCTACATCTGGAGATCGTTCGTATCTGTTTCATCTATATTTTCTTTTCTGTGCTAGGTAACATAGCCTAGTCGTATGATATCAGACGTGCTATAGTTGAGTATGTGGTTGCGCACTGGGATTAGCTGGGATTAGTTTCTTAGGAGGTCACTTTGACGTTCTACTTCCTCTTCTTAACAGCTAGCAATAATCTATTATTTTTCCAAATGAATACCTATCACAGAGAGAAATCAACTCGAGAAAAAAATTAGAAGACTTATTGAGGTCAAAAAGGGAAGGCCTAATCGTTCCGAGAAATCACGTTCTCAACAGCTCCAAGAAGCTAGAGCTCTCTATCGTCAAAACCATCTTCGAAAACAAAAACACACATTAAAACTTTACAGCGATTCACACCCTGAAATGGGAAGACGTAGCTCGCTAAGAAGTCGCGCGCTGTTCTGTTGCCCACCCTGGTATGAATATTGGAGCTTACTGACGAAAAAGGTCTAGAGGTAAGCTGCAGTTAAAAATAAACACTTTAGAAAACATTACGAGAGCTATAACTAAAAAAATGGGAAATAAACTGGAAGCAGACAAAGTTATAAAATGGACTCTGCACAGTGGAATTAACTTTGGATGACTTTGATTGAACAGCTGATAAATTGAAACAAAAACTAATATAGTTACTAGAAAAATTGAATGAATGGATTTCAAACAGTAGCACACATGCCAATTCGCTTTTCTATGAAAAGCGGAACATCGGAGCAATCAGGAGCCATAAAGTCTATGAAGTTAAAGATAGTGTAATTGAAATCGACGCTACTAGCAAAGCTTTCTCCTTACAAAAAGAAGTGAAATCACATAAAAAACATCTCATGTAAAAAAAGGCCAAGTCTCCTGACTCTTTGACCGTAAAAAGTTCTGAGATCATGTGTAGAGCCAAGCTTAACTCTCTTATTAACTCTGATATTTTACTTCACAAATTACTCCTAGTCTCTACACCTTTAGTAAATGATTATTTTGTGACTTGGCAATGACGCAGCACGAGAATGTAAAGGCTGTTGTTTACATTTTAATATTAACGTTTATTTATAAAATTTTGCATAAAATAGTTTCTATAAGAGCACTGAACGTATATGTATTTGTAGCATGGAAATAATTTTACATTACATTGTAAGCCCGGATGCGAAAACTCTCTACTGGTCAAACTTGATGTCCGGAGTTTTGGGTGATTTTCTTCCTATGTAACGTAAATACGAGCCAGACCCCTCTTATACAAAGACTCCCAATTGGTGCATCCCTCCTTCAGGCTTCTATCCCTCGCGTTCATATTCAGCCTTAATCAAATATTCTAATCCCAATTCAAAACATAAGTAAAGTGTTTACATAATAACTTTCCTATGCTGCGTAATTGCCAAGTCACAAAATAATCATTTACTAAAGGTGTAGAGACTAGAAATAATTTGTGAAGTAAAATATTAGAGTTAATAAGAGAGTTAAGCTTGGCTCTACACATGATCTCAGAACTTTTTACGGTCAAAGAGTCAGGAGACTTGGCTTTTTTTTACATGAGAGGTTTTTGATGGGATTTCATATTTCTAGGTCCTTCAGTAACGCAAAAGTCGCATTTTTAGAACGTTTTTTGCTCCTGCACCCCCTTTGGGGTAGTGGCACCGACATAAAATATAGCTTATGTTCTAAGTTGGACTAACACCATCATTTTGATACCATTACTTTTGAAATCGGTTCGGTACCTCCAGAGATTACCTCTAACAAACAAACAATTTTTACTTCTTTATAATATTAGTATAGATAATCCCAATGAGATTATTGCTGAACTTCAGGATTACATGTCTCCGATCCCAGCAAATACGAAAAGCGTTTTTCAACATTGGTGAAAGATATTATTAGATTTTCTTACTGTCGTTGTTTGTTTAGCATAAATTTAATTTAAACTTCTTACATATGTACAGTAGAACCTCTTTTATCCGAAACTCTTTTAACCGAAACTCTCGGTTAACCAAAATCCATCTTTAAAGTTTTTTTTTTTTTTTCTACTATCACATTTCCTTGTGTGCAAAATCTCTTTTGAAAACTGTTTTTTCTTCTAACTATCATATTACTTGTGTTGAATCGGTCATTCCGAACGACGAGTACACATAAATATTTTCGATCCCCTTTCTTAGAATTCCTTTGAAATTAACTTGAGCTCCCGTAAGCTGCGGAGTGGAACGAAAAAAACGAACAAATTAGTAATTCTGAAGCTTTTGAATGTTTTAAAAAAGATTTGGTATGGCTGGGGCAGCAGGAAAACTGTGATACTGGTGAACTAATAATATTAAAAAACTTCGTGATAGAGCTTCAAAGCAAAGGCGATCTCAACTGCGACAAATAAAACATTGTTTCAAACTCCTGTGAAAGGTACTTAATTTCAAAATTAAAATTCAGGTAATTTATTTTTGTTTCTATTTTACTATTGCTTTATCTTTATTAAACACTTGTTACCATAATAAGAAATAGCTCGTATATTTCTCTTTAATCTTAAGATTGAAGCATTCTCGATTATCCGAAAATTTCGATTTTCCGAAAGAGGATCGGTCCCAATTACTTCGGATAATCGAGGTTCTACTGTATGTATATATATATATATATATATATATATTTAATAAAATAAATCAATATATGAAAACTATTATATTTTATTTTTCATCTTTTTATCCACGCTGTTACTACTAGCAATAATAAAAAAGATGTGATGCTATGATTGAAAAGTGGCCTGTTTGCCTTTTCATCCTTAATCTCTACTGTTTTGAACATTTGAACATTTTATCCTTTTACTTTTTAAACTACTACGTTTGTTAAACAGATTAAGTAAAATAATGCTATAAAGTGATAAAATATCATTTATTAAGATTGACGATCGTTTCGTCGCACCAACGGCGACATTTTCAAAATCATACACGATAGAAAATATTTTCACATAATTTAAAAATAATAAACATAGTAAATAATGTCACGAGACATGATGCATAATGAAATATTTCAAACATAAAATAAATTAAAATTAAATTAGTTATTTGTGAACGTGGATTAGTTTTCATATAATTTAACAAAACAATAACTTGGTAAATAATATCACGAGACAACATGCATAATGAAAAATATTGCAAAACATAAAACAAAATATAAAATTATCTTGGCTATTTGCGAGCGTGGATTAATTTTTACTATTGGTACTAAAATTATATAGCATCTCTTTCCAAATTTTAGGTAAATCTAGGGACACTGAATCATTGCAAATATTATTATTATATATTATTATATATTAATATTATTATATACACATTAATATTAAATATTATTATATTAATATTTGCAATGATTTAGTGTCCCTAGATTTACCTAAAATTTGGAAAGAGATGCTATATAATTTTAGTACCAATAGTAAAAATTAATCCACGTTCGCAAATAGCCAAGATAATTTTATATTTTGTTTTATGTTTTGCAATATTTTTCATTATGCATGTTGTCTCGTGACATTATTTACCAAGTTATTGTTTTGTTAAATTATATGAAAACTAATCCACGTTCACAAATAACTAATTTAATTTATTTTATGTTTGCAATATTTCATTATGCATCATGTCTCGTGACATTATTTACTATGTTTATTAGTTTTAAATTATGTGAAAATATTTTCTATCGTGTATGATTTTGAAAATGTCGCCGTTGGTGCGACAAACGATCGTCAATCTTAATAAATGATATTTTATCACTTTATAGCATTATTTTACTTAATCTGTTTATAAATGATCATTATACATGTTTTTATACGTGTTTTTTACTACGTTTGTTTTATAAATTCAATTACAGGGTGTCCATAAAAGATTGTCCCAGGTCCAAAGGTGGTTAATTAACCTAGTTTTTCTTACAAATGGTAAATAGGTGCCCTTTTAGTTTAGTTATACGGCACATACCCAACCTAAAGTGCAATTCTTCCCACAAATTTCGGTTAACAAGTCCGGAGTAAGGGAAGCAATAGCCTCTTCAATTCTGTGACTCAACTCGGGCAAATCATTGGGTAGCGGCGGAACGTTGACACGATCTTATATAAAGCCCCTAAGGGAAAAATCGCATGGCTCTAAGGGTTATTAAATTTTCAGCCCAACAATAACCCTTTACGCGCAGGAGTCGCCATTTTGGGTATGTGGCACTGCAAACGAGTAAATAACAAAGTAGTACTGGCGCATGCGCTTATAGATGCATTCGAAAAAATATTTTTCCACCCTCAACAGCTCGAAATTTTCTGAGACATTTTAAGACTCATTTTTAAAAGTAAAAACATGAAACTTGCTGAGGTGATTTTCGAAGAGATGTTTAAGACGTCGTGTGATTTCATTTTAGCTCAATTAATTAGAATTTGATTTGATTTTCTCAGTGTGACCATTTTTTTCATTCCCAGATCGCCCGCTTCAGAAAATTCTGTTCAAAATGCCAACTTTGACAGCATTTTTTACAATATTTTCTGCATTTATCAAAAAATCGAGAAACACGGCACATTATGTAATTTCTAAATAAGAGAATCAGCCAGTTTGATGCGTTTGAGAGCAAAAATGAATTTAAAAATGAATCAGAAAATAAGCAGTTTGGATTGAAATACATCGTCCCACAGATTATTATCTTATTCTTTTTTGTCGGACTTTAGTAAATCGGACTTTCTTAAATGTCTGTGCATCGTCCAATTTTTTTTCGCAGGCGCTTGTCCTTCACACTCGTCCTTCGCCAACTGACATGAAAATCACGTATCCTACCGTCCCTTCCGTGACTTTCTTTAAGCCCGGAGAAAATAGGGGGCTGTTAAAAACTAAAATACCGAACAGAGATAAAGAGTCTCTTTCTCTTCCATCCTCTCTCACAGTATGCGAACTTCCCACCCACATCTCGAGTTCTCGAGTCACAAAGGTTTAGGTACGGGAATGCTTGTATTTCGAATCACCATTATAGATAATCTTATTTTGTGGAGGTTCTAATCTTAAAAACAACTGTTTAACAATTATCAATAAAAACAATTCAATTCTAAAAGCCTACATATTATTGTATTTTTTTAGTGTGAATACAAGAACTAAATAAAAGGTGCGAATTTAAATTTTTAACACTCATTTAATACGAAATGATCATTCATACAGTTTTTAGTTTTTTTCTTCGCTATTTTGTGACCGTTGTCTTTTCTTCGAAATTAGTGGATGATTTTCACTTATCGTAGGTATCTGTTATTTGTTTTCTCTGTTTTAAAATATCGTAATAGCCGTTAAAAAAACCCAAAAAAATCATTTATATAATTTTTTGTTTCGGTTTTGGATAGCATGATGGAAAAGATAAACCACATTATTGAAAAATTACCTTTCTAAGGGAACCTAACTCACATTTACGCAAGGTTCAAAGAGAACCACCGATAACTCTGAACTATTAGGCCGACGAGCACGTTTTGGACCAAACCCAGCACCTTTTTACTCAGAGTGAATAGTCACTCTAAAGAGAGACATAATTGGATGTAACAAAAACACCACTATAGGCAACTTTCTTACACATAATTACCGGACGCGACAGTGGAGGAAAGATAATTTTTTTTAAAATTCTGTTGCATAGTTAAAAGAAATTAATGATTCCTGTAAATTCTCCGTGTCATAGCACGTAGCTAATCTTAAAAATTACATGTATGTTTTCATTTATGCACTCTAAAAAACAAATATGCAAGTTTATACATAAACACAGGTAAATCGATGATACAAAAACGATTTGTCTATATATGTAAAGTGGTGAGTAAATTGACAAAACGCACGCCTAATGTGTAAATTTCAAAATAAGCGTTTGAATGTGTAATTTGCTGATGATACTGAATGTGTAAAAAATATCTGATCACTCTTGAAATACACACTTGAATGTGAAACGGACAGGATCGGCTCAAAGACAAAACATTCTTAGTAATAAAAGATATAAAAACAGCAAATTAGTTATTTTATAAGTTGGTAATAACATTATGTAATATTTTGTGATAATTATGTAAACCTATATGAAGTACGGCAGACATTTACATTTATTAAAATTATTAATAACTGCATTTAATATTAAATTATTAATACCTTTTAAATTAATAGTTATCAAACAAGTAATTTTCTAGTTAGAACATTAAACATGTTCTATGTTATGAACATTAAACATATTCTGTATATATGTTTTGATTAATAAACTTATAATCAATATAATTACATAAATAATAAAAACTGCAAATTAGTAATTTCATCAGTTAACACAGATAACGAATCAAACAATTACTGTTAATACTACAAATCAAAACTTACAAGCATGTAGGTGCATGCTAATCAGATCAAATACAACCATTAATTTGACACAATGCGACTCCTATATTATCCCTTATATTTGCCTCTCTTAATGTTTTCGGGATAAGGCTGCATACGGACGCGTGTTTTGCCATCCTTCTCCAGTTTTCGTGGAAAATCTTTTATTCTGGACGGTTCTGAGGTTTATTCACAAAAGAATGAGGGGAATCAACAATGGGTCAGGAAATAAGGAACTCGACTCTACATGAAGGAAAGGTTCCTCTTTTGCAAGACATCAGTCCCTTTCCTTTTAAAGTCATTAAAAATCAAAGACACCACGTGGCCACAACAAACAATGCCGACACTGATAACAGTTAGAAGGATGGTGCATTCGCAGCCTTAAGAGCATACTTCAGTTAAACGAAAAGACCCGTTCGCTAATGCTAATCCTATGAAAGACATTTATAAAGATATCTCATTTGAATTTAAATATTTTTAAATGATATTTTTCATTGAATAGTTGAGTTCGATCTGTACAAAGACCGTTGTTTACTTTTTCGATTTTGTTTACAGGTATTTTTAATGAGGACACTTTCATTTTCTAAACCGGTTTCGAAAGTAAAAGCATCCTTATGAAAAAAATCTGCAATCAAAATCGAAAAAGTAAAAAACGGCGTGCATACAGATCGATCTCAGTTATCCAATACAAAAAAAAAATCATTCAAAAATACTGAAATGCGACCGAGATATGTTTATAAACTTCTGCCATAGGATTAGCACTAGCGAACGCATCTTTTCGTTTGACTGAAGTAGGCTTTTAAACTCTATCCCTCGTTATCGCAAGACCAGGGTCTCAACTGGTGAAGGTCAAGGAAAGGCAAGTGTCTCTGTTAGGGAAAACAAGTAGTTTGAATTACTCTTTATATGTGACCTTAAATCAACACTCTGACTTTACGACTCTTAGAGTTGATGCTATTAAAATTTATAACTGGGACGTTCTTTTATGCACATCCTGTATTTTTCATTTTTAATCCTATCCTAACACGTTTTTTCTATCTTTAATTATGACTAGTATACTCGCTCTTATGTAATTTACACTACAGTTAGTCTACTTCTCTCTTGTGGCTTCCTAAGTTTAAGAAATAGAGCTACTCCTAGACAGTGAGTAAAGTTGGCGTCAACTAGGAACGCCTAGAAATGCCTAAACTGTTCAACTACATCAAAAATAAAGCGAAGATTACCTTTCATGATATACATACTCAAAAGAGTAGAATTGTTTAAGTACTGGTTTAAAATTTTGTACAAGTGTTTATTATTGTATTCTTTACGAATGTATCACTTAACATTTTACCTTTTAACAAGCTTTAAAAATTTCACAAACATTTCATAGGTACTTGACCCTTTAACAAAATTCACCGTATCACGCAAGAAGGTGGATGTGAAGTTATTATTTTTACAGATGGGTGAACATAAAATGTTTTCACTTTGTTTCTTAATCACTAAAAAAATACAGAATGTGCGTGCATGCATAACTTTCTTATCGCACAATTGACAAATCGTAGACATATTTAAACATATGCTTCGAAACGTTCAGTTGTAGATATACGTTTTAAGCTATATCATTTTCATTAAGCAGAAAATTACATAGCATTATAGGATATAAAAAGATACACCGAAATATAATTAACTATTCTAAAAATAAAATTAATTACGCCCCTTTAAGACCGGTGGTGAAATTTTCAAAACGAAAGAAATATCTTTTTTAAAACAAAGCAGTAAATTCATTTTTGTGCGTTTATCCACTTTTTTTCTGAATGCTTTTTTTTTATATTTTGTATTCTTTGGTATGACTGAAGGACTTGCCGAAAAGGTGCAAAATTCAATAAATTCGGATTCGCACGATCGCGAGTATGCGATCTCAAAGGCTTTATTAAAGAACAAACACTGTTTCAAACACTCTGTATTTTAGGTAGATTTCGTAAGAAATACTACCTATTGCAGTCGTTACCATGGTGCGATTTTTGAAAAATTCCTTCATAACTTTTCATTATAGGACCCCAGGAATCCAAAACCACCCCACCTAAAAAATTTATATATATGTAGGGGAGGCTTGACCCAACCCTCAATTTTCATATTTAAAAGAATTTCAGAGTTTTATCAATAGGTGTCAACCAAAGCTATTGGAATGCTCAAACAACACTCTTTGTTTCATACAGCTAATTCAAATAGGTGTGGAAAAATCAATTGTGAAGCGTTTTCAACGTAAAAGTTGTGTTTTTTAGAAATATTTTGTAAGCTTTTTTCAGATAAAATATAACAGAGAAATTTAAGTAAGTAGGTTTTAAGTAATGCAGAAATATTGAGCTTTCATTCCAGGCATAAAGATTGTACAGTATGTTAGGCTTAACATAACAATGTGGTATTGTTTAGAAAAGGTCTGTGTAGGGAGGCTTGACCCAGTCAATGTGAGGGAGGGTTGACCAGATGCTAAAGGTTTCCTTAATTAAGTGGTTTAGGAAATACTGTTATTATACACTGTGCATAATGAAAAGTTAATAGTATATATATAAAAGAATGTAAATTTATTCTATAAAGCTTCAGTAAAATGGTGTGATGGAAAAGAAAATGTTTAAAACTGACTATAGAAAAATGTGAAAAGATGCTAGAAAATGGGAAAGTCGATAGGAACTTTTTTCCATTTAACTATTGCTTACAATAGATAAATAGAAACTGTGGGAAAGACTAGAAAGGACTAGAAAGAATGAAAGCAGCAGTCTTAACCCTTCGAGAGGCAGTGGTATATTTATAAAACCACTTAATTTTAATTCCGAAATATCACAATGGCACCAGAATTTTGCTAAAATCTTTTCCATTTAGTATGTATGTGAAATATAGCCTTTTTCTTATTTCCAAATAAATTTGTTCGTAAATTCCAGTGCCAGTTATTTATTTCAACATTTTAGTATTGAAAGTATTTTGCCCCTTAAAGGTTTAACTCATGTTAATGATAAGTTAAATGTTCATGCGGTTGCAAAAGAACACAACATCGATCGAAAAACTTTAGGAAGGTATGTAGAAAAATTTCAACAGGGTGAATACAGTGAGATGAAGCCAAACTAAGTGACAACTAGAGTTGTCAGATCGAGTGTCAAAAAAAATGGAACAAGGAAATAAAAAAAGCGGGACAGTAGCTCCTAAATCCGGACATAATAAAATGAAACACTATGAAAACGGAACCTGTCTCTAATAGAATACTGACTTAAATGTGAAAATTTCATTTTCCTTGCTGTACAATTATACCTGCTCAGACAAAATCCTGTTTAAAACAAAATTTTTCTCCTCTGACTTGCGATTGCGTCTTAACAGGTTTGTTTAAGCCTCATATTTGAAAAAAAAAATTTCATAATAATTAAAACATGTATAATAAAGTTATTTTCCTTTTTTTAAACTGATTTTATTTCTCTTCACAAATAGAATATAAAACAAAGTGGGTCAAGCCTCCCATATAGTGGGTCAACCCTCCCATATATGGGGAGCCTTGACCCATTATTTTTTCATGATTAAAATCAATCATTTTTCAAATTTCTTATATGTTACACTTATGTAGCAATTTTACTTTGATAACTGATTGTATAACGAATAAAATGATATATAAAACTTTATTATACGTTCAATATTTTAAAAATAAAAAATCATTTTGTAAAAAGTGGGTCAACCCTCCCTAGTCTCCCCTATGTATGTATATTTGCACATAATTTTATCTGCACGATAAAAGTTGCAATTATGCACGGATCGTCTTCAAACTCGCCAAACACATTGAGATGGCTAATATCTCGGCGGGGTTTGAAAATGGGCAAAATCGGCCCAAAGGGGTGGAAACGGGGAGGGTTCAAAATTTTGAATACCGTCTTAACATGATTCTGATAAAACCAGCTCTTACACAACGACAGGAAAAAATAAACAATTTTCGTTATAGCAGTTGTCAACAACAACAACAACAAAAAAAAAAACAATAAAATTCTCACCACAACAATTACTTTTCTATTGCAAGATTTTCACGTGAAAAATTAAATAAAATAAATAATTTGGCGAATTGAAAAAAATTGAATATTATGTCATAAGTTTTCTAGAGCAAGAAAGAGTTCTCTTTGAGTTTTCCGCATGAAAACTCAAAATAAAATAAAGAATTTGAAGAATTAATATATATATATATATTGCGTCATATTGGAAATATAATGGACCTCAGCAGGTGAATATGTAACGTCATGTGAGTTGGAAGAAACGTATTAAAAGATGATAAAATCCCGACTATGGAAATATAACATATTTTAACACTTTGAGGTTCTTTGAATTTGCTGTAGCCATTTTTAAACCTATTCCATAAACATGTGTGTGTGTATTCGTGTATATTAGAATTTTCACAAGAAGTTTAGCTCCCTAGAGCTCATTCTTAGTGAAGAAACTGGGTTTATCTCTAATCTTGATTTAAGTTTTGTTGGTGAATTTAGTACTTAACTTCGAAATCTGCCTCCGCCTGTAGGCCGAGCCGACAGGGATTTTTTTATTCATATTTTATTTTCTACTTTTTTAGTGTTTAAAGTATTTTAGTAGTGAATTTTCACTGCCAATTAGCATAATTTAGCGAGTGTGGTTTGGAGCAAATTTAACTTCACTGCTGTTATAATTCGTATACAGTTGTAACTATAAGTAATATTTGGTGAGTTATCACATGTTACCGACTAACGGAAAAATGTTTTAAAATTAATTTATTAATTTATAATTAAATTTTAACAATATTGTCATCGGGAATGTACAGTCTTGGAAAAAAAAAAGTAGACACACCCTACTAACTTTGCAACAAATTATAGTAGAAGAAAGATACTGGTACCAAACGATTGGAAATAAAGTCTACTTTTAAATGATGTATATAAAATTTGCTTAGTGGACCATTTAAAAGTCAAAACCAGACCACATTTTGTTTTTATTTTCAATGTCAACACCCAATTTTGACAATATATTTTAAATCTTTGATTTAAACTATGCCTAGATACGAAATTTCAAGTAATTTGTATTATAAGTTTTTGAATTATAAACATTCAAAATTGAGCTTCTATAATATTAAATTACATTTTGATATTTTTATTAATATCTCCTGAAATTATAATTCTAATGCGATAATTTTTTGTGTGGTCATAATACTAAAAGCCCAAACATAAATACATTGAATTTGTAATTTTGAAATTTTTATAATATAAATTATGAATTATGAAATTAATATTCGAAAAAATTATGAATTGCAACTTACAAAATTTCAAAATTTTCTTCCAAGTAGTTTTTTCATTATGCTTCAAAAATGTTAAAATGAGGGTTTAAGGGGCCATCTACGATGTGCAGAAAAGCATAATTAAAAAAATATATTTTTACTCATTTTATTGAAACATTTGGGCTGGCAATAGTCGAAACATATTAAATGAGTGAAATGCTCATATTGGCAAGAAATAATACATTAATAGAAGTGACTCCGTCATTATGTAGCATTTCAACAATCGAGTACCGAACTTCAATTTGGATACAGCCCCTAAAATAGGCTCATTTTAAAATAATTAATTTCTCTGAAACTAATTGTACGAATTTCAGGAAAATTTGGATTTAGGCTAATTGTGAAGGGTGTAAAATTTATTTACCGTGTCAAACTTTGTACTGTTATTGAAAAAAAAGTTTGGGTTTATTTTGTTATGTAGATGACCGTCTAAGCAAATTTTATAAACATCATTTAAAACTAGACTTTATTTGCAATCGTTTGGTGCCAGTAACTTTCTTCCACAAAAATTTGTTACGGAGTTATTAAGGGTGTTTACTTTTTTTTTTCCCACGATGTGTACATATTTTTTTATAATTCTAGCATATCAGTGAAAAATAGATTACAAAATTCTATCTTTACATACGTGAACCAAATTAAGTTAAATCAAAGAGAGCAATAATAAACAGACCAGGATCCTTATCACATTGACATAATCCATTGCTTTTTATATGTTAAATATCTAACCTTCAAATAATAAATACAATGTACAAGATTCTTAAATAGATATGAATGCAATCAAAAGTCTCCTTTGAATTATTTATACATTACAAATAGGGTCATGCTTTCTTTTGGAAGCAATTCAATAAACTATTTATTTCTGACAAAGGCGATTTTTCAAGGAAAATTGTACGACTGTTTTAGATACAGTGATTTTCTAATTGTGTATTTACGATCTTCTCGCATGAGGAAATAAAGTTCTAACAGTATTCCTTAAATGTCCTTCAGAAAGCCTCTTTCACGATGATGTCATTAGTGAAATATTACCATTGTCTTGATATTTCATTCAATAGTGCTTTGTTTGTATCTCATCCCCCTCCCTTAAATGTTACAAACTGCAACCATCCTCCAGGGAAATTGTATAACTACACTGGTTATCAAAAACTAAGGAAAAGTCACAAAATGCTAATTTTTAAATACGCGAATTCTCAAAAGGAAGTAATATAATTTGAATAATTACTATCTCTGCAGAACAGCTAGTCCATATAACATCTCATCCAGGTCACACATGGTCACAAGAGTCACAGTAACTACGGCGAAACAAAAAATAGGAAATTCCGTACGTCTCTTTTATGACTCTCAAATGACTACTATATGTGACTCCACTGAGTGGTCACTGTGACTGCTGCTTTGTGACGAGTCACCAGGTGACTTTGCAATGTCGTTTCATTGAGACTCTCGTGCGACTCTCATCTGGAGATTCAATTTCAAAGTCATTGTGCACGTTGCATTATGATAAATCACCAAATAATGTCACATTAAAGTCACATGGTGACTTTCTGTCACATGACTTTGTCAAATGGTGACAGAGACCCTACGGTAAAGTCACCACTGTGAAAAGTGGTGAAAAGTCACCATGTGACTTTAATTTGACATTATTTGGTGATTTATCATAATGCAACGTTCACAATGACTTTGAAATTGAGTCTCCAGATGAGAGTCACACGAGAGTCTCAATGAAACGACATTGTAAAGTCACCTGGTGACTCGCCACAAAGCAGCAGTCACAGTGACCTGTGAGTGGAGTCACATATAGTAGTCATTTGAGACTCATAAAAGAGACGCATGGAATTTCCTATTTTTTGTTTCGCCGTAGTTACTGTGACTCTTGTGACCATGTGTGACCTGAATGAGATGTTATATGGACTAGCTGTTCTGCAGGAATAGTAATTATTCGAATTATATTACTTCCTTTTGAGTATTCCCGTATTTAAAAATTGGCATTTTGTGACTTTTCCTTAATTTTTGATAACCATTGTATGTGACAGTTATAGGCAGGGCTTCGAAGTCGGAGTCGGGCTCATTTTTGAGCGAAAGAGTCAGAGTCGGAGTCGGAGTCGTCCATTTTACAAGCAGGGCTGCGTTGTCGGAGTCGGAGTCAGGCTCATTTTTGAGCGAAAGAGTCGGAGTCGGAGTCAGGCCCATTTTTGAGCGAAAAAGTCGGAGTCGGATCTGTTAAAATTCCCTGAGTCGGAGTCGTCCATTTTCCCATATACTCCGAGGCCTAGTTATAGGAAATAGGATATGTAATAAAGTGAGTGAAAATAGTTTTTTAGGTGTGTTCGTAATTATATAAATACGTAGCACCTATAGTCATCGTCTGGTCCGTCTGTCTGTCTGTCCGTTCATCTGTCCGTCTGTCCGAATATAACAGCGCAAAAGCTACCCATCAAATTATTTGAAATTTAATATATATAATCGTTTTATAATTTTCTCAAGTCATTTCACATTTTATGAAAACCTAATCAAAAGTTAAAAAGATATTAATAAGAGTTTTTTCATTCTATTAAATCCTATCATACGTAATTAATAGAATGATATCCCATGATAGGTAATGATTCTAAGTTGTCAGGGTGATGACGTCCTATTTAAGATGGAGTCCTATTATTTCCGTATTACTGAATTTAATATATATAATCGTAATAAATTTTGTATTCATGCATTTTTGCATAAGAGTGCAACAGCTATTGCACCAAGATCTGAATATTTATATAAGTAGTTATAAGACAAACGCACCTCATTTGCCCCGTCTGACGTGCAATTTCCGACTTGTTGCTTATAAAAGTTATCTTAAACTCTGGTGGAAACTAAGTAAATCTATACGACTTCTTAAAGTATTTTCTGTGCTGCCTAAGAGTATTGTGTAAATATTCTTTTTTCGTGGATCTTTAATAGTTTCTTTTAAAACATTGATTACATTATGAAATTACAAGTGAAATTAATGTTATTTTTATTAAGATATTCAAACAAAACAATAAATAAATAAAAAAGTCATTTAAATGGTGTTTTACAGTGGCGACAACTTATATGGGCCCGTGGGGCACGAACCCACCCAATAATTTGATTATCTCCGCCCACCGTATATTTTGATCTATCAGCCCATCCAATTTCTATTGATTTATTTCGTTGTTCATTTATTTAATAGCTGAAATAAAATTTGATTTTATTGACAATCTCAAAATAATGGTGTTTGAAAAATAATAAGGACGTCAATTAGACTTACAGGAGCACTGAAAGTCCCTTCAGCGGATGGATAATTAAATTTCTCTCCAAAGCAAATTTACTGCATATTTTGCCATCTGTTTTAAAGTCTTGAACCGATAAAGAACTTACAGGCAGTGTTGCCAGATGGTCAAATGTCAATTTCCCCAAAATTTCTAAAATTTTCCCCAAATCAGTGTTTATTTCCGCAAAAGTCCCCAACTCAGTTTTTACTCAAAAAAAGGGAATTTTTAAATTTTCAATTTACCACTATAAAAAATATTTAAGTAAGTCAAGCTCAAAAAATTTTCCCCAAATCAAGCCTTTTTTGAAAAAAAAAATATTCCCCATTTACAAAAAACAAACTTTTAAACTGGGCTGAATGCATATTCTGTAGCTACTTTAAGAGAATCAGAGATATATTTTGCAGTGACAAGTTATTTTACGTTTGTTTTTAAAAGTATTGTCTAACAATGTTGGACTATTGTTACATTAGCTCCAATAGCTTTAGGCAATCTCTTATCAGTTGGGATTTGAATGAATTCGAGATAGTACGCTGTTTTGATTTTTTAATCGTAATGCAATGTATTTTCGCTGTATCAATCGATGTGCTTTTGTATATCATCAGAGAAAAATATCTGCTTTCCACATATTTAAATTAATTTTTTTTTAAGTACGGCGAAGGAATTTTTCGTTAAAATCCTACAGATTTAGTCACGTTCAGGTTTAAGCAGCGCCAGGCTTTACAGTCAGTCTCATGCATCTATAATATGTGTGAACTGTAATTTAGTGAACAAAGAACATGACCACATCCAAGAGAATAATGATTGATAATTCCGATTTCTGCATTGTATTTTCGTTTTTCAAATCAAAATTGAGTTCGAGACAGATCCAGTTTTTCGACAGGACTAAAAGAAATCTTTACGGAAAACAATTAAAAAAAAAATCCCCAAAATTTTTGTAGTCCCCAAAAATTTCCCCACGAGCTACTTGTCCTCAAAAAATTCCCCTAGAGGTTCAAAATTCCCCAAAATGAGGACAAAATCCCAATCTGGCAACACTGCTTACAGAGCTGCCACAGTCGTGTATTTTTTAATCTCATTTTTTTTTTTTTTTTTTTTTTTTTTTAAATCTCACACCACTTTTTCAAAACAAAAATTATTTACATACAGTTCTAGCACATTTGCAACAGAAATATACTACAAAATCTGTTTTCTTAAATAAGTGGTGCGAATAGAACTGAAAAATAGTCGTCCGTGGCAGCCCTGCCCTTAGGTGGATACATTATTTAGGTGGATTTGCACTTTCAATACTTAGCAATTTTTATGCTATTTATAACAAATATTAATGTATTTATAAGGAAGAACTGATGAGAATATATAATTAATTATGTATTAAATTATAATTCAATTATAATATAATGAAGCGAAAGATTTTTTTTCAACTAGAAAAATCATATTGAAGGTTGGAGTTCCACAGTTAAAGTTTATTCCAACAAAGTGAGGACATTTTTTGCCGAACCTTTGTGTCGTCAACTTTTGTGACGTCGACATTTTGTGCTTCTCCAACCTTGAATATGAATATAAACAGCAGCGCCAACTTTTAAAAAATATTGGGTGTTCTCAAAAATTTATGAATAAAAATAACACATATACCCCCCCCCCCCCTTAGTAAGTGTGCGTGTAGAGAGAGAGGGGGACGTGGGAGGAATGAATGACTAAAGATGACAATTTGAAGTTAAATTATGTTTTTTCTAAGCAAAATATAAAATTAATAATAATAATTATAATTTAATTAAAATTAAAAAAAATATTTGATTGAATTATTTTCTCATAAGTCCTTCCTTATAAATACATTAATATTTCTTATAAATGACTTTAAAACTGCTAACTATTAAAAGTGCAAATAACGAAATGTAAATTAACATTTTAGTCATCTAAGTGTTTTATCGATTTAAGAACTAAAAACAGATGGCAAAATATGTAGAAAATTTGTTTTTGCGAGAAATGTAATTATACATCAGTTGAAGGGGGCTTTCAGTGTTTCTGTAATTTTAATGGATGTCTTTACTATTTCTTAAACAAAATTAGTTTGAGAATGTCAATAAAACCAAATTTCATTTCAGTGATTAAATAAATAAATAAATAAATAAATAAATAAATAAATAAATAAATAAATAAATAAATAAATAATAAAAGAACTGTAATTGGGTGGGCAGAGAAATCAAATTATTGGGTGGGCTCCCTCCACACGGGCCCATATAAGTTGGCTCCCTCCCCACGAGCCCATATAGGTTGACGCCACTGAATATGAATATGAATATAAATTAAAATTATTTTATATTTTACCGGGTGTCCCAAAAAAGACTGACTGATTTTAAAATTCAATAACTTCCAAACGGTGACAGATATTAAAAAAATTCTTGCAGGAGGGTTATGCATAAAGTCAAAAGTTTTATTACAGTGATTTTCGATTTTAGTTCGAATTACAAACAATAGATGGCGCTGTAAGCAATAGTCGCTAAATACAGGCTCGATTTTTGGTACTTCGTGGCCCGGATAATACATTTCCATCTCCTTTTTCTGCATGGAACAACAGAAAGGACCAAAAATCGAGCCTGTATTTAGCGACTATTGCTTACAGCGCCATCTATTGTTTGTAATTCGAACTAAAATCGAAAATCACTGTCATAAAACTTTTGACTTTATGCATAACCCTCCTGCAAGAATTTTTTTAATATCTGTCACCGTTTGGAAGTTATTGAATTTTAAAATCAGTCAGTCCTTTTTAGGACACCCGGTACTTAGAAAAACCATAATTTGACCTCGAATTATCCTCTTTAGTCTTTCCCTTCACTCCCGCTCCTCTTTCTCCACACACTCACTAAAGAAAAAAAAAAAAAAGTATGTGTTATTTTACTTAAAAGGTTTTGGGTACACCCAATGTTTTTTAAAAGTTGGCGCTACTGATGTTTTATATACATCGCCTTACATATTGCAAATTTCAATCTCAGCCAGTTTTCTTTTCTTTTCTCTAAAACAATGTTAATCATTTAGGCAGTTTACAAACGCAAATAAATTTTCAAGGTAACTTAACGACTGTTTTACTGACAGTGATTTTTTAATTGTTCATTTACGACCTTCTCACTTGAGGAAGTGAATCCCTAACACACTATTTCTTAAATGTCCTTTAGAAAGCCGTTTGCATTACGATGTCATTAGCGAAATATTTATTGTTACTGAAATGAGATTAATAAGTGATCCAACAATGCTTTGTTTATCTCACACGCTTTTAAAATGTTACAAACTGCAATCATCCCCCCGCCTTAAAAAATGGTGTAACTAAGTGACAGTTATGAAATAGGAGAGTAATTAGTGAATGTGAATAATTTGATGAAGGTTAAGATATACTTTCTGAAGACGAAAGGTGCAGCACTTCAAATTCGCCTTCTGTTGGTAAAAACTAGGTTCTTATTCGTTAAAAGCTGAATATCTTTTTCCTGCTGAGTAAGTTTAATTGATTATTATATTATTATTAATATTATTAGTTTAAGTTGATTTCTAAAACACTGAATGCATTATGACAGGGGCACCAACCATTTAGCCATTACGGCGCATTTGAACCATCTTCGTGAGCACATCTCCTTATCACATAAACACACACACACACACACGTTTATTTATATAAACGTATCTGGGATTCACATAACATAAACTTAGACAATCTGATATATATATATATTTCAATATGGTAATGCGTATTTTATATCGTAATCCTTTTTAATCATGTTTTATTTTAAACTTATTTGTTTTTTCATAATTTATCTCTCTATTTTTTGTGCGCTGGTAGTCCCAAATTCATATTCTTTAGCTTTTTTATGGCTACTATGAAGATGAAACCAGACACTTTATTTGTGGAACTTTAGGCATTTGGGACCTGGAGATTCTATCTAGGTTCTACAAATATCCATTATTCTTTTCTGCTCATTTTTTTATTATTTTTTTAAATGTTTGTTGGTAATTTTTAATCGCCATATATATATGAAACCCAGGAGTATAGTTATGAGATCTTCCATGGGCAACGCAAATAAAGTTTCTTCGCAAAAGTTAGGAAACGGCAGGAGTAATTGAGTATAAATGGAGCTTCAAGAAGATTAAAGTCGATGCTCACGAGTTCTGCTCACAAAAGTTCAAACACTCTTTTGTGCTGTATAAATTTATTGAAATAATCATAATAATTATTATTATTAATTAAGTGACTCTTTAATAGTGTCCTTTAAAAGGTATACATTATGAAATCTCAAGTGAAATACTTATTATTCCTATTTATTCCAACATATACTAAATAAAAAGTTAATTTAAAAAATGCCTTAAATGTTGCAAATTTCTGTTTCAGCCAATCTTTCTCTAAAAAATTGTTAATCATTCAAGTGTATTTCGTGATCTGGTCATATACTGTGGTTTCAATCAACTGGGTGTCATCTATTTTTTGATAGGCTATTTAGAGGTACAGGCGTAGAAAAGTATTGCCGAGTACAAAAAAAACTTTTCCCTCATGCACGTCGCAAAACTTGCAAGGTTGTTTTCAATTAATTGTGATTTTCATTTAATTGTGGAATTTAATTAGGACATATATGTTGTCACTTTCCTGTAGTTTTTATTGCATAGTGGTACCATTTTTTTTCCAAATTAAATTAAATAGTTTAATAACTGTATAACTTAAATGGATTCACTTTATTTTTCCTCTCTTCTTTTTTAGCATTTTCTTAAGATTTACTTGAGTTGAAATATGTGTCTAGGTCCTCAAGTTTTCTTGTTCCCTCTGACAGTCCATTATAAATACTAAAACTAAACCGTTATAAATAGTAATGCTCACTTAAAATAAATGCCCCCCCTCCAAAAAATAAATAAATAAAATAAAATAAATAAAGTAAAATAAAATAAAATAGATAAATAAAATTCTTTCACTTATTCCACGTACATTTCTTTCAGGAAAGGATAGCTAAGGTATATCATATGTTAAATAAAACCAAAACTTGTAATAATAACTTAACTTTTAAAATCTTAATTTAACCCTTAACGGACGGTACTTTAAACACATCATTTTATTTTAATATTCTATTTGCACCGCTATATTTTTAAAGTAATTATTTTAGCAAATTTACCTTGTACATATTGTCAAAGTACAATTAAAAGTGTTTTTCAAAAAAAAAAAAAAAAAAAAAAAAAAAAAAAAGTGGTGGCACGCGAATATTTTTCCACCCAAACATTAAACTCTTTTATTTAACTCATGAAACCGATTTGGGTAAATATGCATTCTGTTACATAACATTTGCAAAAAATAACAGTTCAAACTTATGGTATTGTATGTACAGTGATATTTCAATAGCAATAACTGCATATTTATCGTAACAGTAGCATTTTTCCACAAACGATAAATTAGGAGGTTTCATTTTTTATTTCCGATAGCTCCACATATCCTTGCGAGAGTTAAAAAACATTATTACAACTGACCGTAATTTCCGGATATTTCTGCTATCGTGACTTTTCAGCAAAAATGTCGCATATCTCAAAATATTATCTGATATCCGTGTTTTTATGCAAGAAAGAGGTTAGTGACTATAACTTATTCAATTGTCGATACACAACATTAAAACGGTTCATTCATGCATTTCGAAAAATTAAATAACTATAGATTTGAATGGATCCAGGGCCGTACAAGGCGTTTGGGGGCCCCGGTTTTGATTCCAATACGGACCCCCCACCATAAGTATGATAAAATAAAACCTGCTTAGACGGAAACACAAATGACCAGTGAAATATTTCGTTTTATATAGGTTCTTATTATCTTAGAAGGTATAATGGCAAAATAAATATTTTTGAGGGGTGGGGTGGTGGACCATGAATTCTTTCCGTTTAAAGCAGGATTCCAATATAAACAGGCTTTACTCTATTAGAAAATAATTTGCTGGATAATACCTTTTTAAAAAATCTATATAGTATTTGTTCATAATGTTGTTATTTTTCTTTATACAGTAGAACCTCGATTATTAGAAGTAATTGGGACCGACCCTCTTTCGGAAAATCAAAATTTTCGGATAATCGAGAATGCTACAATTTCAAGATTAAGGAGAAATATATGCGCTATTTCTTATTATGGTAACAAGTGCTTAATAAAAATAAAGCAATAGCAAAATAGAAACAAGAATAAATTACCTGAGTTTTAATTTTGAAATTGAGCACCTTTTACATATTTCACAAGGGTTTGAAACAATGTTTTGTTTGTCGCAGTTTCGATTGCCTTTGCTTTGAAGCTCTATCACGAAGTTTTTAAATATTAATAGTTCGCCAGTATCAGTCTTTCTGCTGCTCCAGCCAAGCCAAAACTTTTTCAAAACATTCAAAAGCATCCGAATCTCTATTTCTTCTTTCGTTCCACCCCGCAGCTTACGAGAGTTCAAGTTAAATTCAAAGGAATTCTAAAAAAGGGGATCGAAAACATTTATATGTACTCGTGGTTCGGAAAGGATCGCTTGCACACGAGGAATATGATAGTTAAAAAAAAAAAAAGCCTTAAAAATGGATTTTGGTTAACTTAGAGTTTCGGTTAAAAAAGTTTCGGATAAAAGAGGCTCTACTGTATTTTATTTAGGGTTTGTGATGTATTTGTGACACCTTTTTCATCTATCATCATCTTTTTCAAATAAAAATTTTAAATATCGAAACTATAATTAAATTTTAATTGAATTCATCAACTAACTTTGAATGAAAAATGTTTTATGTACGAAAGAAATAAAATGCATAATCTGTGAGTTTGGCCAATTTTCCACCCTAATTCCTTTCCTCGCGTCTCTGAAATCAGCCACATAATTAGCGCCTCTGAAATCAGCCACATAATTAGCGCCTCTGAAATCAGCCACATAATTAAAGCAGGGCGCCATTTCAAAACTTTCTTGATATCAAATGTACTTTTAAATATTTGATATATACACAAGAGTACAGGCTCTGAGACCCATCCCCGCTCTCGCCGCCTGTAAAGACATTCTAACAAATTCTGACTTTTGAATTTTATTATTTGTTAGTTATTTTAATTAAAAATTTTTGACGTAAAAAAGTACGATTCTACTTTTTCTGGTATTTTTTATTTTAAGAAAAGGACCGAAGCCGGGAGCCCTTGAAGAGCCCTGGTAATTTGTACTGACTCTACCCCCTATTATTCTACTTTTTCTGGTATTAAAAAAAAAAAAGGGACCGAAGCTGGGTCCTCTAGAAGACCTGTTAATTTGTACGGTCTGTACACCTCCGCCCCCTGAATTCACCATAAATCTGTTAGAACCAATAATATCTTAAAATTCCCTATTTAGAACGTTTATGATATTACAGATTTTTTGAGTTTCTTGATAGTTATTAAACCGTTTCAATATTGAAATGATTTTTTTTTAGTTCTGAATAACAAAGTATACCTGGATCTGAAGTTTGATGAAAATCTGTGCATTAGGTCTTGAGATTGAGCTATTGAGGAAATCATGAAAAATGCAGCATAGCAGTACGACCTGTTGGTCGATTTACACCAAAAACTAATCAGCATTAATTTATATCGGGACTAACAGAATACAAATTTTTATTAAATTCCGTGTATTAGTTCTTGAGATAGAGCGTCCACAATATTTGTGTCACATACAGACAGACATTTTCTAAAAACATCAGATCATGTTCAGGACCTTCTAAAACATATAAATCCGTCCAAAACCGGGTCGAAAATTTTCACGAATCCAATACTTTCTTCTTGTAAATATAGAAGAAAGTAAAAGTTTGAAAATACAAATTAGCATCAATTTTGAACGGGATATATATTATTAAACAAGTAAAAATTAAATTTAAAAAATCAAAAAACCCGACTGCGTAAAAAGCGAACTAATTAATTATTTCTGATCAATATTAAACTATTTTTTATATTACTTACCTATTTTTTTATTTACTTGTATTGAGGACTTTTAAGTTTTGTTTAATTGTTGGATCCTATCTATAAATACTGTTTTAATGAGGCCTATAGATGCCTATGATGGTTAGAGTTGCAGTAAAACTAGAGATCCTACCTACATAACTTCCAGGTTGTGCAATATTTAAACGGAGCTTCTGACTGTAAAATAGTCAATGAAACATCGTCTTCATTTTGAAAGATCTATCCAATGATATGCCACTCAATAGGGTGCATAAAAAAATGTTTTCGTCTCTACCGTCCTCAGGGCCTGATTACCAACGGGGCACACTTACACCAATAAATTTTAAAAGAAAAGTTCGACTTATCTAAACGCCGTATTCATGTAAAATTTCTGCAATGAATGAGGCAAAATTTTCTATTTATTTTTAGTGGTAGGAATTTGCTCCGTGGGTAATCAGGCTCTGACCGTCCTTTTGTACTTTACGGCCGCCATTTTAAATTTATAAAAATAAAACCTATCCTATAACCATCGGACGGTTAAGACGAATCGATAGAGACCTTATTCATTAAAATCCATCCAGCCGTTGGGATGTTTCAAGAGTGTAAAGAAATCCACATACCCAGATACGTACAGTCGGGTAAAAAAGAACCAATGCTAGAAGTAACCATAGTTATTTAGGCGTAACTCGAACAATAACTTATGTACTTCATTATTTTTGTTTTATTTTATACTTTGGGCAGAACGCGTATGCTCATTTTCTATAAATATAATTTTGAAATATTAATTATTAATTCATTATGTGATTGTGAACATTCATAAATAGGAAAACATACATATTTTTTTCATCATCAGTGGAATTTCCCTATGGTCGATCTCGCCCCTCCGCCCCCCCCCCCAAAAAAAAACCGTTTTTTGCTACTTCTGAGTATTAGGTGTCAAGTTATCAAATGATATCTAAAACAGGCAACTTTAAAGGATCATACTTTAAAGTTGAAAGCATCTTTTCTGCTACTTTATGCATGCTAAATATAGCAAGTAAACGATACATTTATGGATTTATTGATGTGTTGTTACACTCATTAACAAAATATTATTACATCATTATCTTAATAAATCTGGTCGCAATATCATGCCACTTTTAAAATACGTTTCTCAATGCCCACACAGTTCTCGAACATACTTTAACTCATATTTCGCGAGCTTTTAAAGATAGAACAGAGCAATGCCCAGCTTGCATCTGGTTTAAACGCGGCACGACAAATCGAACGAAATAAACAAATGCAGAGCTTTTGTAGTTTTCAAAGTTCATATAAGAATAAAGTTGTATACAACATCTGAAGAAATTTTCGAAGTAACAAAAGTTAAAAAAAAACGTAAGCAAAGAACTTTGGTGTATAGGGCTTTATTTTACGACTTTTAAAATTTCTTGCACAACTTTTTTATTTTTTCTCCCATAAACTATCCTACTTATGAAAATGCTGCTGAGATATAACGAAATGACCTTTTGACATCCTCTGTAATCCTCTTAGGAGTTGAATTTCGAAAAATATTTTCTTGATGGATCTTTATAATGTGTTATGAATATATACCCAAGAGAAAAGTTTCTAGTTCCAACAGCTTCGTCTCTCCGTTGATTAAAAGGCCAGGGGAAATTCTCTTATAGATATAAATTTCGGCTTGTGTACTTAGCTTCAATCTTCTTTTACGTAGCTGCCGACCGCCCGGTTTTCTCAAGTTAAATAAACATATGTTGATCCAGAAAATTTATTTAATAAAAAGTTTTTTGCTTCAAGGTAGTATTTATATGTATTATTTATTAAATAAAATTTCTGGTTCAAAAATTTTCATTTGACTTGGAGAAAAAAGAAGGTTGGCAACTATGCGTTTCTGAATTATCGTTACTTAAAACAAATAGTACATAATACAGTTAATAGTACGCAAAAATGGGAAAGTACAACCAAGGAACTTTACAGGGCAGCCACGAGAATCGAACCAAGCGCCACACAATGATCAATATTAATTTCAGACTTTTTCTCCTGGGGGGAAATTAGGATTTCTTTATATCCAGGGAGGGGCAACATTATTGAGTTCCAGACGGATTTGTACTTCTAGATATAGACCATTAATAAACATGAAATCAAATGTTCTCGAGGAGGAGAGCATTTTGATGCTCAGATGGAGGAAGACCCCCCCCCTCCTCTTCCCCAGGCGATCCAGAATTCATCACTGAATGAATGTAATGTGCCGAAGAGTTCATTGGGTTTTGACCACTTCTTTTAAGGTTTTGACATAGGATCAGTTAAACGATTCATCTAGAGACAATATGCAGTTTTACTCTTGCATCTTTTGAGACCGTATGCTGTGGTCAGCACAAAACTTTCTTCTATACCATTCTAATATATTAATTTATAATAGCATCAACGATTATGAACATACAGTATAGTGCATTTCTTAAAATTTAACAAGGAGTTACAACGACCAGTGAATTAAAAAAAAGAATAGAACAACAGCGACACCTGTTTGCTATTAAATTTTAAAATAAGATCAATATACACATTTTTAATCATTAAACTCAAATACTATGAAATTTGATTTATTTTTGCACAATGGAAAATGAGATACAGCTATAATGTTTATTGCAAAAAGCAGGGCTAATGTTTCACAAGCAGGACCACAGCCAA
This sequence comes from Maratus speciosus, assembly GCA_963932465.1. Classification (NCBI taxonomy): domain Eukaryota; kingdom Metazoa; phylum Arthropoda; class Arachnida; order Araneae; family Salticidae; genus Maratus; species Maratus speciosus. The sequence goes on from OZ010793.1 coordinate 211,217,702, forward strand.
AAGTTGACGTCAAAAATGTGCAGTTCTGTCAACAATGGAGTCAGTAATGCTTCAAACCATGCTCGTTAAATTGCATCAATTGATTGTGAACCCGATTAAGGATAGGATATACTATCTCGACTATAGGTTAGTAGTGTCCTCTGCAGGGATACAGTGGAGGGTATACGGGGGGTATACGCCGTATACCCCCTGTTTCTCAAGAAAGTTATAGTATATATACACTAGGGTATATCCTCTGCCTTGAGCGTATACCCTCTGCTTAGAACGTATACCCTCTGTTTTTTTTACGACTACACCACTGGTCCTCTGTTAAGTGATCAAAGTCAAAATTGAACCAGCATCTATTTATGCCAAGGTATAGCAGAATATGAAATTTCATGAAATTTCATGAATTATTTCTTGTGATATCGCTATCACGGAAATCGGGAAAATGCAGTATAGCAGCACCACCTGTTGGGCCATATACACTCAAACCTAATAAGCACCAATTTATGTCAAGGTCTAACAAAATATAAGTTTGATTAAATTCCGTAGTTCTTGAGATAGAGCGGCCACGAAATTTGTGTCACACACGGACTAAGAAGCAGGCAGGAATTTTTCAAAAATAGTTCAATCGTCTTCAGGACATACAAATCTAAATCTATCTAAATCTATCTAAATTACATCTAAATCTATCAAAAAACAGAAGTCGAAAATTTTTACCATTCCAATACTCTCTTGTTATGCATACAGAAGAAAGTAAAAATTCCAATCACGCTCTGCATTCAACATACTTGTTGTAGTTGCAGAGGTGTTTTAATTAACCTTGAACCAGAATGAGTGCTGTTGCAATGCATTGTACTTTCAGTCATCTCGTATAACACTATTGTAAATAGACGACATTTCACCTTCAGATGATGACTTGCCTGAAGAGCTAACAAGAGTGTTTTTTTTTTTCCATGACCGGTGACCTCGCCCCTGACTTCTTCCTTGTCGCAAGATATCTACCACCTTCAGGTTAAGGAAAAGGTATCGCCTTGAAAACCAGAGCAATAAAAATTAAAGATAAAACAATAAAATAACATGAAAAAGTACTTGAGGATTTTGTGTGACTGGCGGTTTATTAACTTTCTTTTACTTTCCGGACACATAAGAAAGTATTATAATCAAGATTTTAAAAAAATCGATTCTAAAACTTTTGGTATATCTTTACATTTTGAGATTCCCGGAATCCCTTTTCGCTATTTTTACAATGATTTCCTCGATATGTGTGTAGGGGGTAGGGGGTACACAAAAACACGCACTTGTTGATTTAATATGAACGCAACGTTTTTTTAATGTTAAACAGTAGTCGACAGTTAGGCTTCAATCGTATCAGTTGTGTGTTGATAATATGCAAATAGCCGCATTTCGTGCAGAGACAATTATTTAAGTTTCAATTTTTCATTTTTGATGTAATATTTTGAAAAACTCATGTGATTGTTGAGATGGTAATGCTGCAAATGTCTACAAATCCAAAAATTTAGTGAAGAACGGAAACTCTTTAGCTTCTAAATGCCGTGTAGTTTATCTCGATTGCATTTCTGCAAACTTTCAGTTGGCCGGTTAAACAAAACAAGGTCTCGCCCCTTCACTGCCAGTTCTTGACCCAATCAATGGGGCAAAGACACGCAGACAAATGTATCTTAAAATTTTTCAATTTCTTGAGAAATTATAATTTGACAAAAACTAGGTTGATGGTGATACTGAGTGAGGTTCTCATATAACATTTTATCCAGCCATCATACATATTTAGACCATTGTGTTCATTCAAAACCAAAATTTATGGAAAGTGCGTGCCTTTACTCTCACCTACCCTATGTTAGAATTTCTCACATTTTCAGGTCCAAAGAGTCCATTTTTGGTGCGCTTTTTATGATGTCGGTCAGTATACAGTATGTATGTGAGTAAACGCAGGACTCTTCAAACTGTGCTTTCGACTGAGCTCCTATTTTCTGAATGTGTTTGAAGCCACTGTTGCAAAAGTTCTGTTAATTTTTGTACAAATCAGACAATGAGTTTGGTATCTAAACTATTTTTCTACCTTTTTCCATTAGTTCTGTGATTGGAAAAAAGCGAGTATCTTATTAATTCAATTATTTAATTAAATATTTTTTCTCATGCTCATCTTATGTCGACACAATAATGATATTTCATCAAAACATAACTGAATTTAAATAAAAGGATTTTTTTTAATTTAAAAACCAAAGTAAAAATTTTACGGAAGTTTTATCGGTCTGATAAAAGCGTGTGAAAAAGGGGGCGGCGGCACAACAAAATATCTATATTTAAAACTTGTATCAGCATGGCTATTATAGGTTAATTCGATTTTAATATTTATTTTAATTTACAGGGATTAAGCCTCAGCACGGGCGAAATCTCTTTAAAAATTACATCATAAGTTTAGACAATGTTTCCACTTTATGAATGAAAGTGCTCGCTTCTTTTAGAACTTGCGATGATTTTCACCGGTGAAATATACCTTTGTTAAGTAAAATCTAAGTTTTTATTTATTTTTATATACATATTAATTTGAAAGCATAATACTGTAAAGTGTTCGGAAAGTCTAGTTGAGTTACTCTAGATTTTTTTGTAATCAGCTTTTTAAAACGAAACCTGCTTGCAGGAGTGCATTATTAGACATTTTTTGATGTGATGGGAAATGTGAGCAGTGCCAGAGGTCGTAAAACTTCGTGCAAAGCTCGCAGGTTTAAAATAAGAGAAGTCCCAAACCCAACTAAAACTGTTTTGAGGTTGCCTGTTTGAGTCAATTTAAAATCAAAATTTAATATTAAACAATCCCTCCAAATACTCTTGCGCTCTATGACGTAGACAGCGTACGCTATGCTATTGTGGTCATTTCCAACAATGACGAACGCAGCATACGTCATGATATCTGGCTGATTTTTGAATTAGACATTCCGAATTCCCACCGGAAAGTTTTAACTCTTATTTTTACTTTACAAGATTATTGAATATCCATAAATAAAGTAAAATAAAATTACCAATGAAATTTTTGTGGTGTGAATTCAAAATGTCTAAAATAAAATTTGCCAGATGCGACAACTCTGGTGGCTAGTGACATACTATCAGCTAACAGTACTAGAGCTCAAGGGGTTAAGGCTGTTCTCAAATCCAAAGGGGCAACTTTCTGACGTAAGTTTAAATTGATTTTTGTTCGGAAATGCATAATACTAGCAGGTGTTGTTATTCAGAAACTGTGTCATCGAACTGTTCTTTCCGTTTTATTGTAAACGTAATAGGTCTTTTAGAAAATGCTGTCAAACTTGACGTTTTGAACATAATTTCTAGACGAGAGAAGAAAAAGAGTCAGGAAGGGAGAAAAAACGTTTCGATCACGTGACCCATTTCGCTTATAACTCGATAGGTAATCTATTGATCAAAAAATGCAAAAAACAGTTCGATTCCAAATCGCTTCTCTAGTCAGCACTGCCAGTTTTGTACCTTTACATTTATAAATGAGTTAGTGAATGTGCAAAAACGTTTTGCGCTAGTTGGCAAAGGCAGTTGAGAATAGCCTTAAGCTAGAGTTTCTAACTTACATGTAAATTTGGTCATTAACTCTTGTTGATACGGGGAAATTTCATTAAAGGATTTTTCATTACCTAACACACCTTTCGAAATTCGGTACATAAAATCAAGATGTTAATGTCTAATATATATAAATATTATTAGAAATTTATATATAATTTATATATTTATATATATATTTATATATAATTTATTATAAACTAGGTTTTGTGGTCGTGGTCGAAGTGAGTATTACTAAAAAACATGCGATACGTACGTATATAAATTTTTTTATTTAACTCAGGAACATCGTAGACCGCGGTAATTCCATGGGGTACTCCAGAATCATTTTTCAGCAGCTTCGACACTTATGACTGTTCACAAAAGTAGTTACTAGAAAACTGCTGGAATTTAAAGTTCTAAGAGAAGAGCACCACCAACAGTCAATTTAAAATTTGACATGAATTGATATTTATGATTATGATTTAATCAAAAATGTCAGCTAGAGAAATTTTAATTAGGATATATCAAGAGATGATATATATGATGATTATATTTATTATGATATATCAAGTACTTATTTTTACATTAATGTGAATTTATCCTTAAACATAATGATTTATAATGAAGGGAACGGATATTTTTTCCAACTGGATTAAATCATATTCAAGGCTGGAGTAGCACAGTTGAAGTTTTTTCCAACAGAGCGAAAAATGTCCAGACCAGGGATCGAACCTGGATACTTGGCGTGCCGTGCCAATGCCTTACCTGTTAGGCTATCCGGACCGATACCTGGCTGACATAATTCACTCTTATTAGTTGGACTTGGCTGCGAACTGCAGCGCTAGTTTCATTCATCCGAGCTATAACTATAGCATTTACATGATGAAACTACTTTAACACGGAAACTCCTATATACCATGTAATTAGGTCATAATGAAGGTATAGCTCGGATGAATGAAACTAGCGCTGCAGTTCGCAGCCAAGTCCAACTAATAAGAGTGAATTATGTCAGCCAGGTATCGGTCCGGATAGCCTAACAGGTAAGGCATTGGCAAAGTATCCAGGTTCGATCCCTGGTCTGGACATTTTTTGCTCTGTTGGAAAAAACTTCAACTGTGCTACTCCAGCCTTGAATATGACCATAATGATTTATTTTGATCTATATGCACTGAATCTCATAATTGTTAAATATCACTAAACTTAATAAAATTTATAGCTTAAGTAATCATGAAATGCTTATTTTAACTGAAGTTTATTATGATTTATGACTTTAAGTACTTATTTAAAAATAAACATGTCAATCAACTTCTATTTTAGTAAATTGGATTCAGTAATACTCATTAAGATGTTTCTGATGGGTTGGGTTCTAATGATTTGAAGCTATGCTTAAGGCAGATAAATAATTTGATTTAACAACTAAGGGGGAAAATATACTAATTGAAAAAGTTATGGAGCATCTTACCAATTTTATAACATATATATAATGTTTATGTACAGTGTTTTCAAAAGTTGCTTTTGTAAATCTTATTTATATGAAAGTTTCAAAATGCATTGCCTATCGGAAATTTTAAAATTTTAGGAAAACAGTTTTGGGCACGTAGAACGTTGGAATCAGAAATCATTTATTTAATGATAAACTCCAATTTTGAAAAATGTGTTAGAAATAAGTAAGGCTGTAAGGAAATTACCCCATAGTATGAAGTTTCATGGCATTAACCCGTGATTCTAGGATCTGTGAGCATCTCTGATGCGTCCCTTTAAGTAGTATCTATTCAATTAGAAAAGCTGTAAACCCAACTTTTAACAGTTATAATCTGGGATCACAGTGTTTCATTTGCCTATTTATAATATTTTAAATAACGAAATAACATAAAAATTTATTAGATAATAAGCCTTCGTGCGCAAACGTAAAGACCAACAGCCGCATCGGAGGCCTGGCAGGTCGCACACTGAACAGATAAGCGACAAAAAGCGTGACAGGAGACAAATTTTATTGTTCAAGCCGGTTTCTTCTTTGCTAACAGGGTGAAATGTCTCTTGACTCGCTTGTCTGTTTGTCGCTTGTCTGTTCAGAGTGCGATCTGCTAATTTAGGAAAAGAGTAATGTTAGAAATTTTGAAAGTAATACTTTATTTCTTTTAATTCATCTATGCTTGATATATTGACCTATAGGTTTAATAATAGAAACTTTTCATTTGCCTGAGCAAAATGCAAAATTAAAAGAGTAAACATAAATTTGTATTTGTAAACAGTAAAATAGATCTATGGATGGAAAAAAGGAGAATGCTAATATACAATTAGAAAATTTTCCTCTTAAATAGACACTGTTTTTTATCCGATGAAAAGAGGGGTTATGTGTTTCACGCGTATCTGCGTATGTGGATTTCTTTATACCCTCGAAACACCCCAACGGCTGGATGAATTTTAATGAATGAGGTCTCTATCAATTCGTCTTAACGGCCCGATGGTTATGGTCTAGATTTTGTTTTTATAAATTCAAAATGGCGGCCGTAAAATACAAAATGGCGGTAGAGACGAAAAAAAAATTACACACCCTCTTGAGTGGCATGTCATTGGATAGGTCTTTCAAAATGAAGACGATGTTTCATTGACTATTTTACAGTCAGAAGCTCCGTTAAAATATTATACAACCTGGAAGTTGTGTAGGTAGGATCTCTAGCTTTACTTCAACTCTAACCATCATAGACATCTATTGACCTCATCAAAACAGTGTTTATAGATAGGAACTAACAATTAAACACAACTTAAAAGTCATCAATACAAGTAAATAAAAAAAAAAATAGGTAAGTAATATAAACTAGTAATATAAAAAAATATTTTAAGTCAATTCCTAATTAGGTCAATAAGAGAATTTTTTTCCTCCCATTCTTCTTTCCTCTTGAGTGGCACTTAAATTTCCTTGATCAAAAAGAGGGCTCTCTCGATTATTGAAAATTAATTAATTTAATTTAATTAATGAATTAATATTTGAAAAAAAACTAGATTAACATCAAGTGTCATCCACTACAAGTTTTAAAAAAAATTATTTGAGCTTCATTGGATGAATAATAAGTATTTTATCAACGATTCAAAATTTGAACAAGATATATAGGGTAGGGGAATACACAGTGAGACATGGTACACAGTGAGACAGCAGCCATTTTGACATATAGTTATAACTTTTTCTTCTAGCTGGCACTCACACATAACCACCTCATCTTATGCAACACGTGGATGTAGTTTCGGCACTTCGGTTACTCGTCCAACAAAATAGTAAGTAATTATTTATTTTACAGGGGTTAAAGTTACACAAACGTCCATTTTAGACTTTATTTATTTCATTATGGCATATATTTACTTAACCAAACCTAGCTATATCTAATGATAGACTATGTCGACAAAACGACACAAGCATTCAAAGCTATGAAACTGATGATGAAACAGATATGGCATCCATTTTGTTACAACGTAACGAAAGTACACAGTGAGACACAGAGTTGTAGTACACAGTGAGACGTGCCGCATTGTGTATCTACTATGCAGTTCTGACGTAAAAAAAGTTATTTATTAATAAAAGAAGGTTTTTTCTCTCTCTCTCTCTCTCTCTCTCTGTGTGTGTGTGTGTGGGGGGGGGGGGGGCGTGCGATAGTTAGTGAAATCTACTACACGTAAGAGGATGAAAGTTTGCATTGAAGGTAGCCCAATGTCTGCCATTGTCAAACCGAGGCTCATATTTAAAAAAAAAAATTTAATCTAGAAATATTAATTAGAAGTCATAAACTGCAGAAAATTATTGATAGAGTGTAAAAATGTATGATTTATGAAAATATATACATTGTCTCACTGTGTACCACTTGTGGTACACAGTGAGACAATTTTCGATACTCCTTTATGCTGCTTCTGTGCTTTTATAAATAACTTTTTAAAAACCATTTATACATTAATGTGTAGCGTATTTGTGTAGCTTAAAGTTGTAGCAAAATTTTTTTCAAAAGAATAAAAATCGTTGCCATTTGTTAAGTAATAATAATTTTCGTCTCACTGTGTACTACCCTCCCCTATAGCGAGAGTGTGAGCTAATAGTAGGAATTTAAAAAAAAAATAGTTTCACATTGATGAAAAATAATTAATTAGTTCGCTTTTTACGCAGTCAGGTTTTTTGGTTTTTTAAATTTAATTGTTTATTGTATGATATATTTGGATAAATTCTATCGATATTTTATCAAATGTATACAAACTTAGCGATCATTTGGTGACTTTTGGAGATACCAGAGATCGTTCTGGATTACAGTCGAATGACAAGCTGATGTTTTTTTTTTTTTTTTTTTTTTTTTTTTTTTTTTTTTTTCCAGTAGCATTCTATATATGTAAAAATAGCTTTGTGAATGCACCAGAAATATTCACAGTATGCCGCACTATTATTATTTTATTCATTATTTTTTTTTTCCCCTTGAGCAATCTTAAATACATAGTTAATACAAAATATTCCAGAAGATTCAAGATAAATAATACTGTTGCTCTCAATGTATTTGTGTACTTTTAATATTTGTTGAGTAAGTAGAAATTTTGTGAAATTTTATGTTGTTGTGTATATACTTCTTTAATCGTTAAAGGTTTTATAAAATATGTATTTTCTACTCTAACTGTGCATTTTGCATTAATGGAAGATGCAGTATAAAGTAATTCGAGAATGGAAATTGGTTTCAGAAAGACTCATCCCTACAAATTTGTTAACCAATAAGAACGCAAACTCCTCGCAATAAAATATACTTGACAAAAGGCTGAATTAGTATGCTAGTTAATTTTGCATGTAAGAGACAATAACAGTTTCGCTAAGTAATAGAAGTGAAAAATATTATTTACCAGGGCCGCCCGATTTTTTCAAATTTGGGGTTGGGGGGGGGGGGGAGGGGGGCTCATAGAAGTCTATCATAAGAGTCGTAAAAATCCATTGAAGAGATGAAGAGACATGTAGGGCTCTTATTATTATTATTATTATTATTTTCAGGGAAAAGAAATGCTCCTTCTGAAATTTTCCAAAGTGTGCTCACTCCTCATTGCTTCCCCCCTACCCTTTTTTTAATGGAAATAACTTACCCTCCTTACTTACAGAAAGTGAATTTGATATGTTTAAGTATAAAAGGATAAAATGCAAGTTCTTAACTTTTTATGCGGTAATATGTTTTCTAAATTAAAAAAATTATGAACTTAAAAAGCAGTCGAGTTTAGATAAAATCTATACGAATTATATGAATTAAAAGAACCTATAGATATTGTTATGCTATTAGTAATTTTAATTTCCTAAAAGTCACTTTTTATTATTAAAATTTTAATATGTTCGAAACATTACAAAAAATACGTTTAGCTGTTAAAATTTTTAAACATACAAATATTTAAAAAAATCAATTTTAATCTGTGTTTAATTTTATTTTTACTTTTAAATTTGAAAAAAAGGCGGTATTTGGACTAAAATTTGACCAAAATTGGGTATTCGGCCAAAATCACTATTCCTTATCTCTAATTTAAAACATTTCAAAATTAATCCAAGTTTGAAAATACTAAAATATATTAAAAATATATAACTGATTAGTCATAAAAAATAATTCAGATTATTAAATTATGTTTATGAAATTCTCATTTTCACTTGGACGAGATGGCAAGCCATACGAGCAATGCTTTGTCATAAGCGCAGAGTAAATATTAGCAGAAGGGATATCACTTATCTATCAACCTGTTGGATCAACTGCAAGTAGTATTGTAGGATCACGAGCGTATCGACCTTCGTAATCACGACTGGAGAATAAAACATCCTATTAAAAACTGTCAAATCATTTCATTAAAAATATGCTGGCAACTACACGTAGCGCATAATTTTTGTTTTCTGTTCCAGATTTTTAGCATGGTCCCGCTGATAGGGTATCTCTTTTCTGCTTTCTGGGCTGCGATCCTTCTGTTCGTAGTATGGTACTTCTTTATAACAGACAGAGATGTGACTTTGTCATTAGCAGAGAAGTTTGGACGCCCTGTATGTAAGTATTTTCTTTTACTTTTCATTCACTTTACAGATTTTAAACTTTAAGTTCAGGCACTTGTTTTCTGTTACGTAAAAACATACATTCAAGGGTGTTGCTCAATCAGGTCTTCAATTTCTCTCGATAATGTAAAACCTATGGGCATAGAAGGCGTTTTAGTATTTTTAAATTTCTCATCACAAAATTAATATTTTTAACTTTTTTTCTGTGTACTCTTTTTAAGAAGGTATTCTGGTCTATAGGCATAAATTTTGGGCGTTTTGTTGAGCTAGATAAAAAAAAAAGTTACCATACATTTATTTTACAACATATTTATTGATATTTTGAAAATATACGAAAAAGTTAAAAAAAAAAAAATTAAATAAGTTATAAGCTGGTACATTTGGGGGTAAAGCTGGTTGACACGGTTGCAACCCTTCTGGTCATCTGAAGCAAAAATTTAAAAAATATTCTTAATTAGTAAGAATGTTTTTATAGCCTTAAAAAAAAAAAAAAAGCGCAAAATTGCGGTTATCTGAAAAAAGGGCATTTTTTCTCTTTTTTTCACAATTTTTAATTTTTTAAAATAGTAAAAAAAAAATAATTTTGATATAAAAAAGGTAGGTTCAATAGAAAATTATACATTGAAGGTTGGTACAAAATTTGAAGTCAATTGGTTAAATAGAACTTGAGGTATCACGTCAACCATGTGGAAACAAGCAGTTTTGAGAAAAACGCAGTATTGTTGTGTGGTAAGAAAAATAAATGTTTGATGTGCAGATTTTAAGCATAGTGCTGAATTAAATGATTCACACGTGGTTCCATTGATGACTAATCAAGTCGTTACAATACCAAAAATGATCGGGTAGTCGGTAGTTGTCCACCGTCTATTGTCCGATTTGCTCCGGTGTAACGGGCTTAGTTGTTGCGTCACTAAAATAGCTATAACTCCGTAAATTATTGGAAGTTTTAAATTTTCTCTCGAGGATATATATTCTTAGAAGTCTAAACTTTAAGAATATGCAAAAAAGAAAAATATACATATATTTCTTAATTCTAGATTAGAATAACCCCTTAAAGGAGGGTTCTTTCTTTTTCAATTGATAAATTGCTTCAAAAATGTATGCTTAATTTAATATTTTATACGTTAAAATCTTAGCAAAGCTGACGAACTTTGAATGAGATTTTAATTCTTCAAATAAAATAAAAGTAAAAATAGTAAAAAAAAAGCCTCTTTTATTCAATGTTTATATCAGAAATCACGCATTTCATGTAGTTCTAAAAATTTCCATTCGTTTGTCGTAAGTCCCGAATATTGCAAATTCACTCATTGACTTACACGCTTATTAGAAAGTACAAACTCGTGAATTAATTAAAAAAATTAAATTTTGCTCTGCTTTTTGCTTTGCTTCTTTTTTTAAGATATGGAAACAGAAAAGAAGAAAAAATATATTAAACTATCTGTCAAAACATATTTAGCTGCCTTTGCTATCTATTTATGATTTTTAAATTGTTTTATCAACGTATAGTCATAATTTAATTAATATTAAACTATTAAATTATAAAAGAGTATATTTTGAAATATACAGGTGTCCACTCATAACGGTATCCAATGGCTAATTCCTAAACCATTAGTCATAGACTTATAATTTCAATCTAAAAATATATTAAATGGGGCAAAACATTATTTTAAAATTCGTTTGGATCAATGAAAACATTTCTTAAAGAGTTACGAAATTCAATTTTTTATACGGTCCCCCAGTCCTATTAGGGATATTTAGTAAAAATTTCCTATTACATTAACAAGTAAGACAAAAAAAAAAGTCCTATTCATCTCACACTAAAATTGACCGAGTTATTAAACTTTGGATTGCATGATTTATGCCATATTTCTGCATCTGAACACAGATGAGTTGGGCCATGCTTCCAGCGACTGTACGCAAAGTGCTTAAGGCTCCCGTCCCTGCCGGCGAAGGCACTCACGAGCTAATGCTAATCCTATGGGGAGGGCTTTTTCTAATATCTCGTTTGCATTTCGACATTTTTTAATAATTTTTCTTTTGCATTGGATAGCCGAGATCCGTCTCTACATCGCGCCTTTTTTAATTTTTCGATTTTGGTTGCAGATATTTTTTAGAATGACACTTTCATTTTCAGAACCGGTTTTGAAAGTGAAAGTAACTTTATAAAAAATATCTGCGGCCAAATCGAAATATTAAAAAAGGTGCGATGGTAGAGATGGATTTCGGCTATCCAATGCAAAAAAAGAAAAAAATAATAATGTCGAAATGCAAACGAGATATTAGAAAAATCCCTCCTTATAGGATTAGCATTAGCTCGTGAGTGTCTTCGCCGGCAGGGACAGGAACCTTAAAGTATTTGAAGAATTTACTTCGCGTGTATCTGCACTTTAACTGAAAGTCATCACATCGTGCAAGTATTACGACAGTGTTAATTTTATTAAATTAGTGTTAATTTTTTTTTAATCACAATCTTCACCTTATTTAATCGCGGAATTTCTGCCATTAAATATGGCGTAGATTTCTATACGGGAAAAAATGTTAATAAAGTTCAAGGATCGTGCGAACCCTTCCCATAATTCCCATCCTTGCTAATGGATTTGCAGCACTTTAACAAGAATTTGTAGATTTTACATTACTCTGTAAAATACTGCTTATATTTTTCTTTTCCATAGTTTATTTTAACCAAAAAAAAAAAAAAAAAAAAAAAAAAAACTGAACTGAAGAAAAAGAAAAAGAAATCAAATGTGCGAGAAAAAGGTTTGGAAATTAAGTTTTGTTTGGGACTTTATATGAGAGTACTTCAAATACATTTAACTGTTACATACTCTAAAATTTACAGCATAACATATTATTTTTAATCCTTCTTATATACATCAAAATGTTAATATTAGAGTAGAAGGTAATTTTATCTCAAAAGGAAAGAATTGTAAGTTTTGAGCGGAAATCCCACGTTAACTGTGTGCGGATCATCCACGTTACCAACATAATATCTTCTTCCACTCGTGTCTTCAATTGAGGACGTGAGCTTCAAAACTCGCCTTATCCAAAATTTAAAAAATCGTGTTTACTCTACCAATCTATTGGTAAACCTGCTCCGAAAAAACACTACAAACTGTAAAAAAAAAAACTAGTTTTATCCCGTATTTCTGGCATTGTAAAGTTTTGGTTTTCAATGAATACCAATGGACGCAGTTAAATTTTTTTCGCGCATTCCCAAAATTTGATTTTGTGGATAAGGCAAGTTTTGAAAATCACGTCCTGAATTATAAAACTATACGAAAACGACAAAATTAATAATATAGTACTTACCAATTAAATAAACCTTATTTCTTGATAGGAAAATATGAGCGTTTACTTGCGCATTTGCAACAGGGACGCGATGACTTTTAATAACAAAATTCGACTTTTCCTAAATTAGCTGATGTTCCTTCTTGTTTCACTTTTAGCCGATTTTGCTGGAAAAGTCGTATGGTTGACCGGAGCTTCTACTGGATTAGGTGAAGCTATGGCTTATGAGCTAGCCTCAGTCGGAGCAAAGCTTGTTTTGACAGCAAGAAGTGAAGACCTATTAGAGAAAGTGAAAGAAGAATGTATAGGTAATATAGGCGATATCATAACTTAAATTTGTAGTTTGTAATGAACTCCATTTGATTGCGTATACAAGGGGCAGCGAATCTGCGTTACGCATGCCAAGAGTAGCACGCGACAGAATGTTTCGAATAGTACTCATTGATGTAGATGGGGAAATCCTGGTCCAACATTTGGATCTGTGGTTCAACCAGAGCTCCAAAACTTGGAACTGGATTTCACCATATTACCAGGGGACACGGGGCTATGGCCCTATCATGCTATTAGCGAAGGTTCTGTAGCTTATTTACCTTGCGCAGGCACACAAAGTTCTGTTTTTATGGGATAAAATGTTGAATACTCAATAATTAGGCCGTTTGATGGTAGGTTGGTATAAGTCATTAATTTTGAAAATTTGAGTTCAATTCATAGAGGATATTTCTTTATATAGAAATATCGATAAAAGTGATAGTTTTCGAAATTTGCCTGTAATCAGCACCCATAGATATTTTAGTGCAAGGAAATTACTGCAGTGTGTCGAAACAATTTGTGTTTTTGAGCATTTAAGAAAATGTAACTTACACCAACCTGCCTTTAAATGGCTCAATTGGTGTTGAAGATAAAGTTCTACCACTGCTATTATTTATTCAGTCTATACAGTAAAACTCCAAAGTGAGAACATCCTAAATTTAAAAGGAAAAGAGAAAATAACTCAGTCACAAGTTATCAACTTTTAAAATCCCAATAATTTTTGGAGCCACAGTGTATTAACATACTGTTGACTAGAAGTGTTCCCAATTCAACATGATTTCTTAGGCATAATATCTATCAAAATTTTTAAAAGTAATTTTCGCTTTATTTAGCAACAAATATTCCATAATTAAATAAAGAAAAGATTAGTACTGAAAAATTTTGAAAATATTTTGGAAAAAAATTGTTAAATTTGTGACGAGTGTATATATTCGCCACCACTCAAGAAGGTGTTAATGCAACTTAATTGTGTTTGTGCAATTATTTATTTAAATATTTAAGTATTTATTTATTTATTTATTGTGCATTTCAGAATTATCACGCGGAAAACTTGAGAAAAAAGATATTCTAGTCTTGTCTTTTGACGTAGCCAAGTTTTCTTGCCATAAAGAAAAAGTCGAAAATGTGATCAACCACTTTGGCAGAGTAAGATGTATTTCATGTTATTTTTACAAATTTCAGTAAATTTAAAGAATGTATAAAACAAACCGAGCTTGAAAAGTTATATTACGATTACAAAGAAAATATTTGATTTTCTGTTTCTCGATAATATACCTTGTTGTAAGAAGTTCATGAAAAAATGCAGTGTATTTCATAATGGATTCGCTAAATTTTAAATTCAATAATTCATTAACATTGTTGAATTCAGAGATTTTTTTTCGGGAGAGAATTTTGAAACTGCGGTGGAGGGGAACAATATGGGATTCTGGGCAAGAATTTACACTTTTAAACCATTACCAAATACAAAATCTCAAATCTTCCGGGAGGGGATTGTCGAGACCCCCTCCCCAGGCTACGCCCTGAATTCGTCACTGATTCATTAAAGTATCCAACTATGTTGAAATGACCAATTTTCATCAAATATAACAGTTTTATTTTGTTTTATTAGAAAAACTTTATAATAGTTACCCAAGACGGTTTTTATTTTCTTCCTACGGTCAATAAAGTTATGTGTGGTAAAGATATGTACGGTAGTTATGTGTGTTTTTGTTTCAGCTTTCAAACCGAAATGTGTTTTTAAGTAACGTTAAGTAACATATCTTCTAAAATTGAGACCAAGGAAGGTACAACATATAAATTTTTAGATTTTTAAGTACTTAGAGTGAATATTTCGTATAGATTTTCAGAAATAAAAAGTTTAAATATGCTTTCAGAAAAGCATGATTTTCATGGACAACCAGTTACGAAAAACATATTATCTCCAAAATAGTTGATTATATTTATATTAAGACCTGTTATTTATGTGATGTTGTAAGTGTGATAAAGTATCAATTTAAATAAGTACACCGGACAAAAAATTAGTCACCCTTGAGCGCAAACATTATACAGATCGCGTTGTAGAAGTGTCACGAGATAAACCCAGCGTGGACTGCTTGTCCGTGATCATATCAGTAACGTGGAGTGGGTAACGCTGCGTTTAGACGCTTGTTTTGCTTTGTCCATGAAAAGTTATTAACACCTATTATTCTCCAACCGTTTTGTGATTATTCACAAAAGTATAAGGAGATTCAACAATGGAAAGAAGATAAGAAGGTTAGATCGACTTGAAGGAAAGATTTTCCTCTTTCAGAATGTCTGCCCGTTTCATTCTAAAGCTATTAAAGATGAAATGCATCACATGACCGCAAAAAAAGACGTCGATAGTTGAAAATAGTTGAATGATATGTCTTTTCGGAACTTAAGACTTTCTGAAGTAGGAAAATGGTCCGTTAAGAGGGGTGAACAACGGGATGTGTCAGAGAAATAAACAGGTGCTATGATGTTTGGTCGCGCCGACGACCACACAGTGAGCGAAGTTGCCCTATTTGGCCGCATGTTGAAGCGAACTATTCAAAGTGTTTGCAAAGGATGGTCATGCCGGTGGCCATAATGCACGGCTTCAAAACTGTGGTTAGAACAGATCCTCACCTAGAGCGACTAGAAACATGTATTACGTCTTTTCGATAAAAATCGATTACAAACCCAACCGGATTTGCTGCAGTCAGTAAATGAAGGACCATCTCAGCCTGTTTCCGAGCAAAATTTAGAAAGGGATGCATGCAATAAAAATTTGGAGAAAGGTACCGCGCAAGAGGCAATTGCTCACAGCAGCAGTAAAGTTCAACGTGTATAATGGGCCATAAAACACCGAACATGGGAGGCTGACTGGAGGTATGTCGTATGGCCGATGAATCTGAAATTTGCCTTTGACGTTTCGAGAGCACCGACAGCCAAATGGGTCATTCAAGTAGCAGTGCGTGAATGCTGTAGTTCAAAGCTGTATTTGTAGGTTGTTCTCTGCTGTTTTCGGGGGGTGTTTATCATACTATGACTCGGGTTAGTGATTGAGCTGCCCATTAATATAAACTAGGGTGTTCAATATTCTCGGCGATCAGGTGTTATCTATCATTCAGCATATTCTTGATGACTATGCTATGGACACCTTCCACTTTCTAAGATGACATTAACATTGTTCACAGGACTGCATGCATACAAGACTGGTTTGATGAACAATCACAGACCTTTTGCATCTCGACTGACCCATAAAGTCACCTGATATCATTCCCATAGAAAATCTAAAGAACTATTTTGGATACGTAGTAAAACGTCGACATCAGCATCCCTGCTATTTGGTGAGCTTACTGGATCTATTCAGGAACGAGTGACGTCAACCAGAAGTGTCATACCTAGAATCTTGTGGACTCCGTTAATCTCGGCGAATGCAGGCGGTTATCGACTCCGGAGAAGGCGTTACACTGCATTAAAAATATGTCTCCTAAATATGATGACTAATTTTTTTTGTCCGGGGCGCTTATTTGAGAATTTTCTGAAATTTTTCTGCTATTTTTCTAAAATAACATAGAGAAAATATAATGAAAAAATTCACCAAAATGATAATTTGAATGGGTATATCTCTAGTTGTTTTTGTTTTATTGTTTAGATTGTAGTTCGTTATATTTTTTAATAAGTGCAATTGTGAAATTATCGAAAAAAATAGTAAACTATTATAATTTTTGTCCTGAGGACATTATTTGTAAGTATCGAATATTGCATTATTTTTCTTTGAAATTATAAAAATTGAAAAGAAATTGCATCAAAACAATGGCAAATCAAAATGACTTTTTTACAAATGTCTTTTTACACTGTTTTGAAGAAAGAGTGTTACACTCATTCATGTTTCATTCTTTTAAAAATTGGTGTGAAACACATAACTATAATAAATATAAAGAAGAAATAGGTGACATGGTTTTCAGTTTTCTCATAAATTGTATATACAATAATCTTAAAATAGTACAAGTTTTCGTCAATAGATGGTTCTGCATTGTTTCAAATTGTTTGAACTAACATGTAAAACTGCATCAAAAGTGTCTCAGACTACTATTTACTACTCTTACTACACTGATGTCCAAAATAAAGGACCAGTCACAAAATGCTAATTTTTAAGTAAGCGAATACTCAAAAGGAAATAATACAGGGTGATTAAAAAAAGATGGGAAAATTTTTAAGAGGTCATAGTACACACTCAAACAAACATTTTGTATCAAAGAATGCATGGTCGAAAACTAAACGTAAAAAAGTTAGAGGGCGCCAAAAGTTATGTTCTTATACGAGGCAAAAACACACAATGAACGATTAAGTTAAGTTACGAAAACAAATTTCATGGCATTTGATTACAATAAGTACTCAAAACATTGACCGGCAGCTGTTATGCACGCAGTACAACGGCGAAGAACATGTTGGCGAATTTTCTGAAACACACCAGGCACCACCGCGCTCGCCAGATCTTTCATGTCTCGATTTTTTTTTTTTGTGGGTACAGCTAAAGGCTCTTGTGTATGAGACTCCCATTGAATCCGCAGAAGAGCTTGTCGCCAAGCTTTCGGCTGCTGTAGGGGAAGTTCGCGATATACCTGGTGTGTTTCAGAAAATTCGCCAATCTGTTCTTCGCCGTTGTACTGCGTACATAACAGCTGCCGGTCAATGTTTTGAGCACTTATTGTAATCAAATGCCATTAAATTTGTTTTCGTAACTTAACTTAATCGTTCATTGTGTGTTTTTGCCTCGTATAAGAACATAACTTTTGGCGCCCTCTAACTTTTTTACGTTTAGTTTTCGACCATGCATTCTTTGATACAAAATGTTTGTTTGAGTGTGTACTATCACCTCTTAAAAATTTCCCCCTCTTTTTTGAATCACCCTGTATAATTCAAATAATTACTATCCCTATAGCACAGCTAGTTCATATAGCATCTCCTTCATGTCACAAATGGTCACAAGTGTCACAGTCACTACGGTGAAACAAAAAATAGGAAATTCTACACGTCTCATTATGAGTCTCAAATGACCACTATATGTGACTCCACTGAGACGTCAATGTGACTGCTGCTTTGTCACGAGTCACCAGGTGACTTTACAATGAAGTTACACTGTGACTCTCATGTGACTGTCATTTTTAGACCCAATTTCAAAGTCATCATGAACGTTGCATTAGGATAAGTCACCAAACAATATCACATTATAGTCACATGGTGACTTTTCACAAAAGGGCACAATGGTGACTTCACAGTAGTCTCTCTGTCACCTGAAAGTCATCATGTGACTTTAATGTGACATTATTTGATAATTTATCACAATGCAGCGTTCACGATTACTTTGAAATTGAGTTTACAGATGACAGTCACATGAGAGTCACAGTGTAACTACATTGTAAAGTCACATGGTGACTCGTCACAAAGCAGCAGTCACAGTGATGACACAGTGGAATCACATATAGTGATCATTTGAGGCTCATAATGAGATGTATGAAATTTCCTAATTTTTTGCTTCATCGTAGTGACTGTGAAACTTGTGACCATGTGTGACATGAATGAGATGTTATATGGACTAGCTGTGCTGTAGAGATAGTAATTATTCGAATTATAATATTTCCTTTTGAGTATTCGCGTACTTGAAAATTAGCATTTTGTGATTGGTCCTTAATTTTGGACACCAGTGTATTTAATTCTTTTAAGCTATTACAACACAAAAGAAAAAGTTGTATTTCGAAGTTTTGAAGTTAATTTGAGCACTTTTACTGCTTGAGATAGCACAGTGCCATCTATTTACGAAAATGTGAATAGTTTTATAAATTACGGTGCATAAAATTTACAAGCTATCTGATAAACATATCGCTTATTTTATCTTTATTATAATTGTTAAATTATTGAATTTTACAATTAGGGAGTTTTTTATCATAATACTAAGGGTTACGTATTTTGAATACCACAATTTCTGAATAGCTTTATTTAATGATACAAATTTTCAATTAAATAAGATGGAAATTATTCAGAAAAAGTGATATTCAAAATCTGTAATCTTGAAACATATGCTCTTATGAAACATTCTATACATGTATTAGTACCTAGAAGGAACTAATAATAATAAAAAAAAAAACAATAATTACTATTCTTAAAAATAATGATAGTGGTATCAATAACGCAATAAAGGCTTACAAAATATGTATACATTTCAGATTGATTACTTAGTCAACAATGCTGCTCGGTACCAGATTGGGCCAATCATTGAAACAGATACAGAAGTTGATAAAGAAGTATTTGATGTTAATTACTTTGGGCCTATTAATCTCACGAAGATTGTTCTTAAACAATTCCTGCAGCAAGGAAAAGGACACATTGTCGTGATATCTAGTATTGTAGGAAAATATGGTAAGAATGATATATTTTTCTTCTTTCTGTAAAATGTTTTCGGAGAAAATTTCGATATACATATATTAGACCGAGAGGTGGTTGCACAGATCATTACCTCATCGAGTTGGCGGCTGAAATGCCAGGATTAGACGGAACTCGAATCTCATATTTAAATGCAACTGGCCTGCTAAGTAATATCATGGTGGAAAACACCTGCAGACCTGATTTTAGTGGTTGATCGGTAGGTTTATAATTGTGTTTTCCTGCGCCAAAAGGTATGAAAACATGGAGGATTGGGAGCAGGAAAACACAATGGTAGATAAACCTACCAATCAACCACTAAAATAGGGTTTGCAGGTGTTTTCCACCAAGATATGACTTGGCAGACCAGTTGCATTTTAATATGTGAATCGAGTTTTAACTAATCCTGGAATTTCAGCCGTCAACTCGATGATGTGATGGTTTGCGCAGCCGCTTCCTGGTCTAATATGTTTACTTAATTTATATATTTTTTCTTTAAGTAAAAAGTATTTGCTAAATATTCCGCTATTTATATATGTTTGTAAATTTATATTAGCTCTTTTCAAAACACTCACAGAGAAAAAAAATTATCTTAGCGGAAACAGCACATCATTCAATTTTAAGAGAATGCTTTTCATTTCCACCTTTTTAACATGTTCCCGGGTAGTTGAAACGTGCTTATGACTGCTGTTCGTCTGTCAATCTGCCCATCACTGTAATTGTCGTAAACATTCTTCGCTTGGCATAAAACTTATGTATGTTATGCAAGTTTACTATAGATACTTCCCATTGAAAATAAAGAATGTAGCATTTATAGTTTGGTTCCAGAGACACAAAAGTACTCGATTGCATCCGAGACGTAAATTGTTTCAGATGAGCTTTATTAAATTAATATTCTTATTGATGTAAACGCCCGTCCTAGGACGGTGAGTAGAAATCGTGGTTTTCCCTTAAAATTTGAAATAACTCATAAAAATATTCATATACTATTACTCCGTAATCGAGCTATTTGGTTTAAAAATCATAAAAAATCAGTAAAATGAAATAAAGTTTTCAAACACTTTACATTTGAAAGTACAACCTCCCTATTCAACGGTATAAAATTTAAAGTTATGCGATGTTGAGAGGTAATTAAATTTCTCTCTATTCTAAAAAAAAGTAACTAACGCTGCTACCGCTGCTGTTTTTGAATTTTTTGTGTCTTTCTTCGTTAATATTGAGAAAACTACTGCATTCAAAAATCTGAAAATCGGTGGTATCATAGAGAAATGTTTGATAAACATGCTGATACAAACAGTTTTCAAATCGACTAATTATTTTAAGAGATATTTAATGTTAAAGTTGGTCAAAATCGTTCCATTAAGAAAGTTTCATAGGAGCAAAACTACACATAGGAATTTAATCATTTTATACATTAGACGTTAACGGTGAGCAGACTGTATTCATTTATTTTTTTTATTTGATTCATTTTTTGAGGATTGATTTCCATTTTATATTCAAAATTTCAGCATTTCGAGAAATATTTCTTACACCTTTTAGAAAAGAGTGTTATTTTAAATTGTTGCCAATTTTTAAAACAGCACAAAGAATAATATTTCCTTCAAATTAAAAATTCATTTACACGTGACTATTGTAAACAGAAAATAAAACCTTTCAAACTGGAATTAAATGATTACGTTTTAAAAGCGGGAAAATATAGAAAATTAATTCATAAGAACTATATTTACGCGTGAATTTTAAAAGAGAAAGAAAATTGTAAATTAATAAATTCATTAATATGCCTTAAAAGTCGTAAATGTAGGAAATTACGTCATATTTAAAATGGCCAAACACTGATATTGCCAAACAGTTTAAATTAAAAAATATGTTTGCGCGAGACATTTATTTTATATTTTGAAATAACCATTTAAACTATTGTTGTGAATTCTAAGACAGCGCAAATAATATTTCCTTTCTAACAACAAAAGTATTTTCAAAGTGAATATTAAAAAGAAAACGAAAACTTTCGGGCAAATTACGTCAGATTTAAAACAATTCATTTAAAATGTCTTATTTAAAAGAACTTTCTTATAGCGTTGTTAAAAAATACCGGAAGACAAAGGTTCTTTTTGCTTAATTAATTTTATATTAGCTTGTTTTCAAATTTTTCACTGGTCTGATTTAATCAAAGACGAAAACAGCCCGTTAACAAGGAGATCACCAGTGTTTTTTTAATTGTAATTCAGCCTTCCGAAAAAATTTTAAAGCCGATCAAATTAGCATGCTTTTAGAGTTTGCGGTGTCTGATAGGGGGTTGGACAGCGTAGCTCGTAGGGGGCGGAGATCCCTAGTGAAAAAAATAAATGGAAAGGAAAAGAAAATGGATTAAGGATTCATCAAATCAATTTTCAAAATAAATTAAACATACAAACCTGAAACAAACTAAAGACTGTGTTTATTACATTAATACTCAGAAAATAGAGTACTTTTATGCTAGCTTACCGATGTGATAAATCGCCAAATATTGTTCCCATTGACATCATTCATATTAAAATAACAATTAAAGCCTTTGTGCAGGAATATTAAAAAGCAGAAAACCAACGTTTAAAAATGCACAAATAATACGTTAAAAGCAGCAAACAGCTGTTTCAAATCTACTAGCGAGATCCTTCTCACTCGGGCTTGCTGGTCGCAAAATACTTTTGTTTTTAATGGAAATTTCTTTCGTATGATTGACGGGTTGGCTATGGGTAATCCTCTTAGTCCAATTTTATGCGATATTTATATGCACTATTTTGAGGTCAAACTTTTTGAAATTTTAAAATTTCCATTCTATGTTCGATGATGTTTATGTCCTGGCTGAAATGAATTCGGATATTAATCATATTCTCTTTATTACGAATTCCATTGATCCCTGCATTCAATTTACCTCTGAAATTGAGGCCAATAGTTGTCTTTCTTTCCTGGATGTCCTTGTTATTCGTTGTGATAATGGTTTTCAGACTGCCGTCTTTCGTCAACCTTTTGCTGTCAGTCTCCCTCCTCACAGACATTCTTCTCATCCTCCTAACCAGAAATTCGCTGCTTTTAATACTTTTGTTTTTCGGACTATCAATATTTGTTCCACTCCTCAGTTACTGTATGCTGAACTTAATTACCTCAAAGCTATTGCTGTTGATCGTGGTTATTCCTCTAATATTATTGATTCTATTTATAAGAAATTGACGAAATCAGTCCATTCTGAAAAACATTCTAATTCCAACTCGATTACTTCAGTTGTGTTGCCATTTTTTCCTAAAATCAGTCAGCAAGTTGCTAAAATCTTAAGAAGGTTTGATTTTAATGTTATTTTTTCTCCTGTTAATAAAATCTCTTTTTCAAATCTTAAACACCCCATTGATCGCCTAGATAACTAGGGTATTTACCGAATCTCTTGCCAGTGTGGTCTATCTTATATTAGACAGACTAAACGTGCTCTTAGATTTCGTTTAAAAGAGCATGAAGGTTATGTTAAAAATCATGGGCTCAAACGTTCTTCTATTGCTCAACATTGTTGGTCTTTTCAACATAGGTTCAATTTTTCCTCAGCCATCATTATCCAGAAATGTTCTTCTAACCTTGATCTTGATTTTTGGGAAGCTTACCACCTCATTAAAAATTCTGACTCTTTAGTCAATGACTTATCTAGTACTCCTGATTCTCCAAGTATTTGGAAAGCATTAATTTAATTTCCCCTTTTTGGTTTCTTTTTCTCTCGTTCTCCGGTAGATGTCGCTACTTGTCAACTCATTCGTTTCATCTGCTTCTGTCTCATTGATTGTTTTTGGCTCATTCGCTACCCGTATCGGGTGTCTAAGCCGGCGCCTGTCTCTGTCATTTTGCTCAGCCTTACTTTTTCTAGCACGCTGTGTCTTGCCCTATCTTGCACTGAAGAAGAATCTCGCTAATAGATTCGAAACAGCTGTTTGCTTCTTTTCACGTATTATTTGTGCATTTTTAAACGCTGGTTTTCTGCTTTATAATCATTCACATTGCATTAATTTCCTTTAAAATATAAACCTTTAACCCATTTCATTTAAAAAGTTTAACTTTTATTTAAAATAAAAACATTCAAAATACATATATTGCATACAATTAAAATACATGCTTTTCACTCATTTTCTTTAAAATTCATAACAATAATAATAAATACCATAGCATTTTATTTCAACTTTAAAGCATCGTTTCTAAATCACACATGCGAAAAAATAACTACTATTGGGGGGAGAAAAAAAAAAAAACTTGTTATTGGCGAGATTTTCCCCCGGATAACATAAAAGTGCCGAAAATAGAGTTGAGTTTTCTAAGGCTTTGCTTTGAAATTAAAAACTATTTTAATTGGTTCATAGGCAAATGACGTGAAAGGGATATTAATACCACAGGAGTTAAAATATTCAATGCGCGAACGTTTTTAAATTTTTATCAATGAATTTTCAAAAATAAATGACTCACTACACATTGTTTATATTTGTAAAATTAATCACAATTTCTGAAATGTTCGTTTGTTTATATCAGTAATCTGTTGTTGGTAGCTGGTTAATTTTAATTTAGAACGTAAAACATTATAATTATTATAAATTAGTAATAATATTATGAGTATTAGAAATTTTGGAACATTATGAGTACAACTACAAGCGAAGCGAAGCGAAAACCCCCATCATGGATCCTAAGCTCTGATTATCAATCAACCAACATTATAATTGTATAGTTTTTGAAGGTTTTAGAGAAAATGAAGAAGAATAGATGTGATACAAAGTAGATTATTTCCATAAGTCGAACAATTGCATTATTTACGGCATCGGAATGATGACCGCAATATGTTTTCTTTTCTTTTTTTTGTTCCGAGAATGAGCATGATCCTGTATCGTCACCTTAGCGTATTATATAAATAGATTTAGTCTCAAGCTAACTTTCCCTTATTGAAAATAAGCCATGTAATGATTAATGTAACTTTCAGGGCCAGAATTCGGATACACTATCGTCTATGAGCAGTACTTGCAGGAAGTGCTTTTTCTGTTGTGTTATGAGTTTTCATGCTTATTTTGTAAATTTTAAGGTTTGTGTTTGTATAAATACTATAGATCATATACAGACCTTCTCAAAAGAATTAGAATTAATGATATTCTATTTACGAGAATTACATAAAGGGCATTTTCAACTTTTATTCATTTCTCAGGTTAACTAAATTTTACTATATTACCTGGAATTAATAAAATATAAATAAATAAATATACAGGGTTGCACAAAAAGATTTTAATATACTGCCGTCTATTAATTAATGGCAATTTCTAGAAAAGCTTTTTCCGTTCTGTTATGCGTTTTTCAGTTGAATTAAAGCTTGACCCGGACGGTAGCTTTAAATGCATGATTTTATTTTTATATTCTATTCGCACCACTGTATTTTAAAAACAAAATTTTAAGTAAATTTCTCTTGTACATATTGTCAAAGTACAAATAAAATTGTTTCTTAAAGAAAAAGTGACGCCAAGCGAATAAATTTGGTTAAGGTTGCCAATGCTGCTTATATTGGCGGCATTGGTCCGTTAAGGATTAATATACTATTGTATGTATAAAAATCTATAGGCTAAATACAGTGATGTACAAATGAATTGGATTACATTTTCATCTATAATGGATAAATGCTGAAAATGGGATTTCAACTACGGTACATGTTTTCTAAATTGTTTATTTAGATTTCAATTTAAATAGGGTAACTCGAGGATAGATGGCCATAGTTTTTAAAGATTGAAATAAAAATTCTTAAAATGCAAATACAGGAAATGTTTATGCATATTTGAAATTCTTATACATATACTCATCATATTTTGCACAAAAAATAATTAAATATCGAGAACAAAAAGTGGGAAACAAAATTGAAATTAAACTGGCACATGGCCACCTCTCCTTCAAGCCGAGGAGAAATGGCCATCCAATACAAGAAAGAAAAAATAAAGTTAAATTAGCAAAAAATAACACATTTCCTGTAGTTAATCATGAAAAACGCATAGAAATTTGTAAAGATGCAATTATATCAAGGAAAATCAGTGAATAAAATTTGAATAAAAAAATTTTGAAGTATAATTTCAATCCTTCTCTTTTCGTAAAATTTTACCACATTTTCGGCAAAGTTCTTGATGGTTTGTACGCGCTTTCTGGAACCACTTCTGGCACCTTGTGCATTGTATGCAGCAATCCGTTTTGGTTATGGTATTATATTCTTCTCCACAACCAACACAGTAATCCTCAACCAATTCTATTCCCTCGGAAGCTATAGAATCTAACAATTTCAAATGTATTTCATCTTCTTCGCTACTGCAAGCTATTTGGGGTTTTTTCCCCGCGTTTATTTTTTATTTTTCACGGTTTTAAGTTTATTTATCAAATTTATCTGTTTCTGGAATGAACGTTTCCGAAGTTTTCAATATTTTTTTAAACAAAAATACACCGTTAGGCCCTATTATATTATTGCTATTGAAATATATTAGTTAAAATTTAAATAATTTTATCGATTAATATAATTATAAACATAAAAATTATGTAATTTTTTTAAAAATAATTATATTTAGTTAAAATCCCCGCTCCGTATAATTTTGACATATATTGATTATAGGTGGCCATCTCTCCTAAAATGGATGGACAGATTGCTAATTGCCACCCAATTTAAAGCGTCACTCTGCCATTGTACGTCTTTGTTTTAGACTTAAAAGCAAAGATTGTATTATATACATGCCTTAAAAGTCCTTATAGTAAAAAAAAAATGTAACATAGGTACTGCAAAACATTTAGATACATAACTCAACAAAAATATCCAACCATTAAGTTAAATAAACATTAAAATTATACTTTATTTTTATAATTGAAAAAAAAAACAGACGCACGTCACAATGAATGAACACATTGAACTATTTCTTACGATCAAAGTTTATGCTGCAATCTATGGTATAGTTTTTGAAATATTTAGACTTCCCATCTCTCCTCTATGGCCATCTATCCTAGAATTACCCTATTTGAATTCAAAGTGAAATAACATCCCTTCGTACTAGGTTTAATAATTTTCAAAATTATTGAAGGATTAATAAATAGTATGATAAGTTATCCACAACATTTCGAATGATTGCACTTGAATATAAAAACGAACACATGCGTTTAATTAACATCAAATTGCATGGTATAAAAATTTACCTGTTTTTATATTAATTAAATTATTAATATAAAAACGAACACAAAACGTTTAATTGACATCAAATTGCATGGTGAAGTAAATAAATGGTTGAATAGTGTAACAACACAACAACCCAATAGTGTAACAACACGACGATATGCTAATTTTACATTAGTAATAAAACTAAAAGCATCTGTGAAGTCTTGGCTTAATTAAAAAATTGATTAACAGAACTTTGCCTGTACTAAGACTTCACAACCTGACAAGGTTACCACGGGTAAAACCCCATTCATCTTGAAGATACAAAAAGAGAATATTACGAGGTGACTTAGGTCCAATGTCTCATGACGTTAAAAATTATCCACGGCCCCTCCCTTATAGATCGTTTTCTCCTATAAGCGAACTTCCAGGGGAGAAAGTTTCAGCATCTCAGAGACGCGAGATGGCAACGGCGCCAGTGGAGAAACAAAGAGGCTCCTATGAGAACGCGGAGGCTTAGCCGATTGGAGGAGGAAGATCCCGTGCGGTTTGAGGGCGGAGAGAAGATGGAGATGAGGGGGACGGATTTTAGAGTGGAGAGGAGTCTGGTTTTAGATCGCATACGGGGAGGTCGGGAATAATTCCCAGCCGGAGGACTTGGAGTCTCTCGAAAGGAGCGACTGGACTTAGAATGTGTGGACTTGGTCGAAGAGACTCGTAGACAGCCTAGGCTAGCGAGTATCCTTCGAGAGACATCAGTCTCTGTTGAACTTAGAGAATCGATAAAGACTTTCTTCCAGAGACATCAGTCTCATATGTCAAGAGACTTTTATTCACAAATAGACTTTGTGGCAAAAAGCCCTTCATTATTATAATTTGAACACGAACCTGAAAACCCTTATGTATATATTCTTAATTATCCAAGAATAAAATAATTCAAATGTTAGACAAAAGAGTTTTCCTGTCTCTTCTGCTACCAGATTAATCAGGAGATAGTGAAAACCTTACACACCACATCAAACCTAACCAGCTAATTATTACTGTAATTGAATTAATTCCATTAATTACCTTGCATCGTATAAAAAGATGAAGTTTCGTTACAAAATTCTAATAGTGCTAGAAATTTTTTCATAATCTATATACGATGCATTTTCCTTTCTTGTTTAATGTATGTCCACATAAAAAAAAAAAGATCCGACTAACTGGCTTGCCCATGTTTCTAGGTTCTAACTTTGTAAAAATAGATTCATTTCTAAGAAATTCAACACATTGCTAAAATAACAAGTTACTTTAAAAGAAACAAGAAAGAAAAATCATGCTTTGAGCATAGATTATGAAACACTTTCCAAGACTTCCTGAATGTTTTAACAAAACTTCGTTATTTAGGGAAATAAGGTAAAGAATATAACTAAATAAACATTTTAGAAAACGCATAAAACATTTGAAAAACTGATTTCAGCAGTTACCGTCCATAGCCAAATATGTATTTCAATTCTTTTGAACAGCCCTGTATTTGATATGTAGGTTTATATATATATATACTATATAATTGGGAAATTTAGTTTAGCAAGAAAACGCATAACAGGTTGAAATTTCTCTTTCAGCAATTTATACTAATAGATGGAAACACACTTGAATACTTTTGTACAGCCCTGTAAATAACCTAGTACCTTTATTACACGCGACTATTTAGTTAAAATTTAATTCAAACAAAAACTCCCTAAAACTGCTGAAATCACATTTCCAAAAATTATCATTTATAGACGGCAATGTATCCAATTCTTTGCGTGACTCTGTATATCATTTTATTTATATTCTAGAAACATTTCTTAGTAAACCAAGTGCAGTTCAGAGTAAAAATGCATAACTCGTTTAAAAACCAACTTTATACAATTTGCACTCATACCCAGTAACTATTACGAATTCTTTTGTGTAGCCCTGTATATTAATTATAGCCTTTATACACACCATATACTATGCATAAATATAGTGAAACATAAAAGCGCATAACATAATTGAAAATGCATTTCCAGCAATCACCACTACTGTAAAGTACTTCGATACAATATAGTATCTGAAATCTTTTGTGTGCCCCTGTAAATGCTGTAGCGCTGTTTCCTGTAGCTGTAGCACTTCGTATTATACATGAAATAAGTTATATTAAACCTCTGCGATGTATATCAATTTCATTATAAATGAAATAATTTAACATAATTGAAATACGCCGCAAACAATTCCCTCCACCCCTATATCATTATGTAACGAAATTCTTTTGTATGGCCCTTTAAATGAATAATAACTATTTTTTGCACCGCATATTCTACAGAATGCATATTTCAGTGTACTTTATAAATGCATATCAGTTTTATTATGTTCGAAAGCGTGTAACATCATTAAAAATCATTTTAAACGATTTTTCCCCATAGGCCTTAATGTAACGGAAAACTTTTGACTGTCCCTGTAAATGAACTAAACATGCTACAAACTTCATTTGAAATAGGGAACGTGCTATGGTAAACATCAATAACATCCAAAAATTTCAAGGCAATCCGAGTATATTTACGGGAGTTAGAGCGCGGACAGACAAACCGAAGTCATAAACACTTTTCAACATTGTTGGAAAGTGTTAAAAATATAGGTAGAGAGAACAGCTGCTTCTTTTTAGAACACTCGACAACCACCGCAGGCTCTAAAAACAGGCTAATATGCTCTGTTTTAAAAAGACTACCTGATTACGGTAGACTGAACTATATTCACGACCAATGCCGATCTTCTGTAATCGGATCACCATTCGTTTCCCTTTGATTAGAATGGATTTTTCGGTTCCCAAGCCCACATCCACCTATTCCGACAGCTGACGGCTATTTTCGCGAGTGATTATGTATAATCAGTTACACATTTGAAAATCAGTTTGTACAA
Source organism: Maratus speciosus (assembly GCA_963932465.1). Classification (NCBI taxonomy): domain Eukaryota; kingdom Metazoa; phylum Arthropoda; class Arachnida; order Araneae; family Salticidae; genus Maratus; species Maratus speciosus. Next base: position 211,247,371 of record OZ010793.1, read on the forward strand.
AATGGTTAAATAAAAGGTCTTTTATAAGCTACAGAAGAAAAGTTTTCTTTTAGACGCTAATAGAAAATCGTTTTAAATACGACGTTTATATGACGTAATTTTCACCAGTAAATGCTTTTCGAACTTAATAATACATTTATTCTAAAGTTTCTTTGTTTTTTAATATCCACGTGCAAGTATACATTTTCAATTGAAAAGTGCTTGGAATATTATTATTTGTGCTTTTTAAATTCTGAAAACAGTGGATAAAAACGGCATTTTCAAACCATGAATTGAATCCCTATTCAGATAATGAAATTTTGAATAAAAAATGTGGAAAAAAACACAAAAAATTAGATAAATTAAAAAAATGGTTAACACTGCATACCACAATCTAGTAAAGCCTGCAAAAGCTGGTTAAATTGTTATGCATAGTTTCTGATCCTATAAAAAGTATGCAACTGAAAAATCTTGACCGATTTCAACATTAAATAGTGCTTAAAATAATTCTTCGATTTAAAAACGTCTGCTTCAACGTGCTTATCATATATTTCTCTATAAAACTACCAGTTTCATGTTCTTATCTGCATCAGTTTTTGCAGGATACGCTGAGAAAGTGAAAAGTCACAATAAATTCAATTACGACAGCAGCAGAGTTAGTTGCTTTTTTAGGAATTGGGAGATGCATCAAAAAATGCATACTGTCTTCTGTGCATTCGATAAAGATTATAAAATTATTACAAATAAATTTAAAAAGTCACAAAAAATTCAACTACGGCAGCAGTGTTAGTTACTTTTTTAACACTTCCCAACAAAAAAAAGGGTTTATGAATTGCGGTTTGCCTGTCCGTGTGTCTGCCCACGCTCTAATCCGCGTAAATATACTCGGATTTTCATGAAATTGCTATATATTAATGATCTTCACCATGGCATGATCGGATTCAATATGAAGTGTGTAGCATTAGTAGTTCATTTACAGGGGGACTCAAGAATTTTGTTACGTTATGATAAATGGAGAAAAAAAAATTGCAGTGTATTTTAACGACATTAAGCTATTTCAAACGCATTGAAATTGATATAAATCACTGAATTTCACTATAAGATTATTACTACAAAATATAGACATTCATGGCATTTATCGTTCATTTACAGGAACACACAAAAGAAATAGGTTACAGTACTGTTTTTAAGCAATAATTGCTGGCAGCGCGTTTCCAATTTCTGTATGCGCTGTAAAGTCCTAGTTCTATTCAATAGCACTCTGTCAATAGAGGCAGATATGGCTCCTAAATATCCCTCTTTTGTTACAAGACTTATACATTTTGTGTATCATAAAATCTCTAACAACCCAATTAAACTTGCAATATATTCCACTTCAACTCTCTCCAACTGTCAGACTGGAAACCATATTTTAAGTCAAGATCTTAGCTTTAGACATTTTGGGTATAATAATTCTTACAATACTTGAAACACTCTTCAAGCATTTTCAAGTGCCACCGGTTATCAAAGAAATCTGACTTACATATACCTAAGGGCCTGAGGCCGTCTCGGCTGAAAACTTCGAAAGTGAAGACTTTCCTTTTCTACGCTCCCGGCGTAGGTCTGTCCAGGTTTAGGGCAGGTTGCGGAGCTAATCTGATAGTCGGGGAATCTGATAGCGGCTTTAAGATCTGATAGCGGCCGCTATCAGATTCACCGACTTTTCGAGCAACCAACTTTACAGCCGATTTTAACCCCAACTTTTTCCAGTTGAAAGGGAGAAAAAGGTTACAATTGTCTTTGCTAAAGTTGGAGGAAAACCCGGGAAAACCAGTACTACTAGTACCAGCCGTCAATATTTATCGCATTTTCGTATCAATCGCTTATCTCTGATTCGCTGAAATGTTGAAAGGTGGGAGGAAAAGTTGCGGCTAGGACAGACTTTTTTGAGATGCGGATAAAAAGTTGGGGATATTGCTGTTTGCTATCACACTGGGTGTCGAGACAACATTTCGCGAAAAGTTGGAGGAAATCAAGAGTTGGCTCAAAAATTGCTCGAAAAATATGGTGAATCTGATAGCGGCTTAGGACCTGAGGCCGTTTCGGGGACTCTCGGCTGAAAACTCCAAAAGTGAAGACTTTCCTTTTCTACGCTACTGGCGTAGGTCTTTCCAGGCTTAGGGCAGGTTGTGGAGATAATCTCTCCGGACAGAGTACAGAGTACTCTAAGCTGCAACCCACGCGCGATACTGACAATACTGCGGACCAAGGATGTAGTGGAGGGTATACGGGGGTATACGCCGTATACCTTCTGGATTTTTTTAAGGAATAGCGTATACCCTCTGTTTTCCAAGAAAGCTATAGTATATACACTCTAGGGTATACGCTCTACCTTGAGCGTATACCCTCTGCTTAAAGCGTATATCCTCTGTTTTTTTACGACTACACCACTGCTGCGGACAGGGCTTACTTAAGCTCTAAGTTGTGAAAACCAGTCTCTTCATTTTTACTTCTGAATGTTTTTTGTAGCTGTGCCGTGCTGCTTTAATAAATTGCTTTTTGTCGCTGGACCATCCTGCATTCCTGTCTCATGACGGTACAGCGCTTTTAAATTTAACTGATTTTTTGCATATTACTCCTTGCTTATAAGTTCTAAAACTCGTATACAGGGCTGGACAAAAGAATTCACGTACCATTCTCCTACTTAGCGGAAATTGCTGAATGGGAATTTTCAACTGTGGTATGTATTTCCTAACTGAGCTTATTTTTTTCATATATGAGGGGCTCACAGCCATAGTATACCAAGTCCACTTTTTAAAAAAAAATGAGATAGCTCATATAGAAGGTGCAGTAAACTGTGTTTTATTGACTGCTATAGTGCACCAAGTCTGTAGTTCACATATTTTCTCATAGATTGCATCTGTGTCCAGATTTGGTGAAGTAATACAAGAAACCTTCACAACCATACTGAATCAAATCCATTCATCAGCGTACTACTGTGTCACTACTTTTTTATCTGTGACCTATTATTGTCTAAATCTTGACTCATTGCTATAAAAAAAAGTTGTATTTTAAATAAGTAGCGGTTTCAAAACTTCTGATGAAAAATAAACGTCCCTGAATCAGATGTATAAACTATGAAGGGAAAGTAATATTTTTTAATGACACTCTCCCCTTCCTCTCAGTAAAAAAAAACTGTAAAAATACCGACATCGTTTCCAACCCTTTAACCGTTTGGCCCGGATTTTTCCGTTCCTAGAAATCATGTTAAAATGGCTGTAGACCAAAATATTTTAAAGAGAATTCTATTTTTAACCTTATATAGAAAGTAGTGATATTAAAGGTATTATAGCATCAAACTGAGATTTTTAAATTATATATCCCGGGATTTACAAGCATTATAATAAAAATACTGCAAAACCCTCGGACGGTGAAAGGGTTAAAAAAACATTACAAGGAAAAAAACTCTAATCACATAGCTCGATCTTAGGCCTAGAGAGGAATGTACGACAAAGAATAAGACCCCCGTCAAAGAGAATTCTATTACAAAGTCTTCAGCAAAAAGTTTAATTTACACTTTAAGCCGCCAAGTACAGATACATGTAAATTATGTGATAAGTCTCGAAATCGAAGGAGAGCTCCACTGGCGGATAGCCAAACAGGCTAGAGAGAAAATGAAAACTGATAAAAATTAAAGCCTCAGATGAAACTTACTGCTGTACATTCCACTTGCAAAAAGCACTAACCTTTCTAAGCTTTCACGTACACAGCTTATTATAAACGCAATCTATATGTTTATAACTTTGGGGTGCAGTCCTTTAATATAATGTGGGATACATGTACATCGGGGATGAAATAGATGAAATAGAGGGAGGAACAGGTTCCCCCAGACCTTTCTAGCATTGTTGCAAGACACCAGCAGAAAGTTGTAATTCGATTGAAGCAGCAACTATCAAGAAACAACACATCTCTGCTCTAGACTAGAAGGAAACTATTATGAATGCAAAGAAGAATTATCCTAAATTTGATGTCATTGAAGATAAGAATTCCGACTTTCTTTCTACTACAGATTTGGAACAAAGTATCACAGACAGAAAGAAGGATACTGCGGGAACTTGTTTTAGTTGGGTGGATATTGGATCGCTGCGAGTTGTGAGAGGTCCTTTTTTCATATTACTATTGAAAGAAACCCTCAATGAGGATCAACGTCTTTGCAAAATAAATTTGGAAAATCGGCCTCTTGAGCGCAAGTTACTTTCTAGTCAAATATCAGTCAAGATGCGTTTTACGTGGGCCATAGAAAAATTACTTTGGCAAAAAAAAAAAAAAGATGTGATGGAACTTCTGCCATACATTCCACCAATTCATCATGTTTACTTCAAGACTCTTCCAGTAGAGATCAATACCAAGTTCCAAGCTACTTCCTCTAGAGTATATCATGTGACGTTCATGATGATGATAGTATTGTGTACAGTGAATGATTTACGATAACTGGTAATATATTTCACTCTTTGAGTAGAAAATAGAATAAGTAAAAATCAAAAATCGAGACTTTTTGTAATCATAATAAACAAGTCTTTATTTACACATGGAAATTTCACAACCATACTAGACCAAGTCCTTATTTTTTTTTTTTTTTAAACGTATAAATTTTCAATAGAAATATTAATTTGTCATTTATAAAAGTAGCGCCCTATAAAATTAACACTTTAAATTGAATATTACCGCATATAATTCTTATACATCACTTGTCCTGAATTAATTATTTATTAAGAACTTTAAAGCGTTATTATTCACAATAAAGAAAATTGGACTTGGTCTACTATGGTTGTGAGTCCCTCACATGTAGTTTATAGATACAAATCTACACTGGTTATCAAAAATTAAGGAAAAGTCAAAAATGCTAATTTTCAAATACGTGAACATTCAAAAGGAAATAATATAATTCAAGTAATTACTAGCTCTACAACACAGCTAGTCCATATGACATCTCATTCATGTCACACATGGTCACAAATGTCACAGTCACTACGGTGAAGGAAATAAATCGAAATTCCATACATCTCATTATGAGTCTCAAATGATCACTATATGTGACTCCACTGAGACGTCACTGTGACTGCTGCTTTGGGACGAGTGACCATGTGACTTTACAATGTAGTTACATTGTGACTCTCATGTGACTGTCATTTGTAGGCTCAATTTCAAAGTCATCGTGAACGCTGCATTGTGATAAGTTACCAAATAATGTCACATTAAAGTCACATGATGACTTTCAGGTGACAGAGAGACTACTGTGAAGTCACAATTGTGCTCTTTTGGGAACAGTCTCCATGTGACTATAATATGATATTATTTGGTGACTTATCATAATGCAACGTTCATGATGACTATGAAATTGAATCTCAAAATGACAGTCACATGAGAGTCACAATTTAACTACATTGTAAAGTCACTTGGTGACTCATCACAAAGCAGCAGTCACATTGACTTCTCAGTGGAGTCGCATATAGTGATCATTTGAGACTCATAATGAGATGTATGGAATTTCCTATTTTTTTGCTTCACCGTAGTGACTGTGACACTTGTGACCATGTGTGACATGAATGAGATGTTATATGGGCTAGCTGTGTTGTAGAGATAGTAATTACTCGAATTATATTATTTCCTTTTGAGTGTTCGCGTATTTGAAAATTAGCATTTTGTGACTTTTCCTTAATCTTTGATAACCAGTGTACATATCAAACACAGGGCTCCTCAAAGAATTCGGATAATTTTCCGACTGTAGATGGGAATTGTTGAAATTGTGTTTAATTGGGTTGGGAAGTAAATGCGTCATACTTTTTCAGATGCGTTATGCATTTTCAAATGGTTCAATTAGACTTGCTACTTCAACTTATTAAACGGTGCGACGTTTTGTTATAGTATTGTGAATGGTGTTGTAAAGTGTTTCATAGTCTATGCTTGACGCATGATTTTTTTTTCTTTCTTGATTTACAATAGAGAGATACATAAAAAAATATACAGTCGAACCTCTATTTAACGAAGTCGCCAAATCCCGGAAAAAAGTTCGTTATATGGAAAATTCGTTAAATAGAAATTCACCTTTTAAAATACTTTAAACTACATAAAATAGATTTTAAATTCATAAACACTAAATATTTTTACTAAAAGTAATTAATCACATTTTTTTAATAAATTATATTGATTTGTTTTATTTATTTTACCCACCAATATCCATCATCAATTCATTTTTTCTGTTTAAATCTTTGAAATCTGCAAGGAAAACAAAACATTGTGCGGGAATACACTGTATTTTCTGTTTAAAGTAAATAGTTTTACATTAAAATTAACGAATTTTATGACCTTATCGTATTTATTATTATTATAACAAATAATTTTAACCATACATTAACATATGCGTCCTTAAATTTAGTTTCTGAAAAACTCTGTTAATTTTGTCAGAGTTTTTCTTTTAAAAAGTTTTTTGTCTCATAATACGTCTCGCATCTTTGCAATGCACCCAAAACCCCTTTATGCGTATTTTCTTCTAACTATAATCCGCGTTGGATTGTTTCAAATGATTTTAGCATTTCATCATACGAAGTTTTGTTAATTCCTGCATCATGATCATTTCCATCATCATCATATTCGTCTTCATTGCAATTCATTGCTGTATTGTTTTTATTTTTCACACTGTCGTAAATATCTAATTCGGATAGTGTTTCCGAGGTCTCAGTTTCAGAATTAAGTGATATACAATCATCAATCAGCACATCATGGTTAATTTCTTCTTTTTTTTCTCACTGTATCCACATTTTTAAAAGTTACTCTAAGAGATTATAGTCTTCGTCCTCCGTACTTACCGAATTCTCACTGCTGACAAAGAAGGCGCCTGGTAAAACCAGTTCAAGGCCATTGAACATCATAAAATGTGTTTAAAGAAAGAATAAGTTTGAACTGTCCAGAAATATTTTGAGAAATGGGGAGAAAAAAAATGTTTATCACAAGAAAAAGTTCGTTAAATAGAGAACGCACTTCGCTATTTGGAGATTATTTTACGAAGAAATTCGCAAAATATTCTTGGTTCCAAGGAAAAGTTCGCAAAATAGAGAAATTCGCAAAATAGAGGTTCGTTAAATAGAGGTTCAACTATATATTGTCCACCGTGAATTCAATATAGCTTATAAAATTATTACAAAATTTGAATGAGTTGTTCACATGTCTAATTTTTTTCCCTTTCTATCTATCTAATTCAGGTGTTCCATCAACTGCTGCTTACACAGGATCTAAACATGCGTTGATGGTAAGATTTTTTATCATAGAGATTTCGAATTCAATCAAATCATTTGTAATTCTAACTAGAATTATTAGAATCTTTTATTTTCCCGTTGATCGATTTCTAACATTAAGTTACACAAAAAATAAGTATAATAAAATGCACCACATAGGTGAATTTCAGTTTTTTAGATATTTTGGGGAGCTTACTCTCCTACTTATTTTTATGTGCTCATGTTAGTAACGTTAGATAAATATATACAATCCCAAATATTCAAGATACTTAACAACTTTCTAGTAATTTTTTTTCATAAATTATTCGTTTGGAAAAGTAGCCCGTATTTTAAATTTAAACAGTGAAACATGTTTCAAATGAAAGAATCGCGCAAGGAAATTTAAATGAACTCCACCCACTTTTTCTTGTTTTATTACTAAATTCTGAAACATAAACAAATTCGTAATAAGAAATGCATAGACATAGGCTATCATTATTACATGCGAATAATAACATTATTAGGACAAAATATTAGTTAATGTAAAAAATGTCCTATTAATTTAACGCCAGAAGCGAACGGGTTAAAAGAGAAATTTTGGTATTTTAAAACAAACGTTTTTGCCACTATTTTTAAATCATTATCTAAAACTTTCACGCCTTACCCATGCCTGTAGGTCGACAAACATCTTTCGCATATATTGCATCAATTTTCTAATATGCATAAATTTGTTATTAAGACCAAATAATAATTAATGTAAAGATATTTCCTATTAATTGAAAGCCAGTTTCAGTTAGGTAAGAAGGCCTACCTAAGGAAGCTCAACAAACCCCAGACAATAATGCAAAGTCAGAAGCCTAAGAGTTAAAAGAGAAAATTTGGTACTTTAAAACACAAGATCTTGGTAATATTTATAATCATTATCTCAAACTTTCACGCCTTACACATGCTTGTAGGTCGACAAATATTTTTCGCATATAAAGTATAAATTTGTCATTAAGACAAAATAATAATTAATGTAAAGATTATATCCTATTAATTGAACGCCAGAAGCGAACGGGTTAAAAGAGAAATTTTGCTACTTTAAACACACACGATCTTGACAATATTTTTAAATCATTATTTAAAACTTTCACGCCTTACACATGCCTGCAAGTTCTCAAGCATTTTTCGCATATACTGTATCAATTTGCTAATATGCATCAATTTGTCTTTAAGACAAAATAATAGTTAATGTAAAGATATCCCCTATTAATTGAACGCCAGAAGTGAACGGGTTAAAAGAGAAATTTTGCTAGTTTAACACACACGATTGTGACAATATTTTTAAATCATTATCTAAAACTTTCACACCTTACACATTCCTGCGAATTGCCAAGCATTTTTTCGCGTACACTGTATCAATTTGCAACTATAACAAATATTAATAGTTTTTCCCACGGCACTCACATGAGATATCACTTCTTTTTATTATTATAGTTAACGTTTTCTATGTTCTTGGCAAAACCATTTACAAACGTTTTTTTTTTTTTGGTGAGATATCACTCTTTTTTGCAAAATAATCCGTTTGTGTATTATATTTGAGTGTAATTCAGAAAAGGAAAAGAAATAAAAGGAAATTGAATTTTTTAACATAAATCGCACTTTATTAGAAATGTATAAAAAATAATTACGTAATAAGAGAAAAATATTCAGTTATTTGAGTAAAGAATAATACCGTTCAGAAAATTAGCTCTAAAAAGGTTGTGTTGAAATACGGACATTTAGTTACTTATAGCATAGAAAAAAAAATATCGTCTCCGTGAGGCGCGAACTGATTTGCGTTTGCCGGTGATTTTGAAAGAGTTAAAATTCGTATTTTTAAAACCGATTGCACCACCGATTAGAAGAAAATTTCAGCTTTAAGAGCATATTTTTGGTTTGTTGGTACCTCTAAGGGCGTTTCTATAAGGGAAAAATGACCCTTTTTGATTTTTTTTTTCAATGGATTGACTGCGATATTTTTTCGAATTGATTGGGGCATTTGAGATGTAAGAGTACGATCTTTCTGAATATGTCTTCCGATTTTAACTGTGCCGAGTGGTTTGGCCGATTTAGGTTAAAGGGGTCCGGAACTCAAAAAATCTTAAAATTTTCTAAAAAAAAATTTATTGCATTAAAAAATTCTCTTTTTTTTTTCTGCTTAAAATGACGTTTAAATCATGTTTCTATCTTAATTAGAGCAGTAAATTTAAATTTTCTTTTCGTTGTTGTTTGTTTTCAAAATCTAGCTTTCAAGCAATGGCTATCACTGAAACGACTTTTTGTGAAAATTTATCTTAATTAGAGCAGGAAATATTAATTTTTTCGTCGTGGTTTGTTTTCAAAATCTAACTTTCAAGCAATGGCTGTCACTAAAACGACTCTTTGTGAAAATGTATTTTTCTTCATGATGGGTTTTTTTAAAACTATTTCTCGTATTTAAATTGTTATAAGTCAAGAACCGTTAAAGATAAATGGTTCAAACTTGGAACGTGTCTTTTCCAATTGTTTTACTTTAATTTTGATTCAGCAAATTTGAAAAAAAAAAAAAAATTACTTTTGAAAATATGATTTTTTTTTTAAAGTAACATAATTTTTTTTTCACTTTAAATATTTTTAGTTATTTTAAAAATGAATATTTTTAAAAAGGCTGAATAAGAATTAAATTTTATGTATTTCTGTTTATTTAAATGAAAAAAAAATTGAAATTCTACCAATAATATTTCGAGTTATAATGATTTTAAATTACCCCCACTTTAATAAATTTTACATTTTAAATTTTGAAAAAATTGTGAGAAGTTTTATCATGTGATTTTGTTTACAAACAATATGGTTAACCATCATAAAAAAATTCAAAATTTTAACTCAATAAATAAAAATTATTTAAAATATGCCCCGGACCCCCTTAAAATAAAATTATGAAAAAATGAAAACAAAACTGCCCGTTCGGTTCTTTGTTTCCCCCTCCCCATATGTAAATTGGGGCCTAAGCATGCGCGAACTCTTTTGCTGGCTCGGAATGAAAGAGGTGAGTTTTTGATGAGAATTCATTGTCGTTTTTAATTAATATCTCGTCTAATTAACAGTAATTTAAAATTCTGAGTCTCAGGTGGATAAGGACTGGTCTTGGACTACCCTAACCCAATCTTTGAGCATTATACTTGCGGTAGATTTTCCTAGCCATTGCATACAGACACATAGAGCGAAACTTTCTTTTATTAGCATAGATACTACTTAAATAATAACATGCACTTATGTGTTTTGTGTTATGAGCTTTAGAAATAAGCAGGATACAATTTTCCTAACAACAAGGTATGTACGCTCCTTGGAATTTCCAAGGAGTCTCGTCTAGTCTTTTCCAAGGAGTCTCGTCGCACCACTTTTTTTATTAGAAAATTTTCATTTAATATTTAAATCACAGCATTTGTGGTCACTTTAGTTGTAGAATTTGTTTTGCAATATTTTTCGGCAATTAAATAAGGCAAAACTATCTTTAAACTAGTTGGATGTGCCAATCCCAAAACTTTCTTCTATCTTATACATATTAATACTTCAAAAACTAGTTATGTTAATATTTCAATATTATTAGTTATATACCATTAGTTATATTCCAATAATTTCACCCTTTCAAATTTGGAATTTAAAAAAAAAAACCTCTTCTGTGTGCGCATTTGTGTCTTAAAAGTAGCGGCCATGTCAAATTTCAAGCTTCCATCCTTAACAATTCCATAGAAATCGTAATTCAGAACGTTTTAAGAACACTTTTGGCATATTTCACCTTTTTAAATTCTGAATTTTTAAGAAATAAATCTTAGAGAACATTCACATCTTTAAGTAATTGCATGCCAAATTTAAAGTTTCTAGCTCCTTCAATGCCACAAAAACTGCAATTTTAGAACGTTTTTTGCTTCTGCGCCCCCTTGAGGGTAGTAGAACCGACCACAAAATATGTTGCAATAGGAACTGCCACCATTACTTTTGAAATCGGTTCGGTAATTCTAGGAATTACCCCTACAAACAAACAAACGTTACTTCTTTATAATATTAGTTTAGCTTATTAGTAAATTATATTTCGTATTTGGTAGAATGTGTATTATTAAACTGTGTCAGTTAAAAAAATATCTAAACATTAAAAAATCACAGTCTTATTCGCAAAATAACATTAATATGCAATGAGCTTAAGATTTTTAATATTTTCACTATGCTCAGCATATTAAACTCAATTTCGAAGACAAGAAATTCCTCTCGTAAAATTCCTTTTAAATTATTTCAGTTTTTTCTATTTCTACTTTTAAGAATAATATTGACAGAAAAAGTTAATGATTGCTTGCGATTTATTAATTTATTTTCAGCAATTTTAACATTTACATTGTGTTTCTATTAAATTAATAGCATAATAAATGACAGTAATAAAAGATCATTACAAATTAACTTTAAATTATTTGAACTATTACATTCCTGTTATTACGATAATTTAAACTAGTTGGATGTGTCAATCTCAAAACTTTCTTCTATCTTATACATCTTAATATTTCATTTCAAAAAGTAGTTACACATGTTAATACTTCAATATTATTAGTTCAATACTATACCAACTTTGATTTTTATCTTAAATTTCAGCTTCAGTCAATTAAACGGACTAAAAACGAGTTGATCTATATCATGATATTTGTTAATAGTTTTTCCTTATTCTGTTGTTATCAGCTGTTTGTGAATAGCCGACTTAGCAGGAAGCGAGTTCCCGCCGGTGCACGAGAATCGCTATCACAGAGCCCCTTTACCGCGCAATATTTCCAAATTCAAGGAGGACCTGTTGGCCAAAGCGAAAAACATGCACCAAAAATTTGGTTCAATTGTATGCATAATTTTATACACTTTTTGATGGTACAATAAAGAAAATGGCACAAACATAGCTATTACAGCGCCCCCCCCCCCCCACCTTCGGCAGATTTTTTTCAAATTCAGGGAGGACTTGCTTACCATATAGCCAGAAACATACACAAAAATTTGATTTAATTCTATGCATAACTTCATACACTTTTCGATGGTACAATAATGAAAATGGCACAGAGATCGTAATTATAGCGCCCCCTTCTGGTGGAATTTTTTCAAGTTCAGGGAGGACTTGCTTGCCATAGCCAGAAATATACACAATAAATTTGGTTCAGTTATATGCATAACTTCATACACTTTTCGATGGTACAATAATGAAAATGGTACAGACATCGCAATTATAGCGCCCCTTCCGGCGGAATTTTTCCAAATTCAGGAAAAACCTTCGTGCCATGACCAAAAACCAACACAAAAAATTTGGTTGAATTCTATGCATAACTTCATACACTTTTCCATGATACAATATTCAAAATGGCACAAAAATCGCTATTACAGCGCCCCCCCTACCGGCGAATTTTTTTCCAAATTAAGGAAGGACCTGCTTGCCATAGTCAAGAACTTAAAAAAAAACTTTTGGTTCGATTCTATGCATAACTTCATACACTTTTCGATGGTAAAATAATCAAAAATCGCACAAAAATCGCTATTACAGCTCCCCCCCCCCCCTTCCGGCCGATTTTTTCCAAATTCAGGGAGGTCCTGCTTGCGATAGTCAAAAACTTAAAATAAAAATTTGGTTCAATTCTATGCATAACTTCATACACTTTTTGATGGTACAATGGCGACAGACACACGTTTAGACGGACAGACACACAGACAGACGGACAGACACACAGACATTTTCTTTAAACATGTTTTTTGGGATTTCTGACCCCTAAAACGTGTAAATCCGTCGAAAACCGGAAGTCAAAAAAATTTCGATTACAATACTTTCTTCTATTGAAGATAGAAGAAAGTAAAAATTGTGGTAAAAATGTATGCCTCTGCCTCACAATCTTAGAATTATTTCATACTAGCGAACTTGCCCGGCGTTGCCCGGGTACGTCAAAAAACAGCAGAAATTACGAAAAAGCTCTGAAAATCACAATAAGATACCGCAAAAAATTTTTAAATCGCTTCTCAAATTTTGAAAAGAGAAAATATATATATATATATTGCGCTCGAAGATTGCAAGTTGATTCCTTTCACTAATGTGGAAAAATAGTAGCAAATCGCTAAAATACACTAAAAATCACATACAAAATTCCCGAAAAATTCGAAAATTTCTATACGAAATCCGAATAAACTTTATTGAAATGAGGGCAGAATGTACTTTAGATCAAAAATGGAATGTCAAAAAATTGCAACAGATCGCGAAGAATCGTAAAAATCGCATTAAAAATCCCATAAAGTTCAAAAATCACGAAAGTCAAAATTTACTATAATTGGATAAAAGTTTCAAATCTAATTCCTTTGACCTGTGGGACCTCTTAAAATTTATGTTTTGGAAATCATGCTAAGCATTTGATCATGTTACTTTTATTCGTAATTAATTTACTTGGACTTCCTTAAATATAATTAATATAATCCCTTAAGTTAATATTAGTTTTTGTTGCATTAAAATATCTAAATTTGTTGATTTTCTGTAAGAAAGTAAACTAGAGGTCTGCACGGGCCGGAATTTCCAGGCCCGGCCCGTTTACATTTTTACCGTTCTCGGCCCGGCCCGTACAAAAATCAGTGAAAACAGGCCCGGCCCGGCCCGACTCAATTTCTATAAAAAAATCCGTTTTTTCTCGACATACAATTAAGATTCTTTTAATGAATACTGCATGCATATTTATGGGAACATTTTACAGTATATTTTAAATTATTATGTGTTCGCAAAATAGAAAACACACAATAGTAAACATTAACGATTACTTACAGTGTTTTAGTCAACGTCTCTACAGACGTTTCAAAATTTAAATAAGGGTTCATTAAAAGATTATTGTAGTTTAGAAAAAAGGGTTAAAAAACATGATAACTTTTGAAGCTTATAATAAAAAGTAGATTTGTGAAAATATTTCTGCCATTTTTAAGCCTTTTCTCAAATCCAAAGGAGCTACATTTTGATACATTTATGAATTCATTTCTTTTCGGAAACGCGTGAGATTGGCAGGTATTCTTATTCAGAAACCATGTAAATGCCGTTTTTTTCTTAGATAAAAGTAATATATCTTTCAGAAAATACTGCCAAAGTTAGCGTTTTGAATCGAATTTCCCGAAGCGATAGCACAGGAAAGGAGAAAAACGTACAGTCACGTGACAAGAGTCTCTGTTATCTCTGTACGTAATTTATGAAAAATGGAAACGCTATTCGATTCCAAATGCCTTCAATACTTAGACCTGTCAATTTTATGCCTTTATAGTTAAAAATGAGTCAGAAAATGTGTCTGAAAGTTTCGCATTGTTGAGCAGTAAATATGAGAACCACCTTAAGGTACATTTCCAAAGATACTGTTAACAGAAGTTCATTATTGCTATTAATACTTTTACAAAACATAATGCCTGTCCTACACATCCTGAGAACGATTAAGACCAGTTCCGTCCCGGCACAAGTCTGTCGATAAAATTAAACCCGGGATCAGGCATCATGTAACTGTACGATGCTGATCTCTACGATGGACATGTTACATTTCTGTATTGATGTTGTTAAACTTGCATCGACTCGTAACGCACATTTATACTTCTCGAAAAAGTCATATTCATTGGAAATGGCCTCGTATTTTATCTGTTTCTCTCAAATTCTTATATCGGGCCGATAGGCCCGATTAATTTTTTTTATCAGCCCGGCCCGGCCCTGCAGGCCCGTTCAATTTTTTTGCCGGTCCGGCCCGTTGAAAAAATTGCCCTAATTCCGCCGGCCCGGCCCGGCCCGTTTGAAAATTCTCCTCCATTCCGCCGGCCCGGCCCGCGGGCCGGGCCGGGTACGGGCCTCGGGCCAAGCCCGGGCCCGTGCAGACCTCTAAAGTAAACCCTATTGTTTTACAGTGGAAGTCTATTGGAATTAGGCGAAATATTAGAGATATCGCCAAGTTGGCGTCACTTTTGGCGACTCATTTTAGTCGCCAAGTTGGCGACAAACTTGGCGTTATTTGGCGACAGAACTGGATCCCCATTACGGTAACCCCCTTATAGGTATGGACATGGATTACATGCTGTTCAATAATCGCATAAAAAATTCGCTAAAAATTCAAAAATCGCTGCACGAATTCCTAATAAACTTTTTTGAAAAGAGAACAAAATTTACTATATTTGGTTAAAAGAAAGAAACCGCATTCTTTTTCATAATGTGGAAAAATCGAATTAATATAATCCCTTAAGTTAATATTAGTTTTTCTTGCATTAAAATATCTCAATTTGTTGATTTTCTGTAAGAAAGTAATCCATATTGGTTTACAATGGAAGTCTATGGGAATTTGGCAAAATATTAGAGATATCGCCAAGTTGGCGTCACTTTTGGCGATATACCGCCAAGTTGGCGACAAACTTGGCGGCATTTGGCGACAGAACTGTGTCCCTGTACGGTAACATCCATATAGGTATGGAAATGCATTAAATGCTGTTCAATAATTGCATAAAAAATTCGCTAAAAATTCAAAAATCGCTGCACGAATTCCGAATAAACTTTTTTGAAAAGAGAACAAAATTTACTACATTGGGTTAAAAGAAAGAAACCATATTCTTCTCGCTTATATGGAAAAATCGCCTCAAAACATAAAAAAACGCTAAAAATAGCATAAAAAATTAAATAAAAAAAATCTAATCAAAAAATCGAAAATCGGGCTTCGAAGTGCAAAACTTCATATATAGACGTACCTTTTCCCCAAATTTTGTAGCTCTACGTGTAGTGGTCTCTTCAGAACACCGTCGACACACTCACTCACTCACTCACACACAAACTTCTTTCTTTATTATTATAGAAGATTGCATATGGTACATTATCTATTTTTTACATTGAATGTTTCCCAGAATGTCTATTTGAACTAGTTTTAAATGAGAATAAACCAATAAATTTGTGATTTTTATCATGATTTTTTCATATAGTGTATTCTGAGCTTTAGTGTTAGGGAATCGGATGTTAAGAATATCTCCATCAAAAATAAAAAGTAATGTAATTTTTTAAGCATAATTTCCTAAAATTATACACAATTTATAGTGACATTTATAGGGGACCGCTTCTTTCTCGTGGGCCACTTGTTTCCCCAGTTTTTACTGCATCACAGTGACAAAAGTAAGTTTCCTATTTAGATATTTTGCAAAAACATTTAAATGCGCAAATAACATTAATAATCGCCGCAAAATAGCCATGACCATATACTAATTTAATAAAGTAATCTGTAAATTAAAGAATATTACCTAATAATGTAACTTATAAAAGCACTTTTTATACTTATTTTTCATCATCCACAATTATGAAATTTAAATGGTAAATGTACATTCTAATTTATTTTTCTCTATTTTATTTCAGGGATATTTCGATGCTTTAAGAACAGAACATCATATGGACAAAATAAATGTAACAGTTGTTTGTCCTGGAATATTTAGTTCAAATATATTTAATGGTACAATGACCACAAAAAAAGATCTGGTAATTTTATTTTATTTATTTATTTATTTTTGTTCTGGTATGCCCTTTGTTATTCGTTTATGAATAACGACAGTTACCCTTTTATAAACTGAATTATAATCTTTTTTTTATTTTCTTTAAAAGAGAACAAAGTGTCAAAATTTGAGCATGCAAAATTATTATGTCTTAATTACCAATTTTAAAAGCTGATAAAAAGCATCCATAAAAGTCTTATAAAGGAAACTTCGTTATAGTAGCACAAAATAGAACTGTAAACGTGAGCATGTTTTAGACAGTAAAACCCCAGGGAACAATTTCCTAAGTCCCAGTCCATTGACATAGGACAAAAAATATATTTAATCTCTAAATAAGAAGCCCGTCATTTAAGGGACATTAATAACTCCCCGAAAGACGCCTTTTCCAATAATATAATAGTAAGAAAGAGTAAGAAAAGGTTTTGTGACAAGTATGTTTTTAAGACAAAGAATTTGATGGCGGGTTCTGTTTAAAGCAGCGGCGTAGCTACATATTCAGCGCCCTGGAGCAAGGAAATTTTGTGCGCCCTCTTGTCACACGAAAAGTTCTGTGCAATTTTGTTTCCAAGTTTAAAATTTATATATTAACCTTAATTCTATTTAAAATTTTACTTTTATTTAAAAGTCAAGCTATTTTAGCAACGTATTAAATACAAATAATTAAAAATAGATAATGGATAATGAAATGAATTATAATTTTTTAAGTATGGAGTACCTACGAATATTTTTTGCGAATTGGTCGGGATTTTAATTTTGAATGCGCCAATGAGTCAATGCAATCTGCCGTGCTTAATATCTATTTTTTCTTTTCAAGGGTTTCGATGCATTCTAGAATGCTAACAAAAAACACAATATTGTCAATTTTTTTTCGCATATGGATTAAACAGGTTTTCTGTTTTTAGTGCCAAAAAATACTACAATTCCATAAAATTCAAAGTATCATAACTCGGTAAATTTTGGATATAGAACATTTATTTTTATTTTACCTGTACGGAGAAGATTTTCCTAAATGTAACAAGAATAAAAATGTAAACCTCATAATTTAAAAAATAACAATTTTGACATAAATTACTTTTAAGAGAATGAAGAACAACTTTGAAGCTGTTCTACTATTAGAACTATATTTCTACAGCTAATGGTTTAGAAAATTAGCCAGACACCGGTGTCCTCACTGGCTTTTCACTAATCTGAGCAATTTGGCAAATCGTTAATGAAAAACAAGCCAAATTCAAATAATTGTAGTAATAGATTCGTCGTGAAACACTAAGAATATCAAAACACAAATATCGAGTTACATAGGGAAGGTTTAATCGTGGAACAACATCATTGAGAGTACCGCCGAAAGAAAAGAAAGATCTCTCGCAATTTGACGATTTCAGTCATTTTTTTGCCAAATGAAACGTTTTGGTGCAGTGACGATCGGCAGCGAGAACCCTGATTGACACTTCTTATATATTACTTAGGATTGCAGTTTTTTTCACTTTTCATCAAAATTAAAAGATAATGGGAAAAAATATGCTCACTAAGTTAATGTTGCAACCAATGTCCAATGCTGCAATTATTTATGTTAGTTAAATACAATTAAACACAAAATTGCACTTCCGCACATACGTTACAGTCAGTGGTGGGATTCAAAAAATTTAACAACCGGTTCGCTGCCCGAATGATTTTTGATGTACAAAAATGAAGCATCACACATAGATTATCAAACACTTTCCAATATTATAAGAACATTGTTAAAAAAAAAAACTTTGATTCTTTGGTACACTGAAAAAAATCCTGAAACATGTTACCCTATAAAAGAACGCTAATAAATATTCGGCAATCATGAAACCTTGATCATAATTTCTATCAGAAAATGCATCAAAACAATAAACAATATAATATAAAAGTAGCAGAAATGTAAATTTAAGAATTACCCATGTTCATGACCTAAAGTTGTATATAACATATTTAGAAAAATATTATCCATGCTATAGCTAGTGAGGCAAATTTTTGCACGGCCAAAACTTCTCGAGTTATGACATTTAGAAAATTTAGGAATTTTTTACCATTTCTTAGTACAAAAAAACAACAAAAAAAAAAAACAACAAAAAAAAAAAAAAAAAAAAAAAAAAAAAAAAAAAAAAAAAAACAGGCCAGGCAACGTTGGAAATTCGTAAAATACAAAGTATCATGATTCGGCAAGTGTAGATCATACAATGTCTTTTCATTTGTTAGAGCTGGAAAAATATTTTTCTAAATATAAATTATAAGACTAGAGGAACTTATCAAAATTTACGATTTGTTACATTTACGAAAATAACTACTTTCATTTAAAAGATTTCTAAGATATGAAGAACAATATAAACTAGTCGGATGTACCAATCCCAAAACTTTCTTCTATCTCATACATGTTAATACTTCAAAATTCGCTATCACACTGCCAAAATTAAATGGCAATCTATGCATCTCATGAGGATTCTAACGATATGAAATTCCGTGCATTAGTTCTTGAGATATGACTATCGCTGAAATTGTCTAAATTCAGCAAAATGCTGCCTAGTAGCGCCACCTATTGGGTGATTTATACCAAATCCTAATCAGCAACAATTTATGTCAACGTCTGACTGAATCTGAAGTTTGGAGAAAATCCGTACATTAGTTTTTGAGATAGAGCAATAGCGAAAATCGTGAAAATTTCTGCATAGCAGCGCCACCAATTGGGTGATTAACACCAAAACCTAATTAACAACAACTTGTGTCAACATACAACTAAATCTGAAGTTAGATGAAAATTGGTCCATTAGTTCTATTGATAAAGCTATTGAGGCAATCGTGGAAAAGGCAGCAGAGAAGCGCCACCTGTTGGGCGATTTACACCAACACCTAATCAGTAGCAAGTCATATCAAGGACTAACTTAATCTGAAGTTTGATGAAAATCCGTGCGTTAGTTCTTAAGATAGAGCTATTGGGGAAATCGTGTAAATCCTGCAAAATTCATCATAACAGCGCCACCTGTTGGGCGATTTACACCAAAACGTAATCATCATCAATTCATATCAAGGACTAACTAAATCTGAAGTTTGATCAAAATCCGTGCATTAGTTCTTGAGATAGAGCTATTGCGAAAATCGTGAAAAATGCAGCATTGCAGCGCCACCTGTTGAGCGATTTGCACCAAAACCTAATCAGCATCAATTTGTATTAGGCACTAACTTAATATCAATTTTTATTAAATTCCGTGCATTAGTTCTTGAGATAGAGCGCCCACAAAATTTGTGTCACATACACACAGACAGACAGACAGACAGACAGACTCACAGAGTCACAGACAGACATTTTGTAAAAACATGTTTTTTGGAATCTCTGACCCCTAAAACGTGTAAATCCGTCGAAAACCGGAATTCGAAAATTTTCATGAATCCAATACTTTCTTCTTGTAAAGATAGAAGAAAGTAAAGATGTGCAGTTGGAAGTATATATCTAAATCTGACGATTTAAGTATTAGCTACAGATCAGCGATAACAGGGAACATTCCGTGCGAAAGCAAAGTACCGTTTATTCGAATAATAGCGTTGCCTGGGCCTGTGATGAATGACCCTTAAATTAACCTGAAATTTGTATGATTTTATATCTTTAAATCAATTTTATCTGAATTTATATTTTTAAATGAAAAAAATATTGAATTGAAAGTATATGCTATTTGGTACTTTACTTTCTGCGCGATTTCATTTGTGGAGTCTATGCGCACCGAAAGCGAGCGAAACCGCGAAGAAACACTCAGGTTTTCATTAATTTCGACGAAATTTCACGCATTTGTAAAAAATATTTCTACCCGTCCGAATGTTTCAAAATTTTTGTAGATGATGTAAACAGGGGCGCCATTTCAGAACTTTCTTGGGGGGGGAGGGGGGTCAAACATTTTTTGAGGGGTTCTATATAGCTAAGGGTAGGATCCAGGGGGTCTAACCTCCCCCCCCCCCCCCGTATGAGAAACGTTTGGTGACTTATGCTTACAATAGAAGTAAAAACTTCGAATACGGAAACTCAGAACCATTGAAATATTTCGTTTTAAACAGGTTTCCGTCTTAGAAGGTAAAATTTTAATATATTGGACACGATTTTTTTCCTTTTTAGACGGGATTCTATTATAGACAGGTTTCATTTTTACAAGTATCCTCACTGACAGTTAAACCATCCTCTCTATAATATAGCTCTGAAAAGAGTTGTATTAGAGTAAAACTTGTGAAAACGAAACCTGTCTATAACAGATTTCTTTCTTGAAGGGGAAGAAATCAAATTTCGTTGAAAAAACATCACACAGTTATACTTGCTAAGACGAAGACCTGTTTAAATGGAGCTTTTTTTAGTCCCTTTCGACATTTTACTTACAGGGGCGCCATTTCATGAGTTTCCTGACGAAGAAGAAGGAAAATTTTTCTTTGAGGAACAGGGAACGTGGAAAATTGCGCAACTTGCAGAACTGCACAAATCACACTGAAAGAAAATCCCGCACAATAAAGTCCACTATTTTCTACGTGATTTTGTCTCCATAACTTCTTTCACAAGCATGTGATTATTCCAGAATATTTTTTAATTTTCGTGAAATTCCGCGATTTTTATTTCATTCAAAATCCGCAAAATCAATTCGTCAATGGGTCGCAGAAAAAAATCGTGAACCTTGGAACGTTTGAAAAAAAAGTCTCCAAAATGGTCGCTTAAAAAATCGCTAATTTCTTCAAACGACCGTGGAAAATATCTCTAATTTCATCAGAGATCGCGAAAAGAAATACAGATGTCGTCAAATGATTGCACAAACAGAAATCTTGAATTTCGTAAAAGGATTGCGAAGAAAATCATGAATTTCGTAAAAGGATTGCGCAAAAAATCGCGAATTTCGTCAAAAGATTGCGCAAAAAAATCACGAAAATTTAGTCGAACAATCGCGCAAAAAAATCGAGGAGAAATTCGTCAAACGATCGCGTAATGAGATCCAAAATTTTGTCTAACTCTCGCGCAAAAAAATCATTTCAATAAATGATAGTGATAAGGAATCGTGAATTTTGTCAAAAAAATCGGGAAAACAAATATCGAATTTCGTCAGTTGGTCGCAGAAAAATATTGTGAATTTCGGCAAGTGCTCGCGCGAAAAAAATCCATTTCGTATAACGCTTGCAGAAAAAATCGTGAATTCCGTGAATCGATCGCGGAAAAAATCGCAAATTTCGTCAGATGATCGCGAAAAAAACATCATGAAATTCAATCAGTCATGAGATAATCAGTCAACGAACGTCATGAATTGGTCACGAAATTTGCAAATTTTGTGATCTATAAGTATATGAAAATTTTCGTTAGTGATTTTCTGCAAGTAAGGGTAAAGCGTTAATTGTTTTGGATTGTGTTTTCACTATTATGAAATGGTTTCATGTTAATCCGATTTTTCAAAGAAAAATCAAAGGAAAAGAAGTTTTTCTAAATTTTTTTCAGATAAAAAAACTACTATTTGAACGTTAATGAATACTATGTACATATATCTTCATTTTTCTACAGAAAAGGTAAAATTTATAATTAATATTCATAAAAAAGCACAAATAAATGCACAAAAATTACTTTCATGTGCATGTATATAATTTAAAATTATTTAAAATACATTAGTAAAACCCAGAACGTTTTCAGTCATCACAAGACCGTCATCAGTGGGATTTAAGCGTTATTATTTTCTTTACGCTTATTCGAGAATTGGCTAGAAAAAAATCATTGTGATTATTGTGTCAATGATTTTGATGAGTTTTTCCATGATCAATTTGGACACAGCTGAAAAGCAACTGATAAAAAAAATTCTCACATGTATTTTTTAAATTAACCAAAGTACTCATTAAAGATATATATCTCACCTTGAGGTAGTTCGAATAGTAAGGCTTTAGGAAATTTTTTGATAATTATTAATTGCTATGCATAAGCATTTAATGCTTATGTTTTCATGGCAATCAAATCTGATAAGTTATTTTAGAGTTTGAGCAATATTCTAATGTTTGTTTGAGTCTGACATTTGATTAGGAATGCACCGAATTTTCGATATCTACTCGGTATTAGGCCTATTCGGCCATACTACCGAATATTCGGCTTGACGGAATATCAAACTATTCGTCCTACGGCATATTCGATTTGGCCGAATATCAAACTATTCGTCCAAACCGAATACTTTAAAAACCTCTTAGAAATATTTTTTTAAACGTTACACAACTTCTGCTTTTAACTGTCAATTAATAAAGATAGAATAATTAGAATCTTTAAATAAAAGAGAATGATTTTATATTATTTATTTGTTGTTTAAAAAATGTCACTTAAAAAAATTAACCATTAATGACATGTCATTTGTTCATGGGAATTATTAAATGTAGAAATGCAAGTTACTGAGAATTGTCTGGTCAATAATCCGTTTCTTGCTTTTTCGCAAACAGGGTGTTTCTAAACAAAATGAAAGAAAATTTCAGGGGTAATAATGGGCATCAAAACAGGCAATTTTTTGTCCAGTAAATCAGGATTGCAATTCACTTATTCAGTCAGAAATACAGTGTATCCCCAAGTCAAACTTTTTTTTTTATTACTTTAAGAATAATGAAGCTATTGTAACTATATTGTCAACAGAGTTACTTTAATTTCTGTGAAATATGATAACATGACGAGAAGTGCTGGAAATAGCAACCATTCATATCTAAACAGCACTGAGCTAGACATTATTTTATTAAGAATGCATCTAACAATACTTATACTGTACCACTGGCCAAAATCCAGTCTTTTCAAGGATATCATAACATTCTATACAAGCAAATTAATGTGATGCAAATTTCGCTAAAATATCTTCATTTTTATACAGTTATAAATGAAAATTCTGCTACGGCTTGTACACCTTTCATTTTTGACGAAAGAAGTGGAATAATATGTTGCTTCTTGTTCAATATAAGAGAATTCTTTTCATTTGTTTAAATTAATTGAAGAAGGCATGGAATTTAAATTTTGTTACCTAACAATTTTTTAAACCATCCTCTTCTTAAATAATAACTCAAAACATACTTTTTTCGTACAAAATTTACTTATAAAAATAGTCTTGTTTGTCAAAGGGAAGTATCTGTGCTAAATATATAAAATTGTTTGAAATTTAACTTTTTAACGTTAAACACTGAGATATGAAAGTATTTGGCCAGCCAAATAGATACTATTCGGCTGGCCTAATATTCGTTATTCGGCCTAACAGTCACTATTCGGCTGGCCGAATATTCGGTATTCGGTTTATCTGCAGGCCAAATATTCGGTATTCGGTATTCGGCCAAAATTACTATTCGTTGCATCCCTGCATTTGATGGTTGATAAATTTTCTGAAATATGAAATTCCTTGGGGGGGGTATTGCCCCCCCAGCCCCCCTCAAATGGCGCCCCTAGATGTAAATCTGATCTATTGAGAGTTTATATCTATACCATCTGAATTTAAGATACTCTTAAAAGATTGTGCTCAAATGCGGTCGTTTAATTACTTTTAGCATAGAAAAATATCGTCTCCTTGAGGCGCGAAATGACCTGTATTTGCCGGTGTATTTGTAAGGGTTAAAATTCCTATTTTTTAAAACCGATTGTACCATCAATAAGAAGGTTGTTTCAGATTTACGAACATGTTATTGGTGACCTGCGTTTATCGGTGTATTTGAAAGGGTTAAAATTCATATTTGTTTTAAACCAATTGCATCACCGATTAGAAGAGGGTTTCAAACATGTTTTTGGTTTGTCGGTAATTCCAAAATTGCGCCCTGGAGGGGCGTTGCAATAAGGGAGAAAAAGTTTTTCGGAAAAACGACCCTTTTTGAAAATTGTTTTTCAAGCGGTTAACTACGATATTTTTTTTTAATTGATTGCGGGATTTGAGACGTAGATCTTTCAGCATATGTCTTTCATTTTTAATTTTACTAAGCAGTTTGGCCGATGTAAGTTAATAAATAATGACAAAATACCCCCGGAATTTCTTCTTTTCGTTCTTCATTTTCAATTGATGCGAAAATAAGGCTTCTGTGCGTACACTAGAGTTTTTGCTTTCTCGCAAGGACCGAGTTGAGTTTTTAATGAGAATGAGTTGCGATTTTTAATTAATAACTCAACGAATTATTAGAATTTTAAAATTTTGTGTCAGTTGCATCAAGAGACATTTCAAGCTAGCCTCACAAAAATTTTCAGTATGCCCGAGTATGTTTAACTAACGAGTCCAGATTTAGTCTGAACATTGATTCTAAATGTGTTTTAATCTGGAGAGAAGAAGGAACACGTAACTTGCCTTCCCTTGTCCGTGAAATATCCCGTTTCCACGACAGCAGTTTAATGGTTTGGAAGGGGGGATCATGGAAAAATGGCCGCACTGAGCTGCTGAGCTATTTTTTAAGGGGGCTCTGTAACCGCTCAAAGATATGTGGAGGAGGTATTGGAATGGAACTCCAAGTTAGACTGTTTAGGGGTGCTATTGGCCCAGAGATTTTTTAATGGATGACAATGCTTGGCCACAACGAGCATATGTGGTGTCAGAATACTTGCAAACAGAAGATATCATTCGAATGGATTGGACACATTGCTCACTTAACTTGAACCCGATTGAGCATGTGTGGGATGACTTAGGGCAGTGAATTTCAGCGTACCAAATCCCTCCACGGACTCTCCAGGAGGTCAAAAGTGCACTTTTAGAAGAGCATAGCAGCAACACCTGTTGGGCGATTTACACCATAAACTAAATCGCACTAATTTATGAGGGACTATCTGAATCTGAAGTTTGGTGAAAATTCGTGCATTAGTTCTTTAGATAGAGCTATCGCGATAATCAAAAATAATGTAGTATAGCAGCTCCACCTGTTGGACGATTTACACCAAAACGTAATGAGCACCAAAGTATATCAAGGACTGACTGAATCTGAAGTTTTATGAAAATCTGTTTATTAGCTCTTGAGATATAGCTATTCCGGAAATAGTGAAAAATGCAGCACAGCAGCGTCACCTGTTGGGCGATTTACACCAAAAAGTAATCAGCGCCAATTTATACCAGGGACTAACTGAATCTAAAGTTTTATTAAATTCCGTGCATTAGTTCTTGAGATAGAGCGCACACAAAATTTGTGTCACATACAGACTCACAGAGCGGGGGAGCGGAGACAGAGCATGATTACGGCCCAAGCATAAGCAAACGCACATTACTATATTTTGTCTTATTTAATCCTAAAATTTTGCGATTAAATAAGGTTTAGTGCGTAAAAATACATTTTGATGGTGGTGAAAGTGGTGTAAGTTTGCATAGGCGATAATCAGGTTCTACGGAGCCCTGAATTAGATACTTAATTTTTTTTTCTCTATTTTTGATCAAAAAGGCTTATCAATTCTGCATTTGAGACTTACCATATTTTCAAAATCTAAAAAACAATACGCGCAAAATTTAATTTGCTGCTTCCCCCTCACCCCCATCTAAGTTTTGCCGCCGTGGGCTGATGAGGAATGTACCTAAATCCTGTTCTTATTATTGCTTTACAATCATCTGTATTGATGCATGTTTAGTTTCCACACACACAAAAAAAAAAAACCCTTCAAAGAAAAAATTTTTTTTTTGGTTTTTTGTTTGTAAAATGGTCAATAATTTTCTTCAACTTGTCAAACTTTTTTTTTTTTCTAATCGCAAAATAACTAAATAGCCAAGTCATTGCTGTTACATCGTAAATATAGGTTTCTCAACGGTGATTTTTTGGGCTACCATTATTTCCGTACAGTAATAATCATGATAAATTTCTAAAATATTTTCAAAAGAAATGCACCAGAAAGATTATTTTTTGGAAATAGTGGTAAACAATAAAGTGACCGATAAGAACCCGGTAAACAATTTTTGATTACTTTAAGGTTTGGAGATCTTCAACTGTCGTCCAAGGAAAAGTTACAGAAAAAAAAAACAGAAACAAGTAATATAAAAAATATTTTTTTAAGTCAATTCCTACTTAGGTCATCAAAGAAAAATTTAATATAATCCCTTATCTAATTTTAGTTTTTGTTGCATTAAAACGTCTCAATCTGTTGATTTTCTATAAGCAAGTAAACCCTATTGGTTTACAATGAAAGTCTATGGGAATTTGGCGAAATATTAGAGATATCGGCACGTTGGCGTCACTTTTGGCGACTCATTTTGTTCGCCAAATTTGGCGATATATCGCCAAGTTGGCGATAAACTTGGCGGTATTTAGCGACAAAACAGGGTACCCCCTATGATAATCCCCCTTATAGGTATGAAGATGCATTAAATGCTGTTCAATAAACAATGGCCGCCATTTTTTCTCCCGTATAAAACTAAAACTAATTAATTATAATTTAATTAATGAATTAATATTTGAAAACACTGTATTAACATCAAAGTGTCATCCACTACAAGTTTTAAAAAAATTATTTGAACTTGAGTGGATGAATAATAAGTATATTCTATTAACGATAGGGAGAGTGTGAACTAATAGTAGGAATTGAAAAAGTGCCGGCTCGGCGCACAGGCGCGGGTAGATTTCAAAGTAAGTACTAATTTCAACAACAAAAACTAAATGAAGATTAGAGATGAACTCAGTTTAAAAATTTTATCTGACTGCTTTTGAGGAGATTTTAATTTCATTTTTCTGTAAGAGCTGTTTTTTTTTTTTCAGAATACGATAATTTTATTTTAACCGCTATGTATTCTTATTTTGCATTTGCTGTAAGATTTGGTCCTATCAAAAACTTGCCAATATAAAAGTTGTAGATAAGAAGATTTATAATAAATTTAAGCGGATTTGATATTTTGTGAATTGACGAAGTTATGATTTTTTTCTTCTTCAACCCCCCTCTTCTGTCTCTTCGTTTTTAATTTTTTGCGGTAAAAGTTGGTCCTATGAAAAACTTGTCTACATAAAAGTTGTATATAATATTAATAAGATTTATAATAAAGTTAAATGGATTTGATATCTTAAGAAGTGACGAAGTTATGAATTTTCCCCCCTAAAACCCTATTTTTATCCTCCCATTTCCACCACCCTTTGCCCGGTTTTGCCCATTTACAATCCCCGCCGAGATATCAGCCATATGATGGTTTTTGGTGAGTTTGAAGATGATTCATGCATAATTGCGACTTTTATCATGCGGACAAAATTTAGTACATGCATATAATATAAACTTTTGAGGTGGGTTCATGGGATTCTGGGTTCATGGAATCATATAATAAAAAGTTCTGAAGGAATTTTTCAAAAGTCACACCATGGTAACGACTGCAATAGGTAGTATTTCTTACGAAATCTACATAAAAAAAGGCATGCTAAAACGGTACTGGAGAAGTTACTTGAGGCTTCAATATGGTATGAATTAAAGTTGAAACTTCACGAATAGAAATAATTTTTTTTAACAGTGTATAAAACATGTTTCAAATCGAAATAGTTGAGGTAAAACACAAGGTTAAACATCATAGGAATATGCTGATTGCAACAAGATTCATCTATAATATATCTGATTAATAATGAAAATATATGCAAATACTTTTACAAATCTTTATTCTGCTCTTTCTAATTTTGCGCCCTTAGGATGCGTGCGCCTGGAGCAGTCTGCTCCAACTGCTCCTCGGTAGCTACGCCCCTGGTTTAAAGATGGAAAAATTTGTGATTTACCCTTTAAAGAACCCAAAATCTTCCTAAACAGATCACTGGAAAGTAGTTAGTTTGGATTTGAGAACAACCTTAATACTTTAGATGAATGGATGAAAGTACTTTCTATAATACTGAACTAATTACAAGTTTTAAATAAATACATATTATTAAATTAAGGTACACTACACCCCTCCCCCCCAAAAAAAAAAGTAAATAAATAAAATTAAAATAAAAATTCCGAATGATGGCAATACCAGTTCTAATTAAAGCAAAAATAAACGAAAAGTAACATTTTAATTCGGATGAAGTTCCTTATAACCTTATGTGAATTTTTTGTCATAAGGGGTTGTCTACATATTAAAAAGTGCATCAACTTTGACTTTTCGAATGGTAACACTCATTTCTTACACCATATTTGTGTTCATTGGACCAAAGCAGGCTATAATTTTCTTAAATCTTCATAAAAGAGTGTGTTAAATCCATAAATTTCGAAAAGTAAAATTAAAATATAATGGAATAAGTAACTCGAGTACACTGTTAGCAGAAAAATTATACAGAAATTTTACATATAAAATAAACTCTTTTTATGTTAGAAAATATCATGTATTTTTTCCGGTTACGGTTATATATTTTCTTTCTCTGTATTCTTTGATAATATGAGACGGTCCTTTTAGAGTTTAGGACAGTCGAAAAGTAAATTTTCTTTAGAATCTCAAAAACTAATGATTGGAATCAGCTGTAAACTTACACACTCATATTTTTTATAATTGCGATTCGTTTTATGTAAATAGTGATAACAATAATCTATTTATATAAAATCCAAGTCTCTGTGTGTCCCTCACAATTCCGGTTGGACCGCCTCATTGATCACGGCCGTGTTAGGCTTCCTATGGAGAAATCGGTATCAGCTTCAACAATGAGTAATTGTTGAAAAGTTTAACCACAATAACACCAAATTTTTAACCGACGAAAATAAGTTGCCATATATGAAGCCAATTTGGCGATAGCTAGCTAATTTGACGAAATTCCCATTGAAACCCGTTAATCTTTCATAATCGAGCTCACCGCAATTTAATTTAAACTCCGCGCATTTAAGGTTTTTTTTCAAAATCTATGGGTCAGAATTTAAAGTGTAATGTACGAAAATGTACGTCTTTACATCTTCATCCCGATGCTACTAATAAAATAACAGCAACTAGACGGCGCTGCACTATCTCAGCTCCTAACTGCCCGATTTTAATATGCTTTACCTAGCCGGATGCAGAAATTACATTCTCGGTACTTTTCCAGTATAGGGACCTTAGCGAAATAAAGAAAACTGCCTTGGCGAAGAAGGAAATTTGACAACATATTTTCTGGCAACCTATTCACTGTTTCATTTCATATATACACGGATTTTTTTTTCAATATTTATACAATTTATTTAGCATAAAGAAGCCATTTATCTAATTTTATTCAGAAACAGACGTAATTTGTACATTTAAAAAACAATAATATATATTTAATTGAAATATATATATAAACGAACAAAAACTTTCATCAAGTTTGTTTGCATAGCTGTTTATATCATTTGTTATCAAATTTCACTTTCTGATGCCCGAATCCGCCAAGCTAAAAAAGAGAAAAGGAAAAAAAAAAAAAAAAAAAAAAAAAAAAACTCCGCCAAGGGCCTTATGGTGGGAGAGTACCAAATTCTCTATTATTTTTAACTATCTGCAGCATAATTTGTACTATATGCAGTGGGGCGAAAAGTTTAAATATTAAATTTTAAAATTTGTATAAAGCACTACGAGACTAAAAATTTAAGAATAAAATAAATGTAAAAAAACTAAAAGAGCTGTATGTCTAAAAAATTTAAAATAAAATAAATGTAAATAAAAGAAAATTGTTAACATTCACAAAAATACAGAAAAAAAATATATGTATTTAAATGCACTAAAAAGTAGAAAATGATTTCTGGGCTAGAAAAGAAATTGTTTTATTTTCTCATGTCGAAGAAAAAAAAAAATGAAAGCGTGGGCGCTAACTTTATATATATGTCTATACATACGTATATATTATAATATCATAAAAAACAAATTAAACAAAATTTAAACATTTTGCATTTTTTTCTGTAAATTTTAAGTTGCATTATTTTTTTCTTGGACATGAGAAAATAAAACAATTTCTTTTCTAGCCCAAAAATTATTTTCTACTTTTTAGTGCATTTAAATATATATATAGTACATATTTTTTACATTTTTATAAATGTTAACGAAAGCGTGTCTTTAAAACAAAATACATTTATTTTATTTGAAATGAATGAGTAATGAATGGAATGACATAGTTTTTCATAAATGTGTTTCCTTTTTCAAAATGTGTTATTTTCATCCATCACTGCGGAACAAGTGAGAAAAACCCATATTCTTGCACATGTGTTGTCTCTCGCACATCTGTTGTGTCTTGCAAATATTTCTATCTCATTTCCTGTCATTTTTGACGGGCTATCTTTCTAGTAATTTATAATCGTTCAATATGAATTTATTAATAATTTTCATAGTTAAAAAATACTTTTTTGAATAACAATAATAAAACAATCTGAAGTGATCCCACTTGACCTTCCGAATACTTTACTTACTATGCATTCAAATAAATAATAATACAAAAATAATTAGAAATTTAGATCTTAATTTCACAAAGTTGAAATGTTTTCATTTATGAAAATAACCTCTTATTCTAAAAAAAAGTCACTTTTATTGATAAAGCTCAAACTTTTTATAAAATTATGACCTAATTTTCAATGAATTCTCAATTCCCCTTGAGTTGAAATTAAGGCTTGTTAATTAAAACAAATATCGAAATTGACCTTACATAGTAGGGGAGAGCTAATGGGAGTTTTAACTTGTTTCAAATATAGATATTTCGTCATTGTTTTCAACAACATAGAATATTTAAATTTCCCTATGTTTATCACCCGATTAATAAAACACGCTTGTGGTCTCAAAATGGTTTACATACCAAGCCTGTTGACCGATTTGTACGAAAATGAACACAGTTCTTGCGGCAGTGGCCTGTAACATATTCACCAAATGGGAGTTCAATCCGGAGCAAACTCTGGGTGCTATTGCGTTTAGTCATGCACATGCGTACATGCATAGCGACATCATCGTAAGTACACAAAAAAACGTTCTCTTGTAACCTAAAAACGCAGGATAATTCCAATATACACACACACATACCTATGACACAGATTTAAAAATAGCAAAAACATATAATGTAAAAATTTACCAATATTTCCATAATCGTGTTTTTATCACGATTACAATACTTTCCTTTCGTTGTATGTTTACGGACAGTAAAAATGCCTGGAATATGTGTTAGTTCTAATCATTGTATCTTATTATAAAAGAAGCATTTCGATCGGATGATTTTTCGGGAAGATATAGATTAAAGTTTGTTACATGGGTTTAACATTAGCCTTCCCAAATTTTAATCCCTTCTAACCCAATAAATATTTAAGAAGAAGTGTGTAAATTACATCTTTTTTCCGGCTGCTTTGATCCAAGGAACTCAAATATGGTGTCGAAAGTGGGTGTTACCATTTGAAAAATCAAAGTTGGTGCACCTTTAATAGGTAGAGGGCATCTTATGACAAAATAAACAATATACGATTATAAAGAACTTCATACTAATCAAAACGATAATTTTGGTTTATTTTTTCGCCAGTTAGAATTGGAGTTTAGCCATCTGTAATATCGATTGAAGACCGGGTTCTAAAATGCACGGAAAAATTGATTAAAAAATTCCAACTATTAATTTACTGGAACTATTTATTTAAACCATTTTAGAGGTGGTTCAGCTGGAAAAAATGAGAGAGAGACCCCAATTACAAAATGGAGCGCCAAAATGCCTTTACTTTTAGAACCTTCACATATTGAAGGCTAGAACAGAAGTCCCCGTTTCGTTAGAAGTCTAGAAATCTTGGCGTTGCACAGAATCGCCAATTTACAAACTTTTTGTGACTGCATGAAAGTGAACAAAGGTTTCTCGATAAACATTACATCAAATAATCTGGTGTCCCTACCAGATGGGTGACGCCTAGGTTGCAAGTAACCGCTTCTAATTACGATGAGAAAAGCAACAGAAAAATCTGAAGTTGTATATATCACAGACAGGCATTCGCCTAACTAACTGTTACGTAAAATTGCAGACCGCATACTGCTGCATGAGAAAAATGCCGAAAATCAAAGGCATCTGGCTTTTAACTCGACTACAATCCACGATAAATGTATATGATTCCCAATCCGTTCTTTTTACTTTTGTTGTTAATACCATTTCAACGGTCAAATATTAGCAGAGATAAAGAATTGCTTCTCAATGTCGCGGGCAAAAATCCGATGTAATTAAATGAAGACATTGTTACCAGCAGCTGCGCTTTTTAATTTTAATTTTTTTTTTTTTTGCACTGGAAGTGATAACGGACAGATAACTGATTAAATGAGAAAGGGAAAAAAGTATTTGAATATTTAAGCGCACTGAATTAAAGATATTTTAGAAAGCTAAAAAAAAAAAAAACACTTTAATAAAAATCTGTATGGTTTTGAGAAATGAATTTAATTACGTATTTCAGTATAAAAAAATCCCTGCCGGCTCGGGCCTACAGGCGGAGGTAGATTTCGAAGTTAAATACTAAATTCACCAACAAAAATTAAATCAAGATTAGAGATGAACCAGTTCCTTCACTAAGAATGAGCTCTAGGGAGCTAAACATTTTTAGAAAATTCTAATATACACGAAGACACACACGCATATGTATATGGAATAGGTTTAAAAATGGCTAAAACAAATTCAGAGAATCTCAAAGTGTTAAAATATGTTAATATTTCCATAGTCGGGTTTTTATCATGTTTTAATGCGTTTCTTTAAACTCACATGGCGTTACATATTCGCCTGCTGAGGTCCATTATATTTCTAATATGACGCAATATTTTGTTTTTTATTAATTCGTCAAACTATTTATTTCATTTTGAGTTTTCATGCTAAAATCTTGCTCTTGAAAACTTATGACGTAATATTCAATTTGTTTTCAGTTCGTCAAACTGTTTATTTAATTCAATTTTTCACGTGAAATTCTTGCAATAGAGAAGCAATTGTTGTGATGAGGATTTTATTTCTTTTCTTTTTTAATTGTTGGCAATCGCTATAACGAAAAATATTTATTTTTTCCTGCCATTGTTGTGTAAGAGCTGGTTTTATCGGAATCATGTTAAGACGGTATTCAAAATTTTGAACCCTTCCCATTTCTATTCCCTTGGGCCGATTTTGCTAATTTTCAATCCCCGCCGAGATATTAGCCATCTCAAAGTTGTTGGCGAGTTTGAAGACGATCCGTGCATAATTGCAACTTTTATCGTGCGGACAAAATTTAGTACATACATACATACATACATACATACATATATATATATATATATATATATATATATATATATATATATATATATATATATATTACCATTAATTAAACATAACCTGCCACCGTCAATTATTATGAATTAAAGCTGTAAGTATTAAAAAAAATATATATATATTATAAGAATTATTATGGAAGAAAAAAGAAAAAAGTGGACTATATATATATAAACTTTTTAGGTGGGGGTGGTTTTAGGTTCCTGGGGTCATGTAATGAAAAGTTATGAAGGAATTTTTCAAAAGTCGCACCATGGTAGATGGTAACGACTGCAATAGGTAGTATTTCTTACGAAATCTACCTAAAAGGGGGTGGGAGGGAGGATAACATGTTATAAAAGTAATAAAGATAGAGAGATATGCGACAGGAAATCTGTCACACCATCGTTCGGTTTTTTATTTATTTATTTATTTTTCAGTGATACCTTTTTTTTTTTTAAGATTTATCAATGCAATTACTACGTTTATATCTACCGAGTGTCCTAAAAAGATCTAACTGGTTTTAAAATTCAAAAACTTGCAAACGGTGACAGATATTTAAAAAGTTCTTGCAGGAGCTTTATGTATGATGTCAAGAGTTTTTTTACTGTGATTCTCGAATTTAGTTCGATTTACAAACAATAGATGGAGCTGCGAGCAATATGTGCTAAATCCATGCTCGATTTTTGTACTTCGAGACCCACTCAATACATTTTAATCTCCTTTTTTGGCATGGGAGAAGAGAAAGGCCAAAAAATCCAGCTTGAATTTAGCGCCTATTGCTTGCAGCGCTATCTATTGTTTATAATTCGAACTAAATTCCAGAATCACGGTAAAAAAAAAAAAAAAAAAAAAAAAAAAAAAAAAAAAAAATCCCTGCTGGCTCGGGCCTACAGGTGGAGGTAGATTTCGAAGTTAAGTACTAAATTCACCAACAAAACTTAAATCAAGATTAGAGATAAACCCAGTTCCTTCACTAAGAATGAGCTCTAGGGAGCTAAACATTTTGTGAAAATTCTAATATACACGAATACACACACGCATGTATACGGAATAGGTTTAAAAATGGCTAAAGCAAATTTAGAGAACCTCAACGTGTTAAAATATGTTAATATTTCCATAGTCGGGTTTTTATTATGTTTTAATAAGTTTCTTCAAACTCACATGACGTTACATATTCACCTGCTGAGGTCCATTATATTTCAATATGACGCAATGTTTTATTTATTTTTTTTTTAATTCGTCAAACTATTTATTTCATTTTGAGTTTTCATGCGGAATCTTGCTCTAAAAAACTTATGACGTAATGTTCAATTTGTTTTCAATTCATCAAACTGTTTATTTAATTTAATTTGTCGCGTGAAATCTTGCAATAGAAAAGCAATTGTTGTGGTGAGAATTTTATCGCTTTTTTTTTAATTGTTGGCAACTGCTATAACGAAAAAAAAATCCCTGCCGGCTCGGGCCTACAGGCGGAGGTAGATTTCGATGTTAAGTACTAAATTCTCCAACAAAACTTAAATCAAGATTAGAGATAAAACCCAGTTTCTTCACAAAGAGCGAGCTGTAGGGAGCTAAACTTTTTGTGAAAATTGTAATATACACGAATACACACACATATGTTTAAAAAATGGCTACAAAAAATTCAGAGAACCTTAAAGTGTTAAATATGTTAATATTTCCATAGTCGGGTTTTTATCATGTTTTAATACGTTTCTTCAAACTTACATGGCGTTACATATTCACCTGCTGAGGTCCATTATATTTCCAATGTGACGCAATATACATATTTTTTTAATTCGTCAAACTATTTATTTTGAGTTTTCATGCTGAAATCTTGCTCTAGGAAACTTATGACGTAATATTCAATTTGTTTTCAATTTGTCAAACTATTTAATTTTACACGTGAAAATTTTGCAAAAGAAAAGTAATTGTTGTGGGGAGAATTTTATTATTTGTTTTTTTTTAAATTGTTGGCAACTGCTATAACGAAAAACTTTTATTTTTTTCCTGCCATTGTTGTGTAAGAGCGGGTTTTATCAGAATCATGTTAAGACAGTATTCAAAATTTTGAACCCTCCCCATTTCCACCCTCTTGGGCCGATTTCGCCCATTTTCAATCCCCGCCGAGATATTAGCCATCTCAAAGTTGTTGGCGAGTTTGAAGATGATTCGTGCATAATTGCGACTTTTATCGTGCGGACAAAATTTAGTACATACATACATACATACATATATATATATATATATAAACTTTTTAGGTGGGGGTGGTTTTGGGTTCCTGGGGTCCTATAATGAAAAGTTATGAAGGAATTTTTCAAAAGTCGCACCATGGTAACGACTGCAATAGGTAGTATTTCTTACGAAATCTACCTAATATTTACTTTTTCCTGTCATTGTTGTGTAAGAGCTGGTTTTATCAGAATCATGTTAAGACGGTATTCAAAATTTTGAGCCCTCCCCATTTCCATTCCCTTGGGCCGATTTTGCCCATTTTCAATCCCCGCCGAGATATTAACCATATCAAAGTTGTTGGCGAGTTTGAAGAAGATCCGTGCATAATTGCGACTTTTATCGTGCGGACAAAATTTAGTACATACATACATATATATATATATATATATATAAACTTTTTAGGTGGGGGTGGTTTTGGGTTCCTGGGGTCATATAATGAAAAGTTATG
This sequence comes from Maratus speciosus, assembly GCA_963932465.1. NCBI lineage: Eukaryota > Metazoa > Arthropoda > Arachnida > Araneae > Salticidae > Maratus > Maratus speciosus. The sequence continues at coordinate 211,283,899 of OZ010793.1, forward strand.
AAGGAATTTTTCAAAAGTCGCACCATGGTAACGACTGCAATAGGTAGTATTTCTTACGAAATCTACCTAAAAAAAAAATTCTGAATCATACATAACACTCCTGCAAGAATTTTTTAAATATCTGTCACCGTTTGCGAGTTATTGAATTTTAAAATCAATCAGTCCTTTTTAGGACACCCGGTACCTATGTAATGCAAAACTTATCATCACGAATAACGTCCAAAATACTGAACCAATTTGTGATATTCTTTTATTAGCATTCGAAAATAAAATGGTGCAACTCTCCACAATTGCACATAAATACAATTTAATTATAAAAGTATAGTGGATGGTGGAATATATATGTGATATTTACATATAACAGTGTAAAAGTTAGTAGATATGCATATGCACAAATTATTCAGTTCAAGAAATTAGAAGTTTCTAGCAAATAACCAATATTTTCAGTTAAACTTTTATTTTAGTTTTTATAATGGTATTGAAAAAAAAAAATCGGATCAAACTGCATCGAATTTTCAGAATTATCGGAAGTGTCAGAATACTATCACCCCTGTTTGAAAATTTGAAATCTTTCGTACAAAAATAAGTAAGTTTTTTTTTTCATAATTTTTTTTTTCGCAAAGTCTCAATGAGCAATTGATACAATAGTTGACATAATTCTAAATAGTCTCTTACAGTAACTATAACAGTAATAATTGATAATACAGTTTTATATATTGCTTTCATTATAAATATAATTCATCATAATTCTAATTCTACATATATTTAATTAAAAAATAATATATATAACTAATATTCTACTAATCTGGGGCTCCGCTGACACAATGGTTAAGATCAGATCAAAGATAAGGCAATCAAAGTAGATTAATCTATGTGCAAATTCACTTGAGATTTTTTTTTAATAACCTGTAGTCAGTTTTTGTACTGTTAATTTACCAATACACTTCCCAATAAAACAACTAGTTTATTATTATATATATTTAATTATATCACAGTCTATGCTCTTTGAAAAAAAGTTGTTTTGCTTCTTACAGATTTTGCAGAAAGATTACGACCACTATGAATGTGCCAATATGTCATCAGAAAGATGTGCCCATTTAACATTAATAGCTGCTATTAATAAATTATTTGAATCTTGGGTAGCCTTTCAGCCAATCTTATTCATGATGTGGAGTTCTCAGTATTTCCCAGACCTTTACAAATAGTAAGTGTTGTTTCAGTTTAAATAAAACATGAGTATTATGTGGTATATTGTGTATAATTAAACCTTTTTGTTTTCTTTCCAGTGCAATGAAAATAATTTATAATAAAAAGCGAGTTCAAGAGCTTAATGAAGGAAGATGGCCTAAAGACATCCCGGTGTGGAAACCACTATTTAATAAATAAAAGTATTTTCATAACTTTAATCTACAAGCCGAACATTTGAGGTGTACAAATTTCATGTACTAATGGTGATTTTTGTTGCACATAAAGATATTGTCAACAAGTATTCAAGAATCTGACAGCAGAAAATGGGGTGTAATTCAATGACACCATCATCGCGAAAAATATTTAGCATATTGTTCAGTATGACTAAAATCAACAACAAAATTACAAAATAAGAACAAGTAATTGTCATACATCAGAGGTATTTTTTATCATTTGCTTTTCAAAGGCCCGATTTCAAATACTGTTAAAAGTGTTTTGATATCAAGAAGTGGGATTGGTGCTGATGAAATTCATAAACAACACCACTAATCTAATAATACCAAATGACTTTCTTAGATATAAAAGCTCTATTCATAAAAGGGTAGGAATCAATCCTTGTTATTTTCATCCTTCTCTAACTCTAATCTATTAAAATGTAGAGACAAAGTAATTAAATGCAGATGTAGATCAGCAGTATTTGCAAGACTACGCAACACCAGCCAAGCAGACAATCATTGTTTGCCTATAAAACACGATACTCCGTTCTCTGTATAGATGCAAGGTATCCATCTAAACCAAGACTGAAAACTTTTTCCAGTATTAGGTATAACCAAATGGAAATGGACTAAAAGATATCTATGACTTGCATTATGGCTGAAAATTGATCTTTTACAATAAAAGAATGTGATTAAAAGTTTTTGTTAGTAAAATTGCTATCATTTAAGCACAAAAAGTAGAATTTATTATATGTCAAGAATTTCTCCAAGACTGAAATCTGACCTGAAGTCTTGCACCCACGGTTCTCTGTTACTTCAGTTGGTGCTTGTTCATTATACATTTGCATTAAAAACACTTTCATGTCAACAAGTAATCATTAATTTGATGTTTTTCAAATATATTTTCTTAGGAAAACAAATATATTTATTTCTTTATATGATCATCAAATCAGCAAGAAAAGCACAAAAATGGAACTCACTGTCTTAAATTGTCAACCCTTAAGTTTATTTTGAGTCTCTCCTTATATTGAATGAATTATAATAGTCATTACTTAAACATTTGGAATAATACTGAGAATTATAAAGAATACTTTAGTCTGATTTAACATCAACAGCCTAATTCTAAATCCCAAATATGTAGCTTCGAGAGCAAAATAAATTTTTAATTTGATTTAACATGAATCATGATGTGACACGAAATCATAAATCATGGTCTGTGCTGTGGTTCCTCACGACGAGCTTAATTCTAAATCCTAAATCCCAAGTATGTATCTTCGAGAGCTAAGTAAATTTTTAATTTGATTTAACATGAATCATGATGTGACACAAAATCATAAATCATGGTCTGTGCTGTCGTACCAGATTCTTCACGACGAGCTTAATTCTAAATCCTAAGTATGTAGTTTTAATGTAACAAAAAAGTGACAATTTCAATAAAACACAGATTATTGTCACTTGTATCTTTCTTCAACATCGAAAGAGTTCAGAATTAAACGCAAAAGTATTTTGTATTCAGGATGTTTCCCCGTGTACAGGTAGCCTCAGAAAAAGTTAGTTTTAGAAAAAAGTACAGGAGGAAATAAATTGCATGTCATCCCGTATGTTTGGTTTGAGAAAAGAAGCTGTCAAAGTAGATGTTTGAAATGTCCTTTTTGGGCCACCAAAAATGCAATGAAAGATGAAATAAATTTTTATTATTAACTAGATGTATGGCAAACCGATGTGCATTTACATTGCATAAGATCTTCGATTTATTCAGGGAAAAATAAATTATATATTACTATATAGAAAAAGTTTATAATACTAACTTTATTAAATACTAATTTCCAAGTAATAAATTTTATTTACGATGTAAGTTAAACGAAAAATTGCAAAAATGACATTTCGCAGATTACGTGATTTTTGATGCAGAACGTTATTTGACAAAAAAGATTTGGTTTCTAATTTCAGAGCTGATGAAATGAAAATGACATCATTTTGACGCATTGAGCTACATAATAGTACGGAGAGCTATCTCACCGATCCACTTTCTGCCGCGACCGCATCACATTTTCAATGTGCGCAAGTAATGAGTTCTACACTTTTCTTAATATAAGAAGCATTTTTTCAAACTTATCCGCGTACTTTTTATTAATTTTGGTTATTTCTACAAATGTTTATATTTTAATGAACAGTACTTAACAAATTTTTTGTTCTTTTTGTTGAGATTACTTAAAATTTCATATCAAATTAAAATTTTGCGATGAAATTGTATATATTGTATAACTTTTTCAATATAAAATATGTATCAGTGAAATTTGTAGAAATTTCGTCATATTTTTTAAAGAAAATTCAGTTTGAAAATATCTATCTAAATATCTCTACGGGAGGAAATTTATGTTTTGCCGAAAATAATTGGCATTGAATTCATGGACGGACGCGGACTGCTGGATTTATCAGAATAGGGAGTAAGCCCTCCGTACTATTGTGGTGCTCAGTGTTTTGTTTTGACAAATTAAAAAATATATATTTTTTTAAATTAAAATAAATGTTTTACAAGGGGAGGGGGGGATGTCATTTTTACCTGATAAAACATTTTATTAGCACCCTTATCAAACGTTTTAACCGCCATTTTCCACAAATAATTAATTGAAAACAGCTTATATGCTTTTTCTTTAAATTCAATTCTTGTGAATACGGAGCAATAATTGCCCACCTAAATGCAAGGAGCTTCAATCTGCTTCCTTGGTTGAATATAATGCTGAAAAAAAAAATCTACACAAACTTTAAAACATAACATACTACTACATATAATTACTTAAAAAGGTGTTATAAATATATAAAGATATTATTTAATATAACCCTGAGATCTTTCGAAACGTACACGCATTCGTTTTCAAAGGGGAAAAGATGACTGACTAGAATATAAAACATAATTTAAAAAAAAATACTACGCATGCGCAAGCGAAGTTCAGTCCATTGCTCTAGAGAGGGATCATCACAACACTCGTTTTTAAGTACAGTGTTTTGACGCTATGGAAAACTAGTTGGATGTGCCAATCCCAAAACCTTCTTCTATCTCATATATTTTAATATTTCAAAATGTTGTTACAAATGTGAATACTGCATTTTTATTAGTTCAATACTATATCAACATTGACTTTCATCTTAAATTTCTGCTTCAGTCAATTAATCGGAGTAAAAACGAATTAATCCAGGGGTAGAAGTGACCAATCCATAAAATATAGGACATTTTTCGAGAAAAATATAGGACATTAAATTCGCGCTCTTTGATGAAATTTGCGGTTTTTTCGCGATTTTTTTAAATGAAATTTGTCGTTTTATCGCGATTTTTTGACGAAATTTGTCGTTTTTTCGCGATTTTTTGACGAAATTTGTCCTTTTTCTCGTTCTTTTGACGAAATTTGCCGTTTCTTCGCGTTCTTTCGACGAAATTTGCAGTTTTTTCGCGTTCTTTTGACGAAATTTGCCGCTTTTTTTGCAATTTTTTGACGAAATTTACGGTTTTTCGCAATTTTTGACGAAAGTTGTGGGGGGTTTTGTGATTTTTTGACGAAATTTGCCGTTTTTCCGATCTTTTGACGAAATTTGACCTTTTTTTCGCGATCTTTTGGGAGGAAATTGACCCTTTTTCGGCGATCTGTTGAAGAAATTTGCCGTTTTTTGCGATCTTTTGACGAAATTGACCCTTTTTTCCGATCTTTTGACGAAATTGTCGGGTTTTTTCGCGATCTTTTAATGAAATTTGCCTTTTTTTTCGCGATTTTTTTTGGCGAAATTTGACTTTTTTTGCGATTTTTTGAGGGAAATTGACCTTTTTTTTCGCGATTTTTTTGGGTAAATTGACCCTTTTTTTCGCGATATTTTGGGGAAATTCACCCTTTTTTGCAATCTTTTGGGGGAAATTGACTTTTTTTTCGCGATCTTTTGGGGAAATATGCCGTTCTTTGCGATTTTTTGACAAAATGTGCCGTTTTTTAGCGATATTTTGACGAAATTTGCCGTTTTTTAGCGGTTTTTTTTGACGAAATTTTCCGTTTTTTTTTATGAAATTTTCCGTTTTTTCGCGATTTTGAACATTTGTAATTCGCGATACAGTTTATGTCCGAATTTTCGGCACCAAATATATGAGAAAGTAGAGAAATATAGGAAATATAGGACAGTTAGAGAAATATAGGACAATATAGGACATTTTTGAAGGCTATTTTACAAATATAGAAAATATAGGACAACTGCGACCCCTGTTAATCTCGATCGTGACATTTATTAAAATCACAAATAGTCGCCTTATCAGGATGGGAAGTTCTCGTCAATTCACGAGCCACTTGTGTACAATAGAACTACGAAAAATTAAGATTACATAAAAATCGCCATTACAGCACCCCTTCCGGCAGAATTTTTTCACGTTCAGGGAGGACCTTCTTGCCATGGCCAAAAACATACACAAAAAATTTTGTTCAATTCTATACATAACTTCATACACTTTTCGAAGGTACAATATTGAAAATGGCACAAATATCGCTAACACAGTGATCCCTGCCGGCGGATTTTTTCCGAATTAAGGAAGGACTTGCTTGCCATAGCCAAGAACTTAAAATATTTTTGGTTTAATTCTATGCATAACTTCATACACTTTTCGATGGTACAATATTCAAAATGGCACAAAAATCGCTATCAGAGCGCCCCCTACAGGCGGATTTTTTCCAAATTAAGGAAGGACCTGCTTGCTATAGCCAAGAACTTAAAAAAAATTTTTTTTTGGTTCAATTCTATGCATAAACTTCATACACTTTTCGATGGTACAATATCCAAAATCGCTATTACAGCGCCCTCTTCCGGCAGATTTTTTCCAAATGAAAGAAGGACCTGTTTGCCAAAGCCAAAAACTTAAAAAAATTGGTTCAATTCTATGCATAACTTCATACACTTTTTGATGGTGCAATGGAAACAGACACATGAACAGATATTTTTTATTAACATGCTTTTTGTGATCTCTGACCTCTAAAACGTGTAAATCCATCGAAAAAAAATTTTCGATTACAATACTTTCTTCTATTGAAGATAGAAGAAAGTAAAAAATGTACGATGCAATTATATCTAAATGTCAATGTGTCAACATGAGATTTTGGTTCTGTGGAAAAAATGATACATGAAGCTTGAATATGTTTTTTCTTCAACGAATTGACTTGGAAATTTTAATTTAATCAAGATATTTTTTTTCACGATCCATTCAAATTGAAGTAACTTCTTTTTAATTTTAATGAAAAAAATGACATCAATAAAAACATAATAATCAGTTTTATTTCTTCACTTTTACCCACAAAAAAAAAACGGGTAATTTAGTTACTATATTTAGGGAAACTTCGTTAAAAATTACAAAAAAAAAAAAAATTAATATGTTGGAAACTAATTCAAATTTTAAAATTCTGAGAAAAAATGACATTCTTGGATTTATGCAGAAAACATTTCATTACGCTGTGCTACACATTCTAGGAGGAGGAGTTGTGAAACCCAATCAGAGTCATATTTTAATATAATAGACTCAACCGTTTTCAAGAACATGCACTACCTTGTTCAACTGTTAGGAGGGTCAGGGACTTTTCAGCCTCTTTTGTGACAATCGTATTTCTTGAACATACTAGCATGACATTTGTTTCATTTCCTCCTGCATAATTTTTCTAAAACTAGTTTGTTCTGGGACTACCTTCTAAGCTGTAACCAGGCTGGAAAGAATCATGTCCAGAACCAGGCCAAACTACAACTAGATTAACTATTTGTAAAATTTCATTTCCTGAAAAGAATGAGATTTTATTTTCTAATAGCCTTTCACACTTATTTTTTGAATATAGTGAATGTAGATATTACTACTAATTGTTTTTGTTATTAATAAATTATTTTTTTACATTAGTTTGTTTTCATTCGCAGACATTTTAAGTGTAATCTGTAAAATACCTTTCTGCATTTCTATCTAAAATACATATAAACTAGGGGGCTCTGCCCCCTACGAGCTATGCTTGCCAACCATGGGCGCAAGAAGTATATCCAAGCCAAGACTGACTTTTCTCAGTATTCGAAATATTCAAATGAAAATGGGCTAGAATATTTATATGCTTTGCATTATGGCTAAAAATTAATCTCTTACAACAAAAGAAAGTGATTAACAGTTCTTGATATTAAAATTGCTATTATTTAAGTATAAAAAGTAGAATTTACTATCAGTCAAAAAAAATCTTCAAGACAAAGTCTTTCACCCATGTTGCCAACCCCCGTTCAGACACCGCAAACTCTAAAAGCACGCTAATTTGATCGGCTTTAAAAATATTTCGGAAGGAGGAATTATAATTAAAAAAACAGTGCCATCTCCCTGTTAACAGGTTGTTTTCGTCTTTGATTAAATGAGATCAGTGAAACGTGTGAAAATAAGTTAATACAAAATGATTTAAGTAAGCAGAGTCTTTGTCATCTGGTATTTTGTAACAACACTATAAAGTTTTTTTAAATAAGACAATTTAAATGTATCGTTTTAAATCTTACGTATTTTCACCAAACTTTTCTTTCTCTTTTTAATATTCACGTGAAAATATTTTTGTTGTTAGAAAAGAAATATTATTTGCGCTGTCTTAGAATTCTCAACGCAAGAGCAATGCTACTCTTGAAGGCACTTCAATCACATCTACATTGGTTCAAAATATCTCAATTTGTTGGTTTTCTGTAAGCAAGTAAATCCTACTGGTTTGCAATGGAAGTCTATGGGAATTTGGCTTGCCAAGTTGCCGACTAATTTTGGTCACCAAATTTGCCGATATATTGCCAAGTTGACGACAGAATAGGGTCCCCCTATGGTAACCTCCTTATAGGTATCGAGATGCATTATATTTTTTAATTTAAAGTGTTTGGCAATATTATGGTTTGTCAATTTTAAATATGATGTAATTTCCTCCATTTGTATCTTTTAACACATATTAATGAATTTATTATTTTAGAATTTTCTTTTTCTTTTAAAATTCACAAGTAAATATAGTTTTTATGCCGTAATTATCAATATTTTTCTGCTTTTAATATGTAATCATTTAATTCACATTTGAAAGTTTTTTCCTGTTTATAATAAAATTTTTAATTTGAAGGAAATATTATTCTTTGCGCTGTTTTTAAATTTGGCAATAATTTAAAATAATACCCTTTTCTAAAAGTTGTAAATAATATCTCTCGAAATGATGAAAATTTGAATTTAAGATAGAAATAAAACCTCAAAAAATGAGTCAAATTAAAAATATAAATGCAGTCTGCAAACCGGGAACTTCTAATGTGTAAAATGATCTAAAAATGAATAAATTCCTATGTATAGTTTTTGTTCCTTTAAAACTTTTTTAATGGAATGCTTTTGACCAACTTTAACATTAAATATCTCTTAAAATAATTCTTCGATTTGAAAACTGTCTACATCAGCATGTTTATCAGACATTTCCCTATAATACCACCAATTTTCATATTTTTGTATGCAATATTTTTCTTAATATTAACGAAGAAAGACCTCCGTTCACAAGAAATTCAAAACCTGCGGTGGCGGTGACACCGTTTGTTAAACAAGGAGGCGGTTTCACGAACCATCGCCTCACCGAGTTGATGGCTGAAATTGCAGGATTAGACAGTACTCGATTGGCGTATTAAAATGTAACTGGTCTGCCAAGTCATTTCTTGCTGGAAAACACCTGCAGACCCGATTATAGTGGTTGATCGGCATGTTTATCATTGTGTTTTCCTGCACACAAAGGTATGAAAACATGGAGGACCAAGAACAGGAAAACACAATGTTAAACCTACCAGTCAACCACTAAAATCAGATTTGCAAGTGTTTTCCACCAAGATATGGCCTGGCAGACCAGATGCATTTTAATATGCAAATCAAGTTTTAACTAAACATAGAATTTCAGCTGTCAACTCGATAAGGTGATAGTTTGATGGTTGGCCATGATCACAATAACATTGTACAAAGACATACACTTATGCTTCTACTAAACGAAAGTTAAGGTATGCAAATAAATTTCAAGATTCTTCTTGCACAAAAGTAAAATATATATATATATATATATATATATATATATAATACAAACTGGTTGAAAAATCCTTGAATCTACAAAATGCTTTGCATTAGAAATTAGAACTAGATATGAATTGAAACAAAAAATAAATTTTGTACATTATTTGAGTTGTATTAAAAGAAAAGTTGCAAAAAATATGAAAAAGCTTTTTAAGTATGTGTGCGTGTAAAACTGGAAAAATTGATTTTGGAAAAGAAAAATATTTTCTATTTTTTTAAACTAATTTTGACAGTAAATAACTGTTATCAAAATATTATCTCAGTTTACTTTAAAATGATCTATGTGTTGGCAAACTATTCCCCCCCCCCCTTCCCCTAAAAAAAGATGTTCCAAAATTTGTCTTCATTCATTCATCAATCACTTTATTATTTTTCTTCATGTCAACTTCATTATTTGTTTAAATAGTACACATAAATGTAGCAAGAATAAATAAAGTATGAAGTCAAATAATTTTGAAAACCTACATCTCTTGGTCCTCACTACTCAATATCATAACACAAAGAAAAAAAAATCACAAAAATCTTATTTTAATGAAAACAAATCTAGTTATTTTTAAAAGCATGATTTCTTTACACCCTGCCATTTAATGACTACAACTATAAAATTACTGGAAGTTCAATGTATACAACTATAAAATTACTGGTAGTTCAATGTATACAACTATAAAATTACAGACTAAAGTTCTGGAAACTTTAGTCATGCTTTCTCCGATTTTCTTAAATTTTAAGAAATTTTGGTGCAGTATTTGATTTACCTTTAGTATTCTTTTACAGGCTAAATATGATGCATGTTGTACCACAAAAGCTTATTTTAGAATCCATTTAAAATTCATAATAAAGAGAAGAGTATAATTTAGCAAATTAAAAATAGTACAATAAGTATTGTTCATGTTAGAAATAAAGCAGGTTAATTTATGATTTCCTCTGATTTTTGTAGGTGTATTAAGTTATTTATTTTAAGAAACACAACAGACATTGTAAACAACAACTTTAATTAAAAACAAATTTTAAAATAAATTACAAATTATATTTCAATTCTGTTTTTAGTGGCACATTTTTACACAGTTATAGCTGCCAACAACTGAGTTTGAACACTTTCATATAGGTGGGAGGAAAGGAAAAAAGAAAGAAATTATAATTCATTATTTATATCATATTACAAGAAATGGTATTGAAGTTTACATTTACAAATATTTCTAAAAGAAAAGAAAAAAACCTATTAATTTAGATATTGAGGTGCTTATATAATCAATAAAAATCCTAAATTTGTAATTAAAATAATTTATTTAAAAATATATTTGTAAAACTTTTTTTATGTAAATACTTGTTCTTTATTGATTATATTTGTATAACATATATTTTATGAGACAGCAATTACAAATCACATATGCTTAAAATATATAAAAGCAACAACTTGAAATTTAAAATTTTGAAGCTCTTTAAACTAGCACTAAAATTAAAACATGCAATTATTACAATTGTAAAACAAAACGTGATTGAAAATACAAATGCAATAAGAATAACAACTCAAGAAATATTTGCATCCATATATTGCATAATTGATTTACAACAGAACATGATTTACAATTTTGAATAAAACACATACACAGAATATTAAAGCTGATTTACATATGACAATTCAGTACAAATGCAACATAATTTATTTTATGTAATTGAGTGCTTTTGTAAAAATACAAATTTTAAAAAAATGTATAAATAGTATCCTACTTTGGAAAGTTAAAAAAAAAGACACATATAGTCTGAAAGTAACTAGCTTACAATTTTGAGTAGTTTGTTTTATATTTATCATGTTCAGAATAACTTGCTGCAAATTTTAAATGCCAAAATCACAATTTAATGTTACCATAAATAAATTAATCAATTCAGAACAACAATACTCATAAATTGACAATGTTGAACAATTAATTAAATATAAATAAATCATGTATTAAAATCACCTTTTTAATAATTTTTTTAAATTCATATATATCATTCACCTTCTGGATGAGTTTGTGAGCTTTAAAAAAATAATCGTAGTTAATTATATTATTTTGAGGGTTTTCTTTAAGTTGACATATAAGAAATTCACAATAAACATCTTCATAACAATTGTCAAAAACAAATTATGTACTAGTTTAAGCTTGTTAATTTTTTAAACATGGAATGAAGATAACTGTAACTAATCGATTTTGTATAAAATTTATTGATTCATCCAAATAAAGCTTTGAAGACAATCTTTCACTATTCATTTGTTAACAACTTGACTTAAATATACTATTTTAATTATTCTTCTAATTTAAAATATATATATATATATATATATACACTATTTTTAGCAATTCAGATCACAAAACTCATACAGAATGCCTATAAATACTCCTAACAGGTCCTTTTTTTAAAAATTTGAAATATTGTTAAATAAGTACATAATTATCTGTGTTCATAAATCAGCAGATTGACAGCTACAAAAATAGTACAATATACCCATTAAGCTTTTGAATAAAAACTATATAATAAATATTGCTATTTTATTATAATTACAAGTTAACTAATGTGCAAATAAAATACTTAATAGCATAACCATCACATTACTAAGAACTTATGGAATCTTTTTAAGCCTCGAAGTGTTTTTCCTAATACTACTGAGTTAGTAATACAATTAGAAATTCAATTCAGTGGTGCTACAGATGTGCTATGCGTTAGTTGATAACAGCATAAATGCTCTTTATTTAAATAACAATATACTTAAAAAGAAAAAAAAATTGTGAATCAAGATGTTTTTTCTTTTTAAAAAAACTAATTTTATGTCAATGTAAGTAACTACATCATTGCTAAGCACAGTTTACATGAAAGAAGTGAAGAATTGACATTAAAAGAATGAAACTTGAAATGATGCTTGCTGTGCGAGAAATGACAAAAAATCTAATTTTTTTCTTAAAATTAATTTAGACAATATCTAATATAGTCTGGAGATGTAACGTGCAGATCCGATGATTACAAATATGTGGAAAAAGGCTTTTTGCTGTATTCATTTCTCTTTAAATGTATCAGAGTTGCAGTCTTTAATTTTTTGTGACTTGCTTTTTTTGGCAATCCTCAAAGTGTATTTCAAAAAATTAGGGATCAGATTTTCCAATAATATAAAAGTAATATTTAAAAAAATAAAAGTGTCAAGTAAACAGTTGTTTTTACTGTCTTTTTCACATATGTCACGGCACATTTATTTTTTCTTAAACTAATTAACTTTTTGTAAATATGATCCCTAGTGTTTTAGAACACACACTTGAAAGAAAAGTGTGCAAAAAAATGTTTCAAAATATTCAAAATTGTAGAAGTATAATTTTAAAACTTACTGAAAATTTTCACATTTTACCACAAGAATTGCATTTTTTTTTTTTTTTTGGTTAAATTATTTTCCTTCATAAAGCCATTTAATAATAAGTCAAAAAAGTATAAAACAGTTTTTTTTTTTTTCTTAGTTCAATTAAGTTTAATAAGGTAGGTAGGTACTTTTAAGTCACAAGGAATACAGGAGAACTTGTAATCAAGTTCATACTCATTTCATGTACCTCTATTAAAAATTTATGGTGTAAATCATATTTAATGTGGATTCACTGAGTAAAAATTGCAAATTTTCAAGCACCATTATGCCATTTATGTATGAAAATTTAGCCAATTGCATAAAAAAAAAATAGAGGAGGAAAAGGCAAAGAAAGCTACACCCTAGAAAAGTTTTTAACATATTTTTCTTAATTTTCTTCAAGTATTAAATAGTTTAATATTAATGAATTAAAGGTGCTTGATTTGCTATAATATTCCACTATATATGAATTTTTTTTAATGAAAACATATGGTTTGAGATAAGTGATGCATAAGATTTAAAAAAGTAGAATCAGTTATAAATTTTAAAATTACAATTACTTTTGCTAATTTTTTTTTTTTCTTGGCTTTTATTTTCCAAAAGAATTGCAATTTAGATAAATGTTAGCATTTCTAAATAAATAAAATGTATATACATTTAAATTAAATAAAAAATATATAAAAATAAATAACACCCAATAACAGAAATATGAGCTTTATTTATTTTAGTGAATAAAATTAGTAATGAATCAATTATTGATGATTTATAAATTTGAATATTTTTTAATAAACATTTAGAAAGTTATGTATCCTTTTTTATAATTGAAATAGATGTAGAAATTTATTGGAAGATTGATACAGGATTTCGTTAAAAACATGAAGGTCAACATGTCATGTAATGTGAAGATTATGCTACCAATGAAAAGTTGTCTATACACGATGCAGCTTATGCTGTTTTCAAAAAACAATCTGCATTTATCAAAGTGATACTTATTTCAGCTAGTGTCACATATATTTATTACTGCATAACTGAGTTTTTTCGCATGAATAAATTAAAGAAAATTTTCAAATGAATGCAAACTTCCACTTAGCCAGTAGCTGTATTGTCTGAATTTGTATTGTAAAAAACATAGAATAAGTATAAAAGATAGATTGGAACTTTTTCATTATACCAACACCATGCCAAAATGTATGCCAATGCACTATTTACTTCAACCATTATTGTGTAAAGGATTTTTATTGCAAAACGTGTGAAATATTGTGACTCACTATTTATTGAGCGTGAATCATTTCTCTATTATTATTTTACCGTAACCCTCCAATCAGAAACATTTTGTATTTAATTAACTTGTATTTTTAAGCAGCACTGAGATGGCTTTTACTATTTTGGCAATTACTTGATGATAAAGACCCCCCCCCCCCCCCCCCCCACCAAAAAAAAGTTTCAGGGCTATGGAATAATTGTGTAGTAAAAGAAATTGCATCATTATTTACAATCGTAACTCATAAAGTTCATGTGGCGATGTCTTTATTCAAAACATGAAATGTTTACAACATTGCTAAGAGACATTTACAATTTCATGCCTGCAGTTTATATTGAGTTTTATTTTATTATTTGACAGTATAATATTTATCTGTTTATATATTTTAAGTATATATTTGTATTTATTTAATAAAATAGCTTATGAATGTTTGAAATGTCATACGCTTTTATGTAATCACTCTTACACTAACAATGGTATAACGGAAAAGTACAGACAGATTTATATTCATTATGTTAAAAACTATAACTGATTTTCATTTAACAACTAAGAGAAATGTTTATTAAAACAATAGTTGATTAAAAGCCAAACCCTAATGATGTGAAACAGCATTGTAGCAATGCATCTCATAAAGGAATTTTTCTAAATGCATCTCATAAAGGGATTTTTCTAAATGCATCTCATAAAGGGATTTTTCTAACTCTGTTATAGTAAAATTGCATTATAGGAATGCTGAGCAGGTAGAATATATGTTAACAGAATATTTAATGAATATATATATTATAAATTTTGCAGAAAAATAAAAGCAAATTCAGCTTAAATATTAAAATTTCAACGGCAGAATAGAAGAAATTCACATAAGCAGGGGTGGGGAATATTCAGAAAATCTTACCAGCCAGCAAGATGCAACATACAGTTGAAAATAGTTATGACAAAATCGCACGTGACTGTGCAAAGAATTAATTATTATTACTACAATGTATTTTCATAATTTTTTTTTCTATAAAATTAAGAGATAATATCTAACAGAGGAAAGCTTAACATAGGATAAACTTAGTATCTGTTTCATGGCAATGATTTGGAAAGTAACAATATCTAGATTAAAAAAAAAAAAGTTTTTGGTATATCTCTATAGCCTACAATCTTTCAAAAAGTGGCGAGTAAAATGTTGCATTTCCCTACCCCGGCACATAAGGATGTTTCAACATAAATAAGAAATTGTTAAAACATGACAAGAAAGACAAGAAGGAAGAAAAAAAAAATACTGGAAAGCTTTTCTTTTTGCTTTACATGTTATAGCTATCATCTAAGACAATCTTTTTTAGATCTTAGCTATATCACTTCACTGCTGCCAAAAGCTACAGTCTGCTGACTTTGCTTCCAATATATTTTTAGCTGCATGTGTACAGACAACTACAGAATTCATAACCGTTATAACATGATTAGTCAATCAAGAATCATTAATTTTTCACTCATTGCAGATGTTATGTTTAGAACCAAATGCTTGATAATCAAAATATCACATACAATTATTTGAGTATTCAAATATACAATAGTTTTTCTTAAAACATCCACACACACAAAATATACAAAACACAAAAAAAGTACTAAAACTAATATAAAAAGAAAAACATTCAAAAAGAAAGTATTCAAAATCAATAATTCACACAGTACGTTAATAAAAAAAAAAAAAAAAAAAAAATCTTAATATTGGTAAGGCATCCATTTTAAACACATTACAAAAAAACAGCATCCCAAAGGTAAAAGCTGATAGATTCAATTTTAAACTAAAGAGTATTTTAAGAAAAAACACAAAATCTCAAACATTTTTAAACAGTAATATTAGAACATTTTTATTATGCTAATATGTTCATTTATAGGAATAAGTCTTGACAATGCCATGTAACCTTTACTTAGAAAATGTAGTATATCAGCATAATCAATCCGATAAATAATAAATATTTAAAAAAAAAAAAAAAAAAAAAAAAAAAAAAAAAAAAGTGATACCAGGGTAAAGATTTCATTAAAAGATTCTTTTCAGTAAAATGATTTCACATCCAACTGATAATTAGAACTCTTTAGCTAAAATCAGTTTAAATCTATTTTGTTTAGTCATAATCAAATAATTATAAAATGTAATTAAAAAGGATAAAAACAATACGAAGAGTAAGGAAAATGAACAGGAATTTGTTTTCCTAACTATTTTTTTGTACTGTAATCATTGTTTTTATAAAAATGCCCATAAGTGCATATTATAAAATAAATATTCAAAAGCAAAAATTTCTATTACAACTATTTTATTAAGATGCTTGTAAAATATATTGATAAAGAAAAAAAAAAAAAGAAAGAAAAAAGAAACTACATATCAAATGTTTTAACGAAAATGAGTTAAAAAGATGGAAGGGGGTGAAATTTCACTGAAATAATAGAAAATTCATATTTATAAATATTTTGAGAATCATACTTTTAAATAATAAAAATTAACTGACTTTTTTTTATTTACTTTAATTCTTCAAAATGGTGAATATTATAGAAAGCCATTGTATGGGGATAGGAGGTTAGAACTTAATTTGCCCAAGTAACTTAACAATTAATACTAAAGCTCCAAACTTTCACAGCATTATTAAAAATTTATACTGATTATAAAAGCTCTTTATACTCATGTGAAAAAGGACAAAGTTACCTGATAAAGTTAAGATGCAGAACATATTTTGATTTGTTTTTAATATCCTGTAATATTTTAATTGTAATTTCAAATATAAAATACAACACATCTAACAGCAAATAATTTACTTCATTGAGCCTGTTACACAATCAACAAATGAAATATTTTGTGCTAAAAATGTCAAACAATTACATAATACTACAATAAAAAAAGTTTTATTTTAACGCTTCTATCTGAACATCAAACTTTATAAAACTTAGACTTAGAAGATAATATGTTTCTATAGTTTTTATTTCATTACTAAAGTTTATTAAATTTAATTTGCAAATTTACAAAAAAAAATTAAAGAAAAAAGGGGTAAAATTTGAAAATAATAACAGTTTGGAAAAATTTAAGTAAAACAGAGAAATACTGTGTATAACTATATTTAGCCATACTATCCTTCAAAAGATAATGCATACTGACAGAGGCATCAATTTTAAATAATTCGAAGGAAGACCAATGAAAATGGAGTACTCTTAGAATGGTAGTTTGGCCCTCCCTTTTTCAGAATCTTCCCAACTTTAAAATCTCCAAAGCAAATTCAAAAATCACAATCAAACTACCACTATGGATTATAAAATTTTGGGACTTAAAACCATTAAATATCAACATTTAAGCAATCAAAATTTATTCAATAAATGAATTTGCTATTTTCCAAAATGTAAGAAAACATATGAATGGAGAAATAATTTTTATGCTATATGCTAACAAATATTACAATTAGAAGATTATCCAGTAGATTTCTTCATTGAGCATTTTGGCTGCTAGATTCACACCTTGTAAAATGTACTTCAATGATGATTATGGGTTTTTTTTTTTTATACTTGGTTTGACAATATATATTTTACTCTCAAAGCACAGAAAATGCAGTTTCTCACATGTCTAATGAAACAGAAAAAACAACAAAATAAACAAATATATATATTAAGCTAAATAAATTGGAAATAATTAAAACATTTATTTGCTTCAGTACTGGATACTCTTCAAAAAATTTCGCCTGAAAACTGTACATTTAAGATTCTTTTAATTGTCATTAGTAAATTGTATATACAAATACCTCATTCAAACATTTTTATTGCAACATGTAATTTTCTCTAGGTAAAATAAACAAATAAAGAACTCCATATATCAATCCAAATAAATGAAAAATTCTTTCATAAAATTTAGCACACAAAACAAGAAAGATATGCATGCAGTAAATGTTGGAATACATTTTTTTGACACACACATATTTTAAATTTTTTCTCTGCTTACATTTTATCAATATTTGGCATAGCCAATTTGAGAACACGGTAATTGCAAAATTGAGTAAACTCTCTCCATATATTCTGTTACATGTATTAATATATACATATTTACATATACATGCATAATATATATGTATGTATGTAAAGGAGTCAAAACACATCCTTGGCAAAAAAAAAGAATATCTTATATTTAAACATTAAATATCACGGATTCCCATAAAGTTAAGCATTGTGCAAATAAAATACCCCGAGTTTCATGATTATCTGGGAAGCATAGGCTTTCCAAAATTGTAGATAAAAACTTCAGTAAATATTTGTGACTAATTTAATTTCAAATCTTAATGCTTCTTATAAAAATATATGAACTACATACCCTGTCTACATTTTGATAGTTTATAGATGAACTAAATTGCACGCATTAAGCGAGACTTACAGAATTTACTTCCTGCTTCAAATTAAATTGCCCTTCCATGATGCAGAATTTTAATAGAACAGAAAAGTAACTCTAAATAACTGTTTCAAAAGCTGCTCTTTTTTTTTCCATGTGGAAACTCTTAAATTTGAACTGCACTCAACTACATGGCATACTGATAAGCTAATCTGGATAACATTATTTAATGCCAACAAATATGTATGCTAAACGATGCCAATGTTGACAGTCTAATAAAATCAATTTAAGATTAAAGCCTAATTATATTTCAGATTTCAAATTATCCCTGGAAAATACTTCTTAAAAATTGAGGTAGATAAAAAAAAAAAAAAAAAAAAAAAAAAAGGAAAATACAAAATTTCTCTCACCACTTCAGTGTGACAAATTTATATGAATATTAATATTTTAAGATTAACTATTGCTCAAGTGATTTTAAAGATATAAAATAAACTAATTTTTTTCATTACATTTTATAAATAAATATCAAGATATCTATAACAAAACAATATATATTTTTATTAAAATTTTTAAAATAACAATACTATAACAAAAAAAGAATTTTTACAGGTTTTTAATGATGACTTTACAAATGAACTGCTATGCTAAATATATATATATATAATATTTTTTTTTTTAAACTTTCACTGTTAATTACTGATCCTATCTATAATGATAACCTGTCTAAAACACTTTTTTTTCTATTCCCTTTAAATGCAAAAGGTCTTGTGTCCCATTAAAGAAAATATGACACAAAATTTATTAAATCTTTCTCTTTAAATAACAGTAATTTTATATTGCATGCAAAATACTTTGCTTTACAATGTTTAATGTTATAACTAATGTTGTTATGCATACCTAATTTATTTATTTTTTTCGCTGAACCATTTTTATATGCTATTGAAAGATGTTAAAAGGAAAATCTTACCAATTCTATCATTTACAAATAAAAACACAATGTTTACTTTTATTATTTTATATATATATATATATATATATATATATATATATATTTAAAAAAAAAAAAAATTACCACTTGTTGGTTAATCTAAGTACTGTAAATACCTTACAAAAATAACTACTTGTTTGATGTGAATTTTAATGATTGAAACCTTTCTAAATTTTATGTTATTATTATTATTAAAATAAAGCCTCCATAACAGACACTCTGAATAGCAGACACCTCTATTTAGCAAAGACTTTCTCAATTACTAACATCTATACATTTATAAGTTTTTACCTATGAAAAGAAGACACCTCTAAATAAGGGACAAATTCTGCATGTCCTAGGTGTCTACTATTCAGGTTTTACTGCATATCAATTTCCTAATCTATCCTGGTGTATAAAGGAGGAAAATTATTGAGGTTGAATGTTTCCCCATAATTTAGAGTATAAAGGGGTAAGTACTGTCATAGACAGATTTAATTGTACATTGAAAACAAATTTTTTGTGCTACAGTTGAATTTGCTAATTTATTTTCTGAGAAAGGCCATGTAATAACCGTAATTTCTACAGTTTTTCACAAAAATTATGCTAGTAATTAGAATTGGGACCACTAAAAAACATTTCAATATACTGAAAACAATTTTTGTACCACAGTTGATTTTACTAATTTATTTTCTGAGAAAGGCCATGTAATAACCATAATTTCTATGGTTCTTCACAAAAAATATGCTAATAATTAAAATTGGAACCACTGGAAAACATTTCAATATATTGCTTGAATTGAAAATATATTGACAAGACAACAAATCAAAAACAATTTTTGATTATACTGAAATGAAATACATGTGTATTACACATGATCTGGTACATATTTGCATAGAATCAAATAGAGCAAGAGAATTAACATGATATAGTTCAAAAATTTTTGAACAATATACCAAGAAATAGGATTCAAACTATATGCAGACAAATAAAAATTTATAAAATAAGAATGGTTCCTTACATTGAAGAAAAGCTTACAACTGTCAGACAATAACTTAGGAAAATAGATTTACCTTCCATTATAACTTAATAACTACACATTAATAAATAATATAAAGTTTTCAATGTATTCTAGGTTTGTACTTTAAGAAACAATCTAGATGCCCAAGACTTCAGATAATTATTGATAAGATATTACGAAACAATGTAGTAACATGTGGAAATGTCATTGAAAAATGAAATGTTACATTTCATTATTCAATAAGTAGTTTTCTCTTTTCAAGAAAATTTTTAATGTAAAATTTCTCACACATTTTTCATAAAATAGCTTAAAATGGAGGAGCATATACAATAAAACTAAAAGTATATCGTAATACTTATAAATTTTTTTATATATACAAAATAGTATATTATTAAAATCTTCATCTAGTTGAATATATTTAATAAAAAATAACTTGTACAACATATATTTTTTTATATATAAAACAGTCATATAAATTTTCAAGTATGTTTCATTTCTAAGAAAATTTAATGAGATGCCTTGGTAAAAATACTCTAATGCCTTGTGACAAAGTCAAATTAACATTTAAAATGTCTCAAAATGTATGATATTTAATTAAAAAATTACTTCACATGAAATCGATACTTATTAAACAAAGAATTGTATTTTAAATGTAAGAAGCGATCGGTCATCTCAAAAACTATGTAAGTTCAAGTTTTTTCAAGGCGCACTTTATTTTGCTGCAAATGTGCCCGTGAAGGGAGGCTCATACATGTGGGAAAAAAAGTACATACATTTATTTAACCAATGTAAATCAAAAGACATGATAAAACAGTTGTTCATTGTAAAAACGATATTAGTCAATTACCAAGATATACTCCAATGGCCTACAACAGAACAAGAGAATAATCTGAACACAATGGTAAATATGACCATTTTCCTAAATGTCATACTTGTTAGTGATTGCAGATGTTAATGATTTATGCCTATTTTGTCAAACATCTAATAAAAATATGATTACAGCCTTTTTTTTTTTTTTTTTTTTTTTTTTTTTTTTTTACATCATTTGTAGGGAACTTAATTTCCTTTTTAGAGAAAACAATATAATTCAAGGTCTAAGAATTTTTTTTTTCTTTAATAACTATAAAATAAATGGTATAACATGTACAAGTTCTTAAAAATTCTAGAACTTGTGGGAGCAGTTTTTATTGATTGCTGAAAATTTTAATATGTGACTAATGTAGCTTTTGAAATGACAGATTCAAGTATTTTTCTCATCATTTAAAATATCTAACATACAAAGCAACAAATAAAAGTGAAAAAAAAAAAAAGCTATACTGATAAAACTAACATTGAATCACAGAAATTCAGACAAAACGATCAGCTGCATTTGCTGCATTGAACAATTTCTGCATAAACATACAGTAGAAACACAGACATAAAAAGAAAATGCACAAATTCTTCAATGCTATATATATATATATATATATGAAATTTTATAGAAAAAAGTGCATTGTGTGAAAAAGAAAATCTCACATTTATATACATAGTCTTTCACAATGCATTACAAAAACAAGAGTAAAATAACAGTGATTCAATTTCCAGCAATCATTAATTGAAGCTTGGGGACAATGATTAACAAAAGAGCTCAAAACATTTGTGACAAACTTTATATTTGATAATCATATTTCAAGAAAATGTTGTAATCTACTGATTGCAAAGTGAAAAACTAGAGATCACACAGTATATTGTTTAATTAGCGATATGAAAATATCGATTTCAGTTAAGTTGGGATAAGCCTTTTAGTTTTTACATTAGGTATTAAGTCTCTGATATCTCAGGATAAGTAGTAATGATTAGCCAAAACTGTAAACAATTACAGAAGAATTACGTTCAGTTTGGATAAGCAAGAACTTACATAAATTACATTTATTTTTAGGTATATATTCTTTCCCATATACCTTATTTTTTAATCTTATCTATAAATAATCAACTATCCTTCACTTGCCCCCTCACCCTCATGAAAAAAAAGTAACAGTAGTACAATTTTAATTAATTTTTCAACTACATTTCAGCAGTGAAATCACGCTTGAAATTATTGAATATTAATGATGTGAATTATCACATTGCTACAAAGCGTAAACCAACTTAGTGAAAAATGTCCAAGCCGGGAATCGAACCCGGGTCTCTGGAATAGATCTCCAGTGCTCTACCACTAAACCACAAGGACGATGTCCAGCCTGGCATTTCTCACTTATATAAGCCACTTATATATCTCACTTATAGCAGCCTTACCGATTTATATAAGTGAGAAATGCCAGGCTGGACATCGTCCTTGTGGTTTAGTGGTAGAGCACTGGAGATCTATTCCAGGGACCCGGGTTCGATTCCTGGCTTGGACATTTTTCACTAAGTTGGTTTACGCTTTGTAGCAATGTGATAATTCACATCATTAATATTCAGTAACAGTAGTATTTAAGATAATTTTTGGCATTTGGCCATATCGCAAATTCTTTTGAAGCACAAAGATATGCATCCTTATGCACTGGATATGCATCCTTATTCAGCCACATCAATTTAGTGCTTTATAAACAACCTTCTAACCACATCATAGTAATTTTGTAATGATTGATTGTTTGAGAAACTGTTGATTACAAATATTTTGTATTGAGCAGACTGATGCATTAGAAATATGATAAGATTCTTTTTCATTTATTTAATTTCTTTTAACATTTTTCCGCTTGGAGGGGAGGGGGGGGAATAAAAAAAATTGCTTTTTTGAGTATTAAAATAAGAAAGATAAGAAATGAAAAAGACTAATAGGGAAGGGGGTTGAAACAATTGCCAAGTAAATTGGTTCTCTGCAGTACTTACAAAAGTTAATATACATTCCAATAAAGCATGAATGAAATTAAGGAAATCTCAAATTTTATTTTCAAATTACACAAACAACAAAGAAAAAAGAAGAAAAAATATTTTCAAAAGAATGTTTTATAAAAAAAAAAAAAAATAATGCATGATATGATCAATGAGTTTGATGAAATAACAGCAATAATGGATTCTTTGAACTTTGAACATTAAAAGAAAAATTTTTAAACCAAGTTTTTAATATTTATAATATATATACAGGATTTACAAAGTTCAACATAAAAATAATCAGATCATCACTTAGCTTTTTACATAAGAAAATTTTAATTTGTGATTAACTTAAATCGATAAGCAAAAATCTGCCTTTCACAATGATAATTTAAATTAATGATTGCTAGGACACACTCTTTTAAACAATACCATATTGAACATTTTACATGATAAAAAAATAAACTGATATTATACTTATTTACAGAAATCTATTTTATATTAACAGTAAAACAAAATTACATATACAATAAAATTTACATTAATGAAACCTCTGTACAGTAGTAAATAACCATGTACATTTCATGATATGAAAAAATGAATATATCACACTAATTAAGGCTTCATTAAAATGCAGTTGTACCTTTAGATTTTTAAGGAATTATTTTTTATACACCAGACACCAACAAAAGACAGTAAACAAATTTCTATTTATTAAAAGAAAATATCAAATTATAAATTTTAGCTTCAAATGACTTAGAATGAAGTCAATGATAAGTAAATGTTTTCTATGTACTAGTTTATGTCACCTTCTAAATAGTCTATGTTTCCAGTCTTAAACAACCTTGAAATATGAGTAGGAATCAAAGAATATGCTGAGAATGTCTCATATGAATTAACACGAAACTAAACACTATCATTTTGAATAAGATTTAACAGGTTTCTATCCTAAATTTTAAGCATTTTCCAGTGAAATATAGATAAGAACAGCAGACATGAAAGAAAGACCATGGGACTACAATGCAGAAAATTATAACACACACACAGAAGAAGAAGAAGAAAAAAAAAAACCCTCAGTAAAATTAAACACTGGGGCTACAGATATTGTTATAAAGATAAGTAGTAAACATTTTTACAAAGATTTATTCAGCAGCAATATCTATAGCTTATGATTTCAGATTAATCAATGTTGTGACTAGAAAATATAGAATTAGGAAGGAGACAGAAACCATTAAATAGAAAATATAATTTTGTACTTTGTAACTTTCAGAAATGAGTCCTAGTTTCTGTGAAATGTGTGTGTGAAGAATAAAAGGCAAAGAAAAGAAAAAGACAAATTAATGTAAAGTAATACACACATTCCCCAATTCCCTCCCTTTCAGTAAATTGTATAGAAGGGACAAATTAATGTAAAGTAATACACAAATTCAACATCCTCCTCCCTTTCAGTAAATTGAATAGAATGAAATGAATTATGAAACATCTTGCACTTTTATTTGGAGAAACGAAGTATCGCAAAAAACGTCCAATAGAAAAATAAATACAGCGTTACCTCGGCTAACAAATGCTACTGAATGTTCCAGATAACAATTATTTTTTTCTATTTATTTAATTCAGGTAACAAATATGGATTCAGCTACTGAATGTTTTGTTGGATGAGCATGTTAACATAACTCAGCCATGTTGCACTTTAATTGGATTAGAAGTCATATTTTGGCTAATGAATGGGATTCTGGAACGAATTATCTTCATTAGCCGAGATATTGTGGTATAAGCCACACACACACACACACACACTAAAAATCTCATTTCATAATATACATAGGTGAATTTCAATTTTTCGTAGTAACCATACTTCATTAAATTAATAAATTTATTATTTTCACAACTCTCATTCCTACAAGGAATTAAGAGAAAATAATAACTTAAATTTTCTTTGTTAAAATCTTGTGAACTCTTTTTAGTGTAAAGATATCAATGATATTCAGTCTACCTTGTAAAAACATTAATTACACTACTATGCCTGCAAAATTATTTAGCTTGCATTCTAATCTCACTTAGTAACTTCCTATAAATACTTAATAAAGTAACAAGGGAGTGAATTTTTATTTAGATTGTAAAGTAACTAACAATGAAATTACAAAAAATAAGTGAATTATTATTTTTTTTTCTCCCATTCCATTATGCGTGTGAATACCAACACAATAGAAGACTTTGAAAAGAAAAATAATTTCTACAAAATTATCTTTAATTTTTGACAGTAAAACAAAACCATCAAATAAGTTGGGTAATACAAGTGCAATATGATATCATTATATGTAAATGCAAATAAATGTGCACACATACAAAAAACACCTATAAAAGTATGCACATAAGAATAAAAAAAAAGGAAAATGTTTTCACAGAAGTCCTTTACATTTTGTTAGATCTATGGAAATTTATTAAAAATAGAAGTACTAGAGATTGACAAATGCATTAAATATAAAAAAATGACAAAAGTTAAGAAGCCTAAAAGAAATATTTAAAAGATTTAGTTAAACATATATTCCAAAAAGTTGATGCATTCTAATTCTGTATATAATTATAATGTTAAGTTAGGTTTTTGGCTCATGAAATATGTTAGTGAAGTAGAATGAGGCTAATATACATTATGCTATAAAAATTAACTCTCAAAACCATACATTTCAATGTATTTGAAAATGAAGTTCTCACAGAAACAAGTAATAATTGCATAAAAAATATCTGCACTTGAACAATATTAAATAATTAACTTAATTTAAATATTGCATTTATCAGGGGTGCACACCCTTCTAGAATATTTTGAAAATTGCCTTGAAAAAAAAAAAGCGATGATTTCAATAAAGGTTTAATTAATTATTTTCTGTTCGAGGCACAATAAAAACACTAATAATAAAATTATTGCAACAGTATTATGAAAATACAGTTAGTAAATTGTAAAATTTTTTTAAAGCTTAAATCTGAAAATATAAATTTAAATAAACAATAATAATAATCTTACGGTCATCAATTTATATTTTTAAAAAAGGAGAAAATATTTAATTTATTCCCTACAAATGCAAATATTAACATTATTGAAGAATTTTGAGAATCCATAACATATATCAATTCTAAATAAGAGTAACAAACATAAATGAACAAAATGACATCTAGCAACTTGTAATTTCACTAAATGAAATGTTACTTTAGACAAAACTATTAAACATACTCTATTATAAAATTCTCGTCAAAATCACTGGGATATAAGGTACAATGCACATAACCTTTAAACTCCAATTAAAGATTTTCAACAAAAACAAGTAAAAATAAATTCTACATAAAAAAAAGGGGGGGGGGGGGAAGGAAACAGAAGTATATAAAATTGACTAGCATTTAGCTATAAGTAGCAATAGATCCAGAAATATTACAAAACCATGACGAGTAGCTGAGCAAATACTTTTCTTTTGAATCTTGTCATTTTCCAACAGATCTGGATCTTTTCACTTTGACATATTCAAAGTATACTATTTTCTCTTTTTAAACACAATATATTATGGACATCTCTATGAATATACACATAGATACAAATACAACACATTATGTCTGCTAATGTTTAAAAGTCATAATAAATGATGAGTGAAAAAAGTCAATATACAAGTAGTTAAAAATAAACACATACAGATGATAATCATATGGAAAAATTAAGAAACAAATATAACAACTTTGTGACACAAAAAGGAAGAAAAAAGTAATGATAATAAAACTCTTTATGAACTTATAAAACTGATAAACAACTCTACTTCAAGATGAATCCTTTATAACACAGCAAAAGTTATTTAACAATTGCTACATTTTATGTAAAAAGATTCTTTTTTAAAATAGAATACACTGGTTAAAGACACTGATCAGGCATGGAAAAAAAATCTAAATGTTTAAATACCAACAAGATCAATAACAATAATTAATCACGATATTTAAAGTAATCAAACAATTTAAAATGGCTTTCATAAAATCGATATTTTCACTCACAAATCATGCATACGTAAGCATAGGGATAAAAATGTAATTAATTTGGCAATCCTAGATCAAATGTCTTTAACACTAGGGTGAAAAAAAAAAAGGGTAAGACTCAATAAAATGAGCATATTTAATTATTAACTTTTAAAAAAGACAAATACGGAAATAATTAGAGAACCTCTAATGCCCATTTTAAATATATATATATATATAATAAATAAATCTTAATTTGTTAATTTAGTACAGTCCAATTTGTTATTTTAATCAGTAAGTTCATAATGGCTTTTTTAAAGCAAATATAATTTAAATATTAATTCTTAAAAAATTACAATTATAGGAGATGGGAAAATAGATTATATATATTGTTCTTTAAATTAAATATATTTTCTAAAATAAACTAATCAGTGAATTTTCTAAAATTATTAGTATAATAAGACTAATTTAAAAATTCTGAAATCCAACTTTAAACAAATAAAGAAAAAAGAGCATAAAAGAATTTAAACAGCTAAAACTTGAATCTTCAATCCAACACATTATGCATCTTAAACAGCACATTACAAGCTGTCAATAGAGAATACATTCATGCATTTTTATAAAAATGCATTGCATAAACGAAATTATTAAAAGTAACTTTAAAATTTACATGTTTTATACAATTTTTCAGACATGGCACTCACGTTACATCGAAAACAAACATTTATGTTAAAGATGTCGCCATTTAGTTTTTAAAGAATAATCAAAACAATATCAATTTCAATTTGTTAAACAACAAATTTACAAACATAAAAAAAGAAAAATCAATTCAGGAGCATTAAAAAAAATTCAAAAGTATCTACAACAAGGAAAAAAAAAAAAAAAAATGTCTGAAACATAAGAAAATGAAGATTGCTCCAAAGAGTATTTCCAAAGGAATAAATAAAATATGATTCTAATGAAAATGACAGAAAAAAAAAAGAAATCCACCAAATACTGGTGTAATAGGAACCAATCATCTCCATTCAGGCTTCATAGCATGATTTAAACATTTGATCACAAATATGAAAGAGTAAAATCCATCAGCTTTTATTTCCAATGCTTAGTTGACTTTTTAGCCTTTTTACATAGCATTCATGAAGCTGCATCACAAAATCTTCATCATTCTGAAATAAACAAAATGCACACTGAGAATATTTTAAATGAAATAAAGGCAAAATGCACACTGAGAATAATATTTTAAATGAAATAAAAACACACATACAAAAATTTATTGCTACTGATTAGTGATGGGCCGATTCGAGATCTTTCGAAAACTTTTCAGAATTGCAGTCAGAATAGATTCTTTATACCCAAATGATGTAGCATTGAGAACCGCCAAATGCATCATTCAAATCGAACTGTATGAGGGGTGACACTTCGTCTGTTTTACTCAATGTTTAGTGTATGTAAAATCATCCGTTTTTATTAATGATATGTTATATTCACATCAGGGTATAGGACACGGATGAATAATGCCTCTTTCAGTTGATCAATTGTTTATTTTCTGCACAATAGCAATTTGTTAATCATCACGTGTTATAATTCAAAGATCTGAGAATATTTGCTTTTGGTTTCATGTTTTTGAGTTTTGATAAATATTGCGATTGTCACAATGCTTTGTTTTTCGTATATTTTTTTATGTTGAAAATTTCTTTAGAAATTTAAGAAATTCTGCGATTAAATAAGATGACTGTTACTACTTAGAAATAGTAACACTGAAATTCAAGGACATGTGGGAATTTATGATAATGTATCCAATACTTGATACTCTTTTTATTTGATAACCTTAGCGAGCATGTTTCAGAAAGTTTAGGCGTTTCACTAAAGGAAGGGGGTGGTGGTACCTAGTTGGTATATGCCTCTCATCATAAGTGTTGGCGAATGGGCAGGGGAGGCCATTTCTCCTCCTTGGATTTTGAAATTAAATTACCGTATATTTCCATGAATAAAGCTGAGTATATGACTTTTCAGTGAAAAATCGTCCAAAATCAGAAAACTGCATGTAAGCCGTATGTAACCATAAAAATGTTGAAAAAAGATGATAACGAAAACTTGGTACTTTCTTGTGCTTAGCTAATAGAGAAAAAAAATTGCTTGCTGAACTTATTGATCTCCCCTTATGGCGAGGTCATATATTTGTATTAGATTTGTATTCGAAATTAATCTGTTTTCAAAATTTATTTCCCTTTCTTCTATTTAACGCTTGCATTCAAAAAATCATTTCTAAATTTTCACTTCGGCCTGTAAATAGATAAATGTCATTAATTATCCTCACCGTTAGACTTTATGCAAGCAATAATAGGTTTGCTTTTTTATTTCACTTAATAATTTGTTGCCAAATGTGGTTTCTGTCCTTGGCGTTTATCTTGTTCAAATTTTAATATATCTCCCAGTTTAATGTATAGCTTGTACTTGGCGTATTGGCTCAGGACAGATGTATTCTTGGCGTATTAAATTACGCAGATTGAAAGACACTTCACCTCTGCTCTTGCTACTGATAACACCTCAATAATTTTCTTACCACGGGGGCCACCACTAGTTTTACATCTTAGCCTTAATAAAGATTTTTCCATGGAAATTTCTCCTGAATTATTGCCTGGTGGACATTCCTTTCAGGAAACGGATCAATGACTGGGGTTTGTGAGTCATTACAGCGGATTGTACTACCGGAACTATGTTACGATCATTTTTATAATTAACTGGCCTTTCAACAACCTCCATACATGTTGCCGTGAAATATGTCTATCAGGAAATAGTTTATAATAAAAAGAAGAAAGGCTTGAGTGGTGGCCCTCCCAATTTTCCTGAGTTCTCTTCCTCTGTTTTTGGTTAGATCATGCAGAAGTATCTGCGCTGGATAACATGTAATTAAAATGACTTTTGGAAACTCGCATGTTTATGTGACAACGAGATCTGCTTGGGACTGGTGCAGACTGTTTAGTGACAACTTATCGCTCGGAGCCGCATTCGTGGTCTATGTGTGCACGAACTGTTTCTTCCACCCGCCTTGGACTACGTAAGCACAACGGGAGGGTCACCTGTGACTTCAGAAAAGATGTGCATTCTTGATTTCGCTCCACCCGATAAAAAAAAAATTGTGGGACTTACTGTCGTCGTGCATTCTTTATGCATATTTGAACCTGCATGCGCATGTGGTTTTGCTTCTCAGAGTGAGGGAATCCCCGTGTTTACACTTTAAAAATCCCGTTTACTTGTTTGTGTACTTTTTGATGTGAAAGATGTGTCAACTGTGTGCGGTCTTTTTTATTTCATATTTTGCGACTTCCCGAATTCGGATCAGCAGCCTACGAAAGAAGTGTCATACTGTTTTTAGGAGCTGCTTGTGTTTCTTGACTAAAAGAAAGAATTTCATGTGGTGTTTCTTGACTAAAAGAAAGAATTTTGTGTGTCAGCGGAGTTTCTTTTTTTTTTCAGTTTGTTTATTCATTGTGAATGTGTGGTGCTTTTGTGCTAACGGTGCTCAAGATATCATAAATAGTGTGTGAGGTTCATGTACCTGTGTTCCGCCCTTAAGCCAATGTGATGATCAAAAAGTGAAATTATGTGAATGAATTAAAAAAAACACGTAATTCTAATTAAGCACATGATGTAATGCAAGGGATGCTCGACCGTGCAGTGATTGATAGCAAGAAAAGTCCACTTCCACACACATTTAATTAAGATGTGGGTATGGGAAAGGTTTCGAATGCATCTTTTTCTCTATTATCGTTTTAATTTAACTGCAATTAATATTGTGGAAGCTAATTTTTAAATATGTTCTTTGATAGTGTATTTTCATTTTTTTCATGCCCATATATGTATGCATATATAGTTATATTTAAAATACATGCGCATATTCTCATTTTTTAATAATTTATTTTACTATATACTGTGTTTGCATGCATGTCTCTCACTTTCAATTTAAGATTTTAATGATTATTTAATTTATAAATGTGCTTTACTTAACTTTAGATATAGATAAAAATATTTGTGTGTTTATTGATAGATAAGTGTATTTTGACAGCAAAGTGCATATTTCATACTTATTTCGCATCATGCATGCATGCATTCACAAAATGTTTAATATTCTATATTGGTTTTGCATATATTTAGATAGATATATTTGGTAATAATTCATTGATTTTGAGGTTTTTTTTTTTTTTTTTTTTTTTTTTTTTTTTAATGTGTGTTCTTGAATAGAAATTTTTGCATTTGATCCACTTATTTTATAGATTTTAAAAAAATTTTGAGATTCAAAATTTCGTGTAATGTAACTTAAAATTTTTCACCATCGACTCTATGAAACCGTTACTTTGAGCATGTTTCGGACTGGATGTTATAATGGAGAACTTATAAAGATTGGCAAATTTTCTGTATTTAGAATCGACAATTTTTCACGAGAACTGGGTACCATTGTCGCTTCTCACCACTTCAGGAATACCGTGACGTGTAAAAATAGACTTCATGTGATTCACGACTGCATCGGAAGTAAGATGATCTAATTTTGCCACCTCAATATATCTAGAATAGTAATCCATCTTTATAAGATACCAGTTACCACTAACTTTGAGAAGGTCAGCTCCGACTGTTTGCCAAGGTCTGTTTGGGAATTCTGATGGGTTGGGTTGGGTTGATTTTTGACGGCCAATTATCTACACTAGGGATATGGGCCCGGGTGGGAAGTGCCCTCCGTGGGGGTCTTTCTAAGGGAACCTAATCCGTATTTACGCATGGAAAATCCACGGCTCGAAGAAAACCACGAAATCTCCGAACGATTAGGCCAACGGGCGCGATTGGGGTCGAACCCAGCACCTCCTGTTTACCAGCTTCGAGAGCAGAACCTCTCGGCCACTGGTGGGGCAGGAATTCTGATGGGAGTAAAGGCTCTTTGAAATATTTTTGTTGCTGAATACACTTCTGACAGTTTGAGACTAAATTCTCAATTTCTGACGATAATCCTGGCCACCAAACAGACTCACGAGCTCTAGCTCTGCACTTTGTTATCCCAAGGTGACCATCATGTATTTTATTTAATATTTCTTCACGTAATTTCAAAGGTATAATAATTCTCGCATCTTTCATCAACAAATCATTTTGTATAGAAATTGAATGCCGATGTTCCCAGTATTTTAAACATTCTTCTGGCACTTCATTTTTCCTGGCCAACCATCTCTTAAAAATTTAATCAGTAATTTGCAGATTGAGTCTTCTTTTTTGCAATGCCCATATTTCAGCCAATCTAGAATCTGATGAAGGAAAATTTTCTATAATCATTTGCACATAAGCAGTTATTTCTTCGGTTAATTCTTCCTTTCCTTTTTCCGGTAAAGGGCTTCTGGATAACGCATCTGCAATGACAAGCTTTTTCCCTGGAGTATATTTGATGGTATATGAATACCTCATCATTCGGAGTTTCATACGCTGGAGTCTAGGAGTTAGATTGTCTAACGGTTTCGACATTTAAATGGGTACGAGAGGTTTATGATCCGTTTCTATGTGAACTTGTAGGCCAACAATAAAATCATGAAACCTTTCACAAGCCCACACAATAGCTAACGCTTCTTTCTCTATTTGTGCGTACCTTTTCTCTGTATCAGACAATGTCCGCGATGCATAGAAAACTGGACGTAAATGACCATTATCCTTTTGACACAAAATTGAACCAAGGCCGTAAGATGATGCATCGGCTGATATAAAGGTTTCTTTCTTTGGATCATATAATGCTAATTCAGGAGTATGGCAGAGTTTCTGCTTGATATCTTCAAATGCCATTATTTGAGATTTTCCCCAAATCCATTCAACATTATTTTTCATTAACTCGTAAAGAGGTTTTGCAACATCAGCAAAATTGGGAACGAATTTATTCAAAAATCCAGCCATTCCTAAAAATCTTTTTAATTCAGTCACATTCCTAGGTGTTGGAATTCTGGAAATAGCTTTTGTGTTTTCAGGATCAGGTTTTATTCCCTTTTCAGAAATTATATGACCAAGAAAATGTATGGAATCTTTTGCAAACTGCCATTTTTCAGCGTTCAAAGTCCACCCAGCTGCTTGAAGTTTTGAAAGAACTTCATTTAGTCGTTTATTGTGCTCTTCCTCAGTAGAACCAAAAATTACAAATTCATCCATAAGACCCACTATACCAGGACCTTCTTGAATAGCTTCGCGAATTCTTTTTTGGAACACTTCAGGAGCTGTCTTAATTCCAAACGGTAAACGATTGAACATAAATCTTCCAAAAGGTGTAATAAAAGTAGTTAACTTTGCAGAAGCTGGATCGAGACTTATTTGCCAAAAACCTGCATTTGCATCAATAATACTAAACACTTTAACATTACTAAATTGACTTAAAGTATAGTCAACTGAGGCTATAATGAAATATTCTCTTTCAATGTTCTCATTCAGAACTGATAAATCAACACAAATTCTTATGTCACCTGACTTTTTGGAACAATAACCATAGGCACACACCATTCTGTGGCTTCGTCTACTGGTTCAATAATTTTATTCCTTGTCATTTCATCTAACAATTTTTTTAATTTACCCCTTAAAGCTAATGGAACTCGCCGTGGTACAGAAATTGCGTAAGGCTTAGCATCATTCTTTAATTTTATTTGATACGGCTTCTCAACCTTTCCAATTCCGCTAAATAATTTTGGAAATTTCTTGACAGGATCTAGTTTTGATTTCAATTCAAATATTCTCTGGATAAGATTCAAATTCTCACTAGCTGTACAGCTTAGCAATGGGTGCTGTAAATTATTTATTACATACACATCATCTTCAAAACTAAAACTTTTGTTCTTTAATTTAACGCGAATTATCCCAGCTATCTTCAGATTTTTCCCATCTGGACCGCAAATTACTTTACTTGATCCATTTAATTTTATATGTTTCAATTTTGAATCATAAATAGCCTTAGGAACGACTGTCACATCTGCTCCTGTATCGATCTTAAATTCTAGAAGAGTCTTTTCAATCAATACTTTAGCATTCCAACAGTTATCCGATAGTCTAACAGGGTTATTTTTATCTGAAGTATTCATTATGTAACCTAAAAAATCAGAAGAATTCGTCGATTTTGTTTTTTCAACTTCATTAACCTGCATTTTTGATTTACAAACTTTAGCATAATGACCAACCTTCTTGCACCGGTTACAAATCGCTTTATGCGCAGGCATTCCAATTTCATATGTTTGTTTTGTTTTCCGCACCAAAAACATACTTCTTTGTTCTTATCCGAATTGAAAGAATCAGATTTTTTATTTTGTTTGTATTTCTTATTCTGTGGTATCGCTACTCTGTTAGCTACCTTAAAAGACATAGTATCACTAATCAACACTTGTTGAGTTTTAATTGTTTCAGCCTGACGAGCTGTTGTAATCGTTTTTTCAAGTGTAAGTTTCATATCTAGTTGCAGATTTTCAGAAACCTTCTTATCGCAAATACCGCAAACAATTCTATCTCTAATCATTTCTTCCTGAAAAGAGGTAGGGAATTTGCAACTTTGCACTAATGTGTATAACGATGTGATAAACTGTTCCACCGATTCACCTTCTTGTGTTCTCGTGTAGAATTTATATCTTTCGTATATAACACTGCATGTAAGAATAAAATGCGTTTCAAATTTATTCTTTACAATGTCAAATTTTTTAATATCGTCTGCACTTAAATTAAAAGATGACAATATTTCTTCGGCTTGAGAGCCCATTAAATAAACTAAAGAGTTTACCTTTTCTTCCAGTTGTTTCGTTTTCAAACCTGATGCAGATCTGAAACATTCGAATCTGTCAATCCATCTTTGCCAGTCGTTAGGGCGAAAGGAAAATTGTTCTGGCGCAGGTATTTGATACATCTTTCTTTAACAATAAACACTGCCACCATGTAATATAACTAAATAATAACTCGGAAGATCTTTAAGCTACTTTAATGTATAAGAACTCAAGCGCGCGATATGTACAGCATGGTTACAAGCTTAGAATATACACAATAATAACAAAGCTAGCCTCGAACCCAGAGTTCCAGATAAGTTCTTTTAAAACTGTTGCCAGATGCATTACATCACGGCGGATGTGATGTAACACACTAGATGAAAGCGGATGTGAAGCATTGTGACATAAAAAATCTACCCAGAAAGGTGAGATGTAAGGAACACTGGAAAAATTGTTGACCAGGGAGTTTCTAAATTTATGAATATGAACAGCTTCAAAAAAATCTAAATCTGAAAGATTATTGTATTTCCTGATAATAGTGGCCGAATCAAAGTTGAAATTACGTCCTCCCCCCAACAAAGAGAAACAACAGCGGATTTTTGTAATGATTTTTTCCTAACATAGCTTATGTGTTCATAAATTCAGTAACAGTTGTCGTTTAGTTTGTCCAATATAGGGCAAACCAGACTGGCATTGTATATTGTAAATACCGCAAAAGTCTTCAGGAGGAATTTTATCAATCTTATAAAATTCCTTCCCCAGCATTGAAATT
The DNA here is from genome assembly GCA_963932465.1 of Maratus speciosus. Taxonomy (NCBI): domain Eukaryota; kingdom Metazoa; phylum Arthropoda; class Arachnida; order Araneae; family Salticidae; genus Maratus; species Maratus speciosus. The sequence continues at coordinate 211,319,700 of OZ010793.1, forward strand.
TCGACTTCGAAAGATTTAGATTTAGGTGTTTATTTTTTGTTTATAATTACCCCTATGATTAGAATTCTAGTTCTGCATTTATCCCCAACTACAGATACAGAAATTCCTGTCAAAGAAAAAAATCTGAATTCAACTCTGAGCTTGAGTACCACCGTCTGTAAGCTCGCAGACCCCCAGGGTTCCGCGGACCACAGTTTAAGAAACGCTGGTTTAGATTATTACATGTTTATATTCTGCATATTTTAAAAGAAGATTAGACTGTGGACAATTGGCAGAATCATGGGTGCAAGAAGTCCATTCAAGCCAAGACTGAAAAATTTTCCAAATAGTATTGGGTATAACCAATAGAGATGGGCTAGAAGATTTCCATTGTGTTGCATTATGACTAAATAGGTCTTTTACAATAAAAGAAAACTATTTAAAAAGTTTTTGCTCATAAAAATGCTATTATTTCACTATATAAAGTAAAATTTACTATGAGTCAAAAATCTTCCCAAGACTGAAATCAGTCCTGAGACTGAAGGTCTTGCACCCATGGGTACAATGTGTTCTGAAATCTTGCCCTTGACTAGATTTAATTCTGACGACGCCCATGTTTCTTAGTATTAAGGAGACTGGAAAGTGATGTTTTTTTGCCATTTACTGTGAAAATTTTCAATGCTGGATAGATAAAAATCAATTGGTTTTTGAGTAAAATATCTGGAGATGGCATTTTAGATATTACTCAAATAAAAAAAATTTTGCCACATAGAAAGCGTTGTAGTGATCAGAATAAATGGAAATCTACTGATGCAATGTCGGGCGAGACAGTACCTCTCACACCAATTTATTAATTTTAATTTGTACATTTCATCTAATCATTGTGCACTTATACTTTTTTGCTGTCCCGGATAACTTTCAACTTATCACTTAAATTTTTAAATTTTCCCTTTGAACTCATTCTTTTAGTGAAAAACATGTGCTACACATAGAGAAAAATATCACCACACGATTCACAGAGTACATATGACTACTGCTTGCTGACACTTACATTTCATCACCCCCCCACCCCCTCTCGCCACCCCTATTTATGGATGCGGCTTTGCTAAGCAACTTCTAGGGATTAGTAAATAAATTGTAAAGACATCAAAGAAAAAAATCCACCTCCACATTCTTCACAATCTCCGTTATAGTTAAAACATAATGTAAAAGAAAAAAAAAAAAAAAAGTACTGTGTAATGGCCATTGTTCGGAGGTTTAGTGTAATGTTATTTCTATGGAAGAGATTCGGTAACACTAAAATATGACTGGTATTCGGAGTGACCATTGTAGGAGGTTTCACTGTAATAATAAAGTATCCAGTTAATGTTAAATCAAACAACCAAAATTTAACAAAAATTATAAACTAAATATCTCTTTATATATAAATTTATTGAAAAAAAAATAAATACTGGGCAAACCTGTAACATGTATATTAAAGCTTCCCTTAATTGGTCCCTGTTCAAGGGTGTCACAGATGGCTTGTTACTGACAGATGAAAGTTGAGAAGGTGGATGGTGGACAGTTCCATTAATTAAGCTTTGAGGATTAAGCAAATCTTCATGCCCACCATTGCCTGCAATTAAAAAATGAATTATGAATTAAAACAAAAAGAAATTATTAAGCACAGAAACACAATCAATCATAAAGGTTCTAATCCAAAATTGACAACTTTCTGACATAGTTTTTAAGTAGCTTTTTATCTAAAATAGATTCCTGCGCAAGTTGCGTTGTATCTGCCCTAAACTTGAAAATTCTGCTTAAAGTCAACCTAAAACTCAACCTGAACCAGATAATATATATATATATATATATTGATCCAAATTGAAACAAAAAAATATATAATTTAATACAATTAATAATGAAAAAATAATCTACAATTTCTATAGAAAAATAAACATGTAAAGATACTCATTTAAATTTATATATTGGAGATATGATTATGATAAAATTCTGGTTCAATTTTCTCTGATTGTGAGTTTTCAGACTATATTTAAATAAATAATTTATCAAGTGAAACAATAGTCTAGGCTTCCTTTTGTAAAATTGAGATAACCTGAAACTGCCAAAGTATCAAATCTTAATGCGAAACCGATTCAAACTCTAGGGACTCTAAACAAACGAGCTCAAATTACTTTTTGTGAACAAGGTACAATTGTGCCCTTTTTTTAGAACAGTGTTCCCTTTTTGAAAAAAAGTACCCTTTTTAGAATAGTGTTCCTTTTTTTAAAAAATCCCACCCACCGGCCCTTTTTTTTTTTTTTCTAGAATCAAGACTACAAAATACTTACTTATACTTTCAGTAGAAAATTTATAAACATTTTAATGATACTTTATTCACTACAAAACTAGATGGCAAACCCCATATATTTTATCTCTTTAAAAAATATATGTGCAGATATTTTTAGTTAAAATAATGTACATCTATTACATTTTACTTTTTATAATATTTTCTTTATAATGTTGATTTTAACACTGAAAAATATAATTTGCATCCTAGTCTCGATAAAAATTCACTTCTAAAGTACTAAAATAATTAAAAAAAAAAAAAAAGAGAAAAAAAAAAGAAAAGAAAAGAAAAACATGAAGAAATTATCCTACACGCAAATGGATATTTTCGCACAACACTTATTTTTTTATTTTCTTTATACATATATATATGACTATTAAAAATACATTAAAAATTACCAACAAACATAAAAAAATAAATAAAAAGAGCAGAAAAAGAATAATGGATATTTGTAGAACCTAGACGGAATTTTCAGGTACCAAATGCCTAAATTTCCACAAATAAAGTGTGTGGTTTCATCTTCATATTAGCCATAAATAAACTAAAGAATATGAATTTGGGACTACAGACTGCAAACAACAAAAAATAGAGAAATAAATTATGATATATAATACATATATATATCACTTTGAAATGAAACTTTGAATATTAAAAGGTGTTCAAATGCAAAACTTTCATCGCGAAATATCTCATTTTCTCGTATTTAAATAAGTATTTTATTACTATAATAGAAATACATGTGCTTCTGTATTATTAATATAAAAATTTATCTTTATGAAAAATATAAAGCAACCGATAAAAAAAAAAAAAAAAAAACTATAAACACAATTTGTGGTGCAAAGGATTCGAATCTATAACCCCAAGTTCCCAGTTCAATGCTCTATCCATTTGGCCATCTAGCTCACCTTTCATTAGTAACAGGTTATCTTTATAATTAACACCATAATTAATCAAATCCATCTTCTGTTCCTCAACATTTATTCCATCAACGATAAAGATTTACTCCACGTTCCTATTTCCTCAGCGCATGCGCGTGCATCTTGAATACACTCATTATCTTATAACACAATGGTCATAAAGGTTATTTACTTTACAAAAAATTATCACAAATGTTAAATTTTAATAGGCATCATAGCTGTTGCATCATAAACTTTTTTGTTACATTAGAAAAACATTTATGCCGCTTTATATATCACTATAAGTAAAAAGTATAAAGAAAATACCATATGGCAAAACATCATTCATGAATGCAGTTCCAAGTTCAGGTGAATATGATGAAGGAAAAACTGTAGGTTGGGTATTTGATTTCTTACGACATGGAACAGTAAAATCCATAGGTGATAATAGCTGATTTGGTGAGAATGATTTACATTCTTTTACCTAGAATTAAGAGAAAATAAAAATTACGTGTTCAAGAACATTATTTATAAGGAAACTGCATTACATATAGTAATAAAAACTTGTGTGGAAATATAAAGCACCAAAAATCAATGTTTAAACACACAAAATACATTAGGTAATGTGAATAAAACCAGACGTATACGTTTCATGAGTTCCAGGACTCACAACATCAGTGTATAAAATCTATGTATAAAAATAATATCCCCCCAACTACATGCTTGGCAAAAACCCAAATGTCAATAAACACAGTACAGAAAAACCATTAAGTTCCAGCAGCCAATGAAATCAAAGCGGAAGTGAAGTATCGTGACACAACAAATACACCCAGAAAGTTGAGATGTAAGGTACACTAGACAAATCATTAACCAAGTAATTTTTAAATCTATGAATACGAACAGCTTCAAAAAAGTCTAAATCTAGAGGAGTAATGCATTTCTTGATAATAGTAGCAGAGTCAAAATTGAAATTATGTCCCTCCTCCCAGCAATGAGAAGCCATAGAGGATTTTTGCAATTCTTTTTACTTTACATAGTTTATTTGTTCCTTGACTCTGTAACAGAGTTTTTGTTTAATTTGTCCAATATAGGACAAACCACATTGACACTGAATATTGTAAACACCCCAATAATTTTGAGGAGGAATTTGATCCTTAAGCTGTGAAAGAGTTAATTTATTAACTGGTTTAAAAACCACACTAAAATCATAATGTCTTAAGATATTAGCTATTTTAACCCGCTGACCATCAAGCAAAAGGGCAAAATTGTAATGTTATTTTCTCTAATTTTTTTGAAATGCTAAAAAAAGATGTTTTTTCCAACATGATATAATTTGTTTTATTACGTATAGGCGTATAAACCTTGAGGATATTAATAATAACTTAATTTCTTAAAACTGGATTACATCTGTAGAATTATATTAATCTAAATAACACTTCTATTGCAGTGGAATCTGCAGCTAAGTGACGGATATGTCAGTTCACGGCAGAGAAGGTTAAACCTAATACTATTATTATTAAGAAAAAAAAACCTGCAGTAACAGAAGAATCAGGATTATTAATACATTAGCAACAGATCTAATATAATTTAATTCTGCAACAAGGGAATTGTTATCTGAACAATTTAAGCAAGCTCTATTAATCAAATAAAGAAAAGCCAAAGCTTTTTGGGAAGGAAGGGTGACAGGAATTTAAAATTGGGTGTGGAGAGGGGCAGCAAAATGCTTACGGTAAATGCAAGTGTCAAATGTGTTAAGCTGACAAAAATATCTTGCACAGTGATAGTTTAAAAATAAATATCAAATATAGAAAATATCAAACATCTTGATATTTTAAAAATAAATATCAAGTATATGAAAACATAAAAAATCTTGATATTTTGAAAATAAATATCGGATATATATCAATGAACCCTGTTTGTAAAAAAGGAAAATTTAAGAACTTCAGATAATTACTATTACTGATAATTGTATACAGGGGTGATTGTGACTTAGAATGAAAAACCTTGAAAATTAACTGATACAAAGTGAAAAAACCTGAAAATTATTGATGCAAAATATACCAATATCAATTTACATAGCAACAGATGCTGCAACAGCATGACAATCAAATGACATATTTCTGCTATTGTTTTTTGAAATATACAATTGCAGAAAAACATAATTTGGTAAACTTACATTAATTTCACTGAAAGCTAAATGTAGGGATGATTTTGTGTTAAAAAAAAAAAAAAAAAAAAAAAAAAAAATCTGAAATCTACAGCAAATTTTCTGAAAGGATACAACAGAGGGGAAGGGAATTCACTACGGCACTAACTGTCGCTCGCCCTTTGACACAATTTGTGTTTTTTGTGATCTTTTGATGAAATTTAGCATTTTTTTTCACGATCTTTTGGCGAAATTTCGCTTTTTCGCGATCTTTTGACAAAATTTCGTTTTCTCGCGATCTTTTGACAAAATTTGTCGGTTTTTTTTTCACGAAATTTGCCGTTTTTTTCGCGATCTTCTGATGAAATTTGCCGTTTTTTCGCGATCTTCTAACGAAATTTGCCTTTTTTTGCGATGTTTTGATACAAATTGAAAAAATTTCAAGATCCTTTATGAAATTATCATTTTTTCCGTGATCCCTGGACGAAATTGGCGATCCTTTAACAAAATTTGCGTTATTTTCACGATCCTCTGACGAAATTCGCATTTTCCCGCAATCCTTTGACGAAATTGGTGATTTTTCTTTGAACAATTGATGAAATTGATCTTTTTCAGCGATCATTTGTCAAAATTAGCGATATATTTTATGTCCGAATGTTTTTTAATTTTCGGAAATGACTGCCTTAATTTTTCGGAACAGAAGCACCCCTGGCTAAATGACTTCATCAAATGGAGAGTGCAATTTATCTTGCTAAATATGCAAAGTTAGAATTCTATAATTAGTAAATAAATTTATTCCAAGTACTACTCATGAAACAAGCACAAATTAACTGTTAAAGTAGGATATCTTAATAGATTTAATGCAAGTCATAAATATGACACCTAGTTATTTGAAAGCAGTGAAAAAATGTCAAAACCAATCCAATTTTACTTCTAGGTGGCTAAGTTAAAGAAAAAAAAAAAGAAAGAAAAACAGATTTTTTCTTTTTAAGCTTTGCTTTTATACAAGGTAAATTTCTTTTTTCTGCTTTCTTCCTAGGTATTACACATTACAGATATGAAATTTTTGTACTGACAAGGGAACCACTTTTGGTGTTGCTTGTACCTAGCATCGAGACCTGGTGCGTTTTGTAGCTCTATACATAAAAGTTAGAGAACCAAAAAAATTTCTCTGTTAAAATAATATTTTATATACTTTTTTATACTTTTAATTTTTTATTATTACATATTTGTTTATTTCATGCCAAAAGTGAGTTAAGTCGCCAAATATGGTGCTAGAATTTTTCCGCCCACTTTATCCAAAGAGAAAATGTACAGAACATATTACTAGAATTATATCAGATTGCGATTTTTTTTTTATAATTGATAGCATAAGAAACAAATATTAGGTTTTTATTTTTTTCTTCTATGCAGACGATAAATATATACGTACTAAATATAATTCTATAAAAGCTTCGAATATCATTGAAAATTATTTTTTTAGTGAAATACAAAATAAGCAAACTATTTTCTTTTGAAATCGAATGAAATAAATTTTCGAATGTTTAAAATGAAATGTTGCAGTATTAAATGGTCCTTCGGTAAAAGTAATCATAAAGTAAATTAATATTTTTACACAATTTAAATAAATTACTGTGGCGAAATAGGTCGGACATTGCAATTTCTAGCCATTACAAAGTCAGCTATGACATTTGGCTAGGGTTGCCGGAAAGCTCTACTTTTGAAAATAAAGGCCAACTGTTTCCCCGCGAAAAATATGAATATAAAGTTGCAATTTTTCAAAATCAAATTCGTGGGTTTTTGAAGGAGTTTTCAAACTTTTTTCAATATTTTATATTTATTATTAACTAATTTTTATTTTTAAATGCTTTTCTTTAAGAAAATTCAATGTTAATAGTCCGATAAGTGGTCTCGAAAATTGCATTTTCAGAAAATTATGCTGCTGTATAATCAAGAAATATTATTTTAACAGAAAAATTTTATCAATTCTCAAACTTTATAATATAGGGCTTTAAAATGCACCAAGTCTCAATGCTAGGTGCGAGCAACACCAAAAGTGGTTCCCTTGTGAGATTGCAGAGTTTCCCGCAAAACATGTCTGTCAATTTCCCTGACTTTCCATGATTTTCCCTGACCAAATCAAAAAAAATTCCATGACCAAACGGTTATATACAAAATCTGCTTTGATATAGTAATTAAATTATAAAACAATATATTAATTATTAGTATTCATTTAAAATTAATATATTTCAAAAGCTTTATAGATAGATTTTTATAAAATTAACAAAATAACAAGCAGCATTAAAAAAAAAAAAAAAAAATCAGAAATTTGTATCGTAATAACAGGGTTCATACTCTTATTCTCAGGAGAAAATTCAAGCACCTTTCAGGAAAATTACAAAAGGAAACTCTTTAAAATACTATAATGTTTGAACAATCCAAAATTATCAAATGCAAAAAAAACTTCACCTTTGCCAGTTTTCAAATGAATGCCATACAGCAAAGTACAGAATGTGAAATGTCATGAAAAAGTCTGAAAAATGTAGGAAACATTTGTACATATTATGGTTTTTCTGCATTGCATTTGCAGGAATTTCTTGATCTTGAAACCGACAAGAGTCTAGATATTTTTCAGAGGCGAAATGTAGCAAGAAATATAGTAACACTTTTCTGAAAGAGAAATGATTTCAAATTTTAGCTTTCTAAATTTTTTTTTCACTCCAGACCTTTCCATGACTTTTTAGGAAGTATTTGTAAATTCCCTGACTTTTCCTATATATTTTTGAGATTTCCATGACTTTCCCTGACTACTATGAAATTCCCTGACTTTCCAGATTGTCCATGACTTTCCATGTCGCTGGGAACCCTGGATTGAGATGGACGACACAATACCAGGAGGGGGCGATTCTGAGCAAAAAAAAAAAGTATCTGAAATTCACAGCAACTTGTCTGAAAGGTTACAGCAGAAGGGGGGGGGATCACTCCTGGTTCAAACGAAAATACGAAATTCGCGTTTTTCCGCAAAATTTGTGTTCTTTTCACGATTCTTTAAAGAAATTCATTTTTCCCCCCCATGATCCTTTAATAAAATTTGCGTTTTTCTTCGATCATTTGACGATATTTCCATTGATCCTTTGACGAAAATCGCGTTTTTCCTGCGATCATTTGACTATATTTCCGCTTTTCCATTAATCCTTTGACGAAAATCGCGTTTTCCCCGCGATTACTGGGTGAGGGGGTGATCCCGGACCTGGTTTTAATTATGTGTTCTTTCTGCAGTCGTTTGGTAAAATTTGTGGGTTTTTTTTCCTGCGATTCTTTAAAGAAATGTTTTTTTCGTGATCATTTAATGAAATTTGCGTTTTCCCTGTGATCCTTTGACGACATTTTTTTTTCCCCGCGATCTTTTGACGAAATTAGTGTTTTTTCGTGATTCTTTAAAGAAATACAAATTTTTTTCCGCGATTCTTTTAAGAGACTTGCGCTTTTCCTGCGATCCTTTGACGATATTTCTGTTTTTCCTGCGATCCTTTGAATAAAATCGAGTTTTTTCCGCGATGGGGAAAATCCTTCCCGGTTCTAATTATGTATTTTTTCTGTGGTCATTTGACGAAATTCACGTTTCTTTAAAGGAATTCATGTTTTTTTTTTTTTTGTTTTTTTTGTTTTTCTTTTTGTGATCCTTTAACGATTTTTGCGATTTTCCTACGACTCTTTGACGATATTTCCTTTTTTCCGCGATCCTTTGATGATATTTCAGTTTTTCCCACGATCCTTTGCAAAATTTGTGCTTTGTTTCGCATTCCTTTGATGAAATTTGTGTTTATTTTGCGATCATCTGACAAAATTTGTGCTTATCTTGAAATTTTGACGAAATTCGCATTTTTTCAGCAATCCTTTGACGAAATTGTCGATTTTTTTCGGCGACCATTTGTCGAAATTCGCGATATTTTTTAATGTCAGAATTTTCCACTAAATGTAACGATCTGAAATCCGGAAAGATCGATCGAAAAACCCGGAAATCCGGAGTACACCCGGAACACAATCACCCCTGTGTATATTAATGACCAATATATTTGAACAAGATTGCTTTGAAATATTTGTTGACAAGTGCTACAGACAAATTATTTTCATAAGCAAAATATAGTCGAACTGTATTTATAGCAAGCATGCAATGAGAATTCAATTTTAATAAGGAACTAGTAAGTAAATAGTTGGTGTAATATAAAAATACACTGCAAGAAACTTTATTATTGCAAGCAAACCTGAGAAGTAACAAGCAAAAAATTTTCAAATTCACAAATAAAAGACATTTTTATCCCCTTTCTCCTAGGGATAGGGGAAAAAAAAATACATAATACAGCTCAAATTGATGAATAAGGGTGGAAAAGCTGTGATATAGAGATGATTGTGATTAAAAGAAATTTATGACATTTTAGAGTAAAAGAACTTTTTTTATGTTTGCTTTTTTACATTTTTCTTTTTCATTATTTACTTTAACATATAAAACATTACAGGGATAAGATTAAACACTGCATTATAAGTAATAATTTAATTTTATACTTTTATTAAATGATGTATGTAAATTAACCTCTACAAGTGTGATTTGTTATCACTGATTTAATTATGTGTACATACATTATGTTATTTCCATAGAGAATAAATAAAAGTAAAAATAATTAAAAAAAAGACTTTTATAAGCACTTAATGTTAATCTTAAAAATCATGTCAGCAATTCATATTGTTCCAAAAAATTAGAATACATTAGTTGACATGGGCCTCAAATGAAAATTCACCACTTTGATTTATGCTTGATACAAAGCAGAAACTAGTGAATTTATTAGAAAATATAAAATTTTTGCTCTTTTTTAAAAGATATGGCAACAGGGGAAAAAAAGCATTATTTAAATTAAGATCCCCTTACATATTAACATATTTATTGTCTGAGTAAAGCAAAGGCTAATGTACAGTGCAATATTACTTTGGAGCATATATTGCTATGGCAGACATTTAAACCTTTCATGATGTATAAGTCAAAAAATAAGAAAATATGCACACACTAATATTAAAGTACAAAAATTATTTCAATTTAATCAAATTGTAAAATAAATCTGGATTTTTGTTTTTTTGAATTTGAAAGAAAAATGCCATAATAACTTAGTATTTGAGATTTGGCGATAACCTCTCCAGTAGCATATTTTCAAATCACTAATAGCAGATTTTATTTCTCGCTTGTGTAAGAAAGAAAAAAAACCTTTTTAGTATATTTTAAATGGAAGTAGTTAAAATAATGTATTTTAAATCAAGGGAGTAAAAGGTTTATATTTTAAATGAAATGAATGCAATACGAACAATATTTGGTGATTAATCACCTGTGCCCGAGTAACAATAAAGAGCCTTATTACCATGTATCTAATACATTTCACAGTACTTTCCTGTTATACGGTGTTGGTGCTTTGCTAAAAAGCTTGACACAATTCAGGTTTAAGAAAGTGAGACTTTTTGTCACGATATAAACAATAATTATGAAAATAAAACTGAAGAAGTATTACGCTGGTACATATTTAAAAAAAATTCATCTGATAATACAACAGAGTTCCCCCAGGTTTAAACAAGCTGGAAATTGCTCGTCAAACGTGGCAAATGAGGTGCGTTCGTACTATAACTAGTTTTATAATTATTTTTTGCACCCCATATTGTACTGAATGTGTATTTATTTGCAATTCATAAGTGCATAGTCTGTAACATCATTTAAACAACATTTTAAAATGCACTTGCAATAATTTTTTCCCATTCCCCTTAATGTAACGGAAAACTTTTGACTGTCCCTGTAATTAAGCTATACATCCGATTTTCATAAAATTTGAAATGGCTCGACAAAATGTCGCAATAATTATATGTTTAAAATTTGAGACCATTCGGAAAGCTTTAACATCATTAAAATGCACGTGCAATAATTTTTCCCATTGGCCGTAATGTAAAGAAAAACTTTTGACTGTCCCTGTAATTTAACTATACATCCGATTTTCATAAAATTTGAAATGGCTCGACAAAATTTTACAACAATCATATATTTAAAATTTCAGACCATTCGGTTGGGTAGTTTTTGCTCTATTATATGCGGACGGACGGACAGACAGACGGACTGGACGACGACTATAGGTGCTACGTATTTATATAATTACGAACGCACCTAAAAAGGGCAGGATGCTGCTGGTGAGAAAGGGCACTTTTTTAATTCTAGAAGGAATGTTTTGTATTTTTAAGGGAATTTTTCGTATTCTTTAGCCCTTTTCAGATTCTTAAAGGCAATTTTCAGATTTTTAATGGCAAGGGTAATTTTCGGATTCTTAAAGACAATTTTTGTATTCTTAAGGGCACTTTTTAGATTTTTAAAGGCACTTTTTTGATTTTTAAAACCTTTCAAGACAAAACTGAGTCAGTTTTTACTATGCAAGCAAATTTTTTTATGCAAAAATGAGAAAGGGCACTTTTTTTACTGAGAGGCAGGAAGGGTGCAAATTTTTTGAGTGAAGGGCAAGAGGGGCACTATTTTGTAAACCAAAGGGCACATGGGGTGCAGCACACCCCTGAAATTGCATGGGAGAAACTGATACACATTAGATAAATTATTTCTGTTTGTATATAATAACAGATAAACGGCTTCTGCATCTATACTTCTATAATCTATACTACTATTATAAAGAGGTAAAAATTGTTTATTTGTAGGAGGTTAGCTCTGGAACTACCGAACCGATTCTGAAAGTTATGGTATCAAAATGATGGTGTTAGTCCAACTTATAACATAGGCTATATCTTATGTCCGTGCCACTGGCCAAAAGGGGGTGCAGGAGCAAAAAATGTTCTAAAAATGCGATTTTTGTGTTATTGAATGGCTTAGAAACATGAAATTTGGAATGGTAGTTACTTATAAGATACTAATGTTCTCTAAGAACATTTCTTTAAAAAATCGATATTAAAAAGGGGTGAAAATGCACAAAAAGCGTTCTAAATGGCGATTACTAAACCAATATAAAAAATAATGGTGGCAAAATGATGGTGACAACCCTTGCTCCAAAATAGGCAACATTTTATGTCGGTGCCACTACCCTTAAAGGAGGTGCAAGAACAAAAAAAGTTCGAAATTGCGATTTTTGTGTTACTGAAGTGCCCAGATAAATGGAATTTGGAATGGTAGTTACTTATTACGTATAAATGATTTCCAAGAACATTTCTTAAACAATTCGAAATTTAAAAGGGGTGAAAATGAGCAAAAAGCGTTCTAAATGGCGATTTTTATGCAATCAAGAGAAGTACCAAACCGATTTAAAAAATAATGGTGTCAAAATGATGGTGAGAACCCTTTCTCCAACATAGACTACATTTTATGTCAGTGCCACTACCCCTAAAGGGGTGCAAGAGCTAAAAAACGTTCGAAATTGCGATTTTTTTGTTACTGAAGGGTCCGCATAAATTGGAATTTGGCATGGTAGTTACTTATTAGATATAAATTATCTCTAAGAACATTTCTTAAAATATTCGAAATTAAAAAGGTGTGAAAATGAGCAAAAAGCATTCTAAAAACGTTCTAAATGGCGATTTTTATGCAATCTCAAGAAGTACCAAACCAATATAAAAAATAATGATATCAAAATGATGGTGACAACCCTTGATCCAACACAGGCTATATTTTATGTCAGTGCCACTACCCCAAAAGGGGGCGCAGGAGCAAAAAATCGTTCGAAATTGCGATTTTTGTGTTACTGAAGGGCCCAGATACATGGAATTTGGCATGGTAGTTACTTATTAGCTATAAATTATTTCCAAGAACATTTCTTAAAAAATTTGAAATTTAAAAGGGGGGTGAAAATTAGCCGAAAGCGTTCAAAAAATGTTCTAAATGCCGATTTTTACGCAATCTAGAAAAGTACCTAACCGATTAAAAAAATAATTGTGTCAAAATGATGGTGACAACCCTTGCTCCAACATAGGCTATGTTTCATGTCGGTGTCATTGCCCCCCAAAGGGGGTGCAGGAGCAAAAAAACGTTTGAGAATTCGATTTTTGTGTTACTGAAGGGCCTAGAAACATGAAATTTGGAATGGTAATTATTTATAAGATATAAATGATCTCTGAGAACATTTCTTAAAAAATTCGAAATTTAAAAAGGGGTGAAAATGCACTAAAAGAGTTCTAAAAACGTTCTAAATGGCTATTTTTACGCAATCTCAGAAAGTACCCAACATATTCCAAAAGTAACGGTAGGAAATTGATAATGACAGCCCTTGCTCCAACATAGGCTTAATTTCATGTTGGTGTCACTACCACCTAGGGGTTGCAGAAGCAAAAAGCATTCTAAATTGCGATTTTTGTGTTACAGAAAGGCATAGAACCCTGAAATTAGACAGCACAGTTATTTATAAGATACAAATGATCTCCAAGGACATTTCCTAAAAAATCGAAATTTTAAAGGGGTGAAAATGAGCGAAAAGTTTTCTTAAAAACTTTCTAAATTGCGATTTCTACAGAATGTCAGGAAGTACCGAACCGATTTAAAAATTAATGGTGTGAAAACGACGGTGACAGCCCTCGCTCCAACATAGGCTGCATTTCATGTCGGTGCCACTACCCCAAAGGCAGTGAAGGAGTAAAAAACAATCTAAATTGTGTTTTTTGTAATACTGCAGGAACTAGCAACTTGAAACTAGGCATGGTAGTTACTTATAAGATATAAAGGATCTCTAAGAACATTTCCTAAAGAATTCGAAATGTAAAAGGGGTGAAAAAGGACGAAAAACGTTCTAAATTGTGATTTCTATGCAGTTTCAGAAAGTACCCAACCGATTTCAAAAGTAATGGTTGGAAATTGATGATGACATATTGCTCCAGTATAGGATCTATTTCATGTCAGCGTCACTACCACCTTGCGGTTGCATTTTAAAGAACGTTCTAAATTGTGATTTTTGGGATACTGAAGGGGCTAGCAACTTGAAATTTGGCATGGTAATTACATATGAGATATAAATGCTCTCTGAGAAGAGTTCCTTAAATATTTGAAATTTAAAAGAGGTGAAAATGAACGAAAAGCGTTCTAAATAGCGATTTCTACACAGTCTCAAGAAATATAAACCAATTTCAGAAATAATGGTTTCAAATTGATGGTGACAGTCCCCGCTCCAACATAGCCTATATTTTACGTTTTTGTCAATACCACCTGGGGTTTACAGGAGCAAAAAATGTTCTAAATTGCATTTTTTGTGTTACTAAGGGGGTCTAACATTTTAAATTTGGAATGGTAATTACTTCAAAGATGCAAATGCTTTCTAAGAATTGTCAAAAGAAAATTCCAAATTTAAAATGATGAAGTGAGCGAAAAGCGTTCTAAATTACGATTTTTAGGCAATCGTAAGAAATACGAAACAGACTTCAAACATAATGGTTGCAAATTGATGGTGATAGAACCTTCTCAAACATAAGCTATATTTTATGTCGGTGCCACAACCCCTCGAGGGTTGCAGGAGCAAACAATTTTCTAAATTGCGATTTCTGCGGTACTGAAGAGGCTAGAAACTTTAAATATAGCAAGCACGGTAGTTACTTATAAAATATAAATGTCCTCTAAGAGCAGCCGAAAATAAATTTGAAATTAAAAAGGGGTGAAGCGAAGGGAAGGAGCGAAAAGTATTCTAAAAGAGTCCTAAATTACGATTCATGTGGAATCTCTGGAAATAATAAACCGATTACAAAAGTTACTGGTTGCGAATGAAGAGTGATAGTCCTTGATCCTATAGGGGCTATATTTTATGCCAGTTTTACTACCATCTGGTTGGTAGGAACAACAAGAAAGCCTTTAAAAACATCTAAATTCCGTTGGCAAAATTTTGCAAATTAATGGTGACAGTCTCTGTTTCAACATTTTTCGAGACATTCTATTTCAACTCTATTTCGGCATTTTATGTTGGTGCTACTAGCACCAGAGAGGTGGTAGACAGGGGTCGATGCAGATTTTTATTCTTGGGGCCCATTTTGTGAAAAGTAGAAGTTATTTTTGTGAATTTTATTATATTTTTGTGAAAAATAACATTTTGTAACGAAAGTTCTTACTAAAATTCGAACCAAGAATTTATGAACAAAAACATTCTTTAAATCCCTTTGCTAAAGTTTTTGTTTTTCGTGACGTGGTTTTATTTACAAATTACACATTTTAAAACAGTTTTTATGAAAAAGAATGTTATGTAGAGGGTCTATTTTATTAAAAGGAATTTTGTGAAGGGGCCTGTTTTATTAAGTTTATTTTTGTGAAGGGGCCCATTTTTTTAAATTTATTTTTGTGAAGGGGCCCTAAATAGGTTCCAAATTTTGTCTGGATCGACCCCTGTAGACTGTTAGACAAGAAGCTTGGAATTTGACATGATGGTTAATTTTAAGATGTAAATGTGTTAAGATGGTTTCTAAAAAATTCAAAACTTCAAAGGAATACAGAAATGAGCACATGAAATGAGCATAAAAGTCTCAAAATATTTTCTAAATTATCATTTATTTGGAATTAGTCTTAGTTCTTCTTATTAATTAAAATCTCATTTCTGTCTATCGCACTTTTATAATAAAGTTTAGTCAAATTGTGGCTTAATTTGTAATTTTTGAATTATTCCAAAAAGTGTTTTTCTAATAAAAAATAGTCATGCAAATATCACTTGGCATATTTCAAATATTACGCGAGCAAAGCTGCGGGGTTTGCTAGTAATATTATAAAGTAGCAATGTTTGTGTGGTGGTAATCTCCAATGGCTGCCATTGCAAAAAAGTTCTAAAATTGCAATTTCTGTGATATTGTTGGGGCTGAAATTTTGAAATTTGGTGAGGTGTTTACTTTTAAGATGTAAATATTTATTAGGAATGGTTTCTAAAAACGTTTAAATCTTAAAATGAGAAGTAAACATAAAACATACAAGAAAGTTCTAAATCACGATTTATTTCAAATTGTTAGAGATAGAAATTTTGAAATTTCACATGGCAATTACTTTTAAGACGTAAATGCATGCACAGATCAGTTCATAAAAAACTGAAATAAAAAAAGGATGCACAAAAAAAAAGAAGATCTAAACTACAATTTCTGTGATACTGTTCGGGCTAGAAACTTGAAATTTGGCATGGCAGTTACTTATAAGATGTGAACGCTCGTTATAGAATGAATTCTAAAAAATTCAAAAGGCTAAAAAAAAGTAGAAAATGTTCTAAAGATGTTCTTTGTTAGGGATAGAAACATGAAAATTGATATGACTTACTTTTAAGACAAATACTTGCAATAGAACAATTTCTAAAAAATTAGAAAAGTAAAAGGGTACATGAAAAAAAAACTTTCGAAAAATTTTCTATATCTGTGTTACTGCTGGAGCTAAACACTTGAAATTTTGCTTCGAGTTACTTTTAAGATGTATATCGTTCACCTGCGAGAAAAGTGACATCTTGCAAAAATTCATTTTGTATTTTACTACAGTTATAGGTCTGTCATAGGTGCATCTTGCTATACAATATGTTTCATAAGTGTAGTTATACGGAAAATCACTTTATACGCTATATGACCATTTGTGACCACAGAAGAGGGGTGGATTGTGTGGGGAGGTAAAATTACCCAACCCTCCAAACCTCATCCTACGTCTTCATTCTTAATAGTTTTATGCTTTTATGCCTGTTTTTATTTCTGCATGTAGACCTAAGTTCTATAATTTCATGTTACAGTAAAATAATGCAAATTTTCTTTTGCCTCTCCTGTGAAATTTACTTTTGTCGAGAAGTGTTACTTTTCTTGCAGGTGAGCGATATGATCTCTAAGAATGGTTTCTGAAAAATTTTAAAGGTGAAATGAACGAAAAATGTTTTAAATTACAATTTATTTGGAATTGTTAGGGTTAGAAACTTTAAATGCTTAATAATACTAGATCCCCCCCCCCCCCAAAAAAAAAACCAATCGAAAGATCTGATGCAATTTAAATGCAACACAACGGGTAGCTACTCAGCAAGCACTGAAATAAATTGTGCAAATATTGAATAAATGTGTCTATGAAACAGTGAAACAGTTGCCTGAAAGTACTTTCTAGAATATCAGGAAGTGAGAGAAAATTTGTTAGTAAAAGTTCTATCTTTACATACAAAAAACAAGTTTAATGTAAAAAATAAAAGAGAGTAATGAACAGAGTTTGATCTCACTAATTACGAGGAATTGGTTATAATGTGTATAAAGGCGCAGTTCTCCTTATCCTTGGTATAACAGAGTTTGACTATGAAAAAACAGCAGGGGATAATTACTTATAATCGCTGTTTTGTTAAATTTGTTAATTTAAATGCAACACAATGGGTAGCTACTCAGCAAGCACTGAAATAAATTGTGCAAATATTGAATAAATGTGTGTATGAAACAGTGAAACAGTTGCCTGAAAGTACTTTCTAGAATATTAGGAAGTGAGAGAAAATTCGTTCGCAAAGTTCAATCTTTACATACAAAAAACAAGTTTAATGTAAAAAATAAAAGAGAGTAATGAACAGAGTTTGATCTCACTAATTACGAGGAATTGGTTATAATGTATATAAAGGCGCAGGTCTCCTTATCCTTGGTTTAACAGAGTTTGACTATGAAAAAACAGCAGGGGATAATTACTTATAATCGCCGTTTTGTTAACATTAGAGCTTCAAGCAGGCAAGCAACAATACATGTCAATTTGTTTTTATAAGTCACTGCTACCAAATTTTTGCAAATCTAATAATAATCTTTCATTTAAAACTGAAAAAATAAGCAAACTAGATATTTAAGAGACTTGAAAAAAAAAAAAAAAAAAAGGATCTTCAGTTTTCTGCTTTTATGTATGTATGTTATTAAATATGTTTACAATTTTCTCAAGAACCACTGAGCAGATTTGAATGAAATCCTTTATACTGTAATTCTAGTACACCAAGGTCTAGTACTTTTTAAATGTGTTCACACATCATTTTTTAATAGATTTTGATAACTTTTTTCCTAGAAGTCTTTGTTTTGATGATCTTATATAAATTTCATCAAGATCCCAAAAAGGTTTTCTCCCTCCCCCTCCCCCCCATGCTCAAAACTTTTGTAAAAATTTGCCTATTTCTAGATAATTTGGATGTGATGTTAAGGTAAACAGTACTAATTATGACTTTTTACAGATAGAAACGGGACAATTTCATATTTAAATTTTTCTTATATAGACCTAGTTTTTGTATCAGAGATGTCTGCATGACTACTTTAAAAATCCTGAAAGTATGAAGAAGAAAAATAAGAGGTAGGATTACAACAAAAACATTTTAATGATTAAATTGTATTATAAATCACTAAAATATATCAAGTTTTATAAATAGATACACATATCAAATTATCAAGGATAAATTTTAATTTTTTGTTGAGTCTTTGAAAAATAATTAAAAAATATTTTGAAAAAAAAATTCCTGAAATCAAGATAACTTACAAATAATCCTCCTGTACCAAGAAAAAAAAACATTGCATGATAAATATACTTTCTGAATTCAAACTATTACTTACAGCAGGGAATGATATATCATAGTTATTGCAATCATTAAAATCATTTTCTAAATATGATTTCATTCTAGTCGGAGCAGATGAAAATGATGATTCAAACATGGCTGGCGTGAGAATTGGAATATCTATTGGCTTACTTTTTTCTTCAGTCTTTTCTTTACAAGTAGTTTTATTTTCAACATCATTATCATGTTTAGGTAAAATATTTAATTTCTCTTTTAAGTCTTTCTCAACTGATTCTACAGAAAGCATAGGTTCACCAGCTGAAACAGCTCTATTTTCACAATTTATCACATTCAAATCACACTTGGTTTTTCCCTCTTTCTGCAATTTCTCAATGTGTTGAACTGTATGGGCAGTGTTTGAAAGAAGACCTTGAAGAATGGCTTCAGTACTTTTCCCAGAGTTTTTTAAAAGTTCACTGGAAGAACTAGCAGTAAAAGATCTTGTACGAGCATCAAAGTCTTTAGAGCTCTCCTCAGGTTTGCGTTCAACACCTCCAGCTTGAGCAAACAACATTCCTAAAGTAAGTGGAGTTACCCCACTTGCAGTAGTTACAGCACCATTCATTCTTAAAGGAGTAGGTTTTACCATATCACCATTTGGGGAATGACTTGAACCTTTGCTTGATTCTTTAGCAGATTTCTGAAAAATTTTTAAGCAAGAGAAAAATTAAGTTGAGAACACAAATATCACAGCTTAAATATCATGCAAATAAATAAATTTATTAGAGATTAAATTAATCTAGGAATATCATATATATTAAACGAGCAAGCAATTTTCCCGATTCTGAATGATATCTTAAATCACTGGGAAGATTTTTACGAATCTTACCAAATATACTAAAACGAGCATGTGAAAAAGATCTAACTAGGTCCAGAATATCAGAAAATTCGTTTTAACTGGGTAAAACAAGCTCAGCGCTGAAAGTGCTTCTTGCTATAAATGGAAAAATGCTCAAACGATTTACACAAAACAAGTTTTCTATACTAATCCGAGCATGAGAAACCCATTTAGCTAGGTTTCGAATTTGCAAAAGTTCGTTTTGACCGATTAAAACAAACTCGGCACTGAAAATGCTGCTATATTTCGAAAATGGCTCTAACGATTTTCATAAAACTTGATTCGAGCCCAATAAATTGATCTAGCTTGGTTGCTAATTCAGGAAAACTCGTTTTCTATGGTTAAAACATGCTCATTGTAAGCAATTTTCTTTATAGTTAATCTTCCGTAGTCAGAATTACCACCAATGCTAATAATAATTTATCATAAACACAATAAAAAATAATCTTGAAGGCAGCACTGACGGCTTGCTCTCTCTACTAAATCAGGCACTTGATATGTCTATGTAGGTCAAAAATAAGATAAAATTAGTCTTAAAATAATTCATTTTACCAAATGTTGATTTCGTGAATTTAAATATTTTCATAAACATTTTATAGATATGTCAATATTTCCTGATAGATAACTGATCTTATTTATTTATTTTTTGTTATACTTAAAATCTCTAGCATATTGTTACAGTTACAAACATAGCTAAAGTTTGATGCCATGGCGATACACCCTGGCGCAAAATTAGCTGCAAATTTAAAAGCAAGACAATTTTCCTGCCAAACATATCTCCCGAAATAGCTTATTTTTTATGCCAATTATTGACTTTGACAACGATTGTTGAGGTCATTTAATTTTTTTAAACATGGAGAATGGCACACAGGATATATCTGAGATGTCATTCATATAAAAAATGTTTATTCTTATAAATAACAATATGCTATATACATTTTTTTTTTTACGTATTCTAATGAATGCTTGTTGTTGAATGAATGTTCTACCACCCGTCCAATCAGAATAAATGACATATTTAAATGAAGACAAGCATTTTTATATTTAAAGCTGAAACATGCCATCACGTTTGCACCCCAATGGCATAATTTTCACTGACTTTTCACTTTCGACCTTGTTAAGACTATGGGCAGTAAATATAAATATATACTCCATAACTTATGGATGTTTTGCATATAGTAACTTTCACTTTTCTACGTTTTTTGACGAATAAAATTAAAAATAGGGTACTTCTGCACATTCACTTTGACCACTTTCCATAAAAAAAAAAAAACTGTCGCCAAACTACAATTTTATGCCAAAATTGCATGATCCTAGCGTCACATTCACTTTATGTCAGGTGCGTTACATGTGTTTGTTATGTCATCAAGTGATTTTTCAATTCGATGTTTATCTGTATTTTTACTGGGGTCTTGCTGATTTATTTGTTACTTTGAAGAGTAAATAACAATAACATTCTTAACCAGTGACGACATGATTTTAAAAGAGAAAAAAAAAATTGAAAAAATGCTGCAATGCATAGTTACATGTTACACACAGAGCGCATTCAGAGGCCGATAAATGGGTTACTCGGAAAATGGGAGAATGATGTCATATTAGTTTCTCAGTGTAAAGTTAGGTTAAAAACGGCTCTGAATGCTTTTGGGTAAAGTTGTGGGTATTTTTTATTTATTTTTACAAACATGGCGCAAGCTGAACCTTTGATAGCGCAAATATTTTTTGATTATTCCTCAGATGAGGATGATTATGACATTTTCCTAATTGACACTCTTCTTAAAAGGGAAAGTGTTCCGAGAGTTGATCTTTATGTCGAAAATACTGTTGTAGCAATATCTGAGAGAGAACTTGGTAGCCATTTTAGGCTGAATCGGAGATGCATATATTGGGTTGGGGAATTTGGAACGTTCAAATTATGTGCTTATTTGTTTATATTTTGTAAGACTTGCGCACTAATTAACCAAAACTGCACGAAAAAACGAATCGAACCAGAAATATTTTGGTAACAGTCACAGTTAAGCTATAAAATGAGAAACAAATCTGATTTCCCAATCACATGATCACTTCAGCCAACAAATTCTGAAGATAATGTGGGTTAACCTAAAACTGGGTAATTTCCGGCTCTGAACGCTACTGGTAACGTAACCTGCAAAATATCACACAAATCGGTGTCTGAATGTTCCGAGTTACACATATGTAACCCTATGTAACTTAGGTTGCGGTTCATGAATGTGCTTACAATAGATAGGTATCAACTGACGTTACAAACATTCAATAGCCGTGAGGAATAACTAAGAAAAATAATGTAAATAAATAAATATCCAAGATTTTTTTGTTTTCTGTTTTCTTTATGCTAAAATTTATTTTATAAAAATATTGATAGTTGAGACACTTGAGTGAATGTGGCTTTTCAGATTTAAGATTCCAATGCCAACATTCATCCATTTGTTTATTTGGCGTTATGAGTTTGGTGATTATTTATTTTATGGAAAGTGAAGTACCAATCACTTTTTTTTTTATAAGCATTCAACGGTTATGTTGAAAATACCGCCGAATTTTTTTTGCGCAACTCATATTTCTTTCCGAAATATATCTCTTATAATACATTAATTTGGAGTTGGCAGCAACCTCGATTATGAAAAATCCAATGCTTTTTTTACTCTTGCTAGAAGGCTCAAGCAAATGAATTTATTAAAAAATATGAATACTTTTTGCTCTGTATTTTTTTCAACAAAAGGGAACCAGAATGTAAAAATGAAACATTATTTAAATTATCTTTTTAGTCTTTTAATTGATTCTTCATCATATAATCGTAAATTTATTGATTTGATAAAAGCATGTTTTTTATATTACACTATTTTTTTTATTTATAATTTTTTTTTCTACTTATAAGTATTTAACATGTTTCACTTGCAGTTTCACATTGCTTAGGAATATTTTTGGAAGCACTTATTGCTGCATAATTAAATCCATTGTCTTTTCAACTCCCATACAACTGCACGATTTACAGAGAATATTTGGTGATCTATCACCTGTGGCCGCCTAATTGAAAAATACATTGAAATTTATGTATTAATTTTTAATTAAGTTGTAAAAATATTAGAAAAGCTGTATTGTCATCAGTAGCACACCTTTGTACATAATTTACACAGTGGTGGCTGAAATTGTGGACACTTTTAGGTAGCTTTCATTACAAAAAGTAAAAAGCTACCTATTGCAGCCGTCCGAAGGAAAACACTTCGGTGAAATTTTGCTATAGTTTTGCCGATCATGACACCCCCCCCCCCCCCCCAGATACCAAAACCAACCTCCATTGAAATGCTGACTTATATATAGATATATATATATTTATATCTGAATTTTGTCATGCTGTAACTCTCGAATTTTTGAACCAATTTGCATGAAAATTTTCATATGCATAAACATACTAATGTCTCGACTGAGTTGGTTGGCCGGCTTTATCCGCCATCTTGTTTCAAAATGGCGACCATTTGAATTTTTGAAATTTTTTTATGTTTTCTAACATTGTATACTTATAGAACATGTTGCGTTTCACAAAACGCAAACTCCCATGCATCATTTTAAACAGAACGTTAGAACCATTAAAAGATATTTTAAATAGTCACACAGTGCAAGTTAACAACATAGGTGATTTTAAAGAGAAAGTTAGGAAACCTAAAAATCTCCAAAAGTGTCCACAAAATTCAAATGGCCCGCCATTTCGAAACAGGATGGCTAATGAAGGTAGCCAATGGACTTGGTTGAGACGTTAGTATGTACTATGCATATGAAAAATTTTATCCAAATCGGTTAAAAAATTTGAGAGTTACAGCATGACAAAATTCAGATATAAATTAATATATATATATATATATGGATATCTATATATATATAAATCAGCATTTTAACGGAGGATGATTTTGGTATCTAAGGGTCATGATCAGCAAAAATATAACAAAATTTCCCGAAGCGTTTTCCTTCGGACGGCTGCAATAGGTAACTTTTTACTTTTTGTAATGAAAGCTACCTCAAAGTGCCCACAATTTTGGCCACCACTGTAATTCCGCCTATCAGGAAGTGGGGTAAAAATTGATTGCAAAATTCCATATTTGCATACAAAAAACACGTTGAGTTTAATAAAAGTGTAAAAATAAACAAATGCTGAAAAAACTACCGAGCAAGGCTCAGTCTACCAAGTACTACATATGAAATAGTTACTAATATTTTTGCTAAATTTATGTATAAATATCCCAGTTCAGGTCTCACTCAAAATAATACTTGTTTTCTTACTATCTATTGTGTCTTGTATTAATATCTATTTTGAAAATATTACAACTTTCCCAACATACTTCAACCAGAGCAGCTAAAAATATATATGCAGTACATACTAATAAAAGGTGTTTTGCTATGCTTTAATATATCATGAGTGAAAATAAAAAAATTTCCCAGGAGTGAAATATAATGTCTCCTTATCAGCTAGATAAAATGTATATAATTCACATATAACCTAACATTCAGAGTCCAATCAAAGATGAATAATTTATCCTGTTGCATTTTGTCTTCCCAAATATAAAAAAGGTGGAACCTACGCTATACCTAGTTACTAACAAATATAAAAATATTAAATGATCTTACAACTAGGGATGCACCAAATATTCGGCTTGGTCGAATAGCAAACTATTCGGCCTGCCGAATATTCAGTTGGCCGAATATCGAAATATTCGGCCAAACCAAATACTTAAAAAAAAACTTTTAAAACATATTTTTAAAAACTGTATACAACTTCTACGTTTAACAGTCAGATATTCAGAATAATTAGAAACAGAATCATATTTAAATAAAAAAGAATGTTTTTACATTATTTATTTGCTGTTTGTTAAGTATTACAATCTTTGAAAATGAATGCCTACTCCAGATACTGATCTAGGATGCATTAAAAAACTTCCTTGCTTAATCAAAGGGAGTAAAACAGTTATTCTTGCTAAGTTGCCACCATATAAAATTTGAATAGATTGTATTATTTATTTACTTTTGCTTTAGTCTCTTCCTGATAAACAAATACTATGTGATCCTGTACAATTTTTCTTCCAATTTTTTCACAATTTCTCTTTGATTTTAAAATGCTTGTTTTAGAATTTAAGAAAACTTTATTCATTTGTTTTAATTCTCAGAAGAAGCCATGAAATTTAAAATTTTATTAATTACAAAAGTTTTATAACTATCCTCTTCTTAAATAACTCAAAGCAGATTTTTTTCAGCATAAAGTTTACTTGAAAATAGCTCTTATTTATTAGAACAAAAGTTTCTGTTTTAAATATTATCAGGACTCCCAACACATTTTAGCCTCCTAAAAGGGGGAAAAGGGACCATTTTTATTTTAAAATGGGACTTTGGGGGGCCATTTATATTAAAAAGGGGAACTTTGGGGGACCATGTCTAAAAATACTACACCAAGTTTTCCTAAAAATGCAAGCAAATTTTTAAAAATAAAATTACCCCTCAAAAATATGCTAATTGGTTATCTTTATAAAGATGGGTCACTAAAAAGTACACTCAGCTAAATATTCTACTGCAAGGAGATAGGATTCCAACATTCAGTACTCACACTAATAATTCTCCTTAAAGGAGCTTTTAATTTAAATTGATGCTTTATTAAGGGAAGGCAAGACTGGGCACAATCCTATGGGAAATATGCGAGTTTTAAGACCTGTTTTCTCGGAAACTACCTGACCGATTTTGATGAAATTTGGAATCAATATGCTAATTGGTTATCTTTATAAAGATGGGTCACTAAAAAGTACACTCAGCTAAATATTCTACTGCAAGGAGACAGGATTCCAACATTCAGTACTCACACTAATAATTCTCCTTAAAGGAGCTTTTAATTTAAATTGATGCTTTATTAAGGGTAGGCAAGACTGGGTACAATCCTATGGGAAATATGCGAGTTTTAAGACCTGTTTTCTCGGAAATTACCTGACCGATTTTGATGAAATTTGGAATCTATATTCACTAGATTATGCTCAAGACTTATGGCAGACAGTTTTATTCTGCGACAATTTTTTATTTTAGAGCAATGGCAATTTTCAGAAATTTTATTAAATTTTTTAAAAACTGTCTGCCACATATGTATGCTGTTATCTTATATTTATACTCTACCACAAATATATATATATCAAAATCGCTTGAGTACTTTTATGTAATGTGATTTTTACCTGAAAAATATGATTTTTCAGGAGATCGAAAAAACATAAATATTCACGATTCTAGCTCTTTGCGAATGACAAATTGAGTTTTCTGATTACTTATCGACAGAGCACACTTTGGGAGTGTCAATAGTCGGTCAAATGTTTGTACACCTTTTTGAAACCTTATTGTTCAATCAAAAGATGCCAACTTTTAGTGTTTTGTTTTGTGTTGAACAGTGACTTGTATTTTTTGAACTTGCACTTTGTGTTACAAAATGACAAAAGTGACAAAAAGCATTTTTGAGGGAAGACAAGAATGGATGCAATCATAAAGAGGAAATGCGAGCTTTAAAATCTGTTTCCTCAGAAACTACCAGACCGATTTTGATGAAATTCTGAATCCCTATTCACTGGATAATGCTCAAGACTTATGGCAGACAGGTTTTTTCTGCGGCTAAAACTCGACTAAAACTTCTTATTTTAGAGCAATCCCAATTTTTCAGAAATGTTTTTTTCTGAAACTAATTAAAATATTTTAAAACTGTCTACCACATATGATCTTATATTTGTACTCTACCAACAAAATTTTTTTTTATCGAAATCACTTAAGAGTTAATAGGGTTTTTAGCTGAAAAGTACAAAACTTAGACACTTCTAATCTGTGTGAAGTTCTTGCAATGTTTTATCAAACACATGAATTAAAGAATATATAAACACTTGGATGAAGTTTCGTTACATATGATAAATGAGTATAAAATGCTAGAGTAAAATTAATGTGAGTGGGCGTGGCATCACAGTTGCGTCTTCCCTTGGTGTGAGTTGGTGTATTGCCCCAGTCTTGTCTTCCCTTGAATTTTTGCAATTATTTCAAATGGTCAGAAAAAAAACTGGGCATATCAATGGATCCAGGAAGGTTCAAAGAATTTTTTAAGCCAATAAAAAAATATCACTTTTTTCAAAGAATTTCACTGATGTCTTTCTTAATATTTATAACAGCAAAAAAGATTTGCAATAAAATACAAACACTAAAAATTAATGCATCTAAGAAAATCAAACCTGCCAACTGCTATGAAAAAATCGTAGCTGCTACGATTTGGACATATAAATTACGATGCTACGAAAATCGGTCTTAAACTACGATTTTTGGCAAAAAACACAAACGAAATTTTTGTTTCTAGTTGCGATTTTTATCCCTCGCAGCATATTTTTCAGGAGTGAAATTTTAAAGTATTCATTTCCGAAAGTTTTAAAAAATTGGCCATTATTCCGAAAATTCGGACATTAAAAAATGCTCATGGAAAAAAAAATCTGGGCTGAAAAACAAACTTCTTAACATAAAACACTCTTTAAATATATTAACCTTGAGTGAATCGTGTTTCTGTAAACATTTATACAGGAATTCCCTTCCTTAGAAACAAGGGTGCCATTTTAAGAATTTCTGGAAAGGGGGGGGGGGGGAGGTCTTTGAAGGGCAAGGTTTGAAATAGTGTACAAAATCGCATGATTTGCGATAAACCATCGCAAATTTCAACAAATGACTGCGTAAAAAAATCAATTTCGTCAATTCGTCGCAGAAGAAATTAAATTTTGTCAAAGGATCATGGTAAAAACGTGAATTTTGTCAAAATATCGCAGAAAAAAAAACGCAAATTTCGTCAAAAGATCAGTAAGATAATGCAAATTTCATCGAAAGATCGTAGAAAGAAAACACTAATTTCGTCAAATGATCGTGATAAAAAATGCGAATTTTGTCAAAAGCTCATCATAAAAAGTACGGATTTCAACATTACGATTTGGGAAATAATTGTGAATATCCTGAAATGATCGCCGGAAAAAAATCGCAAATTTTGCTGCACTGGGATAAAAAATTGGAACCAGGCTTCTTTTACAAATGTAAAAAAAAATGCTGCAAACGAAAAGAAACTCTAAAAATTGTATAAAAATTTTCAGAGGAAAAAATTTACTATATTGAGTTGAAAGACTGAAACTTTATTCAATGCAACGAATGTAAAAAAAAAAAAAAAAGCTGTGTAACACAAAAAACCAATCTCCAGATTAATTTAAATTTTGTATGCTACGATTACTCATTTTCAAAGGTTGGCAGGTCTGGAAAATAACAAATAAATTGTTAACAGAGTAGCACACTAGCCCGGTAGCAGAAAGTTCGAGACGTGCGACGTGCGTCGCAGATTTATTTTGGACCTTGCAGATAAATTTGCCAACTTGAAAAAAAAAAAAGCATTTCCTTAAAAAGTACGAAAATTCTGACAAAAAATATCGCGAATTCGACAAATGGTCGCCGAAAAATATCAATTTCGGCAATCGTTCCCATAAAAAATCGGTAATTTATAGCCAAAGGGTCGCCATAAAAACGCGAATTTCGTCAAAAGAGACCGAAAAAAAAAAAATGAATCTCGTCCCAGGGTTGTAGAAAAAATGCAAATTTCTGTCAAAGGATCGCGGAAAAAACACGGATTTCGTCAAAGGATCGCGGAAAGAATGCGAATTTAGTAAAAGGATCGCGGAAAGAACGCGAATTTAGACAAACGATTGTGGGAAAAACGCAAATTTAGTCAAACGATCGCGAAAAAACGCAAAATTTATGTCAAAGGATTGCGGAAAGAAGGAGGAATTTCGTCAGAAGATCTCGAAAAACGTAAATTTCTGCCAAAAGATCGCTGTATAAACTTGAATTATATCCAAAAATCCCGAAAAAAACGTGGATTTCGTTCCAGGGGCGCAAAGAAACGCAAATTTCTGTCACAAAATCGCGGAAAAAATGTAAATTTCTGTATAACGATCGCGAAAAAACGCAAATTTTTGTAAAACGATCGCGAAAAAACTCAATTTTTTGTAAAACGATCGCGAAAAAACGCAAATTTCTGTCAAAGGAAAGAAAAACGCAGATTACTGTCAAAGGATTGCGAAAAAGGAAAATTTATGTCAAAAGATCGGAATTAAATTTGCGGAATTTCGTCAAAAAATCGCAAAAAGTGCAAATTTCTGCCAAAGGCTCGCTGTAAAAACGCGAATTTTGTCAAAAGATCCCAGGAAAAACGTGAATTTCGTCCCAGGGGTGCCAAAAAAACGAAAATTTCTGTCACAGAATCGCAGAAAAAACACGAAGTTCGTCAAAAAATCGAGGAAAAAACACGAAGTTCGTAAAGGATCGCGAAAAAAAGCTCATTTTTGTCAAATGATCGCGAAAAAACGGCAAATTTCGTCAAAAGATCGCGAAAAAAACAAGGAATTTCCTCATAAGATCGCAAAAAACAGCAGATTTCGTCAAAAGATCGCGAAAAAACGGCAAATTTCGTCAAAAGATCGAGTTAAACGGCATATTTCGTCAAAAGATCGCGAAAAAACCCAAATTTCATCAAAAGTGTGCAAGAAAAACACATAATTAGTGCCGGTAGTGGATTTTCACTCCCTCCCCCTCCCGCCCCCCTCCTCTGTTGTAACTTTTCAGAAATTTTGCTGTGAATTTCAGAATTTTTTCTTTTTTTTTTTTTTTTAACTCAGAATCACCCCTGGTATTAATCAGTAAGAACGCTGTTTATTTTAACACTCATAATGTTTGTACATAAGAAAATGTAACACGCTACTCCCGCAGATAATTTTCATCCCACTAAATTGCTGTCGCAGACACAACCATAACTTTCTGCTACTGGGCACACTAGCAATCAAAGTATACAGCATTTCTTCGAATTTAATATGGAGTAACAGTGATCAATGAATAAATAAAAAGAAAAGTGCCCAGTTAAACTGATGGCATTGAGCTCACAGGTTATTCACACTAATTGTAAAGTATACTCTTATTTCAAAGAATAATGCCCCTCGAAAAATAAATTATGGGGGGATAGTTCTCCCACTGTTTCACATCTTTATACTTAACCAATGAGCCTCCAAATCTCATCAGGGAAACGCCTTATCAGAATAAACCCATATACCACATTTGAATCAAATCGGATAGAAAAATCCATTTATCTAAATTAAGGGGGGTATTGGCGTACTGTGCCCCCCTTTAGACTTAAGCAATGAACCTTCAAATCTAATCAGGGAAGTTTGTAATCAAAATTAACCGGTATACCAAAATTTGAAGAAAATCTGATAATTCTGCACGAAAACCCCATTTACCTAAGTTAAGGGGGGGATTAGCCCCCTGTTTCCCCTTTATACTTAACCAATGAATCCCCAAAACTTATCAGGGAAGTGCCTTATCAGAATGAACCTAGAAAAAAAAATTGAAGCAAATTGGATATTTCTATCAAGAATTATCGTGTTGCATACATACATACAGAACTGGCAGGCACATTAGCTCTCAGGCAATGATAGCCTGCGAGCTAAAAAAGCACAGCATAACAGCACCTCCTGTTGAGTATTAAAATTAGATTAACAATTGATTAGGTATTGTTAATTATTAATCTCAAACATAAAATTTAGTTCCTTTTCACTACCCAATAAAAGCTGAAATAAGCTATAATGTTCATTGGAAAAAGCATAGTATGGCAACATTAGGGTTAGCTGGGTGAATTAGTCCTCCAGATTCACCCGGGAGGGCTCAGTAGGCGGCTCCAGCCAAGACATCCCTGGTTCGAATCCTGGCCTGGACTTTTTTCCCCATTTGGAAATTTACAACCGATATGATTTATTTACCAATTGAATAATTGCATTAAAAATGTTTACATTTTAAAATTGCGCAAGACATTTATTTGATATTTTAAGATGATCTTTTCAACTATTTTTATTGGGACAGCGCAAATAATATTTCATTTCTAACAAATTATTTTCAGGTGAATATTAAAAAGAGAAAGAATAGCTTGGTCAAAATTGCGTCAGATTAAAAACGATACATTTAAAATCCATTATTTAAAAGAACTTTCTTTTTGCTTTGTTAAAAAATACTGGGAGACAAAGACTCTGTTTACTTAATTCATTTTATATTAGCTTATTTTGAAATGTTTAACTGATTTTATTTAATCAAAGGCGAAAACAGCCATTGTATCTTTTAACAGCAGCTGATTTTTCCTTAAAATTCCTCAATCAAAGAGAAATGAATAGAAACCCGTTTATAGGGAGATCACCACTGTTTTTTTAAATTATAATTCAATCTTCCAAAATCTTTAAATGCCGATTAAATTATCGTGCTTTTAGAGACTGTGGTGTCTGAACGGGGTATGGCGAGCATAGCTCGTAGGGGGCCGAGCCCCCTAGTTTTTACATAAAAATCTATCCAAACGAACCTAGAGTTAGGAGCCCCACTGCCTTTGACAGCATACATAGGGCATGCTATACATACATACTCCAGTTTATTTTGATTTTACATTTCTGAGCAAAAATCTTTCCAAACAAATCTAATGTTGACAGCCAACTGTCTTTGGCAGTATACACCTTTGAATAGGTATGATTTTATGTTTTTAAATGTAAATCTGTCCAAATTGCAAATGAACCTTGAGTTATCCTATCCTTGAATTTGTCAAATTTAATATGCTTAAACGAACCTCTATCCGAATGAATGAACTAAGGTACCTCTGTTATAAGGACTGCCGATTTAATTTCTGACATTTAGATATTAAATTTTTCATTCTGATGAAAAATTCCTGACAAAATTTAAATAATATACCTACACACACATCTTTCTCTCTTTCAAAGTGCAAAATAATATCTCTCAGTGTTGAAAATCTAGGTTTCCCTGCATATATGCAGAAACAAAGCCATTCGAAAGTATTCTAAAGCACAATGAAAACGAGAAATAATAACTTCAAAGGCACTGAGAGAGAGAGATAAAAAACAAATGTGATCACAGATCGCACAGAGGGTTTCGTTTAATATTCCTTTCGAAACACTTTATCCTTTTGAAAAATATGTTAGTTCCATATTTCGCAACCAGGGGCGCACTCTATTCTAAACAAACCTCTATCCGAACGAAACTCCGCTTTACATACTATCCGTATATATATTAGTCGAAGGGATTGGGCCCATAGCACCCGAGATAAGTAGGCGCTCCTGGCGGTAAAAAGTAGAACTAAAATATGTAAGGCTATGGTGCATAATATGAAAGAATGGTCAAAGGAGTGTCGGCAAAAGTTGGAAAAGTGCTCCCCGGGTGAAAAGGGCGGAGGTTAGAAAAATTGCTTAAAATATACAAGTTAGAGCCCGGAGGAGTAAATAATATAAGACTTTTTGAAAATTTTATGATTTGTCGTGTGGTCTGAGGTATTCAGCTA
Source organism: Maratus speciosus (assembly GCA_963932465.1). Lineage (NCBI taxonomy): Eukaryota > Metazoa > Arthropoda > Arachnida > Araneae > Salticidae > Maratus > Maratus speciosus. The sequence goes on from OZ010793.1 coordinate 211,351,853, forward strand.
TACGTATGTAAAAATTCATGTCTCCAACTTAATTAGGGGCTCTCTTAGAAAGAATTGCGTAAAATACGTATGTGGTAGCTCGAAGGGTTAAACGTGAGACATTTTCAAGATTTTATGGTTTGCCGCCTGGCCTCAGGTGTTCTGCTATAAGTATGCAAAATTTTAAATCTCCGATTTAATAAGGGTCTCAGTTAGAAAGAATTGCTTTAAATACACATGTAAGAGCCGAAAGGGTTAAATGTACGACTTTTTCAAATTTTTATGATTTGTCGCATGATGGTGTTCAGCTATAAGTTAGCAAAATTTCACGCCTCCAACCTAAATAGGGTGTCACTTAGAAAGAATTGTTTAAAATACACATGTGGGAGCCCAAAAGGTTAAATGTACGACTTTTTCAAAATTTTATGTTTTGCCGTTTGATGTGATGTGCTCAGCTATAAATATGCAAAATTTCACGCCTCCAACCTAATTAGGGGCTCACTTAGAAAGAATTGTTTAAAATGCACATCTGGGAGCCCAAAGGGTTAAATGTACGACTTTTTCAAAATTTTCTGGTTTGTCATTTGATGTGAGGTGCTCAGCTATAAGTATGCAAAACTTCACACCTCCAACCTAATTAGGGGTTCACTTAGAAAGAATTGTTTAAAATACACATGTGGGAACCCAAAGGGTTAAATGTATGACTTTTTCAAAATTTTATACTTTGTCGTTTGATGTGAGGTGTTCAGCTATAAGTATGTAAAATTTCACGCCTCCAACCTAATTAGAGGCTCACACAGAAAGAATTGTTTAAAATACACATGTGGGAGCCCAAAGGGTTAAATGTACGACTTTTTCAAATATCAGGGATGAGAACTGCAAAAAAGCAAAAAGACTGAAACCACGCGCAAACAAAAAATTGTACCACATTTTATCCGTAAAAGATACTTTAAGAAATAAAACCAGGGTCTGATTTCCGGGCAAATGGAGACAAGCGCACAAGCCTGTATACTACATTACAGGAGTGAAAATAGCCAAATTACACACAGTTCTTAAAACATTGAGTGTGGGTCATATGAAATGCTCGACTTATCAGAATCATGACCGCTCCTGAAAATGAAATAATTTAATTAAGAATAGAGTTTGTGTGTCATAATTTTAATAAATTTTTTAGCAAAAATATGAAAAACTTAGTGAAAATCACAATGGTTAGTTATTTTTCGTCACATGGGCTAATTGGACCAGGACCTACAGCCAGCTTAGTGTGAATTCTGAATCAGGAGTGATTCTGAGTAAAAAAAAAAAAAATTGAAATTCACAGCAAATTTTCTGAAAGGTTACAAAAGAGGGGGAAGGGGAGAATACACTAAAAGCACTAAATACATGTATTTTTGCGCCATTTTGATGAAATTTGCCGCTTTTTTTAGATCTTTTGACGAAATGTGCAGCTTTTTCGCGATCTTTTGACGAAATGTGTAGTTTTTTTCGCGATCTTTTGACGAAATGTGCAGCTTTTTCGCGATCTTTTGACGAAATGTGCAGTTTTTTTCGCGATCTTTTGACGAAATGTGCAGTTTTTTCGCGATCTTTTGACGAAATGTGCAGTTTTTTCGCGATCTTTTGACGAAATGTGCAGTTTTTTCGCGATCTTTTGACGAAATGTGCCGCGCTTTCGCGATCTTTTGACGAAATTTGCTGCTTTTTCGCGATCTTTTGACAAAATTTTGCTTTTTTCGCGATCTTTTGACGAAATTTGCCGCTTTTTCGCGATCTTTTGATGAAATTTGCCGCTTTTTCGCGATCTTTTGATGAAATTTGCTGCTTTTTCACGATCTTTTGATGAAATTTGCTGCTTTTTCACGATCTTTTGACGAAAGTTGCCGCTTTTTCACGATCTTTTGACGAAAGTTGCCGCTTTTTCACGATCTTTTGACGAAAGTTGCCGCTTTTTCACGATCTTTTGACGAAAGTTGCCGCTTTTTCACGATCTTTTGACGAAATTTGCCGCTTTTTCACGATCTTTTGACGAAATTTGCCGCTTTTTCACGATCTTTTGACGAAATTTGCCGCTTTTTCACGATCTTTTGACGAAAGTTGCCGCTTTTTCACGATCTTTTGACGAAAGTTACCGCTTTTTCACGATCTTTTCACGAAAGTTGCCGCTTTTTTGCGATCTTTTGACGAAATTTGCAATTTTTATCGCGATCTTTGGACGAAATTTGCCGTTTATTCACGATCTTCTGACAATATTTGTAGTTTTTTTGCGATCTTTTGGTGACATTTACCGCTTTTTCGCGATCTTTTGACAAAATTTGCCGCTTTTTCACGATCTTTTGACAAAATTTGCCACTTTTCGCTATCTTTTGACAAAATTTGCCGTCTATTCGAGATCTTCTGACAAAATTTGTAGTTTTTTTCGCGATCTTTTAACGAAATTTGCCGTTTTTCATCACCTTTGAATGTTCTTTCAAAATCGGAAGAAAAGTGGAATCGATAGGAAAGTGAAAATTTCGGAAAATAACAAAATTTTGCAGGAGAAAAAATACGGAATCTTTGGAAAAAAGGAGGAATTTTGAGGAAAAAAAAAGCGGAAATTCCTTGAAATAACAAAAAAGCGGAAATCCGCCAAAAGACTGAAAATTCTCATCCCTGAAATATGATTTGCCCTTTGATGTGAGGTATTCAGCTATAAGTATGCAAAATTTCACGACTCCAACCTAATTAGAGGTTGACATAGAAAGAATTGTTTAAAATACACACGTGGGAGCCCAAAGGGTTAAATGTATGACTTTTTCAAAATTTTATGATTTGTCGTATGATGTGTAGTGTTCATCTATAAGTATACAAAATTTCAAGTCTCCAACATGTATAGTTTCTGAGAACGGGCTCTGTGACGGACGGACGGATGGAGACAGAGGAGCGAGACAAATAGGGTTTCGTCAGATGAACGAAACCCTAAAAAGAATGGCGAATTCCTGAAATGACTTCCAGAATTTTTTTATTCTATTCTAAATAGTAAATATTAATATTTTTTTAAAACACGAGACATTACTGAAACTGAAATGTTCTTGTGGAATTTTTTTCCACGTATTTGCTTTTATCTTCGCAGTAAGCTGAAGAATTTCATAATTTTACCCACGATAGATTGATGAATTTCATAATCTTTTTAATGAACGATTAAAAAATTTCTCGATTTTTTCCCTCATGATCAACTGTTGAATTTTGCGCTTTTTCCGATGACTGAATGGCGAATTTAGATGAAAATGAGAATTTGAAATATTCTGTAGGGAAGTCCATTGTTCTGTAATGCACGTCACACTTAAACATACAGAATAAGTATATTTTGTATATTGATTTGTAAAGCAGGTGTGCGGCAGTTTTAAGATGTGAAAAAACTGAACTTTTTACCACACTCCACTTCCTTCTGCTTGAGTAATTTCAGAAATCTCATTTTAGTGCAGACAACTGTGATAGGATGCAATTTTGGGATGTTCATCATGCTTTTTAATTAATATCTTTGCCAATTATCAAAAAATGAAAAACCAGACTGTTAGGTCCATTCGGATTTGCCTTCGTCTATTCTCATCCAAATTTTCCAGCATCTACATGCATTAGATTTTGTTTTCCTAGTCATCGCCAACACATACAGAAACAGACAAAATTTTACTTTTATTAATATAGATTTAACGAATAGTTTTAAATTTTGCCCTAACCTTATAATTTTACCTGTCACCATTATAATGTGACAATTTAACCTACACTCTTATATTGGAAGGCTAAAATCTTAGGAATTAGCAGGTATGGAAAAGAAAAAAAATTGCCGAGAGCAAAATATTTTTTATACATTTTTTTTTTTTTTCCTTTTGTGAGGGAGGGGATGCGACAGATAACCAAATTTAGCAGGGTTTGTTTTACCTGCGACTGATCGATGAATTTCATGATTTTTTCCTTCTCCCTTTTGCAGCTTTTTCTTTCAATTGAGTGGCAAAATTTGTGGAAAAAATTAGAAAAAGCTCAAAGAGAAAGAAACTCACTTTCAAGAAATAATTTTTAATGATTACATAAAATCATAATACAACTATAATTTTATGTATAGGACTACATATTTTGGCTTTAAATTTCAGTTATAGATATAAAAAATAGAAGAAAGTACAGGCTGACCCTCAAAGATCACAGCAATTGAAGACTATGTTTTTGTATGTAAAGATGGAATTTTGCAATCAATTTTTTACTTACGATTCAATTAAAATCGCATCAATTTAATATGCAAGAATTATAAAAATTTTGTACACAGTTGTTTTTCCTATGATAATACAGCAGTGTAATATTTTTAGAACTTAATTATAAATTAATTTTAAGGCATTATTTTTTAGTTAGCTGTTCATGGGTAATAAATTGCCAAATATTCATTAGGGTGACAATTATATAAGTTACAAAAACAATGGAATTCATTATGCACCAAACTACACTCGCCAAAATAGGCCAACTGGCTATGAAACTGCAACAATGAAATATTTCAAGCACTAAAAAATAGAAAAAAAAATATTTAAAAATAATAGGGTGTATACAGGGTGATTCATAAAAGATGGGCAGAACTTTAAGGGGTTATAGTACACTTAAAGACAAATAATATTAAATAGGAGACTAAGGGTCCCAGACGTATTCCCAAGGAGATAGGGGGCATTAAAGTTTAGGGTCCGAAATTTCAAATGATTATAAAACATGGAAAAATTGGTCGATTCGTTTGCGGTTTTTGCAAAAAATTTTCTTTATGCCAGTATTTTCTTGAAATAAAATTTTAAAGTTCAATTTCAAAAAATGCCGATAGGGGGCGCTTTAGACTTTGGAGTAACAAACAACTATTTTTTAACGTTATTTTTTATATTTCTTTAAATGATTTCGAAAGCTTAGACTTAAACTTAAATTTTGATCTAAAAATCTGAGTCCTAACGAGTAGTTAAGTAGCGTAAACTGAAATTTGAAACCCTTCTCCCCCCAGAACAAAAATCAGTTATTCCCAATCTTTGTGTCGTAGATTAGGCTCTAACTACTGCCGCGTTTTGCTAAAATTATTCTTTATGTCAGTATTTTCTTGAAAATAAATTTTAAAGAAAATTTTCAAAAAATTCCGATAGAGGGCGCTTTAGACTTTGGAGTAACGAACAACTATTTTATACCGTTATTTTTTGTGTCTCATTAAATGCTTTCTAAAGCTTAGACTTAAATTTTCAGCCCAAAATCTGAATCGTTAGACGTGGTTAAGTTTCTGGGGAGAGGGGTTTGAAATTTCTACTCCTGAGCACAGTTCAGTTTACCATGTCCACACATTGTGTGCTGTGATACGAGGTAAAAAGACACAAATTAGGATTATGTTACCAAAGCATATTTATTAACATGTAATTACAATAAATGTTCAAAATTGTGACCACCAGAGGTTATGCACGCAGAACAACGGCGAAGAATGGAACGGCGAACATTCGCGAAAACATCAGGCTTTTCGAGCACTTCCCCTACAGCGGCGGAAAGTCTGGCGACCAGTTCCTCGGGGGATTCAATGGGTGTCTCATACATAAGAGCCTTCAATCGTCCCCAAAAAAGAAATCGAGGGGTGAAAGATCTGGCGAGCGAGCAGGCCAAGCAACAGGACCACCTCGACCAATCCATCTGTTCGGAAATGTGATGTCCAGATAGTTGCGGACGTCTCGTACGTAATGGGCTGGCGCTCCATCGTGCTGGAACCACATGACCCGCCGGATGCGTGGAGGAACAACGTTTAACAGGTCTGGCAGCACATGTTGCAGAAATGTGAGGTATGTTTTACCGTTGAGGCGTTCAGGAAGAAGGTACGGTCCGATTAGGTGGTCTCCGAGGATTCCTGCCCAAACATTGATGGAAAAGCGTCTCCGATGAGCATGTGGATACGTAGCATGTGGATTGACATCCGCCCATACATGTGCATTGTGTGTGTTAAATGTACCTTCACGTGTGAAGATACATTCATCGGTGAAAAGCACAGTTCGTCCAAAATGTGGATTTAGCGCGTTCTGCTGCAGAAACCAGCGGGCGAATTCAATACGATTTGGATAATCCCCTGGAGACAGTTTCTGGACTCGTTGCACATGAAACGGGAGCAAATGTTCATCCTTCAGTACCCTCCAAGTCATGGACTGTGAGGTATCCACCTGCCTAGCCACTGTTCGTGTACTTGTACTTGGCTGCGCCGCTACTACATCCAGAATGGCTTCTGCAACAACTACTGATTCGTCCTTTTTTGCACGACCTGCATTCGACCGGGAAGCGAGAAATGATCCCGTCTCACACAACTGTCTGTGCAAGCGCTCGAAAGTTTTGCGGTTAGGCGACCGCCTGTTGGGAAATCGCTCTCCGTACATTCGTTGTGCCTCTGCACCATTTCCATCTGCCGCTCCGTAAATTAAATGCATCTCAGCCTTTTCCTTATTCGTGAAGGGCACCATCTTCCGATTCATTACTACAGCGACTTACACTTGACTCACCGTTCAGTGGTTTTTATGCCTGAATCGTGTCGAAATTTTGCATACGTGTTCTTCTTCTTCCCCATTTGACATTTGCATACTTTCTGTTTCCTTCTTCACCCGGTGACTAGCGTCAGGAATGGAGCTTTAACGTTTGCATGAGCGACGTTTCCAACTGTGCCAGTGCCTTTATGAGTGAATTCCGACTATGCAGTCCTTGACGAAAGTTGTATTTTTGCCTCGTATCACAGCACAGAATCATTGGGCATGGTTAAGTAGTGCAAACTGAACTATGTTCAGAAGTTGAAATTTGAACCCCCTCCCCTCGCTACTGAACCACGCTCAGCGATTCAGATTTTGAGCTGAAAATTTAAGTTTAAGTCTAAGTTTTAGAAATCATTTAATGAGACACAAAAAATAACGGTATAAAATAGTTGTTCGTTACTCCAAAGTCTAAAGCGCCCTCTATCGGAATTTTTTGAAAATTTTCTTTTAAATTTATTTTCAAGAAAATGTTGACATAAAGAATAATTTTAGCAAAACGCGGCAGTAGTTAGAGCCTAATCTATGACACAAAGATCGGGAATAACTGATTTTTGTTCTGGGGGGGAGAAGGGTTTCAAATTTCAAATTTCAGTTTATGCTACTTAACTACTCGTTAGGGCTCAGATTTTTAGATCAAAATTTAAGTTTAAGTCTAAGCTTTCGAAATCATTTAAAGAAATACAAAAAATAACGTTAAAAAATAGTTGTTTGTTACTCCAAAGTCTAAAGCGCCCCCTTTCGGCATTTTTTGAAATTGAACTTTAAAATTTTATTTCAAGAAAATACTGGCATAAAGAAAATTTTTTGCAAAAACCGCAAACGAATCGACCAATTTTTCCATGTTTTATAATCATTTGAAATTTCGGACCCTAAACTTTAATGCCCCCTATCTCCTTGGGAATACGTCTGGGACCCTTAGTCTCCTATTTAATATTATTTGTCTTTAAGTGTACTATAACCCCTTAAAGTTCTGCCCATCTTTTATGAATCATCCTGTGTATTTAAACAAATACACTTTAATGAATTAAAAAAATTAATATTAAATTATGGTTATATATTTAGAAAACAATTTAGAAATCCAGATTTTTTTTTTTTCAATGTTGCCATATGTTTCTTGCACATGTTAAAAAAAAAAAAAAAAATACAATTTTTAGTAAATTCATCAGTTTGTCCTTATCTTGTACTTTCTATCAAACATAAGTCAAAGCGGTGAATTTGTCATATTCAGAAACAGTGATAGAAATTAGAAAATAAAATGTAGGCGTCAAATGACGACTATTGTAAAAATCTTACACGTCCAATTCAAATTTTTAGTTATTTCTAAAATTCATTTTGAACATTACTGTAATACTAGCTGGCTTCGCCCGCTAGCGGGCCCCTCCTTTTCATGAACCACTCCTTCTTTATAAAATCTCGAAGCGAACGAACCTCGACCCGGGTCCCCGCTGCCTACGGCACCGTATAGCAGGCGTGCTGCACACGCACTGCATACCCCTCCTTTTTATGAACCTCTAATAATATGAAATCTGGAAGCGAACGAACGTCGAACCTGGTCCTCGCTGCTTACGGCACCGTATAGCAGGCGGGCTGCGCACGCACTGCAAACTCTTTTTAAAAGCCTTTCGCGCTCGAATGAAAGTCGAACCGGGTACCCGCTGCCTACAGCACCTTATAGCATAATCTTGTAAAAAAGGCAATCTCGCTCGAACGAACCTCGAACCGGGTCCTCGCTGAATTTCGTTAAATTTAGATTTAACAAAATAGTGTTATGTTAGTTCCACATTCTACCACCAGGGAGCGCACTCTATTTATAACAAAACTGTATCGGAATGAAAGTGATGGCAGAATAAATTTTGTTCTCCTTGTTTCGTCTCTTATCGCTTATCTTAAAGTACCGGTCTTTTGTTTACTTTTTATATATATTTTCTTTATTACAGTTTCATTAATAGTTAACATTTATTCATCTTTATTTACTTAAATATATTACTTACTTATCTGTTCTGTAATGGTCCTTAATTGGAAATCCTTTTGATTTGTTTTCTATGCGATGTTTACTTTGTGAACATCGTTGAATTTTTGCCGTTCTCCATGCTGTGAATTAGCCACGTCGTGCATAGAACGTTTCATGATCGATAAGACGTATCGATATCACTTTCACTTTGTCGCCAGATGGCAGCACAGAATCTTTTAGAATCGAATAAATCGATTCATCGTTTCTGGTTTTTGCATATCCATAATGATATCGGCTGCTCATTGGTTGCTGTGGTTCTTCTTGAAATCACGTGCTATTTCTTTGATCGTATATAGCCTTGGCGTGTTGTGATATCGTGGCCTTTCGTTTTGCTTCTCCCATGAGGGGAAGTATTTTCAAGAATCTTGAACGTTCGTTTGACGGCGTTCATGGAGTTTATTAGTTTGAAAGTATTGAATGAGTTTTATTTTTAATGTGGTTTTAATCAAGCTTTAATCAACTGTGATATTTTTATTAATGTTAATTAATGTGCAATTAAATATCTGTTCCTGCTGTTATGAATTTCATCAGCCTTGCTCTCGTCTGTGAATATTATCAGCTGTAATCTCGATCTGTGATATTTTTAAATAAACTGTGTGTACCAAAGTTCAATCAAGCCTCAGCCATTTTATTTATACAGTTAGAGGAATGTCTTTCATATTTCACTGACGTTACGATGCACTCTTCAGCTCACTCTTGCCAGCTAGACTTTCATAGCGTTGATCTGCTCTTTTAATAGTTTCCCTTTCTTTAATGGCATATCAGCACAAGTCATATGCCCTAAATTATTAAGGGTTATGGGCAATAGGAGTGTCCATAACTGAAGAGGAGTTTTTGAAATATAGATCATAATCTGACTGATGATTGGACTTATGTTTTTCCGAAGTTACGCCAATGAGTTATGCTTACGTTTTTTAATTATGAGTTTGTGTTTTTGAAATGATATTTTTGAGATAAAACTGGATTAATTTAGAAGAATTTTTTTTTTTTGAAATAGAACTTTATAATTTTTCTTGAGCCTTTTTCATTAATTCTGAACTTTATTTTTGTTAAAGTATGAACTTATTATTTCAAGTTTGAACTTTATTTTGCCGATAATCCTGAACATTTTATGTTGAACTGAACTTATTTCAAGATTAGAATTTTTTTTAGTTACAGATATTGAACTTTTATTTTGAATCATGACTTTTTTTTATTTCAAGTTTGAACGATTTGCATTTTTTTGAAAGACAGGAGTTCGAAATCCAGATCAGTTAGATCTATGTGAATGCTCATAAAAATACAATTTTTTTTGAAGATCGGCATTATCTTGAAAACGTAGGGGGGGCAGGTGAAATTTTTTTTGATACCCATACTGTTTTGTGAAGATGACGTCGAATACGATACAGAAACTGAATGTTAGTAATTACGCAGTTTGGTCTTCTGATGTCAAGTATCTTATGTTGGATAAAGGGGTGTGGGATATCATAGACAAGAAATTAGAAATTCCAGAGCTAAGTACTACAGTTACTCAAGCGAATATTGATGCTTTTATGGTGAGGAGAAACCAAGCCCTGTCCCTCATTTACTTAAATATAGAGCCGGAATTTAAGCGTATCGTAGATGATTGTGGCGATAACCTGGTGGTGGCATGGAAGAGATTGAGAGATAACTTCCATCCAGACACGAGAGCACATCATATGGCCTTGTTTTCGGAGTTAGTGAATGAGAGAATAAAATCAAGTGAGAGCATCAATTTATTTGCTACTAGGTTGAAGAAGATTTATTTGAATATAAAGGCAATCGATAAAGATTTCTCTGAGAGATACCTTTCGTATCAACTATTAAGATATTTATCTTCCTGTTATGATAGTTGTGTCCAGAGTTTGTTGAGAAAAGATGATTCTTGTTAGAAAATGCTCTTTTGTTTTCAAGAACATCCACCAGATGGCAGCATCAGACAATCATTTTTTATTTGATCTACTGTGACAGACACTCAGTTCAGTGAGTGTTACTTCTTCCCTTATAGCAGTTGGCAGCAAAATGCTGCTTGATTAAAAAAAATTCAATAATATTCCAAAGGAATATAATATGATAAAAAAAAAACTGCAACAAGCCATAGTTCAAAGTATTTCTTTGTGTTTGTAAATAGTCTTATACATCTGTTTTGTTTTTATTGTGAAGTGTGATCTGTACTGTGACCAGCATATATATTATTCTAGTGTATTCAATCTTCTAATAAATGTTTTTTTGTTCATCCAAAGAAGAGTATATTTCCATTGAAACACATCAAAACATAAAGGTAAAACTTTTAACTTTTTTTATTGTTTACCTATTGAGGAATTTCGTATTCATGCCTTCCATATGGAATAACATTCTAACAGTCGATTATGAGACTGAACTTATCTCAATTTTAAATATAGTAATATAAAAGAAGAAAATATAATATAATTAAATTCAAAGAAATAATTATTTTCTGAATGTTGGTATTTTTCACAAGTAAATGATATAAAAGAAAATTCAAAGAATTGTTCTTATTTTGAAACCAAAAGTGTATTGATAAGAAAAGAAATTATTTTGATTTTGATTTTGCCAGTTTCTTATTGAAATTTTAATATATAAGTTGCAAATGTAAATTTATGTTTTAAACAAAGAATTGAACATTTAAGAACAGTTTTTCTGAAATCAAAAGTAACTTCAAAAATTGTTCTCAAGAATTTTATTTTGTTCTTATTTCATCATTAGCATTATATTTGAGTTTATAATTGTTGTTTTGATGTATTAATAAGAGAAAAAGTTTTATTTTCTGTGAAATAAGCAAATATTATTATATCATAATGTCTAGTATTAGAGAATCTCATTATGTTGATAAATTAACTGATGACAACTATTCAGTTTGGAAGTTTAAAATAGAGCAATTGTTAATCAAAGAAGGTTTGTATGATGTTGTATTTGAACCTAAAAAGGAAAATGATGATAATTGGGTAAAAAATGATAGAAATGCTAGGGCATTAATTTGTTTAAATATCTCAGATTCACAAATTGTTCATGTCAGACATGCTAAAAGTGCTAAAGAGACATATGATCAATTGAAATCTGTTCATGAAAGAGTAAATTTAACAAATAAACTTTATCTTCTTAGGAAGCTGTATTCCACTAAATATAATGAAAGCATTAAAATGCAGGATCATATTAATTCTGTCTTAGAATTAGCAGAAAAATTAAGAAGTATAGGTGAAGTAATACAAGATGATAATTTAATAGCTATTTTGCTCTGTTCCTTACCAAATTCTTATAGTACCTTTATAACTGCTATTGAAAGTAAATATGAAACAGATTTATCATTAAAATATGTTCAAAACAAATTAATTGATGAGTATCTTAGAAGAGTTGAAACTAAACAAATTTCAACAAAATTTGAATCTATTGCTTTGAAGGGTAATAGGGATAAACCAAAGCATTTGAATAAGCAAAAATTTTGTTCTCATTGCAAAAAGAATAATCACAACCGTGAAGATTGTTTTCACTTAAAGGGTAATAATACTAACAAAACAAAACCAAATTTCACCCAAGATAGATCACGTCAACAGTTTAAAAAACCAAACAATTTCTCTGCCTCTACTGCTAGTCAAAATGAAAATCTATCAGATTCTCAAAACTATCATGAATTAATGGAAGAATCAAATTCTTTGAATTTTGTTATGAAATCTCAACAAAATGGAAATAAAAACAAAAATTTGTCTTTTGTTATTGATTCAGGTGCGTCTGTTCATTTAGTTAATTCCTTGGAACTGTTCTCAGAATTAAAAAGTTCGAATAAAGATACAATTACAATTGCTAATGGAACTAAATTAACTGCAAAGGGAAAGGGTAAATGTACTTTTAATATTGAAACACTTAATGGTCAAACAAATAGAGTTACATTGGATCATGTGCTTTATGTTCCCGAGTTGGATAGTAATTTATTATCTGTCCAGTCTTGTACTGAGAAAGGTTTTGTTGTAACATTTAAAGATGATATATGTTTAATTAAAAAGGGCAACATCTTAGTTGCAGATGCAAAAGCTGATGAGGGGTTATACAGATTAAAAATAATACCTACAAATGAAAAGGTATATAGTGCTTCAGAAATATTACCCGTTTGTTCTAATGTTAACTGCATTCTAAAATGGCACCAAAGGCTGGGCCATAGAAATTTGGAATCCATCAAGAAAATTCAAAAGGATGATTTAGCTTTAGGTATTACTGTGAATAATTGTTCTCATAATACTGAATGTTCAAGTTGCATAAAAGCTAAGTTAACAGAAAAATCATTTCCAAAAGAAACGCAATACAGAAGTAAAAAACCACTTGATTTGATATACAGCGACGTATGCGGTCCTGCAGAAACAAAAAGTATGGGATCAAAAAGATATTTCGTTACATTTATTGATGATTACTCTCGTTATACACAAGTATATTTTATTTCTTCTAAAGATGAAGTATTTGATAAATTAAAAGAGTATGTTGCATCAACAACAAACAAATTTAGATTGAAGATTAAATCTTTGCGTAGTGACAATGGAACAGAATATTGCAACGAATCTGTCAAAGACTACCTTAAAAACTTAGGAATAAATCATGAAACAACGACGCCATATTCACCGTCCCAAAATGGAGTTGCAGAAAGAAAGAATCGCTCGCTTATTGAAATGAGTAAAGCCATGCTTATAAATGCTAAATTGCCAAAAACATTCTGGGCAGAAGCCATAGCTACAGCAGCCTACTTACAAAATAGATTACCCACAAAATCAACTGAAAAGACACCATATGAACTGTGGAATGGGCATAAGCCAAATTTGAGTCACCTTAAAGTATTTGGATGCAAAGCATATGTGTATGTTCATAAACAGAAGAGACAAAAATTTGACGAAAAGGCCACTGAAGGAGTCTTTGTTGGTTACGATTTAAGAAGCAAAGGATATCGAATTTATATAGGTGGTAGAAAAATAGTGATAAGCAGAACAGTGAAGTTTTTTGAAAATATGAACTGTGAAAATGTCTTTCAAGAAAATCCTGAAGAGCGAATCTCAGATTTAATGCATTTAAATTTTTCAGAAGAAAATCTTGAAAATGATAGTGATGCTATCCAAATAGAAAATACTGCAGAAGAAATAAATACGGATGAAAAATCAGTAGATAGCCCAACAACTGAAGAAAGTGAAGATAATTTCCAGAGAAGAATATCTAACAGAGAGACTAAAGGAATTCCACCAGAAAGATATTCTTACAAAACTGAAGACAGTTGTTCCAAAAATCAAGATCCTGAAACTTTTAAAGATGTTTTACAATTACCAGTAAAAGATCAACAGAAATGGTTTCAAGCTATGAAGGAAGAATTTAACTCTTTAAAGGAAAATGAAGTGTTTGAGCTTGTTACTTTACCCAAAGGCAAGCACGCCATTGGCTGTAAATGGGTTTACAAAACAAAACATAATGAAAATGGAGAAGCAATAAAATGCAAAGCACGATTAGTTGCCAAAGGTTTCGCTCAAAAATTAGGCACTGATTATGATGAAACCTTCTCTCCTGTCGTCAAACATACAACTATTAGAGCTTTTCTGACCTGGGCAGCTTATCATAAAGCCAGAGTATTTCAAGTAGATGTTAAAACAGCCTTTCTACATGGTAAACTAGATAATGAAGAATTATACATGCATCAACCAGAAGGCTTTCATGATGAAGAAAATAAAGACAAAGTCTATAAATTAAAAAAGGCTATATATGGTCTTAAACAAGCCGCCAAGTGCTGGAATGAAGAAATAGAGAATACTCTAAAGGCATATGGATTTAAACAAAGTGAAGCTGATCCATGTTTGTTCATAAAAGAAAAATCAAAGAAGACAATTCATCTCATACTGTATGTAGATGATATGCTGATGAGCTCAGAAGATGAAAATGAAGTTAATGAAGTAATAAATTACTTAAAGAAATCTTATCCCATAACATCACTAGGAGAAGCAAAATACTTCTTAGGTATAGAAATTTACAGAAAAGAAGATGGAAGTTATTTACTTTCACAAAGAAGTAAAATAACTCAATTAGTTAAGGATTTTCAGCTTGAAGAAGCCAAACCAACTTATACCCCAATGGAAACTAACTATTATAGTTTAGATAAAGAAGAAAATCTTTTATCATCAAATGATAATTATAGACAAGCTATAGGAAGTCTTTTATATATTTCCTCATGCACAAGACCTGATATTACCGCTCCTACACACATACTAAGCCGAAGATGCAATAATCCAAGACAAAAGGACTGGAATGCTGTTAAGAGGGTAATAAGATACTTAAAAACAACGAAAGACCTTGATCTCCACATTTCTTCAAAAGAATATCCTAATATAGTTGCATACTCGGATGCAGACTGGGGACAAGATGCTACAGACAGAAAATCCACCTCAGGAAATGTAATCTTCTTAGGCAATAGCTGCATTTCTTGGTTCTCGCGAAAACAAACATGTGTGACGTTATCGTCAGCAGAAGCTGAATATGTGGCACTGTCACAAGGAACTCAAGAGGTGCTATGGATCTTAAAATTATGTAAAGATCTCAATTTACAACAACATTTTCCTATTAGAATTTTTGAGGATAACCAATCTACAATTAAATTGGTTGAAAGTGAAAAATTTAAATCTCGCACTAAGCACATTGATACAAAGTATCATTACATACGAGATTTAAAAACTAAAAATGTTATAGATGTCAAATATCTATCAACAAATGAAATGATAGCAGATATAATGACGAAGCCACTGCCAAAAGCCAAATTTGAACTTTGTAGAAACCTTATCCACCTGGTGTCAGATTCTATCACAAAACGGGAGAGATGTTAGAAAATGCTCTTTTGTTTTCAAGAACATCCACCAGATGGCAGCATCAGACAATCATTTTTTATTTGATCTACTGTGACAGACACTCAGTTCAGTGAGTGTTACTTCTTCCCTTATAGCAGTTGGCAGCAAAATGCTGCTTGATTAAAAAAAATTCAATAATATTCCAAAGGAATATAATATGATAAAAAAAAAACTGCAACAAGCCATAGTTCAAAGTATTTCTTTGTGTTTGTAAATAGTCTTATACATCTGTTTTGTTTTTATTGTGAAGTGTGATCTGTACTGTGACCAGCATATATATTATTCTAGTGTATTCAATCTTCTAATAAATGTTTTTTTGTTCATCCAAAGAAGAGTATATTTCCATTGAAACACATCAAAACATAAAGGTAAAACTTTTAACTTTTTTTATTGTTTACCTATTGAGGAATTTCGTATTCATGCCTTCCATATGGAATAACATTCTAACAATTCTTCATTTAAATTTGACTTGATAGTGACTGAATTGGTTGCAGAAGAGGCGCGGCTGAAATTACGAGATGCAGATTCTGATAAGAAGATGGCTGCCTTAAGTATACAGCCTAGTGTTGAGAATGCTGTTTCGTCCCCTCCTACAAGAAGAGCTGGTGTCCAGGGATATAGAGGTAGAAGATGTTGGAATTGCGGCCGTGTTGGTCATGTGTACGCAAGGTGTTTTAGTAGAAGAAATCCAGGCGGAGGTCGTAGGCCCTATCACAGTCCACCTAGAAATAGATTCTCGTCTTCTCGATCAAGTAGCCCTTCGTCATCGAGGTCTTTTGAGAATAATGCTCGTAATACTCCAGAACAGCGTGGCGGCAAAACTGACAGATTCGACCAAGGTACATCCACGACAAGGCGATCTCGGAGATGCCGGAAAAATGATTTCAGACGTTCTCCTTCGACTGGTAGCCGGTTTGATGATGACTATGAACATGATGATTCTTCATGTAAGTTATATTTTGTCTCACCAGCTTGTTTTAGTACTTGTGTAAGTGATAGTTCCTGGGTTTTTGATACTGGGGCCAGTCACCATTTTTGTAATAATCGTGATATGTTTATCAAATTTGAACCTTTAAAAGATAATTTGTCTGTAGGTGTTAAAGATGTTATTTTTCCAATTACTGGTCGGGGGGAGGTCAAATTAAGATTTGGTCAAAGGATTTTTACCTTGACAAACGTCATGTATTCAGGCCAGCTTCGTCGTAACTTAATTTCAGGTCCTCAATTGGACTTATGTGGCTTATCCTTTTATGGTGGTAGAAATGGCGTGGACATCTGTCGGGATAATGATTTCCTTTTTAAAGATAGACTTAAAAATAGAATTTACAAATTCTTCCCTAAGATTCCTAAGCCAGATAGTTGTTCTGTTCGTTTTGAATCATTGACAACTAATAGAGATGATCCAATAATGCAATGGCATCGTCGATGTGGGCATGTGAATCAATCTATTTTAGTTAATACAAGTCGTAAAAATTGTGTTAGAGGCTTACCGGGGTTAAAAGAGTCAACTCATATTTGTGAACCATGTAAGCTTGGGAAGTTTCGTAGTGTATCTCACAAACCTTTGAAAAGTATACGTTCGGTTCGCCCTTTGGAGTTATTGTACGCGGATTTGTGGGGGCCTTGTCATATAGTGGGTCGTAATGGCGAGCGCTATTTCCTTTCAATAATTGATGACTATTCTAGATGTGTTTCAGTGTATCCTCTAAAACTTAAATCTGAGGCGTTTGATATTGTTAAAACTCATATATTGAGGGCTGAAAATTTCTTAAACAAAAAAGTTAAAAGTTTTAGAACTGATAACGGTAAAGAATTTGATAATCAATGTTTTCATGATTTCTTTAAAAGCAAGGGTATTCGCCAGGAGTTCACAAATGTCTATACCCCCCAGCAAAATGGGGTTGCGGAAAGATTTATGGCAACTGCCGCTAATGGGATGAGAACATTGCTTATTGAGAGTGGTCTTGATGCTTGTTTTTGGCCAGAGGCTTTGAAATTTTTCGTTTACACGTGGAATCGGATGTGTCCCCAGTCTTTAAACAAATCCCCTTTTGAGTTGTATGGCGGACGGAAGCCGTCTATTCGACATCTGCGGCCTTTTCGTACAGTGTCCTATGTGGGCATGCCTAGCCAAAAACGATTAAAACTTGAGCCAAAGGCTAGTTGTGGTTACCTGGTGGGCTATGCTTTTAAGACTCGTGGATATAGAATATGGCTTCCAGAAACCAATCAAATTATAGAGTCCTCTAATGTGTCTTTTGACGAGTCTCGTTGTGGTCCGGGGTGCAGTGGAGCTGCACTGGGCGCCGAAGATTACAACCTCTTCCCACACGAAGATGGATTAAATCCAGAAAGCGCTGGGGAAGTTGTATCTGGAATACTGCCAGATCCTCCCGGTGAACTACCATGTGATGGAGATGAGGTTGTGGATTCGGGTTCAAATGTTTTAGTTCAGCCTTTTACTGATTCCCAGTTGAGAGAGGTTAAATGGTTGAGGAAGCCTTCTGTTCGTAAAAGGGGTGACAGAACGGATATTTATTATTTTGAAGAGGGCAGTCCTCATCGTCTCCGGTCTCTTAATGAAGTTGAGAAATATTGTAAAGATAATAGTATAATTTTTAAACCTGACTTATTTGATTTTTCGGCCTCAAATAAGTATACAGGCATTGTTCCTATTCAATCTATTCCTTCTGACTCTGACTCTGATTCTGAGACTTCAAATTGTATTCAGCCTATAGCATGACTAGGCGGTTTGGATGATATTCCGAGAACTTATAAACAAGCTTGTAGATCCGTAAATGGTGCGATCTGGCAGAAAGCAATGGAGCAAGAGATCGAGGTGATGAAAAACAGGAAGGTTTGGCATTTGACAGATTTACCGGTCCATGTCACTCCGGCAGGGTGCCGGTGGGTCTACACAGTGAAAAGGGATGAAGTCGGAAGAATTGCTCGATACAAAGCCCGGCTTGTTGCCCAGGGATTTAAACAGGTGAAGGGAGTCTCGTATGATGACACCTTCAGCCCTGTGGTCAACTTTGGAGTAATTCGCTTCTTCTTCTCCCTTCTCGTTTCGTGTTGCGGGTGGTCGCACACTCAGTGCGACGTCACCTGCGCCTATCTGTATGCGCCTTTAAGAGATGATGTGTATATGCTTCAACCTCCCGGTTTTGCAATCCCTGGAAAGGAGCACCTGGTTTGCAAGCTGGATCGCGCCCTTTATGGTCTGCACCAGAGCGGCAGGGAATGGTTCTACGAGATCCATGAGGTACTTTTAAGGCTTGGCTTTAGGAAAATTTCTTCTTGCAATTGTGTATATTTGCTTGGATCTAGAGTGGTCCTGTTATTATATGTGGATGACATTGTTATCTTTGGTTTTAATCAGGATTTCATTGATAAAGCTTTATCTTTGTTAAAGGGAGAATTTGATATAAAGTTTCTTGGCAGAACTCGTAAACTTTTAGGTGTAGAGTTTGAGGAAACTGAACGTGGTCTTGTTCTGCATCAGAGTAACTATATTGAAGAGGTCTGTCGGAGGTTTAGTAAATTTAAGATTCCATTTTCCTCCTTGCCTATCAGTAAAGGTGCTGTCTTCTCAAGGTCTAACTGTCCCACCTCTGATTCTGAAGTTGAATATATGTCTCATTTTCCTTATAGAAGTGCTTTGGGTTGTCTCTCGTTTATAGCAAATAGAACTCGCCCTGATTTATGTTATGCCGTAAATATTTTTTCCCAATTTCAGTCTAGCCCTGGTCTTTTTCATTGGGATGGACTTCTTAGACTTTTAGGTTATGTGAGATCTACCTCTAATTATAAATTGAAATTATCTTGTGGGTCAAATTTTCTTTCTGTATTTTCTGATGCTGATTTCGCGGCTAATCGAGACGACCGAACCTCGATCGGCGGCCAGATTGTCCTGCTTGATAAATCTCCAGTCGACTGGCGCACTTTTAAGGAAAAGTGTGTTAGTTTGTCGACCATGGAGTCGGAATTTGTCGCGATGACAGAGGCCGTTAAGAACCTGGTTTGGTTTGATCGAATACGCCGTGAATGTAAGATGTTTTCTGAATGCCAGGGTAGGGCTGTTATGTTGGTTGACAATCAGGCAGCAATAGATTTCGTGAAGTCCCCTGTGGAAAATTTTAAATCGAAGCACATTGATGTAAAATTGTTTTTCATTAGAGATCTTTTCTATAAGGGGGATTTTGTGTTAAGGCATGTGCGTAGTAAATCTAACCTCGCTGATGTCTTCACGAAACCTTTGACCAAGTTTGACCTTCAAAATTTTGTTAAAGCTGTTTTTATAACTTAGCATGTTTATTTTTGTCAGTTATACGTACCTTTTTTAATCTTTTCTTGCTATGTTGTTAGACTTTTCTGGAAATTGTTAGCACATTGTTTTATCTGTCATGTCAAGTTCTTGAAGTACTTGTTAACATAGGAGTTTACTAGTTAATTTTTTTGTAATTGACATGAACATATCGTTGTGTAATTTTTCCTTCTTGTCGTGCCAACATACTTAACATTCTATCTTTCTCCCTTGAACTTATATCTTGACCATTTTTTTTTTCTTGAATGATGAGCATTTAATTCCCATCTGATTATGGAAATGGTGTTTCTTGGAGGCTATTTCCGGGTAGCTTGATCAGCCTACTGTACCGTTTCGGGTAGGTGACCCTTGTCCGGTAAATGACAGAGAGTCACTTTGGGTAGTCCTCCGGAAATTACCGCTGTATGAGTTTCTGTCAACAGGCACTTTAATTTTTTTTTCGTAAGTCCTTCATTATAAAGTTTGGCAGTATCTATAGTCCCCGCTCGTTATCAGGAATTTAAATTTTTTTTGTTTTATTTTATTTAACTTTGTTTCTGGTTTAGTTTAATATAGCTTTGTTTAAATCTTAATTTTTAATTCTATTTTTATGTCATATTGTGGTTTTTAACTTTAACTTTTTTAATTTTGAAATATTTAAATTTTTAATTTTTAACTTTAAATTTTTCAGTAAATGTTTCTTTGGTAAACTTTTCTTAAATTATTTGGTCTTCTTGATTAATGGTTAATTATTGTGTTTTTGGATGATTATATATTTCTAATGTTTTCCTCTTTACTTCTAGGCATCTAGAAGCACATTTCTTGTGTAAATGGTTCTGTTCATCAGAAGTCTATTTGAAGAATGTGTAAACACTTTTTTTTTAAATATATGTGTTAGTAGGACCTTAATTTAAGTCCTCTTTTCCTGTTTTTTTTTATGTTTTTTTTAGAAGTATTTGAGGCCTTTGGAAGTAGTATTTAGAAGTATTAGCCTTCATCATTAACTAGTTTTTTTTTTGTTTAAATTTTTCTGCTGAAATAGCAGGTTTTTTTTTAGAACTTTCAGGTTTTTTTTTGGTCAAGGAGTTCATTGATGGAGAAAATTATGAACTATTGTTATGTAATTTATCCAAATTGGGTAAATACCTTTGATATGTTGTGGTACGTATATTTAAAATTATTGTACTTATTGAATTGTGTATTTATTTATAATATGTAAGTTTTCTATATACTGAATGATAGATAAGAATTGTGAGTAATTGTGACTCTTAAAGTTTTTAGTTCCGGTTCATTTTGATAATGTTTAGTGACTTTCTTTCGTCATTTCTGAATACTAATCTGTTTATTTATTTTGGCTTCTTTTAAAAGGCTTTTAAACTTTTAGTTCAATTTTTTTTTTGGTGACTTATTTTTTTTTTGGATTTTGGATATTCTTACGGTTTTTCTTGATCTGTTTACAGATTGTCTTTGCAGATTTCCGAAGCAATGAGAGGGGGACATTGATGGCAGAATAAATTTTGTTCTCCTTGCTTCGTCTCTTATCGCTTATCTTAAAGTACCGGTCTTTTGTTTACTTTTTATATATATTTTCTTTATTACAGTTTCATTAATAGTTAACATTTATTCATCTTTATTTACTTAAATATATTACTTACTTATCACTTCTGTAATGGTCCTTAATTGGAAATCCTTTTGATTTGTTTTCTATGCGATGTTTACTTTGTGAACATCGTTGAATTTTTGCCGTTCTCCATGCTGTGAATTAGCCATGTCGTGCATAGAACGTTTCATGATCGATAAGACGTATCGATATCACTTTCACTTTGTCGCCAGATGGCAGCACAGAATCTTTTAGAATCGAATAAATCAATTCTGGTTTTTGCATATCCATAATGATATCGGCTGCTCATTGGTTCCTGTGGTTCTTCTTGAAATCACGTGCTATTTCTTTGATCGTATATAGCCTTGGCGTGTTGTGATATCGTGGCCTTTCGTTTTGCTTCTCCCATGAGGGGAAGTATTTTCAAGAATCTTGACCGTTCGTTTGACGGCGTTCATGGAGTTTATTAGTTTGAAAGTATTGAATGAGTTTTATTTTTAATGTGGTTTTAATCAAGCTTTAATCAACTGTGATATTTTTATTAATGTTAATTAATGTGCAATTAAACATCTGTTCCTGCTGTTATGAATTTCATCAGCCTTGCTCTCGTCTGTGAATATTATCAGCTGTAATCTCGATCTGTGATATTTTTAAATAAACTGTGTGTACCAAAGTTCAATCAAGCCTCAGCCATTTTATTTATACAGTTAGAGGAATGTCTTTCATATTTCACTGACATTACGATGCACTCTTCAGCTCACTCTTGCCAGCTAGACTTTCATAGTGTTGATCTGCTCTTTTAATAGTTTCCCTTTCTTTAATGGCATATCAGCACAAGTCATATGCCCTAAATTATTAGAAAGTCCATTAAACAACGTATCAGTAGATATGTTAAACAGATCGTCTTGTTAGATTGCCTAATTTTATCAAAATCGCGTTATGTTAGTTCCGGATTCCTCCACCAGGGAGCGCACTGTATTCTTAACAAATACATATCTGAACGAAACGCCTTCACGCAACATTTCCATAGATAAATGGGTCGGGAAGGTGGCGGTCTTAACAAAAAATTCTGTTAGTTCCACATTCCACCACCAGGGAGCGCACTCTATTCATAACAAAACTGTGTCGGAAGGAAAGTCTGGTAAACAACCTATCAGTAGATATGTTACTCGAGGTGGTGGCAGTCTTAAGCAAGAATTTAAGATGTTTGCAGAAATTACTATTCAGAAATAGTGGTAACTAAACTTTTGGCATTTTTATATTTAATACGTAGTATGTATATCAATGTGTTATGAACTATCTTAAAGTTTCAAGAAGATCGCCTTGTTATATTTCCTGAATTTAACAAAATTGCGTTATGTTAGTTCCACATTCTACCACCAGGGAGCGCACACTATTCATAACAAAACTGGAGCGGAAGGAAAGTCCGTTAACCAACCTATCAGTAGATATATTACTCGAGGTGGTGGCGGTCTTAAGCAAGAATTTAAGATATTTGCACAAATTACTATTCGGAAATAGTGGAAACTAAACTTTTGACATTTTTATATTTAATAAGTAGCATATATATCAATGTGTTATGAACTATCTTAAAGCTTCAAGCAGATCGCCTTGTTATATTTCCTAAATTTAACAAAATCGCGTTATGTTAGTTACACATTCTACCACCAGGGAGCGCACTCTATTCATAACAAAACTGTGTCGGAAGAAAAGTCCGTTAAACAACCTATCAGTAGATATGTTACTCGAGGTGGTGACGGTCTAGAACCGAAAGATGAAAATTTGAATATTTTAGTGATGCCCGCCCCCACACGGCCCCTAACTAAGCCCCTATGCAATTTATTAAAAATCTGAGATAGCCAAAAGATGCGGCGGGAAAAAATAGCTTTTTTTTTTAACTTTACCAGGAAACTTCTGCCCGCTGTGGCTCCAATAGGAGCGAAGTTATGGCGATTTGAAAAAACAGCCCTTATCTTAACATGGCCTTAACTTTATGGGGAAGCATCGTAACCTGTGACATTGTAAATTTGTATCTCTAATTTTAGAAGACCTTTAAAATAAGGTGTATGTTGTGGGGGGGGGGGGGGGGGGGGGCTGCAGACTACTGGTCTTTGTCATAATAATATCTATAATGCGAACTAACTGGGATATTTAATCAAAAGTATTTCCCGCCAAACAGATTAGTTAAATAATAATTAATATCTCAGCTTCTAATTAACCAATCTCTTTGAACTGGGTATGTATGAAATCTACGACAGATTTCCCGTCCGGTTGTCAAAACATTTTATCCAAAAATTTAATATTTTAAAAGTTTAAATTTCGTATTAAATTATCCTAGTATCCAAAACCGCAAAGCGCCACGATGTCTACAGCTGCTTCTCGGAAAAATGAAATCTCTTTTCATTGTCTTTTCAAATAAAGAAATTAAATTTTTATCGATCGATTTTTAGTGGATTTTTTGCGTTCTACCTAACGCAGAAACATGAAATTTATACCAAATTGAAGTAGATTTTTTTTTGCGTGTTTCTACACCTTTTACGAATATCTCAGACCATTAGATCGGGAGATTCGATTTCGCTTTTTAAATTTCGACTTCATTTTCATCATCTCGGTATCCGCTAACCTCGACAGATAAAATGGGGTTCAGGTTTTGTGAATCCTCCAATGGTAGTGCTCCGAAGCTAGCCTCGCGAAGAGGGTCCAATTGTAGTCAGACTGCTGCTTTCGGATAAAAAAGATTCATTTTTCCTTCGACAATGAGTCGTTAATTAGCTAATTGCGTCTGTAATTACGGAAGGATTTTCTCGAAACCGAAAACACCGGGTGTCCGAGAAAACGGCGGTGGGAATCGACATATAAGACGCTCTGCGTGGCCCGGGAGTGAAGGAGTTCCGGTCACAAGGGTGAATGTTACACACATACAGACGTTTAGGGACATTATTAGTAATGACTGTTTGCTACTTTTAAAAAAAGCACAAATACTTAATTTTATTTAAAATTATTGAAGTTCTTAATCTCTAAGATTATAATAATTGAAGCAACTCTAAAACTCATGTAAAGTTTTACTATATTTAGAAAGTAATAGAAAAGTGCACATAATCATGTAAAACAAAATTAAAACTTGATAACTTCTTAGCAAAACAAAAACAAAATTTTATCCAGTATTGATAATTACAATTAAATTTAGTAAAAATAAAAAAACATAATGCATCTACATTTGAATCAAGGGGTGATTCTGAGTTAAAAAAAATTCTGAAATTCAGAGAAGATTTTCAGAAAGGTTACAGCAGAGGGGAAATGGGGTGAATCCCCCTCCCGTCGCTAATTATCATTTTTTCTGCAATATTTTGGGGAAATCTGTTTTGCAATCCTTTGACAGAATGTTTTTTTTCCCGTGATTATTTGACTTTATTTGCAGTTTTTTTTGACAAAATTAGCATTTTTTTCACAATTCTTTGATGTGAAATTAGCATTTTTTTCACGATCCTATGACAAAAATTTGTGTTTTTCTGCGATCCTTTGACAGAATTCGGATTTTTTTTCTGCAATACTTTACAAAATTCGGATTTTTCCATCATTCATTGGCGAAATGAGCATTTATTTGAAAAATTTTTGATGAAATTCGCATTTTTCAGCGATCTTTTGACGAAAGGCTCGTTTTTTGGCAATCCTTTGACAAAATGCACATTTTTCCATGATCCTTTTCTTTTGACAAAATTGGTGATTTTTTAATCGGTGATTGACGAAATTGATTTTTTTCAGCGACCATTTGTCGAAATTCGCGATTATTTTTTATGTCTTAATCTTTGGACTGATGACAGATTGTTTTTAAATTTTCGGAACTGAATGCGTTAAATTTAGAAAATTAGGAAGACTCATCCCTGTTTGAATTTCGTAACCTGAAATCAAAAGGTTAATAAATATTTTTTTCAAAAAGCTAGGCGTCAAATTTGACGACCAAGAATAATTTTGTAGTCGCCAAATGCAATTATTTAGTTGCATATGACGACTAACGACTGCTAATTTCGAACACTGTTCAGAATCCATGCCAAATTAACATATTGTAACACCTTTTTTTATTAACATGAATTGCAGCCATGAAATTATGCATGATTTTTAAGACAAACACTGAATATTTTCCTTTTATAAAGTACGAGGAAATAAGCAAGTTTTTATTTTCCAATAAATTCGTTTAAAAATTCTGGTGTCAATCCAACATTTCATCATTTTACAAACAGAATTACTCAGTGCCAGAAAGGGGTAAACAATATGAAAACAGCCTGACATTTAGAATACAGTGATACATCAGCAAACAAATGCCTATGCTAATGAATGTTTCAACTTATGAAGACTCTTTTGTCATATTACTCTCACAGTCAACAAATGGTTTATGAAATGTACACGCTACAATAACATAGCAGCACTGCAGGGTTCATACTCATTTTCCCCCAAAAAATCCCTTGACAATCCCCTGATGTATTTTTCCGGATGAATGATTTTTCCCATGTCGAATCTTAACGACATTTTTAAAAATCAGTATCATGACCTAACCTACCCCCAAAAATAATAAATAAAGAGGCAATCAGTAAAATTAAAGATTATACATTAGATATAAAATACAATTTATATATTTTTTCTAATTACCTAAGTTGTATTATGTATTATCTGTAAAAATTCATCCACAAATCTGCTGAATCACAAGCACGCTAACATGTCTCAAAAACGAAAATTTTATAAACTTCTTGCATTATGTACACTAATAATAAAATACTTCAAAATCAAACAAATGCTTAATTTAATAAGATATTCTCATTTAAGAAAATCCTTTATAAATGGGAAAATTGGTTTTCATCAAGTAAAATGTTTTTAGTAATGATAAGTCAAAATTTTTAGACTGCTGTTTTCCCCTTTTAATAAAATGCTATAAAGTTAAATAAAGCAAACTGCATATTTCTGATCATTACATTAACAGATTACACATAATGATTTTTATGTTTTACTGACTTTTCTAGCTCATAACTAAAACTAAGCTTAATCAGTTAAAATCCTTCTCAAAAATTTTCTTTTTTATACTTTCTAATTTATTATAAATTTTGTAAAAGTATAAAGTTGAAGACAAAATTAACAAGAAACCTTGTTCTGCA
Organism: Maratus speciosus; assembly: GCA_963932465.1. Taxonomy (NCBI): domain Eukaryota; kingdom Metazoa; phylum Arthropoda; class Arachnida; order Araneae; family Salticidae; genus Maratus; species Maratus speciosus. The sequence goes on from OZ010793.1 coordinate 211,378,307, forward strand.
CACAATAGAGGAAAAAATGAAATCTGGCAAGTGTTTCAAGTTTTTAATATAAAAAATTAAATAAGTTTAATAGATTATTTTTAAATTTCAAAGTTTTCAATACCTTTTTATCTGAAAATTAATCTTTACAGAAAAAAAAAATCATTGAAAAAAATTGACTCCTAAACCCTATGAGATTAAAGAAAACCTTTTCTGAACCTTCTTTTCCGGCAGAAACGACAGCGAAACTTGTAAGGATCAGTTTTAACACATTCAACCCAAAACGCAAATTCTGGATTCACATTTTTATCCGTCCAGTCTACATTGAAAACAGTTTTGGCTGAGTTCATATTGATATGAAAAAAAAATTTCACAATAAAGTATTTTCATAATTTGAAATTACAAATATCAAAAATCCAATACCGATGAATTCATAAATGAACGTTTATCCTTTTATGTCCATTCAATAATGCATTTGAGTTAATCGATATTTGACTTTCTGTCTACTTCAATATATATTTCATTTTAAACTATATTTCTACAAACAATCGCGAGATAATACACATAATATTCTCTATTTACATCCACGATCCGCATGCTTTACAATCATGCAATCATATCCATGGAGGAAAGATATAGATGGAGATGCAGTATGCCGTAAAAAAGGTTTGCAATATGAAACCATGTATCGCTCAAATTTAAATGTCCACAGTAGGCCCAAACAAAACAAGTACCTGGAACAGGGACCGAATTCTTTGACATCACCCGTGCATTTTTTTCTCTAAATAAAAGTGATCTGCTTATTTTTAAGCATTCTAAAGCAGCGTTCCATTGTATTATGAATTAAAAACTGTATTACCAAAAAATTTTTTTGTGAAAGAATGTGCTCGTGTTTGGGCCTACTGTAGCGGATTTTAGGGTTACTTTTTTGGCGTTGCCCGCAGCCAACTTACTGCATCTCCATCTATCTCTTTCATTATGGATCATATCGTTTTCAAAACAAATTTGAAGCTGTTGTCAAATTTAGGTTTCATGAATGAAGAATAAGTTAACCATGAAGAAAAAAATCTTTCTCCTAGAGTACTTGGCGGTGTTGAAGGCTTGTCGGTTTTTGAGTGGATGTCGCCGGACGTTAGAAGGCGTGTCTAGTTTCCAATTCAATGTCTCATGAGGTTTGAAGGTGGATCTTAGTTCAATTGCATTATGACATCACAAAGCATGTGAATAGCAGAGAGTACCCTTATTTCCCAGAGTAGACGATCATTTCGCCAAGTTTCCCCAGGTTTTTGGTATTTTATGGATTATCCCCTGAGATTCCCCTGATTTTCCCAGGAATCCCATATTCCCCTGATGAGTATGAACCCTGCACTGTATACTGTATTTTAATAGGACAAAGAATCTAATTTTGATCAACAAAGATCCCAGCTAATAAATGTAATTCCAGAACAAATTATCTTTGTCAGTTGAGGGTATCATTGTGCAACTATAATTTTAGGAATTGTATGAAATATCAGAAAATTGTTATTTTACCTTGTCATACTCATCTTGTGCACGTGTCAGTAGAGATATGATATCTTCCTGAGATTTGTCTTGTTTTTGATGCTTTTTGTGACTTTCAGAGTATGACCTTTGTCTGGTATTATTTGATGAATCATTCTTGGTTAAGGTTAACTGTGTTAAGCTAAAAAAGAAAAGTAATAATTACATAAACTCAAAATATTAATATAAATATGCATACACCTGTAAATATAAATAGTATGACATTACTTTAATTTATGATTACAGTCTTATTTAACTTAACACATATTTTGTATGTAATGATAGAATTTCATAATCAATTTTTTTTCTCATTTCCTGATATACTAGAATTATAAAAACATGGGTGTGTTTCTGATGACAATACAAATATAGTATTTTTTAGAACCTAATTATAAATTAAAAACAATGGAGTTAATTATGTGCCAAAATAGACCAACTGGCTATGAAACAGTAATTCCATGTCAAATCAACCAGTGACTCAACCTGACAATTTCAGATTTCAATGAAACTCTCAGGAATCATTCTCCCCAATGATATAAATGAGAATATATTTTTATAATTTTTTTTTATTATATTAAATTTTCATACAATTAATTATTTAAATTTTGAAAAATCATCATTTTTTGGGTTGCATAAATTTTTCAATTTTGAATTTCTCAAGTTCTATCAGGCATACAAAATTTTATGACCCCTCATTTTAAAGAGAAATTTATAAGGTTTAATTTGATATCCAAGTTGACTATGCTTTTTTTTATATAATTTAAAATTAAAAAAAAATTCAGATAGTGTTTTTTTAAAAATTTTGAAAAAAAAAATGTATGTTTGTTGTAATATTATAAGATTAAATTTCTGAAATTTTTAGAGTGGGATCTCAATGGGATCAAGAGTTATGAAATAAAAAATGAAAATTACCATTCAAATAACAATCTAATCCTAGCTATTTTGTTTTTTATGTATTATTTGAATGGTAATTTTCAGTTTTCATTTCATAACTCTTGATCCCATTGAGATCCCACCCTAAAAATTTCAGAAATTTTAGCTTATAATATTACAACAAACATACATTTTTTTTCAAAATTTTTAAAAAACATGTTCTAAAAAATTTTTAAATTTAAAATTTAAAAAAAATTTTAATTTTTTTAACTGAGCATAGTCAACTTGGGTATCAAATTAAAACTTCTGTACGCCTGATAGAACTTGAGAAATTTAAATTGAAAATTTTATGCAACCCAAAAATGATGATTTTTCAAAATTTAAATAATTAATTGTATGAAAATTTAATGCGATAAAAAAATTATAAAAATGTATTCTCATTTATATCACCGGAGAGAATGATCCCTGACAGTTTCATTCAAATCTGAAATCGTCAGGTTGAAATTTTTTGGTTGATTTGACATGGAATGACCCAGTAACAAAATATTTTAAACACTAAACAGTAGGAAGAAAAAAAAAAAAAAAAAAGAAAAAAAAGAGTAATAAATTAAAAAATTTTATTTAATTTAACTTGGTTTATGTATGTAAAGATGGAATTTTGTAATCTATTTTCACTCACATGCTGATATGTTATAATATAATTATAAAAATTATAAACATAGGTGCATTTCCAATGACAATACAGCATATTAATAATTCTATAATTTAGAGTTACAGCAATACTGGGAACTGATTATGTGTCAAACCACACTCACTACATGCCATCTGGCTGTAAAACTACAATAATAAAATAAAGTAGAAAATAAAAATACAGTGTAATAATTTTGTTTTTAAGTGTGCTTTTATTTATTTTCTGCAGCAAATCAAAAAGAAAAGTTTGACACACATAATAATGTTGTAAGACTATGATTATACAAATTCGTTAGTTAGAAATAGTTCTGACTATACGAAACTGTAAATATGCAGATGATAGACTTCAAAGTGAAGACACATTTTCATCTTCATTTAAAGTAATTTAATATCTAAAAAATCCAACTTTCTCCGATGTCATAGTTTTACTGCATTTAAGATTTCTGATAGTTGAACATTCAACTTTTTAAAAATGTTATGTTAAATTCAAGAATTTTACAAAGTCATGCTCTAGAATAGCTTACTCTTATGAATATGTTTGAGCTTAAATAAATATAGATGTAAAAAAAAAAAAAAAAAAAAAAAAAAAAAAAAAAACAAGATTTATCATGCCTAATTTCATGTTTTTAAAAACATTTCAGTTACAACACAGTAAAATCAATATAGTAAGCCCACACATACACTTTTAAGCAATCTTTTTTGATTTTTTGTTCCATTTCCAAATATAATCCCCCCCTCTCCCCCTTCATAAGCTTTGTGGAAAAAATTGATTTAATAAATCTACGGGAAAGAATTTTCAATTGTTTGGCAGATCTCCACTACTTTTTACATAATCTTAATGCATTCATCCCCCCTCACCACTGCCTGAAATATCAGATTTCCTTCTTTGTCCTCTCTACCCAGTACAAAAAGTTTAAAATCTTAATCGCTTGCTAGTAACAATAAGTAAAAAATCAATCATCTAAATTACCCACCTTTTCCCAAAATTGGAAGACCTGAACATGGAAGTGATTTCGAATCGAGCTCTGTTTTCCATTTTTTGATAAATATTTTACTCATTGAGTTATAAGCGATTTAGATAATGTAACAAAGACATTTTTCACCACTCCTTCAGTGGTTATTCTTCTTTCGTGCAAAAATTTCGTTTAAAACGCCCACTTTGACAATATTTTCTGAAAGATCTATTGCGTTTGCAAAAAAAAAAAAAAAAAAAAAAAAAATGGAAAACACAGTTTTTGAACGTCTTCTAGATCCATGCAACTAGTTCCGAACAAAAATAAATTAAAACTTATGTCATAAAGTAGCCCTTTTGGATTTGAGAACAGCCTAACTTTAAATAGTAACTCATTTAGAAGGAAGATATTTGCATATACGGTGGCTCTCAAAAGTGTTTGTACACTTTAAAATATTGTAGTAAAAAGGAAATTTCCCTGGAATTGAGTTCAAATATGATGCCTGATATTTTTTCACACCATCTTTATGTTATTCTAAATAACACCCAACATTTTTTAAAAATATTGACTGATTTTCATATTTATCTAAAAATGAAAATGGGAGGAGGCAGAGAAAAAACATGCAATGAAAGTCTTCATACGCTGAAACATTTTCGGATAAATTCATAATTAAAATGATCATGTCACTTCATTTTTACATTATGATGACATTTAAAAAATCATTTGGCTTTATATTTTGCTTGACTGGTTCATAATATTCTATTTATTATTAAAACATGGCTCGTAGTTATAAAGAAACAGCTAACAGCATTCGAAAATGGATTATCTTTCATCATACTAGTGGTAAATCAGTTTGAAATATTGCTAAATCCTAAATCAGTTAATTTATCCCATTCTACGGTGCAGTATGTGATAAAGAGGAAAATGGGATCGAAAACAAGATAAGAAAAGGTCATCCATCAAAGTTAACACAACGTGATCAAACATTTATAATTAGAAAAATTATAAAAAATCCACGTTTAAGTGATGTAAAAGTTGCTACAGTATTTAATGAAAAATTTTCTAATTAAATTTCAACTGAAACTGTTTGACGAGTGCTGAGATCAGCTGGATTAAATGGGCATTTTGCCCGTAGAAAAATTTTTGTTAGTGCGAAAAACAGAAAGCATAGACTTTCATGTGAAAAATCAATGATAAATAAACCCGAATCATATTGGAATAATGCTTTATTTGATGCAGATGAAAGCAAATTTAACAATTTTGGATTCGATGGGGTGCATAATTGTATGGAGAAGAAAAAATGAGGAACTTAATTCCAAGAACTTAGTTGGAATAGTTAAACAGTTAAGGCGGTAGAGGTGTTCTTGTGTGGAGGTGCATGTCTGCATCAGGACTAGGTAATTTGGTATTTGTTGATGGCATAATCAATTATGCTCTTTATTTAAATATTTTAAAAGACAATTTAAAATTATCAGCCTAAAATTTGCGTATTGGAAACAACTTTGTTTTTTATCAAGATAACGATTCTAAGCACAAGGCTCTAATGTTCGCCTCTAGTGTCTCTATAATTGTCCACAAGTTCTGAAAACACCATCTCAATCGCTAGATTTAAACCCAAAAGAAAAATTCGGAGAGAACTGGAGGTCAGAGTACGAAGACACGACATTAAAATGAAAAGCAAACTAAAAACAGTAATGATCGATGAATGGATGAATATTGATGCAGAAATTACAAAAAAAACTAGTGAAAACTATTCCCAGTCTTTTAAAAGCTGTTGTGGATGCTAAAGGATATTCTACTAAGTACTAATTTAACGAAATATTACAATATTTACTAATATGTAACGATTTTTTTTAAGTGTACGAAGACTTTTGTGAGGTAACTTTGTTATATTTTTTATTATTGATTTCTTCAAAATAAAGTTTTAGTATGTTTTTTAAATATTTTATGTAGTTTTGCATACCTGCTAACTGCTACGAAAAAATCGTAGTTGCTACGATTTGGACCTATAAACTACGATGCTACGAAAATCGGTCTTAAACTACAATTTTTTGCAAAAACACTAGCGCATTTTTTTTTTTTTTTTTTTTTTTTTTTCTAGTTGCGATTTTTATACCGCACAGCATATGTTTTAGGAGTGATATCCGAAATTTCCAAAATCTTAAATTATTGATTTCCTAAAGTTTTAACATATTGGTCATTAGTCCAAAAATTCGGACATTAAAAAATGCTCATGGGGGAAAAAAAAATCTGGACCGCAAAACATACTTCTTAACATAAAACCCTCTTTATGTATATTAACCACGTGTGAATCGTGTTTCTGTAAATATTTATACAGGAATTCCCTTCCTCAGAAACAGGGGTGCCATTTTAAAGTCTGCAAATTTGTTTTCTTTAATTGAATTTTCCCAAATCAGTTTGTGAATCGATCGCGGAAAAGATTGAGAATTTCTTCAAATGATCATGTAAAAATATCGGGTATCTCAGAAACAAATAATGATTATCTTAGGTCGCTGAATAAAATCGCTAATTTCGTTAACAGTTCAGAAAAAAATTGTGAATTTCGTCAGAAGATTGCGCAAAATATTACGAATTTCAATAAACCATCGAGGGAAAAATATTGCAAATTTCGCCAAAAGGTCGTGGAAGAGTAGTGAATTTTGCTAATTGGTCGTGAAAAGATATCGAAAATTTTGCCGATCGGTTGCGACAAACTATCGCGAATTTCGATAAATGACCGTGTAAAAGAAGAAAAAAAATCAATTTCGTCAATTGGTCGCAGAAGAAAATAAATTTCATTAAAGGATCGTGGTAAAAACGTGAATTTTGTCAAATTATCACAGAAAGAAAACGCGAATTTCGTCAAAAGATCAGTAAGAAAATGCAAATTTCACGGAAAGATCACTTAAAGAAAACACTAATTTCGTCAAAGGATCGTGGTAAAAAACGCAAAATTCGTCAAAGGATCGCTGTAAAAAATGTGAACTTCGTCAAAAGTTCATGGTAAAATGTGCGGATTTCAACAAAGAATCGTGATAGAAAAATGTGAATTACGATCGTAGAAAAAAAAAAAAATTGTGAAAATCGTGAAATGATCGCGGAAAAAAATCTCAAATTTCGTCAAAATTTACTGCACTGGGTTAAAAAGTTGATAACAGGCTCCCTTTACAAATGTCAGAAAAAAAACAAGCAGAAAAAAAAAAAAAAAACGCTGCGAAATGAAAAGAAACTCTAAAAATAGTATAAAGATTTTCAGAGGAAAAAATTTACCACATTGAGTTGAAAGACTGAAACCTTATTCCTTTCCCGAATGTCAAATGATGGCTGCGAAACACAAAAAACCAACCAACCAACCTCCAGATTAAAATTAATTTTGTTGCTACGATTTCTCATTTTCAAAGGTTGGCAGGTCTGAGTTTTGTTAAGAATAAGTTACAGATCTTATTCTTAAATACCCATTCTGAAATATTAATTTTAATTAATGTATAGAGCACTATTTCATTGAAATTTGTACTTGTCTAGGAACCCAGTAGCAGAAAGTTTGAGACGGGAGTCGCAGATTTTCTTTTATCTTTTGTAGATTCTTTTTCATCGAACCTTTATTTTGCTTATGTTTAGCTCTTGATTACTTAATACAAAATGTTAAGATTATTATTAATAAAAATTTATAAAATGAATAAAAATGCTACAGGTAAGTGATTGTTTGATTAATTAACGTTTCAGTTGTAAAAATATTTTACCTGCAGATTATTTTTTGTCCCTGATGTATCTGTCGCAGACACTTGGAGAAATTTCTGCTACTGGGCCACTGAACACTTTTGGGAGCCACTGTACAACCGTGAAACGAACAGTTGCTTATCATCTGGACAAATCACGGTACAGCATCGTCATGCATAGACAAACCTTCAACGCTACCTATAAACAATCGCGAGACAACTAAACTCGCTTAACTTAAATGGCAGAGAATTCGGTAAACAAGCCAGCAAAAATAGCAAATGTTCTCTGTATCAGGGTAGATGGATTATATTAAAGGGATAACATACTTTTCATAAACAATTGGTAATCTAAACAACAGTTCTAGATTTAAACATTTCTGCAACACTTTTCATGTCTAAATATTGGATTATATTAAGGGGATAATATACTTTTCACAAGCAATTGATAATCTAAACAACAGTTCTAGATTTAAACATTTCTGTGACACTTTTGATGTCTAAATATCAATTTTTGATGCTAAAGAAGTATAATGTCTACCAGACCTGCCAACTGCTACGAAAAAATCGTAGTTGCTACGATTTGAACCTATAAACTATGATGCTACAAAAATCGGTCTTAAACTACGATTTTTTGAAGAAAAAAAAAACACAAACGCATACTTGCCAACTAAATTTCGGTAAAACTCAGAAGATTTTGGACAAAAAATCAGAAGAAATCAGAAGATTTTCGTGAAAAATCAGAAGAAATCAGAAGATTTTTTAAGTTTTATAACACTTTCAGTAAGGACTAAAAACTATTTGTTTATTTATAAGGATTCAGTTGTTTTTACAACTGAATCCTTATAAATAAACAAATTTGAAAGAGAAACTCAAATAAAATATTCACTAATTTGCGATTACACAATATATATATTATGAAAAAAAAAAAAAATAACTTGAATATATTAAAAATTACTATTTTTTTTTTTTTTTCCTTTTGAACAATCATAGATTTCCTACCTTTCACATTAAAAGACACTTAAAACTTCTGCCTCCTAACATCTTTCTTTCTTTTTTTTTTTTTTTTTTTTTTTCCTGTGTAGTAAAAAAAGTTCTGAAATTCACAGCAAATTTTCTGAAAAGTTATAGCATAGGGGGGGGGGAATCCACTAAAAACTGACGAAATTCGCGATCTTTTGGTAAAATTTGTGGGGGTTTTCGCGATCTTTTGACGAAATTTGTGGTTTTTTCGCGATATTTTGACAAAATTTGTGGGTTTTTTCGCGATCTTTTGACGAAATGTGCCGTTTTTTGCGATCTTTTGACGAAATGTGCCGTTTTTTCGCGATCTTTTGACGAAATGTGCCGTTTTTTCACAGTCTTTTGAGGAAATTTGCCGTTTTACGCGATCTTTTGACGAAATTTGCGTTTTTTACGTGATTCTTTGACGAAATTGGCGATTTTTCTGCAAACGATAGACAAAATTTCTTTTTTTCGGCGAACATTTGTCGAAATTCGCGATATTTTTTATATCCGAATTTTCGAATTGGTGAGATTTTTTTTTCAATTTTCAGAAATGAATGCCTTACATTTTCGGAAAATTTGGACCAGAATCACCCCTACGCGTTGTTTACGCAATCTTTTCACGAAATTCGCGTCTTTCCCGCGATCGTTCGGCGAAATTTGGGTTTTTTCCGGCGATCCTTCGGTGAAATTTGAGTTTTTTTCCGCGATCTTCTCACGAAACACGCGTTTTTTCCGCGATTCTTTAACAGAATTCATGTTCTTACGCGTTTTTTTAAAACGGAAATAGCGTTTTTACGCGATTTTTTGACGGCACTTTTTTTACCCGATCTTTTGACGAAATTCGCGTTTTTTCGCGATCCTTTCACGGAATTTTTGTTTTTACGCGCTCTTTTGGAGGGGAATTCTCGTTTTTTACACGATCTTCCGACGACATTTGTGTCTTTCCCGCGAACATTCGGCGAAATTTCGGGGTTTCTCCGAGATCCTTTGACCAAACTCGCGTAAAAAGCGTAAGAAAAGGCCGAAAATCTGAAGAAAATGAGGAAAAGCGGAAGAAAATGCATTACGCGCGTAAAATCGGAAAACATGCCGATTTTTCGGAAGAATTCTGAAAAAATCGGAAGAGTTGGCAGCTATGCAAACGCATTTTTTATTTCTAGTTGCGATTTTTATCCCGCGCAGCATATTTTTCAGACATGATTTTGTTCCAAAATTTCAAAGTATTGATTTCTGAAAGTTTTACAAAATTGGTCATTAGTCTGAAAATTCGGACATAGAAAAGTCTGAGCTGCAAAACAAACTTCTTAACCCGGGAGAACTCGCTGCATGAGATTTTCTCTCACAGTCATACTGTTTTAAGACTCTTATTTAAATCATTTTTCATTTTAATTAAAATTTCAAAATGTTTTTCAATTATTTTACCTATTTTGTGAATAAAAGTACTAAGCCGACCAAAAAAAGTTGATATTATATGAATGTAATGTAAAAGAAAAGCAATTGGGCATTCTCACTAGCGAGTTCTCCCAGGTTAACATAACACCCTCTTTATGTATATTAACCACGAGTGAATCATGTTTCTGTAAATATTTATACAGAAATTCCCTTCCTTAGAAATAGAGATACCACTTTAAGAATTTCTGGAGGGTGGGGGGAGACGGTTCTTTGAGAGGCAAGGTTTGAAATAAGGTGTGCAGAATCGCACCGTTTGCACACGGAAAAAAGTCCTGCATAATGAAAAATGCTGTGCAGTATTTCCCCTTTCAAATTCTTCCACGGACCTATGATTCTTTTGCGAGTATATTTTGAAATTTCTTAGAAGTCTGCAAATTTTTTTCTTTTATGGAATTTCCCCAAATTAATTCGTGAATCGATCGCAGAAAAAAATTAGGATTTCTTCAAATGATCGTGTAAATATATCTAGTATTTCGTCAAAGATCTCAGAAACAAATAGCGATTTTCTTCAATGGTCGATGAATTAAACAAAAACATAATTTGAAGAACAAATTAAAAAAAAAAAAAATTATTTCCTACATTGTTTAAGCCTGAGAAGGGACAGATATTAAGTTATTTCATTCAATTAGTTATAAATTTAATGTTAAATTTTTGTAACAAATTGATTAAGCCAATTGACGATTAAAAAATAAAAATAAAATTCATACAATATGATACTTAAAACACCCTAAAAAATTAGATTCCGTTCAAATGAAATCGAAATATATCTTAGACTTCTTCCATTTTTAATTGAAAATATTTGTATGGCAGATTTTGTATTATGTTTATGACAATTGTGCATAAAATGATAAGATGCATGCAAAATACAAAACTTAAAAAAAAAGTCTAAGATTTATTTTGATTTCATTTGAATGGAATCTAATTTTTAGGGTGTTTTAAGTATCATGTTGTATGAATTTTATTTTTATTTTTTAATCTTCAACTGGCTTAACTAATTTGTTCCAAAAATTTAACATTAAATGTAGAACTAATTGAATGAAATAACTTAGTATCTGTCCCTTCTCGGGCTTAAACAGTGTAGGAAATAAATTTCGTTTTTTTTTTTAAATTTGTTTTTCAAATTATGTTTTTGTTTAATATGTCAAGTTTTTCAATAACTACTGCACTCAGACGAATGCATTTCGAAATTAATAGAGAGTATCATCATCAGGCTCTGATGTATGCGGTATTGCATCACAATGTGGGATGCAGTTTACCAATGTGTAATTCAAAATGTTTCACCACTGTAGTAATGCAGGCTGCAGTAGTTTGGACAAGAACTTCTAATCTGAACGTAAAAAATCTATAATTAAAACATAAAAAATTAACTTCACTTAAGTTTAGATACCCTATTTCCCACTCAGGAACGCTATGAATGTAAATTGTGTCGAATCCTTACTGCTAATATTTAACAATATTATAGCTGTGATACAGTAAAAAATAAAATTTTTACTTAAATTTTTAAACCAAAATATAAAAATATCTCTCCCAAGGGGTGATGTAAACCCATCAGAAAATTATTACCTAAGTTTAACTTGGGGTATAAATAGTTCTCATCTCGAAAAAAAAAATACATTTTTAAATTTAAGTTACGTAATTCCCCACTAAGTTGCTACCTGCGTAAAAATAGCTATCCATTAGAAACTTTTTACTAAAATATAAACTTGACCAAAGCAAAAACTTATTCTGAAAATATCCTTTTTATTTCCACTATGACGCCATATTCATATTTTCAATTTTTGAAAAAAAAAAAAAAAAAAAAAAAGCTCAATTTAATATTTCACGTGAAAATCTTTCAACTAAAAGAAATAAATTATTATTACGGCTTTTGAAATTTTTGCAACAATGAAGTAAAAATGTTACATTTTCTATGAAAAATTTCCGTTGATTTTCAATGAAAAAAGCGAAAATTGGAATTAAGAAAAATATTTGAATAATGTAAAAAAAAAAAAAAAATGGCCCATGTTTCTCTCTGGGTTATAATTCACCCATATGGAAAGGCATTTTACCATTCGTTTTGACCCTGACGTCAGGCAAACGTTTTTACACTTTAAATTTATAATATCATTAGAATTAGTAAAGAATAAAAAATGAGTGGCATCAGGGACAAAAAGGTGGGAAGAAAAAATGAAAAAGTTATGATCTCCATAGGCTTTTCCATGTTAAATTAACACTGAGAAGTGACCTTTTCAAACCTTTCAAATTCTTCCACAGACCTATGATTCTTTTGCGAGTATATTTTGAAATTTGTTAGAAGTCCGCGAATTTTTTTCTTTTATGGAATTTCCCCAAATTAATTCATGAATCGATTGCGGAAAAAAATTAGGATTTCATCAAATGATCGTGTAAATATATCTAGTATTTCGTCAAAGATCTCAGAAACAAATAGCGATTTTCTTCAATGGTCGATGAATAACATCACTAATTTCGTTTAGATTTCAGAAAGAAATTCCGAATTTCGTCAAAAGAGTGCGCAAATAATCACGAATTTCAATAAACTATCGAGGGAAAAATATTGCAAATTTTGTCAAAAGGCCATGGAAACGAGTAGTGAATTTTATTAATTGTTCGCGAAAAGATATCAAAAATTTTGCCGATCGGTTGCGATAAAATATCGCTAATTTCGACAAATGACCGTGCAAAAAATCAATTTCGTCAATTGGTCGCAGAAGAAAATAAATTTCGTCAAAGGATTATGGTAAAAACATGAATTTTGTCAAAATATCGCAGAAAGAAAACGCGAATTTCGTCAAAAGATCAGTAAGATAAGGCAAATTTCATCGAAAAATCAGTAAGAAAATGCAAATTTCACCAAAAGATCGCGGAAAGAAAACCCTAATTTCGTCAAAGAATCGTTGCAAAAAATGCAAAATTCGTCAAAGAATCGTGGCAAAAAATACGAATTATGATTGCGGGAAAAATTTTTTGAATATCATCCTGAAATGATCGCGGGGCTAGCACTGGGCTAGAAAACTGGAACTAGGCTCCTTTTACAATTGTAAAAAGACCGCTTTAAATCGAAAAGAAACTAAAAATTGTATAAAAATTTTCAGAGGAAGAAATTTACTGTATTGAGTTCAAAGACTGAAACTTTATTCTTTTTACGAATGTCAAAAGATGGCTGCGAAATACGAAAACCAACCAACCAACAAACTTCTAGATTAATTTTAATTTTGCATGCTACGATTTCTCATTTTCAAAGGTTGGCAGGTCTGTGTCTACTAATAACATAAAAGTAATGGACATAACATTTATATATATATATATATATATATATAAAATTAATTAAGAAACAAAATAAAATATATTACACAAATACACGGGTGACACATTCTGTATTTCAGTGGTGACACCATTAAAGTAATGATACAGAGAAGAGTAAATTGCAAGCTTCAACTTTAAACATTTGTTGAATATTCAATGGACTTAGGAAAGAGGGTAAATGAAGTGCAAATGTTGATCACGTAATTATTTTAGAATTCACAACCTTTTTTTCCCCCCCATTGAGTGACACACTCAGTATGCTGCTTATGTCTTTAAAGATTAAAGATGATACAATTTGGATTTGTTTTTAAGGTGAAAAAGTTTTGTAAAAGAACTAATTTTAAAATGAAAAACTTTGTGAAGGGTCATTAATAGATCTAAATTCTTCCTATGAAGACTATTATTAAAAAATTTCTTTAAAAATAAACAAATAAATATAACATTAAGAGTATTTTACTTATATTACAGATGGAAATGATCAATTAAAATAACTTACCTCATTAATAATTTACATATTTTGGAACAGTTTGACTTTTCATAAAACCATATACCAAATATATCACCTAAATTTAAAATAATATATTACAATCACACAAAGGCTTAATTCAACAGTATCATTCTTTTTACATATAGCATGTTTACACAAAATGTTATCAAATATTTAAATTGATTTAAAATAAACCAATAAAAGAAGAATATTTAAACTCTAGACACCAACAAAATATCAAAATAAGGAAGAAAGAAGACATAACAATGTAGCTTTTAAAAAATTCCTAAATTGTTATCCTTTATCCTTAAGGGGATTGGTCACTCAGCTTCAGATTTCCCCTCACTAATGTAAAGTCTATGGGCGTTTGATGCATTCGTATATGTAAAATATCTCCTCAGGAAATGAATATTTTTAACTTCTATTTTTTATGTACACCTCCTAAAAGAGGTCTCTTTTCCTCTTAGTTCTTAAAATATTTCTAAAGTATAGACTTAATTTTATATGAGATGTTAAAAACTTACTCACAGTTCGCCCGCTTTTAACTCATAAAATATCAAATTCAGCATAGATTTTAGAAATATTTTGAAAACTAAGAAAAAAAGAGAGATCCTTTAAGAAGAGTACACAGAAAAAAAGATATTAAAAATATGAATTTCCCGAGAAGATATTTTAAATATACGAATGCATCAAAAGTCCATAGACTTAACATTATGGAGGAGAATTCAGAAGCTGAGTGACTAGCCCTCTTAATACAGTTGAGTCTGCTTATAACAGTCACTCAGCGGTAAATATTATAATGTTATAACAAATATTCGTTATAAGCGACCACGATTTCATTTCTGAACTAATTACTTTAAAACATTTATTAGTTTTATTCAAAACATTTCAACTTTTTTTTAAAAATATTTATTAAGGATATTTTAATAAAAGAAAATTTTTAAATTATATTTATTCTGAAAAAGGATTAACAATTTAAGAAGAAGCTTTATAATTTCATTTATTTCGACAAGATAGAGCAAAAAATATAAAATTAATGCATACCTGCAAAAAATGACACTTTGCAAACAGGAATCAGTTGAATAGAAGAGAGAAAAAAAAAACCCATTATAGTCTTTTGCACTTAAGAATTTAAAATCTACATAGACAAATTCCTCTCCTACCCGCCTACCTTACAACAATGCAAGATATATTTATTTTGAGAATCTTTTATGAAAGGTATTGTTCAAACATTTCACTTTACTACTGTAATATCCCGACTTTCTAAGAAAAATATGAAAAGCATCCAAATAAAAGAATGAAAAGCATAGAAACAAATTTCTGAGAATGGGGCAAACTTTAAAACCTTTTATACTGTGATAACAAAAGTAAATAAGTTTAAAAATGAACCTTAGCATCTATTTCACAATAACAAAACAAAATTTGAAATTCTATAAGGTATTATTTTTTTTCAGTCAAAGTTTGAATGAAATAAAATAAATGAAAGCTGTAAATACATAAAAAGTGATAATGTGAACACAGCAATTCATGATGTAACATTTGCTCATCTCACTGGAAAATATTAAATTTCTTTAAGAATAACAAAAATTTAGAACAAATGAAATGTAAATCATACACATACACAATCTGGCCAGATTAAGGAGCCTCAATGTTTTGTTCTCAATAAATAAATAATAATAATAAAAAAGTTTTTGTCACTACAACTAACACTCAAAAGGAAATAATATAATTCGAGTAATTACTATCTCTACAACACAGCTAGCCCATATAACATCTCATTCATGTCACAAATGGTCACAAGTGTCACAGTCACTATGGTGAAGCAAAAAAATAGGAAATTCCATACATCTCATTATGAGTCTCAAATGATCACTATATGTGACTCCACTGAGAAGTCAATGTGACTGCTGCTTTGCGATGAGTCACCAGGTGACTTTACAATGTAGTTAAATTGAGACTCTCTTGTGACTGTCATTTTTAGACTCAATTTCATATTCATCATGAACGTTGCATTATGATAAGTCACCAAATATCATATTATAGTCAGTAGTCTCTCTGTCACCTGAAAGTCATCATGCGACTTTAATGTGACATTATTTGGTAACTTATCACAATGCAGCATTCACGATGACTTTGAAATTGGGTCTACAAATGACAGTCACATGAGAGTCACAATGTAACTACATCGTAAAGTCACATGCTGACTCATCACAAAGCAGCAGACACAGTGACGTCTCAGTGGAGTCACATATTGTAATCATTTGAGACTCAATGAGATGTATGGAATTTCCTATTTTTTTGCTTCACCATAGTGACTGTGACACTTGTGACCATGTGTGACATGAATGAGATGGTATATGGGCCAGCTGTGTTGTAGAGATAGTAATTACTCGAATTATATTATTTCCTTTTGAGTGTTTGTGTATTTGAAAATTGGCATTTTGTGACTTTTCCTTAATTTTTGATAACCAGTGTAGATTTAGACTTTTGTAACTGTTTTTTAATAAAACACCCTGCTAAAGATTATGTCTGAAGAAATTTTAAATAGCTTTTTAAAAATATATATATATTTGCTGTCATGGGTGATCACTCAGCCTTATCTATCTCCATCTCCAAAAAGATCCATAGCGATTGAAGTTCTACCGTGGCCAGATCAATAGAATACAATATGATAGTAGATTCATCAGTGAAAGGAAATTATGAAGTGTTTGAAATTCTTGAAACTCACAATTACTGATATTCTTGGATATGAGTAGTTATGCTTTCTCCTTGGTGAAAATAAAAAATCTTGCACTTTGATAAAATTCTTTAAATTTTATCAAAGAATTACATCAGGTGAATTTTTTTTCTTTTAAGTGTCAGACTTTCAATCTTGCGCTCTTCAGGAATTCTATACATATTATTGTTATTTATATTTCTTAAAAAATTATCTTTTTAACACTTTCCAACAAAGTTGAAAAGTATTTATAATTTCAGTTTGTCTGTCCGCACTCTAACTCTCGTAAATGTACTGAGATTGCCCTGATATTTTTGGATGTTATTAAGGTTCATCATAACACAATCCCTATTTCAAATGAAGTTTATAGCATGTTTAGTTCATTTACAGGGACAGTTGCATTACGGTCAATGGGAAAAAATTGTTTGAAATGATTTTTAACGATGTTATACATTTTCGAACATAAACATTTATGAAGTGTACTAAAATAAGCATTCTGAAGAATATGCGGTGCAAAGAATACTTGTTGCTCCTTTACAGGGACACACAACAGAATTCCGTTACATAATGATATGGGATAGGGGTTTGTTTCTGGCGTATTTTAATTATGTTACACTATTTCATATATAATGAAATTGATATACGTCGCTGAGGTTTACTATAAGCCATTACATGCATAACAAGAAGTGCATAGCATTTACATGGACACACAAAATATTTCAGATACGAATTCTTTTGTGTCCGAAGTACTGTACATAAGCGATGATTGCTGGAAATGCATTTTTAATTATGATATGTGCTTTTATGTTTCACTATATTTATGCATACTATATGGTGTGTATAAATGTTATAGTTTACACACAGGGCTACACAAAAGAATTCAGAAGGGTTACTGAGTATGAGCGTAAATTTCTTAAAGATGGTTTTTAAATGAGTTATGCAGTTTTACGCTGAACTGCATTTAGTTTACAAGAAATGTTTGTAGAATATAGATAGAATGATATACGGTCACGCAAAGAATTGGATACATAACTGTCTATGGATGATAGTATCTGGAAATGTGATTTCAGTAATTTTAAGAGTGTTTTAGCTAAATAGTGGCAAATAATAAAGGTACTATTGGCTATGGACGGTAACTGCTATAATCAATTTTTAAAATGTTTTATGCGTTTTCTAAAATGTTTACTTAGTTATGTTATTCCCTTAAATAACGAAGTTTTGTTAAAACATTCAGGAAGTGTTGGAAAGTGTTTCATAATCTATGCTTAATGCAATATTTTTCTTTCTTGTTTAGATTTGTCTTTAAACATCTTTTTTGATGCATCACCATCATTACATGCAGGATTTATCACAATTCCAAAATGGCAAACATAAGGAAACAGTCATAGCACAATTTCAGAAAGCGTGAGGGGGAAAAAGAAAAAAAAAAATCAACAAAGGATCATGTCTGACTCTAAAGCATTTGTTCCTTAATTTTAACACCAAAATTAATCATTTTCACGTTTTTTTAATATACAGTAGACTTTCTCAAATCCACACAGCTTGGGACCAGAGGGTGTGTGGATTTTAGAATCTCGTGGATTTCTTGTCATTCCTTAGTTTACCGTATTTTCGGGCGTATGAGCCGCAGCGCATACGACTTTAAAAGTATAAAATATCGTAAGTGCGGCTCTTACGGCAGGGCGGCGGGTACGATGATTTTTTTTTTTCTTTACGGAACAACTTGCGTATTCGCCCACAGTCCGCCATCTTGTTTATTTGTTGGTCATTTATAACCATTTTATGCTTAATTTTTGAAAATTTAGAGATTAAATATAAACAACAAAAATAAATAAATACAAATGAAGAAATTTAAAATAGGCAAGGATCGCAAAGAAACAAGATGGCGGACTCCGGACGAATACGTAAGTTGTTCCAATTTTTTTCCCATAATAGCAATATTTTATGACACCTGTTTTTTCTATTATTATTATTGTTGCACCATTATATCGCCTTTGATCAACTGTCACATGCTCTCGGGTTGATTCCAAAATATTAGAAATCGTCTCTGAAATCCAGATGTTTGTGTATAATCAGCTTTTGATGGATAATGTGTTACGTTATGCAGAAAGAAACCGTGCATGATTTCGAGTCATCACTGGAAAGAACTAGAATACGCGAGAACTCTCTCGTCTCCCAGAAGAAGGGAGGAAGCTGACCTCAGGCTGTGCCTTGTTCCTATTGGCCGAATACAGTTGCGCCTGCCTCTGATTGCACAGTTCTTAAACGTTTCATTTTTGCTCTTAGAAACTAGAATCATTTTATTATACTATTAAGTGTTCTCCTCTACGTCTGATCTGCAATTTACAAATTTTGATATTTTTTAAATAGTAAAAATGGCTTCCAAGAAGCTGAAAAGTTACACCGCTGCATTTAAGCTTTCAGTTATCCATAAGGCGGAGAGCATCGGTAATCGTGCTGCAGGGAGAGAATTTGGAGTGGATGAACGTTGTGTTCGACGATGGAGATCTGATAAATCTGTGCTGGAGAAAATGCCCAAAGCTCGGAGAGCACGAAGGAGTGGCGTTGTTGCCTGGCCAATTCTTGAAAGTAATTTAGCCAAGTGGGTGAAGGAACAACGCAATAAAGGCATTCCAATTTCGACAGTTCAGATTCGATTACATGCTAGAAGTTTGGCCGCTAATATGGGACTAGTTAATTTCAAAGGTGGTCCCAATTGGTGTTTCAGATTTATGTCGCGGAACGATTTGTCCATGCGAATTCGGACTACTGTCGGACAAGAATTGCCCCTAGATTAGAAAGAAAAGAAATCTGCTTTCTTAAAATATGTCAATGACATAATTAGTGAAAAAAATTTTTCTACTGCACAAATTATAAATATGGATGAAGTTCCACTTACTTTTGACTGCCCACCCAGTAGAACAGTAAACACTACTGGGGAAAAACCATAAATATAGTTACAACAGGTAATGAAAAGACGTCTTTTACCTGTGTATTAGCTTGCGCCGCTAATGGAGAAAAATTAAAACCATTACTGATATTTAGGCGTAAAACTATACCAAAAGCAAAATTTCCTTCGGACATCGTAATTCGATGTAATGAAAAAGGCTGGATGTCCGAGGAAATAATGTTACAGTGGCTGGAGGAAGTTTGGCGAAAGAGAAAAAATTCTTTTTTTCAAGCTAGCGAACTTCTTATTATGGATTCTATGCGAGCGCACTTAGTGGAATCTGTCAAAGTTGCTGCTAAAAAAGTTTCCGCCACGCTAGCGGTAATCCCAGGCGGATTAACTAAAATTCTGCAGCCCCTTGACTTGACTGTAAATAAATCATTTAAATCAAAAGTGAGAAAGCATTGGGAAACGTGGATGGTTGAGGGGCTGCATTCTTACACAAAATCAGGTAAGATGTGCAAAGCTACTTATGAAGACGTTGCGTCTTGGGTGTCGCTAGCGTGGAAAGACGTTAGCTCTCAAACTGTTATGGCGAGCTTCAAAGCAGCCGAAATTTCACAAAATTCCACAACAAGTGCTGATGCCACATCTGATGACAGTGGTGATGAAAGTAATGAACTAATCACCGATCAAAACCAGGGTTGGAAAAAAACCGGGTATTTTTGTAAAAAACCAAAAAAACCGGTTTATTTGGTTTAAACCAGGTTTTTTTGGTTTAAACCGGGTTTTTTCAAATATAATTTCCTATTGCATACAGATGCATATCTGTTGATAAAATAAACATTTTTGGATATTATATAAGTAATATAACTTTTGAAAATATTTAAATTAAATAATTACAATCAATTATATAGAAAATTGAAATCATTTCTAATTTAAACATTATTAGTAACAGCTATGTCTTATGTTCAAAGTAAATTGCTCTACACAGTGAAACATTGGCAACTTGAAATTCGTATGAAGAATCCATTGATTAGTAATATAATAATCAATCAATAAACATTTGATGCAGTTTCATGAATATAATATATTATTCTGTGGTTGTTATTATTATTATTATTTTAATATCCAAATACTTCTGGTTATTTTGTTTTCTGAATGATAACTCCAAGTGTCCAAGTGAACATTTTTGGCCATTAGATTCAGCAACTAACAGAAAAGATTGGTTGGTATTATTGAAATGCTGTAACTAGTACTCAATTTTTGCAAGCTGTGTTATTCAATTTGATATCTTAAGTTACTCTTTTAAATTCTTTAAGGATACTCTTCCCCAATCTCGATCCAGAAAATGTTCTTTTACAACTTAACCAAAATCTTAAGGATCATTGTATTTTGTTATTAACTGCTGTAAATAATCTGCATTTTTTAAATGAAAATATTTTATGCTAAATATTGAATATTATTTATCTATTTTATCTTTTCTAATTTCATATGTTTTAAGAAATATCTTTAGGGTACCAGATGTGTTCATCAGCACATGCTAATTTTCATTCTACATGCATAGAAACATGACCTAGTCTCATTATGCCTCATGTTGACTGCTGAGATGAAGTGTTAAGTAGAAATTATTTCTATCAATAATTTAAAACAAATTACAAAAAAGAGAAAATATTAGATTTTTCTAAAAAAAAAACAAATGGTTTTTTTGACAAAAAAACCAATTGGTTTAAACCGTGGTTTAAACCATGGTTAAAACCATTTGGTTTAAACCGTGCCAACCCTGATCAAAACATTTTGGAATTATTTAATTCGGACAGTGAATATTCAGATTTTGAAGGATTCGAAGATATTTAAAAAGATTATGTTGTACAATCTTGTATTTGTAAATATATTTTTTGTATTTTTTAACTGTGGGAATAATAATTTTTCAAATTCTTTATTCTTTTAATATTTTTTGATAATTGGAAGTACTGTTTTATTACTAAACGTAATCCAGTATATTTTTCAGTAACTTTTATTAATATTTGCAAAAATTTGAAATGAATCTAAACTTTAATCTTTTAAAATTATATGCCTACTCATAGTCGATCAATGATAGAAAGTGTTATTAAATTAAAAAAGAAACAATAATAAAAAATCAACATTCAAGGAAAAAAAGATTCTACAATTTTTACAGGTAAGTTTAATACTGTATTTTTATCTGTTAGTTATTTTTTCAGTGATGAAAAGCTGTTTTCAGCAGCAGTGTAAGGAGTTAACGTACAACTCTGTATTTTTAAAATGTTTTCATATAACTACATGCTTTATTACATCATATTTTTCAGTAATATTTCGTTTGTTTAAATTTTTTCGGTATTTGCATATGTTAAATTTAACGTCTCCTTTCTCAAATGGAATACACCCCCTCTCACATTTAAACAGAGAAAAAGAAAAAAAAACAGGAACGTCCGGTCATCTTAAATCCGGACTGCATAACTCTAGTTTTTTTTTATTGTTTTCTGATTCTGTCGACAGATGGCAGCATTAAATAATTTTCTTATTTTTGTTTATTATAGTTTATATTACCTCCTTTTGCCGATAGATGGCCATACCAGACATTTTCCGAATTTCTTTTTTAGAGAGAAGCTTATTTAATTCATGATTTTATATGTTTATTGAACGTTCAGTACACTGACATGTTTAAATAAAATCGTAATCATAAGAAATGTTCTGTTTATATTTAATTGTATAAGATTAAATTAAGTCTTATTTTGCTTTTGAATCATTTTATATGTTACTTATAATATTTCGTGATTATTTATAATTTTAAGTTGATATTGCAAGATATCTAATATCTGGAAAAGTTGTGTCCGTAACGATTCCGAATTTTAAAAACTGTACTGTAATAATATTACAGTATTTCTTTATATTTAATTACTAGTTTATTTATTTATTTATTTTCCCTGCGTTTAAGTGAAAATATTTATATATAAATTTGGAAAAACTTGCGAATTCGTGTGGAGTCTGCCATCTTTGTTCTTTGTTGGTCATTTATAATCACTTTATGCTTAATTTAACAACAAAAATAAACAAAAACAAAAATAAATAGAAAAATAAAATAAAACAAAATAAATCCAAATAAAGAAATTTAAAATCGGCGATGATCAACAAAGAAACAAGATGGCGGACTCCGGACGAATCCGCAAGTTTGAGTTTTTGGGTGCGGCGCTTACGAGAATTTTTTTTTTTTTTTAAACACATTTTCATCGGTGCGGCACTTACGCCGGGTATTCCCGAAAATACGGTACATTTTTTAAACAGTAATTTGAATGTAATAATGCAATCAAAATTATAATGAATGCTTACAATATAGTAAAATATTAAAATAATTAAGTAAAGTAATTTTAAAAATGATTAAATTATTAAAAGTAAAGGGCAAGTAAATAATTAATAATGTATAATTAAATATGCATAATAAAGATGAGATGCATTTTCCTTGAATTATTCAATGAAGCTTTCTTCATAATGGTACACTATTAATTCACATAAAAATCATAAAGGAAGGAAGTTTTATTTCAGGTTAAGTTAGTCTTAATAACCAAAAAAAGCTTGATTAATACATAAATATATTTGGTAAAAAGATTGCGATTACCAGTGATATTAACAGTATCTTGATTTTCACAAATAAATTTATACTTCCTCCATGAAAAACCATAAGTTCAGTTATATTATCGAGAATTGCACATTAAAATACATACGGAATGATATAACACCAAAAAATTCTGTAATTTTGCCCCTACATCTAAACTGAAAGTTTCAGTGTTTACATCTGTGAAAATGTGCAGATTTTAAGGAGTCCACTGTATATAAATTATATAGTTAAATTACAAGTTAAGAACGAAAATTATTGCATTTAAAATATTTAATACTTTTAATCAGTATCGAATGATACCTTTTAAGATTTGATCTAATGATTATTTGGTACTACTTGATTATCCCGTTATCCAAAAAACTGTCGCCAAACTGTAAGATTAAATATGCCAATAATGGATGATCATAAATGTCACATTCACTTGACATTAAATGTGTTACATGTATTTGTTACATCAAGACTTTTTAATTTGACATTTTATTTATTTATTTATAAATGTTTCACTAATTAATTTGTTCTTTCGTTATTTAAAATTACAGCAAATTTTGATTTTTTTTTTTTTTTTTTTTTTTTTTTGCTTCAAGCGTATATCTATAGTTTATATATATATTTTATAGTTATATCCCTCTAAGAGTTTGACTAAATAAAGAGCATTAGGCCCCTTACAATTTTACATTATCACTGATATTTATTGTATACCTTAATAAATTCGATTATTACATTTAAAAATACTTACATTTTATTCACAAATACAATATCTTAAAAATATCCGTTTGTTTAAGGTTTAATTTAATAATTCTGCATTTAAATATATAAACTATTAGTATTCTTTTGTCCAAAATCATCTAAATTAACCAAATTTTATATTTGATGTGTCGCTACACCATAAGAGAACATCATCATTAAAGTAACCCTATTCTTTAATGATTTTTTAATTTAAATTCATTAATTTTTCCTATCTTAAAATGGCAACATTCTTCCATTTGTATAATTTGGCAAATAGTTTGATGATTTGTATAATTTGGCGAAATTGGTCGATGGGATGATAATCAGTAGTACCGATTATTTTTATTGATATTAACCCTCCGACTGTCTTGGAAAAGGGCACAATTGTAATGTTGTTTTCTCTGCATTTTGTTTTAAATGCTAAAAAAAAATTATTCTTTGAACATTTTATAAAAAAAAATTAATAACGAATATGAATTCATTCCTTGGAAGTATTAATCATTGTTCAATGTATTAAAAATTCATTAAATCAATAGAATTATATTACTTTGAATATTGCTTGTATTGCAGTGAAAACTGGAGCTTAGTGAACGTATTAACACGGGCTTGTCAGTGAGGGGGTTAAGTGGATGACTCTTATTTTTTTTTAATTTTTCTTTTATGGCAGAGGGGAGGAGGAGGGTGTTGAATGTAGGAACACTTACCCTATGTAAAATAGTGTATATATATAACTATTATAGAATACTAACTAAAGTACCCGCCGTTGCCCGGAATAGAATTTTACAAAAGTTTGTTTTGAAAAATCAGTTTTAAAATTAACATACAGTATAAAACAAACAATATAAAAAAGCAGTTGAAGTGTTATACACATGAATCAAATGAAAACCCAATATAAAAATGCATAAATTTAAATAACAGAGGCAAAATCCCATTCATCATTGAAGCAATAAAAGATAAAAGGCGAAAACAAGTTCAGAGAACTTTAAAATGTTAAAAAGGCCAATATTTCCATAATCGGGGTTTTATCATGTTTCAATACGTTTTTACAAACTCAATCTGACGTTATATATTCACCTGCTGACGTTCATTACATTTCCAATCTGACGTATAATATTCACATTTTTTTTTTCTCTTTAATTCGTGAAACTATTTATTTAATTTTCATTTTTCACATGGAAATCTTGCAATAGAAAAGTTATGACGTAATATTCACTTTTTTTTCAAATTTGTCAAACTATTTAATTTTCATGTGGAAATCTTAAAGTAATTGTTGCGGTAAGAATTTTATTGTGGATTTTTAATTGTTGGCAACTGCTAGGGATGCACCGAATAGTGATTTTGGCCGAATACCGAATATTTGGCCAACAGGTAAACCGAATACCGAATATTCGGCTAGCCGAATAGTGACTATCAAGCCAAATAATGAATATTCGGCTTGCCGATTACTTGAAATTTCAGAATTTGAAAGTATTAAAATGTTAAAGTTTGAAACAATTTTACATAATGTTTAACACACATACTTCCATATTGATAAACAAGACCTTTTTATAAGTAAATTCTACACTAAAAAAATTATGCTTTGAATTGTTATTTAAGAAGAGGATAGTAGTTTTAAAGCTTCTTTAATTGATAAAATGTTAAATTTCATGGATTTCTTCTCTGAATTAAAACAAATGAATAAAATTTTCTAAAATAAATATTTAAAAATCAAAGTGAAATTTTGTAGGAATTGGAAGATAAATTGTACAGTCATATACTGTTTATTTGTCAGAAAGGGAGTAAAATCGTCATTATTGGTTAATTTTCTTATGTGATGCTTTTCAAATAGCAAATAAAAAATGTAAAAGCCTTCTCTTTTATTTAAATATAATTCTATTTCTAATTATTAAATATCTTTATTAATTGACGGTTAAAAATAGTAGTTGTTTTAAGGTTTTTAAAAAGTTCTTTTAAGTGTTTGGTCTGGCCAAATATTTCAATGTATTCGGCCAAACCGAACATTCAGTAGTATGGCCGAATATCGAATAGATACTGAATAGTCATGCGCATCCCTAGCAACTGCTATAATGAAAAATGTTTAAATTTGATAGGAAAATGCTGTTAAATTGCTGATTTTTCATTAATTAAAAGTTAACTATAAATTATTAGAATTCCGGATTACTTTAGTTGCCTTGGGCGTGTTTTAATACACATTTATGTAACATTTCACAATTCTGGCTTCCAAACTGTGGATTTGTATAGAATTACAGACAGATAAATTTTTATTTTAATTACAAATTATCATCTATATAAATTATAAATTGAGTTTTAAAACAAGATACAAGCATTATAAATTTGGAACATTAACTATTAAATGAAGTTTAATACTAGATCCAAACATTTATAAATGAAGTATTAAATTAATATGTACAGTAGAGTGCGATTATCCGAACAAGTCGGGACCGACCCTAGTTCAGATAAGCAAAAGTTATGACAAATGGACATAATTTAAGGGATGTTTCTGACTATACTAAAACCTTCACACGTTACCTAAGAGGACTGGCAGCGCCAGTCAGTGCTGGCATGTTTAAAAATTGTTTTTCTTTGTCTTTTTATTTATTTTTATCATAAAATTTTTTTATCTCTCTTTTTATCATTTTCTGAACTCCAGAGATTATAATTTAAGCAAAAAAGCTTTTGATTGTTGCTTGCTTCAATGAAGACATTCTGTTCAATTGAATATGATCAACTTTCTTCTGCTGTTCGAGCCATTTCATAGCTGTTTCCAAATATTCAAAGGCTTCATTATAGGATGGAACTGGGTTATTTTGAAAGTATTCGTTTTCATTTTCTTCAATTTCTTTTTCATCATGAATCTCATCCACAATCTCATCATCCTTTAAAAACTGATATCCAGGGTCATGTACTTCACTATTTAACCACTCGTTAATTTCATTTTGTTCATAGCTTAGGATTCTTCCCACCTCTTTTATTATTTTACATTCCTCATTTTCTGTTCCACTAACAGTTTTTTTCTTTATTTAAAATTTTATTCCAAGCCAATGGATAATTGGGAGTACGGTTTTAAAAAATTTTGGAGAGAAATAGGCTGTTCGGATAATTGGAAGTTCGGTTAATTGGAGTTCTGATAATCGGCACTCTACTGTATATATATACAAATATAAATTACCTTTGAATCAAAATTTATCTTACAAGTTCATATAACGATGTTAATGAAAATTCTAAATGAAGATGGCTTGTAAAAATATAATATATTAATCATTATAAAAAATATTATAGTAAACCTAATCGGACCACAAAGAAAACTCAAAATATTGAAAAACTCAATTAGTTTAATATTATAATATCATAAATCTTATAAATTATTTGAATAAAACAAATGGGGAAAAATTTTGTTTCAAAAAGTAGAGGAGCAATATTAGAGTAAAAATTTACAAAAGGAATGCAAAGAAAAATGAATAACACTTATATTGTGGAACTTTTCATCAGGGACAATATCCCACAAATATAAGCAAAACACAATTGATTTCTAATTGAGAAAAGCATTCATTACATTTAATATATTAGAAATTATAAAAAAAAGTTTCCTGATTTTTCCATCATTTCCCTGACTATCTTTATCAGACTTCCCTGATTTCCATTATTAACAATACACATACGATATTTTTTCATGTATGCAAATTCTTTGTATAACACACTTAACCATCTTGCTAATATCTCATTTGGGCAATAAAACAAGAGAAAACATAAAAATTGCCAAATATTCATTAAGTATTGGTTGGCAGCTTTATAAATCCGAACTTAAAATTTAGTCCAATAACTCCGTATAGTTAGTGGCCAATGGATATTATGTTCTAACAGGATAATATATCTATAACTAATTGGATTAAGCTGGCCACCTTGGTCAGGTTATGCTAATGTATCATTTAAAAATTTTAAAAATGGGTAAATTGCCTACAATATAAGTGCTACCTACAGAAAATGTAGACATCAGATCACCTTTTAATTTGCGTTAAATATCAAAAACTCATACCATGTGCATCTTTTTAAAAATAATGGGAAAGGCTAATCAGCATGTGAAAAAATATGGTATATAAAATAGACAAATCAGTCTCGTTGGCATAGTTGTATAATATAGACGCACGCGCGCATACTATGCGCAGATAATTTTCACAAAATTCAGAATGCAAAAAAATTTTCAGAAAAAAATCTTAATTTTTGTTTTTGTAATTTTCTTTTTCTCTTTAAATACCAAAAAATTACAAATATTACCCAATTTTATGTACAATTTATTTATTGTTTGCCAGGAGTGAGTCTGTTCCTAATTTTCTGAAAATTAAAAAAAAAAAAAATCAGCCATCAGTCTAAAAATTCAGACATAAAAAAATATCACTGAAAAATATTGCGAATTTCAACAAATAGTCGCCGAAAAAACAAAAAACAAACAATTTCATCAAAGAATCGCAGAAAAGATGTGAATTTCTTCCAAGGATCATGAAAAGAAGAATTTTGTCAAAAAATCGCAGAAAAAACAAATTTCATCAGAGGAGCGCAGGAAAAAACTAATTTCATAAAAGAATAGTGGAAAAAACCCAAATTTTGCCAAAGGATCGCGAAAAAAAAAAAAAAAAAACATGAATTTTGTCAAAAGATCGCAATAAAAAATGCAAATTTTGTCAAAGAATTGCAGAAAAAATTGCTAATTTCGTCAAAGAATCGTGCGCAAAAAAATTGCTAATTTCGTCAAAAAATTTCAGACAAAAACTAATTTTGTGAAAAGATCGCAAAAAAAAAAAAAAAAGAATTTCGTCAAAATATATATAAAAAAAAAACGAATTTCGGCAAAAGATTGCAGAAAAAATGTGAATTTCGTCAAAGGATCACGGGAACAAAACTGATTTTGTCAAAGGATCGCAGGAAAAAAAAAAAAAAACGGTAATTTCGTCAAAAGATCGCGGAAAAATGTGAATTTCGTCAAACGACAGCAGAAAAAACTTGAATTTCATCAAGGGGCCACGGTAAAAAAGCATCAGTCTCTTTTAATGATAATACCTATAATGAACCTCCCCCTACAAAATGTTATTCAGTTGTTTAAGAAGTAATGTCACATTATTTCTGTGAAGAGAGTGACTGGCATTTTGTGCGAAGAGGTCATAATATTAAGGATTGGGCTGTTTCTAAATAAATTGACAAAATAATTCATAAGAATTCACCCCTTCTTATCATGGATTTTTAGCTTTAACTATTTTTTTAACCAAAATAATTATTCTTTAATATTAATTAATTTTTAATTTAAGTGGTAATTATTTTAAAACTACTGTTTTTAATTCACATCGTCAAAAATAATATATGTTATTTCATTAAGCATTAAATTAATTTGCACAAAGTTTTTGACCCAATATTTATGTGTGCAGAAAGTTTTTGGTTTTATACAAGTCTGCTCGTTGGCAAGGTGAAAATGCAAATATTTTCAAATATAGACAAATTTCCCTGATTTTTGAGTATTTTTACAAAGTTCCCTGATTGATAAACCTCCCTGATTTCTAAATTCTGTAGACACCCTGTATATAGTAATAAAAAATAAGTGATAAAATAAAAACATTCATAAAATAAAGAACTTTGGAAGGATGTTTTAGTAATATTGAAAAATAAACAAATCTAAATTTAGAGAGCATACACTTTGAAATAATAAATGAACATGAACAGGTATTAAACAAAAAATTTATAGTTTATGAAAACCAATTAGATTTAAAATAAAATGTATACTATACATAAATTCAAATCAAAGAATTAAATCAACACATTATGAAAATTAAAGAAATATTATTTACCTTTACCATTACGGTACAAAAGAAAGGGGGGTTGATCTTTAAAATCTAAACTGTCTGTGATAGGTTCAACTAAATTTGTTGTACTCAACCTATTCATAACCATGAAACCATGTTGGGGTTTCTGAGATCTACAAAAAGAATAAAAGTCTGTAATACAAACATTCATGTTAAAATTAATAAAATAAGAAAGGAGAATAAATATTACCTCATATACACAAATAATGTACCCTCAATCTCAGTTTTTTCCTAAAAATATTAGAAAAATACATCAATATAACAAAGAAAACATTTAAATATCTAGAAAAATCCAATATAAATCAAGATAAATTCATTAAACATTAAAAAGCTTTTTGAAAACCAATGATTAAATTTAACACAAGTACTGAAAATGGAATGTGTACGTGTTGTTTAGCAGCCAATAAAAAACTATATTTTACTGGCAGCTACAGTTTTTTTGCTGGCTATCAGGCCCTTTCACATTTGTAGCACGCTGGCCACTATTATAAAAAATTTTATTAACATGTGAATGAAAATTAATATCTCTGAAATTAATTTAAAGTTTGAGAGCTATTATAACATCCTTGGGTCTAGGGATTGACCGAATACCGAATCGACTATTCGGTATGTAAACCGAATATTCGGCCGAATAATCACGAATAAATATTTTCTTAAAAATACAAGAATTCTCTTTTATTTAGAAGTAGAATAGGCTAAATGATGAGTTTCAATATTATGTGCATGAGTTAAAGCTGCATTACAAATAAAAGTGCCCAGCTAAACTGATGGCATTGAGCTCACAGGCTATTCACACTAATTGTATATTATAATCTTATTTTAAAGAATAATGCCCCTCAAAAAAATAAATGAAGGGGAATTAACCCCCGTTTCCCCCTTTATACTTAACCAGTGAACCTCCAAATCTAATCAGGGAAGCTCCTTAACATAATAAACCGGTATATTAAATTTGGAGCAAATTAAATAATCCTGCAAAAAAACCCCATTTATCTAAATTAAGGGGGTGGACTATACCCCCTTTATCCTTAACCAATGAATCCCCAAAACAAATCAGGGAAGTTCCTTAACATAATAAACCGGTATACCAAATTTGGAGCAAATCGAATAATTCTGCATGAAAAACCAGTTTATCTAAATTAAGGGAGGGGGGGGGGGACATGGACTAACTCCCTTTCCCCCCCCTTTATCCTTAACCAATGAAACCCCAAAACTAATCAGGGAAGTTCCTTAACATAATAAACCGGTATAGCAAATTCGGAGCAAATAGAATCATTCTGCATGAAAAACCCATTTATCTGAATTAAGGGGGTTGGACTAACCCCCCTTTATCCTTAACCAATGAACTCCCAAAACTAATCAGGGAAGCGCTTTATCACAATGAACATAGAAAAAATTTTTGAAGCAAATTGGATGTTTCTATCAAGAGTTATCGCGATACGTACATACATACAGAACGGGCGGGCACATTAGCTCTCAGGCTTTGATAGCCTGTGAGCTAAAAACAAGTCAAAAACCAATTTTAATGAAAAAAAAAAAAGAAAACTTTTTCCTTCCTAAAATAGTCTACATAGAGATAAAATCAAAGCAACTGTCTACAATAGAGAAAAAGAAAAGTAAGGAGGATCAGGGCATCTTTCCCTTATCATTTAATTTTAATTCTTTCTACATTAGTTTTTTTTCTTTTAATTTATTTAATGTCTATTTTTAATATGCACATCAAATAAGTATACCCCTATGCCTATCCTACAGCTTTTATATCAATTAAGTTAAAAATCGCTCAAATTTTTTATCTTCATCACCACAAAGTTAAATCATTATTGAAATATAAATATCAATAATTTGACAGAAAATAGTTAAATGTACAAATTGATATACCTTTTGTATTTGAGAACATTTCTATTCAATATGTTTATAATTAGACAATCAGTAAATCAGCTTAATGACAACATTGTTTCTTTTTATTTGAATGAACTTTTGTTTTCTGACAATCTTTATCCTTAATAATAGCCTGTATAGTTGGATTAATGAATTTGTGAGTAGAAAGAAGGTCATTAAATTTTTTTTTTGTCTAATTGGATTTAAGAATAAAAATGTAATTGAATTAAACTGTTAAGAATTTAATTTTAATTAAAATTTATTAAAAAAGGTAATATATATGCAAAATTGTTTATTAAAACTTCTTAGGTATTCGGTTGCCAAATACTGAATATTCGGTGTACACTTTGACTGAAGCTTCGGTATTCGGCAAAATTCCTGCTTCGGTCAATCCCTACTTGGGTCCTTTCAAATAATGCATGTGCATTTCAGCCCATAATGTATCATACTTTCAGAAGAAATCGGGAGAAATACAATACATACATATAGTCTTAAGGAAGGGCATGTTTTGGATTCTTAAGGACACTTTTCATATTCATAAGAGCAATTTTGAAATTCTTAAGGGCAGTTTTTTTTTTTTTTTTTAATTTATTGTTTTGATTTTTAAAGTCATTTTAATATTTAAAACTAGGGTGTCAACGATTTTAATAAGTTGATTTAAATCAGTGATTAAATCGTGATTTTAATCAACTGATTTTTTTTAAAAAATCATTGATTAAAATCAAAAATTTTCTAAATGTTTAAAATGTCAAAAAAATATTCAAATCTAGGATGAACATAATTTGAGTTTCTACAGGTATTTTGACTTATGAATAAACAAAAAAAGAGCTCTAAATAATTGTTTCTAAGCCTAATTCCCGAGTACTATAAAAAATTAAAAATAATTAAGTTTGTAAAAAGCATTGTTTTATCCAACATAAAACAGTTTCATTAAAAAATGATATTTAAATCTAATAATGCAATTTGTAATGTCATAATTTCTTTTATGTAATCAATTTATGCATTATTTTATATAAAATAAACATAGTATTTTAATACATATTTACTACACTACACATTTACATTAATACATATTTACATAAAATAAACATTTTATATAAAATAAAACATAGTGTAATAAATTTCTGCAAGTAAAAGAATAAATAGTGTCTTAGTTTCTCGTTCTACTTTTGTAATAATAAATTAATAGCAATATCGAGTTAAAGAAGAGTAAGAAAGTGACGTCTGCTCAACAGCTAAATTGTAAATGAATGCATAAGAGAAAAAGAGCTAATTGGTATAAAAATGTTAAGCACAGCAAGAGCTTCTTCAATATAGACTGATTTTTTTTTTTTTTTTTTTTTTTTAAACTTTGTAACTTATATATATATGAAATAAAAAAATTAATTTGTGTAGAAAAAGCAGCAAAACTTTTCTTTAAAAAAAAAAAAAAAAAAAAAAAAAAATTGAACCATTGAAATTGAAAGCTAATAATCCACACTGAGATGTAATAATGCTGTTATTTAATTATTTTGAGGATTTCAGATATCCTTATATTTCTTCTGTATGTGTGTATGAATTAAAACTCATTTTCGTAATTTTTTTGGTTAGCATACACATACATGTGTGTAAGTTTAGATTTTAGTGATTAACAGTAATTTTTCTAAGTACAAATGCAAAACGAGCTGCAAATAATATTTGTTACTTTGTTATTTGTGCTACTAACGAGTTATGAACTTAATGACTTATTTACATTTTTTATTAATTCTGTAATTACTTGCTGTTTCTTCTAGGCCATTTTTTTAAGGGTGCCTCACCCTGCCCCTTTTGAAATTGGCAAAAAGCACCCTGCCTTAAAAAAAAAAAAAAAAAAAAAAAAAAAGTTAAATTCACCTGTAGTTGTGCCAGAGATTTCTTATAAAAAACTTCCTCATTCAACAACAGTATTCCTAAATTCATGTGCCCAAGATCTTGCAAAAATAATAGAACCTTATTTCTTTAGAAAAATCAGGATATTAAATATTAAAATATGTTATTTAATTGTATTTTTCAATTTGTGATTCATAAAATTATTAAAAATTAAGGATGCTTTATTTATCATACTAAAAATTCTCTTTTTTCTTATATCATTACTAATATATTTCTTCATGAAATAGTGTCCCTTTTGGGAACAAGGATGCTGCCCCTTTTCTTTCTAAAATGAACTACTTTATTATCATTTTAATAATTAAAGATTAAAAATAAAACAGGTTGCCAGCTTTTAGCCAGGCCAAAAAAAGCCGGCCGGCTTTTTTTGGTTTTAACCACTTAAAAAAAGCCGGTTTTTATTTTTTGAAGTTGGTTTACAGTAAATTCGTTTTAAATTTGGATCAATTAATTTTTAACACACTTATAAATATTTTCTATTAAAAAAAATTATAGATTTCTATTAAATTTTATCAAATAAATAAGTCTTTATAACTTCTAGAAGGCAACTGTGAAGGCATTATGTCTGAAAAAAAAAATTATAAACATTGAAAAGAATATAAGTTAGGCTCCAAACTGGTGTTTTGAAATTCTATATTACATAGCTCCACATATACTACACATTTTAAAGATTATATTTAATTAATGACAAAATGTAGCACATTAAAATGGAAACATTCTTATGTGTCCATATGGAGAGATTAAGTTATAAATGCTAAAAGAGAAATTAGAAAAGATGTAATAAGAAAAGATGTAATATTTGAGGAGAATGGTACATAAGTGTATGAAAAATAGAGCATTTAAACAAGAAAAAAAAAATCTCTAAATAAAATTTTGAAAAGCTTGTTGCTAATTCATGCATATGCTATTCATAATGTTTTTAATAGTGAGAAATGGTGTTTTAATTAATATGACTATGTATAATTTGTGTATTTTATGTATGTTTATTAGAAATAGAATAAGACTTTTATAGCTCTTAAAATTAGGTAATAAAATATGTAACTAAGTAACCATTGTCCTCTTTAATTTTATAAAGCAGTAAAAATGAAAAAATTGGCAGTTGGTATGGCCCTTGTAAAACGTAGCTGACATATTTGCAATTCTGACTACAAATCACTAGCAAAATCATTTAAGTTTTATTCCAGTATTAATGTCCTCATTATTGAGAAATTGGGCTACTTATTAAACTCTAAATCAATTAAATGTCATTAAAACTAATTAAAAACACTTTAAAATGTGTAGTTTATAATTACAATGCTTCATTGTATAAAAGCCAATTATGGCCAAAAAAAGCCGGTTAAAACCAATAAAAGCCAATGGCCTGGCTTTTTTTAATTTTAGCCGGCTTTTTTGAAACTCAGAAATAAAATGTATATGTTCCTAATTATAATTAGAGAGTTAATTGTTTAATAATTATTAATTTGAAGTAGTGTTAACTATTTAATATTAAATGCAGTTATTACAGGGCTTGAAATTCAATTTTTCCTAGGAGGGGAGTCTCCCTACCAACATTTATAAATGGAGGGGAGTTGAGCTATTTGGGAGGGAGACAAAAATCTAAAACCACCGTTATTTTGCGTGTTATTTAAAGATTTATGTTATTTTGTCTTTATCTTAAGTATTGTATTAATACAGACTGTCAGGATGTTTCTGAGTAAAAAAAAAAAAAATAAAATAAATAAATAAAATCAGAAATTCACAGCAAATTTCCTGAACGGTTACAGCAGGGGATGGGAAGGGATTGGGAAATCCTCTCCGGGTGCTAATTATTTTTTGTTGCAGGTCGAGTAAACTCTTTTTTTTTTTGGTTCAGTTTGATTTCAGGCTATTTTTTTCTGCAGCCATTTGACGAAATTCACGTTTTATCCGTGATCTTTTGACGAAATTCGCGTTTTATCCGCGATCTTTTGACGAAATTCGCGTTTTATCCGCGATCTTTTGACGAAATTCGAGTTTTAAATGTGATCTTTTGACGAAATTCGCGTTTTATCCCCGATCTTTTGACGAAATTCGCATTTCTTTTAGCGACCCTTTGATGAAATTCGAGTTTTGTCCGTGATCTTTTGACGAAATTCGCGTTTTATCCGCGATCTTTTGACGAAATTCACGTTTTATCCACGATCTTTTGACGAAATTCGCGTTTCTTTTAGCGACCCTTTGACGAAATTCGCGTTTTTTTCGCGACCTTTTGACGAAAATCGCGTTTTTTCGAGATCTTTTGACGAAAATTGCGATTTTTTGATGAAATTTGTGGGGTTTTTTTCGTGATCTGTTGATGAAATTAGTGTTCCTATGACGAAATGCGCGTTTGTTTTCGCGATCCTTTGTCGAAATTAGAGTTTTTTCGCAATTCTATGACTAAATTCGCGTTTATTCCGGGATCCTTTGACGCAATTTCCATTTTACTGCGATCCTTTGACGAAATTCGGTTTTTTTTTGCTATCCTTTGCCGAAATTTACGATTTTTTTGCTATCCTTTGATGTAATTTGTGTTTTTTCACGATCCTTTGATGAATTTAGAGGTTTTTTTTTGCGATCTGACGAAATTCACGTTTAACTGCGATCCTATGACAAAATTCGCGTTTTATTCGCAATTCTTTGAGACAAAATTGATTTTTTGGCGATCATTTGTCGATATTCGCGACATTTTTCTGTTAAATTGATGACCGACTTTTCATAATTTTCGGAAAATTTGTAACAGAATCACTCCTGAATTCGCCAATCGGTCGCAGACACTTGTCAACCGATCTCGAGAAAAAAATAATGAAATTTGTCTATCGATTGCGTGAAAAATTCGTGAATTTCAACTATCTTTTGTGGTAACCCCCCCCCCCCCTTCCCCGCAAAATGTGTCAATCGGTTGTGCGAAAATAGCGGGAAATTCACAAGGCGTTCACGGGAGTTGATCGTATTTCAAAATAGAAAATTTTCAGGAAAATGGTAAGATTTTTTGGACGGGAGCGTCCCGCCCACGATATTCTTTTGGGCGGGATTTCAAAATTTTGGGCGCGAATCCCGCCCTGAAATTCAAGCCCTGTATTAATAATTTTAATAAATGTTAAATATCACTAGTATTCAATAAAGTTTTACATAATTAATACAATATTAATGTATATAACATTATTGTATGATACTAATTAATGAAACTACTAATTTGCAATTTTTATAATTTCTGTACTTACTACCTAACTAACAATTATAATTTTATTAATTAAAGTGTAAAAACAAAGATTATGTTAGCAATTAGTGGTTTAATTGTTTTGGGAACCTAAAACTCTTGGTAGCTATTCAATATTTGAACGATGGCGGAAAAAAATCATGATTTTTTTACACCCTATTTAAAACTCAGATATCTCTTTCAAGACAACACCGAGTCAGTTTTTACTATGCAAGAAAATTTTCTAATGCAAAAAAGAAAAAGGGCACTTTTTTTGCAGAGGGAAGAAGGGTGCTAATTTTTTGGATGAGGGGCAAGAGGTGTCATATTTTGTAAATCAAAGGGCAGGAGGGGTGCGGCACCCTCCTGAAACTGACTGGGGAAACTTTGGTAATCTCATATCATCTACTTCTATGAGTATGTGACAAACAGAACAGATGACATATTCGGCCGGAGTCTGCCATCTTGTTTCTTTGTTGGTCATTTTTAACCACTTAGTGCTTAATTTTTGAAAATTTAGAGATTAAACATAAAGGACATCAATAAAAATTTAACTGAAAATCAGCACTCCACACATTATTTGTAAAAAAGAAAAAAAAATTAGGGGAGAGGGAATTCGTAATTAGCAAACTGTAAATACATAAATTTAAAACAGTAGATCCCAGTAGCAGAAACAGTGCAGCACGGCAGCGGGCGCTGCAGATTATTTTAAACCTTGCAGATTAATCCACCAGCTTAAAAAGAAATGCTAGGCTTAAAACATAGATGAAATTTACTTTAAGTCTCTAGATTTAGGGTAGGGGAAGACGGGGTACAATGAAACAATTACTTGTAAAATCAATGAAATTTGTCATAGAGAGTTGCAGTTTATATGTATGTTATACAACTATATGTTCCAATTACTGATGTGATTTGGATACATTCACACTTCTACAACAGTAGCAATAGAAGATTATTGCTTTTACACCATTGAAAGTAACTTTCTTTACTAAAAGTAATTTTGTTTCTTTTTCCTTGTTGTTATATGTAATAATTATTTTTTCTATACATTGTTATCTTTGGGTTGTTGTCTTCATACCTCCAAAACCAAACTAAAAAAAATAAATATTAGAAGTTTGAAAATAAATTTTTATTTAGTAACCTCAGTGCGGGGTACAATGAAACATGCTTTATTATAGTAATAAAAGTAGTAAATAGAATATATTAGAAGTAAGAGTAGGAAAACAGAAAAAAAAAAGAGTTTTGTTCTAGCCAGGTCAGTAAAAAAGGCTCTTGTTAAGCAATTAAAAAATAAAAAGAGAAAAAAAGCTAAGAAGGGATTGTTTTGAAAACAAACTCTGCCTGCTGATCCAGATTTTTTTTTCCAGGCCCAGCTGGTCATCGAGGTACTAAGAATGAGATATCCACACACATGTATGGCATCCGTATAAATGGAAACATAAGGAAATATATACCGTTGGAGAAATCATACATTTAAATGAAATCAAATGTGAAGTACTTGATATAAAAAAACTCAAAACTAGTTTTAATTTTTTTTTTTTTAAGAACCTTACATTAAAAAAAAAAAAAAATCATTGTGTTGAAACTACCACCCCATATTCCTTCAGGAGCAACTGAAATATAAGCAGAAATGCTATTTTTTGAAACTGACTTGAGCAAGTTTAATAGAAAATGAAAGGTATTTCTTAAACCAATAGAATTTTCTTATTTTTCATCTTGGACTATAACATTTTTATCAAGTTTTGTTTTTGTATTTATCTCATTTTTCATAAAATAAACTATACTGGGTGAAAATTGCTTCCATCATTTGGAGTGTTTCATTGTACCCCGGCATACGGGGTACAATGAAACACTAAGATATTTATTTTTTGTTATTTTTCAAGCATAAAGATATTGTTTAGAACCTAATAAAAATTTATTTAGATGGGGAAAATACAAGATTAAAAATATGCATTAATTATATTTTTGTGCATGCAAAATTGTGGATAGGAAAAAAAGATTAGTAAATTTTGTTTCAATGTACCCCGTCTTCCCCTATATGTTGTATCTTTTATTATATTTTCTTTATAAATGCAAATTTTGCTTATTTTATGGGATTTTATTATTTCTTATGGTAGTAAGCTTAGTCTAGCATTCTTAGGTCGCAGGTAAATTTTACTTTGCTGCAGACTGACACAAAAAATTCTGCTTCTGGACAGTAGAGTAAAGCAAATATTCACTTTTAAGAACATATATTTACATTATACATAAAAATTCCAAACCCAATGGTAAACCAGAAAAAAATATTCAGTATTTTTTTTAAATATAGCCTGGATATAAAGACAAAATATAATTTACATATACAGGATAATCTTCTTGGAGAATATTTGAACCGACGTTATGAGAAAAATTATTTATTTTTTAAAAAATAAACTCTGTAAGGACTGTGCCTACTCTGCCCATTTAGTATTCAGTCCTATAATGTTTGCCACGTGTTACCAGACTTCAATGAGTACCAAGGTGCATCGATATGATGATTACAATTGTGAAAAAATTCAATGATGTTAAGAATAAAGATATTTATATCCTAAACATTACAAAGATTTCGTAGGTAGTACTGATACTACTCGGACATCATTCTGATTCTGCCAAAGTTAATCGAAACATCTTACAATTCTGCCATACATAAATCAATATTGAAAATCTAAACACATACTTACATTTACTAAAGACTATATTTTATCGCAGGTTATTTACAATTTATAAAGCTCAAAAGAATCAACGTTTTCAACAGTTTTAAATTCCGATAAGCAGAAATAAACATGCAAAAGCCACAACATACTAAATCGCATTTATATACACGTATTTATAAGTTACTTTGAAACGAATCAGATCATAAAAAATAAAATACAAGTGTTACGTAATGACTAACTTTATCTTTCATCCATGTATCAGTCACCTGCATAATTATTTAACTGGTTGTAATTGCATTGTTTCAATATCTGGCAACAGTTGGTTTTGTTTTGTTCTAGAAAAAAGTTTATAAAAATAAAGTAATTTGAAATATATGGCTCTTCTATCATTGAATTTAAGTTAGAAATATATTCGCTTTAACAATAAGAAATGTTATTGAGGGCAGTTTTAATAGCTTATAGATATTTTAATACTTAACTTTTAGGGATTCATTTAGTTAAGAGATTTATTTACATTGGAATCCAACATATGGCGTCCGCGACAGGATTAGAATCTGTAAGTAGAATTTTATTTGAACTGCTCAAGTGAGAATTATTATTATTGTTGAATAAAAAATTATTGTTGATGTTGAATAATATGGATGCGTTGAAAGCAGCTAGACGACAGCATCGTAGAATTTTCACTAAAGCGTGTAACGAATTTGATGCAAGTGAAAATAATTTATCGTCTGCTGAAAAAATTCTGAAATTGACAATGATAGAAGAGAAAGCGAAATTTATGACCGATGTAGAATATAAAATTAGAGAAATATTGTATAGCGACCAAGCTGACGAAGAAACAATAGACAAAGATATCGATGAATCTGAGGTTTACATCGATCGCTGGCGTGTATTACAACAGAAATTAAACGAACTTTTGGTTGTAAAAAATGAAGATTTGAAATCTGATATTTCGGTAATTAATAAGAATGTATTGCTTCATTATCCGAAGATACAATTACCTACTTTTAATGGTGAAATTAAAAATTGGTTGCAATTCTGGGGTCAATTTCAAAAAATTGATCAAGATACTAGCCTAGATTTTCATGACAAATTTGCATATTTATCACAAGCCATGGAAAAAGGCAGTGTGGCAGAAGAATTAATTAGAAGTTTTCCGCCTTGTGGTAATAGTTATGCCAAAGCTGTAAGTCAACTTAAATCTCGTTTTGGACGGGAAGAACTTTTGATAGAATATTATATTAGAGATTTGTTAGGCCTTGTACTGCAGAAGCAAAATCCAGGAAAACATAATTCTTTGCGACGATTATATGATTCATTAGAATCGAAATTGCGATCATTAGAAACTCTTGGAGTTATTAGAGACAAATATGCTGCGATGTTATATCCGCTTGTTGAATCGTCTCTTCCAGATGATATTCTTAGAGCATGGGAAAGGTATAGGACGTCTCACAGAAGATCGTCAAATAGATGTAATGATGTGGAATCTAAACTAGATAAAAATCATGATACAGATTTAAAGTATGGTGTTGTAATTGGCTCAAAAACTGATCTAGATAATTTATTAGAATTTCTGCAAGACGAAGTTGAAGCAGAAGAAAGAATTTCTTTGGCAAGTAAAAGTTTTGACAAAACTTTTCGATACAGAGCTGCACGCAATAATCATGAATTCGAAGAATCTCAAATATCTACTGTATCAGATTTATTAAACATTGATATGAGAAAATATACTAGAAAAAAGAATAATTTTAAACAAAAACTGTGTATTTTTTGTGACAAACGACATGCATCGAAAAAATGTTTCAAGGCAATGTCAATGTCGTATGATGTTAAGAAAGACATTATGCAAAAGAAAGGAACTTGTTTCGTGTGTTTAAAATTAAACCATCTAGCCCGAAATTGTAGAGCAAAAGTAAAATGCGTTTTATGCAGAAAAAAACATGAAACTCTAGTATGTCCAAAAGTTCCTGAAAAGTTAATCAAAACTGAAGAAGCCCAGGATCCCTTAAAAGCTCTGAATAATTATTACTTCAGAAGATCTTCTTTGAGTGTTGAGCCTTCAAAAAGCAAGCTTCATCATGAGCCAGGATCACAAGGACGAGCTAGAGGAGGTTCAAGCAGAGGACGTGGTGGTTATGGTGGACCCCGTGGTGATGATGGGTATGCTAATGGCTACGGCCGAAGATATGACAGTCCACCTTTTGGAAGTCGAGATTTTTATGACCATGGCTACAGTTCAATGTCGCCTCGCATGAGACCATACCCTTCACCTTATGATCGTCGTAGTCCATCTATTGCGCCCATGAGAGATAAACATGCGGATCCCTATTCATCATCTTTGAGAGATACATATTCACAAAGATCTGGCATGTCTCCTGTTTCACGTGATTTGTATCAAAGAAGCAGCAAAGCAACATTTCTTTGACACAGTTAAGGTACCGAAAAGATTTAACTTGTAATTTTAAATTGTTGAGTTGTGCATTCCCCACAACTCAAGGTGGGAGTATGTTACGTAATGACTAACTTTATCTTTCATCCATGTATCAGTCACCTGCATAATTATTTAACTGGTTGTAATTGCATTGTTTCAATATCTGGCAACAGTTGGTTTTGTTTTGTTCTAGAAAAAAGTTTATAAAAATAAAGTAATTTGAAATATATGGCTCTTCTATCATTGAATTTAAGTTAGAAATATATTCGCTTTAACAATAAGAAATGTTATTGAGGGCAGTTTTAATAGCTTATAGATATTTTAATACTTAACTTTTAGGGATTCATTTAGTTAAGAGATTTATTTACATTGGAATCCAACAACAAGCTTACCCATTTATTGGCTACAGATAAAAACTTATATACAGCAACTTGATTTGCGATGTCTACAATAGATGATATGGTAGAATCTACTTTCTTTAAAGCAGCGAGATTCATTTTCGCTTCAAAATCGACCATTATTTATCAAATAAACAAAAATTACAGACCATCAGCTGTACTTGTACAGTACGCAGAATCGCCACAATTTCCGTAGTTAAAAATTCTGACCTTTACATTTAGTTGTTACTTTGCTGCTCCTGAAAGCCTTTGCTCTAATTTTAGGGGTAACTTTACTGTAATCGGAAATATTACTTGTATCATAAATGACGTCACATAAGTAATGCACGTGACCTGAGGCGAGGTTAAAATTAGTCTCCTGTTCAACATTTGCTTGTTTATTAAAAATACCGCAAACAAATCTTTGTTGTAGCAGTATATACTTAATATATTGTAATCTAAATTCAAAATTTTCCTCTGTATGCGAAAAATTCCTTAAATTTGCAAGATTTCGGTTAAAATTTATGCACTCAACCTGGGTCGAGGCTAAAGTCGTCTGCTTACCGCCAGCTCTGGCCTTTCACGTCACGTGCATAAGGTCCTTAATTTATAAAAAGCCTTTCCTAAATTCAGTACATTTCTTTAATGAATAAACTTCTTCAAAAACTCTTTTTTGAAGAAACTTATATATGAAGTAGTTAACTTTATGAACAGATCTTAGATGAGTTTTCATAGGAGCTTTCGACACTACCAGATGTAGGTTGCGATCGCATTTTATCATTCAGCGTAGTTGCATTTATGCATCCAACTTTTTGACACTTTTTTGGTTGGTCGATTGCAACTATCGGCGCTATTCTAGCGTGCCTCATACAGTAAAGAGAAAGGATAGAGATGAAGTATGGTGTCTGGGCGTGAAGCGGAAAATGCAACCTTAAAATCCGCTACATTCGGCCCAAATACAACCACGTGCTTTGAAGCGCCTGTCAATTCAAACCTCTCTGTCTTTGCTTTTGCTTTTACTGTTGCAAATTATTATTCATTATCCGCGTGTTGATCGTAGTTATGATTAAAATTTCGATTAAAAATAAAAATATGTGCAGTATATGGGATGAGGTACCTGTTCCCTGTTCCACGTTCTTGTCTTGTTTGGGTCGAATGAAGGCATTTAAATTTGAGCGATAACTGCCATCATATTGCAAACTGTTTTTACGGCATACTGCATCTCCACCTACCCCTTTCCTTCATGAACATGCCTATCGATATGACTATGAGAGTGGCGACATACGACGCTCAGACTGTGCCAAAGACTTTTAAGATACTAGACTGGCATTTCCTCGACCATTCCCATTCAAAAGCATGGCAGCCATCTGAAATGATTTGAAGTAAATTGAAACAACCGAACCGCGAGGTTTGTACGGCAGTTTTTAGTTATTTACCATCAAATGCAATGGCTAGAATGAGCTTAAAAAATTAATTTTTATCAATATATATGAAGTTTATGGCATATTTTTTTTTACATGAAGCTATTTTTTATATCTAAATATTCCTTATAAATATTGAATTTTCAGAAATCAAGTTAAGTAAGGCAATTTACTAATAAATTTATGGATGGTATGTTTGAAAAAGAGTATCTTATTTTAACATGCCTTATAAACCGAAATAAAGGCAAAATTTATATGGAAACAGATTGTTAATGATTATAATTCCATCTTTTTTTAAGTTTGACTTACAAAAGTAACTGGTAGGAAAGTTTAGTTAAAAGGTAGCTACTGTAACATAATATCGTAATTTACAAGATTTTAAATTACTTGTATTTTAAACTAATTTTTATGCAAAAAGCTAATTAAAAAAATGCATATTAACGAAAGTAACACTATATTTTTATCCTTGGAGGATAATTATTGAAATACTTACTTGCTATACGGAAAAAAACAAAAAAAAAATAATGAATAATAAAGTATTGTTTTTTAAAGGTCTAAATGAAATAGGGTAGAATAATACTAAATTATCTGCAATAAAAAATATGCTGATAAAAGTATTTTCTTAGCTAAATTAAAATATAAAACATATATGCTGCCGTACAATAGCTGTGATCAAAAATCCTTAGTTAAACTGACAGTTTGCCGGTCTATGTATCTTAAAAGTATAACGCCTAGAATATATAGTGTGGAAATCGGCTATCCCTTTAATTACAGAGTCTAGAATACCTAGTGTGGAAATATGCTGTCCAAACAATGCTAAAAATTTGTATCCCTTAAATGTGCGACGATACTGTTGAAATCCCAAGTGTCGATCGCAGCGACATCTGCGGGATTTTCGTATTACATTGTACAGACTAGCAATATCTTGCAGTTGTTGAAAATATCCTGCAGATGTAGGTGCAATCTGTATATTTCAGCAGCATCGTTGCACATTTAAGGGATACAATAATTTAGCACTTTTTTAAGTATTACAGGGATAGCCAATTTCCACACTATATAGTCTAGGCGCTATACTTTAATAGTTAAAAAAGCGCTAAAATATTGTATCCCTTAAATGTGCAACGATGCTACTAAAATATAAAGATCGCAGCGACATCTGCAGGATATTTTCTACAATTGCAATATATTGCTAGTCTAAACAATGT
This sequence comes from Maratus speciosus, assembly GCA_963932465.1. NCBI lineage: Eukaryota > Metazoa > Arthropoda > Arachnida > Araneae > Salticidae > Maratus > Maratus speciosus. Next base: position 211,423,198 of record OZ010793.1, read on the forward strand.
AATACTAAAATCCAGCAGATGTCGCTGCGATCGACATTTTTTATTTTAGCAGTATCGTCGCACATTTAAGGGATAAAAATTTTTACCATTGTTTGGGTAGCAAATTTCCGCACTAGGTATTCTAGAAGCTGTACTTAAAAGTCTTTGGATTGTGCTTAGATAGACACGTTTGGACAAACTATGGCATGTTATTTTCTGTTCCAGAGTTTGTCAATACTCGCCTGGACGAGTTTCGTACAATGCCAGATTTCGTACTACTAACGAGTAAATCAAGAGTGGTCCTTTTAAAGCGTAATCACTACACAGCTACTTGAGCTCTGTGCTGCAGTCCTGTTGACTTATGAAAAAATTTTTAAATGCCCTCAAAACGAGAAGTTTCTAAAACGTACTTCTGGACAGATTTACGGTCAAAAAAAAAAAAAGAGTCTAAAGATCTCAAGACATTTGTGCAAAATAGTGTATCGATTATACAAAGTTCGCTGTTAAAAATCTGCAACTTTTTCTGCATAGTCACTCCACCACTTTTATAGAATATCTCTCTTCTGACCAATGAGAATGCTCCATAATATCGTCAAGTACGTTTTCTATAAAAACAGTGGAATGACTATGCAGTAAAAGCTACAGATTGTTAACATTTAATTTTGATTGAACAGTCACATCATCACGTTGTAAACAAAATTCTGCAGACCTTGTTACTAGAGATTTTAGACTGGGAGGTGGCTGCACGTGCACATACCATCACCTCATCGAGTTGGCGGCTGAAATTCTAGGATTAGACAGAATTCTATTAGTATATTACAGTGCGGCTGGTCTGCCAAGTAACACCTTGGTGGAAACCCCTTGCAGACCAGATTTTAGTGGTGGATCGGTAAATTTATCATTGTGTTTTCCCGCACCCAAGGGCTTGAAAACATGAGAGACTGGGAGCAGGAAAACACAATAGTAAACCTACCAGTCAATTACTAAAATCCGGTTTGCAGATATTTTCCACCAAGATATGACTTCGCAGACCAGTTGAGTTTTAGTATGCGAATCAAGTTTTAATTAATACTGGAACTTCCGCAGTGAACTTGATGTGGTGATGAGTTGTGCAACCGCTTCCCGATGTATATTAATCCCATCAAGATCTAACAGCGTGAAATGTGATGGTATGATCCGACATTTCTACAACAGCCTGAGGTGTCTAAGTTTTGCGATATCATTCCCGTGGAAAACAATGAGTTGTTTAAAGATACATATACTAAGACAGACTTGAGCACAATTAATACAATAACCCAACAAGAGGGAAAAATTAGCCAGGGCCAGGATTCGAACCTGGGTCCACAGCATGATGTGCTGTTGCTCTAACCACTAAGCTAATCTGGCCGATATCCTAGCTCGGTAATTTCTCACTAATAAACAATGTTGGGGAATGTGTCATCGGCTGGCAATCGCGCAGCACGCGATGACGGAAATACGATGAATAAATTAATATCCCATCGATGCACAATATATTTCAGGCGATATTATATTTCGTATTTCAGGCGACGGTTCATTGTCTAGAGAAAATCGTTTATATTCGTTTTTCTGATTGAGTTATTCCACGCGGTCATTCCTTGTTTTTTGAAATTTGTTCGCTTCTGCTATAGTCGAATGATTTTCTGATGGTATTATTTTAGGCAATTATTTTTTGTTTGTCAAAAATTGTTCGTTTCCGTTGCATCTGAGTGATTTTTTAAAAAGTCACAGCGATTATTTATGGTACGAATGAATGACCCAATTTTAGTACGAATAATGAATCATGACTAAATAAGTACGAGCATGTTTTGAACAGTTTACGAAGTATTTCTCAAATGTCTCGTTGTTGTTCTTTGGTTTGTGATTATTTATGAAAAAAATATCAGAAAAAATTTCAAGATTCGTGTAATGCAGAAAATTAACGTTTATAGATTTAGAAACATTACTTTTATAATTTATTATTTTAATGCATTGTTATGAATCTTTGTATGCATGTTCTTCGACAATTCAAATAATTATTCACTATTTTAAGACATCAATAACAACATTACAAGTTTATATGTAAAGTTTAATTATAAGTTTTGTTCAGATTATGCAAATATTTTAAACAATATACCAAAACGGAACTTTTGAAAAAAAAGAAATCTAACAACGTATTAATTTGACAATTACAAAAATTGTTCTTTTTTATGTTTTTGAAAATTCATTATTATTTTTTAAGTGACAGAACAGATTTTCCGTTTATCAAAAAAGCATTGTTATTAAATATAAGGACACTCCAATTTTAGAAAATTCCTCAATTTACATGTCTATTTTGTTTGCTGGATTAGAATTATTTTTATCTTTTCTCTTTTCTAATGTATATACAGAAAAAAATATTTGATTTTGTTTTAAGTGTGAAACCAGTTTGTCAACAAAATTATTGTAAAAATTTTGATCTACGTTTAAAAAAATTTCTTATATATATATATATATATGCATATAAGAAGAAAGTACTGGACTTGTAAAAATTTTGGACGTCCGTTCTTTGATGGATTTACAAGCTTTAGGGATGATGTGAATACAATTTTTAAAAATGATTTTTGGCTTTGATCATTCAACAAGTGTTCTTTTTTGTTATGCATTTTACTATCAACTGTATCTCATTTCTTTGTTTAGAAATTCATAAAACTTTATATTTAAAATTATTAATTAAAGCTACAAACTATAACATATACATCCAAGAAATGCGCTATATTTTAATATTCGTAATTGCTGATGTTTAACCGTGCTATTAAAATAAGTATTTTAGAATGACATTGAAGAAATATGTAAGAACTGCAACATACTAATTTTAAAATATTTATCGCTTCAATGGTGTTAAACTTCCTTTCTCCTCCACAAAGAAATATAATCGTCATCACTTTTTTATAACAGCTTAAGGCACAGTAACTGCTGTTAATAAACCAGTAAGAGAATCACTAATTTACTCACTTTTTTAATGAATGCTTAATTAAATGATTCACTTCTAAAAAATCAACCACTTAGTTTAATCAGTGGCTAATTGAACCAGCTTTATATGTGAATCACCTAGTAGTGAAACTATCATATATGAGTACATTATTTCTGATGGCTACATTAATTTTCTATGCACGTATAAAACTCCCACCGATGAATGAGATATCCCATGAAAGGTTTTTGAACAGGCTTTTGGCATAGTATAAAACCCGGTGTTTGTTTAAAAATTGTAATTAATAAAAAAAAGTATAGGCAAATAATGTTAAAGATTGCCTCAAACAGAGGTTTTCTGTTATTAATGTAGGAAATAACATTTCAACTGTTATTTCATTCTGCGCAAAATAGTTTGTGAATTTATGCTCACACCGACAGGTAACGCTACTTGTCAGCTCAACGATACACAGAACTCTTTCTAAAAATTCTTCGAGTCTATGAGCGTTCATAATACTACAAAATCCCTCTGGATGGTGACATCACAGATTCTAGAACTATAACGCAAGAGAATTTAATGCTTCGAAAAAGACAATGAAAGAACTGCTGGTTAATCAACTTTTCTTTTTGAGAAAAGACTCTTTGAACTATGCATATAGAAACTGTGAAGTTACTTTTTGAAACCCGTATATTCTGGGATTTGGCGATGAATCTATAAGGACGTATATTTTAACGTCTCTTCACGCAATCTTTGAGAAGCAGAAATTGCTCTCAATTATGCCCATCATTAATTTTAAACTTTAAAACTAATATTATTGTACTATAACTATTTAATCAAGTTTCTCATATACATATATTTATTAATTTTTGCTTTAATTGTTCAATAAAGTGTTTCCACGATAACAGCTCTAGAATATTACTAACGTATTCTAGAAACCTATTTTTTTAAATAAAATTTAAAACACATGATTATAGATCCGGCCCAGTTAGACTGAAAGGAGATGAAACATGTTTACTACTGCTGTCTAAAGGTAAACTGATTTTCCTTACCTATTCTTTTGAGCATAATAAGATAAAATATTAAAGAGTCAGAAATAACTGTAGCAGTACTCACGACTTTAACAGATTATGGAGATTGATATAAATATAAATAAAAAGACCCTTTCAAAAACATTGTATAATTGGCATTGAAAAGACGAATAATAATTTTTGATGTTGCATATAAATGAATTGATATAATATAAGGTGATATTTTAAAAATGATATGTGTTTTGAAAAAAAAATATATAATATATATATAAAGAATATAGGAATAGCAAAAAAAAAATCTCACATGTTAAAGGCAGCTGGAAATTTCACTGTATAAACCTATGTGTTGTAATATAAACATTTAAAAGTATAGAAAGTAGCATTTAACATTTAAATATGGATATTCTCGGAAAAGAGAACTCTGTTATTGAAAAATTGAACAATAATAATTATGACAACTAGTCCTTCAAGCTAGAAATGTTATTAATTAAGGTCGATTTGTTTAAATACGTAAGCTTCGACCCATCGTGAACCCCAGACGATTCATGGCGAAAGAATGACGCCAAAACAAAAGGTACAATTAACCTTTGTATTGAAGACTCTCAAATTGCCCATGTTAAAAACTTAAAATCAGCTAAAGAAATTTGGGATACCCTGAAGTCGGTACACCAACGATCGTCAAAATTATTTTATTGAGAAAACTCTATTCACAAAAACTTAATGAAAGCGGTGACATGAATCACCACATATACAGTATATTAACTTTAAAAGATAAGTTATATGCATCGGAGAAGGAATCCCCGAACCACATATAGTGGCACTTCTGCTGTGCAGCTTGCCAAAATAATCTGACTCATTGATTACAGGTCTGGAGGCACTCAATGAGAGCGATTAATGCTCGAGTTTGTCAAGAACAAACAGTCCGATGAATTTAGGCATCGTTGTGAAAATAGAAATACGATTCCAAACACTCGTGAAACCATATATAAAGTGACAAATAAAGGAAATAGAGCAAAGATATACTGCAATGTTTGCAAATGTGAAAATCACACACGGTCCGAGTGTTACTATTTAAAGAATAAAACCAAAATAACTACGCGAAAAATGAATGGAATAAAAACAGAGCATTTGATAATTCGAACAACTTTAAAAGTAACGCAACCAGCTACAAAACCACCCACAACAATCCCAAAGAATCCTCCAATTTTTGTTTCGGAAGCAAAGCAGAAACAAATGATAATATGAATGACTTGCTTCCCCCCAGTGAAAATAAAATATTAGAGGAAATTATTCCTGAAGGTGAACCGGTCTCTGCAAACAAAGCACAGACATCGAACGCAATTAAATATATCATAGACTCGGAATGCACTAGGCATGTAGTGTTAACGAAAGAAAATTTATGCAATTTTACGCCAGGAAATTTTGGCGAAATAACGATTGCAAATGGCAAAACGCTATGTTCAGAAGGTCTGGGAGACTTAAAAATAAACACAGGTTCACAACATTGCATAACACTTAAAAATGTAGTATACTGTCCCGACTTGCATACTAATCTTTTACCGGTCAAAAAGGTCACGAAAAATAACATAAAAGTAATATTCGAAAAACAGTCATGCTCATTTATCAAAGACAACCACACAATCTTGACCGCAAAATTAAATAAGAACTTGTATGAATTCGAACCTAAAGATCACTACGGATTTAGCATACAGACACAAACACAAACATCTTGCGATAGTAAGAACTGCATATCCATTTGGCATAAAAGGCTGGGGAACAAAACCTTCGACGCATTTATATATCTTATTAAACATAAACTGGCCGAAGGTATAGAAATAAATAACTGCAGACATGAAATGATCCGTACAAAATGTATTGAGGGTAAACTGTCAATTACACCTTACCCTAAGACAACAGAACGGTGTCTTCGAACGCAAAAACCGCATCATAGTTGAAATGGTGCGATTTATGTTATTGGACACAAATTTACCGAAACATAGGGCGAGACCGTATTGGCAGCCACGTATCTTATAAATCGGTTACCCACCAAGGCAAATGAAAACAACAAAACGACTTACGAGCTATGGAACAATAGAAAACCCAATTTATCAAGCATAAGGACCTTCGGGTGTAATGCATATGCCTACGTCAAAAAAACCGAAGAGATCCGAATTCGACGAAAAAACCACTGAAGGGGTTCTGCTCGGCTATGATAACAGAAGTAAAGGGTACAGAATCCACACGCAGGGTAACAATGTAATTATGTCGCGAACCCGAACAATAAAATTTATTGATAGCAGGGTAAACAAAATCGAAGAAAACAAAAATGATACGCAAAAACCTGCCGAAACAATAGAAATTGACTTAAACAATGACGAACAAAACCGAAATAAAGTTCCGCAGCAAACCACCTCGGAATCCCGGAGATCACAAAAAAGCAACAAAGGCGTCCCTTGATCGCTTTGGAATAAGCGCAAATGTCTGTCAGATACAAGAGCCCAAAACCTGGGAAGTTATTCAGAACATCAAAGACAATGAAATTAAAAATAAATGGGTAGAAGCCGCCAATGAGGAAATCAACGTAAGGTCATCAACGAAAAATAATACATGGGAACTGGTTAAGCCGATACCAGGCAAACGCACTCTAAGTAGCAAATGGACTTTTAGAGCGAAAATGAATGCAGACTATTCTATAGAAAAGAAGAAAGTCCGACTTGTCGCGAAGGTGTACTCTCACAAATATGGGTGTGATAACAATGAGACTTACGCTCCGGTCGTGACGCACACCACTTTAAAAGCTTTTCTGAACACAGTGGTTTATAAAAACTTCAATATCACACACCTCGATGTCAAAACAGCCTTTCTCCATGGAAAACTAGAGGAGGAAGTCTATATGACTCAACCACATGGTTACGAGGAGAAAGGGCAAGAAGAGAAGGTGTGCAGGTTATAAAGAAGCAAGCCGCAAGGGCTTTGGTACATAAAAGTCAATAAATTGTTGAAAAAATTAAATTTTAAAGAATGCGATTCAGATCAATGTTTATACAAAAGAAATGAAAACGGGAATATTTCTTATATAATTGATTATGTAGACGACATCTTAGTCGTTGCAAGCAAAGAAGACACATGCGAGATACACGCAGAGTTGTTTAAGGAGTACGAGATCAAAAATCTGGGAAAGGTATCACAATAGCTCTGAATTAACATTAAGGAAATAGATAACGGAAACCTTCAGCTCGATCAGGAAAATAAAATAGATGAAAAAGCGTAACAATTTAACTTAATTGACTCCAAACCCACATATACACCCATGTGCACAAATTATTTCAACATAGACCCACATAATAAACCATTGATCGAAAATACATAGTATAGGTAGCAGTGAGGGCTCTCTTATACATAGCAACGCTGATCAGACCTGACATAGCAGCTGCAGTTAACATACTGGGAAGAAAAAAGTGAATCTCCCTGAGAGGCGAACTCGGAAGCAGTGGAAAATGTGATCAGATACCTGCGCACTTCGAAAAACCTGAAATTCACAATAAATAAAGAAAAACCTACCGTTCTAACGGCCTATTGTGACTCAGATTGGGCCGGCGACCGAGAAGACAGAAAATCTACTACCGGGAACGTACTCAAACTTGGAAGTAATCTCCTGTTGTGGGTATCAAGAAAGCAAAACTGTGTATTATTATACACCGCGGAAGTCGGGTATGTTTCAGTCTCTAATGCAACTCAAGAAATTCAGTGAATGTTAAACTTGTTAAAGGACCTTGAGCTATTCCAAGATTTACCGATAATAATGTATGAAGATAACACCGCTTGCATAAAACTAAGTGAAAAGACAAACACTAAGCTCGCGTTAAACATATTGATATCAAACTTCATAACGTAAGACATCTAAAAGAATAGGGTGTCATAGCATTAAAGTACTCCCCATCCAAAAGGATGATCGTGGACATAGTCACCAAACATCTCCCCAAACCTCACTTCGAGGATCTAAGAAGTTAGCTTCAACTCCGACCACCACCAGCTTCAGATGAAAAGTGGGATTGTAGGAAATAACATTTCAACTATTATTTCATCCTGCGCAAAATAGTTTGTGAATTTATGCTCGCACAGACAGGTGACGCTACTTGTCAGCGGAACGATACACAGAATTCTTTCTAAAAATTCTTTGAGGCTATGAGCGTTTATAAATAAACTAACTTTGTTTTTAATACCACAAAATCCCTCTAGATGGTGACACTACAGATTCTAGAACTATAAAGCAAAAGAATTTAATGCTTCGAAAAAGACCATGAAAGAACTGCTGATTAAACAACTTTTCTTTGTGAAAAAAGACTCTTTGAACTGTGCATATACAAACTGTGAAGTTACTTTTTGAAATCCGTATATTCTGGGCTTTGCCGATGAAGCTATAAGGACGTATATTTTAACGTCCCTTCACGCAATATTTGAGAAGCGGAAATTGCTCTCAATTATGTTTAGCTCATCATTAATTTTAAACTTTAAAACTAATATTATTATACTATAACTATTTAATCAAGTTTCTCATATCTATGTATTTACTAATTTTCAATTTAATTGTTTAATAAAGTGTGTACTCAAGAAACATAACTTTCTTTAATAAAATTTAAAATACATGATTATAGATCAAGCCCAGTTAGACTGAAAGGAAATGAAACCTGCTGTCTACTGCTGTCTAACGGTAAGCTGATTTTCCTTACCTGTTCTTTTGAACATAATAAGATAAAATATTAAAGGATCAGAAATAACTGTAGCGGCACTCACCACTTTCAACAATTAAATAATGTGATAAAATACATAATATGAAATAATAAAGTATTTTCCACTATTAATTAATAAAAATAAAATCTGTTATACCTGAAAATTTTTCTTACTCATCAGAATGATACATAGAAAAATGTTGAATTGTTCACACGTTTAAATTTTACCCCAGCCACTTTCGCGCTTAAATAAATGCCTATGAAGGAGTTTTGCTGCTTTATATATATATATATATATTTAGTTATTTGTTCTTAATGACGTTGTCTCTGTGTAAGTTTTACAATCTACTAAAATTTAGTTAATTATACACTGGTGTCCAAAATTAAGGACTAGTCACAAAATGCTAATTTTAAAGTATGCAAATACTCAAAAGAAAATAATGTAATTCGAATGAATATTATCTATAAAGCACATCTAGTCCATATAACATCTCATTCATGTCACACATGGTCACAAGTGTCACAGTCAGTACGATGAAGCAAAAAAATAGGAAATTCCATACATCTCATTATGAGTCTGAAATGATCACTATATGTGACTCCACTGAGACGTCATAGTGACTGCTGCTTTGTGACGAGTCATCATGTGACTTTATAATGTAGTTACATTGTGACTCTCATGTGGCTGTCATCTGTAGACTCTATTTCAAAGTCATCGTTAACGCTGCATTGTGATAAGTTACCAAATAATGTCACATTAAAGTTACATGATGACTTTCAGGTGACAGAGAAACTACTGTGAAGTCACCATTGTGCTCTTTTGTGAAAAGTCACCATGTGACTATTATATGATATTATTTGGTGACTTATCATAATGCAACGTTCATGATGACTTTGAAATTGAGTCTAAAAATGACAGTCACATGATAGTCACAATTTAACTACATTGTAAAGTCACCTGGTGACTCGTCGCAAAGCAGCAGTCACACTGACGTCTCAGTGGAGTCACATATAGTGATCATTTGAGACTCATAATGAGAAGTGAGGAATTCCCTATTTTTTGTTTCACCGTAGTGACTGTGACACTTGTGACCATGTGTGACATGAATGAGATGCTATATGGACTAGCTGTGCTATAGGGATAGTAATTATTTGAATTATATTATTTCCTTTTGAATATTCGCGTACTTAAAAATTAGCCTTTTGTGACCGGTCCTTAATTTTGGACACCAGTGTAGTTCAAATTCATTTTTCCTTGAATAACTTTCGTGAACCACTTTCTTGTCTGTATTTATTTATTCATTAATTTATCTACAATCTAATGATAACAAGATATAGAAAATATTAAATAAGAATATTTATCAAATGTAGAAACGTGCAGAATATGCAATAAATTCATTTCTGAGAATTACTTATTTTTTTACAGGTATGTAATTTCTATTTCATCTTCCACATACTCCTAAAAATATTTAAAAAAATACCTCTGCGATTTTTTTATTAATTTTATTTTAAGCACCTTAAAAACTATTTTATAAATTATTTTTAAAAATTTTATATTAGTTTAAAAGTGTCCTGCATTATAAATTAGTAAGCTTTAAAGGTACATTTGTAAAAAATGTGACATAAAAAGCGTAAACATTTAAAATTTTTCTTTGATATAAAATTTTTCAAAATATTGTTAAATTTTGCAAAATATTTTTCAATTGCATTAAATTTCAGCTATAATATTAGGAGGAAAAAATGTTTGGATATATTTTAAATGCTTTGAAATTTTGGCAGTGAATTGAGTGCGGAAGGTTGATTATTTAAAATTACTTGATAATCAATATAACAGAACAGATGGGTATCAGAATCACTCGATTATGTCTACAGTAGACTCGCGATTTAACGACCTTCACGGGACCTCGGCAAACAGGACGTTAAATCGAATGGTCGTTAAATCAAAAGTTGCTAATTTTGGATGACTTTAATGCAGTTCAAAAATACTATACATTCTAATGTAATAAAAACTAGGAGTCTTATATATACATTTTTTAAACAATTGTGTTATTTTGTCTAGAATTAAAAAAATGTTTACAAATTCTGAATAATTTTATAAGAAATAATTTAAACATTTCACAAAAATGACTTATACTAGCTATTAACATTTTTTGAAGAAAAAAAAAGTTATACCCTTTTCTTCAGTTGAGGGCTGGAAACTTCCAGAATGTTGCTTTCGAGGCCATTGATCATCTGAAAGTTATAGTCGTTAGAACTTTATTCCCTTTCACAAAAGTTCCGTAGAATCTTGATAATACTCTTTGCTTCTTTTGATGTAGGAGGCTTTTCTGGAACATCGGCAATTTTCTCGTCGAAAGAATTATTTGAAATGTCTTGTTCAGGATTGAGAAGGCTGCAGATTAAGTCACCTTACGAATATTCCCTCTCAGTTTTTAACTTATCGTCAACCTTAACATAGTCCTTAAACATAAGTTTTTCGGGCCAAACAACATTTTTTCGTAATGCTTTCACTAGATGATTGGAATCTTCAGTTTGGTTGCTCTTTTTGTTGAACCACTGAGCAGCAGGTTAAATTTCTCAAGCTTGTTTATTTAAAAATGCGTTGCAATTGAAACAAGACTGTGTCCTGAGAAACTGCTTGCTAAGCAACATTTGCTATATGAATAGCCTCTAATGAATAGATTGTATGATTTTTCTTTACTTCTTAGCTGATTAGAATGTCATTGACTAGTTTTGCGGTACATTTAAAGAAAACTGTGTAACACCTTGATCCATACTCTGTAAAATAGATGTAACATTTGTAGAAAGAAAAATAATCTTTAGTGCTTCTTGGTTTCTAATTTCTGGAGGATGTGCCGTCCAGTTATCGATGATTAACACGTTAAGCGCCACGTCAGTTACCGGTGATTAACACGTTAAGCGCCACGTCAGTCACCGGTGATTAACACGTTAAGCGCCACGTCAGTCACCGGTGACTGACACTGAACTTTCCGCTTAGAACGCGTCATTCACCGATGACTGACGATCTGAAATATGATATAAATCTAACTATATATATATATATACTGTTTTAAGTAATTACTGAAAATTTATTTAAAATTTACTTACCTTTTATTTATTACAGGATTATACTTTCTTAAAAATTACTTGAAACGTTGTAAATTTTTTCGCTTCAGTGTCAGTCACCGTGGCACTCAACGTGTTTATAGGATCTACCTTTCTTTAATTTTAAATTTTTTGTCTAGCTTCTTGACCCACTCTTCAAAATATCCGACGTGATCCATGTAGTTATTGGCTTTGTAAACTACAGGCAACATTTTGATTCATTTGAAACAACGCGATTTTTCAGAAATTCTGATGACGAGCAAAGGTAGGTTTTCTCTTCCAGACATGTTAGTCGCTAGTTTTTATTACAGAAATTGAAACATTATAAGGCTTTTAAATAAAATATGCAATGTAAAAAAGCCATCATGCGAGAATTCTGTGTCTTAATGTTTGTTTTACACCATACAAATTAATGCTAATAAGACCTTTATTTTTCACATCTTTACAATTTTTTGAAAATAAGATTTGAAATAATATATATATGTTGCATTCTAGCAACACTGGATTGACTTTATCGTTGAAATTGCAGTACAGGTTGTCACGATAATAGCTGAGGATCTCATCCAGCGATAATGGCGTAAAAGAAGTGGTCAGAACAGATAATTCGAATCTGTTATATTAGTAGAACGAATTGTTGAAATGCAGTTGTCGAGTGAAAACAATGGAATGCATCGTTCCGTGCAGTTTCCCCAGAAGAAATTGAAACAACTCATAATATCAGCTAAGCACTTTATTAGAATATCTTGCAAAAAGTGCAGTTTCCACCAAGATAATTAGCCATCGCCCCGTAGTAGTAATTAGGTTTAAACAAAGTTCCAGATAATCGAATAACAGGACGGTGTCCAGGGGATGGATGAAAACTGGAAATACGACTCAAATCTGCTGAAACACAGCGAGTATCAACTTTTTGTTCCTCACGTGTAAGGATACAAATATGACGTAGTCGCGCTCTCAACCAATGAATAATTAAGAATGTCACGTGTTATAAAGAGTGCGAACAGAACTAGCGGATGAATTTGGAGGAAAAAAGGATAACATCAAAAATGCGCGGTAAAGTAAAAATGGAAGCTAAAAGAATATTCTCGAAAGAAAAAAGCGCGGGAATGGAACATTTAATTTAAGAATACTAAAAGCGTAATATTAATGTGATTAAGACAAGTGAGACATTAAATTAAAGGGAATTTAACAGAGTTAACGATAGAGATTATTTAAGGATAAGGATTTAGTGAAAATAAAGTAGTAATTTAGAATAAGATAAGGAAATCGCGGAATTAGATCTAATAATGTAACATATATATGTTAAATTTTGATTATCAATAAGTTTTTTGAGTGTGATACATTTCGAAATATGCAATACAAAGTCCAACATCACAATCAGCGCAAAAATATAGTTTCTTTTCGAATATGCTTATTATTTCACCCCTTTTAGAACAAGGTATTCTGCATTCCCTTTAGGGACGGCGAACCTATGCCACACGGGAAATTATTTTGGGCACGGCATACGCTCATGTTTTTAATCAAAATATTGAAGGACTCGAATGTAAAATAAGTTAATTAAAGAAATGCAAGTACTGAAGTAGTAAGTTTTCAAGTTTTCTATCGAAAAATTACGAACAAAACTATTATGATTGCTTCCTGTAAAACAGCAGATTTTTTCAAGACTGGAACTTCTGTTGACTTTTGTGTAACATACATTTTTTGTCTGCTAGATTTTATTTTATTGGACTTGTATGCAAACAGTTTTCTTTAAGTAAATTCAAATGTAAAATTTATTTTTGAATATTATTGTGCATATTGAGTAAAAACTTTGCATTCTAAAAAAGTTTTGAAGATGCAGTTAAACAATTTTACATAAAAATCAATCAGGAAAAATTAAAAAATGTTAGCTTCTATGTTTTACAACCCAGCCCTTCATATAATGAAGATGCACAAAGTACACTATTTTGAATTTAAACTTGCTATTTTTACTTTCTTCTACCTATAATAGAAGAAAGTATTGTAATCGAAATTTTTTTCGACTTCAGGTTTTAGACGGATTTACACGTTTTAGGGGTCAGATATCCCAAAACACATGTTTATAGAAAATGTCTGTCTGTCCGCGTGTCCGTGTGTCGCCATTGTACCATTAAAAAGTGTATGAAGTTACGCATAGAATTGAACCAAATTTTTTAAAGTTTTTGGCTATGGCAAGCAGGTCCTTTCTTAATTTGGAAAAAAATCCGCCGGAAGGTGGCACCGTAATGGCGATTTTTGTGCCATTTTGAATATTGTACGATCAAAAAGTGTATGAAGTTATGGATAGAGCTGAACCAAATTTTTTGTATATGTTTTTGGCCATGGCAAGAAGATTCTCCCTGAATTTGGAAAAATTCCGCCGAAAGGGGGTCTTAATAGGTATCACCAGAAGGGGACCCTGTAATAGCAATTTTTGTCAATTTTCAATATTGTACTATCGAAAAGTGTATGAAGTTATGCATAATACTAATAAAACTAATAAAAATGAAATATTGATATTTTTAACACCATTTTGAAATATTAAAATATATGAGATAGAAGGAAGTTTTGGGATTGGCACATCCAACTAGTTTCTACATTAGGTTGATTGTCGTTGTCATACAGATTGAATGAACAGAAATGCAACTTAACAAATCCCAATGTAACTGAATTTTGGCTCAAAAAGTTTTGAGATTAAGAGAGAATTAGGAGATTATAGGAAAGTAACGATCATAAGCAAAATGCTGATGGAGAAATTATGATAAATTTGAATTTCGAATTTAATTCTACACAAAAAAACCCTATAAAGAAGCCTTTTGACATTTTGTTTTCCGAAATGAAAAGTATGAAAACTCAAGTAGAAATCTCTTCTCTAATTCAGTTAGCATTCTCTTCAAAAAAACTAAACACGGAACTGATGTGAATTATTTTACATATAAGATGCAAATTGCTTAAATATAACACAAAATGTTACCCATATATTTTTAATCCTAAAATCAGAATTTTAATTAATTTTGTTATTTTATATACGATCCACTACATTATTCGGCACGTCATGATCACGTAAAATATTTAGTGGGAAAATTTGGCATGCGAATGTGAAGGTTCGCCGACCCTGCTAGATGGTTGTTTCTTCGTTGAAGCAGGATTTTGTTTTAGAAAGTGGCGTTCTGTCAAACATTTGGGATTTTCTTCTGAACTGAGACGTCGGCTATTTGGAACATTTTCGGATGAGTGATATTTTTCCAGAAGAGACTCTATCAACTCCAATCGAAACATCAGATGAGATTTTTTCCACCTTCCTTTTTGTAAATAATGAAAGAATTTAATATCATTTGATCTAAATGATGAAAGTTATTTTTCTATAATATTTCCCGCCCCCCTTTTCTTTCAATTGAATAGTCTCAAAGATACTGATCTACAATATCTATACCTCCCATACTTTTATTATAATCAATTGTCACAGTTGTTTTTTTTTTTTTTCAATTCCTACTATTAGTTCACACTCTCCCTATATTTATATATCTTGTTAAAATTTTCAATCGCTAATAAAATACTTATTATTCATCCTATCAAGTTGAAATACATTTTTTAAAACTTGTACTGGATGACAATTGATGTTAATATAGTTTTTTCAAATATTAATTCACTAATTAAATTTTAATTAATTAATTAAAAAAACATGTATAATAATTACTTATAAACAGATTAAGTAAAATAATGCTATAAAAAGTGATAAAATATCTTTATTAAGATTGAAGATCGTTTCGTCGCATCAACGGCGACATTTTAAAAATCATGATTTTTAAAATGTCGCCGTTGGTGCGACGAAACGGTTGTCAATCTTAATAAAGATATTTTATCACTTTTTTTAGCATTATTAGCACCCGGTGCGGTATGCTATTTCTTTCTCCTGCTTATTTTGAGTCGCCTCCAAAAAATAACGTTACCTTACAGAAGCCAGCCGTAAAACAAAGCAGTGCGATTAAATACTCTATAGCAATTTTTTTAACTTCTAAGCATCGCACATTTTCAATTTTTATACCGTCGTATCGGAAAAAAAGTACCTTTAAATGAAATTTGTTTAAAAACTGCATCTCCCTTTATTTTTGAAATATTAATTATTTTGTAGTTTTTGGAGTCATTTGTTTAATATTGGCAACGGAAGTACTCCATTTCTCTTTAAAGTAAAGGAAAAATAGTTGTAAAATATTAATTATATCTTTTTGTTGCTATTTTTTCATAACAACCGAAAGAAAATGTAATTAAAATACGTGCTATTTCGAAAAAATATAAACGAATTATTTCTGTGAAAACATGGAGCTATTATAAACTATATTTAATTTTAAGTATCTATTTTCTTTTATGACGGCATCTTTTTGCTGCATTTGTGTATTATTTTGCGATAGTGACATCCTATGCATGCTGCAGATGTTTAAGAGTAAATCGTAAATGAGGAATTCTTAAGTGGATGCGAATGACGTCATTTTACATAAAATAAAAGCGTGTGCTGTAAGTCCTAAAATTGAAATATGTTTTGTACTATTTATATACAAATGTTTTTTTTCATAGGCGGCGACACTAAATTCTGAAAAAGCAGAATTCCTGTTTTCTAGTTTTACTTAATCTAATTAATTTTAGTTTTATATGAGAGACAAAATGGCGGCCATTGGTTATTGAACAGCATTTAATGCATCTTCATATCTATATGGGTGGTTACCATGGGGGGAACCCTGTTCTGTCGCCAAATACCACCAAGTTTGTCGCCAACTTGGCGATATATCGCCAAATTTGGCGACCAAAGTGAGTCGCCAAAAATGACGCCAACTTGGCGATATCTCTAATATTTCGCCAAATTCCCATAGACTTCCATTGTAAACCTACTTGCTTATAGAAAATCAACAAATTGAGATATTTTAATGCAACAAAAACTAATATTAGCTTAAGGGATTATATTAAATTTTTCTTTGATGACCTAAGAGGAATTGACTTTAAAAACAAAATTTTTATATTACTTGTTACTACTTTGTTGTGATACATTACATCAGCCATTGTGTTTGTACGCACCGTTGACAGCATTGCAACATCTTTTTTGTCTTGCCATTTGATGGCAAGTACAGTGGTGGACATAATTATAAGACACCTACCTAATTTGACATACAGTGAAAGAAAAGATTCAGAGCTTAAAAATGCTTTATCAAATACGACAAAAACATAAATTTATTCTGTTATCACACGTAATTGTTCTACAGAAATGATATTTTTATAGAGTTTAATAAAAAAAAATTATAAATACCATGGACAAAATTATAAGACACCCTAACATTTTAATTAAAACACCTGCTTTTTTTTCGAAAATAATGTGCAATATGCGAAATTTCTGCACGCTGTTATGACTTCAGCAGTTAACTAAAGCAGACGATAACCGACTTCACGCATTTACAAACATGCCACGAGGTACAGAATTAAAAGAAAGTGAAATTCGCGAAATTTGGAGATTAAATGGAACTGGTGCTTCAGTTAATAATATTTCAAAAGTTATTAAACGCTCAAGATGTGCAATTTCAAATGTTTTGAAAAGAGGAATTAATGGATCTGTGATTAAAAGATCTGGACGTACTCCTTGCTTGTCCTCGAGAGACAGAAGCCATGTGTTTTCGCTCGCTACACAGAATAAGATGACCACTACAGGCATTAAAAATGCTTTGAAACTGAATTATTCAAGGAGAACCATTCGCAGGGTGTTGCATAATGCTTCCTATGTGAAATTTAAAAAATTGAAGAAAAAACCACCGCTTCTAAGGCGGCACAAAATGGACCGTTTAAACTTCGCTAAACAAAGTATGGCCTGGACCTCCAAATGGTACTCTGTGTTATTTTCTGATGAAAAAAAGTTTAACCTGGATGGTCCTGACGGGTTTCACTATTATTGGCATGATTTACGGAAGTCTCCTGATGTACAAATGAGCCGCCAAATGGGTGGAGGCTCAGTAATGGTTTGGGCTGGTTTTTCGGCTCAAGGGAAAACCGATATCGTTTTTGTGCATTCAAGAATGAATTCCGAAAAGTATAAGAATCTTCTTAAAGATCAACTAGCCATATACGGTGAACTTCTTTGTGGCGAAAACTACGCTTTCCAGCACGATAACGCGTCGATTCATACATCACACGTGACAAAAAAGTGGCTTTCAGAGCAAAGTATCAATGTTCTTCCGTGGCCTTCTCGCTCCCCAGACTTAAATGCCATCGAAAACTTGTGGGGGATCTTAGCTCGTGAGGTTTACCGAAAAGGGAGGCAGTTTACATGTGTCGAAGACCTAAAGAATGCTATAAAATATGCTTGGGAAGAATTGTCTTGCGATATTTTGTTAGAATTGATAGAATCGATGCCGAATCGTATCTTTCATGTTATAAAAAACAATGGCGGTTCCACCAAATATTGAATAACCATGTTAGAGGATTTTCTTTTAAACCATTAGTGTCTGCTAATTATGTTGACCACTGTATTTGGAAAAAAAGGTGGGTGTCTTATAATTTTGTCCATTATGTTTTTAAGTTTTTTCATTAAATTGTATGAAAATATGATTTCTGTAAAACAATTACGTGTGATAACAGAATAAATTTATGTTTTTGTCGTATTTGATAAAGCATTTTTAAGCTCTGAATCTTTTCTTTCACTGTAATGTCAAATTAGGTAGGTGTCTTATAATTATGCCCCCCACTGTACCTTACCTCAGTAAAAACCGATAGTTTGTCCTCTTCCTATTTGTTTTTTCATCAGCTCTGGTGGCATTTTCTTCTGATTCTGTTTCACTGTCCCATATGTATCTGTCAATTGTGGTGACGTATAAAAGTTATCCGTTATTAGACAGTCTCCTTTTTTAATAAAGGTTTTATAAGAGACATTATGACTTGTATGGACTGGGGGTAAATCTTTGTATTGCGGATCAAACACAGTACCTTTCCTGGTATTAATAATTTGTGACCATATGTACCGGAGCTTGACTCCCGCAACATATCTTATAATACGAGTAAAAATTGTGTGCGTGCGTATGTAAATTTTATCTTAAAAACGGCTCTATCGATTTTGACTAAATTTTGCACCCATTTGCAAAGATCATTGGACTGGGTCAAATATTCGAGAAAATTCGATTAGTTGGCCATTTTGGGTCCTTATGTATCAGAACCAAATTAATTATATCTAAAAAACGGCTCAATCGATTTTGACTAAACTTTGTATCGAACCGTTTTCGGGTGCGATAAGACTATTGGGCTAGGTCACATTCTCGAGAAAATTCGATTAGTGGGTCATTTTTGGGTCACTGTGGGTCAAGCTAATTTTATCTAGAAACCGGTTCAATCGATTTTAACTAAATTTTGTATCCAATCGTTTTCGGGTACGAGAAGACTATTGGACTAGGTCACATGCTTGAGAAATTTCAATTAGTGGGTCAATTTCGGGTCACTGCGGGTCAAGCTAATTTTATCTAAAAACGGCTCTAATGATTTTCACTAAACTCTATATTCTACAGTTTTGGATTACGAGAAGACCATTGGGCTAAGTCACATTTTCGAGAAAATTCGATGGCTCATTTTTGGGTCACTGTGGGTCAAGCTAATTTTATCTAGAAAACCGTTCCAACGATTTTGACTAAATTTTGTATTCTATCGTTTTCGGGCTTGAGAAGACCATTGGGCTAGGTTGCATGTTCAAGAAAATTCGATTAGTGAGCCATATTGGGTCCCAATGGGTCAGGGTCAAGCTAATTTTATCTAGAAAACGGTTCCAACGATTTTGACTAAATTTTGCATTCTATCGATTTCGGGCTCGAGAAGACCATTGGGCTAAGCCGCATGTTCAAGCAAATTCGATTAGTGGGTCATATTGGGTCACAATGGGTCAGGACCAAGTTAATTGTTGATTCAGGTAAAATTTTTGAGCCAAAAATTGGCTCAAAACATTTTGACAAATGTTTGTATTACACCGTTTCCGGGCATAAGACCATTGGGCTTGGTTGCATGCTCAAGAAAATTCGATCAGTGAGTTATTTTTGGTCGTAATGGATCAGGATCAAGTTAACAGCACCGAAAAAACGACTCAAACGTTTTTAACAAAACTTTATATTGTACCGTTTTTGGGCACAAGGAAACCATTGGGCTATGTCGCATGCTCAAGAAAATTCTATTAGTGGATCATTTTGGGTCATAATGGGTGAGGGTCAAGCTAACTGTATCTCAAAAAGGTTCAAACTGTTTTGAAAATTTTTTGATTATACTGTTTCTCAGTACGTGAAGAACATTGGAATAGGTTGTGGCGACCGGTTCTGGTTCAATGGATTTCTTAATTAACTAACGCTATCTTAAAATAAATAAATTGGCACTTACTCAGTGAAGTCCACGGGATATCATTTTCTCTCTTCCTTTTTATTGGAAGATACATATTTGCATCTATATTACACTATATAAATTTTTATTTACAGTAAAAGCGAAAACGTGTTCTTAAAGAACATTCTATCCACACTCACCCACTCGTACAGAGAGACAGCCCAGGTGGTGAGTAACCCTACGTAAACAATAGAGTCAACGCCATCCATTTATCGCTCAATTGGCTTTAGAGCATATAATTCTCCACACACTCCCCACCTGGACTCATGAGAGTACATAATGATAAATCAGCATAAACACATTCTTGTAATAAACATGACCTTAAATCACAACTCAAATGATAAAATAGAAGATTTTCAATCTACAGGCGTTGAAGCATAAAGAATTAAACATAAAATAATAAAGTCATAATCAATATATAAAAAAATGACACTCTTATAACATGTAGCTACATGAACATGTCTGGCCAGATATTTTACCTGAATAAGATTAACTGAATATATATACACATAATATAAACAAATTAAATACCATTATTAATTCAATAACCTTTTCAATTTGAAATAAGGTACAATTATGCATAAAATGAAACATTTTTACTAAATGGATAAACAACAAATTGCAAAACACACAAAAAAATATTTCCAACTATGAATTTATAAAACAAACACATTTTGATATTCAAACACTAGTAGAAAAAAAATAAATTTCAAATCAAATACTGAAATCATTTATCCTTCAGCAATCTAGTTCAAAAGGATACAAAAGTTGTACTGGTTTTCGCAGCAGTCCTTTATCAGTTTTTATTATACAAGCACGGATGAGTTTATCTCTGCCAAAATTGACTTCGTTAACTATTCCTAAGTCCCACAACAGTTTAGATTTAGCAGTACCATCTACTAAGTCAACATGTCCAAATTTTAAGTTTTTGTGTCTTTCAGGAGTTTTAAATTGATGAATTGAACTTAAATTCAATAAGTATTGCTCCTTCCACTTAATCCACAGCCATTTCAACAACTTACTTTGATATCGTTTTCCCCTTAACAAAGTTTCTTTGGTAGAAATTTTCTTTCCTAATTCGGCAAAACGTAGAGCAAAACTAATGTTTTCTCATCCTAGTTGAGGGAAATGAGCCGGTATAAGTGGCTCTGGCTTGGCGAAATCATTTGTTGTATAGGTTAGTGGTCTCATTATGGCTTCTATTTCTGTCAAGATCTGCCAAAGTTCTGCCAATTCTTCAAATGTGATGAAAACTCTTCCCAAAATTTTCCTTAGGGGTTCCTTTACACTTTTTACGAGTCTTTCGTAAAACACTCCCCACCACGGGGCACGCTCGATGATAAATTTCCATGTCACACCTTTAGTTGATATAAAATCCTGAAGTTCTTGATCTTTAATGATTTTTTCGAATTGTTGTATTTCTTTATCAGCAGCCTTAAAGCCTTCATTAAGTCTGCTTCTTATTCGTAAAAATTTATTTTCATCCAAATATGGATATAGGGAATAAATTCTTGAGGTTTTCTTAACAGGATTTCCTCTTTCTAATGACTCAATTTCTTCCTTATAATTTTTCATTTGTACTTCTTTGATTAATAATTCTTCAGCTTCTTTCAATTCTTCAGCAGATAATGCACCTTTACGAAGACAAATCTTTTGATTCTTGCCACTGTTCTAATTGCCCTCAAGAAAGAACTAAAACGCTCAATCTCTATAAGTGGTTTCTGTTGTTCTGGTGAACAAAGATTTTGGAAAATTACTTTTCCTTTAGCTTTTAGTTGTTTCATATCTTCATCCACTTCTATGTCTTCCTTGGGTCATAAATTTGAATCTTTAATTAACCATGGAGGCCCTGGCCACCATAGATCATCGCTCTCGAGGTCGAGAAGTGAGAGTCCTCTTGTAAGTCAGTCAGCAGGATTTGAGCTACCGGGACAATGTCGCCAGTTCGTCGGATTTGTTAAAGTTTGTTTGTCCTTTCCAATAACAGGGTGGTGGGGTAAGTAGTATGCCAAATTATCATTGGTCGAATTTATTTCCTGGGGTTCAACAATTTCTACTACTTCCAAAGCCTTATTTCATTAATGATATCTTTACATTCTTTAAATAATGCAGGATTATTTACAAATCTTTTAGTTAAACTTTCAAATCTCTTTTTGGCAATATCATAATCATTAGGAAGATCAAGATTCATTATTTCATAGGTAGTTTAACTTCATATCTGTTGTTCTTAAATTTAACGGAATTTTCAAATTGTTCTAATATTTGTTTATCACACAAATCTTTGTTCGTATTATCTTCTTGAATACCCAACCCTTCTACTGTTTCAAGCTGAACTGACATTTTATCATCCTTGTTACTATCCCAAATAGATATGTACATTGCACCCACTAAATTATCTACATTAACGTCTTCTGAGAATTGCCGTGAAGTGTCCAACCTAATTTAGTTTCATTCAAAACAAGAGTTAGTGAAATGCGTCTATATTTTCCTGTCATAATTGACCAATAGTAATCGCTACCAATCAATAAATATATTTCATTCTCACCATCATCTAATTCATTAGAAACGTCTGATAACTCTATACCCATATTTTAAATTTTTTTATATAACTCTGAACTTGGCGCGCGTATTATATCGGAACAGATTTTCTCCATTTCTAACGCTTCTAGACATATTATATTGTCCGAATTATTGTCTTTTAGGAAAATCTTTACTCTATTATGATTATCAACAATAGGTTTTGTTCCAGCAAATTTTTAATGATTCCTGCTCTGTTACCTCTAAATTTAAACAATTAGATAAATTCTTCCCGATAAATGTTTGCTGCGAAGGCGCTATCTAATAATATTCGAACACTAATATTTTGGTTCTTGCCAATCATAATTCCTTTCAACGTTTGAAAATAAATATATTCATCTGGGTTACAACAAAGTGGCGAAACTGTTATTCTTTCATACTGCTTATTTTCCGTCCCGTCCCCCCGTCCCACTGAGCGTGAAGCTCAGTGGAAAGAAGGTCAATTTTATTTTCATTCGATTATCTTTCTTTTTGTTTTTTGTTACAAAGAGAATTTTGATGAGTTTTCGAAAAACTAATTGCACAACCAATGTTAGTGTTTCTGCAATATTGCTTCTTATGGAATTTCCGGTAACATTTAAAACATTTTGCTTGTTTTAATAAAAATTCTTTTCGTTGTTCCAAATTTAAATTACATAAATTTGCTTCGTGTGTTTTTGAGAGCAAAAGGGGCACAGATTTTCTGCAATTGTATTTAATGCAAGTGCTGAAGGATTTTTAATTTCTTCTTGGTGAAAGTGTTCGGGAGAATTTTGTCTAAATTTATTTTCGTGGGATTTAGTATTTTCAAAACTGATAGAAGTAACATTAATAGTTTTTTCTCGCGCTTCTGCTTCTCGTTTCAGGAACAACAATAAATCATTTACACAAACATCCCTTTTATCGCATTGTTCTCTGTGAAATTGTAATACGAGATCATTCGGTATACATTTATAAATAATGGGTAATAATAAGCAACCATATTGATCTGATTTCACATCAAGCGATTCGAGACTTTGTATTTGTATAGCTATCTGATCATATAATTTTTTCAAAGAATGTATGTCATTTGATCTTCGTACTGCTTCTAAGTTTAATAATTTGTTAGTGTGCGCGGAAATCAAAACATCTCTTTTTCCAAAACGATCCTTTAATATATTTATTGCCGCTACATAATTTTCACTTGTTAATGGAAGCCCATTAATAGCGGCAGCTGCTGAATCAGAAATTAAAGATTTTAAATAAGTGAATTTTTCAATTTGCTGAAGAGCCTCATTTTCGTGAATAGCGACTTTAAACTGAGGTCGAAATTCTTGAAATTCGCAAATGTCGCCTATAAATTTATTTAAAGAAATTCGCGGCAATTTCGTATTCGACTTTAATTGACTGTCTGATATGGAGGGCGTAGTTGCTTTCGGTTCATTCGTGATAGTAGAATTTATCTTTAAAATTTTCAAATATCTATTGGCTCGCGATTTACAAGTCACAATAGCTTCCTTATACTCTATCGAATTTTCTATTTCTGTTTCTAAATTATCGGTTTCAATTTCCGATTCAATTAACTCATCTAATCTTTCTAATGATAATTTATATTCAAGTAATGCCGCTAAAGAATCCTCAACTATTTCCGGTTTGGAATCACCTTCTTTTTTAATTTCACTATAAATTGTTTTAATCAATTTCATTACTGTTGATCTAATTGACCCGCGTTTTGCTATGTTTCGTTTTAGAATTTCACTTTGATCCATCTTTATATTCACTCATTCAAAGAATTATGTTTTCCAATATATCTTAAATTTAAGAGAAATTTTAATTAACTTACCGGGTTATTTAAATGCCAATTAGTAGAGTAGTTATCAATTTATATTACCGACCTTTGCACCAGTGTGGCGACCGATTCTGGTTCAGTGGATTTCTTAATTAACTAACGCTATCTTAAAATAAATCAATTGGCACTTACTCAGTGAAGTCCACGGGATATCATTTTCTCTCTTCCTTCTTATTAGAAGACACATATTTACATCTATATTACACTATATACATTTTTATTTACAGTAAAAGCGAAAACATGTTCTTAAAGAACATTCTATCCACACTCACCCACTCGTACAGAGAGAGAACCCAGGTGGCGAGGAACCTTACGTATACATTAGAGCCAACGCCATCTATTTATCACTCAATTGGCGTTAGAACATATAATTCTCCGCATAGGTCACATGTTCGATAAATTTCGATTAATGGGTCATTTTTGAATTAACGTGGGTCAAGCTAATTTTATCTAGAAAATGACTAACGATTTTCACAAAATTTTATATTCCATCGTTTTCAGCCTAGAGAAGAGCATTGGGCTAGGTCGCATGTTCGAAAAAGTTCGATTAGTGGGTCATTTTGGGTCACTATGGCTGAGGGTCAAGCTAATTGTATCTAAAACAGCAAGAATGATTCAGTGGGAATAATATATCGAGATAAACACAAAGCTAATTTTGACCGAGCTTAGCTCGGTTATTTCTGCTAGTAAGATTTTATTCCGTAACGTGACTTTTTTGGGGGGATATACTGTCGCTACGACAAACGACCTTCATAAAGCATCAGTGTTTCATCAATAGTCATTTCACGTTGTGGAGTCACAGCTCTATTTGCATGCTCTAATACTGACCAAAGCTTGTTTAATTTAGGATTTGGATGATTATTTTGATCATAAGTGTTATTGTTTACAAAATAAATGTATTTATGTAATTCATAAAATCTGTTGCTTGAGAAAAAAGATATTGAAATGGAATGCCTTTTGCTCCAATACATTTTGGTTTCCGGTTTTTTTTTATAATACCTTGTAAGATGTTAATGCCCAAAGATACCATTAATTTATTTTTAGTTACTGGTTTCCAACTTTTTCTACCTTTTGAAAAGCGAAAACCCGGAGCTTTCGACGTTGTTTGGGATATATGTTCGTTTCTGATACAATAAGATCAATTAACTCATCATTTACAAAATACTCAAAATGATGCAAAACACCCAAACTTGGATCAAAACTTACTTTTACTTTAAGTGTTTTCGTAAATCTAAAATGTGGGGGATTCCGGTCGACAACAAAATCCAAAATTTCTTGCCATACATGGTAAGAAATTTTAGATTTTGTGGTGCCAAACAGTGCAGCTTGCATGTTCACAATGTCTACTAGGTTCGGATTGGACGCGGGTATTTCTCAGTATATTTTTCTGGTATTAAATATTGAATATTCTGAAGTACAGTCGAACCTCATTATCCCGACACTCTAATGACCAGAAAAAAGTGTTGTCATAAGCGGAGTGTCGTGGTAACCGGAGTTGGAGAAAAATACCTTTATAAAAAGCTGTATTTTTCATTAGTTTAAGACAATTTTAAATTCATAACTGTTCTTGCAGTTTCAAGTAATAAAACATTGTCATTAAACAAAGTAAACACAAAAACAAAATTGAAAAAAATTAAAATAAGATTTATGATGACTTGTTTTTTTATAGTTGCATGAAATATTGCTAAATTAAGGTTTGCTTATACCCAGATGTGCTTCCTACAATTCTTTTTTCCATATTATACAAAGAATTGCAATCAATATTCGTTGATTCAGATTTGGATGTTAGATAATTTCTGATCTTTCCAATGCAATGCAATGCTTCAGTTTTAGTCGGATGAAAAACACCGTGTAGCCACTAGAAAGCGCCGATTGACCAGAACAAAAAAACCACGTGTAGACTGATACGTCTATCTAGAGCTTAAGTGAGCCATTCATTGTATGTGGGTTTATTTATTCAGAGAAAGGATTTAAAATTTCTCATTTATCTCAATGGGTATTTTAGACACTTTTGTGAAAAGTTTGGCTAAGACATTTCTTTTTAAATCTTAATTTCCGTGCTTACAAGATGGATTATGAAAAATGGACAATTTTCCTAACCCGTCGGGATATCCGGACTTGAAAATTATTCAACGACGTAAAATCCGGAGTTTATTTACATTAAAATCATATACAGAAAATCGGGACTTTGAAAAACAGACGTGATAAGCGGAGTGACGCGAGAACCGGGTGTCACGATAACGAGGTCCGACTGTATTTACAATATGAAGCCGATTGCTATTCATAGAATCATGGAACTGTTATTTGACTCGTTCGGGGTCATTTTTCATATTAACCTTTTCAGGGGCAAGTAATTGTGCTTCCGTAATGCTTAATTCACACCGGAATTAAAAAAAATATATCCCTGCCGGCTCGGGCCTATAGGCGGAGGTAGATTTCGAAGTTAAGTACTAAATTCACCAACAAAACTTAAATCAAGATTAAAGATAAACCCAGTTCCTTCGCTAAGAATGAGCTCTAGGGAGCTAAACATTTTGTGAAAATTCTAATATACACACACGTATGTATATGGAATAGGTTTCAAAATGGCTAAATCAAATTCACAGAACCTCAACGTGTTAAAATATGTTAATATTTCCATACTCGGGTTTTTATCATGTTTTAATACGTTCCTTCAAACTCAATGACGTTACATATTCACCTGCTGTGGTCCATTATATTTTCAATATGACGCAATATTTTTTTTTTTTTTTTTAATTCGTCAAACTAATTATTTCATTTTGAATTCTCATGCAGAAATCTTGCTCTAGAAAACTTATGACATAATATTCAATTTGTTTTCAATTCGTCAAACTATTTATTTCATTTTGAATTTTCATGCAGAAATCTTGCTCTAGAAAACTTATGACGTAAAATTCAATTTGTTTTCAATTCGTCAAACTGTTTATCTAATTTAATTTTTCACGTGAAAACACTGCATTAGAAAACCAATTGTTGTGGGGAGAATTTTATTGCTTTTTTTTAATTGTTGGCAACAGCTATAACGAAAAATATTTATTTTTTCTTGCCATTGTTGTGTAAAAGCTGGTTTTATCAGAATCATGTTAAGACGGTATTCAAAATTTTAAACCTTCCCTATTCCCATTCCCTTGGACCGATTTTGCTCATTTTCAATCCCCGCCGAGAAATTAGCTATCTTAAAGTTGTTGGCGAGTTTGAAGACGTTCCGTGCATAATTGCGACTTTTATCGTGCGGACAAAATTTAGTACATACATACATACATATATATATATATATATATATATACTAGGGGGCTCGGCCCCCTACGAGCTACGCTCGTCAACCCCCGTCCAGACACCGCAGACTCTAAATGCACGCTAACTTGATCGGCTTTAAAAAGATTTCGAAAGATTGAATTATAATTTAAAAAACAGTGGCGATCTCCCTATAAACAAATTTCTATTCATTTCTCTTTGATTGGGGAATTTTAACGCCAAATCCGCTGCGGTACTACTTGATTATCCTGTCGACCAATTTCGCCAAATTATATAAATCGCCAAACCACTCGCCAAATTATACAAATTGATATAATTTTTATTTTAAATAACGAAAGAACAAATAAATTCGTACTGTCAGGCTAGCTCAGTTTCATATCACTCAGAAATTTCACATAATTCCAAAATAACACTGTCTCGGGGTATAACATTTTAAATATTTTTTATTTAATCTTGATAAGACGACATATCACAAATAGAACGGCACATAACACATAAAATAATAACACGGATATAACTTTTTACATTTTAGCACATCTCAAACAGAACACAACTACAGTCAACGCTGTAACAGAACACTCTCCAACTCACAGCATTTCTCATTCGGCAAAGCTCACGGAAAACGGTCACGTGACTGCCGGTAGAGTCTATTTGTTTTAAAACGGGTGGCGCGCGTTACATCCTCCCCCTCTGATTCCGATTTACGTCTCGGAGAGGAAACAGGATGCTTTCTGGGTCTTCCTCTTTTCCTTAAGGGTGCAACTGGAATAGTTTCAGTTTCTTGAAATGGTGACAAAGCGGAAACATGGTAAGACCCAATTCGCTCAGTAGGATTGTCCAGGCTAGCAATGTCATATGTCACTAGTGACTTTTGAGTCAAAACTATGTATGGCCCATCTCTCTTAGGCATAAATTTGGCTGTTTTATTTTTACTTGCTTTGCTCACAGGATGTAGGTTAACCCATACTTTATCACCAGGTGTGAAATACACTCGTCTACGATTTTTATCGTAATATTTCTTCCGCTGATCTTGTTTCATTTCAACACGCTCTTTCACACTTTTTGAAATATTTGCAAGACGTTTAAGATATGGGTTTATTTCCGGAACAAAATTGTCATTTTCCACAACAGCTCTAAAATCGTTCACCACATCATCGATTGTTCTTAATTCTCGACCAAATTGCTGATAGGCGGCAGTTTGGCCTGTTGTATCAGATTTGGCAGAGTTCATAGCAAATCTAATAAAAGGTAGTTTATCAATCCAGGAACTGTGTTCATCTCCAACAAGGATTGCTATTCGAGGTTTCAAGTCTCGATTTTTGCGTTCGACTGGATTGGCCTGAGGATGGTACAAAGGTGTCAATGATTGGTCTATTCCAAGAATGTAACAAACTTGTTGTAGAACAGCGCTCACAAACTGAGGGCCGTTATCACTTATGAGTCTTCTAGGTATACCATAACGAAGGAAGATCTCTTCAATCAGAGTAGTCGCACATTCTTGTGCAGTAGCAGTTGTTAAGGCAAATAGTTCGACCCATTTAGTGGCACAATCTTCTACTATAAAAATCCATCGATGCCCATCTTTACTAGGAGGCAATGGTCCAAAGAGATCAATGCTGAGGGTCTCAAATCGCTGAGCATAAGCAGGTGTTCGTAATAAACCAGCTGGTTTCTGATTTGTTGCTTTATAACGAGCGCACTCTGGGCACTGCTTCACATATTCAGAAATGTATGCTCTCATGCCTGTCCAATAATATCTTTTAGCAATTCTCTGATAAGTTCCTGCTTCACCATAATGTCCGGCTGAGGGGTCGTCATGATGAAGTTTCAAAATATTTTGTCTTTCTTGTACTGGAACGGCCAGTTGCGCTTCTTCGGCATCTGATTCGGGAGCATACCTATAAAGCACACCTTGATTCATCAGGAATCCTCTATCAGTCCAATTGGCGAAATCTTCGCTTTTCTGTTCGTCTTCAAAAGAATCTATGATCTTTTTAAGGTTTTCATCTTGCAACTGTGCTTCTCTGATATCTTTTGGACTTCTTGTTGGCATGTCTATGCTGACAAAATTGCATGTCTCACAGAAAGCAGATTGATGATTACAGACAGGGCGTGACAGCATGTCAGCCACAACATTAGATTTTCCAGGTTTATATTCTATTTTCAATAAGAACGATTGTAACTGTAGTGCCCAACGGGCTAATCTCCCCGATGGTGACTTAAGGCTCAAAAGCCATTTTAAAGGTTGGTGATCCGTTGCTACAACCACTTCTTGGCCTTCCACATAGCCACGAAATTTTTCTAAGGCCCAGACAACAGACAAAGCCTCGCGTTCTGTAGTGGAATAATTCCTCTCTGCACTTGTAAGAAGACGGCTAGCATATTCTATGGGGTGCTTAGAGGCCTTGTCAGTACCCTGTAAAAGTACAGCACCAAGAGCGTAGTTACTAGCGTCAGTTCGCAGAATAAATGGTTTGGTCCCATCAGCTTGCTTCAGCACTGGAGATGTCATGAGACACTCTTTTAGAGTTTCAAATGCTACTTGCTCTTCTTTTCCCCATTTCCAGGTTGCTTTCTTTTTCGTAAGATTGCTAAGGGGTCTTGAGATATCAGCAAAATTTGATATAAATCTTCGGTACCAAGAACAGGTTTGTAGGAAAGACTGGATCTCTTTAACATTTTTGGGTGGAGGTATCGCTTTAATTGCCGAGACCTTGTCTGAATCTACTTCTAGACCATTTGGGGTTATCCAGTGTCCCAGGTACTTGACTTTCTCACAAGAGAAATGACATTTTTCACGTTTGGCATCTAACTTAAGTTCAATAAGTCTCTCGAACACAGCTGTAAGATCTGAGAGATGTTTCTCAAACGTTTCTGACAAAACGATGATGTCATCTAGATACGATAAAGCAAGGACACCTTTAAGGCCACTTCTAAATTGATCTATCAATCTTTGAAACGTGGCAGGAGCATTTTTGAGTCCAAAAGGCATCTTTAAAAAACGATAAGTTCCAAAAGGGCAGACAAATGCAGTTTTATCTTGATCTGGCGGGTAGACTCGAACTTGGTGATACCCAGAACGAAGATCTAAAGTTGACATATAAGAAGTATGCTTGGCTTCATGTAAAAGGTCGTCCATTCGAGGTAATGGATATTTATCTGCTACTGTAACTGCATTTAATTTCCTATAATCTATGCATAATCTTATACTGCCATCCGGCTTTGGTACGAGAACCACCGGCGAAGCATAAGGTGATTCACATTCTTCTATGATACCTTGAGCTAGAAGATTATCTATTTCCTTTTTAAGAATTGCTTTCTTAGCAGGAGTCATCCGATAAGGTGGTACAGCAACAGGAGCACTATCACCTGTGTTGATACGATGCTCTACAAACAGGGTTGTCTCTCCCCCTGGTTGAAAACATTTTTCATACCTTTTTAGAACATCATTAATTTTGTTCCTTTCATCGGAATTTAGATTTTTGCCTTCATCTTTACGTAAAGCGTACGGACTGACTTCGACCGCACCAGCTGACGTATTATTTTCTTCTTTGTATTCATCTACAAAACAAAACTTTTCCTGAGGTTTATCTCTGAAATTCCATGTTTTGTTGGCAGTATCTAACACTATGTTAGCATTATGTAAGAAATCCATACCTAAAAGAGTTCTATTACCCTTGGCATCTGGTAATACGATGAACTCCGTTTCGAAGACTCGGCCTTCAATCTCTACGGGCACAGTGGCAGAAAAAGTGTCTCTAACTACCGTAATTCCGTCAGCTAACGTTACTTCATGGGTATGAGGGTTCAATGCAACACCAGTTTTTAAAAATAATTCATACATACGTTCTCCCGCAATAGAACGATTCGCTCCCGTATCTGCACAGACTAACACCTTCTTATTGCAGATCGTGATAGGCACATTTGGATCTGAAACTGCTGATGTATTTAAACTATATAGCTCAAGACGATGTGCTTGAACAGTTTGTTTTTTAACCGTAGGGGAACAATCTGGACATTTCTTCTTTATAAATCCCAATTTACCACAACCATAGCCAACAATATCGGATTCTACGCGTCGATTAGCAAACTTAGGGGAAGATCTGTCTTCTTTTGGAGGCTTACTCTGCTTCCAATTATTTTCTCGACGAGAAAACTCTTTTTTATCTTGGGGTACAACCGGATCCCTTTTAGGAAACGTAGATCTAATAATGTCATACGCATCTAATTTTTCGGCAAGGTCAACTGGCGAATTTAAATTTTCCCAATCATCTAACATATGTTGTTTGCATTCAACAGGCACGCGCCTTTTCATTTGATCAGCTATGATAAGATCCTGAAGAGCTTCAAAAGACGTTACAGTTAATTCTTTAAGCCAGTTTTCAAAATAAGCTCGAAGTTCGAAATAATAATCTCGCCAAGTAATTTCTTTGGACTTGCGATGCGTAAAGAACATCTGTCTAAACTTTTCGGAACTAATTTTAAACCTTTTTAGAAGTAAATCTTTAACATGTGAAAACTTTGAAGCGTTTTCTTCTGATTCACGAGCGATAAGCGTAGAGATAGAAGACGGTACAACACTGAGTAAATACGAAACCCACATATGCTCTGGTACCTTCGAGAGCTTTAATTGACGTTCCAGGAGCACCAAAAACAAGGTTACATCATCAGTTTCTGGCCTGAATGTAGGCAACAGCTTTTGGATATCTATCTTACTCTCCGGGTGAGACATTACCCCTGCTGCATTACCACCTACCGCTCCACTGGAAGTACTTTGGCTCTGAGCCTGTAACTTAAGCTTCTCAAGATCAAAATTCTTCTCAAGCTTTTTTAACTCTAACTCTTCCGCTCTATGCTTTTCTTCTAATTCTAATTTGCGCTGTTCTAACTCAGCTGCTTTTTGTTTTTCCTCTAAGTCCCGTCTGCGTTGTTCTTCCTCGCGAGTCGAAATTTGGTTTCTGACTAATGAATTTACAAAATCAACTTCGTACGAGGGGGAGGATTTAATTTTTTCACGCAATGTGACAACTGTCATAGAGGGTTGAACATCTAAATTAATTTCTAACGCAACCTGATATAAATCCTCTTTACGAGCTTTATTAAGTTCAGACATTTTAAACTTTAGCAAAACAACAAAACGAGTACCCCACAAATGCCGAAAATTCGTTTAAATTATACCCCACACATGAGCTTTGCCGTTACAACTCATATAAACAAGACTTTAATAAAAAAAGATAGTAAGCTTTAACCACAACAAAACTCTTACTAAAAGCAAAACAAACTTTAAATCCCTGCAGGTATAAATAAACTGGATTGTCATAACGCGACATTTAATCAAAACAATATTTTAACCAATATAAAGCCATTTACTAATAGTTAACACTTTCAAACAATATTCTAAATAATATAAAACACATAATTGAATAATTAAAATTTCAACCAATATTATTATTATATTACTAACGCTACTTAATATCGGTTTCATTCAATATCACTTTAAAAGAAAAAAAAGTTTCTTTTATAAACAAATAATAAATACAAAAACTTACTCATTCCGTTTTGGAAATGAATCACATATAAGGCTTTTTCATCAGTAAATCAGCAACTCAAAATTAAATACTTACGTTTAGCATTTAAATAATAACAAACACTTAAATAAAAATAGTAATCATTTCTCTTACGAAACCATTAAAAAAAATAATAAAAATAAGCACATATCTTTATGAGAATTGCGATAAAATTATGAATCATTTTAACAACTTCTAATTTGACTGACAACAGTTTATTTTCCTCTTTTAAAAAGAAAAGAAAAAAAAAATCAACGAAAACGTAAATGAATATTTCTTTCGCTTTCTCTCGCACTCACTCTTTTTTTTTTTTTATGAATCAAAATATTTTACTTAAAGCAAAGTAAAAATTAAACATACATGAACAGAATCAAAGTAAAATTTTCAGAATAATGGGTGAGGGAGGGGGGAAGGGGAAATATGCAATACAAACATGACAGGAAAATAATAGAATGAATTAAAATTTAATAATGTCAAAAATATTTAGAATTTTTAGAATATCAATAATGTTACAAAGTCAAGAATGCATTCTTTTTATTAAACAAACTATGGATCCATTCTATTTAAAAATAGCTTACTTGTTGATAATATTTTGTAGAATAAACAAATCTTGTAGAATAAAACTATAGGCACAAACACTGTAGGCACCGTTCTAAGAACAAATGAAGCGAGAGTCCCTTAAAGCACAAACATCCTAGAACTTTCTTTAGGACATTAACGAAATATTTTGTAGAACTTTAACTTGAGAAAATAAGAACAAAGATAACGAAACATTTCAGATTCAGAACATATTTCATTTGCACATGCAGACGACGACTTAATCTGTAGAATTTTAAGAACATATTTCACGTACGCTCACGAAGACGACCGGTCGTGCCATTTTTTTTTCTCTGCATGCTCGTAAAAACAACACTTTATGATTAAAAATATATCACACTTTTTGTAGAATGAAGAAATCATATCGCGAACGTTTTCACACGGTTTCGGGCCCGACGTTAGGTAGCCAATTGTCAGGCTAGCTCAGTTTCATATCACTCAGAAATTTCACATAATTCCAAAATAACACTGTCTCGGGGTATAACTTTTTAAATATTTTTTATTTAATCTTGATAAGACGACACATCACAAATAGAACGGCACATAACACATAAAATAATAACACGGATATAATTTTTTACATTTTAGCACATCTCAAACAGAACACAACTACAGTCAACGCTGTAACAGAACACTCTCCAACTCACAGCATTTCTCATTCGGCAAAGCTCACGGAAAACGGTCACGTGACTGCCGGTAGAGTCTATTTGTTTTAAAACGGGTGGCGCGCGTTACAGTACAACATTAATAAAAACACAAATAAAACGTCGAAATAAAAATAACTTGATGACGTATACACGTGTAACAACATTTCAAAATAAGCTAATATAAAAGGAATTAAGTAAAGAGAGTCTTTGTCTCCTGGTATTTTTTAACAAAGCGAAAAGAAAGTTCTTTTAAATGAGACATTTTTGAGACAGACCTCAAAATATCAAATAAATGTCTAGCGCAATTTCTAAACTTTTTTGCAATATTATTTTGTGTTCATTTTATGTAATAACTATAATGTGACGTAAATATGACGTAATTTCTCCTAAGACTTCTAACGCATGTTAATGAATTTATTATTTTACAATATCCTTTCTCTTTTAAAATTCACGTGTATACTTTTTATGACGTAATTTTTAATAAGTTCCTGCTTTTTATACGTAATTATTTAATTCTAATTAGAAAGTTTTTTTCCTGTTTATAATAGTCACGTGTAAATAAATTTTTAATTTGAAGCAAACATTATTGCTTGAGCTTTTTATACAGTTGGCAACAGTTTAAATTAGTACAATTTTCTGAAATCTGTAAAAAATATCTCTCGAAATGCTGAAAATTTGAATTTAAAATAGATATAAAACCTCGAAAAATGAGTCAAATTAAAAAAATAAATCAATTCTGCACACCGGGAAATTATAACGTATAAAATGAACTAAAAATTATTAAATTCCAATGTATAGTTTTTGCTACTATAAAACTTTTTTAGTGGAACGATTTCGTCCAACTTTAGCATTAAATATCTCTTAAAATAATTCTTCGATTTGAAAACTGCCTACATCAGCGTGTTTATCAAACATTTCTGTATAATACTACCGATTTTCATATTTTTGTATGCATTATTTTTCTTAATATTAACGAAGAAAGACCTCCGGTCACAAAAATTCAAAACCGGCGGCGGCGGTGACAGCGGTAGTTACTTTTTTTTAGAATAGAGAGAATCTTTTTAGGTGGGGGTGGTTTTGGGTTCCT
This sequence comes from Maratus speciosus, assembly GCA_963932465.1. Taxonomy (NCBI): domain Eukaryota; kingdom Metazoa; phylum Arthropoda; class Arachnida; order Araneae; family Salticidae; genus Maratus; species Maratus speciosus. The sequence continues at coordinate 211,458,924 of OZ010793.1, forward strand.
GGGGTCATGTAATGAAAAGTTATGAAGGAATTTTTCAAAAGTCGGACCATGGTAACGACTGCAATAGGTAGTATTTCTTACGAAATCTACCTAAAATCATTTAAAAATAAGGAAAAGCCATTTCACAACCTTTTCCACCAAAGGTGTAAAAGTAACGTCTGATTAAATGTCGCTGATGTAAAGTTTGATTAAAATTAGGTGGGATATAAAATATCCGATAAGGGAACACGTCATTTCATTATTTTTTCTAAACTATTAGTTTTGTTATTATCTCCATATAGTAATAACAGTATCCTAATTCTAATAACATTATACATGTAAAAGTGTGAAACGTTTGGCTGAATCAGCATTAACGCAGATGACGAAATGCCTTGGAATTCACTATTCATTACATTATTATTTTTTTTTAATGTACAACATTTTCACTTAAGTTAATAAAATTTTACATATTTAACAAATTTTATTTCTTTCTAATACATAAAATAAAAATTATAAAAATAAAACCTACTTTCAGTCAAATGTTTCAATTTACATTTTGTACATATCTGCGCAATATTAAAAAAAAAATATTTGCAATTTCACTATTCATATTTCCAACATAAAGTAAATATTTTTGCAATATTGACATTTTGTTAGAAATAATTACAATGTACAGCAATATTTTTCCAGCATTCACGTTCCATTACACATATTTAGAATGTAAACCTAATATTTTAGCAATATTGGTATTTCAGTTCAAATGTAAATATATAGCTGAAATTTTTAATAATGATTTTCGCTTTGTTTAATGGCAGACGTTCGTGGAATAAATATTATGAAAATTGCTATTTAACCCCTTCGAGAGGCGGTGGTTCATTTTTGGACCACTTAATTTTAATTCCCAAATGAAACATAGACACCAGAATATTGGAATGAAAAAATTCTTTTTATTAAGTACATAAACAAAAGCTTTTGCTTATTTTGAAATAAATTTGTTTGCAAATTCTGGTGTCGTGCACTCATTTCACCATCTTACTAATAGAAGCACCTTGCCCCTGAAAGGGTTTAAAAAAATGTGGTTGATATTTTAAATTTAAAATTCCGCTAAATTGTCGACAACACTGTTAGCGATGACTACAAGTATTGACGCAATATAACCAACGTAGCTGATACTGTTTTTTCGGGTAATTACTTTTCTAGATTTTTACAATCTTTATTTCCAAACAGTAATCTTCGCCTTTTTATTTGCAGAATTTGCGAATATACTATTTGGATGAAATAGTGGTCATAAAAAAATCCAGAAACACAAGCACGCCTTAAAATGTGTAAAATTTATTAACTTAAGTAAAACATTTGCACATTGTAAAAAAATAAATAAAGTAATAATAGAATGGATAATGAATACAAATGCTTTTAAACATCGTTTTTGAAGCTGTTTTCAGCCAAACGTTTTCAAACTTTACATTTAAAATATTATTAGGATTAGTATTCTATCATTATTACATGGGGTTAATAACAAAACTAATTGTTAAAATAAAATAATACACAATGAAAAGACATATTCTCCTAATAGGACGTTAGACCCAGAATGAGTTAAATAATAATTCAATGCTTGTGTGAGATAGCAATCGCCTTTATATGTTTTTCAGAATATTCAAAATTTCATACCAGAAAAATACATAGAGAAATACCTGTGTCGAATCCGAACCGAGTAGGTATTGTGAATATGCGTGCCATCATGAAATTCATCATCTGAATCTGAAATGTCATAAAATGTACTTTTTTTCCGAATCACTGCCGAATTCACTAATTTTTCCGTTATCATGAGAAATGCTTGATTCATCAAATCCATAATTTACCAAAATATAGATCGTACAAACCAATCCCGAACGAAAATATTCAAAGACTTCACATGGACATGCCAGTTAAATTTTTCTGGTTTCAGAAGTTTTTTCTAGCAATTAAATCTCCAGCTCGGAGAAATAACGAATGACACCTCAGCCCGTGATATTGACGGGAGCAAGAATTAAGGGGTTAAACACTAAAGACCTCTCCAGTAGCAAACTGTAAAAAGGATCAGTTTCATAAGCATTAAATATGTCGCCTTCATTGTATTCCTTTGAAAGTATTTTTTAGTAGTGACTCACAATTTCTAGATTTACAGCAGAGCTTTCTTTGCACAGCTTTTTGAAGATCAATCTATTCCGTGTCGTGAAATTTTACAGCCATCCCTCTGTTAAATTCCAAGAAATTTAACAGAGTTGTTGTCAGACGCATTCCCATTCCCAGAGAGTGGATGAGAAAGAGAAGCGTAGGGGGCAGAGCTGACCAACATATTAAAAGGGCAGAAGAAGGAAATTTTGGTTAGATGATATTCTTTAGCCTTCTCGGAAAATTTGAATACAATGCGCAGTTTCTTCATATTCACCAGAAGGTCGCTAAATCAAGATTGGGATTACTTACGGTCGTTAAAACGAGTGATGAAAAATACTTGAAGCATAGGAAAACGGTCGGGACCTCATCTAATGGTTGTAAAATCACAAGTCTACTGTATCAATATTTGGATCTCTCTAACTGTCTACAATCGACAGTTAGGCAACATGATTAAGAAATATTTTAATATAATAACACAACTTTCATATTCATAATAAAATTATATATTTAATCTTATTATTTTTCCGGTAGGTGTCACACTATATTTTTATGCATAGATGAGAATTTAGTTATATGCGTTTACATTGTTGTTATCTAATCTTAAATTTCTCCAATACCTTCTAAAAATGTCGTTTCTCCTCTATGTCTCCTAAAAAATATCTATTAATAATTTTGCGGTATTTGTGATTGCAATTTCAGTCTATTTTTCAATGATACTCTGTATTGACTTGTAACTCAAGAAATTGTGTGTCATACCACAATCATATTAAGAATTCTATGATGTTCCCTGAGCTCTCTTGAAGTCTATCTTTGAAAAATTATTACTTAAAAATATTTTAAAAAATCGACTTTTAATTTGCATTACATTATAGAATATGAAAATGTAAAACAGTTTTAAATTTTTTTTATATATATTGATTTTTTGCTTAATGTATTCCTAAAAATAGCAATAATATCGCATGGACAATATGCTATTTTAAATTTAAATTGAGATATTTGTATCCTGTAAATTTTATTATGATGGCTGAGGAGAATGTTGTTCAACTCTCATTCTAACATTGCAATAAAAAAGTTATATGGTTGACGATGCAACACGCATAAAAAACCCGGAAAAATTTATAACCGTTCATTATTTGAATTAATGAAAAATAAAAATAAAATTAACGCAACTATAATTTTAAGAAAGGTTCATTCCCTAAATCATTCTTTTACAGTATTTCAGCAAAGTTTCATAACGTTATATGTGCATAACATTTGTGTGATACTATTTTGCATTAAACGAAACTTAAAAATCTTATTTAGGGTAAAAGCTAAAAATATAATGTAGCATTACATTTCATCTATATTCAAATTCTGCTATTCAATTTCTAAGAAAGATAGAAACAAACTTCAAACTGGTTTAGAAAGCTAAGAAAACCAGCTTCTAATATCGCGAAACACTTCCCTTTTTTTAAGAGCAGAAATTTGCATTTTAACACTTAAAATACTGAGAATTTTTTTCAAGTTTTATAAAAATATTTCATACCAGAATTTTTATTTAATAAACTACCATTTAATTAAAAAAAAAAAAAAACATTCTCGAACGATTTACATTTCATTAATTTTACGAATAAATTTCAGGTTTAAATCAGAATAGATACACTCCTTTTTTTATCGATTAACTTATCGATACGAACTTATGGTCTTCTTATCTATGAACTTATGGTCTTCTTATCGATGAACAAGAGATAATTCAGAAACTGTTAATTTTAGATGGATAGTTTCATTTGCAAAAATGTTTCAAATATTGTTCTTCATCATATCAAAATCTATTTACGTCAAAGTAGTTTTTTTTTTTTAATTACGTCACAAGTCCCTCCCCAAACCTTTATTTAGTTTTATTTTATCAATATTTTCTATATTTTTGACAATATAAAATATGACTATATTAAAATTATATTGTTAGTTTGTCAGAAAAACAGTAATAAAATATGCAATGCATTTCTGAATAGGTTAGAGATATTTTTCACGTGGATGCCAGTAGAACAAAAACACGGCACGGACAAAAGTTTCGAACAGATATGCCTGAAGTCCGCAGTCTAGGTTACAATTATTTTTTAAATGGAAAATATATTAGGTTGTAACGAAAGTTTTCAGCCAAATCACCATTACATAATACTAATTATAATAAATTTAATTAACTGCAATTTTATATATAACCATCATTCCGCCAAATCTTCACAGTGTCATGTGATACAGCACTAGTACCTATAGCTGTATACTTTATTCGGTGACATTCTGTTGCTGACTTTTTGCAACAGAACTGGAAGTAAATGATGGTTCTAATCTGGTTGCATGATAGTTACATTTCAGGCACCTTTTACTTAATCATAACGATATTTGTTTACAAATTTCACAACACAGTGTTATAAAGCAAGTCTCTTTCTTTCAAATGACAAAATTCGTTTGACAAGATATGAGCAAACACGTCAACGCCAACTGTTTGCACAGGCCGTATTAGCTGTGGCGGGAAACTTTCGTTACAACCTGATAAATAAGAAATAAGTTAAACTAGGAACTTTTTTGCCATAAGCCGCAGTACAAGGCAATTTTTAAACATATAAACATAAAAAACAAAACAGAAATGTTACAATTAAGAAATATTAAAATATTAGAGTAAATTTCTTCTGACTTTTTTTGAAACAGGAGATGAAACGTATGACGGATTTGAAACATATATTACTTTTTTTTCGCCAGGAGAGTTCTTCCCCCTGACTTTCCCGTTTGAAGATAATTTTAGACACATCAACATAACAGAAAAAGTCAACTAAAAACTGTTTTCCACGGGTTGATGAAGGGCAGAGCCGAAACTAGCCTTTTTTGCACCCGGAGTAAACATGGATTTTGGCGCCCCCCCCCCCCCCTCTTCCACAAAGTATATTTACAAAGAGAATTTTACTAATTTTATAATAGACCACTTATTTTAAAATTTAAAATATGTAATACTGAATACGTAATCTACAGTGGCGGATCCAAGGGGGAGGTCCCTCTGAACATCAACAAAAATATTCTAAAGATCATTTTTAAAATGACATATTCAGTAGAGTTCCGGTTATCCGAGTCCCGCCTAACTAAGTTTCGCTTTCACCGAGTTATTTTCTTCTGATGGACTGATGGCTTCCGTTATTATGAAACAGCCATTACAAATGAAGTGTTAGGTGAAGATGAAAGAGCAGTCGTAAAAAGTTAGAACTGTGATTTTTTGGTCCGAATGGGGGGGGGGGGGATTGCCATATTTTTTTTTTTTTTTGCAAAAATTTTGCCGAATGGGAAAAAAAAATGGTCATAATTTTTTCTTGCAAAAAAAAAAAAAAATATATATATATATTATGGCCATTCCCCCCCCCCCCCCCCCCATTCGGACCAGAAAATCAGAGTTCTAACTTTTTACGACTGCTCTTTCATCTTCACCTAACACTTCATTTGTAATGGCTGTTTCATAATAACGGAAGCCATCAGTCCATCAGAAGAAAATGATCCTTTCCAAAGGTATAATCCTTCATTTGGCGCCCCATTGTTCTGCCGCCCGGGGCACATGCCCTTTCGCCCCCCCCCCCCCCTTAGTTTCGGCCCTGATGAAGGGGGATGGGATAAGGGGTGTCATAGCCCAGTAACGAAAGATACTGAATTTCCTTTTTTTTCCTTAGTGCTTTTAAATCGCTTGTGAAGAACAATTTTACATTTTTTTTTTCAAACTCAGTGATAAAGTTGAATTAAATTTTAAAATCCAGCGATATAGGTACTAACCCTCCCCTGTCCCTCTTTGCCAGCACCCATGATTCTTTAAAGTATATTTTCTTTCTAACGGAAAATGTCATATGCAGATCATAGATTTCGACATTTATCAATTCAAGACATTAAAACAGATGGCAAAATATGCAGGAAATTAATAAGCTAAACGGTCTTCCAGTGCACCTGTAAGTCTAATTGATGTCCTTATTATTTTTCAAAGAAAGTTATTTTGAAAACTTCCATAAAACCCTGTTTTATTTGACAAATTAAATAAATAAATGAATAGCGAAATAAGTCAAGAGAAATTGGATGGGCGGAGAGATCAAATTATCGGGTGGGCTCGTGTTCTACGGGCCCCTATAAGTTGGCGCCACTGAAGAAGTGAATTATTGTTATTTTTTCTCTCAAATTAATTTTATTTTAAACATTAATACTACGTTTAATCAAGAGATGGCGCTATAAGTCAACATATTGCGATAATTCCGCAAGTACTGGTATTAAGATCTGCATATCTAAAAAAATATTTTTTTGATTTGTAAATTGCATATCATATAAATTACATATTATATGATTTAATTGTGGGTATGAAACGTATGAGCTTTAAGTTCTTTTCTTTCTCGTTTATAAATTAATTACTCATTTCAAAGGACTCGTATAATATACACTAAAGCTCGAGTTCTAAATACATCAGTTCTCATAAAAATAATCAGATACTGAAAAACTCCAGAATTATCGAACATTAAAAAATTTTAAAATCATTTGAAATGATTTCTGCTATTGTAAAGAATGGCCCATATTTTCATCTTTATGATGTTATGTATTTTTTCAAGATCAAATAAGAATTTGAAATTAAAAATTACTAATGAAAAGGATGAAAAATTATGCTTTAAAAGTAATTGGACATTTGTAAGACTTTAGAAAGACAACCACCTGTAATGAATACAAAAAGAAATAGATTATACTATTTGGTATTAAAAGTAAATGGCAATCAATACCTTTGATAATCGCCTGCTTATCTTATTAAAATAATTGCAGTTGGAATATAAAATATTTTAAATCTTGATTTTAGGAATAGATCTGGAAAAGACGTTTGATTTTTCGAAATACATATAGTTCTTGATCTACTTCTAGATAGAAGGAAATGTATCAAAAAAAGTTGCTGAAATGCTGAAATGTTCTGGCAATCTTTACAATTTAAACGCCGTTCAGTGCATCCCAGATTTCAAAACCTGAAACGATCAGATAGACCATTGAAACTGGCACTTAGACAGTGGCGCACCCAGGATTATGATTTGGAGGAGGCTAATATATTTTAGAGGTAAACACGTGCCCAAGGCCCGACTTAGACTGTGCGGGGGCCTGGGGCAAACATTATTCGGGGGTCCTCCTTCTATCTTTTGAAAATTTTCGTGAATTATGCTGAAGTGACTAAAACTAAACTTCATACCTATTGTATGTATACATAAATTTTGTACCAAGTACTATTCGCATCTATATACAGAATAGCACCAGAAAGATAACTTTAAGAAAAAATAGAATACACTTTTTTTTCGTTATAGGAATATAAGGATAAATATGAGCCGTTAAAATGTAAATACAGTTCTTTCAGACATTATTGGCTATTTGTGTTAGTACTTTTCTACTTAACTTAATTTTTGTATTCAATCAACATGGATGTGGGTGATTCCATCATATGGAAAGGCAAATGATGGAGTGCATTTAATAACAGTAGGAACAAATTGCAATACTTGTCATGTTGTTACTGCATTCCTCACGATACTTTGGTATAAAATTTACTATTATGACAAATTCTTTTAAACAGAAAGCAACATATGACAGATTTGTGAGTTGACAGTAATATTTTAATTAAATTTATGTATTAAAAAAATCTTTATTAAATCAGGAAGGAAGAAATTAAATACCATAAAATGAAAAACACTTTAAATTTAGAACCTGTGAAATTCGCTTAATTTACAACATAAAATATTCGAAAAATTAAGGAGAAAAAACAAACAAACTTAAGATAGCATTTCAATTAGAGAAACAATATCAATGAGCAAACTGAAAACGTATATCTGCCCTTTTTTTTGGGGGTGGGGGGGGGGGGTGGGGCTCATATCGGGGGCCCGGGACAGCTGCCTCGCATTAGTCAGGCACTCCGACGTGCCCAGATTTGGCCCGCGCCCGATACAGTTTTCTTTTCATTTGACTTTATGGGACAGGACGGTTCGGATTCCGACTTACATTTTTTTCTGCTGACTTAAGCAGAGCGTAACCATCCAGAGGGAGCTCTGAAGAATTTTATGGGGTTAATTCTGAATGCTTTTAACATATTTGATAATGAATGAAAAACTGTACCTAAAATGTATCTTTATTTTTATGATTTTTAGTGCGTGTCTGTATTTGGATAAGTTTAAAGTGTGTTTGAAATCAAACGATTTAAACTTTTATTATTAAAATGTTATGAATGTTAGAGTAAGAGGTTGCTCAGCCCACCCTGCCTCTATCTGGTTACAGCTCTGGTCTTGAGAAATACTACAGCATACAATGTTCTGTGTGTAAAAAGTTCAATGCATAAACAAAATACGTTCTTAAAAAATTTCGTCAAAAAACGTAAAAAGTACAGGCAGTAAGTTGACGGAACACCCCTGTGATATGAAGAGAATTCTCTGTTATTCGAAGAATTTTCTTTCCTTTGACTAGAGAATTTGTAGTGTTTTGAGGAGGAAAGTAATACGTAAAAGTTCCTTTTCTTACACTGAAAAAAATAGAATTTTTTTTTAAACCAGGAAAATATAATATAACCACGAATGAAAATGTACTCTTCCGAGTTACCCACGATTACGAACAAAAATTCTTTATCTTTAGAAATCTCAGAAACCAATATGTTTTCAAGATTTAAAGAAGCATTTATAAAACAGTTTATTTTGCTGTCGCTGACTTGCGAAACGTTAGCGAGTAATTTGTCTAATATATTAATCCGTTTTTTCAACCAAGAATATATGTTTTTCGGATGCTATCTGTTCTCAAGTAAACATTTGCATGTTTAACGAACAGGATTTACAGACAAACACAATACACTAACATCATGCTTATTTACATTAAAATGAATATTATTTTGTTAATCTTGCATGCCAAATTCAATCACGCATGAAAATGTTTAGTGAAGAATGGATAGCATCATAAAATACCGATATTCCGGTTTTAGAAAACTTATTCAGACACTAAAAAAAAGTACTCGGAAATGTTTCTGAAAATTAGTGGGAACTTTGCTTTTATAAATGCTTCTTTAAATTTCAAAAATATATTGGTTACTGCGGTTTCGACAGATGGAGAAACAGCCCTCTACAATGCTTTTCATGAAATGCGATTTCAACGGGGAAAAATATGCAGTTTATTCTTTCTCTAGTCTACCTATGATGTCTATTCTCTTTCTCACCGTAACGTGTTAAAAAATCTCACATTTAATTAATTCGTGAATATTAAACATGCTAGTATTTCGAATTTATAAGAAAATTTATAAAAGAGAGAAAATTGTGAGACAAAATGAATACAGTACAGCCCCGATTATCCGCGGAATTGGGTGGCAAGGGCACCACGGATAACCCGAAAAAGACAGAAAATGGGGTGCAAACTCGAAAAAAAGAAAATTCAACATGAAAACTATGTTTTAGTGTACAAAAAACATAATAAAATGTTTAAAATACATACATATGCACAGTAGAGCCGAAACCTTTGCTTTACGTCTAAATCACTAAAATAAAGAAGAGTACACAAAGATGGGAACAATGCCATACATACTGTACAAAAAATGTTGAGTTACAGCTTTAAAAAAAAAAATCAGTCACTTATTTTTGCTTCTTGCTTAAGAAACACCTTTTCTATCTCAAAAATGTAGCTATTCTTGATATGCTCCCCTGGAATTTATATTGTTCCTGCCGAAGTATCAATTTCATGCATTTCTGATTCATCTTTCTCATCATCATCTACAATAGTTTCATCACGAACTGTATCTCTAATGTAGACTTTCTTTTCTTCATTGAATTTCACATTACGAGAAATTACAATTCGTTTAGTAGTTGGATCAAAAAGGCGATAACCCATACTGGAATATCCAACAAAGATCATTCTTTTAGATTTTGGATCAATCTTTTTCCTCTGGTTATCGGGAATCCTCATGTAAGCATCGCATCCAAATACTTTGATGACATCAAGATCAGGTAACTTCCCATACTTTAATTCAAACGGGATACAATTCTGTGTACTCTGACAAGGTATTCGATTCTTCAAATAGGCAGCTGTTTGAACAGCATAACCCCCAAAAGGTTTTGGGAAGTTTTGCATCATATATCAGAGCACGAGCTTTTTCCAGCAAGTATCTATTAGCTCTTTCGGCAATTCCATTCAGAGAGGTAGTATAAGGTGGTGCTGGATCTATCAGAATACCAGCTTTCCTACAGCAACGCGCAAGTTCACCAGAAACGTATTCTTTAGCATTATCACATCTAACTTTGTGTATTCCAGGATTTTGTTTAAAGAAAACGTTTAAGATCTCTACTATATCACTCTTGTTACTCAATAGATGTACTTCACAAAATCTAGAATAGTCATCTATTATTGTCACGAAGTACTTTTCTCCTGTAATGGTTGGGGGAGCTATAGGGCCACAGATATCTGTATGAATCATTCTCATTGGCGTATTTTCATGTTCTCTGGGACCTTTTCCTATGGGCTCATTTGATTGTTTAGCTGCAACACATTCCTCACAAAAGGCTTCAGATATTGGAAGGCCCATTTCCTGAAGAACCTTATTTGACGAATGTCCTAACCGACGATGCCACAAACCTGCATCTTCATTAACAGAAAGTGCTACTGCCTTAACAGGTAAAAATTCACTAACATACTGTTCTTTATCATTTAATTCAGCAATTACAAAACAATCTTGACCTTTTTTAACAATAGCTTTGTTGTCTTTGAAAATAACACTGTAACCAGCAGATTGAATATTTTTGACAGATATCAGTTCTCCATTGAGATTTGGGACTAACAATACATCTTTTAGATTAATTTCTCTCCCTTTCAATGTTCCAGAAACAGTCCCTATACCAGTTATGGTTAGTTTATCACTTTTAGACGCACATGCCACCGTTCCAGAAAATGGTTTTAAGTCAGTAAACCACTCACGTTTACTACACATATGAGACGTGGCTCCAGAATCTAACAGAAAATTATTACCTTCAATTTTTCCGGCTGCAAAAGTGACTGCAGCTGATTCGATTTTTGAATCCGCTTTCTGTTTAGCTCTACAATTTCTTTTAACATGACCGCTACGCCCACATTGATGACAGACAACTTTATTCTTACAATACTTGGCATAATGACCTTTCAACTTACATTTGTTACAAACAATATCACATTTAGATGCTCTAAAAACAGTATTATCACAAGTAACAGAAACATTCTTACCAGTGTTTCCCTCGAGACTATTCTTATCTTGCATCAAAGCTTCTGCATTTATAAGTCTCTGAGTAACGAAATCCAAACTCAGATTCTCATTTGGCTGATTTTCAATAGCAGCTTTAATTACATCAAATTCAGAGGGAAGAGACATTAACAAGTACACGACGACATCCATATATTTAATTTCTACTTCAGCAAGTCGTAAATCGTTCACAACACCCATCAATTCATCAATATGCTGTTGTATGGAACATTCTCGCCGTTTTTTCATCGTAGCAAGCCTTTTTCTTGCGAGAATTTGATTAACTGCACTTGTTTTCGCATAAGTTAATTTCAATTTCTTCCAAATCTGATGCGCAGTAACTTCACTACCCATAGCAACAAGAACTGTATCATCTAACAAGGTAAGTAGAAAAGCATATGCTTTCTTTGCTCCATTACGTCTTCTGGTTTTGTATCATCTGCTTCCCTTTCTAAATATATATGCAAGCTCTTTGCTTCAAATATTGCTTCAACTCGTCGACGCCACACAGAAAAATTCTTTCCGTCGAAAGACTCGACTCCGTATTTAATACTGGCTTCAATGGCCGCCATGCTCACAAACACAGAACTCAAATAAATATCAACTCCCGTGAGCAACTACGTTACCGTGTGTTCTATAATTAAAATATCTCAACCACGCTCTGCTGTTGTGATATAAGAATTAATCAGAGTCCGATGAAAAACATCACAAGCCTTTATTACTAAAGACTACACATAGAACACACATACGGTAACATAACACAACATAGAATAGAAACTTCGAGAAACTCAAACATAAAACCAACAACAACCTTGCCGTTGCCACTTAGAAGGATGTAAAGTACTATGAGGTTAAAATAACAGTTAATGTGCGATTACATTCTCAACAGTAATCAAGATGAGAAATTATGAGGAAGTTATTGATTGCGGTTCTTACATTTGTTTTTACGGGATGAAAAATCAGTAAAAAGTATTTCGCTTTGTCACATCATAAAATTCCCGCCCCCATAAAATCTAAACTGTACGTTATTTTCACATTCTCAAAATTTACATACGCACCAGCCAAATTCCCAATTTATAAAAGTATTTAACGCGCAATAGATTAATAATGAATGTATTTCCAAACTTAAAGTCACGTTTGTCCGATACAACTTTGCATGTGAACATTCGCACAAACTTTAAGTTCTAATCTCAGTACTCACGAATAAAAAATTCTGAAATTTGCCTTTAGTTGTCATAGTAATTTCCATTTAGAATTGGTCAAATATTTAGTTTTATCAATGAAAATGATCGTTTTGTTGCAAATATGACATCATTTTTACTCACTGAACCATTTTGCCTAGCGTCTCAAACTCAGTATCAGCGTAATGTAAAAATATTGAAATGTATGGTTTATGTAGAAGATGCGAGTTTTTTTTTAATGGCTGACGTCATTTTCTATTTAAAAATTATGGAAAACTTACTTTTATTAGTAATGTGAAAATGGCATCAATAACGAATAATCAATAAAAATAAATAAACCGTGACTATTTCCCCTTTACTTTTAACCCCTTGAGGGGCGGTGGGATAAAATATATCCCACCTAATTTATTCAAGATTCTCATCAGAAAATTTTAACTAAATTTTATATTTTTTACTTTGGAATTTTCATTCAAAAAATCGCTTTTTCCTTATTTTAAAATAAAACTATTTAATTATTCCGGTGAGAATTCAATATTTAGAGACATTTTTGTTTGCCCCTCAAGGGGTTAATAGAAATGAAGTACTTCAGTTGCCACAATTACAAAATTGGTACTAAAAACTATAAAAAAATTAATATCTCAAAAATAAATTGAGATAGAGCTTTCAAATAAATAGCATTTAAAAGTACATTTCCCCCCCTATACGACGGTGTAAAAATTCAAACTGTGCGATGTTTAGAAGTTTAAAAATTTGCAGTAGCGAAAATTGCAAAACTGAAATTTCATTTCAAATTTAAGAGTTCGCAGAATGACGTATGCATTACGCACATATATGTTTGTCCTTTATAATATAGATAGATATGGAATAAATGTCTATCCAAAAAAATATTGGAAGAAAGATACAACGAACAGTGTCGATTTTTTTTTTTTTAAAGAAACATTTTTACTTGCACTTTAAGAAATGGAAAAATGTAATAAGGTTGATGGACTGCATAGTTGCATGGCAACTTTACATCCAGTTGAGAGGTGATCGTGTTGCAAGGGCATTAGGGAGCCTTAAAAAAATTATGTTCAGACATGGCTGGTGGCAAAAATAAAATAACTATAAAAAGTTAAGAAAAGAATAGCATTAAAATAAGCACATTAAGTACTCAAAGTTTAACAATCTAAAATAAAACAAGTTAGAAATTGCACGTCAAACGTGGCAAATGAGGTGCGTTCGTACTATAATTAGTTTTCGAAATATTTTTTGCACCGCATATTGTACTAAATGTATATTTTAGTGCACATCAATTTCATTCTGTTCGAAAGTCTGTAACATCATTAAAATGCACTTGCAATAATTTTTCCCCATTGGCTACAATGTAACGAAAAACTTTTGACTGTCCCTGTAATTAAACTATGCATCCGATTTTCATAAAATTTGAAATGACTCGACGAAATTGTGCAACAATTATATATTTAAATTTTCAAGTCATTCGGTTGGGTAGTTTTTGCTCTGTTATATGCGGACAGACGGACAGACGACGGACTGAACGACGACTATAGGTGCTATATATTTATATAATTACGAATGTAACTAAAACAAGTTGGAAATTGCTCGTCAAACGTGGCAAATGAGGTGCGTTCGTACTATAACTAGTTTTATATTTTTTGCACCCCATATTGTACTGAATGTATATTTTTTTGCGCTTCATAAGTGCATAGTCTGTAACATCATTAAAATGCACTTACAATAATTTTTTCCCCATTCCCCGTAATGTAACGGAAAAATTTTGACTGTCCCTGTAATTAAACTATACATTCGATTTTCATAAAATTTGAAATGGCTCGACAAAATTTTGCAGCAATTATATATTTAAAATTTCAGACCATTCGGAAGGCTGTAAAATCATTAAAATGCATTTGCAATAATTTTTTCCCATTGGCCATAATGTAACGGAAAACTTTTGGGTGTCCCTGTAATTAAACTATACATCCGATTTTCATAAAATTGGAAATGGTTCGACAAAATTTTGCAGCAATTATATATTAAAAATTTCAGACCATTCGGAAGTCTTTAACATCATTAAAATTCACTTGCAATAATTTTTCCCATTGGCCGTAATGTAAAGAAAAACTTTTGACTGTCCCTGTAATTAAACTATACATCCGATTTTCATAAAATTGGAAATGGCTCGACAAAATTTTGCAGCAATTATATATTAAAAATTTCAGATCATTCGGTCGGGTAGTTTTTGCTCTGTTATATGCGGACGGACGGACAGACAGACGGACAGACGGACAGACAGACGGACTGAACGACGACTATAGGTGCTACGTATTTATATAATTACGAACGCACCTAAAAAAAAAGAAAAAAATTAGAAAATTATGAAAAATTTAGAAAAAAAGAAATTCCATTAGTTCCAAAAAAGAACAGGCGAAAAAGCTACCAGGGAATACTTCATCATAAAAAAAAGACTCTTTTCAGAGACCATACATTAAATTAAGCTGGTAAAAATGCTATTTATATAGCAGGAAAGCAATTTTTTTATAACAAAACAGGACAGAACAAACAGAAAGGTTAAGTATATCAGAAGGGTGAGGAAACCTCAGTCTTCGTTGTTAAGCAAAAGCGAGTATTTAGGGCGTTTTCTATTAGTGGGGTCGGATACCTCGTAGTCGGGTAGTTCCGCAATGTTTTGGTTAGGTAGATTGCATACAGTTTTATAGAACTTTTTAGAAAGTTGATTAATGCGCTTTTTTAAAGAAGTGATTTTAAGATCCCTGCGGTTAGTTGTATTGCGAAGGTAATGGTGACCATTACGGATATAACATAGATTTTTATTGTGAGCACGGTAAAGATAGTCCATACTAGTTTTGCATGCGAATTCCCAGATCGGGCAGGCATAGGTTAAAACAGATCTAATACAAGCATTATATAAAATAAGTTTATTATGAATAGAAAGTGTGTTACTTTTTAGAAGTGGAGAGAGAGCTTTGGAGATACCGGCGACTTTGCCACGAACGTTAATGGAGTGTTTCTTCCAAGTTAATCTTCTACCAAGGGTAACCCCCAGATACTAGGTGTGATTAGACTAGAGAATAGTAGTGTTGTTAATAATTATACGATTGGGAAAAGTTAATTTCTTAGAAAAGTAACCAGCTGCTGTTTTTTGTTCGTTGAGTTTAACACATCATTGAGTGCACCAGCTAAGGAATTCGTCAATGTGTTTTTGAAAGATTTTGTATGAGGTGAATGGATGGTGTGCAGGGGCGTACATTGCCTACAGAGCTTTACAGAGGCGTAGCTAAGAAATTTTGAACTGTTTCATTTACTACAAAATAATTATCAGGGCTAGGAAGGTAAGGATTAGGGGAGAACTGCTCGGCATATGACGTGGCAAGAATTTCAGCTTTCTCTTATACGTGTATGCCGTAGTATTAAGGCAGTTAAGGGAGTACTAGGTGTAAAATTATTATTAAGTTTTTTCTTGATTTTCCAGAGAGAGTTATCTCCAGGGGTGAGGGAGTTAAGAAAGTTACTCCAACTTTTTTGCTTTTCTTTAGAAATTAAGTTTTTAATTTTATTGTTAAGACGATTAATTATGGGCTTTAAGGGGTCTCAGGAGTCTTACTTTTTACCTGTTGATGCAATTTAGCTACACGTCACATTTAATTTTTTTCTCAGTTTCTATAAAACATACATGCATAAAATTTTTAATATAGACAACCTAATATCTCTTCTATTTAAAATAATTTTTTAATATTCTATATTGATTTTTTATGTTTAATTTTGATAAAAAAAAAATTAAAATTATTTTTCGACTTGCATGCACTACGCGCAAGACTGTAGCAAAACTATTTGCTCAAGAATCCCCCAAAATATTGATAATTATGTAAAACTAATGTATTTTGAACGTGTACCTCATTTTTAAGCAATTTATTTATTTATTTTATTTGAAATTTAAATTTAAATTATAAAATTAAAAAATATTAATTTTTTTATTGAAAAATTGCCAATTTTAAATAATCAATGCAATTATAATAATAAATTTGAAGTATAAGTTATTCTTTATCTTAAAATGAAGATATTTACCAAGTTTCATGCAAATTGCTTTATTAGATTGTGAAAAATGTTGCGCGCAATGCATGCAAGTCAAGAAACAATTTTAAAATTTTTTATCAAAATTAAACATAAAAAAATGAAATAAAATTTCAATATAGAATATTAAACATATATATTTTTAATAGAAGAGGTATTAGGTTGTCTATATTAAAAATTTTATGCATTTATGTTTTATAGAGACTGAGAAAAAAAAATTAAATGCGACATGTTGCAAAATTGCACCGTCAGGTAAATGTAAGACTCCTGAGACCCCTTAAGGTAGGATAGCTTGAGTTTTGATACGGCCATCGGATGTTGTACGTTGCTTGCAGATATTATGGATATAATTAGGAAGGGTAAAAGAATTGTTACGTTTAGTATATTGATAGGTAGCTTCTTTTTTAGCACTAATAATTAAGTTTTGAAAATTATTGACCAGTATTGCCAATATCATCAGTGTTAGTGATATTAGGAAAAGTGAAGTCAGAATTAGGGAGGATATTTTTGAATTTACTCCAATCCACAGCCACGGAAGGGGGGGGGGAGAGGGGTGGTGTCGACAAAGTCAATTTTAAAGCCAACAGGCAGATGGTCAGAACTAAGGTCATTGATAACTGTAGAAGTAATAAGAAAAGCCATGTTTTTTGAAATAGCAAAGTCAATTATGGAAGGACGTGCGTTACCATGCCCATTATGTGTAGGAGTGCCAGATGCATGTAAGCTAAGGTGAGTGACAAGGTTGTGTAGTCAGCTGCCACGTCGAGTGGTTAAGTGACAGTTCCATCGCCGGTTATGTGCATTATAATCACCTGCGATGAAACAGTGCGTATTTTCTGAGAAAAGTTGTGTAAGGTCGTTGACTGGGAATAAACGTGAGTGTCTAGCGTATATAGAAACAAAGTTAATATTAATCTGTGGCAATTGTACAACAATTCCCGTGTAGTCAAGACTTGTGTATGTGTATGTTGGACAGGATATTGTGGAATGTGATGTTTGATGTATATGGCAGTTCCACCCTGATTGGAACCAGGACGGGGGATGGTAAAGAATATAGCAAGAAATATTAATACTAATACTGGGATTATGCACCTCTTGAAGTAGAATAATATCAATATTGGGATGATTAGAGACTAAAGAACGTAATTCGTTAACTTTGTTATTTAAGGTGGAACGATTCCAGGATAAAAAAAATAAAAGAGTTGCGATGGTGTCTAGACGTGGTTAGGGAAGGATATATCATTAGCCAAATTGTCGAACTCTGGAATAATTATTATCATTTTATCCATGGGATTGGAATATTTCTTTGTTAGTGTAGAAATGTTTTCTATGCATTTTAAAAATTTAGTTATCTGCAAAATTTTCTTTATATCCTGAAAGGTATTAAAGATATCTTATATATCGTTGTTATAGCTAGGTGGTATTTTGGCTGAATTGAATGGAGTAGCATTAGTTTTATCAGTATTAGAAGAATTAGGTTTTTCAGAGTTTTGAGAAGTAGAAGCGCCCTCAACTGGGGACGCAGCATTTTCAGGTGTAGATTCATTAGTTTTTGGACTAGTTTTATCTTGGGGTTTCTTTTTAGTGTAGTTGAAGTTTTTCATTATTTCAGCGAATAGTTGGGTTTTCTTGGTAACCCGCCTATCGCTGTTTTTAGCTGGATTGTTTTTGTTTTTGCTATTTTCGTTATTGTATTCCCGTCTATAGGGGTTTTTAATGCACCCACGGTAGGTGGCTTGACGTGCCTGCCCGCAGTTCGCAACCTTGAGAGTGATGGGACCTTTATACTGGCAGTTAAGAGTTAGATGATCTTCTCCAATTTACAACATTGTGGTGTAATTCCGCACACCTTTGATGCGTGCCCATAGCCTTGACATATGTAACACTGTTTGACTTGATTATAGCTTCTGAAAGCTTCAATAGTAACAGAAATATAAGACATTTCTTTAATTTTATAGATCTCATCAAAGTTTTTAGTGGGGAGGGTATTTACCACATATAATGGCATTCGGTTTCCAGTCTTACGGTTCTTGATCATGGCAGCCCCAGTTACTGTGAATTCACACTGTTTTAAACTATCTACTGTGATGTTATTAGTAGCTTTCATTACAAAAAGCTACCTATTGCAGCCGTTCGGAGGAAAGCGATTTCAAAAAATTTTGGTATATTTTCATCGATTATGACCCCCAGACCCCGAAACCACCCTCCGTTCAAAATTGATATATATATATATATATATATATCAATATATATATATATATATATATATATATATATATATGGTTATTTTGTTAATTTTCTCTATTGTTCAGTAGTTTTGGGTTTGGATGTGTAGTGTGTGTTTTTGGTATTATATATATATATATATATATATATCAATATATATATATATATATATATATATATATATATCAATATACCGGGTGTCCCAAAAAGGACTGACTGATTTTAAAATTCAATAACTTGTAAACGGTGACAGATATTTAAAAAATTCTTGCAGGATGGTTATGCATAAGGTCAAAAGTTTTGTTACAGTGATTTTCAATTTTAGTTCGAATTACAAACAATAGATGGCGCTGTAAGCAATAGTCGCTAAATACAGGCTCGATTTTTGGTCCTTTATCTTGTTCCACGCGGAAAAAGGAGATGGAAATGTATTATCCGGGCCACGAAGCACCAAAAATCGAGCCTGAATTTAGCGACTATTGCTTACTGCGCCATCTATTGTTTGTAATTCGAACTAAAATTGAAAATCACTGTAAAAAAACTTTTGACCTTATGCATAACCCTTCCGCAAGAATTTTTTAAATATCTGTCACCGTTTACAAGTTATTGAATTTTAAAATCAGTCAGTCCTTTTTGGGACACCCGGTATATATATATATATATATATATATATATATATATATATATCTGACCTTTGTCATACTATAACTCTCGTATTTATGAACCGATTTGGATGTAATTCGGTGTGTACATAGTACATACCAATGTCTCGACCGAGTTCGTTGGCCAGCTTCATCTGCCATTTTGTTTCAAAATGACGGATATTTAAAAAATTTTAAAAAATTTAAAATTTGAAATGTGGTACTAAAATTTTGAAAATGGAAAAATATTTTTTCTTATGTATTTGACCTTTATACAAAGACTCCGGAGCAGTTTTTGTTTCGTCTATGTCTTAAAAAATGGCTTAGTTATAGCATTTTGAATTTCTAGCATGGCTGACATTTTGAAACGTCCTGAATTTTGTCACTTGATAAAAGGCGTATTTATGAACCGATTTGGATGTAACTTAGTTTATACATAGTACATACCAATGTCTCGACCGAGTTTGTTGGCCAGCTTCATCCGCCATCTTGTTTAAAAATGGCGGCCATTTAAATTTTTAAGAAAAATTTAAATTTGAAATGTGGTACCAAAAAACTGAAAATTGAAAAAATATTTTTTTCTAATGTCTTTAACCTTGATAAAAAGATTCGGGAGCAGTTTTTGTTTCGTCTATATCTTAAAAAATGGCTGAGTTTTAGCATTTTGAATTTCTAGCGAGGCTGACATTTTGAAACGTCCTGATTTTTGTCACGTGATAACAGGCGTATTTATGAACCGATTTGGATGTACCTTGGCGTGTACATAGTGCATACAAATATAAAGATCGAGTTGGTTGGCCAGCTTCATCTGCCGTCTAGTTTCAAAATGGCGGCCATTTAAAAATTTTTAAAAAATTTAAAATTTAAAATGCGATACCAAAAAATTAGAAATTGAAAAAGATTTTTTTGTATGTGTTTTACCTTAATACAAATATTCCGGAACAGGTTTTGTTTCGTCTATATCTAAAAAAAAATCTGAGTTATAGCATTTTCAATTTCTATTGTGGCTGACATTTTAAAACGACCTGATTTTTGTCACGCGATAACATGCTTATTTATGAACCGATTTGGATGTAACTTGGTTTGTCTCTGTACATAGTACATACCAATGTCTCGACCGAGTTCGTTGGTCTGCTTCATTAGCCATCTTGTTTCAAAAGGGTTGCCATTTAAAAAAAAAAATAATTTAAGGTATTAAAAAATTGGAAAATGAAAAAGATTTTTTTTTATGTGTTTGGCCTTGATACATAGATTCTGGAGCAGTTTTTGTTTCTGAAAATTTGTTCTTTTGTTTATATCTTGAAAAATGGTTGAATTATAGCACTTTGAATTTCTAGCATTGCTAACATTTTGAAACGATCTTGTATTTGTCACGCGATAACCCATGTATTCGCCTATTTCGATGTAAGAAGGCATGTGGATAGTATACATCAATATCTCGACCAAGTTCGCTGGCCAGCTTCATCATCCATCTTGTTTCAAAATGGCGGCCATCAAATTAAAAAAATTATATTTAAAGTGAGGTGCAAAAAAATTAGAAATTGAAAAAGGTTTCTTTCTTATGTATTTGACCTTGATATAAAGATTCAGTAGCATTTTTTGTTTGTCTTTATCTTAAAAAATGGCTCAGATATAGCAGTTTCAATTTCTAATGTGGGTGACATTTTGAAAAATCTGATTTTTTGCCTGCGACAGCACTCGTATATATCAATCGATTCAGATGTGAGTGAGCATGTGCACAGCAATTACTAAGGTCTCGACCACGTTCACTGGTTAGCCTCATCCACCATGTTGTCTTAAAATGGCAGGCACTTTAAGAAATCGCCGAATTTGGCAGCTAAATATAAGTTATCTTAAATAAAAGCAGCTTGAATAAAGCTGACTAATTTCGCGAAATTCTCATTCATAATGATTTAGTATTGATAAAAATTAGTATTGAATCTCCTATATTCGGTTTCCACTAAATTGAGCTTCGTGTGATTGAATAATATAAGTTGGCTTTGTTAAAATAAGGAATATGAAAGCTACCTCTTCCTCCCGGCACTGGCCGGAAGGACTTTTTTCAGTGTAGCAGGGTAAACCCCTAATGCAAATTTTCTTTGGACGTTGGTCCTTAGGATGGAGTGTAGTGTATTTCTTTGTGTGTTGGTCTAAGAATCTTTGTTGTGTTTGTCGAAAATCATTATCATTTTTGCATAACACCATTAAGCGTTCACCTTTTAGTACTATGGTTGGTTTTTCCTTATTTACTTCAGTTATTTTGTTTAGCCAAAAGTGTCCAATTTTCCTCAATCTCAATATAGAATGAGTTTATTCTCGGTTTGGAACCACCCAACGCGTCTTTGGCGCCGTCAGTAGGCGACTTATCATCCATTTGTTTATCTGAGGTATCCTGGGATAAGTTTGAAAATTTATTGCCTAAGGCTATTTGAGAGGCTTCCTCTTTATGGGTAAGCTTAGTACCTTTTTTAGCAAGCGTGAAGTCATTTAAACCAAATTCACTTAGAATTTTGTGATTTGTGCATCTATATTTAAAGAAGCAAAAAACACTAAAATATACTGAGTTTAACAAATTGTTATATGAAATTGGCTCTCTAAGAAGATTTATTGCCTCTTGGCAAACATTACTAACCTCCTGTTGATCTGGATCAGAAGTGGAATAGTCCATCTTGCTTCTGGTTGAGTTTATATAGTTGTCAAGATAAGCAAAGAATTCGCTCATGAACTGTCTAACTTTCTCTTCATAGCTATCACTTATACCTTGGAACTCTTTACAGAAGTTCGGATCGGCAGTACCATCAATAATGCTATGTAAAAGATCATTAGTGGTTTGGCTATTTACTTCTAACGACATACCAAATTTATATCAAATCACCACAACACAATTGTAAAATATGCTGACGCTGCGAAAAAGTTCTATTCTGATAAGAACCGATTTTTCCCGCTGCGCAACATATCGAAAAAAGGCTTCTATTACGGAGCTTCAATGTCATACGGCCTCTCGGCTCCAATTTACCAACCAAACTGAAAAAAAAAAAAAAAAAAAACATGCGCTAAAGAAATTTTCTAGAAAATGTACTTTTAAAATATAGTGGTGCGAATAAAATATATAAATAGAATTATGTATTTGCCGTAGGCTAATTGCGAAATCCGGCTCTTTGCAAAAAGCTCGGCTAATTGGAGAATATCTTCCTTTTTCCAATTGGAATGTATTTTTCAGGCTTATTGCAAAGAGCCTAAGTAGCTTTAGGCTAATTGGAAAATGACCATTTGTTTCTTAATTAGCCAGCTATTTTTCAAGCTTATTAAAAAGGGCCTTTGGAGAGTTAGGCTAGTTGGAAATTATCCATTTATTTCTCAATTAGCTTGACTCTTTTCAGGCTCATTGCAATGAACATATTAAGTTTTAAGATAATTAGAAAATAACGTCTGTTTGTGCAAACAGCCTAGTTTCATCTAGGTTTATTGCAAATGTCCAAGGTAGTGAATGTTTATTTATATTTTTAGAATAAAAAATATTAATAAGAATTTAAAATGCTTATAAAAACGTATAAGACTATATTCACTAACCTTAGACTGAATGTTTATTTATATTTTTAGAATAAAAAATATTAATAAGAATTTAAAATGCTTATAAAAACGTATAAGACTATATTCACTAACCTGAGACTGAAAGTTTATTTATATTTTTAGAATAAAAAATATTAATAAGAATTTAAAATGCTTATAAAAATGTATAAGACTATATTCACTAACCTTAGACGTTCAGTCTAAGGTTAGTGACCAGGGCCTGATTACCAACGGGGCACACTTACACCAATAAATTTTAAAAGAAAAGTTCGCCTTATCTAAACGCCGTATTCATGTAAAATTTCTGCCATGAATGAGGCAAAATTTTCTGTTTATTTTTAGTGGTAGGAATTTGTCCCGTGGGTAATCAGGCTCTATTAGTGCCTACCGTAAGTTCCGGCGTATAAGTCACGGCTTTCTTTCCTACAAAAAATTTTACTCCTACTATTTAATAAAATGTAATTTAATGGAACAATGGAACAATAGAGCTGGTGTATGGATTCCCTAGTTGCGTGGCAACTTTACTTCCAGGCTAAGAGTAGATCGTTTTACAATGCAATGGGAGCCTTAGAAAAAATAGCGTTTAAACGCGGCTAGTAGCCACGAAAAAATAGAGAGTAAACTAAAAAGATAGACAATTTTTAAAAGAAAAAATTGTTAGTATAACTAGTAGGAAAAAAAAAAGTTCCATATGATCCAAAAATGTTTAGGAAATGTAATTTATTTCTAAATTTCTAATTGGTACTTATTTGACTTCATTTATTAAATAAAGTTTCTGGTTTGGAACAGACTTATTTTAGCTGTGGCTTACACGCCACAAATTCTGGTACTTCATTTTAGGTAGATTGCGTATGAAATACTACCTATTATATTCTCCCCTATGTTGGAATTTCTAAAAAAATTTTGCACATCTACACTGATCATGACCCCTAGAACCCAAAACCACCCTCAGTAAAAAACTTTATATATCTATATCTATATATCTATATCTATATATATATATCACTTTTTTTGGGCACGATAACTTCCACAATTCTGCACAAATCTCTTCCAAACTGATACATAAAATCAAGGGGCATAACATCTCGGTCAAGTTCGTTGATGGGCAAAATCGGACCAAGGGGATGGAAATAGGGAGGGGTTTTGTGAAAACAGGAAAAACCCATAACTTCTTAATTTTTGTACATATCAAATCAGTTTAAAGTTTTTATTACTTCTAAAAATAGGGCCAAAAATTGATGTATCACAGATTTTTGATATAATTAAAAATGGGCTCAAGGGGAGTAAAAAATAGGGTTTTCGGGAGAAAAAAATTCACAACTTCGTCGATTCTCAAGATGTCAAATACAATTAATTTTATTATAAATCTCCTTAGTATTATCTACAACTTTTATATTCACAAGTTTTTGATAGGACCCATTCGTACCGCAAAAAAAAAAAAAAAAAAAAAAAAAAAACGAAAACAAAAAAGTCCTTCCGGCCAGTGCCGGGAGGAAGAGGTAGCTTTCATATTCCTTATTTTTTAAAAGCCAGCTTATAATATTCAAACACACGGAGCTCAAATTAGTGGAACCCGATTATAGAATATTAAATACTAATTTTTGTCAATACTGAATATGAATGAGAATTTCGCGAAATTAGTCAGCGTTATCAAAGCTGGTTTTATTTAAAGTGATTTATATTTGGTCGCCAAATTGAGTGATATCTTGAAGTGCCCGCCATTTTAAAACAACATAATGGCTACAACAAAGCTAACCAATGAACTTGGTCGAGACCTTAGTAATTCCTGTACGCATGCTCACTCACATCTAAATCGATTGATATATACGAGTGCTATCGCAGGAAAAAAAATCAGATTTTTCAAATTGTCACCCACATTAGAAATTCAAACTTCTATATCTCAGCCATTTTTTTAGACAAAGACAAAACAAAAAATCTTCCGGAGTCTTTGTATCAAGCTCAAACACATAAGAAAAAAATCTTTTTCAATTTCTAATTTTTTTGTACCTCATTTTAAATTTAAATTGCTTTTCAATTTTTAAATGGCCGCCATTTTGAAACAAGACGGCGGATGAAGTTAGCAAAAGAACTCGGTCGAGACATTGGTATGTACTATATACGCATCAAGTTATATCAAAATCCGTTCATAAATACGCGTGTTATCGCATGACAAAAATCAGATCGTTTCAAAATGTCAGCCATGCTAGAATTTAAAAAAAACTATAATTCAGCCATTTTTTAAGATATAGACGAAACGAAACTGCTCCGAAATCTTTGTTTAGAGGTCAAACACATAAGAAAAAAATCTTTTTTAATTTCTAATTTTTTTTGTACCTCATTTTAAATTTTTAATTTTTTTTAAAACTTTTTAATTGCCGCCATTTTGAAACAAGATGACGGATGAAATTCGCAAACGTTCTCGGTCGAGATATTGGTATGCACTATGTACGCACCAAGTTCTATCAAAATCCGTTCATAAATACGCGTGTTATCGCATGACAAAAATCAGATCGTTTCAAAATGTCAGCCACACTAGAATTTCAAAGTGCTGTAACTGAAGCGTTTTTTAAGATATAGACGAAACAAAAAATGCTCCTGAATCTTTGTATCAAGCTCAAAAACACAAGAAAAAAATATTTTTCAATTTCTAATTTTTTTGCACCTCATTTTAATTAAATTTTTTTTTTTAAAAATTTAAATGGCCGCCATTTTGAAACAAGATGGCGGATGAAGCTGGCCAACGAACTCGGTCAAGACATTGCTATGTACTATGCACATGCCTTGTCACATCCAAATCGGTATATAAATACCCGTATTGTCGCGTGACAAAAATTATATCGTTTCAAACTTTCAGCCGTGCTAGAAATTCAAAGTGCTATAACTCAGCATTTTTTAAGATATGGACGAAACAAAAAATGCTCTGGAATCTTTGTATCAAGCTCAAACACATAAGAAAAAAATATTTTTCAATTTCTAATTTTTTTGTGCCTCATTTTAAATCTTTAAATTTTTTAAATTTTTTAAATGGCCGCCATTTCGAAACAAAATGGCAGATGAAGCTGGCCAACGAACTCGGTCGAGACATTGGTATGTACTTTATACACACCGAGTTTCATCCAAATCGGTTCATAAATACGAGAGTTACAGTGTGACAAAGGTCAGATATATATATATATATATATATATATATATATATAAACTTTTGAACGGAGGGTGGTTTCGGGGTCTGGGGGTCATGATCGATGCAAATATACCAAAATTTTTTTAAATCGCTTTCCTCCGAACGGCTGCAATAGGTAGCTTTTTGTAAAGAAAGCTACCTAAAATGATGTCAAAGTGGGCATTTTGAACAGAATTTCCAGAAGCGATTGTGTTAGAAGCGAAAAGTATTGTCCTACTGAGAAAATAATTGTTTATAAATCAAGTTTTAATTAATTGAACTAAAATAAAAACACAGGTCGCTTATAAATTTCTTCAAAAATCACGTCAGCAAGTTTCATATTTGTTCTATTTAAAAATGAATCTAAAAATGTGCCAGAAAATTTCGAGATGTTGAGCATGGAAAAGTATTTTTTTTAATACCGCCTTAACATGATTCTGATATAACCAGCTATTATATAAAAATGAAATAAAAACTCGTCAAAAGCGGCCAGATAAAAGTCTTAAAGTGGGTTTATCTCTAATCATGATTTTGTTTTTGTTGGCCGGGCCGGCAGGGATTTTTCATTTTAGAGTATATTTTTCGCAAAAACACCGTGCAAAACTATCCATAAAATGTTCAGATGAGGCAGATTTTTAATATTTTTCCTGCCGAAGTTGCAGGATAATAATAATTATAAAACTTATATAACAAAACAATTGATGTATCAATGGAATCTGGAGATGATGCAGATTTTTAATGGTTTCCCAACATTAAGCAGAGAAAATGGGTTGCTTATGAAATTAATTATAAAAAACATGTAAGGAAATATCTGTAATAATGAAATCTGCAGATGAGGTAGATGTTTTGTGTTTCTCCAGCGTTATGCAGAGAAGATGGATTGTTGAATGAAAAGAATTATAAAACCTATATAAGAAAATTGCCGTATCAATATAACCTGCAGATGAGCAGATTTATAATGTTTTCGACCATTACATATGGATGATGGGTTCATAAATAAAATCAATTATAAAGAAATACATCAGAAAGTCTCTGTATTAATGAAATCTTCAAATGAGGCAGATTTTTAATAGATTTTAATAAAGTGATATATATATAAAGTTTTTTACTGAGGGTGGTTTTGGGTTCTATGAGTCATGATCGGTGTAGATCTGAAAAAAATTTCAGAAATTCTAACATAGGGGGAAATGTAATAGGTAGTATTTCATACGAAATCTACCTAATAAATAAAAATAATAAATTGATTTTCTTCAAATACTCGTAATATAATAATAGTTTTAGGTTATGGAGCTTATCCAGATTTAGTTTACATTTAATTACTTATTATATAAAATGGAAACTAAGAAAAAGAACTGCACGCAATCGTTCCTCTGACATTTTGTAAACTTGTCAATTTGCCAAACATGAAACTCTTCGTTATCGGTTTAGAGGAACTTGTTATGAACCAATTATTTAGAATTTTCTCGGAGTATAAATAAAAAAGGTGTCACTTTTCTTTTAAGTATAAAGTATTAGAACTGACATGGAAATGGAATCATGTAGATCTTTTGACTTGGATTCATAAAAGAAAAAAAAAACAAAAAAAAAAAACAAAAACCTCAAAACAAAACAAACAAACCATAAATAATTATTAGTTAGTTGTACATAATCACACATGTTTCTAATTTTATTTTTCTAGTGAGAATTTCAGTTGAATATTTTGACAAAATTTGGGGAAAATTTTAATTCCCGGATTCTGAACATTCCCTCTCTTTATAACAGAATAAATTCAGAAGCACTAAATAGCAATCTCAAAACAAAATAAAAATCTAAAATTCCTTAAGTATATCACTCTCACAGCAAAATTCGTAAGGCGTCCTATTACAGATATAATGCCCATGCTTATTCATTTATTTAAATAATATTCTTATATTGTTGAAAATTTTTATGCCCCCCACCCCCTTAATTTAAATTACATATGTTTAACCGTCCGTACAATATAAAAATTATTTCGAACTCGTTCATTATGAAACATAAAAATCTAATGCATTTAATTAGAGAATTTTAAATTTGTTTCTCGAATTTATTTCTAGAGTTTGTACATCGAATATAAGAAGGAGAGGGGAGAGTAATCTCTCTTAGTTTAGATTAAACAAGTTTACCCTTCCTTAGAATTATTGGATGGGCTTCAAATTGTGCATATCGGCTTATTGTGGAAAAGAGCTTCCAGAATTAGTTTTTAGAGTTTGTGCATCGAATATAAGAAGGAGGGGGCCGGTAATCACTTTTAGTGTAGATTAAATAAGTTTACCCTTCCTTAGAATTATTGGATGGGCTTCAAATTGTGCATATCGGTTTATTGTGGAAAAGAGCTTCCAGAATTAGTTTTTAGAGTTTGTACATCGAACATAAGAAAGAGCGGGTCGGTAATCCCTTTTAGTTTAGATTAAACAAATTTACCCTTCCTTAGAATTATTGGATGGGCTTCAAATTGTGCACATCGGCTTATTGTGGAAAGGAGCTTCCAGAATTAGTTTTTTGAGTTTGTGCATAGGCAAGGGTGGAGGGTTATCCTTAGTTTAGATTAACCCCTAATTTCTGTTAGCAGACAGTTGCTTTTTTCCATTCTCAAAGTTTAACTTGTAATTACCAGTTTAACTACAGATACTAGTGCAGTTTTGTTTTGATTGGAGCCCTAATGCTATCGTTAGAGACTTTTGAATAGGTGAAATTTAATTATAATAGACTTGTACATAAAGTTTAGTACAAAAACAGTTAATCGAGCCTTTTATTCATCTTTCGATGGAGCGGTCTCACAGACAACTCACAGTAGTTAGGGGACTGGTTCAAGATCATGCAGTCGACAAGAGCATACGATATGACGATTGGTCCAAAATTATCAGGGATATATAACTGACTTATAATATGTTGCTTTAGAATGCAGATAAATCAACACCATTGTATAAAGTACTTTGGATATTAATAAAATTAAAAAAACTGCATTAACCACCACCATTTTAAGTGATTTTCATATATAATTTTATTTCATATATAACTTTGAAGCTACATTAGTTTTAACTTTTTTTTTTACATTTTCTTAAAAAGTTTTCTCTTTTTCAAAGTGTGACAGAAATTAAATAAAATTTACCTTTTTAAAAGTGATCATGTTTTCGAATCGCCATAACCCATCTCTCAATCCAAAGGCCATCATGGTTCCGGTCACTTAAAATAAGTGGCTTTGGTACTCGTTTAACTCGAAAATGGTTGATGTGTATAAGAGTACGAACCTGATGTCGTGTATGAGCCCGCATAAATCGCGTAAAAGTTATTCCTTTACGCGATACATAATTGATAGCATTTTGTCCTTTTAGGGAAATGGCCCCACCAGTGGCCGAGAGGTTCTGCTCTCGAAGCTGGTAGACGAGAGGTGCTGGGTTCGATCCCAATCGCGCCCGTCGGCCTAATTGTTCGGAGTTTTCTTCGAACCTTGGTTTTCCAAGCGTAAATACGGGTTGGATTCCCTTAGAAAGACCCCCCACGGAGGGCACCCCCCCCTTTGGGCCTATATCCCTCGTGCTGATAATTGGCCGTCATAAACACAACCAACCAACCAACCATTTAGGTAAACGTTTATTTTCTACAGAAGGTCGACAAGGAAAAGAAACAGTGGAGGGAGACTTTGTACTCCTGCTGTGTTATGTGTTGTGAAATTGCGGGTTAAAGAGGGGAAATTATATGATAGATTAATTGCATGGTCTTTTCAAATGCATCAATCAACTTTGCGAAAACGATTAATGAAGACTTTACAAGCTTGAGACGATACTAAACAAGTTTTTCTTCCAAACTGGAGAAAGAATTTGTGAATATGTAAAACAAGTAGAATGTGGACGCTGCAGAACGTCAAAAATGGATGCGTAATCACCCAGGGAGAGCTGTGACAGTATATCAGATTGTTTCTTTGCTAAATACAAACTACCTTCGAGCAGCAACTGTGATGGAACGACATCACGCACATTCAGATATACGAGGGCAATTCGGGAAATAACCTCCGTTTCACTGTAAATAAAAAACCTGCGTACATTCATTTTTTTTTTTTTTTTTTTTTTTTTTTTTTTTTTAACGTTTGAAAGCTACAGCTGTCTTTTTTTCAACATAGTCACCATGTACCGTTGTACATTAAAACACTTCTCATAGCGTTTTACCAACTTATCAATCCCTTCTGCATCAAACCTGCGAATTCAACCAACTTGTCACAGCGGTTTGAAGTTTCTCATCGTCAGCCAAGTGTTTCGCCCCAAGTCTCTTCTTCATTTCGGTGAACAGATGGTAATGAGAAGGATTCAAGTCCGGGCTGTATGGGGGGGGGGGGTGATACAAAACGTCCCATTTGAATTGGCGCAAAACATCTTGTGATCGTCGAGCACTGCGTGGGCGAGCGTTATCGTGTAGGAACACAAACCCACACGTCAGCAGGCCGTCTGCCGCTGATAGTTTATTTTTTTGCTCAAAAAAAATCTTATCATACTTCTTGAACCTTGCATTTGGCGGGATTATCAGTGGTAGGGCACATTTTGTGACATCATAACCAGCAAACGCGCGGAAGCACGACACTCTCATTAGAATAGCGGGAAGCTTACTGAATAACAGATTGCTTTATGCAAAGCGGTATGTCACAATGGTTGCGCTCCGCCCACTACAACTAGCGCCACGCCACAACGGAAGTTAGTTTCCGAATTACTCTCGTACATATTCCGACGTCAAATAAAGAAAAATTTTATCTTCCTTATCAAATTAACAATTCTGTCCAGCCAAAAACTGATCGTTCAGTTTCCGTGTTTGGTAAGCCAGAATCTTTGAACGCAGAAATCGTGTCCAGTGGCTGCCATTTGGTTCAAAATACTCAGACGATAATAAATTCGCCAAAGCCTTCGACGAGCAAAAGCTCTTTTATATCACTTTCAGAATCGACTTCTTTACCTCGCACGGAGATAATAAAAAAAGTTAGTAAAAAAGAGAAATCTGAAATTTTTAGCAGCTTGTAATTCCAGAACGAATTAAAAGAACAATCTTCAAAGAAAACATCGAAAAAAGTACCAAAATTGACATTAAAAATGTTTTCTCGCTGTCAAATACTTCAGAATAAAGCCTACACTAGATATAAGAGATTAAACAAATTTGTGTGTGGCTTGTGTCACAAATGCATGATTTACTTGCCCGTGCGTACTCTTCCCGATGCTGGTGCGTACTCTTGCACACAGTCTTGTACAGGAATATCCAAATCTTATTTTCTGTTCTTTTGTTAATTTTGACAAAACTAATTATTCTTTTACTTTCTTCTGCTACTATATTTAAGCCAAATTAGTGTACTTTTGAATAAAACATTTTTGATTGTTTAACAGTTGTTTTACAGCGCCTCAAATTTCAAGTACGTCGTCTTGAAACACCCTGCCCTATGCGACAATTTCTGTCAGAACTGTTATGAGTTACACAAGTTTAGCCTCGTTAGAATTATCCCATTGACAAAATTGGATGAATTTTGTATACTGGCTTACTGGGGAAAGGCAGTGGGTTTGAAATGGCTACATGAGACATGCGCATTGCATAATATCCGTTGGAATAATTCAAGGGAAAGAAAGTAGAAAAGTGTAAGTAAAGAATAAAGTTTCTATACAAGATTTTTTAATACAAATTTTTCTCAAAAAAAAAAAAAAAACACTAAATTTGATGTAAATAGGATATTAAGTCAAATGCAAATCTAGTTTTTGATTTATAAATGTTAATTACTCATGCTTTTTATTCTTTTACGAATGTGGCATCTATCCCGATTAAGTGGGGTGTCTAACTCTGAGGTCCGGGATAAATGGCGAAAATAATTGATTTAGTTTTTTGATAAAAATCTTCTTTTATCTGGTATTTACATTACAATAGTATTTTTTTGTGTGTTCTACATAAAATTTTGAGTAGATAGGTTACATGTGCACTGCAAAAATCGTTACTATAAAAAAGAAAAATTAGGGGGAGGGGTTTAAGGAAGGTAACTGTACTAGACTTACCCTATATAACTTTTCAAAATCGCGGGAAAATTTTTCCTCTTACGTACTTAGCACACCTACTGAATCCGGATGGTGCGTTTACCGTCTGTTAGTCTTTCATTGACTGGAACTGCTGTCCTGGTCATGCTGAACTCACACGCCTCGCTCGCAAATCTCGAGTCGTAAAAGCTTCTAATGTATTATTATCTAAGTTTTACTGCTAGCCAAATCGGTGTCGCAGAAAATAAAATACTTTTTCACTAGGTTCTCGTAGAACACACCCGTAACCCCCCTTCCCAATTAATATACATTAAATAAAATATAATAAAAATACATATACATGAAAGGAGAAGAAATAAAATTCTTTAAAAATTAAAAATTAAAATAAAAATTCCAAAAAATAAAAATCCCCTTTTTCTAACTTTTATATCGTATATTCTAAAACCCTTTTTACCTTCCTTGTAACTTTGTTTTCCAGCATAACATTTATTACAATCATCATTAAAAGCAGAGAATAAGATAAAAAATGCTGACCTTTGGGCAATTCTTTTTCGTTTGTGGTTAAGGTTTTGCGCGTCACAGACCCCTGAAATCGTACGGGTCTTGACCACATATCAATAAAACGCCAATCATCCAATTAAATGTTCCTCTCAGACTGATACTTTCGCCTCCTGTTGGAAAGTATTACAAACACCAAAATGCTAGCAAGAACTCGCTCGAAAACCATTCGATTCAGCAAACTTGAGAAGCCTGCTTAACCTACGACCATGTAGGTATCGACATCCACGTAAATGGTTCGCGGGACCTCTTATCGAACTCCTGAAGATGCTTGTAAGATGGAGCAGTGAAATAAACAAGTTCGGCCCACATAGAGATTCCCGAGTCAAATTATAATCTCCAAACTACCCCTAACTTATTATTCCTTACATACATATACAAATCAATATGCCCAGTAACTTGTGCTAAAAATCATTTTTCTATCTGCTTTTTATGCAGATATTTGTGCTAGAAAGTTAAATCTCGCTAACTCTAACGCTGATAGGGAGGGATGTGGGAAAGAGGATGAAGCTAGATTTTTTTTACATCAGTCGTTAACATAATTGAAAACATCAGAAGCCAAGGGGTACAAGTGACAAAAATTCGATTTGGAGTAAATTGAGTTCATAATTGACGTTAAAGTTGAATATCAATAATAATTGACTGAATTGCAATAGGAAACTGCTGCTTGTTCCACAGTGGACTTTGAACTCTTATTTCAATAGATGTGAAAAAAGTAGAGTGCAATTTTCTTTAAATCTATAATTAATCAATATTGATCATTATTCGGCAAAAGTGGTTGATCTCTAAAACACAACACATAATTAGAAAATCACTTATATTTCTTTACTTGAAAAGAAAAAAGCATATTTCCAGGTCGTCTGTGCACATAGTTCAATTTTTTTAATTTTGTCATTTACACCACTTGGCTTCTGGGGTCTTCTGGGGTCCTCAATTATTTTAGTTGCAAAGGAGGCTATTTAGAATGCATTTTACGACAAAGGCTAATTAGAAATATTTTCATTTGAAGAAATGGAGTCTTCTTCTTTTTTAACTTGATTTGTTTGACATGATCTTTTCTTGCCTCCGGTTACTTTTGAATTCTATTTTCTCCGTCAGACCTTTTGAAATACAGCTTCCTTTATTCTGACAGAAAATGAAAGAAAATAATCGCTAGTTAAATGAAATAGTATAAGTACCTGGTTTGAATAATTGGATCAATTCTACCGTTTCATAAGTTGTAGCATAAAATAAAATAAAGAACATTAAAACGTATAATAATTAGAAAGAATCTAAAGAAGAAAATGATCAAATACAGAGAAAGGACATACCGTATTCCTTAGTGTATATGTTTAGCTGAATTACCACAAAGCGTTTGAAATCGTACTCTGATTTATTCAACTAATCGAATCTTCACACACCTTCATCATGTAAATGCTATAAGTTGGGGTATTCTTACAATCTTTTGACTTTTAAGTCCCTGAATAATAATTTTTATTTCAGTATATTCTTGTTTTTTTTTTTTTTTTAATTTCATATACTGGGGAACATCCCATTGCATGACTGCATAACAATATTAACGGGATAAATATGTTTTGGACGATGTTTGAGGTCCAAATATCCAGGAAACTCCTATACCGTCCCGTGTCCCTGATGCTGACTTTTAAATTTGGAGCTGTCTGTATAAAATTGTTTCAATAAAAGTAATTCAATGTAATTTTTTTCCGAAACTGGGAAAATTGTTTTATATAAATATGTATCAAAAAATTAACCTGCACACATTTTTACGGTTGATATTATTTTTTAAAACTCTGTCCCTGGGTTTTAGATTCCTTACCGTCCCTCTTGTTAAATTATACCGAAAATCACTTCAGATGCAGGCACAGATGCAGGCACAGAATGTCTAAAATTCTTTGACAGGAAATTTACTGCAGATTTTAAATCAGCATTTAAATATCAATTTCAAGCATCGTGGCTTTATTGGCAGTCTTACCGTCCCCAAAGTTTATTCCTACACTTTTCGAGGTAAATTAATTTTTTTTTTTTAAATTTAATCCAATGTAAATAACTGCTTCTAAAAATCAATGAACATTGTGGCTATCACTGATTCTTAACATAATTTGCCTAAAAATAGGTGGTAATTTTCCTTACCGTCCCATCCTTAACATCCCTTTTTCCCCCTTATCGTCCCTTTATTCCTATACCGCCCCCCTTTTTTTTATCTTACCGTCTTTTATTTAACACCCCTTTAAGACAATGTTATACCAAAATTTTGTACTAAAAATACTACATTGTTATTATTTCTTATTTAAATGTCCTGTAGGTACTATGCAAATTTATTATAAGTAAAAATTTAGAAGAAAATAAAAAGTTATAGTGGTAAAATGGTAAGGAGAATTAAACTCGCAAGTATAACTTAAACCTCAGTTAAATAAAAAAATTTTCGCTGCTGACCATTTTTTCTTTATTTTGAATCATTAAGGCATTCATCTATAAGTTTAAAATGTTATTTTAGCAAGTTTAATTTTATCAGATTTTTATTCCTGAAAGTCAAAAGATTGTGAAAAAGCCCCAGTTATAGCTCGGATGAATGAGACTTGGGGCTGCAGTTTGCAGCCGTATCCAACAAATAAGAGTGAATTTTGTCAATTTGGTATCGTCTGGATGGCTGAATAGGCAAAACATTGGAACGGCAAGCCAAGATATCCAGGTTCGATCCCTGGTCTGGAAATTTTTCACTCTGTTGGAATAAACCTCAACTGTGCTACTCCAGCCTTGAATAAGTCTTCTTTTCTTATGCATTAATATAGACATTTCAATGATTAAGCATAATTGTCTTTAGGTCCACCTATAAATTTTGGTCCACTTTTTTTTGCTTCAAACGTGCGCGTTATAAACCGGAACATTTAACTTTATTTGATTTACACTATCTTTACATTCTTACGTACTTTTAAATTCTGTCTTGTCGGCCAGATTTTTATAAATGTAGTTTTCGTTTTTCTGACAGAAAGGAATTTCCGCTAGTTATAAGCAAGCACTTCCCATAAATATCTGTACTGGGTAATTTTGAATGATTCTACCATACGGATAATTTCTTTAATTAACACTACTTCATGACGGGAATCTTACTATAAAATATTCTCGAATTATTTGGTTAGTTCCTCCATATGCGTAATTTCCTTTATTTATACTGGATAACGCGAGGAATCTTACCAAACTATACTCAGTATACTAGATTCTTCTAAACGGCTTACCTCAAGCTTTCAGAGCTATTACCTTCTTGCTCAAATGCTAAAAAAATATGTTGCTAATGATAAAAGATCATGATTAATACAAAGAGGGAAACTTTTTAGCTTAATCATCGTTATTAAGACAAAAGTTTTAATTACAACAGTTGTTTAGAATGATTTTCTGCCCTAAGGATAATTAGAATTACTTTTTATTTGAAGAAGTGCAGTAAAGAGTTTCCGCTTGTTATGACAAAATACTTCTTATAAATATCGTTTCTGAATAATTTGGTTAATTGTACCACATGAATAATTTCCTTAATTCATACTGGGCCACGCAAGAAATCCTACCAATATATTCTTAGTATAATAGATTTTCTTTCTTACGGCTTACCTCAAAATTTCAAAGCTATTATTTTCTTGCTCAAATGATAAAAAAAATGTTACTAATGCTACAAGGTGATTAATGCAAAATTGGAAACTTTTTAGCTTAATCATCGTTATTAAGATGAATTTTTTAATTACAGCAGTTGTTTAGAATGCTTTTCAGCCCTAAGGCTAATTAGAATTACTTTTTATTTGAAGAAGAGAGTTTCCGCGAGTTATAATAAAATACTTCTTATAAATATTATTTCTGAATAATTTGGTTAATTGTACCACATGAATGATTTCCTTAATTCATACTGGATCCCGCGAGGAATCCTACAAAATATTCTTATAGTCCAGGCAATAGAGACCGTATAGAGGCTCCTAACAAAATTCATGGTAGTTCTGGAAAAAGGCTTACTATATGTTTTTTGGGTCGCTGAATCCGATTTTTTAACTTCCCACCAAAATTTCCCCCGGCAACCCCCCCCCCCCCCAAACTTTCGTAAAATGCCCCCAAAAAGGTTTTTATAAAAAAAAATCAATTTTTTTATTGTTTTAGGGAAAAAGTATCTAGAAATTCAGAAAGTAGACAGAATTTGCTACAAATTAGATATATGACATTATAACTTAGGATGAAGGGCAAGGGGGGATCTGCTTCTGAACATGCGCGCGGTGCTGCGTGAACTAAGTTGCGCAATTCCACTTAACTACTCACACGTTTACATTCGCCCTTCCATCTCCCCTCCGAACTTTCTCTATAAGGTTTACTTTAAGTTTTTTGGGTCGCTGAATCCGAATTTTTAACTTCCCCCCAAAATTCTCCCCCTCCGACCCCCCACCCAAATAGTTGTTTTTAACTTAAATTTCTTATTGTTTTAGGAGAAAAGCATTACGAAATTCAGAAACTAGACAAAATTTG
Organism: Maratus speciosus; assembly: GCA_963932465.1. Taxonomy (NCBI): domain Eukaryota; kingdom Metazoa; phylum Arthropoda; class Arachnida; order Araneae; family Salticidae; genus Maratus; species Maratus speciosus. The sequence goes on from OZ010793.1 coordinate 211,496,237, forward strand.
CAACAAATAGGATATATGACATTATGACGTAGGATGAACGGGGAGGGGGAGGGCTGCCTCTGAACATGCCCTGAGGCGCTACGTGCACTAAGTTATGAAGTCCAGGCAATAGGGCATTTTACCTGGAAAAATTAATACTAGTTCTGGATTTCGATTCACTTTATGTTTTTTGGGTAGCTGAATCCGAATTTGTAACTTCCCACCAAAATTTCACTCAACAACCCCCCCCCCCCCAAATATTGATTTTTTGAAAAAATTTGGTTTTTGAGAAAAACGCGTGGGGAATGTTCCGAGGCAACCCCCTCTCTCCTCGTTTATCCTACGTCATAATGTCATGTATCCTATTTGTTGCAAATTTTGTATAGTTTCTGAATTTCGTAATGCTTTTCTCCTAAAACAATATGAAATTTAAGTTAATAACAACTATTTTTTTTTGGGGGGGGGGGTTCGGGGGAGAAAATTTTGGGGGTAAGTTAAAAGTTCGGATTCAGCGACCCAAAAAACTTAAAGTAAACCTTATAAGGAAAGTTCGGAGGGGAGATGGGAGGGCGAATGTAAACGTGTGAGTGGTTAAGTGGAATTGCGCAACTTAGTCCACGCAGCACCGCGCGCATGTTCCGAGGCAGATCCCCCTTCCCCTTCAACCTAAGTCATAATGTCATATAACTAATTTGTTGCAAATTTTGTCTACTTTCTGAATTTTTAGATACTTTTCCCCTAAAACAATAAAAAATTGATTTTTTTTTAATAAAAACCTTTTTTGGGGGGCTTTTTACCAAAATTTGGGTGGTTGCCGGGGGAAATTTTGGTGGGAAGTTACAAATTCGGATTCAGCGACCCAAAAAACATAATGTAAGTCGATTTCTAGAACTACCATTAATTTTGCTAGGTAAAATTCCCTATTGCCTGGACTATTAGTACACTAGATTTTTCTTCTAAACGGCTTACCTCAAGATTTCAAAGCTATCTTCTTGCTCAAATGATAAAAAAATATGTTACTAATGATAAAAGATCATAATTAATGCAAAGATGGAAACTTTTTGGCTTAATCATTGTTATTAAGATGAATTTTTAAATTACAACAGTTGTTTAGTATGTTTTTTAGCCTTAAGGCTAATTAGAAATACTTTTTATTGGAAGAAGTGTAGTAAAGAGTTTCCGCTAGTTGTGATAAAATACTTCTTATAAATATCATTTCTGAATAATTTTTTTAATTGCACCATACGCATAATTTCCTTAATTAATACTGGACCATGTCAGGAATCTTATTAAAATACTTTTAATGTACTAAATTCTTCTTCTAAACTGTCTACTTTAGGATTTCAAAACTATTATCTTCTTGCTCAGATACGAATAAAAATATCTACTACTACTTTTATACTAAAAAAGAAAAAAAAAACTCGATTAATGGGATGTTGAAATTTTTTTTGGCATACTTTGATAGACGTTAACAAAATCATTTTAATTGCAAGAGGTGTTTAAAATGCACTTTAACTGAAGGGTAATTAAAATTATTTTTTTTCATTTAAAGAAACGGAGTCTCTTTTTTCTTTTCTTTTTCACTTTATACGCTTTACATGTTTTTTTTTCTTTCCTCCATACTTTTAAGTTCTGTTTTCTCTTTCAGACATTTTAAATATAATTTTTCTTAATCTGACTGCAAACAATTTTCTCTAGTTCTGATAAAATGCTTTTTGTATACGTCTGTCGAAATAATTTCATTAATTCTTCCATATTTCTAATTTCATTAATTAATACCAGAACTTGCCACGACTATCTTCAGAAAGGCTATGGCACAAAAACTAGTGACGTCACAGTAGAAATGCATTGCTTTTCCAGAGTTGCCGAGTCTCCGGCTTTTTGCACCCCACTATTATTTTAGAGAAAATGTTCTTAGGTTTGCCATTCACTTTATTCCTCGCTGCAGCACTGCTATCGTTATGTCACAAAATATGTACCACAGCATTAAAGATTTCAGAAAAGCCGTGCACTTGCCAAATTCTTACTATAACTTTCTTAATGTATTAAATTATTCTTTTAAACTGCCAATCTCAGGATTTCAAAGCTGTGATTTTCTTGCTCAAATGAAAATTATCTTTTACCAACTATAAAAGATCACGATTATTGCTGACCCGGTGAAAACATTGTTTCATACTCTCATTGGCGTTTATATAAGATTTTTTAATTGCAAAAGTTGCTTGGAATGCATTTTACCACTTTTATATGAAGAAATGGAATCTTTTAGTTTATTATTTGATTTGCTTTACACAATCTTTTCATTTTCTTCAAACTTCATATTTTCAATTTCTGTCTTCCATGCCAGACCTTTTGAAATGTAGCTTCCTTTTCTCAAGACAGAAAAGAATTTTTGAAAGTTATGATAAAATACTCATATCTGTTTTGAATAGTTTGATTAATTCTTTCATATGCCTACTTTCATTTATTAGAAACGGAACATGCTTGAATCTTACTGTAATATTCTTAGTGTACTAAAGGTCTCTTCTAAACTGCCTACCTTAAGACTTTATAGCTGTCATATTCTTGCTCAAACGCATTTTAATTTTTTTTTTCACTAATGTTAAAGCATCACGAGTAATGATATTCTGATGAAAACATTTTTCATACTCTTATCGTAGGTAATACCCCCTCTGTCCAAAATTAGCTGCTACATTTGATTACTTTTGTACTGATTATTGATACTGATGATTTTATGATTTTTTTTCAGAGATTTCAGGTTGCTATGCTATCAATCACATTTACTTACCAAGCATTCCCCCCGTCTCTCCTTAAATAAGTACCAAATTAGTTTTAAAAAAATCCAGGGTTCGCACACGCTTAAGCCACGCCCCATTTTGTAAGGATTGTTCCACCGGTAATCGCATAAAACTACCTTGGAACTTGGAACTTGGAACGTACAAATAACGTAGCACCTGGGGCAGAAGGCCCCCCATCTACAGTAGAAAGATGAGCAGAACATAACTTTACGGAAGACAACAGGACTCATAAGATGAAGGCAATCCTCTTCCCCAAAACAAAAAAAGGCCCATTTCAGGCGCCATACAGTAAAAAAAAATAATAAACAGTTCAGTAATGTCCGTAAAGGAAAGCAAAGTTCATAAAAAACTTGAAAATGTCATAAGAATTAGCAGAAACTTGATAAAAATCACTGTTAAATGATGAAAACTACAGCAGTCAAAGTTCGGACCAATCAAAATGAGCAGGAAAAAAGTAACAGGATAGGCCACGCCCCCGGAGGGACAGCGGATTGAAAGAACAAGTTCAGAGGAAAGTAGGATTGAAAGTGCAAGTTCAGACTTACTGCGGATTGAAATGACAACTTCGGGAATCGACCAATCACGAACGTGAATGGCCAGCGAGTGGAAAAATTAAAGATTTTAAAAGGAAAGTGAATTAACCAGACGAAACATGCGACACAAATGTGTCACTGTTTGTCTGGAGAAAGTTAGAGATAGGAATGCCTGTTTTTTTACAAAGATCATAAATTTTTTCCAGCATAGAAATTATAAGTCTAAGTTTTTCAATAAAAGGATCTAAGTTTTCAAAAATGGCAGGAAAGTTATTTTTAGCAAAGCCAAGTACACTGGCGGTTGTATTAGTTGAATTATCATTGGAATTTAGATTTTTAATAGAATTAGACTGAGTTGGAAGTTCAGGAAAATCCTGGGTAGTAGGAATAATAGGGGAAGTTCCGGAATCATTAGCAACTTCTGCGAAGGTTTTATCAGTAGAAAATTTAGTAGAATTTTGAATAGTACGATTAGCTTTAATATTCCTTGGGTTTTTAGGGCAACCAGAATAATTTGCCGTATGCCGTCCTGAGCAATTTGAGCAGCAGAGTTGAGAACTATCTGTAATTTGACATTGTCTACTGTCGTGCTTGCCAGAGCATTTAACACACACCTGGTCAAATCGGCAGTTAAAACTCGAATGATTATATTTCTGACAGCGGTAACACTGTTTCACTCCTTTAAATTTATAAGTTTCAATTTTTACAAGGAATCCGAGGAATTCCCTAATAATAAAAATAGAAGCAAATTCGTCATTAACCCTAGATCTACCGGGAATTTTATTCAAGTTTTAATAAAACGTTTGAATGAATATTTTGTATGTACCTGTCGGGTCCAATGGACCTGTCTGGTAGACGGAAGGTTAACAAAAAGGTTAACGAGAAATACAGAAATAGGTTGTTTAGTCCTGAAATCTTTGAGCTGGGCTACAGTGTGAAGGCTATAGCCCAAATTAGCAAGCTCAAGTTTAACTTCTTCAACAGGAGTGTCCCGGGGAAGCCCCTTAATAACAACTTTCCTGGGCCTCTCAGATTTTAGCTGGAGTCCGAAGAATTCAATACTGTTTTCCTCAAGATAATTTTGAATCATAAAACTACCTTCTAACTAATGAATCGTTAATTCTTTAGGAAGAAAATTATCTTTATGGTATACTGGTGGTAGAGTCTTTACAAAATGGTGTCGATCTACTAAACTGCATCAGAAGTTATTTATGACTCCACTCACTTGAAATGTAGCAACTAATTTGGGACAAAATTTTCGACCTAAATGTCGCAAGTAATTTGGGACGGAGGGAGTATAAGTTTTTTCATTGCAAAATCTGTTTATAATACATTTTAGTAACAAGACTAAATGGAGTTTTTTTCATTTGAAGAAATGACGTCTTTTAGTTTAATTTGTGACTTAATATTTCCAATTTCTATCTTTCATGCCAGGTCTTTTGAAGTGGAGTTTTCTTTTTTTTTTCAGACAGAAAATTATTTGTGTTAGTTATTATTCAATTATTTCTAAAAATATCTGTTTTGAATAATTTGATTAATCCTTCCATAAGCCTAATTTCATTAATTATAACCGTAAGATCCCAGAATCTTACTGTAACATTCTTAATCTACTAAATATTTCTTATTTCTTCAAAACTGCCTACCCTAAGATTTTATACCTGTCATTTTCTTGCTCAATTGCATTTTTTTATTTATTTTTTACTAATGATAAAGGATCACGAGTAATGACAGACTGATGAAAACATTTCTTCATATTCTCATCGTAGGTAATATAAGTTTTTTCATTGCAAAATCTGTTTATAATACATTTTACTAACAAGAATAAATGGAGTTTTTTTCATTTGAAGAAATGGCGTCTTTTAGTTTAATTTTTGGTTTGCTTTACATACACGATATTTTCATTTACTTCATATTTCCAATTTCTGTCTTTCATGCGAGGACTTTTGAAGTGGAGTTTTCTTTTTTTTTCAGACAGAAAAGTATTTTTGCTTGTTATTATTAAATTATTTCTAAAAATATCTGTTTTGAATAATTTGATTAATCCTTCCATAAGCCTAATTTCATTAATTATAACCGTAATATGTCAGAATCTTACTGTAACATTCTTAATCTACTAAATGTCTCTTCAAAACTGCCTAGCCTAAGATTTTATAACTGTCATTTTCTTGCTCAAATGCATTTATTTATTTTTTTATTTTCTATTAATGGTAAAGGATCCCGAGTAATGACAGACTGATGAAAACATTTCTTCATATTATCATCGTAGGCAATATAAGTTTTTCATTGCAAAATCTGTTTATAATACATTTTACTAACAAGACTAAATATTTTTTTTTCATTTGAAGAAATGGCGTCTTTTAGTTTAATTTTTGGTTTGCTTTATACGATCTTTTCATTTACTCCCTATTTCCTAAAAAAAAAAAAAAAAAAAAAAAAAAAAAAAAAAAAACGGACTAAAAGACTACTGGCAATCTAGACACCAGTACTATTTCCGTTTTTTTACGGAAATTTCCCCCCATAAATTACAGAAAATTTCCGTTTTAAATCAGAAAAACGGAAATTTTTCTGCAATTTATGGAGAAAAATTTCCGTAAAAATACGGAAATAGTACTGGCGTCTAGATACTAAGTAGAATCTCCGTTTTTTATTCCCTTTTTTTTACAGCGCTAGCCTAATTTCATTAATTATAACCGTAACATGCAGAATCTTACTGTAACATTCTTAATCTACTAAATGTCTCTTCAAAACTGCCTAGCCTAAGATTTAACACCTGTCATTTTCTTGCTCAAATGCATTTATTTATTCTCTTTTTACTAATGATAAAGGATCACGAGTAATGACAGACTGATGAAAACATTTCTTCATATTCTCCTCGTAGGTAATATAAGTTTTTCATTGCAAAATCTATTTATAATACATTTTACTGGCAAAATTAAATGGAATTTTTTTCATTTGAAGAAATGTTGTGTTTTAGTTTCATTTTTGGCTTGCTTTACACGATCTTTTCATTTACTTCATATTTCCAATTTCTGTTTTTCATGCGAGGTCTTTTGAAGTGGAGTTTTCTTTTTTTCAGATAGAAAAGTATTTTTGTTAGTTATGATAAAATTCTTTCTAAAAATATCTGTTTTGAATAATTTGGTTAATTCTTCCATAAGCGTAATTTCATGAATTATTATTGGATCCTGCCAGGAAGCTTACTAAAATATTCTTAGTGGTCTACATTTTGCTTACATATTACACTTTGCATACATATCTGTCTAACTCACGATTTCAAAGCCGTTATCTTCTTGCTCAAATGCAAAAAAATATGTTACTAAAGATAACAGATCAGGATTAAAGCAAAGATGGAATTTATTCTTGCATAATCACCGTCATTAACATAATTTTTTTATTACAGGAATTTTTTAGAAAGTTTTATAGCTCCAAGATTAATTAGAATTATTTTTCATGTGAAGAATTGTAGTAAAGTTTTCCACTAGTTATGATAAAATATTTTTTATGCTACATGGAGTTGAAAAATCCCGGGACCTAGCAATGAAAAAAACATTTTTTTTTGTCAAAATGGATTTTATTCTTAAAAATAGTTTCCTGCAAGAGAGATACACATTTTCCATCGATTTTGTAACGTTTGGATACCTTTTCATATAGTACGATTTCTAAAGGGCTCCAATATATACAACAGTTTTGCAAGCGACATCCTCCAAGTCACTTCCTCTTGAGCCACCTCTTCAAGTTATGAAATTAATAATAGTCGATGGGGGATGGTTCTAGAGAATACGTGAGGTAGCGGAGGGATTTGTACTTTAACCCTTTGTGGTTGAGTGTCGGGAAATAGCCGCCAAAGCTTTATAGACATGATTTTATTTTAATATTCTATTCGCACCACTATATTTTATAAGTACTTTTTTAGTGAATTTCTCTTGCATATGTTGTTGATGTACAAGTAAGATGTTTTTCGTTTTCTTTGTCTGTTTTTTTAAGTGGCGTAACCGAATAAATTCTGTAAGAGATACTTGGTCTGGGAAGAGCACATCGATGTCAAAGTGTTAATTCCTGCAAATTCGCCTTCCTTGGGTTTGTCAGCCTTTGGGTTGTCTGTTTGAAACAGAACTTTTTTCTTTGCCGTATGTGGCGCTTTAATTTTGATTTCTTTGTTCAAACCATCCGATAATGTTCTATAATACTCTCTTGTGGCTGGCTTTCCTTTCTCAAGATAGTAAATAAATATTATGCCACGTGCATCCCAAAAAATACAGACTAAGAGCATTGCAACTGATTGTTGCGTCTTTAGTCATTTTGGGCGGCTTTCCTCCAATTTCAACAACTCCCATTGGACACAGGTTAGTAGTAATGGATTTATGTTTCATTAAATGTTACAAATCGGCAGAAAGACTCATTTGGATTACGCTGAAATATCACCAAATTGAGCTCTAAATCATCGACACGTTGCTGTTTTTGGTCTTTTCTTAAGAAACACGGAACTTTTTCATATGCAAATGTTCATGCAAAATATTCCTCACAAATTCTGTCATCTTTACGATGTCAGTTATCACTTTCACTTTCACTTTAAAACAATATGGTAGATTTTTTTAGTGTTTTCTAGATTTGATGCATCCATTGGTTGTCCAGAACGTAGAGCAACGTTGGAGCTTTTATGGTCACATTTAAATTCATTAAACCATCGTAAAATGGTTGTTCTCGACAGAGCAGATGTGTCTTAATACATCACAATCTGTTCTTAGGCTTGGGTCGTATTTGTTTTCGTCAAAAAGCAATGTTAAATCAAAATATGAAATTCTCTTTCGTCCGTTGACAAAAAGTAACGTCACTTACACGACTGCAATTCGTAAAGAAATGGCCGTAATGTCATTAAAGCTTGACTTTAATCTTTTGAAGGATGGTACTTTCTAGTAATCACATGGAGAATTTGTTAGTGCTGCCAGTTAATAACCAGTCCTGAGACTTTTCAATCCGTGTAGTAAGTATTTGTTCTGAATAATGTGGCTGATTCCATGATGGCATAATTTCCTTAATTAATACAGGATCATGCCAGGAATCTTATTAAATAGTTTTAATGTACCAAATTTTTCTTCTAAACTGGCTACCTTAAGATTTCAAGACTATTACCTTTTTATTCAAATAAAAATACAAATATCTGCCTAATAAAAATGTTACTACTACTACTACTGGAAAACTAGTCGGATGTGACAAAACTTTCTTTAATCTCATATGTGTTAATACGTCAAAAATCGCTATCACAGTGCCAAAATTAAATGAAATCTATGACCATCATGAGGATTCTAAAGATATGAAATTCCGTGCTTGAGATATGACTAAAAGCATGTAAATCCTGCAAAATACAGCATAGCAGCGCCGCCTGGGTGATTTACACCAAAACCTAATCAACAAGAACTTATGTGAACGTCTAACCCAATCTGAAGTTTGAGGAAAATTCGTGCATTAGTTTTTGAGATACCTTTCATCCAAACTATTACGATTATTATTAGCTATTGTGAAAATCGTGGAAAATCCAGCATATAAGCGCTACCTATTAGGCGATTAATACCAAAACCTAATCAGCATTAATATATATCAGGGACTAACGAAATCTGAAGTTTGATGAAAGTTTGTGCATTAGTTCTTGTGATCTAGCTATTGCGAAAATTGTGAAAGATGCAGCATGACAGCGCCTCCTGTTCAGCGATTTACACCAAAAAGTAATCAGCACCAATAGGGACTAACTGAATCTAAAGTTTTTCTAAATTCCGTGCACTGGTTCTTGAGATAGAGCGCCCACAAAATTTGTCTCACATACAGACAGACAGACTCACAGACAGACATTTTCTAAAAACAGTCAAATCGCGTTCAGGATCTTCTAAAACGTATAAATCCGTCGAAAACCGGAAGTCGAAAATTTTCACGAATCCAATACTTTCTTCTTGTAAAGATAGAAGAAAGTAAAAAACACGATTAATGCAATGGTGAAAACTTTTTTGCATACTGTTATCGTATTAGTATAATTTTTTTAATTGCAAGATCTATTTAGAATACATTTTATCTCCAAGGGTAATTGGAATTATTTTTCGTTTGAAGAAATGGAGTCTCCCTTCTTTTCTTTTTTACTTGATATGCTTTACAAGAACCTTTTTTTTACATACTTTTTAATTCGGTTTTCCCAATGAGACTTTTTGAAATACATTTTCTGTTATTCTGACAGCAAAGAATTTTGTCTAGTTTTGAAAAATGTCTTTTGTATACACATGTCCCGGAAAATTTAATTAATTTTTCCGTATGCATAATTTTATTAATTAATACCGGAACATACCAGAATAGTAATATAACTTTCTTAATGTATTAAATTCTGCTTCTAAACTGCCAACTTCAAGATTTTAAAACTGCCATCTTCTTGCTCAAATGAAAATTTTCTTTTACTAATAAGAAAAGATCACGATTAATGATGCCCTGATGAAAACATTTTTTTCATACTCTCAGACAAACTCTCATACTTTGCACTGTCAGACAAATTCGTCTTTATAAACTAAATTATTCATAATTTTTAAACAAATAATTTTCGCACACCTAGAAAACACGCTTGTTCCGTTAATTCTTCCCAGAAGCCTGAAAAAGAGATGAAATTCCGTTTATTACTTGGGATGTATTAATACCAGAGTTATTTTTAAACTGAAACACCTAAAATTCAATAAATTAAAATTTCTAATTTATTTAAAAACAAATCAACAAAAATAATGCTTTCAAATTTAATAAAGTAGAAATTTTCTTATTCATTTAAACTTATTCGCAATTTATTTTTTAGAGTATAAAAAAAAAATATTCGCATGTAAAATATATATTCTAAACGAACACATTAAAAACTAGTCTGATGTGGCAATCCTAAAACTTTCTTCTATCTTTTACATGCTAATACTTCAAAATTCACCATCACAGTGCCAAAATTAAATGGCAATCTACCCCCATCGTGAGGTTTCTAAAGGTGTGAAATTCCATGCATTAGTTCTTGAAATAGGACTATTGCGGAAATCGTGAAAAATGCAGCATAACAGCGCCACCTGTTGGACGATTTACACCAAAACATAATCAGCAATAATATTTATCAAGGTGTACTTCAATCTGAAGTCTGATGAAAATTCGTGCATTAGTTCTTGAGATAGAGCTATTGCGGGAATGGGAAAAATTCAGCAGAGCAGCACCACCTGTTGAGCGATTCACACCAAAACGTAAGCAGAACCTATTCATATCAAGGATTAACTAAATCTGAAGTTTGATGAAAATCCGTGCATTAATTCTTGAGATAGAGCTATTGCGAAAATTGGGAAAAATGCAGCATAGTAGCGCCACCTGTTAGACGATTTACATCAAAATGTTAACATCATCAATTCTCGTCTGCTAACATTATCTGAAGTTTGATGAAAAATCCGTGAATTAGATCTTGAGCTAGAGCTGTTGCGTAAAAATTGCAGCATAACAGCGCCACCTGTTGAGCGATTTGCACCAAAAGCTAATCAGCATCAATTTATATCAGGGACAAACTGAATATAAATTTTTATTAAATTCCATTCTTGAGATAGAGCGTCCACAAAATTTGTGTCACACACAGAGAGACTCACAGACAGACATTTTCTAAAAACATCTTTTTATGGTTCTCTGAGCCTTGAAACGTGTAAATCCGTCAAAAAACGACATTCGGAAATTTTCATGAATCCAATATTTTCTTCTTGCAAAGATAGAAGAAAGTAAAATACATAGTAGTTCAATCAAGTTAAAAGAAATCGACTTTATTCAAAAAAGGCAAACATTTCATCTCGAATTTAATTAAAAATAATAATATTCATATTTTGCGTTTAACAATCAAATTATGTCTTATTAAAAATATGTCTAATATGAAATAATTTTTATCCTCTATTATTCTATATGTGTTAAAACACCAACCATTATTTCATAACGACGAAATGTTTCTGCAATTAAGTTTAAATTTCGAACTTTCTGAACAAGAAATTTAACTAGCCTTACTAATCCCCCACTTGAAGAAAACCCGTATCTTCATTTTAAACTCATCCTTTTCCAAGTGCTCGCTGGTCGAGTGGTTAAGATGCTCGATTTGAGATGTGTGGTCCCAGGTTCAAACCTTATGGGATCCACGGAAGAACGAAAGACTCATTTTTTTAAAAACTCCTTTTTTCAGATTACGGAAATTTTCTGTCCTTGAGCGAAAAAAAAAGAACGGAAATTTCTTCAATTCTCTGATATATACCGGTAGCAGTGCTGCCAGGAATATTTCCGTGAATTGAAGAAAGTATTTCTGAGAGTGTAATATAAGTTTTTAAATTACAAAATCCATTTAGAATGCATTTTACCACCAAAACTAAATTGAATTTTCTTTTTTCATTTCAAGAAATGAAATATTTTAGTTTATTACTTGACATGTTTTACACGGTTATAGTGTCTAGAAGATATAGTGTGGAAATTGGTCAACCAAAAAGTGTTAAAAAATTGTACTTCATAAATGTTGAACGTTGCAGAACGATAAATGGCGATTGCAGCGACATCTAGTAGTTTAAACGTAAACATTGTATAAGAATACAATTGAGAAAGCATTTCGACCAGTGAAGAACTAGCAGATGTCGCTGCGATCGATATTTGTCCTTCAGCATCGTTCAACATTTATGGGATATAATTTTTTAGCACTTTTTGAAGTGTTACTGGAATAGTCTGTTTCCACACTCTATCTTCTGGACGCGGTAACATGGTCTTTTAATTTCCTCCATACTTTCTATTCCTGTATTCCGTCAGACGTTTTCAACTGCAGTTTTCTTTTTACCTTACAGAAAACAACTTTTGCTAGCATGATAAAATATTTACTAAAAATATCTGTTTTGAATAATTTGATTAGTTCTTCCATATGCCTAATTTAATTAATTAATACCGGAAAATGCTAGAATCTTACTTTAACATTATTATTGTATTAAATTCATTAACGCTCTTCTTTCTAAGGCTTCCATTGCATTGTAACACGATTTACTCTTAGCCTGGATGTAAAGTTGCCAAGCAACTAGGGAATCCATACACCAGCTTTATTGTTCCATTGTTTTCTAAGCTGCCTGCCTTAAGATTTTAAACCTGTTGTCTTCTTACTCAAATACAATAATTTTCTAACTAATAATAAATAATCACTATCAATGATACCCTGTTGAAAACATTTTTTCATACTCTTATTGTCGTAATATATGTTTTTTAATTACAAAATCTGCTTAGAATGCATTTTACTACCAAACTAAATTGAATTTTTTTTTCAAGAAATGAAACTTTTTAGTTCATTACTTGATTTGCCTTACACGGTCTTTTAATTTCCTCCATGCTTTCAATTTCTGTATCCCGTCAGACGTTTTTAACTGAAGTTTTCTTTTTACCTGACAGAAAAGAACTTTTGCTAAGCTATGATAAAATGCTTACTAAAAATATCTGTTTTGAATAATTTGATTTAGTTCTTCCATATGCCTAATTTAATTCATACCAGAACATACCAGAATCTTACTATAACATTCTGAATGTATTAAATTCTGCTTCTAAAGTACCAATCTCAATATTTTAAAGCTGTTATCTTCTTGCACAAATGAAAACTGTTTTACTAATGGTAAAAGATCACGATTAATGATCCCCTGATATAAACATTTTTTCATTATCTCATTTTCGTAATATATAATTTTTAATTAGAAAGTCTGTTTAGAATGCATTTTACCACCAAAACTAAATTGATTTTTTTTTCATTTCAAGTAATGAAATCTTTTAGTTTATTACTTGACTTGACTTGTTTTACACGATCTTTTAATTTCCTCCATGCTTTCAATTTCTGTATTCCGTCAGACGTTTTCAACTGAAGATTTCTTTTTACCTGACAGAAAATAACTTTTGCTAGCTATGATAAAATATTTACCAAAATATCTGTTTTGAATAATTTGATTAGTCCTTCCATATGCCTAATTTCATTAATTAATACCGGAAAATTCTACAGTCTTACTTTAACATTATTTATGTATTAGTAAATGTTTCTTATAAGCTGTCTATCTCAAGTTTTCCAAATTTTTAAAGCTGTTATCTTCTTGCTTAAATACAATGTTTTTCAAACTAATGATAAATAATCATTATCAATGATGTTCTGATGAAATCATTTTTCATACCTTCATCAATGTTAATATAAGTTTTTTAATTGCAAAGACTATTTAGAATGCATTTTACCATCAAGATTAAATAGAATTATTTTTCAACTGAAGGAATTGGTCCCTTTTCTTTTATTACTTGATTTACTTTATTCGATCTTTTAATTTTCTTCGTTACTTTAAATTTCTGTCTTCCATGTCAGACCTCTTGAAGTGAAGCTTCTTTTTTTCAGTTAGAAAGAATTTTGCTAGTTATGATAAAATAATAAAATATACCTTCTTTTCTTTATTAATACTGGATCATGACAGGAAGCTTACAAAAATATTCTTAATGTAGGGTAAGTCTGGTATAGTTGCCCCCTTAAGCCCCCCTGGCTTTCCTTTTTTATAGTAATGATTTTTGAAGTGAACATGTAACCAATATACTACTCCAAATTTTATTTAAAGCACAATAAGAAATACTACTGTAATTTAAATACCATATAAAATAGGATCTCTATCAAAAAATTAAATCGATGATTTTGGTCAGTTATCCCGGACCTCAGGGTTAGACACCCCTCGATCGGGATAGATGCCCCATTCGTAAAAGAATAGAAAGCAGGAATAATTAACATTTATAAATCAAAAACTAGATTTGCATTTGACTTAATATCCTATTTAGATCAAATATCAGAATTTGTTTTGAAAAAAAATTGTATTAAAAAATCTTGAATAGAAATTTTTTATTCTTTACATACACTTTTCTACTTTTTCTTTTTGCCCTGAAATATTTCAACGGATGTTACGCATTGTGCAGATCTCAAGTCTCATGTAGTCATTCCAAACAATCAACACACTGCCTTTCCTCAATAAGCCGGTATGCAAAATTTGAACCCAATCGGATAATTCTAACGAAAGCTAAACTTGTTTAACCCGTAACTACTGTGACAGAAATTTTCCTATAGGACTACTATGAACTGCCTGTGAGACCTCTCCATCGAAAGATGAATAAAAGGCAGGATTAACTCACATGATACTTTTTTTTGCACTAAACTTTATGTACAAGACTATTATAATTAAATTTCACCTATTCAAAAGTTTCTAACGATAATACTGGGACTCCAAACAAAACAAAATTGCACCAGTATCTGTAGCTAAACTGGAAATGACAAGTTAAACTTTAAAAATGGAAAAGATTATGCAAGATTATGCAGATTATGCAAGGAATCTTACTAAAATATTTTTAAGGTACGAGGTTATTTTTCTAAACTGTATACCTGAAGATTTTAATAAGGATGTTGTTATCTTCTTGATAGAATGAAAAAAAAATATATTATGAGTTATAAAAGATCACGGTTAATGATGCCTTAAACAAAAATTATGCAAGCAGTCAACGTCGTTAATATGCATTGTTTTTACTGCAAGGGCTATTTACAATACATTTTACATCCACGGTTAATTAGAATTGTTTTTCATTTGTAGAAATTGTCTCTTTTTTTCTTTCTTGATTTGCTTTACATGATCTTATCATTTTCTCCGCCATGCAACTGTTCTATGCAGATCTCTGCGCTGAACAAGTTAAATTTCTTTATTGAGGTTTTCAAACTTGCATCTGCTCGTGTATCACATTTATAACTTATTCTCGGCACAGTCAAGTTCAAACATTGTTCATATATATAATAATTTTTAAACGATGACTTAGGCCCGAGAAATCTAAATTGAATTACTTGAATATTTATTCACATTTGCTAACAAGGCGTAAAACCAACAAAGTGAAAAAGTATCTAGGCCAGGGTTCAAACCTGGGTCTTTGGTTCAGCGCACCAACGCTTTTTCAACTAAGCCACCTGGAACGACACACCTAGCCTGTCACCCTTCACTCTTATACCGGGTGTCCCAAAAATGACTGATGGATTTTAAAATTCGATAACTTGCAAAAGGTGACAGATATTAAAACAATTCTCGCAGGAGGGTTATGCGTGATGTCAGAAGTTTTTTTACTGTGATTCTTGATTTTAGTTCGAATATCAAACAATAGATGGCGCTGAGAGCAATTAGTGCTCAGTCCAGACCCAGTTTTTGGTACTTTGTAATACATTCAATACATTTAATCTTCCTTTTTCGCATGGAAGAAGGGAGAGGCTGAAAAATCGAGCCTGGATTTTGCTGTTATTGCTTGCAGCGCCATCTATCAATGCTATTTGTAACTAAAACCGAGAATCGCAGCATAAAAACTCCTGACATCTTACTTAGCACTCCTGCAAGAATTTTTTTAATATCTGTCGCCATTTGCAAGTTATTAAATTTTAAAATCCATCAGTCATTTTTGGGACACCTGGTTCTGTTTAATTGCTTTTTTTAACATTTCACAACTGTTACCTTTTTACTCAAATGAGAACCAAACCGAATTACACCTTTTTATGTAGTACACATGCTAGAATTTTAAGTTTATATTATTACATTAAAAATTCAAATCTCGTCTCTGAATTATTACTAGACTTTTCGGCGCATTTTGGAATATAATTTCAAACTTTCACTTTAGATCACTTTAGTGCGAAATGTATTTGCTAGATCTGATATGAACTGATATGAATCTGATATGAACATTTTAGTTAAATTAGCATGCGCCTAATTTTCTTAATTAATACCGGATATTGCCAGGAATATTACTAAAATATTTTTAATGTATTAAATTAATCTTCTTAACTACCTTTCTCAAGACATAAAAATTTCTGTCTTTTTATTCAAATGAAAATAGAAAATTCTAATGATAAAAGATCACGATTAATGCGCTGCATACTCTCATCATCATTAATACGAAAGTTTTAATTGCAAGAGTTGCTTAGACTGCATTTTACATACATGGCTAGTTAGAATTATTTTTCATTTGGAAAAAAATGAAACTTTGTTTCTTATTGTTTTTTATTTACATGATTTTCTTTGTATAATTTTATCATTTTCTCCACATTTTAAAAATTTTGTCTTCTCTGTCCGACCTTTTGAAATGAAGTTTTCTTTATTTGCTTAAAATTTTATACAATTTCAATAAGTTGAATTGGAAGTAAACTTAATTTTTCCCCTAAGAAAGTAGGTTTCATACGCACTTTCTAACAAAGTTAAAAAGTGTTCATGAATTCGGTTTGTGTGTCTGTCCGTGCTCTAATTTGCCCAAATATATTCGGATTGCTATGCAATTGACAAAAGTTAATGAGGTTTACTATGGGATGTTCAGTAATGAAAATGAAACATGTGGTATGTCATTTTTATCAAAATGCCGTTTTTAACTCTTTCCAACACAGTTGAAATTGTGAATTCGTTTTCTCTGTCTGCTGTCTGCGTGTCTGTCTGTCTGTGCTCTAACTCGCTTAAATATACTCGTATTGCCATGTAATTGATATATGTTATTTGTTTTTCAATACATATATTATCGATATATGTATTGAAAATGAAGTGTGCAATATTTATAGTTCGTTTACAGGTACACTCAAAAGAATTCCGTTACATTACGGTCTATGGGGAAAAATAGTTTACGGTGTATTTCAATGAAGTAAAACTATTTCAAACATATTGAAATTGATATATACCACTGAAATACACTACAAGAGGATTATTGTAGAACATGGTGTGCATAACATTCATCGTTCATTTACAGGGACACACTAAATAAATCGGTTACAGTACTGTCTAAAATTAGTTGTTGCTGGAAGTGCGTTTTAAGTTGCGGTACGAGTTTTTACATTGAACTGAATTTTTGCCTATTATTTGGTGTGCATAAATTCTACAGGTGATATACAGGGCAGCGCAAAAGATCTCGAGTACATTTTAATTTATTGTTATAAATTGCTGAAAGAGAATTTATAACTGTGCTATGTATTTTCTAACTGAACTAAATTTTAGCACACTATGTAGAATGTATGCACATCTATAGATCGTATACAGGACTGCACAAAAGAATTAGGATATATTTCCGACTAATGGTAATTCCTGAAATTGGGTTTTCAAATGTGCTATGCGTTTTCCAAATTGTTTACTTGCACATAATTTTTTACTTATTAAGCGACGAAGTTTTGTTAAAATATTCTGGAAGTGTTGGAAAGTGTTTCATAATCTATCCTTGACACATGATTTTGCGTTCTCGTTATTGTTTTGTAATTAGGTTCGCGAGTACGGATTTAAGTTCAGCTTTAACCACAAAGAGTACCATAAGAAGGTATTGTGTTAGTAAATATTTTTGCGGGAACGAACTTCTTAACCCTTTGAGCTCTGATGGTTGAATTTTCTACCACTTAATTTTAATTCCGAAATGTCACAATGGCACCGGGATATTCGACCAAATTTATTTGAAAAAGGTTTAATGCATTTTTTCATGTATATGTTAAACCGAATTTTTTCTTTGAAAGATACTGGTGCCAATGTGACATTTGGAATTTTGAAGAAATTTATCCACCAGAGCTGAAAGGGTTAACTTTCACTTCAAGTGGGCTGATTAGTCCAATCAAAAAATCTGCATACGATATTATATTTCTATTTCTGGATACCCAGCATTTTTAACCAAATTCTAAATATACTCGACGAAGAGGATATTAAAATGCGGCAAAGGAAAAGAAAATCAAACAGCCTACAGGGCATACAGGCATACATAAGGTCCAAATACTTCGTGTAAAAACTTGGAGGGTAGGGTAGAGAATATCGTTAGGAACCATAATTACATAGGACAGCATGGGTAGAAATCGACAGGTGGCGCTGTATGCAAGCCCTTAAGGTCGGCGCTCGTGGCTCCCTCATTTTAGAGGCCGACTGGGTGCGATCAATAGGGATCACGTGGACAACAACCCACACGGAAAACGACCACGAGTCGCACAAAAACGCTTCACTGTTAATGCGTGGACAGGTTCGTGGCGGACAGTTTAGTGAGGACATACATCTTACCACCTCGACTCGACCCTCACAACTATCTCGTTTTTATTCAGGAGGTTCTTCGGGAAATGATTACCGATGCCCCCGCACATGTTTGACGCAGAATGTGGTTTCAACATGATGGGCGCCATCTCATCACGCAAGCGACCATTTGCACCGGATATTTAGAAACAATTGAATTGGGCGTGACGGCCCCATCGCATGCTCCCCCCTCCCACCAAGATTACTTGATTTATCTCCTCTACTTTATTTTATCTGGGGAGTCATGAAGAATATTGTGTACGACAAGCCTGTATATTCTGAAATGGACCTGGAGGCACGAATCTTCATCGTTGTTGCTACCATCAACACAACAGCCCGAATCTTCGAAAATGTTCACCAATCCATGTCTCATAGGTGTCACGCATGCATACATGACAATGGGCGCAATTTCAAACAGATCCTGTGACGTTTGTAAGTCATATATTTTACTATTTTCTGTGTAATAAAGTATTTTACACGGCTTTCTGCATTGTGGCATTACTGTGTCTTTGTGTCTATTTATCATGTGAGGGTGACGTTTTCACCCATGCTTTCCTATGTCATTATGGTTCCTAACGATGTTCACTATCTACCCTACATGTTTGTACACGAAATTCTGTGACAACCTGTATATATAAAGAAGCCCAGTGGCGTAGTGGTCAGCGCGTCTTCTACAACGCAACAGGCCCAGAGTTCAACTCCGGGCTGGGCAAGGATCACTCAGCTTTTATTTCGGGGTCGATACATTAAGTAACAAGCTTGCTTGGGAACTAAATACGAGTGTCGAGTGTTAGGCATATCACACACTGAGCAGACACGCGTACAAAAAAAAGCTTAAGTCAAGAGACATTCCACCCTGATAACAAAGATGAAACCGGTATGAATGCTACAATTTGTCTCCTGTCTCATGATTTTGTCTACTTGTCTATTCAGTGTGTGATCTGCCTTAGGCTGATCACCTGACCGGGACATATGCTGTATAGCACCTCAGAGGTCAATATGAAGAAAGAAAGGATAGGCACTGTAGAGGTTCAGTTTTAGTATATATGTATATAATTATATTTTTTAACTGCATTTTATTTCATACTGGTATACAAATATTACCAACATAATATTTTTAATGTGTTGATATATTTTTTAACAGTTTAGTTATTTTATGGACTTCTTAGTCGACGCCCTCTCGAGAAGTAACTGTATTTCTAAAACTAAGGGAGTTATAAATTCTTACTCAAACAAGAAGAAAAAATTACTAATGATAACATATAGAGATATACATATACATGCTGTCCCAAAACTATAAACAGGGTGTCTCAAAAAAGATTTAAACGCGCCTTTTTTTACCTCTTTGAGATACGTATGCAGTGTATATTTTATATGAATCTTGGGTACTGTAAGTTATATTTAGAATTTTTTTCTCCATATTCTGACAAGTACAAAAGTAATAGTTTCATTCTTCTACAACAAAAATTCGCTTAGTTTGAATTTTATGAAATTTCGAAACTTTCCCGCACTAAAAAGTGATCTCCCTATGTTTAGAGCCGTAAAGCTTAGAAATTTCATAACTTGATGAATTTTGATAAAAAAGGAATAGAATTGATAGTGTTGTAATTGTTACAGAATTGGAAAAATATTTTTAAATGCAACTTATAAGATTCGGAAGCCGTGTAAAAATTTAAAAACTACAACTTTTTGAAAATTAATGGAAATACTATTTCATCAATTTAATCTTAATTCCTACATTTTGAAAACTTTTGCAGTTTACATTGCCTACGTGTCTCCAGCAAGTAAAATCTTTATGGTATAGACTGTATTGGTGGAAAACTATATTAATTTATGGGAGACTTTGTCCACTACACAAAAAGATGAAATGTTACTGATTACTTGGGAAAAGAAGATCTTAAGACAAATTTTTGTGCTAATTAGGGAAGGCAATACATGGCGAATCAGATCAAATATGCAGAATGAACAGATATATAACGAAACAGACGTAATAAATACCATTAAAATAAGAAGAATGCAATGGTTAGGCCATTTAATCAAAATGAGGGATAAAGAAGGACAAAGAAGATATATAATGAGAAATTAATGAGAAAAAGGAGTTTTTGAAGACCCAGGATGAGATGAGTAGAAGAAGTAGAGAAATACCTAGCACAAAACCATATTACAAACTATAAATGAAAGGCCAGGGATTGGAAGATCCGGCGAGGTATATTAAGGGAGGTCAATATCCTTCATGGATTGTAGAACCATTGTGTAGGTGAAAATTTTTTACATACTATCATCTTTGTTAATAAGAATTGTTTGCTTCTTAGAGTTCTTTAGAATGTATTAGGTAGCTTTCATTACAAAAAGCTACCTATTGCAGCCATTCGGAGGAAAACGATTCCGAAAAATTTTGGTATAGTTTCACCGATCATGATCCCCAGACTCCGAAACCACCCTCCGTTCAAAATTTATATATATATATATATATATCTGATCTTTGTCATACTGTAGCTCTCGTATTTATGAACCGATTTGGATAAAATTTCGTGTGTACATAGTACATACCAATGTCTCGACCGAGTTCGTTAGCCAGCTTCATCCACCATCTTGTTTCAAAATGGCGGCCATTTAAATTTTTAAAAAAAATTTAAAATTTAAAATGAGGCACAAAAAAAAATTAGACATTGAAAAAGATTTTTTTCTTATGTGTTTGGGCTTGATACAAAGATTCTGGAGCATTTTTAGTTTCGTCTATATCTTAAAAAATGGCTAAGTTATAGCACTTTGAATTTCTAGCATGGCTGACATTTTGAAACAATCTGATTTTTGTCACGCGATAATACAAGTATTTATGAACCGATTTGGATGTGACAAGGAATGTGCTTAGTACATACCAATGTCTCGACCGAGTTCGTTAGCCAGCTTCATCCACCATCTTGTTTCAAAATGGCGGACATTTAAATTTTTTAAAAAAATTTAAAATTTAAAATGAGGCACAAAAAAAAATTAGACATTGAAAAAGATTTTTTTCTTATGTGTTTCGGCTTGATACAAAGAATCTGGAACATTTTTAGTTTCGTCTATATCTTAAAAATTGGTTGAGTTATAGCACTTTAAATTTCTAGAATGGCTGGCATTTTGAAACGATCTGATTTTTGTCACGCGATAATACACGTATTTATGAACCGATTTGGATGTGACAAGGAATGTACATAGTACATAGCAATGTCTCGACCAAGTTCGTTGGCCAGCCTCATCCACCATCTTGTTTAAAAATGGCGGCCATTTAAAAATTTTAAAAACTAAAAATTTAAAAGTGAGGTACAAAATAATTAGAAATTGAAAAAGATTTTTTCCTTATGTGTTTGAGCTTGATACAAAGATTCCGGAGCATTTTTTGTTTCGTCTATGTCTTAAAAAATGGCTGAGTTATAGCACTTTGAATTTCTAGCATGGCTGACATTTTGAAACGATCTGATTTTTGTCACGCGATAACACGCGTATTTATGAACCGATTAGGATGTGACAAGGCATGAGCAGAGCATAGTACATAGCAATCTCTCGGCCGAGTTCGTTTGCTAACTTCATCGGCCATCTTGTTTTAAAATGGCGGCCATTTAAAAATTAAAAAAAAAATAATTTAAAATGAAGTACAAAAAAAATTAGAAATTGAAAAAGATTTTTTTCTTATGTGTTTCAGCTTGTTACAAAGATTCCGGATTATTTTTTGTTTTGCCTGTTTCTAAAAAAAAAAAAAAGCCGAGATATAGCAGTTTGAATTTCGAATGTATGTGACATTTTTAAAAATCTGATTTTTTGCCTGCAACAGCACTCGCATATATCAACCGATTTAGATATGAGCATGTGCACAGGAATTACTAAGGTCTCGACCAAGTTCATTGGTGAGCTTTGTTGCACCCATTATGTTGTTTTAAAATGGCGGGCTATCACCGATAATTTGGGTTAATATAATTATTAATATAATTCAGGATATCACCGAATTTGGCGACAAATATAAATCTCTTTAATAAAACCAGCTTTGATAACGCTGACTAATTTCGCGAAATTCTCATTCATATTCAATATTGACAAAAATTAGTATTTAATCTTCTATAATCGGGTTCCACTAATTTGAGCTCCGTGTGTTTGAATAATATAAGCTAGCTTTAAAAAAATAAGGAATATGAAAGCTACCTCTTCCTACCCGGCACTGGCCGGAAGGACTTTTTTAACTTCAACACTAATTAGATTTATTTTTCATAAGAAGAAATAGAGATTTCCTTCATTTGTACTCGATTTTGCTTTACGCAATATTTTCATATCCTCCATACTTTTTAAATTAAGCCTTCTCCATCAAACTTTATCAAATAGTACCATTTTCTTTATTATGACATAAAGGAACTTTTGCTAGTTATTATAAAATGATTAAGTATGAATTTTCTTATGAGAGGAATTTTTGAGAAGGAATTAAAAAATTACATCCGCGTTCGAGGAATCTGTTTTTAAAAAAAGTTCCATAAAGTCACTGTTTTTGAATTTTGAAAGAGCAAACATTATATACATGGTGTCCATAAAAGCATATCCCAGTTTCAATGGTATATTATAACAGTTTAATTTAAACTATTTACAACAAAACATACATCAAATGGAAGGTAACCTAACCTAGTTTTTCTTACAAATGTTCAATATGTGTACCTTTAGTTATACGGGCACACATCCAACCTAAAGTCCAATCCTTTCCACATTTCGGTTAACAAGACCAGAGCAATGGAAGCAATAGCCTCTTCTCTGTGTCTTAACTCTGGCAAATCATTACACAGCGGCGGAACGTAGACACCATCTTTTATAAAGCTCCAAAGGAAAACATCGCATGGCTCTAATGGCTTTTAAATCTTCAGCGCAGCAATAACGCTTTACGCTCAGAAGTCGCCATTTTGCGTATGTGGCACTGCAAGCTCGTCAATCACAAAGCAATACTCGCGCATGCGCTTACCTAAAACTGTTTGAGTTACTCTTTATATGTGACATTGAACCAACACTCTACAGCGCTCACAGTTGCTACTGTTAAAATTTATAACTCGAATATTCTTTTATGGACTCCCTGTAGATGGACAATAATGCATTTATGCGTAGTGTTATTATCGTTAACTAGGGGATCGAACCCGAGCTCCTCGGGTTACAGAGTATAGGTGAAAACCATTCTTTTTTTTTATTATAATTATTTTTTTACATGAAATATTTTAGATTGCCCACTAACATAAAAAAGAATTTTTATCTGAAAAGTATTAATTATGCAATCAAACAAAGTTTTAAAATTTATTAAAAGCGATACTTTCAAATGTCACCGCATTCAAGGAGTTATTAGCTCAAGATTATGCGACTTACGGCAGTCTTTCTGATTATTTCAGTGCTTTTAGCGCGTGGTTCAATCACATGTCTGTTAAATTTGTTTCTTATTTACATTATTTTATTTATTTTTCTATAGAAGAAGTTTGAATTTTGTTATGGAACATTAGACGGAAACAAATGCTGAACTTTTTACATTGTTTTAAGAGCAAGCGGATTAATCTTTCGTAATCGAGCTACACGTGATAGATAAATCTAAAAATAATTCATGCTTGAAAAAAAATATATATTATGCTATAGTACGTGGCACAGAAATCGCGATTATTTGTTAATTGTTTAATGACAACACCTGAATGAAACGCATCTCATTGGTTATTGTGTAAAAAAAAATAAAAAGTTTAATTAATAACTATAGAACAAAACAATTTATATAATTTAAAAAAATAAACTAAAAGTAAATAAACAATTTATTAATAAATAAACAACAGCATCCGGGTTACCATATCAAGCAAAATAACGGCACTTTGGCGCCAGTTAAGTACCGGGGTGGGTATATGACATTGGCGTCAGAAAAAAAATCGCGCCAACGTGGTGCGTATATGACATCTGTGTCGTCTTTTATTCATCTCATTTAAAATACAATAAATAAATAAATAAATAAAGGTATTTTTACAGTATAGGTACTTGGCGAAATAGAGAAAAGGTCCATGGCGAGAAAAGAAATTTGGCAACGTATTTTCTGGCAATCTATTTCATCAAAATATTTTTTTTCGAATAAGCATTTTTTATTTTTCGAGGGGTAAATTAAAACAATGCTTTGATGTTGAAATTAAATGGTTTATGCGTTTATGGTATTTATTCTTTTCTTTTCTTTTTCTTTTTTTAAACCCTTAACGCTCGAATTAAATTACGGTTTAAAAATTCAAATTGCTTATTGGCATTATTCTTTTATGAAAAAGAAATATTCACCTTATTTAATGACAAGTAAAACGATACTAAAATATAGCCAATTTCACTATTTAATAAAACTGGTAGGAAACAAACAATCTGAGTAAAAAACACAGCCCGTGGATATGACGGGATCGTGAATTAATTGGTTAAAGAATTTTTTTTAAGTGAAATTCATGAATTTGAAATGTTTCAGTTTTACATTAAAGTTATCGATTTTAAAATGAGTGAAAGGATTATATTTTAATTTAAATTAATGAAATATGGAAAAATGCGACGGGTACAATGTTTGGCGATTTATCACCTGTGCCCGACTAACATAAAAAATACCAAGTTCTTGATTTTTCTATCTGAATCTTCCGATTTGGCGAAGGATTGAGCAAGTAAATTAAATTATGAATAAAAGTAACATGATAAAATGCCTAGAATACATTTAAGGGAGACCAAACTGGTCGCCACGGGCGGCTAGTTATTTTAAAAATCGTAATAACTCAGTCAATTAAGATACAATTTTCAAACAAATTGCATTTGAAAGTAGAATTTTTTCTCTATTTGACGGTGTAAAATTTGAAAAATATGCGATATTTGGAAACTTAAAAAATCGCTGATATATCACGCATTATAAATTCATTTTTTTTCAGTTTTTATAAGAAAATGGCAACAAAAGGTACAGTAATATATTATTTTATTTCCTCCGTGATTATTTTCCCTCTACTTTCAGCCCTCCATGACTTTCAACAGAAATGGAGTATACTTCCACAATTACAAAAAAATGTATTAAAAACTACAAAAAAATTAATATCTCAAAAATAAATTGAGATACAGCTTTCAAACAAATAGCATTAAAAAGTTCATTTTTTTTTCCTTATATGGCGGTGTAAAAATTTAAAATGTGCGATGTTTAGAAGTTTAAACTTTTCCCGTAAAGAAAATTGCAAAACAAAAATTTCATTTCAAATTTCAAAGTGTTGCCATTCGCAAAATGACGTATGCGTTACGCACAGATATGTTTGTCCTTTATAATATATATATGAAATATTTAATTGAAAGAATTGCTTAGAATGTATTTTATCTCCAAGGCAGATAAAATTATTTTTCATTTGAAGAAAATGGATTTTTTTATACGTTTTATGATCTTTTGAGTTTCTATAAAAACACTGCTTTTGAATTTCGAAAGAGCGAACTTTATATAGATGGACAATAATGCACTTATGCGTAGTGTTATTATCGTTAATATGAAATTTTTATTTGAAAGAATAGCTAAGAATGTATTTTATCGCCAAGGCAGTTAAAATTATTTTTCATTTGAAGAAACGGATTTTTTTATTCATTACTAGGGGGCTCTGCCCCCTACGAGCTACGCTCGTCAACCCCCGTTCAGACACCGCAGACTCTAACAGCACGCTAATTTGACCGCCTTTAAAAAGATTTCGGAAGATTGAATTATAATTTGAATCTGACAATTATAATCTGACGTAATTTTCACCAAACTTTTCTTTCTCTTTTTAATATTCACGTCAAAATACTTTTGTTAGAAATGAAATATTATGATCATCTTAAAATGTCAAGTAAATGTCTCGCGCAATTTTTAAATTAAAACTGTTTTGCAGTATTGTTTTTTGTTCATTTTACGTAATAAGTGTAATATGACGTAAATTCTCCTATTTAGGACTTCTAACGCATGTTACTGAATTTATTATTTTACAATATTCTTTCTTATTTAAAATTCACGTGTAACTATAGTTTTTATGACGTAATTTGCAATGAGTTCCTGCTTTTTATATATTTTTTTTTATAATAGTCACGTGTAAAATAAATTTTTAATTTGAAGCAAACATTATTGGTTGCGCTTTTTATACAGTTGGCAACAGTTTAAATTAATACAATTTTCTAAAATTTGTAAAAAATATCTCTCGAAATGCTGAAAATTTGAATTTAAAATAGAAATAAAACCTCGAAAAATTATTCAAATTAAAAAACTAACTGCAATCTGCACACCGGGAAATTCTGACGCATAAAATGATCTAAAAATGATTAAATTCCTATGTACAGTTTTTGCTCCTATAAAATTTTTTTAATGGAACGATTTTGTCCAACTTTGGCATTAAATATCTCTTAAAATAATTCTTCGATTTGAAAACTGTCTGCATCAGCGTGTTTATCAAACATTTTTCTATAATACTACCGATTTTCATATTTTTGTATGCAACAGTTTTTTTAATATTAACGAAGAAAGACCTCTGGTCACAAAAAATTCAAAACCGGCGGCGGCGGCGGCGGCGGTGACAGCGGTAGTTACTTTTTTTTAGAATAGAGAGATATGTTCTTTTGAATTTCTATAAAAACACTGTATTTGAATTTCGTACGCGAGAATGTTATATAGATGGACAATAATGTACTTATGTGTAGTGTTATTATCTTTAATATGAAATATTTAATTGAAAGAATTGCTTAGAATGTATTTTATCTCCAAGGCAGATAAAATTATTTTTCATTTGAAGAAATGGATTTTTTAATACGTTTTATGATCTTTTGAGTTTCTATGAAAACACTGCTTTTGAATTTCGAAAGAGAGAACGTTATATAGATGGGCAATAATGCACTTATGCGTAGTGTTATTATCGTTAATATGAAATTTTTATTTGAAAGAATAGCTAAGAATGTATTTTATCGTCAAAGCAGTTAAAATCATTTTTCATTTGAAGAAACAGATATTTTTATTCATTATATGTTCTTTTGAATTTCTATAAAAACACGGTGTTTGAATTTCGTACGAGAGAACGTTATATAGATGGACAATAATGTACTTATGCGTAGTGTTATTATCGTTAATATGAAATTTTAAATTGGGATAATTGCTTAGAATGTATTTTATCTCCAAGGCAGTTAAAATTATTTTTATTTGAAGAAATGGATTTTTTAAATACATTATAGGATCTTTTAGAGTTTCGCCATACATTTTAAATTCTTCCTCTTTTGTCAAAAATTTTGAAATGCAGTTTCGGAAATAATTTTCGCTAGTCATGATAAAATGTTTGAATACAATACCCTTTTTTTAATGAATTTTTCAGAAGGAATCTAAAATTGTCAAATTTGTTCTTTTTCCTTATTTTCGAAATTCGAAATAATGAATGTATATAGATAGACAATGAAGTACATATACATACTCCCACTGTCGTTAATAATATGAATCTTTTATTTACGAGAATTCTTTAGAATGTATTTTGCCTCTACGGCTAATTAGAATTATTTTCCATTTAAAGAAACCAAGTCTTTTTCTTTTAACTTCATTTGCTTTGCATAATTTTCTCATTTCCTGCATACATTATAAACTATGTCTTTTCTGTCAGACCTTTTAAAATGTAGTTTTCTTAATTCTGACAGAAAATTCGATAGTTATGCTAAAATCCTCAAAGATGACCGTTTTCTGCTATGAATTTTCGAGAAGGAATATAAAAAAAACCCCATTACGTTCAGACTATTTTGCTTAAAAAAATATTCTATAGACGCACTGAATTTCGATTGCAAATGAGCGAATATTATGGACTGATAATTAATTTTGGCAAGTGAAAATGTCTATCATTTCGACTCGATTTTTTTCAGAATTAATTTACTAAATGAAAGTAGGAGGCTTAAATTTTTTTAGGAAATATAATTAGTACCATTGAGGAAGATATATAGTTAGTAACTCTTATTACTTGGCATCTGGTGGGTAAAATTCTTTATCTTACCGATTGCCGCACTGTAGATATAGTTCATTTAAATAAGTTGGCATGGCTTTTTTACATTTTACGACATATTTGATAAAAAATCTATGAATTCTGTTTGTCTGTCTGCTGTATATATCTCGCTTGTCTGCCTGTCTGTGCTTTAACACAAGAACGTCCGAAAATTTTACTGAAGCTTATTAAAAATATTTAATGCCAGAATTTTTATTTAAAACTGTTTAACTTATTTAATTAACTTAGATCTTTATAACTACATTTACTCTATTTACAATGGCTCACAATATAACAAGACGATCCATCTATAGACTGGGCGTTCAGTTGTCAACAACTAGGAAGCCCCTCAGTGCTGCTCTACTGTTCAGTACTGTTCTATGGTTTGTATTTAACTTTTTTTTTTATCAAGAAATGTCTGGTTCAAATCGACATTTAATCATGTAGTCGGTATCGAATCGACACCAGCTGAACGTGCTAGTGCTAACTCGCGTAAATATGCTGGAATTGTCATGCTACTGATGCGTGTTATTAAAGTTTAGTTTGGCATGTACGCTATTGAGAAAGGTGTGTGTACCTTTTATTGTATAAAGCTTGCGTTTACAAGGGCATTTAAAAGAAAGCCGTTACATTATGGTCAATGGGACAATATCGTTTGTGGTGTATTTTAAAGATGCTACATTGTTTCATACTAAATTGCATTTATGACTTACATTAAAACATGTTTCTCTATCACATGACGTGCAAAATAGATTTCATTCATTTACAGGGTCAGTTAAACCAGGGTCAGGGTCTTCTCATAATCGTGTGTTGATTTCTTTCAAAAATGATTTTACGTTACCTTCACGTGTCAACACCAAAATAAATAAATAAATACAAAAATAAATAAATTGATAAACAAAAAACTAATGTAAACTAAATTAATCTAAAATAGCGGATTAAAATTACATGAACTTTTGTTTAGGGATTTATTGTTTGATTAGGATAAAAAATTATTTGGGCAACACATATCGCTTATCCGCAAGAACAGTGATACATCTTGACAAAAGTAAATTTCATAGGAGAGGCAAAAGAAGATTCACATGTTTTCACTGCAACATGAAATTAAAGCACATATGCAGCAGTGAAAACGTGCATAAAAGCATAAAACCCTTAAGAATGAACACGTAGATGAGGTTTGGAGGGTTGAGTAATTTTACCTCGCCACAAAATTTTTCTCCCTTCTGTTGTCACGAATGGACATATAGCGTAATAAAGCGTTTTCTGGATAACTGCACTTCTAAAACTACTCTTGCAGTAAGACCTATGGCAGATCTATTAGTGGAATAAAACTCAAAATGTATTTTTGCGAGATGTATCACTTTTTTTTTGGCGAGGGAGCGATATTTAGTTACTCTGTAATAATTATAACCTACGCATATTTTGTAAAAAACGTTTTGATTCTGGTGCCGTTCCGATCATATAAGCGAAGAGTTCTGATGGTGGTACTTGTAATACTGGTAATCTGACTTTTCTACTCATACAAAACGTACCTACAGTTTCGCTTTTTAATTTTTTTGCGCCGCATTACTTGCATGTCTTGTCCATTTTTCCGATGACGATATTTGGATGTTCATTGTATTTTTTCATGGAATGATAATGGACCGCCTCAAGTTCTAAATTGTTATTTATACGTACTGTAGCTCGTTTATGTTCATGTAGAGTGGGCATTCTTTCTCCATTTTGTTTATTTCGCATTTGACGTTGATGAGCTTATTCACGGTTTTTATTGAACTTACTCTAATTAGGATCACTTCATCAATGTTTGCTCTTTGTTCTTCACTTTGACTTTCTCTTATTTGTAGCATTCCTTCTCGAATTTTTGTAAGTCGACTTTCTCTTTCTTTTTCTGTTTCGTTTGTACGTGCTTCTTTTATTCTTTGCGAATTCACATAAGATTGTGTAATCATTCTCTTACGCTTTGGCATTTTATCTGTAACAAAAACTTTGAAAAATAAATCAATAAATATAAGTAAATCATTAGCTGTATATAATAAAAGTAAAAAAAGTTTTATACTCACCTGGATAAAATTTTTAACACATTGAATGCGGGACACGTAAAAATACGTTTTTGTGGGTTGGGGACAGAAATTATTACTTGTACCGGAAATTTTGTACGGACGAAAAAAGAAGGTATAATCCAAGCATTCTTGCTTCTTATTGGTTGTGAGCAGGTTTTAATTTACAGTGGCATTTGTGAACGTAAATTTAGTGCTCATTTTCGAAAAATTGCCCGCATACAAAGTGTTAAGAAAACAATTGAATACGTAGAAAAGACAAAAAGAGAATTCTTTTTTCGAAATTACTTGAATTTATCATTTGAATATCCACGTTTGACTTTTGGGTATTTCCCTTTTTGATCCTCTCTTGATCGTTGCTGAAATGTGATTGATGAAAACGCGCTGATCTTCGAGTTGTATACCATTGACGATCGAAATTTTGCACATTCTCAAAAATTCGATATTATTCTAGATTTTTTAGAACATTTCAGATTATTTTCGAACATTCTAGATTACTCTTGATTATTGTAGAGCGTTTTAGATTATTCTGGAACATTACAGATCATCCTAGACCACTTTATATTATTGTCGAACATCCTAGAACATTTTAGATTATTTTAGAATACTTTAGATTATTCTGAAACATTTTAGCTTAAAACATTAATGATTATTCTCGAACATTCTAGAACATTTGGAAACTTTCTGGTAAAATCAAATCTGAATTATTCTAGAAAATTCTAGAGCATTTTAAAACTTTCTGGGAAAAATCTGGATCACTCAAGAAAATTTTGAAACTTACTAGAAAATCCCGAATACATCTCTGCCCCTCACTGATACATGAAACGCCACTCAAAACATTTTAGACTCTATTCATAAACACAATGTGTGAGAAAAAGTGAGATATATCTCATTTCACATTTTTGCCACCCACCCGCTTCCACCCACCGCAACCAAATTCCCTTACTAACAGCAAAGACCTAGGGCTATCTACTACTACAACCGCGAGCGGGTGGCAGTGGGTGGTCATGGAGAAAAGTGTGTCTTTACGTATAATCACTTGACTGATATATATATGTGAATTATTTGATAAATTATTGAGCACATGTTTAAGTAGTTTGGATAATTTTTCGATATTCTTCTATCTTTATCTTGGAATTCGATTGGATTCAATAAATAGCATTTTCATTTCCTTAATTTCATAATTGAACAAAAACAAAAAATAGAAAAGCTCAACTTGTTTAGATTTGTGTATTTTGTTTCATTTCCTTCTGTTTAGCTTTAGAACCCCAATCAATGCAGTGACGAAAATATTCTATCGAATTATAAAAAATATGTACACAGGCCGCAAGGCCCGATTAACCTCTGGAAGCTAGGAGAAGCACATTATTATTTTGGAGGAAAAATTCATTAAGAAAATGTTTTCCAAATTCTACATCCACATGGAAACTTACAAATGCAACAAATATCTTTTCAGGGAGTGGCTTAGCATAGTTCACGTAAGTTTCATTAAACAGCTTTATTTTATATACCATGTAGTATGTACTACAGACAGAGTATGTTTCTCGTATAATTGTAAGTTGAGACTTACTGGTGGTTCCTGACCAGCACATCAGGATAAAATGTGATGATTAGAAAAACATTCCCCTCTACAAAATGTAAAAATGTAATCATAAAAAATAAAAATGGGAATTAGAAGCTCCAGTTTTATTACAGTCATTTTTGGGCTGCTCTAAAATTCAAGAGGGCAAGCGCGTGCTTCACGTGCGTTTTGGATAACCAGCCCTTGCACAGGCGTGTTTTCGGTAACAATTCAACATTTTAATATTTTTAGATTTATAAATATTTATATTTATTAAATTGTTAATATTTATAAATTAATAATTTAATTTTAAAACATTTTTCTCTAACTGTCCGCAGGTAACAAATCGCCAAATATTCTTTTTAGTTACAACTACTTACGTGTTAAAAAAGCAAACAAACAACAACAATAACAACAACAACAACAAAAAAAACGGAGTTAATTATGCATTAAATTGCTCTTGACAAAATTTAACAACTGATTATAAAATTTTAACAATGAAATATTTTAAACACTGAGTAGAAAATATAAATGGAAATTAAAAAGTATAATATTTGTTGTAAAAATACTGTTTCATTAATAACTAATAGTGCTAAATTATTATGTCCTTATTCAAGTAAGAAAAAAGAAATTACTTAGCATAAAAAATAAGAATAAATACTTTGGCGAACAATTTTCTGCCTTCTCTATTCATCGCTAATGTAATTTTTAATTTCAAGAGTTGTTGAGAATGTAACTTATTTCTGAGGCTAATTAGAATGATTTTTCAAATGAAAAAAAACAAGTCATGATCTTTTCGTTTCCTCTACATCTTATGTATTTTATCTTCTGCATCAGATCTTTTAAAATAAAGTTTCCTTCATTTAAAAAAATATATCTATGTATATCTAAAAGGTAAAATGTTTCAAGAGGCGTATGTTTCCATGCGTGCATTTTTCATAATGAATTTAAGTAATTTTATAAATAGTACGGGGACTTTGCCACCTACGCCCCTTTAACCCTTTATCTACTGTATTATGATCTACTGCAAATTTTCATGTAACATTTTTGTTCAGTTACTACAATGAAAATTAAAGGATAAACATAAAAAAATACTCAGCCGTGAGAAATTTACTTATCTAGAGGTAATTAATTAAAATGGTACTTTAAAGTACCGTCAGTACACTATGACTAAAATATCATAACACAAAACCCACATTATATTTCAAACGGCACCGGAAAATATTTTCGATTTGATAACTATCTGAAATATAGGCCTTTTTTTCCCTATTTACAAATAAATTTTCTGGCAAATTCCGGTGCGTATCATTTATTTCAACACGTTAGAGTTGAAAATGCTTTGTCCCTGAAAAGGTTAAAAAAAAAACTATTTTTTTTTTAGGTTTCGATCTTGTAAGCAGTCCTTTAGTTATGCAACGTCTATATTCCAGGGACAACATGTTTTCTCACATCTCCATATATGCAATATATGAGTTTACATATGCCATTCCTAGCATAGCAAAAACGAGCCGGTGCCACAACTTTTTCAAATTCCTATAAAAAATAACAATGAAACAGAAAAGAAATACCAGGGATATCATTACTACACTACATTTTAGTAATTATATTTTAAAGCAGATGAAAACGATGGATAACTACACAGACGAAAAGTAAACAAGAAGTTTTTCTCCAACACCCAGTGTACTGACGGTACTTATAAGTACCACCGAGTAATTCAACTGTTAAATCAAATACATACACCGTTCACCTAAAATAGCTAGTCAAACTGTATTTTAAGATCATAATGAACACATAAAAAATATCCAACACTCATCTTATATCATTTACTGTGTTTGCAGCAATAAAAAGACGAGCGTGACAATTTGTACAAAATGTCGGCACAAAATCCATCGTCTTTATGAAAGATAGCCTCTTTCCTCGCTAAAATAACAAACCTAGAACTACTGCTGTCATGCATCTGGATAAAGTGCAGTTAAAAGGGTGTTTTTGCAAAGTACCATTAGAATATTAGTAATATTCACCATGGGATGAAAGTTCAAAGTGAGTGGTACTTATAAGTACCGCCAGTAGACAAAGGGTTAAACACCACATATTCCAAAAACACGCTAGTTCGATCGGCTTTAAAAAGATTATGGAAGATTGAATTATAATTAAAAAACCAGTGGCGATCTCCCAAGTAAATGGGTTTTCATTCATTTCCGTTTGATTGGGGAATTTTAAGGTAGAATATTCTAATGGAAGACAATTCTAATAGCCGAGAAGACACCTAATGGCTATTTTTGCTTTTGATTAAATAAGACCAGCCAAACGCCTGAAAATAATCTAATATAAAATGAACTACGTCAACAGAGTCTGTGTCTCCCGGTATTTTTAACAACGCTATAAGAAAATTGTTTTAAATATAACATTTTTTGAGTATCGTTTTAAATCTAATGTAATTTTCACCAAGCTTTTCTAATATTCTCGTGAAAATACCCTTTTTTGTTAGATAGTAAATATTATTATTTGCGCTGTCTTAGAATTGACAACAATAGTTAAAAATATAATCTCGAAATATGAAATAAATGTTTCGTGTAAATATATTTCTAAATTTAAACTGTTTGGCAATATTATTCCTTGGCCATTTAAATATGACGTAATTTCTCCCATTTACTGCTTTTAACACGTGTTAATCAATTTATTTTTTAAAGTTTTTTTTCACTTTTTTATAATCATTTGAAATGCTTTTGTTGTTAGGATGGAAATGTTATATGTGGTGTCTTGTAATTGGGAATTGTTTGGCAACTGTTTAACTGCAATTAAATTGTTTGGCAATATTATTATTTGGCCATTTTAAATATGACGTATTTGCCCCATTTACTTTTTTAAACACATTAATGTAATTATTATTTACAATGTTTTTTTCTTTTTTCATATTTACGTGTAAATACCGTTTTATGACGAATTTTCAATATTTTCCTGCTTTTAACAGGTAATCATTTAATTCTCATTTTAAAGTGTTTTTTTTTACTGTTTTAATAGGCACGTGTAAGAAAATTTTTAATTGACAGGACATGTTATGGTTTGCGCTGTTTTTATAATTGGCAACAATTTAAAATAATAACCTTCTCCAAAACATGAAAATATATCGCATGAAATGATGAAAATTCGAATAAAATATTGTAAAAAAATCCTCAAAAAATGAGTAAAAAAAAAAAAAAAAAAAAAAAAAAAAAAAAAAAAAAAAAAATGCAATCTGCAGACTGTAAGTTGTAATATATATCCTTAGAAAAAATAATTAAATTTCTATATGCGTAGTTTTGTTTCTATAAAACTTTTTTAATGGACCGATTTTGACCAACTTTAATATTAAATATCTTTAAAAATAATTTTTCGATTAAAAAATATCTGTATCACCATTTCTCTGTAATACCACTATTTTTCATATATATGCAGTAGTTTACTTAATACTATTAGCGAAGAAAGACCTCCGGTCACAAAAAATTACTTACGGCAGCGGTGACAGCGTTAGTTACTTTTTTTTTTTTTTTTTTTTTTTTTAGAATAGAGTTTTACTTAAATTCTTTTTAAATATTATTTAATATAACGTAATAACTGTTATTATAATAATATTATTTTTAATATAGATTAAATTATAATATAATATATAGTTCATATATATGTACGTAACATATAATATATATCATTGCTTATGTAAAATGCAAGTGTAGCAAAATATAGGTAACCATTCCGGTGCGAACCCATCCATCTACATATTTGAAATACAAGGCTGTTTTATTTAATCATCTGTTCTGAGCTTTCATCTGAACCGATTTTGCTAATTATTTTTTTCAGTGAAAGCTGTTCATTTGTAGATGTGCCTGCACTAGCTGTTTTTAAAAACATTCTCATTTTTTATATTGAAATTTTAATTTCAAAAAAAATTTTTTACGATTTTTTTTTCAAAATGGAGGCAGTTGGATTCCATTGTTGCAGATAAAAGATAAATATTGAAAAATATTCAGACACGAGGCTTTTTGGACGTTTTTTTTTCATTTGCAAGTTATTTTCGGAAATTTTTTTTATGCACGCGTACTTTATTTTTATAAGCGATTTAAAAATTCACATTTATTTCGACATACAAGAATATCTCGCTATACTATTGGGTTCATTTAATTTTTATGCATTATGACTTTATCAGTTTTTTTCTTTGCAATTAAATAGAAAACATATTTTTATTTGAATATACTGTGGTTAAGCATACAAATACGTATATAAAGTGTTTTTGAAAACTTTCCACTGGTGATGTTATGTTAAATATGTTTCGACAGAAAATCAGACATTTATTGGGTATGTTATATCACTAACTTCATAGTGCTCAATTTGAAAACATGTTCTGGCAGAACAGTTAGCATTAGTTGTTAACTCTTCTTTAGCCCTCATTATTAAATTATCATCACTTTTAGGCACGGCGACTTTAAAACCAAACACATAAATTATCTTTCGTAAAAAAATAAAAAAGTAAAAACCATTATTTTCTGCCCTAAATAACTATTTTACTTCTTCAATGTATCTTAATCACTGCAGGGTCACATTAGAATTTTTCCCTTAATATACCAAGTTTATCATTTTTTAACTACTATCTTTAGGTTCTCAACTGTTATTGTTTTCAACTACCGTAATTTCCGGTGTATAGCCCGCAGGTCAAACAATTCAGTTTGGACACAGAAATTTTATTCAGTATTTGAAGACTAATATTTACCGTGATTTAAAAAGTTACATTTTATTTAAAAGAATTTCTGGGTCGAAACACGATTGTTTGATCCGCGGGCTATACACCGGAAATTACGGTAATATGAAAAAAAATCTGACGATAAATAATCGGGGTAACTACTTCAACAAACAATTTTGGGCTTGCTCTATGTGTCGTTAGCATAAATGTTTAACTGCAGTAGTTGTTGAGAATACATTTTATTTTCAAGGCTAATTAGAATCCCTTTTCATTTGAAAAATTCGAGTGCTGTTCTTTCATTTCCTTTTTATCTTTTGAATTATACCTTCTGCATCGGTACCTTTAACCCTTTCAAGGACCCTTTCCAGGGTCTAGCCACCTAATTTTAATTCCAAAACTGACTACTGGCACCAAGAATATTTTAATAAAATGTTGCTTTTCTAATTAAAGCGCAAAATAGTGTTATTCAGTAAGAAATTCGTTTGAATATTCTGGTGTCAGTCAATTATTTCATCATTTTACGAACAGAATTCCTCTGCCCCTGAAAGGGTTAACAGGGTTCGTACACTATTAAGCTACGCCCCATTTTGTAAGCACACTGCCACCAGTATTATTATAAAGATCATTTTATGCGCGATTTATTAGCTAAGATAGTTTTATGAGATTACTGGTGATAAAGTCCTTACAAAATGGGGCGTGGTTTAATAGCGTGCGAACCTTGTTTAAAGTAAAGTTTTTTTTTCATTTAAAATAAAAAAATTATTCTCTAGAAATATTAAAATGTTTCAAATGATATATAATTTCAGGTGTCTAATTTTTAATAAAAATTTAAATATCATTTAATATTTTCTGGCACTAAACTATAGCATTAAAAGTGACATCTTTTAAATTAATTATATAATTAAACCGTTTCAGTAAAACGACGAACTGTACTTGTCAAACGACTAAAGTTACTTAAAATATTTTTACTAGCAGAAAATTTGTATATTTCTTAGTTAAGAATAAATTTGCACTATACAATTAACCGTGAATCATCTTTTCATTGAGAAGCATAATTGAGTGATTCTGGTAATGATTTTTTCTAGTTGTTTTAATAATCGAATAACTTTAAATAATCGATTATAATGCCGTGGATGTTATTGATTGGTTTTAATTTTTTCATGACTTTCAAAACATTTTTTTACCTTGACTTACAAATTATTCATATCTCACATCAATAACCTAGAATTATAAGACTCGTGATGTAGGACTAGAAACTAACTAGAAAAATGAGTTATTAGATAATTTTAAAGTATCTGAAAATGTTAATTGTAAAGATTTATAAAAAGGTTTCAGAAGCATTTGTGTGCAACATCAAATTGCAGTTATATAAAAATAAAAATATAATTATTCGTCATAAAAGAATTCATTGCATATTCCATATGTTTTTCTTTTTCTAATATTGATAAATGTACTAAATGTATATTGTATAAAATTATTTTCTATCCTTAAATCGCGTAACATATATCGAAAATTAGAAGATATG
Organism: Maratus speciosus; assembly: GCA_963932465.1. Lineage (NCBI taxonomy): Eukaryota > Metazoa > Arthropoda > Arachnida > Araneae > Salticidae > Maratus > Maratus speciosus. The sequence goes on from OZ010793.1 coordinate 211,534,488, forward strand.
CAAATAGAATCTAGTTGCGCTATAATTATCTAAATTAAAACATTTCGTCTTCATTAATCATTACATTTTTATGACAATCTAAGTCAAAACATTCATTATATTTATTAGTTATTTACATAGTTGAAAATCGTTATATAAAGCTTCAGAAAGTACTTTTTGTCTAAAGTTGACATTAGCATGTTGAAAATGTGAGTGAAGGAAAACACAGTGATATAACTAATTACAATTACCGACCAGACTCGAGAGAGGTAAGAAACTTTGTAAAAAAATCAGTCATAAGTCAAATTTTTTTAAAAAGTATCATCAAGTGTAAATGTGCGTATACCTCCGAGACCGTTGGAGATATAGCAAAAATAACAGGTCGAATGTACGTTGCTCTCTTTGGAGTCATACTAAACCTAAACTAATCAGAAAGAAGTCAGAAATTGTACGTCAAACGTGGCAAATGAGGTGCGTTCGTACCATAACTAGTTTTATAAATAATCAGATCTTGGTGCAGTAGCTGTAGAACTTTTATGCAAAAATGCATGAATACAAATACGAAAGGAAATAATATGACACCATCTTAAATATGACGTAATCACCATGGCAACCCAGATGGTTGGTTGATTAGAGTTTTATGGCACAAAGTCCTCATAGGGACATGCTGCGCCACCATGGCAACGCAGAATCAATAATTATCATAACATATCATTGAATTAATGATGTATGATAGGGTTTAATAAAATAAAAAAAAAACTTTTATTAATATCTTTTTAAGTTTTGATCCGATTTTCATAAAATTTGAAATGACTCGACAAAATTATGCACCGATTATATATATTAAATTTCAAACCATTCGGTTGGGTAGTTTTTGTGTTGTTATATGCGGACAGACAGACGGGCCGACCAGACGACGCTATAGGTGCAATGTATTTATATAATTACGAACGCACCCAATAATTGGAGACAAAGTTTTAAGGAAATAATTAGTGATCCATCGAAACAAGTTTTTCAAATCGGAACCGACCCAAAAACGAATTTCGGCCATTTCTTGAGTTTCGTCCTAAAACGAAACTATCTCAAATAAAATTTAAAGTTATTATTATGTACATGTAAAATTATTAATTAATTATTTAACAAAATTACCTACAGATATAGATACCCTTGCTTACGCATGTATGTGAATGTCATTTATTCGTTGTCAATCAAGGAAAAATATTACTTAACACTATTTCTACCTGTGTTAAATGACACCTTTTAAAAGATTTCGATTTATGGTTTTGCATTTGTAATTTTTGGATTGAAATAATTACACATCATTTTTAATACATTCAAGACTTTTTTATGCTTATTACATTAAAAAACTACGAGCAAAATAAGCATAAATCAAAACTTTAAAAAAGTGTCATATGACACCGGTAGAAATAGTGTTAATCATTAATTTAAATTTTATGACCAAATATTTTAGGCATTTATTCATTATTAACTTTACTGTTGTACATACTGTACGAAGTTTCCACAAATAGTTCCAAAATACTTAATATTTAACTTTTAAAATTGATCCAAAAGGATTATTTAAAATATGCTGCTTTAAGAATGTAATAGTACAACCATTGTAATAAAGAGGGCGGTGGGAAAGATAGCTACTTTCAATTCCAGTTATTATTATTTCACAAGAAATTAAACATATATGTATGTGTTACGTGTTTAATAGTTTTGTACTTAAATATTGAAATTTAATTTGCTATCGATTGCTGGGAAGATCTAAGCATTAATTAAACTGGTTACGATTTTAAAGAATTCCCCCTGGTTGTATTAATTTACCGTTAGCGGTTAAAGATAACTGCATGATGTGATGGTTTTAAGTTCTAGGGGATTTATAAGATTATTATACGTCCAATTAACGTGACAGAAATAATTAAAACTAAAAAAGGAATCGAGTTGGGTCATTTTTTCTGAAACCCCTACTTATGAAACCTGAAGTTAATGACAGAAATATCTGATTGAATTAATAGCTTAAAATGCAAAATTATCTTATCCTAAAGTATGTCAATATGATGCAAAGAATAGAGAGACATTATTTAAAAACAATTATTAAAATTTATTAATTTATTTACAATATAAACATAAATACATAATAAAAAAAATCGAATTAACATAACTAAAAAGATTCATTCTTGGATCACTTTGATACTAATATTTCTAAATTTCATTAATTTCTTAATTATAATTATTCAAAAAAGTGTAAGTTTAAGTTTAAACACTTTACTTTTAACTTAGCAATCATTTATTGCTTCACATTAATATTTACTATAATTGGAATATTACAATTATTTTCACCAATTTTACTCATCTGCGTTTTACATCCTATATTCCTACGGTTGCATAATTTAAGGTTTCAATCCTGAGACCCCTACCAAAGACATGTGTATCTTCATTAAACATTTTAAAAGAAGTATACTCGAACGTAAAAAAAAGGTATCAATACCTGGAGACAGCGGGCCTATGCGCAGTTTTGGATTTTATCAGAATGCAACATCATCAGGTCATCTAACGTCTCCGAAAGTAATCACACACTCTCTCAAATAATGGTAATATTGATCCTTACGGTCAAACCTAATGCAATTATTTGTACATTAATAAATAATCTATAAACGCTCGATAAATTTGGTGCTTAAGATTGATCCGGAGGATTAGCACTCCTAGTTAAACACAACGAATTCGTAAACTTCAGCATTGCTCGCCTTAAAAACCTAGCACAAGTCTTAAAGTTGATATTCATAGGTCAATACATAAGATCAGAAGACTAAGCCTGAAAGACTCGTCAAAAGAGCCATTTCGAGAATGCTAAGTCACTGTCTAGAAAACCCGCTTCTCAAGCAAGAGTTGAAGTCATATTGATAATCGTATCGTCTTCTCGTATATACAAGATGATTCAAAATAACGTGGCAAAAATGAAAGGGCAAAGAAAACATACAAAAAGAATAAAAAATCACATAAGAACTTGGGGTCGCAAACGCTATCCGGAGCCGCTAGATGGCTTTACCATGAAAACACGAGCTGAGCAAATTGAGCGACTTGACGTGTATAAATTTAGCACGACGGAGATTTCGCACATTTTAACAGACAAGTCAGAACACGTATGCAGACCACCTTTACCAGGCGTTGGATTGGTTGAGGTGGACCAATCGCATGGCCACCGTGATCACCAGATTTGTCTCTAGTATATTTCTTCTTGTGTTTTTTTTTAAAGGACTTATTTACGCAACATCTGTTTCATTGCAGAAAGACTTAGTAGGAAGAATTGTTGTGGCAGTAGGATGTGTTCGAGATAAACCTGATATGTTTCAGAAGGTGTGCCAATCCATGTAGCGTCGATATAATGCGTGTCTCCAGGCGTCTGGTAAAAACTTTGAGCATCTCCTGTACTAGTATCGGTCGTAAATGTGTATCATGTGTGGAAATAAAATATAAATAAAATGATGTAGAATGCTTCTTGTTTATTCTTCTTGTGTTATAATTTACAACCCACTCAAGCGGCCCCAGATGGCGTTTGCGGCCCCATGTTCCTATATGATGTTTGATTGTTTTTGTATGCTTGCTTTGACCTTTCATTTTGGTCACGTTATTTTGAATCGACCTGTATAAAGGTTCAAACACACAAAACCCACGGACTGCGGAGTGTTTGTTGTGGCAACACATGCTTTTCATTTTTTATGACTTTCATTGGATATGTAGATGTCAGAGGTCACCGGGGAACGTTGTTGTCATGTCAATATTCGTCTCTTTCTTTTATTGATAATCACAGAGTGCTTGGAAAAGAAAGATCATTTGGCATATTTATGTTTTCCGTCGGAGAAGTTAAAAAACCCCACTAAACGCAGCTTAAAGTTAATTTGGGGTCCAAAAACTGTTCCTCTTGCATCAAATTGGTTTTCAGCATAGTGACTTCAACCTTCTCAAATTTGTTTATGCTCGCACTGTACGCGGAATGAAAATTCGAAGCATTTCTCCTAGCATCTTAAACTCATCAGTATCAGTGCAATTACAAAATATTAAATTGTAACAGCTCTATGAGAGAAAATTTGTATTTTTTAAAGCGTGTCGTCACTTTCTGTGCAATTTTTTTAAAAGTTATTTTTAACTGTAAAGAGAAAATAGCATCTGTAAAGATATAGTCAATACAGATAAATTAACACCATCCTTTCTCTTTTCTCTGCAACAATGGAAGCAATCCGATAGCTACTAATTTAAATAAATTAGTAAAAAATGTTTAAAACTGAAATTAAAATATAACAAGAAAGAAAAATCATGCGTCTAGCATAGATTATTTAACACTTTCCAATACATTCAGAATAATGTAATAAAAACACACCGTTTAATAAGTTAAAATATTATGTCTAATTCAACCATATGGAAACGCACAACATATTTGAAAACCCAATTTCAACTGTTCCCATCTGCAATCGGAAAATTATCCGAATTCTTTGAGCAGCCCTGTATATGCTATATAGGTTTGCATCTATTAACTACATGCATGCCAAAATTCAGCTCACTTAAGAAATACATATACTTCAGTTGAAAATTCCCCTTCAGAAATTTCCTGTTATAAGGAGAAGGGTGCGTGAATACTTTTGTGCAACCCTATATATGACGTATAGAATTTATATATAACGAGTAACAGGCAAAAAATTAGTTAAATTTAAAAGCTCAGACCGAATTTTAAAACATACACTCCAGCAATTATTACTCAAAGACAGTACTGTAACCGATTTCTTTTGTGTGTCCCTGTAAATGAATAAATAAGGGCGTCCTGGTATGTGAATACCTTTGTGCAGCGCTGTATCTGAGATACAGAATTTATATATAACGAGTAACATGCAAAAAATTAATTAACTTTAAAAGCGCATATCGAGTTTTAAACCGTACACTCCAACAATTATTATTCAAAGGCAGTACTGTAAAAGATTTTGTTTGTGTGTCCCTGTAAATGAATAAAATATGCTACGAATCCCCTGTTCTAACGTAATCGTAGTGAAATTTAGTGATTTATATCAGTTTCAATACATTTGAAATAGCGTAATGTCATTAAAATTCTCTGAAAACGATTTTCTCCCATATACCGTAATGTAATGGAATACTTTTGAGTGCCCCTGTAAATGAACTATTAATCCTACATACTTCATATACAATACTAACCATGCTTTGATGACTCTAAATAACCTTTATCAATTGCATGAAAATACGAGTATATTTACGGGTGTTAGAGCGTGGACAGACAAACCGAATGCATAAACACTTTTCAACTTTGTTGGAAGGTGTTAAAAATGGGAATATTTAAAAAAAAAATAGCTAGTGCGGTCACATCACAAATGAAGAACTCATTAAAAAAGAGAAATAGGAAAATTGGTTCTGTAGAAAGTTCAGCGCAGATGATTAAAAAAAAAAACAGTCTTGTGTTTTAAGTACATATATATTATGGATGGTGTTGTTTATAAATGGTTTTGAGGAATTTTGAATACTAAAGTAACAATTTGTTAAAAAATATTCAATATTTCTTAAATATAAAAGTGTAAATATTTTTATATTCATATCTCAAACTTAGCAAAGCACCCACTATGAAATTGATGCACTGTAAACAGAAGGAAAAATTCGGTCAAAAAGTATGCTACCTGTTTATTCACAAATAATTCGGCATAGCAAAACTAATTTTGGTTTATTAAGTGATAACTTTTACTAAATAGATCCATTTAAATTTTAATGAAATCTAGTGGTAGCTGTCTATTGGGCGATCTGTAATTAATAATAATAACAATAACAAATGCTCAAATCGTCTTGAAACTCTACATTGAAGTGGAATCTCGAATTTAATCTTTAAAAAAATTCTTTATGCGGTATACTAAAAGATATATCTAGAATTAATTAATGATCTTAAAAAAATATTGTGTGAGATTCTACTACTTTTACAAATAGTGATATATCTAGAGTAGATTAAGAGTCTCGGGTAAAATGATTTAACATTAAGGGATCAGGTACCCTTTGGACTAACAAAACACATGAAAATGTGAATTCTACAAAAAATTGCAGCCACTCTATAACTAATTAACTTTTAACTATAAAATTTAAAGCACATATTAACCTCTTCAGTTCCGAAGCTAAAATAATAATACAAACGTTTATTCATTGGTTTTTTCCAAACAAAATAAATCCTCAAAAGTTTTTATTGAAAAAGATTTAAGTTAAATACTTATGAAAATTTCTCACTTTCTTGGGCATTTTTAGACATTTTGTAAACTCAGATGAAAATAACATTTATTTTATGTGGGAATCAACTTAGATGCTGCCATTTATTCGTTTGCTTTGAACGCAAAAGAACATTCAGTTATTAAGAAGTGATGTGAAAATGTAAAAAAATCGGACATTTTAGTTTTTATAAGGAAAGGAACAGAGGTCCCCGTACGGGGACCCAGGGACCGAAGAGGTTAAAAAGGATTTATTTTATCAATTAAAGTTCTAAAAAAAGTATACACATATATAATGTTTTTTAATTTATTTTTATAGCTAATACAATTTTTACGAAAGAATTATTCTTGCATGCATTGCGTTGCGCGCATGATTTTTCCCATTTAAATGGGTAAAACAGAACAAGATTTTTTTAATGAGCACAGATATAATGTGTTTTCAAAATGATCTACAATGAAAAAAAAAATGAAACTTGTAGATCTAATAAATTGGATAGGAAAAAAATTTTCTTTTAAAAAGAAACTATAAATATCGAGTTTTTTTCATGCAAAATTACTCGTGAATTTTAACTTCTCACTTGGCAAACATAATAATAGGTCATTTTGTGCCTCCATACGTTTAATACGTTTAATGAAAATTTCGTAAAATTCTAGGTAACCATTTATCAGAAATCATGTGCGCAGTGATCAAATTCGCCGTTTTGAGAAAACTGACGCTAAAGATTAACCCTTTATCTACTGACGATACTTATAAGTACCATTAAAATATCTTGTTATAAAATTAATTTAATGCATCGATTAGTTGTAATACAGTTTAGAATGAGTTATAGATACATTACTTTATCTTGTTCCAAAAGTATTATGGGTTACACAAAACAAAAATATTTTTAAAAGGAGGATTACTTTTACCTTTTCAGCTTTAGACTTGCCTTTTCAGCTTTCTTGGCGTTGGGGTGGGAGGAGGGGGGAGGAATTTTTGAATTCGGAAATATTTCTATATTTCTATTGTAAGAACATTATATTTGTACGTTTCCTAATTCTACAAAATACTAAGAGAAATATTTAAAATAAAAGATTTGAGTGGGATTATAAATGTTGCACAAAATCCCTATAAATTCAAATTTAATTAATCCTTCTAAATCCGTCAATCCTTCTAAAATCCTTCTAAAATTTATTAAATGATTATGTAAATCTTCTAATGCAGTTTAAACAATTCACTAACAAGGTTTTAGAAGATAAAATTTTCATGAATTCGTAATTTAGTACATAAAGGATTAGATCACCGCTTGATCATATAGAAAAATCTCAATGTTTTTTAGACATAACTTTTCTTCGAATGCGAATTTTTGAATGGGGTTTGTTTTAAAATGTTCCTAAAGAATTATATTTAGTTATAAGTTATTTAAACAAAATCAATTTTTGGCCATTTTAAAAGGTACCTGACCCATTACATTTAAAACTCGTCTCACGTAAAAAGCTGTACACTTTTGTATTTGATGCTAAGTAGTATATTACTTCAGTTCTTTTAAAATTACTTATTTTATTAAGTGCTTTTATTATTTTATTTTTTATTATTTATTTATTTTATTTTTTAAAGTGTTTATTAAGTGCAATTCAAAAGAGCGTTTGGTATCGATTGCTGAAAACTGCTAGGGTTTGGAATATCTATGAACATTTGTCTTTATTAAAAAATATTCCTGTTCGCTTCCCTAAAGGCTTAGCTCCATAAAGCACATTCCCAAACTTAAGATAGCATTAGTAAAATAAAAAATAATTTACTATTAATATATGCCCTAAATAGTTTGCTTGTTTCTTTTGTATATTAAAATTCCTTAATTAATACAGAATTATGTAAGAGTTGTTATTAAAATATTCTTAACGAACTAAATTATTCTTATTAATTCTCTATCTAGAGGTTTCAAAACCCGCTATCTTCTTATTCTAACATAAAAAAAAAATTCTAATGTAAAAAAAAACCCCTGATTAATGCTCTGATGAATAATTTTCTGCATACTGTAAGCGTCGTTAATTTAGTTTCAAGATTTGTTCAGAATGCAATTTACCTGGAAGGCTAATTAGAATAACTTAACATTTGAAGAAATCGATGTCTTAATCTTTTCATTTTTCTCCATATCGTTTGAATTCTGTCTTCAGTATCAAATCTTTTAAAACGTAGTTTTTTTTATTCGGACCAAAAATTATTTTCACAAGATATTATGAAGAAATGAGTGAATAATCAGTTTCTGGGTACTTACTTTTATCTTTTATTAATGATTTAAAAATTTTCCTCTAGAAAGTGTTGTAATGTCAATCTATACATATAAAAGAGTGTATGAATTGGGAATTAATCATCTACATTACTACATCCCAAACTACTGAACCGATCTTGAAAATTAGGGTAAGAATACTTCTTGTGACATAGAACGCCGCTAAGAAAGGATTTTCTAAAATTCCACCCCTAAGGGGGGGGGGGGGGAGAGGAGGGAGTAACAAAGAGAACGAAAAAACTTAAAAATCTGATTTCATAGTTATTTTTCAACTGATAACATATTTTAGTGTGTTTTTGTATTTTGTATGCTGAATCGAATGGTACTAAGTAAATTCTTTTAAGTCTAATAGTTCATGAGATATTTAATATTTTTCTAATTTGGCGATGTCTTTGGTGCCAAAACGTCAAATTTTCAAGTGATAATTTCTAAAAATAAAGAAATTCAAGTGGAATAATTTTTTAATCAATTCTTTTCTTTAAATAATTAAAGTAACTATGTCAATTAGAAAATAATTACAAACGCCTCAAAAACTAAAATAAATAAATAAATAAATAAATAAATATGGTACTTTTTCGTTTTACCAACACCATGCCAAATTGTATAGTATCGTGATATTTATTTCAACCCTAGCCGTTCAAAGGATTTTTATTGCAAATAGTGCCAAACATTAACATTTGCTATTTATTTAACGTGAATATTTTTTTATGAGTATTATTCACTCGTAATCTCGCAAAACTTTTTAATTCGTTATTTTTTTTAATAGAAAATATTTATTATTAATTATAAATTACATTTATTGCTGTTAATGACAAGGATTTTACCATTTGGCAGTTATCTGATGATGAGGAAGCTACAATAAAATTATTTCAGAACTTAGGAATTATACATATAAAAATGTTTTGTTCAAAAAACCGCGGATGTCTTCTTTATTCAAAAAATGAAATGTTTACTGCAAAGTGAGCCATACATATTACGTACGCCACGCTGCAGTACTAAGAGACACTTACAATTTCAAGCCTGCAGTTTAAATTAACTATATTTTATTACTTGCAAAATATTTACTTGTTCTTTTTTTAAGTACTTATTGTTATTGATTTTAAAAAATGGTAGGTCAAAGTCTGTAATTTTCAAAAGTTATATTTTTTAAATGCTCTTTTTTATCAAGAAAATTACTTTTTTTTTTCAAATGTTTCATTTCATTTTGCGCCAACTATTAAGCTTGGCGACAATGGTGTTGGCATAACGGAAAAATACCAAAGTAGTTACTGATTTTATTTCAAATGCAAAGAAAAAGAGTTTAATGAGAAAAAAATATCGTAAAACAAAAATATTTAATTTAAATATAAAAACAATGTTTGTACGGCTTAAAAAAAGTTTTCATTTTCAAAGGTTTAAATTTGAATTTGGTGATTTGTCGTTTATTCCTGGATAAGAAGAAAAAAGGGTACTTTTATGCTAGTCGTGCACAAATATTGCCAATAACGTTTTTGAAATCGCAAATAACAGCACTTACATATTTACATATCATCATTTACTATACACGGTGATTCATAAATATCGAAATAATAGGCTATTTTCTTAAATATTACCCCTAGAACCATACTTCCAATTGCAAAGTTTCTTAAAAAAAGGTGCAAATTTTAATGACATAAGTTGCAACTCCACGGGGGAAACTAAATTTTTATACGGCCCCCGTATTGTAAAATTCCCAATTAGGAAATTTTTCCTTATCCATTCCTGAATTAAACACAAAAAAATTCATCTCGGTATCTTCAAAATTCGCAGAGATATCAAAATCCAAAATTCGTGACTTGCACCATTTATCCATGCCTCTGAGCGACGAGTTTTTTACTCATTTTGAATGCAAGATAGGGATCATCCACAAATTGTACATTATTAAAAGTCGATTTAAGACAGTGCCTCTCCTTTGGACATAAAATAGGCAGCGTATAGATTTTACGTTAAACCTGCTTACAAAATATGCTGTGGTCTGCACTAGAGGTCTGCACGGGTCGAAATATCTAGGTCCGGTCCCGAACTGACCCACAGGAAAAAAGTTCGGCCCTGTCTGGAAAAAGTTCAAATCGTAGCCTGGTCCTACCTGACTGAATTTCTGCATAGTTTTTTTTACATCGGTATGGTTAAAAGTTGTTTCGTATGGAGGATTTCTGACCAAAAATACTTATTATAGCTTTTCTTTTTTCATGTTTATAATTATTATTTTTAAAGAAGCGTCAAAAGCTGTGATTATATGTTTTATTAATGAATCTCTATTGATGTGTAAATGATTCACTTTTCCTTTAATATCGTTAATCCATATTCCATGTGTTGGAGACATTGAAAAATGCTATAAAGTAAAACCTTTTAAGACGGAATCACATAGGAAAGAAAAAAAAAGCGTTATAGACAAGTTGCCTTCTTAGGAGTTGTAAATGTAGTCTATTTTTTCTCAGGTATTATTATATTCATTTTCCATGGATCAACAGATTTGTCCGTTTAAGAACGGATTCCGTCATAGGCAGTTTTTTTTGCACTAGTTTTACTGTATTTTAATTTTTTTGCATTAAAATATACTATCCTTTAAAAATAGGAATTTTAAAGTTTTATTGTAAAATAATGGCCATTTAAATATATGCATTTGTTTTAAAGTGCTGAGCCAAATTCTACTTATTTTTGCACGGATTAGGTCAGTCAGATATAATGATTTTCATACGGGTTGTCTCGAGACCGGGACTGAAAATTTCGCCCCATGCAGACCTAGGAATAAGGAAGCCAGTCCCGGGTCTGGCCCGGACCGGCCCCTGACTACAGACCTTTTTTAATGGCCTCACCGGGACGATAAAAAGCCTGAAGTTGTGAGGGCTAAAATTATGAAAAACTCCTAATCGGCATGTTAGAAAAAGCATTATTTCAAATTACACATTTAACATTTATTTATGGACATTTAAATAGCACAAAAAAGAGGTGGAAACGGCAAAAGTTAAACTGAATCGGAAGTATAAGCTACAGAAAGAAGTTACTTTTACACGTGCAATTAAAAAAAAAAGCATTTAAACATTTTACTAGGAGCCAATCTAGGTTTAAAACTTTAAATGCGTTTTTCTGCATGTTTTTTTTTTTTTAAACATTTCTCGTCTTTAAATTCATATAAGTCAAGAATCGTAAATAAAAAAGGTGCAAACTTAAAACGTGTTTCTTTTGATTAGTTTTTATTAATTCTGTTTAGGCAAATTTGAAAAAAAAAATTTACTTTTGAAAATGCGATTTTTTTTAAAAATAAGTTACATAATTTTTAAGTAAATATTTTAAATTTTTTTAAAATTAATATTTAAAAAAATCCTGAAACTAAACTAAAATTATACTTTCCTCTTTAATTAAATAAAAAAATAATTTGAAATCCGATGAATAATGTTTCGAGTTATAAAGATTTTAAATTAAATCCGCTTAAAAGAATACTAATCATTTAATTTAAAAAAAATTATGAGAAATATTAGGATGTGATTTTGTTTGCAAATTATTTGGTTAACCATTACAAAAAAAAAGAAAAAAAATCAAAATTCTAACTCAAGAAGTATATTTTTTACATGTTTCCTAGAACTATTAAAGTAACATTGTTTTTTGTATTGCACGCATTTCAATTTGTGTCTAATCCCTTAAAACCTGATGAATTATTTAAACGGCCATAACTCTGCGAATTTTGCAGATATGAAGATGCAGTTTTTTGTGTTTAATTCAGGAATGTATAGGGAAAGCTTTCCTAATTGGAATTTTTACCCTACGGGGGCCGTATAAAAATTTAATTTTCGTATTTTTTCAAATTGACCCCCATGGCGTTGCAACTTATGTCATTAAATTTTGCACCTTTTTTTAAGAAACTTTGCAATTGGAAGTATGGGTCTAGGGGCACTATTTAAGGAAATAGCCTATTGTTTCGATATTTATGAATCACCCTGTATATGTAAAACGCAAATTCCTATTTCATTCCGATTGATTATAACTCAGATTCTACTGTACAGAATTTGTAGAACTTACACTGTTAGATAGTAAACTTGATTTATAAAAGGTTTAATGTAAAAACCATTGTTCTAAGTTGCTTAATAATAGCTACCGGAGTTCTAAAATTAGGTGAACTCGATCAAAGATTTGAAGTTTTACTGAATGGATTTTAATGACATTTGCACAGTTAGTTAGATAATATTTCAGAGATTTTTTCAATAGTTATTCTATCATTCTAAATTGTTTAGTTACGGAGCTATGCGGAAAAAGTTCTCAGTGGTATAGTAAAGTAAATTGGAGGATATACGCTACAGACAGAGGGCATAAGTTATGGTTGTGAAAGTTGTGCAGAGTTTCTCAAAAAATACACAAATGATGCGACGTATACCAACACCTACATTCCTGAGAGTTCTATAATGGGGTTAAGACGATTATGAAAGCTATATTTAACTATCTCAATATACATAAAATGGAAAGAGAAATTTCATTTCGGACGCTTATAACTTGAGTTCTGCTGAATAGATTTTGATGGACTTACATTGTTAGATAATTTTTAAGAAAAGATGTTAGTATAAAACATAACGTTCTACGTTGCTTATTTAAATGATTATAGGGAAAGTTCTAAATCAGATGAACCCAATTTCGAAAGATTGTCTTTTTTTAAAGGTTCTTCTGAATAAATTTTTATGGGATTTAAACTGTTAATTAGATCACTTTTAGGAAAAGTTTCGGTACATTTTCCAGTTTAAAATATTCTGCTAAGTGGATTTCGATGGAACATGGTCGGTTAGTTAATTTTTCAGTGAATGTTTTAGTATAAAACGCATATCGTTTACTTGGTCGTCAGGTTGCTTGATTGTAGAATTATGGCTGAAAGTTTTAGAATAAGGCGAACCCAATTATTATGAATGACTAGCCTTTTCAATAAGTCCAATTAAAGGATTCTGATAAGACTTTCATTGATAAGTTTTCATAAACGCTTTTAATATATTACATATTGTTCTATCGTTATATACCGAATCGTACACTAAATGATAAACTAAAGAAAGTGGTCCTTAACAGTCTAAATTTTATATGACTCAATAAAAGATATAATAGCGTAATGACGTTCATACTGTTTTCAGCAATTAGGTTGGACATTAAAGGTAAATGTCCATATTGTTTTAAGGCGCATGATCAAATTCATAGATATATTTCGTTTGGTTCAAGGTTTCTTTAGAAGAAGCGTCCAGAGTAGCGGGCGAAGGCTGCTACTATTACATATTTACAACAATGTTTGAAAGTTTTAAGTAATTTCATTTAGTTTTACTTTTCTGAATACATGATTATCGAGTGTTTCTCGAATACTAGGATAAAAAAGAGTTTATATTATAGTAAAATTTGTCACGCTTGTGTATATACAGTGTTATACAGGGTTGTTATAATTAAAGTTCGCCTATTCAGAAGGCTCTAGAGCCGGTTCTCTGGCTCCAAACGAAACAAAATTTCACTAGTACGTAGTTGAAGAGATGCGCTCTGCGAAAATCGAAAAAAAATTAGTTAAAATTTTTGTCAATAGGAGGCGCTGCGCCAATATTTAAGCCGATGTTTGCAGATTCCTTTATTTTGTAAAAAGCTAAATACAGGAAATTTTATTTCACAGTTGGTAAAAGTAAACTTTTTCAGATTCGTTATATTAATTTCGGTCAATCCAGATGAAATACTCAAAATCACAAAATTTCATACAACGCTTGAAAAAGATCACATTTTATTCAAATTTTCGACGAACGCCGTCAAAGTGACGTCGCAACTTCGAAAACTTGAAATACCCTTCTAACCACCTGACAATTTAAAACTTGCTGATAAAGTGTGTCTGTGATTTCTTTGACAATGGAACAATTGATTGTTTCTGGAAAGCATTTGAATCTACGCTTTGTGGAGAATGGTACCTTTGAAAGAAAAGGCACTTCTTGTAAAATTATTTTATCAAAATAACAGCAACGCAGCTGCAGCTCTTCGAGAATTCCGGAAACTAAAAGATGTTAGATGTGGATCAATGTCGGATAGTGGAGTTCGTAAAATGATTAAAAAGTTCGAGGAAACAGAAAAACTCGACATTCTTCCTGGCAGAGGACAAAAAAAGGTAGACATTTCTAGCATTGAAGATATTGCTATTGCTGCCGTGGATTTAGCAAGCCAGTCATCATTTGGTAATGCAAGTGTGCCAGCTATTGCGAATGAAGTCGATATGCCGATTTCCACTGTGAGAAAAGTGATGCGTCAAATTTTGCGCTACTATCCGTACAAGATTCAGAGGGTGCAACAACTAATACAGAGTGATACCGAAAGTCGGCTATCATTTTCACTACAGTTTCTTGCACGAATGAATAAGGACAATTCTTGGCTCTGGAATATTCTATGTACTGATGAAGCGCATTTTTATTTAAACGGACAAGTGAACACACACAACTGTTGAATTTGGGCGAAAAAGAATCCTAATGTTATCCAAGAAGTTCCATTGCATGCAGCTAAAGTGACAGTGTGGTGCGGTTCCACAGCTACGTTTATGATATGGCCATATTTTTTTGAGGAACTAACATCCACAGGACTCATTACATGTTTCGTAAATGGGAGAAGGTATCTGAATATGTTGTCGAATTTTCTGATTTCCGAGCTGCAACAGCGAGGCTGCCTTCAAAATATCGTGTTTATGCAAGACGGTGCACCACCGCACATTACTAGAGCGGTTCGGACTTTCTTAATAAGCCATTTTACAGAAGACCGCATCATAAGTCGTTATTTTCAAACAGTCTGGCCCCCACGATCTCCTGATCTAACACTATGCGATTTCTGGTTGAGGGATTTGTGAAAGAGTCTGCATCTAAAGACAGATGTCAGACAATCTCTGATCTGAAAGACAGTATTAGACTTCATATTCGCTCAATCTCACAGGATAGTTTACGCAATACTGTAGAAAGCATAATTATGAGAATGGAATGCGTTATTGAAAATGGTGGAGAATTTTTTGAGCATGTGTAATGTTATTCTTCGTTATTTCCTCGTTGCCGAGCGACATGTTTTATTTTTGTTGATGCAGATTACATCACATGAAATTATATTCATTTTTCTGTATTGTTTGGAGTCATAGGTTAGGATCTAGAGCTGTCTGATTAGGTGAACTTTAATTATAACAATTCGCAGTTCCTCGAAGTTTGTTGAAACTTTTAAATTTGTGTGCTTCGTCTGGATTGACAGAAATTGATATAATAAATCTGCAAACATCGCCTTAAATATTGGCGCAGTGCCACCTACTGACGAAACATGTAACTAAGTTTTTTCCACTTTTCGCAGAGCGCATCTCTTCAACTACGTACTAGTTAAATTTTGTTTCGTTTGGAGCCATAGAACCGGCTCTCGAGTCTTCTGAATAGGCGAACTTTAATTATAACAACCCTGTATATATATATATATATATATCTGCCCGAATGCGGTATGCCAAATAAACTGGTATGTTTATTAATCTATCTATAATTATGCGCGTAGGTACATTCAAAAGTTTCCACCTAAGAATATTTCTTAAAAAACACGCAGAGATTTAAAATTTATGCAACCGTAAAAATGTCTGCTTTACACATATAGGAAAACGCTACAGTTGGTCTACCTTAGTTGTTGTCAGACGTTATTTGTGAAAGGTGCACTGTCTTTGTGAATTTAAACATATCTTGAGAAAAATCAGCGATGGGATCACATTATTTCGAAAATTAAGTTAAAATGCCTTTCATATAAAAAGTAAAAGGAATTTCTTTAAGATTTACATATTTGAAGTTTTGACATTACTGATTCCAAACAGTGGAAAATCTCTCTCTTTTTTTAAATTACTTATTTCTTTTCGAAGTATATTTTGAACCAATTCAAAAATATATTTTGCATCGATTACTGAAATAGTTACTATTTTGAATATCTATGATCGTTTGTCTTTATCAAATTGTACTCTGTTCGTTTTCACACGGCCTTAGTTCCATTAAGCGCACTTTTACGCTTAGTAATATTAATATAAAAAATAACTCACTATTAATATCTGACCTAAATAACTTTCTTACTTCTGTGGTTCGTCCTAATACCGAGTCGGTAAGGATTCTTACTAAAAGTTTCTTAACATACTAAACTATTCTTAATAACTCTCTATCTTAACTATACTCGCTATCTTCTTAGTCAAACGGGCGAAAGTACCAGCGGTAAATCTTAATGCCCTGGTGAATTTTCTGCGTAGTCTATGCTTCGTTAATTTACATTATTTTTTGCCTTTTCAAGACTTATTGAGAATGCAATATACCTCAAGGCTAATTAGAATCACTTAACATTTAAAGAAATCGATGTCGTGAAAATTTTAATTAATTTCATTTATTTTTGAATCTCTGACAATATGATTATCAAATATTTCTCAAATACAGAGAGTATTCAAACATTTTTTAAAAGATTTTAATGGTATTTACAGGACAATTTTACATAAAGTATTTGTGTTTTAAATTTTCAATTTGGTATCCATTATTCTAAACCACTTTTCTACAGCGCATATGTCCTAAATAGTTTGCTTATTTCTTTTGCATGCCAAAATTCTTTAATTAATACAGATCGTGTAAGGATTTTTATTAAAATATTCTTAATGTAGTAATTTATTCTTATTGACTCCCTATCTTAAGTTTTCAAAACGGGCTATCTTCTTACTCTAACGAAACAAAAATTCTAATGATAAAAAATCCTGATTAATGCAGTGTTGAATAATCTTCTCGTATATTCACCGCGTTGTTAATTAAGTTTACTTTTTTTTAATTTCAAGAGTTATTTATAATGCAATTTACCTTCAAGGCTAATTAGAACCACTTAACATTCGAAGAAATCGATGTCTTAATATTTTCATTTTTCTCCATATCGTTTGAGTTCTGTCTTTAGCATCAGATCTTTTAAAAAATATATATGTCGTAGGCTAATTGAGAAATCCGGCTCTTTGCAAATAGCCTAGGCTGTTTGCAAAGAGCCGGGCTATTTGGAGAATCCATCTCCCTTTTTCCAATTAGCCTGATATTTTTCAGGCCTATTGCAAAGAGCCTAGAAAGCGTTAGGCTAATTGAAAAATGACCACTTATTATCCGATCAGGGTGATATTTTTAGCTCACATGCTATCAAAGCCTGAGAGCTTATGTGCCCGCCAATTCTGTGTGTACGTGTGTACGTACGTACGTACGTATGTACGTAACACGATAACTCTTGATAGAAACATCCGATTTGCTTCAATTTTTTTTTCTAGGTTCATTCTAATAAGGTGCTTCCCTGATTAGTTTTTGGGGTTCATTGGTTAAGGATAAAGGGGGAAAAGGGGAGCTAGTCCCCCCCCCCCTTAATTTATATAAATGGGTTTTTCACGCAGAACTATTCGATTTGCTCCAAATTTGGTATACCGGTTTATTGTGTTAAGGAGCTGCCTTGATTAGATTTGGAGGTTCATTAGTTACATATAGAGGGAGGAAAGGGGGGGGGGGTATATCCCCACCGTAATTTAGATAAATGGGTTTTTCATGCAGAAATATGCGATTTGAAAGAAAATTTGGTATACCAGTTAATTATGTTAAGCAGCTTCCCTGATTACATTTGGAAGATCATTATTATGTATAAAGGGGGGAAAGAGGGCAATTGCCTCTCCCCTTAATTTAGATAAATGCGTTTTTCATGTAGAATTATTTGATTAGCTCAAATTTGGTATACTGGTTTATTATGTTAAGGAGATGGCTTGATTAGATTTGGAGGTTCATTAGTTAAATATAAAGGGAGGAAAGGGGGAGCTAGCCCCTCCCCCCTTAATTTAGATAAATGGGTTTTTAATGAAAAATTATTGGATTTGCTCTAAATTTGGTATACCGGTTTATTATGTTAATGTGCTTCCCTGATTAGATTTGGAAGTTCATTAGTTAAGTACAAAGGGAGGAAAGGGGTCCTGGACACCCCTCCTTAAATTAGATAAATGGGTTTTTCATGCAGAGTTATTCGATTTGCTCCAAATTTCGTATACCGGTTTATTATGTTATGGAGCTGCCTTGATTGATTTGGAGATTTATTGGTTAAGTATAAAGGAGGGACAGGGGCTAGTGTCCCATTAATTTAGATAAATGGGTTTTACATACAGAATTATTCGATTTGCTTCAAATTTGATATACCAGTTTATTACGATATGGCTTCCTTCATTTGATTTGGAGGTTTATTGGTTAAGTATAAAAGGGGGGAAAGGGAGGCAATTGCCCCTCCCCTTAATTTAGATAAATGTGTTTTCATGCAGAATTATCTAATTTAGTTTAATTTTTTTTCAACCGTATCCGAACTTGAAGGTTCCATTTGAAGTCAACCCGAAAACCGACCACAACCAGGTTTCTGATTGATTTCAATTAGAACTTTCAGGTTCGGATCGGGTTGCCGGTGGACGGAGATTATTTTGTCTGGCTTGAATTGGGTTATAGTTCTTTGGAATATTTTTGTCGGTTAAGATTTGGTTTGGGACGGGTTTGAGGTTGACTTCGAATGGAATTTTTAAGTTCTGGTAGCGTTGCGTGTCCACGGAAACTAATTTGTCTTGTTCGGATCCGGTTATGGATCTTTGGAATATTTCTGTCGGTTATCAGATTTGGTTCGGGATTTCGGGTTTCTTCAAATGGAACTCTCAGGTTCGGGTCGGGTTGCATGTAGACTGAAATTATTTTGCCTTGCTCGGATCGGGGTACGGTCTGTTGTAATTTATTTTTCGGGTTTGGGTAGGGTAATGCGTTAATAAACCTAATAAAAAGAAAATTGCCCAATTAAACTGATGGCATTGAGCTCACAGGCTATTCACACTAATTGTATATTATACTCTTATTTCAAAGAATAATGCCCCTCGAAAAATAAGTGAAGGTATTAGTCCCCGTTGCCCCCCTTTCTACTTAACCAAAGAACATCCAAATGTAATCAAGGAAGCTACTTAACATAATAAACTGGAATACCAAATTTGAAGTAAATCAGATAATTCTGCATGGAAAAACCATTTCACTAAATTAAGGGGGGGGGGTATTAGCTCCCCCATTTCTCAATTTATGCTGAACCAATGAACTTTCAAATCTAATCAGAAAAGCTCCTTATTAGAATGAACCTAGAAAAAAAATTAAACTAAATTAGATAATTCTGTATGAAAACACATTTATCTAAATTAAGGGGAGGGGCAATTGCCCCCTTTCCCCCCTTTTATACTTAACCAATGAACCTCCAAATCAAATGAAGGAAGCCATATCGTAATAAACTGGTATATCAAATTTGAAGCAAATCGAATAATTCTGTATGAAAAACCCATTTATCTAAATTACGGGGACACTAGCCCCTGTCCCTCCTTTATACTTAACCAATAAATCTCCAAATCAATCAAGGCAGCTCCTTAACATAATAAACCGGTATACGAAATTTGGAGCAAATCGAATAACTCTGCATGAAAAACCCATTTATCTAAATTAAGGGGTGGTCTAGCCCCCCTTTCCTCCCTTTATACTTAACTAATGAACCCCCAAATCTAATCAAGCCATCTCCTTAACATAATAAACCAGTATACCAAATTTGAGCTAATCGAATAATTCTACATGAAAAACGCATTTATCTAAATTAAGGGGAGAGGCAATTCCCCCCCCCCCCCTTCCACCCCTTTATACATAATAATGATCTTCCAAATGTAATCAGGGAAGCTGCTTAACATAATTAACCGATATACCAAATTTATAGCAAATCGCATATTTCTGCATGAAAAACCCATTTATCTAAATTACGGAGGGGGGATAGCCCCCCTTTTCTCCCTTTATATGTAACTAATGAACCTCGAAATCTAATCAAGGCAGCTCCTTAACTTAATAAACCGGTATACCAAATTTGGAGCAAATCGAATAATTCATCATGAAAAACCGATTTATCTAAATTAAGGGGAGTAGCCCCCTTTCCCCCCTTTATACTTAAATAATGAGCTTCCAAATCTAATCAGGGAAGCTCCTTAACACAATAAACCGGTATACCAAATTTGGAGCAAATCGAATATTTTTGCATGAAAAACCCATTTATATAAATTAAGGGGGGGGGACCCCCTTAATTTATAGCCCCCTTTTTCTCCCTAGCCCCCTTTTCCCCCTAGCCCCCTTTTTCTCCCTTTACCCTTAACCAATGAACCCCAAAAATAATCAGGGAAGCACCTCATCAGAATGAACCTAGAAAAAAAAATTGAAGCAAATCGGATATTTCTATCAAGAGTTATCGCGATACGTACATACGTACGTACGTACACACGCACATACAGAATCGGCGGGCACATAAGCTCTCAGGCTTTGATAGCCTGTGAGCTAAAAATATCCCCCTGATCCGATAATAAGTGGTCATTTTTCAATTAGCCAAACGCTTTCTAGGCTCTTTGCAATAAGCCTGAAAAATATCAGGCTAATTGGAAAAAGGGAGATGGATTCTCCAATTAGGCCGGCTCTTTGCAAAGAGCCTAGGCTGTTTGCAAAGAGCCGGATTTCTCATATATATATATATATATATTTATCTGGACCAAAAAAAAAAAAAATTCTTAAGATATTGTGAAGAAATGAGGGAATAATCAGTTTCTGGGTACTTACTTTTATTTTTAATTAATGATTTAAATAGTTTGCCCATGTAAATGTTCTAATGCTAATAATAGATATTTACAACAATGTTTGAAAGTTAATGTTTTAAAATTTCCTTTATTTTAATTTTTCTGACTGAACAATGCAAGTAATCCGATAGCCAGAAATTTAAAGAAATTTCATAAAAAACTTTTAAAACAAAAATTAAAATATAGAAATGTGAATATTTAAAAAAAAAAAAAAGCTTTTGCTGTGACATCTACAAATAAACAGCTTTCAAAAAAAAAAAAAAAAAAAAATCCGTAGAACGCATAGGGCAGATGACTAAAAAATAGCATTGTGTTAAATGGTTTTGAGGAATTTTGAATACTAAAGTAGCAATTTGTTAAAAAAATATTCAGGATTTTTTAAATATAAAAGTGCAAATATTTTTATATTTATATCTGAAATTTAGGAAAGCATCCAATATGACATAGATGGACTATAAACTGAAGGAAAATATTCTAAATTGAGTAAAAAACTCTGCTATCTTTTCGGAATAGTTTAATTCGCAATTTATTTATTTATTTATTCGCAAATAATTCGGCATGGTCAGACTAATTTTGGTTTATTTAGAGATAACTTTTACTAAATAGATCCATTTAAATTTTAATGAAATCTAGTGGTAGCTGTCTATTGGCCAATCTGTAATTAATATTAATAATGAAAAAAAATGCTCAAATCATCTTAAAACTCTACTATCAAACGAAATGTCGAATCCAGTCTTTAAAATATTCTTTATGCGGTATACTAAAAGAGGTATCTAGAATTAATCTGTAATATATATAACAGTCAATTGTCTGTAGGTAAAGACAGACTTTTCTCCATGAACACCTACTGCCATCGATACGTGGTTGTAGTGGTTCGATAGCCCTTGGTCTCCTGCTGTTAGTATGGTAGTTTGGTTGCGGTGGCTGGAAATGGGGAAATTACATTGATACTCAAAGAATTACATTACATTACGGCCTATGGACAAAAATTGCTCGAGATAGTTTTTAATAGTTATCTAAATATATAAAAGGCCCAGCCCAAACTACCGAACCTAGAAGCATGGAAATTGGGGGTGGGGGGAGAGCACTAAGGACGGATATTTGAAAATTCTCTATTTAAAGGGTTTAAAAGGGGAGGAGGAGTCGAAAATTTTAGAGCATATGGCCATATCTTCGTGAGCGTGACATTCCAGAAAATAAATCTAATAAAAAAAATTAAACACATGTTTCAGGGATTTTAGAACCCCCCCCCCCCCTTAAAGGGGTTAAAGAGGGGGGAGGTCGAATCTTTTTGAACATTTGGTCATATCTTAGCAGTCGTTTTAGCTAGAAGCGTGAAATCCCAGAAAATAAATCTACTAAAAAAATAATTAAGCAAGTATTTTGGCGATTTTAGAAATTCCCACCCAAAAGAGGGTTGAAAGGGGAGGGTCGACAATTTTAGAGCATTTGCCATACCTCACCAGCCGTTTGAGGTAGGAGCGGGAAATTCCAGAAAATAAATGTACTAAAAAATAATTAAACATGTGTTTCAGCGTTTTTAGATATTCACCTTTAAGGGGGTTAAAAGGGGGTGTTGAAACTTTTAGAACATTTGACCATATCTCAGCACCCGTTTTAGGTAGAAGCGTGAAATTCCAGAAAATTAATCTACTAAAAAATGATTGAAAACACGTTTCAGCGATTTTAAAAATTCCCCACCCTAAGGAGTTTAAAAGGAGGGTGGTAGAAAATTTTAGAACTTTTGGCATATCTCAGCAGCCATTTCAGGTAGAAGTGTGAAATTCAATTCAAGATAACAAACATGCTGAAGAAATAGGTAAACACATTTCATCTTTGCTAAATATATTTCGTTTGTCTCAGGGTTCTTTTAGAGAAACCGACCAGCGAAGCGGGCGAAGTCGCTAGTTAATGATATTAACAAAAAGTATTGTGGAGGATTCTATTAATTTTACAAATAGTGATAAATCTAGAATATATTCAATGTCTCGGATAAAATAATTTAGAAAATTAAGCTTAAAACTCTTCTCTTGTAAAATCCTATGCATTTTTGTAATTTTACTAAGTAGTATATTACGTCAGTTTTTTAAACATTACTTATTCACTTAAAGTATTTCTTAAGGGGAAATCAAAAGTGCGTTTGGTATCGATTGCTGAAAACTGCTATGGCTTGGAATATCTATGAACATTTGTCTTTTTCAAAAAATATTCTTGTTCGTTTCCCTAAGAGCTTAGCTCCATAAAGCACACTCCTATACTTGGAATAACATTAGTAAAATAAAAAAGAACCTACTGTTAATAGCAGCCCTAAATAGTTTGCTTAGTTTTTGTATAGTAAAATGTCTTAATTAATACCGAATCCTGTAAGAGTTTTTATTAAAATATTCTTTACGAACTAAATTATTCTTATTAATTCTCTATCTAGAGGTTTCAAAACTCGCTACCTTCTTACTCTAACGTAAAAAATTCTAATGATTAAAAAACAAAAAACCCCTGAAGAAAAATTTTCTGCATACTCTAAGCGTCATTACTTTAGTTTCAAGATTTGTTCCGAATGCAATTTACTTCCAAGACAAATTAGAATAACTTAACATTTGAAGAAACCGATGTCTTAATCGTTTCACTTTTCTCCATATCGTTTGAATTCTGTCTTCGGTATCAGATCTTTTAAAACGTACTTTCGCATTTGCGGTGCATTAAAGAAATACCAGACCGGCTCTTTATTCTTCTCGCTCTCGCAGAAGTGCTACATTCGAAGATGTATTAGGATTGATCGTGTTTCTTTGATCTCCCCAGCAAAAGATGGAACCAAAACTGCATACATATTAAGCGTACAATGTTAATGCTGGAATCTGCCATAAATCGAAGCAGTTGCGCCATCTTGTGGATGGGGTTGATAACGCAAAACCGCAGGTTTTTAGTATGACGTCATATAAAACAGAATATCTACTATCTGCGCATCTCTTGCGCATATATTCTGAATCTTTACTCACTTATAGAAGATGAATCTGTCTACCAGATTTATTGAACAATATTTTTGTTACAGTTTGTCTTGACAAAATTATGTACATTTAAAAAAATAGTCACAATATAATTTCAATTTCTGGAAAAAAGTACCAATGCTACGGAAACATTATTGCCTTTTGCCCTGAAACTAAAATGACATTGCGACTATTTTTTAAATACACATATTTTTATCAAAACAAGCTATAGCAAAAATATTTTCAATAAATCTGGTAAATAAGATTAAGTAAGAACCATTTGAAATTGAAATTTTAACAGGGATTCTCTAAATGTCTTTATCTGTTTAAAAAAAAAAAAATCTAAGCTAGCGATCTTAGGATAAATATTGAAGCCATTGTCTAGAATCGTAAAATATTTAAACAAATAAACGAACAATACTTGTTTGTTTAACAGTACAACATTTAATGCATTCATTTTAAATTAAAGTGATTCCGAATATAAAATGAAATTAGTTTTAAATTGAATGAAATATTTGTTAGTTAAATAACATGAGTGGAATAAATTCAAGAGAGTATTGGGAACTTATCGTCTGCGCTCGGTAAACTAAAAAAAAAAAAAAAAAAAAAAAAAAAAAAACTTAAAATTGAATATTTTATTTATAATTAAGTTCTAAACATTCATAAACGTTGTATTCTCATCGGGAATACAACCGCACATATAATTTTTTTTTTATATAACTTTAGCACATAAGAATTGAGTAAAAAAATTAGACTACAAAATTCTGTCTTTATATATTAACTACTTACTAATTTTTATACGTTATTTTTCATTACATTAAAAATAATAATAATAAAATCGAGCGTATTTAAATCAGCAACATTTGATTATATTAAATAATAGTTTATCTTTTTTTTAATAAATTAAAATAAAAAACGTAACTTATTTCTTTTACTCTATGGAAAAGGACAGAGACGAATTCCATCAGAAAAAGAATTTTCTTACAATTTCGAAAACTACAGCTATTAGATGGCCAACATCTTGCCATTTTAACAATAGTATTAGTTCTAAAAAGACCTGTTTTTATTTAAGTAATTATCTATAATAAATAAATTAAATAATCACAAATAAAAATTAATAGAATATTCTATACTGTCAGAATATAAATACTACAAACAAATGAAAACACGGCGTTTTATGCTTGTGCAGTTATTTCATAGATGTATGTATGATTAATAGATTATCCACAAAGAAGAAAACAGTTAGGCATATTCCTGTAGTTCAATCCCGTCTGCTGCATGGCGTGTGACCTTGATTGATATCACCTTATCTTTAATCTTGCGGTTACCTCTCCCATTTAAGATCGGACGCTTACTTTATATTTTGCTTTGGATGGATCTTAGCCGAAATCCAAACCTGTTTTCAGAAACACATTGGATTTCATATACCTAGTAGCATCTGTATATGTTTGAGGATTTCTTATGTAAATTTAGTAGAATTAGTTAGATGTTTTACAACTAAACGATAATTTTTATCTTTTATGAATGACTTAATAGTTTCCTCTAGAAAGTGTTGTAACCTTAAGAGCATTGTTTGAAAATTTTAAGTAATGTTATTTAGTTTTATTTTTCTGAATACATGATTATCAAGTACTTCTCGAATAACAGGGTAAAAAAGAGTTTATATTATAGTAAAATTTGTCACGCTTATATATATATATATTTACTCGAATGCGGTATGTAAATTAAATTGGTACGTTTATTAATCTATGAATCATTATGCGCTTATGTAGATTCAAAAGTTTCCACCTAAGAATATTTCTTAAAAGACTCAGAAATTAAAAATTTATGCAATCATAAAAATGTCTGCTTTGCACACATAGGAAAATGCTACAGTTGGTCTACCTTAGTTGCTGTGAGACGTTACTTGTGAAAGGTGCACTGCTTTTGTGAAATTTCGCATATCTTGAGGAAAATCAGCGATAGTGACAACTTATTTCGAAAATTCAGTTAAAATGTCTTTCATATAAAAAGAAAATAGAATTTCTCTAAGATTTACATGTTTGAAGTTGTGACATTACTGATTCCAAACAATCTTTTTTTATAAATTACTTGTTCTTCTCAAAGTATTTTTTGAACCAATTCAAACGTGCATTTTGCATCGATTACTGAAATACTTACAGTTTTGAATATCAATGATCGTTTGTATTTATCAAACTGTACTCTTGTTCGTTTCGCCACAGTTTTAATTCCATTAATCACACTTTTAAACTTAGTAACATTAATATAAAAGAAGAACTTACTATTAATATATGTCCTAAATAACTTTCTTTCTTCTGTGGTTCGTCCTAATACCGGATCGGTAAGAGTTCTCGCTAAAAGTTTCTAAACATACTAAATTATTCTTAATAACTCTCTATCTTAACTAAACTAGCTATCTTCTTAGTCTTGCGGGCAAAAATACCAGTGATAAGAAAAAATCTCGATTAACGCTCTGGTGAATTTGCTGCATATTCTAAGAGTCGTTAATTTAGACTTTTTTTGCCATTTCAAGAGTTGCGGATAATGCAATTTACCCCAAAGCCAATTAAAATCACTTAACATTTTAAGAAATCTATGTGTTAACTTTTTCATTTTTCTACATATCGTTTGAGGTTTATCTTCAGCATCTGATCTTTTAAAACGTAGTTTCTTTTATTCGGACCACAAATTATTTTTTCAGATATTGTGAAGAAATGAGTGAATAATCAGTTTCTGGGTACTTTTTACTTTTTACCTTTTATTAATGATTAAAATAGTTTCCTCTAGAAAGTGTTGTAATGTTAATATTGCATGTTTACAACATTGTTTGAAAGTTTTAATTAATATCTTTTATTTTTATATCTCTGACTATATGATTATCAAATCTTTCTCAAATACTGAAGATGTTCACACATTTTTTAGAGTATTTTACGTTACTTACAGAACTAATTTACATAAAATATTTGAGTTTTAAATGTTAAATTTAGTAACCCTTATTCTGAATTAAATTTCTACACAGCATCTATTGTAAATAGTTTGCTTATTTCTTTTGTATGTAATTTATACCGGATCGTGTAAGGATTCTTATTACAATATTCTTAATGTAGTAATTCATTCTTATTAACTTCTATCTCAAAGTTTCAAAACCAGCTATCTTCTTACTCTAACGTAAAAAAAAAAAAAAAAAATTCTCCTGATAAAAAATCCTGATTAATGTGCTGTTGATTAATTTTCTGTATACTCTACGCGTTGTTAATTAAGTTTACTTTTTTTTAAATTTCAAGAATTGTTCAGAATGCAATTTACTTGCTAGGCTAATTAGAATTACTTATCATTGGAAGAAATCGATATCTTAATCTTTTCATTATTCTCCATATCGTTTGAGTTCTGTCTTCAACATGTGATCTTTTAAAACGTAGTTTCTTTTATTAAGACCAAAAATTATTTTTTTTTCAGATATTGTGAAGAAATGAGTGAATAATCATTTCTGGGTACTTTACTTTTATCTTTTATTAATGATTTAAATAGTTTCCTCTAGAAAGTGTTATAATATTTGAATTACATATTTACAACATTGTTTGAAATATTTACAACATTGTTAGAAAGTTTTAATTAAATTTCATTCATTTTTATATTTCTGACTATATGATTATAAAATCTTTCTCAAATACAGAGAATTCGCACATTTTTTATATGATTTTCTTGGTACTGACAGGACTGTTTTACATAAAATATTTGTGTTTTGAATGTTCAGTTTGGTAACACTTATTCTGAACTACCTTTCTATACTGAATTTGGCCTAAATAGTTTGCTTATTTCTTTTATATGTCAAAATTGTTTAATTAATTCTGGTTCGCGTTAGGATTCCTATTAATGTGTTCATAAAGTATGTAATTTATTCTTATTAACTGCAAATCCCAAGGTTTCAAAACTCTTCCTTCTTACTCTAACGTAAAAAAAATCTTTTGATAAAAAGTCCTGTTTAATGCTCTGTTGAATAATTTTCTGCATACTCTATGCATTGCTAATTAAGTTTTTCTTTATATGTAAATTTCAAGTGTTGTCCAGAATGCAATTCACCTCCAAGGCTAATTAGAGTCACTTTATATTTGTAGAAATCGATGTCTCGATGTCTTAATCTTTTATTTTTTTTCCATATATAAGATATTTTAAAAAGTAGTTCTTTTTATTCGAACCAAAAATTATTTTCTCAAAATATGGTGAAGAAATGAATGAATAATCAGTTTGGGATATTTTCTTTTTTCTTTTATTATAGACCGGGAGACAATTGTACAAACCATCACTTCATCGAGTTTCCGGCAGATATTCCAGATTTAGTTAAGTCGATTCGCATATTAAAATGAAACTGGTCTGCCAAGTAATATTTTGGTGGAAAACACCTATAAACCCGATTTTAGTAGCTGACTGGTAGGTTTACTATTGACCTTTCCTGCTCCCAATTCCCGTGTTTTCATTCCTTTGATTTCAGAAAAACATAATGATAAACCTAATGATTAGACACTAAAATCAATCTGCAGGTGTTTTCCACCAGAATATGACTTGGCAGACTAGTTGCATTTTAATACACGAATTGAGTTTTAACTAATCCTTGAATTTCATCCACCAACTCGATGAGGTGATGGTATGTGCAGACGCTTCCCTGTCTATTAATGATTTAAATAGTTTTCCCTAGAAAATGTTGTAATATTAATATTAGAAAAATACAAAAATGTTTGAAAGTTTTAAGTAATTTCATTTACATTTTATTTTTCAGACTACATGATTATCAAATATTTCGCGAATACAAAGATAAAAAAGAGTTTGATATTATAGTAAAATTTATCACACGTGTATGTATATATTTACCTGAATGCGGTATGCTAAATAAATTGGTATGTTTATTAATCTATGTATAATTATTCGCGTAAGTAGATTCAAAAGTTTCCACCTAAGACATTTCTAAAGAACACGCAGAGATTCAATATTTATGCAACCATAAAAATGTTTGCTTTACACACATTAGATAGGCTAAAATTGGTTGAGACATTATTTGAAAAAGGTGCACTGCTTTTGTAAATTTTGGAATATATTGAGCAAAATTAGCGATGGGATCACATTATTTCGAAAATTGAGTTAAAATGACTTTCTGTAAAAGGAAAAGGAATTTTTCTAAAATTTACATTTTTGAAATTGTGACAATACTAATTCCAAACAGTGGAAAATGTCTCCCCCTCTAAGTGTTTGAGGCACAATATTCCGTTCACTAAGCTCCAGGTTTTACAGCAATATAAGCAATATTTAAGATAATATAATTCTATAGATTTAATGAATTTTAAATACATTGAAGAATGGTTAATACTCTCAAGGATTACATTCATATTTGTAATTGAGTTTTTTTTTATAATGTTGAAAGAATCATATTTTTTAGCATTAAAAACAAAATGCAAAGAAAACAACATTACAATTTTACCCTTTTGTAAGACGCTCGAAGGGTTAAAAGTACTTATTTCTTTCCAAAGTATTTTTTGAACCGATTCAAAAGTGCATTTTGCATCGATTACTGAAATAGTTACTGTTTTGAATGTCTGTGATCGTTTGCCTTTATCAAATTGTACTCTTGTTCGTTTCCCAACGGTCTTAGTTCCATAAAGTGCACTTTTGCACTTAGTAACATTAATATAAAAAAGAACTTACTATTACGTTTAATGCTTTTCCTGTTAAAATAAAAAGTTCTCTAATATTTTCATTTTTGAAGTTGTGACATTACTGATTCCACACAGTGCAAAATGTCTCTCTTTTTTTTTAAATTACTTATATTTTTTAAAGCATTTTTCGAAACAATTCAAAAGTGCATTTTGCATCGATCACTGAAATAGTTACTGTTAAGAATATCTATGATCGTTTGTCTTTATCAAATTGTACTCGTGTTTGCTTCCCCACGGTCTTACTTCCATTAAGTGCACTTTTACACTTAGTAACATTACTATAAAAAATAACTTACTATTAATATCTGTCCTGAATAACTTTCTTTCTTCTGTGGTTTGTCCTAATACCGGATCGGTAAGGATTCTTACTAAAGTTTTTCAATATGCTAAATTATTCTTAATAATTCTCTATCCTAACTAAACTCGCTATCTTCTTAGTCTGACGAGCAAAAATACTAATGATAAAAAAAAAATCTTGATTAATGCACTGATGAATTTGCTGCATACTCTAAGCGTCGTTAATTTAGAATTTTTTTTTGTCATTTCAAGAGTTGTTGAGAATGCAATTTACCTCAAGGCTAATTAGAATCATTTTTCAGTTGAAGAAACCTGTGACATAATCTTTTAATTTTCCTCTTTACCTTTTGAGTTATGACTTCTGTATCAAACCTTTTAAAATGTACAGTTCCTTTTATTTGGACCGAAAATAATTTTCTCAAGAATGTTGAAGAAAAATAGGTGAATAATCAATTTCTGGCGAGATTCTTTTACTTTTCTTAATGACTTAAGTAGCTTAAAAAAATTAACAATGCTCATTTCAGAGTTTTGCACCATAGGTTGAAAATTTTAAGCAATTTCACTTGTTTTTATTTCTCTTACTATATGATTTTTAAATGTCACTTAAATGCAGAAATATTAAAGAATTTAATATTACAAGAAAATTTATTACTCATATATGCTTCTATGCGAATGTAGTATCCCAGATAAGACTATGTATTTATTAGTAAAATTTCAGGGTAAGAATATTTTTAAAGCTCATAAAAATAATTACATTTTGTGTAATCAAAGAAGTAGTTGCTTTATACACACAGGACTATGCTACGATTGGCCTACCTTAGTTGCTGTTAGAGTATTGCACGAGTCGGGTCGTCCCCAACCCGAATGGCCAAAAATACGCAAGGGTTGTCCATAAAAGAATTTCCCAGTTATACTTTTTCATAGCATCAACTTTAAGCATTGTAGAGTGTTGGTTAAAGATCACAAATAAAGAGTAACTCAAACAGCTTTCGATAAGCGCATGCGCGAGTACTCTTTTGTTATGAATTCGCTTGCAGTGCCACATACTCAAAATGGCGACTCTTGAGCGTAAGGTCTTGTTGCTGGGCTGAATATTTAATAGCCGTTAGAGCCATGCAGTTTTTTCCTTTAGGGCTTTATAAAAAATCGTGCCTACGTTCCGCCACTACTTAATCATTTGCCAGAGTTGAGACACAGAATTGAAGAGGCTATTGCTTCCTTGCTTCCATTACTCCGGACGTGTTAACCGAAATGTGGGAAGAATTGAACTTTAGGTTGGATGAGTGCAGTATAACTAAAGGTGCACATATTGGACATTTGTAAGAAAAACTAGGCTAATTTACTTTCAATTTAATGTACGATTTGTTGTAAGAAGTCTAAATTAAACTGTTATAATATACCATTGATCTTATGGACACCCTATATTTCGGCAACATGAAGCCGGAATATTCAAACCCGAATCCAAGGTGAAAGAAAATCTATACTGATATTATAAAGAGGTAAAAATTGTTTATTTGTAGGAGGTAAGCTCTGGAACTACCGAACCGATTCTAAAAGTAACGGTATCGAAATGATGTTGTTAGTCCAACTTAGAACATAGGCTATATCTTATGTCCGTGCCACTGGCCAAAAGGGGGTGCAGGAGCAAAAAACGTTCTAAAAATGCGATTTTTGTGTTACTGAAGGTCCTAGAAACATGAAATTTGGAATGATAGTTACTTATAAGATACTGATGACCTCTAAGGACATTTCTTTAAAAAAAATCGAAATTAAAAAGGGGTGAAAATGCGCGAAAAGCGTTCTAAAAAACGTTCTAAATAGCGATTTTACCGCAATTTCAGGAAGTACCAAACTGATTTTAAAAATAATGGTGTCAAAATGATGGTGACAACCCTTGCTCCAACATAGGCTATATTTTTTGTCGGTCCCACAACCCCTAAAGAGGGTGCAGGAGCAAAAAAACGTTCGAAATTGTGATTTTTGGTGTTACTGAAGGGCTCAGATACATGGAATTTGGCATTGTAGTTACTTATTAGATATAAATGATCTCTAAGAACATTTCTTAAAAAATTCGAAATTTAAAAGGGGTGAAAATGCTCTAAAAGCGTCCTAAAAACGTTCTAAATGGCTATTTTTATGCAATCTCAAGAAATACCAAACCGATTTCAAAAATAATGGTGTCAAAATGATAGTGACAACCCTGGCTCCAACATAGGCTATATTTTATGTCGGTGCCACTACCCTTAAAGGGGGTGCAGGAGCAAAAAAAACGCTCGAAATTGCGATTTTTGTGTTACTGAAGTGCCCAGATACATGGGATTTTGCTTGGTAGTTACTTATTAGATATAAATAATCTCTAAGAACATTTCTTAAAAAATTCGAAATTTAAAAGGGGTAAAAATGCGCAAAATGGCGTTCTAAAAACGCTTTAAATGGAGATTTTTACGCAATCTTAAGAAGTACCAAACCGATTTAAAAAATAATGGCTTCAAAATGATGATGCCAACCCTTGATCCAACATAGGCTACATTTTATGTCGGTGCCATTACCCCCAAAGAGGTGCCGGAGTTTGCATTTTAAAAAACGTTCTAAATTGTGATTTTTGTGATATTGAAGGGGCTAGCAACTTGAAATTTGGCATGGTAATTACTTATCAGATGTAAATGCTCTCTGAGAAGAGTTTCTTAAAAAACTGAAATTTAAATGGGGTGAAAATAAACGAAAAGCGTTCTAAATAGCGATTTCTACGCAATCACAGAAAATATAAACCTATTTCAGAAGTAATGTTTTCAAATTGATGGTGACAGTCCCCGCTCCAACATAGCCTATATTTTACGTTGTTGTCACTACCACCTGAGGGTTACAGGAGCAAAACATGTTCTAAATTGCGATTTTTGTGTTAAAGAGTGGGTCTAACATTTTAAATTTAGAATGGTAATTACTTCAAAGATGCAAATGCTTTCTAAGAGTTGTCGAAAGAAAATTCCAAATTTAAAAGGATGAAGTGAGCGAAAAGCGTTCTAAATTACGATTTTTATGCAATCGTATGAAATACGAAACCGATTTTAAACATAATGGTTAAAAATTGATGGTGATAGAACCTGCTCAAACATAAGCTATATTTTATGTCGGTGCTACAGCCCTAGAGGGCTGCAGGAGCAAAAAACTTTCTAAATTGCGATGTCTGCGGTACTGAAGAGGCTAGAAACTTTAAATATAGCACGGTAGTTACTTATAAAATATAAATGTCCTGTAAGAACAGTCGAAAAAAAATTCGAAATTAAAAAGGGATGAAGTGAAAGGAAGGAGCAAAAAGCATTCTAAAAGAGTCCTAAATTACGATTTCTATGAAATCTCAGGCAATTATAAAATGATTACAGAAGTTATTGGTTGCGAATCAAGAGTGATAGTCCCTGATCTTATACGGGCTATATTTTATGCCGGTGTTACTACCACCTGGTTGACAGGAACAACAAAAAACCCTTTAAAATCATTTAAATTCCGTTTTCTATAGAATATTAGGAAATACCAACTTATTTCAAAGTTAATGTTGACAAATTAATGGTGACAGTCACTGTTTCAACATTTTTCGAGACATTCTATTTCAACTCTGTTTCGACATTTTATGTTGGTGCAACTAACACCAGAGAGGTTGTAGACTGTTAGACAAGAAGCTGGGAATTTGACATGATGGTTAATTTTAAGATGTAAATGTGTTGAAATGTTTCTAAAAAATTCAAAACTTCAAATGAATACTGAAATGAGGGTATGTAATGAGCATAAAAGTATCAAAATACTTTCTAAATTATCATTTATTTGGAATTAGTTTTTATTCTTCTTATTAATTAAAATCTCATTTCTGTGTATTGCACTTTTATAATGAAGCTTACTCAAACTGTGGCTTAATTTTAATATTTAATTTATTCCGAAAAGTGTTCTATTAAAAAATAGTCATGCAAATATCACTTGGCATATTTCAACTATTACGCGAGCAAAGCCGCGGGGTAATTCATATTTTAATAGAATTAGGAAAAAAATGGTCTACAATTATAATACTAATATCAGTTTTATATTTTCTATACACTTAATATTCAAATATGTATATATGGGTCAATCCAAGTGGTCCAGAAAATCATTTATTCGTTGCTTGACCATTTTTAAAAAATCTGAATCTTTTTGTACAACAACCCCAACATGATGGAAGTTCAAAATGACTATTATTTTAATTTTATTAATTTTTGTTTGTGCATGGCGGCCATCTTTGTTTCATCGTCTGCAGCAATTTTCTCACAAGAAGGGTTTACGGAATTGTAAACAATTCATCGTTTATTTCTCCAATTCACGTGCGGATTAAAGCAATTTATACAGAATACATGGGACTAAGAATCTAGTAATAGAGTAGTTTCAGAAAATAAATCCTTATTGGTGAAATTTAAGCATAAAGTTTCAGTTTTTTTCCAAAATGTGTCCGTTTACAAAAGAAAATTTTTCTAGCAAGGAAAACTGTGAACGTGACATAATTTTTTTTTTTTACTTATAGGCCGAAAGTACTTGTACTCACAAGCCAAGTTCCAGATCTGGGACTTGCTTTCTCTTCGCTAAAAAAAAAAAAAAAAAAAAAATCCCAAGTTTTTAAAAAATGTCAAAAAATCGCACTTTTGAGGCTTTGATATCTCTGGTGGGGCACGAGATAAAAATTTGAAATTTTGGTTTATGACAGTATTGTATGGTAATGTTATGCACAATAAATTTCAGGATGAAGATTTGACTACAAGCTGAGATATATGGTAAGGACATCATGTCAAAACAATACTGCCAAACTATTGTTTTGTTGTAGTCACAGCTAAGTATTTATCTCAGAGTGTCACTTAAATTTATGTTTTTGATTATCTTTAAATAATAGTAACAAAAAATAAAGCCCTTTGCAAAGCTTAGCAATTAATTAAAAAAAATAATTATGCCTAAGGCCATACATTTTGTACGGTTTCGGTAATTTTTGTTGTAAGTAATTTTAGTAGCTAAAAGAAACCTCAGCACTTTTACATAAAAAAAATATTTTTATACAAGATCTTCAGTAATTTTTGTTGTAATTTTAGTAACTAAAAGAAATCTCAATAATTTTACATAAAGAAAAGAATATTTTTATACAAGGCATGAGACAAAAACAGAATAGGGAAAGAGAAAAGCTGTTAATGTTGTCATATTTGTTGAGACATGATCAAACGTGTCAAAACACATTCTTGCTTATTGGTTTAAAAACCACAATTATGATCTTTCCGAAAATTTTATTTGTAGGAACCAAGTCTTGTCATCTCTTGATAACTTGATTGAAGATCTTGGCCCTACTGGATCATAGAAATAAAATTTGAAATCACTATGTGCAAGTCTCCCTTCATTAATAATTCCTAGCTTACTTATTATGCAAAAATATCATTTTTCTGCAGTATAAATTTTGAAAGGGCTTTGGATATCTTTACTTTCTGAAAATTACTTGAGGCTGATGCATGGTAACATCGTATAAATGTTTCATTTACAGGAACATACTTATGGTAGGAACAAGTTTCAGGGACTGGCAAGCACCATTAAAATTGTGGTTTTTAAACTAACAAGCAGGAATGTGTTTTGACACGTTTGATCATGTCTCAACAAGTATGCCAACATTAACAGTTTTTCCCTTTCCCTATTCTGTTTTTGTCTCATGCCTTGCATAAAAATATTCTTTTCTTTATGTAAAATTATTGAGATTTCTTTTAGTTACTAAAATTACAAGAAAAATTACTGAAGTCATACAAAATGTAGGCCTTAGGCATACTTATTTTTAAAATTAATTGCTAAGCTTTGCAAAAGGCTTTATTTTCTGTTACTATTATTTAAAGATAATAAAAAAAATAAATTTAAATGGCACTCTGACATAAATACTTACCTGTGACTACAACAAAACAATAGTTTGGCATAATTGTTTTGACATGTTTCCCTTGCCATATCTCAGCTTGTAGTAAAATCTCCATCCTGAAATTTCTTGTGCATAACACTACCATACAATACGCTCAGAAACCAGAACTTTAGATTTTTATCTCGTGTCCCACAGAGATATCAAAGCCTCAAAAGCGCGATTTTTGACATTTTTGAAAAATTTGGGATTTTCTTTAGCGAAGAGAAAGTAAGTCCCAGATCTGGAACTTCGCGTGTGAGTACAAGTACTTTCGGCCTATAAGTAAAAAAAAAATTATGTCATTTTCACAGTTTACCTTGCTAGAAAAATTTCCTCTTGTAAACGGACACATTTTGGAATAAAACTGAAACTTTATGCTTAAATTTCACCAATAAGCAGTTTTTTTCGGAAACTACTCTATTACTAAATTTATAGCCCAATGCATTCCGTACAAATCGCATTAATCCGTACTTGAATTGGAGAAATAAAGGATGAATTATTTACAAATCCGTAAACCCTTCATGTGAGAAAATTGCTGCAGACGATGAAACAAAGATGGCCGCCATGGACAAACAAAAACTAATAAAATTAAAATAATAGTCATTTTGAACTTCCCTCATGTTAGGGTTGTTGCACAAAAAATTTCAGATTTTTTAAAAATGGTCGAGCAACCAGTCCTGGACCACTTGAAATGGATTGACCCATATATATTTTATTTCATTTGAAAAATATTAAGGGCTTTTTTTGAAAAATAGGGCCGCTTCAAACAGGACCCGAAACAGACAAAATATAACCACAACCAGAAACATTCAAAGTCAACCCGATCCACAAAGAAAAAAAATAGCGTCAACCTGACCCGAAACAAATTGCGGGTGGGGTTGGGTTCGAGTTAAATCATGTTACTCGACCCGAAGCAGGATTCTAGTTACTGTGAGACGCTTCATGTAAAAGATCCTACAGCTTTTGCAAATAGTAGCATATCTTGAGTGAACATCGTGTCTGGGATCAAATTATTTCGAAAACTATGATTAAAACGGCTCTCTTAAAAAAGTACAAAAGCATTTTCTCTGAAATGTACGTTTCTTTTCTTGTGCCATTAGTGATTGCTAGCAGTGAATAATGCCCGTATTTTAAATTTACTTATTTCTTCTCAAAGTATTTCTTGACCCAATTCAAAAGTGCATTTAACATCGGTTTCTGAAAATTGTTAAGGTTTTGAATATCTATGAACATTTGTCTTTATCAAAATATATTCTTCTTCGTTTACCAAACGGCTTAGATCCATAAGGATATCCATAAGTATGTAAATACTTAAGATAATATTAGTAAAAAGAGTACCTGCTATTACTATCTGTCCTAAATAATTTCCTTACTTCCGTTGTATCTCCAAAATTTCTTATTAATACCTGGTTGTGTAAGGATTATTATTAAAATATTCTTAACTCTACTGAATTATTCTTATTAACTCCTTATTTCAAAGTTTCAAAACAGCTATATCTTTACTTTAACATAAAAAAAAAATCCTAACGATAAAACAATCTTGATTACCTTTCGGTGAACAATTTTCTGCATACTCTAAGCGTCGTCGTTGATCTATTTTAGGTAAATTTTATAGGAAATACTATCTATTGCAGTCGTTACCATGGTGCGACTTTTGAAAAATTTCTTCATATTTTTTAATTGTATGACCCCAGAAACCCAAAACCAACCCCAACAAAAAAATTTATATATATATATACTATGTTGCAAAAAAATATATGCACACAGAAGAAATTTAGCTAGAACTACGATACTTGGAGTGCTGGTGTGATTTGATGAGTTATGTAAATGATTAGCATTTCAGTACCAATGACCAATGGGGGTTTGTGTAATGCCCATTTAAATTGCGCAGCAGGAGCATTAAAAAAAAAAGCCGGTAGACCAATTCACGGGTAATTAGAGCTGGATAACCTTTGACGATACATGGTATTTGAAAGAATGATACCTTTAAGAAAGACGTACTCGACGGCACTACGAACAACGGTTCGACTTCAAAAGGGGTCGAACCATAGACTTCAGAAAAGCGGGTTGGTACAACAGATGTATCAGCCAATATTTTGGTCGAAGCGATATTGTAGTTACCCGCTGTTGGCGTCAGTGGATCAGAGAAGGCACAGCCAGTCGCTGCAGTGCCTCAGGACACCTCCGGACCACAAATACATTAGAAGATCGATTAATCAGATGATCAGCTACATCTACACCAACAATGTCACTATGATCTATTCGACGCCATTTTCCAGTTGATATGGATGCAGTGGTATCAAGGTATACCATCCTTAGATGACAGGCCGAATCTGGGCTCAGCTGTCGACGTCCATTTAGGCAGTAGCTTCTAACCCTTCAACATAGGCAGTGTTGTCTGGATTGGTGTCGATCCCGAGCTGGGCAGTGACTGATTGGAGAAACGTGATATTCAGTGCGAATCCCGATTTTCTCTCAGTCCTAGTGATTATCGTATGTGTTTGTTGGCAGATAGATCAACGGTCCAATCATGCATTTGTTACTGAGCGGCACACTGCCATAACACCTGGAGTGACATCCTGGGGAGCGATCTGCTGGGACAGATGATCAGTTTTATTCGTGCTACTCTATTGGCTCGTGGGCACGTAGATGACATTTTGCAGCCTGTGGTACTTCCTATGCTATCAAGTCGCCTAGGTGCCATTTATCAGCAAGATAACGCTCAGTCACATAATGCACGACTCTCGCAACAATGTGTACAAGGATATAATGTCATTCCATGGCCTGACACGTCACCAGATCTTGCTCCAATAGAGAATTTTTGGGACATGTTCGAAAGGCAACTTCAGCCTTCTCGGAATACCATCGAACTAGTTTATCAGTTGATACATTTATGTCAGAATCTACTTTAGAGGGACATAGGTAACTCAATAGACTCCATGCCTCACCGAGTATCGTCTTTTATAGCATCCAAATGTGGTTTTATAACCTAGTTTTTGTTGCTACTAGTCAATAAAATGTTTTTTAAAATCTGAATTTATAATCATTTCTTCATCTAAACTAAGCAAACATTATTTATATACCAAGTTTCATGATCGTGGCTCAATTTTTTCTGGGTTTATATATTTTTTTGCAACAGAGTGCATATATATATATATATATATATCGGGTAAGGTGCCCTATTTTCGTCCCCAGTCACTTTTAGGCCCTTGGAAGTTTTAATTTTCAGTAAACACCTACCATATTTGGTTTTACATAGACTAACTACCCATGCACATAGAAACATGTGAAAACATCGTACAAAAAAGATTAGCAATGCGAAAAATTGTTTTTTCAAAAGTATCTACATATGGCCAAAAAAAAAAAAAAAAAAAAAAAAAAAGGTCCCAATTTCGTTCCCCTCAAAAAATCAAATATGCCGAGGCTTAACTTATAACTAAATCAAAATTTATTTCTAAATGAGTAAGTAATTTAATTTACATTAAATTAAGGTACAAAGAAATGTGCTTATTATCAGTGGAAGAATAACATAGCGAAACATTAACCATCCAAACATGAGGAATATATAAATTCTGTATTGTTTTTGGCTCCTGAGACTATTTCGTGTGACCAAGTGCTGCAGCATTGAAGGCACTGACCCATTGTTCTCCCTGTTTATCACTAGAAAAACGCTTCTAGCAAAAAGGGCACTCGCCATCATTATAGCTTGTATTATCATCTTAAGGAATGTCAACAGAAGAGTCACTTCCGTCATCAGAATCGCTGGCTACATCACGTTTGGACATTTTTCATGACTAATTCTCCCCATTTACCTCGAGAATGGTGGATGCCAGAAGTTTTTTTTCGGCTGCGCGTTTCTTCTTCGTATGGGAATATTTTACTTTGTTTTTATTTGGAGATCTAGTGCTCAATGTCGCTGAACCTTTTCGGGCAGAAATTGCTGATGTGATCACTGGCACTTCCCTGATCTCTTTAGAACCAACAACTTGACAGTTTGATGATGGTTGATCAGGCATGCTCGTAGGCTTTATTGAAAGGTTGAGGGATTTGTAAGTTCGCAACTTTTCTATCAGGATGGTTTGACAGCGAATTTTCTATTGTTTTAGCATAAAAGGTTTTAAAGGAAACATAAACGCGACACTGTGAAGTTGCAGTTTTGTTGCTGAATGGGGAGGCAAAAACACGATTATAACACCATTCTCCCATGCAAAACTTTATCCCATTTCTTCCGTGGCACCAACTGCAACTATCAAGAGAGACAATATATATATATATATATATATTTAAAAATAAAAATAAAAGTATTTTAAAAGTTTTTTTGTAAGTAAAAGATTATTTTCGTTTTGAATTTTATTTTAAACTTTTTTCATTTTATTGTATTTTAGTTTACTATACTTTTTAGGGTTTCGTTCATCTGACGAAACCCTATTCGTCTCGCTCCTCTGTCTGTCTGTCCGTCACAGAGCCCGTTCTCAGAAACTATACATGTTAGAGACTTGAAATTTTGGGTACTTATAGCTGAACACCTCACATCAAACAACAAACCATAAAATTTTGAAAAAGTTGGTAATTAACTTAATTACGGGTTAATTAAATTCTAAAATTAACCAATCAACCTTTTGAATGCAGGTGCAAACACACGTTATCGAAATCCTCCCCAGTTTCTCCTAAGAGTTGCCAGTAAATTCGGCGGATGCTCCCTGAAATCAGCCGGTGCAGGGTTACCACGGAGTAATTTAAGCAATAAATGAAGTGGACCTTTAAAAAGCAAAATTGGATCTGCCGAAGTATCGGTCGTACAAATTCATAACAGGTGTAGAAATACGCGGAAAAAATTTTACTTTATTTTGGTATAAATTTCAGATTTCTGCGTAGGATAGAACGCAAAAAATCCACTAAAAATCGATCGATAAAAATTTAATTTCTGTGTTTGGAAAGACAATGAAAACAGATTTCCATTCACCGGAAGGCAGCTGTCGTCATCTCTCAACATATCGGCGCGGGAGAAATTTAAGGAGAGGAAAGTCGAATACGAAATTTAAACTTTTTAAATATTAAATTTTTCGTTTAAATTTTTTGCCATCAGGGCTAGAAATTTCTCGCAGATTTCATACATGCTCGGTTCAAAGAGATAGCTTCATTACGAGCTGAGATATTAATTATTATTTTATTAATTCCTTTTATTTCCATCAAATGCCAGATTAAGATGGAGGCACGTGCTTTTATAACGGAGATTTCATTTAAATTAGGAAATCTAACAATTTGCGTGGGGTTTTTCGACGGCGCGCTATGAGATAAGTATTAATTATTCAATATGAAAAAGTTTATAGGTTTATAAGTGTTCATCCCACTATTTCCTAATAGCAATTTCAGGAAATATCTTAAATTATTGTTTAAGACCGCCACTCGATGTGTTCGAAACTTTAAGATACTTTATAACACATAAGAAAAAGTGTAAAAAAGAATGGAGTGTGATATTTCGAGGAGTGGAGGGGTTGGGGACTAGATTTATTTATTAAATCTTAGCGTTTGTTATCGCAGAAAATGTTTTAAATTGTTGGTTAAGACTGCACCGCCACCCTCCCGACCATGTATCTATGGAGAGATTGCGCAAAGGAGTTTCATTCAGATATGCTTTTGTTAAGAATAGAGTGCGCTCCCTGGTGGTGGAATGCGGAACTAACGTAACGCGAGTTTGTTAAAATTAGGAAATATAACAAGGCGATCCGTTTGCAACTTTAAGATACTTCATGACACATAATAAAAAGCTTATAAAATAATGGTGCATGCAATTTCCTGTGTGAAGGGAGGGCGGGGATGGGGCGCTGGATTTCTTTTTTTAAAAATTAGCGTTTACGACCTTTTTAGATGTCGTTTTTTGAGCACTATGATATACTCAGACACGTGCTGCTTATGAAATATAAAAATGTCAAAATTTTAGTTACCACTATTTCCGAATAGTACTTTCAGCAAATTTCTTAATTTCTCACTTAAGGCCGCCACCAACTCGAGTAACACATCCACTGATAGGTTGTTTAACAGAGTTTCGATCTGATACACTTTTGTTATGAATAGTGTGCGCTCCCTGGTGGGGGAATTTGCAACTAACATAACGCAATTTTGTTAAAATTATGAAATCTAACAAGTCGATCTGCTGGAAACTTTGACATAGTTCATAACACATAATAAAAGGCTTATAAATGAATGTTCCGTGCAATTTCCTGGGCGCCTACCTCTCTCGGGTGCTATAGACTCGATCCCCTCGACTAATATACCTACGGATAGGTTGTAAAACGGAGTTTCCTTTGGATAGAGGTTTGTGTAGAATAGAATGCGCCCCCTGGTTGCGAAATGTGGAACTAACAGATTTCGCAAAAGGATAAAGTGTTTTAAAGGAATATTAAACGAAACCCTCTGTGCGATCTGTGATCACACTTACCCACTTGTTATTTTATTATGCAGCTCATATTCAAAATATTAGAATAATTGAGAAAAAGTAATAAGAAAAAAATATTTTTCATTTATTTATTTTTGATACTAAGTAAATGCAATTAAATTTCTTATAAATTAAATCTGGAA
Organism: Maratus speciosus; assembly: GCA_963932465.1. Taxonomy (NCBI): domain Eukaryota; kingdom Metazoa; phylum Arthropoda; class Arachnida; order Araneae; family Salticidae; genus Maratus; species Maratus speciosus. Next base: position 211,577,137 of record OZ010793.1, read on the forward strand.
TGTTTAGATAATATTTTAACATTTACAAAATATAAAATGTAGCACAATAAATTGGGTATACAACTTTCTGAAACACATCAAAGTTATAGAATAAAATTTAGATTGGTTCAAAATATTAGAATATTTTAATTTACGCAACAATATTACCTTATGAATATGAAGTAAATTGTAGTTAATATTTTGTACCATCCCCTTTAGCTTTCATAGCAGCGTACAATCGATCTTGCATACTATATACAAGGTGTTTACAAACATTTCTCTGAATATTAGCCCAAACAGAGTTCATACGTGTCACTAACTCAGTTTTATTTGAAGGAGGATTTTCTTGGAGTTTTTTCTTCATTATACACCACAAGTTTTCGATGGGATTAAAGTCTGGTGAGTTTGTTGGCCAAGGAAGTAACTTAATGTTGCGTTGGCGGAACCAATTATTAATTGACACCGAAGTATGCGGTGACGCTAAATCTTGTTGAAAGATGAAATCATCTTCAAATAAATCTTCTGATGATGGAATCATGCAATACTACAAAATTTCTTGATATATCTGAGAGTTAACCTTTTCGTAGGTGATGCATAACTTTCCAAGTCCTTCTGCGCTCATGCAACCCCAAACCATGGCAATAGCAGCAAATTTTACGGAACGTTTAAGGCATTCTTTATAAAATGCTGCTTGCTTCATTCTCCAAACTCGAATACCTTGATTACCATATGAAACACAAAACATACTTTCATCACTAAATAATATTTTTTTCAATCTTCTACGCTCCATAAACATCTTGATTTACACAATTTCAATCTTATAGCTTTTGTTTTGAACTCATGAGAGGTTTTGTTTTCGGTACACGAGATTCAAACTTAGACGTCTTAATGTTGTCAATGTAGAAACTTCAACTCCTTCTTCTTTCTATTTTCAGTGCAAGAATCGCATACTTTTAAAACGGTTTCTCTTAGCTATACGCTTCAGTTTCCAGTCATCTCTAGCAGATGTTTTTGGTTTTCGGCCGCCATCTCGGCGATTATTTTGAAATTTTCCATTTTTTTTAAAAATATTGTATTAGTATTTTACTAACGCTTGATTGCGAGAAATGTAAATAATTCGCTCTATATCATTGATTTTTACCGTTCCGATACAAATCAACCATAAGAAGTTTAATAAATTCCGAAATATCACTCACATGACCCATTTTAAGACGAAAAAGCAAACAAATTGCAAAATGAATACTGATTTTAAATAAAATCGTCTGAATTTAATCAATGACGCCACCAGTTATGAATTGGTGATAACTAAAGCAGGATCAATGTGAAATATTATTTATCCTAAATTTTATTAATTCCTAAATGTTATTAATATTATCCTAAATTTTGAACCACTTGAATAACTATTCTAATATTTTGACTTCTCAAAAAAATTTTTTTTCAATTAATCTTTTCAAAAATGATATTAATTTTAAGAAAATAAATATGTTTAATCAACAATAAGTTCTTAATAAAAATATCGTTTGCATATTTGCATTAAAAGACATTAAATTACCAAACGATATTTTCAATTTGAAAAAAAAGTAATTATTCTAATATTTTGAAAAGGAGCTGTATATTAAACTTTATTTTCATTTTGAATTTTTTTTTAAACTTTTTTCATCTTATTTTATTTTATTTTATTATGCTTATTATTTTATTTTATATCAAACTTTATTGTCATTTTGAATTAATTGTCATGAAAAAGCATCCCTAATTTCGCCCCCCGGGACGAAAACCAGAACTGCAAGGAGGACGAAATCGGTATTACGCTACTTCCCAATATTGCGGATCTTCAGTTCCCGTAAGATGAACTGAGCGTCCTAAAACTCACTATATGCTACTGTAAGCATCTTACCTACGTAAAACTCATGCGATGAATAAGAAATAAATACTTACAGTACAGTAAATAACGTTCTATACACAACGTAATAAGAACTCAGGTTTTCAAAAAATAGGAAATCTGGCGTCTTAAATATAAGTATGCTTCTTGGAGAACGAAACTTTCACTACTGACCCCTTTACCCCTCGTTCGCTGTGCCTTGCGTGATAAATGGTGCCACTTTCGCAGAAAACGGAGAAGTAATTTGGGGACGAAATTAGGCACTTTAACCTATATACGAGGTATATCCACAAAGTAAGTTCTGTTTTTATTTCTATCCACAGTAGCGCCGCGATCGCAGTTCCGAGCATGCGCGGCAGTTACTCTGACTGAAGAAGAAGAAATGTACGCCATTTTCAGATCGCTGCTGCCGACGTGTCATTTGTAGTGCTTCTTTAGAAGGTCAGCCTTATTTAAAAATGCCGCCGCTTGTGAAATCAGATCTGTGATTCGTTTTCTCAATGCAAAGAAAGTTAAACCAAGTGAAATTTATCGGCAAATATGCGAGGTTTACGGACAAAATGCTATGAGTGATTCAATGGTTAGAAGATGTGTCAGACAGTTTAATGAAGGGTGTGATCAAGTGCACGATGAAGAACGAAGTGGACGCCCGTCTTTGGTTACTGATGAACTGGTTCAAGCAATTGAAGAGAAGATTAAGCAAAACCGTAAGCTTACAATTAGTGCTCTTGCTATGGAATTTCCGCAAATCTCAAGATCACTAATTCATGAAATTGTTACTGAAAAACTGAAATTTCGAAAACTTTGCTCACGTTGGGTACCCAAAATTCTTACTGAACAACACCAAACACAACGGATGGGCAGTGCACTTCAGTTTTTGACCATCTCTTCTTATACCTCATATCTTTCCTTGGTGGTCACTACTTCACCGATGATGACGAGCTGAAAGAACATGTAACCACATGGTTGAAAACACAGGCGGCAACCTTCTATGAAGAAGGCGTACAAAACCTTGTGGCACGCTACGACAAGTGCCTACAAAATTTTGGAAGCTATGTAGAAAAGTAGTTTCACAGTTGTAGATTTTTGTACAATAAATATTTTTTTTGTGTCTGTACACTTTTTTTATATAACCAAACGGAACTTACTTTGTGGATGTGTATTTATATATATGTATGTACTAAATTTGTCCGCACGATAAGAGTCGTTATTATGCACGGGTCGTCTTCAAACTCACAAGAAAAGATTGAGATGGTTATTATCACGGCGGGTTTGCAAATGGCCAAAATAAGCCCACGGTAGGAGATTTACCGATTCTAGCTGGCCAAAATTAATTTTGGCTCAATGTAATTGCATCACCACGAAATTGAAAAATGCTATTGATATTCACCATCACATTTTCGGTATTGAAAATGAAGCGTGCAGCAGTCATAATTCAATTACAGGGACATTCAAAAGAATTCCATTACATTACGGCCCAAGAGGAAAAATCGCTCAAGGTGGTTTTTAATGATGTTTCATAATTTCAAACACATTGAAATTTATATACATATTTATGAAGTGCAGTACAAGATGCTTGCTATAGAATATGGCATGGGGGGAAAGAGATAGATGGAGATGCAGTATGTCGTAATAATGGTTTGCAATATAGCGCGCGTTATCGCTCAAATTTTAATGCTGTCACTCGGCCCAAACAAAACAAGCACCTGGAACAGGGACCGAATTTTTTAAAATCACCCGTGCATTTTGTTTTCTTTAAATGAAAGTGATCTGCTTATTTTTAAGCATTCTAAAGCAGCATTCCATTGTATTATGAATTAAAAACTGCATTACTAAAAGTTTTCTTCTTTTTTTCGGGAAAGAACGTGCTTGTGTTTGGGTCGACTGTAGCTGATTTTAGGGTTACTTTTTTGGCGTCGCCCCAAGCCACCTTACTGCATCGCCATCTATCTCTTTCCTCCATGAGAATATGGTATATATAGCAGTTATCGATCATTTACAGGGACACTAAAAAGCGTTACATTACGGTCTATGGAGAAAAGTCGTTTGTGGTGTATTTTGTTCATGTTACACTATTTCGAACATATTTAAATTGATATATATCTCAGAGGCGCTCTATAAGATGCTTACTATTGAATATGATGGGCATAGCATTCATTTTTCATATACAGGGGCACACAAAATAAATCAGTCATATTTCGCTCTATGAGCAATAATTGCTGGTAGTGCGTTTTCAGTTGTGGAACGCTTTAAAAAAATGCATACTATTTATGTGTATAAATTCTATAAATCATATACAGGGCTGCACAAAACATTTGGAGTACATTTCTGTTTATTCACAGAAATTGCTGAAGGAGAATTTTCAACTGTGCTATGCGTTCCATAACTGTTCTAAATTTTAGCACATTATGCATTATATGATAAATCTATAGTTCATATACAAGGATGTACAAAATTTTCAGTTATTTTTTAAACTTTGGTTGAAATTGTGTTTTAAAACGTGTTATGCGTTTTACAAATTATGATTTAGGCATCGTTTTTCAAGTTACTAAACTATGAAGTTTTATTATAGTAATCTGAATACATTGAAAAATGCTTCATAATCTGCTTAACGCATGATTTTACGTTCTTGTTGATTATTTTAATGATACTTTCTTAACGGTATGGAAACCAAAGTGATAAAACTATCTTTGTATTAGTATAACAACAAATCATAAAGTAACATTTTTTTCTAAAATTTTAAGATACGAGACAAACATTTGACAGCTTTAATGAAAATTGCTGTTTTGCATATTTTATTGCATATTTATACTTATCTCTGCACATTGGAACCTTATGTAAAGAATGGGAATCATAAGACATCATGGGAAAAGGTCTGCAATCTGAATTTAGAGAATTTGTATGGATAAATTTTGTAACCACTCGAAATTTGCAGACAAGTAATATATTTTACATCAATTTGTTTTGAGATATCTGCATACAACTGGCAACTTTTGTTCAAATTTGGTCATAGATTTAAACATTTCGCGCTTGCGAAATTTCATGTGCTCTTCGCATTTTCATTTAATTTTCATCATCAAATTCGCATTTTCATTAAATTTTAAATATTTTTGCAATTCTATAATTGTGCAAAAGCTTTTTTATATGACTAACCAAAATTCTGGTGAATTTGATAAAAGAAAAATGGCACTTGAACTAAAAAAAAAAAAAAAAAAAAAAGATATTTAGACTTAATAAGCTAAAAACAATTCTAAAACTTGGGGAGGTACATAAAAGCAGACAAATTAAATTGGAATGAAAACTTAATAATATAAACTATTTAATGATATCAATTATTGAGCTTAATTTTGCTATATCGTATATCCTATATTAAAAATGAAAAAAATGTAAAAAAATACAGAGTTTTTACGACATTAAATATGAAATAACAACTGATATGCGCAAAATTTATGCACATGAATCCGTTAAAATTAAGTCCATATTTTGTTCGGAAGCGTCCATAATCGAGCAGTATATTGAATTCCGCTTCAAGTAACAGATTAAACAACTATACTCAAATTGATTCATTCATTCCCAACTAAGAAGTACCAATTTTGCACTAGTCCATGGACCATACAAGTATGTTTATATCAAAACCAACCGCAGGGTACAACGCCATAACTATTAAGCTATAACAGACAAAAAATAAATTACCCTAGGATAAACTATTAAAAATCGACTTTTTTGCTGCTAGAATCGGTAAATCTCCCACCCTGCGGCCCAAGGGAGTGGAAATAGGGAGAGGGTTTGTGAAAACAGAAAAAAACCTACAACGTTTTAATTATAATACATATCAAATCAGTTTAAAGTTATCTCTTCTTCTAGAAAAAGGGCCCAAAATTTGTGTATGACAGATTTTTGATAAAATTAAAAATGGGCTTTCGGGGCGAAAAAAATAGGGTTTTAGGGAGAAAAAAATTCACAACTTCTCCAGTTATCAAGATATGAAATCCAATTAAAATTATTATAAATCTTCTTAATATTATCTACAACTTCTCAAGAAATTCTGAAGATATGAGTACATAATTAGTTTCTAGTAACTTTTTAGTTACTTTACATTTTTATAATTTTTTTGCATTGTTTAAAATTTTAAGTATTTAATTTAGTTGTAATTTTCAAAGTATATGATTTTTTTGTTGATTATTCTTGCCTAAATTCAGGAATTTTAAAGAATTTAACATCGTAATGGAATTTATTACACATATATTTTTTACACTAATGTAATATCCAAAATTATGTTATATAATTTATAGTAAAGTTTCGTGCTAAGAATCATTCTAAAAAGGGTAGAAATAATTACCATTTGTAACTAAAGAAGTATATGCTTTACACGCATAGGATGGTGCTACAATTGGCCTACTTTAGTTGCTGTGAAATGCTACATTTGAAAGCTCCTACTGCTTTTGCGAATAGTAGCATATATTGAGTAAAGCCTGTGAGCTGTAATAAAATATTATTTAAAAATTATTATTAAAAGGTCTCTCTTGCAAAAATGAAAGGGCATTTTCTCTCAAATGTACCCTTTTTTTGCTCTGCCATTATTGATTACAAGCAGAGAATAATACAAAATTTAAAAAAAAATTACTTATTTCTTTTCAAAGTATTTCTTGACCCAATTCAAAAGTGCATTTAGTATCGATTGCTGAAAACTGTTAGGGTTTTGAATATCTTTGAACATTTGTCTTTATCAAAATGTACTTATGTTCTTTTCTCCTAGGGCTTAGTTCCATAAGGCATACTCAAACAGCTAAAACAAGATCAGTAAAAAGAGAAACTTCTATTAATATATGTCCTAAATAGTTTGCTTATTTTTTTGTATGTCTAAACTGCTTAATACGATACACGTGTAAGGATTTTTATTAAAATATTCTTAACGTACTGAATTATTCTTACTAATTTCCTATCTCGAAGTTTAAAAACAGCTATTCTCTAACATAAAAAAAAAAGAATCCTAATGAAAACGAAATCTTGATTAATGCTCTGATGAATAATCTTCTGTATACTTTAAGGTTGTTAATCTAGTTTTTTTTTTTTTTTAAATTTCAAAAGTTGTTGAGAATGTAAGGTACCCCAAGGTTAATTAGCATAGTTCTGCATTTAAAGAAATCAACGTCCATAATCTTTTCATTTTATCCATATCTTTTGAGTTCTGTCTTCTGCAGCATACCTTTACGAGCGCAGGTTCTTTTATCCAGATGAAAAATTATTTTCTCAAGATACGGCAAAGAAATGAGTGAATAACCAGTTTCTGCCAACTTTCTTCTTTCTTTCATTAATTATTTAAGTAGTTTTCTTTACAAAATTTTTTAATCTTATTTTTATAATTTTCTAACTTTGTTTAAAAGTTTTAAGTAATTTAATTTTTTATGTCTATCTAAATGTTGCTTAAACGCATGTATTATGAACAATTTAATATTACATTGAAAGTTGTTACACACACACATATATATATCTGTATATTATGTAATTAACGTCAAAGTAGTAAATATGATGAGTAGAAATAATTGTAATGATATACATAAAACCATACCAATCACAACAGAATAACATTAAAAGTTAATAGTAACAAACGTTCAAAATGTGTTAGAAAAATGAAATAAACTATGTCACTAAGTCTCGTAAGTGGGAATTGGAGACAAAATTATTAAGATAGTAAACCTTGAGGGTTCTCGTGTCGAATTTCAATACTAAGAAAAAAAAGTAATAATTTTCAATGTAATTAAATATTATAAATATATATTTAACCATTTCGGTATGTTAATTAAGATTTAGCTTTCACATGATTACTAGAGAACCACTTCTTCTCATAGTAACCTTCACCTTACTTAATTGCGGAATAACTATCATTATATAAGGTGAAGATAGATTACTATTCATAGATTGTGGTACGCAAAATAGGAATCGTAGCATCCTTATTATTTGTGTATAAGTCTATGAAAGCAAGTATGAGTGTATGTAGATCGAAAAGTTCTTGGTTTAAAATACTTTTAAAAGGTATAGAAATATTAAACACCTATGTAATAACATATAGATTGTTTATGCCACAAATATGGTGACAAGTTTAATTTCAATCAAAATAAAATTCTGTCAAAAGCCTTTTCTAAATCACTGCGTTTTATTATTTATGATAGGAATATCATATAAGGATCCTCTGAACGAGATTAAAACAATCCGATATATCTAATTTTTAAAGCACATAATTAATACCTCACCAATGTGTTCGAATTTTTTCTTGTTCTGTTGTTAGCTATAGGAATATTACTTGGTACCGTCATTGACTAATGTTGATTTCGCAATAAAGGATAATTTTTTCGTTCCTGTAGAATAGCAACCTATACGTAAATATATGTAAATTTTGTCTACAAATTGAGTCTACATTCAAGGACACGTTTGCAACAAAAAAAGCTCATAAAAAAGCGGTTATGGGCCATTACATGAAAAAAGGACAAAATGTCCTGCACACGACACTTGCATACATAAGGTAAGCTAGGGTAACTGGACCCACGTGGTAACTGGTCCATAGACTATTTTATAAAAAACCGTTGATGTTTTTCAAGTTTTAGCTTTTGTAAACATTGCCCCCCCCATTTCTGCTTCTTAAAACAACGTGTGTCAACTCAATCTTACCTCTGCCTTTGCTGTGATAGGTTGCCGAAAATTTAGGTTTCTTTTTTTTTTAAACTACGTCCATTTGGTTGAACTTCCTCGGAATTTATTAAAATACGGTAAGTACTTTTATTAAACAGTCTTTTTATTTACAGATTAGACACATAAATACATTACTATTATTAGGTATCTATACATATTTACTACATGTTTCAAATGTAAGGCCAGTGTTCCAGTTACCCCATAAATTTTTCAAGAATGGAGCAACTGGGACACGTATCAGGGGTAACTAGATCCCGTATGATCCATTTACCCCTACAGTTATAAATATTATTTTGAGTTTCTCTTACTACGGAAAATTAATTTTTCCTTTGTTTTTTTTCTTGAAATAAAGAAAATTACATAATATTTTATTAAAATTACATAATAAAATTTTAAAAAAGCATGTTGGGGGTATCAAACCAAATTTCTTAAGTGTGATAGCTACATTTTGAAATTTTACGTTACAGATGAAGGCGCGTACATAAGGCAAAGTGAGATTATTAGATATTAGGAAATTATCGAAACAAATAAAAAATACTTCTGTTCGATATAAAAATATGGTTACATTCTCCACAGGTTTATTGGACATATCAAACTTCCATTGGGTAAATAAAAAAGAGAATGAGGTACATAAGTACTTACGTAGACTTTTGTTCATAGATTTATCTTATTATTTTTTCTCTTAAAATATCTATGTATAACTTTTATACTTATTACCTATACTAAAGTACATAAGTACTTACATAATTTTTATGTTTTTTTGTATAAATAAATGTAATATTTTCACTTTTAATGCTTTTTTTTAGACACATTGACAGTAAAGGTTTCCCTTAGTTGATTTCCTTAGTTGCTCTTTAGTTGATATATAATGTACATGATCTGCTTGGTCTAATTTTTTTTAGTTGTTTACACTTTTTCAAACAGGACCTGATACCCAATATATATATATATGTATATATTAAAAAACGCGTGTGGAACATAGACCCCCTTGGTCCACTTGCCCCATTTTTATGGGTCAACTGGACCCATGAGGAAAGAAAAATGAAATATATATTTTTTTTATTTTTAGATATTAAAATGTAATTTTGAACATTTCCATTTGATAGAGGGAACCTAACGGAACACTTTTACAAAAGTTCGGACTTTAATTCAAACGAATATTAGCCTTTTGAAGCTGAATTGCCAGAATCTACTCATTCACATTGTAAAATCATGGCCTAGTTGCCCCACGTAACCTTACCTATATCTGTTTTATAAGTTGTTAAAATATAAATTGAGTCCTGGAAAAAAAGTGAACACCTCCTACTAACTCTGGTACTAATTATTATAGAAGAAAGTTACTGGTACCAAACGATTAGAAATAAAATCTTCTTTTAAATGATGTATATAAAATTTGCTTTGGAGGGCATATACAAATTAAAACCGGACCAAACTTTGAAACCCAATTTTGACAATATATTTTAAATCTTCGTTCTATCTATGCCTATAAATGAAATTTCAAGGCATTTGGATGATAAGCTTTTGAATTATAAACAATCAAAATTTGGAGCTTCTAATGATAAATTACATTTTCATATTTTTATTAATATCTCCTGAAATCATAATCCTAATGTGATAATTTTTTGTATGGTTATAATACTAAAAAATGCAAACATAAATACATTGAATTTGTGATTTTAAAAATTTTATAATATGAATTATGAAATTAATATACGAAAAAAATTATGAATTAGAACCTACAATTTGTTTGAAAGATTTATATTTATTAGGTCCTGCTTTATGCGAATTCTAAATTTCAAATTTTTCTTCCAAGTAGATTTAGAATTATGTTTAAAAACATGAAAATGATGGTTTAAGAGATGTGCAGAAAAGCATAATTTGAAAAAATGTATATTTTACTCCTTTTATTGACACATTTGAGCTGCCAGTATTCGAAACATAGTAAAGGAGTGAAATGATCATGTTAGCAAGAAATAATACATTAATAGAAGTGACATGGTCATTCTGCAGCATTTCAAAAATCGCGTACCGAACTTTAATTTGGATACAGCCCCTAAAATAAGCTCATTTTAAAATAAATAATTTCTTTGAAGCTAATCATACAAATTTCTTGAAAATTTGCATTTTCGATAATTGAAAGGTGTAGAATTTATTTATGGCATCAAACTTGGACATTGCTATTGAAAGATACAAAGTTTGGGTTCGATTTTATATGTAGATGGCCCCCTAAGCAAATCTTATATATATCATTTAAAAGTAGAATTTATTTCTAATCGTTCGGTACCAGTAACTTTCTTATATTATAATTAGTTGCAGAGTTAGTAGGGGGTGTTTACTTTTTTCTCCTCGACTGTACATTAAAATCCAAGATTTTCATAATAGCATAGTTGTTTTAATTTGAGGATACAACAGCATTGTTAAAACAGAAATAATATGTAGAAAAGCTGTTCCACACGTGATATGAAAGGCCCTTTAATAGGTTTGAAAATCTTCTCATTTTTACCCTATACATAAGTAATCTACCCGTTTTTAATAGGTTTAAAAATCTCTAAATTTTAAACCCTAGACCTAAGTAATCTCTCCCTTTTTAGGGCCATCCCATGAAAAATGTACAAAATGGGTTGCACGTGACACTTACATAAATACCTATATCTATTAACTTATAAGTTGTTAAAACATTAACTATCTATTAAAAAGAATAAAAATCCCTAGATTTTTATATTAGCATAGTTGTTTTAATTTGAGGATATAATAGCATTGTTAAAAAGCAATAATATGTAGTCTCACACGTGACAAAAAATTATTTAGATTTAAAATGACAAATTCATTTATTCCCAAAGTATTTCTTGGGCCAATCGAAAAGATCATTTAACATCGACTGCTGAAACTTATCAGGATTTTGAACATCCATGAACCTTTAGCCATGAACCATGAGCCTTTATCAAAAAATAATCTTGTTCGTTTTTCAAATGGCTAAGTTTCATTAATAACACTCCCCACATTTAATATAACATTACTGAAGAACCTACTATTAATATCTGACGTAAATAACTTGCTTACTTTTTTGTACACCCGATTTCCTTAATTAATACTGGATTATGTTAGGATTCTTACTAAAATATTCTTAACGTATTAAATTATTCATATTAACGCCCTATATTAAGGTTTCGAAACCACTATCTTCTTACTCCAACTTCAGTAAAATAATCCTGATGATAAAAAAAAAAATTATTAATGCTCTGATGAATAATTTTCTCCATACTCTAAGCGTCTTTATTTATTTATTTATTTTTTTTACTTTAAGAGTTGTTGAGAATTCAATTTACCTCCGAGGCTAATTACAATAATTTTTCATTTGAGGGATCGGCGTTATAATCTTTTCCTTTTTCTGTATATTTCGAGTTTTGCCTTGTCCATTAAACCTTTTAAAATGCAGTTTCTTTTATTCCGACCGAAAATTATTTTCTCAAGATATGGTGAAAGAATGAGTGAATAAATAGTTTAAGGAAACTTTCTTGTAGCGTTGATTGATGATTTAAATAGCTTTCTTTAGAAAGTTTAGTAATATTTATTTAATAGCTTTACAACATTGTATGAAAGTTTCAAATAATTTATTTTTATGTATTTGATTATATGAGTTTTAAATTTCGTTTAAAAATATGGTGTATCTAAATGTAAATGAGGCTTTTACTGTAGCGGCGTTGAATGTAATCGAAATCGGTAAATATCTTTGTAGCTAGATGGCATTGTGTTTTTATCAGTTTGCTATAGTAGCGAACGGCATCACCTTCTTTCTGTTTCTTGAGCTGTGAAAAGTTGTTAGGTGGGGTCAGATACATGATGAATTCCTCCTGTCAGAGAAAAAAGCTGTTATCGAATTTTTTCACGATAATGCTACATGTTGCTGAAGCTTAAGGCTGTTCTCAAATACAAAAGGGCAACTTTATGACACAAGTTTAAATTTACTTTTGTTCGGAAATGTACGAAACTAGCAAGTGTTGTTGTTCAAAAACTATGTAATCGAAATATTTTTTCCGTTTTTTTACAAATGCAATAGATCTTTCAGAAAATAGTGTAAAAGTGGGCGTTTTGAACCAAATTTCCGCGCGAAAAAAGAATAACCACTCAAGAAAGGAAGAAAAACGTCTTTATTACGTGATAAAAATCACTTATAACTCAATGTGCATTTATTTATCAAAAAAAAAAAAAAAAAAAGAAAGAAAAAGAAAACGCAGTTCGATTCCAAATCGCTTCCATAGTCAGGCATTCCAATTTTATATCTTTCCGTTAAAAAATGAATTTGTAAATGTGTCAAAACATTTTGCGCTTGTTGAGCAGAGCAGTTGAGAACAGCCTTACCAAGGCTCTCAAAAACAATCGCCGAGGAAAACTCTTGCAAGGGAGAATGCTGCTTCAGAAAAATATTACGCTACATGTGGCCACGAAAATCCTCAACATGCTGAAAATTATCCTCAAATATCCTTTGTACTGCCTTGATAACTATCCATTTAACTCCTATACATCTTAGGCTCTTTAAAATTCACTAAAAAGCCAACGGTTCACCTGTGACAAGGAAACGCAGAGCAACGTTGAAAAATAGATCCGTGAAGAACCCACAGGTTCTACTCTGACACCATCTACTCATTTTTCAAGAAGTGGTTTTCAATGCATCAATATCAATGGCAATTATGTGCAGTTGGCACGTTACTCATTGACTGCATGTCAAATATTCTAAAATTCAATTATTCTTTAGATATGATTCTAGTCTCCTTTTATTTGTCCAAACCATAAACTTGGTTTATGAAAAATTCAATACCACGGTGAAAGTGACATGTGAATTACATATGTGAATGCAGCATGGGAATTCCGAAATTAATTGTTAAGACAAAATACTACTCAATGAAAATACACGCTCTCTTAATAAGGCAATAGACCTCAAACAGGTTAAATAATAATTTCATACTTCGATGAGATAGCGATCGTCTCGATAAGTATTACTAAATATTTAAAACTTCATACCAGAAAAATATGCTGGTAAATACCGGTGTCCAATATGAGCCAAGTATATAAAGTGATTATTCATAAATAAGTTCACATGTTCATCAATCTACGTATGTAAGAATATATAGGGTGTTTCGTAAAAGTCTCCTTATACAGGCATCCCCCGAATTACGTAAGTAATGCGTTCCATAAACTTTTACCTAACTTGAATTTTGCGTAAGTCGAATTTGTAAATTGCTTAGGTAAAATTTCGTAAGAAACTGAAATATTTATTATATACATATAATATATACGTTATTTACACAGTATTATTTTATGAATAAAGCAGCATGTAGCAGTATTTACTTGGATATAAACTATAAAACTATGAAAAAATATAAACAGAAACTGAAAGAACACTTAAAAAATTATTGTTGTGGTTTTTATTTGCATATTTTATTTGTAAAACAATTATCTAAAGTGTGCAAATGTGTATCAAACGCTCTAGTCTATCTATACTTCATCTATACTCCTATTATAAAGAGGAAAAAATTGTTTATTTGTAGGAGGTAAGCTCTGGAACTACCGAACCGATTTCAAAAGTAATGGTATCAAAATGATGGTGTTAGTCCAACTTAGAACATAGGCTATATCTTATGTCGGTGCCACTACCCGAAAGGGGGTGTAGGAGCAAAAAACGTTCTAAAAATGCGATTTTAGCGTTACTGAAGGGCCTAGAAATATGAAATTTTGAATATAAGTTACTTATAAGATATAAATGATGTCTAAAAACAGTTCTTAAACAATTCGAAATTTAAAAGGGGTGAAAATGCACAAAAAGCGTTCTAAAAAACGTTCTAAATGGTAGTTTCTACACAATCTCAGGAAATACCAAACTGATCTAAAAAATATTGGTGTCAAAATGTTGGTGACAACGCTTGCTCCAAGATAGGCTATGTTTTATGTCGGTGCCACTACCCCAAAGGGGGTGTAGGAGCAAAAAACGTTCTAAAAATGCAATTTTAGCGTTACTGAAGGGCCTAGAAATATGAAGTTTTGAATATTAGTTACTTATAAGATATAAATGATGTCTAAGAACAGTTCTTAAACAATTCGAAATTTAAAAGGGGTGAAAATGCACAAAAAGCGTTCTAAAAAACGTTCTAAATGGTAGTTTCTACACAATCTCAGGAAATACCAAACCGATTTAATAAATATTGGTGTCAAAATGATGGTGACAACGCTTGCTCCAAGATAGGCTATGTTTTATGTCGGTGACACTACCCCAAAGGGGGTGCAGGAGCAAAAAACTTTCTAAAAATGCGATTTTTTTGTTACCGAATGGCTTGGAAATGTGAAATTTGGAATATTAGTTACTTATTTATATATAAAGGATGTCTAAGAATATTTTCTAAACAATTCGAAATTTAAAAGTTGTGAAAATGCACAAAAAGCGTTCTAAAAAACGTTCTAAATGGTGATTTCTACACATACTCAGGAAATACCAACCGATTTCAAAAATAATGGTGCAAAATAATGGTTACAAACCTTGCTACAACATAGGCTACATTTTATGCTCGTGCCATTATCCCTAAAGTGGGTGCAGGAGCAAAAAAACGTTCGAAATTGCGATTTTTGTGTTACTGATGGACCCAGATACATGGAATTTGGCATGGTAGTTACTTATTGGATATAAATGATCTCTAAGAATATTTCTTAAAAAATTCGAAAATTAAAAGCGGTGAAAATGCGCAAAAAGCGTTCTAAATGGTGATTTTTACGCAATCTCAAGAAGTACCAAACCGATTTAAAAAATAATGGTGTCAAAATGATGGTGACAACCCTTGCTCCAACATAGGCTACATTTTATGTCGGTGCCACTACCCCTAAAGCGGGATGCAGGAGCGAAATAACGTTCGAAATTGCGATTTTTGTGTTACTGAAGTGCCCACATACATGACATTTGGAATGATAGTTACTTATAAAATATAAATGATCTTTAAGAACATTTCTTAAAAAATTCGAAATTTAAAAGGGGTGAAAATGCGCTAAAATGTTCTAAAAAACGTTCTAAATGGCAATTTCTACGCAATCTCAGGAAGTACCGAACCGATATAAAAATTAATGGTATGAAAACGATGGTGACAGCCCTCGCTCCAACATAGGCTGTATTTCATGTCGGTGTCACTAAACAAAAGGGGTTGAAGGTGCAAAAATTGATCTAAATTGCGTTTTTTGAAATGTTGCAGGGGCTAACAACTTGAAACTAGGCATGGTAGTTACTTATAAGATATAAATGATCTCTAAGATTATTTTTTAAATAACTCAAAATTTAAAAGGGGTGAAAATGGACAAAAAAAGTTCTAAAGAATGTTCTAAATTGCGATTTCTACGCAATCTCAGAAAGTACTCAACCTTTTTCAAAAGTAACGGTTGGAAATTGATGATGACAGCCCTTGCTCCAATATAGGATCTATTTCATGTCGGTGTCACTACCACCTTGCGGTTGTATTTTAAAAAAACGTTCTAAATTGTAATTTTTGGGATACTGAAGGCTAGAAATTTAAAATTTGGCATGGTAATTACTTATGAGATGTAAATACTCGCTGAGAAGAGTTCCTTAAAAATTTGAAATTTAAAAGGGGTAAAAATGAACGAAAAGCGTTCTAAAAACGTTCAAAATAGCGATTTCTACGCAATCTCAGGAAATATAAATCGATTTCAGAAGTGATGGTTTCAAATTGATGGTGACAGTCCCCTCTCCAACATAGCCTATATTTTACGTTGTTGTCAGTATCACCTTGGGATTACAGGAGCAAAAAATGTTCTAAATTGCGTGTTTTGTGTTACTGAGGAAATCTAACATTTTAAATTGGAAATGGTAATTACTTCAACGATGCAAATGCTTTCTAAGAATTGTCGAAAGAAAATTCCAAATTTAAAAGGATGAAGTGAGCGAAAAGCGTTCTATAAGCTTTCTAAATTACGATTTTTATGCAATCGTGTGAAATACGAAACCGATTTCAAACATAATGGTTGCAAATTGATGATGATATAACCTGCTCAAACATAAGCTATATGTTATGTCGATGCCACAACCTCTAGAGGGTTGCAGGAGCAAAAAACTTTCGAAATTGCGATTTCTGTGGTACTGAAGAGGCTAGAAACTTTAAATATAGCACAGTAGTTACTTTTAAAATATAAATGTCCTCTAAGAACAGTCGAAAATAAATTCAAAATTAAAAAGGGATGAAGCGAAGGGAAGGGGCGAAAAGCATTCTAAAAGTGTCCTAAATTACGATTTCTATGGAATCTGAGTAAATAATAAACCGATTACAGAAGTTATTGGTTGGGAATCAAGAGTGATAGTCCCTGATCCTATGCGGGCTATATTTTATGCCGCTGTCACTACCACCTGGTTGGCAGGAACAACAAGAAAGCCTTTAAAAACATCTAAATTCCGTTTTCTATAGAATATTAGGAAATACCAACCGATTTCAAGGTTAATGGTGTCAAATTAATTGTGACAGTCTCTGTTTCAACATTTTTCGAAACATTCTATTTCAACTCTGTTTCATGTTGGAGAGAGTATGAAGTTGGTATCACCAGAGAGGTGATAAACTGTTAGATAAGAAGTTTGGAATTTTACATGATGGTTAATTTTAACATGTAAATGTGTTTAGATGGTTGCTAAAAAATTCGAAACTTCAGATGAATACTAAAATGAGCGTATGAAAGGAGCATAAAAGTCTCAAAATACTTTCTAAATTATCATTTATTTGGAATTGGTTTTAGTTCTTCTGATTAATTAAAATCTCATTTCTGTCTATTGCACTTTTATAATTAAGTTTAGTCAAACTGTGGCTTAATTTGTAATTTCTGAATTATTTCAAAAAGTGTTCTTCTAATAAAAAATACTCATGCAAATATCACTTGGCATATTTCAACTATTACGCGAGCAAAGCCGCGGGGTTTGCTAGTCATATTATAAAGAGGAAAAAATTGTTTATTTGTCGGAGATAAGCTCAGGAACTACCGAACCGATTCCAAAAGTAATGGTATCAAAATGATGGTGTTCGCTCAACTTAGAACATAGGCTATATCGTATGTCGGTGGCACTATCTCAAAGGGGGTGCAGGAGCAAAAAACGTTCTAAAAATGCGATTTTTGCGTTACTGAAGGGCCTAGAAATATGAAATTTGGAATATTAATTATAAAATATAAATGGTGTCTAAGAACAGTTCTTAAACAATTCGAAATTTAAAAGGGGTGAAAATGCACAAAAAGCGTTCTAAAAAACGTTCTAAATGGTAGTTTCTACATAATCTTAGGAAATACCAAACCGATTTCAAAAGTAATGGTATCAAAATGATGGTGTTAGTCCAACTTAGAACATAGGCTATATTTTATGTCGGTGCCACTACCCCAAAGGGGGTGCAGGAGCAAAAAACGTTCTAAAAATGCGATTTTTGCGTTACTGAAGGACCTAGAAATATGAAATTTGGAATATTAGTTACTTATAAGATGTAAATGGCGTCTAAGAACAGTTCTTAAACAATTCGAAATTTAAAAGGGGTGAAAATGCACAAAAAGCGTTCTAAAAAACGTTCTAAATGGTAGTTTCTACATAATCTCAGGAAATACCAAACCGATTTAAAAAATATTGGTGTCAAAATGATAGTGACAACGTTTGTTCCAAGATAGGCTATGTTTTATGTCGGTGCCACGACCACAAAGGGGGTGTAGGAGCAAAAAACGTTCTAAAAATGCGATTTATGTGTTATTGATGGGCCTAGAAATATGAAATTTGAAGTATCAGCTACTTATTAGATATAAAGGATTTCTAAGAACAGTTCTTAAACAATTCGAAATTTAAAAGGGGTGAAAATGCGCAAAAAGCGTTCTAAAAAACTTTCTAAATGGTAGTTTCTACACAATCTCAGGAAATACCAAACCGATTTAAAAAATAATGGCGTCAAAATGATGGTGAAAATCCTTGCTCAAACATAGGCTATGTTTTATGTCGGTGCCACTACCCCAAAGGGGCTGCAGGAGAAAACTGTTCTAAATTGCGGTTTTTGTGTGACGGAAGGGCCTTGAATCGTGAAATTTAGAATGGTAGTTAGTTATAAGATATCAATGATCTCTAAGGACATTTTCTAAAAAAATCGAAATTTAAAAGGGGGGTCAAAATGCGCAAAAAGCATTGTAAAAAACGTTCTAAATTGCAATTTCTATGCAATCTCAGGAAATACTGAACCGATTTCAAATATAATGGTGTTAAAATAATGGTGACAGATCTTGCTCCAAGATAGGGTATATTTTATATATGTTTCCACTAACCCAGAGGAGATGCAGGAGCAAAATGAGCGAAAAGCGTTCTAAAAACGTTCTAAATGCCGATTTGTCACCAATATCTCAAGAAGAATCAAACTTATTTCAAAACTAATGTTAAGAAATTAATGCTGACAGCCTCTGCTCTAACATAGACGCTATTTTAAGTCGGTATCACTATCACCTAGACGTTGCAGGAGCAAAAAAGCGTTCCAAATTTCGATTTCTGTGATCGGTACGGGCTGGCAACTTAAAATTAGGCAAGGTACATATGTATTACATATAAATGATCTTTAAGAACAGTTTCGAAAAAATTGGAAATTTAAAAAGGGGTGAAAATGCGCGAAAAGCGTTCTAAAAACGTTCTAAATTGCGATTTCTACCCAATCTCAGGAAATTCCAAAGCTATTTCAAAAGTAATGGTTGCAAATCAATGGTGACAGTCCCTGCTATAACATGGGTTGTATTTTATGTTGCTGTCACTACCATCTGAGGGTTGAAAAAGCAAAACATGTTCTAATTTGCGTTTATTGCATAACTGAAGGGTCTAACACTTTGAAGTATGGCATGTTATTTACTTACAATATGCAACTGCTTTCTATAAACGGTCGAAAGAAAATTTCAAATTTAAAAAGATGAAGTGAGCGAAAAGCGTTATAAATTACAATTTTTATATATTCTTTTCAAATACCAAACCGATTAAAAAAATAATGATGACAAATTGTTGGTGATAGAACCTGCTCAAACATAAGCTATATTTTATGTCTGTGCCACTACCACAAGAGGATTGCAGTAGCTAAAAACTTTCTAAATTACAATTTCTGTGATGCTGAAAAGGCTAGAAACTTTAAATATGGCATGGTAGTTACTTATAAAATGTAAATGCCCTCGAAGGACTGTCGAACATAGATTCGAATTAAAAAGGGGGTGAAGTGAAGGAGAGGTGCGAAAAGCATTCTAAAAAAGTCCTAAATTACGATTTCTACGCTATTTCAGGAAATATAAACCAAATATAAAAGTAATAGTTGCGAATCAATGGTAACAGTCTCTGATCCTACACAGGCTATATTTTATGCCGATGATTCTACCACCTGGGATTCACAGGAACAGCAAACGCTCTAAAAAAGGCCTTTAAAAGCTTTCTAAATTACGTTTCTGTGGAATATTAGGAAATAACAAACCAATTTCAAAATTAATGTTGGCAAATTAATGGTGACAGTTCCTATTTCAACATGGCCCTTTATGTTGAGAGAGGTGGTAGGACTTGGGTTGGGTTGGGTTGGGTTGATTGTTGACGGCCGATTATCTACTCGAGGGATATAGGCCCTAGGGGGGGGGGGTGCCCTTCGTGGGGGTCTTTCTAAGGGAACCTAACCCGTATTTACGCATGGAAAATCCAAGGCTTCGAAGAAAACCACGAAAACTCCGAAGCGGTTAGGCCGACGGGCGCGAGTGGGTTCGAACCCAGCACCTCCCGTCTACCAGCTTCGAGAGCAGAACCTCTCAGCCACTGGTGGGGCCGGTAGGACTTGGAATTTGACATGATGGTTAATTTTAAGATGTAAGAAGATGGTTTCTAAAAAATTCAAAACTTCAAATGAATACTGAAATGAGCGTATTAATTGAGCATAAAAGTTTCAAAATATTTTCTAAATTATTATTTATTTAGTTTTATTTCGTTTTATTAATTTAAGTCTCATTTCTGCCTTATGCAGTGTAACAATGATATTTAATCAAACTGTGTTTTAAATAGTAATTTTTTAAAATTATTCCTAAAAGTAATAAGTAACTTTTAATAAAATAAAATATTACCTTTTAATAAAATAAAAATTTAGTTAGTGCCTTTTAATAAAAATTAGACATATAAATATCACTTGACATATTTCAAATATTACGCGAGCAAAGCCGCGGGGTTTGCTAGTATGTTCATAAATGTGATTTTCAAGATTGATTACGCAAGTGCGAATTTACGTAAGTCGAGGGATGCCTGTAATCGAAATTCAGTAACTAACGAATAAGTCACATTGTCAATTTTTTTGCATTGTGAAGTATATGCATAGGACTTCTTGAAACAATGACGAGTCTTACGGTTTAATCCTAATGAATATAAAGAAGAAATAAGTGTCACGTTCATATGGCAGCCATATGAGTAGTGAATATGAATATCTATCCATACCAAATTATGAATATCCCTGAAATATGCGGATCTGTCCTTTATTTGGAGCTTCACAATCATTTGAATACGGAAAATTAAAAAAAAAAAATAGTTCAAATTTTGAGGAATAGAGGACACTGTGCTATCTCAACCTGTAAAAATACTCAATATAACCAATAAATATGTTTCAGGATTACTCGATATTTACTTTTTATTACGTTCAATTGTTGAGGATTGAAAATAAATGTTTGCAGTTTGAAGTTTTGACGTTTGTTTAAGCATTATTATACAGGGTGACTACTTAATTTCGTTTCTCCTCACATAACTAATGAACCGAGTTAATTACAGCCATGAACGTTGTGTGCAGGGGTAGTAAAATGCGCATGCGCTACACAATGAGCTACCTGACAGCACGTCTTAGCGATAAACTTAAGAGGGCTGGTCACTCAGATTCGGAATTCTCCTCCGTAATGTTAAGTCTATGGGCACTTGATGCATTCGTATATTTAAAATTTCTCCTATGGAAATTAATTTTTTTAACTTCTATTTTTTGTGTACACTTCCTAAAAGATGTCTCTTTTTTTCTTAGATCTCAAAATATTTCTAAAGTATAAACTTAATTTTATATGAAGTTTTAAAATCTCACTCACAGTTAGAAGCTTTGAAATGTAATTATTTTATATCCTATCACCAACTTAAATATGTCCGTAACCGCATACATAAGTGTAGCATTGTAAGGGAGATGCACATTTAAAAATAAAACTCAATAACAAGTAAGCAAGGTACAATTTATTTTAATAATAAAATTCAGTTAAGTATAATCAAGATGCTCACCATCAAAACATAGGCAGAATGCATGATGCATTGTTACCGATGATACACATATTGAGTGTATTTAAAATTTCGTATTAAAATAAGTTGCACATTGCTTACTTGTCTCAGTTTTATTAGAGAATTTGCCTGTGTCTTATAATGTCATTCTTCGGTATGCAACTATTGTCGTATTCTGGTGATTGGATATAAAATTAGTGCATTTTATAGTTTCTAATAATGCTATTCTTACATGTAAGACATAATTTCGTACTAAATCGAAGACGCTTTAGAACTTTGCAAATGATTTTTGCCTCGTATCTCGCATTTTTTTTTCAAAAAAGGAATGACATCTTCGCTGGTTACCGCTAGGGGCTACTGCCAAATACTTCATCGTTCAGCGCATGCGCGTTTTATTATACTTAGACACTACGTTCATTGCTGTAGCAAACTCCGTTCACCAGTTATTTGAAGCGAAACAGAATTACGGAATTTGGCAGTAGATTGAGACACCACGCTGCTATTTATTGATGAAAATGTGAATTATTTTTAAAATTCCTGCTTAAACAATTATGAGTTACCTTATGAACATGTCATCTTATTCAGGGCTGTCAAGGGACTATTTTTTAATTCTAACTCGCACCACTTTCTCAAAACCAAAATTTTTGATATGCAGTTTGACAAAATTTGCAAGAGAAATATACTAAAAAATTATTTTCTTTTAAATTAGTGGTGCCAACAAAATTGAAAAATAGTCGCCAGTGGCAGCCCTGCTTATTTAACCCTTATATTTATTATAGTTAACGATTTATTGAATTTTAAGTTGTCTGTTACCTATATTAATACATGGAAATTATTCCAGAGAAACAACTGAAATTTGATTACATTTGAAATATCAGTTACCTTTTTGAAACACCCTGAATTTAAATGTACACCACTGTTTCCAGTTTAGAATACCTCTGAAATCTACAGAAAAATATCGAATGTTTTATTTTTCAATGTAGTTTCTTTGCCTCTAGAAACGCATTTTATATTCTCTCAGATAATTGAACCTATTTGTGAAAACCGAATTCCTCTTTCTTTTTCACTTCTTATTAGCCGCCGATATGCTATTTCTTTCGGCCAGCAATTAAAATGTCGTCTCCAGAAAAAATAACGTTCTGTTGTATAAGCCAACCGCAAAAAAGCAGATATATCATTGTACTGTTAAATACTCTACTGCAATCTTTTAAACTTCTAAGCATCGCAGATTTTCTATTTTTATACCGTCGTATTGGGGAAAAAATACTTTTAAATGCAATTTGTTTGAAAACTGCATCTCAATTTATTTTTGAGATATTAACAATTTTGTAGTTTTTTTCACCATTTGTTTAATGTTGGCAACTCAAATACTCCATTCTGTTGAAACTAAAGGAAAAATATTTGGAAAATAATAGTAATTATAGCTTTTTGTTGCCATTTTCCCATAACAACTGGAAAAAAAATGTAATTAAAATACGTACTATTTTGAAAAAATATAACTGAACAATTTCTGATAAAACCTTTACTATAATAAACTATTATAAACTATATGTATAATAATATATAATAACTATTATAAACCATATATATAATAATATATAATAACTATTATAAACAATATATATAATAATATATAATAACTATTATAAACTACATTTAATTTTAAGTATCTAAATTAATATTACAAACAAATGAAGGCATATGAATCATTAGATAGTCGATTTTTTTTCTGTCGAGTTTCTTGAATGACGACATCTCTTTCTTTGGATTTGTGACTTATTGAGCGATAGTGACGTCATATGCATATTTTACTGTAGATGTTGTTTAAGTCTAGATCGTAAATGAGGGATTCTTCCTCCGGATGCGAATGACGTCATTTTATATAAAATAAAAGCGCGTGTTTTAATGCTTAAATTGAAATATGTTTTATACTATCTATATTTATATACATATATATGTATATTTTTCATCAGGGGCGACACTAAATTCTAAAAAAGCAGAATTCCTGTTTTCTAGTCCTTTATTTTTGTTTTTCCACAGTACGATGCTGTTTACTTGTTATGTGTATATAAGTGCCTGTATGTGAACGTTTATTTTAGTATATCTAACATTGTTATAATTAATTTTTGTTTTTCTATTCATCTTAGTTTTATGTTACTGAATTTTAATATGTATCTTCCCCGGTCTCGCACTAAAGCTATAAAGCTGTAAAACTTAGCCACACTCCATGGACTGGCTATCCATTTATCCATTTACTTAGCAGTTAAATATCTCCAAAAAGTAATCTGAAATTTGTTACAAAACTATTTCATGACTGCTATGTTTATATCATAATCAGCAACATAAGGATTTGTTCTATGATACTGAGATTTCAGTTTTGAAATAAATTATAGTCGGTTGGAGCTAAATTGGGACTATAAAGTTGATAGACAAGCTCTTAAGTTTCTTTAATAATCCTTCAGCAAGGACACTTGCAATTTTTTGAATTGTGCGGCGAGATCGTAGTACCCATACCGAAGACATTGTTCATGTGAAGGTGTTCATGCAAAATCTACAGAATAGTTATTTACACTAGATTCAATCTAAGGAATACTTTGAATTTTTTTTATCACAATAATTCTGGTTCCATTATTGCAACCGTAAAAAAATTCAATGGACGATTAGCGGTGGTAAGACGTGTGTTAAACGAATATTTGAACTCTATTATCTGTATAATTATTCTTTTATATATTTTTGTATTTTTTATTTCCTGCTCTATATAACTTTTATTTAATTTATCAGTGGCAAGTATGGTGGAGTATATTTTTAAGAAGGTTTAACTAGCGATAACTCTTTGCATTCAAAAACAGAGTAATTGAAAAGTAACTGAAAAAATATGTAACACATGCAATTTATTCTACTAAAATACTACAATTATAGAGATAATTTACTATAATCGAATTTACAGACAAAGTTGGTGGCAAAAATCAGCGTATCTGGGAGCATTTAGTTTCAAGTCTATGAGAATAACATCCCTATTTTTTCCCCATTTATTTCTCCATTTATTATTTTCCCTATAATTTATTTTTTTCCCACCATTTTAATATATTTTAGCTTTTAGCATATTTTGTTAGTAGATGGTTTGATTTTTTTTCAAATGTAAATAATTTTCCTTCTTCTTCAACAAAATTAATAAATAAATTTTTATGCGATAAATTTTTTTTTTTTTTTTTTTTTTTTTGAGATAGAAGATAATATATTTCTGAGTTATCTCCTCAGAGTGTTTGAAAGCTAGTTGAAAAAAGGTTTAGTTAACAAATTCCTCAGCCGATTTCTTCGAAAATTGTACAATTTGCATATTTCTTATGAAACACAATTGTTTTACGGACATAAGCCGAACGAGAGCAAAATAAATAAACAATTAAATTTAAAAAATCAAAAAACCCGACTGCTTAAAAAGCGAACTAATTAATTATTTCTCATCAATGTGAAACTATTTTTTTTTTCAATTCCTACTATTAGCTCACACTCTCGCTATATATATCTTGTTCAAATTTTCAATCGTTAATAAAATACTTATTATTCATCCAATAAAGCTCAAATAAAATTTTTTAAACTTGTAGTGGATGACACTTGATGTTAATCCAGTTTTTTTCAAATATTAATTCATTAATTAAATTAAATTAATTAATCTTCAATAATCGAGAGAGCTCTCTTCTTGATCAAGACATTTTAAGCGCCAGTCAAGAGAAAGAAGAATGGGAGAAAAAAAAATTCTCTTATTGACCTAAGTAGGAATTGACTTAAAATATTTTTTTTTATATTACTTGTTTATATTAATTACCTATTTTTTTTATTTACAAGTATTGATGACTTTTAAGTTGTGTTTAATTGTTAGTTCCTACCTATAAACACTGTTTTGATGAGGTCTAAAGATGTCTATGATGGTTAGAGTTGCAGTAAAGCTAGAGATCCTATATACACAACTTCCAGGTTGTATAATATTTTAACGGAGCTTCTGACTGTAAAATAGTCAATGAAACACCGTCTTCATTTTGAAAGACCTATCCAATGATATGTCACTCAATAGGATGCGTAAATTTGCTTTTGTCTCTACCACCATTTTGAATTTATAAAAACAAAACCTAGCCTATAACCATCGGGCCGTTAAGACGGATTGATAAAGACCCCATTCATTACAATCCATCCAGCCGTTGGGATGTTTCGAGGGTATAAAGAAATCCACATACCTAGATATGCGTGAAACACATAACCCTTCTTTTCAGTCGGGTAATAATTTAATTGAGATAGAAGAGAAAATGCATATCAGTTATCATCTCAAAGCTGTTGAAAGCTGGTTGAAAAAAGGTTTAGATCCCAAAATCCTCGGCGATTTCTTCGAAAATGTATACAGTTTTTGCGACACTAGCATGTAACATATTCCCCGAATTGGAGCTCAGTCGAAAGCATAA
Organism: Maratus speciosus; assembly: GCA_963932465.1. Lineage (NCBI taxonomy): Eukaryota > Metazoa > Arthropoda > Arachnida > Araneae > Salticidae > Maratus > Maratus speciosus. The sequence continues at coordinate 211,603,433 of OZ010793.1, forward strand.
TTTAGGCGCAATCGTGTTCGTTGATACAAATACATACATAGCGACATCACCGAAAAACCATCACAAGAGAACTCTGGCAACCTGGAAATCTAAGGATATCCTATACACACGTACATAGCATATGGAATAGGTTTAAGAACGGCGAAAACGGATTCATGGAACCACAAAATGTAAAAAATATACCAATATTTCCATAATTATATTCACAATATTTTACATATGGTCACAATATTTTACTTACACAGAATGTGAATGGAAAAAAAGAAAAAACAGCGACATTAATGCGTTAGTTTAGTTTTTTCAAAGAAAAAATACTTTAAAAATCCTTTTCCAGAAAAATTAAATTGATCCAGACTTATTATTGGCTTTTAGAATGTTTAATTTAAAAGATATAGATATCCATGATGAAATAAGAAAGTGAGTGTTGCATTAATGATCGTACAAAGTGAACAGACTACATATTTGTAGGAAGCTGGTTAGAGAAGGACTGAGGAAAATCATACGCTGCAAATTGTTCTTTTCACTTATTCGTATATTTAATTTGGCGAGAGCATATAAATCTTGAGATATCTGCTAGGTGTTAATATAAGTAGACATCTGAATTTATAAGGACAAATTTGATAAATTAGCAGCATTGAAAGCTTGCCAACAGTGCATTACAATAATTTTGGAAATCCAGTGAGAAATGACAAAATAAAAAAGGAGAGGCTAATGCTTAGTCATTATATGATCCAGAAAGATGTTGATGTTATTTATGACGGCCGATTATCTGCACGAGGGATATAGGCCCGAAGGGGAGTGCCCTACGTGGGAGTCTTTTTAAGGGAACCTAACTCGTATTTACGCAAGGTTAACCAAGGTTAGTAGAAAACCGCGGAAAACTCCGAACGACCAGACCGACGGGCGCGATTGGGTTCGATCTCAGCACATTCTGTCTGCCAGCTTTGAGAGCAGAATCTCTCGGGCACTGGAGGGGCTGTGATCCAGAAAGAAACAAATATGTAAATGACAAATTATAGTGAATTTTAAAAGAGAAAAAATATATTTCTGTAGTCGAGATATTTTTAATATTTTTTAAAGTGTTTTAAGTGGTTGATCTCACGTGATGGCTAAAGATTAGAATTTGCGACGGAGCATTGAATGATAGAACTATCGTAATTATTTCTTTCATTTATTTAAAATTGGAAAACTAAGATTTAAATAAAATTAAAATTAATTAATCAAAGAATTAAAAAAAAGAGATATTTAATAAATGAAAAGGGGATAACTATAATGAGATCCATGTGGGATTTCACATCACGACAAAATTGATTTTTTTTATTATATTTCGAATATTTAGAGTTAATTCTTAGATAGCTTCTTAAAACTAAATAAACATTCATATATTTCAGAAAGCATATTACATATAACAAATTTTTGCATACAAACATCATAGATGATATGTAACTCTACTGACTGATTCAAAATTTCAAATATATGTTTTAAATCATATTAAATGTTAGGAAAAATTATTAAAAATTACGTATTCATTATGTATTCAAACACTACTTTTTAATATATCTGTTTGGTATAAATATAATTCCCTATAGGAGGTACAAAATGATGCCGTAGAAATTTTTTATAAAAGTAATTGCAATTGAAAATGTGGCGCGGTACGGGATATTTTTTTTTGAATATAGCCTCGGAAACTGATAATTTAAAAAATGTATAAAAGGAAATATAAAAAGAATAATTACATGTGATAGTTGCATGTTTAGGAAATGACATTGTTACAAGAGGTGATGGAAATTTTGTTCTTTGATCTCCCAAACACAGCTGATCATGACGTTGCATATTTCCTAAAGTTGCTGTCAGAATAACACTGTCCTATAGATAATGCTTAAGTGTTTTGACGTCACAATACATAGGCTGATCAACACATGTGTTGGCCCGATTCCATCTAACCACTCCTGAAGCTTTCGTAGTTGTTTATTATTAAAAAGTTTTACTATCTATATTATAAAGGACAAACATATCTGTGCGTAACGCATACGTCATTCTGCGAATGGCAACACTTTGAAATTGGAAATGAAATTTAGGTTTTGCAATTTTCGCTACAGCAAAATTTAAACTTCTAAACATCTCACAGTTTCAATTTTTACACCGTCGTATAGGGGAAAAATGTACTTTTAAATGCAATTTGTTTGATAGCTCTATCTCAATTTATTTTTGAGATATTAATTTTTTTATAGTTTTTAGAACCAATTTTGTAATTGTGGCAACTAAAGTACTCCATTTCTATTAAAAATAAAGGGAAAATAGTCATGGTTTATTTATTCTTATTGATTATATCCTTATTGATGCCATATTCACATTACAAATAAAAGTAACTTTTTTATAATTTTTGAACAGAAAATGACGTCAGACATTAAATAAAACACGCATTCTTCTTCATAAATCAGTTACATTTCATTATTTTTACATTACGCTGATACCGAGTTTGAGACACTAGGCAAAATGATTCAGTGAGTAAAAATGTCATATTTAAAACAAAACGATCATTTTTTTTTTTTTTTTTGATAAAACTAAATATTTGACCAATACTAAATGGCCAATACTATGACAACTAAAGGCAAATTTCTGAAATTCTTTTTCGCGGGTACTGAGATTAGAACTTAAAGTTTGTGCGAATGTTCCCATGAAAAGTTGTATAGGACAAACGTGACTTTAAGTTTGGAAATACATTCATTAATAATGTATTGCGCGTTAAAATACTTTTAAATTGTGAATTTGAGTGGAGCGTAGGTAAATTTTGATAATGTGAAAATAATGTACAGTTTAGATTTTATGAGAGAAAATTTTATAATCTGACAAAGCGAAATCCTTTTTACTGATTTTTCATCCCATAAAAACAAACATAAGAGCTTCAATCGATAACTTCAACATAATTACTCATCTTGATTACGTATTCTAATACAGTTTATTTTTTTAATAATTTAAGCAGTTGAAGTTTGTGGAAATAATATTTTGGTAATTTTAGGTTAAAAACATTATTTGTTTTAAGAGTTAGACAACCAATGGAAGATGATTTTTTTATTGTAATTATTTTTGTAGGTTTATTATAAATTCCATCTAACAATTCCATTCTAAACATTTTAATTCGTCGAATTTCGACGGGTTCCAACTTGTTGTTTTAAAAAATAAGTTGTTTGCTATGTTAAGAAGTTAATTGTTTGATATTTAAGAATAAAATATGTACTGTCAATTAATGTGATTTAAAACAAGCCAAACGCTGAAACATTATCGAAGCAATTTGGCAAATGATGTCAGAACCTCTGTTATCAAATTCCGGATCTTACGCAGTATCTCTTCAAGACACATCTTCAAGTGTGTGGTGTTTTCATGTAAGTTCAGCTACTTTAGGTGATCCCATAGGAAAGTGGAGTCAAACCTGGTGAACTTAGAGGCCATACTCTTCATGAAATTTCTCTGCGTGTGAAAAATGATTCAACGCCATACATTACTGTTCAGCTGTGTTTGGAAACTCAGGGAGGTTTTTTTTTATCAACCGCCCCCCCCCCCCCCCCTACTGTGACATCCTCATTTCTAAAAGATACAGGTATGATATTATTTAATTCAATACATTTAAAAAATAATCTCAAACTCATTTTTAAAGGGTATTCTTATTTATAATTTTAATAGATAACTACTTTTTTTGCAAAAAATTGATTTATGTCCTTTGACAGAAAGTTAATAATTGCTAAACAGCTCAACACGTTGGCAGCAAAAAAAAAAAAAAAAAAAAAAAAAAAATGAAAGAAAAGCTTTTTAGTCATTTTAAACACAGCAATACTTTGCAAGTAGTATTAATAAAATATGAAATATATTTTTTAAATAATTGTGGAAAAAAACCCCTGTGAACTTAACGAGCGAATAAGATAAATACAGATAAGGATTATAAAATTGTAACATTAAAAAGAATCGCATGTAATATTGATTACACAAAAACCTAATTCAACAAAATCACTCAATTCAATCTAATATTTAGTGAATTAAAAATAATTTGCAGAAAAAGCGTGATGTCTGTGGTCATAATTTTCGTGGGCATCGTGGTTACGAATGTAGCACTACGAAAAGTAAGAATGGAATTTTTATACAATATTTCTTAAGATCTGGGGAAACACCAGATAAGTTCAAAGCAAATGTGATTTAAAAAAAAAAAACTCTTAATTTGAATTTTCCTCAGAAAAATTACACATGTATGTCTCTTCAAGAATGACTCATAAATGTTCCAATGATGTATGCATAAAGAAAATGCACTAAATACCTTGAATTTATAACTTGTTAATACACCCTATTACCCGAGAAAACATGATCTAGGTATTCAATACCTCGCTTTTCATTTGAATAAAGTATCGGAAATTCTTGCTATATATTTCGGTGAGCATTTCTATTTGATTTTTTGAAAAGAATTTTTAAGCACTTTTACCTGTGCGTGCATGCTATTTAAAGGATTTGAATCGTAATTACGGCTCAAGAGAAACTACATAGATATTTAATCTTTTGAAAAACAAAAATATTAAGCCCAGGGGAAACTATACTATACTCAACTGGCGAATACATAAAAATTTGACTTCATTTATTTTAAACGAAAGTTATAATATGGTAAAAGTGAATTTAAAGGTATATAAATACCTTTTATTCTGATCTACATGTTTTATACACACAAGCGGTGACTTTATCAAGATCAGTATTGATTAAAACAAAACATTTTCAAAAAAAGAAAAAACTTGGTAAACAAAAATAACGAGGTTACAGGTATAATGAAAGTAGGTGCTCTAATAAAAATGTTATATGTAAAGGTGAATTATTTTATTCTACTGTTTCTTATTTTGTAAAGCATCTCTTTCCATATTCCTGGTAATTCCAAAGACGGTGAATAACTGCATATATTCTCGCTGCGCAAAAAGATTTCTATTGATTCTCGGTTAATGGATGAGAAATAAAATCTTGATTGATAAATTATTGTACTATTTTTAAAATCAATCTGTAAATTATCTAAAGTTCTCTCTGCATTGGTGTGTGGTGTATACGTATTTTTGCAAGCTCCTGCTTCATTTGCATTTAAAGTGGTAATTATAGTTTTTCTGACCTAGTAATACATGCATAGTGTTTCTATTTTCTGTTTCTTTATTTCTATGTAATTATTTTGAATTTTATTTGCTTATTTTTGCTTTAATCGCACTTTGAAAATTTTCATTGCTCCGACAGCACAGTATTCATTTATTTAGCCTTGTGAGTTATCTTACAGGCTATTTAAGTACTAATTTTTCATTTATTTTCTAACTTAATTACTTATATTACTTAAATATAGCTCTTACATTGGTTTCAATGTATTTTACTTGAGTTTATTATTCTTTTTCATATGTTTTCTGTTGTGGGCGTTTTCGCGTTCTGCTATTGTTTACGTCGCCATCTTAGTTAATGTGTCAAGGTTGGGTGGTTCTGTTTCTTCTGTGGATTGTTTGTATTTTTACTGAGGTGCAGATTTGTTCTTGTGGAGTCTTCTCTATTACAGGTTGTTTTCCGGTGTTAGTAAGTTTTAGTTTACTTTGTTGGTTGCTAGGTTACGTTTTAGTTGTGCTTTATGAATATGTCACGTGTCCCGGGAGCTAAGAGGCTTCAAGCTATTTTGTTTTTGTTTTGATCCCATTAAGCGGCATTTGTGTTTTGATCAGTTTAAGCGGCGCTTATTCATTTATTTGTTTAAGAGACTTTATTAGTCACCCAGTTCTTCTGTTCGTTTGTTGGATCATTTGTTTCTTTTCCTATCCAGTAGATAGTGTTCTTATATATGATGAAAGTATGTTCTGACTGTAACCAACCGCTTAGATATCGACGTAAATTGTAAGTCTTTGCCTTTGATTTTCTTTTGTGATTGTTATTTCGTATTTTTGAGATTTTTGTGTATACATTGCTGTTGTTGGTGATTGTTTATTATCTCGTTTGCCTTCTTTGCGTTAGTTATTGCTAAGATGGAGAAAGCGACGAAGGAGATGTTGGATGAGGCTGATGTTTTGGAATTTCCTGCTGCCGTTAGTAGGATAAATTCTTATATATACGAAACGCTTGAGTCCCAGAGGAATAATAAGAGTGGTAAAGTTACTGCTGATATAATGGGCATGATGAAGAAGTGTATGGATTTTATCACCATTTGCCTTGTTGCACATCGCGATTGTGTGTCAAGTGAGACTAAATTAAAGACTTTGATAACGCATAATAAGGCATATGAGGCTCTTGCTGATAAATTTTCAAGATCAAGACCAACTGGTCAGCTGGATGTTTCGCAACATGCTGCTGTTTCGACTCCAAAGGTGTCAAGAGAGTCTGATTTTTCAGTGATAGTCACTTTTTCTGGGGAGGATTCTTTGGATACTATTAAAAAGGATATTAAAGGTATTTGTCGCTCTAAATCTGATGTGCCGGTTCCTGATGATGCCGTGGCAACCAAGGCTGGTCAGCTTATTCTAAAGGTGCAGACAAGGGCAGATTCGGAGAGGTTGAAGGAGGTATTGGTGGAATCTGATAATTTAAAGGGCAGAATTAAGGTTACTGTTCCAAGAAGAAGACTCGAGAGAATTTTGATTATGAGTGTCGATCCGGAAGTTAATGAGGATTTGGTTCGGAAATCGCTGAGTAAATCGGTGAATGAGGCTAGTAGGGGTGAGCCTGGTGATTTACAGAAAGATTTGGATATGGATATAATCAGACGTATTACAACAAAGGCTGGGAAAACTAACTGGCTGATTGGGGTTAGTAAGGAGGTCTCTCAATTCGTTATTAAAAGACGCCGTATATGTATCGACTTAGAAAGGTACCGTGTGGTTGAGTTTGTTCCGATCATACGGTGTTACAATTGTCAGACTTTTGGTTATGTTGCTTCTAAGTGTAAGAACCCAGTCAAGTGTGTTAAGTGTGCTCGAGACCATACAATTAAGGATAGTAATGTGCTTACTGAGATGTGTATCAATTGTATGGGTGTTACTGTCATTGATTTGGACGCTGATCATAGAGCGGACAGTCTGGACTGTCCACAGTTTAAGGCGTGCCGTTCTGATCAACTTGCTAAACGGTTGTGATAGTTGTCTTGGGTTCTTCTCAATCTTTGTCTGATCTTAAATTTGTTCAGATCAATCTTCACCATTGTTCTGATGCAACCAATGCTCTTATTCACTATATGGTTAACTTTGACATCCACTTTTCTCTCTGTCAAGACCCTTATATTTTTAATAGTTCTTTCGTTGGCTTGCCTCCTGAATGGCTTTATTTTTTGTCTTCTTCTTGTTCTGCTGCTATTGTATGTCCTTTTAAGACCTATGCATGTGTGAAGAGTCTTAGTTTGGAAAACAGTGTGTTTATAAATATTACAGTTGAGAACGGCTACTTTATTATTGGTTCGCTATATTCTGCACCTTCAGGCAATCTTGAAGCTGATTTAAGAACTTGGTGTCATCATTATTCTGATTGTAACAGAGTGCTTATCGGTGGTGATTTTAATGTGCCATTGCTTTCAATGGGTTATTCAAGAGAGTCCGACCGCGCGGAGGTCCTTCTGGAGTACTTGATGATTACTAATCTGTCAATTATGAACTCTCCTGATTCAGAACATACTTATGTACAAGATAACAGGAAGGGTCGTCCGGATTTGACCCTGGCGGGTTTGGACGTTCTCTCGTTACTTGATAATTGGACAGTTGATGATAAAAACTTTTCGTACAGTGATCATCGTTATATCCGATTTACCCTCTCTTCTACTCCGTTACAGATTAGTCATGGCAGATTTAAAACAAAAAATAAGAATATGAAGAAATTTAATAGCCCTTTTGCAGACAAATTGTCAGTTCTTTCACATTCATTAGCAAGAATTTTAAATTCTTCTTCATTAGATGTTTGGATGGAGGATTTTATTGATTTATTACAAGTACTTATGATGAAGTGTTTTAAGCGTGGTGTTATACAACATACTCCTACTGTAAAATGGTATGAAAGTTCTCTTAGAAAAGAACGTAATAGGGTTAATGCCTTGTACAAACGGTATATGAAAAACATTGATAATTTACAGTATAAACAAAAGTATATAGCTGCCAGAAGAATGTATAAACAAAATCTGAGAAAAGCTAAGCGTTCTGCCTGGGTAGGTTTTTGAGAGAAGACAGACAATGTTTACGGAAGTCTATACAAATTTATTTCAAAAAAATCTTTATCTAAGAATGATTTAATTTTTACCACTCTTGAAAACTCTCAAGTCTTTGATTCATATGATGATATTGCGGAAAATCTTATGTCAGAGCATTTTGAGGTAAATAATCCTCCTCTGAATACATTTGAATATATCGGTGATGTTAATTTTGAAGATTCTGATGATTTTGTTCCAATTACTAAAAGAGAATTATTTTTTGCTATTAGTCGACAAGGAAATAATAAGGCTCCCGGTTACGATGAGATAGATGCGCTGATTATCCTTGATGATTACCTTTGTAAAAATTTTACAGCTTTTATGATTTCTTTATTCAATACCTGTTTGAAGTTTGGTCACTTCCCGAAATGCTGGAAGAAAGGCATTATAATATTTTTTCGCAAACGTAACCGTGATCCCAAGTTACCGAAATCTTATAGACCAATAACATTTCTTCCCATCATTGCAAAGGTTTTTGAAAGAATAGTTAAGATCCGAACCGTTACAATGTTGGAATCTATGTCATATTTAGATGATGGACAGCATGGTTTTAGAGAATCACGCAGCACAATTTCAGCTCTTGCAGCTCTAAAGAAAATAATTAAGGAAACACTTTCAGAATTCAAATTGCTCGCTCATCTCTTTTGACGTGGTTGGAGCCTTTGATGAGATGGATTGGTTTATCTTGGCTGAATTAATTGATGAACTTCCGATTTATGAGTATTTAAAAACGACTTTAAAGAATTATATCAGTCATCGTCTCATAGGATTCAAGTTTGTTAGAGGCATAAGATTGTTTAGAATCTTCCGGGGCTGCCCGCAGGGTTCCTGTTTAGGACCCCTACTTTGGACCATTGTTGCTGATAAGATTATCAAAACTTATAAGCGACACAGTCAAAAAATTATTTCTTATGCTGATGACTCTGTTATTGTTGAAGGCAGTGATACAAGACCTGCACTTGAGAATACCATCAATGCTAGCATTTCCCACTTTGCTGCAGCCTGTAGTGGTTTACATCTGTCAATTAGTGTTGAAAAATCTACTTCAATGCTTTTTGGAAAATATATATCAAGAAAGCGTCGACCTATTTTTAAACTCCAGGGTAGGAGCATATCTGTTAAGGATAATTTGCTGTACTTGGGATTTTATCTTGACAGTAGATTCCATTGGTTATAGCATATCGATATGGCCCGCGATAAAATAAAAGATTTTACTTGTAATATCCAAAAGACAAGAATTCGTGATAAAGGATTACCACTTGAGTTTCTAAAAATTTGGTACAATTCAGTGCTAAAGAAACAGATTACTTACGGTTACGAAATTTGGTTTAATGATTTACGGAGCCATGGAATTAAGAGTTTATCCTCATGCCAAAGGCTATGTCTCTTATCTATCATTCGCGCATATCGGTCAATATCAACACAGGCACTTTGTGTACTTTCAGGAGTTCCTCCAATCGAAGTAGAATTAAAACAACTGGATTTATGTTTTGAAGTTCAGAATAATGATGGTTCAGATTGGATAGAAGATGTTTATGTTTCAACAGATCGTTTGATGAAAAAAGTTTATACTTTTCACTATCCCTACTTTTATTATGATCATCATGTCAATTTCGTACGTGCTATTACTGAGAAGGTCCCTTTGTACAACCACCCAGTTTCATATACAGATGGTTCTAAGATGCCTACGGGCGTTGGAGTGGCTTTTGTGGTATTTTTGAAAGAAGATATTATCTTTGAGAAGAGAATTAGACTTAAATTATTTAATACGGTATACCAGGCTGAACTTACCGCCTTAGATTCCGCAATTGAGTGGTGTAGAGACTCCTCATTCCACAGAGTGTATTCCACATTTATACAGACAGCTTGTCCTCAGTTCAAGCGCTTCAAAATCTTTTTCCAACGGACGAAATTCTTTTTAATATTTATACGAATTTACGACTATTGCATAATAAAACTATTAATATAGGCTGGATTAAATCCCACGTTGGTTTCGTCGGAAATGAGCGCGCAGACTACCTTGCCAAATCAGTCACTGAGACTGGTACATTTGATGCTGAAATAAACATTCCTATACCTGTTTCGTTTGTGAAGCAGTTCTACAAAAGCAATATTATTAAAATTTGGCAGAACGAATGGTCTTATAGCGATAAGGGAAGAGACACGCATAGTATTATTAAAAAAGTGGATACCTCATTTTTGTGTTTCTCGCAAGTCCATGCCTATTTTATATCTGCACATGGGGCATTTCCTAGTTATCTTTATAAAAGGGGAAAACGCCAGAGTGATAAATGCCTGTGTGGAAACATAGGTGATGTCAAACATTATCTGTTTGGTAAAGGTCCATTGATGCCTACTTCATTTAACTTTATCCGTAACCGGACACTTAGCTGGAACATGCGTAACATACTGTTCTCGAAATCAAATTATCACAGACTCAGACTTATTTACAACGAACTAAATAAACATTTTTCGTTTATAAAATATAAATTTTGATTTTTAATCTTTGTTTTATTTTAACCACTTTTCAAGCGCCAGGGCGCCGTTTTGTGAGTTTTACTTTTATTTTTTTTGTCATTGTATTTCTTGGGCTATTCCCCAGCTGTGGTTTTGCAGGTCGCAGAGGGTACTTTTCTGTCAGGGGTTCATGCCTATGCCATTTTTGGTTGGCTCCCTGGCAGAGTGATCCCGATCCTGTAAATTATCTATCGGGGATCATGCCTATGCCATTTTTGGTTGGCTCCCTGGCAGAGTGATCCTGATCCTGTAAATTATCTTTGTTATGCAGCCTGGCTAACGCTGTAGTTCTCTTGTTGTATTTGCTATCTGCTATATGTTTTTTATCCTCGTTTTAAACTTTCTGTTTCTTCTTCTTATATAATATTGTAATGTTTCATCATCTTTGGTGAAAGGTTTTTGATATACATGCTAGAAATTTTCCAGTGTATGTTTTGTAAACCATAGAAAATATCACGGAACTATCATAATAAAATAACATTTCTTAATGCACCTTATTCCTTTGATGAGAAAACCTGACCTAGATCTTCAAGTTTTGTCATTTGTTTGAACAAAATGTTGGAGATTCTTGATATATATCATGCCGTACATTCGTAACTGATTAATTTTTTAAATGGATTTCTAGGCACGTTCGCATGTGCTTGCATGTTACTTAACAGTTTTGAGTCGTAATTGGGACGTGGAAGAAACTGGATATGTATTTAACATTTTGAAACACAAATTAAACTCAAGGGAAACTATACTACACACAAAATGACACACACGCAAGCACACATATATGTATATAAATATATTTGACTTGATTTATTCTTGTAGCAATTTGTTTGTGGAGATTTGTCTATTAATCCTGCTGCATGTAGTTAAGTATTTCTTTGATATAAATTTATTCTATGCTTCTGTTGCGTGCAAATAAACGTTATATAATTTAAAAAAGCTATTCTACATCGTTAGATTTAATGCCTGTATTTAATACTTTAAAATTTATGTTACCAATTTATTATCAGACATTATTACATATAGATCTTTGGCAATGACTACGTGGATTATTTCCATTGTTTTACAATAAAACATGTGCGTTTTATAATAAAATCGAGTGTGTGTGTAAATAATATAACATAACTAAACATTCTTGTCTACCATTATCAAAAAGCAAGCTTTGAACAAAGAACAAGAACATACTTAAAACTTATATAAATTGAAAATCATCTAATACTTTATTCGTCATTTAAAGCTTAATGTTGAAATTTTGTTTTTCAAATTAACAAGTCAGATAGTCCATTTGCAGTATTTTGCTTGTCACAAGGGAACCGCTTTTGGTGCTGCTCGCACTTAGTATCTAGACCTGGTTCATATTGTAGTTCTATGCATAAAAGTTAGAGAACCGATAAAATTTCTCTGTTAAAATGATACTGTATATACTTTTTTATACTTTTTATGCTTTTAATTTTTTATTATTTGATTTTTATTTGTTTATTTCACGCCAAAAGTGAGTTACGCCGCCAAATATGACGCTAAACATTTTTCGTCAACTTTATCCCTCTAGTGTCTAGTATATGTACGTATTAGAATTTGCATTAGAATTTATATTAGGATTTGTATTAGAATTAAATCAGATTGCGATTTGTTTGATAATACAGTGATGGAACAGTGTAGCAGCAGAGAATCAATTGAAACCGCAAAATTTTATTAGTATTCTTCATCTAACTTCAAGACAGAATGTCTGAGATCTTTGAAGGCGAAAAATACTATAAAAATTTAGTGGTGCCAATCGCTCAACTGCTGCTTAATATTTGGAAAAACCATAAAAAAATACCTAATTTTTTTATTACAGAAATTGAATAATTATAAAGTTTCTATATAAAATATGCAATTAGTTTTTTTCTAAGGCGAAAAAAAAAAAGATGTTATAGAACAAATCCACATTTGTGGAAAAGCCATCATGCGAGAATTCTGTGTTTTTGTTTTACACCATACAAATTAATGCGAATAATACCTTTATTTTTCACATCTTAGATATTTGTTTATCATCACCAAACAAAGATTTACAAATAATATTTGAAATAATATATTATGTGCATTAAATTTTGATTATTAATAATTTTTTTGAGTGTGATATATTTCGAAACATGCGATACAAAGTACAGCATCACAATCAGCGCCAAAAACCAAACCCAAACGCCAATTTCAAAGACTTCATACCGAAATGCCAGTTAATTTTTTCTGGTTTCAGAAGTTTTTTCCAGCAATAAATATCCAGCTCGTAAATATGACGGGCACGAGAAATAACGAACGACATCCCAGCCCGTGATATTGACGGGAGCGAGAATTAAGGGGATAAGAAACAAGAATTAGGTTTATTTTCATGCAGATGATAAATGTGTCAATAGTAAATATATATTTGTTAAAACCTTTCAAGATCATTGAAAATTATTATTTTTTTAATTGAAATACAAAATAAGCAAACTATTTTCTTTTGAAATCAGATAAAATAAAGTTTCGAATGTTTAAAATGAAACGTTGTTGTATTAAAAGTTGTGTCTTTTGGTAAAAGTAATCACAAACTAAATTAATATTTTTATACAATTTAGAAAATTTACATTTCCTAATTAGGTCGGACATTACAATTTCTTGCAAAGTCCAAACCACTGCTCACTCACACACGACAAGCAGCTATGACATTTCGATAGGGTTGCCGAAAAGCTCTACTTAAACAAAATGCCACCTTTTCTCCCGCCAAAAATGTGAATATATAATGTTGTAATTTTTTAAAAATCAATTTCGTAGGTTCTTGAAGGAATTTTTAATTTTTTTTTTTTTTGCAATATTTTATACTTATTATTGACTAATTTGTATTTTTAAATGCTTTTCTTAAAAAAAAAATTCTATGTCAATAGTCCGATAAGTGGTTTCGAAATTTGCATTTTCAGAAAGTTATGCTGCTGTAAAATAAAAAAAATATGATTTTAACAGAAACATTTTGTGGATTCTCAAACTTCCTAATATAGGATTTTAAAATGCACCAGGTCTCAATGATAGGTGCGAGCAGCACCAAAAGTGGTACCCTTGTCAGTATTAATCTGAAACTATGCTCTTTTATAAAACATTATTCATTTTTATAATAATTGTAAATGACGGTCTTTCTAATCGTTTGAACATTCTAAGCATTTTAAATTTAGAGGTATCCGCACACCTTCGGACCCCACCAGTGGCTGAGAGGTTCTGCTCTCGAAGCTGGTAGACGGGAGGTGCTGGGTTCGAACCCAATCTCGCCCGTCGTCCTAACCGTTTCGGAGTTTTCGTGGTTTCCTTCGAAGCCTTGGATTTTCCATGCGTAAATACGGGTTAGGTTCCCTTAGAAAGACACCCACGAAGGGCACTCTCCCTAGGGCCTATATCCCTCGAGTAGATAATCGGCCGTCAACAACCAACCCAACCCAACCCGCACACCTTCGGAAGTGATTTTTTGAAATTTTCGAAATTTTCTCTTGTTATCCATTTTTTATAAGGACATTTACTTTAAAACTTTGAAAAAAAATATAAAAATTTTAGCAACTACCCAGAAATAAATTTTTTAAGAGAAAAATAGTCAAAATTATGTCAAAAATTGACATTTCCGCAAAACGTGATAACTCAAAAATGAAACAATGTACTGACATTTTCTAAATTTCATAATAAACAGAATAACTTTCTCTAGGACTTAGACTACATACATTATAATCGCATTTCTATCTCAGATTATATGGCAATTAAAGTACTAATGTAATGAAAAATCCGCAAAATTTGTCTCAAGTTTGTCATTTATACCAGTGTAAATATAAAACTATTTAATATATTATCATGAGTGTAGTTTATTCTCTCAAAAGACATTTGTAAAAGAAGTACAGAAAATTTCGAGGCATTTCATGCATAATTTTTTCTTTTAGGATGTTTTGCGTATAGTAAAAATCTGAAAAACTTCATTTTGAGAAAAAGCTAAAAATAACTTTTAAACACAATTCAAAAGCTGTAATAGCTGTAACTTTAAACAGCTGCAACTCGGGTTCTATTTTAGATACAGACAAAATTTAAGCAGATTTCGATAGATAAAAGGTTCAATTTTAATATTATTGCAAAAATGAAAAATCGATATTTTGATCGAAAATTACGTTTTAAAGGTGTTCGGATACCTTGACAAACAGCGAAATATGATTTTGAGACAAAAATATTTTCTGTGTTACCAATCATAGCAATGATTTTTAGAGGAAGAAATATCTTTTTGAAGCTATCGGTACATTCAAGAACTTAGCATCTTATAGATGGATAAGCGCACACACACAAAAAGTCCTATTAGATAGTTCTCTAGAAAAAAAAATCAGACATGATGAACTTAAAAGAATGGAGGATAGAAGTAATACATTTTAGTATTTAATTATTTTTTAATACTTAACAACATAGTTTAAATCTATTTATGACTTTGACTTGTGCTTCTGTTTATCGGTTCGTTTGTCGGCGCTCTAATATTAGTAAATATACGTGACAAAACAAAGTTTATTTTTCTACTGAGTATTATATTTATAAGTAATTTACACATTTCGAAAAATGTCATATGGGTTTTGTAAATATAAAGACGTTGCTTCAAATGGTTTTTCAGGAAAAACCTTGTTGAAATAAATGTGAATCACCATCTATTTGACGTTATAATTATACGTAAGAACAATGTAATATTGTTCTCCTAGAGATTTAATAATTAATATTGTTTATACATTTTTTAATTAACTCTTTCCGACGCGGAGTAATTCCATTTGTAAAATGATGAAATGATAGACTGACACTAGAATTTATTAGAAAATAAAAACGTATGTACTTTCCCGTATTTTATAAAAGGAAAAATTCTAATTCAATTTTCTTGGTGCCGTTTGTCAGTTTTGGTGTCCATTTTCCTGGACACCGCCAGCTACAGGGTTAACATAACTAAAGAAAAACATTTGTGAACTTAAATTACATGTATTCCATACACTATGAAATTTATTTGTGCTATCTCACGTCACTATTTCTTATTTAAATATAATTTTTTAAAAGACACTTTATCACTTGCAAATCGTGTTTCGGATATATAATTTTGTCAGTAAAATACTTAAAATAAAAATTTTTGAAATTTGAAACTTCATAATGCTGAATTTCAAATATCTTCTGAATTTTGAAAAGTAAGAAGATGGACTTTTTTTTTCGTATTTGTAATCATTTGCCTCTATTAAAACATCACACAGTTAGTGATATCCTCAAACGCGATTCAAATGGCTTTCAAAGATTTAAAACCCATAAAGATATTGTATACATCATATTGTATACAATCACATATTGTATCACATATTGTATACATATTGTATATTGTATTATCAACCTGTTAATGAACGATAAATGCTTCATTCACAATTTTCAGTAGGTAATATGCTGTATGGCACATCAAAAACATAAAATTTCTTTAGCAACTCAAATACAACTGTCAAATAAAAAAAAAATAAATAAAGAGAGAGAGCAACAGCACCCCATGCATTTTAATCGCCAAAATATGCCTAATAATCGCATATATAAATAATAATCGCATTGTAATCGCATTGTAATCGCAATCAATAGCATACAATTTCTTTAGTAAATTCGTGGAGAAACAAAGTAAACACCCCCTACTAACTCCTCAACAAATTATCGTAGAAGAAAGTTACTGGTACCAAACGATTGGAAATAAAGTCTACTTTTAAATGATGTATATAAAATTTGCTTAGTGGACCATTTAAAAATCAAAACCAGACCACACTTTGTTTTTTTTTCAATGTCAACACCCAATTTTAACAAGATATTTCAAATATTCAGTCAAACTACGCCCAGGCACCAAATTTCAAGTCATTTGAATGATAAGTTTGGAATTATAAACATTCAAAATTGAGTGCTTCTAATGTTAAATTACATTTTCATATTTTTATTAATATCTCCTGAAATTACACTCCAAAAGTGATAATTTTTTGTGTAGCAACAATACTAAAATACCCAAACATAAATACGTTGAATTTGCAATTTTTTAAAAATTTATGATATGAATTATGAAATTAATATTCGAAAAAATTATGAATTGCAATTTACAATTTTTTTGATGGATTTAGATTTATCAAATCCTGCTTTATGGAAATCAAAAATTTCACATTTTTCTTCCAAGTAGTTTTCAAATTATGCTTAAAAAACGGCAAAATGATAGTTTAATGGGCCGTGACTAGATATTTTGAAATTTCTTATGCTATCCTGTAATCTAGCAGTCTTCAACGACTACTTGAGTAGCGCTTAAGATGCCTTGATCAAGAAGGGAGTTCTCTCGGTCAACAATCGAGTACCGAACTTCAATTTGGATACAGCCCCTAAAATACACTCGTTGTAAAATAATTAATTTATCGGAAACTAATTGAACGAATTGCATAAAAAATTGTTTCTAGGCTAATTGAAGGGTGTAGGCAGAGTTCATTTATGCTGCAAGAATTGTGTACTGCTATTGAAAAACACAAAGTTATATTTCGTTTTTCTATGTAGATGGCCCCCTAAGCAAATTTTATGTACATCATTTAAACTTTATTACCTTACACTTTATTACCAATCGTGAGGTACCAATAACTTTCTTCTACGATAATGTTTTGCAGAGTTTACTTTTTTTTTTCGACTGTACAATTGTCAAATAAATAAATAGAGAGAGAGAGAGCATTCCATGCATTTTAATCACCAAGCAGAGAAAATCGGTTCTCATTTTTGGATCTCCTGAAAATCCAAGACGCCTATGGAAAATGTTTAAGACAGATTTGGCTGAAAACTTCATCCGAGAAACAGGACGGATGGTTAATTCTGTCGAAGAAGCGCTTAAACGTGCTTATCGAATTATCGCATTCAAGTTAAATACAGAATCTACTGAAGATAGGAATTTCCGATACTGGGTTGATCAACTTCGTATGAACGATATTGAGGGATACGAGAACGTTCTAAATGAAGAAACAATGGACATCAATGAGTCTATTTCTATTGGAGAGCATATGTATCAACTTCTTAAAGGGAGACAAATTGAAATTGTTGATACCATCTTACATTCAGTAAACGATTCAACCCTTCGATGTTTCTTTATTGTTGGACCTGGAGACACTGGAAAGACTTTTGTATACAAAACTCTTTATTACATCCTTTCAGGACAAAAGCATAAAGTAAAGTGCATGGTATTCACTGGGATTGCTTCTATTCTTCTACCTGATGGAAGTATTTCACACAAGACTTTTGGAGTTAAAGTTCCATTGACATCGGATTCAATTTCTAACATCAAAACTAGATCCGCTAAAGCAGTCGAACTCAGGAAAGGTGATGTATTTTTGATGGATGAAGCTCCTATGCTGCCAAAATACTTTACAACACAGATCAATTGCTGCGCTCTATTGGAAATGAAATCCATTTTTCCATTCGGTGGAAAGATTATGGTCCTAAGAGGGGGCTTCCGTCAATGTCTACCCGTCCAACTACGAGCAAACAGAAGTAAAATATTGTATTTATCAATCAAATGAGAAGCTGTGGCACCACTTCAATTCAATTTCATTAACAGATAACGAGCGCGTTGATCCGGAACAAAGAGAATTTTCCAAATATCTTTTGAAACTTGGAAATGGGGAGCTACCTGAGAACGCCATAGGTGAAATCGAACTACCCGTAGATATACTTTCAAATGGTCATCTCATTGATGAAGTCTTTGGGAACTGCTTAAAAAAAGGAAGTTATGAAGAATTGAAGGATCTAGCTATCCTTGCGTCATCAAATAACGATGTCAGCAAGATTAACGCCGAAATTATTGAGAAGCTTCCTGGAGAGCATAAAATCTACCACAGTTACGATTCCGTCAAATATCAACCTGAAGGAGCAGTCCAGTTTATGACGGAATTTCTCAATTCCATCGAAAGAGCTGATTTGCTACCTTATGAGTTAAAGCTTAAAAATAACGCAATAATCATACTATGCGCAATTTAGATGTTTCAGAGGGCCTTTACAATGGAACAAGGCTAATTGTTAAATATCTTTGCAATAAGATAAACATAGCAAAAATAATCACAGGAGAATATTTAGGTATCGAATATTCCGCGAATAACTCTCGATTCAAGCAGAGGTCAACTTGCATGCATGATGCAAAGGCATCAATTTCCTGTGAGGCCAACATTTGCAATAACTATAGTGTCATTCCACGTAAAATGAGCAAAAATTTAAAAAAAGTCGTGGCCACATACTAACCAATTTAAATAAAATTCGATGCACAGGTTCAATTCATATTCAAGTAATGCTCTGCAAAATATCTTGAAAAAAAAATTTTTTTTAGCAGTTTTGGACATTTAAAAAACTTGTGATATAGAATGGCATGAGCGCAATCGTCCAAAGTTGCAAGTTTGAAGTTCTGTATCTTGAAAACTATTTAACAGAAATGATTTTTTTTTATAATTTTGTAAACTCTGAAAAATTATCTTTTTATTTACTGAGTAATAATACTCTAGTAACACAGTTTTATTTATAAATTGGTTGTAAAAATTGAAAATTTGTGAATTTTGAGAAATCTAGAAACGTTATAAAAATAAAAGGAATTAAAAAACATCTGTGAAATTAATGCCTGACATATGGAGATCGAATTCCCCAAGTTTGAAAGTCGCCATTTATTTCCTTCATCTTAAAAAAAATTTAGAAACGTTTAAAAAAATTACAAAATCATGATTTTTCCTCTTCTGTGTGAGCAAAAAATAAATAAAGGACAGATCCGACATTAACAATATTGCACAGACACAAAGATTAATAAGTCCATGATATGCTAAAAAAAATTTCAAGATTGCCTTTTGATTCCAAACATAACAAAAATGGGTTCAAAATAGTAATGTTTTCTACATTCCATTCGCTATACCTCTTTGAATTCGCCCGTGGTTCTTAAAATATTGCACAATTTCATGGAAAAACAAATTTAGTGCTGCATCTAGTTTTTTTATTCAAATTTAGAATTAATGTATATTTTTTTGTTCCACTCAATCATTTTTTCTACTCCAATTCAAAATTCTCTTGCGGCAAAAATAAACTGAAAGCAAGAATAAAAGTTTCTGTATTTAAAATATACACTTTTATCTATAATATAAAATAATTTAAAAGTTTAATAAAGCTTTCCTTCACTTAAAAAGAAGTGATAGAAGTATTCATTTTACCCTCAACATTTTTTACTATTTATTTTTTTTCTCATTAAGGAATAAAAAGGCAAGAATGAAACTTTCGATATTTCAAATATATACTTTTAGCTATAAGGTCTAGCAATTTTAAACTTGTCAGAGGTGTTCTTCGTGTGTAAAGGAGGAATAGAAATATTGCTTTTTTCCCTCAAAAATTTTCAAAAATAATTTTTTTCTCGATAGGGAATAAAAATACAATTACTAACTTACGCCAATCTGTTAATTATTATTCATTCCTAATTATAAATAATTTTTAATATAGTCTTTCCATTCGTAAATCTAATAATCAAAATTGACATTTTAAGCTCGTAGACAGTACCTCGATTTTGCATTCACCTTTAATGTATATTTTAATACTTAAATAAACAACCCTGAAATCTATTATTTTACATTTACTCATAAATAGATATGATCTACTTATAGACTGATTTTCATGAAAATCTGTGACATGTCTGCCACAGCTGATTTGCTCATTTTGCATGGAATGACCCTATACATAAAGCTCAAGGTCAGACCTTCGAATTTGTTGGCGTCGACTTACGGAAACCTGTTTTTTTGCATGGAATGCTCTACGTTGCTTTTTCCAGTGTTAAGAGACAAAATAACATAAAGGTACTTCTACCTACAGAAAATCCTCATCACACTCATAATTTTGTATGGAAAGAAGTATTGAATACACCAGTAACCAATCAATTTAGCATTTTAAAACGTAATAAAATGGTTTACTAGAAAGTACAAAGAAAGGGATATAGATTTTACAATAAATAAAAAGCTCAAAAAACTAATATTTATTATGTGTTATTATTATTTTTCGAAAGTAGAAATGACATTTTCATGTAGAAATAAATACGCTTAAATAATAAATAAATAACATTTTTTTCAATGCAATATGATCGCAGAATAAAGAAATCACCGAGTGATGCTCGGTGCACCAGGTACTAATAATTATGCTAACGATATTTTATTAAAAATTCTAAGTCAAATTTATAATCTAATTATAATCTCTCAAATTTATAATTTATAACAGATATATCTATCTGCTTCAACAGAAACAGATAATAAACATTGTATAAAAAATACTCATCAATTGGTTAATGTATTTAAATACATTAAATGTGTAAAAAATATACATACATATGATCTCAAAGATCTACTTAATAATATAAATTTTACAGGCCTGCATAATATAATTAATACACTATTTAAAACATATAAAAATAAATTAACTCTTCATACGTTTAAGGATATAAAATATTTTCGCACTTTAACTAATTTTATAACATACAATAACTACATCCTACAGGATAATATTATTTATGTACAAATAGAAGGAATCCCACAAGGCGGATCTACATCCAGTTTGATGGCTGATTTATATTTATATCAATATGAACGTAATTTCTGTAATGATAATATACTAATGTATCGCTATATTGATGACATAATTTTAATTGACACTAAACAATAAAATATTTCTCAATTTCCAGTTGATTATCCAACTAATTTAGAATTGACAGAAAACCTTTTAACAAATAATACTGTTAACTTTTTAGATCTAAAAATCATAATCACACAAAACAAACCATTTACTGATCTCTATGACAAACGTAAAGACTTTCAATTCAAAGTTAATACATTTACTCATTTTAAATCCTGTCTACATATTTCAGTTTACCGTAATATACTAATTAATCATTTGTATAGAATCAAAAGTTTATGTTCCTCACATCTTATCAATAAAAACATTAAACAATTAATATTTGATGCACTAAATCATGGTTTTCGTAAGAAATTCATGTATTCCTTAATCTACATTTAATTAATGATCTAAATAATGGATAGTAGGGATGTTACTTGTCAGTTACTATTAACATTTTGCGTATTAAAAAAAATATATATATATATATATATATAAAACTAAAAATACACAAAAAATTAAAAATACAAAATATAATTTAAAAAAAAAAGGTTTAAATAGGTTGTCTGGGTGGGCAGATGTTAAGTTATAGAGAAGGATGGAGTTGTCTGGATAATTTAATCGCAAATGTTGATTTAATATATATATTAAAAAAAAGGGGGATGTTGATTTTATGAGTTTCTATGTTTATTTTGGTCCTTATGAATTTTCTGCCCTTAGTACTGTATAAAAATATTTATATTATATTAATTTACATCATTTACATCACTTTTATGGATTAACTTTAAAATATTATAATTTATAATAGTGGATGATAATACAGTTTATGATACATATATTTATCAGTATGTAAAAATGTTGTAATTTGTTTGTATATAACCCCCTCCCAATCTGTAAAGAAACCTCTAAAATTTATAACATTAAATTAATTAAGTGATTAATAGAAAAAAACTTCTATAGTATTATAATTGTAACTTATTTGAAATTATTATTAATTTACTTAATCTTAAATAAAATAATTTAAAATAATTAGAATCATTATATTAAAGATGCTAAATGGTTATTATCGATATTCTGTTGAGCTGTTTTAGAATGATATTATGTGCTGTTTTAAAGTGAATTAATGAAGTTCATATATTTGAAATTTGCAATTTTTCTACAGTTATTTTTGGTAATCTCCAATAGATGGCATCACTGCAATTTATTTCTACTTCTTTTTGCCGTGATGGTGAAAACGTATTTGTAACTTTTAATTTTTTTGAAATTCCGGTAGATGACAGCTTTAAATAATTTTGTTGCCATACCTTATTATATTATATCATATATCTTATTTATTACCTGATTATTTTAAACATCTACTTTTTTTTGTATTTTTTTAGTAATAATTTATTCCAGGATCCTTAAAATAGCACATTATAATTTTTATTATGTAGATTATTTAAATTAATTATAATTATTATATTTATAATTATGATAATATTATCTGCAAGCTGTGATGATTTCAAACCGTTAGGATTCGCGTTTAACTGTACCATTTAATTAGCCGGAATTTTTGCTGTGCTAAAATGGGATACTTGTTTGTGATTGCGATATGGTCATAGCAATTCTATTGCTGGGTATGTCTTAAATTTAAATGTTACAAATTTTTTTCATATTGTTCATTATTACGGATCTTGCATTGATTAATGATTTATGTAATTCAATTTATACGCCATGGTAAATTTATACTTTTTGGTGTATAATCGATCGGGTACATAATGGAATTCAATTTTTAGCTTATTGCCGGATTCTATTACAGAAATCGACTATGTTTTTTTATATTTGTATTTCATGTACCTCTGAAGAAGTGAAATGCTATACAGGGTGTCCACTCTCAACGGTGTCCGATGACTAATTCTTAAACCGTTAGTCATAGACATATAGTTCCAATTACAAAATGTTTCAAATGAGGTAAAGAAATATTTTAAAAGCTATTTAGGTCAATAAAAATATTTCTTTAAAAATTACGAAATTTACATTTTTATACGGTCCCCCGGTACTATAAGTTGTATTTAGTAAAATTTTCCTTTTACACTGACAAGTAATACAAAAATGTCCTGTTATTCTACGATTAAAATTGACCGAGTAAAGGCTGTTTAAAGTTGGAGCATATTTTTTGCTGCGAATTGGGGATCATTCACAAATTTAGTCGAAATATAATTTCATCTGATATATTAAAAAAATGGTTGAGAGTAAAATTAACATTGCAATATAAATTTGAAATCTTTAATCATTCTGACATATTAATGCAAAATATACAATTCGTAATACACATTTAAGAAGAAAGAAAAAAACAGAATTTTTGTTAAATAAAATGATGCTAATTTAACAGCCTCAATTCTTTACAAAATGATACGTATTTTAAAATATTATTAGATTACACTAGCCTGCAAAAGTTGGGTTATGTCATGTTTTTTAGCTTTTTATAATTGATTCTTATGTATTCTGTAACTCTGAATCCGAAATGGACCTTCATTTTTTACAATCATATAGAGATTTTCACGTAAATTTTAAAGTTAAGAAAAGAAAAATTTCTAAAATTTGATACTATAAAATAGATGTGATTGTTCTGTTTTTAACTTTTAATGATTGATTTTTATGTATTTTTTACCGCTGAATCCGAAAATGATCTTCATTTTTAACCATCACATCAGGATTTTTCGCAAATTGCAAATTTCAAAGTTGTAAAGTTCAAAGTTAAAATTGAACCTCCTGTCCCATCTCATCGGACCGCTCAGATGTTTAGCTGTAAGAATCCCAGGATAAGCAAAAATATTGAATAAATTATTGAACAAAATAAAATAAAATAAAACAAGTTTTACATATATGTTTTATAGTATGAGATTTTCGATATATTTTAACTTACACATTTACGATTTGCAAAAAAAAATTCTAACGTTATGATTAAAAATGAAAGTCATTTTCAGATTCAGTGCTAAAAATATGTAAAAATCAATTATCAAAAGTTAAAAAACATAGCCATCTCCTCTACTTTATAGTATCCGATTTTTGTTATTCTTTGACTTTGACAATTTATGATTTGCGAAATATCCTGACATGATGGTTAAAAATTAAAGTAGTTTTCGGATTCAGTGCTAAAAAATACATAAAAATTAAAAACCCCATCAATCGCAGTCTTATATTATCTAATCTAAAAAATTTTCTTAAACTTCTTGGCGGTAATCTATCATAAATTTTTTGTGTTATCCTATAAAATAAGTATAAATGGTAACTACCGAAAATCATAATAATATTAGATTGTTACGGATTTGCGCCAGTATGTAAAATGTAGTCTCGATCAGATACTTGAAAGTGAGTTAAAATTCGAATACAAATTTTGAACTGGAAAAACATACAAACGATCGTTGAAGTAACATAAAAACTTATAAAAATAACATAATTTTTATTAAAAGAAACAGTCTCAAATTCTGACAAAATAAATTTAAATAATGTTATTTTAGCCAATCTGAAACTTAATAAATGTTAACTTAATCGTAATACTTGTACGATTTTTTTCAAAGCGCAGATACGCATGAAATAAGATCTTCGAATACTTTAAGCACTTGGTATGTGACCCCTCAAAGCCAAGCCGAACTCATTTGTTTTCAAAGCAGAAAAGTGGCATAAGTCATGCATTTTTAAAGTATCATAACTCGCTCAATTTCAGTGTTACATGAATGGGACTTTTTTTTGTCTTACTTGTCAGTGAAATAGGAAAATTTTACGGAATATAACTTATAGGACCGGAAGACGGTATAAAAATTTAAATTTCGTAATTTTTTAAGAAATGTTTTTATTGACCCAAATCGCTTTTAAAATATTTCTTTACCTGATTTAAAACATTTTTGTAATTGGAACTATATGCCTATGACTAAAGGTTTAGGAATTAGCCACTGGACACCGTTGAGTGCGGACACTCTGTATAAGCTTCCTGCTACATCCATTCAATTGATCTATTGAATGCAGGCGTTATTTATGTGTGTATGTGTGTTTTAATATATATTGTAGTATGTGTGTTATATTATGATCTATTATTTGTTTACTATACGTATTTTAATGGTTCAACAATATTTCGCTGGTTATTTGTATTTTGCCTTTAATAAGTTATTGTATCAGATTTGGTGGTTTTTCATATGTTTTATATGGATAAATCTTCCGCAACGTGCTAGTGAATTAGTGGTATTGTACTTGATTTTGTATTACAAGTTAAAAGTTCCATCTTTATTTTGTATAATGTCAGTGTTATGTATTGAAGCTAAATTTATTAATTTAACTTTAGTAACTGGAAATTGATGATGAATTGTAATTATACAATGGTTATATATATATATATATATATATATATCTGAATTTTGTCATGCTGTAACTTTCGAATTTTTGAACCGATTTGGATGAAATTTTTCATATGCATAGTACATACTAATGCCTCGACTGAGTTCGTTGGCCAGCTTCATCCGCTATCTTGTTTCAAAATGGCGGCCATTTGAATTTTGTGAACACGTTTGGAAATTTTTAGGTTTCCTAATTTTCTCTTTAAAATGACCTATGTTGTTAACTTACACTGTGTGACTCTTTAAAATATCTTTTAATGTTTCTAACATTCTGTTTAAAATGATACATAACAAGAGAGCATTTTGTGAAACGTAACATTTTCTATAAGAATACAATGTTAGAAAACATAAAAAAAATTCAAAAATTCCAATGGACGCCATTTTGAAACAAGATGGCGGATGAAGCTGGCCAACGAACCTGGTAGAGACATTAGTATGTACTATGCATATGAAAATTTTCATCTAAATTGGCTAAAAAATTCGAGAGTTACAGCATGACAAAATTCAGGTATATATATATATATAATAAATTTGCAATCATAAATATATGAAGAAATTGATAAAGTTCTAAAGATGATTTAGAAATATATAGGAAACCAGTATGTAAAATAAGAAACTATGAATGACTCACAGAATCATCAGAGGAGCTTGTGAGTTCATTCATAAAAGATGCGTTATTTCATCCAATTTTGTCGGCATTAAGCCTAAAATGACAAAATTTAGCTCCTTATAACGCAAACATTACAAAAAATAGATAATAAAAAGCTAAGAGATCCAAAGAAAGATACACCTCATACAGGAAATTAAAAATTATTAGAGCACAATACCTGAATGACATACTAAGAGTCAAAACTACTGCATATCAGCATGGAAGACAAAGTTAACACTATTTTAACATGTGATCGACAGTGGAGCCCTGAGTGAAACCCATAACTATGCTGCCAATCTACCGTATATACATAAAATCCTAATGAAACGACTGAATTGAAACGAATTTATGTAACGATTCTATGAAACGACTGATTAAACAACTGAATATGTTTCACGGCGATTTCTCCTGAAATATGGAATACTTTGCGATGGAATTAACACCAAAAATCCGTATTGATCCACAGATCTCAAAACTGGTATTAGAATTTTTAAATTAGAATTAGTTTCCGAAATATTAATTTTTTTCTAATTTTAAATACTTTTTTCTAACGATAGCAACTCAAATTTCAATCATAACAGATATTTTTTTTCAAATTTCAGAAACGGTTATAATTTTAAATTAATTTTGCGACCAGTTTGGCCTCCCTTAAATCTCCTTAGAAAAATGCTTTTTTTTTTTTTTGTATTTCGTTATCATTTTATTTAATACAAAAGATTCCTTTAAAACTGAAACATTTAAAATTAATGGCTTTCACTTCTTTCTTTTTTTTTGAGCGAAACGAAAAGAAAAATATTAGGCTCAGATGTCATACACACACCGGGGTACCTAATTGACGCCAAAATGGCGTTATTTTGCCTGACATGGTAACCCGGCTATTGTTGCTTTTTCATTAATAAATGTTTATTTACATTTATTTTCTCTTTATTTAAGAAAAAAAGTTACAAATTGCTTTGTTCTATAGTTATTAATTATTTTTTTTAATTTATTGTTATTTCATTTTAAAAATAATAGAAAATAATTTTAAACAATAGAAAATAATTTAAAATAAATAATGTAACTGGTATTCGAAAACGAGGTTTCCGCCAAATTGTCGTAAAAAATACCACGCCAAAACCGGTGCTTATATGACATCTGTGTTAAATATTAAGTAATGCAAGAAATCATGACATTTAATTTCAAATTCAAAGCAAATGACCAATATCGCCAAATTATATAAATCGCCAAACCACTCGTCAAATTATACAAGTTGACGTAATTTTTATTTTAAATAACGAAAGAACAAATAAATTAGTATAAAAATACGAATACAAATAAAGCGTCGAAATAAAAATCACTTGTTGGCGTAAACACATGTAACTTCCTTACAGTCAAGTGAATGTGACATTTACGATCAATCATTATTGGCATTTAATGTTGTAGTCTGGCTATAGATTTCTGGTCAATGGGATAACCAAGTAGTACCGTTTTAATTTACCACTCGAAAAATAAAAAAATGCTAACTTACGAGTTAAAAAAATGGTACGTTTCCGTTATACGGACACCGTTGTCGTCAAGGGTAATAGTTGGCGCAAAATGAAAATCACGTGAATTGAAACATTTGAAAAATAAAAGAAAAAACACTGTCGATAGTAAAGTGAGCCTTTTAAAAATATAACATTTGGAAACTACAGACTTTTACGAACTATTTTACTAAATCACAAATATATACTTAAAATAAGTGAACAAATAACTGTTATACAATAAAGTATAGCAAATAATAGCAAATCACAATGTTTCGCATGGTTTACAATAAAATCTGGTTCTACTTAGTTATCCCGTCGACCAATTTCTCCAAATTATATAAATCGTCAAACCACTCGCCAAATCAACAAACTGGCATAAATTTTATTTTAAATAACGAAAGAACAAATAAATTAGTATAACATTAATAAAAATACAAATAAATCGTTGAAATAAAAATCACTTGATGACGTAAACACGTGTAACTTGCTTAAAGTCAAGTGAATGTGACATTTTCGATCAACCATTATTGACATTTAATCTTACAGTTTGGCGATAAATTTTTGGTCGACGGGATAACTAAGTAGTACCAAGAATCTTTTTCACGATCAGGTTTTAAATAATTGGTGCATTAGCGTACATTTTGACATGGTGTTCGTATAACGGAAAAGTACCAAAAAAAAGCTATTGGCGAGATTTGAACCCGGCTAACATAAAAGTTCCAAGAATTCTTTGCGATCATGGCAACTTTTATGTAGTTTTATTCGAATTTATTTCTTTGATTCTTTAATCAAAATGGAAAACTTTCTTATGAAAAGCGAAGGAACTGTTGATGATAGTCACATGACTTAGGCTATTATTATAGAAATTGTTTTCAATTCGAAAAACAGCGCAAAGAATAATATTTTCTAACGATTACAAATTTATTTACACATGGCTAGTAAAAACAGAAAAAAAACTTTAAAATTACTATTAAATGAGTACGTGTTAAAAGTAGGAAAATATTGAAAATTATGTCTTGAAAATTTTATTTACACGCGAATATTAAAAGAGAAAGGAAACTTTAAAATAATACATACATTAATATGCGTTTAACTCTTTCAGGGGCAAGGTACTTCTATTCGTAAAATGTTGAAATCAGTGAATGGCACCGGAATTTACAAACAAATTTCGAAATACGAAAATGCTTTTGTTCACTTACTTAATAAAATAAAAATTTTCATTCCAATATTCTGGTGCCAATGTGGCATTTCAGAATTAAAATTAAGTGGTCCAAAAATGAACCACCGCCCTTGAAGGGGTTAAAACAGTAAATTGCAGTAATTGTAAATTGTATTATATCAATCGTTTTATACCGCTGTTAAAAAATACCGGTCTGCAAAGACTCTGTTTACTTAATTCATTTTATTTTAGCTTCTTTTCAAATGTTTAACCGATCTTCTTTAATCAAACACGAAAACAACCATTGGATCTCTTAATAGCAACTGATTCGGCCTTAAATTTTCGCAATCAAAGGGCATTGGATGGAAACCCGTTTACAGGGAAATCTCTATAGGTTTTTTCATTATAATTCATTCTTCTCTAATCTTTTAAAAACCGATCAAATTAGCGTGATTTTAGATTCTGCGGTGTCTGAACGGGGGTTGGAGCGTAGCCTAGTATATATATAATTTTATTAATATTATTAATATTTATTGTTGATTTATTAAAATTAAAACATTGAATATGGTTAAATAAAATAAATGTTTGATTTTTGAATTTTATTATTATTTTCAATTAAGTGAATTATTATCTTTGTCAAAATACTTTTGAGTGCTACTGTATATTAATTATAAATTGTTCTTATTACTATTATAATTCATGGAAATGATTGCTAATACGATTTAGTGCTATTTATTAATATAATGTTGAACTTAAATGTTTATATATTTATTAATAACAAAATTTATTTTGAAGGGTTGTTGGATTTATTGGATTAATTATTGGAGCAAAAATTAGCATACGAAAAATATAATACACAAAATAAGAACAAAATTAAATGGCGTGAAATAGCTATATAACACAAATAAAAAGTACACTGCTCAAAACAATTAAAGGATATTGCAGTTTTAGGTGGATTTTGTATCTGGTAAACTGTTTAGCTGATTGATACATGGTCGACAGACATAGTAGGTTATATGAGAATAAATTACACATGTTTGGCAGAAAAAAATGCATTTTATTGTGCATTTGTGTACTAAAGGAAAAAAAACACAATTTGTGCATATGAGAAAAAAAGAATAAGAAAAGGTGTTTTCTTCAAAGAAAATCATTTTCAGTAGGGGGTATGGTTTCCACGGGCGGCCAGCAACGTTGAACACCTTTGAGGCATGGACTCAATGAGGCTATTAATGACGAGTTGGGGTATTCTGCCCCACTCTTCCAGAAGAGTTCTTTCCAGTTCTTGGAGAGTTTGTGGGGGTTGTTGGCGGCCAGAAACTCGTCTTCCTAGAGCGTCCCAAACGTGCTCGATTGGATTCATGTCTGGAGAACACGCTGGCCATTCCATTCCAACGATTCCTTCCTCGAAAAGGAAATCCTCCACCAGGTTTGCACGATGTGGCCTGCAGTTATCGTCCATTAAAATGAAGTTATCTCCGATTGCTGCAGCGTAAGGGACTACAATAGGTCTGAGGATCTCATCCCTATATCGGCGACCAGTCAGAGCTCCATCTCGAATGATGTAGAGGTCAGTGCGCCCGTCAATGGAGATGCCACCATACACCAATACTCCTCCACCGCCAAATCTGACACTTTCGTGCACGAACGCAGGATTATTCCTACTGCCACGGTCCCTCCAGATGAAAATACGCCTATTATCCGGATGCACAGAAAAACGGGACTCGTCAGAAAACAGAATATTGCTCCATTCAGTTCTCCTCCAGTTGACATGCTCGGTTGCCCACTCCTTGCGGTCGCGACGATGCCTTGATGTTAATCTAACACATACCATCGGTCGGCGAGCATACAGACCTACAGCATGGAGCCGGTTTCGGACAGTCTGAGTTGAAATCGTGGTGCCTGTAACCGAGCGAAGGTGTTGTTGGAGAAGAGTAGCGTTCATGGTTCTGTGTCTCCGAGCTGTTAACGCTAAATACCGATCTTCATTGGGCGTTGTTATCCGTCTACGATCTTGCCCTGGTCTTCGGCCTGCACATCCACTCTCCAAAAAACGGTTCCAGATCCTGGAAATGGACACTTTGTGACACTCCAACGGCTTGCGCTACTTCGGCTTGAGTTTGGCCCCCTTCTAATCTACCAACAATTCTCAAAGCTTCTGAATCTGTCAAATGACTTCGCTGAGACATCGTACTCATCGAAACAAAGCAATCACTGAATGCCGATCATCCTTGTCTTCATTCTCTTTTATCCAGTTGAAAGTCAAATTTCATTCGCTGCCGCTGAAGCGACGTTTTTGACGTCGAACTCAAAATTTGCATACTCCACAGTTTGAAAACCAGAAAAATTTGCATTTGTGATTCTCTTCTTCTATTTTCGGCAAAAAAAATTTCGTTTATATCTTTATTTTATATAAAACTTAAAATATCTTTTAATTGTTTTGAGCAGTGTATTTTAGAAGAGTGAAATATTATAATAGTTTGATATTAAATTTTTATCAGTAAGATCTTCTAAGTTTATTTCTTTTCGTTGTCACTTAATGGTATTTCCAGTATTCTATTTTGCTGTCAGTTAATGGTAATAAATCATCTCTTTTGGAAATGGTCTATTCTAACTTTGTTCATAGTAATTTATTTTGTACGTATGCTTTACAAGATATTTCATAAAATATAGAATAGTACAGTACTAATTTTATACAGTATCCTGCGAATTAATGTGAACACAGGTGATAATTTAACAGGTGATAATGCATTATGGTCTACTGCAATTTTTTTCATGTAGTCTTTTTCAGTTAGTGCAATGAAAATTAAAGGATATACATAAAAGAAATGCTCATCAGTGAGAAATTTAATTCGTTAGAGATAATTAATTAAAGTGGTACTTAAAAGTACCGTCAGTACACTATGCTTTAAATATTCTCGTAACAGAAGACCCTAATGATATTTCAAATAAAATTTAAAAGATTAAAAATGCAAGTAACAAGAAGAGACTCGCAAGTTAACGATAAAAAAAAGTATGAAATTGACATAGTTTTATTTTACACATAAAAAATGAGTAAAAATTCGAATTTGATGGCATTAAAAAAGCTTTTTTTTTAGGTTTCGATCTTGTTAGCAGTTCTTTAGTTATGCGGTGCCTATGTTCCAGGAACTACATGTTCTCCGCATATCCACATATGCAATATATGAATTTACATGTGCCATTTCTAGCGTAGCAAAAAAAAAAGCCGGTCCATATTTTCGATTTCAATTCTCGATTTTCGATTTCATTTTCACAATTTTCGATTTCATATAAAAAATAGTAATGAAACAGAAAAGAAATACCAGAGAAAACATGACTACACTACAATATGGTAATTACATTATAAAGCAGATAAAATGTATGGATAACTACACAGACGAAAAGTCAACAAGAAGTTTTTCTCCAGCACCCAGTGTACTGGTGGTACTTATAAGTAACATCGAGTAATTCAACTGTTAAATCAAATACATGCACCATTTACTTAAAATAGCTAGTCAAATTCTATTCTAAGATCATAATGAATACATAAAAGAAATCTAACACGTATCTTATGTCCTTTACTATGCTTGCAGCAACAAAAAGACAAGCGCGACAATCTTTACAAAATGTTCGCACAAAACACATCGACTGTTTCAAAGATAGCCTCGCTAAAATAACGAAACTAGAATTACTACTGAAATGTATCCTAAAAAAGTGAAGTTAAAAGATTGTTTTTGCAAAATACCATTAGAATATTAGTAATATTCACTATGGGACGAAAGTTTAAAATGAGTAGTACTTATAAATATCGACAGTAGATAAGGGATTAAAGAAAGCATTTATTGGTTACAAACAATAAAAAAAGGTAAAAAATAATTACATTTACATGTTTTGTAATAGTAAATATGCCCCCCTTAGCTTTTATAACGTTTTCAGCACGCTTTGGCATTGAGTCAAAAAGTCTTTGACAGTTTTCTGGTATTTGCTGGTCTTGAAATCATACTTGAATTACAACCTCAAATAGATTTTTTTTTTTTTTTTACAATCTAATTTGAGAAGTTTATCTTTTATAATAGCCCATAAATTTTATATAGGATTTAGATCGGGTGAGTTCCCTGGCCAATCAAGGCATGAATCTTTTTTCCCTTGAAATATTTCTTTATGACCTTCGACACGTGACAAGGAGAAGAATCTTGTCTGAAAACTGCTCGACCATTGATATTAACTTTTCTTAGTTCAGTGTCCAGTTTTTGTTCTAACAAGTTTGTATATTTTTGAAAGTTCATCATGCCTTCTGCCGGCAGAAGAGTTTCGTACCTTTATATGGAAAGCAGCCCCAACACATCTGCTTAAATGGGTGTTTAATTGTTTGATCAATATGAGCTGTCGTAATCTGTTCATTGTCCATTTTTCGAACAAAACGAGATCTCTGTTCTTGTAGCAAAAAATGGCTTTAATCAGAGAACAACACGTTTCTACAATCTTTAACAGTCCAACTCACATATTTTTTTTGCTGAAATATACCTTTCTGTCTTCATGGCAGCGGTCAATAATTATTTTTTCTGAGGTCTAGTTATTTTTCTTCAACGGTCGATAAGTCTTTTTCGAATGGTGGAGTCGTGAATAATAACATCAACTTTTCTTAGTTCAGCTTCCAGTTTTTGTTGTAGCAAGTTTAAGTATTTTTGAGAGTTCATCATGCTTTCTACCGTCACAAGAGATCCGGTACCTTCATACGAAAAGTAACCCCATAACATCTGCTTTAACCGGGGTTTAATTTTTTCATCAATATGTGCTGCCGTAGGATGTTCGTTGTCGTTTTTGGAACAAAACGAGATCCCCGTCCTTGTATCAAAAAATGACTTTCATCAGAAACCAACACGTTTCTCCAATCTTAACAGTCCAGCTCACATATTTTTTTTCCGAAATATATCTTTTTGTTTTCATGGCAGCGGTCATTAATTGCTTTTTCTGAGGTCTGATTGTTTTTCTTCAATGGTCGATAAATCTGTTTCGAATGACGGAGTATGAATTTTCGTAGTTTAGCTTTCAGTTTTTGTTGTAGCAAGTCTAAGTATTTTTAAGAGTTCATCATGTCTTCTAACGGCAGAAGAGATCCGGTACCTTTATACGGAAAGAAGCCAGGAAACATCTCTTTAAACGGGTGTTTAATTGTTTGATCAATGTGAGCTGCCGTAAGCTGTTCTCTGACCATTTTTTGCATTTTTGCACCAAAACGAGATCTCTATCTTTGCAGCGAAAAATGGCTTTCATCAGAAAACAATACGTTTCTCCAACCATCAACAGTGTAGCTCACATATTGTTTTTGCTAAAATACATCTTTTTGTCTTCATGGCAACGGTCAATAATTGTTTTTTCTGATGTCTAATTGCTTTTCTTTAAACGGGTGTTTAATTGTTTCATCCTTGTGAGCTGCCGTAAGCTGTTCTCTGTCCATTTTTTTAACAAAACGAGATCTCTGTCCTTGTAGCAAAAAATGGCTTTCATCAGAGAACAATACGTTTCTCCAATCTTAAACAGTGCAGCTCACATATTTGTTTGCTAAAATATATCTTTTTGTCTTCATGTAGCGGTCAATAATTGTTTTTTTCTGAGGTCTAATTGTTTTTCTTCAACGGTCGATAAATCTTTTTCGGATGGTGGAGTCGTGAATAATAACTCCAGAGTGTGCTAAGTCTTACTGCAGTTCTTGGGTTGTTTTTCTAAGTTTTAACTTATTTTCCTATATTAAAAAAGCTCAATCCCTTCTTGTTATATTCCTCTTCCTTCCACATTTCCTTTTCTATTAATTTCAATCGTCCCAGTGTCCTTCTTTTGTTTTAAAATATTGTTTACAGCTCCTAAACGTACACCACACTCTTTGGCAATATCTATTTGAGTCATTGATGAATGTTCACTTAAATTAACAATCTTTGTGCGCTTCTTGGGAGAAATATCCATATTCTAAAATAAGAAAGAAACAAAGATTAGAACAGTTTGTATACAGTCTTATAGTAAAACAATAATAAAAAAACACGATAATTCTAATTTATATAAAAAAACAATATGTCAGTAACTTGCAATGAGTTTTACTCACTAAATGCCACAACAGTAAAACAAAATGGCCATTACAATGACATAAAGGTGATGCCAATTTCGAAAACACGTAAAAGTGTAAAAGTTATTTCGTGTTAACATTAATTCTCACAATACTGTATATATACGTATACGAGGGGATCAAACCCAAGTTACTTCGGGTTAGATAAAGACCAGTGTTCAGAATGTAAGTGAAAATAGTTTTTAATTGAAAATTGCAATAGATGTTTACATTTAATATATATATATATATATATATATAAACTCCGATTTAACGTTATTCAAAGGACATAAAAGTCATTTCGCTAAATGCGGGAAAACATTAAATCGGGGCAAGACGAAAGCAAAATACTGATCATAAAATAAAAACTAATTTAGGTAAGATACCTTTTATTTCTTCATTACAATGATTTAGACACAATTTTTCTAAATTATTCTTCAAAGAAATCAGTTCTTTTACTTTGCTTCCTGTTGTTGCTACATCATCAATCGCATTCTCAATGTATATGAGTTTTTTGTAAGCATTTCTCTTGGTCTTCACTATTTCAAAGGAATGTTTACACTGTTTTCAAAGCTTGCATGGTTTCTGACACTGTAGGGATTTGTGTTCCTCATCACCATCTTCATCATGATCAGAACTACTCGAATTTGAGTCTATCAAATCACTTAGAGTTGAAATTCTTGCATCACGATTTTTTAATCGCAAATTAGATAATCCTCGCGATCTGAGCAAGAAAAGAAAGCATCCATTTATTATAATCTTCATTTTCCCTCTTCTCATACTCAAATTCATCACCTCTGTTCTCTGGAAAACCACTTTTTGGAAAAGAACTTAAGATGCATTTTTTCACTGTTCTCTCATGCTTAAAAATCACAAAAAGGCCTTCTAGAACTTTTACCGATTTTTCATACACCTAGATTCTATATTAAAAATAGATTTTCTTGAAAAGATTGTTTCTATAGTTTACTTTGAAGGATAATATAATCCCCAAATCAAACTTTGCTTGTACAATTGACAGGAGAAGTTCCATTCGCACATTTTGTAACTTTAAATCGATAATGTTGGGTGTACACTGATTAACAAACAAAAGACATTTTTTTAGTCTATATTCAATAAGAAACCTCTTTACATTCTTGAAACACCACGTTTTTTTCGATTTTCCAACAACTAATAACATTATCTTTTTATTCCGCTTGAATTCGTGCAAAGCAAAACAGTGAACCGCAGTTTGGATAATTTCCCACCATGACAGTTTTCACCCTTTGCTACAAAAGTCTTACCAGAAAGAAGATTGCAAAATAATCTTGTCAGCATTGAAAATGTCTTTACTAGTCTTGAATCAAAGACTCCATCGCTATTAGACAATGGACACTCTCGGTATCGACTCCAGTAGACTTGTCACAAATAAATTTGTAGGATAAATTGTGCCTATTCTTAAAGCGGTTTATCCAATAATTTGAATTTGTGAATCTTTGAAGCCCCACTTTAAAAGCAATTTCTGTTTCTTTCTCTTTCAAAACGGGGCCGATTATTGGAATGTATGTTGCGCGAGCTTTGTTAAACCATTGGAAAAGGAAATTTTCAGTTCCAGAAACGGTGATAATTTCCGTTTTTTTTTTTTTAAATTTTGCTTCATTAAATCTACTTTGAAATTGCTTTCAAAGTTGAATATAAAATTCTAATTAAACTAGCAAAATCATCTTTACTGCCATTTTAAATTTTGGCTTTCCTGATGGTTTCCACTTTTCAAGAGAAGAAAATCGCTTTCTTTTTGACGCCATATTTTATCATCTAAAGCTAAAGAAAAATTTCTAACAAACACTATCAGCTCAGTTCTGGTACAAAAAACATAATCGAATAAAATAAAAGGGTTTTGGTGGGGATTGTATGCAAGAGAAGGTGGTTTTCGAATATTGAACCTGCATTTGTTAAGAAAGGTCAAAGAAAGGAGAGCATCCGAGATTTTCACGTATTTATAAGAAATTTTTTTTTCATCCCAAATTATGAATATTTTAGGAGAATTTCATTGGGTTTTCGCCGCTAAACAATACATCTGTGTCTTAGACTTGATATCGTAAGATATCTTTAAGGTGTGAGGTTGGTTTACCTTTTGATATCGATATCATTTTTGATCCAACGAAATTTTTCCTGTTTTTGGTAACTTTTCTTTACATTAAAATAGTTTGTTAACTATTTTCATGAAACTACAAAATTAGGTAGTTAGTTTAAGTCATTAAAGCCAGTAAATGATTTTAAAATCATTTTATTCTAAAGTATGGAAAACCTCAATGTTCGGCATTCCTAATCTTTTAATAATGTAATCCGGCATTAGAGAAACCAGGTGAAAAGTATGTTTGAAATTATACTCGTTGAGTTTACTAGTAAAGAAAAGACAAGAATGTTATCCGATGGAAGTTGGAATAGTATTTCCAAGTATAGTTATATCCAAGTGTAGTTCTTTGTGTTGTCCACCTGTTTTATGATAGGAAGTTCTACCTTCTTACGTGCCGTGAAAGACGAAAATTCATGCAGATAAGAATGAAATAGCAAAATGGCAAACGTATGAAATAATCAGATGAATTTTGGGTTGATGCATTTTATAAAATCCTGATTTTCCCCTTTTCCGTCACTATATTATTCATCATGTATGAAAATATGTTTTAGAGCTTTATAGCTTTGAAGAAGCATATCTAGATTATACAAAACAGGCTTTCCCTAAAGAAGAAACTGGGTTTTGGAATGATTATAATGAAAAATACAGATTTTGAAAATATGCTTCAATGAAAACTAGAAGAATTTGTTGAAACTAGAAAATTTTGATAACAATTGTAAAGTCCGTCCAAAGTATCGGAAGATGTTTCTTTTAAGTGTTATTTGATACAAAGTTATTTCATGCTTAATAAAGATATTTTATTGGCCTCTTCTCTTCAGTTGAATCAGTAAGGTATGCGAATAATAAATGTATAACCATATATGTATAACACTGCAAACGTATAAAAAAGTAAAAAAGTAAAACAAAAAAGAATCTTTTGTCTTTGATAAGGATATCATTAAGGAGAGAGCGGAAACACGGAATAATAACGTATAATATCGCAACGGGCGGAGGGGATACAAAATTTCCGAAATGTTCATATCTTTATGTACATTCCCACATAGTGTTAAAAATATTACACAATTTAAAACATAATGAAATTGATGTGCATTGATAAGGTGTACTCTAAAATTTTCACTGAGGAATATAGAGAATCCGTAACTGATTCGAACCAGGAATGTCTTGACTGAAGCTGCTAATTACACTATTAAAATTTTAATTTACTTAAATAACGCTATTTAAAACATAATGAAATTGATGTGCATTGATAAGGTGTACTCTAAGATTCTCACTGTGGAATATAGAGAATCCGTACCCGATTCGAACCAGGAATGTCTTGACTGAAGCCGCTAATTACACTATTAAAATTTGAATTTATTTAAATAATGCTATTTAAAACATAATGAAATTGATGTGCATTGATAAGGTGTACTCTAAAATTCTCACTGTGGAATATAGAGAATCCGTACCCGATTCGAACCGGGGATATCTTGACTGAAGCTGCCAGTGCTCTGCCAACTGAGCTATCCCGGACGAATCTGGAGGACCTAATTCACTCAGCTAGTTTTATTGATCATAGCATCTGGTCTGATATATGAATCAACAGAATAAATCGCAGGTTCTGGAACTCCAGCAAACGCTGGATACGTAATTAAACTAGAGACTAGATTAATTTTAACACAATTATTAAATTTGGTAAATAATTCATATGAGTTTTAATTTTGCGACTGGGCGAAAAAGACATAGCTCAGGTTAGCTGGAGCGGATAGCTCAGTTAGCAATGGTAGCTTCAGCTAAGGCATCCCGGGTTCGAATCCTGGCCCAGACATTTTTCGCCCTTTTGGAAAGTTACAACTCATATGGATTACTTTCCAATTTGAATAATTCTCTTAAAATTAATCTAGAGTATCGCATTTATTTGTTTATTTACAAAGCACAAAAAGAATTCGGTTACAGTATGAGAGGTATTCGACATAGCGATAAGAAAGTATTATGAGCGATAATAGCAGGAAGCTCGTTTTCAGATGAGATATGCGTTTTTAACTTTAGTCAAATTTTAGTACATTACGTGGTGTATTTAAATCTATAGCTCATGAGCAGGACTGACAAGGAAGGTCTCCTTACAGGGCATACTCAGAATATGTTGAAAAAAATGCTAATGAAACTACTGATGTATGTAATAAGGGATCAGTTAAATTTAACGGCGGAATTTCAGTAGAAAGTATGTAAAAAATAAAATA
This sequence comes from Maratus speciosus, assembly GCA_963932465.1. Lineage (NCBI taxonomy): Eukaryota > Metazoa > Arthropoda > Arachnida > Araneae > Salticidae > Maratus > Maratus speciosus. The sequence goes on from OZ010793.1 coordinate 211,642,933, forward strand.
CTTTCGAATATTTGGCGCGAAAATACAAAAGTGACACGCGATTTGGCGAGCAGGATTTTTCCACGCCAAAAGCAAAGCAAACGAATTTAATGCATCTGAAAATTGTTTATTAATTGTTTTTTAGAATGCACGGTTTTTAATGAATTTAAACTTAATCAATGAAAGAGGTTATTATATATTTTTTCTGTTACATATATATGTTGCTTGTTACTGTAGTTACTTAATTAGTTAAAACAAATTAAAAATAACAAAACTAAAGTTATTTAAATTAAACTTATATGAACAAATTCAATATAAAAAGTTTTTTCCTACATAAAAGCGCATTTTTTTTTCATCGCCAACCGGTGATAAATCGCCAAATAAACGAAAAGTTCGTTATTCTTTTACGGACGCTGTATCGGGGTTCCGCCAAATTTTTTTTTTTAAACATTTATATCAATATGTGAAGAACATTCTGTAATTTTTTCAGATTTTTCTGAGTATGCCCGTATGGAGACCTTCCTTGTGAGTAAAATAATTCTTAAGCATTATTGTCTTTAGACGTGAATTGATTAGTTTAATAATTTTAGGTAGATTTCGTAAGAAATACTACCTATTACATTCTCTCCTATGTTGGAATTTCTGAAAATGTTTTGCAGAGATACGCCGATCATGACTCCTAGAATCCAAAATGACACCCAGTTCAAAACTTTATCAAACTATCTATCTATCTATCTATCTATCTATAGATCACTTTTTTACGGACAAGATAATTTTCATAATTCTGTACAAATCTCTTCTAAACTGATACATAAACTCAAAGGGCAGAAGATTTCGGACAAGTTCATTAACGGGTAAAATCGGACCAAGGAGAGGGAAAGAAAGAGAGTTTTTGTGAAACCAGAAAAAATCCCATAACTTGTTAATTATGATGCATATCCAATCAGTTTAAAGTTATTATTACTTCTAGGAAAAGGTCCAGAAAATTTATGTATGACAGATTTTTGATATAATTTAAAATAACCTCAAGGGACAAAAAAATAGGGGTTTAAGAAGAAAAAAAATTCATAACTTCGTCAATTCACAAGATATCAAATCCGCTTAAATTTATTATAAATCTTCTTAATATTATCTATATCTTTTATATTGAGACGGTTTTGATAGGATTAACTCTTAAAGCACTAAAAAAAAAAAAAAAAAAAAAAAAAAAAAAAAAAAAAAAAAAAAAAGGTGTAGTAGAAAAAAAATCACATCTCCGTTAATCCGCCACTAAGGCGATAACATAAAGTATCATCAAAAGTATCAAGTTGCATTATTAAACGCGTGTCTGTCTCAATGAAAAGATTGTCAGAATTTAAAATATAGCGTACGGTTCATTTAATGAAACAATCACCACACGGTTTAAATTTATTATATAAATCTTCTTAATATTATCTATAACTTTTTTAGTAACAAGTTTTTGATAGGATGAACTCTTACAGCAAAAACTTTGGGTGTCGGGGAGGAATTTATAAACGCATTAAAACCATCATAACTTCTTATTTATTAAACATATCGAATCTGTTTCAAGTTATTACTTATCAGAAAAGGAACAAAAAATATCTAAGTTTATCTCTAATCTTGATTTTGTTTTTGTTGGTGAAATTAGTATTTAACTTCGAAATCTACCTGTGCCTGCAGGCTGAGTTGGCAGGGATTTTTTTCTAATTGCATTATGCATTTTACAGCTTAACTACATTTTGTATATTACGATACGTTTGCAGAATAAAAATAAATTCATGTATCGCGTAAAAAACTGTATGTACTACCATTGTGACAACTCCGACTGCCTACTAAAATTCTCAATCGGAGCTGTTACATATGACAGTTAAATGAGGTCTAATTGACTTCTAAAATCTTCTCTTGACAAGTAAGAAAAAGGGTAAGATATAAAAATGCTCTTACCTCTAAAATTCCAACGGGACATCGGGCTCCGGATGTTGTTAATCCGTAAGTGTAATCCTTATGAGTTGAAAGCTTCTAAATTTGCATTTAATTTACTGACTCTACTAAAATAAAGAGTCATATATTATAAGACATTCATCTTTTAATTATATTACACTTAACATTTAATATACAAAAACTAATATTTATAGAATACTTTTAAAAGAGCGAATTGCTCTTACAACTATCTAGTCTTCTACTACATAATATCTGCTAACTTAGGTTTCTAACACAATTCTAAAAAATTAAAAAGTTCTGGTTTAATAAAGATAGTTCGATGATCATTGCGCGCATGCTCCATTTTTTATTGTCTTTCACAAGACCAAAAAGTACGTTTTTTCTTCAAATGATGCAATATTTCTTCTACATTGCGTGGGTGGGGAAAACCGATGCATAAATTGCTTTCCGTGTTGCAATCTTTAAGGGTGCAGATGGTTAGATGACGTAAATTGTATCCCGAGTTACGGCAACCTATGGATGATAATTTCTGGAAGTGCATGTTTAGTTGTGCATGCGTTTCCTATCTAAATAAAATTTTAGCTTAAGGGGGTCCGGGACACAAAAATCTTAAAATTTTCTTAAAATTTTTTATTACATTAAAAATTTCTCAGTTTTTTTCTGCTTAAAATGAAGTTTAAATCATGATTCTATGTTAATTGGAACAGAAAATATTCATTTTTAAGTTTTGGTTTGTTTTCAAAATCTAGCTTTCAAGCAATGGTTGTTATGAAAACGACTTTCTGCGAAAATGCGTTTTTCTTCATGATGGGTTTTTTCACCATTTCTCGTTTATAAATTATTATAAGTCAAGAACCGATTAAGATAAATGGTTCAAATTTGGAACATGTCTTTTTCAATTATTATACTTTATTTTGATTCAGCAAATTTGAAAAAAATATTTACTTTTTAAAATACGATTTTTTTAGAAAAAGTTACGTCATTTTTCCCCCAATTTTAACTTTAAATGTTTTTAATTTTCATTTAAATTAATATATATTTTTTAATGCTGAATCCAAATTAAAACTTATTTATTTCTGTTTATTTAAATGCAAAAAAATTGAAATTCTACTAATAATATTTCGAGTTATAACGATTTTAAACTACCCCACTTTTTTAATAAAATTTAAATAAAAATTTTTTTTTTAAGTTTTGAGAAGTTTTGCCATGTGATTTTATTTATAAATGATATGGTTTACCATCACAAAAAAAATTGGAAATTTTAACTCAATAAATAAAAATTAATTGAAAATGTGTCCCGGGACCCCTTAATATGTGGCGTGTTTAAAATCTACAAATTAATATAGAGGACCGAACAGAACATTTCAAGTTGCCGTTATTAGGTAGTAATTGCTGAAAGTAAATTTTCCATAACTCATGCGTTTCACAGCCTTATAATATTTTAAGAAACCATGTGGTGAGCATGCGAATCTATAGTTTATATTCAGGGCTGGTCAAAAGAATTTGAATACATTAACGACTATGGACGCTAAAGACTAAAATTGGTTGGTTGTTTGGTTTTATGATGGCCGATTATCTACAAGTAGGATATAGGCCCAGGGGAGGGTTGCCCTCCGTGGGGGCCTTTCTAAGGGAACCTAACCCGTATTTACACAAGGATACCCAAGGTTCGAAGAAAACCACGGAACACTTCGAACAATTAGGTCGACGGCCGCGATTGGGCTCGAACCCAGCACTTTCCGTCTACCGGCTTCGAGAGCAGAACCTCTCGGCCACTGGTGGGGCTACTAAAATTGAATGTTAGCTGTGTTATGTCTTTTCTAAACTATTTATTTAGATATATCTTATTTTGCCTTATGAAATGGTAACGCTTCGTTACAGTATTCAGGACCTGTTAAAAGTGATTTCATAATCTACGCATGACGCATGATTTTTCTTTTCTTTTTTTTTAATTTTAAGTACGATTTCTATTTTTAAAAGCATTACGAAATATGTGTCACTTTTGTAGAAAAAAGTAAGGTTTCTTTTCGAATTGTGATTCAGAGGACACAATGTAAAATTAATTCAATGCTCTTTTTACAAAGTCTTTTGACACATAGGTGAAACTTCGGATAACGAATGTTTCGGCTGACAATGATTCCAAATGAAAATCACATTTCAAAGTAATTGCTTAAGAGGCGCAAAGGCCAACATAGTGAAAAAGATTCCATGTCGGGACTCGAACCCGGGGCATCAGTATAGAGCACTGACGTTCTACCGACTAAATCACATGGAACGATACCCAGCCTGAAAAATTTCTCACTATTATATTTTGGCAAAGCTACAAACGCAGCACAAGATGCAATATCTAACGTGAGCAGCCGAAATGGGGCAAACACGTAAGTTAATTAAATCCGGACCAGCTATACTGATGGCCCAGGTTCGAGTTCCGGCATGGAATCTTTTTCACTATGTTGGCCTTTGGGCCTCTTAAGAAATTACTTTGAAATTTGATTTTCATTTGTAATATTGTATTCAAGGGGAATATTTCTCTCTGGAATAATTTCCATGTATTAATTGACAATGATTCTTTCCACAGTTTGTATGATGCAGCTGTTTTAGTAGATGCTCATTCTAGCATAGCACAGTTTCGTCGAAGTTTGATTGGGTGGGAGATCGCAATTTCGGTATCGAAGATTTCGATTAAGAATACGTTTCCGGAACGAATTACCTTTGTTATCCAAGGTTCCATTGTATTTATTTACTAAAGCCGTTAGTACTGATAACTCATAATTCTTGTTCTTTGAATCTTTACGAATATTTACTCGATATGATACTTGAGAGACACTTAAAATATTAAGGACATGACTTTTGTCTAAATTAGTCGTTTGTGCTGCAATCCTTTATTGTGATGGATATTAATTTTGTTTTCAATATCGGCCACCTTGACGCTCAGTAGAGAATCATATATACAAAATAATTGACGTGTTCTTGTGAAAAACTATACATGATACGATAACAGTTATAAAATAGTAAAGTACGAACGGGCACCCCAACAGCATAATCACAGTCTGTGAAGATTAACCAATTTTTACAAAAGATAGAGCCTCTAAAGTAAAAAAGAAAATATTTGGATTGACTCTACTCGAGTTTCCAAACAACACTGTTTTAATCTTAAAAACAACAACAATAACAAAAAAATACGCTATAAACAGATGTTATATACACTGAGAGTATACGCAGCAGTTTATTTAAAATACTGAGAATATGCGGAATTTCTTTAAAAAATCCAGACAGTATACGGCTAAGACGCGTACCACCTATACATTCTCTTACACCCTTGCCCAACATTGGTTCGAAGTCCAGGGAATAGAAAACATATATATATATCAATTTTTCACACAATGGAATCGGTTGGATTCGAACGCTGGACTTCTGATTTTGAAACTGGAAACGTTACCTCTGTACTACAAATGCTTGATTAGATTATCGCAGTATTTATCATTTATACTCTGTCGCATTTAACCTGGTGATTTCCCTTATAGATTCAGTTGTTAAAGGGTTTGAAAGTAGTTATGTAGCGATATCATCTAATCTGAACAGTATAAAGCGAGTTACTAGCTTGGCCTTATGCTCGATGCTAACGTGCTTGGTTACTGTTCATCAGATCCCTAGTTTTTCTGCAGCATCTATTGAACCTCTTCGTTGGCAACCACGACAAACAGGTATTATTCGACAAAAACAATCATCTCATCTGATAATCAACAGATGGAAGCATCAAATAAATTACCTCTAGCACGCAAATCCTCTGAAGCGCTCACAGCACAAAATCTGCCATGCCGTACATCACACATGCGCACGGTAACTCGACTGCATCACTCACAAGTGCATATCGCTTGTCGGGCGTCAACAAGACACCTTCTTCACTGAGGATGCAATGTTTAGCGATCTCATCTCACTTGAACAGTATAAAGCGAGCTACTATCTTAGAGTAACTGGCTTGGCCTTTTGTTCGACGTTAACGGGCTCGCCTACTATTCATGAAGACCCTGGTTCAAACCCGACAGCACCTATTCGACTTTATTCAGTTAAAAAATGTATGAAATACCTAACCTGTCGGCCGATTTCTACGAAACTCTGTACAGTTTTTGCGACAGTTGTTTAGATAGTCTCCAAATTAGAGCTCATTTGGGAGTTATGTTCACACAACACACACACAAATAATGATTACAATACTTTCCTTACGCCATGTGTTCGAAAAGTAAAAAAAAAAAAAAAAAAGAAATATATAGAAAAGTAAACACACCATTTTTGGATTCTATTAAACTCTACAGGGAACTACCGCTTGAATAAGTCATTTAGCAACGAAAAATAAATAAATAAATAATAATCGGAGCATTTGCTCAAAAGTACTTATGGACATACATAAACAAACATGATATTATCTTATTCTATAACCTGCTTTGTAGGAAGTCGATTAAGATATCTCGAGATCATTTCCCCTTTGTAATACAAGAACTACAAGTTTCTTTACTATTCGCACACAAATCAAGCGTATGGTGAAAAACAATGCCAATAGCTTCGCGTGTCTTATAAAGAATTAAAAAAATAGGTAACTTTTGTTATTTGTATAAATAAATTTTTTAATTAATCGTTTTCTTAATATTGTTCCTTTTGTACAAGATGCGTCAACTGATTCAAATTATTTTAGTAAAGAAAAGATATAGCGTCTAGCAGAATTTTTCACAAAATAAGGCGTATCGCAGATCCAGAAACGTTACAAAACATTGCTATAGGATACAACTTCCTCTAGACATTATAGAGTAGGCAAAAGAGAAAAAACATTTGATTTCTTTGTCTGAAATTATATCCATTGACAAAAAATAAATTTATATCAGAAAAATTAAGCAAAACATTTTAATAAAAAATAAGTAAAATTTCATTTGATATCTCTGCGATGTCATGCTTTTAGTATTCATGTTAAAGCTATCTACAAAGACTGCTTATTACAGTGAAACAGAAAGATTATCATTTCACTCAAATATTATATTTGGCTTTTGCGCATGCCCGAATGATTTCTGGGGATTATCAGTCATTTGGTTAAAATCATTTATTACTACTGTATTTGAATGATTTTCTGTTATGAGTTATTTTAAGAGATTACTTCTCATTTGGGGAAAAGCATTCATTACTACAGTAATTGAATATTCTCTGGTTGGTTGGTTGGTTGATTTTGACGGCTGATTATCTACACTAGGGATATAGGCCCGGGGGGGGGAGTGCCCTTCGTGAGGGTCTTTCTAAGGGAACCTAACCAGTATTTACGCATGGAAATCCATGGCTCGAAGAAAACTCCGAACGATTAGGCCGACGGGCGCGATTGGGATCGAACCCAGCACTTCCCGTCTACCAGCTTCGAGAGCAGAACCTCTCAGCCACTGGTGGGGATGAATATTCTCTGATTGAGTTATTTTAATAGATTTTGCACATTTGGGTAAAATTGCTTATTACTGCTGTATTTGAATGAATTTCTGAATTAATTATTTAGGAGATTATTAACCGCTTGGGGAAAATCAATCGTTTTTGTTTTATCTGAATAATTTTCTTTTTCTCGGAGATTATTTTTGATGCAAGTTCGTTTGATACATATTCGTTTTCGGCCCGAATGAATGATCTATGCTTAAACAAGTATCAGTATATTTTGACAAGCTTACCGAGTATTACCCAAATGTCATGTTTTTGTTTTATAACTATTTATAAAAAAATATATTAGAAAATTTGCACGATTCGTGTAATGCTGAAAATTAAGGTTTATATTGGCTTAGAAGCAACACTTTTAACAATTTACGTATACAAAATCAGGGTTTTCTTTTTTGATGTTTTTTCGTACTTTAACAATTAAAATAATTATCCACTTTCAATAAAAATCACAGAAGCTATAAACTTTCGTTCAGATTATATTTATGTTTATTAATAATTTACAGAAAAGGAACTTTTATTTTAAACAAGAAAAAAAAATCATGCGTCAAGCGTATATTATGAAACACTTTTCAACATATTCAGAATAATGTAACAAAAATGCACCGTTTAATAAGTTAAAATATTATGTCTAATTCAACCATATTGGAACGCATAACACATATGAAAACCCAATTTCAGCTGTCCCCATCTCATATTGGAAAATCGGCGAAAAAGGGGTCCATGCCTGTTCCGGCATGGTTCATAAAGTGTAGAGCAATAACACGATCATCGAAATGTTCCTGCAGGATATCAAATATTTCAACCGTTCGATGGGATCTCCACCATCTTGCATAAACCACGATTAATCATCTGATACCTCCAAGCATTGTGCATGGCTACAAAGTAACGCAGAACGTCAAAATATCGTGCTGCAATTTTATGCTATAAGAAAAATGGCCCAATGATTCCTTTCGAGAATATGGCGGCCCGTACCGTAACTTTTGAAGAAAAGAATGAAGATTGTACAGAAACACGGGGTCTTTCCTTTCACCAAAATCGCCAATTTTATTTATTCACAAAGCCGTCGAGGTATAAAAGGGCTTCGTCGTAAAACCAAATGGATCTCACATAAATCTCGCGACCATCAATCTTTTGAAGCAAATCGTTCGCAAAGATCTTCTTTGATTGGCGGTGCAAACATTGAAAGGTTGACCAGCCTGAATCTTGTATGGAACAAGTAAAAATTAAATTTAAAAAATCAAAAATCCCGACTGCGTAAAAAGCGAACTAATAAATTATTTTTCATCAATGTGAAACTATTTTTTATATTACTTATCTTTTTTTATTTACCTATTTTTTTATTGATGACTTTTAAGTTGTGTTTAATTGTTAGTTCCTATCTATAAACACTGTTTTGATGAGGCCTATAGATGTCTATGAATGTTAGAGTTGCAGTAAAGCTAGAGATCCTACCTACACAACTTCCAGGTTGTGTAATATTTAAACGGAGCTTCTGACTGTAAAATAGTCTATAAAACATCGTCTTTATTTTGAAAGACCTATCCAATGATATGCCACTCAATAGGGTGCGTAACATTATTTTCGTCTCTACCGCCATTTTGTATTTTACAGCCGCCATCTTGAATTTATAAAAGCAAACCTTAGCCTATAACAATCGGGCGGTTAAGACGAATCGATAGAGACCTCATTCATTAAAATCCACCCAGCCGTTAGGATGTTTCGAGGGTGTTTCGAGGGTATAAAGAAATCAACATACCCAGATACGCGTGAAACACATAACCCTTCTTGGCAGTCGGGTAAAAAGGCTTAAACTCGTTTTCATGATTTTAAGCATCGATGATTTTCGCTGTCCACATCCACTTGCAGTTTTCCTGACAGACGACCGAGGCCGCGTTTGGATCGTCTATTGCACTTCCTAGATACTATGGTTAGTGATTGATGCATGCGTCCTATGTTTCCTTCAACATCGTAGTTCACGCGTTCAGTCCGTTCATACAGGGTGATTTTTTTTAAATTGTGAAAGTAAAATCCTATAAAAAAAGAACCACTGATCCAAATAACCTGAAATTTCACCAGTATGCTCCCAAAGCAATGGGAATTTTTTAGCCGTGGTTAAAAAAAAAAAAAAAAAAAAAAAAAAAAAAAAAAAAAAAAACTTAAAATCGCACTGACAGATGGCGCTGTATATGCAGTAAAGTCGGGAGACGAGCTTGCGCACGACACACGCACAGTGGCGAAAAAAAAAACGTGAAGCACGTACTGCTAAGCTCTGGTATCTTGGCAGACGGCTTTGGAAGAATCTATTTCTGGCCGGGAGTTTCAGGGTCAAAGGTTGCCACGTACAAGTGCGTAATTGGCGAGCGGTCAGTTCGCCAATTCCCGGAAATAGGGGTTTTCATATGCAGTACTAGTTTAGTACAGGTTTACTCTTATCTGTTCTCTGAGTTTAGTATTTCAGGTCGAAGCGCATTCTTGCATTTGAAGCTGATCTCTCCTTTTTCTTTTTAGATTATTATTATTATTATTATTATTATTATTATTATTATTATTATTATTATTATCGATTTTCGTCTTGGCAAAATGGAAGAGAAAAGAAAATTATTCATTCCAAAGAGCGAAATGTTATTTTGAAAGTTTTGAAATTTTTTGAAGAGGAAGCAAAGTTGGAAAATCCAAAGATTCCTATTAAACAGGCTCAGAAGAGAGCGGCTGCTGCAACTGGGGTGTCATTGCGAACAATTGCACGAATTAAGAAAGAGGCTATGCTTTCTCCCATTCTACAATCCCCTGGCAAACGAAGGAGACCTAAAAAAAATCGTAATGTATCATTAAATATAGATGATTTTGATCTTTGTGTTATTTGACAAACGGTAAATGAGTTTTATAAAAATAATAGGATGCCTTATCTGGATGCTCTATTGCTCGCTATAAGAGAAAAAATAAAATTTCCTTGGAAAAGAGAAGCCTTGCGAAGAATACTGCATAAAATCGGATTTCGGTGGAAACGTTGTCAAGACAAAAGAAAAATAAGTATGGAAAGGCAAGATATTGTACACTGGAGAATTAAATATTTACGTGAAATAAGGCAACATAGGAATAATAAGAGGCCGATTATATATATAGACGAAACATGGATTGATAGTAACATGAGTTTTGGAAAATGCTGGCAGCTTGGAAAAACTGGAGCATATATTAAAAAAAATGCAGGAAGCCGGTTAATCGTAGTACATGCCGGTAACGAAGACGGTTTTATACCAGGCGCAAGCTTGGTATTCAAATCTGGAACCGTTTCAGGCGATTACCACGGGCAAATGAATTTTGATAATTTTTCAAAGTGGTTGAAGGAAAAATTGCTCCCGAACATCCCAGCTAATAGTGTTATTTGTATGGACAATGCTCCTTACCATACAAAAATTCTGAACAAAACACCATCAAAATATGCCACAAAATAGGAACTATCTTTATGGTTAACAGAAAACCAAATTCCAGACACTATTGCAATGAGAAAAGTAGACCTATGATTTGGTAGTCGCAAATGCACCCCCCACAAAAAGGTACTGTGTCGATGAATTTTTAAAAGAGAGAGGACACGATGTATTGAGAATACCACCATATCATTGCGATTTAAATTTGCATGGGCTGATACAAAACGCTACATCAAAAACAGAAATGTAAATTCAGAACTTAATTTAACTGAAATGAAAAAATTAACTTTCGAAGCTTTTTCGAGCATAATGAAGAATGAATGGTCGAAATATTGTCAGCGAGTAATTAACATAGAAAATGAATAGTGGAAAACAGACAATATAGTAGAGCAAAAGATAGAAAATATCAGTTTTGTTGTAGGAGATGAAAATGACTCTGATACTTCAACCGAAACTGGCGAATCCGACATAAATTATGACACTGATTCTACCATAAGTGACACTGAAATGTTGTAAGAAAAGTTTTTATACAAGTTTTAGAAAGATAAATCTCTTTCTGGACTAAAAAAAAACAAAAAAACAAAAAAAACAAAAAACAGTCCTTTTCAGGACTAAAAAAGCCCTTTCGGGGGCTAAGCCCTATTCAGGGCGAAAATTAAAAGAAAGAAAAACCACAAAACACATTTATTTATTTTAGATTAGAGTCCTGCGCGGGTCGGGTTCTACCCAACCCGAACCCGCAGATTCCATTTTAAGTCAATCCGCAACCCGATCCGAACCCGCAAAAATAATTTTCGGCAACCCGAACCAGCAAAAATAATTTCAGGCAACCCGACCCGAACCCGAGGTATATCAACCCGAACCCGCAATACTTCAACCCGCAACCCGACTCGAACCCGCAATGTAAGCAAATCATGTTTTAATACTATTATGTAAAATAATCTACAATTGTATCTTTAAGGACAGTTTTTTCAACGGACCGGGCTGATAAACAAAATAAACGGGCCGGCCGGAAAAAAAATTTAATGGCGTTGCCAGGCCGGGCCGATAACTATAATTAAGTGTGTCTACCGGCCCAATATAAATATTTAGACGAAGCCGATAAAATTATATACGGACCGTGCAAAGCTAGGACCAAACTTTTAAGTTTTACACGGGACTGAACGGACCGGGGCGGGCCGTTCCCGGGCATGGAAATTCCGGCCCGTGTACAGCTCTAATTCTCTAATACCATTTTTATGTTCTACATAGAAGAATGAACAAACTATATCCTTTAATATTCAACTTCTAAATGGTATAAAACTAAAACTCTAATCTTTAAATATGCTTTAAAATTAGTTGCGATTTCAAAAGTTCCACTTATAACGATACACCTTGTTTTACAGAATTGACCATCTGTCTTTAGTTTATCAACCGTTATTAGTTTGAAAATTTTCCCGTCTAACATAGTGCATCGCGTGTCACCACAATTTAATTATTAACTTGATATATTAGGCAGGAAGGACCATTTAGCGTTTTGCTGCATATTGTATTTTTAAAATACGGTAAAAATATAATGCGGTTTGTTATTTCGAAGACTCGTGAAAGGATGAGATGACTAAAGATTAAACAGACAGGCACACATTTTACTTTTTTGAAACTTTGATCTGGGGTTTTAACTTAACTGCTGTTAAACTTTGAATTAGTCTTTAAACGGGAAAAAATATTTTCAACATTCTTTTAAAAAAGCGGGTCAACCCGAACCCGATCCGCAAGAGTAAAAGAGCCAACCCGAAACCGACCCGAACCCGAAACAGTAAAAGCCAACCCGACTCGAACCGGACCGTCACCAAAAAAATTTAAAGTCAACCCGACCTGACCCGACCTGACCCGACCCGAAACGGGAAAATATAGCCCCGACACGACCCGAACCGCGGGTCGGGTCGGGTTCGGGTAAAAGCGGGTAACCCGACCGATGCAGGACTCTATTTTAGATCTTCTCCCTTCTCTTTTATTTATTCTGAAAATTTCTTCATAATATTGTATTAAAATATTTCTTATCTATGAGCATCAATTCTTTCACTTGCTTTGAAATCGTCATTAAGAGACTTCATTAAGAATATGGCTATTGGCTATGTGCTTTTACAATTCATTCCGATCACTAGTATCATCTTTTTTATTATCAGAATCATTGCTTCAGTTTTCAAATACCATAATTATTAATAAAAGTATTGCTGTTAGGAACGACCACAACTAAACGATACATTTATATTTTTTTACAAAATACATTTCTGCTTATGATTGTCACTATGTAGGCTAACGCACCAATTATGGATGCCATTCTCCCTTGTACGTTACAACCTTTTACCGATTATCCAGAATAGAATCGTCCGAGTCTCCCCACTTGAAATGCCAAGATATCGGAGTGCCACAGTACACCTCGTGTTCATTATTCTGATCTCAATCCCTGCGATTTCTGGCTCGGGGGGTACCTAAAGAATACGGTGTATTGTGGTGTAGTTACGAATTTAGCTGTCCTAAAGGCACACATTGTGCACCAGATCCACAGCATCCAGCCGGATATTCTTTGCTTTGTTGTGGAACATGCGGTTTCACGTTTCCAACTCGTAGCTGAAACGTCGGACAGCACATTGAAAATCTCTTGCTTTAGTTGTGCAGTTCCGTATGAATGCTTTGCTCCGTATTTTTATTTCGTTCTGTTTCTGCGAAGGTGCTCGCAGTGCCTTTTCCCAATTACTGAATTCTATATGGTTTTGATATGCGTAATAAAGTTTTCTTTTTCTCGAAGTACCGTCCATTGTTTTCCTCCCACTGACGATATTGTTTGTTTCTTTTAAATTACAGCGCCATCTGTCGGTGTGATTTTAAGTTTTTTTACCACTCCAAAAAAATTCCCATTGCTTTGGGAGTATACTGGTGAAATTTCATGTTATTTGTGTCAGTGGTTCTTTTGTTATAGGGTTTTACTGTCACAACTTAAAAAAAATCATCCTATATTTTGCGAGCAAACTTTTAATTGTGTTCTTCGCCGGTCCTTTAGTCACATTGAATTTCCGCTGGAAACTTCACATTGTTTTAACAACACAATGATTCAGACGGTGAAATTCTAACACTAAAAATGTTTGTTGTTCCAGAGAATACACCATCTTTGCACTGTAAACTTTAGCATGAACTTATTCAACAGCGATTGACTGAAAACTAGATGTTCTGTCTGTATTCCTACAGCAGGTTCTCACCAGCGTCATATTTTGCCCAATTTTAAAACTACTTGAACGCAATGTATTTTATAAAATTTATTGCTTTTCTAACAGATATGCAGCGCATTTCTTTCTCCAACCGTTTTTTTTTTATTATTTACGTTCAATATGGGTCAGTCATTTAGTAGAGACATCCTGTACGAATTTTCAGATAAGTATTGTTATTACCCTTTACACATAATTGTTATATCATTACTTTAACAGTTTTAACCACGTTATCATTCAATCTTCCAAATGCGTTTCCCGTACTGAAAATGTCCTTTAACACATTTTAACTCCTATTTGGTGCGTTTTTCCAGATAGAGCGATGAAAATTTGTATTTATAGTATCTATATTATAAAGGAAAAACATATCTGTGCGTAACGCATACGTCATTTTGCGAATGGCAACACTTTGAAATTTGAAATAAAATTTTGGTTTTGTAATTTTCTCTACTGCAAATTTTTATACTTCTAAACATCGCACATTTTAAATTTTTACACCGCCATATAACGAAAAAAATGCTCTTTTAAATGCAATTTGTTTGAAAGCTGCATCTCATTTTAATTTTAAGATATTAATTTTTTTGTATTTTTTATTATTTTTTTTTGTAATCGTGGCAACTGAAGTACTCCATTTCTGTTGAAATTAAAGGGGAAAAATGAAAATAGTAGATTGTTCTATCTTTTAGTTGCCATTTTCTCATAAAAACCGAAAAAAAATTGAAATTAAAATACGTGTTATGTCAATAATATCGTCTGTTATAAAATCCAGTGAGTTTTGGCTTTATTTCGTTGTTATTTATCAATTAAAAGATTTTGCCGCGCAGACTCCATTGCGAAATATTAATAAACAATTTGCACATAAAAAAAGTTCAGAATTTCTCTCCCGCTAATTTTCTACAAAGAAATTAAAGCTTCATCAATAAATAAATAAAAGAATAATATATAAAAAAGCACGAATTTAACATATATGTAGTCGAACAATTTAAATTTTTAGAGCCGAATTGGAAAAAATATGTGCTTTTAAATGTAATTTGTATGAAATAGAGTTGCTAGGCAACTGTTAAAGTAAAAGAGAAAAAATAATCTATAGATTGAAAACACAAGATAGCTTTTTTAGACATCTTCCTTGAACTTTCTACTGTACCAATTTTGCTAATAATTCTTTTTTTAAATGAAAGCTGTTCATTTGTAGATGTCCTCGCACTAGCTATTTTTCTAAATATTTTCACTTTTATATTTTTAATTTAATTTGAAAAGATTTTTTGAAATTTCATCAAAATGGTAGCAATCGTATTATTTCCACTGTTGCAGAAAAAAAAAATATTGGGGTTTATTTATCCTTATTGATATCATTTACTCATTACAATTAAAAGTAACTATTTTAAGTCTGAACAGAAAATGACGTCACTATTTAAAAACCATTTTCGCTAATAAAGCTAATTTAACAATATATTTTCATTCGGCTGATACCGAATTTGAGACACTTGGCGTAATGCTTCAGTAAATGCCATATTTAAAAGAAAACAATCCTTTTCTTTGATAAAACTATATATTTTTACACGAATACATCTAAAAGACATCAGTTTCTGGAATTTGTATTTCGCGGTACTTAAATTAGACCCTCAAGCCAAAAGAATACATTTTCACATGCAAAGTTTTAGCTGACAAACGGAACTTCACGTTTGAAAATCTATCTAAAGGGAAAATACGTCCATGCGTACGGCTGACGTCATTTTGAGAATGGCAAAGCTTGACGATTAAATGTCGGATTTGCAATGTTTGCTACTGCAATTTTTTGAATTTCTAAACATCGCGCATCTTCAATTTTTACCCGTTATATAGGGAAAAAATCTACTTTTAAATGCAATTTTCTTGAAAACTTTATTTTAATTGATTTATTTATTATGGCTTTTTAAATAATTTTCAAGAATAATGTTTTTTAATCTATATCCATTGCGTACAGGCTCATTTAAGGAATAAGCCATTTGCACTTAAAATAATATACATAATTCAGCATTTGTCCCTGGCTAATTTTTTATAGCGAAATTAAAACTTCATCAATCTATTATATTAAAAAGTGACTGTCCATTTGTATTTCACTGCTGTTCCTCCTAGAATATGGAATGTTGGGCGATCAAATTAACGCCAGTTATCCGCATGGGTCCGAGGATGTTAAACGTGGTCGTAGAATTTTAAAATTTGTTTAGTTTTCGAGATATAAATTTTTACGTTATTTTTGATGACATTTCTGTAATGATGGAAACTAAAATTGCTCCATTTTTGTGGATAAAAGAGAGGAAAGGGAAAATGACAAGGATTATTAGGTATCATTGTTTGAAATCCTTTTAAAATTGAAATTAACGTATATTTGAATAAATAGTGAAAAAATGATTGTAGTTTTCAAGAAAATTTCACGAAATACGAACTCACACATATTCAAGCTTCCAGAATCCGTTTACTTTAGAAACACAAATTCGACTCTCGACTGGAACATTGAGATAAATTCTGTTGACGTCAAAAGAAAAAAAAAACACCGTACGTTATTTTCATTTAATTTAAAGTCGTAAAGTAGATTTTCAACCATTGCCTTAAGATGGCTAATAAAACTTTTCAGAAGCGGACATTAAAAATGCGAAAAAGCGAGAAAAAAAAAAAGAGAAAAGTTTTAGCGAAAAAAAAAATTCTTTAAATATTTATTTTAATTCATAAATATAAAATGCTTCTGAATAAATTCGTCCAAACAAATTCATTTTTGTATAAGTTGACCCAGATGACATCATTTCTACGAACTCCGAAATTCAAAGCAAAATCTTGGAAGAGCAAAAAGCTCTAGGCAAATAAAGTTATAGAATATGTGCATTTTTATTGGGAAAGTTTTGACTTAAATTGTAAATATAACTTATTATTTGAAATATTGTATTTAATAAAATTAATATTGCAATGGCTTTCTAAATTTACAATAAAGTTAAGATTTCATTTTTCGCAAAAAGATCGATTGTCTCATGCAATTCAAAAGCAACACAACGGGTTGCTACGCAACTAGTTTATAGTAAAGGCGATAAGACGAATCAAATGAAAGAAAAAAATACTAGAGTTCGCATTCAAAGTTTAAAGATTGTATAAAACATATACGAGTATATACCGGGTGTCCTAAAAAGGACTGACTGATTTTAAAATTCAATAACTTGCAAACGGTGACAGATATTTAAAAAATTCTTGCAGGAGGGTTATGCATAAGGTCAAAAGTTTCATTATAGTGATTTTCGATTTTAGTTCGAATTACAAACAATATATGGCGCTGTAAGCAATAGTCGCTAAATACAGGCTCGATTTTTGGTCCTTTCTCTTGTTCTATGCGGAAAAAGGAGATGGAAATGTATTATCCGGGCCACGAAGTACCAAAAATTGAGTCTGAATTTAGTGTCTATTGATCGCAGCGCCATCTATTGTTTGTAATTCGAACTAAAATTGAAAATCACTCTGTAAAAAAACTTTTGACCTTATGCATAACCCTCCTGCAAGAATTTTTTAAATATCTGTCACCGTTTGCAAATTATTGAATTTTAAAATCAGTCAGTCCTTTTTAGGACACCCGGTATGATACTCAAGAAAATTTAACTAGCATAGTAGTGTAAAATATGATAAACAAAAAGCTTCAGTGCAAAAAACTTTATTCTGCAATTTTTATAGCGAGAATTATGATTTAAATCCGGTTTTTATGTCTACTGTATATTGTAGGAGCAGATTCCCAAAAATTTTAAGGCGCCAGTGGCTCTTAAACCCAAATAATCCAGTGGCCACATTGTGAAAGAAAAATCCCTGCCGGCTCGGGCCTACAGGCGGAGGTGGATTTTGAAGTTAAGTACTAAATTCACCAACAAAACTTAAATCAACGTTAGAGATAAACCCAGTTCCTTCACTAAGAATGACCTCTAGGGAGCTAAACATTTTGTGAAAATTCTAATATATACGAATACACACACGCATGTGTATGGAATAGCTTTAAAAATGGCTAAAACAAATTCAGAAAACCTCAAAGTGTTAAAATATGTTAATATTTCCATAGTCGGGTTTTTATAATGTTTTAATACGTTTCTTCAAACTCACATGACGTTACATATTCACCTGCTGAGGTACATTATATTTCCAATATGACGTAATATATACATTTTTTTTAATTCGTCAAACTATTTATTTCATTTTGAGTTTTCATTCTGCAATCTTGCTGTAGAAAACTTATGACGTAATATTCAATTTGTTTTCAATTCGTCAAACTATTTATTTAATTTATTTTTTCACGTGAAAAGTCTTGCAATAGAAAAGTAAGTGTTGTGGTGAGGATTTTATTGTTTTTTTTTTTAATTGTTGGCAACTGCTATAATGAAAAATATTTATTTTTTCCTGTCATTGTTGTGTAAGAGATGGTTTTATCAGAATCTTGTTAAGACGATATTCAAAATTTTCAACCCTCCCCATTTCCATTCCCTTGGGCCGATTTTGCTCATTTTCAATCCCCGCCGAGATATTAGCCATCTCAAAGTTGTTGGCGAGTTTGAAGACGATCCGTGCATAATTGCGACTTTTATCGTGCGGACAAAATTTAGTACATACATACATACATATATATATATAAACTTTTTAGGTGGGGGTGGTTTTGGGTTCCTGGGGTCCTATAATGAAAAGTTATGAAGGAATGTTTCAAAAGTCGCACAATGGTAACGACTGCAATAGGTAGTATTTCTTACGAAATCTACCTAAAAACACACAAAAGCAATACTGTTTATATGGGAAAAAGACTGAGGAATTCAAAGAGAAAAATAATTTACACACGTACAAAAAAAACAAAAAAAAAACAGATTAATTATCAAATGTGTATATTTAAACCCGCAATTATTTTAATCTGGATAAAAATGAAATATAATATAAATTTTAAGCTATGTACAGCCAGAAGATCAAGTTGGGCAAGATAGATGTTAAAAAAAAAATTCTATAAGCTAAACAATCTATAATTTAAACAATCATGGTAGTGGTGGTTATTAGGAAAGAAATATTTCATATTTTCATTTTGTCATACAAGAGTACATATAAAACAAGTTGGAAATTGCTCGTCAAACGTGGCAAATGAGGTGCGTTCGTACTATAACTAGTTTTATAAATATTTTTTGCTCCCCATATTGTAATTAATGTATATTTTTTGAAACTTCATAAGTGCATAGTCTGTAACACTTTTAAAATGCATTTTCAATAATTTTTTCCCATTGGCCATCATGTAACGGAAAACCTTTGACTGCCCATGTCATTAAACTATACATCCGATTTTCATAAAATTTGAAGTGACTCGACAAAATTTTCCAGCAATTATATATTTAAAATTTCAGACCATTCGGTTGGGTATTTTTCGCTCTGTTATATGCGGACGGATGGACTGAACGACGGTTATAGGTGCTACGTATTTATATAATTACGAACGCACCTAAAATTTGAATGTGAGAGATTATTTTGTACTGTAAAAATTCAAACATTTGTTTTACACCAGAAAAATTATCTTGAAAAAAAAAATGTTATCACAGACTATAACAGGTGTGATTCTGCTCTGAATTTAGGAAAATTTAAGGCATTCGGTTCCGAAAATTTGGACATAAAAAATATCACGGAGAAATATCGAGAATTTCGACAAATGGTCGCCAAAAAAGTAATTTTGTCAGTCGTCAGCAGAAAAAAATCGCGAATTTTGTCAAAGGATCACAGAAAACCAGCAAATGTTGTAAAAAGATTGCAAAACAAACACGCAAATTTCGTCAAAGAATCGCGAAAAAACGCGAATATCATCAACGGATCGCAAACCAAACTCACAAATTTCGTCAAAAAATCATGAAAAAAGCTAATTTCGTCAACGGATCATGGAAAAAACGTGAATGTCCCCAATCTCCGCAGAAAAATCGCCAAATCCGCCAAAGGATCGGGGTAAAACGCGAATTTCGTCAAATAATCCCGAAAAGAAAACGCAAATTTCGTCAAAAGATTACTAAATAAAACCCCGAATTTTATCAAAGGATTACAGAAAAACGCTAATTTTGTCAAAGGATCAAAAAAACAAAGCGAATTTTGCCAAAAAATTGCAGAAAAATGCGAAATTTAACGAAGGATCGCAAAAAAACATCGTAAATTTCGTCAAAGGATCGCGAAAAAAACGCGAATCTCGTCAAAGGATCGCGAAAAAATACGCGATTTTCGTCATAAGATCATAGGAAAAACGCAAACTTCAACAAAGGATTGCGACTTAGACATCAAAATTTAGTCGCCAAAGCAAAAATTTTATTCTCCACGTGGCGACTAGCGACGGTGAATCAGCACCTATACTGTACATATAAAAAAATTGAGTTAATCATATGATTGAAGATAATCAAAGGGTCCTCTACCATCTGTTAGATTACTATTTGAAAAAAACCTAATACTCACAGAGATTTTAATTGATAAAGGAAGCATTTGACAATAAACGCAAATAAAGATTTGGAAAGTTACAGCTCATTTTCTCAAAATTATGATTTTGTCACTTACCACCTTTATGATCTGAGCTCTTCCATCACTTATATTATTTCCGTTGTCAACATTCCTTTTTCTATGCATTTACAAAACGCACAACAATGAAAGAGGTATCATTCGAAAGGTTTTTGAACCGGTTTTTGACGTAGGACACTCATATTTCGATAAAGCATGTTTTTTGATTAAATATTGCAGTTAATTAAAAATTAAATCAGCATTATTTTCATAAAAGGAATGAAAGGTTTTCTAAAATTTATGTTGCCACAAAAATAAAACGCTGTATTATATCATGCCCAGCAATGATTATATATAAAAAAAAAAGAGTACAAAAAAGATAAAGCATCGAACCGGTTTATATTTACGTTTATGATTAAAAAGCAAAATTGAATTTGAAGAAAAAGATACAATAGCTCAATTGAAGCAGTGGTATTTCAAGTGTAGTCTAAAAGGTATGCATTGTTATAATAAATTGTGTTTTATATGTATTCAATTTATCTTTTTACTATCCCATGTTTCTCTAACTTCCCTAGATTGGAGACAGCCGTGACACGCTTTGTTGTGACGTCACGAAACTTCACACGAAGCAGGGAAAACAAAGAACAAAAAGTCGAACTACTTGCATATTTTGATTTCGTTGGCTCGTGGAATTATTAATTTTTATTTACTAATAATAATTAATAATTCGAATTAATAATTAATAATAATTATAATTAATAATATAAATTAATAATCGAAACATGCAAGATGTTAGTTTCCCCTGCTTCGTGTGACGATTCGTGACGTCAGAACAAAGTGTGTCAAGGCTTTCTGCCTTATTTAGGGTGCTTCAGTTTTTCCCCTAGACTGATGACGTCATTCTTTAATGCAGGTAGAACACGATTGTTATTTTTTTTTCTCGCGCCTGTCTTTTGCTATCTTCGATTAGTTTATACTGTAACTTTGATGAAATAAATGAAGTGATATTCTGGCTTGACTAATGTTGTTTGCAGATATTTTTAACCTTAATTATTCTTCAGAAGTTTAAACCTGCATTTAAAAAAAATATTAGATTGCTGTGCGAAACCCTCGTACAAGTCCACTGGCTGTTATTTAAACACATAATCCTCTAAGGTAGGCTTCAATTGGTAGAAAAATATTTTGTTTTCATGCTAATAATAATGTATTATACAAGCCTGAGAATTATTCTTATTGCTATTATTATTATTCTTAGGGTTATGGTCACAATAACAATACCAATCTACTTCGTTCTGCACTAGTCAGCTCGTATTTAAATAGAAAATCAGTGAAAATAAAACAAAATGGAGTATATAGCAACATGAAAACGACAAAAAATCGCAGCTTATTGAAGAAAAAAAAATTGGCATTCTTCCATACCATTCAGAAATGTGGGATGAATTTATTATGAGCTTGTTTTTCGAGTGGAATATTCATTATCTGTTAAAGCTAGAGTATTTGTCCCGGCTTTATTTAGATGTCCGGACTTTACGATTGCATAGAATTCTGATTTAATTTTCGATCTTATTTTTCACTTATAACTGAGAAATTAGATTTTTATTGTTCGTTCGATAATTTATTTTTTATAATCGAACGAATAATTGTATAATGATGGCAGTTTAAGTGAAAAATAAGTTCTGAGCCTTTACTATAAACAAAGGTATGCGTTCAAAAAATTGTCTCTAACGTAAGAAGTGTTTTTATAGCTTTTTACATGCTGATTATTAGAAAAAATGATGAAAAAATCCATTACGTACAGTTTCGTAACAAATCACAATCTAATGTTGAAGAATTTAATGCATTTAGAGGCAAGAAAGCATTTCTTATACAATTATTATTTATGCTTATACAAATAGTATTATTTATGAATTGAAATAGTAAATTCGTGCAGTAAAATGCTAAACATAAAAAATGAACTATTACAAATTCAGAATATTCCTCTGACCTGACAAGGTGCTAATTAAACACAACTGTAAATTTTGGCAAAACCCGTTAAAACCAGATGTCTTTCCCGAAAACGGTCTTTTGTCTACTCTAAAAGTAATTAAACATATCGGTATTTCGATAAAATCTTTTTAGAGCATGTCGGCACAACAGTATTACGTCACCTAAAAAATTTTTAAAACTTGTTTTTATAGAAAACAAAATAAAATCTGAAAAAGTGACAGTATTAGCATATAAATGTCCAGTAAAGCATGTTTCAGGATTTCTGCTTTTTGTTTCATGCAAAAGCAAATTTAACTTGCTATTTTCAAGCTAAAAAAAAGCATTCGAAGATTGTATATTTATGCATTATGTAATTTCAATATAAACTTTGCTTTTTTTCTTTACGTAACAGCAGTATAGATATTTTATTTATACCCAGAATAAGTCCCTGGTTTGAATTTTCCGATTTTTCCTCCCAGTTTTGGAACTAGCAAATGCGGGAGGGAAATCCGAGATTTGCATGAATACGTTAAATTCTTTATCATTTTATCCCAGGGAAGATAAAAATATTTCCCAAACTGTACCAGTTCTATTATTCTAAATTATTCCTCTCTCATTCTAAATTTTTATGAGATCCCTCATGCAGCAATTTTCAGCTTCGCTTCAATCTTCAGTATCAGCTTAATTGGGATGGAAAGTAACATTCTACTATTCCAAAAGAGATCTACAGAATTTCTAGTATTGATTATTGAAGTTTAGGTTAGTATATGCTTCATAAGAACTGGGAGAAGATAGAAAAAAAAAATAATGGAAAAACTTGATTTCGACGGAATTTCTCGTGACGGATTACTCATTGCCTCTAGAAGGATACATATTTGGTTATTTGGTTGACTAGTTAGGATATGTTAGCGAAAGGTATAGAAGATGGCGGGAATGTGCTGAATACTGGTATCGAGCATTTTATAGACATAAAGTCGAAGGGAAAGAATTGGCAATTAGAAGAGATAAAGCATGAAATGAAGAGACTTTTGGAGTTGGTAGCTCGGAAAGAAACTTATTAGAGGCAAAAAAATAAAACGTATTTTATCTGATTTTCGAAATCCTTTATGAATTGTTTATTAGTTCTTTTTTCAATGTCTTTGAAATATTCTTATATTTATCACTTAAATTATGCATATAACTAAATAAAAATATTCTAATGGAGAGATTTATTTCTCAATTAGAATCTAAATTGAGATTAACTGATATTTAATTTTAGTTTGTTTTCTGATTTCATTGAATTGTAGTTTTTAACCCTTATCGGAAAATAAATTTTTATACATGATTCGGCACTATGTTGTAATTGTATTTAGTGAATATTCACAATGCTACCACATACGACGATTTATACATTGTATTATCACCACTATATTTAATTTTTTTAACAATAAAATTATCTTGCATATGTTGTACCACCTCTCAACTGGATGTAGAGTTGTTACGCAACTAAGTAGTCCATCAACAAGATCACATTATTTCATTGTTCCATTGTCAAAAAACAGCTGAAAGTGGTGCTTAAAAAAGTGGTGCCAACCGATTAAAATTCGTGTAAGAGATGCTGGTCCCGAACTGGTTAATCTTGTCACTTCACACGGGCCATACGAACATTAGAACATTTTAAGTACGGGGTATCGATACATAATGGATACTAGATATTAAATATACACTAAATACTGATATAGAACTTAGTTTTTATTATGCTGATTTTCGAGTACAGAATATCGATATTGAATCCGTAATTAATGTACTGGTATCTAGATTTTTATAGTTCTTCATTAGAATGATTATCAAGTACTGCTTTTCGATTAGAGTCTGACATCGTGCTTTTTTTCTATAAATATAATTGTTTATAACAATTACTTTATGTACTAGATATCGATACGGAGTCGACAGCGAATACTGATATTTAGCTTTAAAGATATAAATCTATATTAGAATGACTTTCAAGTACTGCTAAGTTTAGCTGGATTTTTTAAATGCAAAATGGCTTTCAAAGATTGTTATTTATGCATTATGCAACTTAAATTTCCATTTTAATTTCTTTACGCTTTAAAAGTATAAGTTTTATTCATGTACAGAATAAGACCCTGGATTGAATTTTTCTCATTTCCCCCCTAGTTCATGAACTAGGAAATAAGCCATATGATTTGAGACTTCTGAATTTAGATGAATCCTTAAATTCTTCTCTCATTTTATTCCAGGCGAGGAAAAAGCATTGTCAAACTGTGTCAGTTCCATTTCTTTAAATTATGTGTTTCTTATTCTAAATTTTAAATAAATCCCTGATGCAAAAATTTTCAGCTTAGCTTTAGTCTTCAGTATCAACTTAATTGGAAAGGAAACTTAAATTCTACAATTTTGCGAAAGTTCTATAGAAAGTCTGATATTGATTATCGGTGCTTAGGTTAACATAAGCCTCATAAGAACTGGAGAAGCATGAAAAATTTGAAAAAATATTTCGACAGAATTTCTGTGATGGACATAATCGTGATCTACATAAGAATTCATATTTGATTATTTGGTTGAGTGGTTAGAATATGATAGTGAAAGGTACAAAAAATGGCAAAATGCGCTCTATACTGATCTAGAGGATTTTTATAGATATAAAGTCGAAGGGAAAGAATTGGCAAATAGAATAGATAGAGCATGAAGTGGAAAGACTGTAGGAGTTGGTAGCTCGGATAGAAAATGCTTCGAAACAAATTAAATAATACATTTTCGAAATTCTTGAGGAATTGTTGTTTTTTGTGCATTTCTTTCAAGCATTGTTTCGTAATACATTGGTATTTATTTCTAAATAAAAATAAAATCTAACGAAGTTTAACTTAGCTAGTAGAATCTAAATAGAGATTAACGTTTCATTTTAATGTTAGCTTGTTTTCTGAGTGTTCATTATGTTGCAATTTTTTGTAGAATAATTTGTAAAGTATTGGACATCGATACTATAGGTAGTAGCTGGATACTGATAACTAATATCGGGCTTTTCATAGAAATATTTTCGTTCAGGATTTTCAAGTTAAGATTTTTGATTCTGATTCGGTATAGGATATTGGGATTGAGCTTATAATCTGCATTTTGGCGGATAAAGTATCAATGCCAAAATCACTGTTGTTTGTCTTTTTTAACCGTGTTCTAGCTTAAAAGTCTAACCTTACTATTGGAAATTCAATAGTATAATAGAAAAAATGTCAATGCCCTCTTTTTAATGCTTTCTGTAATAGTAATCAATCTTTAATAATCACCGTTCTTTAATAATCCGCATTATTTTTTTTTTGTGTCTACAAATCACTTTATAAAACATAGCTGACTTCACAATGGCTTGGAAGCGAAAAAGTCACGTGATCCAGATAGACGGTTGAACGCGCGCAATCCGACTGTAGTTGCTAGTATCTCGCTATGCTGTTGTGTGCTATAGCCGGCTGTCTCTGTTTATACATCTGTGTGTAGATGTGATAAAATTTTGAAAATTTTTATTTTAAATGCTATTGAGACGTGCTCTTAAACCGCTGATCACGGATTACATCGTGTACGGTGAAATTTTTAGCGCAGTAATTATTTTACTGCCAAAAAGAGCTCATCAGTTTAGGCCTAACTGTTGTTGCATTATCCGAGGAAGTAATGTGAGTTCATATATAATTATATTTCTCTTTTTATTTTAAATGTATGTTTAAAATGTGTTTTTATAAGCACTTATAATTGAAGTGTGATGTATATATATTTTTCATTAATACAGTACTGTGGTATCTAGAAATAGGTGCTCAAAAAAAGTTTAGTATTGTTCTCAGTGTATAATCAGTAAGTGTAACCCTTCTTTATGTATTATGGAGAATAGTACTCATTTTGTAAGATATAATAACAGTGAATCAAAGATCAATATCTTCTCCCCCCCCCCTCCTCTTTAAAAATTTAAGTACTCTTTTTCAAGTATCTCATTTTTTGAAAATACTCTCTCTTTCCAGCTCTAGGTTATGAAGTGGTCTTTCTGTGAGAGTAGCTCTCAATTTTTATATAAACAAAAGTATTTATTTTTAAACAGCAAAATTATTCAGTTTAATGTATGTACATTTGTTTTAAACAATGAAAATGATAATACTCAGTACTGGTTATTTAATTGTAGTACACATTTGATTAACTTCATTTTAATTTAGCAATTATAGATTGCTCTGATTAATTTTATAATTTCTTGTATAAACACTTTCAGATACTGGTATAAATGAAAATATTTATTGAAAAACAGAACATTTTAATATTGTTATTATCCAAAAATGTACAATTAAAATAACTTTCCAAATCCCAAATGAATTTCAAATATTAACTTAATGTATAAACCAGTGCAATTATTGAAGATGTCATCTTTCTGCGGTCAAGGGACTGAGTCAAGAAGGACCATTTTGAATTTTTATGACAGCTGGGTGCACTTGCGAGGCAGGATTTTTTCTAATTTTCTGTCTGTGAGTGCAACTTGCTAGTCAGTTTATACTGGATGTTCCCACAAGAATATATTTCGAACTTGTCAAAGTCGTACTTGTTTACCACACTACGCTGGCTGATGATCTGGTTTCAATTACAGTTTAATATTATGTTCATTTGGGGTTTGAAAGTTACTTTACCTGTGCACTTTTGGATAACAGTTCTATTAAAAAGTTCTCTATTTTTATTTAGTGTATTTTTATTAGAAATGCAATAAGAATTCTAAAATTTGTAGCAACTAAATTAAAATGAAGTGATTCATATGAGTTAAATATTTTCAATGTTTAATAAAGAAACAAAGCACATGTTGTGAATACCATAAGAAAGTTTTTTTTTTTTTTTTTTTTAATCTTTTCTAACTATTGCTAAATAGCAAATTTTATGTATGAAGTTAGTCTCCCTACATTAAAAGTTTTATTGATTCGCCCCCCCCCTTTTTTTTTAATCCTCATTCATGTTTTATTATAGCAAGTGAAAACATCAATTTTAGTATTGTTGCTGTTTTTAACCCCTTGAAGGGCGGTAAAGCAGTGATGGCATCAACCCAATGAAAATTTCACTTTAATGAAGTATGCGAAAATATACTTGTTTACAAATAAATTTTCTTGTGAATACTGGTGTCATTTAACTATTTCAACATTTTATGAATACAAATACCTTGCCCCTGAAAGGGCTAAGTTATGTATTTTTATTATTAGGTATCCTACTTTTTTAAATCTAGGTATGCTTTAGAAAAAGAATTGCTTCTTTGGCAAGTTTTACTCAATAACACAATATCTAGATTGAATTATTTTAAATATTTTCCACTTTAACAATACCAGTTAATAATTAAATACTTCAATATTTATTGATAATACAATTCTAATCCATTTTTTTTTTATGTGCATATAACAATATATTGAAATATGTTCAATATTTTTCCATATGATATTTCATGTTTGTTATTTTTAATTGGAAGATGATTTATTGAATTTTATAAATATTTTTAAAATCAAAGTAAACGTATAAAGCATGGAAAATTCATTTAAATATTGACAAAGTTTTAATTTTTTACTTCTAAATATATACTTAAAAAGATATTAGCTGAAAGACCAACTTTCAGTTAATATTTTCATGTAAAAGAAATTAATTTTTTCCTATAAACTGTTTCAATTCATAGATTAATAGCTCCCAGTTTAGCACATATTTAGTTTATTTTTACAATCATTATCAAGAGTCCACGTTTTATTAACCCTTTTCTTCAAACAACTATAGCTGAAAATAGTCTGAATTCTTTTGAATAATTTTAAATTAAAAAAAATGCCTTGTTTGTTTTTATCTGCTAATTTTCATGTTAAAAAATATTTAAGTAATTCTTTATTGCTTTTCATGTTTTGAAATGAAATGTATTTTCATAATGAATTACTTTTCACAACTTAATTGATAGTTACAAGTTGTTTATATATTTATAAGAAAAAAAAATATTTATGTATTTTCATTGAATTTTGACTGCAAGAAAATATTCTTATTTTTATTTTTCTTCCTTGCCACCGTCCCCCTCCCTTCATTTCCCAAGTTTGTAGGGACAAGAGTGGATGCTGCAAATGAGACGAAATGTCCAATCCTATCTAAGGCTGTTTAAACATTTTTTTTAATATTATATCATATAAAATTGAAATTAAGAGGATTTTAAATAATTATTTAAATAATTCAGATCATTTAAATGTTTTATGAATACTCAAAATTTGCTATTGTTCAAATATTCAAAACATATTGTAATTTCAAAATGTATAAGGTGTATTACTATTTTCTGAAAGATATATTTCAAAATATTTATTATACATGTCATAGGCTGATTGAGAAATTCGACTTTTGCAAAGAGCCTAGTTTGTTTGCGAAGAAACAGGCTAATTGTGAATGGGAAATCATACTTGATTACACTGGTTGGCAACAAAATCCTCTCTGTAAAAATAATAGTTGATTCTTACTAGATTTCACTCTGGTAAATAAAAATATTGTAACGAAACTACTGTATCACAAACAATTTTTTTGGTAGGAGGGTTTGCTTTTAAAATTAAGGTATTTTATATCTTGCAAAAATGTAAGTGGAAATTTTAAACCTTAAAATGTAGATAATAATATGTAAATTACCTGTAAATAAATGTATAAATATGATTACCCAAGTTACAGCGGCATAAGGAATGAAAATATATTAGTGGATAGCAAATAGTAAATTCAGACACAAAAGGGGGGGGGGACATAAAAAGAAAAATACACTATACAAATATCAACAAATTAAATTTCCATGATATATTTTATCAATTTCATATCTAAGACAGTGAAAACACTTCTTCCATGATTTCAATGATATCTGCTTCATAATAAATACGTATATAAAAACTATATTTCAAGTTGAACGACAGATTCACCTTAATAAAATAAATGAGAAACATGAATATCAAATTCACAATATATATTTTTACTTAATAGGTGCTAAAATACAAATGTTAAAAAAATTCTAAAAACAATCAAGATGTTAAAACATTAGAGTCATGACTCCAATGTTCCTCATTTATCTTCTTCATGTTAGAAGAAACTGCAATTCTATGTTAGGTAAATAGTCTAAATATTTATTTTGTTAAAAATACTCCAAATATTGATCATATTATTGAATCAATACCTCTGTCAATAAACATATGGGAACTATAATTTGCAGGTCTAAGCAACAAAACATAAAACAAACTTCTGAATTCTTTTAGGAGAAGTAACTCTCCACTGAAAAATCTATTTGATTTAATACAATTGATTTAAATAAAACAACCCTGGATAGACATTTTAGCTTTTGTGCAACCAAGTTCTGAAAAGTTTTTTTTTTTCCCCTTTGTGGCTGATTTGTGATGAGATGTATTTTGAAATACCAGATTCCTTAGAGGAGAACTCCCCCCCCCCCCCCCAACTGTAACTTCTCCCAAATGGAACCTTTGGGGGGGAAAAAAGTAAATTGCCTCTCCCTAAATTAAAAATAATAATGATAAACTTTTTTTTTTCTCTCTGGGGATTTAAAAAGAAAAATTAAATCTTATTATTTCTGAGTGATTTAAAATTATTAAACACTAACAGAAAATATAATTAAGAAGTTTTCGTCGAAAAGGAGTGACTGCCCCCCCCCCCCCGGCGGAAGTTACTTTAATTATGTTTATGAAAGTATTTATATTGTAATAAATATCGCATGCGGCGCCGAGCTAATTTTCAACGCAAGCAATGCTTCGACCATCGACTTCTTCGTCTATCTGGGTCACGTGACCTTCTAGTTTCGATTTCGCTTCCGGGCCATAGTAACGTCGGCTATGTTTATAAAATCATAGATATGAGAGAAATAAATGACAATGTCACTCCGATTAATTTATACACCAAAGAAATTATTTTTTCTGCAATAATTGAAAAAAAAAAGATAAAAAAGAAAACACATTAAATCAGCTTTTTCACAAAATGCCAGAAATGGACTCTTTTCTACCAAGTTACTGTTATAGACATAACATCCTAAGAAAAGAATTGGCAAATAAAAGAGATAAAGCATGAAATTGAGACTTTCAAAGCTGAGAAAGTTAATCCAAGCAAATAATATAAATGTTCATTTTCGAAATTCTTGTTGAACTATTTGTTGTTTCTATTGCAGTTTTTTAAAGCGTTGTTTTCAAATAAGGTTGTATTTTTTATTCGATGAACCAAATGAATAGGTAAAATTATTCTGATAGTGATTAATTTCTCTATTACAGTTTCAATAGAGATCAACCGTTTTTTATTGTTAATGTGTTTTTCAATTTTCATATAACTGCAGTTTCTAGTTAAAGGAATTTTTAAGTACTGTATATAGGTTCTAGATATAAATTAGATAATGAATACTGGTATACATCGTTTTTATAGATATAGCTTTTTTTTCTTTTTGAATGATTTTTAAACACTGGAGATTGATACTGATACTAGTATCGCTCTGTAAATAAATGGTTTGTTGTATTGGATATCCATTGGAAACTGAATACTAGTGTCGAACTTTTTATATACGAGAATACATTAAATAAAAAAGGTTACAAGGGAAATAAACAATTATTTATTAACAATAGACAGAAAATACCAAATGGAATTAAAAATCATACTTGCCGATCACTTTATCACATAATCCCCAAATATATTACGCAGGACTGCTTTCTTTAATCCAGTTTGGTAGAAATCATTTCCTTGCTCATTGAGCCACTTCACAGTAGCCGTTTTTACATCACTGTTTGAAGAAAACCCCGTTTCAGATTAGTATTTCCTTCAGTTTAGGAATCAGAAAATAGTCACTGGGTGCCAAAATCCGGCTGTTTTTTTTTTTTTTTTTTTTTTGAGTTGGTTTGGCTATTTGAACTCTTGCAGCAATTATTGAGTTTGGTGAGCAGTATAGGGCTGATAATGTCATGCAGGAGGATAACACTATCACTTAAGAGGATAGGACGTTAGCGTTGGATGGTTTCACGTAACCGTGTCAAAGTGGTACAAGCGGAACCATTTTTCTAAAAGTCTTTCAATTAGAATAGGATATTCAATTAGCAGGATTACAAAGCCATTTCGATCGCTCTGAAGCGTGTCCGAACTTACACTATTTACCCGCACACCTGCTGTAAGATGACTAGCACCATCTGTCTCCATCCTGGGAAAAAATATCCCCTCCACAATAATTACTTTTCAAATACTGCTGTTTGTAACCCTTTTCTCTTTATCCATCCACGTATATAAAGACGAAAGGAAAGGATTAGAAATTAGAAGAAGCATGAAGTAGAAAAACTTTCGGAGTTGGTATCTCGAAAGAAACTTAATCAAGACAAATAAAATAAACGTATTTTTAAATTTCCTGTTGAATTGTTTTTAGTGTAATGTCTTTCATGCATTTTTTAATATAAACTGGTATGTATTTCTCCGATGATGTAAATAAATATAAGCAATATTCTGATAGAAATTGCTGTCTATATTAGAATATAAGTAGAGATTAATATATTTTATGAGCTTTTGTTCTGTTGCAGTTTTTAGTTACATAATTTTTTGTACTGGGTATCGATATTGAATGAATATCAGTTTCCGAATGGATACTGAATACTGGTATGGAGAGTTTTAAAGATATAGTTTTTTACTCCACTCATCTTCCAGTACTGAGCATCGATACTAAAGTAACAGTGAATATTGGTCTCTAGCTTTTTATGGATTTAGTTTTTGTATTAAAGTATTTTTCAAGCACTGGATTTCGATTCTAAATTGATACAGGTTATCGAATGGAAAGAAACTCATTCGAAGCAAAAACAAATAAACGCATTTTCGAAATTCCTGTTGAATCGCTGTTTTTTGTTGCAGTGTTTTTCAAGTATCATTTAGAAATAAACCGATATTTATTTAATCGATGATGGAAATAAAGGAAAATATTCTAATAGAGGTTCAACTACTTTATTGCAATTTAAATAAGAAATTAACAATTTCTTAATGTTAGTTTGTTGTTGATATTTATTAAATTATAGTTTTTAATTAAAATAATTTTTATGGACTGGATATAAATATTGAAGCAATTTGTGATTTAGAATGGATACTGAATATTCTTATCAAGCAAGTTGTAGAGATTGTTTTGTATTACTGCGATTCGCAAGTACTAGATATAAATATTAAAATACATATATCAAGCTTTTTATTGGTATAATTTTCTTATAAGAGTGATTGATTTTCATGTACAGTAAAAACTCCATTATACGAATTAATTGGGATCGACCCTCTTTCGGAAAATCGAAATTTTCGGATAATCGAGAATGCTTCAATTTTAAGATTAAGGAGAAATATATGCGTTATTTCTTATTATGGAAACAAGTGCTAAATAAAAATAAACCAATAGCAAAATACAAACAAGAATATATTACCTGAATTTTAATTTTGAAATTAAGTACTTTTTTACTTATATCACAAGGGTTTGAAAAAATGTTCGATTGCCTTTGCTCTATCAAGGAATTTTTTAGTATTATTAGTTCACCAGTATCACAGTCTTTCTGCTGCTCCAGCCATGCCGAACCTTTTTCAAAACATTCAAAAGCTTCAGAATTGCCAATTTGTTCGTTTCCTTCATTCACTTCGCAGCTTACGGGAGCTCAAGTTAAATTCAAAGGAACTCTAAGAAAGAGGATCGAAAATATTTATATGTACTCGTAATTTGGAAAAGACTGCTTGTACACAAGGGATATGATAGTTAAACGAAAAGAAAAAAGCTTTCAAAGCGGATTTTGCTCACAAGGAATGTAACAGTTAAAAGAAAAGCTTTCAAAATGGATTTCGGTTAACCGAGAGTTTCGGTTAAAAGAGTTTCGGGTAAAAGAGGTTCTATTGTACAAGATATTGATACTGAATCGTTAATGGATATCGACGCTAAAATCAATCGAGCTTCTTATCGGCAATTTATGTTAAAGTAATTTTCAAGAAATGTATATTGATATGGACTGAATATGGGATATTGACTGGAAACTGAATACTAGAATCAATTCAGTGAACTTCAAATACTGGATATTATACCGAATGGAAAGCGGATATCGACTGCATGCTGAATAACAGTATCGAGCTTTTTATTAATATTTTTTCTTATTAAATATATTTTCAAATACTGAATATAGATACCAAATTGAAATTGAAAATCGACTTTACGCTGAATACTAGCACAGAACGTTTCATAGGTATAAGGTTGGAAGGGAAGAATTGTGAAATAGGAGAGCTAAACCATACAATGAAAATCATAAAATGGTAATCCGGAAAGAAACTTTATTCAAAACAAACTAAAGTGAAAGCATTTTACCTAATTTTCGAAATTCTTGCGAAATTGTTGCTTCTATTGCAGCGTTTTATACGCACCGTTTTGAAACAAATTACTATTTTTTTCTGCTATTATGCAACTAAATAATGAAAATATTCTCACAGAGATTAACAATCTTGTAGATTCTTGACTTGAAAAATAAACTCTTTTAAGACATTTTTATAAACTTATTTAGAAGCAAATGCTGTGTTAATAAATAACATTTTTTTTAAACAACTTTAAAGAAAACCAAAGTAAAAAAAAAAAAAAAAAAAAAAAGCCTTCCAAAAAGGAAACATTTTCTTATTGGCAGATTTTGTTTACGCGCCAAAGTGGTTAATATTTACAAATATTTTTTTAATTTTTAAATTAACATTACACTTCAACACATTTCATATCTTTACTACCTTACGTCTATATTTATATGTGTCCTTATTTACCTAAATACATCTTGCATTACAGGTGTACAACATGCAACATAAAATACGCACAAAACGCTTTTTCAACAATGAAAGTAACATCCTTTTTGGGACGCCATGTATAATATGAGAGAAAAAAGAAACGGGGGAAAATCTGAGAAGTGGTAGTGTACAATACAACGAACAATTTTCATACAAGAAACTAGGTCACAATCCATTTATTCAATCCAAAGTATAGGGCAGCATTGTTCATAAGATATAATATTTGCTTATATATATTATAGAAGATATTATAACGAAATTTGAAATAGAATGAAATTTCTTTGTGCAAAATGTAAGGATATCATAAGAATGTTACTCTACGTGTCCAAACAGCGCTGAACTAGTTGCTTCATACTTTCGAATATAATTGATAGTGCACTAGGCCTCACAGGCCGAAATGTTGTATACTTCTGTCACTTATCACACCATTTTTTTTATATATAAAAAAAAAAAAAAAAAAAACAAGGCGGAAATTGTATGTCGAACGTGACAAATGAGCTGCGTTCATACTATGACTAGTTGTATAAATATTCAGATCTTGGTGCAATAACTGTTGTACTCTTAAGCAAAAATGCATGAATGCAAAATTTATTAAGGTTATATATATTAAATTCATTAATACGGAAATAATAGGACTCCATCTTAAGTAGGATGTAATCACCATGGCAACCTAGAATCATTACCTATCGTGAGATATCATTGAATTCATTGCATATGATAGGATTTAATAGAATGAAGAAAACGTTTATTAATATCATTTTAAGTTTTTATTCGATTTTCATAAAATTTGAAATATCTCGACAAAATCCTGCAACGATTACATATATTAAATTTCAAACCACGCGGTTGGGTAATTTTTGCGCTGTTATATGCGGACAGACGGACAGACAGACAGACGGACCAAACGACGGTTATAGTCGTTGAGCCAGAAGCCAAAATTAGTGATTTTGGCTTCATCTCTGAGGACTTGATGATATATACTTTTTTGGATTCACAATGGTCCAAGGAGTTTATTTTATGATGATACTATGAAATTTGTGGTAGCTTATAGACGCCATATTGAAAAAATGAGCGCCATCTATCACACATAGGTACATATGATTTTTTTGCCAGTATCACATAATTAAATGGATTTCAATGAAAAAATGGAAAGAACAAATATTGTTAAGCATAAAACGTTATACAAATTATATATTTATTAAAATTTAATTTCAATATGATGCTTATCTTTACATTTAACTTTATGTTTATTAACATTTTCGATGGGATAAACATCTTGTTTTGCATTTTAATGCAGATTATTTTCATGTGGTAAGGCACAGCAATTCAAGAAAAAAATTATTACTGGTGAAACTATTGTACTTAGTCTGTTAAGAATTAACCCCGTCGGGACCACGGTTGCATATATGCACCTTCCGAAACCTGTTTCCATCGCTTACTTTTGATACCACTAAAAAAGAAAAGTAAAATTTTCCTTATTTAATTAAGAATTTTCTTGATGGCTAAGCTAAATTTAATTGTTTGATCAAAAGTGGTGTCGACCGAATAAAATTCATGTAAAAGCATCATCATCGGTTAACATTCCTGTGTCCAAATAACTTCCATCGTCATAGAACAGTTCTACATTCTGCATATGCTTGTATATCTGAGGTTATTAAAAAGATACACATGTTCTTGAACAAGAACATGCCATCAGTTCCAAAATAGCTTCAGGAGCAGGTGGACTGCCATTCCACTGGACCTTTAGATAGTCTTTTCCTTCACTATCTGTTCCAAAAATCCAACCATATTTTTCTGGGAATGGAAGATCAGGATCAGCCTGTAGGCACTTCATCCAAACAAGACCGTGGTAATTAGCTCGCATTACCTATAGACAGAGTGTATTACTACATGGCAGAAGGCGATGCGACTGCACAGACTCCTTTTTTACAGAAAAAATATATAGAATATGGCGCAATTCATTGATGTCTAAGTATTTGTGCTTTCCATAATAGAGATGGCAAACTTACGACTCAAGCTGTTTATTTATTTCCTCTGCTATATCAGCGTCAGTACCAAGCGCCTTAAGCGCATTTCGAAATTCAGTGTTCTAAATCATCATTTTCCCTTGCAAAAGCACTTAATGTATCGCACCCGACAGGGAATGCATCGCATGCCGCTTTACCTAGAAGTCCCTGCGCTCAAGTTGTAGTACTTTACTTTACCCTGTCATTGGATCCACATTTTACAAATATTAACCCTTTCTAGTTTTTCAAATCGTTTTCTAAAAAAAAAAAAAAAAAAAAAAACAGTGTGATAACTGCTACATCAGTATCTATAGAGATAATAATAATATTTCTAAATCCAGACGCTAAAGCATGGTGTGAGCGAAATAAAAGTCGCGTGTAACCTCTTCTTAGAAGCAGGTCAATTTAGTGTATTCTTCAATTAGTTATATCGTGAATTTATAGCATTTTTCTCCGTAGATAACGTACATCAATCGTATATTCAACTATTTCAGATAATGTTCATTTTCCCATTCTTGAGAAATGAAATGTATAAGTTCTTTCTTGTTCTCTCATCAGATAGAAACTGCTTCCATTTTCGTACTGGGTGTCCAGGAGTATATAACTTTTATCGCATTACCAACAGTTCATATTTTTCGTTCATTTCGTTTTATTGACACCTGCCTTTATGTACCAAATACAACATCTATTCTTTGAGAGGATGTAGAATCTTTTATTATTTTAGGAAACAGATTCTTTGCTAGTTGTCCAAATTATTGTAGCTCCAGCGGTAGGTTTGAACAAAACACATTCCATCAATGATATATTAACATTACTATCATTTGCATTCTTTCAGCAGTCACAATTTTGTCATAACATCCATCAGTTTGATTTTTACGTTTTCTCATTAAACCATCAAGTGTTGCTAAAGACTATGGAAGAGTAGAAAAAGACAGTTCTCATATTGAAATTTCTTCGCTCTGCAATGATTATCATCTGAGCAAACATATTTCTTTCTGCCTAGGCAACAAACTTTGATTTATTAAATTTTACACTCTGTTACTTCTTAAAGTCGGAAAATGTCTTTAGCTTCTTTATTTTTAGAGGTTTGGAAAACCCGTCTGTCTTTGAGTGTTCAGACAGATATTCTCTTTTAAAAGTTTGGTAAGCTTCTTCACCCATCTCATGAGCTTTGACCATGTCTTCGACAATTTCTAGATTTGTCTTTGCTCCAGTTGAGATTCTATTACCGTGTCTAGATTTATCCATTCATTGGTAATCATGTTCTGTAAATATGAGATATCACGTTCGTTTTTCTGGATCCTGCTCAAAGACAGATCCGGATGTAGAATTAATTTTGGTTCTTTCACGAATCATGTGAAGAAATGCTGCCCTGATATCAAAAGTATCTCTCGACTGTGGCAGATCTTTGACTGTACCTTTTGACCCCTGCATTTCTTTACTTATTGTTTCTTCAATCGCTCAATTAATTTAATAGCATGCAAAACCAAGAAAATCTTTCAATCAACCCTGTTTATCGGCGGCCATTTTCCAATATGGCGCCCATAAGCTACCCTGGTTTTGAATGTATCATGGATAAATGACATGTTGTTGTTGTGGTGAATTCAAAAATGTATGGTTTACCAAGTCCGCTGACATGAAACTACTCGGACCCCTAACTCAACGACGGCGGCCATTTTTCAATATGGCGTCCATAAGCTACCCTGGTTTCGAAAGTATCATGGATAAATGAGGTGCTGTAGTTGTGGTGATTCCAAAAATATATAGTTTACCAAGTCCGCTGACATGAAACCACACGAGCCCCTGGCTCAACGACTATTATAGGTGCTACGTATTTATAAAATTACAAACGCACCTAAAAAGCTAAATCCGTTGGAAAATTGTTTTCAGATATCTTAATTTTAGTTAAAGTTATCAATGATAGTTATATTCGGATTGGAATGGTACACTCTGTATTTTCGACTGAATAAATGGATTGTGACCCTTTTTTCCTGTTTAAAAATTGTTTGTTTTCGATGTGCACTACCAAATTTCTCCAGTCTTTTTTGAATCACTTGTAGAGTAACAATTTGTACTTAACTTAAATGAATACTAAACTATAATCATTTATATTAGATTAATTGTTAACACGATTATTAAATTGGTAAATAAATCGTAACAGTTTTAAATTCCCAAGTGGGTGAAAAAGTCCGGACCAGGATTTGAACTAGGCATGTCTTGGCTGAAGCCGCCAATGCTCTACCAACTGAGCCATCCGGGACGAATCTGGAGAACTAATTCACCCAACTAACCTTTAACAGTCACAGCATCTGGTATGATATCTGAATCAGCTCAACATAATAAATAGAAGGTTATTTTTAGAACTGCAACAAACGCTGTATGCGTAATTATATTAGATTAATTTTTAACACAATTATTCAATTGGTAAATAAATTGGTAAATAACAGTTGTAAATTTCCAAGTGGTTGAAAAAATCCGTGCCAGGATTCGAACCAGGGATATCTTGACTGAAGCTGCCAATGTTCTGCCAACTGAGCTATCCCTCTTTCGAATCCTAGTCCGGACATTTTTCACCCAGTTGGAAAATTACAACACATATGAATTATTTACCAATTTGAATAATTGTGTTAAAATTAATCTAGTGTAATTACGTATCCAGGCGTTTACTGGAGTTCCATAACCTGCGATTTATTCTGTTGAGCTGATTCATATATCGGCCAGATATACTCTGATCAATAAGGTTAGCTGGGTGAATTAGGTCCTCCAGATTCGTCCGGTATAACTCAGTTGGCAGAGCATTGGCAACTTCAGCCAAGACATCCCTGGTTCGAATCCCGGCCCAGACGTTTTTCAACCAGTTGGGAAATTATAACTTAACCCTTAAGTGTCTGATTTTTCAAAAATCAATTTAATAATGTTTTTCGGCTTTCATTTTTTAAATAAATCATGGGAAAAACACAAAAAAAAATCATATTTTATTTTAAGTGCGGTTTACGGCTAAAAAACTGTTTGTTACTAATCGGCAATACTGGTCTTTAATTTAAAAAATACTTTTCCTTGATAAAATTCTATAATATTAAACACACAAGAATTTTAAAAACTGTGATAAGCAAAAATTTTACTTGCTCACTGCAGAACACAATAGGGTATTTCGCAAGCTTCCAAACAAAACAAAAAGAACACGTAACAACAATTGAAAACATCAATTTATCTTTATTTTTAAACAACACAAGTGTTGCCATCTACATGTTGAAAATCGATTTAATAATATTTTCAGAATGTATTTTATTCTGAACATTAGGCATCATAGATTAAATATTATTCTAATAGTATTTTAGAAGCCTAAATTGGATATGTTACCGAAAGGCAACACTCGGCATTTAAGGGTTAATCTTCATAATAGTTTGTTAATTTAGCGTTTTTCTCTGGTGAACATGAAAATGCTTCCTTGAGAATTATTACCATCCGAAAAATCTATATTTCCTCATGGTACCGGGTTAACAGAGCTGATTAATATATTGTAAAAACAACTTAGTAACGATTCTAAAACTTACAGGACGCAAAAGAGACTTTAATTTCTTTAAATCTCAGAAAACTGTTGGTTTCTGAAGATAAAACAAGTTTTCAGAAGCACAGGAATGCTTAGTTGGTAGAGCATTGGTGGCTTCAGCGAAGACATCCCTGGTTCGAGTCTCTTGGCTCGGACTTTTTCACCCACTTGGAAATTTACGACTGTTATAAACATTTACTTTAAAACCATTTTTATGATAAATACAATTCTATTCTGAGTATATTATTCTAAGTTCATCTATTCATCCATGCTCTAAATATCATAAAAATACTCGAAGTTTGTATATAGCTTGCTGAGGTCAAGATGAGCATTTTCTGGAAATGGTTGACTTATTTTACTGAAAGCTGATTATTAGCCTCTGAATTCAACAGAACTTGTTAACGAAAAGTTCAGTAGTTTTACCAATAGTTAAAGTGAGAAATTTAACTGAACATTTCATTAAAAGTAGACATTGTTCGAAATTCTCTTTATGAAGAATTTAACAAGAATGAAATCAACGAAACAAGGAAATTCATTCTGTCGATGTAAAATTACTAATTAACTGGCTATTTTTGATTTCATCCATACATATATTTTTAGAAATATTATTTTAAAATTCACAACTAATTTAATTGAAAATATAAATATTTAGCAAAAGAAACCTTTTAAATTATTTAATACAATCTTAGGGACTAAGAATATAATATTTAAAGTTATTTATTATTAAATTGTTTTCTTACTAGTTTTCTTTCAAAAATGTTTTTAGTTCATTATTATACAACATAAAATCTATTTTCCAAAAGTTCATTTTTGCATTCAAATCAATAAATTTATATGGCCTTTACTGATAATCCAAATAAATGTTTATAGATAATTTCTCCTTTCTCCAGCGCTGTGTGTTACTGCTTTTAATCTTTAATTTTGAAGCCAATGTTGAATCCTCCCATGTTTGTTTTTTATAACTCTAGGGCATCTTGAATTATTAGTATGAAATAGGAATAAGGAGGAGATGTGGAAATTTTGGAAGGAGGAATTCCTCCTTCTCTGGAGAAATTTAATTGGGGCATTTTGACCCCTCAAGAGGGTCACTTTCTTTCTGAGTTTCTGTCTTAGAAGGTATAATTCAATCGCATTCTTTTCGCTGCAAGGCAGATTTATTGGCGGGGGGGGGGGGGGAGTCAAGCGATTACCCGGGGCGTTAAAAACTAAGGGAGGGAAAATTTGCAAAACATAGATTTGCTTGAAATTAAAAAGCTTTTTAGAAGATATTATTCATAGGGCCGCTGAAAACACACACAAGGCTACTACTGCCGCCTCAGTTTCGCCAAAGTCATGAATTGTTTTCCGTTTAAGGGTGTATTCCGATCCAAACTGCTTATTTTCTGATTCATTTTAAAATTCATTTTTGCTCTCAAACGCATCAAACTGGGAAATTCTCTTATTTAGAAACTATATAATGTGCCGTGCTTCATAATTTTTGGATAAATGCAGAAAATACTATAAAAAACGCTGTCAAAGTTGGCGTTTTGAACCGAATTTTCCGAAGCGGGCGATCTGGAACTGAAAAAAATGGTTATACAGAGAAAATAATTGTTTAAAAATCAAATTCTAATTAATTGAGCTGAAAATGAAATTACACGGCATGTTAAACATGTCTTCAGAAATCACCCCAGCAAGTTTCATGTTTTTACTTTTAAAAATGAGTCTGAAAATGTCTCAGAAAATTTCGAGCTGTTGAGAGTGGAAAAATATTTTTTCGAATACACCCTTAAGATACCGCTATATACATGTTAATTTATTATTCTTTAATGTACTGTAAAAAAAGTGAATATTATATTATTGGACTGATCTGCTGTATAATTCCCTGGTAGCGGATAAGTCATTTATTCAATTTAAACAATAACACTCCATTAGAAATGTTTACAATACTAGAGGGGTCTGCCCCCTATGAGCTACACTGGCCAACTCTAGTTCAGACACCCCAAATTCTAAAAGCACGCTAATTTGATCGGCTTTAAAAGATTGAATTATAATTTAAGAAAACAATAGCGATCTCTCTGTAAACGGGTTTCCATTCATTTTCCTTTGATTGGGAGTGATTTTTAAGACCAGATCAGCTGCTGTTAAGAAATACAATGGCTGTTTCTGTCTTTGATTAAAAAAGTAGTTAAAATTTTGAAAATAAGCTAATGTAAAATGAATTAAGTAAACAGAGTCATTGTCTCCAGGTATTTTTTAACAACGCTATAAGAAAATTCCTTTAAATAAGTCACTTTTTAGATGTATCGTTTTAAATCGTTTTGACGTAATTTTCACCAAAGTTTTCTTTCTCTTATTAATATTCACGTAAAAATTCTTTTGTTGTTAGAAAGGAAATATTATTTGAGCTGTCTTAGAATTCACAAAAATAAATATTATCTCAAAATATAAAATATATAAATGTCTCGCCCAAATGTATTTAAAATTTAAACTGTTTTGCATTATTATTTAGCCATTTTAAATGTGACGTAATTTCTTCCATGTACGATTTTTAACGCATAATAATGAATTTTTTATTTTAAACTTTGTTTGTCTTTTAAAATTCAAGTGTAAATACAGTTCTGATGAAGTAATTTTCAATATTTTCCTACTTTTAACACCTAATCGTTTAATTCTAATTTGAAAGTTTTTTTTCTGTTTATAATAGCTACGCGTAAATAAATTTTTAATCTGGAGGAAATATTATTCGTTTGCATGTTTTTAAAATTAGAAACAATATAAAATAATACCTATTTCTAAAATATGGAAAAAATATCTCTCGAAATACTGAAAATTTGGATTAAAAATGGAAATAAAACCTCAAAAAATGAATCAAATTAAAAAAATAAATGTAGTCTGCACACCGTCAGCTTCTAATGTATAAAATGATCTAAAAATAATTAAATTCCTATGTATAGTTTTTGCTCCTATAAAACTTTTTTAATGGAAGGATTTGACCAACTTTAACATTAAATATCTCTTAAAATAATTCTTCGATTTGAAAACTGTTTGTATCAGAGTGTTTATCAAACATGTCTCAATAACACCACAAACTTTCATATTTTTATATACAGTATTTTTCTTAATATTAACGAAGAAATATCTCAGGCCATAAAAAATTCAATGTCAGCGGTGGTGGCAGCGTTAGTTGCTTTTTTTAGAATAGAGAGAAATATAATATCAATACAGTAAAAGCTGCTAAAACAAAATTATAAAATCAATTTTCAGTCATTGTAGATACGACACCTCTCATTATTTTATTGTAATCTGTTCGTTGGGACAATAAAATTTTTCGTTTAATGCAGGTTTTGGTTATTACACGTTTCGTTTATATAGATTTTATGGTATTTCGAAAGCACTGGAAATTGCATTTAACAATTCCTTTCCAGACAATTTTCTGTCATTGTAGATACACCATCGCTCATAATTGTATTGTAATCTTTTCATTAACCAATGAAGTTTTCTGTTTAAAGCAGGTTTTGGTTGTACACAGGTTCCGTTTTCACAGATTTTATTGCATTTCGAAAGCAACTGGAAATTACATTTATTTGAAATTACATCACAATACGTATCTTACCAATATTGGTGTTTCAATACAAATACTTCCGATGCCAATGATTGTCCGTATTTGACAAATATTTGTTGTGAATATACAGTAAACTCTGTCTAAGGCGGAATCGGTCGGGACTGAGAAAAATTTCCGTGGTAGACAATATTCCGGTTTATGCAAAAAAGCTCCCC
Organism: Maratus speciosus; assembly: GCA_963932465.1. NCBI lineage: Eukaryota > Metazoa > Arthropoda > Arachnida > Araneae > Salticidae > Maratus > Maratus speciosus. Next base: position 211,686,557 of record OZ010793.1, read on the forward strand.
CCCCCCCAAAAAAAAAAAAAAAAATAAAAACCCTGGAAGATGACGACCTTTTATTGATTCTCCTGACTAGAAAATCGGTTGAAAACTGAAATTCTGAAAGATCCTTTGTCTTTTTAAAGATAAATGAGAAACTTTATTCAATTTCTTAGCACTGCTGTAATACATTCATATTGGAAGTTTATACACAGACACACACACACACACACACACAAAAAAAAAAAAAAAAAAAAAAAAAAACTTCGAGAATGAGAAAGAACGCTATAATTTTGAATTTGAGTACAATCTTAAAGTATAATATATTGTACTTTCGAAAATACGTAATCATTTTCATAAATGTTCATTTTACTAGAAATATTAACTTTTAGATGCAATTTTGCATATGAAAAAATGGCATAAGCATAAATTCCTTAAAATTTAAAGTTTCTGTTCTTTTGAATTAACTTTTTTAAAAGCTTACGGAATTTTAGCTAACATGCTCGACATTGAGTTATTTGACTTATCAGTTTTAAAGTTTAATAAACAAAACGCTTTTCATTTTTAAATTATCCTTTTTCCGCCTTATGCAAAATTTTGGTTTCGGTGGGACCTTAAAATCCTTTCCGTTTCCGCGTCAGACAGATTCCGCCTTATGCAGCATGAATTAATGTAATTTTCTATGGGTTCGCCGGGACTTGAAAAAATTTCCGCGGTAGACAGATTTCCGGCTTATACATAGTCCGCCTTAGACAGAATTTACTGTAGATCACAAAACGTCCAAAATATAAGCATACTGATATCGATAAAATACTCAACCTTAACCAAAATATTGAATTACTTTTCTACTAGCACCTTAATAGTATTTCAAGTATCATCTAAGAAATAATTCAACAAATATATTTATTTTTAATAATTTATTAGTATAGTTAAAACGTACGCATTCATCAAAAATAAAATTGCAATTATTTAGCATAAAAATATTTTTCTTTTATTGCTAAGATTACTAAATATCTTACATTTGTTTATAAAATGTTATTGAGTTCTTTTTCTTGTTTCATAAAATAAGGAAATGCAGAACGTAGTCATTTCATTTGTATTCTTTAAATATGTATTTTGGAAAGAGAGCCAGCTTTAAAGGCTTTGCAACTTAAATTAACTGCTTTACAAATTTATATTTGGATTAAAAATAATGTATGGAGGAAAGAGCAGCAAGAGAACTTTTTGAATTTTAAGACGAAACGCAAATGCTAAAACAGACATTCTTAATTATATCTGGATTAAAGACAAGAAAAGTTTAAAATTTAAAACAACCTTTAAGAAACAGACATAGATCGTACGGATTTAGAAAAGGTGTTTATAGCAAAAAAAGTTAGGAAATTTATTAAATTATTGCACAAAGTATAAGCTGACTGAATAAATTTGATATAATTTGATATTTTGTAGTATTTTAATTTAACTTATGTAACGAAGTGACTCTTTCTTGCTTTATTTTAGTTACATACAGCTTTTTGGAAATGTACTTACATTGGAAAATATTTATATTGTTTAATAAATGCTTTTTATTTTTATTTTCAGGTGCTAAACTTATCAAATATCATAATTACAATTAACTTATTTTAGTAAGTTTATTTAATTAAATTTATTAATAATTATTTAAATAAACGCGCTAAATTTACGCGTTATGTGCTGATTACGGCAAAGTATTGAAAATACTGACTGCAAAATACAATTACAGCTATGCAAAACACATATGTTAATTCATACCGGAAAAGAAAAATAAATAAAGAAGTAAATTTATTCTTTTCTACAGTTGTACCCACACATGCTATGGTACTATTGTAAGACTAGTTCTGTTGCCACTTTTTTAACACTCGATTACAACACTCAAAGCTTATGTAATTGCTGTCGTTGTACCTATGAGACACATGACGCAATTTATAGTGATGGGAGTATTCGAATCCAACTTGTCCAAGCTCTCGATTCGGCCGAACTCTCAAATGCTTTCGATTTCAGGCAGGATATTCGAATACAAAACAGCTGGCGTTCTAGTTGGCATCGAAAATTGCGGATGCTCGAATACTAGTATTCAGATATTAGACCATTCGACGCTGTTCGTGTTTTTTTTCACCGTATATTCATTCACGGCTAGTAGGATAGTTGGCAGTATTTTAGCTTTTCAGTTAGTTATAGTATATTTTTCCGCGTCTGTTATCAGCCTAAATAATCTACACAAAATTTTTCTTTTAGTTAAATTGAGCATGTTAAAAATTTAAGAAAACGATTATAATAAACAAAATTATGTAAATTTGTATTTAGCAATACGTAGAATAAACGTTTGATGGGTGAACGGGACGAATTATCGCCATCGCCACTCACTCGGTTCTGGAGTAAGTCTTAGTGCTAACCACATTCGCGTGCAACGTATTCAAATAAGGTTACTTGGGGCAACTGGGCCATGATTTTACAATGGGACTCCTTAGCTTCTGACAATCCTGCTTCAAAAAAGCTAATGTTAATTCGAATTAAAGTCTGAAATTCTGTAAATGTGTTCAGTTAGGTTCCCTCTATCAGACAGAAAGGCTCAAAATTACATTTTAATATATTTAAAAATATTAAAATGTGCATATTTCATCTTTCTTTCCTCATGGGTCCTGTTGCCCCATAAAAATGGGGTAAGTGGACCAGGAGGGTCTATGTTTCATACGCGTTTATTTTTTTTCATATGGGATACTAGGTCCAGCTTGAAAAAGCATAAAAAACTTTAAAAAATTTAAACCACGCAGATCATGTAAATTATATATCAACTAAAAAGCGTTGTAAGGGAAACCTTTGCTGTTAATGTGCCTAAAAATGCACTAAAAGTGAAAATATTAGATTTATTTATACCAAAAACATAAAAATTAAGTAAGTACTTATGTACTTTAGTATAGGTAATAAGTATAAAAGTCACATGGGTATTTTGAGGGAAAAAATAGCAAGATAAATTTATGAACAAGCGGATACGTAAGTACTTAAGTACTTTATCTGTATCCGGGGGTCGCATTATATAGAGAAAATTTTATTGTTCCTACTAGAACCCTTAATGAGTTACCTTCATGGTCATTTTATTTAACATATTCTAAAGAAAGGTAGGATGAAGATATTACATTCAAAATAGTGGTAGGAACAATAAAAGTTTCCCTATAGAATGCGACCCCTGCGTATCGCACAATTTCAAGGTTTGGCTATCTCGCTTTCAGGGGCAAGATACTTGCATTCGTAAAATGTTGAAATAATTTAATGATGCCAGTATTTACAAGAGAATCTATTTGTAAATAAGTAAAAGTACATTTTCGCGTACTTAATAAAGGTGAAATGTTCATTATAAAATTCCGGTTCAAATGTGGGAATTAGGGATTAAAATTGTGTTACGCCATAACGGCATCACCGCCTCTCAAGGGATCAAGAAATTTGGTTTGATGCGACCCAATATACTTTTTTTAAATTTTATTGCGTAATTTTAATAAGGTATTCCATAATTTTCTTTATTGTGAGCAAAAAACAATGGAGAAATTTATTTCCCGTAGTAAGAGAAACTCAAAAAAATTATTTATGACTATTGGGGTAACTGGATCCAGCATGGTCCAGTTACCCCTGATACATGTCCCAGTTACCCCATTCTTGAAAAATTTATGGGGTAACTGGGACACCGGGCTTACGTTTGAAACATGAAGTAAATATGTATAGATACCTAATAATATTAATGTAGTTATATGCCTAATCTTTAAAAAAAAAAGATTGTTTAATACAAGCACTTACAGTATTTTAATAAAAAGCCGAGGAAGTTCAACCATATTGACGTTGTTTTTAAAAAAAGAAACGTAAATTTTTGACAACCTATCACAGCAAAGTGAGGGTTATGATTGAGTTGACACACGTTGTTTTAGGAAGTAGAGATTAAGGTGCATTATTCACAAAAGCTAAAACTTAAAAAACATCAACAGTTTTTTATAAAACAGCCTATGGCCCAGTTACCTCGTGGGTGCAGTTACCCCAACTAACCTTAAATCATTTGATTCTGAAAAGTTTCCATGAACAATGGTTTCGACTGTTAAACGATCTCGAATGGGACAATCGCTAGTAATTTCCATATTTATACACTTGATACAGCGATATTTTGGGGAAAAGTAGTGATCAACTAGAAACCGTCTAAAGACGCTTTTGCAGTAAAGAAAAAAGACACTGTGTATCTTACAGATACAAAGATAGTCACTGAATGCTAGTGATAGCTAGATGAATACCCGTATCTGAAAAAAGATGGTCATTCATTTAAAAACCCTAGATTTTGGACGCATTTCCATTCCTTTTAAAATGTGTTTTACGATTACAAGATTTTGGGCGCACAAATAAGTTTTAAAACATTATTCTCTGATTAACATCATGAATTCGCATATGTAACATCCCTGTGTGTGTTTGAGATATGACCATAACAATTCCAGAGAAACTAAAACGGAGCAAACATTGCTACTGTAGTTAAAAATGCGTGAACGTTGTCTAGTAAAACAAAATGGTAAGCGAAAAAGAATTTGTTCGTCACTGTATTTGTTAAAAATCTCTTCTCGAAAAAAGTGCTACAAAAACCTGGGTATCGATATGTTCTGTTCTGAGGAAGAGTACTGCATCGAAAAAACACATGCGAATATTGGTTCAGGCAATTTAAACCTAGCAATTTCGATTTTAAATGACCAGAAGGCTACAAATGATGAATTGAAAACTGTTTAGATACAGATTCGTCTGAAATGCAAAAAGAATTCCTGAATAACTCTGAGTAACGTAGCAAATCATGTCCAATAACTACACGCAAAGAGAAAGATTCTTAAGAAAGAAAAAAAAAATGTAAAAAAAGAAACAAAATCATTCTTGTAGAAAATCGTGACAGGAAATTAAAATGCATCTGTTACGACAATTTCAAACGCAAAAGCACTGGATAAATTTGAGTGTAGCCACAAAATCGACGCTATAACGGAATTTTAATACCGAGAAAATGCTACTCTGCATCTGATGGGATATGAAGGTGCGTTATATTGCGAACTGGTATCACCGATTTAAAATGATATTGCTGCTTGCTATATTTTTTGCAACTGAAGTAGGAAATAAATCTTAAACGTGGATCTACTAGCAAAGGAATTTGTCCGGTGAAATAGCTTAAAGCCATCCTGAGGCCGCTTGTTACAAAACTGCTAAGAACACTTTATTAAAGATTCGATGAGAGGTTTGGGAGCATCCAGCGAAAGTGTGGCTGAAATAAGTCTTCAAAAACACTGTCATAACCTATATCAGCTTTGCAGTTGCATAAGAGAGCTTCTACCAAAAACCAAAAAAATTGTTACACTATATTAAAGTACCCAAATTGAAATTAGGTTCACAAGATACCTTCTTTAATTTCTAGGCTGATTCAAGATACAGACCTTTTAGAACTGCAGTGAGCATGGCAGCTGCTTATGTTAGTAGTAGCCGATTACATCAGCCATGCTTCCTAACACGTGACTTGATTAGACCAATAGTTTAAGAGGAATAATGACAGACAAAACTGACAAGATCTTTTCTATCAATTAAACATCTTCAATACGATCAACCATGGTGGGGAACCAACGTGTACCCTGAAAACGATAAACACGCACACATGCTCTGGCTAGTGCTAAAAGTTCGATTAATATTGCATGTATATATTGTTGTTGTTGTTGTTATTTCTGTGACTAATGCCATGACGTACTTATATAAAGGCGATTCCTTTTGTCTAAAAGGGAGGAAGCCCATTTCGTTCTAAAGGTCTGGAACCAAAGACATAAAAATCACCTGTCACATGCGGTAGAAATATGTAGACAAAGATCAGATGAACCAATGAGAATCTGGACAGAGTTCTTAAAATCGGCTACATTATTTCCGCGGTTTTCGGCGAAATGCCTTGTCTTTATATATTAAATATGTCATGGCCAGAATTGTTTTCATGTCCCAATAGTACTGGACAAAGAGGAAAAACTTCCATTTGATGTGACACCAACAGGATAGAAGTCTAACTTTGCTGCAAAGAATTGCCACAAATTTGTTCCTTATATGAAGGAGCATATTCTCCTGGCTTGGTTTCTCTCCTACTTACTTACCGAACTCCTAGTGAGATGTTTCTAACATCGTGATTTTTTTACATGGTATCGAATCGGCATAAACAACAACCAGTGAGACGTTTCTAGCGATCACTAACATAGATAATTTAAATTAATATGTCCAGGAGATCCAGCCCGGTTACAAAATATAATTCCTGGTACACTAAAACATAGGTGAAAAGAGTCTTTAACTTAAAACCGTAATAGATTTTTTAGCTTAATTAATTTTTTGAAATTGTTCACCAGTCACGCAAAAAGGCATTTTTGTATGCAATATATCAATTATAGATTCAAATAAGAATATGTTTGAAATTTATCAAAAACTACGTATTTTAATGAAATAAACAGACTGTGTCCTAATCTAATTTACCGTAAAGTACAGAAAGTAAGCCCCCCTCATGTATGTGAATTTTTCCTTTGTCGAAAAAGTGCTGTTTATAATTCCTCCCCTGCAAGATTTATTTTCTGCCGCTTTCAATCCTTCTGTTTTTCAGAAAATACATTTTTTTTAAATTTCCATAATGAATAAATTTCATCTCCTAAATGAATATATTTGAAGAAATTTATTTTTATCTAATCCCTTTACATACCATTGTATCAGAAGGACATAGTCAACTCTGTAAAATCCGCCGATGTATAATACTAAAACGTCTATTACCCGCACTACATGTTGGAATGTAAACTATGAAAATTGTCATTCTGAGTTTAAACTCATACAGTTAAATTTGGTATATATATTTCTTCAGTTATCACTTTTCTAATAGATAAATATTTAAATATAAATTGGATATAAATATTTAAATTTAATTGAGTAAGAAATCTTTTTCTTAGAGCAAGAAGAATGAGTGTTTATAGACATGGTTCATACGCCTCCTTGTAATTTTTAGACCAGAAAAGTTTTTGGCACCAGTATTATCTTATAGAAAAATCTCTTTTTAAAAGAAGGCGAAATTTCATCTGTTTCAAGGTTCCTCTACATAAGGTTGTTCCATTTGAAAAATAGCCAATAAGAGCAGAGCAGGACTGTTACGTCATGTGGCGGACAAGATCAGAGATCGACCAGCGGTGAGAAAGTAAATGGATGCGTAAAAGAACGGACTATGAAGTAAATAAATTTTTAAAAAGCAGATCTTCGAAAGTAAATTGAGCGAAATCACTTTCCTTAAAATTTGTTCAAACACTGATTGGAGTTAATTAAATATAAAATACATAACTGTTAAGTAATATCGCGATACGTTTGTTTACATTCAAATACTTGAGTAAATTCGCGAAAAAAATTAAATTTTTAATGGGTAGAAGTACAAATGAAAACTTTTAAACTATTGCAAAATAAAAAGAATTATATGAATATGATGACACAGCAGTAGTAATAAAATGACTAGAATTATAAAACATTATAAATTAAGCAAAAGTCACGCATCAAAACTTTTAACAATAATACATTGTCCGATTACTAGATATAAGTTTTCAAAAAATTTCGAATGTCACTATGCTTATTCAGGATCAAAATAATACAAAAATATTACTCTATAATTTAACTAATTCTATTATGAAAAAAATATGTACTATACATATTTTTTACATTATGATATACAAACAGCAATATCGTTATTTCATATATACAAAATTTCAGCAAAAACTGAAAAATTTAAAACAACTTCAGTTCTAAAATTTCCATGTTATCTTATAAAACACATCGAATGTAACATTTCTCTATACAAATAAGAAACAACAGAAAGAAAATTTATGGAGATATACTGATTTAACAATGAATTAACATTTTCAAAAAATAGAAAGGAAAAAAAAAAAGTAAGAACCATTATCATACTTTCAATAAATCAATATGTGACTAATACTTTTTACCCACTATATCAGGTAGCAAAATCATTGATCCTCATTAATAAACAAAATTCAGTTTTTAAATTCATTAGTTTCAAATGCACATCAATATGATTCAAATATCTGTAACAATATAACACAGGGCTTAGTTTCTAACAAAGAAAAAAAAAACCCAACCAGAGCTCTAATATTCTGCAGTAATAACAACTAAGTGTATAACCCCCCCTCCCCCCCCCCTCACACACACACATGCATATATTTTTTTAATTTTGCGGCGATTTTCCCATATGAATAAAAGAAATCCGACTTTATTTTTTAGCCCAGTATAGTAAATCTTGTCATTTTTTCAATAAAGTTTATTCGGAGTTTGCATTTTTCGCGAGTTTTTTATACGAATTTTAGAGTTTTGAGATTTGTAAAAGGAACTCGGTTACCAACATTTAGCCAAATATAATAAATTTTCTCCTCTGCGAGTTTTGAACTGTTTTTTTTCCATTTCATGGCGATTTGTCTGCATTTGTAAAAGAAGTCCGGTTTTAATCGTTTAGTCCAATATAGTAAATGCTGTCCTCTTTTTCTTTCTTTTTTTTTTCACTTTTATTTAAGTTTATTCCGAATTTCTCGCGATTTTATGCAATTTTTCGAGATTTTCACGTTCTGCAGAAATATTTTGATGTTCGTAAAAGGTATTCGGCTTTAAAATTGAAACATAATATAGTAAATTTGGTCTCTGCTATTTTAGTGTTTTTCGTTGCGATTCTCTATGATAATAATCGTCAGTTAACAAAATGCTCGTCTTTTGAAGAATTCCGTATTTCGACGTCCGGATTTGATACTTTGTACTGTATTTTTAAATACTGTATACGTGTTCTCCGAGAGTTATTAGAACATGTTGATATAGTGCATTCACTAGGGTTTTTTTTTTTTTTCAAAAAGTCTGTTAAAATAATAGAATAATTAAAATCATTCACAGAAAAAAAATTCCATCGCAGGCATAAAGAATAACGGCATAAAGAATAACGAGCTAAAGAATAACTATTGAAACGAGCGAAGCGAGGCGAATCTGTCCGCCACGTGACGTAATGCGCGAGCAGTTAAGAAATCTTTACAGTTGGCGCATCGTACGAATGGTACCCCCCTGATCTGTTTAACCTAGATTTCTTTCTGTATAAAAAGATACTGGTAGTTTTCCTGGAGAAATAACGGTATCCGTACGAACCATGATAGACTACAGAAAAACATTACTGACAACAAGCCAAAACTGAAACAACCATTATGTTGTGTCAATGTGTAAAATTTGTGTTTTATAAAATTTAGTGTTTCTTTAATCTTAGCTATTAAACATATTCAACCAATGTTGAATTATGCTTTTTTAGGTGCGTTCGTAATTATATAAATACGTAGCACCTATAGTCGTCGTTCAGTCCGTCTGTCTGTCCGCATATAACAGAGCAAAAACTACCCAACCGAATCGTCTGAAATTTAAAATATATGATTGTTGCAAAATTTTGTCGAGCCATTTAAAATTTTATGAAAATCGGATGTATAGTTTAATTACAGGGTCAGTCAAAAGTTTTTCTTTACATTACGGCCAATGGGAAAAATTATTGCAAGTGCATTTTAATGGTGTTACTGCCTTCCGAATGTTCTGAAATTTTAAATACATAATTCTTGTAATATTTTGTCGAGCCATTTCATATTTTATGAAAATCGGATGTATAGTTTAATTACAGGGACAGTCAAAAGTTTTCCGTTACATTACGGCCAATGGGAAAAAATTGTTGCAAGTGCATTTTAATGATGCTACAGACTATGCACTTATGAAGTGCAAATAAAATATACATTCAGTACAATATGGAGTGCAAAAAATAATTATAAAACTAGTTATAGTACGAACGCACCCCATTTGCCACGTTTGACGAGCAATTTCCAACTTGTTTTTCCTATTGTATTGTAATTATTATTTTTGTGCAGTTGTTCCTAATTTATAGCCAGACTTTAAAAAATAAAATGTAAACAAAGGATGATCTATAATCCGCAAAAATGTATAATACACAAAATTGTTGGTCCCTAAGTATGCGGATTTCACAGAGTTGACTGTACTTCGCTATGCGCACTACGAGACGTTTGAAAAAAAAAATGTTTTTTTCGAATGTTACTATCGATTACAGCCATTCAGGGTAACTTTGAACCATGAGGTGTAACTTTGCACCACCTCCTATTTTTCAATATTTTTGACTCCAAAAGACTAAATAAACTCCAGAACTGAGCTCTGTTGGCAAGATTCTAAACTGGGATTTCTACTCTTTATTTTAGAAAATAAATTAGCAACATTATGCGCTATTAATTGCATCATCTAACCATTTTTGTGAAGTACTGTTTTCAAGCGAATTTTGAATGCTGTTTTGAACTTGTTGTAACCCAATTACATTTTCATAGTAAGTAACAATATACTCATTTATCAGGCATATTATTGTCTAAATGTTGTAAATGTGATAATATTTTGTGATTGTTTATTTATTAATAGTTAATAAAATGTAAAATAAGAAGGCACTAACATTTTATCACATTTTCAGGGTAACTTTGAGCCGGCTCAAAGTTATACTGATGTTTATAATTTACAGATTATAGGTGCTACTGTAAAAAATTTCCCATATTTGCACGTATATTTTATATAAATTCCGAAAAGTGAGCATTAGATAGAACATATAAATATTTTCACAAATATGTGTAAAATACATACAATTCATTTAAAGGCGTTTTTCGGGGCGGAGCTTCTCAAATTTGACATTTCATACATTCGACATTTTTTATTCTTGTTTGAATAATACTAGTACTAGTATGTATTACTGTAACTATGGATATATTATTGAGATAAAACATTGAAATTTGTTTTGCACTGCATTTTTATGTTTTGTATGAACAATAAACAGGTTTTTTTATTTCTAAATGTTCATGGTTCAGTTCTTCCACTTTTCTTAAGCCTGATATGTGTTGTAATATCATAAATTATTCAAATCTTGTGATGTTGGGAAATGTAAATTCTGAGTCTTTACATATCTGAAAACATTTTTTGGGGTTTAAAGTTGTCCTACCTATAATACTTTTTTTTATGATGAATTATTTTAGATAATATTTATCATATGGTGCAAAGTTAACCTAAATGGCTGGGTAATTTTGAACCAGGCTAAAAATTCATTTTTTATTACTTTTATCCTTATTATTCCTTAATTTTTGGTAGTCAAACAATAATTTAGGATCATTTCTTCTCTTTTATGCCCCTAGTTGCAACAATATTCTTAAAGTTAGAGTGTGGCATATGAAAATAGAGAAAATGCGGATCAAATTTACCCTGAATAACTGTGCTATAACGTTTTCTATGATTTTTATGTACTAAGATTTAGTAGATATTTATATTCAAGTTTAATGATTTCTGTTCATAATTTCTTTCGTTAACTAATTTAATTATTTTATGTAAATTTGTTTCATTAATTTATTATTTTTATTAATGGAAGCTACTTAGCAATAAAAAGATAAACATAAAACATTAAATATTTTTGTTCTTAGAAAACACAAAATAGTTTCTACGAATCATTCCATTAAACTACATATTCAGACCAAATTTAGTCATAAAAATTAATTTCCTAAATCTTTTTGTTTTATCAGTTACGATTGACCCTTACCGGCGCGGAGCAATTCTGTTTATAAACTGATGAAATAATGGACTCACACCAGAATTTATAAAGGAAGTTATTAGAAAATACTAACTTATTTTCCCATACATTACAAAATGAAAATTTTAATTAAATATTCTTAGTGCCGTTTGTCAGTTTTGGAATTAAAATTAGGTGTCTTTTTTTAAGGTCACCGCGCCCTCGAAAGGGTTAATAGGCGTGGCTTACTCCTCCTGTCATCAAAATAGACACAAATATATTTTTCTTTTTTAAATATTTCGTTTTTTCATTTTCTTTCTTTCTATGTGTGTTTGTTTTGTGTGTCATTTATGGAAGGGAATTTTAAAACCAAAAAAAGTTTATATGATCTGATTTTATTTTTCAGATTGTAGAAATCCTGTGAAATTTCATAAATTCCAAGTATACGCCCCCCACCCTACCATTTTTTTAAAAATCCTTTTTACAAAAGTTCCAATTATAAGTCCTCTTAAAATCATTAGAATTTTCAGGGCTCGAAATGGAAAAATTCACGAACCCGAACGCTATTTCAAAATTATTGTTGACTAATTTTTTTTTTGGAAAGTATAGCCAAATTTATTTTTAACCGCACAAAAACAATTAAAAAAATTCATTTAAGATTCTAAATAATGATTTTTAAGAAGTTACGGAGAACACAATAAGCTATATATCTGTACTAATAGCAGAAAGTTTCGCTGTGTCTGTCTGTGTTTGTCTGTCTGCGATGGTTAGCGAAATCTACAGCATGTAGAAGTCTGAAAATTTGGGTGAGGATAGTTCAAGACAGGTCCTGATGCACCTGCGGCTCAGATTTTTAATTTTTTAGGTTACTGGCCCCTGGCCCCATTTAAGTTCTTATGCCCTAAATTGTTAATATCATGCCCCTTTTTATCCGATCTCTCTCGTTTTTGGGGTCCATTCTCCATTCAGTTATTCCTCATTACTACATTCCAGTTAAGATACTGGGCTCCGGTACATGCCCCCTTAAAGTTTTTGCGCCGTAAATTTTTAATAAATCTCCCCTTTTTAATCCGATCTTTTTTTTTTGGGGGGGGGGGCGTTTTCCAGTTATTCTCCCGTTTCTACATTCCAGTTAAGACTCTCGGACCCGGACCGTCGCACCTTGAACATTTTGTGCCCCATGCAATTTTTCTCTCGCTTATTTTGTAACCCTCTCAATGCATAACTGTAAAAGTTGAGTACGTTTGAACTAACCATATTTTCGAATGAAGCTGAACCGGAAGAGAAACATTGTTTTTTTCTGAACTGTAACAATGTGTTTTAATAATTTCACGAACCGGAACGATATTTAGCCAATTTCACTAACCGGAACAATATTTTTCATAAATTCACGAACCGGAACAAGGTTCCGGTTTACTCCGGTACTTTTCGAGCCCTGAGAATTTCCTGTCTGCTAAATGGGGGCTTACGTTCGGTACTTTATGGTATAATCGATTTATATACAAAGTTTCAAATTCATAGTTCAGTCATTATTCTGTTTTGCGAATGAAAATATTCTTTTACTGATTATGTTAGGAAGGCGAAGAAAGAAGTTTGGACAATCAAATGCCAAATTTAGTAAAGCTGCTACTTTCACCGTAGTTTTTACATAGGTATTTATATTATTGCAAATGCTACTTTACATTGTTGTAGCAAATAAATATAAATTGTTGAGTTACCCGATAGCAGATTGAAAAAGAAAATACATGCTTGAAAGTTATTTAAAAAATCAATAAATTGAGTTACAGTTTAAGGGTTGTAACAGGTACGGTGAGTGTTGCAAGTGTAAAACATATTTAACCAACCTTGCAGGTCACAGACACTACGATTGTCTGAATTTATTTGCAGTCTTACTGATAATTTTTGCTGAGTCTTCGATTTGCGTTTAAATCATAATCTTTTTGTAAATATGTTAGTTCATGTTTCAGTCTATTAGTTCATTTTTTTTCTAGTTTTAGCTTTCATTTAAACAATATATGTATATATACAGGGTGTCCCAAAAGTCCCTGACACATCTTAACCCCTTGAGGAGCACCGGTATATATTATATACCACCTACGATTAAAGAAGTTTTACATTAGAAAAAAATTATTAAATTTTACTTTTCTAACTTTGGTAAAAAGAAAAAGACCCGTAAAATTGCTTTTACTTATTTTAAAATAGAATTTTTTAAAGATTCCGGTGGGAAATCAGCATTTCACAAACGTAATTGCTTGCCCCTCAAGGGGTTAAAATTCAATATAAAATCCAGTAATTGTCGTACAGTAGTGCGGTTTGAACTAAAATGTTTCTCACGATGAAAAGTTTTCTTCAAGCGAATGAAAATAATTAGTTCCAAACTTCTTTCATAGATGGCGCTGTCCGTATGTTTGGTTTCAGCATCAGTTTTTCCTGATTTTCAGATTAGCTTTGACACTGTGACACAGAAATGACGACTCCCAACGAAAAAACTCATTGCGTAGGTTGGTACTACGAAAAAAAATCAAAACTAATCTGAAAAGCAGAAAAAACGCATGTTTGAACCCAAACAAACGGACAAGTACGGACGCCATCTATGATAGAAGTTTGGAGCTAATTTTTTATTCGCTTAAAGAAAATCTTTCATCTTAAGAAGCAGTTTAGTACAAACCTCACTCCTGTACGACAATTACTTGATTTTATATTGAATTTTAACATGGGTCAGGGACTTTTGGGACACCTTGTATATACATTTATACAATATAATGCACACACACACATATACATCTATATATATATATATATATATATATATATATATATATGCATGTTTGTGTGGCTGTGCATGGTTCTATAAAATGCCCTTAATTGGACCCTTAACCCCTTAACAGTGACATTTGTTTTCTTACAAAAAAATTAAAAATGGGACTGGACACCGCTTTTTCCATACTAAAATATTTACCTTACTTAATCGAAAAATATCTGACAATCAATAAAGATAAAATTACAGTTACAAATTAGTGGTATCAAGTGTTCTTGCCCGAATCCAGTTCAGGCCACACTGTTAAGGGGTTAAAATGACCCTATAAATGGCAAATAACTAAACATAAAATGTTAACGCTCGTAAATGTAAAAAAATATAAACATAAAACGTTAAATGTTTTTGTTCGTATGAAACGCAAAATAGTTTCTACTAATCATTCCGTAAATCTTTAATTAAAACTATATAGTAAAACTAAATTTAGTCACATAAAATAAATTTCCTGAATCTTTTTAATTTATCAGTTACGATTAAAAGGTTTGGCTTACTCCTCCTGTGACCAAAATAGACACTAATATATTTTTCTTTTTTAAATGTTTCATAGTTTCATTCTCTTTCGTTCTATGTGTGTTTGTTTATGTATAATATACATAATATATACAGAGCTAAGTCTACGGATTTTTGAATAGTTTTTATGAAAAAAATGTTGCTTTACTCAGTTACAGAATTTCCCGACTGACCTTTTGTATCACCACGTTGCATATCTACAGTATACTTCAAAATCAATGTTACTTATACAGCGGGCTTTAAAAGACGATTTTATTTGTTGCTGCTATCTCCCAGCACAGCAAATAGTATAAGTTGTTCATAGAATCTCATCAGACGCTGATACTGAGTTCATGCCGAAGTTTTATTTATCATTTCAGCAGTTTTGCTAGAATTTTCAGGCTAGAAACGTCCAAATATAGAATTTTTGAAAAGGTAATTTCGTATACTTTACAATTTTGTATTAGAAATTTGACAATATTTATGAGAAGCATGTATTTTTCTATTTATAGCAGTGGTTGGAAAAGTACCTTCTAGTAAATATATTTTTTATTTTTATGTTCTAAATTGTTTAAATTCTTTTTCACATGCTTTAAAACATATATCATAGCACCATAGGAAATATTTTTCAAATCATCGTAGAGTCACAAAGGGTTAACCCAAAGCGATATAAGTAAGCGTACAAACTTAATACTGGAATCGGGCATAAATTAACACAGTTACGCCATCTTGTAGACGGTGTGATAATCCACATACGCGGGCTTTTAGTGGACGTCATATATAACAGGATATCTACCATCTGCGCATATTTTCTAAATCTTTAGTCACTCATGGAACTGAATTTTTTTACCACATTTATTGCAAAATAATGGCGTAGCGAGAGGGGCAAAGCGATATAAGTAAGCGTCCTATCTTAAATGGGAGAAGTAACCGCAAGATTAAGAGCGAGGTCACATCAATCAAGGTCATGCGCCTCGTAGCGGATGGAGTGTGAACTACAGGTAGATACCTAACTGTTTTCTTACTGACACCACAAAAATTGTAAAGTTTTTTTCAGCTTCAATAATAACTGAAGTGCTTCTGATAAGGCGAAGAAAACTTCGTGGTGTCAAGTGCGTCTTAGATGCCCCTCTCGCTATGCCATTGTTTTGCAGCAAACAAAATTCATTTCCATGAGAGACTGGAGATTTAGAAAATACTCGCCACACTAGAAGCCCGCGTATGTAAATTATCACTCCGTCCACAAGGTGGTGCAACTGTGTTAATTTACGCCTGATTCCAGCATTAAGTTTGATCGCTTACTTATAACGCTTTGTAAGTAAGCGTCCTATCTTAAATAGGAGAGGTAACCACAAGATTAAAGGCGAGGTCACATCTATCAAGGTTGCACGCCACCTGGCGGACGGGGTTAAACTACAGGAAGATGCCAAACTGTTTTCTTCCTTCACACCACTAAAATTTTAAAGTTTTTTTTCAACTTGATCAATAGCTGAAATTTATCTGACAAGGTGAGGAAAACGTCGTGGTGACAAGTGCATCTGGACGCCCCTCTCGCAAGGAAATTATTTTGCAATAAATGTGGCAAACAAAATTCAGTTCTATGAGTGACTGAAGATATAGAAAATATTCGCTGATGGTAGATATCTTGTCATATATGACGTCACACTAAAAGCCCGTGTATGTAGATTATCACTCCGTCCACAAGATGGCGCAACTGTGCAAAGAGATATAAGTAAGCGTCCTATCTTAAATGGGAGAGGTAACCGCAAGATTAAAAGCGAGGTCACATCAATCAAGGTCGCACGCCACGTAGCGGACGGGATTAAACTACAAAAAGATGCCTAACTGTTTTCTTACTTCCCACCACTAAAATTGTAAAGTTTTTTTTACCTTCATTAATGGCTGAAATCCTTCTGATAAGGCGAAAAAAAACTTCGTGGTGTCAAGTGCAACTGGACGTCTCTCTCGCTACGCCATTATTTTGCAATAACTGTGGTAAACAAAATTGAATTCCATGAGTGACTAAAGATTTAGAAAATATTCGCAGATGGTAGATATCCTGTCATATATGACGTCACACTATGCAGCCCGCGTTTGTGGATTATCACCCCGCCCACAAGATGGCGCAACTGTGTCAATTCACGCCCTATTTCAGTATTAAGTTTGTACGCTTACTTATATCCCTTTGGAGAGGGGCGTCCAGATGCAAAGCGTTATAAGTAAGCGAACAAACTTAATGCTGGAATTAGGCGTAAATTAACACAGTTGCGCCACCTTGTGGACGGAGTGATAATTCACATACGCGGGCTTTTAGTGTGGCACGTATTTTATAAATTTTCTGTCACTCATGGAAATGAGTTTTGTTTCTCACATTTATCGCAAAATAATGGCGTAGCGTGAGGGGCATCCAGACGCACTTGACACCACGAAGTTTTCTTCGCGTTATCAGAGGAACTTCAGTTATTAATCAAGGTGAAAAACACTTTACAATTTTAGTGGTGTCAGTAAGAAAACAGTCAGGTATCTACCTGTAGTTCACACTCCATCCGCTACGTGGCGCATGACCTTGATTGATGTGACCTCGCTTTTAATCTTGCGGTTACTTCTCCCATTTAAGATAGGACGTTTACTTATATCGCTTTGGTCCAGATGCTCTTGACTCCACGAATTTTTTTTTTACCTTGCCAGAAACATATCAGCTATTAATCAAGGTGAAAAAAAACTTTAAAATTTTAGTGGTGTGAAGTAAAAAAATAGTTAGTCACCTTCCTGTAGTTTAACCCCGTCCGCTAGGTGGCGTGGGACCTTGATTGATGTGACCTCGCCTTTAATCTTGCGGTTACCTCTCCCATTTAAGATAGGACGCTTACTTATATCGCTTTGGGGTTAAACCTTTAAGGGGTAAGCAATTGTGTTTTTGTAATGTTGAATTCATACCGGAAAACGTAAAAAATTTTGATTCAAAATAAGGAAGAACAATTTTTCTGCTATTTTCGCCAAAGTTATAAAAGTAAAACTTAATTAAACATTTCTGGTGGAAATCTTAATTAAAATTAGATGGAATACAATATATATCACACCCTCTCAAGGGGTTAAAGAAAGCAAAAATTTCTATAAGAAAATACTGGTATTCGAAAATTTGATGAATCCGACTCTGCACATATATCTCTCTCTGTGTGTGTGCACGCGCTTGTGTTTTTCATGTGTCACATCGATAACTGAAATACTTAGCCATATATATTTCTGTTTTTCATGTGTCACATCAATAACTGAAATACATAGCCTCATATATTTCTGGCCATTTCGTTTTGCAATATTCATAAAACATTTCTATTTAAATCATTTCTTTAAACGTTATATACAGCGTGACATTTAAATCGAACTTAGCCTTACAAAACACCTTGTCTGACTCTTTACACTTACTCAGGCAAGATTAAAGGGCTTGTGAAAAACTAAAAAACATTAAATCGGTTGAGCCTGATTATATCTTCCTCCCCCTGAAATTGGAATAGCCACGGCCACACAAGTCTCCGACAAATCTATTCTTAGTTTCAGTCCGTAGAAGGATACAGACGGCGGATGCCGGAGAGATACCTCGGTGTTTGTTATACCACTGATTTATAGAAATTGACTGTAAGGAAACACTGACTTTAAATCCAGAATAACATTTAATTTTTAAAAGCATTTGTCGCAGGTTAGATTAGTGTCAGGTATTGAAAAATGTTTTGATCTATTTTTCGTTCAAACCGAGTTATTCAAAATAAAGGGTGTTTTTTTAGTACACAAAATACAACAAAAAAAGGAAATATAAAAATATGTAATATTTTATATTTCTTTTTTTTGTAATATTATTATATATTATATTTGTAATATTTATTTGTAAATATGTATAATATATAAAAATAATGTTAATGGTCATGATATTGGTTTTATTACATAAATAATTTTATGTCATTAGTGTTTAAAAATGATTTCAGGCATATGGGCGCCGCGACTGTCTGGAATGAAGCGCAATCTGGAAGTCAAATTTCCGATTACTTTATCGAGCACAGTGTTGCCAGATACTCAAAAGTAAATTTTCCCAAAATTTCTGAAATTTTCTCCAAATGGAGATTTTTTTCCCGAAAAAGCTCCAAACTCAGTTTCTACTCAAAAAAGTACATTTTTAATTTTCAATTTACCACTATGAAAAATGTTTAACTAATTTAAACTCAAAAAATTTTCCCCAAATCAAGCCTTTTTTTTGAAAAAATTCCCCATTTGTAAAAAATAAACATTTAAACTCGGCAGAATTTTGCATGCATATACATATACTACAAGGGACGTTTCTAATTTCTGGTATACATCTATACAAATAAAAGAAATGTGTATATGTTTCTGCAATGATTAGGAAAATCTGCCGCACTTATATACTCGTCTGGAAATTCATGTGGGGATAGTCCAAGGCTCAAGGCAGGTTGTGATGCATTTGTGATAGGTGTAAACTGTCATGTTCTAAACGAAGAGCACGATCACGAGAATAATGATTGATATCTCCGTTTTCTGCATTTTACCTTCAATTTTCAAATCAAAATGGAGTTTGATCCAGTGTTGTCAAATGACTAAAAGTAAACTTTAAGTGGAATAGTGAAAAAAAAAAACCCAAGTTTTTCCCCAAAAATGTTGGTAGTCCCCAAAAATTTCCCCTTGAACTGCTTGTCCCCAAAAATTTCCCCTGGAGGTTCAAAATTTCCCCAAAATGGGGACAAAATCCCCAATCTGGCAACACTGATCGAGCAACTGGGGTCATATATTAGCAATAACGCAGCGCGTATTGATTTCGAAGTAGTCCAAGGTCTGTGGTTTATCGGCGTAGATCAGCGACTTCACATAGGCTAGCAAAAGATGGAATATGTGGCTCATGAAGATATTCCATCTTTTGCTGCAGATGCATTCTTATAAGAGTCGAGGAGTGCCAGGAAAGGTATCTTCCCAGAAGCTCAGTTGGTAGAGCATTGGTGCGCTATGCCAATAACCTAAGTTCAAGTCTTGTCTTGGACACTTTTTCACTCTGTTGGTTTTACGCCTAGTTAGCAATGCAAAAATTAATGCAATTAAAATTCAACATTTCAGGCGTATTTCTATAACATTTTCATATTCAACAAGCATACTCAATAGGTAAACATGCAATATTAACAGCGTAAAGTGTGTTACTCTTGCATGCATGGATTTTCGTATGGAGCTGCAAATGTTTATTTGATAATTGACAGAACCTAAAAAAACGTATTTCGTGTTGATACTGGATTGAGAAAACTGGCCACTACACTGTAAAACCTACTCGGAACAATTCCGAAATTTTCGAAAGAAAAAAAAATCAAAATTGCTTTACAAATTTTGGATATCTGCGGGTTTCTGAGGCTTTTAAAGATACAGGAACACGTTTCGGAATCGTGGATAATTAGGAAGTTTTTATTTTTCATATTTTCATAAAACATTTTGCTATATAAATTGGCATTTTCCTTTTTTAAAACTTTCCAACATAATTGAAAAGTGTTTATGACTTGGGTTTGTCTGTCCGTCTGTCTGTCTGTTCGATCTCTAACTCGTGTAAATATACTCGGATTGCCATGTAAATGATATACGTCATTGAAGTTTACCCTGGAATGGTCGGAATTGAAAATGAAGTGTGTAGCATTTATACTTCATTTACAGAAGCACTCAGAAGTATTCCGTTTCATTATGGTCTGGGTGGGAAATCATTTGCGGTGTATTTTATTAGTGTTACACGTTTTTGAACATAATGAAAGTTAATACATTATGAGGTTAAATCAAAGATGGCCATGGAATGAGTTTTTTGTAATATTTACAGTATGCATACAGGAACACTGAAAAGTATTCCGTTGTATTATGGTACATGAAGAAAAATTGTTTGCGGTCTATTTTAACAATGCTACTCTGTTACAAACAGAATGAAATTGATACGAATTTCTGAGGTGAACTAAAACATGCTTTCTACAGAATATAGGGGCTAAAGCATTCATCATTCATCTAGAGGGTCACGCAAAAGAGTTCGTTTGTGTACTGGTTTTTGTGGAAAAACTATTCGCATTTAATTATATTGCGCTATTTCAAACATAGTGAAATTGACATATGTTGGTGAGGTTTAGTACAAGATGCTTGCAGTAGAATATGATGAGCATCGCATTTATCGTTCATTTGCAGGGACACGTAAATGTTTTCGGGTACATGGCAAGCTGTATCCGAAGTATTGTCTTCTAGAAAAAAAATGCGTTTTTAAGTTAAACTAAAATTTTGCATTCTACGTGTTGTGTATAAATTTTATAGACCATATACAGGGCTACACAAAAAAATTGGTAAGCAATACTGAGAATGAGCGCGAATTGTTTAAAGGTGTTTCTTAATTTGAGATATGCATTTTCAAGATTAACTGCATTTAATTATTAAGATTACACTTGCCGCAGAATGATATAAATTTAAGAGCAACGTTAAAAACGCCAGAATATGCAAATCTTCAGCAGACTAGTTTCGGTAGCGTTTAACGTACCATCCTCAGTGCAAAGAATAACGGAAACTTGCTCATATAGCGGAGAAGCGGATTCAACGGAGAAGTTCATTAACCAATGGGGAAACAGGAAAATACGGGTAACAGCCAATAGGAGAATAGTATAGGTAATGCCATCAAAAATGTAATATTTTTTTTTTTATCGTTTTTAACATTGCTGTTAAATTTATATAACTGCATTTAGCATTCTAAGAGATGATTGTAGAATATAAATAAATCACATAGAGATTTATCATATACAGATATGGGCAATTCAAAGAACTGGATACGTGGCCGCCTATGGATGATATTTTTTGGGAGTATGATTTCGGTAGTTTTGAGCATATTTTTGTCTGAATAAAAATTACGTAATATTTAAGGTGTGCAAAAATCTATAGGTAATTAATATTCGTGGTTGTACAAAGGAATTCAAGCACGTTTCCGTCTACTGCTAAAAATTGCTGAAGTTGAATTTTAAACTGAATTATGCGTTTTCTTACTATACCAAATTCTACCATACTCTGTAGAATATATACAAATCTATAGATAATATACAGAGATGCACAAAAGAATTAAATATATTTTTCTGCTATCGATGGTAATTATTGAAATCTGGTTTACTGAAATGTTTGACAACCATTACAGCGACAGAAATAAAATAACACAAGGCTTTTAAAAATGTGGCATAAATTTAAAATTTGCAACATAAACCAATTTTTACCGCATGAACAATAATCTTAGTGCATATTTATTCTACGAATTTTAATTTCGAGTTATGAAATGCGCCCGGATTTTTTTGCAGTTCTGAAAACTTGTCAAAATCGTTAATAACACACTTGTTTCAAAAGCCTTGAATCTTGAGGCAATACATACCACTCCACAATTATAATTGGCCTTTTTTAAAGCAGCAAACCCAGAGTTCGTTAAAATATTGCGCTTTTCTTTATATATGAAATTAAATAACGTAAATATCTTTGAAAAAATTATTTATTTAATTTAAATGAATTTCGCCGCATACATTCATACTTCGTTTGATACAAATAATAATTTTTTAGTTTTGATTAAAGACTTTTGATAAGCAAAATCAGTTATTAATTGTCATTTAGATAATCTCAATCATTAAATAAAACGTTACTACGTATATCAACATAGACGCATTAACTGTTATTAGTATTACAAGAGAAACTTTATTTTATAATGTTTCTTGTTTAAATTTTTGGATTTTTAAAAACGCAAAGAGTTAAACAAGAGACAGAGATGGTTTTTTAAAACGTGTTATTTTCCCGAAAATTATCGACACATTACTATTGGGTATACTAGGTACACATTACTACAGGGTTCGTACGGGCACCGTTATTCGGTACCGTCGTTCGTACGGGTACCACACAACATCAGTATTTTTCATAGAAAAATAATCTAGTCCGAATTTTCGTCTTATTTAAGCAGAGATTTTCTATAAGAAAATGCTGGTACCGAAGAATATCTAAGTCTGGAAATTCAAGAAACTCGTACGAACGTCGTATTCTCACTTATTTTATCTTATATCTAAGGATAGACCGAAATAGGTTTTTATGACCGAAACCGAAGTTTGGTAATCTTCCTATTTTCCGCCACAAACGAAAACATCCAAAAAATTATTAATTAATACATACGTAAATATACATAATTATTAATTAATTATACATGTTTATTAAATATACATAATTATTAATTAATTATACATGTTTATTAAATATACATAATTATTAATTAATTATACGTGTTTATTAAATATACATAATTATTAATTAACTAGCAGGCTGAGCCCGCTGCGCTGGACCATTTTTCAAATAAACCTTCAATCAAACGAAATGGAAAATCCGACCCTGTATTTTAAATTAATATGGACCTTTACCTGGAAGGTCCTTCCGCATTTTCTGAATACGCATCGGACGCAATTGCTCTATTATATTATCTGATGCGTTAGACGAAATACGGGCAATTCAGAAGCAACTCTTTAGTACACATGTAGAGTTTGGGAGGGAAATTCGGCCATTACGATCATATCACCACACTACTAAGAGCGAATTACAATGACTGCAGAGATTGACCATTTAAATTAAAGAATGTTCGGGTTATTCACTTTCGATTGTTAGGTCTTTTACTCCGGGCTTCTCAGCTTGGTACTTTTTGCTGATCTGATAACATAAATACAATCTCTCTCTACGTTACATTATATTTGGTAATATACGTCTTCTTTTGCCAGGTTTTCTCTACAATTTGTTATCTTCGATTTCCAGTAGAGTAAATACAATCAAAACAGTATTTAACTTTTATATTTTAAAATATGTGAATCATGTAAAAGTGGATATTTAAAGGGGAATTGTTTGAATAAAATTAAAATAATGTCATTTTAACTGCCGTTTCTTTTTACATACCAGTTTTAATCATGCAGCTATTAACCTAGGAAAATAACCTCGATAACTAATTCAAATAGAAAACTAAACCTCTAGTTTTCATTCAATAAAATCTTCCCAATAATCCGTAATCGGATCCACAACCAAGTTTGATATGAAACGTTAGAAATGTTCGTAACGGTATGGCTAAAAATGAACCAGAGTTAGCTACAAAACAGGGTTAATTACGCTCCAAACTACATTCCATTAAATAACGTCAAATTGCTGTTGATTGATTTTTAGATCTTTCACTATCAAAACTCTTTGCAAATGATAAGTAAAGTTAGTTATGCAACATTTTTAGTAGTGATATTTTTGGCAAACCGAAGATCTTTTTCGCATTTCTCTAATGAGCGTAATAAGACGGAGAAATAAGCATGCTTTTAATTTCAAAACGTCATTATTCATCAGTTTGTTGCCTAAATAAAACTGAAAACGTTAATTTGTGACTATGATCAGCTGCTCGGGCTGTGCATCAGCCGAAATTTCTTTATAATGATTGAAATTTTATTTGAATCTGAGGTACTTTTTTTAAAACCTAGAGTAAATGAACAAATATTGTACCATTGGCCACCTTTTGCATTTGAAAGGTTTTTTTTTTTTTTTTTTTTTTTTTTTTTTTTTTCTTGTACATTCAAAGTAATGCTTTTTTAATGATAGTAAAATAACTGCACACGAAAAATAATATTAATTAAAATATATCCTTGAATTGAAATTTGAATGAAATACAGGGTCATGAAAAATCACAGAGTGTGGAAAATATGATTACAAATATCTCGCCAACTAATTATCCGATATTCTTTATGTAAAAATTTATGTTTTTTATTGTCTTTTATATTCACTTCTTAAAATAAAGAATTTCGAAAGTTTTTATATAGGGGAGACCGGGGCAAGATGACTATGTTAACAATTTTTGTTGTTTATTAATTTATTTTTAAGTATAGTAAAATTAATTTTACGTGAACTGTTACAGTATTTGTTTGTAGTGTTAAATATATTAATTACCATTTAATTTTTCAAATAGAAAAAAAATAAAGGATAATTTTATTTTTTCATAACATTAACAAATCGTCATCTTGCCCCAGTACTGAGACAAGATGACTGGCCTTGGGGCAAGATGAGAGCACTGAAAAAGGTTGAACATATTTTATCTTTTGAATATGTTACATGGTTCAACAAATGATAACTCTGTTTTTACATCTTACAAAGTATCAAACTAAGCATAATGCATTGTACCGTAATGTTGAAGTGTTTAGTTGTGCAGTTAACAATAGTCACAAATAAAAATGCATTTTCATAATTGGAACATTCCTCATGCCACCACTTTTGGCATTTGCAGCATTGGATCCATTCTGCTGTCGGTGGGTCACAATATTCCTCGTCACAAGCAGGACATCTGAAAACACCATACTCTGAAGTTGATGCAACTAGACTGTTTGGCCTGGATTTAATAGACAGGCCTACAGGAACTTAGTTTGAGATTTTTACTCCCTTTTTAGCTTCACGAGCTTCTTTTCTTTGCTTTTTTAACCGTTCCTGTTCTTCTTTCTGCTTTTCCCTTTGCTCTAACATTTCTTTGATGGGTGTGTTTGTAAGAATGCTTGAGTTCAGTGTTTTTCTTTTTCTTTTTTTATCACATTGTGTTGCTTTAGGCAATGGTTTGAAATAAAAGACACTAACAGGCTTCTTTGGTGCATCGTAATCAGCATTTGCCATAAGTTCTGGTTCTTCTGGAGGGTTTACACGTTGGTTTTCTACTACCAGGGTCTGAGGATGACGAGTTTTTGTCCCGGTCATCTTGCCCCGGACTGCCTGTTTAAAAATATTCGTTTTCATTGCCATGAAGGAAGGCGATGAATTGACATTTATTCATGCTAATAGGTAGTATTTAAACTAAGTTACTCATAAATATTAAAAAGAAACGATATATCTTACCTGTATCTGTAGCAGAGTTTATTTACACATACATAAAAGTTATAACGTTGCAGCGGTAAACAATGAAAGCTTCACAACTAACACAAAAGTGGCGATTTCAGCGTCTGTATACTATTTTTTAACGAACGGCCCATAGGAGAGCGAGTAGTGTCCGGTTGATGCTGCCACCTAGTGGAAAACGGAAAAGTAAGACATTTATCATCTTGCCCCGGTCTCCCCTACCTTTTATCAGAATGAATATTTCGAGAGCCCGAAAAAAAATAGTTCTGGATAATCGAGGTCACTTATATTAAATAGGCTTCTTCCTATTATTACATACTAAGTACACACAAAATTTCAAGTCTGTATCTCAGTTTGTTCGGGAGATAGAGCGTTTACAGACACACAGACAGACGGATGGCAATTTTTTTTCTAAAAATATATTTTTCGGAATCTCCAGCACCTGAAATGTGTAAATCCGTCAATTTTTTTTTCGATTTTAAAAACGATTACAAGAGTTATCCTATACTACGTATAATGGGTAATATAAGTAAAAGAAAGATGCACCTGGCCTTTGTTCGCAAATCATTAAGAATGAAATCACTCCAAACATGACAACAGATCCGGAATAATATCTTGTTTCAGAATATGAATGCAATTTTTAAAAATAGGTCGCCTACATATTAAAAATTGTACCATCTTCCGTTTTTCAAATGATAACCCTTTTGACAGTTAAATTGAGTTCCTTTGATCAAATAAGACTGGAGAAGTACTGTATTTTAATTAAATCTTCTATAAATTCATTGTTCTGGCTAATTCGTAAAATACCTATTTCGCCAGCGCCTGCGCTCTTTTGATCTGAACTGAACCGAAATAATCTGTTGTTGATACGTAGATTCTTAGATTGTTCCAAGATGCTTTCTTATTTTTTTTATATTATTAAATTCTAGTTTCTGATGTTAAAGAGACTGATTATTTATAGATTGATACACGGAACTAACTACCAATATAGATATTAGACTAGACTTCGTTTAAATTTTAGATTAAATTGATTCGATATAATAGGACATTCCTAACTATTCAGATAAAAAAAGTTGCGAACTATGACCTAAAATAATTTTTCAAAAATAGAATGAGTATCGTGAAAAATATTGTTGTGTAAGTTTACTGTGCATTCCAATCATTATTTTTGGACAGATAGAGAAATTTTACTTTTCGATTGTCTAAAGAAACAGTAATTTGCTATCGTTCAGTCACGAAAAGGAAAATCGAAAACAGCAACGAGAAAATTTATATGAAATTTAAATACACTCTAAAATTGGGAGGAGTTAAAAGTTCACTCTTTGAAAGAGTCACAGGCATTTTCACTCCTTTTGGAGCGAATTTTATAAAAATACACTCCTTAAAGAGTGGAATTATCCACTCCCTAGAAAGGCGTGAGATATTTCACTCCATTGTCGAGAGAAAAATATGTCATTACGTTGTCGAGAGTGACATATCTCACGACGAGAGCGTAAGCCTGGCATTTTTTACTTTGAAAAAAATTTCCGTTCAACTTTGAACCAATATATGGAGTAAAATAAGGAAAACCACCAAAATATATCACACTCCATTTCACAAA
This sequence comes from Maratus speciosus, assembly GCA_963932465.1. NCBI lineage: Eukaryota > Metazoa > Arthropoda > Arachnida > Araneae > Salticidae > Maratus > Maratus speciosus. The sequence continues at coordinate 211,713,980 of OZ010793.1, forward strand.
GTAACCTTGGAAATTACACTGATTTGGTACTAAAACGCACAATTTTTCAAGAGTGAGTAGTCACTCTATGAAGGAGTGAGTATTGTATGTATTGGTATTACTCATAAGCCAATCAGAACAGTCTTGTCTGCGACGCTTTTCTTGAGGTAAGAGAAAGAAAGACATCCGCCATTTTAGGATTAAAATATACGGATATTATTAAATGATTATTTATGGAACTTTTTATTACCATATAAAATAAAATGTAATTAATTCATAAAGGATACAGAATGATAGAACTTTCTCAAAGAGCATTCGAAAAACTTTTGCGGTTTCAAACTAAATTTTTTCTATTACTGTTAAGTGTGCAGTTTTTAACGAGCGCGTGAAAAGTATCTTCAAAGTTGATTCATATATGCATTGCTTTCATTATAATTTTCACTCACGTCTTGAGTCTGTCATAATTGATTATTATACACAGTGAAGTGCATAGCAATAAATAAAGAGTGTCTCATTTGAGCCGATACAGATCAAATCAACGGGTTAATTTTGAAATTTTCCGAAGGAAGAAACGAGATTTTGGTAGTATGGATAGTTTCAGTCCAGCCAAACTTTTGGCAGCCGAAAACGAATTTTCGGTGCAACTCTGATTTTGGGACGAAAACGAAACCGAATTTTCTGTCGATGTCTAATTGTATGTGTTCACTTTGCTCATCAGCTAATCAGAACAGCAAGTTTACGACGCTTTTTTTAAGATAAGAGAAAGACGTCCTCCATTTTAGGATTAATATGTACGGATATTATTAAAGTGATTATTTATGGTACGTAAAGGTAAGTCTTATTTAATTTTAATATTTTATTCCTGTAGATTTTGTATGTCATGATCATAAGTTAAATTGTTTTATGTTATGTAGAAAAAGGTTGATCTGGAATTGTTTTCCTTTGAGATTTATTAAAAATGTGTTGAGATAGTGTGCTGTTGGATTTGTTTCGTTTTTTTACAGTTTTCTGATTATAAACACTTACAGTATTATCGTTATTATTTTTGTTGTTTAATAGTAATTGTTTAATAGTAGTTTAATAGTAGTTTAATAGTAGTTGTTTAATAGTAGTTGTTTAATAGTAAAATTATAAAATACTAATTATTATTTTTAGTGTTTTTCAAATTGGTATATGTATTTTTTTTAAATTGTATGTAAGCATTTTTCTGCTGCTTAGGATTTTAATTAAAACATTTAATTATAGACATTCTGAATCTGTTATTGAATTTTCTTCTACTGTAAACTAATTTTCTACGTTTATGATACACCCCAGCAAAGAAAGAAACACTGGGCCATCAGCTGAAAAAAGATGGCAGCCAGCACTGCCATCAGCGGTAAAGTGAAATGGTGCCATTACTTAAACCAGTATAAAAGTGTCCGTGCAGAATGCAGCTGGCCCATCAGTGATGGCCATCAGCAGGCCAGCATTGGCATGCCATCAAATTACTTCAATTCGGCACTTTTCTTGCAATGCTAACACCTATACCACTGCTATTCCTTTGCTGGCCCAGCACTTTCCCTTACAAAAATTTCTTATAGAATTCTATAAAAACAAAGTATTATAGAATTACGGCTCTTTTTTCTATAAGCTAGTTTCACCAAGAGCTGTAGAAATATCTGTAGAAGTGTCTATAATGGAAATATTTGAGCTTGCAGCAGTTTCCATGTGGTCACCCTCCCAAGTACTAACCGCGGTCGATGTTGTTTGGTTTTCAAGCTCTCATTACATTATTTCAAGTTTGTTTCTTTTGTGATTTACGTTCCCAATCATTAAACTGGTATAGAAATTATTGTATTGTATAGAAATCCTATATATTTTATACGCTTTTTTTTATTATTGATTCTGAACTGTGTAAATTATGAAAACCGAAATCCTTTGTAACTTAGTAAAACCAGATTTAAGAGAAAAAAAAGTGCGTTGAAATAATGAATTTATTTATTTATTCATTTACTTATTTATTTTGTCGGTGGCAGTGGTGCTATATTACTTACAGATTAAAAAAAAATTAGCTTCACAGCTTAAATTGAGTTAAGATATTCATTTAAGATTTTTATTCAAATACTCAATGTCTTCGATATTCGACCCGCCACCTAGCGTAAGGGTTCCCAGCCATAATATTGCAAAAGTTCGTGCACTTCTAAGTAGTGGTGGGCCAGCACATGAGATAAAACGGAAGCCCACCAAAATTTTATCTGATGATTTCCAACAGCAAAGTTGACTGAAGTTATCCAGCAGTGGTCATGCAGTGGTAGACCATTAGCCAGCACTTCTCCATCATTGCCAGCACCTATCTTGCTGCTGGCGAGCAATTTCCTCTTTGCTGGGACGTAATTATTGACACTAAAAAATAAAACATGATATTTAAGCATTGAAATAAAGTGTTTTTTATCCCTGATATGAAGTTTATAGATAAAACTACTTTAGTGTATTTTTTAAAAATGTTCTTAGTAGTATTTATGTAATATAAAATTGAATATATTTTAAAGAGATAAATAATTAATTTTTATATTAAAATATTTTTCAAACAATAAGAACAGTACATATGCAGTCATTTCTTTTCTTTTTATATTTCCTTCTTTTTTCTATTTCCTAGATCAATCTTTTCCTATAAAACATACGAAATCTATTTAGCTCATATTCACTAAATACAATATATACGGGAATAAAAAATTAAAATTAAATATGGCTTATTATGTCGTTTCATAAATCAGTGCTATATTAATATCCGTTTTTCAGCAATAACGGAAGAAAATTCGAAATCATGATTAAGTTAAGGAACATGTTTAAAAGAAAAATATAAACATATTTCAGTGAATAAATCCTCCATGTTCATATTTAATAAAACAATGACAAATCACAACACTTAAAAAAAACTTACACATTCTTAATATTTAAATCAAGCTTAGAACTTATTAAAAAAGATGTGAGTTGATAAGCATTGTGTTTTTAGTGGAAAAATTATAAATTTTTTATAATAATGGGATACTGGAAAATAATACTTTACTGAAGAGTAAGCTAAAAATATAAGATTTTATATATAAAACGAAAATTAAAATGAAGTAACACGTTGTTAATCATATAACATCCACCTATTGTACAGTTATTAATAAAACTTTAAATGTAACTATGATACAGTAAACAATAACGTTGGATTAAATCTAAATTAATTAGCAACGAATACTGAGATCTAAATAATTGAATTACACATGAAAAAAGCACATAATTAACGTACATCACGGGAATTATTAAAATACTAAATACAGCTTAATATGTATCTGAAAAGAAAGAAATAATATTAATTGATTAAGATTTCGGCTAATTACTTGCTCTTATGGCATGTTAAAAAAAATCATATATTTATTAGGCATGCAATGGAAGTAAACACAAGGGATAAGATTGAAATAAAATATTTTAGATTATTTCTGTTAGTAATATAATTTAATTCATGTGTAACTTTAATTGAATTTTTATTTAAAAGTTCAATTAGTGTTACAAACTATGAATTAAATAAATATTGCCAGTAAAGTATTTTATTCCAATCTTTACCACGCTTGTATCTATTTTCATTGCATGCTCTAAAAGATATGATTCTTTTAAAATGCCCATAAAAACAACACAAAAAAGAATTCACTCCATAAAAAATGAGCACTCACTCCTATGAAAGAGTGACTATTTACTCATACCAGGGGTGAAAAACGCACTCCTTTAACAAGAGTGAATAATCACTCCTCCGAAAGAATGATTATCCACCCCTGTTTAGAGTGAATATTCACTTCTCAGGAATGATTATCCACCCCTGTTTAGAGTGAATATTCACTTCTCAGGAATGAGTATTCACTCTTTCAGAGAGTTAACAATTCTACTTTTGCTCCGAGTCACTCTAAAGTGGTTGGGCATATTTTGACTCTGCGATAGAGTGAATATTCACTCCTCCGGAGTGAATAGTCACTCCGGAGATATGTTGCCGGTATGTTGACTATTCACTCCTCATTCACTTTTTTTATTTAGAGTGTAATATACTTTAAATAAAACTTGAAAAACTATCTTTAAATTAGTTGTGTATCGTTAATTTTATTGTAGCACGTTTCACTAGTGTTATACATTTTTTTTTTTTCTCTTTGGCTCAAGATGTGTTACACCACTACGCATATACAAGGTATGGATTTGCTCTGCAACTAGAAAGTCCCTAGAACACATAAACTGTTCACTAGTCACTGCAAAACTTTCAGTGAGATCTTAATTTAATCTATTTTGAATCACCAGTTACGTTAATATACAATTCTAAAACAAGTACTGTAATACTTTATTCACTACGATTTTATAATATGAAAATATACACTGAATGCAGAAATATGATATGCCATGTATTATGAATAAAATACACTGGCCTCCAAAAGTTATGGTACAGGGACTGGATGCTTTCGATTGCACACGGTTTGTCGAATATCTACAAAAATTATTGACGAATTGTTCTTGAACTTCTGGGATGAAAAGATCATGTTTGATTTCATATTTCTTGGTGAAGATTTAGTCTGGAGGACAATTATGGGGCTAATAATACATTTAATAATAAATTAATATTTGTAATCACCTATGTAACAGAAATTGCTGGAAATGGTTTGCCACTGTGTTAAATGACTATTTGGGTCTTGTTTAACGTTTGTGTGCATTTGTGTAAGCATAGCACTCATATTCGTGAAGATGTAATAGTGTCTGTGAAAAATTCAAAAGTTTTTTACTTATAGCATACTGAGTTTTAAATCAAATATAACACAACTTTCCGAAAACCTGACAAAGTATAGTAGCAACAGTATACTGCAATTAAAACATGAATATATTGAATATTTGACGAGATATGGGCATTTTTATGAGATAATTTTAAACTGCGCATGCGCGGAAGATTTCAAAATTTTTATTTCATAATTTGCTAGTCAGTACTTTGGGGCAACTTCTATAAAAAGTCCAGTCAAATGTTGTGAAAACTTAGAAAGATAGTGAGCTGATTGAAAAGGTGTGGAAAGTCCCTTATAATAAAGTTATTTTTAGGAAGCAACACTATATCGACCCTATCTTTGTGAATTTTCGCAATATTTGACTGGACGTTTTCTATAAGTTGCCCTAAATAGCTGACTGCCAAATTATATAACAAAAATTTTAGGATCTTCCACGCATGCGCAGTTAAAAAATATTTCATACAAATGCCCATATCTCATCAAATATTCTATATATTCATGTTTTAATTGCACTATACTGTTGCTACAGTTCTTTGTCAGGTTTGCGGAAAGTTGTGTTATATTCGATTGAAAACTCAGTATGCTATAAACAAAAAACGTTTGAATTTTTCACAGACACAATAACATCTTCACGAATATGAGTGCTATGCTTACACAAATGCACTCACACGTTCAACAGGACCCAAATAGTTATTTAACACAGTGACAAACCATTCCCAGCATTTTTCGTTACATAGGAGATCGCAAATATTATTTTATTACTATTAAATTTATTATTAGCCCCCTAATTGTCCTCCCGACTAAATCTTCACCGAGAAATATGAAACAAACATGTTCTTTACATCCCAGAAGTTCAAGAACAATTCGCCAATAATTTTGGCAGATATTCGACTAAACGTGTGCAATCGAAAGCATCCAGTCCTTGTACCTTAACTTTTGGAGGCCAGTGTACTTCACGTATTGATAAAACTATACAATAGATAAAGAGATAACACTGGTTAATAACAATTTATAGTTTTATTATTATAGTTCTGGTTATAATTAATTGTTTATATGCATACGATTTTACATTTTCGGCTATATTTTCGATAAATGCATATAAATAATACAGACTTATAAAAATCATTAAACATGCATACTTTTATTCTATCTCTCAGAAAACTATTTAAATTTACGCTTTAGCACTGATAAAAAATATATAGATAAAAAAGGGAACAAAAGCCGATTTAAGTTTAGTATAATTTAATTTTCTATAATATTTTTAAAATAAACCTAAAACATAGCTAAGAATACTTAATTCAAATGTTAAATTGCGAAACACTATTAAGAATGAGTCACTATCGATAAAACGCACATTATTCGAATGCAAAATGAACATACTTTGATTGAAAAGTTCAAATTTTACTGAATATGTATAATTACTTTGCAAAAAAAAAAAAAAAGTTCAAGTGAATCTTTCATTGGCTCAAAGGATTTCAAAATACGAAACACCGATAGATTAGATTAGATAGCTAAAGAAGTAAAATATTATACTCAGGGAAATGCAGTTAGCATGTCTGGTTCAAGATGTGCGCAAAGTACGGGACTCCACAGGACAGACAGCTGAATTGTGCTGCTCGTTGAATCGATTCGATGTCTTCTTACAAGAGGAACAGAAATATGTACGACAATAAACTAATGAAATAGTATAATTTCTCATTTTTTATTTAAAAAATAATATAAAAAATATGCACCGTAAAAAATATTGCAGAAAGTACTATATTCTATAAATAAAAATTTGAAGCTCCGAAGCATACAGTTTAATTGCCACCTAATCGAGTTGTCTAACTGTGCCTTTAAACTGGTTAGGTAGGCAAAATTAATAAAACAGATTGTCCATTACACGGAATTAGCCCACGTTCAGAATTTATATAGTTAGAAATTAGAAAAGCAGTTCGGCACCTGTTACTGAAATCCTGAGATTTTATAAGAAATAGCAATATGACAGTTTCCAACACAATCAAGAAATAGCTACTTAGATACGCATATGTGAAACAACCGAGAAATGTGGTTTTGAACTCACTGCATATGGGGTAGATTTCGTTTTTTAAGGAGGAAGTTGTGACTAGGCATGTGTGAGGAGGCATGTTGCATTATCTAACAAAATTTTCTGTGTTCATGTTTGTACTATAAATGAATGTATATAATAATGAAACTGCTTCTAATCGAAGTAAAGGAGAGTTCCAATTATCCGAATTAATACGGAGCAACCTCACCTGTGATAAGCAAGAATCCCGGAATAACGGGGTTTCTATAAATAGTTACTAATTAACACTATTTCTACCAAGAGGTGTCAAAAGACACCTTTCGGGTTTTAACTTAAGATTATTCTCTAATTTTAATCATTTCTCTACAACTAATTTTTTGACTTTTCATACAATAGTTGTTAAATTAATTCAGCGATATCATTTCCCACCAGCTCATCCTGGATCTAAAAATATGCATATGGTATACCTATTTTTACCATGAGGTCCCTTTTGACACCTTAAGGATTTCATAATTTCTAAGGATTTCATGATTTCTGATTTTAAACAATTTTACATGTAAATATCAACACAATTTTACAGCATCGTATCAATTATAATCAAATTAGAGAATTCCGAATTCAGTTGTAACGGAAAATATAGGAGTTGCTGCATAACTCTGATATTCGCTTGTTTTCCGTCATGTTGCATTTTAGTGTAGATCATTGTAGTGACTACTTCTAAACAAGTGGGTAAGTGTGATCACAGATCGCACAGAGGGTTTCGTTTAATATTCCTTTCAAAACACTTTATCCTTTTGAAAAATCTGTTAGTTGCACATTTCGCTACCAGGGGCGCACTCTATTCTAAACAAACCTCTATCCGGACGAAACTCCGTTTTACATACTATTCCTAGATATATTAGTCGAGGGGATTGGGCCCATAGCACCCGAGGTAAGTAGGCGCCCTGGCGGTAAAAATTGGAACTAAAATATGTAAGGCTAAGGTGCATAATATGAAAGAATGGTCAAAGGGGTGTCGGCAAAAGTTAGCAAAGTGCTCCCCGTGTAAAAAAGGTGGAGGTTAGAAAAATTGCTTAAAATACACAAGTAAGAGCCCGGAGGAGTAAAAATTATAAGACTTTTTGAAAAGTTTATGATTTGTCGTGCGGTCTGAGGTATTCAGCTACACGTATGCAAAAATTCATGTCTCCAACTTAATTAGGAGCTCTGCTAGAATGAATTGCTTAAAATACATATGTGGTAGCTCAAAGGTTAAACGTAAGACTTTTTCAAGATTTTATGATTTGTCGCCTGGCCTCAGGTGTTCTGCTATAAGTATGCAAAATCTCAAATCTCCAGTTTAATAAGGGGCTCAGTTAGAAAGAATTGCTTAAAATACGCATGTGGGAGCCCAAAGGGTTAAATGTACGACTTTTTCAAAATTTTATGATTTGTCGCATGATGGTGTTCAGCTATAAGTATGCAAAATTTCACGCCTCCAACCTAATTAGGGGATCACTTAGAAATAATTGTTTAAAATACAGATGTGGGAGCCCAAAGGGTTAAATGTACGACTTTTTCAAAATTTTATGGTTTGTAATTTGGTGTGAGGTGCTCAACTATAAGTATGCAAAATTTCACGCTTTCAACCTAAATAGGGGCTCACTTAGACAGATTTGTTTAAAATACACATGTGGGAGCCGAAAAGGGTTAAATGCACGACTTTTTGAAAAATTTATGATTTGTCGTTTGATGTGAGGTGTTCAGCTATAAGTATGCAAAATTTCCCTCCTCCAACCTAATTAGGGGCTCACTTAGAAATAATTGTTTAAAATACACATGTGTGAGTCAAAGGGTTAATTGTACGACTTTTTCAAAATTTTATAGTTTGCCGTTTGATGTGAGGTGTTCATCTATAAGTATGCAAAATTTCACGCCTCCAACCTAATTAGGGGCTCACTTAGAAAGAATTGTTTAAAATACACATGTGTGAGCCCAAAGGGTTAAATGTACGACTTTTTCGAAATTTTATAGTTTGTCGTTTGATGTGAGGTGTTCAGCTATAAGTATGCAAAATTTCAAGTCTCCAACATGTATAGTTTCTGAGAACGGGCTCTGTGACAGACAGACAGACGGACGGACAGACAGAGGAGCGAGACGAATAGGGTTTCGTCAGATGAACGAAACCCTATTCGTCTAAACCTAAAAATTTAATAACGCGTTTTGTTCTTCAATTCTGTTAGTGAGTTCAATACACATGAATTTTGTTTTCAATCATGTAAAAACTGTGGTATTGAATAAGGAAAAAAATTTGTTACTGTTTTATGCTGTTTTTATGATTACTGTTCTTCTTGTTGTTGTTGTCACAGAGATTGAATTTTTTTGATTACCTAATAAAAATTAAAAAAATAAAGAAGATAATATTTTTTAATTTTTGTTCCCGTTGACGTAAAACCTATTTGATCACATTTATGTATACAGTCGGACCTCGTTATCCCGACACCCGGTTTTCACGTCACTCCGCTTGTCACGTCAGTTTTTCAATGTCCCGATTTCCTGTATATGTTTTTAATGTAAATAAACTCCGGATTTTACGTCATTGAATAATTTTCAACTCCGGATATCGCGACGGTTTAGGAAAAATTTTCATAATCCATCTTACTAGCACGGAAATTAAGCTGTAAGAAATGTCTTTGCCAAACTTTTCACAAAAGTGTCTAAAATACCCATTGAGATAAATGAGAAATTTTTCTTCAACCTTTTATCAAAATAAATAAACATACACACTATGAATGACACACTTAAGCTCCAGATAGACGTATCAGTCTACTCGCGGTCTTATTGTTCTGGTCAGGCGGCGCTTTCTTTGGTTACACGGCGTTTTTTCATTTAACTAAAACCGAAGCATTTCATTGCATTGGAACAATCTGAAATTATCTAACATCTATTTCTGAAACAACGAACATTGATTACAATTCAATGTGTAACATGAAAAAAAGAATTGTAGGATGCACATATAGGGATAAGAAAACCTTAATTCATTAATATTTCATGTAATAATAAAAAACAAGTCATCATAAATCTGATTTTTATTATTTTCAATTTTGTTTTTGTGTTTATTTTGTTTAATAATAATACTTTATTGCTTAAAACTGGAAAAACAGTTACGAATTTATAATTTTCTTAAATTAATTAAAAATACAGCTTTTTATAAACATATTTTTCTCCAACTCCGGTTACCGCGACACTCCGCTTATGACGACACATTTTTCTGGTCATTAGAGTGTCGGGATAACGAGGTTCGACTGTATTTATATTTTGTAGATTGTTGAATTAAGCTAGAATTTATAATCCTATTAAATAATCTCTAATAAATACGCATGTATTAATATATATATTGCTCAAATTATCTATATTTAACTGTTAATTTCAAATCCCAATAGTTTTGGCAATTATTTGAATACAGTACAAAGTCTTAAGTTCGGATTTTCCAGAAGCAGTAGGTAATCAAGTAAGGAGGGAAAAAAAGAAATTGTTGAAACAAACAAAGAAAAAAAAAAGTATAGCAAAGAAGCTTTATTACTGAATCTTAACCCATGTCTAGGTACAGAATAAAAGAAAAACGTCTTATTGATAAACCTAAGTTATGAAAGCAGCGTACATTAACTGAAATGTTCAACAGTTAAGTAAGTTACAATTTGTTCATTAACTGTATGTTCCCTTAACCCTTTCAGGGCGGAACAATTTTAATGCTAACGTGTTGAAATAAATGAATGGCACTAGCATTTGCCAACAAATTTATTTAGAAATAAGGAAAAGGCTATATTTACTTTCTTATTAAGTGGGAAATATTTAAAAAAATTCTGGTGCCATTGTGGTGTTTGGGAATTAAAATTATACCACCACCCCTGAAATCATTAAATAAATGTTTCTGTTTTGTTATGATTTATTTAATGAAAATGATTGTTTAATTTAGTATTAATAGCTGTTGTATGCAATTTTTAATATATGAACGTCATATTTTGCATTTAAGTAGGGAAATTTATTTTTCTTTTTATTGGAAAGGCAATATTTTTTATGACCCAAAGTTCGGAAAAATCCAAAGTTCGGACTTGGTAAAGTCTCGAGGATTCCGGACTTTAGACTTTGCACTGTATTAAAACGCAAAGGTGTCAAATGACACCTTTTGGTAGAAATAGGTATACACGAAATCGTGGTAGATGTAGTGTTAAGGTGATAAAGTGTAAAATTACACAAAATTTATTAATTTTTCTGCAACGCCTTTAGTACTTTAACATACACTTTCATAGTTGTTATAAAAATGGGGAATAAAGTTATTCATTAAGATCATCAATTAACATGATCCTTCATAGCTTTTTTGTTTGTTGGATAATGAACGCTTCTTTGTTGTAAGATTGCGCCATTGCATTGCTGCCAACTTGTACGGTTTTTTCTTACCACTCGAACTTTAATTGTAATTATTACCTTATTTAATTTCCGAAATCTAACGATTATTAATGATCAAAAAAGAAAAAAATATTAAAGTTTGGATGAAACAAAAAACTGTACATTTTGGCAGCTATGGCACTGTATTCAGAATTGTAGACGTTGCGAATTCACACCTTCGGTACGCGTCATTTTCTTGTAATGGACATTGTTTACATCATTAAGAAACAATAATCATGAAGGAAGTGTTGGATAAAGGTGAAAGAGAGGCCGTAAAAATTTAGAATTCTGATATCCTAGTCAGAATGCCGAAAAAATGGCTATATGTATTTTTTTCTTACCACTAAAATTTAATAGTAATTATTGTGTTATTTAATAGCCGAAATCTAACAGTTATTAATGATTAAAAAAAATCTATTAAAGTTTAGATGCAACAATAAGCCGTAGAAGTTGGCAGCTATGGCATTGTAATAAGTCATCAGAATTGTAGATGTTGCGAATTTACACTTTCGGTGTGCGTCATTTTCTTGTAATGGACATCATTTTCATCATTAAGAAAGAAAAATCCTCAATGAAGCTTTATATAAAGATGAAAGAGAGGTCGTAAAAATTTAGAATTCTAGTATTCTAGTCAGAATGGCGAAAAAATGGCTATATGCATAGCTGCCAACCTTTACGTTTTTTTGCTACCATTAAAATTTAGAAGAGATTTTCGGCTTGTTTAATCGTGAGATTTCGACCATTAAATAAGGAATTATTTACAAGAAAATTTTAGTGGTAGGAAGAAAGCGTAAAGGTTGGCAGCTATGTCTATATGTATATATTTCTTCGGTAACTCAATTAAGTAGTGCTTTATTTTGTGTGCGCCCTACCTCAAGAACTAATGCAGAGAATTTATACAAATTTCAGATTCAGTTTGACATTTACATAATTTGTTGCTGATTAGGTTTTGGTGTTAATCGCCCAATAGGTGGTGCTGCTATGATACATTTCTCCCGATTTCTGCAATAGCTCTATTCCAAGAATTTATGCACGGATTTTCATGAAACTTCAGATTGAGTTAAACTTTGACACAAATTGTTGCTCATTAGGCTTTGGTGTTAATCGCCCTATAGGTGGTGCTGCTATGTTGCATTTTCCACAATTTTCAAAATAGCTCTATCTCAAGAATTTATGCATGGATTTTCACCAAACTTGAGATTCAGTTAGACATTGGCATAAGTTGTTGATGATTAAGTTTTCATGTAAACCTACCTGGAGGTGGTGTTGCTAAGTTGTAATTTTCAGAATTTTCATGATAGCTATATCTCGAGAAATAACGCACAGAATTTCTCCTAAATTCACATTCAGTTAGACCTTGACATAAATAGACGCTGATTAGGCTTTGGTGTAAATTACCCAATAGGTGGCACTGATATGCTCCATTTTTCACGATTTACGTGATAGGTATATCTCAAGAATTAATTCACGGAATTTCATAGAACTTTATATTCAATTAGATTTTGTCATAAACAAATGTTGATTAGGTTTTGGTATATATAGCACGACAGGTGCGCTTCTAACAAGGAAGGTCTCCATACGGGCATACTCAGAAAAATCTGAAAAAAATACAGAATGTTCTTCTCCCATGGGTATATATGTTTATAAAATTTTTTTTGGCGGAACCTCTCTAGAACGTCCGTAAAATAAGAATGAAAATTTCGCTTATTTGGCGACTTATCACCGTTTGGCGAAGAAATTAAGTTAAAAAAAATACGCTTGTCGAATACTCTTTAAGGAAAAAACATTTTATGTTGAATTTATTTAAATAAGTTTAATTTAAATAACTTTAGCTTTGTCATTTTTAGTTTGTTTTAACTATAGTTTTGTCATATATATTTATATGTACTTATAACGAATTTTAACTATCATATTTTATGATTTAAAACAAAATTTAAATTGATTAAAATTGTTCCAAACTCAAAAATATGCCCCATCGATCACTGTCTATTTAACTTTGTTGCTATGGAAACAACTTCTTCGGTATGGAAATGTATTACGGCAGCATTATTCATCTGGCGTTAAAAGTTATTTTTATAACCGATAAAGCCGTTTACATTTAAAAAATTGTGGATTGGAGAATAAAACAATGGCAAATTCTTTCAAATCGGCAACAAGCAACAAGTATAATACAAAATGTAATAATAATAAAAAATTCTTTCATGGTTTACGTTTAAATTCATTAAATACCGCATATTCTCAAAATCAATTAACAAACAATTTTCAGATTCATTAAAATCGTTTGCTTTTGGCGAGGAAAAGTGCTGCTCGCCAAATTGCGTGCCGCTTTCGTCTTCTCACGCCAATTATTCGAAAGTATTTTATTTTTTTACATATTTTCTACTGTAATTCCGCCGCTAATTTTAACTGATCCTTTATTACATACATGAGTACTTTCACTAGCATTTTTTTCAACATATTCTGAGTATGCCCAGTATGGAGACCTTCCTTATAAGCTCTGTTTTTCATGATTTACGCGATAGCTCTATGACAAGGACGAATAAATTGTCGTTTAATTTTGTTCCCATACGATTTGATTTATACAGAAGAAAGTTTTGTGGTGGTCACAATGTATTAGTTTATTTTTCATCTGTAAAAGGCAGTACCACCTGTAAAAATTCCTTAACTTATTTTTTTAATGCGTTTAAACAGAACTTTTGAACACGAGAAACATTTTCGATCAAGCGGCATTCTCGCATGTCAATTATAGGATTTTAGTTATTGAATTTTAAAACCTGTTAATGACTTTTGGCCAGACCTGTGTAATTAGGGTAGGTCAGGTAAAAGTAACATAGAATTAATATTAGTACAGTCAGACCTCTATTTAACGAACCTCTATTTTGCGAATTTCTCTATTTTGCGAACTTTTACTTGGAACCAAAAACATTTTGCGAATTTCTTCGTAAAATAACCTCCAAATAGCGAAGTGTATTCTCTATTTAACGACATTTTCCTTGGGATCTAATTTTTTATTCTCCCTATTTCTTAAAATATTACTGAACATCTCAAACTTATTCTTTGTTTTAACACATTTTATGATGATCAATGACCATGAACAGGTCTTACCAAGCACCTAACTCACCGACAGCAGTAAAATCGTTGCGATTCTTTGCTTTTCCATCCAAAAGAAGAGCAAACTTTCACTATCCTCTTTTAACCCTCAATGGAGTTACCTCGTGTCCTTAAACTATAGTTTCCCGTTTTCTAGTTTGTTGACCATGATCAATTTTCTTGGTAATTTCGGTTCTTATAGCTCGAAAATGTCAAAGCGAAAGTGCTTGAGCATCAAAGAAAAAAAATTATTCTCGATCAGGTGGATAAAGGCATGAAGAAAAAGAATACTGCTTTAAAATTTGGTATTCCTGCAAACAGCTTATTAACCATAATAAAAAATCGTGCTTTTAATGTAAGATTATTTTTTTAACTAAAAATACAATGTATTTCCAGACAATGTTTTGTTTCATTCTTATTTCCCTTGCAGATTTCTTTTTGATGGGTAAAATAAGTAAAACAAATAGGTATAATTAAAAAAAAAGTGTGACTAATTACTTTTAAAAATTATATTTAGTGTTTATGGGCTTAAAATGTGTTTTACGTAGTTTAAAGTATTTTAAAGGGTGACTCTCTATTTAACAAATTTTCCATATAACGAATTTTTTTTTCGAGATTTAGCGACTTCGTTAAATAGAGGTCTATAGTACATAATGAATGATATATTAGAGTATCGTATAGATATATTAATATAAAATAAGGCAATAGCAATGATAAACAAAAATTGCAAATTTTAACAACTAATTGTTAAACTAATTGTACAGGATAAAAGCATTTTGGTAAGATTTTTAAGTAGGTTTAAACCAATGGTTTCCAACCTTTTAATTGGCCATACCTCAACAAAGCATCTATAAAACCACCAGGCTCCCATCTCACACTGTAAATATGTTTCTTATTATTTAAAAAGTAAACTCTATCCACACGGTGCAAACTTAATAGAGCCTTAAAGATTAACTATTCATTTCACATTTTTTAACTGACGAAAGATCTTCCGTCACAAATGTGTTTTAAATCTAATTCTATAAATGCAATGAGGCTATACATGTTCTCCTTTGTACCGAAAAGAGTTGTGTTGTACTTTTCCAGCTTCCTTAAACGTCAAAGAAAACTGCATTTAACTGCAAAGAATTCCTGCATTTTTATCTTCAAAAAATATCTTGAAAAATTTACATTTATGCTTAAAATTGATAACATTCACATATTTTATAATTTATTTTTTTAAGTTAGGGAAGGTGGCCTAAAATGATCCCCTTAAGGGGAAAAATTGTGTAAAATAACATAACTGTTTAAATGAAACTTCGGCCCTATGCTAATATGTTTTACACTATATTTTGCATTATAAACATATTTCAATAATCTTTTAAACCCAAATTGAGAAATGAAAAAAGATTTTTGAAAAAATGCCCAAAGGATCATTTTACCCTCACCCAATGGCAAAATGATCCTTCATAAAAAAAAAAAAATTGTAAATTGCTTTTTATCGGCAAAATAAAGGATATAAAAGTAATTGTGACAATACATAATGGAATAAAATAAGTTTTGCAATCGAATAGCATACATAATTTATTTTAGGTAAATTTTAAAATAAAAAAGTGTCACAAATAATTTTGAGAAAACAATAAAATGGAATATTTGAAAATTATGATCGGTAGGATAACACGTGGACTCAAAGAGAAAGGTTTGGGGCAGTCATGATGGCTAGGACGCGGTACCGAATTTTCTTCAGTCAATGAAATGGTTGTAAAGCGATCCATATAATGGATCATTTTACCCGGCAATATGGGCGTCTATATTAGGTCATATAACTGGATGACGCCGAGAAACATACCAAACTTAGCAAGTGTAATTCACATCTAAAACCATTCTCTATGAAGTAAACCAAGTCATTTTTCTGTACATGAAAGACTGTATTATATATATAATGACACAAAGTGTATAACGCTTCCGGGGTTGAACTCATCCGGATTCCACTTCACTTTATCGTATTCCATTCGGCCATTTTTATTGAAAATTATTTTTTCGGATTAAACTTCATAAAAGTTACTTTTTAGAAAGATTATTCAAAATATATTAACATTTGAGAGATGACTTACATTTAATTATGTACATATTCTGAGATAACTTCAGTTGAAATTAGTTTGACCCCCTCCCTCCATAAGTAAACATTCATTTGTATCGCATTCATTGGGAACTTTGAGCTTTACTGGCGCCATCTATCGGTAGTTAAAACAAAAAAGAATTTTTTTTAAATTCTTTTAACTCTGAAGACATTGGGGGGGTGGGTGAATGAATGAATAGTATTTCTTATAAAATATAATTAGACTATCAGGGATACTTAATGCCGTGTAGAATATATATATATAATAAAGAAAAAAAAAGAAGATTTTAGAAATAAAATTTTGCATTTTTGTATTTTGTAGGGAAAATAAATTTGTAATTTCATAAAAGAATTTCAGAAAAAAAATCTGTTAATGCAATTAAGTTACAATTTACTTAAGTGATAAAGGATCATTTTTAATGATGAAAATTTATTATAGGTTTCTTTATGCATGTTTTTAAAAAAATGAGGATTTAATCTGAGTTAAACTTTTTAAAATTTAAGTTAGATAATTATTATTTTGGCGTTAGCTATCGGCAATTAATCCGTGAAGGACTGTGATTTATTTTTTTTTATTATTATTATTCTGATTTATAAGAAATTGAAGGTTATTGATTTTTTTAAAGCAGTGAACGAAGACGAAAGTTAATTTACAATATATTTTAAAATAGCATTATTAATTCTAATTTGCATGTTTTTTGTGAAGTAGTTCTTTAAATTTTGTGAGTGAAGTTCTTTCTTGCAAATTTTCAATTATAAAAGGGCTGTTTTTATAACTATTTTATTTCCACCTGATCCTATTAGTCAGATAAGATAAAATTTATTACTTCATAATTCTTTTTATAAGGCAATGCTATATCATTCTTTTGAAAATGCAAACCCGTCATTCTGACGGGCTACCTTCTAGTATCTAAATAAATATGAAAATTAGTGCTTATCTTATAACAGATGTTATAAACACCACTTTTTCAATGAATTCTTTTCAGATGCGTAATACTGCGATCACTAGAATACCGCCATTGCTTCTTCTTCACTTGGCACAACTAGCATACGTGTTACTCTGTAGATAGCGCGACATGTCTGGAAGAAAACCTATTGGATAATTTTGCCCGCTAGGATCATTTTAGGCCACCTTCCCCTATTAAGAATCGGTGGAAGAGCTTTGTACACTAAATTTTCTTTCTGTGGATAACACAATACACAAAAAGCATTTCAAGTTTCTCATCTTTATTAATTTTAAGTAGTCATTATTCCCCATCATAATACATTTTCTCTGTTTCCCCTTTCCCAATATCGTTAACTGAAGCGTCAAGAACCAGAGTGAAGTATCACACATTTTTGTGAAAAATGAGTTTGAAGTGTCAAAGCATCGTATATGCCATGACACCTTTTTGCTATGCAGCAGAAAGGATTTTAATAATTTCGAAACCATTCCAGTTGTATAGCCAGATTAATAAACAGTCCAACTGCTGCCAGTGCAAAAGTGGATCAAGTGACTTGGTCCCAAAGGCACCGCTCACTAAATCACTGTGCTTCCTGAAGAAGTTTGGGCATTTTAAAAACTGGCTTAAAAGAGCTGGACAAAAGTTTGTTCCACATTTTCAAAAGCATGTTTCTCGAAATTGCAGCTGCCGAGGTTGGCCCACTCTGGTTCTTAATGCCTCAATTATCTTCCATATATTATCCGATTTTAAAATTTATAATGTATCATGTAAATGCATCATCATGTAAAATTTATTTTCTGCATAGGATGCCTGCAGTAGAGCCATAGATATTTACTATCTACCTATTACCTTTTCTAATTGTGTTTAAGATTTATAAATTTTATAAAATTGGTAATGCCTCGTTTTCATAGTTCATGTATTTTTTAGGTTAAATATGTCTATGACAGGCAGATTTGTATGTACTTTTAAGTAGTTTTCATGTAAATGGTTCTTTATGTGATGTATAGCAGAGGGAATAGAAGTAGAAAGCCCATTTAATAAATGAAAATCATTCCGAAAAATTATAAAATGCAAATTAACTAAAAACAGATATAAGAAAATATCAAAATATTTTAAAAGATTATTTGCATAATCATTCTGGTGTAGATTCTATTTTAAACCTTTGAATGGGAAAAAGTTTTAAAATTAATAAAAAAACTTATTTTTTAAATTTTGCTTGTATTCCATTTATTTTTAGTATGCAACATTTCTTTTCAAAAAGAAAAAAAAAACCAATGTAAACTGATAGCCAATGAGTTAGTAAGAAACTTGGAATTTCCTCCCTAAAACAGTCAAATTGTCCACCCGTGGGACGTACGCCCCACGTTGGAAACCACTAATTTAAACATTACACTATTCAAAATTATAGAAAACCCGCCTTTTAAAAACCCGGTAGAAATTAGTACTAATTAATAATTTGCAATTAGATCAAATTTAGTAGATTTTCGCCCGGTCTACGACTTTTTTAAATTTCATGAAATTCACTGAAAATTCAAATAATACGAACAGCCTGTATCACCTTGGCAAACAAATTCAATATCTTTAAATAAAATGAAAAAATATATATTCATGCAGACTTCATCTTTAAATTCAGTGATATTCACTATTTCCAGAATAAGCACTTTTCAGACGATATATCTTTTATAAAATCGGCTGGTCATAGTTCGAGATTTTGCTGATTGACCACGTTCGTCCGATTAAAGTTGGGCGTAGAATGTTTACTGAAAGCTGTTACACATTTATACTAATTTTAATTGTAACATTTTAGAAAGCAACAGAGTTTTGTTTGCTATGATCCTCAAAAAAACTTTCTACTATATCATTTTAATATATTAATAGGCTATCTTAAATTCAATACTTACTAACAATTAAGAATTTGAAATAAATATTATGAAATCAATATCATAAATGTATTTATGAGTATTCAAATAGGCTGTATGTGAATGTTGCTTATATTAAAAGTAAAATTTGCTGCATTTCTACACAAAAAGAAAGTCAAAGCTATAATGACCATCGTAATAGGTTTAAAATACGAGCTGTCCCTGTTGAGTGATTCAAAATTGTAAATTCAGTGGGCGAGACTTTTGCACAGCAATTTTTCAGAATATTTGTTGACACCTTTTTTTTTTTTTACTATTTTTAATAAACTTTAAATTTTAATCACACATTGTGTTAAAAAATGAGCTTACCATGTCAAAAGTGTATAAAAAACTTTTCGTTTGTTGCCTCATTTATCGTTGCATGTTTTGTATAGGCCTTGCAAAAGGGATGTTGTCATCAGGAATAATTTATATGATTACTAGATTAGTGACGTATCAAAATTTGTCGAAGCAAATTTTGTCTTCATCTTCCAAATAAGTACGTATGTGATTTTTAAAGGGAATTCTGAAACACCGTAAAAAAAGGTGTAATTCTACAGATGTAAAGTTGCAGAAATCTGTATACTTACTAAAATTTTATCTGTACACTCTACAAAAAGAGATGTAAATCTACAAAACTAGTTTTTGTAAATATACTAAAATTACAGTAATCTTACTAAAACTGTATCTGTAACCGGGCTTGCAGTTACATAAAAAATTCTAGGCATCCCAGTTTCCTAAAAAATTCTTAGTAACCATACAGATTTTTTGATTTACAGTGCAAACGTGTATCTGTTACATGAATTTTTGTTGTTGCCGTTACATGAACGTTCTAGGCATCACAGTTTCCTAGAAAATCCCTGGTAACTTTACAGATTTTTTTACAATGTAAACTTTTCAATTATTTCATAATGTGGTATTTGCTAATTTCGATTTTTCTTTCTGTAGCTATAATGGGAATATATTTCTCACTTGACCACTTTTTAGGTGCGTTCGTAATTATATAAATACGTAGCACCTATAGTTGTCGTCTGGTCCGCCGTCTGTCTGTCTGTCTGTCCGCATATAACAGCGCAAAAACCACCCAACCGAATAGTTTGACATTTAATATAAATAATCGTTGCAGAATTTTGTCGAGTCATTTCCAATTTTATGAAAATCGAATCAAAACTTAAAAACATATTAACAAAAGTTTTCCTCATTCTATTAAATCCTATTATACGTAATTGATTCAATGATATACCATGAAAGCTAATGATTCTAGGTTGCCATTATGATTGCGTTTTATTTAAGATGGAGTCATATTATTTCCGTATTACTGAATATCATATATATATAATCGTAATAAATTTTGTATTCATGCCTTTTTGAATAGGAATGAAACAGCTATTGCAAGTAGATGTGAATATTTATAAAACTAGTTATACTATGAACGCACCTCATTTGTCACGTTTGACGTACAACTTCCGACTTGTTAGAAATTTATTTCATACTTCGTTTTCGAGTAGGTTTTATACTTGTATTGTATAATGTATCTAAAGAATACTACATCGTTATAACCATACACAACAAAATATACATATTTCAAATGAAAATCATTTTTGCTTAAAAAGCGCAGAGGCCAACCTAGTGAAAAAGACTCCATGCCGAGACTCGAATCTGGGCCATCAGTATAGCGCATTGACGTTCTACCGACTAAACCACATGGAACGATACCCACCTGGAACTTCTCACTATTACAGGTTTGCAAGGCTACAAACGCAGCCCAAGATGGAATATTTATCGTAAGCTACTGACATAGGTCAAACACGAAACGTAATTAAATCCAGCATCAACTGAAACTTCAGGGCTATTACAAGACCCTATTTAGAAAATCATATTTTCTAAACTACTGCACCTATTACAATAAGTGATACATGAATTTAAAGAGAAATATACCAAATTATTTTTCAGTTACAAATGTTCAATTTGTGACCCTCTTGTTACATGGCATACGTCCAATCTGTAATCCAGTTCGTCCCAAACATTTTGTAGCATCACTCTGTCAATGGCTCTGAATTCTGCACAAATGCGTTCTTTAAGTTCTGGCAGTGTCAAAGACATTGTTTATGTACCACCAATACTAAAAACAAAGTGTTCGGAACTTAAAGGACGCATTTGTGAAGCTTTCAGATCCATTGACAGAGTGATGCTACAAAATGTTTAGAACGAACTCGATTACAGATTGGACGTATGCCGTGTAACAAAAGGGTCACACATCGAACATTTGTAACTGAAAAAAACTTAGTATATTTCTCTTTAAATTCATGTATCACTTATTGTAATATGTGCAGTAAGTTTCGTAAATATGGTTTTTTCAAATCTGCTCCAGCATTTGTAATAGCCCTGTATATTAATACTTGGAAACTTTTTCCCGAGATTGGCCTCTGCGCCTTTTAAGCAATTAAGTTGAAATTATTTTCATTTGAAATATTGTATATAAGGCGAATGTTTCTCCCAGGAAAAATTTCCAAGTATTAATATGGTTTCAATCGATGCTGGATTTAATTACGTTTCGTGTTTGCCCCATGTGGGTGGCTCACAATAAATATTTCATCTTGTGCTGTGTTTGTAGCCTTGCCAACCTGTAATAGTGAGAAGTTCCAGGCTGGGTATCGTTCCACGTGGTTCAGTCAGTAGAACGTCAGTGCGCTATACTGATGGCCCGGGTTCCAGTCCCCTCAAGGAATCTTTATCACTAGGTTGTCCTCTGCGCCTTTTAAGCAATTAATTTGAAATGATTTTTATTTGAAATATTGTATGCAAGGCGAATGTTTCTCTCTGGAAAAATTTCCAAGTATTAAAATATACATATTTTAACGTATCTATCAAATAAATTTCATGATTTTCTCTTTTTTTAACCGAATCATAAATGAAGTGGAATATACAGTTCGTTTATATCTTTTTTTTCTATGTATGTCCATGCTTAACTCTTCAAAGAATGGTCCATTTTTTGAGATTTTACTGCTGGAAAAGTCTCTGTCTCCGGTTGGTCCAGTTTTAAAATCATTAGCGTATCTAAAAATTATATATTTGTCTGTCTGTCTATTATTATTTTTTGACTAAATTTAGCCTTCTGTTTTGGAGGATAGGATTTAGGATTGGAAATAATTTTTTTCTTTGCGGGTTGGTTTGACTCTAATTGTTTCGAAATTAGGTTGGGTTCTGAGTCTTGCGAGTGGGATTCAGTAACTCGTTTTTTCAAAAGTTGAAAAAAAAAACCAACTACAGTCGGTCCCCGATTTAAAGAATCCATCGGGACCGTAAATTTTATTCGTTAAATCGGGGTTATTCGTAATATCGGGTCTAAAACGAAAAATAAAAAAATTCTGCACTTACCTTATGGAAAAGCTCTAATAAGCCACTGTACAAAAATATCCATAATTAGAGATTGCAGAATTTTTATTCAGCAGCTAAAAATACAGAGAATACTTAGCACTAATTAATTTTAAAGTATTGTGTAATAGATTTTTGAGAATTTCTTTGATTCCTGATCCTAAAAAGTTCTTTTTCGACTTTATGGAGAGAAGAAAATATCGAGTCATATATGTCTTGCTGCATGAGGTGTGTTTTCACAGTTTCCAAACCATGTAAAACATGAGAAAAAGTAACAGTTTTAATGGGAATTTCATTATCGATTTCTGCATCAGAATCGCTATTCATTGGCTACAAATTAACGGTTTCATCAACTTCAGTTGCACAGGTAGACAGTCCGTCATCACGTGTGACATAATCGTTAAAGTCTATCTCAGGAGCGATTTCTTTCCACATAATTTCATCTAAAGGGGCGATATCTTCATCATTTTCATCACTTTCCACTTGTGTGCCTGGAAATCCAGCTTTTTGAAAGCATTTTTCAATCGTATTTTTAGAAACTTGGTCCCAAGATTATCGCACAAAATATAGAGCATCCAAAACATTGACTTTGTATCTTTTCTCCGCATTTTCGTCCAACGATGCTATAATTTTTCTCATAAGCAAATTTCTATAATTAACTTTTACAGAGCGAATGATACCAAGGTCTAGTGGCTGAAGCACTCTTGTACAATTTGCAGGGAAAAACGAAACTTTGACATTGTTGAAATTGCAAATTGGAGGATGAGCGGGACATTGATCAATAAACAAAAGAATTTTTCTTTTTTGTATCTGCGTAGACTTTTCTAAAGACGTCAGAAAGTCTGTAAACAGGGAAGAAGTCATCCATGATTTTAGGTTTGCTGCATATTTTGTCGGTAAGGTCTTTACGTTTTTAAAACATCGCGGCTTTGCTGCCCTTCCTATAACAAATGGCTTCAATTTTTCAGTTGCATCACCATTAACCACAAGCAAAACCGTAATTCTCATTTTGCTTTTTTTCCCCTGCCAAAGCATTTTTCATTTCTATAACAAAGGGTTTTGTCGGGTTGTAATTCATAAAACAATCCTGTTTCATCTGCGTTGTAAATGTCCGATGGTGAATACCCTTCAATCAGGCTGAGCAACTTTTATTTCCAACCTTTTACTACATTTTCATTTACATCCGCCTTTTCTCCGCATATTTTCTTTTGGACTACGTTGTACCTTTTCTTAAAGCGGTTTATCCAATCATTGGATGCAGAAAATCTTTCACATTATGCTTTTCAGCAAGTTCAAGTGCTTTTTTTTTTTTGATCAGAGACCCACTAATGGCTATTTTCTTGGCAAGAACGATGTTGAACCATCCTACCAGGTCAGATTCAAGAGCACAAAGAGGAGTGGCTTTCAATGACTTTCTTATTTTCGACGAGTTTTTACCACATTCTGCTGATGCTTTTTCAATTTCTGCTCGTTGTTTAACAATTGTTGCTAATGTCGACGTAGAGATTTCAAGGCTTTCTGCTAACGCGTTTTGCGGTCCAACGTTCTTGTCAAATTCACGTAAAATGTTAAGTTTTACACTCAACGGAAAACGTTTTCGTTTCCGACAATCTGCCATGCTTCACAAAGTTTCAAAATATAAATGTTATACAAAATCGGGCGTTCAATGCACTTCACGTGTCACAAGAAACAAAGCAATTGCTTAAAATTCTTAAATTGTATTCTTGTTCCTACTTACGCACCTGACAGGTTACACTCATGACTCATCTGCACCTGTGAATAATAATGAGCTCACCCTCAAAGAACTAAAAAGCGGATATTATAGCTGTCTGCACCTGCACTCTCTCTCTTTGCCGCAGAAGCGAAATGATAGTAAGGCGCGACACGCTATTGGCCTAAATGAGAATTTTTTCATTTCGGCCAACAGTGTTCTGCGTCCACCTCCCCCCTCGTTTCTGCGGAGTCCCATCGGAGAGGCCCAGGTGCGCTCTAATTTATTCTCGCAGCGACGCATGCGAATGGCTATGTTTTATTAAATAAAGTTTATTTTTCATTATAGCCTTTTGATTTATAGTCACCTCATCATATCACAAACCACGAATACTTCACTAAAATCCATTTTTTATTTGTAGAGAAAGTTGACGCAAACATCAGGTCCTCTTTGGTGCTTTAAAGGTTGTCTTTTTTGGCGGTAATCGCTTCCTTGGCAACTTTCCAATGACATTTTCTTAAAGGAAAAGTGCAGTCAATTCTTGAGAAACACCGACGAAGTTTCGGCGGGAATCCGAAGGGAAATTCCGTTTAGTTTTGGCGGGAAAAAAACCGGTTTTGTTCTGAGTCTACTTATATGAGAAGTCTGTGGCTTCATCCTGCCTCGTCGAAAGTTAATGGGTACAACAAAGTCTTTTTCTGTGCCAGACAAGATGGATATATCATTTGAAAAAAAATCCAATATTTTTCTAACTCAAACTAATATATTTTTTTTTGTCGACTGTTTGAAAAAAATTCGTTAATTCGGGGTTTATTATTCGTTAAATAGGGGTTTTTGACTTCATTTTAGTCGGGGATAAAGGAAAATTCGTTAAATCGCGAAATTCGTTAAATTGGGGTTCGTTAAATCGGGATCCGACTGTAAATGAGTATACGGGTGAATATCACAAAATGTGAAATTTTGAAAACAAACATTTTGAAAATTTAAATAGTTTTAAAGCTTCTGATTTTTTTAAAATGTTCGTTGAACAGCTGAATAAAGGAATTTATGCGTAAAATTGTTAAAGTTTGAAGAGCTTAAGTTCATTTTATGTAATTATAATTATGTGGCATTTTCTCGGCATATGTATGCCAGGATAATGACAATTTCATTCTAAAACATTTTTCACATTCTTGTTTTTTTAAATTTTAGATATAACATTTTAATTTTGTTTAAAAGAACATATTTCCTCTATAGTACCCCAAATTCAATGTGATGTTGAGTTTTATTTGTAATTTATAGAAGCCAGGAAAATGACATAATAAAAGTCTACTCCATTTTTACAAAGCCTTTAAACACATTATTTTCAAAGAAATATCTAAATATCTTGCTGGTAGCAATGATTATACTACTTCTGACTTGAACTATGTCACGAATAAGAAGAATTACTCTGCAGCGCCATCTTTATACTTCATAAAGAACTAAAATGAGCAGGCCAGGACAATGGCATTCATTTTCAGTGACAGCCATATTTTAACTATGGAAAATTATTTGCAAAATACAGAACTTGTTACATTCCACATATATGTACTATAAAATGTATAATTATTAATTAGAAAATAAAAAAACTAGATAAAGATATTTGAACATGATAGCAGAAAGCCTTTTACTTTGCACACATCAAAGTGTGACATGTCAGGAAAATGACAATCTGAAATTTTAAGTTTTTTAATTGCTTTATTTTTGTGTTATTATGAATATAATATCTCTTGAAAATACTTCTAAGAATATTTTTTATTAGAAGGTAAAAAAGAAATTGTATTATATAACATTAAATAGAAATTTTATTGTTGCGACTGCAATTTCCGTATTTTTTAAATTGACCCATACATTTCTTTAATTTTCAACATAAAAGATAGAACCAACATTATAAATAAAATTACAGACTAATATTTCCTAACCGCATTAAAATTTGGATTAATGCATTAAAATATTTGGTTGATATACGGTTTGTTTAGATAGTATTTCGGGTTGACTTCAATAAAATGTTCGGGTTCGGTTCGACACACGTGCAGGACCATAATGCGGGTGAAAATACAGGACTGGCAGCAAAACATGAACTTAAGTAACAGACCTTGAAGTCAGTTTTATCTTTTGTTAAAAAATACTTGTTCCACAAATTTAACAAATGTTTTTACCATCTGCTACTAATTTTTTAACCATAAATGAAAACAATGGATAAAGAAAAACCTTATTTCTAAAGCAATTACTTTCTTTACAATAAATGTGTTTTCAAAGAAAACCATCTGCCGTTCGAAGGTTGTTTGCAAACACACGTTTAATGAAACGAAATAATTATGTTCTACAAAACTACTAAGATTATTTAAGGAAAAATCTTTTATAAATGTCGTAAAATGTTTGATTTTAAATTTTTTCGGTAAATAATACTTTCTTCCTAGGTCTTTTTACCCCCAATGATTTGTATATTTTATTTTATTTATTTATTTTTTTGTCAAGACTGACAAATTAAAATAATGATTATTGGTTATTTAGGTTTATTCAAAATCAATTAACGTCGTTTTTAAGACTTTATTAAAAAAAACTAATAATTTTTTTAAAACTCTGTACGTTAACAGATTTATTTAATGAGGTTTAAAATCTGAGGAAAGTTATTTTAGATGAGTGTTTTGAAACAATGGCATGAGGTGAGAGTTTTTTATTCGGTATTGAGTGCATTAAAATGATATTATTTGTGTTTTTTAATGATAATGCATAGTAAAGTAAGCTTTTAAACACACATTATAATTTTTATTTTTTAATTTGTAGCACTTTCGGCTTTTTAATTTAATAAAATTTCAATTATAGGCTGAGTTTAAATCGATTTAAAGATTTTACATTTTTGGTTCTATTGTGCAGTAGAATGTCCGTTTTAAAACTGATGGAACTACAGGTAAAGCCACTTTCTATGATGCCGAAGTCAGCAAGGTCTCCGAACCGACTATCTAGACGGAGAAGCTCTGGTACTTCTAAAATATTTTTCTTTAAATTAATATTTTTTATAGTTTTTTTTCCAAAGAACTTCCTTTCTTTTCGGCACTAGCAAAAAAAAAAAAAAAAAAAAAAAAAAAAAAAAAAAAGTAAATAAATAAATGTAAAATAAAATAAATAAATAAATGAAATGAAATTATCAATTTTATAATTTTATGTTTTAAATTGAAAAAAACGTTAGTTTCAGAATTTATATAAAATAAGGAATATTAAATAATCAATTTTATCAAAATATTAAAATTCATTTAAGTTTGAATAGGTATACAGAAATTAAATGATTTTTATAAGGTTAGATATAAGGTTTCAAAGAAAAACAAAAATATGCATAATTCTTCATTTTTGTCTGTTTTACATTTTATAGAAGGTGGACAGAAAGCCCAGGTAAACTAAAAAAAAAAAAATCATAAACATTAGAACAAAAAATGGTAGTGTGGTTTTCATTCAAAGCATTATCCAAATAAGGAATTTATTTAATAGAAAAAAGAAGTTATATGTCAAAAAGTCTCCAATAGAGGTCACTAATGCAAATGAATCTTCCGAAAGATTAGAAATGCGGATAGTAATAAAGGAAATGACTATTAGGTGGATCTCTTATTCCCTTTCATCATGGAGTCATTACCAGTCTACTATTTTTTTAAAATTCAGATTGGTTGATTTATCACGTTTTTGAAGAAGTAATATTCATCTTATTTAATGGTAGATTAAATAAGGTGAACATAATTTGAACTATACTATTAAAAAATAAATGGTCAAGCAATCTGAATAATAATAATAATAATAAAAAGTATCTGATTGGGGAAAACTGTGTAATTATTGAACAGATATTGATTATGAATTTCAGAAACGGAGAAGTGGCAATACTTTACAATTTTAACAACAAAAACATCTGAAGAAATAAATGATCTCCGATAAACAGTAAAATGTTCTTCACTCCGAATAGCTGATTCTGTCAATAAAGGTTAGTAGCAACACCGATAAGCCAGTTCTTTCATCCTCATTTGCGTATTTCTGAAAGATGTAAGAGTGTTAGCGTCCCTATGACTTTTGGGTGACTTTTTGAGCTACATCTGTTTTTAATTTAAAAGAATGCAATACTGACGAAAAAATACAGATCGCATCCCGAAAATACTCTCAGTGAAAATCTCTATGAAGAAAATTCTCTATGAAGATTGAAGAAAAAGTGCATAAATTATGAAATTTTTCAAGCTGATTAGTTCGAAGAAACTCAAATAAAGTATTAAAATTGGGTGCTACTATCTGAAATATGAAAGTTGAAACTAACTTTAATATACGTTACTGAACCATAATTTATGTATAGCGTTAATTAGTAGAGATTGCTCTCAGTCGATTAATACCGATATCATTTTTTATACGGCTGTTTGCTACAAAATAATTAGGGGTATCCCTTTTTTTTTTCAGGACTGTGTCTATATAAAGACCGTTTGCCGAAATCGTGATAAAAAAAGGGTGGAATTGCATATCTTATTCTATTTGTTAATGTAGTCGAAATATATTTCAGACAATTTACTGTGTTTTTAAAATGATTAGATTGATTACATTTATCAATAAATGTTGCTTATATTTCAGGGGTGATGGATATATATTTATCATGTTTTGTACTATTCCAACAAGAAATTTTGAAATAAGTGCTCGGTATCACGAATTCAATAAATAATCGAAAAACAAAAATATTGAAAATTAAAAATATATATTATTGTAAATATTAATTAATGATGCAATTATTTAAAAACAAAGATATTATTATTAATTATTACTAATTAATAGTATTATTATTATTACTAACTACTATTAAATTAAAACTCTTATTATTATTGCTATTAGTTGTTAATTAAAACCAAGATCAAAGTTATTACTTAATTTTTAAACAAATTTGTTACATGCGTTTCCGATTTCACAATATTTTCAATTTTTTTGTTATTTTTATTATTTAAAAGGGCTTTATAAAATGAAAATACCTATGCATTAAAAAGAAAAAGTCCTTCCGGCCAGTGCCGGGAGGAAGAGGTAGCTTTCATATTCTTTATTTTTAAAAAGCCAACTTATATTATTCAAACACACGAAGCTCAATTAAGTGGAAACCGAATGTAGGAGATTCAATACTAATTTTTATCAATACTAAATCATTATGAATGAGAATTTCGCTAAATTAGTCAGCTTTATCCAAGCTGCTTTTATTTAAAGTCACTTATATTTGGCTGCCAAATTCGGCGATTTCTTAAAGTGCCTGCCATTTTAAGACAACATGGCAGATGTGGCTAACCAGTGAACTTGGTCGAGACCTTAGTAATTGCTGTGCACATGCTCACTCATATCGGAATCGGTTGATATATACGAGTGCTGTCGCAGGCAAAAAATCAGATTTTTCAAAATGTCACCCACTTTAGAAATTGAAACTGCTATATCTGAGCCATTTTTTAAGATAAAGACAAACAAAAAATGCTCCTGAATCCTTATATCATTGTCAAATACTTAAGAAAGAAACCTTTTTCAATTTCTAATTTTTTTTGCACCTCACTTTAAATATAATTTTTTTTAATTTAATGGCCGCCATTTTGAAACAAGATGGCTGATGAAGCTGGCCAGTGAACTTGGCCGAGATACTGATGTATACTATCCACATGCCTTCTTCCATCGAAATAGGCGAATACGTGTGGTATCGCGTGACAAATACAAGATCGTTTCAAAGTGTTAGCCATGATAGAAATTCAAAGTGCTATAATTCAACCACTTTTTAAGATATAAACAAAAGAACAAATTTTCAGAAACAAAAACTGCTCCAGAATCTTTGTATCAAGGCCAAACACATAAAAAAAATCTTTTTCATTTTCCAATTTTTTAATACTCCATTTTAAATTTTAAATTAAATTTTTTTAAAAAAATGGCAACCCTTTTGAAAGAAGATGGCGAATGAAGCTGGCCAACGAACTCGGACGAGACATTGGTATGTAGGGGAAGACGGGGTACAATGAAACAAAATTTACTAATTTTTTTTTCCTATCCACAATTTTGCATGCACAAAAATATAATTAATGCATATTTTTAATCTTGTATTTTCCCCATCTAAGTCAAATTTTATTAGGCTCTAAACAATATCTTTATGCTTGAAAAATAACAAAAAATAAATGTCTTACAGTGTTTCATTGTACCCCGTATGCCGGGGTACAATGAAACACACACTGGGGTACAATTAAACACTCCAAATGATGGAAGCAATTTTCACCCAGTATAGTTTATTTTATGAAAAATGAGATAAATACAAAAACAAAACTTGATTAATAAGGAACTTGATAAAAAAATATTATAGTCTAAGATGAAAAATAAGAAAATTCTACTAGTTTAAGAAATACCTTTCATTTTATATTAAATTGGCTCAAATCAGTTTCAAAAATTAGCATTTCTGCTTATATTTCAGTTGCTTCTGAAGGAATATGGGGTGGTAGTTTCAACACAATGAGTTTTTTTTTAATGTAAGTTTCTAAAAAAAAAAAAAAAAAAAATTAAAACTAGGTTGGAGTCTTTTTATATCAAGTACTTCACATTTGACTTCATTTAAATGTGTGATTTCTCCAACAGTATATATTTCCTTATGTTTCCATTTATACAGATACTGCTTGTGCCATACATGTTGTGTGTGGATATCTCATTCTTAGTACCTCGATGACCAGCTGGGCATGGAGAAAAATCTCGATCATCATCAGAGTCTGTAGCAGGCAGAGTTTGTTTTCAAAACAATCCCTTCTTAGCTTTTTTTCTCTTTCTATTTTTTAATTGCTTAACAAGAGCATTTTTTACTGATCTGGTTAGAACAAAACTCTTTTTCTTTCTGTTTTCCTACTCTTACTTCTAATATATTCTATTTACTACTTTTAATACTATAATAAAACATGTTTCTTTGTACCCCGTCTACAAGTGTTTCAGTGTACCCCGCACTGGGGTTACTAAATAAAAACTTATTTTCAAACTTCTAATATTTATTTTTTTTTTTAGTTTGGTTTTGGAGGTATGAAGACAACAACCCAAAGATAACAATGTATAGAAAAAATAATTATTACATATAACAACAACGAAAAAGAAACAAAATTACTTTTAGTAAAGAAAGTTACTTTCAATGGTGTAAAAGCAATAATCTTCTATTGCTACTGTTGTAGAAGTGCGAATGTATCCAAATCACATCAGTAATTGGAACATATAGCTGTATAACATATATATAAACTGCAACTCTCTATGACGAATTTGATTGATTTTACAAGTAATGTTTCATTGTACCCCTTGTTTCATTATACCCCGTCTTCCCCTACTATGTACAGACCAAGTTACATTCAAATCGGTTCATAAATACGCCTGTTATCGCGTGACAAAAATCAGGTCGTTTTAAAATGTCAGCCACAATAGAAATTCAAAATGTTATAACTCAGCCATTTTTTTAGATGTAGACGAAACAAAACCTGTTCCGGAATCTTTGTATTAAAGTCAAACACATACCAAAAAAAAAAAAAAAAATCTTTTTCATTTTCCAATTTTTTGGTATCTCATTTTAAATTTAATTTAAAAAAATTTTTTTTAAATGGCCACCATTTTGAAACAAAATGGCGAATGAAGCTGGTCAACGAATTCGGTTGAGTTATTTGTATGTACTATGTACACACCAAGGTACATCCAA
This sequence comes from Maratus speciosus, assembly GCA_963932465.1. Classification (NCBI taxonomy): domain Eukaryota; kingdom Metazoa; phylum Arthropoda; class Arachnida; order Araneae; family Salticidae; genus Maratus; species Maratus speciosus. Next base: position 211,746,009 of record OZ010793.1, read on the forward strand.
ATCGGTTCATAAATACGCCTGTTATCACGTGGCAAAAATCAGGACGTTTCAAAATGTCAGCCACGCTAGAAATTCAAAATGCTATAACTCAGCCATTTTTTAAGATATAGACGAAACAAAAACTGCTCCCGAATCTTTTTATCAAGGTCAAACACATAAGAAAAAAATATTTTTTCAATTTTCAATTTTTTGCTACAACATGTCAAATTTAAATTTTTCTTAAAATTTTAAATGGCCGCCATTTTTAAACAAGATGGCGGATGAAGCTCGCCAACGAACTCTTTCGAGACATTGGTCTGTACTATGTATAAACGAAGTTACATTCAAATCGGTTCATAAATACGCCTTTTATCGCGTGACAAAATTCAGGACGTTTCAAAATGTCAGCTTCGCTAGAAATTCAAAATGCTATAACTCAGCCATTTTTTAAGATATAGACGAAACAAAAACTGCTACGGAGTCTTTGTATAAAGGTCAAATACATAAGAAAAAAATATTTTTCCATTTTCAATTTTTTGGTACCACATTTAAAATTTAAAATTTTTTAAAATTTTTTAAATGGCCGCCATTTTGAAACAAAATGGCGGATGAAGCTGGCCAACGAACTCGGTCTCGTATTGGTATGTAATATGTACACACTGAATTACATCCAAATCGGTTCATAAATACGAGAGTTACAGTGTGACGTAGGTCAGATGCTATTATATGTAAATCATATTATCACCAACTTCTTACAAATTCTATTTCTTCTAATAAGTCATTTCAAACTAATGAAAATGTAATTGTAAATAATCGTAAAATTCGAAGTTATTATAAACTATTAAATATTTTATCTACTAATTTTAACTATCCATATTTAGTTCTTATTCCCAAATTTCATAAAACTCCTATTAAATTTAGGACTGTTACTATTGGTTGCAATACATATAATAATAAAGCCAATACACTTCTCTTAAAAATTCTTAATGAATTATATGTACTTACTACAAACAATGATAATACACATTGTATAAAAAAATAGCTATCAACTTGTTAATATTTTTAAAAATCTTCATTCTGTTTGTAATATAACGACATACGACTTCAAAGATCTTTTTAATAATATAGACCTATTAGATTTACATAAAATTATAAATGCATTATTTAAAAAGTATTATAAAAAACTGGAATTACCATCTAATATAGATATTGCATATTTTAAATCTTTAACTAACTTCATTATCTATAATAATTATATATTGCAAGATAATACCTTATATTTACAGCATGTCGGTATACCACAAGGCGGTTGTACTTCCAGTTTACTCTCAGATTTATACTTATCTCATTATGAACGTAATTTTACTAATAATAATCTACATTTATATCGTTATATTGATGACATCATTTTAATTGATACTGATCAATCTGCAATTACTCGATTTCCAGTTGATTATCCCACTAATTTGGAATTAACGACAAACCTTTTATCTAACAATACAATTAACTTCTTAGATCTTAAAATTACAATAAAAGACAATAAAACAATCACAGATTTATATGACAAACGTAAATAATTTAAATTCACAGTTAATACATTTACAAATTTTAAATCTTGTCTACATCATTCTGTATTTCGTAATATAATACTTAATCATTTATATAGAATAAAATGTTTATGTTCTTCTCCTCTAATTAACAATAATACTAAAAAACTAATTTATGATGCATTAAATCATGGTTTTCCAAAAAAATTCATATATTCATTAATATACAATTAGTACTTTTCTTACATGATCTTCAAAAACAAATTAACACATGCGTAAACAAAATTACAAAAAAATTATAAAATAAAAAAATATCTATAAAAAATTAAAAATTGTAAAATAATAATAAAAAAATATTATAGGTTGGTTGGGTGGGTAGATGTTAGAGTACGGAGGAGGGTGGTGTTGTCAGGATAATACGCAATGGTTAATTATTTATAAAAAAAAAATGGGGGCTCTTGTATTATTACTATATTTTTGTTACGTATTTTATATGGATGTTGATTTGATATTTTATATGTAATTGGAGAATTTCATTAATATTATAATTAGCTTAATTATTGATTAATCTAATTCACAATTATTTGTTATTAAATTTTAATTTACTAAGGACAATATCATATTAATTACTAATAGTATGCCATTCTTATAGTGAATAATATACATATAAGTATGTTTAATATAAATATAGTTCTACTGTATGCACTAAAATTGGGTAATTATTTTTATTATTATTCCTCTATTCTTTTTAATATTTATTATCGGTTTAATGTTTTTGAATGTCCCACATTCATACTTTATGGATTTTTATGGATGTCTGAAAATAATCCACATTCTATATTTGTGCTTTTTAAGTAATGGCAATTTAAGTATCATTTAACCTTCTATATACTTCCACATGTTTTTTATTTCCTGTTCATTTTATAAATATCTTATACATAATTCATTAAAAAATAATTTTTATATTAGTTTTAATAATTATTTATATTAATTATTACTGAATTTATTTTGTTTTATAGAATATAGCTATATGCTATATATTATCAATGTTCTAGAATTATTTAAATTCTTAGTTTAGTTTAAATAAGTTAGCTAATAGAATATATTGTATGCTTTTAAATTTTATTAACAATAGTTTTTAAATACATTGTGTGGTTTATATTAGGTTTATAATTCTCTCTATATAAGGATATGTTTGGTTTTGCTGTTTAAACAGTTATTTACATTCAAATGCTTACAAATATTTATCTTGCGATAGATGTTTAATATAAGTAATAATAGATGGCAGCACTATATTTGTCTCTTTAAGATAGCTCTAATTTTTAATTTTTCTAGCTCCATTTCAGTTATAATTTATACACCAGGGGGTATTTTTAGCTAAATTTTGACGATATTGTTAAACTGTTATTATTAATTTAATAGTGCATTTTAAATAATGTAATTAATATCTATTTATTTTATATTAGATTAAATGTGTTTTACAAGGTATTTCAACTTTTATTTCAAAATGTATTAACTGCATCCTTTGGTATCATTTACTGTGATTTCTTAACTGTTTTATTCACCTTAATCTTTTTGATATACTGGTAGACATGTGCGCATGGATTTTTGTAAAATACTGAAATATTAATCGGTATGGTGTTTATTATTTATATTTTATATCCTATAAATATTTAAATACGTTTTATTGATTCTTCCATTTCATATTATTTGTTTCTATTCTGCTTTCATTTTTAATCAACTCACTTGATTTTAGTGGTTGTTCGGGCATAGGGGAAAATAATTTTTAGCTTTAGCTTATTTTTTCCACAGAAAACAACCATTTTGCTTATATCATTGAATTCTGTGCCCTTGATAACGTAACTCAATGTATAAGCTTTTCAATTTTTGTCGGTGTCCACTTTTTTCTTTTTTCTTCCATAATAAGTCTTATAATATATATATATATATTTTTAATACTTACAGCTTTAATTCATAATCATTGACGGTGGTAGGTTATGTTTAATTAATGGTTATATATATATATATATATCAATTTTGAACGGAGGGTGGTTTCGGGGTCTGGGGGTCATGATCGATGAAAATATACCAAAATTTTTTGAAATCGCTTTCCTCCGAACGGCTGCAATAGGTAGCTTTTTGTAAAGAAAGCTACCTAAAATAACAGACAGTTACGCAAAGGAGAAAAAACATTGGCACAAAACTGAATTATTAATAAAAAATACCATGTTAAAAGATTTTTGTACTAATTTGAGGACCTGTATAAGCCAACATTCCAATGCGGACGCCAGATTTGTTGTAGTATATATAAAAATTGTTTTTGAGGTATATCGAAAATTTTAAACAAAACTTAAAACGCATAAAAAGATGCATAAAAAAAACTGGGAAAAATTTGTTTTGAGAAAAAGTATTTGAAATACAATATGATATGCTATTTTCATTACTTGTCTTTTTAGAAGTACGGAAACACACTTTCTGCCAGGCATATTGCAATATAATGATATATATTTTTTTAAAGTCTTTACACAAAAACAGGAATTTATATTTTTGGTCTATTTTTCCTTATTTTAAATCCCACCGTTCCCTTAACCCCTTCTTGGTTAGATTTTTGTTTCGAATTTTCGATCTAAAAAAGCATTTTTTTTATTGTTCAAACTTGATATATGCCTTATACTGAATTCAAAAATACAAAATATTTTGGTCAGTAATCAGTTTTTCGCTTAAACTATCCTGTTCACCGATCTCCAGTTTTAACAGCATTGCGCCCAAGTTTTAAATTAAAAGTATAATCTGATTCTATTAGGCCGGGAGGCGACTGCACATAACATCACCTCATCGAGTTGACAGCTAAAATTCCAGGATTAGTTAAAACGCGATTCTCATATTAAATTCCAACTGGTCTGCCAAGTCATATCTTGGTGGAAAACACCTGCAAAACCGATTTTAGTGGGTGACTTATAGGTTTACCATTTTATTCTCTTGTCCCAGCCCTCCATACTTTTATGCCTTTGGTTGCTGGAAAACACAATGATAAACGTACCGAAAAAAAGCATATATCTTCGCATGAACATAGAATAGATATTAGATATATAAAATAGAATGTCTATTCTATGTTCATGTATCGGTGTAAGATTCTATCGAACACGTAAACATGCAACATTAAAAAAAGAAAGATCACAACAAGGTAGATACGCAATAATAAGCATACTACAAGGAGGGGGGAGTTTCTTCCCCATTGTCAATAAGGGCGCTGCGATCGCAATCGCATTAGCATTACGCTCTATGGGAATGTCCGATCTTGGATGTTAATCTATGGTTTCTACCAGGATATGGATTGCCAGACTAATTGCATTTTGATATGATAATCGAGTTCTAATCCTGGAATTTCAGCTGCCATCGCCAGCTCGATGAGGTGATGGGTTGTGCAACCGCCTACTGGTCTATATATTTATCATATCTATTATGTTAGGTTTTTCTGTAAATTTTAAACAAGGAAAAGGGTATACTGTTCTTTTAGCTCCCGGTACGGTATGCTATTTCTTTCCCCCAGCTTATTTTGTGTATTCCAAAAAATAACGTTACCTTACAGAAGACAGCCGTAAAACAAAGCAGTACGATTAAATACTCTATAGCAATTTTTTAAACTTCTAAGCATCGCACATCTTCAAGTTTTATACCGTCGTATTGGGAAAAAAAGTTCTTTTAAATGCATTGTGTTTGAAAACTGCATCTCCAAGGAAAAGGGTATGCTGTTTTTTTTGCTACCGGTACGGTATGCTATTTCTTTCTCCCAGCTTATTTTGTGTATTACAAAAAATAACGTTAACTTACAGAAGCCAGCCGTAAAACAAAGCAGTTCGATTAAATACTCTATAGCAATTTTTTAAACTTCTAAGCATCACACATTTTCAACTTTTATACCGTCGTATTGGTAAAAAAAAAGTTCTTTTAAATGCATTTTGTTTGAAAACTGAATCTCCACTTATTTTTGAAATATTATTTTTTTTTGTAGTTTTTAGAGCCATTTGCTTAATATTGGCAACGGAAGTACTCCATTTCTCTAGAAAGTAAAGGAAAAATAGTTCTAAAATTGTAATTATATATTTTTGTTGCCATTTTCTCATAACAACCGAAAGAAAATGTAATTAAAATACGTGCTATTTTGAAAAAAATCTAAACGAATGATTTCTGTTAAAACAATGGTGCTATTATAAACTATATTTAATTTTAAGTATCTATGAATCATTAGATAGCCGTCTTTTTTTTTCAATTTTCTTGAATGACGGCATCTTTTTGCTACATTTGTGCATTATTTCGCTATAGTGATGTGCTATGCATGCTTTACTGCAGATGTTTAAGTGTAGATCGTAAATGTGGAATTCTTAAGCGGATGCGAATGACGCCATTTTACATAAAATAAAACGTGTGCTTTAAGTCTTAAAATTGAAATATGTTTTGTACTGCAGTAGATTTCCGCTTAACCGAGTTATTTTCTTCTGATATACTGGTGGCTTCTATTATTATGAAACAGCCATTATAAATGAAGCGTTAGGTGAAGATGAAAGAACAGCTGTAAAAAGTTAGAACTCTAATTTTCTGGTCAGGATGGGAAAAAAAATGGCCATAAATTTTTATGGCCATTTACGGCTGCTCTTTCATCTTCCCCTAACGCTTCATTTATAATGGCTGTTTCATAATAATAGAAGCCACAAGTCCATCAGAAGAAAATGAAGTAATGGAAATGCCGAGAGCGACACTAAATTCTGAAAAAGCAGAATTCCTGTTCTCTAGTCTTTTACCTACATCCTTACTGAGCTTACATCACAATCTTCTGATTCCCTAGATTATGAAAAAATATGATCACTACATAAATCAGGACTATCATCTTCGGCCTAAGGGATATTGAATTCATTACCCTCGGACTCGCTCTTTGAATCCATCATAAAAGTCATTTTGACATGCAACAACAACTACCGAAAGTCGACGTTACAGAAAATAAAAACAAAAATAGTAGGACTTAATGTATATATATATAAAATAAAACACAATTACGGAATATAACACGACTTGTAAATAGTAACAAATTCACTTTCAACCATGCAATGTTTCCCTTCGTCGCATGACATGCGACGCCGACCGTACGAGACAAAAATAGCACGACGTGCGACGTCGTCGAAGAAGGATTTAACCCCTCCAAGATGGGTGTCATGTATACGCTCCATACAGTCTGCATATGGCTTTTATATTTTAATTTCAGAATATTTTAGACGTAAACCTGTGGTCTGTGTTATCATAGACGCTCTGGATTTAATAAGGAGAAAAATTCTTTACGGAATTACGAACATTAGAAATTAAAATATAGTTAAATGACGCCTGTCCTGGCAAAATTGAAAACTGTTCCTCCTTAATAATATTTTTAGGAAGTTTTTACGTTTAATAATACGTTTGATTTAGGATACTCTTTAATTTGATGCGCATCTCAAATGAATGTATCATTAAGACTGAATTTTCTACAATTAAAAAAAATGGGATAGATTCAAACTTTCAATTTGTTTTGTAGATCTGAATAAAATATTTTTTGAATTGCTTCCGAATGCTGAAAGTGCTGTAGAATGAAACACTTAGCATGCATGCGATAATAAAGATTTCTGAAAATAATATACACCGTTGTCAATGGATAATAATATTTTGAAGTACATTTTTATGATATCACACTACTTTGAGCATTGCAAATGAATGATATGTAATATAGGGGAGAGTAGCCATATTTGGACCGCCGCTTTAATTGGACAGTTGCCATTCTACCGTTAATTACATGAAGAGACGCCATCTACCGCTGAAATCCTACTCATCAGAATGCGTCACTCATGATTCGAAGAAGGAACCGCCTACCAGGTGCTGTTTTCAGGCAATTTAAAAAAAACCTAAAGTTAGCTGTTTTGATCTATTTTTTTTTCTACTAAACGTAAGTGAATAATTTAAAACTAAGGTAAGTTGTTATGTTTTCATATACATATATGAATTCACCTGTTTATTGCGCATATTTTTTACGCGGATTTGTTTGATTTCGTATTTGTTCTTAGTCTTGAGATTATCTGTTTTAAAAAATGGCGCAGTTGCCGTAATTGGACCAATTTAAGTTGCTTAAATTGGACGAGATATGCGATCGTAAATTTGAAAAGTAAGTAATGAATTTCGAGGACGGTACGCTTTGTATACTATTTTTTTTGTTAATATTTTATAATGGATTACTGTCTCCATGCAAGTTTTTTTTTGTATATCTGGATAAATTTTTTTATACAGTTTAGGCCTATATAAGTATAAAAATATTTTTACATGTTTATGCAATAAATTCTGTTTGCAATTTCTTTTGTCTTGTATGTATTTGTATTTTTTTGTTTAAATTACTTATTCCTAATGGGTATTTGGTTTACAGAGTTCAATTCAAACATTTTCTTCCTGGAAGATATTTGCGATGGCAGACTTTTTACAGTTCTGGAGAGTGGAGTTACACTTTTTTTTTGCCATTAAAACGCATAAAATCTCAAACCTTCAGGGGGTAGGGGTTATTTTATGGCTCCGGGGAAGGGTGCTGAATTCAACACTGTTTGAATATATAATGTTTGCGTTTGATTAATCATAGCGCATTTTTCAATAGAGGATATTTTTTAAGCACTTTTTTGATATAATGTGGAAAATGTCGAGAAAGACACAGACAAACTGTGTGGAAGAAAAACACCCGTGACAGCAAAAGCTGTTAAAAATATAGGAAACAAAAAGGAGAGTGTAAGTTGTGAAGAAATTGACATTCAAGAAGGCTGCAGCCACAAATCCTCCCCAAAAGCAAAAAAACCATTAGAAATGTTATTTCTAACGCTAAATTCAGTTAAATCAATGTACAGAGGAAGACAAAAAACAGTTGTGTTAACATCGTCGCCATATAAAGTAAACCTTGTAATGAAAAAAACGACAAAAAGGAAGCTATCACAGCACAAAAGCAATTGAAATATCAAGTTTTTAAAAATACGCGTCATGCAATTAGCAAGAAAATGATGGAAGGGAAAAGCTATGAACATAAGGTAAAGAAAACTTCTGTTGCAAAAAAAAAAAAAAAAAAAAAAAAAAGTTTAATAATTTAGAATCTAAAAAGAAAAATCTAGTCCGTTATGATTGGTTTTGTCTAATTTGTAAGAAAAATAAAATAGCAGAAATAATTCGGTGTTCAGATCGCCAAATACGGTTCCATGTTGTGTGCGCTAAAAAAAAAAAATCAATAAACGAAATTCATATGTAAGCTTTGCATCACTCTTTACATGATATTCAAGTAACTGACAATTAGATCCATAATTTCTATTATTAGTTACTGATAACTTTGATTTATATTTTGAATACATTTTTATTAAAACAATTACTCTTATTTTGATATATTTGATTTCATTATATTTCATTGCTGTTATTTTGTTTGATTGTTTCATTAATCGCAAACTTTGCTTTTAATAAAGTTACACTGCAAATAGAGGCGTCTTAAATTTAGACACATATGTGACTGAAAAAGAATTTCAGTCACTTAAGTGTCTGAATCTGAAAATTCAGACATAACAGACGTCTAAATTTAAAACACATAAATGTCTTACTATGATCATGCTATAAACGAACCGAGAAACATGTGTAAATTATCCAACAACCGTCTGATTTTAAGACGATACGCTCCAAGCGATAGTTAAACATCATCTTTGGTACTATTCTTAACAGCCAATCAGAACGCTGATTTCCGCGCGTGTCATCTACAGCACCTTCATGAGATAAGAACAGAAACAATTAAATTTTCACCGCCGCCATTGCTTGGATTAAAAGGAAATGTGTTAATCTGGGTATTTATTGAACGAACGAGTAAGTCATATTTAATTCTAATATTTTATTCCGATAGATTTTCATCCCTTTGAATATGAGTGAAATCGTTTATAAAAATTTATCTCTTTTCTGTAGTTTAATGCTAAATTTTTGATTTCACTAACGGTCGTCTGTTATATGCCTTCTTAATGTAACGGAATGAAATATAATTGTTTTGAAAATTAAATAGCAATGCTGTAATTCTATTTGCTTGACCTTTGTAAATAAACGAATGAGTGATAGTTTAATCTTCATTTTCGATAGGGTGATGTGAAATAATTATAATTTGTCTTTGCTCAAAAACAAAACTTGCAACATAGGTTTGAAAAGTTGAATGATTCATCGCTTCATTTATCAGAGATAAAAACATTAAATTGAAGCCATTTGTAACTGTGTTTATTCTATGTTTGTTTTTTACTGTTTACTGACTATAAACCGCTTGTAGTATATGACATCAGGCATTTATTTTATTTTTTGTTATTATTATTATTTTGGAGCTAAATATGATGATTCATATTTTTATGATATTAGGAAAAGTTTTCAGATGGAAAAAAAGCATTAATATTGTGAAATTTGACTGTATATATTGCAGTTTTTAATCACGGAACTAAAACTTTATAAAGATTTATTCTTATTGATTTTTTAATTTATTATTGAAAATCGTAAATTTTGATATCCAATGTTTCAGATTTAACATTTACCAAATTTCTAAAAATAATATGAATTTTTTATATCATCCAGTAAAATTTTTGAAAAAAACGGAGAAACATTTTATTCATATTTTGCAGTTTACGTTACTGTTTAGCAGTATAATTATAAAGTTTAATTAATATTTTTTGTGTTTTTTAAATTGGTATATTAATTTTTTAAAATTTATATGCAAGCATTTTTTTTGCGATATTTTGTTCATGATGTTAAATTTTTAAAATTGAGTAACGCGAGAAATAATTATTAAATTTCCTTTTACTGCAATCGAATTTGCAACGTTTCTGGTACAAGAAATTGTTGGCACTAAAAAAAATTACACATGATAATTTAGACATAAATAAAGAGTTGTTTATGCCTTGATATGAAGTTTATGTATAAAACTGCCTTATATTTTTAAAAGTTCGTATTTACTTATATGATACAGTATTAAATATATTTTTAAGCCATTTAATAACTGCTTTTTTATGTTCAAAACGTTTTTCAAACAATTAAGAATAGTACATATACTGTATGATATAGTATATTTTTTTTACTTTCTATTTTCTTCTGTTTTTTTTTTTCTATTTCTTAGATCTATATTTTCTTATCAAATATATAAAATCTATTTAGCTCATATTCAAAGGATACAAAGTTTACTGGAATAAAAAATAAAATAAATTAAATATGACTTATATCGTGTTGTTCCATAAAAAAGAATAATAATGATATACATTTTTAAGCAATAGCGGGTGAAAATTTTAAATTGAATACGGAATATGTTTAAAGAGAATTATACACATATTCCGAAGAATGATATATAAAATTAGATACCAAACTGGTGTTTACTTTTAACTAAGCAATGAAAAATTACCACACATTTAAAAAGAAAAAATAATCTTACACATTTTTACTACTTAAATGACTTAACGATTTTATTTATATGTTCTTAAATGACAAATACAAAAATGGCTAAGTTTTGAAATTAGAAGTAATTTTTTTTCTCAATGCTATTAAAATAGAATATTTATTTACTATTTTATTATTTACTCATGGTTATATAGCTGTTGTGATTATCATCAGATACATATGTAAAATTGCCTATGGGGCAAAATCTAATTTTTGAATTATATGAATTTTCCTTTTTTTTTTGGGGGGGGGGGGGGATTTTCTTGCCCATTTTCGCGTACACGGGATTTTTTAAATCTCTTTCGACATTCCACCGAGTATGATAAATATTTTGAACTTTTAGAGTAGGACAAGATAAAAAAAAAAAAAAAAAAAAAAATATATATATATATATCCATATACCTTAAAAACCCTTAATAGCGGACACTTCGGGACCGCGAAATTTGTCCGATAATCGGAGATGCCTGTTTTTGTGAGGTAAAAATAATACAAATATGTATGCCTTGTGGATCAAAAAAGTATTCCCTAAATCGAAGTATCCGCTATTCGGGAATGTCCATTAACCTCCATAACGGATACTCCCGAATACCGGGCATCTGTATTTAGCTAACCATACTGCAGGGTTGCATTTTTTGCAAAAGGACTCCTTGATTAAAGCATGGGTAGTGCCCCGTTCTCTTAGGATTTTAGTTCCCCCCCCCCCCAAATTTCATGTGCAATATTTGCGAAGCTTATATTTTAAATCTGTTTCGAAATTGTACTGATTATAATCAATATTTTGAACTTTTAAAGTAAAATAAGATTAAAAACAAAATTTTAAAAAATCTAATATTTAGATAAATATTTTTTCTTTTTAATCTTATTCTACTCCTGAAGTACAAAATACTCATTATAATTAGTACAATGTCGTAAAAGATTTAAATTATCAGCTTTATGAAAATTGCATACTAAAATTGGGAGCACCAGAAAATCAGGCGGTATGGGGGTAGAGGGGGCAAGACAACGGCCAGATATTTTTCCAGTATTCAGCGTGATCAAACATGGCTACATAAAATGCTTACAAAAAATGTCTGCGATTCAGACGTTTGAAGTGTCTGAAATTCAGTCGCAAAAAGTGTCTGTAAAAATTCAGACATTTTAAAATGTCTGAAAATTGAACACTCCGTTTCAGACACTTAAGTGACTGAATTTCAGACATTTTAATTTACAGTGTAGGTATATTCCCTAGTCATTAAAATAACCTGATATTATTTGGTTCAATTTAGGAGACTGGGGGTCCAACTTAGGCGACCAGGTGCTGAATTTGGATCACTTTTGACAAATTTTTCAAATTAGAGTAAAATGTAAGATTTTCAAAAAGAAATTGATCTAAAGATTTATTTAGTTAGTAGATGAATAGATTGACCTGGTGTAATGATGTTTTGCAGATATTCCAAAAATTAAGTGAGTTAGACCTGAAAATATGTGAAGTGGTCCAAATTCGGCTACTCTTCCCTATGACCTTTTCTATGAAAAATAGCATGCACAACATTTATTCTTCACTTACAGGGACACAAAAAATAAATCCATAATATTTTTGTTTCTTGGCATTAATTGCTTGAATCCAGCTTTATGAAATGGATATAAGTGTATATGATGCGCGATAACCTATCCCGTATAAAAAATAGGTTTGCAAAATTTAGTATTTTTTTACGGGACCACACAAAACAATTTAGTAACATTATCGTCATGAGTGATAATTGGAAGAGGTGCGTTTTCAATTGTTTTACGTATGTTTAAGCATAACTAAAATGCAAGGTATTATGTTGTGAGTTATTCTTTAAATTATTAGGACTGCCCAAAATGAATTACTAAACATCTGTCAACAGTATTTGCTGAAAATACTTTAAAAAACCTCAGTGGCGCGTTTTGAACTCAACTAAATTGCACTTTATTGTATGATATTGTAAATATATTTATATACAGGGCCGTGCAAAATCATATATTGAATAGAATTCCATCCATAGCGAAATGCCATTCATCGATGGTACTCATATTTGACGGAAAAGCTTTTTTCAATTGCATTATGAGTTTGCCAGCTGAATAAAATTTTAGAACAGTAAGTGGTATGTGAAAATTTACAAATGATATAAATGGCTGAAAAAAATCGAATAAATTAGAGCCCATGGCCAGAAATTGCTTAAAATGGGTGTTATGAGTTTTAAAATAGTTTTTTTAATCATATGAGAAGATGAAGTCTCTTAAAAATATTCTATTAGTCTTGAAAATATTTCATAATTTCTGTGATGCATGATTTTTCATTATTGGTGCCAATTATTTTCGTATCTTCAACTGAATTGTGCTTCAAAAGAAATAAGGTGTTCAGCATTCATATATTACGGCAGGTATAGTTAAGTTTGTACGTAGTGTTAAAAAGGTCACTAAACTACAAAAAACACAAAGTGTACTTCTCTAAAGGTCATTCAAAGTTCAAAGCCTCAAAGTTCAGCTTTGTTACGTGATTGTCAACATACATGTGGATAGCAAACAACTAAAAATAATTAGAAAATTCAAATTAAATAACTTAGTAATTTATCTGGTATGAGTTAGTAAATTGAAATGAGTTTGAATAAACTTATAAAGTATCATTAACCATAACACAGTGTAAGGTACGAAAAGTAACAATTTTATAACAAAAATCATAATATTGTTACTCAGTTGTTCTGAAAAGAAAGGAGAGGGGAAATTATGGTTTTGAAATTTGAATGGAAAGTTTATTTTTAAATTCAAACCTGTGTTTTAACATTTTCCAGCCTAGTTGAAAGTGTTCATGAATTCGGTTTGTATATCCGTCTGTCTGTCCTGCTCTAACTCGCGTAACTATTCTCAGATTGCCATGTAATTGATATAAATTATTGAGGTCGTCTATAGCATGTTCCATATTGAAAATGAAGAGTGTAATATTTATAGTTCGATTACACAGACGCTCAAGTTAGTTCATTTACACTATGATCTCTGGGGAAGATCGTTTGCAATGAATTTCAATCAAGTTACACTATTTCAAACATATTAAAATTTATATACATCAATGAGGTGAACTACAAGATATTAATATAGAAGATGTGCATATGTGCATAGCATTTATCGTTCATTTACAGGGATACACAAGACATTAAGTTACAGTACTGTTTATAAGGAATAATCGTAGGCAGTGCTTTTTCTATTGTGGTATGCGTGATTTTAAATTTAACGAATTTTTTGCATATTACTACTCACATATTACTAATTCTCTAGATAATGTACAGGGTTCCACAAAAGAATTCGAGTACATTCCCGTTTATTAACGGAAATTACTGAAGGGGAATTTTCAACTGTGCTATGCATTTCCCAACTAAACTTTGTTTCAGCATACTATGTACTATATATACAAACTTATAGATTATATACAGGAAGAATAAAAAAAACATTTTTGATATAAATGATGTGTTCACAGAGCTTCAAAAACAGTCGTATGTTGTACCAGTTTTTGGGTCTGTAAAGATGATTTAAAACTTTTTTTAATGATACATTATTTGTTTTTTATTCAGTGTTTTATGAAGCTAATCCCAGGTTAAATTTTAAGGTATAATCTAGTTTGTTTAAAGTTTTATTTTATAAATAACTGCTGTCACAATATATCGAATCATGACATTAATATCTTCTGACTAGCTCAAGAAAAGGCAAAAAAAAATAATTGTCAAACTTATTGAATTGTTATTAATAATGAACCATAAAATAGTGGTAATGATGATATAATTATTATCTCATTAGGACTACATAACATGCTGATAGGACTAATATTCAAGATAACCATCGAATAATAACTTTCAAAAGATTTCTTTCACCATACTGACTTTTTTAGGTTATAATTGATAGTAAAATAATTTACATATATAATTCTCGATATAAGCTATTTATTTCAACTAAATTTTTTTGTGTTCCTTCTAAAAGAAAAAACAAACAAACAGGAATTCTACTTTTTTGAAGAATTTAGTGTCGCTCGCGATAAAATATATACATATATATATATATATATATATATATATATATATATATAAATGTAGATAGTACAAAACATATTTCAGTTTTAAGATTTAAAACACACGCTTTTATTTTATATAAAATGACGTCATTTGTATCAGCTGAAATATAGCACATTTACGACCTAGTCTTAAACAACATCTAGAGAAAAGTATGCATATGACGTCACTATCTCAGAATAATACACGATTCCAGCAAAAAGCGACGTCGTCATTCAAGAAATCAAGAAACAGAATTGGCTTTCTAATGATTTATATGCATTTTTTCGTAACATTAATATAGATACTTAAAATTAAATTTAGTTTATAATAGCTCCATGTTTTATGATAAATCATTCATTTATATTTTTTCAGAATAGCACGTATTTAATTACATTTTTTCAGTTGTTATGGGAAAATGACGACAAAAAGATAGAATAATTTATTATTTTCCAACTATTTTTCCTTTACTTTCTACAGAAATGGAGTACTTCAGTTGCCACTATTAAGGAAAAAGTGTACTAAAAAATAATTAATATCTGAAAAATAAATTGAGATGCAGTTTTCAAACAAATTGCATTTAAAAGTACTTTTTTCTCTATATGACGGTATAAAAATTGCAAATGTGCGATGCTTAGAAGTTTAAAAAATTGCTGTAGAGATTATCCGTTTTTAACCGCACAATGATACGTTTACTTTGTTTTACGGCTGGCTTATATAACGGAACGCTATTTTTAATCTGCATTAATGCTTTAATTGCTTCCCGAAAGAAATAGCATATCGGGAGCTAAAAAACTGTGGAAACAAAGCTTGTTATTAATTTTATATGTAGCATTGCCTTGCAAATGTTATCGTTGGAAAATATATTTTTTTAATAACTGTAAACAATATTGAACGTAAAATCGGTATTTTTGGACTCGATAAAAATGTATGAAGATTTTAAAATAGTAAAATTGAATAGAAACATATGATATTACTTGCTGAAAATTCAACAGCATCCTTTAATCCAATCTAATACTTAGCGTGTTATAAATAATTTATGAAAAAAAAAACAGGTCTGGTAACATAACTTTCGTTGACATTATGGTTACAACGTATCCATAAACCAATTTAAAAAGGCCATTTAAATAAAATATTTCCTACGATTTGGGAAACAACTGGCGTGATAATCTAGTGCATTATAAAAAATATTTTTGTTTAGCCTTAATTTGAAAAGTGTTTTTCAGAATTAGCACTGAAAATATACATTTCTTTATCCCCTAAGGTTATTATTTTGAACATAAGATACAGGGCAATCCGGAAGTAAGTTCCGTTAAGCAATTAAACAAAAAAGAAACAATTATTTAAAAAATATATTGCATAATGAAATATAATGCTTAGATTAATTTTTAACATAATAAGCCAATAATATAATAAGCACAACATAAGCCACCTTTGTTGAAGCATTTGTCATAGCAGAGTACGAGCTTTTCTATGCTGTCGTTATAGAAAGATTCCGCCTGCGATGCCAACCATACAGAGCTACCAAATTTTTGTATTCTGTTCGCACCAGTATTTTTCTAATATAAATTTTGACGTATATTTCTTTTGCAAATGTTGTCAAAGTGTGGGTTAAGCATTTCTGTTTTGAGAAAGGGGTGCCAGTTAAAATTAAAAAATAGTGGCCACTGGCAGCCCCGTTTGAACAAGAAATTTGAGGAATATGCATTGGTAGTGTCGTAATGGCGAATCTTCGATTCTCCTTAATCTTCTCTTTAACTTCTGTAAGCAAATCATCATCAAACAGAGACTCCCGACCTCTTCTTTCTTCATCGTAAACGTTTTTGTGTCCTTCATTGAAACTTCGATTCACCTCCATGTCATCAAATCCTTCATCGCGTTTTGTCTGTAAACTTCATTGAATTGTCTGCGAATCTCAATTGGTTTAGTGTTTCTGACATTCAGAAAGCAGATGACAGACCGTAATTTGCATGCGGTGCACAGTGTAAGATTTAGCAAATCTAGCGGGGGAAAAAGTCCAAAAATCGACTTTCAGTAATTTCACTTTTAGATGTCTCAAATAACATCTAACACATTGGAGAAAAAAATGTGCAGTGATAGCAGCCTAACTCTACAACAACACCCTCAAAAATCTGCTCAAAAACCAAATTTTCTTTTAACCTTTTTTGAATGTCGATTCTGTAGTTGTAATTGCCATTGATATTTTTTGGCTAAAAACATACTTATTTTGTGTATAATGATAGTATGGAATATTTGCAACAATGTAGATACTTTGTATTTTACAGTTACAATAGTTATTTAGAAGTGTTATATTTAAAAAATAGTTTTTTAAGTCAATATAAAAATTATTTGAAAATTTAATAGCATATGATAAATTTTTAAAAGCTGCCAAAAATTTTGTACAGGCCAGTACATTGTAATATAATTTTTTTTGTAATTATGTATGCATATAGATATAGAATATATCAATTTCAGCTGACACTATTTGCAACTCTTGATTATAAGTAATTTTTTATCAGGTACGGAAGTGTAAATTTCGAAAAGAGAATTATATGAGATTTTAAAAAATTATATTACTAGACATGAATCATCCCTCGTTAATTCTAAAAATATCCTGATAGACTATTTATTACACAAATATAATCTTCAACATTGATCATCTGTTATACGTTAGACCAGATTAGCGGCTGGGCCATTCATTTATAATTGGCAGTAATCAAAGATGGAGAAAATGACATCTCTTAAAGATCGTTTTTCGAAGTAAAATAAGAGATGGACAGATTCGAATATTAACAATAAATATATTTACAGACAGAAATAATATTTACTACCAGAAAAAGGTTGGACAACCAAAGAAATTATTTTATTTAAATGGACCGAAACCAAAAGACAATAGGTGCATTCGTTAAGGTTCGTTGTTCCTAGAACACAAATGAATAAGCACGCGTCACGTGTTTAAAACTGAGACAATTTAGGAAAAAAAGTTGCTATGGATGTGTTGAAAAATATATCTGAAAGCCCTTAAAGAGCACCACATTTTAAAAAATCGTTCAAAAAACCGGATAGTCGTCATATAAAAAAGGGCTTTTATCATGGGTAAATCCATAGCCGTCTTTTACTTCTTACTCTAGATACATAAATTTTAAGTTCATCATGGAAACTGATCAGTCAATAACAGAAGAATTTAAAATTGTCAGAAATTAAATATTTATAGCTCTTGGACTAACTGTAGTAGAATTCAATATTCAGACGTATGACATAGAGCTCAAATTTGAAGACACAGTGGTAGATAGCACAATGTGCAGCATTCTATCTTCAAATAAAGCAACTTAAAAATGCAATGTCTGTAACGGAAAATTCAAGGTCGTGAATAACTTAAAACTGATTCGATAATATACGAATAATACTCAGAAATTTTCTTGGGGCTTATCGTCACAACATGCACAATTAAGATTTATGGAATGCCTCTTACATATTGATTATAGATTTGATGTAAAGATATAGCAGTTCCGAAAACTTGAAGAAAAACGAAGTATCGCAGAAGGAAAATATATAATTGAAAGATTTAGACTTAAAAGACAAAACAAGGGCAAGATAATATTAATGTAGGAAATAGAAAGAGGAATATTTTTTAAGGATGCTGCAGTGGCTGCTCGCAATATATCTGCCTTTAAGCATTATAAATCATGACATTAACATCTCAATAAAAAGCACAAAGGGGTTTAAACACATAAAAGTTACCGGAATAATAATAAAAAAATTCTAAACTTAGTTTAGAAGTTTGATGAATAATGTGCTTTCTGGAATTATTTTTGTAATAAAACCTTCTTCAAGCGACGAGGAAAAAACGGAATTTGTTTCATTTTCTTCCAAGAAATGGGTCGCTCATGGAGGGAGTCTAACTAGGGCGGTCTCTGAATGGAGGTAAAATTAGTATTGAGCGTAGGGAAATAAATTACGTTCTGTGAAAAAATGGTCGTTCAGGGAGGTTGTCGCTTAATGGAGGTGGTCACACAGGGAGGTTTCACTGTATTTTTTCATAATACATAACCATTTTATCTCTAGTAAGATCAATTTTATTACTTTAATATCGATAATTTTCATAAATTGAATTTTGACCCGCTAGATTCGCAAAATCTTACACTGTGCGGCGGGATGTTCAACTTTTTAAAACATTTTAACCCCTTAAAATATATCCCACCTAATTTAAACAAGATTCTCACCAGAAAATTTTGACTAAATTTTATATTTTTAACTTTGGAGGAATACCGTTGCATAATTGCTTTTCCTGATTTAAAAATAATATATTTTTTTTATTATTCCGGTGAGACTTCAATATATAGAGACATTTTTGCTTGCTCCTCAAGGGGTTAAACGCAGAACATAAAAAATATTTTTGGTTATCCTTAATTTGAAAAGTGTTTTTCAGAAGATTTAGCACTGAAAATATAGATTTCTTTGTCCTCTAACGTTACTTTTTTAAACATACGGTAGAGAGGGCAATCCAGAAAGTAAATTCCGTTAAGAATTAAACAAAAGGAAACGATTATTAAAATTTTTTTATTGCATACTGAAAGATTATTTTTTAACATAGTTGCCACTTTTGCTGAAGCATTTATCATAGCGAAGCACGAGCTTTTCCATACCGTCGTCGTAGAAAAATGCCGACATGCAGACTATGCAATACTCAACAATCAACAAATAATATCAATTGTGGACGCGCATGTGTGAAATCAGAATGCAACGCTTCCGCGGAAAAAATTAAAAAAGGATCTTACTTAATGGATTGCCTATATTAAAAGAAGACATAATTACCAGTCGGATGGGCATTTCCGATTTTTTTGGACAATTTGGGGATTAAAATGTATTGTTTGTTCACTTTTTTTAGGTGGACTGTACGTTGGAGACTTTGTTACATATGAATAATGTTAATATATTAATTGAGTAATTTGCGTTTACACTATCAGAAAAATTGTACTTTTACTTGAATAATGTTATCTTTTTAAGGTTATCTGATGAATTATACTTAAATGGAATTTTTGACTGTAAGATAAAATATTTATCGGGATAGTTTTATTTTGATTATAAAATGTTATTTTTTATATTATTTTTAATAGTCAATTTTACTGACGTTATAATTTCTCTTATAGATATTTAAAAAACAAAAGAATTTATTTTGAACTTCGTTTGTTGTATTATTGATAAATAACTTCATTAATAATTGATGAAAACTATTTTTTTTTCAAATAACATAAATATAGTAAACCCTCTGCAAAAATCACATTGGTGAAGTGGAGATCGAGATGTGCACAAATGACACGTTTCGCTGCAAGTATAAATAAGCCAACTTCTGAAAAATATATGGCCGAAAAATACACAAATGGTACACATTATGGTTAGATAATCAAAGATAATAATATTTATGGTAGTGTATCATACTGATCAACAAAGCATTTAGATATTCAAAGTTTAAAAAAAAGTCATTTGACAAATTTTCCTGTTAATAAACTGGTCAAACATTTTCGTTTAAATTTACCCATTTTCCTTATGCCCCGAAAAATCCCGAAATTTAAGTTAAAACTGAACTAATGTCTAGGCAGCATTTCCATTAAATTACTCAGAATGAACGACAAAGGTGTTGTCAATAGTTTCTAATTTTTTTTGTCGGAATTTACGATTTGTCTATTTTACCTTAAGTACCAGGAAAATTTTATAAGATGTAAATAACCGGAGATTTGCAGGTGTTTTCCACCAAGATATGACTTGGCAGATCAGTTGCATTTTAATATGCGAATAGAGTTTCAACTAATCCTAGAATTTCAGACGTAGCATTTCCAGAAATTGCGCTGCAGAATTTTTCGTTTAATGTTTTTTTTTTTTTTTTTTTTTGCAGTGCATAGTTTAAGGGGGTCCGGGGCCCAAAATTGTATTTTTTTTTATTTATAGAGATTTTGTTATGACATTTCTTTCTGAAATATATTTTAATATAATAAGAATATTGCATGTAAAAAAATCTGAAATTTTTTTTTAAATATTTAAAAAAAATTAAAATTTTTAAATATATTTATTTTTGATATAACTCTGGAAGTACTTACTCGATTTACAAAATTTTTACACTTTTGTGTACAGAAAATGTGTCATTTTAATTTGTCTCAAGGATTTTTTAAAATATTGATTATGAAATTTATAAAAACATTTAAATAAAATGAAGATTTTTTTATGAATGAGTTTTGTATTAATTAGCACATTTTCCCAATTATCACTCAAATTAAAAATCCTGAAGACAATTTGTTGGAAATATATCATAAAATTTCTCTTGAAAATTTCCTACATATATCTTGCAAGGAACTTTAGATATATTCTTTCAAAGTTGACAAATCGTGAAAAAATTCATTCTGAGATAAATGAAGTTAAAGCTCTCGTCAGAGGCCAGCTGATGCATCGCTTCTCAGGGCAAAATGTGTTATATCTCTGGATCTAATTAAGATAAAAGCATGCGGTTTGCGATATTTAACGCTAAAAACTCAGCATTTTGTTTTAAGCCAATAATAATAATAATAATAATAAAAAAGTTGCATTTTTTTGAGATTTTTTAGCACTGACCCTCTTAATAATAATAATAATGAATCCTTCCGTCTGTATCGAGAAAAAAATGACTGCCATATTTGTGAAGTGTGTGGTAAACAAGTTAGTTATAACTACAATATAGTTATAACTATAAAGATGAGTTGAACAGAGTCCAGTTATAAAACATATCTATTTTAGAGCCATAAAAATTTGTTTGTGGTCACAAGGACATAACTGGTGCTGCAAATGCAATTGTTATCAATTAATAATTGAAATAAATGGTCAAAGGTGACAAGAAAAATTTCATACTCCATCTTATTTCAAA
This sequence comes from Maratus speciosus, assembly GCA_963932465.1. Lineage (NCBI taxonomy): Eukaryota > Metazoa > Arthropoda > Arachnida > Araneae > Salticidae > Maratus > Maratus speciosus. The sequence goes on from OZ010793.1 coordinate 211,767,947, forward strand.
ATCCTATTTTTTCCCCCAATTTCTTGGAAAAACTCTCTTTTAACCTTTTATACATTTTTGCCTCAGCGTGTGAATATTCATTTGAATGTAGCCACGATACGCAGCGTATAATGCTGTGGTGTTCTTTTTTCTTCTGTTAACAAAGAACATTTTTTACATTTTTCTATTGGCGGTGTCAGTATTATGTCACAAACATTCCTAGAAATAAATCACATGTTAAAAGTTTAGATAAAAGTGATTCACTTTAATTGAAAACCATTGTGTATATTTCCTGATATATATGTATATTTATTTATCTTGAACATATTTTGGGTTTTCTTTTTAAAAAACATCTAGTACACTGCTAGGAGACACTGACACTCAAAAGTCAAAATAGGACACGAAACGAAATCAATCCGTCACGAACGTTACCCTCCATCCCCCTAAAAAGATTAAAATAAATAAATAAATAATAATAAATAAATAAATAAATAAATAAATAAATAAATAATAATACATAAATAAATACATAAATAATAATAAATAATAATAAATAAATAAATACATAAATAATAATAAGTAAATAAATGCATAAATAATAATAAATAATGATAAATAAATAAATACTGAAATAAATAGATAAAAGGTTTATCCGATTAGCAACAGCAAGTGTAATGCTAACTCGACCCTAACATCAGTAGGTAAAATCGGTATTACAAAAATGCAGGGATGTAGTATGAACATCATTATCTTTTCTTTTAATTATTCATTATTATGTGAAAATGTTTTACTATTATAATGAAGAATATTTAATAAACATCTTAATGAAACATAAATTATCATGGTATTTTATTCTTTAAAAATGAATCGTTGAAATGTAATTTTAAAAAATAATAATGTTAAATAATTAATATTTGTAAATATATCTATAACTGTCAAGAGAAAATATAAATGATATTAAAATTCCTCCCATTCATTTCACTTAAGTGCCGGAAATATTTTCCGCCGTACATTCGTAATTCATTAATTTCCGAAAAGAATTTCAGAGCACGTCCGTATGTGCGTGCGTGTTATTTAGCAGTTTTGAGTCTCATTTATGTTCGTAGAGGAGAAACCAGACATCTTCTAAATCTTTTCGAAAATGTATTATATGCAAGTAAAATTGCAGTACACGTAAAATGCATATTTGTATTGATTCAGTCTTGTATTAATATATTTAGTTCATATCATAATATTAAAATATTTATTTGCTTAAAAGACGATATAAAAACATATTAAAAGTAAATTAAAAACTATTTATTTACATGTTTCAACTCATTTTCTGAGTCGTCGTCAGAATGTATAATAAAAAATTACAAATGCATAACGAAAAATGGAAAATCATCGAAAATAAACAAGTAATCATGTAACACGCCCTATATTTTCGCGATTGCTCGTGTTCCCTCTATGTCGCGATGCCGTAATTTATCCAACCATTCAACCCATAAATTCGGGATACGAAAAGATAATGTATCGTTACAAACTCCTGAACCTCTTAAATAAATGTCAATGGACTCCCTTATGAATAATTGTAAATAAAAATTATACCTGTAGATGATTTTACTCTCGTTAAAAAGTATGTTAATGTTCTCTATTTGATTTAGCCGGGATAAAGCAGTATTACCTCTATTGTATTTTATGTTCGCTATATGTTCTTTACATCTGATATTGAATTTTCGTTGGGTTATACCTATATAATGATTTTTGATTCCTCCCTCCCTAATAAATGGAATCATATAAAGTCCTGAGAGGTCATCTCTATTAATCGGATCAATTTTAGTATTTAAAAGCATCTTTAATTTCGGAGGCGGCTTCGCGATCAAGCATAAGCCAAAATTTCTTAAATGATTTTTTATATGTTTAAAGAAACCCGGGAAATAATTTTTAATTAAGAAATTTTGGCTTATGTTTGATCGCGAAGCCGCCTCCGAAATTAAAGATGCTTTTAAATACTAAAATTGATCCGATTAATAGAGCTCACCTCTCAGGAGTTTATATGATTCATTTATTAGGGAGGGAGGAATCAAAAATCATTATATAGGTATAACCCAACGAAAATTCAATATCAGATGTAAAGAACATATAGCGGACATAAAATACAATAGAGGTAATACTGCTTTATCCCGGCTAAATCAAACAGAGAACATTAACATACTTTTTAACGAGAGTAAAATCATCTACAGGTCTAATTTTTATTTACAATTATTCATAAGGGAGTCCATTGACATTTATTTAAGAGGTTCAGGAGTTTGTAACGATACATTATCTTTTCGTATCCCGAATTTATGGGTTGAATGGTTGGATAAATTACGGCATCGCGACATAGAGGGAACACGAGCAATCGCGAAAATATAGGGTGCGTTACATGATTACTTGTTTATTTTCGATGATTTTTTCCATTTTTGATTATGCATTTGTAATTTTCTATTATACATTCTGACGACGACTCAGAAAATGAGCTGAAACATGTAAATAAAGAGATTTTAATTTACTTTTAATGTGTTTTTATAACGTCTTTTAAGCAAATAAATATTTTAATATTATGATATGATTAGATATGGACGTAATTTTGACTTACTAATCGTACTTATTTATATTTAGTTCAGTTACAAAAATTTATGTATCGGAGCAAATATATGGGATATTTTTGATACAATTTAATTTATGTTTTAATTAAAGTAACATATAAACAGACCACTGTATGACACAATTACAGACGTATTTTCTGCTATGATATGAGAAATCACGAGTTAACTAAATTTAACAATCTAGACAGAACAAAGTTTCATACTAATATATAAAATAAAATATTATTAAAACTGTTTTTATAATAGGGGAGAGTAGCCTAATTTGGACCGCCGCTTTAATTGGACCATTGCCATTCTGCCGTTAATTACAGGAAGAGACGCCATCTACCGCTGAAATCCTACTCATCAGAATGACGTCACTCACGATTAGAAGAAGCAACCGCCTACCAAGTGTTGTTGTTAAACAATTTTAAAAAACCTAAAGTTAGCTGTTTTGATCTACTTTTTTCCTACTAAACGTAAGTGAATACTTTAAAACTAAGGTAAGTTGTTATGTTTTCATATACATATATAAATTCATCTGTTAATTGCGCATATTTCTCACGCGGATTTGTTTCATTTCGTTTTTGTTCTTAGTCTTGAAATTATCTGTTTTAAAAAATGGCGCAGTTGCCATAATTGGACCATTTTAAGTTGCTTAAATTGGACCAGATATGCGATCATAAATTTTGAAAATTAAGTAAAGAATTTCGAGGACGGTACTCTTTGTACACTATTTTTTTAATTTTTTTTTAATATTTTATAATGGATTACTATCTCCATGCAAGGTTTTTTATTTTATTTTATTTATTTATTTATTTATTTTTTTTTTTTTTTTGGGGGGGGGGTATCTGGATTAATTTTTTTATACAGTTTAGGCTTATATAAACAAAAAAATATTTTTACATGTTTATGCAATAAATTTTGTTTGCAATTTCTTTTATCTTGTATGTATTTGCATTAATTTTCTTTGAATACTTTATTCCTACGGCGTATTTGGTTTACAGAGATGAATTCAAACATTTTCTTCCTGGAGGATATTTGCTATTTCCTGAGGAAGGGCAGGCTTTTTACAGTTCTGGAGGGTGGAATTATACTTTTTTTGCCATTAAAACTCATAAAACATCAAACCTTCCGGGAGGAGGGCGTTGAATATATAATGTTTACGTATAATTAATCGTAGCGTATTTTTCAAGAGAGCATATTTTTTTAAACACTTTTATAATATAATGTTAAAAATGTTGAAAAAGACACGGACAATCTGTCTGAAAAAAAAAAAAAAAAACAGGTGACAGCAAAAGCTGTTAAAGATATAGGAAATTAAAAGGAGAGAGAAAGTTGTGAAGAAATTGACCTGCAATAAGGGTGTAGCTACAAACCCTCCCCAAAAGCCAAAAAATCATTAGAAATATTATATCCTTTGCTAAATTTAGTTTTAAAAAAGTACAGAGGGAGCCAAAAAACAGTTGTGTTAACATCTTCGCCATATAAAGTAAACCTTGAAATGAAAAAACACAAAAAATCGACTAAAAGGAAGCTATCACAGTGTAAAAGCAAACGGAACATCAAGTTTTAAAAAATAGGCGTAATGCAATTATCAAGGAAATGATGAAAAGTTAGAACTACAATCATAATGTAAAGAAAACTTCTGTTGCAAAAAAAAAAAAAAGTCTTAATAATTAAGAATCTAAAAAGAAAAATATAAATAGTGATGATTGGTTTTGCCTGATTTGTAAGAAAATAAAACAGCAGAAATGATTCAGTGTTCATATTGCCAAATACGGTTCCAAGTTGTGAACGCTGGAAAAAAAAATCAATAAACGAAATTCCTGTGTAAGCTTTGCATCACTCGGAACTGGCAATTAGTTTCATAATTTCTATTCTTAATTACTCATAACTTTGATTTATACTTTGAATACATTTTGATTTAAAACAATTACACTTATTTTCAGATATTTGATTTCATTATATTTCATTGCTGTTATTTTGTTTGATTGTTTCAGTAACCGCAAACTTTGCTTTTAATAAAATTAGTTATATTCCCTAGTCATTAAAACAACCTGATTTTATTTGGTCCAATTTAGGAGACTGGTGGTCCAACTTAGGCGACCAGTTGCTGAATTTGGACCACTTTTGACAAAATTTTCAAATTAAAATAAAATTTAAGATTTTCAAAAAGAAAATGATCTAAAGTTTTATTTACTTAGTGGATGAATTGATTGACCCCGTGTAGTGATATTTTTCAGATATTCCAAAAATTAAGTGAGTTACACCTGAAAATAAGCGAAGTGGTCCAAATTAGGCTACTCTCCCCTATTACATAATCTTTTCGAAAATAATTCCCAGAAAAATTGCAGTACTCTTAAAATACATATTTGCATTGATTCATTCTTGTATATATTTATTTGAGTTATATGAATTCATGTATCGTTGTAAATATCTGGGATATTTTTGATACAATTTAATTTATGCCTTAATTAAAGTAACATGTAACACACCATTGTAAGAGGCATTTACAGACGTATTTTCTGCTATCATGTGAAAAACCACGAGTTAAAACTAAATGTAACAATCTGGAAGAACAAAGTCTCATACTAATACATAAAATAAAATATTATTAAAACTGTTTTTATAATATTACATAATCTTTTCGAAAATAATTCCAAGAAAAATTGCAGTACTTGTAAAATGCATATTTGTATTAATTCATTCTTGTGTTAATATATTTAGTTCAGATTAAGTAAAATAATGCTAAAAAGTGATAAAATATCTTTATTAAGATTGACGATCGTTTCGTCGCACCAACGGCGACATTTTCAAAATCATTTATGATAGAAAATATTTTCACAAAATTTAAAAACACTAAACATAGTAAACAATGTCACGAGACATGATGCATAATGAAAAATATTGCAAACATAAAATTAAATTAAAATTAAATTAGCTATTTGTGAGCGTGGATTAATTTTCATATAATTTAACAAAACAAAACATGGTAAACAATGTCACGAGACAACATGCATAATGAAAAACATTGCAAAAACATAAAATAAAAATAAAATTATCATGGCTATTTGCGAGTGTGGATTAATTTTGACAATTGTTATTAAAATTACATAGCATCTCTTTCAGGTAATCAAGGTAATCAAGGGACATTTAGGTAAATCAAGGGAGACTGAATCATTGCAAATATTCTTGTTGTGTAAAAATATCTCTATTGATTCTCGGATTATGGATGGTAAATAAAATCTTGATATATAAATTAACTTGCTATTTTTAAAATCAATCTGTAACGGTTCTTCGCTGCATAATCTGGCCAAAGCTGTGGTTCTTCTGTTGAACTTGATGTCTGCTATATGTTCTTTGATTCTTGTTTTAATATACATGTTTTTATATTTAGTTCAGTTATATGAATTCATGCATGGTTGCAAATATCTGGGATATTTTTGATACAATTTAATTTATGTCTTAAATAAAGTAACATGTAACGCACCATTGTAAGAGGGATTTACAGACGTATTTTCTGCTATGATGTGAAAAACCGCGAGTTAAAACTAAATGTAACAATCTGGACAGAACAAAGTCTCATACTAATACATAAAATAAAATATTATTAAACCTGTTTTTATAATTACATAATCCTTTTGAAAATAATTCCAAGAAAAATTGCAGTACTCGTAAAACGCATATTTGTATCGATTCATTCTTGTGTTAATATATTTAGTTGAGTTATATGAATTCATGTATGGTTGCAAATATCTGGGATATTTTTGATACAATTTAATTTATGTCTTAAATAAAGTAACATGTAACACACCATTATAAGAGACATTTACAGACGTATTTTCTGCTATGATGTTTTAACTCGTGGTGCGAAAAACCACGAGTTAAAACTAAATGTAACAATCTGGACAGAACAAAGTCTCATACTAATTCATAAAATAATATATTATTAGAACTGTTTTTATAATATTACATAATCTTTTCGAAAATAATTCCAAGAAAAATTACAGTACTCCTAAAATGCATATTTGTACTGATTCATTCTTGTATATATTTAGTTGAGTTGAATTCATGTATCGTTGCAAATATCTGGGATATTTTTGATACAATTCAATTTATGTCTTAATTAAAGTAACATCTAACACACCATTATAAGAGACATTTACAGACGTATTTTCTGCTATGATGTGAAAAACCACGAGTTAAAACTAAATTTAACAATCTGGACAGAACAAAGTCTCATACTAATATATAAAATAAAATATTATTAAAACTGTTTATTAAACTATTACTGTAATTTATTATTAGTGTATATATTATTACTGTAATATTAAAATATTACATAATCTTTTCGAAAATATTCCAAGAAAAATTGCAATACTCGTAAAATGCATATTTGTAATGATTCATTCTAAAAGTTCCGTATCTGTACGACCAATATTCACTGAGAAATTTCAGTTTAAAGTTATCATGCATAGTATGGAACAGTATACAAATGAAGATGCGAATCCCCTATCAGAAAGACAAGGAGGTTTTAGAGTTAGATATGATCATGACAAAAGGGTTGTTGTTCAAGTCAGAAAAAGTATAATATTTGTATAATCACTGGTATTGGAAATAAAAATGTATATTTTGTATAATACATAAAATCACAGTGCACAAACTCATACATTCTTATGTATTTTTTAGCGCTGAATCCGAAAATGACCTTCATTTTAAACCATCACATCAGGATTTTTCTCAAATCGCAAATTTCAAAGTTAAAAAGCTCAAAGTTAAAATTGTTCCCCACTCCCCTTCCAACCTCATAGGACCCCTGAGCTATTTAGCTGTAAGAAACCCAGTATAAACCAAAAAATTTAATAAATTATTAAATTAAATAAAATTAAACTGAATAAAAAAGTCTTACACCTATTTTATAGTATCAGATTTTTCTCTATTTTTTTAACCTTGAAATTTACGATTTGCGAAAAATCCTGACATGATGGTTAAAAGTGAAGATAATTTTTTTATTCAGCGTTTAAAAATACGTAAAAGGTAATTATAAAAGTTAAAAACACAACCATCGCAGGTTTATGTTGTCTAATCTTGTTGACGGTAATCTATCCGAATTTTTTTGTGTTATCCCCTAATATAGGGGTGCACAACCTTTTTAAGAGAAGGGCCACTTACAAAAATGCCTGGGTTGTCGAGGGCCACACCAGTAACACAGAGATAATTCTATTTCGGGGGGGGGGGGGGGGGGTATGTGGCCTGTAAAAACATGGTTTCAGACGATTGGCAGTTTTACACCTTTAGGTACCACTACCCAGTCAGCATACCATAACCAATTTAGTTGACAAGGATATATTAACAGTTTATGTTTGTATATATAACAGAGACATAGCAAAGATTATTTTCAAAGAGTGAAAATATTCCTTGACTTTATTCGGAGGGAATTAAATTTTGATTTATTAAAAGTGCTAAAAAACAAATATATACATGGAAGTGACTAGTGCCGAAAAAAATGTGAACTTTATGAACGAAGTTAAATTTGTGAAACTCTCAATTTTTCTGCAGCCAATAAACAAAATTTTTGATTTTCCCGCGCCTGATCGACAAAATTCGCGATTTCCCCACACCTTATTAACGGAATTCGCGATTTTTCCACGCTCAGTCAATGGAATTCTCGATTGTTAACAGACGGACGAAATTTTCAATTTTCCGCGTGGCGAATTGTCTAAATTCACAACTTTTTCTCGCGATGAACTGCCGAAACTCGCGATTTTACCGTAGCCGACCGACGAAATTTGCAATGTTTTCGCAATTAATCGACAAAATTCTCGATTTTTCCTCCGCACGATCAATGAAATTTGCGATTTATTTGCACCCGATCGACAAATTTTGCGATTTTTTCGCGCTCGATCGACAAATTTCGCAATTTTTGTGTGCTCGATAGACAAAATTCGCTATTTTCCGCGCCCAATCGACAAAATTCGCGATTTTTCCGAGCTCGACCGACAGAACTCGCAATTTTTTCATGCTCGGTCGACGAAATTCGTGATTTTCCGCGCCCAGTCAAAGAAATTCGTGATTCTTAACTGATTGTAACCTTTGGCAAAATTCGCGATTTTTCTGCAGCAGATCAACAAAGTTCAAGATTTTTCCGTGACCAATCAACGAATTACGAGATTTTTCAGCACCCAATCGACAGAACTCGCGATTTTTTCGTACCCGATCGACAAAATTCGCGATTCTTAAGTGACTGACGAAAATTTAAATTTTTTCACTAAACAAATTGCAGAAATTCACGACTTTTTCTCGCGATAAACTGACGAAACTCGCGATTTTACAGCAGCCAATCAACGAAATTTTCAATTTTTCCATGCGCGATCGACAAAACTTGCGACTTTTTTGCACCCAATTGACGAAATTCCTGATTTTACAGCGCCCGATCGACGACACTCGATTTTTTCACGCTCTGTCAACGAAATTCGCAATTCTTAATTGACTGACGAAATTTGCAGTTTTCCCGCGGCAAATTTGCGAAATTCACGACTTTGTCTCCCGATAAACTGACGAAACTCGCGATTTTCTTGTGCTTGATCAGCAAAATTCGCGACTTTTTTGCGCGCGATTGGCGAAACACGTGATTTTTCCGTGCCCGATCGATGGAATTAGAGGTATTTTTCGACTAGCCACTGACGAAATTAGCAACTCGGGAATTTCCTGTATTGATACAAATGGTATCGGCCGAGCGATTAATGAAATTCGCGATCTTTAACTGAATGACGAAATTTGCAATTGTTTTCCGCCGCAAATTGACGAAATTCGCGATTTTTCCTACAAACTATGGTCAAAAATTTCAATTTTTGCCTATTATAAATTGACGAAATTCGCGGGCCACTTGTTAACCCATCGCGGGCCACAGGTTGTGCATCCCTACTCTAATATAAGTATGTATAAGATGGTAAGCGTCGAAAATTTATAATAATATTACATTGTCATCGGATTTAAGTCAGTATGTAAAATTTAACTTCGATCAGACATTTGAGAGTGAGCTAAAGTTCGAGTACAAATTTTAAACTGGAAATACGATCGTTGCGAATTAAATAAAACCTTATGAAAATAGCATAATTTTCTTTAAAAGTAATCATAGCCTCAAATCCTTACAGAATAAAACATATGTTAAAATACAATTATTTTAGCTAATCTGAAACTTAACTAATAAAAGTTAACTCAATCGTAATAGTTGTACGATTTCTTTCAAAGTGGGGATACCTTGAAATAAGTTTAAGTGCTTTATATACGACCTCTGAAAGCATGGCCGAAGTCATCTCTTTTGAGATGCAAAAAAGTGGTATAAGTCATGCATTTCAAAAATTCATAACTCGGTCAATTTTATTGTTAAGTTAATGGGACTTTTTTGACTTACTTGTTAGTGTCACAGTAAATTTTTACTAAATATCACTTATAGGACCGGCGGACATAAATTTCGTAATTTTTTAATAAATGTTTTTGCTTTAAAAATAATTCTTTACCTTATTAAAAACATTTTTGTGATTGGAAGTATGCATCTAGGACCAACGGTGGCAAAAACAAGCGGGGGTTAGGTTATACGTGAACATCCTGTATAAAATGAGGTTATTAAAATTGTTTTTATTAAGTAACGTAATGATGATAAATAAATTTCAAACATTAGTATGATTAAAGTTTTTTAAAATAAAAAGTGAATGGAAAAGAACATGAAATCATTGCGAAAATTCACGTCGCGACAAAGGTTTGTAGCGATCTCATCTCACGTGATCAGTATAAAGCGAGTTACAAGCTTAGAGTAACAAGGCTTGGTCTTTTGCTCGGCGCTAACGTTCTCGCCTCCAGATCATACGATCCCTGGTTCAAATCCCATCGGCGCCACTCTCTCTAAGGTGGAGACCCGGACAAGCACTCAACAATAACCTTCAGCAACAATCATCTCCTCTCATAATCAACAGATGGCAGCACTAAATAAATCATCCCCTGCAATAAAAGCCTGTGAAATGCTCACAGAACAAAGCCAGTCCTCACAGGCATCACATATGCGTACGACAGCATCATTCACGAGTGCATATCGCTCGTCAGACGTCAGCAATACGCCTTTCTCACTGGGATGGAGTGTGTAGCGATCTCATCTCACATGATCCGTATAAAGCGAGTTACAAGCTTAGAGTAACTGGCTTGGCCTTTTGCTCAACGCTAACGTTCTCGCCTCCTGATCATGAGATCCCTGGTTCAAATCCCATCGGCGCCACTCTCTCTGAACGTTCAACACCAGTCATACTTCTTTCGGATGAAATGTAATCCAATGACAACAGTATAATAAATCTTAGTCTAATAATAGACAAAGAGGTGGAACCCGTCGAGTTTCGTCGACAGAAAATGCTTATAAAAGAACTGTTGCATTAAATTTATAATAAACCTAAAAAAATAATTACAATAAAAAATTCATTGGTTATTCTAACAATCCAAACACATATTTTAACCTAAAGTAAAAAAAAAAAAAAAAAAAAAAAAAAAATGCTATTTTCATAAATTTCAACTGCTAAAATTCCAGTAAAAAATTAAACTTTGTTCGTATAAGTGATCTATAACTTCTCTCCATTCTAAAAAAAAAGTAACTAACGCTGTCACCGCCGCCGCCGGTTTTGATTTTTTTGTGCCAGGAAGTCTTTCTTCGTTAATATTAAAAAAATATTGCATATAAAAATATTAAAATCGGTGGTATTATAGAGAAATGTTTGATAAACACCCTGATGCAGACAGTTTTATACATCGAAGAATTATTTTAAGAGATATTTAATGCTAAAGTTGGACAAAATCGTTCCATTAAGAAAGTTTTATAGGAGCAAGAACTATACATGAGAATTTAATCATTTTTAGGTAATTTTACACGTTATAAGTTCCCGGTATGCAGACTGCATTTATTTTTTAATTTGACTCATTTTTTGAGGTTTTATTTCTATTTTAAATTCAAATTTTCAGCATTTCGAGAGATATTTTTTACATATTTTAGAAAATGGTATTAATTTAAACTATTGCCGACTGTATAAACACCGCAAACAATGTTTACTTCAAATTAAAAATTTATTTACACGTGACTATTATAAACAGACCCCCCCCCCCCCTTCAAATTAGAATTAAATAATTACGTATAAAAAGTAGGAACTTATTGTAAATTACGTCATAAAAACTATATTTACGCGTGAATTTTAAAAGAGAAAGGATATTGTAAAATAATAAATTCATTAACATGCGTTAGAAGTCTTAAATTGGAGAAATTACGTCACATTACACTTTTACACTTATTACGTAAAATGAGCAAAAAATAATATTGCAAAACAATTTAAATTTAAAAATTGCGCGAGACATTTATTTGATATTTTGAGATGATCTTTTCAACTATTTTTGTTAGGACAGCGCAAATAATATTTCATTTCTAACAAAAGTATTTTCACTTGAATATTAAAAAAGAAAGAAAAGTTTAGTGAAAATTACGTCAGATTAAAAACGATACATTTAAAATGTCTTATTTAAAAGAGCTTTCCTTTCGCTTTGTTAAAAAATACCGGGAGACAAAGACTCTGTTTACTTAATTAATTTTTTATTAGCTTATTTTGAAATGTTTAAGTGATTTTATTTAATCAAAGACGAAAACAGCCATTTTATTTTTTAACAGCAGCTGATTTGGCCTGAAAAATTCCCCTCTCTCAGGAGATTTACTGCGCATGATCATGCTCAATTTTCAGAACGCCGTCCTACCAATTTCGACAACTTTATACTCTTTTGGGTAAAATAAGTTTCTGATATTATAATAAAAAATGTGTAACTGATCATGATATTGCTAGGTATATACAAAAAGAAATATGAAGTTGCATTAAAACATGCTTTCGTTTTTGTTCAAGATCATTAATTCAGAAAAAATACGTTCATCTTAAAAGCAAATAGTTTCTTAAAAAAAAAAAAAACTAATAAATTTTAACGCGAAAACAAAATGGTGCATCTTTGTATTTTTCGAAGAGAATTTTTCTGTGTAAAAATAAAATTTTAAAATTTAGTAATCCGTCTTTGAGAAAAAAAAATCAAATAGCAGTTTTCCACTCTCTATTCTAAATCATACTGAACAGCTCAAAAAGATAATTCAAAATTGCATGATTTATTTTTTGCAACTAGCATCAGTAAATTCGCAAAGAAAAAAAACCATGCTTCATATCAAATCTATTAATCATCCCATGCTAAAGAATGATATATCATGTTCAAAGTGGAAAGAATATCAGCCTATTTCACTTATAAATGAACTCCATTGATTAGTACAAAATCGATATTTAATCGATAAAAATTCTAAAATAAAATTCAAAAATTTCATTACCGTCTCTCAGAAATCAAATTACAGTTTTCTATTCTTTATTCTAAATCATACTGAATAGCTTAAAATATAATTGCGAAAATTGCGCAATTTATTTTTGCAACCAGCATCAATTTCATAATTATCATTCAATTTCACAAACAAAAATCCATGAATTCTTATTAAATGAATTATTCATCGTATATTAAGGAATAATATATTCTATATGATATGCAAAAAGGAAAGATTATTAGCTTATTTCACTATAATTGGACTGTATTCACTAGTACAGAAAGTATATTTTGAAATAAATTTAAAATTAACTGGAACGATATAAAAGTAGCCATTAATAATATTTTCAATATTTATATGCTTTTAGCCAGAGATTAATGGAAGCTGGAAAAATCTTCACTTAATCTCATCATGAAAATAAGTAAAAGCAATTCCCCATTCATTACGAACACATAAAATATTTTCGGAATACAATGATTTATTTGGCAACCGCATAAGAATAATGTTACATTCATTACTACCTCTGTCGGAAAATATGCTATGCATATCAAAATTATTCTTTCCAGAATTTGTGGTAAACAATGATATACACACAATGATGTATATGGCCAAAGGTGACCGGTCACTTGCGATTTCAGACGTTTTGTTAAATATCTAGAAAAATACATGAGGAATTAACCTGAAACTGCAGGCGTGTAAACAGTATAGTATACGTCATATATTTCCGCGAAGATTTTTTCCCTAAACCACATAGGAGACCAACAACTAATTAGAAAATAACAAATATATTTTGGATAACCCTGTAAAAACTAATGTAGCAAAAGCGTTCAAACTCGAGATTATTAATAAGTGGCTTATTGCAATATACTCTGTTCATTTTTATGAGGATAGCATGTATACTCGTAGAAAAATTAGTTTATTTATAAAAACAGCCCCAAATTTCGACAAGTTTTTTGCTTATAATTTGCAGAATTCTTAATATAAAAAAAAAGTTCATTTTAGAAAATATGACAAACAACATTGTACACAATGCTCTGCAATCCGAATAAAAAAAAAAAAATAAAAAATGGATGAAAAATGAGCAGGTTTACTAAACAATGTTTCGCTGCGCATGCGCGAATGCAATCAAAATATAATATGCATAATGTATTAGCTAAATAAATAGAGCAACTTTTGTGAAAGTCTCAAAATCATAGCTTGAAAATTCTGAAAATTATCATCGGTAGAATAAGCTCGAAATCCGTTGTTCCCAAAAAAGAACAAAAATATGAGGCGCTGTATCAAATATCTGTTGATAAGTGCCAAGATAGCATACACAATATTGCCCGTACTATATTTGGATACAACCCCTCATCTTTTTGATTCCTTTTGGGAACAACAGATTTCGAGTTTATTCTATCGACGATAACTTTCTGAATTTTCAAGCTATGATTTTGAGACTTTCACAAAAGTTGCTCAATATACTTAGCTAATACATTACACACATTATATTTTTATTGCATTCGCGCATGCGCAGTGAAACGTTTTTTAGTAAACCTTCTTATTTTTCATCCAATTTTTATTATTTTTTAATTCAGATTACAGAGTGTTGTGTACAATGTTGTTTGTCATATTTTCTGAAATAAACTTTTTTTTATATTAAGAACTCTGCAAATTATAAGCAAAAACCTTGGCGAAATTTGGGACTGTTTTTGTAAAAAACTTAATTTCTCTATGAGTATACATACTATCCTCATAAAAAGGAACACAGTATATTAAAATAAGCCACTTATTAATAATGTCGAGTTTGAACCTTTTTGCTTCATTAGTTTTTACAAGGTTATCCAAAAGATATTCGTTCTTTTTCAATTTGTTGACGGTCCCCTATGGCGTTTCGGGAAAAAAATCTTCGCGGAAATATATGACCTATACTATACTGTTTACACACATGCAGTTTCAGGTTAATTCCTCCTGAATTTTTCTAGATGCTTAACAAAACGTCTAAAATCGCAAGTGTCCGGTCACCTTTGCCCATATAGTGTACTAATTTATGGTCATACATTAACAAGTGCAGTAGTACCTCAGTTATTGAACGTAATTCGTTTTAAAGGATGATTCAAGAATCGAATTTTTCGAGAAGCAAATAAAATTTTACTATCTGTAAAGTTAAAGTTGTCTCTGTGTGTGTTGTGATCAGTAAGGTTAGCTGGATGAATTATGTCCTCCAGATTCGTCCGGGATAGCTGTTGCCAGAGCACTGGAAGCTTCAGCCAAGAGATCCTTTCTTTGAATCCTGGCCTGAACAATTTTCGCCCAGTTGGAAATTTAAAACCCATGTGTTTTGAAGAGTCTGGTGAGCGTAGACTACAAAATTTGGCAAAAAGGTACAATCGTGGGGAAAAAAAAGTAAACACCCCCTACTAACTCTGCAACAAATAACCGTAGAACAAAGTTACTGGTACCAAACGATTGGAAATAAAATCTGTTTTTAAATTTTGTATATAAACTTTGCTTAGGGGGCCATCTACATATTAAAAAACGAAAACTTTGTTTTTTTCAATAGCAAAACCCAATTTTGACATCATAAATAAATTCTACACGCTTCAATTAGCCTAAATATAAATTTGCATGAAATTCGTGCGATTACTATACGAGGAATTAATTATTTTAAAACGGAATTATTTTAGCATTTGTATCCATATTGAAGTTCGGTACACGAAAGTCGTTGAAAATCTACAGATTGTCTAAATCACTTCTATTAATGTATTATTTCTTGCCAATATGACAATTTCGCTCACTTACTTCGGCTATTGTTATATACCGTAGAAACCTCTTTAATATTCATTTTATAACGCTTACAAGCAGGGTTTGGTGATATATATTTTAATTTCAAAATATCATGAGGTTTGATATTTTCATATATTTGATAACAATTTTCAAAATATTGTGTATGATATTTTGATATTTTTTGTCAAAACTAGATTAAATGAATTTTTAAACTGTTATTGATTGTGCCGTTCTGTAGATAAGAACTTTTTCATCGGCTGGCCATTTTTAGCTTCCCGAACGCCCCCCCCCCCTCCTTCCCTCCATAAAAAAGTAATTTCCAAGTTTTACATTTAAGCTGAATTTTTAAAAGTAAAATGCAGAACCAATAACTATTTACTTAAAACAGCTATTGATAGATAAACTGTCTAATATAGAGAAGTTATTTACTGCTTCATTAGAATCTTTTATGGTTTTGGATTTCTTTAGTTTAAACTATATAACTGGTTAGAGATGTTCAAATGTTTCAATAAAAACAAAGTATTTTGTATACAATTTTAAGCACAAAATTTTCTGGAAACTTGATAATTAATCTCATAATTTTGTTTTTTCTGAGTGTTAAAAGCAAATTGTGTCTGTTTTCAATTAGTTTACCTTCAATTTTGTTACAAAAGTGGGGTAAAAAAATACATTTAGAATATTGTTAAATTAAGTTTTCATGCTGAATGCAATATGTTTTAGTTTCTAATTTACATTAGGTCTGAAAATATTTATAATTATCGATAAGTTCACTATTTTGAAAATATCGGATATATTTTGAAATATAGGTATTTTTTATATTTTCGAAAATATAATGTTATTTACGTACCCTGCCTACAAATCTTGAATTATCTGATTAAAAATATATATAAGATATCTGTAATTATAATAGTTTTTGAATATGTGAAAGTGATAGGAATTTGATATGTGTATGATATAATCTTTTTTCTCGGTATTTGAATTTATTTAACTCACAGTTTTTATTATTATTATTTATTAGCAGGAATGTAAAGAATATCGGCCAATGCAAAATTTAGAATAAAAAATAGCATAAAGCAGTATACGGTATCAATATAGAAAAAAACAGACAAATTGCTTTTTTGCCTCAAAATAAATCCCAAGACGGTTAATAATGTCATATTTAAAAAAAATCGTTTTCGAAGAGTGGGTGGGAGGGATTGATTCTTGTTAGATCTTTTCAGATATGTTCACATGGTTTACATTCAGATTTATTTGAAGAACTAAAATTAAATCTACTTTAAAAAGACATCAGAATAACTTTACATTCATTATTCTCAATAGTAGGGTTAATAATTCTGTGATTAAGTTTATTCTGCTATTTCATTTGAAATTTTGTAATTAACTCCTTAATGTTGGCAAAAAAACTCGACATTCGAAATTTCTTTTTCTTCATATTTATGATTTTTTTTACACACTATTTCAGATTTTCGATAAAACTTGCCTATTTGAAAGTCATAAAAATAACTTTTAAGATGTCTTTAAATTAGCCTATGTACTCGAAGAGGTCTAATTTCAAGCTATGGAAGAAAATATTAAGATACTTAAAGTTCTTTTTTAATGGGTTAAAAACTTATTTGTAAAGATTGCAATTTTTGATTGATATACAAAATTTAGTAAAAGACTAAATTACCAGTTTTAAATAACAATAAAATACTTTCGTGGGAATATTTTATCTAATAGATATTCAGTGTAATGCGGAGAACAATTTAACAAGATTTGAGTAAATTAAATTAATAAGTTTAAATTTCTCAATGACTTCATTTTGTATATAATAATGGTTTAAATTACGCAAAATCTTTTTGACCAAAGTTTTGAAGATATCAAATACTAGAATTAGATTAATCATTTGCCGTAAATACATCGGCATCTATTTAAAAAGAAAAAAAATATTTCACGCGTTCTTTCATTTTTTTGGAAAGCGTTGAAATGAATAATTTCGTATTTACATTACCAATTAAGCTTTGCTCTGAGGAATTTCATGTTAATATATAGCGTGTTCTATATAGTGTACATATATATATATATATATATATATATATATATATATATGGATGGCTTTAGTGATCGCAACAATATCGAAATTCATACATTTTGAGATTGCGGTAAAGAAAATTTGCTGAATCAACTTATTTTTATGTATTTTTCTTCATTTTTATTTAATTTTCCTTTTGGTTTTCATGGTCACGAAATACATATACATACTATGTAGTGATCCTGTTGCTAATAAATTTCATGCATTGTTTGATTCGAAACAGCAAATTAAAAAATAAGAATGAAAGCCCTTCTCCTTTTCCTTATTCTCAAGCCATCCAAAGTTTCATCAACGAAGATAAGGGTATGGTTTTTGCTAAACTTTTATTTGAAGAAATTAGAAACTGTAATGTGTTTTTTAACATTTTATTATATTGCACTGTACAGATATTATTTGATACATGCAGGGAATAACTTGTGTGAAACAATTGATCGTATTTTCATTATAGCTTACTAATGTATCTTTACCCAATCCGCTGGTCAGTTTTCAAGCTCGAAATAAATGAACTTTGGGCTGGGGTTCAGCAATGTACACCTATGTAGGCTATGCCCACACTGCTCTCAAATCAAGCGCACCTTGAATTATTTTGTATTTTCTTTCGAATCGTATTAAATGAATATTTTCAGCATCGCAGTTCACATTGAGCCATTTTGGTATCCTTCCAACTTGAGTTTAATCTAATCCTGACAGTAACAAAGTTTAACAGAAAGTTCTGTGTTCTATTGCGCATTTAAATACATACCTCTTTTGAGATTTTGGAAATCAAATTGTTCTTAAAGAAAACAAATTATAGCGATTTGGAAGTTACAAAGAATGTGAGGTCTAATTTGGCTACCTACCAATTCACACTATGAAAAAAAAGCACGTGATTGGAATAAACATTAGAAGTAAAACTCTTAAATTTTAATCCATATCTTAATACACAATTGTCACTTGTTCATCAATAACGATGACGTCATAACGATGCAGACAACGATGTGGTTAAAATAGACAATGGATTGCAACAACGGAGCTATTTTTTCAATTAAAAGTATAAAACGTCACTATCGCAGAATAATACACAATTCCAGCAAAAAGCGATGAAACTCGACCATTCATTCAAGAAATTTGACCAAAAAAACAAACAAACAAACAAAACAACAAATCGGCTATCTAATGATTAATATGTCTTCATTTGTTTGTAACATTAATATAGATAGTTAAAATTAATTATAGCGAAATGGCACCGAAAACTGGCGATATGAAGCAATTAAAATAATAAAACTTTGTAAAAAATCACCATAAAATAAAAACAAAACATAGGACGCGTTTCGAGCTAAAAATATAACAGCTCGTCATCATCTACAGTAAACACGTGTCCGTAAACGGACAAGGTCAAAAATGAACTGAAAGGGAGAGAATGTTGCAAAGAATGTGACAGATGGCGCTAGCTGAAAGGGGGAACATACAGAAGAGAAAAGTGTTGCCAAAAAGATAGAAGGGAAATTGATAAGAAAAAATGGAAATAAAAGAAATAAACAAAATTAAAATAAAATAAAAGAAGTAAATTAAAAATATAAATAATAATAATAATAAATAAAGAAATATAAAAGAATAAAATAAGAAAGACCAAAAGATCTTTTTTTTTTATCAAAATAAAAAGAAAAGAAACAAGAGAAGAGGGAAAAGAATTACAAAAGTAATTTCCACGCTGGCGATAGGAAAGGAGATGATGGGAGATCATTGACAAGATTAGCAGAATTTTTAGAACTAAAATATGCTTCATGAAAATCCAAGTGAGAGGGAGAGGGAGGGGAAGAAATAATTTTGACCATGGAGAAATTGAAACAATGACTGGAAGAGCAACAGTGAGAAGCAATCGAAGATTTAGAGATTTCTTGATTTGCAATATACCTCTGATGCTCACCTAATCTGAATTTTAAAGCTCTCTTAGTTTGACCAATATAACCTAAATTCCAAGAGCAAGGAATAAAATAAACACCCCACCGGTTCTCAGTAGGAATAGGATCTTTTAGAGAAGATAATTTAATTTTATTCATAAGTTTGAAGATAACTTTAAAATTAAAACGAGAAAGGATTTTAGCAATTTTGAAACAGAGAATAGAATAAAAGGGCAGAACTATTATAGAGTTAAAATTAGGAGGATTATTTGAATCAGAAAAAGGATGTTTAGGCTTATTAAATTTATACAAAGCTTTATCAATCAAAGAGGGATTACAACCACGAACAAGGGCAAGAGATTTGAGATAATTAATTTCATTATTCAGAGTAGAAGAGTCAGAGCAAATGCGTAACGCCCTAAAAACAAAAGTATAAAAGGACGCCACTTTTTATTGAGGAAGATGATTTGAAAGAGCATGAGGAGGAAGAGATACAGAGAAAGATTTTCTATAAACGGAAGTAGAGAACCGATCTGGGTGTTTCGAAACCAAGACGTCAAGGAAAGGAAGAGAATTTTTCTCTTCGACTTCGAGAGTAAATTGAATACAAGGATCAACAGAATTAACAAGAGAAAGGAGATTAGAAAGATCCAGGTCAGAGGGAATTAAAATGAAAGTATCATCAACATACCTAAACCAGAAAGGAAATTTATATAAACTGAAGAGTTTTTCTTCAACAAAATGCATATAAATATCACATAAAAGAGGAGACAGTGGATTACCCATGGCCAAACCCTCAGTTTGAGAATAGAAAGAATTATTAAACGGAAAAGCAGTTTGCCTGACACAAATAGTAACTAAATGCAGGATTTCATCAATATCAATGGAAGAGTAATGAAATTCGCGCAGCCTTCTTTCCAAACAATCAATTGCCCCTTGAACAGGCACGTTAGTGAAAAGGGATTTAACATCTAAGGAAACCATTATATAATTGCAAGGAGAAAGGCGTTTAATTTTATCAACAAAGTCAAAAGAGTTTTTCACGGTATGAAAGTGGAAGATAAAGGAGCGAGTAACTTAGAAAGGAACTTGGCAAGTTTATAAGAAGCAGTACCAATATTGGAAACGATAGGGCGAAATGAAAGAGTAGGTTTATGGACCTTAGGAAGAGCATATAAACGAGCACAATTAGCGATAGAAGGGGTGACCAAACGTTTTGTGTTATCATTAAGAAAGACAGAATTTTTAATGACATGCTGGATATCAGATAAATGCTTAGTAGAAGGATCCTTCTTTAATTTGGAATATGGACCAGACTTTAACATAGATTCAACGTGGGAAATATAATCAGATTTATTGAGGAGAACTGTTTCATCGCCTTTATCAGCCTTAGTAATAAGAAGGTTAGGAACGGAATTAAGTTCACTGAGAGCAGATTTCTGAGAAGAAGTAAGACTTTTTAAAAGATTTATTGGAAGAAATGACATTAGCCAAAAGGTAGCGAAGAGAATCAAGTTGACCAGAAGAAATTTTACTGTTTTTGAAAGTATGTTCAATGGGAGCAATTAAGTTCGGAATAGAAGGCTTAGAAATGCACGAAAAATTCAAGCCAAATAAGAGAACATCATGCTGAGAATCAGTAAGAAAATGAGAAGATAATAAAATTAATTAGGGAAGAGAATAAAATTAAATTATTTTCTCTAAAAGATCCTATTCCTACTGAGAACCGACGGGGTGTTTATTTTATTCATTGCTCTTGCAATTTAGGTTATATTGGTCAATCTAAGAGAGCTTTAAAATTCAGATTAGGTGAGCATCAGAGGTATATTGCAAATCAAGAAATCTCTAAATCTTCGATTGCTTCTCACTGTTGCTCTTCCAGTCATTGTTTCAATTTCTCCATGGCCAAAATTATTTCTTCACCTGCCTCTCCCTCTCACTTGGATTTTCATGAAGCATATTTTATTTCTAAAAATTCTGCTAATCTTGTCAATGATCTCCCATCATCTCCTTTCCTATCTCCAGTGTGGAAATTACTTTTGTAATTATTTTCCCTCTTCTCTTGTTCTTTTCTTTTTATTTATATATGTATAAAAAAAGATCTTTTGGGTTTTTTTTGTTTTATTCTTTTATATTTCTTTATTTATTATTATTATTTATATTTTTTAATTTACTTCTTTTATTTTATTTTAATTATGTTTATTTCTTTTATTTCCATTATTTCCCTATCAATTTCTCTTCTATCTTTTTGGCAACACGTTTCTCTTCTGTATGTTCCCCCTTTCAGCTAGCGTCTAAATCTGTATCTGTCACATTCTTTGTAACATTCTCTCCCTTTTAGTTCATTTTTGACCTTGTCCGTTTACGGACACATGTTTACTGTAGCTGATGACGAGCTGTTATATTTTTTGCTCGAAACGCGTCCTATGTTTTGTTTTTATTTATGTTTTCATTTTTATTAACTGGCTTCCAACAAAGGAGTTAAGATTTAAGGAATGCCAGCGGGTAGATTTAGAAGAAATGCTTAGATTTTGATACTTCTTTTTTCTTGGAATATGCTCGTTCTGGTGGTTTTCCAAAAAGAACTAAGTAGCAGAGAGGTTCTGCTTTCGAAGCTGGTAGACGGGAGGTACTGGGTTCGATCCCAATCGCGCCCGTCGGCCTAATCGTTCAGAGTTTTCGTGATTTTCTTCGAGCCTTGGTTTTCCAAGCATAAATACGGGTTAGGTACCCTTAGAAAGACCCCCACGGAGGGCACTTCCCCCCTTAGGGCCCATATCCCTCGTGCTGATAATTGGCCGTCATAAATACAACCAATCAACTAAGAAGAACTAAAGCATCAATAAAAAATTTAAATTAAAAACCACAATTTATGGAAAAACCCTTATCATTTAGCTGTTTTTAGAAAACAACTAAAAATAAGCTGACTTTCTGCGCTAAAATTCCGCTCGATATCTTTCGGAATTTTCACGATATTTGACTGGGGATGTTTTTTTTTTTTTTTCATGAGTTCCTGCATAGAATTGACTATTAAATCATGAGAAAATGGCTGTTATCGAGCGCGCATGCGCAGATAAAAAATATTTTATACAACTGCTCATATTTAATAAATGTTTAATATATTCACATTCCAATTGCAGTATATTATTTTTACGACATTTTGTCAAATGTTGTGAAACTGGTGTTAATTTGGTAGAAAAGCATGCATGATATAAACAAAAAACATACAAGAATTTTTTCAACTTAAAAAAATCGATATATCTCCATGAATATACGTGCTATTCTTACACAAAAGAATACACATATTGTAGAATATCCACATATTCGTAAGCTATAGCGATAGATCATTTCGTGCAGTTTATTTCACAGGATGATCCCAAATATTACGTTATTAACCATTTGGAAAAATTGTTATTGTTCTCGGTCAGGGTAGAAAATTAAAAACATATCGGAAGCTTTTTATTAGTTGAATCTCGCATTTTATTCGTCTTCTGATTGCTCTATACAGTAATCTGTATTTTCCCTTTACTTTCAACAGAGATGGATACTTCTGTTGCCACTACGACAAAAAAGTAATAAAAACTACAAAAATAATAATAACTCAGAAACAAATTGAGATACAGCTTTCAAACAAATCTCATTTAAAATTACATTTTTTTCTCTATACGACGGTGTAAAAAGTAATATTGTGGGATGTTTAGAAGTTTAAAAATGAAATTTCATTTAAAATTGGTCCAGGAATATTAATGTTTAATCCATGGCGTACGTAATGTATGACCAACTCCGTAGAAGTTTAAAAATTTACAGTACCGAAAATTGTAAAACTGAAATTTCTTTTTCAAATTTTTCATGATGGGTCCAGGAATGTTAATGTTTAATGCAAGGCGTACGTAATGTATGATCAACTCCGTGCGATTTTTATGTCTTAAATTTTAGTCTTTGAAACAATCATTTTCGAAATGGTCGTTGTAATTTGTTAAATTGCTTTTTTTATTCCTTTGATTTTCTGTTGGCTCCCTAATTGCCCTTCTGATCATTTCGCCGTTGATACATATAAGGTCAAACATATCCTTCTTAATTCTGAAGTTCTAGAAAAAACCGACTATTATATTATTAAGTATTCGACAAAATGTCTAAAATTGAAAGTCTCCCGTGATTATTGGCTGTATAGTGTATATGTGCAATTATGCAAAAGAAAAAAAAATCTGTTTATTACTACTTTTTTTCATTCTGTTGATTTGGCTACTATACTTTCACCGTTCGAGAACCGAATTATTTTTTTTATCCTTTTGTTAAAAAACCGAACTATCCGGTGACTGGACGTTCGAGAACAGAGGTTCTATTGTAAGTGTAATTTAAGTTATGTAGAGTAAGTATATTACCGTGTTCAAACATCTTCCGTTTAAGGTATTTTGAAATTTAAGTTAGAGCTGAAGACATAAATTTAAACGACTATTATCTTAAGCTGATATTATAACTGGGCAGAATTAGTTGCCCTTTTAACGTTTTCTTCTTAATGTTGATTATTAATATTATTTTATTTTTCACTGGCAAGTGCATTGAAATATAGATGACATTTCACATTTCGACATTTTTTTTTCAGTTACTGAATGGAAATTGATCTACTCTATGTAAATCAGTGTTTGTGTGTATACAAATCTACAACTTTTGACGTACTTGCACGAAGCTTTAGGAAAATTTTTTAAAAAGAAAAGTAAAATTACTGGCTATTTAAAAAATCTTCATTCTTTAGAAACAATACTTTCCCCTTTCTTAATTGCTTGACATAGTTTATCTATATACAAATCTTCTTCTTTTTTTTAATTTTCTCATGCAATTTTGTCATTTTTGTTGCCACATTCTAAAAAACGCCGCAAAAGAAGAAACATAACACATTTACTTTGTTTTTATAAGCCAATAAAAATTCAGAACAACTAGCTATGCTTTCGTTTCATGAACTGACATCGTTCAATAAAATTTAAACATTTTATTATATGTTCTTTAAAAGGACGGAGAAGCTTAATTTGAATTTAAAACATTTACTACACTATATGGTCATTAATCACCAGGCACGTTCAATTTTAGACATTTTGTTGAATATTTAAAAATATACTTGTGAGATTCTTCTGGATCTTCAGTATTAAAAAGAATACGTTTTGCCTCATATTTTTCAACGAATTAAATAAGGAGGACAATTAGGGAGGCAACAAAATATCAAAGAAGTATAATAATATTTGTGATCATTCAGTAAAGTAACTACACGAAATGATCTATCGCTACAGCATACAAATATGTGAATGTTGTACAATATGCGTATTTATTTGTGTAAGAATAGCACTTAATTCATGAAAATATAGCGATTTTTATAAAAAGTTAAAAAAATTTATGCATGTTTTTTGCTTATATCATACAAGGTTTTACACCAAATTTACCGCCAGTTTCGGAAAATTTTGCAAAATGCAGTAGAAATACTATAGTGCAATTGAAATATTAATGTATTGAATATTTGATGAAATATAAGCAGTTGTATGAAATATCATTTATCTGCGCATGCGCGAACGATTCCAAAGTTTTTTTTCATGATTTAAAAGTCAACTCTATGGTGAAGCTCATATAAAAATTCCAGTCAAATATCGTGAAAATTCAGAAAAATGTCGGCGATAAAGTAAGTCGATTTTTAGTTGCCCTCTGAAAGCATCTGAATGATAAGGAATTTTCATAAATTGTCATTTTTTTTTAATTTTCATCTTTTATTGATGCTTTAGTTCTTGGAAAAACACGAGAACGATGCAAGAAATAAAGAAGTATCAAAATCGAAGCATTTGTTCCAAACCTACTCTTGACATTCATTAAATACCAACTTCTTTCCTGAAAGTCAGTTGATAAAAAAGGTTATACTTTTATAGCTTATATAGCTTTTCTGTCCAAAACGTTTTTTAATCCTTTCACGTGGTCTCACTCTTAAAAGTATGGAAGATCCCCAAATAGTCGTCAAGTAAATCAGTAAATTGAGATTTAAAAATAAAATGCATTTGAAGTAACAATTTTTATTCAATTCGACGGTGTAAAAATTAAAATAGTGTGACATTTATAAGTTAAAAATTTTCAGTAAAAGCGTAATCTATTGGTCTTGTGTTACCACCGCCAATATGACGCCAGCGTTGCTCATAATCAGGTTTTTGCTTTATCATAGACATTTATATTTGAAAAGGAATGTATATGTAAACGTGCATTTGAAGAGATAAAATTGAGTAATAAAAAGAAAAGTGCCCAGTTAAACTGATGGCATTGAGCTCACAGGCTATTCACACTAATTGTATATTATACTCTTATTTAAAAAAATAATGCCCCTCAAAAAATAAATGAAGGGGGATGCCCCCGTTTCCCCCCTTTATACTTAACTAATGAATCTCCAAATCTAATCAGGGAAGCTTCTTAACATAATAAACCGGTATACCAAATTTGAAGCAAATCAGATAATTCTACATGAAAAAAAATATTTCGCTAATTTAAGGTGGGGTGGTCCAACCCCTTTTCACCCCCTTTATACTTAACTAATGAGCCTCCAAATCTAAGAAGGAAAGCTCCTTATCAGAATGAACATAGAAAATAAAAATTAAGGCAAGTTGGATAATTCTGCAGGAAAAACCATTTATCTAAATTAAAGGGAGTGGACTTGCCCCCCTTTTCCTCTTTTATACTTAACCAATGAACCTCCAAATCTAATGAAAAAAGCGCCATATCGGAATAAACTGGTATATCTGGTATAAAGCAAATCGAATAATTCTGCACGAAAACCCATTTATCTGAATTAGGAAGGGGGGGGGGTAACCCCCGACCCCTTTATACTTAACTAATAAACCTCCAAATTTAATCAAGGCAGCTCCTTAACATAATAAACCGGTATACCAAATTTGGAGCAAATCAAATAATTCTGCATGAAAAATCCATTTATCGAAATTAAGGGGGGGGGTTAGCCCCCTTTCTCCCCTTTATACTTAACTAATGAACCATCAAATATAATCAAGGCAGCTTCTTAACATAATAAACCGGTATACCTATTTTTGAGCAAATCGATAATTCTGCATGGAAAACCTATTTATCTAAATTAAGGGGGGGGGGGGCTGGCCCCTTTCCCCCCTTTATACTTAACTAATGAACCTCCAAATCTAATCAGAGAAGCGCCTTATCAGAATTAACCAAGAAAAAAATTTGAAGCAAATCGGATGTTTCTATGAAGAGTTATCGCGTTACGTACATACGCTCGTACATTACAGAACCGGCGGCGGCACATTAGCTCTCATGCTTTGATAGCCTGAAAGCTAAAAAAAATGTTTATAAATGAAAAAAAAATTGTTTCCTTTGTCACCATGGAATATAATGCAGAAAGTACATTTTAAATTTTCACGTCCAAAATATCTTACTTTAAAGCCACAGCATATTTATTAAGTGTTATTAAGTGTTATTTATTAAGCTATGCATATTTATTAAGTATTAATTGCCCTCATTTTACTATGTTATTTTTAAAATAAATATCTTTTCATACTAAAATACTACTTAAAAAAACTTGTTATAATATTTATTTTAAAATTTTTGTCGTGCTTTACCAAGTTTCACATTGATATTAAAATATAAATTTATTATTGCTGGATAATGTCAAAACTTGCAAAATAAATCACTTGATAGACTTTTAACCTTTACATTTACATAATAAATATTATTATCATCGAATAATAATGAATTCCTCAATAAAATGAAAGACTGTTTTTCTGAATGAAATTATAAATATAAAAAATTGTGCCGTTAGTTGTAAAATAAATAATGGAACCTCGTTGTTCTCTTCATCTATTTGCAAAGCTTTACGATCGAAGAAAAAGAAATTGCATGTTGATTTTTTTTTCTATGTAGCATAATAAATGACCAAAATTTTATTTCATTCAAAATAATCCCTCTATTTTTAAAAAATGTAATTACTTATATGTGAACGCTCAATAATGTATTTTCTTTTTCAGAAAGCACATTCGAACTTCATTTAAAAAAAGGTAAGATTCAGAAAAAGTTTTTTTTATTAAAGTTTTTTTAATTAAAATTTATTTTTTATTTTTATTGTGAAGGTTATTTTTATTATCTTATTTTACTAATTTGTAAATTTTTGATTCGAGAATTAATTACACAGAATCCTCATGAATTAGATTTATCATATGTATGCTTTTTAAATTTAAGTGATAAATTATCCATAATGACGCTTTTCTTTTACAGAATTATCGTGCTTTCAGGCAGACAGTAATAATAAATTAGGCTTATTGAACCATCGTCTTTTACAGCAAGGGACAAATTATGAAAGCCTTCTTACCCTTTTTGCATTATTTTTTTTAAAAATTATTATAACAAAATAAAAAGTGCCCTCGTCAAGCTCAAGTGATAAATTGCGAATAGTTAGGGTTCCGTACTTAAAAAGTAAAATCGAAACCATTATAAGATCACTCCTGTGTCTGTCTGTCTGTCACAGCCCTTTTACTCGCAAACTATGCAACGTGGACAGTTCACATTGGGGGAAGTAATAAAGACAATTGACCCACATATTTACAGATTAATAAATATTCATAAATATATTTAGGAAAAATGTATAGGGGCTAATTAAGTTACTTGAAAAAAAAAATATTTTCTTTGTATATCGCATGGGGTATCGTGTGAAAGCTTTCGTAACGCTGAAATCAAAAATATATTTCATTTAATTTAAGGTATTATATTTTCAAAGTTATGGTGGAAAATGTAGTGATAAAATATGTCCCCCCCCCCCCATCTAATTCCGAATCTATTGAAACTAAAATTCTGAAAAAATTAGAGGTTGTAGACATTAATTTAAACCTTGCAGGAAAATTATAGCGATTATCCTAGGTCACATAGTTTTTGAGAAAATCGCATTTTTCCGTTACACTCAAATTTCGATTTACGGGCTTCAGCAAAAGTGTTGAACAGAGCTTGAGGTACCTATCGTACCAAAAGTATAAAAGCATTGTTGATCATGAATTTCGGAAAAGTCGTCGGTAACTAGCCGAGATATTAATCCTTAAAGACACGGACGGTTTGGACATACATAATGACAGGGACGGCGTACTCTATGCTCCATCGGCTTTTAAAGCCTAGATAACAAATTTTAAGGATATATTTATGTAATGTGATGCCCAGTAGCAGTATAGAAGCAATAAACGTCAAATTGTTAAAAACAGACTAATTTAATGAGAATTAATCACATAAATACTACGGGATTCGCGACTAGTTTCCATTGAGTGACTCTCTCAATACACCTACTGTCTTTAAAGGTTAACTAAAAACCTATATAGAATAACAAATATATAGAATAGCTATATTTGCTAATATTTAGGTTCCATATATCTTTGAACTTTCATGGTATATCCATTTATACTTTTCTAGTATACAGGGTGCACAGGAAAGCCCCTTTAATCTGAAAGTACTTGTGAACGGAGAGAGCTTCAGCTCTGCAAGTGAGGGAACGGTATAGTAAAGCGACTACGCCCGATTTAATGAAAACGACAGCAGCGACCCCCTAGTAGCGAAATTTGGAAGATAGTCACTGCGAGTCGAAAACGAAAAGAGATAGAGCAAAATTTCCAGTTAGAAAGTTTTAGAGCATCAATTAATTAATAGAATTGGACATTTGGTTTATATGGATAAGATAAATCTTCGCCTGTTTACCCAAAAATATCCGAAATCGATGCACTCCATTTTCTGTAAACGTTTGACTGGAATAGTCAGAAGTATAAAGAAATACGCACAACTTATGCTATAAATATGTACTTATCTCAATACATTTTGATAACATCACACACACACACACACACACACACAAAAAGACAAACTGTCTCACAGTGATAAAAAGTTAATATTCAGTATGTTCGAAAAGTTCGCCATTGCTCACGATATACGTTTGTATTCGTGAGAGTAATTATGCATGCACATTACTCAGCATGGAACGTCTATTGCAAGCCTCTTCAATACGACGACATATATTTAACCCTTTTAAGGGCGGTGGCTAGACGGTCTAGCCACCTAATTTTAATTCCAAAATTGACAGATGGCACCAAGAATATTTTAATAATATTTTGCTTTTGTAATGAAAGTGCAAATTAGCGCGGGTTTTGTTTTCTGAGAAATTCGTTTGAATATTCTAGTGTCAGTCAATTATTTCATTAGTTTACCAACAGAATTCTTCTGACCCTGAAAGGTTTATTCTAAAATTTTAAATGCATTGGAAATTAAATCTTTACAGACATTACAGCACAGCACAACGTCGCAATTTGCAATTGTGCACTGCTACATTTCCGGAATGTGAATAGGCAAAGTAGAATCGTCGCTCATCGATTTCGAACATTTTTGGGTATGCAGGCGACGATTTATCTTATCCGTGTGAACCAAACGTCGTTTTCGTACTAATTAATTGATGCTCTAGAATTTTCTAATTAGAAAATTTGCTCTACCACTTTTCGTTTTCGATTTGCAATGGCTATCTTCCAAATGTCGCCACGGGTGCTGCTGTCGTTTGCATTAGGTCGGGCGTAGTCGCTTTACTGTACCGTTACCTCACTTGCATAGCTGTAGCTCTCTCCGTTCGCAAGTATTTTCAGTTTAAAGGGACTTTCCTTTGCACCCCGTATACTAAACAGCTATACGCAACCCTACGTTGTATAGTTTTTACAAAGTCTTGTTACTCTTTTAGCAACGGTATTTTTTTTTAATAATACACTTACTAATTCATATATTATTGTACGGAACCCTCTCTGCGCGATTAATACTCGCACTTGACCGTTTATTTTTTTAAACATCCTAATTACATTTAGAATTTCACTAAATGAGCTTGTTAGAAAAACGTTCTGCTTCAGTTTTGGCGCCAAAATTAGTATGTGGATGTGTTTATGTGAAAGTATATACAATGGAACCCCAGTTATACGTTACCTGAGTTGTACGTTTTCCTCAGTTATACGTTTAAAGTCACTGGTCCCGATCATTTGCCATTGAAATTTAGCTGAGTTATACGTTTTTAATATACATTTCCCTCAGTTATACGTTTTATTTTTACGTCCCCGGATGAAATTTTATCTTACTTATATGTTTTGCAGAAATTGCTTTTCGAACCTTTTCTACCCCTTGCCGATTTTTTTCTCTATGGTTTCTGGAATTTAAACTAGCCATGTGCAAAAATGGAGCACATGAGAAGTAGGGGGGAGGGGGGGAGGGAGGAGGATGGAGGTGTTGGCCGTAGCACAGGGACCAGGCTTTCCATCCCCCTCTCATGTTTCTCTTTACCACCACAGCCATGTAATCGCCTAGAAATCCTATAATACAGGCTAACGTCATCCCCGCCATTGTAAGTCCAGAACCAAAAAACCAAGCTAAAACCAGTTATCGTTAGCAAATGGGGAACAACGACAGGTTCTTTTAAATTTGCAATACCAGCTCTGGTGGTAGACTAATACTGAGGTCCCAATAGGGCGGTTATTTTGGTCAACACCATGGATATGCGTCCGACAGTGTGCTGTGTCGTAGATCACTTGACATTTCATCGTGCGGCTTAAAAATGTGTCGGTAATTTGCAACTGTCTTGGTACAGGAAAAGCTTAAAATTATTTGGAAGGTGGGAGGCCAATTCTGATGTGAGACTTTGTCTCAACATATTGGAATACCGTACTCTACCCTCAACACAATTTTAAGCAAGAAAGAAAAAAAAAGAAAAAGATTCTTTAACTGAAGCCGGGCCAAGATCTTCCAAACGAGC
Source organism: Maratus speciosus (assembly GCA_963932465.1). Taxonomy (NCBI): domain Eukaryota; kingdom Metazoa; phylum Arthropoda; class Arachnida; order Araneae; family Salticidae; genus Maratus; species Maratus speciosus. Next base: position 211,799,418 of record OZ010793.1, read on the forward strand.
ACGCCTGCAAGAAGGACGATTTTCCGAATTAGAAAAACCTCTATAATTAAGGTTTCAGTCTGAGCGTTCGGCTGACATAATGGTAATCTGAAATTTGTTGCAAGAAAGAAAAGGCCCTCGAGTTAGCAGTATTCAAAGTTCCTCAGGGTTGGCTTACAGGATTCAAGGGCCACCATGGTACACTGTAAAAAAAATTTTGTAGTTCTACAGATGTAAAGTTACATGCTTACTAAACTTTCACCTGTAACTGTACGAAAAAAGCTGCAAATTTACAAAACTAGTTTTTGTAAAGCTACAAAAATCTGTAAATTTACAAATGAATCTGCTAAAATTTCAGTAATCTTACTAAACTTTTATTTGTAACCCTGGCTGCAGTTACATGAAAAGTTCTCGGAATCCCAGTTTCCAAAAAAATTCTTAGTAACCTTACAGATTTTTTGATTTTCGGCGTAAAAGTGTGTCTGTTACATGAAATTTTGTTGTTGCCGTTACATGAAAAGTTCTAGGAATCCCAGTTTCCTAGAAAAACTTTAGTAACTTCACAGATTTTTTTTTACAGTGTATTACTGGTCGCCCCATATGCGACGAGTAGAATGCCGTGGATGATCGCACGGTTGGTCACGTCAAAGATCAGGATTAATTAAAGGTTGTTAGGCAAAAGATGATTACATCACAGACAAGACCGGACTTATGTCAGGGCCGGCATGCAAAGTGAAGAACGTTTGTCATTGTAAAATACAAAAAACCCCGTTATAACTACGTTCTTCACGGATTATTCAGCAAATCAATTAGCATGGATGACACTGGCAGCCATGTAGAGCTGGCTAACGAAACTAGGCACGCATATTGGAAGAGAAAAATACAAGGATACTCTACTTATGAAACATTGTGCTGCTGACATCCGAGTGAAGTTTTCCCCGGCAACTGCATTAGAAAATTCCAGCTCTTAGTTTTGGGCATATTTGCAAATTAAATAGCATTTAAAACTACTTTTTGTTTCCCAATTCGACGGTATAAAAATTGAAAATGTGCGCTGCTTAGAAGTTTAAAGAATTTCTATAGGGTATTTAATCGTACTTCTTTGTTTTACGCCTGTCTTATACAACGTAACATTATTTTTTGGAGACGACACAAAATAAGCTGGGAGAAAGAAATAGCATATGGTGGATAAAAACAGGTGAACGCACAGATAGAATCATTGTTTTCGATTCTAAAGAAAAATATCAGTACCAAAACCGGCTTCTAGGAATAAGTTTTCAAAGAAAAGGGAACAAATTTGTATGAATTATGCTCCAAAGGGAACGATCACGAAGATAAAAAGAAAGGCTAACAGGATTTTTATCAATAGAAAACAAACTGCCATTCCTTGAGTCTTGCTTTACAAGTAACTACGGTTTGCAGTTAAGCTCTAATATCAGTGGAGCGGGAATAACACATTGTCTGGTCACAATATCTTTTTGACTTTTCATTATGAATACACCTGAAAAAATTGTGCCTCTATTACTTATTTCACAACTTTAAAAGACCAATTAACAATCGAGAAGATGGTGGTAATAGGGAACTCATTTCCTTTTTAGCCAATAACATAGAAAATTACATTACTTATCATCCATCTAGGGTAATGATGTATTGAGTATCAATTACTTTTATAATCGTTGAAGTGATATTTTGTCCAATGTTATTTGAGTAAGTGCAATAAAGAGTTTTAGATGTAAAGCGTTAAACTCTTCTAATGGGCATATGTCGGTATTATCGACCCGTTCAAATGAAAATAAAGTTATAACGCACCAAATGAAGAACGTTACACAACGATTCTGCAATTTTAATACCTGAGGTATTCAATCGATGATTGAGAATTAAAAAAATCCCTGCCGGCTCGGCCTACAGACGGAGGTAGATTTCGAAGTTAAGTATACTAACTTCACCAATAAAAACTAAATCATGATTAGAGATTTACCCACTTTAACAATTTTATCTGGCTGCTTTTGACGAGTTTTTATTTCATTTTTATATAATAGCTGGTTTTATCAGAATCATGTTAAGGAGGTATTAAAAAAAAATACTTTTCCATGCTCAACAACTCGAAATTTTCTGGCACATTTTCAGATTTATTTTGAATTGAAAAAATATTAAATTATTGCTGACGTGATTTTTGAAGAGATTTATAAAAGACCTGTGTTTTTATTTTTCGTTGAATTAATTAAAATTTGATTTATGAACAATTATTTTCTCAGTAGGACAATATTTTTCGTTTCTAACACAATCGCTTCGTGAAATTTCTGTTCAAAATGCCCACTTTGACATCTTTTTTTGAAACATATTCTGCCTCTATCAAAAAATCGATCATTACGGTACATTATGTAGTTTCTGAATAAGAGAATCTACCAACTGGATGCGTTTGAGAGCAAAAATGAATTTAAAAATGAGTCAGAAAATAAGCAGTTTGGATTTGAATACACCCTTAATAAGATGATTTTTTTTCTTCAACCGCTATGTATTTTCAATTTGTTTTTACTGTAAGAATTGGTCCTATCAAAAACTTGTCTATATAAATGTTGTAGACAATATTAAGAAGATATATGATAAATTCATGGCAATTTTATATCTTGTAAATTGACGGAGTTATGGATTTTTGTCTTCTTCAACCCCCCTTTTTGTTTTCGTTTTTAATTTTTTTTTTTGCTGTACGAATTGGTCCTATCAGAAACTTGTGAATATAAAAGTTGTAGATAATATTAAGCAGATTTATAATAAAATTAATTGGATTTAACATCTTGAGAATTGACGAAGTTATGAATTTTTTCTCCCAAAAACCCTATTTTTGCGCCCCTTGAGCCCATTTTTAATTTGATCAAAAATCTGTGATACATAAATTTTTGACCCTATTTTTAGAAGTAATAAAAACTTTAAACTGATTTGAGATGTACAAAAATTAAGAAGTTATGGAGTTTTTTCGGTTTTCACAAAACCCCTCCCTTTTTCCATCCCTTTGGTCCGATTTTGCCTATTAACGATATTGACCGAGATTGTATGCCCCTTGATTTTATGTATCAGTCTGGAAGAGATTTGTGCAAAATTGTAGAAGCTATCATGTCCAGAATATATATATAAAGTTTTTTTTACTGAGGGTGGTCTTGGCTTCTAGGGGTCAAGATCGGTTTAGATCTGCAAGCATTTTTCAGAAATTCCAACATAGGGTAGAATGCAATAGGTAGTATTTCACACGAAATCTACCTAAAACGTGCATCCAACAACAGGGATATAGAAAAGAAACAAAGCCTCTTCCTTACAAAACTCTTCAAGACGGAACAAACACGAACATATCTTACTAGTTGTTTTATTATCAACACTGTCAGAAAACTCGTCAATATACACTAAATTATTCCTAATTTTTTACAAATAATTTCCGTACTCCTAGAAAATATGTTTTATCCGTGAATTCTTTCCGAACGTCTAAAGAAGAGGGAGAAATTCCATTCATTTCAAGCACGCATGCGTATTGGGTCTATTAATAATAAATCCGAATTTATTTAAAAAATGAAAAACCAAAAATACTATAAATTAAGATTTTTAATTTAATTATGAAAGACAAAATAGTTTTCGAATTTCAAAATAAATATTACTTTTCCCATTCATTCAAAAGTACCCAGTTTCTCATAGTACCCACAATTTATTTTTTAAAGTTAAATAAAGTTGAATTTATAAAGTTGTTTATAAATAAATATTTGCATTTAACATATACTTTAAATGAACACATTTAAAACATATTTTAATTAAGAAAATTAAATGAAAAAAAAGCAATCACAAAAAAAAAAAAAATCTTATCGAATAAAAATATAATATTCGTACTTAACCTCTTGCAATCTACCTAAAACTATTTAAAATTCATATTTTTATACCATATTAATTAATACTAAAGTATAAAAAACCCAGCCACTATCTCATTAAAGACGAAATCTTCCCAAAATGAACTTCAAAATTAAAAGCTTTGAAGAAATTGATAGTCATAGCCATCTGAAGCAAACATATTTACTTCAAAGCGTTTCGCTGCTGTACAGCTATAGCTTAGTGCTAACGCGTTCGTTTCGTGACGCTGGGATGGCTAGTTCGAATCCAACATCGTCTGCTTTTGTTTTTTCTCAACTTTCTCCAATTGATGGATATTTTTCCTCCTATAACGGAGGAAAAAAAAACGGATATTCGTAAATTCACGGAAATATGCCGGCAGCACTGCTGCCAATAGAATTTCCGTGAATTGAAGAAAGTTTTTCTGAGAGTGAAGCGTAACTCTTTGGCAGGCTTGTCATAACTATTTGATGGCATTTTAGAATTTTCTTGTCGAGGTGCGGGAACTGTCTCTTGATCTTGTTAGGCACGACTGAGAAGCAATGGAAACACTTTTATTCTAATTGTTATACTTACTTTTCTAAAATTATCCAAACTATTCAATAAAAATAAATGTGTCTCACTTTGAAAATGTTGAAATAGCAAGGCTCTAGCAAATATTATTGTTATTTTTTCATTTCTGCATTTCAGTATTTATTTAATAATAATGTTTCTATTTTAGATAAACATGAAAAATTATTTTAGCTTTTGTGCAATTTCTGATCCTCACCTGTGATGACTGTTACATTCAGGAAAATCAAATGCCCTAGGAGTGGACAACTTACTTTCTTTTCTGTCATATGACGCCTCTGCTTTCATTCCGTGGATGAGCAGTGAGAGGAATTCTCAACTTCTTACTATATGATGTGCAAATTGAAATGATATTTCTAAACCACTCTTACTATAAGTTTTTGGCGAAATTTATTGTATGTATTTTTTCGTATTTATATGCACACAAAATGTTTATAATTTCTGCTTCTTTCATTAAATAAAAAAATTTCACAAAATTCTATTTTTAAACGTATTTAAGAATTTTCATTTGCACTTTTCATTTGCACGAAATTTCACTTTTAGAATACCCACGCAATAAAATATCATTTGTGTTTCTTTTCTATTTAGACGGAAGTATCAGATTTTTCTATTTCACCAATAAAAAAAGAAATATCTAACAAGTAAATATACCTTATAAAGCTTTTTAAAGAAGCATGTTTTTTTTTTCTTTTTCTTTCTCTCTCTCTTTTTTTTTTAATGAGTCTTATCTGAAAATGGCTATCTGTTTAAACATTATCTTAAATAATCATTCAAAAATTTTGAGAATATATTAATTAAAAACATTTACGATAATACGTGAAATATATTAAAGATGAAATTTATTACATATGAAAATGCCAAAAATAAAATAAGTTCAAAAGTCTTGCTTTCTATTACATTTTAACATTTAACTTTTTCAGTTTACGGTTAAATCCATCCCAAATTCTTATTTAAAATCTTACATTGATAGTCAAAGAAAGATCGTCAAAGAAATAATCGTCTGATAATAAATGAAAAAAAAAATACATTTTTAATAAAACATTCATTGAAAACAAACACGTTACTATTTTATAATTAATATAATGGTTCTTTTAAAAGGATGAAGCAAATGTAAAAAGTGACAACTAACAAGTGACAACTAACAAGTAAAAATTAAATTTAAAAAATAAAAAACTCGACTGCGTAAAAAGCGAACTAATTAATTATATCTCATCAATGTGAAACTATTTTTTATATTACTTTATTTACTTTATTTACTTGTATTGATATTTTTATGTTGTGTTTAATTGTTAGTTCCTATCTATAAACATTGTTTTGATGAGGCCTATAGATGGCTATGAAGGTTAGAGTTGTAGTAAAGCTAGAGATCCTACCTACACAACTTCCAGGTTGTGTAATATTTAAACGGAGCTTCTGACTGTAAAATAGTCAATGAAACATCGTCTTCATTTTGAAAGACCTATCCAGTGGCATGCCACTCAATATGGTGCGTAGAAAATTTTTATCGTCTCTATCGCCATTTTGAATTTATAAAAACAAAATCTAGCCTATAATCATCGGACGGTTATGACGAATTGATAGAGACCTCATTCATTAAAATTCACCCAGCCATTAGGATGTTTCGATGGTATAATAAAATACACATACCCAGATACGCGTCAAACACATAACCCTTCTTGGCAGTGGGGGTAAAAACAAACAAACAAACAAAAAGATCTAAGGGTCAGAAAAATTTGCGGTTTGAAGATTTATAGTTACTATGAAGGATATTTCATATAGCTCGGAAAAACAGTTTAAAATCTCGATGGTAGGAGGCGAGGGTGCTTCTGAAGAATGATAGTGTATCATGTATATAATTTACGATGCAAAATTAAACTTTTTCCTGACTCACAGTGGGATTCTTGTTTGTTAGACTTTCTAAAATTACATATCTATATAGGAATTCTAGAATGTTTACCAGCTGCAAGCGAAAAAGGATAAACTACTATAGCAGCAACTATTCTCGTTGATTTGGTGTCTTATGTTCGTAACAGTAGTTACAGTTTCTCGTTATTGTTGTAATATCGCGATAGTACTCAGTAATGGAATGCATCTGTAAATCATGCTGAAAAAATATTTATTATTTTGCATTTATTACCTCTATTTGTTTCCTTAAAAAAACGCACTCTACTATCAAAATTTTGAAATTTGAATATCGTTTTCAGCCATACAAAATCTGATATCGTGGAGAATAATATGCGCAATGCTCTGCAAAAGGTAGACTCTTTTAAAATCGAGTTTCACTTTTGCTCAGGGCTTTTAAAACATCTGTTTATCTATCTGTCTATCTTTATACATATGCATATATAGTAAAAATCTTTCATTATAGTTTTCGCAAAAAATTTGCGCTTGCAACATTTTTGAATGTTTGGTATGCCTTAGAGCGCTTTTCCGTCACGGCACCTTTAAATCACACACGAAGGTCGTTATCCGCGATTGTCGTTATATCGATACCCACTGAATATATTCATATACACTAAGTGCTTTTCCACATACTGGTTTGATGACGATTTTGTTTACATAACATGTTATTGCAATCGATGTCGGATAACGACAATCGTGTACGATGTATCGGTGTCATATTGGTAAGTGAAAAGTTCTTTTACCAAGCACGTAAGTGAAATGGTCACAAGACATGATACGTAGTTCATCAACCTTTATTAAAAAATGATGACAGGAAAGTGAGAAAATGAGGATCCTGTTCTTATGTCGCATGCAAAATCTCTTTTAAATAAAATTATTATACTATGTAATATTATGTAGTATTCTGAATTCAAAAGTTTAGAAGAAACTGAATTGAGATTAAAACATTGCGAACCAATTATTTTATTGCTAGAGTAAGTACAATAAGCAGATTTTGTATTAGAAATGCCATTTGAAAGGCAATTATGAATTTAACACGTTGAATGCCATGGTGACTGACACTGAAGCCGAAAAAATTACAATGTTTTAAGTAATTTTTAAGAAAGAATAATTCTGTAATAAACAAAAGGTAAGTACATTTTAAATACATTTTGAGTAATTACTTAAGACAATATATACATTTTTAGTTTTATATGATATTTTAGACCGTCAGCCATCGGTGAATGACGCTTTCTAAGCGGAAAGTTCAGTGTTAGTCATCAGTGACTGACGTGGCGCTTAACGTGTTAAATAAATGAAAAATGTATGTTACATATTACAAAATAAATTTTGTGGCAACAGTTAAATGAGATTTATAAACCAGACTCCTTTGGTGAAAAAAAAAACACTGAAATGAGATCCAGGGGAATGTGATTTTTGGGCATATACTCAAATAAAGTCTACTCTGTTGCTCTGTCAGTAAAGTAACTTTGCAGGCTAAAATAACCCATCCAAATGCTTAATATTACGATAAAGTCAGTAAAATATTACTTACTGATAATGCGTAAGAAGCTCAAAGAAGTGAGAATTAAAAGAAAAAAAAACAGATTCCATTTTTAAGACATACACATTTTATAAATTACAACTAGAGAGGGTAAGTTTGAGCTATTGATGTGTGCCAGATATCTTGGAAGAAACAAGCGGTTCTAATATGCATCTTTAGGTGGACTGAAAAATTTACTCTTTCCGTGGGGTTGCGAGTTTAAGTTTTATGAAGAGATTGAGAAAACAGTTATATATATATATATACAGGGTGTTCCGTTAAAGGGGTCCAATATTAATAGGGGTGATAGAGGAGATCACATGGAGCATAAATCAGTATATAAAGTCTGGTCGGATCTCAATAGTTTTCAAGTTACAGCAAATAGACTGAAAATTCGGAAAATTGTAAAAGAACCCTCATTGCTAAACTATCGATAATGCTACATAAAAACGAAGCACATATTTAGAAAGAGCAGAAAAAACCTACAAAATGACATCAATTGTATTAAAATAGCAATATTTATTGACGAGTTACAAGCCCTGAAACAGTGAAAAAAGTACGAAATCCAATATACATCAAAATAGTTAATCGTTAATTCCAAAAAGACAACTCTAGCTACAACAAGGAAAATGTAGTAAAATTTGGTCCATTCCGAAAACTTTCAAAAAAGCTTACAATGAACCATATCGGTTTAATTGTGTGAGAGAAATTAATCAGTTTCTTAGTTACAACTCCGCTTTCTTTGACACTAGCAAAGGTTAAACTCCGCCCATCAAGATTGTAAACACCGCCTTTTTAATTACTCTCAACTATACATTTTCGATCATGCTTCTTCTGAGATGCAACATTTTTAATTATTCAAGAGTTGAATGAACCAAAATAACTTTACAATAATAGTCTACATTTTAAAGTGGTCTTTTATTGATATAAAGCTTAAGTTAAATTTTTTAAAATTAAACTGGTGGTGAAAATTCGGAAATAATTAAAAATATTGCGATTTGTAACTATGCAAGAAGTTTCAGTACATGTTTTACATGGACAATTATTGTATGTATATGTGCATCATAATTTATGATAGGAAATAATAATAACAAATAGCATCATAATTTTATTAATTATAAATTTAAAAAAGACACTAAATTTTAAATTAATTCATACAAACTTTGTAATTTACAATTTGAGTACACTACAGTCTGTGACTTACAAAATACTGTGCCAAAAAGTGTTGAAAATAAAAGAAAAATGACAAATAAAGAATTACATTCCACGTACTTTATGACATATGTGAAGCATAGTCTTCTGGTCTGCGCTGCACAGTTCAATGTCGGAAGGCAGACGAACGGACATTATTATAATAGGTGTTCGAAGTTGCGCCCATTAACAGAATCGCACAGCCGACAGCGACGTCGTAAAGATTGGCGAACACGCCGAAAAACTCCGACGGAGTTGGGAATGTCTCCTGCAGCGACAACGATTCGCGCTAGTAAATCCTCCGGTGTATCCACAGGCGTTTCATACACCAGCGATTTAAGGTGTCCCCAAAGAAAAAAGTCTAACGGATTGAGGTCTGGAGAGCGTGCAGGCCAAGCAACAGGTCCACTGCGTCCAATCCATTTCCCAGGATATGTTGAATTGAGGTGATTGCGAACACCTATGAAAAAATGTGCCCGTGCGCCATCGTGCATAAACCACAAATTGTGGCGCAATGTTGCTGGCACATTTTGCAGTAACTGCGGTAAGATATCCCGTAGGAAAACCAAGTACGTACTGCCATTGAGTACATCTGGGAGTAAATATGGTCCTATGAGATAATCGCCGAGGACACCTGCCCATATGTTCACACTGAACTTTTGTTGTGCGTTCGACGGGAAAACAGTGTGCGGATTTGTATATGACCATGTGTGCATATTGTGCGTGTTTACCACGCCCTCTCTCGTAAATGTTGCTTCATCAGTAAATAAAATATTTTCCAGAAATTGTGGATTATTTTCTGTTACATTAAGCAACCAGCGTACGAATTCTGTCCGCTGAGCACAATCTGTTACTGATAACAGTTGTACCCGCTGCACATGAAAGGGGTGCATGTTTTCTGCACGCAGAACACGCCACACACTTTGGTGAGAAACACAGACTTCAGACGCAGCAGCTCGTGTACTCGTGGAGGGGTTATCTTTAAAAATATTCAGTACATCTTCTTCCATTGCAGGTGTTCGTACATGTCGAGGTTTCCCTGCATCAATGCTTGCTGTATTAAACGATCCAGTCTCCCGTAATCGTCTATCGATTTTTATGAAGAGTTTCGAACTTGGGCAACGTCTCCTTGGAAATTGCTCACGGTACATGCGCTGTGCTAGACATGCATTTCCATGAGCTTGCCCGTACATCAGATGCATGTCCGCATATTCTTCGTTAGAGTATTCCGGCATAATTATTATACATCAACTTACTACAATCCCACTTACAACAGCCTCCCTTTAACATAACGCCCACTGATGACTGCTGTTTTATTACACTTTTCTTCCTATACACATAGAAAATTTGCATAAAAAGTACTTCTTCTTCATCATCCTGAAAGTTCATGGAGGAAACGCAGCAGTCACGGAGTTTGCTTTAAGACAAGGCGAGAGCTGCACAATATGTCATTCACTTGACCAGACTGAATAATGAAAGGGTATTGATAGATGTTGATCAGAAATGTATAATTGAAAGATATTAAAACGGGGTGTTTACAATCGTCATGGGCGGAGTTTCGCCCTTTCCGAGCGTGCAACAGTACAGAGTTGTAACTAGGGAACTGCTTGATTTCTCCCATACAATTAAACTGATATGGTTTATTGTCAGCTTCTTCGAAAGCTTTCGGAATGGACCAAATTTTATAACATTTTCCTTGATGTATGTAGAGTTGCATTTTTGGAATTAACGATTAACTATTTTGCTAAATATTTGATTTTGTATTTTTTCACTGTTTCAGAGCTTGTAACTCGCCATTAATTCTCAATATTCTAAAACAACTTATGTCATTTCGTAGGATTTTTTCTGCTCTTTCTAAATATGTGTTTTGTTTTTATGTAGCATTATCGATAGTTTAGCAATGAGGTTTTTTTTACAAATTTCCGATTTTTCATTCTATTTGCTGTAACTTGAAAATTATTGAGATCCGGCCAGGCATTATATACTGATTTATGCTCCGTGTGATCTCCTCTATTACCCCTATTAATATTGGACCCCTTTAACGGAACACCCTGTATATATATATATATATATATATATAGGACACACATATTATAGGATTTGTTTTGAAGTCAACTGATTTTTATATTATAAAATCGTATAATTATATTACATATTATATAATTATAATATACTAGTAAGTAGTCACAGACTAGATGTGAAACAAATGGTGTTAAATTTAGCAGACCAAAGCAGACAATAAAATAGAATATGACCAAAATATTTTTTTTAAGCTTTGGGACAGCGAAGACAATGGGATTTTTGAACTTTGGGCGCAATTGTCACCCCGAAATTGAGCTGATTATCTGATGATTAGCTTTTGACAAAAAGTAAAACTTAATGTTTTCTTGCACTTTACTGTAAAATTAGTAGAAAATAATGCACGCCGAATCGATATTACTGCGGGACCTAAATTTTCATGCTACTGACACATATATATAACCCTAACATATAAATTTTAACTTTCTACTTAAAAGCATATATAACATATATCTAGTTACATTTCTTTTTATAAAAAAAATAAAAGTTTAAAGCTTTCCATATAAAAATAAATTTACTCTCAAAGTTATTTAAAAGCTGACATGATCATTTAAAATACATACATTACACGGCTCTTTCGTGGATAAATTTATCCTAGCGGTTGGTTAATCAATAAACTTTTCGCATCCCTCATATGAATGAGTAGAAATAAATCATAGAAATCTGTAAACTTAGTAAAGTTAAGTTTTACGACTGACTGATTTGGAGACTTTCAGCTACTATATATCTATAGCTGTGTGTCTGACATGAACATTCTGGTAAATTTTACGTTTTCTAAAGAAATGTTATGTTTTCTAAAGATGAGTAAAAATAATTTAACGATAATATATAGAATATTGTTGTTTCGTGTCAAATGTTTTATGCACAAAGGATAATAAAGAAAATATTCAAAAAATATTCATTCTGTGACTTAATTTTATGCTCTTCTTTTAATAAAAGGCATATTTAATATTATTACATCTCTATATTTAACCCATTAACCGCCAAAACTATAAGACAAGGATCTTCAATATTTTTGCTGAAAAAGTTTACCACCACAAATTATGAAAGAGGATCTTCACTTTATTTATTTGGCAAAGTTTCTGGTATTAAATAAATAATTTTTTTTATTAAAAAATAGCGGTAGCTTGATAGTTAATTTTAGTATGTCCATTTATATTTACCGTTGCGTCAACGCAACACCACCGGGTAATGGGTTAAAATATTGACAGTAGAACGAGAACATTTTTAAACAAAAATTTGTGAACAGTTCTATACATTTTATATGTTGAACATTGAAAGAAATTATCATAAAATAAACATTTAGTTACAATTTCAGCACTTGAAAAGCAGTTAAAAACAAATACATTACTATTCTAGAATTAAAATATATACATATATATGGGAACTCGGGCACTTGAATACACATTAAATGAGCCTGACACCATTAAAATTTAAGGTAGATTATATTACAACTATTTACATAAAATATTTACACTAATTATATGCGCGAAGTATAAACACCATCACAATCTTTACATTGTTTGTCGCCGTCCTTAACCAAACACACATCATCGTTCTCTGCTTCCGACCGACTGACCTCAGTTCACTTCTCGTTTTTCTCCCGCTCAAAAGGAGTGTCTCTAGATCACAAGTATCGTTCTAATACGCCTGCGCTGACTAGTTCATGGGGAAAGCAATCAAACAGAGGAATGCGCTTTGATCAGCATCTACGTGAGTGGTTGGTGGCGCTGTAAACAGTAAAAGGCACTCAGGGAAAGCTATTAAAGGCAAAACTTTCCCACAAATCGGCGATCCTGACAGGTTGATCGACCTCGATCGACACGTGGACCACAGGAAGGAGCAGCAGGAACACCTGAAAAGAAAAAAAAAGAAAAAGCAGCACCCCAAGTTCTATTTTGGAAAAAGTCATCATTATTAAAAATCCTCGTCAAAATTTATATTATTTCTTGAAAAAAAGGTCTTCTTATTCTTTCCTTTTTTTTACGTCTCTTTGTCGTTCTTTCTTCTTACATCTTATCGTCTTTCCTTTTCTTACGTCTTTTCATCTTCTTTTACCATACGTCTTTTCGTCTTTTTTTTTTCGTTCCTTCGGGATTAATTTTGTCAAAATCGTTTAAAATCATAATCGGTGAAATTATCAGGAACGATACCATATTCGTCAAAATCGGTCAAAGGTTCATCTTCGGAATCATTAGTGTCATTTTCGGAATTTAAGTCAAATTTACTTGTATTTTCTTCGAAAAAGGATCTTCTATATTCAGGTTTCTTTTTAGTAAACTTCTGCTTAGGTTTTTTAACTTCGTAATTATTAATTTCAATTTCATCTTCAAATTCATCTGACGAATTAGGAATATACTTAATTTTCTTAGAAGCATTATTCTTCAACTTCGCGTTAGACATTTTCTTAATATTTTCTTTTCTAAAATTTTCTTCATTTATTACATCAGATTTCTGGTTATTTTCATTTCTTGAAGAATACATCATATTTTCTTTATCTTTGAAATTAGGGAAATCTGGATCATTTTTAAAGTTCTTAGCACTGTTAGTCATCTTAATTTGTATTTTTAACTTAGTCATCTCTTGTCTTAAATTTTCGAAATCTTCCTGGGAATTATTCAATTTTATCTGGATTCTTCTTTTGGACATTTTTATTCTAGAACATTCATCTTCTGATTCTTCTAACTGTTTTTCAAGATGTTTTGAATAATTATTTACTTTTATTAACCGTAATCGGTATTGTTCTGAACGTTTACTTTCTTCATCTAATTGGGATTTTATATCTTGAAAATGTCTCTCTAATTTTCTGTACAATTTACTAATGGTCTGTCTTTCTGCAACTTCTTGTTCTAATTTATCTTCTAACGATTTTATTGTAATTTTCGACTTAGTTTTTTCTGACAAAAATGCTTCTTTTAAATCGATTACATCTAATTGTAACATTTTATATTTTGTTTCAACTTCTTTAACTTGGGCAGTTAAATTTTCATTTTCTAGACGTAATTCTCTAATTTCAGAGCTAGAATAGGACAATTGAGGAACAGGTAAATATTTGTTTTGGTTTAGAATTTGTGGGTTGCTACTGTGCAATGTGGAAGAATAAGGGTTAAATTTAGGTTTTACAGTTACTTCACTTGAATTAATAACATTGACTAAGGAATTATTCTGACTTTTATTTAACTTAACATCATTACCAGAAACAATTAAGGAGCCTTGTTTTATTACATCAATACCAATAATTAAATCATATTCAATAGATTTGTCATCAATCACAAAAATAGATGTTTGAAATTTAGAATCATCAATTTCGATTTCAGCCTCAAAGTAACCGATTGGTCTGAATGATTTTTTACCTAATCCACTTAAAAGCATATCTGTTGGTTCTAAGTTTACATAACTTTTAATTTTATCAAAATTACTTTTCTTTAGAATAGTTTTTTCACTTCCTGTATCGATTAATGAAATTAAATTTAATGAATGCAACTTTACATCTTTAAAAACCAAATTCTGAGAACAGGTTAGCACATTTACTTGAGAATCATTAGGCAACTTTGAATCTTTGATTTTACCACATTCGAATGATTTGTGGCCATATAAATTACAAGAAAAGCAGAGAGGACCTTTATCTTTATTTCTATACTGATTACTTTTATGGAATCTATCGCCACAATTATAGCAACGTATCTCAGGTTTATTGGATCTAGATTTATTTTTAAGTTCAACTTCTGTTTTCATCTTAGGCCTAACATAAACATCAGGTTTACTATCATAATCGACACGCAATTTATCATAAATTTTAAGCTTCTCTTTAAATTCAACAATATTTGGGCAACCATACAAAAAGGATTTTTTAAAAACAGGATCATTAATTCCATTAATTACATACTGAATAAGTGCAGAATCTTCTATGTTGCCTTTTGAACATAACTGTTTGATATTCAAAAAATATTCGTCCAACGATTCGTTTTGTTTAATTTTCCTTTTAGATAGCAATTCATGTAATTCGGCTGAATTACACCTTTCACCAAATTCAGAAATAAGTAACGCTTTCATTTTAGACCAAGAATTTATTTTTGTTTAACTTTCTATAAACAATTTAGCTTTACCTGTCATACGGCGTTTAGCCAAAATCAATTTTTGCAAGTCACTAACGTTAAATAAAGAAACAGTATCTTCAAAATCGGCAAGCCATTTTTCAACATTTTGAAATTGACTACCATCAAATTCAGAAACCATATTTTCAATGTCGTTAATGGAAATTGATGGTTTAAGAACATAATCAGGAATTAGAATTTTCTGATTTTCCTTATTTTCACAACTAGAACTACCAGAATCATTTCTCAAATTATTTTCAGAAACACTCAAAATATCATTAATTTTATTTGATTCATCTTCGCTCTCATCATCGCTAAGAGCACCTTCATCAGGAATTAAATTAGATTTCAATACATTAAAATCGCATAAAGAAGAAATTATTCTGGCAGCAATTTCATCGAAAGTTCCAGAATTATTTATACATAAAACATTGCAAATAGTTATTAACTCGTTTACTGAAAAATCATCTTTAATACTTTGCAATTTTGTTTTAAATTCATTCGAATCTATTTCGAAAGCAAAGCCAGTAAAATTACGAATTCTACGTCTATTATTTCTATCACCGACTTCTCCAAAAATTAATGTATGCAACGTCTTAATACTTAAGGATTTTTCAGCTTTCAGCGAAAGTTCTAATTCCTTGAAATCAACTAATTTTGACATATTGAATAAGAAAAAATAAACTCACTTCATAGAAAGATATCCAGCTTGCTACATACATGCACTTCTCCACTTGAACTATTTCACTTATAATTTATTGCAGCATTATTTTGCATAAGGAATTTTGTGGGCGGTGTCAACCAACAGGACATCAACACTTGAATTATTAAAACCAAAACTTTGTCTTTGTGGGCGTAACGTTCTCATCCCACTTCTGACACCATTTATGGCAACTCGGGCACTTGAATACACATTAAATGAGCCTGACACCATTAAAATTTAAGGTAGATTATATTACAACTATTTACATAAAATATTTACACTAATTATATGCGCGAAGTATAAACACCATCACAATCTTTACATTGTTTGTCGCCGTCCTTAACCAAACACACATCATCGTTCTCTGCTTCCGACCGACTGACCTCAGTTCACTTCTCGTTTTTCTCCCGCTCAAAAGGAGTGTCTCTAGATCACAAGTATCGTTCTAATACGCCTGCGCTGACTAGTTCATGGGGAAAGCAATCAAACAGAGGAAGGCGCTTTGATCAGCATCTACGTGAGTGGTTGGTGGCGCTGTAAACAGTAACAGGCACTCAGGGAAAGCTATTAAAGGCAAAACTTTCCCACATATATATCTGTATATAATTTTAAAATCTGTATATAATTTTAATCCTTAAAAAAGGACACTTAATTTTAATTCCAAAACTAACAAACAACACCAGAAATATTTAATTAAAAATTTCCTTTTATAATATACGTGAACATAAAAATGCTCTTATTTTCTAATAAATTCGTTTATAAATTCTGGTGTAAGTTCATTATTTCATCAGTTTATCAACAGCATTATCCGCGCCAGAAAGGGATTGAAATTCATACACGGGTCTCCTGTGAATAAATTTACTCTAGCGGAGCCGTGCGCAACGTGAGGCAATTTGATTCTTTAGCGGTGCAATTCCATATTTGGTACTAAACTATTTCTGCCCATGTTTGGGGGAAATAATGTTATAAGCTAAAAATAAAAATGATACATGCAAAATTAAAAAATAATATGATAACGTTTTATTGAATTTTCAGAAAGTTTCCATTAAAAATTCTAAGTAAAATTTTAACTGGAATAATTATATGAAAAATCTTTTAAAATTAGGTTGGTGCAGAAACAGTGTTGGCAGATTGGGGATTTTGTCCCCATTTTGGGGAATTTTGAACACCTAGGGGAATATTTTGGGGAAAAACTTGGGGATTTTTTTTTTTTTTTTTTTTTTTACTATTTTCCGTAAAGATTTCTTTTAGTCCTGTAGAAAAACTGATTCTGTCTCGAACTCAATTTTGATTTGAAAAACGAAAATACAATCCAGAAATCGGAAATATTAATCATTATTCTCTTGGATGTGGTCGTGTTCGTTGTTTACTACATTACAGTTTACACGTATTACAGATGCATCAGACTCTAAAGTCTTAAGCAGCTTAAACCTGCACTTGACTAAATCTGCAGGACTTTAACGAAAAATTCTTTCGCCGTACTTAAAAAAAATTAATTTAAATATGTGGAAGCAGATATTTTTCTTTTATGATATACAAGAGCACATAGATTGATACAGCGAAAGTACTTTGCATTATGATTATGTATACTTCAGTCCAGGGATGACAAAAAAATTAAAGCAGCGTACCAACTCGGATTCATTCAAATCCAAACTGATAAGAGATAGTCTAAAGCTATGGAGCTAATGTAACAATAGTCCAACATTGTTAGACAATACTTTTAAAAAGAAACGTAAAATAACTTGTCACTGCAAAATATATCTCTCATTCTCTTAATGTAGATACAGAATATGCATTCAGCCCAGTTTAAAAGTTTGTTTTTTTTTTTGTTAATGGGGAATTTTTTCAAAAAAGGGCTTTATTTGGGGAAAGTTTTTGAGCTTAAATTACTTAAATATTTTTTATAGTGGTAAATTGAAAATTTAAAAATTCCCTTTTTGAGTAAAAACTGAGTTGGGGACTTTTGCGGAAAAAAAAAACACTGATTTGGGGAAAATTTCAGAAATTTTAGGGAAATTGACTTTTGACTATCTGGCAACACTGTGCAGAAATAATGCTGGATTTTACAGAGAAACTTATTTTATAAGCATTTTGTGAACATAATTTAATCCTAGTGGTATTTATTATATATCATTTTAAAGCTTATTTTAAGCAATTTTTTTGCAAATTGCCGTACATGCTCGCATATAAGTTGAGGAATTTCTGACAATTTTCGGTAAGCAAATTTGGGGGGTCGACTTATACGCCAGTCAGTTAAAAAAGAAAAACCAAAAACTTCGAATACTGCAAAATTATGGCTGTTTATGTGTATGAATAAAAAAAATAATACATAAAATATACAAATAACAATAATTTATCATTTGAAAAAATTTCAATGATTTGTTTTTGTTTACTTACTACCTTATCGCATTGGCAAGTGAAATCTTTGATTTGATTTTGTGCAAAATTGAAGTAAAAAGTTAGGGGGTCGACTTATACGCGGGTTTTTGATTTTTCCAGGCTTTGCATTCGAAAATTAGGAAGTCGACTTATACGCGAGTATATACGGTAATTGTTTTTTTTAATCTATTGACTAAGCTGAGATGTAAAAACAGGATTTTCGTCAAATTTATATCTACGAATTTAAACTCTGCCGCAGTGCAGCACAAACTGCGCGAGACATTAACAAAATTTGGGGCAAGGGGAAGCATCAACGTAAGCACAGTTCAGCATTGGTTTTAAAAATTTCATCGAGTACATTTTTACTTTAAAGACGAGGGTGATCGCGGGATTCGTCTGTTGTTGGCGACGATAATCAATTGAAGACAATAGCCGAAGTTGATCCAACCAAAGCAACTCGAGAAATTTCGAATGACCTCAACACTGACCATTCCAGTGTCCTTCATCAGTTAGAGCAAATTAGTAAAGTGAAGAAACTAATTAAGTCTCCTGTTCCTGCCGGCGAAGACACTCACGAACTAAAGCTAATCCTATGGGGGGGGGGGGATTTGTCTAATATCTGCTTTGCTTTTTGACATTTTTAAATAATTTTTTTGCATTGGATAGCCAAGATCCGTCTCTACATCGCACTTTTTTTACTTTTCCGATTTTGGTCGCAGATATTTTTTAGAATGACACTTTCATTTTCAGAACAGGTTTTGAAAATGAAAGTAACTTTATAAAAAATATCTGCGACCAAAATCCAAAAAGTAAAAAAAGTGCGATGTAGAAACGGATCTCGGCTATCCAATGCAAAAAAAATAAAAAATTATTTAAAAATGTTGAAATGCAAACGAGATATTATACAAATCCTCTCCCATAGGATTAGCATTAGCTCGTGAGTGTCTTCGCCGGCAGGGACAGGAGCCTTAAATCAGTGCTGCACGAGTTGAACGACAACGCACGTCATAGAATTGACTCTCCAAAAATTCCACTCTTTGGCCTACGAAAAACTACTTTACCCATCGTACTCACCGGACCTCTCGCCAATCGGTTATCACTTCTTTAAACACTTGGGAAATTTCTTGAGGGGGAAAAATTCCATCAATCAAGATGATGTCCGAAACGTCTTCCGAGAGTTTGACGCCTGAAAAAACTCAGACCTTTTATCTTACAGGAATCATTAACAAGGGAACCACTTTTGGTGTTGTTCGCACCTAGCTTTGAGACCTGGTGCATTTTAAAGCCCTATATAATAAAAGTTTGAGAATCAATAAAATTTTTCTGCTAAAATAATATTTCTTGATTATACAGCAGCATAACTCTCTGAAAATGCAATTTTCGCGACCACTTATTGGACTATTAACATTGAATTTTTTTAAAGAAAAGCATTTAAAAATAAAAATTAGTTAATAATAAGTATAAAATATTGAAAAAAGTTTGAAAATTCCTTCACAAACCCACGAATTTGATTTTGAAAATTTGCAACTTTATATTCATATTTTTGGCGGGAAAACAGTTGGCGTTTATTTTCAAAAGTTGAGCTTTCCGGCAACCCTAGCCAAATGACATAGCTGAATTTGTAATAGCTGGAAATATGAAAGTCCAACCTATTTCGCCACAGCAATTTTTCTAAATTGTGTAAAAATATTAATTTACTTTATTATTACTTTTACCGAAGGACCATTGAATACAGCAACATTTCATTTTAAACATTCGAAACTTTTTTCATTCGATTTCAAAAGAAAATAGTTTGCTTATTTTGTATTTCACTAAAAAATAGTTTTCAATGATCTTCGAAGCTTTTATAGAATTATATTTATTACTTATATATTTATCGTTTGCATAGAAAAAAAAATAAAAACCTAATATTTGTTTCTTATGCTATCAATTATAAAAAAAAAATCGCAATCTAATATAATTCTAGTAAAATGTTCTGTACATTTTCGCTTTGGATAAAGCGGGCGGAAAAATTGTAGCGCCGTATTTGGCGACTTAACTCCCTTTTGGCGTGAAATAAACAAATAAATATGTAATAATAAAAAATTAAAAGTATAAAAAAGTATATAAAATATAATTTTAACAGAGAAATTTTTTCGGTTCTCTAACTTTTATGTATAGGGCTACAAAACGCACCAGGTCTCGATGCTAGGTGCGAGCAACACCAAAAGTGGTTCCCTTGTAAGTTCGTTTCTGGCTGGCAAAAATGTTTTGATTTTAATGGCTCTTACTTTGATTAAATATACTGGGTGTCCAGAGTTAAACGACCCTACTTTAAAGTTGTCTACAGACAAAACTATCGTTTATAAAATTGTGAAATTTTGGGAAAGACGTAATAAAGGGAGGGAATTTGTTTAAGCTAAAAAAATACACAAATAAAAGTATTTAATAAATCAAATAAAAATTTACGCATACGGTACGAATACGCATACGATTCACATTACGATAGTTTGAAAATTTTATTTATTAACTTAATCTTATTCTAAAGACAGCATCCCCCGACACATTCCTAGCATCCCCCAGAACACACTGCGGCCAAATCTGAAATTGATGAAAGTCATGCAGAAAATGTTTGGTTATAACAAAATTGGTCAAACTATCGTAAATGTAGGCTAAATGTGTAATTAGTTTTAAAACGGCCTCCTATTTTCCCATAACCCAATTCCCATACTTTTATTATGTCCTCCAAAAAATTTCATAACATCCTGAACAATAACTTCGTCTATAGACAACTCATGATTCTCATGAGATTATTAGTCATGAGATTATTCATGAACATCCTGTAAATTAAATTTCTAAACTATCGTAATGCTAAATGTGTAATTTATTAAAAATGACCCTCTGGTGGCGAAATTTTGAACTATTTTTAGTTATAAATTTTTAGCTTAAAAAAATTCCCATCCCTTTATTATGTGTTTAACAAAATTTCACAATTTTATGAACAATAGTTTTGGCTGTAAACAATTTTAAAGTACGGTCGTTTAATTATGGACACTCTGTATTTAGTTTGGAAAAAAGTTATAGCGCTTTAAATTTGAATTGAAAAATCATGCATTTTTTTCCCCAACCAAATGTAATTAGATCTCCCTTTCCCCCCATTCTCCTAGTATTTTATGTTTAATTTTTTTAAAAAAAAATTTCAGCTCTTGTTTTTGTATTTTGTACATTTTTTTTCAAATCTTTATTAAATGAACCGTGTATTTCCATGGTTTGTAAACCTCCTTGAATTTTGCAAACCAGAAAATTTTTCGGCACCAGTATTATCTTATAGGAAATCTCTTCTTAAAAGTATGCGAAATTTTGTGCATTTGACCCAGATTTCTTTTTTTATAAAAAATTATTGGTAGTTTTCCTGGAGAAATAACGGTATCCGTACGAACACTGATTTCTAATCAACCTACCATGCATCACATGAAATTTTTTTCTACTTGGCTACTCAGGGATTACTGTTTACGGATTCACCTAAAACTGACAACGAACAATGACGTTATACTTTATGCCAAATGGTTTTATATGCATTAAAACACACGGTAACGAAGAAAGGATCAAACTATTCTTTTAATGTCATATACAAGTTATTTTTATGTTAAGTATTGTTATATTATAATTTCTTTTGTATATTTTTATGTTAATATCCACTTTATGTTATATATTAGATATATATTACTTTTTATGTTTTATTTACAAATTTCAAGGAGTAACAATTCCTTGACCCTTGAAACTTGAGGCATTTTCGGATTGAAAAAAAAACAAAAAAACAAAACGAAGTTCTCATAAAAATCTACTTAGATTAATTTATGATACATATATAAAAGTAGAAAAATGTATTTTTGTTTAATTGTTGTATTACAAAATGGCTTGAAGGTGGGAGTACTTCATAAAAAGAGTTTCAAGTGGTGGACAAATAAACTCATCGTTACCTTGAACTATAACAATGCAATAAACTGATTTGTTTTCTCAGTTCAAAAGCAAATGAAATACGTCGCTTTTTAAAAAAATATGCTTTATTAGAGAAATGTCATCCATTCAAAGTAAAACGCAACTTTTCAACCAAAAATTTCGTTACTTAAAGTTACATAGACAAGCGAGATATCGATATTTCGAAACATTCCTTTGTATTTATCTAGAAAATTAGGCGACGACTTATTTTCAAGTGTATCACGATGATCGATTAAAAAATGGCAAAGGTAGAGTTTACATAATTTTTTTAAATGCAGTTCTGAAGAAGAAAAAAAAAAGCACTTGAAATTTTTATTACTGTTCCTCGCTATGACGCGTTCTACTTAATAAAGCTCCAAAATTGTCCTCTAACTATCAATATCAATTAAAAAAAATGAAATATGATTTTTGTGTGCATAAACAGTACTTTAATTAATCGAAAATTTGAACCGGATTAGAGAAGTGTGTTACCCCTTAATAAAACACATTCAATAAAAAATACGTTTAAATTATCGATATTAATAAGATAATAATTTTTAACATTTTACGATTATGTAAAAATATCATTAAAAATATTTTAACTGAGTAAATTATAAACATTTAGTGATCTGATATAATAAATAGTTATTTGGCATATGTGAAAACTGTCACCAAATTAAAAAACAATAGCAAAAACAACAACAACAACAAAAAACCCACTCATTTTGTGCTCTTTTGGGTGGATAAAATTTCGTAAGCAACTAAATTAAGATCGAAAAAAAAAATTCTATATGACGAAAGATTTTGTTTACAAAATAAGATAAATATTAATAAATGTTCTTTTGTTTGGAAAATAACATTTTAATGTGAAAATTAATGTTGAGTAAAAGAGCTGTTTTTCACTTGTATGTATGGATGCTCAATAAATGACACATGTACAGCCGGTTAAAAAATACCCCCCCCCCCTGGATTGATCTGGTCTGATATCTGAATTAGCTCAGCAGAATAAATTAGTACTAGGGAGCTCAGCTCCCTGCTTGCTCACGCTCACCACTATTTGTGTCAACTCTAGCCAGAATGAGTGCTATCATAAATCATTATAACATATTAAATTTACAAATATTGTTTATGTATAAAAAAGTAATGGAAAACTTTGTTGGAAATCTAAACAAAAATGTATTTAGATGGTGCTGCTAATGTTTATAAATCACTTCAACATTATGAAATTATAAAAATTTTTAAATGCAAAATCATAAACTGGAAAATTATCTTGGAAATAGAATTAATTTAAAACCTCGGTGAAAGCACAATTAATAATTCATAAAAAAAGTAATTGAAAATTTTGTTGAAAATGTAAATAAAAATGCATTTATCAAAAGTTTGGCCCTGTGACTTGTTGATCGTCATTGCGATAGCTAAGTGGACTGGAAATTGAGGCCGTTAATATTTAAATGGCATGTTAGTATCAGATTGGGTCCTTCTCCTTTCATTTTGCCTATAGTATTGAACAGCACGTCTTAAATTCATTTAAAAATATAATAAGACGCTATAATAGATGCCACGTAACACGCAAACGAACTGTAAACGAAACATTTTTGGCAGTGTCTAAATACAATCTTGAACCCAAAGCTGATTCGCTGAATTCACCACGTCACCGTAAAACTGACCAATAGCAATTGTTATTCATGATCGCTTAAACGGTTTGCATTAAAAGAGAGATTCCAACTGGATTTTGATTTGGTGAATGGGTCGGGACATGTGACCATAGTTTAACCACTGAGAATCGTGGCTGTGGTTGTTGCCAAATAGCAAGCTACAAATACAACTTATTTTCCGCGCTACGTAAGAGAAATATATATATATATATATATATTGGCCTTGATACTTTTTCACTCAGTTGCAAAATTACAACTCGTGTGATTCATTTATCAATTAGAATAATTGTGTTGAAATTAATCAAGTATAATTACGTATCCAATGTTTCTGGGATTTCTATTGCCTGCGATTTATTCTGTTAAGCGGATTTAGATATCAGACCAGATGTCATAATCAACAAGGTTTCTGGGGGAATCAATTGTATGTCCGCTAGATTTGTCCAGGATAGCTCAGTTGGCAGACATTGGCAGCTTAAGGGTGTATTCGAAAAAAAAAAAAATCCAACCTCAACAGTTCGAAATATTCTGAGACAGACTCATTTTTAAAAGTAAAAACATGAAATTTGCTGAGGTAATTTTTGAAGAGGTGTATAAGAAGCCGTGTGATTTCATTTTTCGCTCAATTAATTAGAATTTAAATTTTTAAACTATTATTTTCTCAGTATGGCCATTTTTTTCATTCCCACATCTCCTGCTTCGGAAAATTCGGTTCAAAACTCCAATTTTGACAGCATTTTTAAAATAATATTTTCTGCATTTATCAAAAAATCGAGAAGCACGGCGCATTATATAGTTTCTAAATAAGAGAATTTCCCAGTTTGATGTGTTTGAGAGCAACAATGAATTTAAAAATGAATCAGAAAATAAGCAGTTTGTATTGGAATACACCTTTAAGCCAAAAGTTCCATGTTTCGAATCCTAGCCTGGACTCTTTTTCACCCAGCTGGGAAATTACAACTCGTGGGAAAAAAATGACTCTAGCGTTATTCGACACCACATTTGTTTAACCCGATGGTATGGAAAGGAAAACGAACTCGAATTGCACTCCCCCTTTAGAATCATCTCGACATCGTCAGTTTTCGTTATCAGTTCGAGATCAGTAAACGGAAAAATCAACAATGAACCCTTTTAAGAAACGTATTCGCTTTAAAAAACGAGTATTTTTTTCATTAAATTATTTTATTTTTCTGCAGTTACCTTTTTTAGGCAGGCGATGCAAGTTAATATATAATCATCCAAAATTAGAACATATCTTCCGAAAAATGCCAAAGCGTAAAATCTTAGTTTTCAGCTAAGAAAGTGATATAGAATATTTTTCATGTAAGAAAAAATTAAGAAATAAATTCTAAAATTTGTATGGAATCTTTCTATTATTTTTATTATAACATGCTTAAAATTAAAATTTCGAAAAAAAAGTACATGTAAATAAAAAAAAATGACCTTTTAACTTAAGAGGCCACACTAGTCACTCAAAAAGACCCGAATGATAATGTTAATCCTATGGGGAAGTTATTTTCAAATATTTCGCTTAAATTTTGATATTTTCAAAAGATTTTTTTTTTTTTTTTTTTTTTTTGCACAGGATAGCTGTGGACGATCTACATCCGGGCTAGTTTTTACTTTTTCGATTTTAGTTTCAGATATTAAAAAAAAATTACTTTAACTTTCGGAACCGGTTAACCGGTTCCGAAAGTAAACGAATTAAAAAAAAATGTGAAACCAAAATCAAAAAAGTAAAAACTAGCCCAGATGCAGATCGTCCTCAGCTATCCTGTGCAAAAAAAAATCATTTGAAAATATCAAAATTTAACTGAGATATTTGAAAATAACTTCCCCATAGGATTAACATTACCATCCGGGACTTTTTGAGTGATTAGTGTGGCCTCTTAAAATCTAATAACTTAAATTTTTTCTTGAATTTTTTTATTGCTCATGTCTAACTTTTTTATATTTCGTCGTTTTCTTCAGGAATTGCGTTAACTTTCATAATGATTTGCTAATTTTTATAGCCCAACAACTTCCAAAAATTCAAAGTTTAGGATTTTTTTAACTCGTTTTTCATGCATATATGATTTAATTAAAAAGGCTAATTAAAATTTCTGTAGTTCATTTGCTGTCATTTTTTTTTATAATTGCAATAACTTAAAATAGGAATTCATAAATGCATGCAATTAAATATCTGTACAGGCATCCCCCGAATTACGTAAGTAATGCGTTCCGTAAAGTTTTGTGTAATTTGAATTTTACGTAATTCAATTTGTAAGTTGGTTAGGTAAAATTTTGTAAGAAATTACAATATTTATTATAGTATACATATACATACATATATTATTTACACCGTATTACTACATAAATAAAGCATCAAGCGATAGTATTTACTCTTATATAAACTATAAAAGTATGAAAAAAACCCCCCAAAAAAACCTTCAAGAACACTTTTCAAATATCTTGAGGAATACGGGATTTATAAATCTACCATTGAATAATTGATTTATAACAATTTTTGAATCTACATCAAACGACTATAAAAATAAGAAATAATTAAAGAGGACTAATTTAATCTATTCGCCGTGAATTTCTGATGGTAAGACAAATGAACAGCACTCACAAAATAAAATAATCCTTGATTAGCACAAACTGTATTTATTGTTAATTAGATGATGACTATGAATAACTAACAATAAAGATAAAGTAAATTTGTTATAGATTTGATTGTATATACTATATACCAATAAAAATATAACTCTGTCTAATATATAAACTATATTACGGCTGTGGTTTATATCTATATATTTTATTTATAAAATAAATATCAAATGTATGCAACTGCGTATCAAACGAGCTAGTATGTTCACAAATGTAATTCTCGAGAATTATTACGTAGCTGCGAATTTACGTAAGTCGGGAGATACCTCAACTTTTACTTAAAAAGCAAAGTAAATACTTTTGACCATGACTGCATTGTAACTTTTATCGATTATTGATTTTTTTTGTTATCTCCATGTTATTGTGATTTATATTACCATTCTGTTATTTATATTTCCTAAAGGTCAGTAAATTACTGTTTCGAGTAAAATTAAGCCTTTACGGTGGAAGTACCCCCTCCCAGGCACAAGCATCGCCTACACAAATTTATTCAGTCGGCACCACTTTTGTTTAAGAAACATTTTTACATTTTGCGACATGGGCAAGAGAAATTTACTAAAAAATTTGCTTTTAAAACATATAGAATATAAAATCACAGTAACATATATAAAGTTTGGGCGGATATTTGCCGACA
Source organism: Maratus speciosus (assembly GCA_963932465.1). NCBI lineage: Eukaryota > Metazoa > Arthropoda > Arachnida > Araneae > Salticidae > Maratus > Maratus speciosus. The sequence continues at coordinate 211,826,596 of OZ010793.1, forward strand.
ATCGATCGCAGGGGTTAATATGCCTTTATTTCGAAAAAATATACCTTAAAGATTCTTTAAAATTTTCATTTCATTCATTTTAGAAAATGAGATTAATATTTATAAATGCTAAAATCAGGAATTGAAAACTTTATTTGTCATGCTAATTCAGAGATTATAATTTAAAAATTTTTGTCTATTTGCTTCTTGGTAGTTTTAAATATATAATTTTACGCTAAAATTTTTATAATATGGTCTATTTGTAATACAAAGCTCCGAATTCTGCGACCTTCAGGCTTTTGATTGCGTAACTATGTAATAAAGCCTTGAAGGATTATGGGATGCCGGTTTCGAAATTCCGACAAAACCTAATCAAACTAGCGACCACATTTGTCAAAGGATTATGGGATAAACATGCGAGTGTATGTTTGTTGATATATGCCATTGCTATATTTATGGCTGCTGAAATTCACAAAATCTTTAACATTAACTTCATTTTCGATAGATTTTTTTTATCTAAATTATTGTCTAATTGTGTTTTTTAAAAATGATTTATATGTAAAACAAATTTTCAGTGTTACATTGATACGACTTCAAAAAAATAAATTTTGAAAATATATTTAATGCAGATAATCTTTGAGATATTTAATTTAATAATATTAATATATATATAATACGTATAATTATTTATTATTAATATTATACATATATAACCCCAAGACCGAATTTGATTTACACATTTGGAATAAAAAAAGTTTTAATTTTGGATTTATCCGAAATCTTTCTCTATACTTATTTATACTAACATATATTATAAAGAAATAACGTTTACTTGTAAGGGGTAATCTCTGGAACTACTGAACCGATTAAAACAATTATAGTGGCAAAATACTAGTGACCATTTTTGTTCCAACATAGGCTATATTTTTATGTCGGTACAATAACTTACAAGTGGGAGCAGGAGTTAAAAACGTTTTAAAACTGAGTTTCTATGGTATTGTTGGGTTTAGAAACCTGAAATTTAGGGTGTTGGTAGCATTTAAGATGTAAATACTTGCTATGAATGGTTTCTAAAAAAAGGATGAATTGAACAGAAAACGTTCTAAAAACGTTCTAAATTGCGATTTATTTAGAATTGTTAAGTCTAGACACTTAAAATTGGCAAGGCTGCTAACTCAGACATAAATGCTCGTGCAGAACAGCTCCCCCAACATTCAAAATTTAAAAGGGTGCAGCAGCAAAAAGCGTTTTAAAATTGCGATTCATGTGGTACAGTTGTAATAGAAGCCTGGAATTTGGCATGGTGGTTACTTTTAAAATGGTACTGCGCACTAAGAACGGTTTCTAAAAAATTCGAAATTTTAAAGGGTGAAATGAGCAGAAAATGTTCTGAAAACTTTCTAAATTACGATTTATTTGGAATTGTTAACGGTAGAAACTTGAAATTTGAATTAAGTGTTATTCTAAAGAAGTAAATGCTAGGCCAGAATAGTTTTCTAAAAATTCGAAATTTAAAAGGCTGCAGGAACGAAAACGTTCAAAAATTGTGATTTTTGTGATACAGTTGCTATAGAAGCTTGGAATTCGGTATGGTGGCTACTTTTAAGATGTAAATGCTCGCTAAGAAGGGTTTGAAATTTTTTGAAATTAAAAAGATATAAAGAGCTTAAATCGGTCATAAAATGCTCTAAATTAAGATTAAGTTGGATTTTTTTCGGGGTAAAAATGTGAAGCTCAGTTTAGTGGTTACTAAAAAGATGCAGATGTATGGTATAAACAGTCGATTAAACACTCGAAATTTGAAGGTCTGAAATGATCAGAAAATGTTTTAAAATACAGTTAATTCAAAACTTTAATGAGTAGAAACTTAAAATTTGACATTTCTATTATTTGTAGTACGTAAATGTTCGTACAGAACAGTTTTTTAATTCGAAATTTAAAAAGTTATATAAGCAAAAAAAGTTGTAATATTGCGATTTTTGTGATGCTGCTGGTCTAGAAACTTGAAATTTGGCATGGTGGTTATTTTTAAGATTTACGCTCGCGTTATAGGTTTAAAAGATCAAAAAAAATTTAAAAATGGTGAAATAAGCGGGAAATGTTCTAAAAACCTTCTAAACTATGATTTTTCTGAAGTTCTTAGGGATATAAACTTAAAATTTGACATAGCTATTACTTTAGTGACGAAAATACAATCGTAGATCAATTGTTAAAAATTTAGAAACAGAATCTAGGAATTTTGCATGGTGGTTACTTTTAAGATGTAAATCTATCTGAGATGTAAACTAAGAACGGTTTTTAAAAAATTCGAAACTTCAAATGAAAATTGAAATGAGCGCAAAGCCATCAACATACATTCTAAATTACCATTTATTTGGAATGAATTTTAGTTCGCATTAATTTAAGTCTAATGTTTGCTTAATACAAAGAATGAAGTTTAGTTAAACTGTGGCTTAATTAGTAATTTTTGATTTATCCGTAGCAGTATAATTTCCTCTAATAAAAATAGGCACACGCATACCATTTGGGATATTTCTACAATTACGCAATAAAAGCCGCGGGTTTTGCTAGTATATTATAAAGAAGTAACGTTTGCTAGCTTGTTTGTAAGGAGTAATCTCTGAAACTACCAAGCCGATTTCAAAAATAATGATAGCAATAGTGGAAATCTCACATGTATGCTACTTTTAAGACGTAAATGGTTGCACAGAACAGTTAAAAAATATAATCGAAATTTAAATGTGTGAAATGCGCGAAAAGCGTTAAAAAAAGTTCTAAATTACGTTTGCTATGGAATTGTAAATATTAGAAACTTGAAATTAGGCATGATTGATACTTTTAAGGCAGAAATGCAAACTCATAACAGTTTAAAAAAATTTGAAGTTGAAAAGGGAAAAACGATCTAAATGTATGATTGTAGGGATAGTGAAGGGAATAGAAACTTGAAAATTGGTATGGCGGTTATTTTTAAGAAACAAATGCTCGCTGAGAATGGTTTCTAAAAAATCGAAATTTAAAAAAATGAAATGAGCAAAAAACTTTCTAAAAGCGTTCTAAATTACGATTTCTGTGTGATTTTACTTAATATTTGTTAATTAATTACACATCCATATAATGTTTAGATGACATTTGGAGTTCTGATTTGTAATCACTAGCAGCTCCATCAATATCTTACTCCAATATTAGTGTCTTCATTATTAAAAAAGTTATGCTATTTATTAAATTCCAACTAAATTAAATGTCTTTAAAAACCAATTAAAAACATTCAAACGTGTACAGTTTATAATAAAAGGCTTCACTGTACAAAAGTTTAATTTGGTCAAAAATGGCCAGTTTTGGCTAAAAGAAACTCGGTTAAAAACATTAAAAGCCACCGGCTTGGCTATTTTTAATTTTAGACAGCATTTTTGGGAAGCCAGCAATAAAGTAAATTTTGTCCTCTACTATTTATTATTTTTTGTGGTTATTAATTTTATTTTCTAATCTCAGGCCCAGACAACATCGGGCGGGTCAGCTAGTATCATATACATTTTATTTGTATCAAAATATATATCATACACCTTTCAGATTATGTAAGAAATTTATAGAGTTATCGTACACTTGCAAACAAAAGAATTTGTTATACTGAATTCTGATTTTCTGCATCTATACATTGACAGATATAATCTGCTGCATAACTTTAAATAAACAATTTTGCAGTAAGTGGGGTACGTTAACAAGAGAGTAGACTCAAGCTGAAATTTTTTATCGAAACTATGGCAACCCATATTACAGAAATTATTGCCTCATTTATCTAACTAGTTTTATTGTATTTTTGTGCTTTTTGGATGAAATAGGTGAATATACAAAGACTGAATTGCCGATAGTGTTGTGATTGTCCACAATCTTCTAGACCAGAGGTTTCCATTCTTTTAGACTGTCATTCCACAAAATCTAAATTTATAATTTTGCACTACCACCAATTTATGAAGGTGATCACAGTGACTAATTTATAGCAGAGCATATGGTACGCGTGTTCCGTAAGCTCTTACTCGTAAAGGAGCCCAAAATAGATACAATAAAGTAATTTAATTAAATGTTATATAATTAAGTTTTTCATAAAATAATTTAACTCTTTGAAAGGTGGTGGAATATTTTTTTTTATCTCAACTAATTTTAATCAAGGTTTGTGCCAGAATTTTTGAACAAAAGTTTACTTTTAAAGTTTAGATCTAAGCCTTAGACTGATTTTCTACCTATTATTAACCCCTTGAGGGGCAAGCAATTACGTTTGTGAAATGCTGAATTCCCACCGGAATCTTTGAAAAATTCTATTTCAAAATAAATAAAAGCAAGTCTATTGCCTTTTTTTTCCACCAAAGTTAGAAAAAAAAATTAATAAAGTTTTTTCTGGTGTAAAACTTCATTAATCGTAGGTGGTATGTAATATATACCGGTACCCCTAAAGGGGTTAAATCATATAATGCCTCTCGGACCACGTAAAATTTATCCTGTACTTCTATATCGTCCATACAGACTTTATGCAAAAAGAAACTCATTATCTTTATCATTTTTCCGTTTATGTCCGATATAGATATATTGTCGCAGGTTCGCTTTGGGGAGTTATTGCAGTATGATATATTGAATTGGTGATTGAAATGTCGCACCCTGCATCAATAATTATGTTTGTTTTTATTCCTCGAATATCTAGGTTCTTCCTTTCTTGCCATTTCACGTGCCTATACTAACTTTATTTCTTCGCGTGTTTTGGCTCTAATTTTGGGATTTCGTTTCACGCCACTTCTGAATACATTGTGGGTTAACATTTGAATCTTCTTGTTGTGTTCGATACCCAGTGTTACATTTTGCGCTCCCGTAGCTAGGTCTGTTACATTTAAAACATACTAATATGTGACTCTTTTTTTCTGTACTTCAAACCGTGCCTATTATCAACTTGGTACCCTTTCGAAATGGCGTGGGTAGCCTCTCTGAACCTTTCGTCCTCTAAACTGCCACGTATGTTTCTGACTGCTTGTTTCATGCAAACCCTTCGAGTCGTTCCGTAATCATCCAGTTTATTGACTAAGTAATCGATTTTTATACTAATAGTTTCTGTATGAAATGTTCTGTTTTCTGCAAGTAAATTATGCCTTATTTGATTAACTACGATTAATTCCGATAATTCTTCAAAGTTATCTACTTGAAGGCCTTCAACCCATTGTTGGAAGTACACTCATAGGTGAAATCGTGCGAATTAGCTGATGGCTTTTTGTTAAGCGAGAAATTTGTTTTCCTAAACTCTTCTGGCGATAGCTTGCATCGTTTCAAAGAATACTTTTTATGTAATCGTAATATTTTATTTCGGGTTCATTTTCTCTTGTTATTATGTTAATCACGTCTGGAGGCATTAGATTAATTAACCCTTAAATGCCTGATTTTTCAAAAATCATTGTAATAATGTTTTTCGGCTTTCATTTTTTTAAATATATCATAGGAAAAATACTTTAAAAAATCTTATTTTGTTTTAAGTATAGTTTACGGCTAAAAAACAGTTTGTTACTAATAGGCAATACCGGTGTTTAATTGAAAAAATAATTTCCCTTGATAAAACTCTATAATATTAAACACACAAGAATTTTAGGAACTATAATAAGAAATAAATTTTACTTGCTCATTGCAGGTCAAAATAGGGTATTTCGCAAGCTTCCAAACAAAACAAAAAGAACAAGTAGCAACAATTGAAAAAATAAATCTATCTTTAATCTTAAACAGCACAAGTATTGCCCTCTACATGTTGAAAATCGATTTAATAATATTTTCAGAATGTATTTTATTGGCAAAATTAGGCATTATAGCTTCAATATTATTCTAATAGTATTTTAGAGCCTAAATTGGGCATTTTGCCGAAAAGCAACACCAGGCATTTAAGGGTTAAATTCTTTTTTGTCTTTACCCGTTACCACCATCTCTCTTTCACACGCGGCCAAACATAGACTAATATAACTAGAATTATCATATTTCGTTAAAAGTCTAGGGAACTCATATTGCTTATCACGATTTGACCTTCGGTTCACAGCCATATGTTTTCTTGAAGTTTCTTGTATATGTATTTTCTTAATTTCGCACTTCCTTTCACGAACTTTTTGTTCCAATTCTATTCTCTATTTTCTTTCTTCCATTTCTATTTTCTTTTTTCCTACAGCGGTGTGCAGTTTTGTTTCTTCAATCTCCTCTTGCAACCACAACGTCTTTTCTTCTAGTTCTGCTTGAAATTTCTTTTCTTCTAGTTGTGCTTGAAATTTCTTCTCTTCAAGTTCCGCTTGTAATTTATTCTATTCGAGTTCCACTTGCGCATGTAGTTTCTTTTCCTTTTTTCTTTTCTGCTTTCACGTTTCACGCTGTTAGTGTTACTTCTAAGAGGTTCTTTATAAAATCTTTCTCCCATTCAATTGAATTTTTAATTAGTTTTATTAGCACTGGAATCATCTTTTTTTCTGTAGTTGAATCCCACATTCCTTACATAGATTTATGTGATAACTTCTTCTAGCTTTATTTAGAGTTCCCATGCTTATCTTATTTCCCTGTATTTGGAGAGGTATGATTACGATTTTTACACTTGCATTACTAACTCACAGCCTAATTCTTGACACTGGCAATTAATAAAGCTTTCGTATTTTAATTTGTATTTTTTTACTTATTTCCGTTGTCACCGCTATTAGTATAACAATTTTCTTTCATCTCTTTTCAAAAAATCCCGATAGAGCCCCCAAATTGTAGTAAGATGATGTGCAAAACGTTAATTTGTTGCAGTATTCAAATAATAACAGAATGCTGAATTCATACGAACTTGAGTTTAATTCTTTGACGACATTTAATTTTACAATGCGTTATAACTAGCTTCTTCAAACATACCAGGATTAACACTTAAAACAATGGTTTATACAATATAGCTAGAGCATTCTAATTAGGCCCAATAGAGCCAATTGCTTTATTGACAACATTCGTGCCAATGCTTCACGAACTATGGAAAATAACAGACTGACTTCTTTCTGATTTTAAAAATCTACAGTCCTTGTACTCCTGATCTATGAATTTCGATTTGATATCCGTGCGTTCAAATTATAGACATTATTAAATATTAGAGGGTTCGTTGATTTGATCACGTACGTTATAAGTGAAATAAATGAAGCTACCTAAATTCAAATGCTACATAAATTTATAAATATTTACACTTTAATTATTATACTAAAGACTTGTACGAACATAAATATATAATTTATATACACCTGCGGTTTAGAATATTTTTTTATAAATTATTCTAAAGTTTAGTTCATTTTTCTTTCTGAGCAAAATATTCTAGATCGAGTCGTCCTAAAACAGATGTGGAAGTGTTTACTTTATAGCACCTGCTCATAAAAATTTCTATAATTTCGAAATTTAAAAAGATAAATAATTTCGGGAAAAGTTCTAAATTCATGATCTTACTTTGGAACTATTTAACTGATTTCAAATCATTTTCAAGCATAGTTGTGATGACAATCTCTGTTTAAAAATAGGTTATAATTTTTCTTTAAATCTTTTAAAACTAAAAAAATGGCATTTGATGTAGTGGTTACTTTTAAGACGTAAATACTCGCTAAGAAAGTTTGTTGAATTATTCGAGATTTGAAAAGATGAAATGATTGGAAAAGTTTTATACTCAGGATTAAATTGACACTAGTGGGGCAAGAAATTTTTAATTTTTCATACAGGTTCCTATTAACATGTGAGTCCCCCCCCCCAAAAAAGTAAAAAAAAAAAAAAAAAAAAAAAAAAAAAAAATCGAGTTTCAAACGATGAAAGGAAGCAAAATATTTTTGCATTGTATTTCCATTGTGATTTTCAGAAACTATCAGCTTAGAAACTTTAATTTAGCGAAGAGATAACTTCTAAGACTCAGATGAGGCGCACGAACAAATGCTTTTGTTTTAATTTAAAAAAAATACATCACCAATTAATTGTCATACCAGTGTTGGATATAACTTTTCTGAGCAATGAAGAAAGTATCATAATTAATTTAATTGGTAGTAATAAAGAAACATGATTGGCAAGTATGTAAGAAAGTAATTCATATTCAGTCTTTCGGAGCATAAAAATAACGGTTAAATATGCGAAACCAATGTTTCTTAATTATTTTACGGCATTTTTAATTTTATATTGAATCAAGGTATATGAATACTGTAAAAGATTGGAAAAAAACGTTTGTTTGTAGAATATAGTCTGTAAATACTGAACCGATTAAAAAAATTCTTTAGCTGTACGAAAGCTGATAAATAGAGTTCCTAAGTAGACTGAATGTTATGCATTTTTTGGAAGAAGCTGGCTGCAAATGAGTGGGATTGAGGCTTTCTCATTAATCCAAATGCCACGTTCACATAATGTGGTTCAAGAAAGAAGTTTCCTAAAAATGTGACTAAATTAGTAATACATATTTAAATTTTCTGCTGCAATATAATTATCCCCCCCCCCCTTTGTTAGTAGGCACATAAATATCACTTGGCATATTTTAACAACCATGCGTGCTAAACAGCAAGTTTTGCTAGTATAAAGTAATTGGATTATTACTTATAATGAAAAAAGTTTTTAAACATATACACCAGAAAAAATATACTAAACAGTGTTAAATACAAAAAATAAAAAATTGAACCACAATACTGCGTCAATAAATTCCAAAATAATGTTGTCTAGTAACTGTGCCTTCGTGGCATGTTAGAGTTCTGGATATAAAGCAGTGATAATTCATTGACATTTATTCGTGATTGTTACATGATTTGAAATTAATGTGGAAGTTTTCTCATCGCCTGTTATTCAATTACATGCATTTTTCCAGTTTATTGCGTTTTTAATCTTTTTAACTGATTTTCAACGAAGGAAAGATTTTCAAAAATACTACATATTTATGTGCTATATATGCCCAAGCAAAACTTTTCAGCGGATAGTCCCCGTATTATACTTCTCGTTTATCGCAAACATCTCTTTCTGCAAATGTTCTAATTATAATTAGAAACTGAATAAAAATATCTTAGATCTAATATTGTGTAAATAAAACATATCAAACACACCGCCAGTAGACCACATTTAGCTGGTCTGCAACCTACCTGCAGGCCGCCATGCATTTGTCATTTTCTCTATCTTTGATTCAGAAAATGTACTTTTCACGAACACGCTTGCAATAACTACGGCTGCAGTGTTGTCAAGTTGAGTTTTTTTTTTTATCCAAAATATCGCCTAGACACCTTTGCACCCAACTGAAAAATTATAGATTGTATGATTTATTTACCAGTTAGAATAATTGTGTTAAAATTAATATGATGTAATTACGCATCCATTGTTTTTTGGCGTTCCACATCTTGCAATCTATTTTTTTTTGAGCTGATTAACATATCAGACAATATATAAGGGGTTCGCAACAATAGTAGATCAAGCACATTTTGAAAATAAAAAGAGATACTCTATTTAGAAGGTGCATAAAATCTTTTTTACCTACTCCCAGAATGAACCAAACCTGTTTTCGCGTACTTTCTCATATAGTATAGCGACTGTTTACGGACTTGGTTCACTGTGGGAGTGAATAAAACAGATTTTAGACACCTTCTAAATGGACTATCTCATTTTTTTTTCAAAATGGAGTTGGTCTACTATGGTTTTGAGACCTTTATATTGTAATCAACAAAGCTTTCTGGGTGATAATGGTCCGCCAGATTTGTCGAGGATGGCTCAATTCGTAGAGCATTGGCAGCTTACGCCAAAGATTCCAGGTTCGAATCCTGGCTTAGACACCTTTCTTTAGAAAATTACAACTCGTATTAATTTTGTTTTATTTTATGACAGGCATTACGCTATTAATTAAAAAAAAACGATTACTAGTAAAAAAAAAAAAAAAAAAAAAAATGTTAGCCACTTTGATAAAAAATTCCACAATCTGACAACATTGCCACTACGTTAGAGGTGTCAAACAACATAAAGTAGAATATATGTTTATGGTCAGATGTAATTCCATTTAAAATTTCAGCTCCAAACGATTGAGGATGCAAAAATAACTCATCCAAAAGCTACAAAAAGAAGATCTTGAATTAAAAAAAAATTAAAGATTTATAAAGATTGTTATAATATTTTTTAAAATATTGTTATGTATTATATTAATTAAAAACTCATTAAAAAACCTCCATTTTTTGCGAAATGGCGCGCTGTCACAGTTGTCTGTACTGAAGTTGCACTTCCGTAGAACTTCAAGCATAACAGCGGAAAAACATTCTGTTTTTTCAAATTTCGAAAATAGCGTATCCGCTTTTCAGTGCGAAATACGAAATAAACCCAAGAAATATCCACCTTGGTAATTTCCCGGTCCTAAAAAAAGTTGCTGTAATTATGCTGTAAAATGTTGCTGTAAAATGTATTTGCTGTAAAAATATTAAAAGCTACTTTTTCAAAAATATTTTCTTAACGTCTATTTCAAGTTTTTTTCTGCATATTTATAACTCTGCACCCGCTTTTCTGATCGAAAAAAATACGAGGTTGTTTTTAAGCGATGTATTTTATTTAAAGAAATCTCGATATTTACTTTGCAAAAAAAAAATATATTTTTCGAATGTCAATTTCGTGTTTTTCGTTTTTCCTACAGTTTTAAAAATCCGCATCTGTTTCACGAATGGAAATACAAAACAGAAAAATATTCATTTATCCATGGTACCGTTCCCTTTCTAAAGATGTCTTTGCTTTTACAAAATAGTATTATTTACTCACAACAATGGCTTTGTTTGGATAAGTTTTCGTTTAATAATACAAAATAATACAAATTCGAGAGGTACGTTGCCGAGGTCAACCCCCCCCCCTCACCGACATTAGGTTCGTTTGAAAAAATTTTCGTCTCGAAATATAAAATAAAGACAATTGGAGCGTTATTACACCGTGAAGGCCCAAACTCTAGGTTCGTTTGAATGGATTTTCGTTTAAAAATATAAAATTATTGACAGTCGAGATTCAACGGCTAAAATAAACCGGAGCGTGCGTCGCATGTCCGGCGTGTGTTGCCGAAGGCAGTGAGGCCTTAACTCCAGGAACGTTTGGATTTATTTTCGTTTAAAAATGTAAAATCATTCAGCGATGTTTTTACAGGTATTTAAGGTTATTATCACGGGACCGAGCAACGCCGGTTTTTCTATTACTGTTAAGTCTGCAGTTTTTACCGATTGCGGAAAAAGTATCTTCAAAGTTGAGTCATATATGCATTATTTGCTTTATAATTTTTACTCCCGTTTTGAGTCTGTCATGACTGATAATTATACTCAATGAAGTTCACAGTATTAAAAAGAGGGTGTCTCATTTGAGCCGATACAGCTCAAAGCAACGGGTAATGTTGAAAATTTCCGAAGGAAGAAACGAGATTTCTGGAATATAGATAGTTTCGGTCTGGCCGAGCTTTTGGCAGCATTTTTATCGAAAACGATTTTTCGGCGCAACTCAGATTTTAGGATGAAAACAAAAACGAATTTTTTGTCGATCTATAATTGTATGTATTCATATTACTCATCAGCTTATCAGAACAGCAAGTGTACGACGAAGGCGTCCTCCATTTTAGGATTAAAACATACGGATATTATTAAAGTGATTAGTTATGGATCGTAAAGGTAAGTCTTATTTAATATTTTAATCCTGTATAATTTGTATGTTATGATTATGAGTTAAATAGTATTATGTTATGTAGGAAAAAGTTGATCTGGAATTGTTTTCCTTTGAGATTTGTTAAAAATGTGTTGAGATAGTGTGCTGTTAGATTTTTTTTCGTTTTTTTTTTTTTTTTTTTTTTTTTTTTTTTTTTATTTTATTGTTCAAAGAAAAATTTAAATGTCCTGTTTACGTAGAAACACTCTTGGAGTTTGCAAAGAATACACTCAGAAATTTCTAGAAAGATAAATTGTTAAACCGATACTTTATTTTTTTACCCGACTGCCAAGAAGGGTTATGTGTTTCACGCGTATCTGGGTATGTGGATTTCTTTATACCCTCGAAACATCCCAACGGCTGCATAGATTTTAATGAATGAGGTCTCTATCAATTCGTCTTAATTGTCCGATGATTATACGCTCGGTTTTGTTTTTATAAATTCAAAATGGCGGCCGTAAAATACAAAATGGCGGTAGAGAAGAAAAAAATATTTACTCACCATATTGTGTGGCCTATCATTGGATAGGTCTTTCAAAATGAAGACGATGTTTCACGGCTATTTTACAGTCAGAAGCTCCGTTTAAATATTACACAACCTGGAAGTTGTGTACGTAGGATTTCTAACTTTACTGCAACTCTAACCTTCATAGACATCTATAATAGGCCTCATCAAAACAGTGTTTATAGATAGGAACTAACAATTAAACACAACTTAAAAGTCATTGATATAAGTAAGTAAAAAAAGGTAAGTAATATAAAAAATAGTTTCACGCTGATGAGAAATAATTAATTAATTCGATATTTACGCAGTCGAGTTTTTTTTTTATTTTTTAAATTTAATTTTTACTTGTTAAAAAGTGCACTCTAAAATGGGGAGGAGTGAAAAGGTCACTCTTTGAAAGGTGACAGGCATTTTCACTCTTTTTGGAGTGAATTTTATAAAAATACCCTATTTAATGAGTGGAATTTTACACTCCCTAGAAAGGAGTGAAATAGTTCACTCCATTGTCGAGAGTGAAATATCTCACTCCGCTCACGAGGGTGAAAGCCTGGCATTATACACGTTAAAAAAAAATCCGTTCAACTTTGAACCAATATACGGAAATATATATGAACCAATATAATGAAAAGCACCAAAATATGTCATTTCATAAATTTCAAAAACTCCATTTCATAATGTAACCTTGGAAATTACCCTGGTTTGGTACTAAAAAGCACAAATTTCATGTTAAAAAATATTTATTTAGTTACTATGCTGGTTAAAAACCGCCAAATTCATTAAAAAAGCTATCCCAATTAATTAGCAAAACTCATTCACGAAATTTATGCCGATATTTTAGTCAAATAAACATTTCAGTCTTTCCTACAAGATGCTTAGTTATTTCTATTCACTTATTATTGTTTGTTTATTATGACTACAGGAATGATTTTAAATGTATAAATAATTGTGCCTTTAAATATGTATTCATAAAATACAAAACTTTAACAAAAGCCCTTCAGGCTCCGAAACTAAAATCTTGCCGCTCCACTAATTAATATTTACATTTTAAATATTAAAGGATTATTAAAGAAACATGGTTTTTAAACTTCAAAATACTATGTTTGTGCTAAAACACAGTATAATTAAACATGGATCAAGGCAGCGACTTTGAAAATAAAACTAAAATAAAAGTGCGGAAGCCAAATGTATTTAGAAACCCAGAAGCTAAACTTCATATATATTATAGAACTTTATATATTGCGCTAATTAATTGAAGAAAATTAAAGATATTCTATGAGAATATCTGATTGTATCAAATGAATTTCGCAATGTATGTTTTCTTAATTAAAGACAGGTATTTGTGATGTCATTCCTGAGGTATTTTTGCCTTTTATTATTTTTCAACCTTTTACACTTGACCAACTATCCATAAACCCAAAATTACAGCTCATTCCGCGAAGTAGATTTTGAGTTATGATTTAAAAATTATCCGCATTGCAAATTGTTTTGCAACGATCAAAAGAAAGTTGAACATTAAGAGTTCCAACCTTTAAACACTTATAATTCCTAAACCATTTGAAAGAATGACTTCCCGTTTGGAAGCTTACGTAAAGATTATACCGAAAGAACCAAATATGCTGCCGAAATTCGGTCTTCGCATTGAAAATTTCAGAGTTTGGTAGAATTTCAGTATGAAGACAATCCCTTAAGCTCTTTTTAGGGTTCCGTACTTAAAAAGTAAAAACGGAACCAGTATAAGATCACTCGTGTGTTTGTCTGTCCGTCTGTCACAGTCGTTTTGTTGTAAAGTATGGGACGTAGAAAGTTCAAATTTGGCAGAAGTAATAAAGGATATTAACTCACATATTTATCTATTATTAAACATTTACAACTATATTTAGGAAAATGTAGGGGATAATTAAGTTATTTAGAAAAAAAAACTCTTTTTTATATCGTGTAAAAGTTCTAACGCCGAAATCAAAAATACATTTGTTTTAATTTTAGGTATTACATTTTCAGATATCGGCGAAAATGCAATGCAAAAATGCGTACCCCACCCCTCTATTTTTGAATCTAACTAAAATTATGAAAAAATTAGGGGTAGTAAAAGTTTTTTTTAAATCTTGCAGGAAAACTATACCGATTACCCTAAGTCACATAGTTTTTGAGAAAATCTCATTTCTTCGTTAAACGCAAATTTTACTTTGCGAGCTCTCAGTAAGGTAGTTGAGGGGAGCTCGAGATTCCTATCGTCGCGGAAGTATAAAATGATTGTGGATAAGGATTTTTGAAAATAGCTGTCGGTAATTAGCTGATGTTTTAACCCTTAAAGACAGGTATTGTTTGGATATACATAAAGACACGGGAGGCGTACTCTATGTGCCATCGGCTTTTAAAGTCTACATAACAACTTTTAATGATATAGTTGTGTGATGTAATGTCCAGTTGAAGTATAAAAGCAGTAAACGCCAAATTGTTATAAACAGAATAATTTAATTAGAATTAAACAGGTAATTGCTTTGGGATTCACGACTAGTTGAGTGGCGCACTCAATACGACACTCGTGTCTTTAAAGGTTACTTAAAAAACCTATCTGGAAAGGCGTGGCACGGACTAAGGCGGCGTTGCAACTTTGGGACCTCTTATCGAAGCGCGCTTAGCACGATGCCGTTTAAATTTTGAACAAGGTTTTTGCTTTAGGTACACTGTAAAAAGAAGAGAGTATTACTACGCTAAACTTGGGTTTATGAAATGCCAAATGCATTTAAATATGCAGTGCTTTTATTTACTCATCATAAGCAGATTTGGATAAAATTTCAAAAAAGTTATATAGAATAGCAATATTTGATGCTATTTAGGCTTCATACCTCTCTGAACTTTCATGGTACATCCATCTATACTTTTCTAGTATATATTGCTATACCCAACCCCACATTATGTAGTTTTTTTTACAAAGTCTTATTATTCTTTTAGAAACGATGTTTTGTAATATTACAGTTATTAATTGATATATTTATCGTATGGAACTTACTGTGCGCGAGTAATACTCTCACTTGACCGAATATTTTAAACATGGATTGAAAGAATACATATTTACAGTCGAATAGCTTTTTTAAAGTCCACCGAAGTGGAGAATGCTTTGGGGCTTATAGCTACAATGGCTGTCATGTCGCCTCTAATTATCCTTATTATACATAGAAACAACAAATCACAACAATTTTTATTTTCCATTACATATATTATATAACTACAATGGGACATTCACAATTACATCCATGGGACCATTACACCCAGGGACTCAAACCCGGGCCCTCGGGATGACAGCAGCCTCCGCTTATTGGCCGCTCCACCGGGCGACAGTCGACTAGCTATTTGCGCTTTTAGGGCTTCGTTCATCTGACGAAACCCTATTCGTCTGTCTCTCTGTCTGTCACAGAAATCGTTCTCGGAAAATGTATAAGTTAGAGACTTGGAATTTTGCATACTTATAGCTGAATACCTTCGATCACACGAAAAATCATGAAATTTTCAAAAAGTCATGTTATTTTAATTAAATGAATTAATTTAATGACATCCGACCACTTCTGCGATTCAGATTTTAAAACAGAACCTTAATTTTGGTCTTTTTCAAGTGGGCTCGATGGCTAAGTGGTGTATTTGACTGTTATACAAAAGATTTCTGGTTCGAAGCTGGCCAGAAGTGTTTGAAATTTTTCTCCCGAAATAGATTTAATTTCTAATAAATTCAATTTTATAGAAATTTTGTAATTTTTTTTTTTGGCATTTTAAGCTCCAAAAGTCATTGAAAAATATTTTAACAAATATATATATATATATATTTTTTATTCAAAAATCTCTTTTTAAAAAAATCGCAAAATTTTAAATTTTGTTTAAACTTTCGCTAAATTTTTGAAATTATGGAATTTAAAATTTCGTTTAAACAATTCGTTTGGTTTTGCAAAAATTCGAAATTAAAAATTTTGCTTGAACGTCTACTAAATTCTTAAGTAGTATAGCATTGTGAATTTCGTTTAAACAGTTTTTTTTGTTTTTAGAAATTAAAAATTTTATTTAATTTTTGAAATTTTGGAGTTTTGAATTTTATTTAAATAATTTGAGTTGAATATTTTAGATTTAAATAAAAAATAGCTTCCTTTTGTAATAATATTAAAATGAAATATAAGAATGCTGCCATCTATGTAAGGATTAAATAATTATAAATCAATGATTTGGATTTATTAATTAAAGGATAAAGTTTTTCGACAGGAATATTAAACGAAATAAACTGTGGAATTTTTGATCACCTTACCAACTTGTTTATGGGACCGTGATAAATGTATGGGGCTTTCTCTTTTTATTTTGTTCGACTGTACAATGGCATTTATTAAAATGATTTGTTGAAATATATAAAATGTGAAGTGAAATAATACGGAAATACTTTTATTGGTTAGATTGTTTTTAAGTATGTTAGTCATTTATCTTTGAATTATGGAAGACGGTAGTATTCCGAGTGACGCAGCCTTAAGCCTAAAATCGTATCGTATCGTATCGTTAAAATCGTATCGTATCGTATCATAGAATTCGTAGATGGAGGAACTCATATATACAGCTAACTCGACATCAAAGAAAACGCGAAAAGCCGCCTTTTAATAACTCAGCAGATATATGACTTATTGTTCTGAATTTTCTAGAACAGTCTTATATCTGCAGTCTAATCGTATACTGAAATTTTTACATTTCTACGTGCAGTATATTTTGAGATCTAAATAGCCATTTTTAAAGTGAAAACGTTGGTATGATATCGAGGAAGTTCCTAATTTGAAAATCTCGAAAACGGTTCTAACGATTATTTTTAAATTGATACATAATATAAATGTGATTAAGGCGAGGTGAATAACACTTTTCTTTTTTCTGGGAAAACTCTCGTTCGTTAAATAATTCGATTTTTTTTCTTTCGAAAATGACACGGGCGATTTTTTAAAAATCAAATAAATATGTTTCAGATGAACCAAATAACAATTTACTTGTTTCCAGCAAGACTCTTGTTCGTTTTATAATGCGCATGGAAAATCGGACTATATTTCTTCGCCATTCTATGGAAATTTCACCGAAAATGCATGACACTGTATTCATACACATGCTTTCTTTTTAACCACTTTTGGGGAGAAAAATTTTGTATTCCAGTGGCTGAGTGGCTAAGGGCCATCGTTAACTGATCTTAGGATAGGCAGTTCGATACTTCTTGGTACGTGTTTTCACATGTGAATGTTTTTTTTTTTTTTAAGTCTGCTAGTTCACCATTATTCTCAGTTCCTTTGTAATTTTTTTAATTGCTATTAAGTTAAATAAAATTACAATTATAATGACGCCAATTTGATGATGATTATTTCTTGGCAATTTTTCAACAATAAAAATATTACCATAAATTTTATAAATATATTTAATTTCAATCACTTTACAAAAAATATACATTAATAATTATTATTTGAATATAAATCACACGATCAGAAACGTAAAAAAATAATTCATTTCAGCTCTTCTTTTTATAATATCATTTTTTTATTATTATGACGGTCAATCAATATATAATCACTGACATCCATAATATTATTATTATTATAATTATTATTTTCCTTGCATAAAAGCTATTGTGATGTAATAATTCTTTTATAGTAAATAATTTAGTTGAAATGTTAAAAAATATTAATGAAGTTTGATAACCCCGAGACAATTGTTTTTATTTAACTTTGCAATATATACAGTTTACATAATAAGCATATCAGAATTCTGGTGTCGCCATCTTTTGACGCAATTGCGTAGTACTATAGAGAAATGTTTGATAAAAACGTTGAAGTAGACAGTTTTTAAATCGAAGAATTATTTTAAGAGATATTTAATGTTAAATCTGGATAAAATTGTCTCATTAAAAAAGTCTCATAGGAAAAAAGGGAAGAGTCCCATAACCTGTGCCGGAAGATTTGGCGATTTTTTTGGCGCGCTTTGTTTGGCGATAAATGTTTCGATCTGGTTTAAGTTTGTTCGTCGGATTTCGGATCGTTGGAACGGCTTTAGGGTTGCTTTTTTTCGGAAATGCCTTTTTAAAACCGAACAACTGGTTGACGTGAGATCTTGAAGCTTATTGGTTTACTAGCATCACGGGAACTGTTAGTCAGCAAATTTTGAATTCGGTTAGATAAGAATTTGCTCCGACGCCATACTGACACTCACATTCGGATATCGGATTACTCTCTGTGCTGGTCGATGTAAGTAAAGTCTCGTTAATTTTTCCAGGATTGCGGAAAAACATCATTTTTAAATCTTTATATTATTTATAAATCAATGATTTTACACCATTTTTAAAAAGAGAAAATGATGTAAAAACATGGATTTATAAATTACATAAAGATTTAAAAACGAAGTTTTTGCGCCACTTTGAAAATTTCTTCCGATGCAATTGCTCGAATTTTAGCAGCATTCTAAATAAATCTAAACATGTGCTTTTTCAGATGAATAGTTGGTACCCTGTTTCAGACCCTAAATGGGATCATTTTATAAACATTAAATTCTTACTGTTTTTTTTTGTGTGTAAGCATTTTTAAATTATTTTTATACATTTTTTCTATGTTTCTATGTTCCATCTTTTCTATTATTTCTTTAAATTATTTTTATACATTTTTTCTATTTTTATACCTTTTTTTTATATATTTTTTCTTTTGTGTAGTTGTGAGCGGGATTTTACTTGCATTAAAAATAATAGTTTTTGAAATATTATTGAAATTTATAAAAAGTTTCTGGGCATTTTGTTTCTCTTTTTTTATTGTCGAAAATGTTTTAAGAACGGGGGGTTCAGGGGGGCAGAGCCCCCTTGACAATAACAAGTATTAATCTCAAAAAGGACATTTATTTAGAATGCTGCTAAAATTTGTGTAATTGTATCGGAAAAAAATTTTCAAGATGGCGCAAAAACTTCGTTTTTAAATCTTTGTGTAATTTATAAATCCATGTTTTTATATCATTTTCTATCTTTAAAAATGGTGTAAAATCATTGATTTATAATTAATATAAAGATTTTAAAATGATGTTTTTCTGCAATCTTGGAAAAATTTTCATGTCGCCAAAACGGCATTTTGGCGAGATTTTTTTTCGCCAAAAATCTTCCGGCACAGGATATGGAACTCATCCCGGAAAAAAAATATACATGGGAATTTAATCATTTTCATTCAATTTAATCATTCAATTGAAACTCGAAGTTTGCAGAGTGCATTTATTATTTTTAACTTGCCTAATTTTTTGACGGTTTATTTAAATTTTAAATTAAAATTTTCAGAATTTCCAGAGATATTTTTTACATATTTTAGAAAAGGTTATTTTAAATTGTTGCCAATTGTTAAAACAGCGCAAAGAATAATATATCCTTTAAATGAAAAATTTATTCACACGTGACTATTATAAACAGAAAAAAAATCCTTTTAAATTAGAATTAAATGATAACGTGTTAAAAGCAGGAAAATATTAAACATTACGTCATAAAAATTGTTTTTACACATGCTTACTTAAAATGAAAGAAAATTATAAAATAATCAATTATTTTCAAATTAGAATTAAATGATTACGCATTAAAAGAAGGAAAACATTGAAAATTACGTCATAAAAATTATATTTACACGTGAATATTAAAAGAAAAAGAAAATTTTTAAATAATAAATTCATTGATATGTGTTAAAAGTCGTAAATGGAGGAAATTACGTCATATTGGCCAAAGTGGCCAAAACAGTTTGCAAAACATATTGCAAAACAGTTTAAATTAAAAAATATATTTATATGAGATATTTATTTCAAATTTCGAGATGATATTTTTAACTATAGTTGCCAATTTTAAGGTAGCGCAAATAATAATATTATCTTTCTAATAATAAAAATATTTTCAGTTGAATGTTACAAAGAGAAAAGAAAGTTTGGTGAAAATTATGTCAGATTTAAAACGTTACATTTAAAATCTCTTATTTAAAATCATTTTCTTATAGCGTTGTTAAAAAATACCATAAAGCAAAGACTCTGTTGACTTAGTTCCTTTTATATTTGGTAATTTTCAAATGTTAACTAATGTTATTTAATCAAGCACGGAAACAGCAACTAACATCAGCTGATTCGGTTTTGAAATCCCTCAGTAAAAGGGAAACCCGTTTACAGTAAGATCGCCATTGATTTTTTAATTATACAGAGCAGCCTCGATTATCCGAGCTAATTGGGACTGTTAGTAAATCGGAATCGGAAATCTCGGTTAATAGAAACTGTGTGTAAAAACTCGCCGTGCTTGCGAATTTAACATCTCTTTTAAAAAAATATATAGAACGTTTTTTAAATAATAAAAATAAATATATGTAAAGTTCTGTTTCACAGCTTAACAAATTTAAAAAGAAAATCAACTACCAGTAGTAAATTTTAAAATGCAAATTGAAAAATTTACGAAAGTTCACACAGCCACTGGAAACAAAGCATTGTTCGCTATTGACTTCTCAGGGTCCAATGTTTCTTTGGAGTTGAGTGCTTTTGGGGGCAGAAGGGCCTGTATAGCACAGACAGTGAGCTAAAGAGTGTGGTTATTTTTAAGGCTCATTCAAAAGGAAAAAAATCAGACTTTGTTATCGGCTTGGTTAACAAAAACCTCGATTAATCGAAGCTCGGTTAATCCAGGTTCTACTATAATTCAATCTTCCGTAATCTTTTTAAAGCAGATCAAATTAATGGACTTTAGCACAAAGTCACATAGCTGATAACTGCCATGCTTGTTGGCCACCTTTTTTTCAAAAAGTTTGCTTCACCTTATTCAATTAATGAGATATCTCCGATAAAATAAGTCACATTTTCCCGTTCTAAAATACTGGTATCCAAAAATCGTAGCATGTAACTGACACTACAAGTACTCATGGAACTAGACTATTTTAAGTCTGATTTTTATTATAGACTATATAAAATTATTAAAAATATATATTATGATAGGAACTAGCGGGCTTCGTCCGCTATTTATGTTACGGATATAAAAATCATGTTTTTTTTTAGGGAAAAAGAAATAAAAACCTATTTGACGATAGGTTTATAAAGACACATTTTATATTTGTTATATTTCCGGGGATGAGGAGGGGGGGGGGACTATTTTGATTAAATATCGCAATTAGTCTACATGGCAGATATAATTATGATAGACACTAGCGGGCTTCGCCCCTCTATGGCGCCTTATGGGTCCAGCTTCCATAACTCAGAAACTACCTTTCGGACATCATTGCAACAGATTCCAAACGTTATAATTAACTTAATAATCACCCTATATAGCATTAAAGTAAATTTATGAGTACTGCATACTATTTTTTTATCGTAATTTCTGAAGAGAAAAAATTATTTCGGTTCCATTCTTAGGTACTGGTCTGAAAAAATTTTGAAAAAGGGGGGAAGGAGGGGACATGAGACTGCTGTTTGTCAAACAACACAACGGGGTCTGGCTTATTCAACTTGGTTTTTGATGACTTCAATTGGAAGGTGATTTGTTTAAAAGAGTGCGTTCCCTGCCCCATGAAAATTGGAACTATTGGTGCACCATCTATGTAAGGATTTAATAATTATAAGTTAACATTTTGGATTTTTTAATTTAAGGATAAAGTGTTTTTAAAGGAATATCAAATGAAACCCTCTGTGCGATCTGCGATTATACTTACCCAGTTGTTTTTATATACAAACTGCTATAAGCAAAATTGTAATAAAATAGTAAAAACTAAATCTGCATTAAATTCCATAAGTATCTTTTTTTTAATCATTTTATCACTAACCTCAAAAAAGTAATGATATCAATGCAAAAACCCTTGACGGGTTAAAAGTTTCTGACGCAGCACTTTATCTTATGCTCTAAGAATTTTAAATATGGAACTTAAAAATACTGATATCAAATTTTGAGTGACGTTATGCTATTTCTTAAAAAATATATTTGTATTTATTTCATCATTTTATTTTTGTTTTATTTATAATCGCATGTGCAAAAGTTATGTTCAACATGAAAAGCTGCATAAAATTTTATTCGCTGTTGCTTTATCATTTACATCTCTCATAAATTCAAAATATGAGTTTTAAAAGATATGATATAAAATTTAAGTGACGCCTTGATGTGACTTTAAAAGGTTTGTTTTAAAATTCAATTTAAATTATTTTTGACTTGGTTAAAATATTTTTTTACATCTACACAATACTTTTAATTTTCCAATTCACTGTTAAATATATCACTTTCATTGAATCTATAATATGCATTGAAATGTATTTATTTCAATAAATTGATTTATCTTTTGTGTCACGCTATTCAAAATTGTGAGTAAGATTTATGTAAATGGTTTATTTGCGTCAAACTATCCTTTTTCATACATTTCATGTAGTTTGGACACAAGGACGCAAAGAAACCATTTACATAAATCTTACTCACAATTTTGAATAGCGTGACACAAAAGATAAATCAATTTATTGAAATAAATACATTTCAATGCATGTTATAGATTCAATGAAAGTGATATATTTAACAGTGAATTGGAAAATTAAAAGTATTGTGTAGATGTAAAAAAATATTTTAACCAAGTCAAAAATAATTTAAATTGAATTTTAAAACAAACCTTTTAAAGTCACATCAAGGCGTCACTTAAATTTTATATCAGATCTTTTAAAACTCATATTTTGAATTTATGAGAGATGTAAATGATAAAGCAACAGCGAATAAAATTTTATGCAGCTTTTCATGTTGAACATAACTTTTGCACATGCGATTATAAATAAAACAAAAATAAAATGATGAAATAAATACAAATATATTTTTTAAGAAATAGCATAACGTCACTCAAAATTTGATATCAGTATTTTTAAGTTCCATATTTAAAATTCTTAGAGCATAAGATAAAGTGCTGCGTCAGAAACTTTTAACCCGTCAAGGGTTTTTGCATTGATGTGTTATACATCCGTTCACGATACAATTGTTTTTACGAAAATCAAATATGTTCAGATTATCATTATTATCATTATTTTTATTGTAACAGAGAAGTGACATGTTGTAAGAAAACCGCTGTGCAGCCTGTAAAATTAAGACAGGTTTTTGGGGAGAAAATGAAAACATATTTTCAAACGAAAATCACCATTAGACCAGACAAACATGAAACAAACGTCAAAGTTATTGTGATGACAAGATTTACATTATAAATTGATAGACAGATCAACAGGTAGATAGATAACCGAAGTGATTCTAATAGGTCGAATTTTAAAGCATTCAGCTTAAATAGCAAAAATGAAGCGCAAAAAGTAGATTGAAATATTCCATAAAATTAATATAAAAGTAATATTCGAAATTCCACAGAAGTAAAATTAATCTGATCCTTTAAAAAACTCAGAACCAGAAAATGATTTATTATCTTGCATCTGATTGATGGTCAATGCTGATTGATAAAGGTACGGTTTTGAAACGAACAAAGAAGTGGTTACTATTTTTAAGTTGAATATAGTTATTTGAAAAGCCGTTCATTTTAATAATAAAAATTGTTCTATTATTAACCCTTTAATTGTCGCGCCCGATGCATTCACGGGCAAATTGCACGTAAAATGAAAGTCGCGATGATTAAGGATTTAATGTTTTAATTTTAAAATAGAATTCAAGGTATAAAGTATAACAGTTTTTCGTAGAAGCTAAGTTTAAAAAAAAATGGATGCTAACAACAAAATTAACTGTTCATCAGGTAAGTGTAGGGGGGAGCAGGGTTAAATAAAATGCCCTATTACTGGTTGCTTCTTGAAACCAGAATTTCCAAAAAAATTTAATCAAACTTTGCGTAATTTACCTTAATTAATAGAGAAAAATTCGAAAATCGCATTGAACAATATTTACTAAATTGGGATACAAAATTGAAACCGGATCAATTTTACGACTTTTAAAAAATCGCCGCGAATTGCGAAAAAACGCTAAAAAAAGCATGAAAAAAAGTCCTTCCGGCCAGTGCCGGGAGGAAGAGGTAGCTTTCATAATCCTTATTTAAAAAAAGCCAACTTATATCATGCAAACACACGAAGCTCAATTTAGTGGAAACCGAATATAGGAGATTCAATACTAATTTTTATCAATATAATGAATGAGAATTTCGCGAAATTAGTCAGCTTTATCCAAGCTGCTTTTCTTTAAAGTAACTTATATTTGGCTGCCAAATTCGGCAATTTCTTAAAGTGCCTGTCATTTTAAGACAACATGGTGGATGAGGCTAAGCAGTGAACTTGGTCGAGACCTTAGTAATTGCTGTGCACATGCTCACTCACATCGGAATCGGTTAATATATAGGAGTGCTGTCGCATGCAAAAAATCAGATTTTTCAAAATGTCACCCACAATAGAAATTGAAACTGCTATATCTGAGCCATTTTTTAAGGTAAAGACAAACAAAAAATGCTCCTGAATCCTTATATCAAGATCAAATACTTAAGAAAGAAACCTTTTTCAATTTCTAATTTTTTTGCACCTCACTTTAAATATATATATATTTTTTAATTTAATGGCCGCCATTTTGAAACAAGATGGCTGATGAATCTGGCCAGCGAACTTGGTCGAGGTGTTGATGTATACTATCCACATGCCTTCTTACATCGAAATAGGCGAATACGTGTGTTATCGCGTGACAAATACAAGATCGTTTCAGAATGTTAGCCATGCTAGAAATTCAAAGTGCTATAATTCAACCATTTTTTAAGATATAAACAAAAGAACAAATTTTCAGAAACAAAAACTGCTCCGGAATCTTTGTATCAAGGCCAAACACATAAAAAAAATCTTTTTCATTTTTCAATTTTTTAATACCTCATTTTGAATTTTAAATTTAATTTTTTTAAATGGCAACCCTCTTGAAACAAGATGGCGAATGAAGCTTGCCAACGAACTCGGTCGAGACATTGGTATGTACTATGTACAGACCAAGTTACATCCAAATAGGTTCATAAATACGCCTGTTATCGCGTGACAAAAATCAGGTCGTTTTAAAATGTCAGCCACAAGAGAAATTCAAAATGCTATTACTCAGCCATTTTTTTTTTTAGATATAGACGAAAGAAAAACTGTTCCGGAATCTTTGTATTAAGGTCAAACACATACAAAAAAAAATCTTTTTCATTTTCCAATTTTTTGGTATCTCATTTAAATTTTTTTATTATTTAATTTTTTTAAATGGCCGCCATTTTGAAACAAGATGGCGGATGAAGCTGGCCAACGAACTCGGTCGAGATATTTGTATGTACTATGTACACACCAAGGTACATCCAAGTCGGTTCATAAATACGCCTGTTATTACGTGAGAAAAATCAGGACGTTTCAAAATGTCAGCCACGCTAGAAATTCAAAATGCTATAACTCAGCCATTTCTTAAGATATAGACGAAACAAAAACTGCTCCCGAATCTTTTTATGAAGGTCAAACACATAAGAAGAAAATATTTTTTCAATTTTCAATTTTTGGTACCACAATTCAAATTTAAACTTTTCTTAAAAATTTAAATGGCCGCCATTTTTAAAGAAGATGGCGGGTGAAGCTGGCCAACGAACCCGGTCGAGACATTGGTATGTACTATGCATAAACGAAGTTACATCCAAATCGGTTCATAAATACGCCTTTTATCGCGTGACAAAATTCAGGACGTTTCAAAATGTCAGCCACGCTAGAATTTCAAAATGCTATAACTCAGCCATTTTTTAAGATATAGACGAAACAAAAACTGCTCCGAAATCTTTGTATAAAGGTCAAATACATAAGAAAAAAATATTTTTCCATTTTTAATTTTTTGGTACCACATTTCAAGTTTTAAATTTTTTTAAAAATTTTAAATGGCCGCCATTTTGAAACAAAACGGCGGATGAAGCTGGCCAACGAACTCGGTCGAGACATTGGTATGTACTATGTACATACTGAATTACATCGAAATCGGTTCATAATTACGGGAGTTACAGTGTGACATAGGTCAGATATATATATATATATATATATATATATATATATATATATATATATATATATATCAATTTTGAACGGAGGGTGGTTTCGGGGTCTGGGGGTCATGATCGATGAAAATATACCAAAATTTTTTGAAATCGCTTTCCTCCGAACGGCTGCAATAGGTAGCTTTTTTGTAAAGAAAGCTACCTAATTCATGAAAAATTCGGAAAACAGATTAAATTCCTATTTTCAGCCTCCTCGTTCACGTTGCTATGGTAACCAATTTCGCATTCTTCCATCTCGAATTTAATTACAGCAGTTGCAAAATCTTCCGATGAATTCTTTCCGTTTCAGTTAAAAAAAAAAAAAAAAAAAAAAAAAAACGATTATATATGGGTGATTAAAAAAAAAAACGTTGAGAAAATGACATAGCAAATCAGGCATAAAACAAGGATAAAAAACCACATAGGAACATAGGGTCGCAAACTACTTCTTGAGTCACAAATTCAGGGTGTTTCATCCTAACGGAACTCGGGTCGACGGTCATAATTTCGAGAAAAATTAAAAAATTGCAATGAAAATGCAACGATATGGACCTCGTCTTGTGTGAAATGTGATAACATCACGAAAAGTTCTGGAAAAACACGTTGCTCAAGCAATCGATGATACTGTATGAATTGATGATCAGAGTCCAAAATGTGGGGCGTCCAGTGCATACCGATAGCTCGTATAATGCAAACTTCTACCACTTATGTTTGGTGTTATCACATTTACAACAAAGGTGAGAATGTCTGTTAAATGTTTTATTATAGTATACTTCAGTGAAAGTTATGACGTCAAACCAAATTGAGTTAGAATGAAATACGCTGTTTTTGTGACTCAATAAGTGATTTCCGACCCTATGTTCGTATGTGATTTTTTATCCTTATTGTATGCCTGATTTGCCATGTCATTTTGTCAACCTTTTTCTAATCGTCCTATATAGTAAATTTTAAACCATTCGGTTGGGTAGATTTTGTGCTGTTATATGCGAACAGACGGACAGACCAGACGACGAGTATAGGTGCTACGTATTTATATAATTACGAACGAACCTAAAAACACTATTTTTTGAAAAATGAATTGAAAACTTTTTAAAAAGCTACCGACACATCGGCAGTCGACGAAAACTAAAGCCTATAGAATTGATTGTTATTTTTTCTCTTTTTTTTTTTTTAACTGAGGGCAGAGCCAGGCGTCATGCATAATTGAAAGTTATGTAGAATCTTTTAATCTAAAGACATTTCGTTTTACATCAGCATTTCTCCTGAGATTTTGAATTATTTGTATCAGTATCTTCCTTCTCCTGGAGTAGAAATCTCCACGAAACACCCAGTTCTGCAACATTCTAATAGTCTTAGATTTATTTTTTAGTCGGCTGTTTTTCATTTAGTTAAAAAAAACATATGCTTAGAAAATGTATTTCTTAAAACAGGATAAAGACGGTAACTCAAGCATTTTTGTACTATATTTATTGAAGTGCAGACAAGATTAATGATTTTTTCCAAATGAAGATGTTTGTAAATTGCCTCATATGCAGGGTACTCGTTGCCGCTCGCCATTGTGCCAAATCGCGACAAAATGATCCATTTGGCGTGTAAAAGAACAATCAGACTCGCCAAATCGCGAGTGCTGAATTTCTGCTCTTTGTGTGTGTGTGTGTATGAGATTCTTATCTGTGTTGCTGAACGATTAATGTCACTTTACATATTCAATCGCACCGTGTTATTTACATTGCTACATTTATAGACAAACTAATTCAATACCAATCCAGTTTATCAACAGTCAAAGACGCAGAAACGATTATGCGATTGGTATTTTTCAATTGCAAGTTAATCACTATCTAAATGTCGGCGTCCGACGGTTAAAACCCAAATAAAATTACTCTCATCAAGCGCCAAATAGAGAAAAGTTTTGCTAGAATGCTGCTTTGAATTAGCCATTTACCATGTATTAGTAGTACGCAAAGTATCATTGACCGGTTCAATTTTTTCTATCGGCTAAGAGTCGAAATCTCATAGCAATTTTTAGTGTATATTTTCACAACGGTAAATCAAAGATAGCTGTTTTTAATTTTTATTTAGATTGCTAAAAGAAACATTTAGAATGTACTTATTTTTAATAGTTTCTGTAGCGGCTAGCCTAATTTCTTTTTTATAAGCAATTTCAAATATATATATATATATATATATTTAGAACATTTTGAAAAAAAGGGATATAATA
This sequence comes from Maratus speciosus, assembly GCA_963932465.1. Classification (NCBI taxonomy): domain Eukaryota; kingdom Metazoa; phylum Arthropoda; class Arachnida; order Araneae; family Salticidae; genus Maratus; species Maratus speciosus. Next base: position 211,854,983 of record OZ010793.1, read on the forward strand.
AGTGGTTAAAGATAGACTTTTCAGTGTTTTGCGCCGAATCTATTTTGCTAACGTTTGTTTCATTTGGCTACTGTTTTTTATTTCTCCTTCGCCAAATCGCTAATGTTGGTCAAAAGCCAGTGAGAACCCTGCATGGCATTATCTTTGCAGTGCATCTTCCTTCGGGAGGTCATATTTCTCATGACTCATGTTACAAGAACCCTCTTTGTAGGTCGTTTTGTAATTATTTAAATATATGTAGTATCTATAGTCGTAGTCTGGTCCGTCTGTCTGCCCACTTATAACAGCGCAAAAAAAAAACCCCAACCGAATCGTTTAAAATTTAATATATATAATCGTTGCAGAATGTTCTCGAGTCATTTCATATTTTATGAAAATCCAATCAAAACTTAAAAGGATATTCATAAAAGTTTTCTTCATTCTATTAAATTCCATCGTACGTAATTAATTCAATGATATCCCATGGTAGGTAATGATTCTAGGTTGCCATAGCGATTACGTGAGATTTAAGATGGAGATTAAGATGGATTGTTTGATACATTTTTCTGGCTTTTTATTAATTCAGAAACAACGAAATTAATATGTTGTACTGGAATGAACTACAGACCATTTCCTTTGAAAATAGTTTCCGAGGGATAAAAGTCTAATAAATAAAAGTTGAAAAAAATTATTTTCGTTACATGGATACAATAAATTTGAATGAAATAAAGTTATTCGTTTATAATTATTTGAAAAAAAAGGAATTGATGTACATTATTGGTTTCATATAGAATGAGTTATATTTATGATTACATGTAGAAAATGTCTCAAATAAGTACGCACTTCTCTCGCTACTCGAAAATTATTTAGGACATTTTCCATATTATTAGGTACGTTCCTAATTATATACAGTCGGACCTCTATTTAACGAAGTAGCTAAATCCCGAAACAAAGTTCGTTATATGGAAAATTCGTTAAATAGAGAGTGACTTTTTAAAATACTTTAAACTACATAAAACGTAATTTAAGTCCATAAACACTAAATATAATTAAAAAAAGTAATTAGTCACACTTTATTTATAAATTATATCTATTTGTTTTATTTATTTTACCCATCAAAAAGGAATCTACAAGGGAAATAAGAATGAAACAAAACATTGTCTGGAAATACATTGTATTTTCAGTTAAAAAAAAATAATTTTACATTAAAATCACGATTTTTTTATTATGGTTGATAAGCTGTTAAGAGGAATACCAAATTTTAAAGAAATATTCTTTTTCTTCACGCCTTTATCCACCTCATCAAGATTTTTTTTTCTTTGATGCTCATCCACTTTCGCTTTCACATTTTTGAGCTACAAGAGCCGAACTTATCAACGCGATTGATCATGATCAACAATCTAGAAAACGGGACATTAGTGTTTAATGACATGGGGCAGCTCCATTGATGGTTAAAAGGGAATATTGTTTGCACTTCATGGATGGAAAGCAAAGAATCACAGCAATTTTACTGCTCTCGGTGAGTTAGGTGCCTGGTAAGACCTGTTCATGGTCATTCATCATCATAAAATGTGTTAAGAGAAAGAAAAAGTTTGAATTGTCCAGTAATATTTTAAGAAATAGGGAGAAGAAAAAATTAGATCCCAAGGAAAAGTTCGTTAAATAGAGAATGCACTTTGCTATTTGGAGGTTATTTTACGAAGAAATTTGCAAAATGTTCTTTGTTCCAAGTAAAAGTTCGCAAAATAGAGAAATTTGCAAAGTAGAGGTTTGTTAATTAGAGGTCCGACTGTAAATACGTAGCACCAACGGTCGTCCTCGTCTGTCTGTCTCTCCGCATATAACAGCGCAAAAACAACCCAACCGAATGGTTTAAAATTTAATACATATAATCGTTTCAGAATTTTGTCAAGTCATTTCAAATTTTATGAAAATCTAATCAAAAAGATATTAATAAAAGTGTTCTTCAAACTATTAAATTCTATCATAAGCAATTAATTGAATGATATCCCACGATAAATAATGATTCTAGGTAGACATGGTGATTATTTTATTAAATCCTATTATACGTAATATTCTTCATGATATTCCATGATAGGTAATGACTCTAATGATTCTCTAGGTTGCATGATGATTACGTAGGATTTAAGATGGAGTCCTACTATTTCCGTATTACTGAATTTAATATAGATAATAGTAACAAATTTTGTATTCACGAACCTTTGCATATGAGTGCAACAGCTATTGCATTAAGATCTGAATATTTATAAAACTAGTTATAGTAGGAACGTACCTCATTTGCCACGTTTAATGGACAAGTTCCGACTTTATAGGTTAGCTTCTGTAATGCTATCATATTCGCTGAAGTCTTATAAGTTCATAATTGAGAAAATGGCGGTCATTTGAAAAGAAAATGGGATTTCTATGGTTTTAATGCGCAAGAAAAAGTTAACCCTTTGTATCACAGCGTTACACAACTGAAACATAACCAAACGTCAATGTTAGCTATGCAGTGGGCTTTAAAAGTCGATTTTATTTATTGCTGCTATGTACGCAGCAGTTAATATAAATTATTCATAAAATTCTCAGTACGGAGTTAATTTTTCATGCCAAAGTTCTATTTATGCCTTGACCAGTTTCACATCGTTTTTGCTAAAATTTACATCTTGAAAATGACTATCATGATTTTGTACTTTACACGAACCATGGAATGGTACAATATTAAATAACAATTTTGTTCTTTTGTTGAACCATAAATTTGTGTAGGTTTAACCGTAGTTTTGTCTAGGTTGAACAACGAACTTGTCTAGATTGAATCATAAACTTTTGTATGGGTAGAAGTATTACTTGGTAAATCAACGAAACAAAAATTCATAAAATGATGAAGAGCGAATTGGCATTTATTGAATCAAAAAATGATTATGGGTCAATCCATTTCCACTGGTCCAGAAAATCATTAATTCGTTGCTCGACCATTTTTAAAAAATCTGAAATTTTTTGTACAACAACCCTAACATAATGGAATTTCAAAATGACTATTATTTTAATTTTATTAATTTTTGTTTGTGCATGGCGGCCATCTTTGTTTCATCGTCTGCAGCAATTTTCTCGCAGGAAGGGTTTACGGAATTGTAAATAATTCATCGGTTATTTCTCCAATTCAAGTGCGGTTTACAGCAATTTGTACAGAATACACTGGGCTAAAAATTTGGTAATAGAGTTGTTTCCGAAACTAAATGCTTATTGGTAAAATTTAGGCACAAAATTTCAGTTTTTTCCCAAAATTTGTCCATTTGCAAGAGGAAATTTTTCTAGCAAGGAAAACTGTCAACATGACATACTTTTGTTTTACAAATAGGCTGAAAGTACTTGTACTCACACGCCAAGTTCCACATCTGGGACATTCTTTCTCTTCGCTAAAAAATTTCCCAAATTTTTCAAAAATGTCAAAAATTGCACTTTTGAGGCTTTGATATCGCTGGTGGGGCATCAGATAAAAATCTGAAATTCCGGTTGCTGAGAGTTTTGTATGGTAGTGTTATGCACAAGAAATTTCAGGATGGAGATTTGACTAGAAGCTGAGATATGGCAAGGGCAACATGTCAAAACAATACTGCCAAACTGTTGTTTTGTTGTAGTCACAGCTAAGTATCTCAGAGTGTCACTTAAATTTATTTATTTTTTATTACCTTTAAATAATAGTAACAGAAAATAAACCCTTTTGCAAAGCTTAGCAATTAATTTAAAAAATAACCAGGACTTCCCGCAGATGGATTAGTCTGAGCGATATTACTGAGACCATAGATTTAATAATAACATGTGGAAGCAAAGAAAATGAGATGTTATCTTTAATTGTCCATACACTGCGAAAAATTGAAATGATGAAAATAAAGGAATTGTAGAATTACAAAATCTTATATATAAATTCGTATACACTGTTTAAAAATAATGGGAAATCAAACCATTCAAGACAGCCATGCATGGATATAAAATTGAAAATACGCAGTATATTAAAAGTAAAATAGAAAATGAAACACTAATTTACTTATATCGGAATTTTAACTGTATAAAATGATGTCAAGAGCATAATCAGACGCTCCGCACCAATTTGAGTAACTTTAAGTGACAAATATATGATGTTTAAAAAGAATGGACTACACTTTATATGGTGTGTGCTCCCCCGGAATAGTTAATATTGTACAATATCTGTTTTCCACGGATGCAATGAGGTTGTCGATAACATTTAAGGAATTCTCTTCTCAAAATCTAATATAGTATCAAAGTACTGAATACATCAAAAGTGGCATGCAATGCTTCGTTAGAGTGTGTTTTAGATATGCTCGATCGGATTTAAATGATGAGTGTATGCTGGCCACTACATACGCTGTATTGTTTTGTTTTCAAACATATTCTGCACAAGTTGAGCTGTATTTAGCATGTATTAAATAAAAGAAATCGGCAATGGTTACAACATAAAGTATGACACAAGATCTGAATATATCGTCTGCATAACTTTTGAGCTGTCAAAGTGTCATTTGAAGTAATTTACAAATCTATACATATTTATTCAGCAAATCATGCAAGCTAACATATGCCAATATGAACCCGATTACAAAATTTCTCCAGAATAAGTTAATATATAAAAAATCTACTAATGATAATTGAGAATATGACCTTATGATAAAATGTCTAGAAAAATGAATCGGATAAAAAATTCATATCACATTTAAAACGACACTTCCCTCTGTTAGTGGCGTTAATTTCATCTTTTTAAATTTTAAATTTTTTAGAAAACATTCATAGAGACAATTGTATATTTTAAAACTAACCCGAAGCAAAATTTCAAGATTTTGGGCTCAGCAGTAACACAGAAATAGAAAATTTTTGAAAGTTTTTTGTTTCTGCACTGTTTTATATAGCGACATTTTTAGAAATTGTTCTATTGCGAGAATTTACGTCATGATAACTACAGCCATGTCAATTTTCATGTTTATGTTCCTAACAGTTCCATGTTCTTCGTTACTTAGATCATCTTTAGATCTTTTTCCGCTTTGTTTAGTCTTTCTATTTTTTAGAATTCGTTCTACAACGAGCATTTACATCTTATTAATTACTACCATGCAGAAGTTCTAGTTTCTAACCCCAACAGTATCCCAAAAATTTCAGTATTCCAAATAAATCATACTTTAGAACCTTTCTAGAAATTTTTACGTTTATCCGTCAAATTGAACCTTTTAGAGAGCGTTCATTACGAGTATTTACATCTTAAAAGTCACTACCGCACCAAATTTAAAGTTTCTAACCCAATCAATATCGCAGAAATCACAATTTTAGAACTTTTTGGCTCCTGCACCGATGTAGGTTCTTGAACTGACATAAAATAGTCTTTTTTTCGGAGCAGAGTTGGCCACCAACATTTTTTTAAGTTGGCTATGTAGTTTCAGTGATAACACCTCACAAACGTACAAGCATTAATAATATTATATACTTTATAATATTATAACGCTTTATAATATTAGCATTAGATGTACAGATACAAAAGCCATTTATCTGTTACAAACTAAAGTGCGTTGCCCAGAATTTGAAGGAAGTTTGTTCTGAAAAATCAATTTCAAAATTTAACATACAACACAAAACAAACATTAAAAAAAGCAGTCGAAATGTTGTTGAATGAATCATATGAAAACGCTATATAAAAATGTATAAATGTATATAACAGACGCAAAAGAATACAGCTATAAATGAACTTATTTCAATTTATAATTGGAGCAATAATGTTAAAATACGCCAATATTTCTCTAATCGGGTTTTTATCATGCTTCAATACATTTTTCACACTCGTATGACGTTATACTATATCCACCATGCCCTTTATATTTCCAATATGACGTAATATTTTCCTCTTTCACGTGGAAACCTTGAAATAGAAAAGTTATGAAGTTATATTCACTTTCATTTAAATTCGTCAAACCATTTATTTCATTTTCATATTTCACGTGAATATCTTGCAATAGAAAAGTTATGACGTAATATTCACCATTTTTTTAAATTCGGCAAACTATTTATTTCATTTTCATTTTTCACGTGGGAATCTTGCAGTAGAAAATTAATTGTTGTAGTAATAATTTTATTATGTTTTTTAATTGTTGGCAACTGCTATACGAAAAATGCTTAAATTTGATAAGAAATTGCTGTTAAATTGGTGGTTTTTATTAATTAAAAATTAACTATAATTTATTTCGATTCCGGATTACTTTAGTTGTCTCGGCCATGTTTTAATACACATGTATGTATCTCTTCACAATTTTGGCTTCCAAATTGTGGATTTTTTATAGAATTACAAACAGACAGATAGACAAGTTTTCATTTTTATATATCTCTCTATTCTATAAAAAGTAACTAACGCTCTCACCGCCGCCGGTTTTGAATTTTTTGTGACCGGAGGTCTTTCTTCGTTAATATTAAGAAAACTATTGCATACAAATATAAGAAAATCGGTGGTATTATAGCGAAATGTTTGATCAACACACTAATGCATACAGTTTTCAAATCGAAGAATTATTTTAAGAGATATTTAATGCTAAAGTTGGACAAAATCGCTCCATTAAAAAAAGTTTATAAGAGCAAAAGCTACACATGGGAATTTAATCATTTTTAGATCATTTTATTCAATAGAAGATCCCGGTCTGCAGATTTCATTATTTTTTCTCATAATTTTTCATAATTTTGACTCATTTTTTGAGGTTTTATTTCTATTTTAAATTCAAATATTCAGCATTTTGACAGATATTTTTTACATATTTTAGAAAATGGTATTAATTTAAACTGTTGCCAACTGTATAAACAGCACAAACAATAATGTTTGCTTCAAATAACAAAAATTATTTACACGTTACTATTATAAACAGACAAAAAACCTTCAAATTAGAATTAAATAATTCGGTATAAAAAGCAGGCACTTATTGGAAATTACGCCATAAAAACTATATTTACATGTGAATTTTAAAAGAGAAAGGATATTGCAAAATAAATTCATTAACATGCGTTAGAAATCTGAAATAGAACAAATTACGTCACATTACACTTATTATGCAAAATGAACAAAAAATAGTATTGCAAAACAGTTTAAATTTAAAAATTGCGCGAGTCAAAATATTAGAGGTTAAATATTAGATTTTTTCAAAATTTTATTATTTGTCGTTTGATGTGAGGTGTCCAGCTATAAGTATGCAAATTTTTATGTTTCCAACATAATTAGGGGCTCAGTTAGAAAAATTGCTTTAAATACACAAGTTAGAGCCCAGAGGGTTAAATATTAGACTTTTTCAAAATTTTATTATTTGCTGTTTGATGTGAAAGGTTCAGCTATATGTATGCAAAATTTCATGTCTCCAACTTAATTAGGGGATGAGTTAGAAAAATTGCTTAAAATACACAAGTTAGAGCCCAGAGGGTTAAATAATAGACTTTTAAAAATTTTTATTATTTGTCGTTTGATGTGAGGTGTTCAGCTATAAGTATGCAAAATGTCATGCCTCCAACTTAATTAGGGGCTGAGTTAGAAAAATTGCTTAAAATACAGAAGTTAGAGACCGGAGGGTTAAATATGACTTTTTCAAAATTTTATGATTTATTGTGTTATCGCAAGTGTTCAGCTATAAGTATGCAAACTTTCATGTCTCCAACTTAATTAGGGACTGAGTTGGAAAAATTGCTTAAAATACACAAGTTAGAGCCCAGAAGATTAAATATTAGACCTTTTTCAAAATTTTATTATTTGTCGTTTGATGTGAGATGTCCAGCTATAAGTATGCAAAATTTCATGTCTCCTACTTAATTAGGGGGTGAGTTAGAAAAATTGCTTAAAATACAGAAGTTAGAGACTGGAGGGTTAAATATGACTTTTTCAAAATTTTATTATTTATCGTGTTATCGCAAGTGTTCAGCTATAAGTATGCAAACTTTCAAGTCTCCAACTTAGTTAGGGGATGAGTTAGAAAAATTGCTTAAAATACACAAGTTAGAGCCCAGAGGGTTAAATAATAGACTTTTTCAAAATTTTATGATTTATCGTGTTATCGCAAGTGTTCAGCTATAAGTATGCAAACTTTCATGTCTCCAACTTTATTAGGGGCTGAGTTAGAAAAATTGCTTAAAATACACAAGTTAGAGCCCAGAGGGTTAGATATTAGACCTTTTTCAAAATTTTATTATTTGTCGTTTGATGTGAGGTGTTCAACTATAAGTATGCAAAATTTCATGTCTCCAACTTAATTAGGGGCTGAGTTAGAAAAATTGCTTTAAATACACAAGTTAGAGTCCAAAGGGCCAAAGGGTTAAATATTAAGCCTTTTTCAAAATTTTATTATTTGTCGTTTGATGTGAGATGTTCAGCTATAAGTATGCAAAATTTCATGTCTCCAACTTAATTAAATTAGGGGCTGAGTTAGAAAAATTGTTTAAAATACACAAGTTAGAGCCCAGAGGGTTAAATATTAGACCTTTTTCAAAATTTTATTATTTGTCGTTTGATGTGAGGTGTTCAGCTATAAGTATGCAAAATTTCATGTCTCCTACTTAAGGGGTCAGGTAACCTTTGAAGCGTCCAAAAATCGAATATTATTTTAATAGCTTATAATTAAATAGGATTCTTTGGTAACATTTAAAAGCAAACCCCATACAAAAATTCGTATTAGAAGAGAAGTTATGTCTAAAACACTTTGAGCTTTTGCTATATGATCAACGGGTTTTTCAATCTTTAAAGCCAATTTTCTCAAAAGAGTGATTTTGATCATTGCGCGCACGATTTCTGAAAAACGGTTGCCTAGAATTTCACGAAATTTTTGGTGGATGTATTAAACGTACAGAAGCACAAAATGACCTATTATTATGTTTCTCAAGTTAGAAGTTCAGAATTCACGGCTACTTTTGTATAAAAAAAAATCTCAATATTTCGAATTACTCTTAAAAAAAAATTTTTTTCTCGGGATCTACAAGTTTTATTTTTTTCATTGTAGGTCATTTTGAAAACACTTTATATCTGTACTCATTAAAAACATTTTGGCTTGTTTTAGCCATTCAAACGGGATAAATCATGCGCGCAATGCATGCAAGAATAATTCTTTCGTAAAAATTGTATTATCTTTAAAAATAAATTAAAAAAAAAACTGTATATGTGTATACCTTTTCTAACAACTTTGAATGATAAAATAAATTGTTCCTAACATGTGTTTTCAATTTTATAATTAAAAGTTAATTAATTAAAGAATGACTGCAATTCTTACAGAGGTCACTTTTCCATGTACTTTATTGGTTCAAAGGTTACCTGACCCCTACTTAATTAGGGGCTGAGTTAGAAAAATTGCTGAAAATACAGAAGTTAGAGACTGGAAGGTTAAATATGACTTTTTCAAAATTTTATGATTTATCGTGTTATCGCAAGTGTTCAGCTATAAGTATGCAAACTTTCAAGTCTCCAACTTAGTTAGGAGACGTGTTAGAAAAATTGCTTAAAATACATAAGTTAGAGCCCAGAGGGTTAAATGTCAGACATTTTTCAAAATTTTATTATTTGTCCTTTGATGTGAGGATTTGCTATAAGTATGCGAAATTTCATGTCTCCAACTTAATTAGGGGATGAGTTAGAAAAAATGTTTAAAATACACAAGTTAGAGCCCAGAGGGTTAAATATTAGACTTTTTAAAATTTTTATTATTTGTCGTTTAATGTGAGGTGTTCAGCTAATAAGTATGCAAAATGTCATGCCTCCAACTTAATTAGGGGCTGAGTTAGAAAAATTGTTTAAAATACAGAAGTTAGAGACCGGAGGGTTAAATATGACTTTTTCAAAATTTTATGATTTATCGTGTTATCGCAAGTGTTCAGCTATAAGTATGCAAACTTTCATGTCTCCAACTTTATTAGGGGCTGAGTTAGAAAAATTGCTTAAAATACACAAGTTAGAGCCCAGAGGGTTAAATATTAGACCTTTTTCAAAATTTTATTATTTGTCGTTTGATGTGAGGTGTTCAGCTATAAGTATGCAAAATTTCATGTCTCCAACTTAATTAGGGGCTGAGTTAGAAAAATTGCTTTAAATACACAAGTTAGAGTCCAAAGGGCCAAAGGGTTAAATATTACGCCTTTTTCAAAATTTTATTATTTGTCGTTTGATGTGAGATGTTCAGCTATAAGTATGCAAAATTTCATGTCTCCAACTTAATTAAATTAGGGGCTGAGTTAGAAAAATTGTTTAAAATACACAAGTTAGAGCCCAGAGGGTTAAATATTAGACCTTTTTCAAAATTTTATTATTTGTCGTTTGATGTGAGGTGTTCAGCTATAAGTATGCAAAATTTCATGTCTCCTACTTAAGGGGTCAGGTAACCTTTGAAGCGTCCAAAAATCGAATATTATTTTAATAGCTTATAATTAAATAGGATTCTTTGGTAACATTTAAAAGCAAACCCCATACAAAAATTCGTATTAGAAGAGAAGTTATGTCTAAAACACTTTGAGCTTTTGCTATATGATCAACGGGTTTTTCAATCTTTAAAGCCAATTTTCTCAAAAGAGTGATTTTGATCATTGCGCGCACGATTTCTGAAAAACGGTTGCCTAGAATTTCACGAAATTTTTGGTGGATGTATTAAACGTACAGAAGCACAAAATGACCTATTATTATGTTTCTCAAGTTAGAAGTTCAGAATTCACGGCTACTTTTGTATAAAAAAAATCTCAATATTTCGAATTACTCTAAAAAAAAAAAAATTTCTCGGGATCTACAAGTTTTATTTTTTTCATTGTAGGTCATTTTGAAAACACTTTATATCTGTACTCATTAAAAACATTTTGGCTTGTTTTAGCCATTCAAACGGGATAAATCATGCGCGCAATGCATGCAAGAATAATTCTTTCGTAAAAATTGTATTATCTTTAAAAATAAATTAAAAAAAAACTGTATATGTGTATACCTTTTCTAAGAACTTTGAATGATAAAATAAATTGTTCCTAACATGTGTTTTCAATTTTATAATTAAAAGTTAATTAATTAAAGAATGACTGCAATTCTTACAGAGGTCACTTTTCCATGTACTTTATTGGTTCAAAGGTTACCTGACCCCTACTTAATTAGGGGCTGAGTTAGAAAAATTGCTGAAAATACAGAAGTTAGAGACTGGAAGGTTAAATATGACTTTTTCAAAATTTTATGATTTATCGTGTTATCGCAAGTGTTCAGCCATAAGTATGCAAACTTTCAAGTCTCCAACTTAGTTAGGAGACGAGTTGGAAAAATTGCTTAAAATACATAAGTTAGAGCCCAGAGGGTTAAATGTCAGACATTTTTCAAAATTTTATTATTTGTCCTTTGATGTGAGGATTTGCTATAAGTATGCGAAATTTCATGTCTCCAACTTAATTAGGGGGGGGATGAGTTAGAAAAAAATGTTTAAAATACACAAGTTAGAGCCCAGAGGGTTAAATATTAGACTTTTTAAAATTTTTATTATTTGTCGTTTAATGTGAGGTGTTCATCTATAAGTATGCAAAATGTCATGCCTCCAACTTAATTAGGGGCTGAGTTAGAAAAATTGTTTAAAATACAGAAGTTAGAGACCGGAGGGTTAAATATGACTTTTTCAAAATTTTATGATTTATCGTGTTATCGCAAGTGTTCAGCTATAAGTATGCAAACTTTCATGTCTCCAACTTAATTAGGGGCTGAGTTAGTAAAATTGCTTTAAATACACAAGTTAGAGCCCAAAGGGTTAAATATTAAGCCTTTTTCAAAATTTTATTATTTGTCGTTTGATGTGAGATGTTCAGCTATAAGTATGCAAAAATTTCATGTCTCCAACTTAATTAAATTAGGAGCTGAGTTTTAAAAATTGCTTAAAATACACAAGTTAGATCCCAGAGGGTTAAATATTAGACTTTTTCAAAATTTTATTATTTGCCGTTTGATGTGTGGTGTTCAGCTATAAGTATGCAAATTTTCAAGTCTCCGACATATATAGTTTCTGAGAACGGGCTCTGTGACAGACGGACAAATAGACAGACAAAGGAGTGAGACAGGTAGGTTTCGTTAGATGAATGAAACACTAAAAACATGCTGCGGATGACTGTAACAACATCCTAAAATTAAATTACTATCAGCGATCTACCAATCCCGAATTTAGTTTATATTCGTTTCATATATTCTTATTCTTTTGTGCGGCCCTGTAAAATAATTATCAATATCATATACAGTAAAACGCCTGAATAGCGGACACCCCGAGAATGCAGAATTTGTCCTCTATTTAGAGGTGACCGCTACTGAGAGTAAAACATGTACAGTTATTTAAGAGTTGGTAGTCGAAAAAATGTCCGCTAAATAGAGGTATCCGCTAATCGGGTGCGTCCGCTATGGAGGTTTTACCAGTAAAACCTCTGAATAGCGAACACCTCGGGAGGGCAGAATTTGTCCTCTATTTGGAGGTATCCGCTACTGGGAGTAAAAAATGTACAGTTACTTAAGGGTTGTTAGTCGAAAAAATGCCCGCTAAATAGAGGTGTTCACTAATCGGGTGTGTCCGTTATGGAGGTTTTACTGTAATAATATCATCCTTTACAAGAAAATTGCATGCTGTATGATAGACAGACAGACATCCAGAGAAAGATAACCTCCCGGATCAATAAACACTCATGTCTTTTGTTTTAATCATCCACAATTGTATGTCATACAACATGCCAGATTTTATACAACAGGCTAAAAACGGTCACCGTGGTACAGAATACTGTATTATTATTTGTTTGCCCACCAAAACTGGTTGCCACGGATTGTTGCAAGGTTTGTGATCACGTGGTTGAAACTGATCTATTCAATATTACTGCGTGCGTATTTTTTTTTTTTATTTGCTCCATGTGTTCAAACCAGTTGTCTACGAAAACATCCACCGGTGAAAGTGACGCACACCAAATTTCTGTGACGTATGCAGATAAATTGTGCTTTTTTAAGAGTTTTTTCTATATAATTTTTAAACGGGTTGGAATTTATTTTTCATAGTAGGTGCATTCAGTAGGCGACCCTCATAGGTACATTCTGGTGCAATCAGAAACGAAATCCGACAAATATTTTTTGAGTTATGCTTGACGAAAGGTTTTTATTAGGCTTTTTTTTTTAGTAGGACATGGCATTAATATCCATCGTAGTAGTAAAGTGTCCAGACAGTAATATTTCGCTGAGTATTAGCCTTCGCTTCGCTCAGACAATTATTTCTAAGTAATACATTTTTTATGGTTTCCGTAATTTTTGTTGTAGTTTTAGTAACTAAAAGAAACCTCAGCACTTTTACATAAAGAAAAATCATATTTTTATATTTTTATACAAGACCTGAGACAAAAACGGAATAGGGAAAGAGAAAAGCTTTTAATGTTGACCTACTTGTTGAGACATGATCAAACGTGTCAAAACACATTCCTGCTTGTTGGTTTAAAAACCACAATTTTAATGCTGCTTGCCAGTCCCTGAAACATGGTCCTACCATAAGTATGTTCCTGTAAATGAAACTTTATACGATATTAACATGCATCAGCCTCAAGTAATTTTCAGAGCCCTTTCAAAATTCATACTGTAGAAAAATGACATTTTTGCATAAGAAGTCAGCTAGGAATTATTAATGAAGTGAACCTCGCACATAGTGAGTTCAAAGTTTATTTTTATGAGCCAGCAGGGCCAAGAACTTCAATCAAGTTATTAAGAGATGACAAGACTTGGTTCTTACAAATAAAATTTTGAGAAAGATCAAAATTGTGGTTTTAAACCAACAAGCAAGAACGTGTTTCGATACGTTTGATCATGTCTCAACAAGTATGACAAAATTAACAGCTTTTCTCTTTCCCCATTCTGTTTTTGTCTTAGGTCTTGCATAAAAATATTTTTTTTTCTTTATGTAAAAGTGTCGAGATTTCTTTTAGTTGCTAAAATTACAAGAAAAATTACTGAAACCATACAAAGACTTACGCATAATTATTTTTTTAATTAATTTCTAAGCTTTGCAAAAGGCTTTATTTTCTGTAACTAATATTTAAAGATAATAAAAAAAATATATTTAAATGACACTCTGAGATAAATACTTAGCTGTGACTACAACAAAACAATAGTCTGGCAGTATTATTTTGACATGTTGCCTTTGCCATATCTCAGCTTGTAGTCAAATCTCCATTCTGAAATTTCTTGGGCATAACACTACTATACAATACTCTCAGCAACCCGAATTTCAAATTTTTATCTCGTGCCCCACCAGAGATATCAAAGCCTCAAAAGTGCGATTTTTGACATTTTTGAAAAAATTGGGAATTTTTTTAGCGAAGAGAAAGAATGTCCCAGATCTGGAACTTGGCGTGTGAGTACAAGTATTTTCAGCCTATTTGTAAAAAAAAGTATGTCATGTTGACAGTTTTCCTTGCTAGAAAAATTTCCTCTTGTAAACGGGCAAATTTTGGGAAAAAACTGAAACTTTATGCCTAAATTTCACCAATAAGCATTTAGTTTCGGAAACTACTCTATTACTAAATTTTTAGCCTAATATATTCTGTACAAATTGCTGTAAACCTCACTTGAATTGGAGAGAAATAGACGATGAATTATTTACAATTCCGTAAACCCTTCCTGCGAGAAAATTGCTGCAGACGATGAAACAAAGATGGCCGCCATGCACAAACAAAAATTAATAAAATTAAAATAATAGTAATTTTGAACTTCCATCATGTTAGGGGTGTTGTACAAAAAATTTCAGATTTTTTAAAAATGGTCGAGCAACCTATGCTGGACCACTTGAAATGGATTGACCCTTATGGTTTTTCCTTACAAATCAGGACTAATACGAGTGGGACGCCGTTTAACCCTTTAATGCATGGTATTTTTATTTAGTTTGGAAAACATTATATTTGAGTCTATTTTTGTTAATTATCCACTAGAAAAATAGTGAAAGAAATTATTTATGTTTTTATTGGACACAATGTCATAATGTCACGCCTGAGTTACATAACGGAAATTGTTCAAAAAATAATAATTTTAAATAGTTACTTTAAATTTTTTACACTGCACAATAATAATTATTCAACGGTATAATAGTTTTTATAATCCTTTTAATAGTTTTCAGAATTAATAATTACTACCTTATAAAGATAGGGGGGAAACGCCAGTCGAGCACATTGTAAGCAGTATCAACAAAAGATGTTACAACCTCCCCGTGATAACAAATCAGAACAAAAACAGATTTCACTGCCTTAAAGGAAGTTCATCTCATTTAACACATAATAGTTCACCAAATGACCAACAGAAAGCGCAAAATGGCAAAAAAAGATTATTTAACTCCTGAGTTTAACCATGCATTTATGGGGTATTGTGCCCTTTAAACGAGTTGAAAATTAATGAAAAACTTCAAAGTTTGAATTAGTCTGTCTTCAAAACCTTTTATGTATAAACATGAAATTCTGGATATTGATTAAACAGATTGAGCTTTCTAATATACTACCATTAGAAATTTATCAGCCTTTTACAGAATTTGTGTATTGTTGAAATCAAAATAGCTCTTTTTTTTTTTTTACTCCATAAGTCATTGCGCGCACGATATCTTGAGAAAGTATGTATGGATTGTCATCAAATTTGGTAACGATACTAAACAAATATGTGCGTTTAAAATGTACTACTTTTACAAGTAATATTTTTAGTAATGACTATTTTTATTCCTTAAAAATATATATATATATATTTTTTTTAATTATAAAAATATTTTTTTAATATAGTTAATGAAATAATTTTCGCCTAAGAGTAGTTCATTTTAAACACACATATATGTTTAGTATCTTTACCAAATTTCATGACAATCCATAGGTACTTTCTCAAGATATCATGCGCGCAATGACTTATGGAGTGAAAAAAAGAGCTATTTTGATTTCAACAATACACAAATTCTGTAAAAGGCTAATAAATTTCTAATGACAGCATATTACAAAGCACAATCGGTTTAATCAATATCCAAAATTTCATGTTTATACATAAAAAGGTTTTGTAGATAGACTAATTCAAACTTTGAATTTTTTCGTTAAACTTCGTCGTGTTTAAAAGGTACAAGACCCCTTAAGGGTTAAAGCCGGTGCTCTAAAAATTATTTTCCCCTCTGAATAACGCGAAACTTTCTGACACATTTTTTGATTCATTTTTAAACATTAAAAGTACAATACTTGCAGACATGATTATTGAAGTGACTTGTCATAAAACAGTTTTTTACATTTTCTGATAAATTAATTACGTGTTGAGTTATAAAAGATTGTAGCAAGGCAGTATTTTTTATCCCTGCGCTGTTTCATCCTGATTTTCTGTTCAAAAAGTCAACTTTGATAGCATTTTCTAAAAAACATTACTTTTACTGAAAAACGAAAAGAAAAAAAATTCGATTATATACTCCTAATAAGAGCATCAATCAGTTTGATACGATTGCGAATAAAAATGAAATAAAAAATATGTCGAAAAGAACAGTCTTAAATGTAAAGCCAACTCTACGAAAATCTAAGCACAGAGAACTTTTTTTAAACACCTCTGAGTTACGGGTAATATTCTAACCACTAGACGAGCAGACATCCCACCTTCGTTCCCCAAGCAGCATTTTAAAACTATTTGTTACGATTGGCTATTGAAAATTTTCTTTTTAAATAAAGCTTGGTCATAGTTGAACCTTGAAGATTTTTTGAAAATTAAGAAAGAACGATATTTTAGTTCTTTTAATTATTTTACATCATAGAATGGTTCAACTTTGAATTAAAATTTTTAGCAGTGTAAATATACACAGCTGTTCAATTAGAGAGAAGAAGTTGAAGAACTATTTGCTAATCGTTTCCTAATTAAAACAAATCGAACATTACAATTATTTCAAAAAATTTTAATGACTTAAAAATAAAAATGTATTAAAAAAGTCGATTTTAATTAGTGAAGCTAGAGGATTTGCATTTTAATTTAGTAGTATTCTATTTTGATGTGGTAAATAAATATCCTATTTTTTAAAAATATGAAAATTTTCATGCATTCATTTAATTCCTATCATTAGAAACGAAGATACTTCAATAATTCAGAATAAGCATTTTTAAGACGATATATCTATTACGAAATCAACCGCGACGCAATTCGAGATTTTTGTGATTGACCACGTTTCCTCTTATGAAACGAGTAATTTGCTGTTAATTGAAGAAATTTCTCATTTATTCTAATGTATTTTTTCCTGTTTAAATGAAAAGTACATAACTAATTAAATACTTAATGATATTTCAAATTTCTTAAAAATTGCGATTTTTAGTGATTAGTACTGCTGAAATGTTTCTAACATATATTTTAATGAAAATAGAACCATTTCTGTCACACATCTGATTGAGCCAAAAGAGATATTCGTATTCCGAGTAAAAAAAAGAAAAAAAAAATCCCTGCCGGCCCGGCCTACAGGCGGAGGTTGATTTCGAAGTTAAGTATATTTATTGCACAACCGAAAACTAAATCACGATTAATATAAATCCATTTTAACAGTTTTATTTGGCCGCTTTTCACGAGTTTTTATTTCATTTTAATATAATAGCTGGTTTTATCAGAATCATGTTAAGTCGGTATTAAAAAAAATACTTTTCCATACTCAACAAATCGAAATTTTCTGGCACATTTTCAGATTCATTTTAAAGAGAAAAAATACGAAACTTGCTGACGTGATTTTTGAAAAGATTTATAAGCGACATGTGTTTTTATTTTTCTTTCAATTAATTGAAACTTGATTAATAAACAATTATTTTCTCAGTAGGGCAATATTTTTCGTTTCTAACACAATCGCTTCGGGAAATTCTGTTCAAAATGCCCATTTTGACATCATTTTTTGAAATATATTCTGCCTCTATCAAAAAATCGATCATAACGGTACATTATATAGTTTCTGAAGAAGAGAATCTATCAATTGGATGAGTTTGAAAGCAAAAATGAATTTAAAAATGAGTTAGAAAATAAGCAGTTTGGATCTGAATACACCCTTAATAAGATGATTTTTTTCTTCAACCGCTATGTACTATTTTTAATTTGTTTTTTCTGTTAGAATTGGTCCTATCAAAAACTTGTCTATATAAATGTTGAAGACAATATTAAGAAGATATATGATAAATTCATGGGGATTTTATATCTTGTGAATTGATGGAGTTATAGAAATTTTTCTTCTTCACCCCCCCTTTTTTTGTTTTCGTTTATTTATTTATTTATTTATTTTTATTTTATTTTATTTTTTTTTTTGCTGTACGAATTGGTCCTATCAAAAACATGTAAATATAAAAGTTGTAGATAATATTAAGGAGATGTATAATAAAATTAATTGGATTTGATATCTTGAGAATTGACGAAGTTAGGAATTTTTTTCTCCCAAAAACCCTATTTTTTGCGCCCCTTGAGCCCATTTTTAATTTTATCAAAAATCTGTGATACATAAATTTTTGGTCCTATTTTTAGAAGTAATAAAAACTTTAAATGTTATGATATGTATCTTTGATTTGATATGTACAAAAATTAAGAAGTTATGGGGTTTTTTCGGTTTTCACAAAACCCCTCCCTATTTCCATCCCCTTGATCCGATTTTACCCATTAACGAACTTGACCGAGATTTTATGCCCTTGATTTTATGTATCCGTTTGGAAGAGATTTGTGCAGAATTGTGGAAGTTATCGTGTCCAGAAGAAAGTGATATATATATATACGTATAAGATAGATATATAAAGTTTTTTACTGATGGTGGTTTTGGGTTCTAAGCGTCATGATCGGTGTAGATCTGCAAAATGTTTTCAGAAATTCCAACATAGGAACGACGCCAAGACGCCAATAGGTAGTATTTCATACGAAATCTAGCTAAAAAAAAAAAAAAAAAACGCTAATAATATAATATCGCCCCCCCCCCCCCCTGAAAAAAATAGACAACATTAATACAATTAATTGTTAAATTGTCGTAGATGAAGATAAAAATAGGCTTAGAGGTTCGTCTCCATATTAATTTTTACTAAGAACACATAATTTTCACATCAGATTTGGATAGTTCTGTAAATTTTAACGCCGAATACCAGTAGGGAAGTCATTTGGTAAAGTAATTCAGGAATTATGCAAATGCACAGTTCATAGTTGCAAAACAAACCACAATGCGAGAAGTTTTTAAGTATAAAGAGAAAACTATTCAATGGAATTGCGTAAAATCTTGGCCTATATGAAGCTTTTAGATTTGGGGTTTTCACAACACAATAGTGAGCCGCAGAGCCATTTCGTGTAGTAAAATTTACCTAATTCAATACAGAAAGTTAGTTCGAAAAATGAATTTAATCTTAGAAATACTTTCTTCAATTCACGGAAATTTTCCTGGCAGTAGTGCTGCTAGGGCTTTCCCGTCAATAGACGACTATCTGTTACATTTTTTTCTTCCTCACAGGAGGTAAAATATACGACAATTGAAGAAAATGGGGATAAAAGAAAATTTGTTGACCTTGGGATCGAACCAGCTACCTTAGCGTTACGAGGCCAGTCCTCGAATACCGTTGTACAGTAGCGAAATAGCTTGAAGTAAGTACGTTTGCCTCATATGGGTATGGATTGATTAATTTCTTTAAAAAAGCTTGAATTTTGAAGTTAATTTAGGAAATATTTCGTCTTTAATGAGATTGCGCTGGTGTTTTAATACTTTAGAATTAAAATAGAATAAAAATATGACTTATAAATATTTTTATTACATTGCTAGATGTAAAATATGAATATTATATTTTATGCGAGAATTTTTCCTTTGAGTAAAATCGATTTTTTTTTCATTTAATATGTTAATTAAAATATTTATTTTAAATGTGTTCATTTAAAATACATCTTATATGCGAACAATTTTTTTTTTTTTGTAACTTTAAAAACTAAATTTGGAATACTTTTAAATGAATGACAAAATTAATAGTTATTTATTTTTATTGGGCCATCCGGAAAGTTCTGCAGTTTTCCAAAACGAAGCTCAGTTTCATCTAATTATTTTGCTACTACTAATAAGGTCTGACCTTGAATGACCCAGAGATGTAAATTCAGCCTTTTCTGCTTGCGCTGCACAATTCTTGCTTATATTGTCGCATAATTTTTGTTTCAGTCTAGCGATTAGAATGGAGGACTAAAAAGTTCATTTTCGTCATATTATGTTCTTTTATTTCAGAAAAGGTACAAATTGTACTCAGATTCCTCGTAAAAATTGTGCTGTATATGGACAAAGTGTTGTTTTAGATGACACAGTTCGTAGGTGATTTGAGAAATTTCAAGTTGCGGAAATTTCAGCCTCAAAGATGACACCCGCTCTGGACGAGCATCGTCTGTAAAGGAAGAACTCTTAAAAGAAGCTATCGCTGAAAATCAATATTACACACTTCAAGAGCTATCACACGCATCAAATATTCCAAAAAGTACAGTGCATGATCATTTGAAGAAGATTAAGCATGTAAGCCGCTATGGTGTTTGGGGACTCCATACTTTAACACCGCAGAATAAGCTTGCTTGAATTTCGGCATGTGATTGTTTTCTGAAACATAATGCAGAAGTTTCTTCTTTAAAACGGTTCATTACTGGAGATGAGAAATGGATACTATACAATAACATTATAAGAAAAATATCAAGTGGTAAGTCAAATGAGCCTCACAAAGTGTCATCGAGATGAGAACTGTAATCCAAAAAAGTAATGCTTTGTGTATGGTAGCATTACTTTTAGTAGGTCTACAAAAAAGTTATTTATTAAGAATTGTTGCTACCAAATTAGACAATAAAATCGGAAATATACTGTTCCAAAATTCAGTTGAAAAAGAAAAATCGAAGAAAAGTGGCCAAAATTGACCAATCGTCGAGGTGTTGCGTTCGAACATGACAATGCTCTACCCCACTTTGCGATGAATATCAGGCAACGCCTTATTGAGTACGGCTGAGAATTTTTTGTGTTATTCTTCATATTTACCAGACCTAGCCCCCTCAGATTTTGACCTTTTCAAGTCACTTCAATATTTTCTGAACAACCAGGAGTTCACTTCTTTGGAGACTGTCAAACACTACCTTGATAACTTTTTTACGTATAAACCTAATGACTTTCTTTTTTTAAATGGAATTTTTCAACTGCCAGAACGATCGCAAAAAGTCACAGAACAAAAAGATACTTATGTGAATCAGTAAACTTTTCTTTTCATACTTATTTACTGAAATTTATCATAAAAAACCGCGGAGCTTTCCGGATGACCCAATAAATTCGAAAACTTCATTTTTCTTTGTTGTTAGTTTATTTCATTTTATTTTTTAATTAAATTAGAAATCTTAATTTATTGAATATTTGGGTTTTCGTTTTTAAAATGAATTTGTATTTTATTATTAACAGAGCCAGTATACATGCGTGCTAGAAATGAACGGAATTTCTCCCTGTGTTTCAGACTTTCGAGAAGAATTCACGGATAAAACATGTTTTCTAGAAGTACGGGAATTATTTGTTAAAATATGAGGAATTATTTAGTGTATATAGACGAGTTTTTCTGACAGTTTATATAATGTGAAGAAAACTATAAGAAAGTACTGGTAGATCTGCGGTCCGGGAATGACTTGTTGGAAACCACTCTTCTATTTATTTTACATTTTACAATACATAATTTCTACAGAATAATAATTTCATAATTATTATGAAATGACCCCACTATTTCCATATAGTAAACTTCGCTTTAAACTCAGAATTTTGTGTCGTAAATAAGTCAGAAATGACTGTTCGAAAGCAGCGTTGAATACGTGGTTTTTAAAAGTCGTCGGGTCTTAGAGCTTATCCAGAATACTGAACCGATTCTTTACACGAGAAACTGAAAAATTTACGACAATAAATCAGGAGCATATACTTACTTTATTCTATTTAAAATGTTTTAAATACTGAAAATGAGGACCGGTAAAATCTAAGAAAAATAAGCACCGGTAGAATTTAAGACAAAAATTTAATTAATTGAAAGATCAATAATTTTGAAAGTATACTCAGTATTCAATAGAACTGCCTAATCGTATTTTCGAGCCGATTAGGTCGACCAAAGTATTACAATAGAATTAACATTTCACGACAACATGCAATGCATAAAATGTGTTTAACATTGGAACGCAAGTTTATTGTTTAATTATGCGAAAAATTTGAAAGGTACCAAAGACATCTTTTCACAGGAGATTAGGTAATTATTCTCTGTATCCAGATTATTTATCAGTAGACTTATACATAATAAGTTAAGTTTAAAAATCGATAAATGGCTGTACCGAGAAATTAAAATTCTGTTTTTAAAAAACTCAGTTTAAAAAGATGAAATTAAATACAATGTGGGACCATTAAATAGGATAAATCACCCCTCAAATCGAAAATGAGAACAACCCGATTATCAACGGCATTTTCGTCGTGTTCCATAATATTCAGTTAACAATAGTGGGTTGTTTCATGCGTCTATGAGTCTCAATAAATTTATTATTGATTTTGTGCGTGTGATGGTTTTGTGGCATATCATAGAACAAAGAATCAATTTAAAATTATTGTACAAGTTAGGTAAATCAGCATGAGAAAGTTATACAAGGCTGAAGCAGGTGTACAGAGATAAAATCGTAACCCTGAAGACTGTGTACGAGTGACTATAAAGTTTAGTCATGGCCGTAAAACGTCAAAGGCGAGCATCGAAGCGGGCGGCCCACCACCAGCAGAACAGAGTCAAACATCGAGAGTGTACGTGAACTTTTGCAGAGATATCTGCGACAACCACCAGGATGCTCTCTTACGAATTGGATATCCCTCGGGATTCTGTTCTGAAAATCGTGACACAGGATTTGAGAAAACGAAAACTCCCTTCGCGTTTTGTTCCCCACCATCTAACGGAGGAACAAAAACCTTTTTTGACTGCAAAGCATAATACTCAAAAAAAATTTTTTTGAAGGTCAAACTGTCACCAGTAATATTAAAATAATTATATAAGCTGGTGTGAAATGATAAGGTAAACAGAAATTCTTAAATAAACCATAAAGAATTTTAATAAATGCTCAAAATTAAATTTATTTATTAAAAAAATAATAAATGCGCCCGTTTTAATTAAAAAATTTTATGGTGTTTTTAAGAAGTTCTTTTTACCTTGTCAATTGTAAGTTTTACTACGAGATGCTCAAATGGTTCGTGGCTCATATTCGACGCGTACGGCCACATCTGAAGCAACCTGTCTCTTAGTTTTTGTTGCAGGATAATGCACAGCCGCATACCGCTGCGACTGTAATTCACTCTCTGTTTGAACATCAGGTTACTGAACTGTCTTACACATCGTAATTCACAAACCTGTCCTTAATGGACATTTTCTTTTCCCTAATCTTAAAGTGGTTATAAAAGGGCAAAGATTTACAGACATAACACACATTCAAGCTGCTGTTACACCGTAATTGAAAACTGTGCCATTCGAGCAGTTTTCCAAGAACTTTTGACAATTTGTACACACGTTGTGAGAGGTACCTAGTGTACGATGGGGACTGTTTTGAAGGGTTGTAAACAGTTTCCATGTGAGACCTACTCAATGTAAGATTTATTTCACCATTCACCCTACTTATTGATCACACCTTGTATTTGCTAAAACAAATATAAGCTATGAAATGTGTTTGTTTTTAAAAAGATGAAGAATTTTATAAAATGCGAATTTTCACAATTAAAAAAATCATAACGGTAAGCTATGAACAAAAAATAATTACTTAAAAATGAATAATCGATTTCAGATTTTCATTTTAGCACTTTTCAACAAAACCGGAAAATACTTTATGATTGGTCCGTATGTCTATCTCTCTACTCAATATCTATCAATATCTCAATATCTTTTTGTGCACGTGCTTACTCAATATCTTTTTGTGCACGTGCTGTAACTGCTACAAAATCCTCGTATGTATGTTAGTGACGCTTCCTACATGATGCTTTCAATTGAAAATTATGTGTGTAGCACACCTCATTTACTTACCGAGCTATATATTTAAAAAATATATCGATTAGGGCCTTTCTGTAATTGTTTGATACATTTTCCAGACTTTTTATTAATTCAAAAGCAACAAAATGGATCTGCGGTACTGAAATAAACTACCGACCATTTCCTTTGAAAATAGTTTCCGAAGGCTAAAAGTCTAATAAATAAAAGCTGAATAAAAAGTTATTTTCGTTGCATGGATACTATAAATTTGAATGCAGTAAAGTTATTCGTTTATAATTACAGTCGAGTCTCTATATAACGAAATCCATTGTTCCAGTAAAAAATTCGTTATATAGAGAATGAGTAAAAATTCCTATTTAATGTGTAAATTTTGAACAGAAATTACTTTTGAGGTGTTTAATTAAGAATTTGAAATGTTTAACTATAAATATTAACCTAATACTGTATTTCTTAATTATTTAAACAGTTTCAAAACAGAAAACAGATATTTATTTGAAAGCATAATAAAAATCACATAAGGAAAACTTACATTAATTTTAGAAGAAAAAATCTGTAATTTTTCGCTGTTTTAATTTCAGAATTGTTACACTCTCGAAAAAATGTTCACACTTTAGCAAGGAATGAAAAAATTGTATCGGAAACATTTTCCTCCATTTCAATTCTCATTCACCTTAAACTTCAATTACATCTTTGATCCCGCTCTTATATGTGTAACAATCCAATTTACACTGTTTTAAGAAGTATGCTGGAAGGTGTGTGGGAGGCGGGGGGGGGGGGGAGACGAATTCGTTGGGTATAAAAAAACAAGGAGATTCAAGGTAGAAAAGTAAAATAAAAAACTCAGCACTGAACGATAAATCTCTAATCGGTGATGGAAAATTGATTCCATGTGATTTGGAAGCTTTTTCAAAACAATAAATAAAGAATATTTTATGAAAAAATTCGTTATATGGGCATAGATATTTCGCTATATGGAGACACTGTTTTTAATGAGATCATGGGGAAAAGGGACCGTTCCTACTAAAAATTCGTTATATAGAGAAATTCGATGTATGAAGTTTCGTTATAGAGAGACTCAACTGTATTTGAAAATAAAAGGAATTGATGTACGTTATTGATTTCATATAGAATGAGCTATATTTATGATTTCATGTAGAAAATGTCTCAAATAAACACGTAGTTTTCTCTCTACTCGAAAATTATTTAGGACATTTTCCATATTATTAGGTGCGTTCCTAATTATATAAATACGTAGCACCTATAGTCCTCGTCGTCTGGTCGGTCCTTCTATCCGCATATAAGAGTGCAAAAACTACCCAACAGAATGGTTTGAAATTTAATAAATATAATCGTTGCAGAATTTTGTCACGTCATTTCAAATTTCATGAAAATCTAATCAAAAAGATGTTAATAAAAGTTTTCTTCATTATATTAAACTCTACCATACGTAATTAATTCAATGATAGCCCATGATAGGTAATGATTCTAGGTAGCGATGGTGATTATTCTATTAAACACTAGTATACGTAATTAATTCAATGATGATTTTTGATTTCATGATTGATAATGATTCTAGGTTGCCATGGTGATTAAGTCCTATTTAAGATGGAGTCTTATTTCCGAATTACTGAATTTAATGCATATAATCGTAATAAATTTTAGTATTAATGCATTTTTGCATAAGAGTGCAACCGGAATTACACAATGTTCTGAGTATTTACAAAACTAGTTACAGTACGAACGCACCTAATTTGCATCGTTTCATGTACAATTTCCGACCTGTTTATATACAGGCATAATACTGTCCCTTATACTATTGTGATTAAAATAGGATAATTTTAGGACCTTTTTAGTTATAAAAGTATACAGATTTATGTAATTAGCAGCTACGACCAATAGATAAACTTGAGGGCCTTGAACGTGCATGCTATTTTGGGATCCCTAAGAAACAGTATATACGAGAAAGTCCAACATCATGAGTGTTTTACATCAACGACAGAATTTTAACTTCAAGTCGGTCTCTACACAAAGTCGAATAAAATAGCATTTTCAATAAGATTTTTACTTTTATAATACTTGTTAACCATTTGGAAAAATGGTTATTGTTCTCGCCAGGATAGGAAATCAAAAGCATCTCTGAAGGTTTTTATTGGTTTAATTCGCATTTTATTCGTTTTCTGATTGGTCTATACAGTAATCTGTATTTCCCTTTACTTTCAACAGAGACGGATACCTTCCGTTGCCCTATGACAAAAAAGTAATAAAAACTACAAAAAAAAAAAAATAATAACTCAGAAACAAATTGAGATACAGCTTTCAAACAAATTGCATTTAAAAGTAAATTTTTAAACCCTGTTTTTATTAAATTTGCCTTTTTAAAGTTCATTGATTTTATATCCTATGAACAATCTAATCTCCGCAGCAGAGAGGTTAAAGCGAGTGAATTTTCACCAATTTTTTATTTTGAAACGCTACATAACTAAATATTAAATACAGTGAGTATCTTACTTTGTACCAGATGCCTTACTACGACCAATTCGAAATTATCCTATTATGCGAAATTTCGATATGACGTGACGTCATAATTCTGCCTAAAATTACATTATATACAGAAAAAATATTGAAAATCTTTATACACCAGGACATTTATGGAATTTTTATATTAATTTTAATTATTTCCCGATGGACATCATGAACAATAATTTCTCTAATTTGGGCTTCGTGTAATTTAGCTGTCACTCTGGGATAGCTAAAAAGTATAGGATAAGAATATAAAATCCACAGTTACAGAGTAATTTATAACTCTATGGATTTATGCAGGCTGGAATTACTAATACTGCTACTGAACTTTTAAACATTCGCAAGACATGCAATTTCAACGTTTTCTTTGCGTTTATTTTCAATACTATCCGCCCTTGGCGACCAGTTGGTCTCCCTTAAATGTATTCTAGGCATTGTACCATGTTAAGTTTATTCATAGTTTAATTTTCTCCCTCAATCCTGCGAGAAATCCTAATACAGAAATCATGAACTCGCTATTTTTATGTTAGCCGGGCGCAGGTAATCGCCAAACATTTTTCCCATTGTATTTTGCCGTATTTCATTTAAAATATAATACTTTCACTCATTTTATTTAAAATACATAACTTTAATTTAAAAATGAAATATTTAAAATTTATGACTCTCAATTATTTCTTTAAAAAAAGAAAAGAAAAGAAAAGAGAAGTAGTAAATTATACCATATATCATGATATTTAATTTCAAAATGAAATATTTAAAATTTATGACTCTCAATTATTTCTTTAAAAGAAGAAAAGAAAAGAAAAGAAAAGTAGTAAACTATACCATATACCATGATATTTAATTCCAACATCAAAACTTTGTTTTAATTTACCTCGCGAAAAATTATTTATGACAGTCGCATGAAATGGACTATTATAATACTGATGACATGATGGCGATAGAACAATATTTGCCGATTTATTACCTGCGCCCGGCTAACATTAAATTACTATAATTGGCCGTCTGGCATATAAGAAGCGAAGTGTTCATCTCGGAACTGTTGATAACAGTCACATGACTTAGGCTATTATTATAGAGATTAATCCTTTTATTTGGCTTATCTTATAATTTTGAAGACCTTTCACAAATGGTGGGACACGATACGTGCGCCAAACTCCTTCTTGTAAAAACAGTACTACTTAGTTATCCTGTCGACCAAAAATCTATCGCCAAACTATAAGATTAAATGCCAATAATAGTTGATCGTAAATGTCACATTCACTTGACTTTAAATAAGTTACACGTGTTTAAGTCATCAAGTGATTTTTATTTCGACGTTTTATTTGTATTTTAAATAATGCACTAATTTATGAACAAATAAATTATATATAATATATAATATATATTATATATAATAATATAATAAATGAACAATTTCGTTATTTAAAATAAAAATTAGGTCAATTTGCATAATTTGGCAAGTGGTTTGGCGATTTATATAATTTGGCGAATTTGGTCGACGGGATAACTAAGTAGTACCATATTAACTTTCGTTATTTGGTACGCCAAATGTATAAATTTCGATTTAGTGGAACGCCATTCTTAAAGTTTTTTAAACCCCGATGTAAATCAATAAATATTTATTGATATTTATTTTATGTGCTTTTATTCGGCGTTTTAATGCATGATTTTTGATATTTTTCTTGTGGATTTGTGATTACATAAATTCCATACACTTCATGTTGTCGAAAATTGTTTTTGTGGCATTTTTCCATTTTATAATCTTTCAGGGATTTTCAACATGGTTCAAGCCAGGAAAATTGCCTTTCCAAAGTAAAGTTGCTCTTTTTTCTGCTCTATCGAAATAGAGTAATACTTCAGGCTTTGAACAAATAAATCGAACCATGCATTGAAATATATTCTTCAAGATTTGGAAACAATCTTTGAGTTGAAGGTATCAGGGGTGTTTTCCGAATCCAAGAAAAAGTATCTATATTATAAAGAACAAACGTGACCGTCCGTAACGGGGATGTCATTTTGACGTTGGCTATACCAGATGTTTAAATTTAGCTTTTACTGCATTTTTTTTAACTTCTAAATATCGAACATTTTCAAATTTTACATAATCGAATATGAAAAAATGTAGTTTCAAATGCAATTTGTTTGAAAACTGTATTACATTGCAAGTTACTGATTTTTTATAGTTTTTAAAACAATTTTCAAACTTGAATTTTTTTAAATTTATCAAGTGCAGACGAAAACAAAAGACAAATCCGTTTGCACTTAAATTAATATAAATAGCTCAGCATTTGTTTCTATCTTATTGTTTATAACGGAATTAAAACTTCATCAATAAATAAATTAAATAATAATATACAAATTTAAGACATGTAATCGAACTACTCGCTTAAACCACTAAAATTATCATGATAAAATGGATTATGTAAAGGCTATTAGAGTGATAAATTACTGTTTTAGAGTTATAAATAGTAGAGTTATAAATTACACTGTAACTGTGGATTTTATATACTTATCTTATTCTTTTTAGCTATCCCAGAATGACAGCTAAATTATACGAGGCAGAAATTAGGATGCTTGTAGACACGAATTAAACCTAGAAATAATTAATATTAATGTAAAAAACTTCCATAAATGCCCTGGTGTATAAAGATTTCCAATATCTTTCTGTATATAATGTGATTGGTTAAACTCCTTCTTTGGTTAATATTGGTTTGGAATACATAATTAATATATTTTGTATAAAATGATGTTTGTATTGTTAGTGGACATTCTAAAAAATGATTAAAGAAAAAGTCTATCACAGTTTTCTATGAAATAAAAGGTTTTTCACCTGAATTCTTTAACCTGGGTAGCCCGAGATTATCCCCTTATTATCAATAAGAGACACTATGTGGAAAAGCTGATAAAAGCAGTATGATATCACAGTACTAAAATAATAATAAATAATGCAATGTAAGGCCGCATACATGCATTTATAAATATATTGATTTAGAAATTGATTTTTTGGTGTCTTGAATTTAAACTTTAGGTAAGTTTCTTTGATGTTAATTTAATAAAACTGATATTTTTTCACCCTAATTAAAAATATCTGTCTGCAACAAATAACATATTATATTATTTTCTTCACAAAAAATCTCATATTGTCCAATTATCTTAAACATTAATTTTACAGTTTACAGTAAAAAAAAAAATAATTAAGACTCGTAAAAAATAAACTAATTATTTCTTTAAAATTAAATAATTAAAAAATAACCTTATTCATAATGAATTTATTTACATTTCTCATCAAAACGAAAAATGTACAAAAATAAAATAGGAATAAGATTGCAGAAATCTAAATAGCACTACTTGAATAAAGAATGTTTAATGTTAAATTTGATAATGAAGGTTTAGTAGTTTTACTAGAACATTAACATATAAGAGAAAATAGAACATATTTTTAGCTTGAAATCATTCCCATTTTAAACACTATGTTGCATTTTATTGTTTTAGGCAAAGAAATTGTGCACTTGAGCAGGAAATTGTGTCTCTTTATATACTGTAATAAAAGATAAAACGGAAACAAAACATTCTTAAGCAAACAGCAATCAAATTTTGTTTTAAAACAAAATTGGATTGCTATTTCATGTTTTAAAACATGAAAATAAACTGCGAACTAAAAATATTCGTGCACGTAAAAAATTTAATTGAAGCGTCGAGAGCTTAAATGTCATAGTCATGCAAAATTTTCATTACTTCGTCTAAAAGCAAAGGTTCCATTCTATACCAATTGTGCAGCGAGTGCAAACGAAGGAACTCTTTAAATACTATATCTCTTGGAATAAAAATATATGTATATAAAACTACCACCAACTATTCTTTGCAACAAAAATGAGGTAGTATTTATTTTTTGAAAATATTCAGGGTGTTTCAAAATTGGACCGATAAATTAACCCTTTAATGCCTGACTTTTTCAAAATCATTGTAATAGTGTTTTTCGGCTTTCATTTTTTAAATAAATCATGGGAAAAATACTTAAAAAAATCATATTTTGTTTTAAGTAGGGTTTACGGCTAAAAAACAGTTTGCTACTAATCGGCAATACTGGTCTTTAATTGAAAAAATAATTTTCCTTGATAAAATTCTATAATATTAAACACACAAGAATTTTAGGAACTATAATAAGAAATAAATTTTACTTGCTCAGTGCAAAACAAAATAGGGTATTTTGCAAGCTTCCAAACAAAACAAAAAGAACAAGTAGCAACAATTGAAAAAATAAATCTATCTTTATTCTTAAACATCACAAGTGTTGCCATCTACATGTAGAAAATAGATTTAATAATATTTTCAGAATGTATTTTATTGGCAGCATTAGGTATTATAGCTTCAATATTATTCTAATAGTATTTTAGAAGCCTAAATTGGGTATGTTGCCGAAAAGCAACACCCGGCATTTAAGGTTTAAGAGGGGCGATAGAAGACATTAAGAGGATAAAAAATTACCATAGAACAGTGTGTCGCAAACCACGTATTTAATCAAAAATACAGGGTGTTCTACCGTAACTCAATTTGGGTTGACGGTAATAACTTTTAGAAAACTGAAGTAGTATACAGGGCTGTTACAAATGGTGGAACCGATTTTTAAAAAATCATATTTTTGAAACTACAGCACATATTACAATAAGTAATACATGAATTTAAAGAGATATATACCAAGTTTTTTTCAGTTACAAATGTTCGATGTGTGACCCTATTCTTACATGGCATACAGCCAATCTGTAATCCAGTTCGTTCCAAACATTTTGTAGCATTACTCTGTCAATGGTTCTGAAAGCTTCACGAATGCGTTCTTTAAGTTCTGAACAGTTTGTTTTCGGCATTGGTAGTGCATAAACAATGTCTTTGACACTGTCAGAACTTAAAGAACGCATTTGTGCAGAATTCAGAACCATTGACAGAGTTATTGTACAAAATGTTTGGGACGAACTGGATTACAGATTGGACGTATCCCGTGTAACAAAAGGATCACACATCGAACATTTTTAACTGGAAAAAACTTGGTATATTTTTCTTTAAATTCATGTATCACTTATTGTAATATGTGGAGTAGCTGTGTATGATCTATAAAATTTATACACACCAAGTATTATTAAAAAAATAGTTGCATTTAAAAACCCAATTTCTGATATTACAATCAGCAATGGTAAAAAAAAAAAACAGATTTTCTTTTTGTGCAGCCCTGTATAGGATCTATAGACTTGGATGTATACTACATAATATGCACCTAATGGGACCACTATCAGAAATCACATATTGGTCCTGCGTCACTTGCCGGTGTCAATCGCTTGCCGATATTTAAACATAAGGGGACCGATTACGGTAACCGGCAGTCGAAAAATCAGATTCTTAAGTTTCAGTTGCCGACATTTCACCGAAACCACTGTGCCGATGCCGATACTTAACCGACACTGCCGGGTGCGGTCCGATCGTATGCCGAAAAGTATGTGTTTGCTGGGGCATTACATAGAGGGTTTTTTTTTTTTTACATTTTAATTGGATAATCGCCCTTGGCATATGAATGGATTTTGATAAATTTTAGCTATTAAAAAAAGTGGCTTAGTGTTAGTGTAATAAAGGATTACAATAAGATTTTCGCTGAATTTGCTAATTAATGCGAGGTTTATATTATTTCTGTCAATAAATTCGGCGATATAGATATCTTAAATATTGATACAAAAGATGTCTATTTATTTTAGGGGTCCGTACTTAAAAAGTAAAAACGGAACCATTATAAGATCACTCCTGTGTCTTTCTGTCGAAAATTGGTAGGCGTGTTTATACATCTGAAAGATGACATCGATTGAAATTTCGCGCTTCGCGCATAAGTGTGGTGCTAGTGGCGCCACTCAGAACTTGCGGATCAGGTTTACTTTAAATGCGTTCTGTAAAGTTCGTGGGTGTTATTTAGCTTCGAAATGTGACGTATTGAGTTGAAGTTAGCCAAGAATGCCTTTAGCAAGACAAAGCAGCGACTGTCAACAGCTCATCGAGTTGGAACGAGGTCGCATATTCGGGCTACGAGAAGGTGGATTTTCTTTCCGCGATATTGCAGAAAGACTTGGTTGGAATGTATCCACTGTGCATGATTGTTGGAAGCAGTGGTCAAAGGGTGGTACTGCCTCAAGAAGACCGGGTTCCAGGCGGCCACGTGGCACTCGTGAGAGGGAAGATCGCCGTATTCGGCGTACGACTGTGGCGCATCGTACTGCGTCTGCGGCAGAAATTCGAGCTGCAGTTGGTACCACAGTGACACAGCGAACTGTTAGAAATTGGTTACTTCAAGGACAGCTCCGAGCCAGGCGTTCTACTGACTCCTAGCCATTGCCGTTTGCGACGGCACTAGTGTCAAACTAGAGCTCATTGGAGGACGGAGTGGAGATCTGTTGTATTTTCTGATGAAAAAGAAACACAACAGATCTCTACTCCGCCCACCAATGAGCTGTGACTTGACACGAATCGCTTCGCAAACGGCAATGGCTTGGAATCAGTGGAATTTACAGGTGCTTCGCTCGGAGCTGTCCTTGAAGTAACCGATTTCTAACAGTTCGTTGTATTTCTGTGGTACCAACTGCAGCTCGAATTTCTGCTGCAGACGCTGTACGATGCGTCACAGTCGTACGCCGAATACGGCGATCTTCCCTCTCAGGAGTGCCACGTGGCCGCCTGGAACCCGGTTTTCTTGAGGCAGTACCATCCCTTGACCACTGCTTCCAACAATCATGCACAGTGGATACATTCCAGCCAAGTCGTTCTGCAATATCCTGGAAAGAAAATCCCCCTTCTCGTAGCCCGATTATGCGACCTCGTTCCAACTCGGTGAACTGTTGACAGTGGCTTCTTCGTCTTGTTAAAGGCATTCTTGACTAACATCAACTCAATACGTCACATTTCGAAGCTAAATAACGCCCACGAACTTTACAGCACGCATTTAAAGTAAACGTCATCTGCAAATTCTGAGTGGCGCTACTAGCGCCACACTTATGCGCGAGGCGCGAAATTTCAATCGATGTCATCTTTCAGATGTATAAGCACGCCTACCAAATTTCGTTTATCTAACACAAGTCTTTCTTGGTGTTGGGTTTTTTTTCCCCGTCAGTGTATTTTTAAAGGTATCGTCGAAAATGCAATGCAAAAATACGCGCTCCCCCCTCTATTTCCGAATCTACTCAGACTAAAATTATGAAAAAATAGGTTTAGTAGTAGTTAGTTTAAATCTTCCAGGAAAACTATAGAGATTACCCTAGGTCACATAGTCTTTAAGAAAATCGCATTTTTCAGTTACACACAAATTTCGATTTGTGGGTGTTCAGCAATAGTGTTGAGAGGCGATGGAGGTATCTATCGTCGCAGAAGTATTAAAGTATTGTTGATAATGAATTTAAAGAAAACACTGTTGGTAATTAGCCGAGATATTAACCCTTAAAGACTCAGGCGGTTTGGGCATGCATAAAGGTACGGTGGTATATTCTATGCGCCATCGGATTTTAAAGCCTAGATGAAAACTTTTAATGTTATATTTGTACAAAATGCAATAAATATTGTACGGAACCCTCTGTGAGCGAGTATAACACTTCCTAGATAAAGGAGAAAGTCCTGACACGCATCACAAAAATGTCACACAAAGCAGGGCAAACAAAGAAAAAAATTCGAACAACTTGCATGTTTCGTTTTGTTTGGCTAGTTGAATTATTAATTATTATAAGAAAATAAGAGTTAATAGTTCCACCAGCGAATAAAATGGAAACATGAAAGCTGTTCAGTTTTTTTGCTGTTTTGCTGTTTTGTGTGACGTTTTCGTAACGCGTGTCTAGGCTTTCTCCCTTTTCTAGGGGCGTTGGTAATAATCGCACTTGACCGATTATTTTCTCAGACGTTAATTCCACATTCAAAAAATCGATATATAAAAGTTGGTCTCATTCCGCTCATCAACTCCAGCTACACTACAAGAAGAAAGAAATATTTCTTGATTTAGCAAGAAGGTTTGAGAAAATATAATATAACCTCCATTCCACTGCCCGAGTTACCCACGATTCCGAAAAGCTTTCCTTTAGCATCAGAAAGCGATAGATTTTCCCGCTTTAACCCTTTAATGCATTATTTTTTATTTTGTTTCTAAAACATTACATATGATTCTGAGAAGGGTTTCTTACACAGGAAAAATAATGAAAAAATCAGAGATATAGCTGTCTTACTTTCCATATGTAGGCGCACACTATTTAATAATGAACTCATCACTCGAATTAGATGAATATATTGATATTTAATAGATATATACAAGATACAAGGTTAAGTCATTTATAACGCTTATGTACAGTCGTGGGGAAAAAAAGTAAACACCCCTAATAACTCCTCAACAAATTATCGTAGAAGAAAGTTACTGGTACCGAACGATGGGAAATAAAGTCTACTTTTAAATGATGCATTTAAAATTTGCGTAGGGGTCCATCTACATATTAAAACGAACCCAAGCTTCATTTCTTTCAATAGCAATATCCAATTTTGACAACATAAATGAACTCTACGTCTACACCCTTCAATTAGCCCCAAAACAAATTTTTATGCAGTTCGTATCATAAGTTTCCAAGAAATTTATTATTTTAAAACGCGCGTATTTTAAGGGCTGTATCCAAATTGAAATTCGATACTCGATTGCTAAACGAGAGAGCCCCCTTCTTGATCAAGGCACCTTAAGCTCCACTCAAGCAGTCAATGAAGCCTGCTAGAGCAGAAGAAATTTTAAAATATCTAGCCACTTCTGCCATAGACGGCCACTTAAACCATCATTTTGCCGATTTTTACGCATAATTTTAAAACTACTTGGAAAAAAAATGTGAAATTTTGGATTTCCATAAAGCAGTACTTAATAAATCTAAATCCATCAAAAAAAAAAAATGTAGGTTGCAATTCATAATTGTTTCGAATATTAATTTCATAATTTATAATTCATATCATAAAATTATAAAATTTCCAAATTCAGCGTATTTATGTTTGGGTATACAGTCGAACCTCTCTATTTAACGAAGTCGCTAAATCCCGGAAAAAAGTTCGTTATATGGAAAATTCGTTAAATAGAGATTCACCTTTTAAAATACTTTAAACTACATAAAATAGATTTTAAATTCATAAACACTAAATATTTTTACTAAAAGTAATTAATCACATTTTTTAAATAAATTATAGCGATTTGTTTTATTTTACCCACCAATATCCATCATCAATTCATTTTTTCTATGTGCTTAAATCTTTGAAATCTGCAAAGAAAACAAAACATTGTCCGGGCATACACTATATTTTCTGTTTAAAGTAAATAGTTATACATTAAAATTAACGAATTTTAATGACATTATCGTATTTATTATTATTATAACAAATAATTTTTACCATGCATTAACATATGCGTCCTTAAATTTAATTTCTGAAAAACTCTGTTAATTTTGCCTGAGTTTTTTATTTAAAATTGTGAGTTTTTTATTTAATTCTCTCATAATACGTCTCGCAGCTTTGCAATGCACCAAAAACCCCTTCATGCGTATTTTCTTCTAACTATAATCCGCGTCGGATTGTTTCAAAAGATTTTAGTATTTCATCATACGAAGTTTTATTAATTCCTGAATAATGATCATTTCCATCATCATCATATTCGTCTTCATCGCTATTTATTGCTGTATTGTTTTTATTTTTCACACTGTCGAAAATATCCAATTCGGATAGTGTTTTCGAGGCCTCAATTTTTGAATTAAGTGAAATACAATCATCAATCAGCACATCATGGTTAATTTCTTCTTTTTTTCTCATCTGTATCCACATTTTCTCTAAGGGATCTACATTACTCTAAGGGATTATCGTCTTTGTCCTCCGTACTTACCGAATTCTCACTGCTGACAAAGAAGGCGCCTTGTAAAACCAGTTCAAGGCCATTGAACATCATAAAATGTGTTTAAAGAAATAATAAGTTTGAAATGTCCAGAAATATTTTGAGGAATGGGGAGAAAAAAAATTTAGATCACAAGAAAAAGTTCGTTAAATAGAGAATGCATTTCGCTATTTGGAGGTTATTTTATGAAGAAATTCGCAAAATGTTCTTGGTTCCAAGGAAAAGTTCGCAAAATAGAGAAATTCGCAAAATAGAGGTTCGTTAAATAGAGGTCCGACTGTATTAATTAGTATTATTGCTACACAAAATATTAGCACATTAGGACCATAATTTCAGGAGATATAAATAAAAATAGGAAAATGTAATTTAACATTAAAAGCACTAAATTTTGAATGATTATAATTTAAAAACTTATCATTCAAATGACTTTAAATTTGGTGTCTTGGCATAGTTTGAACCGAAGTTTTGAAATATATCGTTATAATTGGGTATTGTCATTGAAAAAAATTAAGTTTGGATTCGATTTAATATGTAGATGGCCCCCTAAGCAAATTTTATATACATCATTTAAAAGTAGACTTTCTTTCCAATTGTTCGATACCAGTAACTTTCTTCTATGATAATTTGTTGAGGAGTTAGTAGGGGGTGTGTACTTTTTTTTCCATGACTGTACAATTATAATACATATGTACAGATTTAGGAACTTCAGAAGAAATCCTCTCGGGGAAATGCATTTTCACCCTTCTTCCTGCCTTTTATAAACAAACCTGCGAGGAAATCTTAACGCAAACGTGCACATTCCACACACTCTTCAAATCGTGTTTGGTAGAACTCTGCCGGAAAACTAACCGCATGGAATGACGGGAGAAATCTATTTGACAGCCGCTAAAATTAGGGTCTGTCGGCATGTGCTGCCACCTCGTGTAATAATCTCTAAATATAAGATATATTTGTTGCGGAGATACATTTTTCGAATTATACGTCAATTTTTTCTTATGTTGCACATCTGTAATACAAGTAAAAATTATTGTCGTAACAAACATATTGCAAATTAGTAAATATTTTAATAAGTATGAATCTAAATATCTTATTTTATACAAATTTTTATTTTGTAAAAATAAGTAAATCCCTTAACCCCCTATTGTAAAATCCCTTAAATGCCTGAATTATTCTTTTAGAACTATACTATTTGTTCTTATATTAAGGATTAGACACCAGAAATTTTAAGATAGATTTTTAACTTTATTTAATAGCACTTTTTTAATAATTCTTACAGGATTAATATTTCTATATAAATATAGTGTTTGCTATGAGTTAAATAAAAATTGATGGAGATGTGCATCGCTGTGCATTTAAGGGTTAAAGCACTTTTAAAACAAAAGTCTATTTTTGCCAGTAAGTTTGGGAAACACAGTTTTTACAGAGTATTAAACAGTTTTCTGACACCGATATCAGTACGAAACATAGTTTTTTCGAATGCTACCAGTTCTCAAGTAAATATGAGTGTATAATACATGCATTAATAATACATACTACATTAATAATACATTAATATTTACTTGCATTTAAACATGTAAAAAGTACAGAATAATCTTCATAGTGCGAGACTAATTTTAACACAATTATTCAAATTGAAAAATATTTCCTATGAGTTGTAATTTTCCATTCAAAAATCTCCAGGCCAGGATTCGAACCAGGGATGTCTTTGATGAATCTGCCATTGCTCTGCCAACTGATCTAGCTATCCCTGGTTCGAATCCTGGTCCGTACATTTTTTACCCAGTTGGAAAATTACAACCCATAGGAATTATTTACCAATTTGAATAATCGAGATAAAATTAATCTAGCGTAATTACTTATCCATCGTTTACTGGAGTTCCATTTCTTGCGATGTATTCTGTTGAGCTGGTTCATATATCATACCAGATACTATGATCAATAGGGTTAGCTGGGCGAATTAAGTCCTCCAGATTCGTTCGGGATAGCTCAGTTGTCAAAACATTGAAAGCTTTCAGTCAGTATTCAAGCCAGGAATGTCTTGACTGAAGCTGCCAATGCCCATACAACAGAGCTTTCCCGGGCGAATGAAGGAGCACCTAATTCACCAAGCTAGCTTTATTGATCGTAGCATCTGGTCTGATATATGAAACAGCTCAACAGAGCATTGGCAGTTTTAGCCAAGACATCCGGTTTTCGAATCCTAGCACGAACATTTTTCACCCATTTGGAAAATTACAACTCAATCTTCATAATATTTTGTTAATTCATCTTTTTTCTCTGGTGAACATGAAAATGCTTCCTTGAGAATTAATAGCATCCGAAAAATCGATATTTTGGGATGATACCGGGTTGGCAAATTGATATTTGCACTGTAACAACAACTTACTACCGTTTCCAAAAATTACGGGACGCAAAATAGACTTCAGTTTTTTTAAATCTCAGAAAACTGTTGCTTTCTGAAAATAAAGGAACGCTTTAAGAATCACGGGAAACTCTGAAGAGGTTATATTTTCTTTTCAAAAAGCTTATTACTATATATCAAGAAACATTCCTCGTTTTCTTTTGCAGTATACAGGTGTTTTGACCCTTTCAGGGCGAAGGCATTTCTGCTCAAAAAATGTTCAAATAATTAATTCACACCGGAATTTACGAGGAAATTTATTTGAAAATAATCAAAAGCTTTTCTTCATGTATATATCAGATCGAAAATTTATTAAAATATCACAGATGCCATTTGGCAATTTGGCAGCTCAGACATTAAAAATAAGCGTTTTAAGACTGCAAACGGTGATCCTGAATGCATTAAAACGTGGCAAGTCCTTTCGTTACCACACTGTTTTAAAGAAAAATTTGATTCATGTTATTGAAAAACATGATAAATATTAAAAAAATCCCTGTCGGCTCGACCTACAAGCGGAGGTAGATTTCGAAGTTAAGTACTAATTTCACCAACAAAACTAAATCAAGATTAGAGATAAAAACAGTTTAACAATTTGATCTGGCTGTTTTTGACGAGTTTTTAATTTCCTTTTTCTGTAAGAGCTTGTTTTATCAGAATCATGCCAATGCGTAATTCAAAATTAGAATCTCATTTTCAACTAAGCCAATATTACCAGAGTCGATTTTTTATCCTGTTTCAAAACGTTCATTTTTCCGTGTATATACATATATATATATATATCCGAGTCACTCACGATTCCAAAAAAGCTTTCCTTTAGCTTCAGAAACCAATAGATTTCAGAGCTTTTAAACTAGCACTTTTGAAACAAAAGTCTGTTTTTATTATAGTTTTATTTTTATTAAAGTAATTATCGGAAACACAACGAAGCAGTTTTTACAGAGTAATAATAAGTTTTCCGACACCGGTATGAGTACGAAATGTAGTTTTTACGGATGCTACCAATTTTCAAGTAAGCATGCATGCATTAATAATACATACATTAAAAATTACTTGCATTTATGCATGTAAAATTAACAAAATAATGTCAGTATTAGGGTATTAGTTTAGCATTTTTCTCTGGTGATTATGAAAATGCTTCTTTGAGAATCAATAACATATGAAAAATTCGATATTTCATTATGATATCGGGTTGACAAAGGGACATTTGCATTGTAAAAACAAATTCGTGATGTTTCCAAAAATCACGGGACGCAAAAGAGACTTCAGTTTCTTTAAATCTCAGAAAACCAACGTTTTCTGAATATAAAGGAATGCTTTCAGAAGCATGGGAAACTCCGAAGAGGTTATATTTTTTTTTCATAAAGCTTTTTACTATATATCAAGAAACCTTTCTCTTTTTCTTTTGCACTATAGAGATGTCTTAAAACATGGAAAGTCCTTTTATTACTACCCTTTATTAAAAATAATTTTCTATTCACATTAATTTAATATTCATGTTATCGAAAACGTTATACATTTAAAAATAGCGTAATTGTTATCCCGGCATTTTGAACCATTAATGCAACGAATTTACTAATTAAATATACAGGGATTCCCTTCGTGTTGTTAAGGAATAACTGATTCTTAAACCGTTAGTTTTATTAAGTAAAGTTAAATGTTAAAAATGTTAAAAAAAGTCTTAAATATAATTTTTCATCATATCAAATATCTGTTGCGTCAAAATAAAATTTAAAAAGATGAATTATTTTATTTTAAATAATTTCTGTGTCCTTGAAGGTATATTTTATAAACCTATCTTCATGCTCTAACAAATGAAGAGCTGGGTGGATGAACATGTTATGCTACATTTTCTAAAATTTTTTTTATCTTTTGCATGAAAGCGTTATGAGGTATCCTGTCACATGGTGAAGATAAAATACTAAGATTCTATTTAGTCTTGAAGATTTAGGACATTATTCATTAATATTTAATATTTTAATATTTAATACTGTCAATAATATTTAATATTTTAATATTTAATAATGTCAATAATATTAATAATTTTCAATATTTGAGAATTAAATATGAATAAGTTATTCTAAGAGAGTTTAGTACCATACCTGTTAATATTTTAAACACATGGTATCAAACAGAAAATAAATCATTAAAATTTACAGCAAAAACTTTCACTTCAAATTTAATTTTTGTTACTTAACATGTTCTTCCACTTAGCTCTTCAAATGAAACAGTAAAAACTGCCCTTTTCTTGTGTGACCAAAACTTACTGAGTTATGATGCTTTAAATTTTCAGCATTTTCTGGCACTAAAAATACATTCTACATATTTTTAGTGCCAGAAAATGCCGATAGTTCATAAAATTCAAAGTGTCATACCTCGATAAGTTTTGATCGTAGATCAATAGAGTTTTTATTTATTTATTTTTTAGAGTAGCCATACTCAACCGTTTTTTTCTTACTGGCCGCAAACATAAGTTTGCGACGTTTGGCGGGCCGCAACACACTAATATAATAAGGAAACAAAAGGATCATTAAAAACATAACAAAAGTTGTATAACAAATCTATATAAAAATTTAATATAATCAAGATTGAACATTTGTCTCGAAAGAAATGTTACCAAAAATGTAACACAAGTATATCTACACAATATGCTTCGTAGTATTTCTATTGTAAATGATCTAGAAATATGCTGCGAAAACTGCTGTTTGGAAATAGTGTTTTAAAAGTTTTTGCTACCAATTTTTCTGCGGCAAAAGTTTAAACCGTAATAAGCATTATTAGCTATATGATAAGTATAAAACATAATAAAATAGGCTGAGCATAAATTATTGAGCGCATTTCAGAGCTCCGTAAAACAAAAACAAAGTATTGTACTTACATGTTTATGTTTAATTGACAATCACATTTCAAACAGTTTTATGTAACACAATGAATAATTTCTACAGAGCTCAATTTGTCAGTTGTAAAATATCGAGACTGTAGTCAATTTCACGCCAACGTTGCAAAGCATCTCAGTAGCTATTCCTCACACAACCGCAGTAATTCGTAATTTTATTTCATCAATATCCCGAACATTTGCTACGCACATCCGGTCTTTGACAAATCCCAAAAGAACAAAATCTAGGGTTGTTATGTCGGGTGATTGTGAAAGCTAAAGAATCGGTGCACCTCGACCAGTCTATCGGTGGAGAAATGTTTCCTGCTGGTAGCCTCTAACAATGGTACTCCATTGTGGCACTGCTCGATCTTAGTGGAAGTAAAGTTCTGAAGGACGATGTTCCATCTGAGGCACAGTGTAACAATGTAACATGCGGAGATACACACATATTGTTACTGTGGGCTAACGGAAGAAAATAGACCTATTACTTCATCCTCGACACTCCTCACCCGCAGACACGGCGCGCCACCTATCGCAGAGCGGTTTTAAATAAACTGTTTAAACCGCTATCTCATTTAAACGACAACAGTGGTTGCTACATTTAGTTTTATCGAACTCTGAAAATCTCTCAATAATTTATGCTCACCCTGTATATCAATGCAGCTTTTTCATGTTCTAAAGAAACACACCAAGGAATTTTGTTTAATAAGTCGGTCGTTTTCTAAATGCGGATTTTTTCTTTAAATGTGGAAATGAATAGTGAAAATCTAATTAATTTGGAATAATGTTTTAGTTTTGAAGATTAAGAAATATATACACCACTATGAGAAATGTAACACAAATAGAGCTACATGTGAAAATAATTTTTGACTAGGTTAACGGCATTTAAGATGCTTTAAGGCTTAACTTATAACTAAATCAAAATTTATTTCTAAATGAGTAAGTAATTTAATTTACACTAAAGTAAGGCACTAAGAAATGTACTAATTATCAGTGGAAGAGTAACATAACGAAACATTAGCCATCCAAACATAAGGAAAAAATTGAAAAAAAAATGTCATGAAAAAGCGTTCCTAATTTCGCCCCCGGGACGAAAGTAAAAACTGCAATGGGGACAAAATTGGCACCACGCTACTTCACAATATGACGGAGCTTCAGTTCCCGTAAGATGAACTGAGCGCCCTAACTCACTATATGCTACTGTCAGCATCTTACCAACGTAAAATACATACAATGATTAAGAAATAAATACTTACAGTACAGTAAATAACGTTCTACAAACGACCTAATAAGAACTCAGGTCTTCTAAAAATAGGAAATTCGGCGTCTTTAATTTATATATGCGTCTTGGCGAACGAAGCTTTCAACACTGACCCCTTTTACCTCCCGCCCCCTGTGCCTTGCGTTATAAGTGGCGCCACTTTCGAAGAAGCGGTGAAGTTAAGGGGGACGAAATTGGGAGAGGGGACGAAATATGGGCACTTTACCCTACCAAGTGTTTTTCAGTTAAAAATGTTTGATGTGTGACCCTTCTTCTTACAAGGTATACTTCCAATCTGTAGTCCAGTTCGTTTCAAACATTTTGTAGCATCACTCTGTTAATGGTTCTGAATGCTGCACAAATACATTCTTTAAGTTCTACCAGTGTCAAGCACATTTTTTATGTACCACCAATGCCGAAAACACTCTCAGAACTTAAAGAATACATTTGTGCAGCATTCAGAACCATTGACAGAGTGATGCTACAAATTGTTTGGAACGAATTGGATAACTGCATTACAGATTGGACGTATGCCGTGTAAGAAGACGGTCACACATGGAACATTTGTAACTGAAAAAACTTAGTATATTTCTCTTTAATTTCATGTATCTCTTATTGTAATATGTTCAGTAGTTTCGAAAATATGATGTTTTAAAATCTGGTCAATCATTCGTACTCACCTTGTAGTATTATTATTATTATTTTTTTGTATATGTTTAATCCATTTTTTTTAATTCTTTTTTAAACTTATAGTTGTTTAGTAACTCAATTGTTTTCAGTTTTATATCACTTCAAAATGTATGTTTCAGATTCTAAAACAAATGTTCATTGTTACGAGGTTAAAACAACAGCAATTATGAATAGTTTACAATTGTTATTCACTCAGACCAAAGTTTGTAATAAAACACTAGAAAATGAAGTCTTGGTATTAATTACAAACATATGTTTACAAATTTAAGCATAAATCGATCGTATTTAGTTAATTTTTACTGAAATTTCGAACTAAAAGGAAACCATGTTAATTTATAAATTAAATCAGCTGTTCAAAGTTGCTTCATTGTACAGAGATGAATAAACAATAGTTTAATAATTAATATATTTTCTTCTAAACAAAGGTTTTAAATATTATTGCTTCATATTAATCAATCTAAATTTAAAGGAAAATTTTGAAGAAGTAAATTCCATTGCAATAATAATCATGGTATAACCATTGATGCATAATATAAATATTCGTTTTCTTAATTAATTAAGAGCTGACTTAATTTTAGATTTTTGCAGAATTGTAAAAAAGACATCAATTTAAAATTATGTCTTTTAATTAGATTATTAATCGCGATGCTCAACAAATTGTAAGTAAGGTGTCCTGGGATAATAACGCCACGTTAAGGTTAGACCGATTTTCACGGCTTAGTTTTAGATTT
Source organism: Maratus speciosus (assembly GCA_963932465.1). NCBI lineage: Eukaryota > Metazoa > Arthropoda > Arachnida > Araneae > Salticidae > Maratus > Maratus speciosus. The sequence goes on from OZ010793.1 coordinate 211,899,365, forward strand.
TTTTTTCAAACAAATATAGGATTTGATACAGCAACTTATTGACTATGTATACAAGAAAGAATATTTTAGCAGATATGTATTCATAAAATTTAATGGTAAGATTTCTTGACTAATGCTATTTGGCGTTATTATCCACATAGGTGAGTAATAACGCCATGCATGCAAAGCTATAAAATAAGACGGAATAATGGCATGTAACTTGTCCAATTCTAAAGATACAAACTCTGCAGCCCTAGAACTTGACAAATTATCTTATTTACCATTAATTGCGAAATCAGGATTCAGTAAAAATTATTTGATATTTTATTCTTCTGACATGAAAAAATGAACAGCACTTAGGACGTACAAATTTCTCTTTATCCTTTGTAGTTTTCAATAATGACAATAATGCTCTCTCGTGCATAAAATAAAAAATAAAACCTCTTCGGATGTAGTTCCAGCACTGAAAAGAATCAACCGGAGTAATAACTCCTGTGGATCGCGTTATTACCCTGGTGTACTTTTTGCGCAGTATATTTTAAACTAGGAACGACCTCATGAACCTATCCAAAATCTTCCACAACATTTTGAAAGTACATGAAATACACTACATATTTATGTAATAAATAAAGTATTTCATAATAAATATATAGTCTTCAGATCACAGCACTTATCTCGCAAATTTTAGATCGCTCTTAGTTGACTCTTACGGTGCCTCTTCCATCGATAAGATCTACAAATATAATAAATGAACTACAAATATAATAAATAAACTTTTAACGGTTGTTTGTGACTGAGATGACTCTTCTTTCTTCTGCGCAGAACCCGTAGGGTCATCCCCGGGATTTCTTCACAATTACGCATAATATTAGCACTTGGCGTTATTACCCACCCTGGAATTATTACCTCAGGACACATTATAACAACTTATTGATTTATTTTATTTTTCTTTCTTTCTAATTATGTAAACATAATTTATTATACATTTTTTCCTCAATAAACAATGAATACGTCCTATATAATAAATTGTTGACATTTATGAGATATGATTTATAACTCTAAATCATATAATCCAACAACTAGACATTTTTATTGCTGTCAAACTTTGTCTTTATGGGGACAAGAGACCTTCAGACTAATTTTTTTTTAGTATTTTTTTTTTTTAATTTCACTTTAAATACCATTCAAGTGCACACTATATGCATTATGGTCTATATTTATCACACAAGAAATAAAAAAAAATGGAGAAAAATAAGGCACTTTCTTGAATATTTAAAGCGTTATGAAGAACTTTTCAAGATGCCTCATGCTTTCCGTATCAATTAAAATCCATAGCATTTTTTATGCAAGTTTGTTTTATATAAATAAATACAACACTGCATTGAATTATATAGATTTGAATATAAAGGTAAATTTTTTTTTCTTCTAAATTTCGTGAAATTTTCAGCATTTTTGCATTTTTTTCTGCAATTAACTACCTTTAACTTTTCCAATTATATTTAGTTTGAAAAAAGATGCACAGTTTTATGACATATTTTATGATAAACAGCTATAAAAAATATTGGGGATTTTAATTGAAATGGAATACGCCTGGGGCATTTGAAAAGTTCTTTATAACACTTTAAATATTCAAGAAAATTCCTTATTATTCGCCCAATTTTTCTTTTTTTCTTGTGTGGTAAATAATGCATATAAATAAATAGTAAATAATAAAATAATGTCAGTGAATAGTATTTAAACGAAAAAAAATGATTTTGAATGTCCCTTGTCCCCTTTATTGCAGTGACGAAATTCTGACTAGGGAACATCCCCAAGTGACAGATCTAGAATTTGACGAGAGTAGTATAATTCGAAAGTTCTTGTCACAAAGATCAAGAGAAGTATAGGAACTATAGTCCCGAATCCAATGGTTCATGAGATATGAACACTTTTCTGTTTCGGAAGAAGATAAAGAAAGTTGGTAAAGCAGCATGAGATTCCTTCTGCAGCTATAAAAGGCAGAAATTTTATCTCATAATTAATAATAGTAATTTTTTTCACGATAGGGTTGTAATGAAAATGCGATCCTGGTACTGGGCCGATAAAGTGGGCAAACAGATGGAAATTTAAAGATCGAAAAACTAGGTTCTGCTATACAGCTAGTCTTTCTTCCCACAAAATACCCTTAGTCTCTGCATGTTTATTTCTTCCACAACTACAAAAACTTGGCAAAAAAAAAAAAAAAAAAAAAGGCGAACCCATTGAAGTCTTAGCTGTAATGTTAGCATTATTACTATAGAAAGCATACTAAAATTCATCATTTGTCTACAACAGTTCTCTTCACCTAGTCTCAATGCAGTGCGCGAATATGCTTTCCAAAAGGCTTTGACGCTAAACATGGATCCAATCTTCCCATCAATAAAGCATGTATGATTCACTCTTACTAAACATACCCCATCATTAAAACATGTATGCTTCACTCTTACACACCTGCCTGATTGTCAAACAATAACCCTTCCTCGTTTGTGTCTGGTGCTGGAAAAACTCGTGTTATCACTTTTACATAGAAAAGCAATATCATGGTTAACTATAAGACAAAATTACGGCCTTCGATAGCTTTTAAATCAATCTTATACCGTTTTTCCCCATGCCGTTCCTCTGCCGAAACAGAAAAGGATCCATATCTCCCAAATTATTGGATTCGCGAGTATAGCTTCTATGCATTTCTTGATCATCGTGACAAGAGCTTTCGAACGGTACCACGCTTGTCAAAATCGAGAACTGACACTCCTCGAGGATGTTCCCTAGTGAGTAAATAAGCTTTCCAAGACATCAGGAAAATATTTTAAATTGGCTAATCTATTATTATCAATACCTTTTTACATATCGAACTTTTATTAAACCACACTTTTTTACTGGTATTCTTCAAGAGGCCTTATATTTTAGTCAAGAAATCTTGCATGGTGTTCCTTAAATATAATTCTCGGTTTTCTATTTACACTGTCCTTATACTTGTAGAGCAGCCATACTCAACCTTCTTTTCTCGCGGGCCGCAGTTAAGCGTTTGCGACGTTAAGGCGGGCCGCAACACACTTAAAAAAGCCTAATTAAATTAGTAAGGTAACAAAAGTAGTATAACAAAGCAATATAACAAATTTAATATTATCAGCAGGGTTAAACATTTGTCTCGGAGAAAAAATAAAATAACACAACTATTTGCAAACAATAGACTTCGAGGTAAATATCAATTTCAAAAAACTGTAAAAATAGGCTTTAAATTTGGTTGTATGGCAATAGTAGTGTACATTTTGTGTGCCGTTTTTTCCACACCTAACGTTCAACGCTAAAAAGCAGCATTAGTTACAAAATAAGTATAAAATATTACAATACAAAAATACAGAGTTTCCAAGTTCAAAGGAAAAAAATGGATATTTTCTTTAATTAGTCAGACTTTTGCTCAATGCAAAAACTGCATATATTTTTTTAATTGCAGAAATATATAGTGCAAACTTAATTTGGAATAAAGTTTGATTACTGTTAAAGTTTATGAAATGTATCCACCACTGTAGCACAAATACGACTACATGTAAAAATACCGTTCGTCTAAGAAAGGTACATTTAAGATATTTTAACATAATTGTAAATTAATTATAAATAACAGAACAGATTTTGTCTTTCCATGTAAAAATAAAAAACAACAGTGAAGATCTTTAATAGTTTTTAGGCACAGCTCAATTAATTTTAAAAATATGTATAAATGATTATGTGTCTCGGGCCACATGCGGCCCGCGGGCCGCAGGTTGAGTATGGCTGATCTAGAGTTTTATGCTGTATAGAAATTTATGCATAAAAAGCAGCAAACAGCTGTTTCGAATCAACTAGAAAGATTCTTCTTCAGTGAAAGTTAGAGCAAGGCATGGCGTGCTAGAAAGAGCAGAGTTTGGCAAAATGACAGACATGCGCCGGATTTTATTTAAAAGTACATGAAGGTTATGTTAAAAATAAGGAGCTTAAAGGTTCTTCTATTGCTCAGTATTGCTGGTCTTTTCAACATAGGTTCAATTTTTCCTCAGCCATCATTATCCAAAAATATTCTTCTAACTTAAATTTTCGTATACCCATATTTCAGGCTTTGTAGTAGCCATTACTATAGACACCTTTTCCACATCTGTTTAAAATTAATATATAAAGACTCATGACACTTAATTTTCATTTAAAAAAATCTTATCTTTCTTTTGGTACATATGAAAATCGAAATTTATAATTTACATTCTCTTTACTTTTCTTAAAAACAAAAACACATCTTTATTTAAAAAGAACATATATTCCGGTATATCGATTAAACTATGCTGTTTACCAACATATAATGCACTGTCCAATACTCTTTGGCCCTTCTCTGAAAAAACGTTTTCGTCCCTTCTAGGACTTCATCGGTTTCAAATGGCGGCTCGCAGTTTCGCTTTTGACCTTTTAACTTCTCTCTCTTTCCTCTTTCCTCTTTTTCCCTCTTCTCCCTTTTTCACTTTCCCCTTCTTTCCCGCATTTTTAGCCAACGGGAGTCAACATTTGCATGTGCACATCGTTGCATATATTGGTAAATAGCACAGTTTTAACGATATACCGGAATATATGCTCTTTTTAAATAAAGATGTGTTTTTGTTTTTAAGAAAAGTAAAGAGAATGTAAATTATAAATTTCGATTTTAATATGTACAAAAAGAAAGATAAAAGATTTTTTAAAATGAAAATTAAGTGTCATGAGTCTTTATATATTAATGTTAAACAGATGTGGAAAAAGTGTCTATACTAATGGCTACTATAATGCCTGAAATATGGGTATAAGAAAATTTAAGTGTAATATGGGCATTAAATAAGACAGGAATTCCTGTCGAAAAACACTGGCTAAATATTCTTCTAACTTTAATCTTGATTTTTGGTAAGCTTACCACATCATCAAAAATTCTCCCTCTTTAGTCAATGACTACTCTAGTACTCCTGATTTTCCAAGTATTTGGAAAGCATTAATTTATTTTTCCCTTTTTTGCTTTATTTCCCTCTCGTTCCCCTGTAGATGTCGCTACTTGTCCACTGAGTCGTTTCATCTGCTTCTCTCTCATTGGTTGCTTTTGGCGCATTCGCTACCCGTATTAGGTATATAAGCCGGCGCATCTCTCTCATTTTGCCCAGCTTAACTTTTTCTAGCACGCTGTGCCTTGCTCTATCTTGCACTGAAGAATAATCACCCTAGTAGCTTCGAAACAGCTGTTTGCTGCTTTTTGTGTATTATTTGTGCATTTTTAAACGTTTGTTTTCCGCTTTTTAATACATAACATGCTTTTTAAAGTTTATTGCCAATAAATTAATGACAGAAATCCTGAAAGTCTTTGAACCGGATACTGACACTAGTGAGCTTAGCCTATTCAAACTGTCCTACTGATTTTTAACTACGTATTATATTATATTAAAGAGAATCAATATATATGATAAAAAAGAAACACGAGGCAGCAAATTTCAGTCAGTTCCCAAAATTCTGAAACTATTTAATGGATCACTTAATGAAAATTAATGCTTAACTATTACAGATATAAATTTAGTTTATCTTTTTAATTATTCAAATAATAAACTATTAATTTGGTTAATATTATTTTAGAAATCTAACAATTCTATCACATCGCTTTATCAATATGAAATTAAATTTTAAAAGAAGGATATCAAAATTTACTCAGGTGCTGCCGGCAAGAGAATAACATTTAGAGAAATCTGTCTAAATTCCATGCTGCATTTGTTCAAGCACGCAACTTCGTGCAATCACTGTTGAATTCAGAGGGTGATCACGGGGGTAGATCCCCGGAGCAATGACATGCCCCCCCCCCCCCAAAAAAAAAAAAAAAAAAAAAAAAAAAACAGATTTGACATTTTGTTTTATCAATGGTCAAAAAGTGCAATTTCACCCCCGGAACTCTATAATGTTTATTTTTTGAAAGAAATATTCTTGTGCTTTTAATAACTTCAATTTATTAACTGATTTCTGCTAAATTAAAAGCTATGCATTGAGATTATATTTCCACAATTATGAAAATACATAAAATAATAAAAATGTTTAAAGGCGCAATTAAAGATGATTTGCTGTTTTAAGCCTTGGAATTAGATGTTGAGATAAACGACAAAATGTCGTCTTATGAGTGAACCCTTTCAGAGGCAGAAGAATTGTGTTCGTAAAATGATGAAATTATTGACTGACAACAGAATTTCTTAGAAATTAAAGACCTGTTGAACAGTGCTGAACAGTTGGGCAGCATTGAGGAATTTCCTAGCTGCGATAAGCTTAACACCCAGTCTAATGTTGAAATGTCCTACATAATTGTGAACCAGTGGGAAAATAAAAATTGTAGTAATAAACTACATAATAGATAAATGAAAAAATTTAAGGAAAAACGAAAAATTTTTTAATATTAAAAATTAAACATTAATTCTTTAAATTAAAAAAAAAGTTAAAAACCTTATATGTTTTTATGTGCGTGAGATATGTACCTAATAATTATGTATCTTGCCTAATTTCAAGTTGCTAGCCCCTACCGATCATAAAAATCGAAATTTAGAACGTTTTTTGCTCCTGCAACCTCCAGGGGATAGTGACACCAACATGAAAATGCGTCTATATTAGAGCAGAGACTGTCAGCATTAATTTCTTAATCAGTTTGATTCTTCCTGAGATTGCTCACAAATCGGCATTTAGAACGTTTTTAGAACACTTTTTACACGATATATCATTTATATCTAATAAATATATGCCATGCAAAATTTCATGAATCTAGGTTCTTCCATAATTCAAAAATCGTATTTTTAGAACGTTTTTAGTTCCTGCATCTCCTCTGGGGTAGTGGAAACAGATATAAAATATAGCCTATCTTGGAGCAAGATCTGTCACCCTCATTTTTACACCATTATATTTGAAATCGGTTCAGTACTTCTTGAGATTGCATAGAAATCGCAATTTAGAACTTTTTGCGTATTTTGACCACCTTTTAAATTTTGACTTTTTTAGGAAATGTCCTTAGAGATTATTGATATCTTATAACTAACTACCATTCCAAATTTCACGATTCTAGACCCTTCCGTAACGCAAAAACAGCAATTTAGAACCTTTTCTCCTGCACCCCCTATGGAGTAGTGGAACCGACATAAAACATAGCCTATGTTGGAGCAAGGGTTGTCACCATCATTTTGACGCCTTTATTTTTTTTAAATTGGTTTGGTATTTCCTGAGATTATGTAGAAACCACTATTTAGAACGTTTTTTAGAACGCTTTTCGCGCATATTTACCGCTTTTGAATTTCGAATTATTTAAGAACTGTTCTTAGAAATCCTTTATATCTAATAAGTAGCTAATATTTCAAATTTCATATTTCTAGGCCCTTCAGTAACACATAAATCGCATTTTTAGAACGTTTTTTGCTTCTGCATCCCCTTTGAGGTAGTGGCACCGACATAAAATATAGCCTGTCTTGGACCAAGCGTTATCACCATCATTTTGACACAATTTTTTTTTAATCGGTTTGCTATTTCCTGAGATTATGTAGAAACCACTATTTAGATCGTTTTTTAGAACGCTTAGCGTATTTTTACCCCTTTAAAAGTTCGAATTGTTTAAGAACTGTTCTTAGAAACCCTTTATATCTAATAAGTAGCTAATATTTCATATTTCTAGGCCCTTCAGTAACACATAAATCGCATTTTTAGAACGTTTTTTGCTCCTGTACCCCCTTTGGGGTAGTGGCACCGACATAAAATATAGCCTATCTTGGAGCAAGTGTCGTAACCATCATTTTGACACCAATATTTCTTAAATCGGTTTGGTATTTTCTGAGATTATGTAGAAACTACCTTTTATAATGTTTTTTAGAACGCTTTTTGTGCATTTTCACTCCTTTTAAATTTCGAATTGTTTAAGAACTGTTCTTAGACATCATTTATATCTTATAAATAACTAATATTTCAAATTTCATATTTCTAGGCCCTTCAGTAACGCAAAAATCGCATTTTTAGAACGTTTTTTACTCCTGCACTCCCTTTGGGGTAGTGGCACCGACATAAAATATAGCCTATGTTCTAAGTTGGACTAACACCACCATTTTGATACCATTACTTTTGAAATCGGTTCGGTAGCTCCAGAGATTACCTCTAACAAACAAACAATATTTACTTCTATATAATATTAGTATAGATAGGTATATATTTATACATATAAAAGTTTTAAATTATGAAAGAAAAAGACAGAAAGCAAACTAAATGTGGTGAACACAGAATTCAGTGGGTGCCCATAATAATGGAATATTTGGGACGTATACGATATTGGGGCTCGAAGGCAACTCCTCTAAAATTTCAGGAAGCTACACTAAAATTTCGTTACGCCATTTAATACATAGTATGCTAAAAGTTAGTTCAATTCGGAAACGCATTGCTGAATTGAAAATTCCCCTTCAGCAATGGCCATCAATAAATGAAAATATACTTCAGATATTTTATGCAGTCCTGTATAAGACCTATAGAATTTATATACACTAAGTAAAATGAAAAAAAAAACCCTTAAAAACGCGTACCACAACGTAAACACACTTCCAACAATTATTGTTCATAGAGTAGCTGAATTATGTTGCGTGTTCTTATACGTGAACGACGAATGGTATGCACACAGTATTGTATAGGAAGTATCTTGGAGTAATAACTTGGAGAACACCTCACAGATATACATTCATTTTAATATGTTTGAAATAGTGTAACATGGTTCAAATACGCCGCAAACGATTTTTTACCGTAAACCATCCTATTTTGACAGTAATAATAATGAAATTCTTTTTAGTGCCACTGTAAATAAACGTTGAATGTTATTCATACCGTATTCTATAGTAAGCATCTTGTAATGGTACCTTAGCGATACATATAAATTTCAATGTGTTTGATATTGTGAAACATTAAAAACTATCGCATACCATGTTTATTCCATATGTTGTAATGTAACGGAATTCTGTTGAATGTCTCTGTAAAGGAAATAAAACTGTTACACACTTCATTTTCAATAATATACGCGCCATAATGAACATCAATAACACATATAAATTTCGTGCGATCCGACTATATTTACGCGAGTTACAGCACTGATAGACAGATGGCTACGCAAACTGAATTCATAAATACTTTTCAACAATGTTGGAAAGTGTTAGAAATGACATATTTAACCTAAAAAGCATAAAAATTTACATCAAACATACTTTTATACGATGAATAGTAAGATAATTGTAAGAATTCCAGAAAATGACGTCATTTTGAATTACAGCCACCATCTTGAGTTCCTGCGACTTTACAGGATGTCTCCCCCTCTGAAATGTATTGTTGTAATCAATACTAAAATAAAATTACCTTTTATTTAACGAATTTAGCAGTTTAATCCAAGCTCAAAATGGTAACAGTTTATAAAAAGCTAAAAATTTACATAAACACGGCTGATGTTTCTTTATCTGCAATTTCACTTACAGAGCCCCAAAGAAAGCAACAGCAGAAGAAGAAGTTCATTATACACATTTCACGTTACATCTTTTGGCCCAGTGCCACCTTATTCGGCTTTAAAAGGTAATGTGCTACTGTTAGAAGCAATTTCATTGTAAGTTATCTTTCATAATGTCTCCTTCTTTAGTTGAGCGAGTTCTACTAGTCAAATTCTTTTACCTCAACCAGTGCAATGCGCCAGCCGCTCTTCGTGCTTTTAGAAACCACAAAAAATGCGTAAAGGTAACCACCCTTTGTCAGTTAATGGTTTAAAAGCAATCGCTGTGAAGTGCTGCGCACAGAATGCAATATGTAGTCCACAAAAACGGCGGCCTCATCGAACTTGAGTTGGATGTGCTAAATAATCGGTCATTTTATTTCAGTATTGATTCTTCTTTTTTGAAACTCTCTTTTTCGAATACACAACGCCACATATTCCCCTAGCGGCGATTTTTGGAATTATTTTTTTTCGAGGAATCCTTCGTCCCTCGTCTTGTTTAATCTTCCTACAAAATTTGGAGCCATTCTCGCAATTAGATCGCGCTACACTCTGAGTACCGTCAGTTTAATTATGGCCACCTTGTATTTACGTTTGTTTTTTTTAGTATTAGAACCTCACAAAAAACGATCCCATTAGGATTATAATAAAGGTAGATATTAATAAAATTATGAAAATGTAATTTAACATTATAAGCTCTAAATATTCAATGTTTATATGTAAAACTAATGTAAAACTTATCATCAAAATGGCTTGAAACTTTCTTTTATGAATAGTTTCGACCGAAGATTTAAATTAGTCGAAATTGGATGTTGCTATTAAAAAAAACAAAGTTTGGTCTGGTTTTAATTTGTAGATGGTTGGTTCCCTAAGAAAATGTTATATACATCATTTAAAAGTAGACTTTATTTTCAATAGTTTGGTGCCAGTAACTTTCTTCTGTTATAATTATTTGCAGAGTTAGTAGTCAGTGTATACTTCTTTTTTCCACGACTGCACATATGAACATTTAGCAAGTATTTTTAAAAAAGGATGTAACAAAAGTTGAGCTACTTCTGGAACTAAAGTACAACATGGGAATTAGTTCTAAAATAAGATCTAACTCGGCCATTGTTTGACTAATACATGTATGATATACATGTTAAAGATGATTATCCAAACCTAACTACGTGTCTCAAAATCTTCCTTACAATGACTGTTTCTTTTGATTTCAAAGAAAGAAGTTTTAGCAAATTTAGCAAACTTTATTTTCAATAGTTTGGTACCAGTAACTTTCTTCTGTTATAATTAGTTGCAGAGTTAGCAGTGGGTGTTTACTTCTTTTTTCCACGACTGCACATATGAACATTTAGCAAGTATTTAAAAAAAGGATGTAAAAAAGTTGAGCTACTTCTGGAACTAAAGTGCAACATTGGAATTAGTTCTAAAATAAGATCTTACTCGGCTATTGTTTGACTAATACATGTATATACATGTTAAAGATGCCTATCCAACATGCCTAAATTATTGTATGTATATCTGTATAATATTTATATATACCTTTAAGTTTTAGCAAGTTGAAACTTATATGTGAGGAATTTAACATAAGAGTAACGATTAATAAAATTAATGTAAATATTGAATATCAGATGAAATTTTCTATGATCCTTTTGATGAAATCATAACTTTTGCAGCAAAGGAAAATCTTAAAAAATTCATTAATGGGTAACTATGATGCAATTTCAGTGATTTTTATATTGTACACTTGTTTATGCTAGGATATAAAATAAAATAAAATGTAATATGTACAATGTGCTATTTTAGAAAATAACTTGCATATCGAAAATGCATATGTGTATTATCTTTCACTTCAATTACCTTCAGGCAATATTTACTCAGATTTTCTTCTAAAATATACGTGGGGAAGAAAGGTGCAAATTTACTATACTGCCCCGCGTAAAGTTTTGTCTAGTTTCGTCACTGCCTGAGGCTCAGATTTTTAATTTTATGCTAATTAGTCGACTTATTAAATAAAAATTCATCAAAAAAGAATTTTATTCTTTTTTAACACGAATTCATCTCAATTTTTTTTTTGAAAAATATGAATATTAACACCTTTAAAAAAATAATACTAACATTTGCAATTTTCTCTTTTCTGCGATTTTTAAAATTGTGTATCTGTTTCTCAAATTAAAAGACAAATAAACAAAGATACCTAACCACATCCACTTTCAATTGCGTTTATGATGAAGCCTTTGGTTTGAAAAAATATTTATACTAACCCTTTCAAAACGTTCTTTCCGTACGTCACTTTTACATTTTTAGTGATTTCTGCAATCTTTAAAAATCCGAATATTTTTCCTAATCCTACTAAAAAAAACCCTAAAAATACCAGGCCATATTTAAGTTCAATCCCATTTCGAGATCTTCGATTTATTTCGAGAAATATGAATATTAAAACCTTGAAGAAAATAAAATTAACTTTTGCAATTTTCTCTTTTTTGCAATTTTTAAAATTGTGTATCTGCTTCGTAACTGAAAAGACAAACAAACCAAAGTTAACTAACCATATCCATTTTCAATTACATTTATAATGATGAAGTCTTTGATTTGAAAAAATATTAAAATTAATCCTTTCAAAACTTTCGTTTCCGTAAGTCACTTTCACAATTTTTCGATTTCTGCAATCTTTAAAAATCCGAATCTATTTTTCTAATCAACCTACAATAAAACTAAACGTGCCAGGCCATATTTACGTTCATTCCTATTTCGAGATCTGCAATTTGTTTCGAAAATTATAAATGTTAACCCTTTGAAAAAAGTTCGTTGTTCAAATTCAGCAAAAATTCTGCATCGAGTTCGTAAATTACAAAAATGGAAATTACTAAAACTAACCATTTAGATAATAATACAATATAAATTTAGTTTGAATTTTTGAGATTTAATAGATAAATAATCTATTTTAAAAGAAAATATTTTGCCATAAGGTTAACATTGCGTATGCTTATTAAAAGTTATAGTGTAAGCTTATTTTTGCGATATTGCTCTAAAATTTTAAAAAGTACCCCAAATTAAAAAGTACCCTAAACTAATCTCTTAGCTGTTGTTCCAGTAAAATTTTGGATTAGATATAGTAACATTTAGGGGTAAAATACTCAGTTCGAAAAAAAAATCCCGTAGGATTTCCATGTATTAAAAAAAAGTTAGAAGAAAAAAACTGCTTATTACAACTAAATACTATGAATATTTTAAAACGAAAATTATCCACAGGTTTCAGTAAATATTTATTACTCAAAACTTTCGAAGCATTTGAACAGGGATAACCTCCCGGGAACCCCAAACGTTTGAACGTTTGAACAATAAGAACAGATTTTTAAATATTAAAGGAACTGATGTGAAAAATAAAATTGAGAAGAAAACTCTTTGTCCCTCCCACCCAAAGGTTATCCATTACTTGGTTCATTTGGAAAGATTTTCACTTAAATAAAGTCATTCTACAGTAACTTTAGGTACATTTAAAGCCCGGACTACACCGTCTTAACATACGCCGGTATAAAAATATAAACTGAAAACAGACAGGAGCGTACGTAGCGCTATTTTTCTAACGAAAAAATTAGAAGAATACTTTTTTTACAACTAAATATCCATTTTTGTACACTACTGACAGCAATAGGACTCTGTGCATTAGGATCGTTTAGAAAGTATTATTCAACATCACAGTAAAATCATTCGTCTTTTTGGGTATATTTAAGGTTATTACCATGCGCTCGGACAACGGAGGGTGATTCAGCTAGTAAGTAAAATAAACTATTCGAAAAGATTTACTTAGGTGCTAAAAAGAATATGAATGTCTAGTAAAGTATTCGTATAAATTATTTTTATTTGTAAACGCACTCTTTTAATCCACTCTCTAATGTGTGGTGTAGCATGAATCACGCGTTGAAATACACATGGAATTAAATCGCAGAAGAAGAAACAGTTCAATGTTAATTTACTATCTATCCGCCTCTACGGCAGCTAGAGATCACTACAGTAGTCACCAACTCGAAGAGCTCTAATTACGTTTTACTGATATTTGAAAATAATGTAAAGCTGCTTTCATAAATTTTTCCGGTGCCAATATTCTTCAACATATATTTTTCATAATTAAAATAATATCTAAAATTTATATTTATTTTATTGTCATCCTTGTATATAGAAGCTGTTTTTATTATATTTCATTATTAATTCAATGTTTTGCCATATAATAATTATTATTTGTGCATCGCATAGGATTTCAGAGGCTTTTTTTAATGTTTCTTGTAAACCACAAGTCATGCAATCATTCCACTGTAGTTCGAACTCCGCTTGTAATTAACACATGTATCTAAAATTAAAGTAATAAACAGTTGAAACATTATGTACAAAATTATTTGTCAAACTGTAATATTTCATAAAAGTAAAAAAAAAAAAAAAAAAAAAAAAAAAAAAAAAAAAATATATATATATATATATATAATTAAGGGATATGTTTAAGCACTTACAAGGACAACCTCGAAACCGCAACTAACGAGAGATAGTGATTACGATTCTTGAATGTTACTCAATCTACGTAGAATAAAAAGTTTGTCAAGCAAGGTAGTTCAACTGCTGGTAGAAGCCAGACTATGTTGATCACGTGGCCGACAACTAGGATGAAACGTGCGAAAGTACCGTGGCTGTTCTAAGACCCCGACACATTTAAGAAGGCTTTATGCTTTACGACTTCCCCAAAACTTCTTCGAACGATATCAAGAAATTTGTTTTAGTTTTAATATTCAATTGACATATTAAATTGATATTAAGTGACATATATAATAGAGAGAACGACTGACAGGCACAATGTAGAAAAATCTTAGTTGAACTAGAAACAAGTAAAATAATTATTGCACTCTATGATAAAAAAAAAAAAAAAAAAAAAATCAGCATTTTAAAATACTATGGGATCTTACCCAAGCTACTCTGATTACAGAACATATTGCTCGGTATGCAGAATATAGGTGAGAACCATTTTTTAAACTGAAAACTCCAATGATTTTTTAACATTTATTATATATTGTTCAGATTGCCCAGTAAAAACACCAAAAAGCAATTTTATATGAAAATTTTGAATTGTGTATCCATATAAAATTTTGAAATTTTGTAAAAGAGATACAGTGGAACCCGGTTAAGACGCTCACGGTTAATACGCGATCCCACTTAACACGCGGATTTTTTCCGGCTCCTAGAACATCGCCCATAATGCTAATGCAAAAATATCGCGTTTAATACGCGAACGGTTATTACACAATCCTGTTTAATACGCGATGGATTTTGGTTACTTTGGGGCAAAAAATCACGTTTAAGACGTGAATTCCTTCTCTTATCTAGTAGTGTTGCGAATTTAGCAGATTTCTTTCATGCAGGCAAAAAACGCTTTTTACGAATAGTATTTATTTAATAACAGATTAATTAAGGCGAACATTACTAATCGTAAATAGTGGTAGATATTTGAATATAAAAAGTATCCTCTAAATTAGCAACACTGGAATTCGTCTTTGATCCTGCCATCTAATATTATTTTGTCTCTCGCTTCGTGTATGTTTTTACTGTAGTAGAGAGAGATGGGCGAATTCAAAATGCTCAGACACATCATAAAAATTATTATGATTAACGATGTTTATACTTATTGTTATTGAGTTTTAAATGTACGTACATCACAACTATGTTTTATAATGTATATTATAGGTTTTAAAAAAATAATAATTCGTAAAGATTAAACAAAATACTACTGCGGTTTTATAATTCTTTTACGTTTTCCCTAGTTTTTGCTATATTAACAATATTTTTTACACAAAGGTAAAAAAGGATAGTTTTTCTTATTTGAATCTCTGTTTATTGCCAGTTGTTAATTCCAGTCAGACCTATAAAAGGAAACAATGAGTAAAAAATTAATACTAGTAAATTTTAATCTAAATACGAAAAAGACACAATTTTCAACCGTAAACATTAAATAAAAGCTCTAAAGTTCATTTAGACTATTAGGCGTGTAAATAAGCCCAGTTCCTGCAACATTATACAAATCACGTTTAATACGCGATCCCGCTTAATACGCGACTTTTGTCCACTCCCTTGAAACGCGTCTTAATAGGGTTCCACTGTACTTTCGTATTAACGGGATGCCACGGGTTAATGATCGAAAAAAATCGTCAAAAATATGGCTACTTGTACCAGCCTTTTTATGTCTTAGTATTTCAAAAAGTTCGAGCATGAAGTGTGATTAAATATCTTTTAAATTTGTGCATTATTTGTATTATTTTATTTGTTTATTGAAGAAATTTTTATTTCGTTATGGAATGTTAGCTGAAAAGAAATGATGAACTATTTTTATTGTTTGAAGTGCAAGAGGGTTAATTTTTCGTAATCGGGTTTCACGCGACAGAGATAGATTTTCTTAAATATCTAATAGTATTATAGATGTAAAAAAATATTTTAAACTTGAGATACAGTTTTCGAACAAAGTGCATTTAAAAGAGCATGTTCCTCTGTATTTTATGGTCCAAAAATTGAAACTGTGTATTGCTTAGAAGCAAAAAAAAAAAAAAAAAAAAAAAAAAAAAAAAAAAAAATGCAGTAAAATTGAAATTTTTTTGTTAGCCCATTGCTACAGTCAATATGACGTAGGCATTACTCATGGACATGTATTTGTTTTCTAATATAGATATTAAGAGCCATAAAAGAATTGAAAAAATATTGAATTAGTTGAATGTTGTATACGTTTATCACGCATTTGGGCACTGTTGTATTAAAAAAGGGTTTATAGCTTAGAGACGATATTAACCGGAATATGCTAACCTTATTGAATTTAAAAATTGGTGGTATTCAACAGTCTTTGAAACTGACAGTATTTTAGGCTCCGTTGAAAGATAAATTTTGAAACTATAAAAAATACAAAATCAAACATTCTGCTAGACGAAGGCACATTTTAAATTACGATAAAACAGGTAATTATTTTTAAAGAGGTCGGAAATTGTACGTCAAACGTGGCAAGTGCCAGTTTACTAGTAACTTATTTACTAGTGGCAATAACTAGTTTTATAAATATTCAGATCTTGGTGCAATAGCTGTTGCACTCTCATGAAAAAATGCATGATTATAAAATTATTACGATTATGTATATTAAACTCAGTAATACGGGAATAATGGGACTCCATCTTAAATAGGTCGTAACCACCATGGGAACCTAGAATCATGACATATCTTGGGATATCATTCAATTAATTACATTTAAGGATTTAATAAAGGATTTAATAGAATGAAGAAAACTGTTATTAATATCTTTTAGGTAGCTTTCATTACAAAAAGCTACCTATTGCAGCCGTTCGGAGGAAAGCGATTAAAAAAAAATTTGGTATATTTTCATCGATCATGACCTCCAGACCCCGAAACCAACCTCAGTTCAATAGTTGATATATATATATATATATATATCCATATATATATATATATATATATCCATATAGATATATATATATTCATATATATATATATATATATATATATATATATATATATATGGATATATATATATCTATATATATATATATATCTATATATATCCATATAGATATATATATATATATATATCTGATCTTTGTCACACTGTAACTCTCGTATTTATGAACGGATATGGATGAAACTCGGTGTGTACATAGTACATATCAATGTTTCGAAAGAGTTCGTTGGCCAGCTTCATCCGCCATCTTGTTACAAAATGGCGGACATTTAAAATTTTCTTAAAAATTTAAAATTTGAAATGTGGTACCAAAAATTAAAAATGGAAAAATATTTTTTTTCTTATGTGTTTGACCTTGATACAAAGATTCCGGAGCAGTTTTTGTTTCGTCTATATCTTAAAAAATGGCTGAGTTATAGCACTTTGAATTTTTGCGTAGCTGACATTTTGAAACGTCCTGATATTCGTCACGCGATAACGGGCGTATTTATGAACCGATATGGATGTACCTTCGTGTGTACATAGTACATACCAATGTCTCGATCGAGTTCGTTGGCCAGTGTCATCCGCCATCTTGTTTCAAAATGGCGGCCATTTAAAAAAATTTAAAATTTGAAATGTGGTACCAAAAAATTGGAAAATGAAAAAGATTGTTTCTTTATGTGTTTTACCTTATTACAAAGATTCCGGAACAGTTTTTGTTTTGTCCATATCTAAAAAAATGGCTGAGTTATAGCATTTTGAATTTCTATTGTGGCTGACATTTTGAAACGACCTGATTTTTGTCAGGTGATAACAGGCTTATTTATGAACCGATTTGGATGTAAGAAGGCATTTGGATAGCATATAGCAATGTCTCAACCAAGTTCGCTGGCCAGCCTCATCCGCCATCTTGTTTCAAAATGGCGGCCATTAAATTTAAAAGAAATTATATTTAAAGTGAGGTGCAAAAAAATTAGAAATTGAAAAAGGTTTCTTTCTTAAGTATGTGACATTGATATAAGGATTCCGGAGCATTTTTTATTTTGTCTTTATCTTAAAAAAATGGCTGATATATAACAGTTTGAATTTCTTTATGTGGGTGGCATTTCGAAAAATCTGATTTTTTGCCTGCGACAGCACTCGTATATATCAACCGATTTCAATGTGAGCGAGCATTCGACCAAGTTCACTGGTTAGCCTCATCCACCATGTTGTCTTAAAATGGCAGGCACTTCAAGATATCGCCGAATTCGGCAATCAAATATAAGTTACTTTAAATAAAAGCAGCTTGGATAAAGCTGACTAATTTGGCGAAATTCTCATTCATAATGATTTAGTATTGATAAAAATTAGTATTGAATCTTCTATAATCGGTTTCCACTAAATTGAGCTTCGTGTGTTTGAATAACATAAGCTAGCTTTTTAAAAATAAGGAATATGAAAGCTACCTCTTCCTACCGGCACTGGCCGAAAGGACTTTTTAAGTTTTGATACGCTTTCATGAAATTGGATATGACTCGACAAAACTCTACAATGGTTATGTAGATATTAAATTTCAATCCATATTGTTGAGTAGTTTTTGCACTGTTATATGCGGACAGTCTAACGGACGGACCACACAACGACTGTAGGTGTGGCGTATTTATATAATTACGAACGCGCCTAAAAAGGAGTAATGATTTCCATTAACTCTTCTTTTTAATGCTAATTTTCACTGCATACTTAAGTCCGGAATTTCGAATTTTGAACTCTGTTTTTTTTTTTTTTTTTAGTATTTTGATAGATTTCTGCTGTTAGTTCACATGATTAGGCATTATGTCTTTTAGACCTTTTATTTTGTAACTCAACAGGCACTTTTTTATCCATACCAAATGTTGAAATACATTACCTGATACTCATTACATCATTTTGATACAAGTATTAAAAGACATAAACTTATATAAGTTATAAAAAAAAAAAAAAAAAAAAAAAAAAAAACAACCACCATAAATAATAACATACTATATAGCCAAAAGTAACTGGATACTTTTTTTTTTGACGTTTTATAAAATTTCTTGAAAAATACTTGATGAATACTTTGCAATTTTGGTGATATAAAGATCATGTTTGACTTCATATTTTCCAGTGACGATATAATAAAGAGGGGAAATAGGAAACTACCAATAAACTGAAAAAAAATTCCAATAACACTGTTATGTAAAATTCTCTTAATGATGAGTAACTGTAAGAAAAGATATCATAAACCCTGATCAACATTAGAATGCGTTTGAGTATAAAAATAAATAAATAAATGTTATATTTCGATCTGTAAGATAATTCAGAATGTAAGCGTATTAAAATACAAGTTTTAAAATGATCTCAACACCGCATTATATAGAATGAATTTAATAAAATACGAATCGTTTGGAGAAAAGTATTTTAAAAATTCATGCCAATTCGAAAATGAAAAAATTTATGTGAAATTACAATTTTTATTTATTTAACACTTTGAGGTCTGGGCTATTTTAACCGCATATCTTGATCTGGACTGAAGGTATTTGGTACTTTTCATGATTTAAAAAAATACTTGGAATATATGTATTTTAATACTAGGTTGAGCAAAAAGTTCTGAGAAATTTGTGAAATTTTCTGTTGTTATGCGCAAATTAACAACAAAAACTACAAGGACTATTCTTCAAAGTAGAGACCATCATAGTTTACGACTTTCTGCCATCGTTCTTCCAGATTCAGGATTTGTTGGAAGCACCATGGCGGCTCCTTTGAATCGAAAAACTCTTGACATGCTTCTTCAATTTTATTCGTTCAGAATCGTTAAACCTTTTCTCCAATAATGCCGGATCAACACACGCAAATCCTACTGTTCAATAGGAATTTTGGAGCCAAAATTTCTGAAATCCTATAGATGTACCACTTGTACTCCTATGTACGATACAAATTCTCGTAACTATTAGATTAAAAATTACCCAGAACTTTTTGCCCAACCTAATATTTTTTTTAATTATAAACTTCAAAATGTTCCTATTCATAATAAGGGAACTATTTAAATGCACTAAAATATAATACTTAATGAGAAATTATTGAGAAAAGTATGCTTTATATTAAAAAAAAATTCCGAATGAGAAAACATTATTTTTTAATATAAAAGTTTACATAGACTTGAGCAAAAACTTACCCAAATGCTACACAAATATCTGAAAATAGATTTTATTTGTATACAGTGTGTCCACGTATAACCTGACCGACCTTTATTTTCTCAACCGTTGGTCCTAGATGCATACTTCCAATTACAAAAATGGTTTAAATAAGATAAAGAACTATTTTTAAAGCGATTTGGGTCAAGAAAAATATTTATTAAAAAATTACGAAATTTAAATTTTTATACGGTCCCCCGGCCCTATAAGTGATATTTAGTAAAAATTTACTGTGACACTAACAAGTAAGACAGAAAAAGTCACATTCATCTAACATTAAAATTGGCCGAGTTAAGAAAATTTGAAATGCATGACTTATATCACTTTTTTGCATATCAAAACAGATGATTCCGACCATGCTTTCAGGGGTCGTATATAAAGTACTTAAACTTATTTCAAGGTATCTGCGGTTTGAAAGAAATCGTACAACTAGTACGACTGAGTTAACTTTATCAGTTAAATTTCAAATTAGTTAAAATAATTGTATTTTGTAAGGATTTGAGGTTATGACTTCTTTTAACAAAAATTATGTTATTTTCATAAGGTTTTATTTAACTTGCAACGATCGCCTTTCCAGTTTAAAATTTTTACTCGAACTTTAACTGACTTTCAAATGTTCGATCGAAGTTAAAATTTTACATACAGACTTAAATCCGATTATAGTGTATAATTATTATGATTTTAGACGCTTACCATCTTATACATGCTTATGTTAGAGGATAACATAAAAAAAAATCGGATAGATTACCGTCAACAAGTTTAAGAAATGGTTTTAGATTAGATAACATAAAAATGCGATGGTTCTGTTTTTTAACTTTTATAATTACGTTTTATGAATTTTTTAACGGTAAATAAAAAAAAATTACCTTTACTTTTAACCATCATGTCAGGATTTTTCGCAAATCGTAAATTTAAAGGTTAAAAAATAGCGAAAAATATGATACTAAAAAGCAGATGTAAGACTTTTTTATTCAGTTTATTTTTATTTAATTAAATAATTTATTCAATTTTGTGACTTATATTGGGTTTCATACAGCTAAACAGCTCAGGTGTCCGATAAGGTTGGGAGGAGAGGATGTTTTAATTTTAACTTTGAGATTTTAACTTTGAAATTTGCGATTTGAGAAACATCCTGACGTAATGGTTTTAAATGGAGGTCATGTTCGGATTCAGCACTAAAAAATACACGTGAATCAATTTTCAAAAGCTAAAAAACGTGGCACAACCCAAAATTTGAAAGACGGTGTAATCTAAGAGCATTTTAAAATATCTTTCATTTTTGTAAAGAATTGATATTGCTGTTTTTCATCCTTTTATTTAACAAAAATTCTGTATTTTTTATCCTCTTATATGTTCAGTACAAATTGTAAATTTTACAGTAATATGTCAGAATGATTAAAGATTTCAAAATTATATTGCAATGCTAATTTTACTCTAAACCATTTCTTTAATATATCTGATGATAATTATTTTCTACTAAATTTGTGAATAACCCCTATTTTGTAGCAAAAAATATGGTCCATCTTTAAACAGCTATTACTCGGTTAAATTTAATCGTAGAATAGCGGGACTTTTTTTGGCCTTACTTGTCAGTGTAACAGGAAAATTTTACTAAATATAACTTATGGGACCCTGGGACCGTAGAAAAATTTAAATTCTGTAATTGATCGCTAAATTGTTTTTTCGCTTCAAACTTTTTTTTTATCTTAACTCTGCACCTAATTTTGACCACTTTTGTAATTGAAAGTATTACCGTCAGGTTATACATGGACACACTGTATAAGGGAACGTCCGCGGCAGAAAAAAACTTTTGCTGAAAATTTTTTGAAAACGGAAATTAAAGGGTGATACATCAATTTAAAGCTAAAGAGTTGAAGTATATGAATTTGTAAGTTTTAATTTCATAAGAGCAAGTGTTTACTGAAAATGAGCTGGATACTAACAGTATAAAACTACATCTACATTTGAGCTTAACATACAACTTATTGAAATGTATGATTTTTTTAATTTTTAGAATTCAATAAAATTACTATGCGTTCAAATCAACAAAATATTATGATATCTTTAAGATCTACATAGATAAAACCTTTTAGATAATGTCTTTAATATATTTTTGGCTGTATTTAAATGTTAATACTTAAATGTAACAAGAGTAACGGAAAACATACAAAAGTTTTAATAAATAAAAAACTACTTAAAAGTGCTGCCACCTATTTTTTTCAATGAAAGGTTCGTAGATAATATTTGAAAAGACTACGAATGTATATAATAGGTATTTTTATAGCTCAGAGAGTTAAAAGTTGACACCGCGTGACTCTCGGGCTTAATTCGCTTCAATGAAAATGGTAACCCGTGTTACACTCGGGCTTAGACCTCAAAGTGGTTTAATGCAATGTAAATGTTTAATTATTTCAATAATTTTAGTTCATTCTATAGATAATAATCATATACACAGGAAAGATTTCAACCCATTCCATTGATTATATATATTTTTTTTTAATCTTGAGCTTTGCTATAAGAATTAAAGTTTTCTGAAAATGAAGCATTAAGTTAAAATTAATTGTTTTATCTCTCAAAGGAAATAAAAGTGTTTAGTATAAATTTGGAATAGTTTTGTAATAAAAATTCAGTAAAAATGTTAAAGTTGCACGTTTTTAGATGTTGTTAACACTTTCTAACATAATTGAAAAATGTTTATGAATTGGGTTTGTCTGTCTGTCTGTGCTCTAACTCGTGTAAATATACTCGGATAGCCATGCAATTTATATATGTTAATGAGGTTTATTATGGCATGTTCTGAATAAAAAAGGAAGTGTATAGCATTTATATTTCATTTACAGGGACACTTAAAAGAATTCCATTATGGTTTATGTGCAAAATCAGTTGCGGTGTATTTTAATGATGTTACACTATTTCAAAAACACTGAAACTATTATACAATGTAGGTAAATGAACTGTTCGGTTTACGAACAATTCGGTTAACAAACACTTTGATGAGATATGTTTGGATAACGAACACATGTTCAGTTAACGAACACCTAAGAAAACAAAGCAAAGAAGAAGCTATCCCTTGTTTCAGATTTGCTGAAATGTATTTAATTGCATCTATTGTCGAATTAGAGTGCATTTTAACAGTTGTATACGTATGACCTAATTAATTTATGGGCTACCGGGGGCTCGGGCCCTACTTTATAGCGCTCCCAAATTAGAATGAATAGATCAGAAACATTAATCTTTATACTTTGTAGCCCTTTTTAAAGAAATATTTTTAATTGGAAATGAATTTAATTGAAATTCAGTTCAGAAATTATTAACAAGCTCTAGGCCCCTCTTGAGCTATAGGGTCCTGCAGTAAACACGATCTTTCAGAGAGCTAAGGAGTTTTTGAAAGGTCAGAGTGACATATTGATATAATTTAATGAATGTAATCAATGAATGTAATCCTAAAAGTTTTTACAAAGAGCATATCATTTATATTTTTTAAATACGCGAAGACACAGCCAAAGCCATCAAAATACGATCTGTTTATATTAAATAAGGACTTATATTAACCCTATTATAAAGAGAATATTTATGTCATTTTTTTATACACTATTTAGCTTTTAAGAACAAATTAATTTAATTCCCATACAAACCAATACAAAATCTATGATCGGCTAACGAATAATTCGGTTAGCGAACACTGTTTTGGAAGGGATTCAATTCGTTAACCGATTACCCACTGTATATCATTGGGACGCACCAAAATAGGCTTATTATTGAATACGGTGCCCATAGAATTCATTTCTCATTTTCTTCGACACACAGAATAAATAGGTTACTGTACTGTCTAATAATAATGGTTGCTTGAAGTGCGTTTAAATTGTGATAAAAGTTTTTTAATCATGCTAATTTTTTCCTGTTACTTGGTGTGTATAAATTCTGTTGATCATACGCATGGGAACACAAAAGATCTCAAGTACATTTCCATTTATTGTCTGAAATTCCTGAAGGAAAGCTTACAACTTTTCTAAGCATTTCCTAACTGATCTAATTTCAGGATACGATGTAGTGTAGTATATACTACTCATACTCAACAGATCATATACAGGGCTGGAGAAAAGAATTCGGATATTTTTCTGACTATTGAGAATAATTCCTGAAATTGGTTTTTCAAATGTATTATGCGTTTTCTCTTCTCGGGATTGCACTTATACTCTAATACGAAAGGTGATTTCCCAATGCGGTCATCCCTTGTCATTCCGTGTTTTGATGGACACCATCTTTCATCTTATTAAATGATGAAATTTTGTTAAATTGTTCTGAAAATTGCTTCATAATCTACGTTTGACGCATGATTTTTCGTTCTGTTTTTTTTTAGTGTGTTCATAATCCATTACAGTACAAAAGTCAAGAGCAATTTATTTTCAATTTTCAGGTATGGTTCGCGAGTATATGGACACCTAGGCACACTCGTTCATTTACACTCTTTATTTATTCAAACAACAACAACAACAACAAAAAAGAATGGTCATCTTAGTCATCGTAACAATAAATTTAAGATTGAATCTCCGTTAAAAAGTCACTTATTTTACATGGATATAGTTGGATTATCGTTCATTATATAATAAACTTAGTTTTTTCGTGCGTGCATGTTCACAGCTGGTGACAGGATTTATGGATCTCTGAGTATTTCGGTCTAATGCCTACCCCCTCCCTCATAAAAAATAGAAGCAACGGTTGCATAGTTACTTATGGTTATGGATTTTGAATAACACTCATTAAATAAAAAATCACATTATATAATCGCAGGCCCTACGCCGAAATCTGAGATTAAATAAACAGAAGAGCATTAAAAATCAAACAATAGTGATTTGGTTTCATGGGAATCTGAGTAGCGCAAAAAGTCCCACCCCCTTCAATAAATTAATAAAAAAAAAGTTACTCTTGCATATTTGTAGACTAGAAAGAGGCTGCAAAGACCATCACCACATCGAGTTGACGGCTAAAATTCCAGGATTAGATAGAACTCGATTAGCACTTTAAAATGCAACTGTTTGCCAATTCATACCTTGGTGGAAACTACCTGCAAACCGATTTTAGTAGTTGACTGGTAGGTTTGTCATTGTGTTTTCCTGCACCCAAAGGTATGAAAACATGGAGGACAGGGAGCAGGAAAACACAATGACAAACCTACTTGTCAAGCACTAAAATCGGGTTTGTAGTTTGTTTCCACCAAGATATGACTTGGAAGACCAGTTGCATTTTATTACGCTTATCAAGTTTTAATTAATCTTGGAATTCCAGCCGTCAACTCGATGAGGTGAGGCTGTTGCCGCCTTCTGATCTATTACCATTGTTTATGGATTTTGAATACAACACTTTTTTTAAATTATCATTATATAATCGTACATTCTACGCCGAATTATGACATTAAATAAATCGAAAAATATTAAAAATTAAATAATGGTGATCATTGTTAATCATATAATTAACTTAGTTGTGTATATCTTCACAGCCAGCAACAGGTTTTATGGGTCTCTAAATAGGGACGAAAGAATGTCTCACCACCCCCCCCCCCCCCCTCTAAAAAATAAAATATAAGCTATTCTTGCATAATTGTTAATTATTATGGATTTTGAATACCATTCTTTGAAAAAAAAATCTCATTATATAATCGTAGATTCTACGCATAAATCTGCGACTAAATAAACCGAAGAAAATTAAAAATAAAATAATGGTATTATTCCAATCCCTTCGCACTTAGTAGTTAATGTATACTATAATACTGGTTATTTGAAGCCCATTTTGAAAAAGCGAAATTTTTGAGATCAAAACGAAAATCATTCAATAACTTTTGTTGTACATTTGAGCCGCGCATCATTCACACAAAGCACACTGCGAAATTTAAGATTCTAGCAGAACTGTTTTGTTCCGGGTGGATCGAACACATTTGATAGATTTTTAAGTTATTAAACATACAAGGGGATACGTCCGGGCTTCCCGGTTTACAGAATATATGTGAACATTGATAACTCTAATAGTTTTTTTACATTTAATATATTTTTCTAGAAGGCCCACCAACAATGCCAAAAATCACACTTATTGAAATATAGCAATAATGCGTTCAAATATAACTTTGTAATTTATCAAAAGCAATACTTTTGTATTTGCTTTTCGCCAGGGAGTTAACAACGAAAGAAATCGCCAAAGTTCACTATTTGCAATCAGACTTTTCATTCTCCCCGATTCAATGGTTTAAGACCGTAGTTTGTTTACATTTCTTAAATTTGTGCATTATTTGTACTTATTGATTGATGAATGTTTTGATTTCGCTATTGAATATAAGCTGGGAACAATTGCTGAGCTATTTAGGTTAATTTAAGTGCAAACGAATTTATTGGAATAGAGATAGGTCTAAAGAATAATCCTGCTTAATAATAATTTTAAAAACTATAAAACTTTAGAAAATATCTGTGCAGTTTTCAGATAAATTGCGATCCATTTTTGAAATAAATTGCATTTGAAAGTACATTTTTTCCCTATTCGACGGTGTAAAAATTAAAAATGTGCAGTATTTAGAAATAAAAAAAAATTGCAGTAAAAGTGAAATTTAATCGTCTGCTGTTGCCGCCGTCAAAATCACGTTTGTGCTTTATAATATAGATAGATATAAGGCCACATTATAATCCATATGTCACTGCCTATATTTAAATTGAAGATCAATGTTATTGCTTCGAAAATGAACACATTCTGGCTCTTGTTTTTAAAAAAATAATATGCAGAGATTAAAAAAAAATCCAGAAAATAAGCATCCATTCTAAAGTATAAACGAACAGTTTTGCGCAGAACATTTTTGCGGATTTTCATACATTAGAAGTTCAGCTTTATGACTAGCAGAATTTGCTCGATAATACGTTAAAACATTAAGCGAATACATGAAAGCTAAGAAAAGCTGCTAAGAAAGTACCACTTACATTATTAAACTTACAATTTTTGGAAAACTAAAAGGAACCGACACATGTCTTTTCTATTCGTGTAACTGTGTATTAAAACTGTTTGTGCAATGAATCACGACGATGCACCACGCGACTTTGTCTGCAAGGCATGGAAACAGTCGTCCGATTCTAGTGCAGGGCTGCCACAAGTGACTATTTTAATATTCTTTTCGCACCATTATTTTTTTAAATAAATTTTGTTGTATATTTCTCATGCAGGTTTTGATTATCGCCTGGTTCTTTACGGTGAAGTTTAATGCAAATAGCCCATTTGTAAATTTGCAAAATTGTTTGTTCTAAAGACTGATGTTGTAGTTAGAAATGATTGTTTTGGAATTCCCGGTAAAGCAACAATTTTGCACATTCTGTTATGTTACATTAGTTTGTACGATTTATGGAGCTGATGTGTATGTTTATAAAATACTATCTAAAGATCCCGGCATTGCCCGGAATTTTAAGAATGTTTGGTTTGAAAACTTAATTTCAAAATTAAACATACAGTATAAAATAAACAATAAAATAAAGCAATAAAGACATCTTTATTTTATTCCAGTTCTTCACTAACAATGAGCTCTAGGGACCTAAAACTTTGTGTAAATTCTAGAATAGATTTAAAAATGGCGAAAAGAAATTCAGGGAACCTCATAATGATAAAATATGCCACTATTTTCATAATTGGATTTTTATCATGTTTCAATACGTTTTTTCAAACACATATGACGTTATATATTTACCTGCTGACGTCCATTATATTTTCAACATGACATAAAATCCACTTTTTATAAAATTTGTCAAACTATTTACTTCATTTTCATTTTTTCACGCGGAAATCTTGCAATGAAAAAGTTATGACGTAATATAAACTTTTTATTTAAATTCTTCAATCCATTTATTTCATTTTCATTTTTCACTTGGAAATCATGCAATAGAAAAGTATTTGTTGTGGTAAGAATTTTATTGTGAATTTTTAACTCTTGGCAACTACTATAAGAAGAAATGTTTCAATTTGATAGGAAATTGCAGTTAAATGGGTTGTTTTTTATTAATTAAAAATTAACTATAAATTATTTCGATTTCGGATTACTTTAGTTGCCTCAGCCGTGTTTTAATACATATGCACGTAACATTTCACAATTCTGGCTTCCAAACTGTGGATTTCTTTGGAATTAAAGACAGACAGACAGACAAATTTTCATTTTTATGTTAGATTTTTAACCCCTTCCGTACCAGTATATGTTTATGAAGATTACATGTAAAAACAGTTTTTCGGGTATTTAGTTTTAAAATATGAAGTAGTATTTTTCAGAAAAATGAGATGCTTTTATTCATATTAATAAGAAGAGCTATAGGTATCGATATTTAAATCGATATATGGGGCATTTTCACAATCTTAATCTTTTGACTTTTGGGAGAAAAAATATTGCGAAATTAAACTTGCTAAAATAACATTTTAATCTGATAGACGAATTCCTTAATGATTCAAAATAAAGAAAAAAATGGTTAGCAGCGAAAAAAAATTTATCTAACTGAGGTTTAAGTTAAACTTGCGAGTTTAATTTTCCTTACCATTTTACCACAAAAACTTTTTATTTTCTTCTACATTTTTACTTATAATGAATTTGCATAGTACACACAGGACATTCAAATGAGAAATAATGACAATGTACGAGTAGTATTTTTAGTACAAAATTGTGGCATAATATTGTCTTAAAAGGGTGTTAAAGAAGGGACGGTAATGTAAAAAAAGGGACGGTAAGGATGGAACAGCAAGGAAAATTACCACCTATTTTAGGCAGATCATGTTAAGACTAAGTGGTTAGCCAAAATGTTCATTGATTTTTAGAAACAGTTATTTACATTGGATTGAATAAAAAAAAAGTAATTTACACCGAAAAATACAGGAATAAACCTTGGGGACGGTGAGACTACCAATAAAGCCACGATGCTTGAAATTGATATTTAAATGCTGATTTAAATTCTGCATGAGAAAAACCTTGAAAAAAATTCTGTGGCTGCATCTGAAGTGATTTTCTGTATAATTGTAGAAGAGGGAGTGTAAAAAATCTAAAACCTAGGGACAGAGTTTAAAAAATGATAACAACCCTAAAAATGTGTGCTGGCTAATTTTTAGCTACTTATTTATATAAAACAATAGTTTCAGTTTCAGAAAAAAATTACATCTAATTATTTTTAATGAAACAATTACATCCAGGCAGCTCCAAACTTAAAAATCAGCTTCAGGGACACGGGACGGTATAGGAGTTTTCCAGGTGTTTGGACCCCCAACATCGTCCAAAACTTATTTATCTCGTTAATGTTGTTGTGCAATCCTGCAATGGGATGTTCCCAAGTATATGAAATAAAAAAAAAAAACTCAAAAAAGTGTATTAAAATAAAAATTATTATTCAGGGACATGAAAGTCAAAAGATTGTGAGAATGCCCCATATATTAATATCTAAATCGATATATATAGAATATAACGATAATATACAATCGGTGAAAGTTGCCAGAGTTCTTCACTTTCCATGGTATTTGATGAGTCAACCTAAAAAAGAGAGGTAAAATAAGAAACAAATAAGTACTAAAATAAGAGAGAAATGCGAGAGAAACAGCGACATAAAAACGTGTTATTTGAGAACGACGAGAAATGCGAGTAAAGCGCGTTCTCATCTGTATGGTAGCGCCATCTCTTTTGCGGAGGGAAAATTAAACATTTCTCATAATACCAGCTATACACAAACATGTATTCCTGCGATACCGTTTTTAGCAGCAACGATAGAATAATGAATGGACATGGATCCATACGTGGATATAGCGGTGTTTGTGGAGAATCAGGCCTAGGATCCATACGTGGATCCACTGGTACAGAAGAGGTTAATGCTGAAACAGAAACTGTAATAAAAAAATATCTGTCACATCATGTTTTCTATTTTTAGTTATAACTTTAAACATATAAATTATGAAATTAATATCAGAAAAAGTATGCGTTATAACCTGTACACATTTTAATAAAAATTAATTTCAAGAAACTTCAAGTATGAGGTTCGAAAATTATAGCTCATTTCACAAAGTAATTTCAGAGTTATGCTATAATGTCTCCCACATAGCATTTTTAGTTTGCAGAAAATTTGTAGAAGTCTTGCTTTGAAAACCTGCAAATTTGCAGAAATCTCAGCATGATAAGACTGAAAGTTCAAAACAAGACGCTAGCAAGATAACGTAAACGCCGAAGTCACCACACTATGAACTTGCAGCTAACTTGTCGTGCAAGTTAAATTCATGCTATATCAAATTTATTGCAAATTAACGGCAAACAAGAAATAAAAAATACTGCAAACTTACTGCAAGGTAGTAAATCTTCCCATGCCACATTAGCTGTTTACAACTGTTATACTATAAGTTTAACCCTTTCGAAGAAGTCCATAGACCTAATCAGGTCTTGATGCATACGCAGTTCGCACAGTTAAGGTGCATGCATCGTTTTTACCACCATAAACAACATAAGATAATATATGTACATTTCAATCCGATCCTTTTTTGGTATTTCATAAGTATAGCGTTTAAAAAAAGCGGTGCCAGCGAATAAAGTTTCTGCAATTTCTACGTAGTTGCTGATTGCGTATTCGCTCAACAGAGGGATTTTTTGCTTTCGTCACTTTCGTGAATTAAGGACAGTCTTGCCATCAGTTTCACAACAAACTACTCATGCAAGTGGGTGATCGTACTCCTTGCGCGAGACTTGCTGTGAATTTTTCAGTTCAAATTTATCACGGTAAGATAATATAAGAAAAAAATCAAACTTGCTGCTAATATTTCAAAAATATTTGCTGCTAAAGTTCATGCTATCTTGGTCTAGATATCTAGAAGATCTTGTGTGGCAATCATCCAAACAGAAAGAGCTAAAAAATTGTTTCCCATAAATATTCACAATGCTGAATTACAAATGTCGATCGCAGCGACATCTGGTAGTTCAAACGTAAACATTGCATAAGAATTTAATTAAGAAAGTATTTCGGCCAGTGAAGAGCTAACAGATGCCGCTGTAATCGACATTTGTCATTCAGAATCATTCAACAGTTAACGGATTCTATTTTTTAGCACTTCTTAAAGCATATACAAACTATATCTTCTAGATGCTATAGTTATGCTTAAAAAATTGTCCGGATTGCGGTTTGTTTTGAATTATTAAGAAGGAATTTAACTTCGGTGTTACAAAATTTCCATCTGTATAAT
Source organism: Maratus speciosus (assembly GCA_963932465.1). NCBI lineage: Eukaryota > Metazoa > Arthropoda > Arachnida > Araneae > Salticidae > Maratus > Maratus speciosus. The sequence goes on from OZ010793.1 coordinate 211,930,740, forward strand.
TAATTCCTAAACTATTCTATGGAATTACTACAGCATATAGCAGTAAATTTTACCGAAAAATCGAAATACGATATAAAATTAGTTCTTTGTATTCAAAATTTCAAAGTCTGTTCCATTTTAAACATGTAGACAACAACCTAAGTCAAGACTGTTAAACAAAAATGTAATGCATGATGGAAATAAACAGACTTCTTTTTCAGATCCAGCATCGACAAAAGCATAAAATGCAATTATTGTGCATTATATTCCGAAGATTATTGTTAACTTTGTAGGATGGTGTTATTAGGAATGATCACAGGTAATTTTCTCCCTCATGGCAGCATCTATCTCTGATCTCTCTATAGCGGTGTTCAGGCTTTAAAATATTCGATAGATCGTTAGTCAGACCAGGTTCAATTTATGTTTAATGCGTTCATTTGAGTTATTATTAGAAGCTATAGTAATTATTAGTGCTGTAGTTATTATAAGAAATAAATCATTGGAAATTTTTCTTATTAAATTTATTTATTAAGATTCTGAAGCAAAAATTTAAAGTTGTACAGTCCGTACAGGGAGGGATTGGGATTCTGACTGAGAGCATTTTTAAGTAACGGGAGTCTGCATTGCTAAGTTTGTGAAAAGGTGTGAGTGATTGACCCACCATCACAAGGTGATTCGGTAATATACAAACTGGCATCATAAAATTGGCGAAAAGAGCACATGAAAATGAATGATGTCGTATAAGCAAAAAAAAATATGTTACCCTTTAGAGAATTAGGAGAGTTTTGAATTTAGTGCAATGGCAACCAGAATAGCAGTCCTAAAAAGGAATTCAGAAAGAATTCGAACACCAATTCGCATGCGAGGAGCAAAGTTTTGGAAACCTAGTCTGAAGAACATGCACTCAAACAGATCTCATGCACTGGAAATGTTCATGATTCAACGAGGAAGTCAAACTAAAAAAATAAGAAGATTAGAGATTTCTAACGAACGTTGGACGCAATGAGAATAAAAATGCAGACTGAATACAAAGTCAGTCTTTATTATTTTCGTTTTTAGGGTTCCGTACTTAAAAAGTAAAAACGGAGCCATTAGGGCTGGATTATTTATCAATATATCGGCAGATATTGATATTTCTTAACTATCGCAATAACAATATCTAAACTTTGACTCTGTTGATATATCCCATTAATATAACAGTGTTAACAAACACTGCAATTACGAACAGGAGCACCGAAAAAAATATCGCCAAATAACTCAGAACTCAATAAAATAATAATATTTTGCGCTCACCGCCAGAGAACCTGAAAAAAAAATTCTATTCCATTGTCTTCAACCTCCTTTCTCATCCAAAACAGAAAATCTACATCGATAATCTTCCTTTCCGTTGATTATCTGCAATAGAAACTATCCCAATCATTGCAATACACCTATCCCTTCTCAATAAACCTAAAGTTCGTTCGACTCTCTGCGTAATACTGAATAACACTTATCCTTTCTCATCTCAACTGTGATTAGTCTCTTCACCTATTCCAATAACTCCAGATAATTGATACATTATGAATAATGACGCATGAGCATTGGTTATTTATTGTTGCGTTTGATATGATGATAACAGGTGATCATCGAGTCTATACCTCAGAAGGTAGAATTCTCGGCTTGCAAGCAACCAATGAGATTCCGCTAAAGTTTCCCCTTTTGCTTATAGCAAAGTTGCAATGAAAGTTGGTGAAAAGCCCAAGGTCAAAGCAGTCTTTCACAGTGGTGATTGGTTGTTTTAAAAAAGAGCTTCCCAGTCAGTATTGTTTATTCATATTAACTTCTTCTTTGTCGTATTATTGTTAGAACGAAGTTTTCTGGAGTGAATTTAATATATTCTGTATTGATATTTTTCAGCTATGAATATAAAAAAATAAAATTAAATTTAAATTAGTATAAAACTATTCTCAAGTGTGAGCCATTATAAGATCACTCCTGTGTCTGTCTGTCTGTCACAGTCATTTTACTTGTAAACTGTGGAAAGTGGAAAGTTTAAATTGGGGGATGTAATACAGACTATTGACCCACATATTTACAGACAAACATTCATAAATATATTTAGGAAAAGTGTACGGAGACTAATTAAGTTACTTGAGAAAATTCTTTTTTTTTGTATATCGTGTGAAAGGTTTCACAATGCTGAACTCAAAAATACATTTCTTTTAATTTTAGGTATTATATTTTAAGAGATATCATCGAAAATATAGTGCAAAAATACGTCCCCCCCCCCCCCACATCTATTACCGAATCTACTGAAACTAAAATTATGAAAAAATCAGAGGTAGTAGACGTTAATTTAAACATTGCAAGAAAATTATAGCGATTACCCTAGGTCGCATAGTTTTTGAGAAAAGCGCATTTTCCCCCTTACACACAAATTTCGATTTATGGACATTCAGCAAAGGTGTTGAAGAGTGCTGGAGGTACGTATCGTAACAGAAGTATAAAAGCATTGTTGGTATTGATTTTCTAAAAAAAATCGTCGGTTATTAGACGAGATATTAATCCTTAAAGACACGGACGGTTTGGACATACATAATGACAAGGGCGGCGTACTCTATCTACTGTCGGCTTTTAAAGCCTAGATAACAACTTTTAATGATATATTTGTGTAATGCAATGGCAGTAGCAATATAAAGCAATAAACGCCAAATCGTTTAAAACAGACTAATTTAATTAGAATCAATCACATAAATACTATGGGATTCGCGACTAGTTTGCATTGAGTGGATCTATCAATACGCCTACCGTGTCTTTAAAAGTTAATTAGAAACGTACCTGGAAAGACGCGGCACGTTGCAACTTTGCGACCTCCTTTCGAAGCGCGCTTAGCACAATGACAAGTTTAAACTTTGAACAAGGGTTTTGTTTTAGCTACACTCTAAAAAGAAAAGATTAATGCTCTGTTGAATTTAGTGTTATGAAATGCCAAATGAAGTTTAAATATGCACCAGTTTTATTGTCAGTACCGAAATAAGTTCAGCATAAACAGATTAGGATAAGATTAAGAAAAGAGTTATACATGCCAAATGAAGTTTAAATATGCACCAGTTTTATTGTCAGTACCGAAATAAGTTCATCATAAACAGATTAGACTAAGATTAAGAAAAGAGTTATACAGAATAGCAATATTTAGTCTTAATATCTCTTTGAACTTTTATGGTATACCCGTTCATACTTTTCAAGTACATACTAGTTTTCATAGTTTTCAAAGTCTTATTAATCTTTTAGCAACGAGTTTTTTAATAATACAGTTGATAATTCATATACTTATTGTACGGAACCCTCTGAGCGCGAGTAATAATCGCACTCGACCTCTTATTTTTATTTGATATCCAGTGAGAGTGAATAATCATATAAATGAATCTTGTATACACGAGATCCTTTTAAAGGATAAAGGCATATCCATATATGCCTTTATCCTTTTAGGTAGCTTTCTTTACAAAAAAGCTACCTATTGCAGCCGTTCGGAGGAAAGCGATTTCAAAAAATTTTGGTATATTTTCATCGATCATGACCCCCAGACCCCGAAACCACCCTCCGTTCAAAATTGATATATATATATATATATATATATATCTGACCTATGTCACACTGTAACTCCCGTAATTATGAACCGATTTCGATGTAATTCGGTGTGTACATAGTACATACCAATGTCTCGACCGAGTTCGTTGGCCAGCTTCATCCGTCGTTTTGTTTCAAAATGGCGGCCAATTAAAATTTTTAAAAAAATTTAAAACTTGAAATGTGGTACCAAAAAATTAAAAATGGAAAAATATTTTTTTCTTATGTATTTGACCTTTATACAAAGATTCCGGAGCAGTTTTTGTTTCGTCTATATCTTAAAAAATGGCTGAGTTATAGCATTTTGAATTTCTAGCGTGGCTGACATTTTGAAACGTCCTGAATTTTGTCACGCGATAAAAGGCGTATTTATGAACCGATTTGGATGTAATTCGGTGTGTACATAGTACATACCAATCTCTCGACGGAGTTTGTTGGCCAGCTTCATCCGCCATTTTGTTTCAAAATGGCGGCCATTTAAATTTTTTTTTTAAATTTTAAATTTGAAATGTGGTACCAAAAAATTGAAAATGGAAAAATATTTTTTTCTTATGTATTTGACCTTTATACAAAGATGTCGGAGCAGTTTTTGTTTCGTCTATATCTTAAAAAATGGCTGAGTTATAGCATTTTGAATTTCTAGCGTGGCTGACATTTTGAAACGTCCTGAATTTTGTCACGCGATAAAAGGCGTATTTATGAACCGATTTGGATGTAACTTCGTTTATACATAGTACATACCAATGTCTCGACCGTGTTCGTTGGCCAGCTTCACCCGCCATCTTGTTTAAAAATGGTGGCCATTTAAATTTTTAAGAAAAATTTAAATTTGAAATGTGGTACCAAAAATTGAAAATTGAAAAAATATTTTCTTCTTATGTGTTTGACCTTGATAAAAAGATTCGGGAGCAGTTTTTGTTTCGTCTATATCTTAAGAAATGGCTGAGTTATAGCATTTTGAATTTCTAGCGTGGCTGACATTTTGAAACGTCCTGATTTTTCTCACGTAATAACAGGCGTATTTATGAACCGACTTGGATGTACCTTGGTGTGTACATAGTACATACAAATATCTCGACCGAGTTCGTTGGCTAGCTTCATCCGCCATCTTGTTTCAAAATGGCGGCCATTTAAAAAAATTAAAAATAAAAAAATTTAAATGAGATACCAAAAAATTGGAAAATGAAAAAGATTTTTTTTTTGTATGTGTTTGACCTTAATACAAAGATTCCGGAACAGTTTTTCTTTCGTCTATATCTAAAAAAAAATGGCTGAGTAATAGCATTTTGAATTTCTCTTGTGGCTGACATTTTAAAACGACCTGATTTTTGTCACGCGATAACAGGCGTATTTATGAACCTATTTGGATGTAACTTGGTCTGTACATAGTACATACCAATGTCTCGACCGAGTTCGTTGGCCAGCTTCATTCGCCATCTTGTTTCAAAAGGGTTGCCATTAAAAAAAATTAAATTTAAAATTCAAAATGAGGTATTAAAAAATTGGAAAATGAAAAAGATTTTTTTATGTGTTTGGCCTTGATACAAAGATTCCGGAGCAGTTTTTGTTTCTGAAAATTTGTTCTTTTATTGATATCTTAAAAAATGGTTGATTTATAGCACTTTGAATTTCTAGCATGGCTAACATTTTGAAACGATCTTGTATTTGTCACGCGATAACACACGTATTCGCCAATTTCGATGTAAGAAGGCATGTGGATAGTATACATCAACACCTCGACCAAGTTCGCTGGCCACATTCATCAGCCATCTTGTTTCAAAATGGCGGCCATTAAATTAAAAAAAATATATATATATTTAAAGTGCGGTGCAAAAAAATTAGAAATTGAAAAAGGTTTCTTTCTTAAGTATTTGATCTTGATATAAGGATTCAGGAGCATTTTTTGTTTGTCTTTACCTTAAAAAATGGCTCAGGGTTGATTTTGATTGTTGACGGCCAATTATCTACACGAGGGATATGGGCCCTGGGGGGAGTGCCTTCCGTGGAGGTCTTTCTAAGGGAACCTAATCCGTATTAACGCATGGAAAACCACGGTTCGAAGAAAACCACGAAAACTCCGAACGATTAGGCCAACGGGCGCGTAAAAAAAAAAAAAAAAAAAGGCTCAGATATAGCAGTTTCAATTTCTATTGTGGGTGACAATTTGAAATATCTGATTTTTTGCATGCGACAGCACTCCTATATATTAACCGATTCCGATGTGAGTGAGCATGTGCACAGCAATTACTAAGGTCTCGAGCAAGTTCACTGCTTAGCCTCATCCACCATGTTGTCTTAAAATGACAGGCACTTTAAGAAATTGCCGAATTTGGCAGCCAAATATAAGTTACTTTAAAGAAAAGCAGCTTGGATAAAGCTGACTAATTTCGCGAAATTCTCATTCATTATATTGATAAAAATTAGTATCGAATCTCCTATATTCGGTTTCCACTAAATTGAGCTTCGTGTGTTTGCATGATATAAGTTGGCTTTTTTTAAATAAGGATTATGAAAGCTACCTCTTCCTCCCGGCACTGGCCGGAAGGACTTTTTAAATTGAGATCTGATATCCGATATAATATCCGATTTTTTAATTGAGAAAATTACAACGGCAATTGAAATAAAAGTTAGGATAAAATAAATAATTAAAAGTTAGTTTTAGCTAAAAATTTTGCGAAAAGGATTAATTTAAGAAACAGATACCAAGACAGACAGAACTATTACAACCAGACAGAATTATTACAACCAGACAGAACTATTACAACCTCCTTCGCCACCTACGAATTTAGCACAGGTATTGTGTATGCATCTGATGTCCTTCGACGCCCTGTTCTGACATTTGACAAGGACAGAAGAACACGCTAAGCTACGCGCAAAATGTCTCTAGTGTGTAAATTTAATACAAATATATATTGCTGTAATAAGTATGTGTACAGTTATATATATGTTAGGAGTAAGAGAGTTTATTAGTTATGAGTAATTAATTTATGAGTTAGAAATTTCAGATTATTAAAATTTTTCGACTTAGAGGAATTCCAAATTTTCTGAAAATCCTATGATGACTGTAATAGGTAAATACCACGTGGTAAATGGTAAATAATAACAAATAGTAACAAGGTACCCACAAAGAGATGGTCCATCGATATATTTTGTCAATACACTTAAAAGATGCTGTAAATAGGTTTATTTAAAAATTTTGTTATTGTTATTGTTAATTTTGATATTATGAATTTTATTATTATTTATTTATTGTAATATATTAATTTCATTTATTGAACTGAAAGTGAACGTAGATTGGAGAAACTGGGTTGCTAATGTAAGGATAAGTAGATTCAAATGAACATTATATTTACGAATCTAATCTTGAACATATATTTTGAAGATTAAAATAATAAAACCTTGTAAATAATCACCATAAAATAACAACAATACATAGGACACGTTTCGAACTAAAAATATAACAGCTCGTCATCAGTTACAGCAAACACGAGTCCGTAAGGGGACAAGGTCAAAAATGAACTGAAAGGTAGAGAATGTTGCAAAGAATGCGACAGATTGCGCTATCTGAAAGGAGCACATGCAGAAGAGAAAAGTGTTGCCAAAAAGATAGAAGAGAAATTGATAGGGAAAAAATAGAAATAAAAGAAATAAACAAAATTAAAATAAAAGAAGTAAATTAAAAAATATAAATAATAATAATTAATAAAGAAATATAAAAGAATAAAACAAGAAAAAAAAAAGAAAAACCAAAAGATCATTTTTTTAAACAAAATAAAAAGAAAAGAAACAAGAGAAGAGGGAAAAGAATTACAAAAGTAATTTCCACGCTGGAGATAGGAAAGGAGATGATAGGAGATCATTGACAAGATTATAAGAATTTTTAGAAATTAAATATGATTCATGAAAATCCAAGTGAGAGGGAGAGGCAGGGGAAGAAATAATTTTGGCCATGGAGAAATTGAAACAATGACTGGAAGAGCAACAGCGAGAAGCAATCGAAGATTTAGAGATCTCTTCATTTGCAATATACCTCTGATGCTCTCCTAATCTGAATTTTAAAGCTCTCTTTGTTTGACCAATATAACCTAAATTGCAAGAGCAAGGAATAAAATAAACACCCCATCGATTCTCAGTAGGAATAGGATCTTTGAGAGAAGATAATTTAATTTTATTCATAGGTTTGAAGATAACTTTAAAATTAAAATAAGAAAGGATTTTAGCAATTTTAAAACAGAAAAGAGAATAAAAGGGCAGAACTATTATACAGTTAAAATTAGGAGGATTATTTGAATCAGAAAAAGGACGTTTAGGCTTATTAAATTTATACAAAGCTTTATCAATCAAAGAGCAAGGGCAAGATATTTGAAATAATTAATTTCATTATTCAGAGCAGAATAGTCTGAACAAATGCGTAACGCCCTAGAAACAAAAGTATAAAAGGACGCCACTTTTTGTTGAGGAAGATGATTTGAAAGAGCATGAGGAGGAAGAGATACAGCGAAAGGTTTTCTATAAACGGAGGTAGACAACCGATCTGGGTGTTTCGAAACCAAGACGTCAAGGAAAGGACGAGAATTGTTCTCTTCGACTTCGAGAGTATTCAGTTGTATTCAATTTACTCTCGAAGCCGAAGAGAACAATTTGATTGCGTTTGATTAACGAAACAAAAATAATTTAGTTTCAGAATAAAATGAAAAAAGTAATTTAATGGGTTTTATAAGATTAGACGAATGGATTAAGGTTTTTAGAATAATAAAAGAATATGCAGGTTTAAATGCATGAAATAAAAGACAAAAGACATTAAGATATCATTAAAGATAGGTAAGAAAGGAAAAATATTAAGAATTTGGAAAAGTTTTACTAAGATAAAAGGGCGAAAATTTTTATTATTACACATATATAACTCATGTATATTTGCTCTAAATTATTTATCATGTATATGTTATAAAGTATATTAACCGTAGAAGTAATGCATGTCGCGAATGATAGGAAAATAATTAATACACATTACAAAGAAACGTTTAAAAAGTATCTAACTGTAGCTTTGTTGTAAATGAACTAACTAATTTAAAAGCTACATTTTGTCAAACATTTAGCTCCTTACATGCAACATCAAACATCTATGTCGAAATAATAGTAAAAATATATTACACCATAGAAACTAAAATATCAATTCCAGCACTAATACAATTTAGAACGTAATTCCTACTGGCAAATATGATTAGCTTTTTTTTATTCTCACAATTCTACCTGCCTCAGGAGCTCTGGTAGGTAGCTGGATCCAAAAAGAAAATATTTAGAAAATCTTAACAAATTTCGAATTTCATAATAAACCATTTATTTTCATTTATTTTCCGGTATAATTCATAAATACTTTTCCTTCAATATATAAAATGCATTTTTTTTTAATCAAAATTCTATTTCAAGGATTCTATTCTTTATTGTCCATAGAATGTCATTGATTTACTTACCTTCTCGTTAAGTTTAATCTGGCTGTTTTCTTTATTGCACCAAGACAGATAAGCTTTCATTCAGATTAAACCAAAAACATTTCGAATTAATAACTCGGGTATGCGCAGAAGCCATATCTGCTTTTATTGAGAATTAAGATTAAAACTATTCGAATGAATCACTCGGACATGCGCAAAAGCATAACTGTCAACATTCTAGTTCTTTTAAAACAGACTTATACCAAACAATTGACAAGTAGACGAACCTTTGGTGAGCGACACACAAACTAGAAACATTTCACACTATAATGTTTTATGTGAATTATATATATATTTTTTAAGTTGAATTAAAAAAGTTAAACATGCATAGTAATATTTGTGAAAATCTATGATATAATGATTTTTCCGAGTTATATTTCTATTGTTGAAGTATTCGAATGATTTGTAATAATCGAATTATTCGAATAATTCATTCATTAGCGCACAATACTAATCCAGGCATATGTATAAAAAAGGCATATTTGTAGATAGGTATGTGTGTTTGTGAATAATTGGGAAATAATATGGATGCAGGTATGCTTTTATTTGAAACTTAAAATTTCATTTGAAAGATTTTCGTTTACTTTTCGACTGAAAATGCGAAAAAGAACCGAAATGCGTTTTATGTTGGTTTCGGCCAGAAAAACTTATTTCCGACGTCTATTAAATTTATATGAAGGCTGTTTCAGCACAGCGGTTACAAAGTTTCAGGAAAGATAGAGTAAACGTAGACGATGGGAAATCACATAACAGTACATGGTCGGAAACGCTTCCCTGATGCGGTAGTGATGGCATTAAATACAAGAAAGGAAAATCACGAACAGTGCGAGAAAACATGTTTATTATCCTTAGTACTGCAAAAATGTCCGTAAAAAACTGGAAAGTGCTGAGGAACCTGCTGCATGCGTCGTGGCAGCTGCTGGGGAAGTCCGGGACACACCCAGTATTTTAGAGAACATTAGCTCTTTCATGCGACGAAGATGTGAGGCCTGCATCACGGCTCGGATCGTAATTTCGAATACCGTCTTTCATGAAGATCGTTATCTCTCTTTTTGTTCTATTTCTTAAATTTTTGCTGTACTAAGAGTAATAAACAGGTTTTTTCACTCTGTTCGTGTCCCTCCTTTTTTGTACTTTGTGTCGTAACTACCGCGAAAATAAAGCGTTTCCGACCATGCATTGCTAAATGATTTCCCATCGTCTAGGTGTACTCTATCTCTCCTCAAACTTTGTTATCGTTGAGCTGAAACACCCTGTATATACCAGCTGATCCCGCGCAGAGCATCTGAACTAAAAATCGCACCCCTCAGCTATGTTTTGGGATGTTGTGAATTCACACAGTTTCGCTTTCTCTGGATAAGTGTATTTTGCCGTTGATCGGAACTTTCCGTGCTTCGCCTAAGCCTATCAGCTTCATTTCGAATGGATCTTATTTCAATCGTTACTTCCACAGTTTCAGCGGCATGCCATTGTCTTCTTCGTAAAATATAAACTTCACGCTATAAACTCATTTTTGCAAAAAAAAAAAAAAAAAAAAAAAAAAAAGCAAAAGATTAGCGAAAAGTTAATGATTTTTACACCTCAACGTGTCCCCATCCTCCGATCAATGAATGAAATGTCGCATCCCGACTCGCCGTTAGATCAACAAATTTATTGTAATACCATAAAAAATCATCTTATCAGAATATTGTAATCATAAGCAACTAATGTTTTTTGCTAGAAATACCACAACAAATAACGAAGCCGGCTAAAGTTAGGCTTAGCAGGTTTGATTTTCAAAACAATCTAGGCATTGCCATTGGCAATGAATTGGTAGAGAAATGACCACTTTTCGCCACCATGTATCTTAGCATTTTATATATAGAGAATTATAGATAGAGTCCTTTGTAAAACAAACGCCATGTATACATATACTATACTTCAGTTTTGCACATTTTGTAAATGGAAGTGTGTTTCTACCAACAGCAATTTTAAGAAATAATCGCCATAACTTCTATTTATAATCTACTGTTGTAGTTCAAGATATACGAGGGTGGTTCAATAATTATTGTCCCTAGTGTATATAAAATATTTGTACTGCGATAGTTGATGTGGAATATCGAAGCCTAACGTCTTAAATGCCTATATGCTCAATTTCAGAACCGTAGCGGCTATATTAACATAGTTTTGGAGGGAGTGGTGAAGTTTTAAAGACCTGTTTTTGAGGGAGTTTTTAAGGAGCGGGGTGAGGGTGAAATGCTGGTTTGGAGCTTATGAGGCTATATTTGTGACAGTGGATGAGATGTGGTTTACATCACTATGATCCCGAGTCCAAACGACAGGAGTTACGTCTCATCTACTGTCACAAATCTAGCCCCATAAGCTAAAAATCAGTCCTTCACCACCACCCCCCTTTCACTCCTCCCTCAAAAACTATGTGAATATAGCAGCTATGATTCTGAAATTGAGCATATAGGCATCTAAGACATTAGATACTGGCTTCGATATTCCACAATGACCACCGTAGTACAAATATTTTATAGGGAGAATAATTATTGAACCACCCACGTACAACTGCATAAAAGTGAGTTTTATTCAGTTGTATATATTTTATGGGTACTTCTTCATTATCCCGTCGACCACTTTCCAAAAAAAAAAAATAAAGAGAAAAAAAGGTATTGCCAGATTGTTACGCTGAATAAACAAATGAAAAAATATTGCCATTAAAATCTTAAAAAAATAGGCGAAATTTGAAAAGGTCTACTCACTAAAGTGTCAACTATCAGTAACTTTAAACAACAAATTTTACAATATTTTATGGAAAACAGAAAAAAGAACTTGGATATTTATTTATTTACATTATTTATTTTAATTATCCATCTTGACTGTTAAATGTTTGCGACGTCAGTTGAAACTGATATATTGTACGTATTTATGCATTGTAATAGTGCTTTTTCTCTTAAAAATTGAAGCAAATCGGATATTTTTATCAAGAGTTATCGCGTTACGTACATACAGAACTGGCGGGCACATGAGGCTTTCATAGCCTGCGAGCTAAAAACCTATATAAAAGGTAGAGAAAACTCATTAATACATTCTAAAAACTAATCAAAAATGTTTCCGAAAATTAAGCTCAGCAAAAGATACTATTGTTTCAGAAATAGTTTTTTAAATCTCTGAAATCTATTTCTTTCAGAGGCCTTTTAAAGATAAAGAGACAAGGGAATGCGTTTGGGTAACTCGAAAAGGTTATACACGGTGTTTCATCACAGCGGTTACAAAGTTTTAGGAGAGATAGGGTACACCTAGACGATTGGAAATCACATAGCAATGCAAGGTCGGAAACGGTTTCCTAGCTCGGCAGTGACGACACAAAGCAGAAGAAATTAACGACACGAATGGGATGAGAAAACACTTTTATTATTCTTAGTACAGCAAAAACTAAGAAACAAGAACAAAAAGAGAGTCAACGATCGTCGCCAAAGATGATGCTCTAAATTACGAAACCGGTTAGTGATCCAGGCCTCACGTCTGCGGCGCATGGAAAATCTAATGTTCTCGAAAATACCGGATGTGTCCAGGACTTCCCCAGCAGTTGCCACGTTGCGTGCAGAAAGTTCCTCATAACTTTCCATCATTGTCCCGGCCTTTTTGCAGTACTAAGAATAATAAACATGTTTTCTCACCCAGTTCCTGTCCCTCCTTACATGTGTTTTGTGTCACTTTGTAACCACTGTGCTGAAACACCCTGTATTATACATTTATAAACCTTAAGTAAAAAAACTACTACGAAACATTCATCTTTTTTATTGCAGTGCATTCAAATGTCTCTTGTAAAACTAGTGATACTCACTATTTTAAATAATTTACTGACTTATGACTTATTCTACACTGCCAACAGTTCAAAATTACATTAAAAAAGTCTAATTAAAAATCACTTGATAACCTAACAAATACATGTAGCGAATCTAAAGAATGTGACGCCACGATTATGTATTTTTGGTGTTAAATCCTACAGTTTGGTGATAGTCTGTTTTATTGTGTTTCATAGATCAGAATAATATTTTCAGTAATGCACTAATAATGTACCAAATTATTCCTGATGCTCAGGATTTAGCAATTGTATCTATTTATACGCATTCAAAAAAAAAAAAACCAAAACAACAACAACAACAAAAAAAAACAGTAATACTAAAATATTATTAAGATTAACGCTCTAAAAAATCATTTTCTAAACTCTTTAAATATCGTTACTGTCATTTTTAATTGGAAGGAATGTTGCAAGTACGTAGTTAATTTTCCAAGACTAATTAGCATCACTTTTCATTAAAAATATTGATTTTGTGATCTTTTCGTTTTATCATAACTTTGCCGTTCTATCCTTTTAACAAGACGTCGTTTATAGGAAATATGCAGTTTTCTTTATTATCATAAAAAAGAGTACTCGCGACAAAAGAAAAAAGGTAAAAAGTTCAGTAAATATTCAAATTGTTAACAAGTAACAATATTAAGAATATTTTTATGTTATATTCGAATTACTTCAATATTTAGAACGTACGAAACTTTGTAGACATAGATAGAATACTAACATCTTGTACACATAATAAATTTTACTTTATTTACTGTATATCTATCAGAAAAATTTTACGGTGGAAAACGAATAAATAAATATTCAGATTGTTAACAAGTAACAATATTTAAGTATATTTTTATGTTATATTCGAATTACTTCAATATTTAGAACGTACGAAATCTTGTAGATATAGATAGAATACAAACATCTTGTAGACACGATACATTTTACTTTATTTACTGTATATTTATCATAAAAATTTTTACGGTGAAAAAAGAATAAATAAATATTCAGATTGTTAACAAGTAACAATATTTAAGTATATTTTTATGTTACATTAGAATTACTTCAATAGTTAGAACGTATGAAATCTTGTAGACATAGATAGAATACTAACATCTTGTAGACCTAATACATTTTACTTTATTTATTGTATATTTATCAGAAAACTTTTTCTGTGGAAAACGAATAAATAAATTTTCATAATAAAAATGGCGGCAGTCGTAGTCGGATTTTTTTCAGCGTTTGTACCGCCCCTTGAGTTTTAGTACCAGTAAAATTTAAAAGTTTTCCTCACCTTATTTCTAAATTTTATATAAAATCGAAGAAATCCTTAAGAAAAAAGTGGTGCCCGAATTCTAGAAACAATACAAACACTAAAAAAAACCCCACTACGGCAGACGCCATTTTTGCGTGAACGGGCAGGTCTTGTCAGAGGACGGTTTGGAAACATTTTACGATTAAATTTCGGTTTTGCAATTTTCGTAACTTCTAAACACCGCAAATTTTCTATTTTTATATCTTCGTATAAGGAAAATAACATATTTTCAAATGCAATCAGTTTGGAAACTCTATCGCAATCTACTCATTTATTGTGGTTTTTAAAATAATTTTCAATCATGAATTTATTAAATCGATATCCATCATGCGTAGGCTCTGTTACGGAAGAATAATATTCCAAATGTACTTAAAAGATTGTAAATACTTCATTATTTGTCTGCGGTTAACTTTATATAATGAAATTAAAACTTCATGAATAAATAAATATATAAATAATATGATTTAAATAAAATAAAATAAAATAAATAAAACAAAATAAAACAAATTTAACATATATGTAATCAAACAATTTGAATTTTTGTATCGTCTAATACGAAGAAAAATGTACTGTCAGATATAATTTATTTAAAAACTATATCTCAGTTTGCTGATTGGCTTACTTTAAAATTTTTAAAAATAATTTTCAAGTACAAATTATTTTTAAATCTATCTTATCGCATACAGCTCGACTGAGGAAGATTAATTCGTGTGCTCTTAGAACAATATAGTAGCTGAGAATTTGTTTCCGGCTAATATTCCAGAACGATATTAAAAGTTCATCAATAAATAATAAAAACTATAATGTTATATAAACAAAACACAAATTTCACAGACATGTAATTGAACTACACCCTAAAACCGTTGAAATTTTAGATCAATTTGTTTGTATCTGCTTTGAAACAAACACACAGACCTGTTCCGGTCGACTTCGGTACTCAATACTTAAAAGATCCGGTGCGTTCCGACTGATATTTAAATCTTCATTAAAAATACAAAAGTACGGAGCTGTGACCTTGTGAACTTCTTGCACAAATTAAGCACTGCCTATAACGAAATGGACAGGCCAAAAGGCGTCGGTTTTTCGAAAGCGCTGTTCCGCTGAGCTCGGGAGCGCAGTATTTATGAGTTCCAGTGAATTCCGACCAATATTTAAATATTCACTAAATACAAAGAAAAACCGGTGAGCTCGTCGCAAATTAAGCACTGGTTTTAGAAATAGATATTATTACAGCCAAGGCCGTAACCATCATTGGGTCAGTTGGGGCAGTGTCCCATAGAAACCCTAAGTGGTGAGAAAAACATAAAATAAAAATCCACCTAACTGTTCTCATTTTTACCAAACAAAATATGTTGCATTGCATATAACATTACCCTTAAAGAAGTCATATAAAAATGCTTTTTAGAAACAGATACATTACAGCCGGGGCCGTAACTATCATTGCTTCAGTGGAGACAGCGTCCTGGAGCAAAATAAAGCGCCGAATAAAAACAGGAAATTAAAATCAACTCACCTGTTACTCTTTTATTTGAGAATAAAGAATCTTACATTGTCGATGGACAAAAATATTACCCGCTTTGTTAGGTCGGGTAAAAAAATTCTCAATTCAAATACTCAAATTCAGATTACTCAAAACTTTATTTTAATTTTTTAATATTCTGTTATTTTCAGACCAGTAAAAAATGCTAACAGTTACTTATTTATTCGGCTTAAAGGAAAGGACTGGCAAACAATAAAAGTCCCCATACATATGAGGACTTGAGTTTCAAAACTCGCCTTGTCCAAAATTTAAAAAAAAAAAAAAAAAAGAGTTTATTTCTATCAGTCTGTTCTATTTGTGCACCTGTACCGAAAAAAACACTACAATCTGCAAAAAAACTAGTGTTATCTTGTATTTCTGGCATTGTAGAATCTTGGTTAGCAATGAGAACCAATGAACGCAGTCAGAGGTCTTTCGCGATTTCCCAAAATTTGATTTTCTGAATAAGGCAAATTTTAAAACCAGGGTCATCGTTAAGACTTTTTCTTCGGGAAAGGGGGGGGGGGGGAGTGAGAGAGGACCTTAAATTGCCAAGTCAAATTTCAGTATTTGCCAACTAGTTTTATAATTTTGCCAAGTTACCACAATTTAAAAAATGTAACATAGTTCTTATTTGTAAAAAGTTTAATAATATTCCCAATTAGATTTGTAGCTTTTGACAAGAATAGAATCGGAAATAGAAAGTGTATTATAGTTTTTATTGAAGTTTTAAACAAATTTGACAACTAAGTTTGTAAATTTGCCAAGTGCAACAGCAGTTGTCAACATAATGGGGGTGGTGAAGCTCCACCGCCGTCTCCTCCCCTAGCGAGGCCCTGTTTGAAACTCACGACCTCATATATAGGGCATCTTCAAAATCAAATTTTTATTACAAAGATAAATGAACAGAAACACCTATGAAAAGTAATACAATATTAGGAGTACAAATTGAATTTTTTTATGCATCATTTAATAAATTTCTATATGTGCACCACTGGTTGCACGAAGCACGTCAAGGTTATAATCATTGACCTTTTCCTCGAATATTTTTTTTGTCCACACCTTGCTTTATCCAGTACTGAGCCAGTCTACATGCATTCTTTGTGCTTTCATCCGAAAGGTATCGTTAGAATTTCTTGAACCAACTGTGATAATATTTTAGACGGGAGCCGGCAGCACAAACAATCACCTCATCGAGTTCACGGATGAAATTCTAGGATTAGTTGAATCTTGATTAGCATATAAAAACGAAATCGGTCTGCCAAGTCCTATCTTGGTGGAAAACACCTAAAAACCCGATTTTAGCGGCTGACTTGTAGGTTTACCCGTGTATTTTCCTGCTCCCAGGCCTCCATGTTTTGATACCTTTGGGTGCAGGAAAACACAGTGGTAAACCTACGAGTCAGCCGCTAAAATCGGGTTTTCCGGTGCTTTCCACCAAGATATGACTTGGCAGGCCGATTGCATTTTAATATGCGAATCAAGATCCAATCAATAACCAATCCTAGAATTTCATCAGTGAACTCGATGAGGTAATTGTCTGCGCTGCCGGCTCACGGTCTATTTCTTCCGTTTGCTCAAAATCATCTTCACTAAGAAATTTGTAATAACCATCCTTGAAAGAGTCTAGTTTTTCCTGTTATTTAAAAATCGGCTCAAGATGAGATTTCATTTAATGCGTTTTCATGCACAGATTTAGGAATCTTTGTAAATCTGTGCCTTCAAATTTCCGCGCTTGCAGTTTAACGTAATTATGACAGGCTCAGTAATTATTATTAACCTTTTCTTAAAAAATAATAGTTTAACGATTTGGGCTGATCCGTATCTCTGAGTCGCTAGGGCCAAAATTGAAGAGTTTGCGTTACATTAATTACACAAGCTTGCAATGGTTGTGTTTTTTAACTTTTAATAATTGAGTTTTTATGTATGTTTTACTGCTAAATCCGAAAATGATCTTTATTTTTAACAACATCATAATAAAATTAGCGAAAATCTAATTTTAAAAAAATAGAGGAGATGGTTGTGTTTTTAACTGTTGATAATTGATTTTTATGTATTTTTAGCGCTGAATCCGAAAATGAAACTTTCATTTTTAACCATCATGTCAGGAATTTTTTGCAAATCATAAATTTCAAATTTAAAAAAGAGCAAAAATTTGATACTATAAAATAGAGGAGATGGTCGTGTTTTTTCACTTTTGATAATTTATTTTTGTGTACTTTTTATCTCTGAAGCTGAAAATGACCTTCATTTTTGACATCACCTCAGATTTTTTTGCAAATCGTAAATTTCTAAGTTAAAAATTAGCAAAATCTGATAGTATAAAATAAGTGTAAACCTTTTTTTATTCAATTTAATTTTATTTAATTCAATAATTTAATAATTTTTTTGTCTTACATTGAGGATTCATACAGCTAAAAAGTTCAGGGGTCCGATGACGTGGGAGGAGGGTTTCAATATTAATTTTGAACTTTTGAACTTTGAAATTTCCTATTTGCGAAAACTCCTGACGTGATGGTTAAAAGTGAATGTCATTTTCGGATTCTGTGGTAAAAAATACATAAAAATCAATTATCAAAAAAAAAAAAAAATACAACAATCACATCTATCTCATAATATATGATTTTCGCTATTTTTTTACTTCTTAACTTTGAAATTTACGATTTGCAAAACGTCTTTACGTGATGTTAAAACATGAAGGTCATTTTCGGATTCAGCGCTACAAAATACATAAGAATTAATTATCAAAAGAATTAATTATAAAAAACATGACACAACCCAAATTTTGAAGTCTAGTACTATTATAAACGTACTATACTAACTAAACATTTATTAAAGACATTGCGTGCTTGCGGTAAACTGTCAGGTGGTCGACTTCTGAAATGAACTAACTCTTTAGACCCTGCAAAGGAGTAGCATCGGAACCGTTGAGAGACAGCAATGCGAGAGGGATGTAGAGAGCGTTTAAACCAGATGCAATTTGTTGTCCGTAGAAATTGTACAGTTTTCTTTATTCTCGAAAAAAAACTACCCTCTATCACGCACACGTACCCTCCCCCCCCCCCCCACACACACACATATACCGGGTGTCTCAAAAATGACTGATGGATTTTAAAATTCCATAATTTGCAAACGGTGACAGATATTAAAAAAATTCCTGTAGCAGTGTTATGTAAGATGTTGGAGTTTTTATGTTGCGATTCACAGTTTTAGTTACAACTAGCATCGATAGATGGCGCTCCAAGCAATAACCGCTAAATTCAGGCTCGAAATGCATTGAAAAGATCTCGCAGTACCAAAAATCGGTTCTGGACTGTGCGTCTATTGCTCTCAGCGCCATCTATTGCTAGATATTCGAACTAAAATCAAGAATCACAGTACAAAAATTCCTTACATCATACATAATCCTCCTGCAAGACTTTTTTTAATATCTGTCACCGTTTGGAAGTTATTGAATTTTAAAATCCATCAGTCATATTTGGGGCACCCGGTATATATTATAAACTAGGTTTTGGAGTCGTAGCTGGCGGTATTTGTACTTAAAAACACGCACAACTCATTCATACATTGCTTTATTGGGCGTAGGGGTCATATTAGCCGGAGACCACAAACATTCAAAGCGGCACCCGCCGGGATCAGTCCGAGCAGTCCCAATACCGTGTCTGTTCACAAGGGCTGCTCGTAGGAATCTGCGCGAGTTTTTAGTTCTAAGGGAAGATCACCACTTGAAGACTACTTTCTTACAATTTATAGCCTTAGACTGCTTTATATTAGATACTCGTGAGTAATCTTGGATAATTGGCTTTCACTTTACTATAAGATACGTGTTCATACTTTCCTAGACTTAAAAGTTATAAATCTTGATAATTGGGTCATGTGTTGCGAGTTACTTCTGAATTTAATTGGGATTTGAAGTAGCCAAGGAATTTTGATGTTTGGGAAGTGTCAAGACATCGAACATAAGTCTGCACTGGTGATTATCGAAAATAGGCTATACTTGGTAATATCTCTTATGAGGTTCTAACGATTTGAAGTGCTACTTGGGGCAGATGTAGAAATTGAGTTAGCAACTAAGTGGAAGGTATACTAATTAAAAAAGTTTATAGAGCATCTTATCAATTTTATAACATACATATCGCTCACCAGCAAGCTAAGTGACACATCTCGACAAAAGTAAATTTCACAAGAGAGGCAAAAGAAAATTTGCTTGAATTTACTGTAATATGAAATTATATCACTTAGCTCTATATGCAGGAGTAAAAACGTGCATAAAAGCATAAGACCCTTAAGAATGAAGACGTTGGATGAGGTTTGGAGGGTTGGGTAACTTTAACTACCCACACAATCCAACCCTATTCTGTGGATACAAATGGATATATAGCGTATTAAAGTGATTTTCCGCATAACTACACTTATGAAACTGTTTGTGTAGCAAGTATAACAAACTTATTAGTGGAATAAAACGCAAAATGAATTTTTGCGAGATGTGTCACTTTTCCTGCGGATGAGCGATATATTGAGATTGAAAAAAATTGATCATAATTCAAAATTTATGTTAAAATCAGACGATAATTTAAATTTATTTTATTTGACATTTTAGCATGTTGATTTTCAGGTCAGTTTAAAATGTTAACAGTAATTTGGGAGACCAAAATAGACTGGCGAACTTTTATTCATAAACAAGAATGAATGATAACGATAATACAAGTAACAGACAGTGGCATTTAAATGTCATTAATGTGAATTTTAATTGGGAGAAATTTTGCGAGTACGTAGTTAAATTTCCAAGACTAATTAGCATCACTTTTTGTTAAAAATATTGATTTTCTGATCTTTTCATTTCATCATAACTTCGTCATTCAATCGATTTAATAAGACACTGTTTCTAGAAAATATGCAATTTTCTTTATTCTTAGTGAAAACTGTTCCTTCCTCAAAAGAGAAAAAAAATAAATAAAAGAAAAAAATAATGCAATTTAACACTTTACAGCGACCATTTGGAAAATGATTTTTTCAAGGACTAAAATTTAAGACATAAAAAATCGCACGGAGTTGATCCTACATTACGTACGCCATGGATTAAACATTAATATTCCTGGACCAATTTTAAATGAAATTTCATTCTTAAACTTCTAAACATCCCACAATATTACTTTTTACACCGTCGTATAGAGAAAAAAATGTACTTTTAAATGCAATTTGTTTGAAAGCTGTATCTCAATTTGTTTCTAAGTTATTAATTTTTTTTTGTAGTTTTTATTACTTTTTTGTCATAGTGGCAATAGAAGTATCCATCCCTGTTGAAACTAAAGGGAAAATACAGATTACTGTATAGACCAATCAAAAAACGAATAAAATGCGGATTAAACTAATAAAAAGCTTCAGATAAGTTTTTGATTTCCTACCCTGACGAGGACGATAACCATTTTCCCAAATGGTTAAAAAGAAAAAAAGTGAAAATTTTAGTAAATATTTAGATTAGAAAGAAATTTTCACAATTCAAAAATTTAATAAAAGAAGGCAAAAGCTTATTTTATTTCATTTTATGAAAATTCCAGCATTTTTCAGTTCAATTATATTTTATCAGCACATATTTTATCAGTGATTTATCTTATAGAGTGTCGCGAAAAGGATTGGTGTACTAAAATTCTTTATTTCATTAACCATAATGAATATAAAAATAAAATAAATACTACGTTTATAATGTAGTTTTTAAATTTCGTAGGTAATAATTAAAAAAAAAGTAATTGAAATTTTAACAAACAGATGACTTTGCGTTATCTCGTGCTATAAGAAGCTACAGCTTTTCTACAGAAGAAAGATAACTACAGCTTTGGCCAGGCAATTTAAAAAAGAACCTTTACAGGCTCAGGATCACTCTGCCAGGGAGCCAACCAAAAAATGTCATAAGCATGAACCCCTGACAGAAAAGTCCCTTATGTCGTCAGCAAAACCGCAGACAGGGGAATAGCCCTAGAAATAGAATGGCAATTAATAAAAGTAAAACTCACAAAAAACGCCCTGGCGCCAGGAATGTAGTTAAAATAAAACAAAGTTTAAAATCATTTACACTAACGTTAGGTGACGGAAAAATTACAATAAAAACAAGGAAGGGTTTACAAACTTTAAAGTCCTTTACAATTTTTACATATGACTATAATAAGATGAAAACGAAAGCATGAAGAAACAGTGATTAAAGTCATTTACAGTTTTAAGACAGAATCTTTACAAGATCTCGATCGCTCTGCCAGGAAACCTACCAAAAATGGCATATGCATGAACTCCTTCTCTGCGACCAAAATCACAGACAGGGGATTAGCAACAGAAATACAGTGACAAGTAATACAAGTAAAACTCACAAAGAGCACCCTGGTGCCAGGAATGTAATTAAAACAAAACAAAGTTTAAAGTCATTTACAATTTTAACATATGACTATCATAAGATGAAAACAAAAGCATGAAGAAACAGAGATTAAAGTCATTTACATTTTTAACAAAGAACCTTTGCAGATTGATTTTAAAAACAGTAGAGTAATTTATCCATCAAGATTTTATTTGCCATCCATTATCCGACAATCAATAGAGATCTTTTTTATGCAGTGAGAATATATTCAATGATTCAGCTTCCATGGAGTTTCCTAAAACTTGGAAAGAGATGCTCTGCAGAATAAGAAAAAACAGCATAAAGTAATTCACGTTCACAAATATCCAATTTTAATATTGCACTTGATTTCCTTATGCATGAGATCTGGTGATTTTTGTTTATCGGTTTTAAATTCAATTTTTTTTCTGCGAAGATCATTATAAATCTTGATAATGTCGCCGTCTGAACTGTGAAACATGTCGATCTGAATAAAGTTATTTATTTGCCTTGTAAGTGTACTTTTATTACCTTTAGCATTAACTTAGTTTGAGGAGAGGAATTAGTTTATTAATATTTTCTCATGATAGCGATAATGATTCTAGTGGTCGTGAGTTTAGTGATAGGTTATACGTAATTTTGCTGAAGATGAGATTCATCGATAACGATTTCGTTGTTTCCTGTGTGGATTCTGATACATTTAGTATAACATTCAAACAATTTGGCATTTTCTAGTATAAAGTAATCTAACTTTTTGATGATAAATTTGAGATTATTATATGCAGATGGATAAAAATAACTGTGATGATTGAAAACGTTGAAGACACAATCTCTTCAATTAACCTGTGGTATGAAGTAACTTTTCGAGTATAATAAAACTGATCTACCTAGGAGTAATTGAAGTCATAACGAATAATGTCATACTGTCTGCATGGCCACTTGCAAAACAAAAACCAAATCATGAAATTTAAAATAACAGATCCAATATTTTTATGCGAACTTTTTCTTACGATACCAAATTTTTTATGTATGTTTTTGGCTGTGTCCTCTTTCAATTTCGAAATTTTCCGCCAAAAGGGGGCGCTGTAATAACAATTTTGTGCCATTTTTAATATTGCACCATTGTATAAAGTTATGCATAGAATTGAACCAAATTTTTTGTGTATGTTTTTTTGTATGGCTAGCAGGTCCTCCCTGAATTTGAAAAAAATTCGCCTGAAGGGGACAGTATAATTGCGATAATTGAGCCATTTTCATTATTGTGCCATCGAAAAGTGTATGAAGTTATGCATAGAATTGAACAAATTTTTTTTGCGTATCCTTTGATTATAGCAGGAAGGTCCTCCCTTATTTAAAAAAATCGGCCAAAAGGGGGCGCTGCAATAATTCTTTTATGCTATTTTCATTTTTGTACAATCGAAAAGTGTATAAAGTTATACATAGAATTGAACCAAATTGTTTGTGCATGTTTTTGGGTATGGCCAGCAAGGCCTCCTTCAATTTGGAAATATTCCGCCGGAAGGTGGCGATGTAATAGCGAGCTCTGTGCCGTTTTCATTATTGTACCCAGCAAAGAAAGAAACAGTGAGCCATCAGCTGGAAAAAAGATGACAGCCAGCACTGCCATCAGCGGTTAAGTGCAATGGTGCCATTACTTAAACCAGTACAAAAGTATCTGAGCGGAATGCAGCTGGCCCATCAGTGATGGCCAACAGCCGGTCAGCATTGGTATGCCATCACTTTTTCTGCAGTGCTAGTACCTATCCCACTGCTATACCTTTGCTGGCCCAGCACTTTCCCCTACAAAAATTTCTTATAGAATTCTATAAAAAACAAAGTATTATATAATTATGGCTCTATTTTCTATAAGCTAGTTTCACCAAGAGGTGTAGAAATATCTGTAGAAGTGTCTATAATAGAAATGTCTATAGAAATATTTGAATTTTCAGCTGTTTCCATGTGGTCACCCTCCCAAGTACTAATTGAGCTCGATGCTGTTTGGTTTTCGTGATCGGAGATGAACAAGTACTTTCAGCGTGCGCTACGACTGCTCGTAGTTTTCAAGCTCTCATTACACTATTTCAAGTTTGTTTCTTTTGTGATTTACGTTACCAACCATTAAACTGGTATAGAAATTATTCTATTGTATAGAAATCCTATATATTTTATACGCTTTTTATTTATTATTGATTCTGAACTGTGTAAATTATGAAAACCGAAATCCTTTGTAACCTAGTAAAATCAGATTTAAGGAGAAACAAAAAATGTGTTGAAATAAAGAATTTATTTATTTATTCATTTACTTATGTATTTTGTTGGTGGCAGTGGTGCTATATTTTTTACAGTTTAAAAGAAAAAAAATAGCTTCACAGCTTAAATTGTGTTAAGATCCATTTCATCCATTGTGATTCATTTCATATTTATGCTCAAATACACAATGCCTTCGATATTCGCAGCGCCACCTAGCGTAAGGGTTCCCAGCAATAATACTGCAAAAGTTTGGGCACTTCCATGTAGTGGTGGGCCAGCGCATGAGATAAAATGGATGCCCACCAGAATTTTACCTGATGATTTCCAACAGCAAAGTTAACTGAAGCTGTCCAGCAGTGGTCATGCAGTGGTAGAACATCAGCCAGCCCTTCTCCATCATTGCCAGCACCTATCTTGCTGCTGGCTAGCAATTCCTCTTTGCTGGGTACCATCAAATACTGTATAAAGTTATGCATACAATTGAACCAAATTTTTTGTGTGTTTTTGGCTATGTCCATCTGCTTCTCCTTGAATCTGAAAATATTCCGCTGGAAGGGGTCGCTGTAATAGCGATTTTTGTGCCATTTTGTTTATTGTACCATCGAAAAGTGTATAAATTTACGTATAGAATTGAACCAAAAATTTTGCGCATGTTTTTGGCTATAGCTAGCAGGTCCGCCTTGAATTTGGAAACATTCCGTGGGATAGTGATTTTTGTATAATTTCTCTATTTTTCGTGGTTCTATAGTCGTTCAGGTTCTGGTAAGCTGGCTATTCGTTAACAGCCGATGTAAAACAGAATAACAAAGGACTATTGATTTTTAATAACTATCATGATCTAGATTAACTTGTTTTTACTCCGATTAATTGATTTGAGCAGAAATGTAAGATGAAAATCAAAGTTGTTACAGTATTGAACTAATAGTATTCAGGCTTTGACATGCGTAAATACGTTCTGAAATATTAAGATTAATGAGATCGAAGAAAGTTTTGGGATTGGCACATCCAACTAGTTTATTTAGTAGCGCATATTAAAAATTCATTCCTTAGGAATATTTTAAAGGAATCCCCATGCGAAAATACCCTTTAGAAGAAAAGTTATGTCCAAAACAGTTTGAGTTCTCTTTATATGATCAACGGGTGATTTAATCTTTAAAAATAACTTTCTAAAAACGGTGATTTTGGTCATTGCGGGCATGAATTAAGCCAAATTTTGATCTAGAAAATAACTTCATGAAATTGTGAGTGAATGTATAAATCTTATAGAAGCAGAAACTGTCCTACTATTTTGAGCATCAAATAATAAATTTTAAAATTATGACTATTTTCATTAATTTATCTTAAATTCAGTTTCATTTTCTACACAAGATTTTACCATTATACTTTTTCCAGTGTAGATCATTTTAAACACATAATACATCTGTACTCAATAAAAAATATTTTGGATCACTGTTCTTTCGAAAGTGCCAATTATTTATTTAAAAGCGTATATTAAAATTTGATCTTTAGGAATATTTTAACCCTTAAATGCCAGGTGTTGCTTTTCGGCAACATACCCAATTTAGGTTCTAAAATACTATTAGAATAATATTGAAGCTATAATGCCTAATGTTGCCAATAAAATACATTCTGAAAATATTATTAAATCGATTTTCAACATGTAGGTGGCAACACTTGTGCTGTTTAAGAATAAAGATAGATTTATTTTTTCAATTGTTGCTACTTGTTCTTTTTGTTTTGTTTGGGAGCAAGCGAAATACCCTATTTTGTTCTGCAGTGAGCAAGTAAAATTTATTTATTATTATAGCTCCTAAAATTCTTGTGTGTTTAATATTATAGTATTTTAGCAAGTAAAATATTTTTCCTATCAAAGACCAGTATTGCCGATTAGTAACAAATTGTTTTTTAGCCGTAAACCATACTCAAAACAAAATATGATTTTTTAAAGTATTTTTCCCATGATTTAATTAAAAAATGAAAGCCGAAAAACATTATTACAATGATTTTTGAAAAATCAGGCATTTAAGGGTTAAATGAATTCTCATTCGAAAATTCGCTTTAGAAGAGAACTTATGTCCAAAACAGTTTGAGCCTTGCTTGAGTAAAGTTTGAGTTTTGCTTTACATGATCAGCGGGTGACTTAATATTTATAATTTAAAATAAATTTCACAAAATGGTGATTTTGGTCATTTTGCGTATGATTTCTTAAAAACGGCTTCATGAAATTTAGGGTCTTCTTAATCTTATTTATTATCTTAGTACTATTATGCGCAACAAGTAAGAAATTTTGAAATTATGACTATTTTAATTTTTTTTTATTGAGATTTTTATTTTTCCCTTTCTTTTTACAAGAACTTATCATTATATTTTTCCTAGTGTATGTTATTTTAAACACATAATACATACACGATGATGACCGGTCACTTGCGATTTTAGACTTTTTTAAATATCGAGAAAAATACATGAGGAATTATCCTGAAACTACAGGTATGTAAACATAATAGTATATGTCATATATTTCCGTGAAGAGTGTTTACCGAAACCCCATAGAGGACCGCCAACAAATTGAAAAATAACGAATATCTTTTGGACAACCTTGTAAAAACTAATGTATCAAAAGCGTTCAAAATATAGAACATGATTGGGAGGCTTTGAGATTATGCTATCGACGATCACTTTCAGAATTTTCAAGCTATGTTTTTGAGACTTTTGCAAAAGTTGCTTTATGCATTTAGCTAATACACTATGCACATTATATTTTAATTGCATTCGCACATGCGCAGTGAAGCATTGTTTTGTAAACCGGCTCATTTTTCATCTAATTTTTATTATTTTTTTATTTCTGATTGCAGGGTGTTCTGTATAATGTTCTTTGTCATAGTTTCTGAGAAGAACATTTTTTATATTAAGAACTCTGCAAATTATAAGCAAAAAACTCGGTAAAATTTGAGACTGTCTACCTATCTATATTATAAAGGACAAGCATATCTATGCGTAACGCATACGTCATTTTGCGAATGGCAACAGTTTGAAATTTGAAATGAAATTTCGGTTTTGCAATTTTCGTACTGCAAATTTTTAAACTTCTAAACATCGCACATTTTCAATTTTTACACCGTCGTACAGGAAAAAAAATTGCTTTTAAATGCAATTTGTTTGAAAGCTGTATCTCAATTTATTTTTGAGATATTAATTTTTTTGTAGCTTTTAAAACAAATTTTGTAATCGTGGCAACAGAAGTACTCGATTTATATTGAAAGTAAAGGGAAAATAGTAGATTACTGCATCTTTTTGTTGCCATTTTCTCATAAAAACTGAAAAAAATTTGATATTAACATACGTGCTTATGTCAAGAATATCGTCTATTAATTAATCAGGTGAATTTTGGTTTTATTTCGTTTTTATTTGTCAATTTAATAAATTGTACATTATTGCAAACTTGCTTTACAAACGATACAAAGCTGAATGAAAGCAATTTTATTATTCCGTGATCTGTTCATTTGTAAATGTACCTGCAGTGGCTGTTTTATTTATTTATTTTTTTTGTTGTTAAATATCCCCATTTTTATATTTTAATTTTAATAGTATTTTATGAAATTTCTTTAAAATGGTTGTAATTAGGTAGCTTTCCTTATTGCAGATAAGAGAGAAATAATGCTGTTTATTCATCTTTATTCGTGCCATTTTCTGATACAAATTCAAAACTGTTGATAGAAATTGTTATATAAATTTTAGTGGCGCAAAACGGAAAATGATGTACACTGCTTTTGAAAACACGCATTTTTTCTCATAAAGTTTTCATATATATTTTTTCTTCTGCATGCGTACTGATGCTAAGTTTCAGACACTAGATGAAATGCTTAAGTCAGTGAAAATGATGTCATATTTAAAAGAAAACGATCATTTTCTTAGATAAAGTTAAACATTTTAACACAAATGAGCCTAAAAACAAAAATCAGACAAATTTAATCTCCGGTACTGAGATTAGAATCTAAGTTAAGAGTGCAGCTGTTCACGTACAAAGAGGTTGCTGATAATCGTGACTTCAAATTTTGAGTTAAAATGATTTTAAAATGATCAAATTAAAATACCATTTATTAAAAAAGGTGAAAACGGACATGAGAAGTGCGTCTGTACATTTTGAGAAGGTGAAAATAATGTCGGGTTTAGATTTCATGGGGAAAAAATTCTATGATCGTATCACAGTGGAATAAATTTTGCTGTTTTTCATTCCGGAGTACCAAGGATAAGAGCCTCAATTGTTAACTTCCTCATAATAACTGATCATTATTATATTTTACTGATTACGTATCTATCTATCTATCTATCTATATAAAGAACAAACGTATCTGTGAGTAACGCTGACGTCATTTTGCGAATGGCAACACTTCACGATCAAATTTCGGTTTTGAAATTTTTGCTACTGCAATTTTTTAATCTTCTGACTATCGTACATTTTCAATTTTTAGAACGTGCTGTTCAGGGAAAAAATCTACTTTCAAATGCAATTTGTTTAAAAACATCATTTGATGTTCATCATTTTCTTACGGCTAATATTTCATAAAAAAAACTTCCTCTATAAATAAATAAATAAAATAATATAAATGAAACACAAATTTAACAGACATGCAACTGAAGTACGCGCTTAAAAGCTCTGAAATTATCAGAATTCAAAAGGATGCTGTAAGTAGAAAAATCTTGCGTTAATAACTCTTAGCATGCAACTAATATGTAAATATCGCTTTTAATAAATTTCAAAACTTTATTCGATTGTATAATTCATATTTAACATATGAAAAATGCTTTTTTATTGTTAGCGGGTAATCTAAAAAATATATTGCATGTAAAAAAAAATTAGTTTTCAATTAAAAAAAATGTTTTCACCTATATTCTGTAACCCGGGAAGCCCGGGTACAATCCCCTAGTTTTTATAAAAACCCTAATTTCTCTACGAGTATATATGCTATCTTCATAAAAATGAACTCAGTTTATTACAATAAGCCTCTTAATCATGTTCTACAGTTTGAACGCTTTTGCTACATTAGTTTTTATAGGGTTAGTCAAAAGATATTCTTTTTTTTTTCAATTAGTTGACGGTTCTCCATGATGTTTCGGGAAAAAAATCTTCCCGGAAATATATGACCTACACTATTCTGCTTACACACCTGGGCAGAATAGTATAGGTCCTCATGTATTTTTTACTCATGTATTTTTTAAATATTTAACAAAACGTCTAAAATCGCAAGTGACTGGCCATCATTGGCCATATATTGTATCTGTACTTAATAAAAAAAATTAAATAACTGTGGCAATTCCATTATGAGAAATCCTGCGCGCAATACACACAAGAAGAAGTCATATAATAAAAAGGCATTAAATTGCAAATTAATTAAAAAACTATATATCCATTTAGACTAGGGTTGGGCAACCTATGACCCGCGGGTCACTGAGTGACCCATTTCATAATCTCAAGTGACCCACATGAGTTCCGTTAAAAGTATAATATATGAAAAGGAATTATAAAATATAAATATGAAAGGAAAACTTACAAAATGCATAGAAAAATAAACTGAAAATAAATAGTAAAAATAACATTTTTGTTTAATTAAAAGTAGCAATATTGAACATGCATAACGAATGTAACGATTGGACGAAAGAAAGTTCGGAGGAATGCAGCATCTAATCGCTGCGTTCGTCATATTCGCCGTCCCTTAGCCTTTTGTCCAATCAAAAGTCGGATTAGAAATGATTCATTTTAAAAGATCAGCGTTATGGACGAATAAATTCAAGACATTGCGAAAAGAGTTTGAAAAATCAGAAGACTTTTATCTTTCCACGATATCAATATGTTGGGCATTACCACCTACAAATCTTGCACTTCTGAAAAATATTGGCTTTGAAATTATGTCCGCATTTGGCTCAACTTACAAATATGAGAAAATATTTTCACACCTGAAATGTATTTTAAGTAAGAACAGGGACAGCTTAACTACCGAAAATTTAGATGCTTGTATTTGTCTTAAGACGACTAACTATAAGCCAAACTTGACTGAATTAACGTCACAATTTTAGCATCTGGTCAGCTAGTGATATCGAAGATATTAGTAAAGTTCATTCAGTATATAAACTAACTAATTAACATTAGACAGACTTGAAAACATTTAAAAAGCAATTAAATTTTAAATATATACATAAAAATATTTAATTAAAATCAAAATCATACAAAGTATACATTTCGCTATGTCATCGCATAGCCTCCTCAGTTCTAACATCAACCACAACAACAAAACATCGAACACACACCGGTGTTGTGTATATGATTCCGTGCAGTGATTACAAGATCGTATATATAGGTGAGACTGTAAGATCTATGGAGATATGGTTTAAGTAACATATCGGCGCATTTAAAAATGGTAAATTAAATCCAGATTAGTCCAACATGATTTTGACACGGACCATACCCCATCTTTTGCAGATTCGTTAATTTTGAAAAATAACTGCAAAGATTACCGTTACAGATTTTGATGGGTTAATAGTTCACTCAGATATTCATATACTTTCAACGAATCAGATTCGATTCCTAATGAATAGTTCTTGTTTCTAAGCGAAAAACTTTCACTTTAACTTTGATTGAATAAAGTGTCTGTTCGATGTTTTGTTGTTGTGGTTGATGTTAGTACTGATGAGACTATGCAACGAACATAGCGAAACGTATACTTTATACAATTTTGATTTTAATTAAACGTTTTTATGTATATATATATATATATATATATATATATTAAATTTATTTGCT
Source organism: Maratus speciosus (assembly GCA_963932465.1). NCBI lineage: Eukaryota > Metazoa > Arthropoda > Arachnida > Araneae > Salticidae > Maratus > Maratus speciosus. Next base: position 211,961,890 of record OZ010793.1, read on the forward strand.
TTTCAATTATATTCAAGTCTGTCTAATGTTTCATAGTCATTTTAAATAATATTTTAATTTAGACGTTAAAATGCACATGTATCTTAAGAATTCATTCAGTATGTTTCTTTTTATAATAACCTTAATTTTATTTTTTATGTTTAAAGTTTTAAAAAAGTATTGTAATTATTTTCTCAATACAATTTATCTTCTTATTCTCCAAAATAGTCTGTTTTAAAATGAAAATACTACTGACCCGAAACTGGTTGATTGTGACCAACGGCCAAAAAAGGTTGTCGACCCCTGATCTAGACTCTTTCCCAGCACATTTATTGTCAGCATATATCTCTTTTGATGTGTATTTAAACTTTCTTATTAAAAAGTTAATTCGATGTGGAGTTATCGCAACTAGTATTAGGGCCACATTTACATGTAAATTTTCCGTTTCAAAGATACCCGACCCTTTTGTATTTATCTAAATAAATGTGTTAATCCAAAAATCATTGCTACTGAAAATTCTGAAACGGTTCAAAATCACATTACTAATTAAACGCTATATGCAAAATATTCAGTGCTAGAAATGAGTGAAACATCACTTTTATTAGATAATTAAACATATCTGCATAGATTTAAAAAAAATGTATTAAACTGCCAAAAGCGCAAAATAAATTTCTTAAAATTTCTTCTAATTACAATGACGTACTTGAATAAATAAATGCTTTCGTGTTTTTTCAGCAAAGTTATTTAAAATTTCTGATGTTCTTGAAATGCATTTATAATTAGAATACATGTTTTAAAATAAGCAAAATCTTTTAGGATTAAATATTTCCATTTCTTCACGCTTCATTTCTTATTTAAATTTAAACATTATTAATTAATAAATCAGTCATGTTTTAAGCCTTAAAGGCTTTTGTTTCAAACTTTTTGTTATACGAATATAAACAAAAGATCATTCTTATTATATCTCTAACAGAAAAGCAAAATATATAGAACCAAAACAAAGTAAAGACAAAATACTAAAAACTAATATATTACCTTGATGGAAATGATTAGAAAATGTTAAAATTTAAAAATTTGTATAGTACATTTATTTTAAATGTTTCTTTTTTAACACTGTCAACAAAGTTGAAAAGTGTTTATGAATTCTGTTTGTCTATCTGTCTGTCTCTCCGTGCTTTATCTCAGGTAATCTCAGTTTTTCATGAAATTGATATATGTGAATGTGATTGAGGTTTCCTATGACAAGTTCGGAATTGAAAATGAAGTGCGTAGCGTTAACGGTTCAATTACAGAAACACTCAAAATAATTATTACTATTAAAAATAATTACACTATTTTAACATATTAGAATTTATGTATGTCACTGAGCTGTATTATAAGGTGCTTACTGTAGAATCTGTTGTTCATATGATTTATAATTCATTTACAGGGAAAAACATAAGTATTCTTGTTATAAATAGAGCAGAGTTATAAAAATGCAGGGTTTAAGGTCATTTGGTGTGGCGTTAAGTATAAAGTACATTTATGAACAGTTCAATTGAAAATAACAGTTCATTTATTAATTCTGCTTGAATTTTAAAACTTATATGATTAAGATACATACATGTACCTCCAGCTTTTGCTGGGAACTTTGTAATATAGACATATTATAACCGTAACAAGTGGTAAGTTTAAACTCCAGTTCCATCGTCTTTCCATTAAGTTACCTCACACCACACTCCATGGAGTTGTTTTACCCAAGATATACTTACTCAGTATATCAAACTGGAATAAAAATATATGCATACAGTTACAGTTAAAAGAGAGTGCCTTTACGACTGAAATGGAAAAAGAAAAACCTGTTCGGAACGATATAACTTCCGAACAAACCACACGACAAATTGAGGGGGACAAGACTTTGTCCATATTTCCAAAAATTCCGCCTATGAAGAGTAGTTCCTGGAAGTCCGTTTTTAGTTGTGGTACGCGTATTTAAATTGAACCGTTTTTTTTTGCATATTACAAGGTGCGCATAAATTCTATAGATCATATACAGGGCTATACAAAAGATCGCAAGTACATTTCCGTTTATTGACGGCAATTGCTGAATGAGAATTTTGAACTGTTCGTTTAATTGAACTAAATTTTATCATACTAGGTAGTTTACATAAAAATTTATACGTCATATACAGGGCTGCACAAAACATGCGGATACTTTTTTAACTATTGATTGTAATTGCATTATGCGCTTTTAAAATTTTTTATTTAGATATCTTTCCATTTAATAAACTGTAAAGTTTTATTGAATATTAATGATGTGAATTATCACATTGCTACAAAGCGTAAACCAACTTAGTGAAAAATGTCCAAGCCGGGAATCGAACCCGGGTCCCTGGAATAGATCTCCAGTGCTCTACCACTACACCACAAGGACGATGTCCAGCTTGGCATTTCTCACTTATATAAGTCGGTAAGGCTGCTACTGCAGCACAAGATAGAGAAGTCTTCATGAGCACACATTCTAGTGGCGTAACATGAGACGCAAATAAACCCAGCATCGGTGAATATACAATTTTAATTAATTTTTCAACTACATTTCAGCAGTGAAATTACGCTTGAAATTATTGAATATTAATGATGTGAATTATCACATTGCTACAAAGCGTAAACCAACTTAGTGAAAAATGTCCAAGCCGGGAATCGAACCCGGGTCCCTGGAATAGATCTCCAGTGCTCTACCACTACACCACAAGGACGATGTCCAGCTTGGCATTTCTCACTTATATAAGTCGGTAAGGCTGCTACTGCAGCACAAGATAGAGAAGTCTTCATGAGCACACATTCTAGTGGCGTAACATGAGACGCAAATAAACCCAGCATCGGTGAATATACAATTTTAATTAATTTTTCAACTACATTACAGCAGTGAAATTACGCTTGAAATTATTGAATATATTGAATATTTTTCCCTAAGTTGGTTTACGCTTTGTAGCAATGTGATAATTCACATCATTAATATTCAATAATTTCAAGCGTAATTTCACTGCTGAAATGTAGTTGAAAAATTAATTAAAATTGTATATTCACCGATGCTGGGTTTATTTGCGTTTCATGTTACGCCACTAGAATGTGTGCTCATGAAGACTTCTCTATCTTGTGCTGCAGTAGCAGCCTTACCGACTTATATAAGTGAGAAATGCCAAGCTGGACATCGTCCTTGTGGTGTAGTGGTAGAGCACTGGAGATCTATTCCAGGGACCCGGGTTCGATTCCCGGCTTGGACATTTTTCACTAAGTTGGTTTACGCTTTGTAGCAATGTGATAATTCACATCATTAATATTCAATAATTTCAAGCGTAATTTCACTGCTGAAATGTAGTTGAAAAATTAATTAAAATTGTAAAGTTTTATTACAGTATTCTATATGTGTTGGAAACTATTTCATAATGAATGCTGGACGTAGGATTTTTTGTTCTTGTTCTTTTAAGTGGTACCGTATCAAAGGTAAGATGTTTCATTAAAATATTGGATCATCCGGGAAGTTCTGCGGTTTTTTTTATGATAAATTTTATTAAAGAAGTACAAAAACATAAGAATATTTTATTGAATCACATAAGTGCCATTTTGTTCTATGACTTTTTGACATCGATCTGGCAGCTCTAGAAAATTCCCTTTTTAAGTAAGTCATTAGATTTGGTCGTAAAGAAATGATCAATCTGCTGTTTGAAGGGCTCCAAAGAAATAAACTTCTGGTCGTTCAAAGAATTTTAAAGTGACCTGAAAAGATAAAAATCTGAGAGTGCCAGGTCACGTGAATATGGTGGGTGGCACAAAACATCTCAGCCGTACGCAATAAGGCCTTGACTGACATTCATCGCAATGTGAGGCCGAGTATTGTCATATTGGAACACAACACCTCAGCGATCGGTCAGTCTTGGCCCATTTTCTTCGATTTTTATTTCCAAACTGCTATTTGGGAACAGTATTTTTTCAAATTTATTGTCTAATTTGGTGGTAACATTTCATAATAAATAACTTCTTTATAGTTCCACCATACATAAAGCATTACTCTTTTGGGAAGTAGCCCCACTCTCGATGTTATTTGAGGAGGTTCATTTGATTTACCGCATGATTTTTTCCTTGTAACCTTATCGTATAGTATCCATTTCCCATCTCCAGCAATGAGTCATTTTTAAAAAGGATCGTCTTCATTTCGTTTGAACAAAAAATCACATGCAGAAACGCGAGAAAGCATATTCTGAGGTGTTAAAATTTGGGGTACCCACACATCATAGCGGTTTACATACGCAATCTTCTTCAAATGATCATGCACTGTGCTTTTTGGAATATTTAATCTGTGTGATAGCTCCTGAACTGAGCAACGTGGACTTTTGGCAGAAGTTTCTTTTAAGAGATCCTCCTTTGCAAATGATGCTTGACCAGAGCGAGCGTCAAATTCGAGGCTGAAATTTCCGCACTTAAACTCCTCAAAACACCTTCGAACCGTGTCATCTGCAACAGCACTTTGTCCACATGCAGCACAAATTTTACAAGGAGTCTGACTAGCATTTTTATCTTTTTTTAAATAAAAGAGCATAATATTACGAAAATGAAGTTTTTGGTTCTCCATTCTTAGTGCTGCATTAAAACAAAAATTATGTTACAATACAAGCCAGAATTATGCATCGCAAGCAGAACAGACTAAATGTGCATCTCCAGGTCATTCAAGGTCACGCCGTAATTGTAGTAGCATAATAACTAGACAAATCTGAACTTCAATTTGAAAAACCGCAGAACCTTCCGGATGACCCAATACTATTTTGTGGAACATTTTTGATGATGAAAAATTAATTACTGACTAAATATTTGTAGTTTAAATTCTTTAACAGTAATGAATAGTAAATAAATGAAAAGAACAAGCATATAAGTCAAAAGGATGTGGATGAATAGAAAATTTCCGAGGCTAGTTTACACTTGGTTAGTAGTTTATTAAACAAATATATATGGACGTATTTACAACCCCAAATCCTTTTTTGAACTCAAAAATAAATTTGATTCGAAAAATTATTTAATGAATTGTTTGTTGCTTCTATTTGTATTTATTTAACTTCTTTTACTTAATAAAATTTGTCGTTTAATTTGTTTTTGGAAAATAAAGAGACATTATAAAGTCAAATGTAAATTATAAACAAACTAAATGTAAACTTAATTACGAAAAGCGTTGTTCGCGCCATCTATTGAGAGTTAAAAATAATGAAAAGAATTGTCAAGACGTTGGCTTGATATTTACTTTAAAACCAAGTCAAAAAACTAAAAGTATCCGATCTGCAGAAAACAAGCCATTTTACAAAATAAGCAAAAGTTGAAGTTACTGTCCTCTTACATCAGAACTACAATTTGGAGGGGTTTTTTCCCACTTGTCTTCCACTGCGTGAGAAGAGCGTTGATTGGTTGGATGCGGTTGGAATAAGCATCCTTATACACAACATAACTTGCATATTTACAAGATTTTTCTATATACATCGCCTAAGAGAAACAGTAGAACATCTAGTAATAATCGGAAATGAGATGTCTGACTTACTACTATGAAAAACTGTGTCTGCATCGAGTGGAACAGCAGGGAATTTTTATAAAACACATCTGAGATATAGTATTAAACATAACTTTGTGTTTCAGAAGTTATTCCACTCGATGCAAACACAGTTATCCATAGCAGTAAGTCAGACATTTCATTTTTTGTTATTACTAGATGTCTTACTGTTGCTCTGAGGCCTTAGTTAAATAACAGTTAAATTAGTTAATAGTTAAATTAGTTAATAACGGGTGGACATAAATTAGTGGGTCAAAAATATAACTTTATTATGCGTAGTTATACAGCCAAACCTGAGAGTGTACACGGTTTTTAGATGGTGCAACAAGCAAAATGTACCTTCTTATAAATATTTAATGTAGCTATCCTTCATTACTCTGTAATTATCCAATCGGTAAGTCATTTTTTGACGTATATTTGGAAGCATGTTCACATCGATCAAAGCAAATGCAGACCTGAATGGTGATTTCAAAGAATTTTGCAATAGGCGGACAAAACATGATCCTTAATAATCAGCATACAATAAAATCTAGGAAGAAAGAGTCTAGTGATCATGATGAACATGGAATGACACCTCAGCGACCGCGGGATGAACCGCTGCTATCGAAATAATAAAAGCCAGAGGACACGAGTGTATGTCACTGGTGTTGGAATTCATACCGGAAAATTTTGAAAAACAATTTTCTTTTATTTTATTTGTGGAATACCTATTCTTATCAAACAATAATAACCATTTAAACTTACTGGTGATAATTCGGAATCCCTAAATAAAAATTCAGCAAGATGCGGAATGCCACAGTGCTGCCGCATCTGGCTGATTATTTATTGGGGGATTCCAAATTCTCAGAAGTAAGTTTAAATAGTTATTATTATTTTATAAGGAGATAGATATTTCACAAGTAAAATGAAATAAAACCGTTATTCAAAATATTCCGGTGTGAATTCCAACACTAGTGAGAAGTCGGCCGATTAGTGATGACGTCACATTCGTGTTCTCTGGCCTCGGGTATTTCGATGGCAGCGGATGAATCCATTTATGCAAAGCATCCAATATTTATTACGCTTCGAATTTTAATAAATTTGTATAGATTTCGTCTCCCTGTTACATGAAACTGCATGAAATAAGTATCTATAATTGTCTTTATCTGTTACAGAGAGATGACAACACAAGACAGATATTTATCCGCTTAAAGGTGCAGTGGGCTTTCAAAATAACGAAATTTTACAAATATATCGATTTTTCTATATGGAGATATATAAAACTAAATGTTTAAATTATATCTAATGCAAGAAGAATTTTTTAATTCTTACGCTCTTTCGCATAGGTATAAGCTATTATATTTCTAAAAACTATATATATTTGAATAAAAATAAATAAAAATTAGAACGACTAATCAGTGTATACAATATATTAAAAAAACTTCAATTAAAATAACATACTACTCACAGTAATAAAATACAAATATATTCCAACAGTTTTGAACAATAAAAAACTTGTTCATCATCAGGGAAAGTATATATTTATGCAGTTTGTTTTACTTAAAAAGCTGTATTCGCAAAATTAAAATTTTCTCACATTTCTAACTTTTTAAATATTCCATGCGATTTCCTACTAATCAGATTCTTTTGAAATTTTAACTGTATATACTATATACAATAATAAATAAATGTTAGTATAAAAACTTGCACTTCAGGATTATTTTAATGTTGAAGTTTATGAGCATATGAAAATATATAGTCGTCAAATATATATTTTTAGCAGTAGCACATAAAAATACTCACTATTATAGACACAGTATACAAATGAAAAGCCTATTTTATTAAATGTAGACAAAATATATAATTATGCATATTGTAATTGCTGCATAACTATTGTAAATATTGTGCATATTCACATGTTTTGGACCTTTACATTTATTCAAATCATTAAATTTATTTGTTTTGCGTAATTTTTTTTTACTACTTTTCCAGTTCATTTTGCAACATTTTAAAGTGATTTTTTCCAGAAAATTTCAGAAAACAAAATATCAAGTATAAAGGGATTAAAACTGAAACTTCAACGTTGAGTTAAGAAGTAGGGTAATTCCGGGATTTATGCCGCACATTTTTTTGAAGTTGTGTATAAAGTCCCATGGTGGACATAAACAACAAAAAAAAAATTATGCTGTGCTATTTAATGTTAAATATAAAATGCGTGTACTGCGACAAAAAAATTCAAAACCAATTATTAATACTTTTTAACAATTTTTTCTAAAACATTACACTGCGGCGCGTGACCCGTACATTCAGGCTGAGACGCCGCACTTGTGCTGTAGTTATGCCGCGCTTGTAATAAGAACAGAATGAAGTTATAAATAAAAATATTCAAAAAAATATTCATATATGGACTATATTTAATGATGTAATAACAAAATTAAACTGAATGAGTACAATGAAACGTCTTAGTTGATTCAAATTAATAATTGTGGCCTACTTTCACTATTAAAATTATCGACTTATTATTTTTTTTACATTAAATTTTAATTGTTATTTCAGCGGCAACGTAACATCAATGTATTAGAAAGGGAAAAGAAATAAAGTAAAATTGTGTTTACATAATTTATTCGTTAACCCTTTCGGGACCGGTGGCTTTCACACAAATTTTATTCCGTTGGTACCACTTTTTTAAAAGAAGTTACCTTTACTTAAATAATCAAGAAAATGCTCTAATTAAACAAAGCAAATATTACTTTTCTTTTTTGCTGGTGCCAGAAATAAATTTTGTAAGCTCTTTATAAAGGCGCTTATATGCACCTATGGTCCCGAATGGGTTAAGAGACCTGTTTTTTCGACTACAATCTACAGAAAAAGTGTCGAAAAAATACAGTCTATATGTAACTACATATAAACACATGATGCAATGAAGCCAATTACACTTCCTCTTTTTTGGAGTAGTTTGCAAAGAACGTCTGTGCTACGTGTAATCCAATTTTTCATTATTATCATCTTGACTTGCATCTTTCTTGTCCTTCTTACTTTTTATTTCCGCCTTATTCATCTTTTGTTTTAGTAAACGTGATAACATGCCTAACACGGTTAGTCTCTGCAAAAAGAAAAGGAAAAGTTAATAAACTTAGTCATCCCGTACAAAAGAAACTGCGGCATGTATACCGGAATAGCAGTGCGGCATGTATCCCATTTTGCATGGTGCAGACGTCGGTCAACACAGTTACTTGCCATCGCTAAGGGGAATGGCGTAACCATACACACAGTACTCTATACAAACGCTACACTCAGTTTTGACTTCGAAATAATACATGCACTTAGTAATTAGTGTATAAAAAGTATTTAAACATAACGTGTTTAAAAGTTTATACAGTGAAATCATGCACTTACGTCAAATTAAGCATTGTACTTCTACAAGTAAACATCGAAATGGGATTCACGCTATACACTGGTTAAAATAATCTCATTGCGCACCTATACTGTGCGTTTGACGACAATCTATCGATAATTACAAGAAATACAAGAGGGAGGTGCGGCATCTATCCCGTATGCGGCGACTCTCCCGGAGTTACCCTATATTCAAAAACTTAGAATGTAATGCTTTTAGAATCTGTGATTAAGAGAAAAAAAATTTAAGAGTACAATTATCATTATAGCTTTCGCTCTTTCTATACGGTATGCATTAATTTCTACCAGGGTTTAAATTCGGGAAATTGATTCATCTAAATGTATTAATTAAAACGAATTGAGTTAAAAGTGGAATTATTATTACTTTTTTAAATTTCTTATGAATTAATTTTTGTTATTAAATTTACTCTCTCAGTAATTTTGTTTAACATGTTGATTTACTCTTAATCCCGTTTCAAAATGCCTTCGCTTTATAATTTTTGCAGAAATTGCGGTGCTTGAAGTTTTTACCCGACTGCCAAGAAGGGTTATGTGTTTCACGCGTATCTGGGTATGTGGATTTCTTTATACCCTCGAAACATCCCAACGCTAGATGTATTTTAATGAATGAGGTCTGTATCGATTCGTCTTAACCTTCCGATGGTTATAAGCTAGGTTTTGTTTTTATAAATTCAAAATGGCGGCCGTAAAATAGAAAATGGCGGTAGAGACGAAAAACAAATTACGCACCTTATTGAATGGCATATCATTGGATAGGTCTTTCGAAAAGAAGACGATGTTTCATTGGCTATTTTACAGTCAGAAACTCTATTACACAACCTGGAAGTTGTGTAGGTAAGATCTCTAGCTTTACTGCAACGCTAACCTTCATAGACATCTATAGGCCTCATCAAAACAATGTTTATAGATAGGAACTAACAATTAAACACAACTTAAAAGTCATCAATACAAGTAAATAAAATGAATAAGTAAGTAATATAAAAAATAGTTTCACATTGATGAGACATAATTAATTAGTTCGCGCAGTTCGCAGACGGGTTTTTTGATTTTTTATAATTTAATATTTTATTTCAAAGTATCTTTTATGTTACCAATTTTTTATCATATCGATTTCTTAAACAAAACTTCATTATAAGAAGACCTTCTGGTTATGAGATATGGTGCTGCAGTTCTAAACCATGCTTTCTGTTGAAAGTCTTAGAAATTTTAACTTTTGCTAAAAATCGTCTGACAAAATATTAATTTACTTTAAGGCGTTTTTATCAATTGACTAACCGTAAAAAGTGGGTTTTTTCAGTCATATTAATAAGCGTCTTTCTATAAATGGACTGTTTCTTTTTTTATGTCATATGTGAAGCTGCCTTTAAATTTGAAATTTCCAAATCTCCCCCTTTTCCCCCCACTGATCGCTTCTTCAATGTTCCAAATAGCTGTCTAATGATTGAGGCAAAAACTTGAATGAAAATCCAACATGTCGGAAATTGTACGTCAAACGTGGAAAATGAGGTGCGTTCGTACTATAACTAGTATTATAAATATTCAGATCTTAGTGAAACAGCTATTGCACTCTTATGCAAAAATGCATGAATACAAAATTTATTACGATTATATATATTAAATTCAGTAATACGGAAATAATAGGACTCCATCTTAAATAGGACGTCATCACCATGACAACATAGAATCATTTACCTATCATGGGATATTAAAGAATTAATGACGTATGATATGATTTAATAGAATGAAGAACACTCTAATCAAATCTTTTTTAAGTTATGATTCGATTTTCATAAAATTTGAAATGACTCGACAAAATTCTGCAACGATTATATATATATTAAATTTCAAACCATTCGGTTGGGTAGTTTTTGCGCTACTATATATGGGAGACCGGGGCTAGTTGGCTACAGGGGTAAGTAGGCGCAGTCCTCATAAATCGTCTGTTTGTGGATAGATTGCGCAACCAGTCACAGAGTACCTTTCTTCTTGTTTTTTACAATCCCCATTGTAGTTTTGCAGCGTTACTTACGAGCAGTGGACATTTATTACGATTTTTCTGTTTTTTGCACTTATAAGTAATTTTTTGTTGCTTCATTTTTTTTCTAATTTGTAATGCTTATCTTAATAATTGCGATTTAACTTGTGCAGTTTTTCTTAGTGTATGATTAATTGTACCTACACTGTAAACTGAAATGTCTGAAATTCAGACACTTAAGTGTCTGAAACGTAGTGTTCAATTTTCAGACGTTTTAAAATGTCTGAAAATTTTTAGACACTTCCTGCGTCTGAATTTCAGACACTTAAGTGTCTGAAACAGGAGTGTTCGATTTTCAGACATTTTAAAATGTCTTAAAAATTTTAGACACTTCTTACGTCTGAATTTCAGACGTTACAAATGTCTTAATTTCGGCCATCTTTGAGCTCTTTTTTTCGCCAATATGAAGCCATCTTTGACCACTTGTCTTTCTAAGCTATATACGTAGCCATATTTGACCACATTAAATCATTTTTTTTTTTTTTTTTTTTTTTTTTTTAAAGGGAATAATTTGTTACCATAAAGCAGAGATGATTGCAGCGTGGGAAAACTGGGATGCTTCTCTGCCCCCTGATTTTAGGATACCCCAGACTGGGTACAAAATTTTCATAAAGCTGATATTTTAAATCAATGCAACAGAGATAAGGTGCATTGAGATGCTCTATTATCAAACACAAACATAAAAAAAAGACTTAAAATCCTATTTCAGTTTTTTAAAAATTAGTTTCTTTTTATTATTAATTTTCACGATTTTTTTTTCTTTTTTGCATTCAGATAAAAAAAAAAATCTTTGTGAAACGAAACTTCTAAAAATATTTTTTTCCCTATAAACATCGTAATAAAAATAATTTATTTAACCATAAATTAAAAAATGGAATAATATGAAAAAATATATACGTAAACGGAGCAAACATAATCATAAGAATAATCTTCAAAGCACATTCTTTCACAAAATATTAAATATCACAGAAGTTATAATTCACCAATCAGACGGTACTAAATCATTAGAAAAGTATCTTCATTGGCCGAAAATGGATCTTACTTATACCCATATAATTTTTTTCTCATATTATTTTCATTTTTCCGTATGATATTCAACTTTATATTTTAATATTTTTTTTGCGCATATTGGATTATTACACAGATTTCATCATTTGCTTAAAGTATCTTTAAAATATGGCTTTGTTTTAAAATTACACTCATGAGGAACAGCGCATACCCAGGGTGTGGATTGTTTTTATTTTGTCATCAATAAATACAAATAATAATCGTCACCTTATTTAGTCGCAAACAATTGTTAGAAATTCTGCGATAAAATAAGTTGAAGATTACTTTGAAAAAAAAAAATAGCGGTGATAATTGTAAAAACCATACGCACTCTGGGGTCTATCAGGCCTGGCGTTAATCCTCCCGGGTTAAATATGTTATGTAACACAGTAAATACATAAGTAGTTTTCTATTTTTAAACAAGCTTTCATAAAGATTATTAAAAATAAATAAATAAAAATAGTATAGTCGTTCAGTTGAATACTACAGGAGAGATTCATTTCACATTGGAAAACTGAAACTTATAAACTATTCTGAAATTCATGAAAACTTTCATTCTTATGCTTTTGCTCTGTATCCACCGTATGAAGCGAAAAAAGATTGATAATATTTCTCATATATAAATTTAAATTTATCAATATTAAAAAAAAATATTTTAATAATATGTTCCAAGGGCAGTAAGCATGAGAGTTGGCTGGTCTGCAGCCATCTTAACTAGCCCGCTACATAAAATGCTATTAAGTACCTTTAACCCTTTGAGTGACACCCCCCCCCCTCCTCTTAGAATATAAACAAAACTTCATTTGCAGTTACCAAAAATTTTCAGCAAAATAAAATGTAAAATTATTATTTGCTAAAAATTAGATAAACAAAATAAACATATGCAAATAAACAAAAACTATAAAATTATTAGATATCTTATTTCCGATTATTTATTCCAACTGACTGTAAGGTTTAATGCCATTTTTTATTTATTTCTTTAACACGTTGAATGCCAAGTCTATTTTTTTGTTTTCCGTTTGGGCCATGAGATAAGATTCCCGTTGTACAATCTATAAGTGTCAGTCACCGATGACTGACGCGTCCTAAACGGAAAGTTCAGTGTCAGTCACCTGTGACTGACGTGGCACTCAACGTGTTAAATAAATTAAAATTGTGTGGTTTGTGTTTGGTTGCAGTTTTCTCAGGGACGAGAAAATTTACGTAAATTTTTCAAATTGGTGATCTGATTGAATTTTTTGTGGTCTGGGACCAGCGGACCGCCATGGATTTCGAACGCTGGCTGTATATATGTATATATACATATATATGTAAATGGATTATAATGGTTTCATATTAGCATTCAAATTATTATACTGCATAAGCTCATGTAAATTTTGAATTTAAGTCTATTATGATATATTTTGGTATCTTTTCATTCTGAATGTCAAAAATTCTTTTGAACTACATTTTCTTATTATTAATAGTATCTTACATATTTATTAGATATATAAGAATGGTAACTTTGTATATTTAGGAATCTTATACATATATATATATGCATACTGGCGACCAACTAATAGAAAAGAACCTTTAATATTTATATTGTATATTTTTTCTGGTGAGTATAGTAAACCGATGAAAATAAAACTACAATCCTTAATATATTGTTTATTACTAAAATCAATCGATTTGCTCTTACGTATTTAATAAATGTATACTAAATTGCTCTTTTGTATTATTTTAGTTTGCTTTTATATTATCATTTTTTATGATGCTATGTATTTATTAAATGAACATTAAATGACCCTTTTGAACACGATTGGCAATTGACAATGATAAACCAGTTTGACAATGGACAACCATTTTTGACGATATATATCTACCTGTCCCAAATAATACGTAAAAAGCCAAATTCCAATGAGACATGTAAAATATATATGGATTAAACTAAACTCGAACATAAAACAGAATTAAACAGTTATCATTTCACACATGAATAATACCTTTATTTGAAATAGTCGAGTTTTATGTGCTTCATAAAGGAGGAACAACAACAAAATAATATCTTATTCAAAATTACATCATTAAACAAAATTATACCTGCAATATACACTGTCAGAGATCAATTGTCTTTACATGTTAGAAAAAATTAATTTCCTTCATTAGTTAATATGTCATCGTTGTAATTAGCTAGATAGATACAAATGATAACCAATATTAAATTCTATTTAACAATTTCCACAGCATTAACTAAAAAAAATAAACGAAATTTTTCTGATTGCTGTCTCCGCAGTTGACTAAATAGCTGCCATAATATACTTACTTATAATGACACTCTGAAAATTGAGGAAAAAAAAAAAAAAACCAGCGGTCTGTGAGACCCGTCAACAGCTGTTAAGGGTTAGTTGGTTTTTAACTGTTAAAATTGAAATATTTTTAACATGATAATTAACGGATTATAATAACAAATATGAACTATATATTTTCATATATGAATAAGAAAAAGATTCATATTACAACGATTTAACAGACTACTTTTTTTCAATTTTCACTGTTAAACTTTTGTTAACTTTCAGTTTAACTTTAGATATTAGTGAAATTTTGTTTCGTTTGGAACACTTGTACTTTCTCTAGACACTTCTGAGTAGGTAAATTTTAATTATAAGAGTCATGTACATAAAGTTTAGTACAGGAACAGTATCTTATGAGTTTATAGATTATTTTTACCCTCTTGCGATCAATGAGTCTCAGATACCGCTAATAGTAGCTATGTGACAATTTCTGTCACAGCTGTTAAGGGTTAATTCTTCTGAATATGACTATTTTAAACACAAACAGAAAAGCTGGGGCTTAACGGGGGGGGGGGGGGATGAAACAGGTCTTAAGGCTCCAAAAAGTTAGAGAAAGGCTGCTTCGTAAAAGAAATTCTGTTATTTACTATATAATAATAATAAAAGAAAATTAATTTTCAACACATGGCAACATCTCTCCTTCTCCCCCTCCCAATACTCCCATTGTGCGAGATAACAAGAGCCATTATTGCCATATAAAAAACATATCGGGTAGATATGCCAGTAATGGACACCTTAAGGAATTTCTTTTAAAATTATTTTTTCATTAATAGTTATAAAAATTATATTCCAGTTTTTTCAATATTATATTTACCTGTCAACAATATTTAACCATTCTTATAGTCTCATTTCCCACTATGAATCGAAAATTAATTTTAAACAGAAATATATCAAAACACCCAAAAGCCCAGTAATGGACGCCTTCTGTACATGTAATGGACACCCCATAAAAAGTAATATATATAGGGTAGATGTGCCAGTAATGGACGCCCCTTGATGTTTTTGGTTAATAAAAAATTAACTAAAATATTTAGCTTTAATTATTATTATTATTTTTTTATAATTCCCCTTTACATGTTTTATAAAACTGGGTTATTGTTGACGCTTTAGCAGAAAATAATGATTCAAAGTTTCTCTGTTTTTCTGTGAAAATCTCAATGAAGAGGCTAAGAGCTGGCTTCGTTTAATTAATTTACATATTTATTTTCTTGCAAAATTTTAAAGTTTTTGTTTGAGTAGCAATAGAAAACTTAGAATTTTATATACTAACGGCCATTTACAAAATTTTATTTATTTTTAAGGTTTTAAGAGGGGGTGTCCATTACTGGGATGGTTAATTAGTCATTTTCCAGTAATGGACACCCCATGTTGACATTGCTAAAAATGCAATTTCAGTAATGTTTATAGTGCATAAAATATTTTGACTTAACTGCAAACCTAAATAATCAAATTTAATTGATAAATTATACTTAAACTAGAATAACGCCAAAACTTATAAATAGCTGCTTTTAAGTTATTTTATGCGATTAATGAAATTTCAATATTTTATTATTTTTTTTAATGTTATATGTGCCTTGCATATTTTATTATCTGGCAATCAAACCAGCCAGGAACCAGAAAATATTGTTTAAGAGCATAATCAAAGAGGGGCTCATAGGGCTTAATCCCTCTGTGTTTAAATAAAAACAATTAAGTTACAGAAGCTACTAAAAATCTATTGTCTGTCTCAAATGTTTCCTTATTCACCTCTGGCCACAAAAAAAAAAGAAAAAAAAGAAAGAAAAAAAAAGAAAAGAAATGTAATACTAATGAAAGTTATAGGTAATATTCATGAAACTAGTAAATCTGCAGATCAGTGGCCTCAAACATCAGTTCTACAGTTTTATTTCGAAATGATTTTATTAAATATTCAACTCACAATATCATTTCTTTCATATTTGTAATATTATATATCAAGTATAATTGATATATCAAGTAGTCTCTGGAAAATTAATTGTTAAAAATAGTGAGACAAAACTAAACACTAGTAAACTAATATTCATAAACTTTTTTTTCATAATTACCTTTTAAATCCTCTGCTGTTTCAATAATTTTATAGCTGTAATTGCCTGATATTTAGTAAACTGTCCACCTAAAATAATTAAAACATCGATCTTCTGACAGTTACAATAATTGATGCAAACAGTAAATGATAATCAAATATTTTATTAATTACTGGTATCCTAATTGTTAAATTTACTTGAAAAGAACTATTTTGTTTCATTAGCATGTATTCATAAAATTCTGGTTCTAAATACAGTCATAAAAACAATTATATTTATTACTTTTTATGGGGTGCCCATTACTGGAACAGAAGGTGTCCATTACTAGGCCAGATGGTGTCCATTACTGGGCTTTTGGTATATTTCTGTTATTTAAAAATAAATTTCGATTCATATTGGGAAATGAGACTATAAAAATGGTTAAATATTGCTGATAGGTTAATATAATATTGAAAAAACTGGAATATAATAATTATAACTATTAATAAAAAAATAATTTTAAAAGAAATTCCTTTGTCCATTACTGGCACATCTACCCTATAATTGTTTTTATGAATGCATTTAAAACCAGAATTTAATGAATACATACTAACGAAACAAAATAGTTATTTTCAAATAAATTTAACAATTAGGATACCAGTAATTAATAGAATATTGTGATAATCAATTACTGTTTGCATCAATTATTGTAATTATCAGAAGATCGGTGTTTTAAAGTTTAAATTATTTTAGATGGATAGTTTAAAACACTAAATATCAGGTAATTACTGCTATCAAATTATTGAAGCAGTGGGGGATTTAAAAGGTAATTAAAAAAAAGGTTTTGGAGTATTCGTGTTTAGTTTTGTCTAACTATTTTCAACAATTAATCTTCCAGAGACAACTTGATGTATCATTTATAGTAATTAATATTACAAATATGAAAGAAATGATATTGTGAGTTGAATATTTTTGATACTAAATAAAATAATTTCAAAATAAAACAGTAGAACTGATGTTTGAGGCCACTGATCTGCAGATTCACAAGTTTCATGAATATTACCTGTAACTTTCATTAACATTACAGTTTGTTTTTTTTTTTCTTTTCTTTTTGTCAGAGGTGAATAAGGAAACATTTAACACAGAAAATAGATTTTTAATAGCTTCTATAATTTTTTTTAAATTTAAATGGAGAGGGATTAAGCCCTATGAGCCCCTCTTTGACTGTGCTCTTAAACAATATTTTCTGCTACCAGGCTGGTTTGATTGCCAGATTATAAAATATGCAAGGTAAAAAGGAAGGAAAAAAAGGGGGGGGGGAAAGAAAAAAAATGAAATTTTATTAATCACATAAAATAACTTAAAAGCAGCTATTTATAAAAGTTTTGGTGTTATTACATTTTGGTACAAGTTTAATTTAAAAATTAAATTTGATTATTTAGGTTTGTAGTTAAGTCAAAATATTTTTTGCACTATAAACATTACTGAAATTGCATTTTTAGCAATGTTTACATGGGGTGTCCATTACTGGAAAATAACTAATTAACCACCCCAAACGGATACCCCCTCTTAAAGGCTTAAAAATAAATGAAATTTTGTAAATGGCCGTAAGTATATAAAATTCTAAATTTTCTATTGCTACTCAAACAAAAACATTCAAATTTTGCAAGAAAATAAATAATATATAAATTAGTTAAACCAAGCCAGCTCTTAGCCTCTTCATTAAGATTTTCACAGAAAAAAAGTAAAACTTTGAAACATTATTTTCTCCTTCCTGATTGGTTTGATTATGAGTGTCAACAATAACTCAATTTTATAAAACATGCAAGGGGGAATTATAAAAAAAAATAATTAAAGCTAAATATTTATTAGTTATTTTTTTTATGAACCAAACACATCAAGGGGTGTCCATTACTGCACATCTACCCTATATATATTAAAATCTTACGGAAAAGTTGACTGAGCAAATGAACTTCAAACACAAAATTCACTTAAAATTTAACACACGAAGCATATTATAGAAAAAAGTTTAATTCTTATTAAACACGTGAATGAACGGGAATAAACAAGTATAAATAATCATTTGTCAATACACATTATTTACACTTAAATAGCAATATGGAAATTCTCACTAATAATCAAGATATAAGTATATATACTTCTTATTTGCAATCTATAAAAAAATATCATTTAAGCAAAACATAATTATGAAAAAAGTAAAATTAACACACTAAACAAACAAGATACAATTGTAAAATTTTAAAAGATTTTATTAATTCTCAAGAGATTTTTTGAGAAGAGAGAGGCTTCAGCAATTTTAAACAAATTAGCATGATAAACTTTAATATTAAGAGTACAATATATTATTTTAATATACCTATTAAGTAATTACGTTCATTCTGAAATAGAAAAATAAAAACCAGTAAGGAGTTACCTGTATGTAAATAAAGTAATCCGATAGAAGAATTTTTAACGCATATTTTATGCATTATGTTGTTGTTTTTTTTAAAATAAAACATTATTAATAAACGTGGTGACTTTTTTATATTGATACCATAATATTAATCATGTAGGATAATGCTAAGCACAGTTATTAAAACTGTGGCGGTAGGATTTTAACTTTGTTATGGTATTCAGAAAACGCATGTCTTCATAAACATTTTCCGTAAGCTCCACTTTGACCTCTCACTACAAGTTCTAAATTGTGACTCCGCCGTAATAAAGTTGCAATTGAGAATGATAAAATTACAGTTTCTGGAAATTTTTAGGATATTGACATTTAATTAAGTCATCGTTGGTTTAGGCTACTAGGTCCGATTGGAGAACTAAGGATGTTTCCTTTGCTGTTTTCGATAAAAATGGTGCACCGGAGCCTGAGGGGATCTTGATTCGCCGGCCATGCTTGTAAAGTTGGGCACATGGTAGGCTTAGCAGCTTTAAACCGTTCAAAGTTAGAAGAAATTAACAGTGCGAGACTTTACAACTTACAACAACCACGAAAGGTGCTGACAGGATGCAGAAATGCTACAGCTCCACGATTAAAAAGAGGGAAATAATAATTCAAACAGAAAAATGAATTTTAAAAAAGGGCTAACACCCGTAAATACTCAAAGCATTCTCGCTTCAACACTCCTCTGTTAAATTCGACGCTGTGTCAGTTACGCATGCGCGGCTGATTCTACGCTTCTTTTTTTTTTTTTTTTTTTTTTTTTTCTCCCTATATCTGTCTCTCCGATGGAAAGATTTGCCGTTAAGAAAAGTTGTCGAATGTTCCGCAATAGAAATGGTAATCGTAAAAATTTGGAGTTTTTGTTTTTAAGTGAAACTTTTTTTTACGAATAATATTATTAATAAACATTTTCATTGTT
This sequence comes from Maratus speciosus, assembly GCA_963932465.1. Lineage (NCBI taxonomy): Eukaryota > Metazoa > Arthropoda > Arachnida > Araneae > Salticidae > Maratus > Maratus speciosus. The sequence continues at coordinate 211,981,635 of OZ010793.1, forward strand.
GTTTTTTTTTTTTCTGTTTTAATATTTTAACAGGTACATCTATATCAAAAACTTTATTTTGCTGCAAGCTTTTGAGTAGTAACGTATAAAAGGCGTAAGGTCTAAGAGTGTGTGTGGGGGGGAGAGGGGGGGGACAAGGGAGATCCATTGATTCTCACTGAATTTTGAAATTTAATTAAATTTTCTTTAAATCTGATTATAAAGAAATTTTTTAAATGCATTCATCCAAGTGCTTTGGAGATTAGACAAACACCCCTGAACCCCTCATAGAAGATAGAATTTAATTCTGCTTGCTTTTTAACGTTCATGTGTTTCTATTTAATCTTAAACAGAGGTTTTCTATTTCTGGTGTTTTATTTCTAGGTTCAGGAAGGCAGAACCGCACCTCCCTCCCCCTCCAAATAAAAATTGCTTCAGTTCTTTATTTTGAAAAATGTTGTTACAAATTTAATTCCGAATATTTAATGTTTCTTAATTGTTAATTTGTTCTATTGCTTTTATGTTTACAAATTGTCTTGCACGCGGAGTTGTGACAAAAAATTCTTAGTTTAGCTTATTTAATATTTGTATTCTGCTTTTAAAAAAGCGAACTAGGCTGTAGACCACAGGCATACCTGTTCCACACTCTTGCTCCTCCCCACATCTCTTTCTGCTCGCGTTCAAGTCTTAGTATTTCAAGCTATATATATTACTATTTTAGTGGTAGTTTTCCGCAAAAAGCAATTCTTTAATAACTTAATACTTCATAAAATTAACTTAGTCCCAAGACTTCTAAATATTGACACACGTTCTATGTTCTAATCAAGTTTTTTCTTTTATAAAGTAATATCAAATTTTGCGTGTGGAACTGTATTTTAAACATTTTTCATCTATCCAAAATATTCTTTGATGGTGCTGAAAAATATAATAACACAATCGTCATAGTTATGATGCAATTATATCATATTCAGACACTTAAATGTCTGAATTTCTAAATGTCTTAATTTCAGACATATCATCACAAGTAAGACATATAATCCCATTCATTAACATCATGATCATAGTAAGACACTAATGTGTTTTAAATTAAGACATTTATTATGTCTGAATTTTCAGATTCAGACACTTAGGTGTCTGAAATTCTTTTTCAGTCACATATGTGTCTGAATTTAAGACGCCACTATTTGCAGTGTACCCCATATGTTACATGGATTATTTTTGCTTAGATGGTCACGTGTCCCTTTTGTGAAGAAATTTATTATGGGGCTAGTAGGCGCATTGAACACGGGGCAAGTTGGCTCGGTGTCTGGTGTGTGCTGGTAGCTTGAAAAACAGCAAACGCCGAGAAAAGTGGTTGCAATGCAAGATTTTTGTTCGCACGAGGCTTACCCAAACGGAGACATTCGATATTTTATTTGTGACAACTATAACTCTGATGATGATATCGAGTAAGATAGAAGTTGCTCAGTGTTAATGTTTTATTCATTATTTTTACGTCTGTATAATTTAGAATTTACATTGTACGGCGATAACGCCTTTGTTTAAATTTACTGGTAATAATGAAATTTATTTCTCTTAACTGCGTGTCTTATTTGAGTTTCATTTAAATTTTTATAAAGCGTGTGCCAACTTACATCATAGGCATAGGCAACTTGCCCCGTGACGGGTTAGGTTGACGCACAATTTTCCTTTTACTTTAGACTTCCGCTTAAACATAAACTACAAAAGCTACAAACTCAAAACTCCGGGTATTTATAGCCCAATGCCTGTTCTTTAAAAGTACAGTTAAAGTTTCATAAAAAAAACTTAAACTAAAAATTAATAAAAATCAATAACTAAAAACTGCACCTACTAGCGCCGGTCTCCCCTACGGACAGACGGTCCAGACGACGAATATAGGTGCTACGTATTTATATAATTACGAACGCATCTAAAAAATATTTAAAAATAAAGACGGTGAAAAGTGATAGAGAAATCGAAATTTTCCAAATAAACCTTTTTTCGTCCCAGAATATAATCTGTCACGGAACTGGTACATTACAATTATTTTTCGGCACTTTATTCAGTAACAAGATTGCCCAACAAATGTATGTCCATCCCATGTTTGATTTATTCATTTGTATATCTCAAATTATATTTTTAACTTACAAATGAATAAAATGGTTTGTTTAACTTTAACTTTTTAGTAAAAATGTATGTTCTAGGTTCTGTTTCTAAAACCCTTTAATACTAGAATAAGAGAAAAACAAATCTTTTTAAATATTCCCATTGTTTAATAATTGAAATTTTTAAATGAGAAAAGGACGAACATGCAAATGTATAAGCATTTTTATCCGATGTAAGTCATGCTATTTTCCTTTTCAACGTTTTCTTAAGAAAATAAAATCAATTAACAAATTAAGAGTTTTAAGGGATTATAAATTAATCAGACGCAAATTTCAACCGAGTTACACTAATACGATAGAATAAATAACCAGGTTCAAGTTTATTTTTTAAATTTTGTTAATATATTTCTATTCGCAATTTTTTTCAGCGAAAGGCCTTTTTTTCTGTTAGTGTTAAAGAATAAATTTTTCAATCTTCTTACAATATAATTTGAATGCTGATTCTTTATATTTTTATATTAATCAAATTATACAGGGTGATTCATAAAGATCGAAACAAAAGGCTATCGCCTGGACACATGCTTCTAATTGAAGTTTCATAAAAAATGTACAAATTTAATGACATAAGTTGCAATTCCATGTGGGTCTGTTTGCGAATGTACAAAAGCTAAATTTTTATACGGCCTCCGTAGAGTAAAATTTCCAATTAGGAACATTTTTCTTACCCATTGCTGAATTAAACGCAAAAAAAAAATTATCTCGATATCTGCAAAACTCGCAGAAATATTAAAGTCTAAAATTCGTGATTTACACCATTTACCCATGCCTCTGAGCGACGAGTTATTGACTAATTTTGAATGAAAGATAGGGATCATCTACAAATTGTACGTTATTAAAAGTCAAGACACCTTTGGACATAAAATAGCAGCGTATAGATTTTCCTTTAAACCTGCTTTCAAAGTATGCTGAAGGCCTGTACTAGAGGTCTTCACGGGTCGTAATATCTAGGCCCGGTCTCGTGCCGACACATAGAAAAAAAATTCGGCTCGGCACTGGAAAAAAGTTGAAATTTTAGCCCGAGCCCGGCCCGGCCTGACTGAATTTCTACAAAACATAGTCTTTTACGTCGATATGATTAGAAATTATTTCGTATGGAGGAGTTCTGACCAAAAATACATATTATAGATTTTCTTTTCATGTTTGTAACATTCATTTTTAAAGAAGCGCCAAAGGCTGTGATATATACATATTTTTTTAATGAATCCCTATTTATATGTAAATGCTTCACTTATTATTTAATATCGTTTATAGTAATATCATCTAAAACGGAATTACATAGAAATGAAAAAAATGCCTTATAGACAAGTTCCTTTCCTAGGAGGTGTAAATGTAGTCCATTCTTTTCTTAGGTATTATTACATTCATTTTGCATGGATCAACACATTTTTCCGTTTAAGATAGAATTCCGTCATAGACAGGTTCTTTTTTACTGGTTTTACTGCTTTTTTATTTTTTGCGTTTAAAACTACTATCTTTTAAGAAAAGGAATTTTAAAGTTTAATTGTAAAATAATGGAGATTGAAGAATATACGCACTTTTTGTAAACATTTTTGGGCTGATCCAAATTTTACTGATTTTTGCACTGATCAGGTCAGTCAGAGACATTGATTTTAAGACGGGTTGGGTCAAGACCGGGACTGAAAATTTCGCCCCGGGCGGCCCTAGGAAGAAGGAAGCCATTCCCAGTTCGGTATAAAAAATACGTTAGGCCCGGCCCGGCCGAGCCTTCAGAAATAAATAATGTTCGGGCCTGACCCGGCCGCAGAATACAAACTTTTTTTTACTGGCCTCGCCTGGACAATATAAAACTCGAAGTTGTGAGGGCGAAAATTATGAAAAAGCTTGTTTCAAATCAACTGATGGAAATTTAAATGGTACAGACAGAAGATGGAAAGGACAAAAGCTAAACTGAATCGGAAGTTTAAGCTACAAGAAGGTGTTTCTTACTCACCTACAGTTTAAAAAAAAACATTTAAACATTTTCTTAGGAGCCAATCTTTGTTTATAACTTTATATGCGTTTTTCTGCATGCGTTTTTTTCACCATTCCTTGTCTTTAAATTATTATAAGTCAAGAATTATTAAAGAAAAAAGGTGCAAACTTAGAACATGTCTTTTTTGATTATTTTACATTAATTTTGTTGCGGCAAATTTGAAAAAATATTTACTTTTAAATATATGATTTTTTAAGTTAATTTTTAAATTATTATTTTTATTTTTTTAAACTAATTTTTAAAAATAATCCTGAAACAAAACTTAAATTATATTTTCCTCTTTAATTAGATGAAAAAAAAATTGAAATTTGACAAATAATGTTTCGAGTTATAATGATTTTAAATTACCCCATTTAAAAACAATAATGATAATTTAAAATTTTTTAAAAACATTATGAGAAATTTTGGGATGTGATATTGTTTGCAAATTATATGGTTAACCAACAGAAAAAAAGGAACAAAAAATCAAAATTCTACCTCAATAAATATACTTTTTACATGTTTCCTGTATCTTTTAAAGTAACATTGTTTCTTGAATTACACGCATTTCAATTTGTGCCTAATCCATTTAAACCTGACAAATTATTTGAACGGGCATATCTCTGTGACTTTTGCAGGTATGAAGATAGATTTTTTTGTTTTTAATTCAGGAATGGATAAGGAAAATGTTCCTAACTGGAAATTTCACTCTACGAGGGCCGTATAATAATTGAGTTTTCGTATTTCCTCAAATAGACCCCACCCTATGGAGTTTCAACTTATCTCATAAAATTTTGTAAATTTTTTATGAATCTTTGCAATTATAAGTATGCGTCTAGAGGCAATATCTAATAAAATAGCCTATTGTTTCAGTCTTTATAAATCACCCTGTATATATTTGCTCAGGTTTTGTAATAGATGCAGTTTTGAAAGTGCGAAAAATAATAAAGTAACAATTTACCGACTAAAACATTTGGAAATGGCACAGATCTTGGATATGAGCTTTGATATGAGTAGGAGACATACACAGAAATGTATTATAGTTGCCAGCCAAAGCTCTGCCAGCCTTCCTATTTCTTAGATTTCAAATAAACTTAATTGGAACTAAAAAATTACTTAATAGAATGTTTCTTGTCTCTACGTGGGTATTTGTTATACATATATATGTGATATTTCTGGAAATCAACGTAAAGTATCAGGACGAACACACGCCGTATCTTTACCAACTATCAATTATTCCGTAGAATATCCATATTGCGGTCGCAGGTGGTGACAGTGGAAGACAGGACTTTATTGGGAAGAATTTCCCTTTTGATCCAATAACAGAGGCAGCATAAATCTTTAAAGAGTTTATTGCAATTACATCTCATTACAATTCCACTAGTCATCCAATTGGCTCTCGTTATTTAGCTGTACCAGTTCATATCAAAGCTCGAAGATGTTAAATGGCATTAGAAACTCACATTTTAAAATCCATTCCGCCAAATGACAGGTGTTTATCAACAAACGAAAAACGTACAAATCTTCTCTCTCAAGTCAGTGCAAGCTGTATAAATATCAAAAGAACGCAGAAAGGTACACTGATTGGCACACTGTACCAATCTAACGTTCGCCTGGGAGAACGCGGGGAGAGGGTGCGCTAGGCTATAGGTCGAAAACCAGGAAATATGCGGGGATGGCATGACGTAGAGACAGAACACTTCACTTAAAGCGGAAACTTTAAAAGGGAAAAAGGAAGAGCGCGCCAAATACTCGAAATGAATCATGGGATATCGAATAATATTTTAATAAAAGATAAAATTGTATTAATAAACATTCAAAAGAAATAAGAATTTAATGTCTCAAAATGCGAAAAAATAAAATAAATTAGTGACAATTTTTACAAAGAAGTGTTGCTATTAACAGATTAAGATTTTTAGAATAAGAAATAAAAGAATGTGCTGAATTAAAGGCATGGGATTAAAATATAAGGGATATTAAAGATATTATTAAAAGACAGGTTAAAAGGTAGATATTATTAGAATTTGGAATCAATTAACTAAGGTAAAAAGGCGAAAATTTTTTACTATTAAATATATATATATGGGTCATTCTCCAGAAAGTGTACCTTTTCAACAAAAAATATTTTTCAATTTCAAAACCTTGCGTTTCCCTTTTTTTTTTCATTTTTATATCAAACTTTAATTTACTAGAAGTAACTATGAACAATGGTTCTACTTAATTTTAATTATTTTACTCATAAATAAAAAATATATATATAACCTTATACAGGGAGATGAGCTTTTATTCACGGAGGTGAGGAATCTTCTATAAAAATAGGTTTAATGTATACTTTTTTTCAAAAAAGAAATTTAATTTTTTGGTATTACAATTTGCCTATTAAAACAGGTAAACTTGTGTTTTTACATTGTTTTACATACCTGAGATTCAAGTTCACGGAGGTGAGAGTTCTCAATAACCACACTTGATTCTTAAAACAAAATCTATCTTCTTGTTTCTCAACTAAAATCTTAGAACTTCTTTATATTTGTAAGTAAACAAGATGGATGAGTTGTATCATGGGAAATATAATGTGATGCCAGTACTGCCATCTATCAGTGAAAAATGAACTTTTATGTTTGGGTAATGGAGGTGAGAATTTATTGTGTGACTGAAGTAATTGCTCTACTAAAACAAACTAAATCACAATATAAAAAAATTAAATATGCTTAAATATTTAGTATTTGAGACACTTGTGGAAGGAATAATAAAAAATGTAAATATATTTTTTAAATTAAACAAGTTATTAAGCAACATTAACAGCAACATCAGGTGTGTGACATGCCACGGAGGTGAGAATTCACATACTCTGCACCAAAATTAATAAATTAAAAATTATTATAGAAAAATTGGATACCGATTTAAATGGATAATATTTCATTGCAATTAAAAAATATAGTTAAATGAATAATTCTTTAAAATTTTTACTGTAAAATGCATGTGACGGAAAGGTTACACTTTTTCAAGAATGACCCATATATTAATGTGGTTTTCGTTGATTTGAAAAAAAAAATCTGAGGGGTTGGCAGATGTACATAAAATATCAATGAAATAGCTTTACTAAATTAAAGAGTGACAATGTATGCAATAAGATTAATTTTCACACAATTATTCTAATTGGTAATTAATTCACATAAGTTGTAGTTTTTCCAACTGGGCGAAAAATGGCCTGGAAAGGATTTGAACCAGGGATGTCTTGGCTGAAGCTGCCAATACTCTGCTAATTGAGCTATCCCGGACGAATCTGGAGGACCTGATTCACCAGCTAACCTTATAGATCGTAAAGATTGATTGAGATAAAGGTGATTGATCAAGATAAAGTATTGATCTATGATCAATAAGGTTAGCTGGGTGAATCAGGTCCTCCAGATTCGCCCAGGATAGCTCAGAGGTGGCAGAGCATTCGGAGCTTCAGCCAAGGCATCCCTGGTTCAAATCCTGACCCGGACTTTTTCACCTACTTGGAAATTTAAAATTGTTATGATTTATTTACCAGTTGAATAATTGTGTTCAAAATTAATCTAATATGAATGTTTATAGCTTATTATTCATTTATGTTAAGTACAGTTTATTACTCTACAAGTTATTAAAAAAAGACTGGAGAAACTTGGTAGTGCACACCGAAACAAACAATTTTAGAAACAGGAAATTAGGGTCGCAATTCATTTATTCAATCAAAATTACAGGGTATATCATTCCAATCCTAATGTAACTATCGTTGATAACTTTAAGGAAAATAAAGATATCTGAAAGCAATTTCCAACGCATTTTGCTTTTTAGGTGCGTTTGTAATTATATAAATACGTAGCGCCTATAGTCGTAGTCTGGTCTGTCCGTCTAGTCCGGTCGTCTGTCCGCATGTAACAGTGCAAAAACTACCCAACCGAATGGTTTGAAATTTAATGCATGCTATCGCTATAGGGTTTTGTCGAGTCATTTCAAATTTTATGAAAATCGATTCAAAACTTAAAAAGATATTAATAAAAGTTTTCTTCATTCTATTAAATCCTATCATACGTCATTAATTCAATGATATCACATTATAGGTAATGATTTCAGGTTGCCATGGTGATTACGTCAAATTAAGGATGGAATCATATTATTTCCGTATTACTGAATTTAATATATAGAATCGTAATAAATTTTGTATTCATGCATTTTTGCATAAGAATGCAACAGCTATTGCACCAAGATCTGAATATTTATAAAAACTATTCATAGTACGAACGCATCTCATTTGCCACGTTTGGCGTACAATTTCCGACTTATTAGTATTATATGGAAATTTAATTTAGTCTCACAAAATACTTTCTAGAAACTTTGGATTCTCCCAGTCATGATTCAAACGTTATATCTTTTACCCTCAGTGTTAGGACAGTCACACGAATATTTATTTTTTTAAATATTTAACTCTCTATCTCTTTCTCTGTCTGTCTTTAACTTCCAACCCCCTTTCTCCCTATTTAGCTTTCAGTCTGTATGTAGATGTACCACTTTAATAACTTAAACAAATAGCCGTAGAAAAAATTGGCATTTTTAGGGACATTTTCTTTTTTCATTTTCATAAAAGCATTTCTACTAATGATTACCTTAAATATTGCATAAAGATATTGTAACTGAATTTAACTTCAGAAAATACCTGAAACTTTACTCATACCCAGTCAAGATTAATAGATTTTAGTAAAAAGCGAAAACACTAAATTACTTTATCTGGTATCTTTCTCTACTATCTCTAACTTCCAATCCCCTTTCTCCCTATTTACTTTTCAGTCTGTATGTAGATGTATCACTTTAATAACTGAAATAAATAGCCATAGATACATTTGACATTTCAACCCGCATTTTCTTTTTTTTTTTTTTTTTCATAAAAGTATTTCTACAAATGATTGCCTTAAATATTGCATAAAGATATTTTAACTGAATTTACCCTCACAAAATACCTTGTCTGACACTTTACTCATACCCAGTGAAGATTAATAAATTTTAGGAAAAGCTAAAACTTTAAATCACTTTAATTGGAGCTTCCTCTATACTATCTCTAACTTCCAACCTCCCTTTCTCCCTATTTACTTTTCACTCTGTATGTAGATGTATCACTTTAATAACTGAAATAAATAGCCATAGATATATTTGGCATTTCAAGGCGCATTTTCTTTTTTCCTTTTCATAAAAGTATTTTTATTAATGATTCCCTTAAATATTCCATAAAAATATTTTAACTGAATTTACCCTAACAAAATACCTTGTCAGACACTTTACTCATACCCAGTCAAGATTAATAGATTTTAGTGAAAAGCTAAAACATTAAATCACTTTAACTGGTATCTTTCTCCCCCTGGAATCGGAATAGCAACGAACCACACAAGTCTCCGACAAAATCTATTCTTAGATTCCATCCGTAGTAGGATAGAGACGGATGCCGGGGAGATAACCGGGTGTTTGTTATTTCGATGATTTAAAATGATTGTTTGTAACGAAATACCGACTTTAGATTTAGAAAAGTGTTTGATTTCAATTTCTAGCATTTTTCATGCATTATAATAGGGACAGAAAGTTAAATTAAGTTCTATTTATATGTATTTCATAAAAGCACATTTTGAGGATCAGTGTAAGGGTATTAGTTCGATTTTTCAGTAACTGTTGAAAATGGTTATTTATAAAACCGTCTAGTAATTTCATACGTTGTAACCTGGCAAAAGGTTTTCATATCTTAATTGCACATTTACGATTAATAATTTAACGTAAATAAATATACGACATTCATAAAAAGAATTTTTTATTTTAATTAATTCATCAACTACTTCTCAGCAATGAATTTTTAAATGTACAGTCGTGGAAAAAAAAAAGTAAACACCTCCTACTAATTCCCTAACAAATTATGGTAGACAAAAGTTACTGGTACCGAACGATTGGAAATAAAGTCTACTTTTAAATAATGTATATAAAATTTGCTTAGGGGACCATCTACATATTAAAACGAATCCAAACTTTATTTTTTTTAAATAGCAATACCCAATTTTAACGAGATATTTCAAATCTTTGGTTCACACTATGCCTAGACACCAAATTTCAAGTCATTTGAATGATAAGTTTTTCAATTATAAACATTCAAAATTTAGTGCTTCTAATGTTAAATTTACATTTTCATATTTTTATTTATAACTTCTGCAATTATGATCCTAATGTTTAAATTTTTTGTGTAGCAATAATACTAATATACCGAAACATAAATACGTTCAATTTGCAATTTTTACAATTTTCGGATATGAATTATGAATTATGAAATTAATATAAAAAAAATATGAATTGCAACCTACAATTTTTTTGATGGATTCAGATTTATAAAGTCCTGCTTTATGGAAATCCAAAATTTCGCAGTTTTCTTCCAAGCAGTTTTCAAATTATGCTTAAAAAACGGCAAAATGATGGTTTAAGTGGCCGTCTATGATAGAAGTGACTAAATATTTTGAAATTTCTTATGCTATCCTGTAATCTAACAAGCTTAATTGACTGCTTAAGGTACCTTGATCAAGAAGGGAGCTCTCTCGGTTAACAATCGAGTAATGAACTTCAATTTAAATACAGCCGTTAAAATACGCTCGTTTTAAAATAATTAATTTCTCGGAAACTTATGGTACGAATTGCATAAAAATTTGTTTTTAGACTAATTGAAGGGTGTAGAGTTCATTTATGCTGTCAGAATTGTGTACTTCTATTGAAAAAAAAACAAAGTTATGGTTCGTTTTAATATGTAGATGGCCCCCTAAACAAATTATATATACATCATTTAAAAGTAGACTTTATTTCCACTCATTCGGTACCAGTAACTTCCTTCTACGATAATTTGTTGAGGAGTTAGTAGGGGATGTTTATTTTTTTTTCCACGACTGTACAATCGTAGAAACAAAAGAAAGTAATCAACCTCTACTAACTCTGCAAATAATTACAATAGAAGGAAGTTACTGGTACCAAACGGTTGGAAATAAAGTTTACTTTTAAATGATGTATATAAAAATTGGTTAGGGGGCCATCTACAAATCAAAACCAAACCAAAGTTTGTTTTTTTAATGGTAACTCCCAATTTTGAGAATATATTTTAAATTTTCTGTTCAAACTATGCCTAGAAACGAAATTTCAAATCATTTGGTTGATATCTTTTTGAATTATAAATATTCAAAGTTTAGAGCTTCTAATGTTAAATTACATTTTCATATTTTTATTATTAAAATTATAATCCTAATGCGATTATTTTTTGTTTGGTTATAACACTAAAAAAACCCCAAAATGGATACACTGAATTTGCAATTTTAAAAATTTTCTAATATGAATTATGAATTATGAAATTAATATTCGATAAAAATATGAATTGCAACCTACAATTTTTTTGATATATTTATATTTATTATGTCTTGCTTTATGCGAATTCTGAATTTCAAATTTTGCTTCCAAGTAGTTTTCGAATTGTGATCAAAAAGCATCAAAATGATGTTGAAGTCTATGATGTGCAGAAAAACATAATTTGAAAAAGTCCTTCCGGCCAGTGCCGGGAGGAAGAGATAGCTTTCATATTCCTAATATAAAAAAAGCCAACTTATATTATTCAAACACACGAAGCCCAATTTAGTGGAAACCGAATATAGGAGATTCATTACTAATTTTTATCAATACTAAATCATTATGAATGAGAATTTCGCGAAATTAGTCAGCTTTATCAAAGCTGCTTTTATTTAAAGTAACTTATATTTGGCTGCCAAATTCGGCGATTTCTTAAAGTGCCTGCCATTTTAGGACAACATGGTGGATAAGGCTAACCAGTGAACTTGGTCGAGACCTTAGTAAATGCTGTGCACATGCTCACTCACATCGGAATCGATTGATATATACGAGTGCTTTCGCAGACAAAAAATCAGATTTTTCAAAATGTCACCCACATTAGATATTGAAATTGCTATATCTGAGCCATTTTTTAAGATAAAGACAAACAAAAAATGCTCCTAAATCCTTATATCAAGGTCAAATACTTAAGAAAGAAACCTTTTTCAATTTCTAATTATTTGCACCTCACTTTAAATATAATTTTTTTTAATTTAATGTCCGCCATTTTGAAACAAGATGGCTGATGAAGCTGGCCAGCGAACTTGGTCGAGATATTGATGTATACTATCCACATGCCTTCTTACATCGAAATAGGTGAATACGTGTGTTATCGAGTGACAAATACAAGATCATTCCAAAATGTTAGCCATGCTAGAAATTCAAAATGCTATAATTCAACCATTTTTTAAGATATAAACAAAAGAACAAATTTTGAGAAACAAAAACTGCTCCGGAATCTTTGTATCAAGGCCAAACACATAAAAAAAATCTTTTTCATTTTGCAATTTTTTAATACCTCATTTTAAATTTTAAATTTAATTTTTTTAAATGCCAACCCTTTTGAAACAAGATGGCGAATGAAGCTGGCCAACGAACTCGGTCGAGATATTGGTATGTACTATGTACAGACCAAGGTACATCCAGCTCGGTTCATAAATACGCCTGTTATCGCGTGACAAAAATCAGGTCGTTTTAAAATGTCAGCCACAATAGAAATTCAAAATGCTATAACTCAGCCATTTTTTTAGATATAGACGAAACAAAAACTGTCCCGGAATCTTTCTATTAAGGTCAAACACATATGAGAAAAATCTTTTTCATATTCCAATGTTTTGGTATCTCATTTTAAATTTTAAATTTTTTTAAATTTTTAAATGGCCGCCATTTTGAAACAAGATGGCGGATGAAGCTGGACAACGAACTCGGTCGAGATATTTATATGTACTATGTACGCACCAAGTTACATCCAAATTGGTTCATAAATACGCCCGTTATCACGTGACAAAAATCAGGACGTTTCAAAATGTCAGCCACGCTAGAAATTCAAAATGCTATAACTCAGTCATTTTTTAAGATATAGACGAAACAAAAACTGCTCCCGAATCTTTTTATCAAGGTCAAATACATAAAAAAAATATTTTTCCAATTTTCAATTTTTTGGTACCACATTTCAAATTTAAATTTTTCTTAAAAATTTAAATGGCTGCCATTTTTAAACAAGATGGCGAATGAAGCTTCCCAACGAACTCGGTCGAGAGATTGGTATGTACTATGTATAAACAAAGTTATATCCAAATCGGTTCATAAATACGCCTTTTATCGCGTGACAAAATTCAGGACGTTTCAAAATGTCAGCCACGCTAGAAATTCAAAATGCTATAACTCAGCCATTTTTTAAGATATAGACGAAACAAAAACTGCTCCGGAATCTTTGTATAAAGGTCAAAGACATAAGAAAAAAATATTTTTCCAAAAAATATTTTAAATTTTTTGGTACCACATTTCAAATTTTAATTTGTTTTAAAAAATTTAAATAGCCGCCATTTTGAAACAAAATGGCGGATGAAGCTGGCCAACGAACTCGGTCGAGACATTGCTATGTACTATGTACACACCGAATTACACCCAAATCGGTTCATAAATACGAGAGTTACAGTGTGACAAAGGTCATATATATATGTCAATTTTGAACGGAGGTGGGTTTCGGGGTCTGGGGGTCATGATCGATGAAAATATACCAAATTTTTTTGAAATCGCTTTCCTCCGAACTGTTGCAATAGGTAGCTTTTTGTAGTGAAAGTTACCTGAAAAAATATATTTTACTTATTTTATTACAACATTTGGGCGATAATACATTTTGGCAATAGTCGAAACATATTAAGCTAGTGAAATGATCATATTGACCAGAAATAATACGTTAATAGAGTGGCATAGTCATTCTGCAGCATATCAAGAATCGAGTAGGGGAGACCGGGGGAATGGCGCCACTCGGGGTTAAGCCGCCATCCCGTCTAGTTTAAAAACTAACTGCAGTTTGAGATAGTGATTGCTCCTGCACTGTAGCGGCCAACAATAGAAACAGTGCCTAGAGTGAGAATGGTTTTGTTGTACGTCGTTCGCTTGTTCTAGTGAAAAATTTAGTTTTCATCTATTTGCTTGTTATTTTGGAGCTTCAAATGAGTAGAGGTAAACACCTTTTATTGAAACATTAGGTACTTAAGATAATATTTCCCGTAATCTACATGCATTTGCCAACATTTTGATGCAATTTGTTGAACAAGTTCGGTTCTTCTTTCGGCTTTGCTGGGGGTTTTCCAGTATATTGTCCTCTCGGGGTAATGCCGCCACCATGGCAAAGGGTGACTTTTCCAATTCGAGTTAAATTGTAAGCTTAGCACATTAATAAATCTAGTTTAAGGAACATTGTAATTATTGATTATTTTGATAAATTATTGCTTTCTAAACATTTTTAGTAGGTTATGTGTTTCCTAGTATCCATTTTATGTATTTACTAGGTCATTATAGAGTGGCGTCATTACCCCGATACAGTGACGGAATTACCCCAGTGTCCTGGGTAATCCCGCCTCTGTACAGAGGTTGAAAGAAAATTTTTTTATGTGTGCTTACTTTACAGTTATGATTACGGTTAAATTTATACAGATACTAAAGATAATGATTCAGCTTAGAATTTTTACTATTAAAAAATAAAGATTTTTTTGAGGTGAAAAAAATTAAATTCCCTTAAGGTGTCGAAATTCCCCCGGTCTCCCCTACCGAACTTCAAATTGGATACAGCACTTAAAATAGGCACATTTTGAAATAATTAATCCCTCTGAAACTAATCGTACAAATTTCATGAAAATTTGTATTCAGCATAATTGAAGGGTGTAGAATGTATTTATGGTGTCAAACTTGGATATTTCTATTGAAAAAGCAAAGTTTGGGTTTGTTTTGATATGTAGATGGTTCCTAACCAAATTTTACATACGTCATTTAAAAGTAGACTTTATTTCCAATCATTTCGTATTAATAACTTTTTTCTATAATAATTTCTTGCAGAGTTAGTAGGGGTGTTTACTTTTTTTTCCACGACTGTACATTTAATAGGTCATTAATGAAACTAATTTAATCCTTAACGTTTGTACCAGAAATTGTGGCTTAGGTATTGTGAATGGTTTCTGACATCGCTTGATCGTGAAATGAATAAAATGTTTGAGTAAATCATAGGATTTTGTTTCTGTACTAAACTTTATGTACAGTCTCTATTGATAGTACTAGGATTACAAACGACACAAAATTTCACTAATGTCTATATTTAAAAAGAAAAATTACAAGTTAATCCTTTATCTACTGACGGTACTTATAAGTACCACTCACTTTAAACTTTCATCCCATAGTGAATCTTACTAATATTCTAATGGTACATTGCAAAAACACTATTTTAACTCCACTTTATCCGGATACATGGCAGCAGTAGTTCTAGGTTTGTTATTTTAGCGAGGAAGGAGCATAGGCGTAGCGTAACCAGAGTTTTTTTTTTTTTTTGGGGGGGGGGCACCAAGACAGTGCGAAGTAAAAACGGTGCCCGGAGCGAATTTTCAATTTCACCCCCCCCGCCCCCCCACCCCCAAAAAAAGTCTTTTTCTTTGTGATGGTTGTAATAAAATTGATAAAGTGATGCAGAAACATGAATAAATTCTGTCGAAAAAATATTTCGTGTTTATTCTGGAAGTTTAAAAGGTTTAATTTTAATTTAGAAATTCAGAAGAACTAAATAACATAAAAGAAAATTGCACGTATTTGTTAAATAGTTCATGATGCTTTGCGACAGGGAAAAAAATGATCAAGAGAAAAAAGAAATTCCCCGGAAAATGATCGGCGGCCAAAAAATGAATAAATAAACAAATAAAACGTGGTTCGCAACATAAATTTTCCGCCCGAGTTCGACCGCTCTTTTAGCCCCCTTTTTGTACGCCCCTGGGGGTACACTGGAGGTCTGCACGGACTGCAATTTTAAGGCCCGGGCCTAGCCCGGCGAGAAAATTAAAAGTTCTACCCGAGACCGGACCGTTTATATTTTCACCGTTTACGAGCATGCCCGGCTCGCACAAAAATCTGTGAAAACAAGCTCGGCCCGTGAAAAAATCAATTAAATCAGGCCTGGTTTGGCTGGGTTCAATTTCTCAAAAAATTCCGATTTTTCTTAAGCTGTTCTCAGCCGCTCAACAAGCGCAAAATGTTTTGAAACATTTACAAATTCATTTCTGCACGGAAAGATATAAAATTGTAAAACTTGACCATGGAAGCGATTTGGAATTGAACTGTGTTTTCCATTTTTGATCAATAAATTACCTATTGAGTTATAAGCGATTTTGATCACGCGACAAACACGTTTTTTGCCCTTTCTTGAGTGATTATTCTACTTTTGCGTGGAAAATCGGTTAAAAACGCCCACTTTGACACTATTTTTTGAAAGATCTATTGTGTTTGCAAAAAAAACGGAAAAAGCAGCTCGATTACATAGTTTCTGAACAGCAACACCTGCTAGTTTCATGCATTTCCGAACAAAAATAAATTAAAACTTATGTCATAAAGTTGCCTTCTTGGAACAGCCTTAACGTACAATTGCAGGGCTGCCACTTGTTACTAAAATGCTACAAAAAGTGATCATTTTCAGCATCCGGCAACTATGGCAACTATTTTAGGCCGAACATCATTAAAAAGTGATTATTTCAAGAAAACAGGTGACTTTTTTCGGATTTCGGCTACTATTTTTACTGAAAATATTCGATCTTTTTCTCCAAAGGGCCTGTAAAGTCATCTTCCCAAACTCACTTTTTCAAGGGTTGTTTGAGGAAATTCGAGATTTTTTCCGCGACGAATTCAAAATTTGCGATCCCCCCCCCCCCCTCCTCAATCGATTCCGCGCCACAACTTGTCCAAGTCCGCGATATATATTTTCCGCGACTGATTGATGGTAGTTACTATTTGTTTCAGAGATCTTTTGACGAAATTCCCGATTCTTTTCCAGATCGTTTATCAAAATTCGTGATTTTCTTTTTACGATCGACTTACAAAATTCGCGATTATTTTGTTAAATTCTCAAATTTTTTTGACAAAATTTGCGTTTTCTATCAGTGACCATTTGACGAAATTTGTGATTATTTTCTTGTGATCGTTAGACGAAATTCGCAATTTTTTGTCCATTTTTTGTCGAAATTTGCGATGATTTTTCCACGACCGAATGACAAAATTCGTGATTCCTTTCCGCGACTTTTGGTAAAATTCAAGAAATTTTTTACGATTGCTTCAGGAGATTCGCGATTTTTTCCGCGACGAATTGCAAAATTCGCGATTTTTTCCCCAATGGATTGACGGAAATAGTTATTTCTTTTCGCTATCTTTTGCTATGATCGTTGACGGAGATTTTGCAAGTTTTCCTTTGACCTACTGCAAATTTTCCGATTTTTTGGGGGGCAATCGTTTCGCGGAACTCACAATTTTTTTCCGTGATCCTTTGCCAAATTTTGCATTTTTGTTTCCGGCGATCGTTTCACGTAACTCATGATTTTTTTCCGCGATCCTTTGCCAAAATTCGCGAATTTTTCTACGACAGATTGGCGAAATTTTTTTTCCGCCACCATTTGTCGAAATTCGCGATATATATTTTTTTCTACGACCGATTGATTGCAGTCGCTGTTTGTTTCAGATATCATTTGACGAAATTCGCGATTATTTTAGACGATATTTTGTAGAAATTCGTGATTTTCTTTTTAAAACCGACTTACGAAATTCTTGATTATTCGCGCAATCATTTGTTTAAATTCTCGATTCTTTTACGAGATTATTTGACCAAATTCGCGTCTTTTCAGGGGTCATTCTGTTGTGATTTTTCCGAAAAATTTAAAAAATCGGCCATCAGTCCAAAAATTCGGGCATAAAAAATATCGCGAATTTCAGCAAATAATCGCCGAAAAAATTAATTTCGATAATCGTTCACAGAAAAAAAATCGCGATTTCTTCAAAGGATCGCGGAAAAAAACGAATTTCGCCAAAGAATCGTGGAAAAAACGCAAATTTCTTCAAGGGATAACGAAAAAACGCAAACTTCGCTAGAGATCTCGAAAAAAACCCCTAATTTCACTAAAAGATCGCAAAAAAACGCAAATTTCATCAAAAGATCGCGGAAAAACGCGAATTTCGTCAAAGAATCACGATAAAAAAAACGCAAATTTCGTCGAAGGATCCTGGAAAAACGCGAATTTTGTTAAAGGGTTGCGAAAAAAGCGAATTTCGCCAAATGATCGCAGAATAAACGCGAATTTTGCCAAAGGACCGCTGAAAAAACGCATAATTGACGCCGGGAGATATCCCCCTTTCCCTCAACTGCTATAACCTTTCAGAAAATTTGCTGTGAATTTCAGATTTTTTTTTATTTTTTACTCAGAATCACCCCTGCCGTCTTTTTATCCGTGACTATTTCACGAAATTTGCAATTTTTTTCTCTTGATCGTTAGACGAAATTCGTAATATTTTGTGCATTCTTTTGACGAAATTTGCGATGATTTTTCCGTGACCGAATGACGAAAATCACCATTTGTTTTCGTAAACTTTGATAAAATTTAAGATGTTTTTCCATGGTCCTTTGAGGAGATTCGCGATTTTTTTTGACGACAATTTACCAAAATTCGCATTTTTTTCCGCCGATCGTTTCATGTAATTCACGATTTTCTTTACGCGATCTTTTGCCAAATTTCGTGAATTTTTCTACAACTGATTGACGAAAATGATATTCGTATTTGTTTCAGTGATTTTTTGACGTAATTCGGGATATTTTCCCAAGATCTTTTCTCGAAATCCGTCTTTTCCTTTGTCGGCTGACTGAAGAAGTTCTTGATTTTTTGCTCGATGTTTGATTAAATTCTTGCTTTTTTGAGCGACTATTTGACTAAATTCGCGGGTATTTTTTGTTCCTGCACTCGACAGTTTGACAAAATTTTCGATTTTCTTTTCGTAATCGTTAGGCAAAATTTACAAGTTTTTTTACGCAACCGTTGGAAAACTTTTTCTTTTTTTCTACAACCAATTGTTGATATCTGCGATTTTTTTCGTTACCCATTGGCAAAATTCCCGACCTGGCGCCCTTTGAAGCTAGAGCTAGATGTAAAAAAAGTAACTTTAGTAAAAAGCATGGGTGACATTTTTCAGTTGTCACCTACCTAGAAATGGCAAAAGGACGAAAAATGTAATTTGGGAAGGTAAAAGCAGGGGCGGCTGCAGCTTTACTCTTCAAGGCGCCCCGGAGTTTTTTTATCAGGGGCAATTGCCCAAGTTCGCCTCCTCTCTCTGAGACTGGATCTGGTTGGTTGCAAAAAACAATTGCCCCAAAAGTAATGCAAAGAAAAATGCACCAAAAGTAATGCAAAAAATAATTGCACCAAAAGTAACAGAGCGGAATTTTTCAATTTCCGCCTAGGGTGGCAAAACTCCTAGGAATGGCATAAAGAAGAGAAAAAATCATTTTGGGCGATAAATGCAGGGACGACTTTATTAGCCATAGCGCCTTGTGGGAGATTTTTCACTGTACCACTGCAAATGCTACACTCATTTTTTTAAAGGGTTTTACTAAAGCATTTTACTTTCTGTACTCCTTCCAGGGCCAGAATTAGCTAAATTTTTAGTTGGGGCAAACATGGATTTTGGCGCCCCCTCCTTCCTCCTCAAAGTAAATTTACAAAGAGAATTAACGGACTTATTTTAAAATTTAAAATGTGTAACAGTGAAATACGTAACATTTAAATACTTTGCCACCAATACTTTGACCAGCCAGCTTTGACCTTTGTCAAATATTTATTCACTAAAACCTATGAAAAAAAAAGGAAGCGGAAATAATTCCGCTTTATACAGGTTTCCATCTTAGCAGATATAACTGTTGGTATTCTTTCTGTTGGAAGCATGTAGTTTTTTTTTCATTTAAGACAAGATTCCATTATATAGAGATTTCATTTTTCCAGATTTTACTTGTTGTAGCATTACAAATTATTACAATTGAGGCACTTTTATGTCATAGTGATATGAGTCACATTGGTTTATTTTAGGAACTAAAAAACCAGGATTTACTGTAGGCATAAAAATGAATTCCAGTATTCTAAAATATCTTCCTGTACTATCTACACCAGTTTTATGGAATTATCACTTATACCACTCTTTTTATTTATAGATTGATATGTCTACATACTTTCCTCAACCCAATGGATTTTCCAAATTTATGTGTGACTCAAAACAACAACAACAAAATTATTAAGTTTTTACTTTTTATTTTGTGAATTTTCGACCGCTTGCTTTTATTGTCCCAGCCAGTCACCTGATCTCGTCCCTTCTAAGGCCAGATATGGTAATATCCATGCAAAAATGTAATTATAAAAAAAAGAATGGGGTTATTCATTTGCTGTCTTGTTTATTGTAGGCGAATCTTTTATCTATTTGATAATTTTAATGCACTTTAATCAGCTTTTCTTTTTGATTTTTCGGCTAAAAAGTACCAAATTTTCATCTGGCGCCCCCTTCGCATGCTGCCTAGGGCATATGCCCCCTCTGCCACCCCCTTAGTTTCGGCCCTGACTCCTTCTCCTGTTTGTTTTCATTGTCTAGGGCAGAAATCCGATCTCACCCATAGCAAGACGAGAAAAAAGAAAGCTCAACGCTGCTCAGGAAGAGAGATGAAGAAATTAAACAGCCTTCATGGAATCTTTTCATCAGGTAAATCAGAGTCAAACTAAATCGTAATTTGGCGCCCCCTTCGCCTTTTTTTCTGGCGTCCGGGCACATACCCCCTCCGCACCCCCCCCCCTCCCCAGAGAAATCGGTTGGCGTTTGGCAGTTATCGGTGAGGGACAGTTTCACACAGAACAGAGGAGTAGAGACTGTCCTTGGAAAATGTTAGTGATTCTCCTGACACGGGAAGTGATTTAAATGATAGAAAATACATGTTGCATTTGGAATTGGAGAAAGATATAGCCTAAGAGAACAGCTCTTTTTTCTAATTCGTTTGCAGTATTCTATTATACATGAACCTTATTACATATTTGTAAATTTTGATGCATTTGGCTCAGTTTTCCTTTTGGATTTTTTGGCTGTGAGACATTTTAATGCAAATACAATATATATTCTTATACATTTTTGTATGTAAAGACAAAAAGAAATCTTCATTTGGAGCCCCCTACACTTTCTGTTCTTGCGCCCGGGGTGCAGAAGGTTGGGAGGTTAAATGCCCCCATGTCCCCCCCCCCTCCGCCGCTACGCCTATGAGAAGGAGGCTATCTTTGAAACAGTCGATGTGTTTTGTGCCGACATTTTGTACAGATTGTCACGCTCGTCTTTTTATTACAGCAAACACAGTAAAGAATATAAGATAAGTGTTGGATTTTTTTTATGTGTACATCATGATCTTAGAATACAATCTGACTAGCTATTTTAGGTGAACGGTGTATGTATTTGATTTGACAGTTGAATTACTCAGTGGTATTTATAAGTACCGTCAGTACACTGGTTGTTGGAGAAAACTTTTTGTTTACTTTTCGTCTGTGTAGTTATCATCCTTTTCATCTATTTTAAAATGTAATTACTAAAATGTAGTGCAGTAATTATTTTCCTAGTATTTCTTTTCTGTTTCATTATTATTTTTTATAGGAAATTGAAAAAAATTGTGGCACCGGCTCTTTTTTGCTATGCTAGAAATTGCATATGTAAATTGATGTATTGCATATGTGGAGATGCATGAGAACATGTTGTCCCTGGTATATAGACGCCGCATAAGTAAAGGACTGCTAACAAGATCGAAACCTTAAATAAAAATAGTTTTTTTAAACCCTTTCGGGGACAAAGCATTTTCAAAGCTACAGTGTTGAAATAAATGATTGGCACCGGAATTTACCAAAAAAAATTATTTGTAAATAAGAAAAAAGCTATATTTCACATACGTATTAAATAGAAAATATTTTACCAGAATTCTGGTGCCGTTTGAAATACCTTGTGGGTTTTCTGTTACGATATTTTAGTCATAGTGCACTGCCGGTAATTTAAAGAACCACTTTAATTAATTACCTCTAAGGAATTAAATTTCTCACGGGTGAGTATTTTTTTATGTTTATCCTTTAATTTCCATTGCAGTAACTAAAAAAAATTGTATGAAAAAAAATGCAGTGGATCATAATGCAGTAGATAAAGGGTTAGACTGCGAAAATTGAAAAGAGCTGCTGTCTGTGAGACCTCTAACATCACTTAGGTGTTACAGTGACATTTACACATTTTTTCACAAAATTTAAGGTTTGCAGAACGCTAAGTATGTTAGATAATTTTTTCTAACATTCGTGAAGTGTGAATATTTATAAAAGCCATGCTCTTCAGAACATCATCGCGTAATAACGGAACAGGTATCAATCGACAAGTAATAACGTCTACAGATTAATTCTACAGTTAAACTTTGTTGAGGAAGACGTCTGCATACTTAAGTTACACTAAACGAAATTTTCAATATTAACACTTAAACTTGACCCTGCATTTAGAATATCCAATAAACTTTACCTTAGGATATCAAACGGGAAGTTATTCGGAGAAGTATTTAAAAATTTTTGAGTATTTAAATTTGGATCGCCTAATGTTAAAATCCTTTTTAATCATTTAAAATCAGATTGTAGTGGGGATAGTTTTTTTTAACTCGTAAGCACACACATCGGGTATTTTTGACCCAACGCTCCCTATCATGTTAACGACGCTAGAGGAAGGTAAGATTTTTTTGGAGGGTTTTTGCTTTGGAATTTGACTTTTAAAATAAATAATATATCCTGTGACTTAAAAAGCGATTCAAATAATACTTTTGACTTTAATTTTTTTTTATTTATAATGCTCATATTTTACCGAAAAGTTAGTTAAAAAGTTAGGGTTATATTGACCCGGTGCGTGTGGTTACGTCCTGAGTGTACTGAAGGGTTAAGCATACTGCAATAACTACTTAGCAGAATCAGCTGTAATTTTGGATTAGCATATTTAATCCTTTGTGGTAGAAGTGCTCTTCATAGGCAGATGCATCTCCTACACGTATTCAGTGTTGCCAGATAGTCAAAAGTCAATTTCACGAATTTTTTTTTTTTTTAATTTTCCCAAATCAGAGTTTTTTTTCCGAAAATGTCCCCAACACAGTTTCTATATAAAAAAGTAAATTTTCAATTTTCAATTTTCCAATGTAAAAATTGTTTAACTAATTTAAACTAAAATTTTATCCCGAAATCAAACATTTTTTTGAAAAAATCCCCATTTACAAAAAATAAACTTTTAAACGCGGCAGAATTTCGTATGCATATTCGCGTCTAAACGAAAGGACTGAGAGATACATTTTATACAACGACAAGTTCGTTTACACTTGTTTTGTTTTTTTAATTTTTATTGGCAATAGAGGATCCTGGCCTATCATTACGTTAACTCCATCTACTTTTATTCCAATAAACTTTCTCAAGGTTTAGATCAACGTGTTTTTTCAATGTATCTCTAATCAATTAAGATTTGAATGAACCTGACATGGTGTTGGCATCATCTGCTTCTATCTGATTTAACTTATGAAACTTTGTTTTAAATTTTTTGTCATCTCTACTGAAGTACCTAATGGAAATGCAAAGCTCCTTCGTTGTTTCAATCACTGTGCTTCCGTCAATAATAAAAAATAAACGGTCAAGTGCGAGCATTACTCTCGCACAGAGGGTTCCGTAGAATAAATATATGAATTTGTAATTGTATTATAAAAAAAAAAGTTGCTAAAAGAATACTCCAAAAACTATACAACGTAGGGTTGGGCTGTATATATTAGAAAAGTGTAAATGGGTATACCATGAAGGTTCAAAGAGATATGGATCCTAAATAATATCAAATATAGCTATTCGTATAACTCTTTTTTTAATATTATCCTAATCCGTTTATGATGAACTTAATTCGGTACTGACAATAAAAGCAGTGCATAGTTAAACTTCATTTGGCATTTCATGAAACTAAATTCAGCGTAGTAATAACCTTTATTTCTACAGTGTAGCTAAAACAAAACCTTTGTTCAAAGTTTAAATTTGGCATTGTGCTAAGCGCGCTTCGAATTGAGGTCTCAAAGTTGCAACGCCGCCTTGGTCAGCGCCGCGTTTTTCCAGATAGGTGTTTAATTAACTTTTAAAGTCACTCGAGGCATATTGAGAGATACAATCAATGCAAACTATCGCGAATCCAACAGTATTTATGCGATTCATTCTAATTAAAACTTTCGAGGGTGATGGCCTTAAAAAACGGACACCTAATTTTAATTCCAAAACAGACAAACGGCACCAAGAATATTTAATTAAAATTTTCCTGTTATCATGTACGTGAAAATAAGCAAGTTCGCATTTTCTAATAAATTCGTTTATAAATTCTGGTGTCAGTTCATTATTTCATAAGTTTATAAATAGAATTACTCCGTGCCGGAAAGGATTAAGTGGTTGCAGGACTCTTAAAGCTTCAAAATTTAAGAAATTTTAATTTTTTTAGATGTTAAACTCCCATATTTTCTGAATATTTAGATATAATTGTTTCCTTGAAATTCCCATTAAAACAGAAGTTTTGGCTTTTAGAATTATACCCGTTCAATAGCTGAAGCGGCGTTTCCGAAACTTTAAAGTCATTATTTTCCAAATGGCGTTTTTTGGGCATAACGCGCAGGATACCTCAAAAACTTCTGAATATTTTTTCATGAAATTTTCAAAGCATATATTTCATGTTAGTCTGTATAAACTGAACCTAAAATTTCCTTTTTATTGTTCAAAAAAATATTTTTTAGTTGATTTTACTGTTGAAATTTTTAAAATTTTGTATTAGCTAAATGCAACATTGCATTAAAAATATAAAAATGCTTTAGATACAAATTTATTTAAGTTCAGGGGAATTATTACAATCTGAAGTATAAGTAAGCACCAAAATTTTCATTCTAGTTGCAATATTTATTTTGTAATCCTGCGCGTAAACTGTTATGCCAATTTTTTGTTCGACAAATTCCTAACAGTTTCGAGCGCCCTATAAATACTAATTCTGTATCTTGCAATTTTTTAAATGCATGAAACGAAAGAACATACTTATATCATTCATCCCAATTAAAATTGTGTTTTAAAGTCATATACATTTTAAGCCATTAAATGTTGAAAATGGTCTTTTTTTTTCATTTTTTCAACTTTTTAGAGTCCCGAGACTCCTTAAATTAGTATGTGTTTAACAATTTGCTGTTTACTGCTTTTATACTATTACTGCACATTACATTACACATATATATCATTAAAAGTTGTTAACTAGGCATAGAGCCTCTGTCCTTGTGTATGTCCAAACTGACCGTACCTTTAAGGGTTTATATCTCGGCTAATTACCGATGATTTTTTTCGAAAATCATTATCAACAATGCTTTTATTCTTTTACAACGATAGGTATATTCAGCGATGCTCAACAGTTTTTCTGAATGCCCGTAAATCGAAATTTGTGTATAACAGAAAATGCTAATTACTCAAAAACTATGTGACCTAGAGTAATCGCTATAATTTTCTGGTAAGGTTTATATTAACGTCTACTACCTCTAATTTTTCATAATTTTAGTTTCAGTAGATTCGGAATTAGATGGGGGGGGGGGACATATTTTTGCGCTCCATTTTCAACAATATCTTTGAAAATATAATACCTAAAATTAAAAGGAATGTATTTTTGAGTTCAGCGTTACAAAAGCTTTCACAGGATACCCCACATGATATACAAAGAAAAGATTTTTTTTTCAAGTAGCATAATTAGCCCCTCACTTTTTTACTAAATATATTTATGAATGTTTATTAATCTGAAAATATGTGGGTCAATGGTCTTTATTACTTCCCCGAATTTGAACTTTCCACGTTCCATAGTTTACGAGTAAAATGACTGTGAGAGACAGACACAGGAGTGATCTTATAATGGTTCCGTTTTTACTTTTTAAGTACGGAACCCTAAAAAATAGCTGCTTTCCACATCTTTAATTAAATCTTTTAAAAAGCATGGCAAAAGAAGGTTTCGGATAAGTTCTGAAGATTTAGTAATGTGATTTATGCCGTTTTAAGACCACAGAGTTTTCATGTAAGTTTCTTATAAGGAGCCTGCTGCATTCATTGAACAATGTTGAGTTATAAACTTAGCAATGTGATTGTAGTATTCAATTGCATGTCTATCAAAAAGCTTTACAGTCATCCCTTGAAGTACAAATTAACCAGCCTTAAAATGAAAAAAGTTATAAATCTGCTTTTATTTTTGTTGTATAAGTCTATACTTATAAAAGAAACGTGTATATGTGTTTGTGTGTCTGCCGCGATGACTAGGAAAATCTTCCGGCCTTAGTGATCTGGAAATTCAGGTGGGGATAGTCCCAAGGCAGGACATGATGAACCTGTTGTACGTGTAAACTGTAACGTTGTTAACGATGAGCATGACCAAGGGAATTATGATTGATATCTCTGATTTCTATATTCTATTTTCGTTTTCTAAATCAAAATCGAGTTCAAGACAGATGTAGTGTACAAAACTTTACTCGAAATAGTGAAAAAAACTCCCCAAGTTATTCCCCAAAAATGGTGATAGTCCTCAAGCATTTCCTCACGAACTACTTGCCTCCAAACAATTCCGCTGGAGGTTCAAAATTCCCCAAAATGGGGAAAAAATTCCAAATGTGGCAACGCTGCACACAATTATTCGGTGTCACCACTGTTTTTAAACAAGCATTTTTGCTTGCTCGTTGACAACAAGTGCAAGAGAAATTTAGTAAAAATTTACTTTTAAAATATAGTGGTCCGAATAGAATATAAAAATATAATTATGTGGGTAAAGCTGTAGGCGGCTATTTGTCGACACACGACCGCGAAGGGTTAAAGCTCTAAGAAATTTCTTTTAATTAAATTCATATATATATAGATATTAATTTATAAAAAATGCATATTTTGAAATTGATTTTCGAAAAAAATATATAAGCTATGAATTTTTTAAATGTTATTTATTTTCAGCTTGTTTTTTTACGTATTATTAAAGTATTCATTTCATATTTATGTTTTCTGATTTTTCTTTATATATTATACTTTTTAACGGCGTGGCTCATAGGTTGCCAACCCCTAGTCTAAATAAATATAAAGTTTAATGGGATTCTGACCATTACGTTTTGAGTTATATCCGCCCCAATTTTGTGTAAAACATAGAAAAATTCCAGACAGACATAGGTTAAAAAATCGTCAAATCACATTCGCAAGATCCCAAAACTTGTAAATTCAAGAAAAAAAATGGAAGTCAAAATTTTCCATGAATCCATTATTTTTCTTTTTATGAATATAGAAGAAAGTAAAACGTAAAATCATTACTTTTCTTATTTCTCTATGCATGAATTTGTGGATACAACAATAAATGCCACAATAGGAGCAATAAGAATACAGATGTGAATATTTTCGCAAAACTCAGGATTATTCAAATACTATCCTTTATTCATGTATTAGATTCACATATATTGTTAAAAGAACAGTTATTGTAAGAAATATACTCACCCATAATTTATATTTAATATAAGTCGCGAATAAAGTGTTTTTAGATAACGTTCTTTCAGAGATTTATTTTATCAATCATCTTAATAACTAATCGTTGCTCGTACAGGTTTTGTTTTCTTTTTCAAATTTAATCGGCGAACACATTTTTAAATGGGATTTTATTAATATTATCAATGTTTTATCATGATCGTCACTTTCTTAATTAAAATTTTAAGCAAAGTAAATAGATGAATAAAAAAATAAGCAGTGTTATTTAGATTATTAGTGTTAACGGAATACAAAATATATCTTATGAAATATCCACATTTATTTCAGAGAAATGAATAAAAAATATGAAAAGTAATTTAAAGTAAGCATCTTAAAATTCTATGCTTTCGTAATCGGATGCGATCCTTTCAAAATGATTAAAAACTGTTATCGCAAACTTGATGCCGCTTAAATATAACTATAAATAGGGAGATATGTTCTTGGAAATTCTGATTGGAGGCGGATTGTTATTTAAAATATTTTTGAATACTATCTCTAGGGTAAAATTACTCTCAACTATTACAAAGCAAGCAAGTTTTATCCATATAACACTGGACATTTTACATATATTCTAAGAAATTTAAATAAGATATGACATAAAAATTTTCTATAAGCTATAACTTCTATATGTTATTTTAAATTTTGCTGAGGAAATGTCTAAGGTTGACACCACTTTCATGCCTTTCAATATAAGGCTTTTTTTGGAATATTTAAAAAAAAAACGAAGTTTTAATGAAATTTCATTTACGCTACTTTATTATAGATATATGGTAAAGTACAAAATTGTATATTTTTATTTAATATAAAAAAAACCCTGCTTTACAGCCGATGAGCATGGTGCGCTCAAAAAGACGATCAAGCTGTGGGTGCGAAAACTGGTCGTAGGCTTCATCTAGAACCACGGTCGGCAACAGGTGGACCGCGGAAGGTCAAAGCCTGGACCGCCAAACATTTTCAATTTGAATAAATAATTTATCTACATATAATAGACACGTTTGAGCGATAGCCTTATCAATCTCCCTTACATTTTACAAGTAATAGAGCAATTAATTTGATTTTTTTAAAGTGATGCATAGTTGCTATGATGTGAAACGCAAAATACCGTGTTGAAGTGCAGGCGCAGCGGTGGGAGGGATGAACTGACCGGCTGCGTTGCAGCGTATGCGCGAAGATTCGTCTTGTGAGTCGTAGATTTCGATCTTGTGCGGAGCTTTCGTTCATTTGCGTTGTTATTGTCGTACGCTAGAATAACGTTTTGTGAATACGTGTCTTAAAAAGCATAAAGTTGACAGTAAAAATAGGAAGTTTCTGCCTGAATGGACAGAACAATATTGTTTTACGTTGCCTGATAGGTCTGAAGCTGTTCGAGTTTGCCTCATATGCAACAAAACTGTCACTATCGTTAAACTTTCCAAATTAACCCATTAACCGCTGACGTTGCGTTCACGCAACAGTCAAAATAATTGCTCATGCAATGAATTTATTACATTGGCACCACTATTTTAGAATTTAAAAAAATGTCTTATTTATTGGTAAGAATTTTGCTATTTTAGTAAAGCGAAATTTACCTTACTGAATTTGTGGTGGGAAACTACTTTCAACAAGAAATTTGAAAATTTCTATCGTAATAGTTTTGGCGGTTAATGGGTTAAAGCGACACTACGAAACAACTTATCAGCAGTTCCATAAAAACTTTCCTCTTGGCAGTAAAGCTCGTCAAGAAAAACTCCAGGCATATCTTACTTCTTACAGAAAAGCACTATCTTACTAGTTTGCTGAATAAGCGAAGAAGAAAAATCAGCAGAAGCGGCGTTGCGTGTCTGCTAGACGCTTAATAGACACCAGAAGTCACTTTCAGTGTCTGAGATAGTAAATGAATGTATGCTGGAAGTGGCCACGGCACTTTTTGAGAAGAAGGACGTTGTGACCGCATTTCAAATTCAATTATCGGCAAAATCAATACACGAAGAACCAAAATTTCGGCTGCTGACAAAAAAAAATTTAGCTTGAACTTCTGCAGAAGGCACTTTGCTACGCCACAGTACTTAATGATTCAAATATCCATTTTCGTGAGATTTTTTGACATTGAGAGTAAAGTATTCAGGAATTCAGGGAAGAATTGATAGAAATAGTGTCGTGTAAAGGTAAGATTCGCGGAGATTTGTTCAAGACTATTGACGATTTTATGACAAAATCAAACAACATTTATGATAAAATGGTTTTCTTTTTCTACTTATGAGGCCCCAGCGACGATGGGCAAAGAAAAATAATTATTAAAGTGAATCAGGGATAAAAATGCTGCGCTACTATCTTATCCATGTGTAATTCACCAGATTGCCCTTTGTGGAAAACTTAGTGGACTCTGAAAGAAGTAATGGACAACTTGGTCAAGTTGATCAATTTTATGAGATCACGTTCTGCTTTTCAGCACCGACAGTTGAAGTTTTTATCTGAATGTGATTCAGCACATTCTGACTTCCTTCTACACAACAATGTTAGTTGGCTAAGTAAAGGGTTAGGTAAGGATGTTCATACACGCCAAGATCATATATGCAGTTTCGTACTTTTAAATTATTTTCTGTTGTATTATTTAAGTACTATATATATAACGAATTACTTTTAGCAACAAATAAATTCACACGAGTATGCTGGTTGTTGGCATATGAAACATTGAAGGTTATTTTCTATGGCAGTGCTCGTAATCGGTGATTTAGATAAGAAGATCTGTAACGAGTTATCTGGTAGCTGGCAAGGAAACCCAGTTTGCCAAATACGAGTATTCTCGTAGATGGCAGCGAACGTTCTAAGAGTAAACAACCGCCTTTTTTTTAAATGACTAAATACACAATTTACTGTATGTCGAAGTCACTGCGGTAGTGCGATAGTTTTAGAACTCCAAGCCCAAACCTCTTCTGGAACAATGGAACAATGTGAGCAGCTGAATGGATTACCTAGTTGCGTTGCAACTTTACATCCAGTGGATAGGTGATTGTGTTGCAAGGGCATTAGGGAGCCTTAAAAAAAATAATGTTTAGACGTGGCTGGTAGCCACAAATTTACTTTTAAGAAAAAGAAAAGACTAACAAAAAATAACAAGGTACATAAGTACTAGTATAACATATGTGAAAAAGAAAAAAACAAAGAAAAGAAAAAAAAAATAATTAAAAAAGAAAGAAAAATTCCATTAGTTCCAAAAAAAAGAAGGAAAAGACGAAAAAGCTACCGGGGAGTGCCCCATAAAAAAAGACTCTTTTCAGAGACCATACATTAGTTTAAAAATATGTAATGCTAAAAAACTAGCAGAAAAACAATTTTTTTAATACTATAGACAGGACAGAACAAACAGAAAGGTTAAGTATAGCAGAAGGTGAGGGAAACTCAGTCTTCATCGTTAAACAAAAGCGAGTATTTAGGGCGTTTTCTGTTAATGCGGTCGGATACCTCGTAGTCGGGTAGTTCCGCTATAATTTGGTTAGGGAGGTTGTATACAAATTTATAAAAATTTTTAGCAAGTTTATTAATGCGCTGTTTTAAGGAAGTAGTTTTCAAATCCCTGCGGATAGTGGTGTTACGAAGAAATTGGTGACCATTACGGATATAGCGTAAGTTTTTGTTATGAGCACCGTAAAGATACTCCATACTGGTTTTGCAAGCGAATACCCAGATCGGACAAGCATAAGTTAAGATTGATCTAATACATGCATTATACAAGATTAGTTTATTATGAATAGAAAGAGTATTGCTTTTGAGAAGATCGGGCCTCTTTTCTTTCTTTTCGATGTCTTTATTTTAATAAATTTTCCTTTTCAATTTGTCCGGTTTCAAATTTCCAACTTTTTTTCGTTTTTTCCTGGCTAGAGAGTCTCTGCAAAAGAGACGTAGGTAGGAACCTCAGACAGACACGCTGAACGCCGCTAACAAACAACAAAAAAATTACAAAACAACAAAATGTGTTATCAAAATTTTCAGCTCCTTTGCATTTCTGAGCTAATATAATTTTGAAATATTATAAGTGTTTTGCAATTGCTTATTTGTAAATGTAAGACTTTACAATACATTTTTCTCTTAAATGCAAGCAGTTGGGGGATTTATTTTCCTATTTAGACAACAATAAGTTGCTGAAAACATCATTCTTACTAAAAACATTTTCTGCTCTTTTATTTAATAATTAAAAGTTTGAACAATAAAACAACACTAAAACATGCTCAGAAATTCGAATGCAAATAATGCTACCTGAAAATATATACTTTATGCTCTTTTATTATACATAGAATATTAATGAAAGACCGTATAAAAACTTAACATCAACATAAACTTTAATATTTTGGGGTTGTGTTTGAATTTCTTGAAAGAATTAATACTAATATACAGTTTTTGTATTGTTAATTAACTAATAATATCGTCTTTTCGACATTTTCCCCCTTATCTTTTGGCACTGATTAATTCTATGTAACTCGACAGATTTCTCCCTTTTCATTCAATAAAGATTTTATGTTTCTGTTTTATTTTTCGAAATATTTTAATTAAATTAATTTAATCATTTTATTCAGCATAACGAGGCTTTATTAGTAAAACAATTTTTCCATTTTAAGTCTTGAAAATTAATATTTAAAAAAAATTCTACCGTTGTTTCTCATGAATATTAATTAAAATTATTATTCATGTAAATGAGATTTTCATCTATAATGAAATGCAAAAAAAAAAAAAAAAAAAAAAGTCATATTTTTCATTATGCAAAATGCAACGAAAATTAGACTACAAAAAGTATATACACCAAAATAGAACCATTTTTCTTCTTTCTTCAATTGATTTATGCAGAGCGTTCCAAAACTGTTTTAAACGAGCTTTATCTTCTAACCGTTGGAGAAAAGTTGTCAATGTGAATTATTGCAAAAATATACAAAATAAGATAGAAAATTACATTAATAAATAAACATTCCATCAATTTTTTAAAATGTTACATTTTAAATTTATTATACGACCTTCTAGACCAAATGTATCCATAACATGAAAATTTATTTCCTTATACAATTCTTCGAATTATTATAAAAGAAAAACAGCTCACATACCACTTTTTAGAACCATTTTAAAATCTATTTCATGATTAAAAAATTATGACCATTCATAAATTGATGATAGAATCCCTTACATCAAATATATATCAACAAGTGGGAAAAAAATTGCATTACAGGTGCATCTATGAAAGCATTACACATGCTGAGATGATGTAAAGTGACAAATATTTTAAATCTTAAAAACATAAGGAAAAATTTAGTATTTCACAAAGCTTTTTTCAAAGTGTTTTCTCTCCTGTGGCATCCATGAATAAGCTTTTCTAATAATGCTTCTGAAAGTATTTTGGAGTTTTCATCAGTAACAATATTGCAAGCATCGTTATCATTTATTTAAGGTTAATTGTTATAAAGTACCGTCCGCATTATCTTTTTTTTTCAATATCTCACACATTTAATCTTTTTCTTTGATGTATGGACCTCACTAACAATGTTAAATTTCTATTTAAGCATAATTTATTTGATTATAATGATGCACATATACAGTTTTTAGTAATAATTACAACAAACGGAATTTTTTTTCTAATGATCAGTTTTGTCTGGAAAAGGCTAATTTTATCCAATTATTACCACAATTTTTCTATGAAAGTTCACAATTATGATTTTAATAATAATAATAATAATAATAATAATAATAATTTAAAAATAACTCGTAAATACTGTATTCTGTTATTTTCATATAAAACATCATAAATTCTACCGTTCTACAGAAACACAATTATTTGTCTCTGAAAGGGTTAACAGCCAGAACATATCAATGATGAAAAGTTATTGAAATGGTTCGAGGACATCTTATGCTAATCGTCAGAAAATATCTCTTCAGGCTAATTCCATGCGAACTTGTCATGTCTGTCACAAAGCTGAAAATCGCTATGCTTGTTCGCCACCGTTATTCTCGAAAAGTTGGCTTCGCCTTATTCAATTGATGAGATATCTCTGATAAAATAAGTCACATTTTTCCGTTCTAAAATACTGGCAGCCAAAAATCGTAGTATGTGACAGACATGACAAGTTCGCATGGAATTAGCCTTCACTGATACATACAAGATTTAAACAGAGTGTTTGAAGCCCGTAATACAGTATTTTTTTTCCTATTCTTGAAGCCAGTAAAGTTCTGGCCTTATAAAAGAATAAAACTATTTACTTAAGTTTTCTGTTTTTCAATAGCAGTTTTCGCGTTATTTATCCTTAGAAATTAAAAATGTGAACGTTAATATTCGGAAATTGTGGTAACCGAATTCAAGAGACCGTTCGAACGCTGAAAAACATACTACGTTAACCCTTATCGAGGTATCACATGGGTTTGGTACTCAGAAGGCTGTGACTATAGGGTGACTATAGAACTTTTCAAAGCAATGCTGTGATTAAAATTACATTCAAAGCATTAAAACTTAATTGATATAAAATGCTATGACTATAGCGTTGATATTGAAATGCGAAATGCTTTTTAAAGAATTAAAACTATTTTTTTTCATCTTTTGATAAACGTTTATTATCTCATAATGCAACAATAAATACCTTTTTGTTAATAAAATATATACTGCCAGTCGTTTTGATTTTTATTTGCCGTTTTCTGCACGAATTCAAACGCCTCGACAACTGCGGTAACAGACAGATGATCGCTAATGTATTTTGTGTGCTCAGTACTAGCGCATTTAAACACTCTCTCTCTCTCTTAAAAAAAAAAAAAAGATGAAAAATGTTTAAAGCAGCGTCTTTTGAAATGCAGACGTGTGCAGCTGCTGTCCCAATATATAAAATTAAGAATGTTACATTAAAAATAGGCGAAAAAATGTCCTTAAGTGTCCTGCATGGTAACGTTCCCTTAACCCATTAGTGTCTGAATTTTTTTTCAACTCAATATCGTGCTTAATTATAGTAAATGGTGTAAAATGAACTTAAAAAATAATATAAAAAATTCTGTTTGAAATTTTTTTATTTAATATATAAAAATCTAAATGTCCCAATTTTGGAACACTAGGCACGAAAGGGTAGGGATTTTCTCCGTTACTATCTAAGTATTAGATCTATGGTTGATGCGCCATTTATTTTGTTACAAAAAGGTTATATATCATTCAGGTTATTACTTGACTATAAAAATTTCTTTATTATTACTATAAGGGGAAGGATGGGGGCTGGGCTCGGCTCAAGAACAAGACCCCCTTCCTCCCCACCCTTAGCTATTGGCATAGTAAAAATTTATAATAATCAATAATTACTAATAGAGTATATATACCGTATATACTCGAATATACGCCGACCCCCTAACTTTTGAATGCAAATTATGCAAAAAGTCGAAAACTCGCGTATAAGTCGACCTCCTAACCTTTTATTTAAATTTTGCTCAAAATCAAGCCAAAAATTTCACTTACTAATACGAAAATTTGGTAAGAAAACAAAAGCAAATCACTGAAAATTTTTATTAAAAAATTATTATTATTTGTATATTTTACGTATAATTTTATTATACACATAAAAAAATCAGACTTTTGCAGTATTCGAAGGATTTTTTTTTTTGGCTTTTGTAATTGACTCGCATAAAAGTCTATCCCCCAATTTACTTGGAGGAAATTGTCAGAAATTCTTCATTTTACTCACTAGTATATATGATACAGATCCGAGAATTTCGATTATCCGACACTCGTATAACCAGAGCTCTCCGTAAACCGATGTCGATATCCTGAATTGTTTCCATTTTTTTTTTCTTTACATTCATTGTGTATGCAAGCGTTCCTTTCCAAACCACGAGTAGAGATAAGTATTTTGGTTCCCCTGTCTTCGAATTCCATGAAAATTAGCTTGAGCTCTCGCAAGATCTGATCCCGGTATAATTGTACTCTTGCCCCCCATCCCCATCCCCCTGTGTACACGTCCCTGTTCTAAACAAATAAAATTATTTTCATGTATAATTTGAATTTAGATATTTATTAAGCAGTTTAAATAATCTTAATAGCAGTTCGATGACGGTGTTAATATTAAGCTATATAATTATTGATAAATTCTCGATTATCCGGAAATTTCGATTATCCGATGTAGGTTCGGCCCCAATTACGTCAGATAATCGAAGTTATACTGTATATATATATTAATAACCTCAGGATGTCAAATACTAAACAAGTATAAAACATAACAGTATGAAATAAATTTTTACCAAGCCAATTGCTAAGTATAGGGAGGGGTCGGCGTCTTGTTCTTGAGCCGAGCCCAGACCCTATCTCCCCCCCCCCCCTATAGTAATAACAAAGAATAGCCAAATAATCCAAATAATAATTTTATAGCCAAATAATAATCCAAATGATATGTAACCACTTTGTAACAAAATAAATGGCGTAAAACATACATTCAATGCATAGACAGAAAACCCCTACCCTTTCGTGCCTAGCGTCTCAAAATTGGGACGGTATATAAAGGTTCAAATTCGAACGAAAAAATAGAAATCTGAAAAAATGCAAAAATACGTATTCTAAAATAATGTTTTGTCTTATAAATAATACCACTTATAAAATGATTAATAATAATAATAATAATAATAATAATAATAATAAAAAAAAGAAATATCTTACATTTCTTACCCGCCATTTTATTTCAAGAAAATCCAACTTTGCGCTACAACAAACATTTATTTCACTTTTTCATTCTTAAAAATGTACTGCCATTTATGAATAAATATTGAAAACAAATACTAAGGATATATTTTATAAAGTTTTGAAAGGATATCATAATCCCATTTGTAATGGGATTTTTGTTAAGAATGAGCCCCAAAATTAGGACGCCAGGCACAAATGGGTTAAATACGATTTTTTAAGCACAGGGTTAATTTTCCTTTGGAATAAATCTGTATTCACTTAACGTTTCCCTAATGAGTTAGAATCTTCTAATCTAACTAATCTTCTAATAGGTTGCAATTTATAATGCTGATAATTTTTTTACTTTGCGAAAAATTGCGTATGAGATCTATGTTACAGAAATATTAAAAATTTCTTTAAAATGTATCTATTTTAGTCCTATTATAACAGGAATGTTGTCTTTTTAGTTTGGTATATATCATGGCAATATACTGCACTATGAGATCATTGTCGGGCATCGTTGACTTTATATTTCGGTAACACCTTCCACCAATACTGACAAAATATTTTGGAAAACTGAGTAAGTTTTTGTTGACTAGAGTTAAGGAAAGTTCCAATATTTTGGGCATATTTATTTACACGTTGAACAATTAATCAGCCTTCAAAATAGAATCTCTAATCGCATACAATGTTTTTTTCGTTAGAACACTTAAAAACGTTATTGAATTGTAAAATATTATTTAAATTGTTTTGCTAAGACAGAAAACGTGTGCTCAATTAGAATTACAAGACAATGCACCCCTGTTCCTTATTCTATAGTTTGGTGATGACCCTTCAATCTGTTGGTGATCCGACATTGGGAGATATTAAAAGGAAATATAACCACAGAAAGTTATACGAATTACCGATGTTTAAATTAGCGATGGGCGATTCTCGAAAATTCGACAATCGAGAAAAATCGTCATCGTAAAAAATCACAATCGATACAGCCATCGATTAATTCCTAGAATCTACAATCGAGATCTTTTACAATCGATTATAACGAGAGAAGCTAAAAACAATTGTTGGAAAATTTAGCTATTATTCTGGCCGAAAATTTCATAGTAGTGATAGGGTTTGCCCGATAATTCTGCTATCGCAATTATTTGCTCCTGATTTATGCTGAAGGGGTTACTTCAGTCAAGTGAAAAGACCTGCTCGCTAATGCTAATCTTATGGAAGAAATTTATAAAGCTATCTCATTTGAATTTCAGTATTTTAAAATGATTTTGTTTGCATTGGAATAAATTCCCCTTTCTTCTTTATGAAACTGCAATGTCCAAATCGCGTAACTATGGCGCATTTGAATCAAATAACCTTTCTACTTTTTAGATAACTCCAAAAAGTTTGATACAGTTTAAAGTTCCCCTAAATGTCAAATGCTATGGAATTTCCCCATTAATCGAAAACGAAAGTTTCTTTCGAAAAACGTAAGGATAGTAAGATAAAGATACCTGCCAAGAGGGAACCTGTCTAACACGGAAACTGTTTTCCAGTACCTAGCGATTCCAACATGACTCTTTAAGTCTGTATCGAAATCCAAAGTAGCTACTTTATGACACATTTAAAAACTCATTTTTTATTTTAAACGCATTAGCTAGAATCGATTAGCATTTCCCTCTTTTCGATAAAGGTAAAATGTTTGATAGAAATTAAAGTTTCCTAAATGTCTAAAGTGTATCAAGTGCTGGGGAATTTCTCCGTTTATCGAAAACAAGACAGCTTTATCGAAAAACGTAAAAATAACCAGACATATATAACTGCTGAGAGGGAACCTGCCTAACACGGAAATTGTTTTCCAATGCTTAGCGATTCCAACATGACTCTTCAAGACTCTATCGAAATCCAAAGTAGCTAGTTTCTGACACATTTACTAGCTCATTTTTTATTTTAGCGTATTAGCTAGAATCGATTAGTATTTTCTTCTTTTCGATAAAGGCAGAAGGTTTGATACAAGTTAAAGTTCCCTAAGTGTCTAAAGTATGTCTAATGCTGTGGAATTTCTCCGTTTATCGAGAAACATAAGGATAACCAGACAAATATAACTGCTAAGAGGAAACCTGTCTAACACGGAAATTGTTTTCCAGTACCTAGCGATTCCAATATGACTCTTCAAGTCTGCATCGAAATCCAAAGTAGCTAGTTTCTGACACATTTGCTAGCTCCTTTTTTATTTTAGGCGCATTAGTTAGAATCGATTAGCATTTTCTTCTTTCCGATAAAGGCAGAAGGTTTGATACAAGTTAAAGTTCCCTAAATATCTAAAGTGTGTCTAATGCTGTTGAATTTCTCCGTTTATCGAAAACAAAGGAGTATTATCGAAAAATAGAAAGATAAACAGACAAATATATCCGCTAATAGGGAATTCTATAACTAAA
The DNA here is from genome assembly GCA_963932465.1 of Maratus speciosus. Taxonomy (NCBI): domain Eukaryota; kingdom Metazoa; phylum Arthropoda; class Arachnida; order Araneae; family Salticidae; genus Maratus; species Maratus speciosus. The sequence goes on from OZ010793.1 coordinate 212,020,346, forward strand.
ATAAAACTTCAGTGGACTTCATTTTTGGTATTTTGGATAATTTTAATCTTCCAATCCTTACCAACGTGGTATTAGATGATAGGTCTGGAAAAAGTAGAAGAAACGACACCCCCCCGCAGGGGCATTAAGCCCCAAATTGACAGTTTCACAGCCCCAAATTGACCAAGGATAAAACCAACAACTTCATGTAAGAGAGGACTAGGAGAAGTTGAGAATGGTAAAAAACCAAACCATTGAATAAGAAAAGAAAAAAAAAAGTGAAGCGTGTGATTAGAGCCAGACAAATGAAGAGGGGCCCGATGGGCCACAGCTGCTCCAGAATGAGTGCCCAAGTCAAGTAGTCAGAATGGGTCAAGAACTTGGAGAATAGTATCTACAATGAAGAAAAACAATGAGACAAAATATTATGAAAAACAGATGAAAAATACCAATAGCCTGGGGCTAAAAGTAAAATGCGTGCCCTGGTGGTAGTAAAAATAAAATCGATACGAGAAGATACGGGAGAGTGAAAAGACTTTATTTTGTGAATTTTATAATTTTTGGACAAACAGTATACTAAAGGTTTGAAGAAACAAAATGTTAAAGCTCCCTCTTGAGGCGAAGAAAGGAGTTAAAATTAAAAAACATATGTCCATATTTTTTATTCGATTTTAGATACAATTTGATGTTAGTCTTATAATTTCCCTATGAGTGGAAGATACCGTACCAGAGTACGGAAAAAACCGCCGCTAAGTATATTCCTTTAGAACATTTTAAGCGCAGGGGTCTAAAATTAACGGTGGATTGACAAAAGAAAGGTAGATTTATAAAGGTTATGAGATTACACTTATTTTAATATGTTACATGAGTGGGGTAAAATAATTTTGAAAAATCCTCTTTCCTGAGGCGACACTTAAAATCTTGAAAACACATAATTTGCAGTGCAGTTTTGTTTTAACAATAGCATTCTAATATTAAGAGATATGGGACAGCTTAGGAGGGCTAAAATAAGAGAAACATTGAAAATCAAAAACAAACTGGCGCCAAATTCATTAGAAAACTTCTATATCAACAACTGAAGCCCGAACTGATAAGATAAACCACTATGCCTCCTAACCCATATCGCTTAATAACAAAAGCGAATGGAAAAGAACGTGTACTCCTTTGGGAAATGATGACTTACACCAGAAGCGCGGTAAGTTTGACTCTTCTGAAAGCTTCCTTTCTCTCGAAGTGCGAGAGAGAGCTCTCGCACTTCGAGATCTATTTTCCGGACGCAAACTGCTCGTTTATCTCGAGGAGGCATTCTGCTCGAGGGCAAACCTCTCGCTTACTTCGAGGTATCTCACCGATTGTAACTCATTGCTTCCTTCGTCACTTCTCGTTTCTCGCTCTCGGTCTCTGTTCAACATTTCATATGACATTGTCGAGAATGAGAAATCAGTTTTCGTCCTTTCTCGAAATGTTACTCTCGATGGTTGTCATTTCACTCTCGGCCAAGAAGAGCCGAGAAGAGATATCGAGGGGCAAGCTGGAGAAAGAAATAGGCATGACAATGAACTGTGAAATGAAGCTTTAATTTTCAATGCTTTTCTTATTTTAGCCCTACCAAGCTGTCACATACCTGGAGCCCTCCGATAAATATTATTTATTAAATATAAAAATTTCAAAGAGGAAGGTGGGTCGGGTGAATTCGGAGGACGTGAGAGTGGGCGGGGCGCAATTTAAAAAAATTTACCGAACTCTTCCTGTGACATATAATCGAAAAGCCCTTTCACAACCCTTTCATATTATGAACCTTTCTTCCCCCGAAGATGAAATTCGGGAGGTAGGGAGGGGGCGAACAATTTTTTAAAACCGTAACCGATTTCTATAATAAATTTAAATAACATTTTAGATGTGAGTTTTTTATGCAGTCTTCCAATAAATATTATTTATTGAAGATGAAAATTTTAAAGTGGGGGCTGCGTGAATTCCGTTGCGAAAGAATGGGCCCAAGGGGGGGAGGGGGGGGAGGAATTTTCAAAGTTTTTTTGGACCCGTCATGTGATATGTTATCGGAAAGCTCTCGTATGACTCTTTCATATTATGAGACTTTCTTCCTCCCCTCCCCAATTTGGCCCCCACTGCGGGGAGTAGATTTATTGTTTTTATCATTTTAGATCGGATTTTTTTATGGAGCCCTCCGATAAATATTACTTAAAATATATGACGTTTCAGGACACTTTTCTAAATATAGCCAAGACCCCTCATGTGGCATATCGTTCGAAAGGTTTGCGACTACTTATTGATGTTATGCACTTCCGGTGGCCGTCCCCCACTTTGCCCCCCGGGGGACACTTTTTCAAATTTAGCCAAGACCCCTCATGTGAGGTATCATTGGAAAGGTCTGTGACTACTTATTAATGTTATGCACCTCCGGTGACAGCCCCCCACACTTTGCCCCCCCCCGGGGGACATTTTTCCAAATTTAATCAAAATCCTTCATGTGAGATATCGTTGGAAAGGTCTGTGACTGCTCATTGATGTTATACACCTATGGTGTTCGTCCCCCCACTTTGCCCCCCCGGGGGACACTTTTCCAAATTTAGCCAAGACCCCTCATGTGAGATATCGTTGGAAAGGTCTGTGACTACTTATTAATGTTATGCCCCTCCGGTGACAGTCCCCCCCACTTTGCCCCCCCCGGGAGACACTTTTTGAAATTTAGCCAAGACCCCCCTCATGTGAGATATCGTTGGAAAGGTATGTGACTACTTATTGATGTTATGCTCCTCCGGTGTCCGTTCCCCCATTTTGCCCACCCGGAGACACTTTTACAAATTTAGCCAAGACCCCACATGTGAGATATCGTTGGAAAGGTCTGTGACTACTTATTGATGTTATGCACCTCCGGTGACAGTCCCCCCCACTTTGCCCCGCCCCGGTGGACATTTTTTGAAATTTAGCCAAGACCCCCTCATGTGAGATATCGTTGGAAAGGTCTGTGACTACTTATTGATGTTATGCTCCTCCGGTGTCCGTCCACCCATTTTGCTCGCCCCCACGGAGACACTTTTCCAAATTTAGCCAAGACCCCACATGTGAGATATCGTTGGAAAGGTCTGTGACTACTTATTGATGTTATGCTCCTCCGGTGTCTGTGCCCCCACTCTCCCCCGGGAGACACTTTTACAAATTTAGCCAAGACCCCACATGTGAGATATCGTTGGAATGGTCTGTGACTACTTATTGATGTTATGCACCTCCGGTGACCGCCCCCCCACTTTTCTCCCACGGGGTACACTTTTCTAAATTTAGTCGAAACCCCTCATGTGATATATTGTTGGAAAGGCCTATGACCACTTACTCATGTTATCCACCTCCCGCAATCCTCCCCGCACTTTTCCCCCATGGGAAGGGCATTTTTATAAATTCAGATCCAGACCCCTGGTGTGATGGTTCGAAAGCCCTGAAGACTTGTGACGACCTATTCATATTATGCAGCTACTTTGCCCCTCCGCTCACTTTGACCCCTCCCCCAAGGGATCTGGTCCGAGATTCGTTCGTTTCGAGATTATATTTTTTTTACATTTTTTTGTAGAGCGTGCACACCACGCCTGCTATACGGTGTCGTATATAGCGGGTAACCTGTTCGTGATTTCATATTACAAGATTACGTATAACTTAGGGGCCCCGATTAAAGGAGGGCCCACTAGCGGGCGAAGTCACCTTGTCTTTATTAACACCGACTCATTCCAGTTTACTCGCAGAAGATTCTTGATAAATGTATGACGTATATAATATATAATATATGATGTATAAAAACTGGAGTCATCAAGAAAAAATTTACACAATCGAAAAATATCCAGATGTCCATACAATCGAGACAATCGAGAAAAACATCTCGTTATCGCCCATCACTAGTTTAAATAGCTGTTTGTGAGTGTTTATCTTTTGATTTTGTGTTAGTGATATAGGAGAGAATCAGGATTACACCTCGGAATCTGACTGAGCTATTATATTATTTTTTATTCAACTTTTATTGCAGCAAAAATCTAGTGGTCCTTCAATTGTTACTTACATTATGTATTATTATATAAATAAAAATTTAGTAGAATCTGATGAATCCATTTTTTTAAAATTCCGTCACTGAATTATTCAAGTTCATTTGTCTCCATTACATATTCATTTGATTCCGTCAATTTCTAATTTTAAATAAGTGTAATGAAAAAAATATATATATGCCTAACTATCCTAACAGAAAAAAAAATACCAATATTATTTAAATTGGCTATGTCTCGGCTAATAGTAAAATTCCTGGATGAACCTCTTTCTCATCTTTGAAGTATATATTTTTCATTTCGCTAATATTACACAATCTTGTAGTCAAGAAATATTTCGCTATTTCATAACTAATAATTCGCTGTTATAAAGCCAATAATTAACTATTACGCGTATTTACTTGTTATTGGGTATACATTTCATGTATTTGTAACAAGTAGTTTAAATAAAAAAAGCAACATTTTGAGCCTCAAAAAGATTTTAAAAGTATGAAATCTTATACTATAATGCAAGCAAAAATTGTGTGTGTATGTAAATTTTATCTTAAAAACGGCTCTAACGATTTTGACAAAATTTTGTATTTTACCATTTTCGGGTACGTTAAGACGATTGGAATAAATCACGTGTTTGAGAAAATTCGATTAGTGGGTGATTTTAGGTCATAATGGGTCAAGGTCAAGCTAATTATATCTAAAAAAACGGCTTAATCGATTTTGACTAAATTTTATATCCAACCGTTTTTCGGCACGAGAAAACTATTGGGCTTGGCCATATGTTCGAGAAATTTCGATTAGTGGGTCATTTTTGGGTCACTATGGGTCAAGCCAATTTTATCGAAAAAACGGCTCTAACGATTTTGACTAAATTTTGTATTCTGTCGTTTTCGATTACGAGAAGACTAATGAGCTAAGTCACATATTAGAGAAAAATCGATTACTGGATCAATTTTGGATCACTGTGGGTCAAGCAAAGTTTATCTAGAAAACGGCTCTAACGATTTTGACGACATTTTGTATTTTACCATTTTCGAGCACGAGAATACCATTGTGATAGGTCACGTGTTCGAGAAAATTTGATTAGTGGGTCATTTTGGGTCAAAATGGGTCAAGGTCAAGCTAATTATATCTAGAAAACGGAAACTAAATTTGATATCCAATCGTTTTTCGGCACGAGAAAATTATTGGGCTATGTCACATGATCGAGAAATTTTGATTACTGGGTCCTTTGTGGGTCACTATGGGTCAAGCCAATTTTATCGAAAAAACGGCTCTAACGATTTTGACTAAATTTTGTATTTTGTCGTTTTCGATTACGAGAAGACCAATGGGATAAGTCACATATTACAGAAAATTTCATTAGTAGGTCATTTTAGTGTCAATGTGGGTCAAGCAAAGTTTATCTAAAAAACGGCTTTAACGATTTTGACGAAATTTTGTATTCTATCGTTTTTGGTGCGCGAGAATACAATTGGGCTTGATCGCATGTTCAAGAAAATTCTATTAGTGGGACATTTTGGGTCACAATGGGTCAGGGTCAAGCTAACTGAATCCAAAAAAGGCCCAAAACATTTCGACAAAATTTTGTAATATACCGTTTCCGGGCATGATATGACCATTGGACTAAGTCACATGTACGAGAAAATTCGATTAGTGGGTCATTTTGGGCCACAATGGGTCATGGTCAAGCTAATTATATCTAAAAAACGGCTCAATAGATTTTGACTAAATTTTATATCCAGCCGTTTTTCGTCACAAGAAAACTATTGGGCTAGGTCACATGTTCGAGAAATTCCGATTAGTGGGTCATTTTTGGGTCACTATGATTCAAGCCAATTTTATCTAAAAACGGCTCTAACGATTTTGAGCAAATTTTGTATTCTGTCGTTTTGGATTACGAGAAGACCAATGGGCTAAGCCACATATTAGAGGAAATTCGATTCATGGGTCATTTTAGGGTCAATGTGGGTCAAGTAAAGTTTATCTAGAAAACGGCGCTAACGATTTTGACGAAATTTTTTATTCTATCGTTTTCGGGCGCGAGAATACCATTGGGCTTTGCCGCATGTTCAAGAAAATTCGATTTGTGGGTCATTTTGGGTCACAATGGGTCCAGGTCAAGCTAATTGAATCTAAAAAAAGCTCAAAACATTTTGAAAAAATTCTGTAATATACCGTTTCCGGGAATGAGATGACCATTGGGCTAAGTCACATGTTCGAGAAAAATCTATTAATGGGTCATTTTGGGGTCGCTGAGGGCTAAGCTATTTGTATCTAAAAAAACGACTCAAACGATTTTGTCAAAATTTTGTATTATACAGTTTCTGGGCATGAGAAGACCATTGGGCTATGCCACATGTTCGAGAAAATTTAATTAGTGGGTCATTTTTGGGTCACTGTGGGTCAAGCTAAATGTATAAAAAAAGGCTCAAAACATTATGGCAAAATTTTGTATTATATCGTTTCTGAGCATGAGAATACCTTTGAGCTAAGTCACATGTTCGAGAAAATTCGATTAGTGGGTCATTTTTGGGTCACTGTGGGCCAGGCTAATAGTATCTTAAAAAAAGGTTCAAACGATTTTGGCAAAATTTTGTATTATACTGTTTTCGGGCATTAGAAGATCATTGGGTTAGGTCACATGTTCGAGAAAATTCGATCAATGGGTCATTCTTGCGCCACTGTGGGTCAAATTAATTTTATCTAGAAAACAGCTTTAATGATTTTGATTAAATTTTGTTTTCTATCGTTTTCGGTTTCGGGAAGACCATTGGTCTAGGTCGCTTGCTCAAGAAAATTTGATTAACTAGTCCTTTTGGGTCACTATGGGTCAAGGTTTAGCTAATTTTATCTAAAAAATGACTCAAACGATTTTTACAAATTTTCTTATTACACCGTTTCCTAGCACGAGAAGACCATTGGGATATGTCACATTTTCGATAAATTTAGATTAGTAGGTCCTTTTTGGGTTACCGTGTGTCAAGCTAATTTTATCTATAAAATGACTAACGATTTTGGCTACATTTTGTATTCTATCGTTTTCGGGCTCGAGAAGATCATTGGTTAGGATTGTGTGTTCGAAAAATTTCGGTTAGTGGGTCTCTATGGCTTAGGATCATACCAATTTTATCTAAACAGCAAGAATTATACGGTGAGAAAGAAATATCGAATTGAACACAAGGCTAATTTTAACAGAGCTTAGCTGGGTCATGGCCTGTAGTACTAGTTTAACTAGCATACAGAAAGCATCACAAATGCAATGAAAACAAGAATTTTTCTCATTTTTAAACTGTAGAAGCGAATTGAAACAAGCCGGAGATTTACGTCAAACGTGGCAAATGAGGTACTTTCGTACTACAACTAGTTTTACCAATATTCTGATCTTAGTGAATAGCTGTCGCACGCTTTTGCAGAAATGCCTGAATACAAAATTTATTACGATTGTATATAGTAAGTAATATGACTCGATCTTAAATAAGATGTAATCACATGACAATCTAGAATCATTATCTGTCATGTGATATCATTCAATTAATTACGTATTATAGCATTTAATAGAATGAAGAAAACTTTTATTAATATATTTTTAAGTTTTGAATCGATTTTCATAAAATGTGAAATGACTCGACAAAATTATGCAAATATTATATATAAGCTAAACTTAAAACCATTCGGTTGCGTAACTTTTGCGCTGATATACGCGGACATTCGGACGGACGAACCAGACGACGACTATAGTTGCTTCTCATTTATATAATTACGAAAGCACCTAAAAAGAGAGTTCTTGAAAAAATTACCGGAAATTTTAGGCCAATAGAAATCTATCTAGGAAAAAAACTGATAATCCAGATGTAGAAATTTAATCTGCTAACTATGTTATTTTTGTATTTCCACTCTCTTCCACTAGGCATTTTCCTATTGGCTGATTTCTGAAATTTCCTGCATTTTTTTAAAGTCAATAAACCTATTTCTCCAATTCGCTTTTTCACAACATTTACAAACAAAATTCCACTATCTTAAGTACAGAAGACGATAGGCTGAATACTATCAAAACTAAAATGCAATAATTGTTAAATTTTTAGTGCTCAAGACATTGTTTTAATTACTAATATCAAATACAATACTGATTCAATATAGGACACCAATAAACCAATATAGTCTTGCTAGTGATTCTAATAAATTATTTCCACTATATTAACATGCTTTCACATTGTTATTTAAAAAAAATACGTGCTGGTATTACATTAAATCTGATTTAATTAAGTTAAATAATGCTATAAAAAGTGATGAAATATCTTTATTAAGATTGACGATCGTTTCGTCGCACAAATGATGACATAATCAAAATCATTCACGATAGAAAATATTTTCACATAATTTAAAAACAATAAACATAGTAAACAACGTCACGAAACATGATGCTTAATGAAAAACATTGCAAAACATAAAATAAAAATAAAATTATCTTGGCTATTTGCGAGCGTGGATTAATTTTGACTATTGTTACTATAATCGCATAGCATCTCTTTCCAAATTTTAGGTAAATCAAGGGACACTGAATCATTGTAAATATTCTTGTTGCGTAAAAATATCTCTATTGATTCTCGAATTATGCATGGTAAATAAAATCTTGATGTATAAATTAACTTGCTATTCTTAAAATCGATATGTAAAGGTTCTTCGCTGCATAATCTGGCCAAAACTGTGGTTCCTCTGTTGTATTTGATGTCTGCTAAATGTTCCTTGATTCTAGTTTTAAGTTTTCTACTTGTCATACCTATATAAAACTGCTTCGTTCCATCTTCTTTAGTAAAAGGTATTGACTCAATTGGATCTTAACTTAATTTAACTTAAGAAAACTTAAAACTAGACGAGACGACAACTGTAGGTGCTACGTATTTATATAAATACGAACGCATCTAAAAAAGAAATCCTGTCATTACCTCCAGAGTAAAATTTTTATGTTTTCCTAACACAAAAATACACAATATTTAGCATAATGTTGACATCAAGTTTATCATACTTGTGTCATCATTAGTGTTATTTCGAATTTCTCCAATTTGGAACAAGATTTACATTATGCAAATACAAAAATATGCCTAAACTAAACCTATGGCGCTGCAAACCATTAACGATCATGGGCTACAGTACACAACGTTGCTTACTTGACCGTGGACCTGAGGTGCTATGCAGCATATGTCTGTCATGAGGTCAGCCTAGTGCGGGGCACCCAGTTTTTAGTCCGAAAGCAAGCATGGAACTCATTTTATGGGACGCGAAGTGATTAAAGTTTGAGCGAACCTTGCCCAGTCCGCATTCCGGAATCGAACTATGGCGGATAGTGACAAGGCGCGAACCAGTAAGCTACTGTGCTTACAGAAATATACTACGTATTCAAAATAGGAATTTTGGAGATTGGTTATAGAAACATTCTTTTAATTATAAAAGTGTAGAAATAAAGTATAGACATTTTTAATATGGCATAAGTTTTATAAGTGTTTGCATATGTATCAAAATGCGGGAAGTAAATTTTTATACAAAGTGTATTAACACATTTTAGGCTAAGGTCATAAAAAATTAGAAACTAATGTTTTTTCTTAGTAACATTTATTTTTCATAACTATCCGGATTTCGGTATATCAGCATTGTGTCCAAATAATTGGATAATGCGACTAAATGAAGTTTAAATTTATCTTGAAAGTAAATAAACTGAAAATAAAATATCTACACGTGCAACTAAGAAATCTACAAAACAATCCTAATTCGTTTAAAATGATACATTTAATTAAACTATTTAATATGAACAAGTGGACAAGAAACTCTTTAACTAACTGTAAACATCTGAGAATTCTTGCATGATGATGCATTGTACTTAAATAATAATAAAAGTCCTTCCGGCCAGTGCCGGGAGGAAGAGGTAGCTTTCATATTCCTTATTTTTAAAAAGCCAACTTATATTATTCAAACACACGAAGCTCAATTAAGTGGCAACCGAATGTAGGAGATTACATACTAATTTTTATCAATACTAAATCATTATGAATGAGAATTTCGCGAAATTAGTCAGCTTTATCCAAGCTGCTTTTATTTAAAGTCACTTATATTTGGCTGCCAAATTCGGCGATTTCTTAAAGTGCCTGCCATTTTAAGACAACATGGCAGGTGAGGCTAACCATTGAACTTGGTCGAGACCTTAGTAATGCTGTGCACATGCTCACTCATATCGGAATCGGTTCATATATACGAGTGCTGTCGCAGGCAAAAAATCAAATTTTTCAAAATGTCACCCACTTTAGAAATTGAAACTGCTATATCTGAGCCATTTTTTAAGATAAAGACAAACAAAAAATGCTCCTGAATCCTTATATCAAGGTCAAATACTTAAGAAAGAAACCTTTTTCAATTTCTAATTTTTTTGCACCTCACTTTAAATATAATTTTTTTTTTATTTAATGGCCGCCATTTTGAAACAAGATGGCTGATGAAGCTGGCCAGCGAACTTGGTCGAGATATTGATGTATACTAGCCACATGCCTTCTTCCATCGAAATAGGCGAATAAGTGTGGTATCGCGTGACAAATACAAGATCGTTTCAAAGTGTTAGCCATGATAGAAATTCAAAGTGCTATAATTCAACCACTTTTTAAGATATAAACAAAAGAACAAATTTTCAGAAACAAAAACTGTTCCGGAATCTTTGTATTAAGTTCAAACACATACAAAAAAAATATTTTTCATTTTTCCATTTTTTGGTATCTCATTTTAAATTTAAAAATTTTTTAAATTTTTAAATGGCAACCCTTTTGAAACAAGATGGCGAATGTAGCTGGCCAACGAACTCGGTCGAGACATTGGTATGTACTATGTATAGACCAAGTTACACTCAAATCGGTTCATAAATACGCCTGTTATCGCGTGACAAAAATCAGGGTTTTTTAAAATGTCAGCCACAATAGAAATTCAAAATGTTATAACGCAGCCATTTTTTTAGATGTAGACGAAACAAAACCTGTTCCGGAATCTTTGTATTAAGGTCAAACACATACAAAAAAAATCTTTTTCATTTTCCAATTTTTTGGTATCTCATTTTAATTTTTTTTTTTTTAATTTTTTTAAATGGCCACCATTTTGAAACAAGATGGCGAATGAAGCTGGTCAACGAACTCGGTTGAGTTATTTGTATGTACTATGTACACACAAAGGTACATCCAAATCGGTTCATAAATACGTCTGTTATCACGTGTCAAAAATCAGGACGTTTCAAAATGTCAGCCACGCTAGAAATTCAAAATGCTATAACTCAGCCATTTTTTAAGATATAGACAAAACAAAAACTGTTCCCGAATCTTTTTATCAAGGTCAAACACATAAGAAAAAAATATTTTTTCAATTTTAAATTTTTTGCTACCACATTTCAAATTTAAATTTTTCTTAAAATTTTAAATGGCCGCCATTTTTAAACAAGATGGCGGATGAAGCTGGCCAACGAACTCGTTCGAGACATTGGTCTGTACTATGTATAAACGAAGTTACATCCAAATCGGTTCATAAATACGCCTTTTATCGCGTGACAAATTTCAGGACGTTTCAAAATGTCAGCTTCGCTAGAAATTCAAAATGCTATAACTCAGCCATTTTTTAAGATATAGACGAAACAAAAACTGCTACGGAGTCTTTGTATAAAAAGTCAAATACATAAGAAAAAATTATTTTTCCATTTTAAATTTTCTGATACCACATTTCACATTTAAAAAAAAATTTTAAATGGCCGCCATTTTGAAACAAAATGGCGGATGAAGCTGGCCAACGAACTCGGTCGAGACATTGGTATGTACTATGTACACACCGAATTACATCCAAATCGGTTCATAAATACGAGAGTTACAGTGTGACATAGGTCAGATATATATATATATATATATATATATATATATATATATCGGGGTCTGGGGGTCATGATCGATGAAAATATACCAAAATTTTTTGAAATCGCTTTCCTCCGAACGGCTGCAATAGGTAGCTTTTTGTAAAGAAAGCTACCTAATATACCTCCTTTAGAAGTTAATGTTTGTATAAGTCTGTCCGAAATAAGATTTTTTATACAGATTTATCTCTTAGTTACGCACATCTATTATCTTTTTTTCTTCTCTCCACTGCAGGTGCATTTAAGAAATCTAAACAATTCTACTTCGTTTAAAATGATGCATTTAATTAAACTACTTAATATGAACTAGCGAACAAGAAACCCTTTAATTAACTGTTAACTACTGAGAATTTTTGCATGATGTTGAATTGTACTTAAATAATAATAAACCTCCTTCAGAGGTTAATGTTTATAGAAATCTCTCCGAAATAAGTTTTTTTAATACTTATTTATCTCTCAGTTACACATATCAATCATCATTTTTTTTTCTCTTCGCTACATGTGCATTTACGAAATCTACAAAACAGTTCTAATTCGTTTAAAATGATACATTTAATTAAAATACTTAATGTGAACTAGTGAACAAGAAACTCTTTAATTAACTGTAAACATCTGAGAATTGTTGCATGATGATGCATTGTACTTAAATAATAATATACCTCCTTCAGAAATTAATGTTTATATAAGTCTGTCCGAAATAAGATTTTTTATACTTATTTATCTCTTAGTTACATGCATCAATCATCAATTTTTCTTTCCGCTACAGGTGCATTTAAAAAATCTACAAAACAATTCTAATTCGTTTAAAATGATACATTTAATTAAAATACTTAATGTGAACTAGTGAACAAGAAACTCTTAAATTAACTGTAAACAACTAAGAATTGTTGCATGATGATGCATTGTACGTAAATAATAATATACTTCCTTCAGAAGTTAATGTTTATATGAGTCTCCCAGAAATACGATTTTTTATACTTATTTATCTCTTAGTTACATACATCAATCATCATTTTTTCTTTCTCAAATCGAACTGTTATCGGAAACTCGAGTTCTTTTTAGCTAATTTCCTTCTAGAAAATCTATTTACAAGTCATGTAAGTACTGTTGTCTTTATTTTTGCTCTGTTATTTCTTTTCGAGTGTGAATCTTTTACGATTTATTCTTTTCTTTAGCTATTGCAGTGTAAATGCTTATGTAATGAATATAAGAATTCATGTATGCAGTTTTGGCATTGTTGACAGGACAAAAACTATAATATTACCCGACGTATATCTTGAGCTATCAATAATAACGTGTCAGAGAATAAGGATCTTCTTGTAGTTCTATAAATGTGGATATTTCTTATAATATTTCTACCATTATTTCTTATATATTTCTTATAATAAACCAAACTATTACGTTATATTCATTTCCTTCCCTTATAATTTCTTTTTATACGTGTGAAAAGGCCTGAAAAGTTAATTTTTACATTAATAATTGCGACTAGAAGCGGAAAAATTGATAGTAATCTTCTTGCCACCTTTTTATTTTATTTAAACTCTATCAATTACCAGTTGTAATGTGCTTAATTAATCATTGCAGATACTCTATTGCTTAATCAAAATAAAGCATTCAAAATAAATGGAATAACACCAAGTTACAAAATGTTTAACAAAGTATTGATAGTGTATATTGTGTATAATTATATTGAGCTTAATTTGAATCGCGAAACGTTAGTAAATTTTAAACAATAGTACTTGCAAGTACTTGCAACTGAAGCTCCAAAAGCAAATGAAATAGTATCAATTAACATTTCATTTAACAAAAAAATTATTTCCCCCTTTATTTGTTCGTATTCTAAGACATAAGATAGCGACAAATATGTATTTTTAACATTTTCCAACATAGTTAAAAAGTAGTTATGATTTCTGTTTGTCAGTCCGTCTGTCCGAGCTCTAACTCTAATAAATATTCTCGGATTACCATGATTTTTTTTTATGTTCTTGACACATACTATAGCACATTTCGTATTGAAAATGAAGTGTGTCGCGTTTCTATTACATTTGCAAGGACAGTCACAAGTTTCCCGTTACATTACGGTCTATGGGAAAAATCGTTTCAAGGTCATTTAATGATGTTAGACAATTTCAAACATAATGAAATTTGCAAGCATTTATGTAGTGCACTGAATTATGCATTCTGAAGAATGTGTGTGGCAAAACATTCACTATTCATTTATAGGGCCACACGAGAGAATTCCGTTACATAATGGTCTACGGAAAAGTGTTTGTAGCGTACTTTAGTTCTGTTAGACAATTTCAAATATAATAAAAATGATATACAATACTGAGGTTTACTACAAGATATTTGTTGTATGACATGATGCGCATAGCGTTTATCGTTCATTTAGAGGGACACGCAAAGGTTCGGATAGAGTACTGTATCTGAAGTACACTGTCTATTAGCTATATTATTGAAAATGCGATTTCATTTATGGTATACGCATTTAACTAAATTTTTGCTTAGTATGTGTTGTGTATAAATTCTATAGATCATTATACAGGGCTATATAAAAGAATTCTCAAGCATTGCGGTTTATCAGTATGAATGGCTTAAAGGTAGCTTTTAATTGAGTTATGTAATTTCAAGTGGAATTATATTTAGTACATTAAGAAATGTTTGTATAATATAAATAAAATCATATACAGAAACACGTAAAACTGGATACATGATCTCCGAAGGATCATAATGCAAGGAAGTGTGATTTGAATAGTTTCAATTATGTTTTAACTTGAATTAAATTTAGCTTAATATGTAGCACATTATAAAAATCTGCTGGTAATATACAAGGCTGCTCAAAAGAATTCAAGTATATGTTGTGAGTTTTCTAAAAAATTTATTTAGATTTTTTTTTACTTTATTGAACAGCGACGTTGTGGTAAAGAATTCAGGAAGTGTTGGAAAGTGTTTTATAATCTATGCTTGAGGCAAGATTTTTCTTTCTTGTTTAAATTTAAGTATTTGTGATTGAAACAGTTAATTGGGCAAGAGATGCTATCAACTATCAAGAAAAGTGTGAACATATAACGTAAGTATTGAAAATTTGCATGTAGAATACGAAGTGTGAAATTCATTTATCTTTAATCTTTCTTATAAAAACTTATGCGACATCTTTGATCATAAAGTAAAGCTGAACAATATCAATAGTTATATACGTGCATAAAAATGTTTTCATCAAGTGTTGCCAAAGTATTTTTTTTCAAATATAACTATAAAGAGCTTCCAAAACGTTTTCGATCAACTATGTAACACCTCAACAGATAGCAATACAAGATCGCCCTCACAGCTACCGTGACTTTTTAAGGTAGCATGATGGGAGATTCTATGATTGCTATGTTATCATCGAAATTTGTTGGTGTGTGTGAGTGAGGAAACCCCATATTTTTAAATAAAGATTAGCCGAGACGTACCAATGGCAGTACATCGCACCAATTCGCAGAACCCATGGAGATGAGCTCTCGTCCTGTACAAATTAGCTGCAAAATTTTCGTGCTGAGATGTTTTTATTTTAAGTTCATGAAAAGCAGATTTTTGACGGGGTGGTCCGTCCACAGCCATAGATCTTTACAGCAGAAGATTTGCGCACAGAATGATAAACTTACAAAACATTCCACGCCCACATCTTACGGAATCAAAGCCAATATGAGAATCAAACGAACGCCAAAAAATTAACTGTTAATAGAAATGCTACGGCGGGATTCAAATTACTGGCGATAAATACGATCAGGACTGTATCGCCAACTTAATATCTAGTAACCCTATGAAATGCAGCTGGGAATCTAACAAGCTTGTTTACATTACACATGAAATACATTTGCGTTTAATTTATTTACTAAATAGAATGGTAATATTTGGTGATAAATCTTGATAATAAATAGATCAGGGTTAAACTTTATCGAACAAGATAGGAAAGTAATTATCATAAATCTTGATATATTGAAAGTACGTTAGAGGCAGCTGTTAAATAGCGAGAAACGAAAATGATTCAATCCAATTAATTTTTTATTACTTATTTTTGCGTTAATAAAAAGAGAAATTTACGACCGTTCAATAAACATGATAAAACGTATTTAGCCATGAGAAAGAAAGATGTTACTTTTAAAGGATAACTGAAATTTTGAATAAAAGGAAAGAAAGAGATAATATTGAATTGAAATACAGCACAAAGTCTGAAGTTTTGAATCTTCAGGACTTTACCATGTCCGAACTTTGGATTTTTCCGAATTTTGGGTTATCAAAAATATTGCTTTTCCAATAAAAGGAAAAATAAATTTTACTACGTAAAATGCAAAATATGACGTTCATATATTAAAAAATGCATATAACAGCTATTAATACTAAACTAAACAACTTTTTTCATTAAATAAATCACAACAAAATTAGAAGTAAAACAAAGGCATTTATTTAGGGGAACATACAATTTAAGAACAAATTATAACTTTCTTAACTATTAAACATTTCAGTTAACGTGCGCTGCTTGATTAACTTAAGTTTCTGATTAAGAAGTAATTTTTATATTCTGTACATTGACATGGATTCTGATTCGGTAATAAAGCTTCTTTGCTACAGATCTTTAATGGTACACTCATGTCCAAAATTAAGGTCACAAACATAAAATCTGTGAAAACTGATGAACTATTCGCTGGGTTGCCACGAAATTTAGCACAGATGTATATTACAATGGGAGAAAGAATATGTCAACATAACAGTATGGAAAAGATTTTAATTGTGAATTAAAATACAGGGTATATCAAAAAATGCAAAATCATGAATCAGAGATAATGCATTTATCTCGGGAAAAGTCTGTCTAATATGGAGTGTGACCATCGCGCACTGCTATACAATCCTCAAAACGAACTCTCATACTATTTATGAAGGTGTTAATAAATGTTCGTGGCAACACAGCCCATTCTTCCAAAAGCGCGGCTTTTAATTCCTGGCGGGTCTTGTGAAGGGGATTACCCTGTGCAATGGCTCTTCCTAGGCCATCCCAAACGTGTTCAATAGGATTGAGGTTCGGAGACAACGAGGGCCAATTCATACGGCGAATATCCTCTTCTTCAATAAAATCGTCGACAACGTGAGCTCTGTGTGGCTTCGTATTATAGCCCATAAACATGAACTCCAAGCCTACTACTGGGACAACCCCAGGAACAACCTCACATAATCTTTAAGGACCTCATCCTAACGACCGGCGTCCAGTCGTGTGTGTCCCTTTCACTGTATGTAACAGGAGAGCCCGGTTGTTGTGGAGCCGAAGACATCAGTCTTGGACACAAAAAGGATGGGGCGTGTTCTTTTCAGTGATGAGATTCCCACGCAGAGTGATTCTTGTCGAATCTTCATCTGGTGAAAACGTGGAGATTGCTATCATCCTTTCTACGTAAAAGAAATCGACAGATTTTTTGGCTAATGAATCCCTGTCTGGGGCGGCAAAATGTTGGGTATTTGTACACCACTGCACGCCTTCGATACGGGTACTATCAACACACAGTGCTATAGGGATGGGATCCATGAAGCCTATGTGAGGTTGTTCCGGGGTACTGTAGGCCCGGACTTTATGTTTAAGGACGATAATGCGAAGCCACACAGAGCTCACATTGTTGACGATTTTCTTGAAGAATATGTTATTCGTCGTATGAATTAACCCTCGAGGTCTCCGGGCCTCAGTCCTATTGAACATGTTTGGGATGGTCTAGAAAGAGCCATTGAACAACGTAACGCTGCTCCTAGGACCCGCCAGGAGTTAAAAGGAAAGAATGGAAAAATGGGTTTTGTTGCTACAAACATTTATTGACATCCTCATAAACAGTATAAGAGCTCGGTGTATAGCAATGCACGATGGTCACACTTCATATTAGACAGACTTTTCCTGAGAAAAATGCATGCTTTATCTCTGAATCATGATTTAGCACTTTTTGATATACCCTGTATCTTAATTCAAAATTAAAATATTTTCCATATTGCTATGTTGCTATATTCTTTCTCTCATTGTAATTTACCTCTGTGCCAAATTTCGTGGCAACATAGTGAATAGTTCATCAGTATTTACAGATTTTATGTTTGTGACCTTAATTTTGGATATGAGTGTATTATCCAGGGAGTTTATGATTTCATCGAGTGGCACATTTTCTTCTTTTTCTCATTGTCACAATCACTTTCTTTTGTTTGTTAATTTAAAACCATCTCAACAATTTCACCGTCACTTAATGTATTAATAACAGGCGTGTACATATTAACATCCATAACTTCAAGGACACCATATTCCTCTAAAAGAATTTCTGAGGATTTAGCATACATTAAAAGTTCTGCAATGTAACTTTTCTCTTTCCGCATACGAGAACACACCCAGTCTGGTTCCCGATCGTCAGCGAAAAGAAAAAAAAGGGGTTGAAGGCCATAAGTTATGGCAAGCATTTTCCAAAGTGTCTTCAGAAATAATGTCCCATGCACAAGTGATGCTCCTGCTCCACAAAGCGTCCTTTAGGTTAAATTGTTTCAAAATGTCGCGTATATTTTCTCCTCTGTTAATGAAGTTTAGCACACAGGAAATCATTTTTATAACGGTATTCTAAAGCGTGCAAAAGACCCATATCCATAGGCTGTATTAGAGATGTGCAATTTGGAGGCAAAAGTAAAACTTTCACATTTTCTTCAATAAGAATTCCTACTTCTGGATAAGCTGATCAATTATCCAAACTTAAAATAATACTAGCAGTATTTGGAAAACCTATATATTTACAGGATGCTTTAGCTTCGGGTTAATTGGTTCTATGGCGCAAAATCCTTTAAGAGTCATACTGCGCTAAAACGAATAGACTATAAACATCAAAGAGTGAGACAGAAATAATGTCAATATAATATACAAAAAAGAAAGAGCAATGGGAAAAGCAATCTGGATGCGGTATCTCATACAGATGGAGTCAGACAAGTGTAGAGTGATAAAAATTTTAAATCCTAAAACAGCAGAGTATAAAAGAAAAAGTATTTCAATAAAAAGTGCAGTCTGGATGGGATTCCCATTATAATTAAAATTCACCTAGTCAGAAGTTTCTGGTGATAGTATGAAACTTCCAAACGGAACAAAATTTCAGTAGCGTTTGTAGTTAAACTGAAAATTGCATGTTAAACTATAAAAATTGAAAAAATTCGCGGTCTGAAAGACCGGTAACATCAGTTAAAGGTTAAGGGTTCATTCTGATAACGCGCTCCCCTGATTAGTTTCGGGTATTCATTGGTTAAGTATAAAGGGGGAAAGGGGGGCTAATACCCCCTTAACTTAGATAAATGCGTTTTTCATGCAGAAGTATCAGATTTTCTTCAAATTTTGGTGTACCGGTTAATTTTGATAACGAGCTTCGCTGATTAGATTTGAAGGTTCATTGTTATAGTCTAAAGGGGGAACGAGGGGCTAATACCCCACCCCACCCCTAATTTAGATAGATGGGTTTTTCTGCCGATATGCTTCCAATTTGGTATACCGGTTTATTTCAATAAGGCGCTTCCCTGATGATATTTGTAGGGTCATTGGTTAAGTATAAAAAGGGAAAACGGGGGGAGGGCAACCCCCCCCCCCTTAATTTATTTTTCGAGGGCATTATTCTTTGAAATAAGAGTATAATATACAGTTAGTACGAATAGCCTGTGAGCTCAATGCCATCAGTTTAACTGGGCAATTTTCTTTGTTTTAATTATAGTTCCAGTGACTGCACTCTGCACGAAAAGTTATCCAATATTATGTGGTTCCATTTTGTTTCTGGTATTATTTTAGCTGTCATATTAAGAATAGAAATGATTCTGCTCCATTTGTTTAGTCGTTTTAACAAGGTCATTCAAAATATGCATGCAATTTTTTAAATCTTCGTTTTTGTCCGATTTTGATGCCTCGTTTTGAAACCTTGACAAGACTAAAGATATATTTGGCGTTTTCAAATATTTTATGTGCTCTTTTACGCGCTTCCCGACCAGTGGGTGTTAGTTACTCCCTGGGAAGGAAGGGGGAGGGGGCACTTTCTCATTTTTTCAGAGTCCATCATGTGATGTATCGTTGGAAAGCGTATTGTTCCCATATTCATAGTTCGTACCTCGCCCTCTGATCTGTCCTCCCCTTCCCCTTTTACATTGGTATCTTACATTTTATTGGGATCGATTCTTCGATTCGGATTGAATTGTTCATTTTTATTTTTCTTTAAATCGTCATTGCGCCCGATTCTTGGATGCGGATATTTTTCAATCCGGGTTCTTACGGGAATAGATTGATATTTCAGTTCTAATTTCATGGAATAATTTCATATATTTATTCCTCCAATATTACTGTTTTAGTGGCTGAATTGCTGTGAAATTTCGTATAAGGAAAGATTTTTTTTCTTTCTATATTAAATTGTTTTACTTTTTCTTAACCCCTTCACGCTCGAATTAAATTGCGGTTAAAAAATTCAAATTGCTTATTTGCACCACTTTTATGAAAAAGAAATATTCCCCTTATTTAATGACAGGTAAATCCATACTAAAATATAGCCAATTTCACTATTTTATAAAACTGGTGGGAGTCAAACAATCTGAGTAAAAGACGCAGCCCGAGAATATGACGGGAGGGAGAATTAAGGGGCTAAAAGCCTAGTTATTCGGGTTGCTAGTTTATTAAGTTGTATTTTTGAATATCGTCTCTTCTCATTTCCTCCACCTCTTCCCCACCAATCGTTATTACAGAGACATTCAAAATATACATGTAATTTTTAAATGTTTAATTCTTCTCCTATATTGTTATAATGCCACATTTTGAAACTTTGACCTAAAGTATATTTGCCGTCGCCTCTTCGACCGTTAGGGGTTTCGTTTCCCCCTCGGGGGGAAGGGGCACATTATAAATTTAGTCCAAACCTGCTCGTGCAACATATCTTTGGAAATCTTTTAATGTCCTCTTTTATTTTCTGTCCAACCCCTTCCCCTTCCTTAGAGGGGCAATTTTCTAATTTTATCCCAACTCCTCATGTGATATATTATCGAAAAGCCCTTTGGCCACTCATTCATATTTTTATTTCGTATTATGCTCTTTTACCCGTCGGCCTCTAACTTTTGTATTTTAAGCAATTTTTCTAACTCAGCACCTAATTAAGCCAAAGCGTGCTTAGACTCTTTTTAGAAGGATTAACCGAAGGGGGTATTTCGTCAAGGCATTTCGAATAAATTTATCAAAAGATATTGTGTTGTTAATGCTTTTTAAGCTGCATTAATATCTAAAATATGTTAATATTTCTGAAATAAATTGAGTATTTTTCTTATATCTCTGCTAAAAAGCCTTTTATTTAAGTAAAAGCAAATTAGTTACTACTTTCATAATCATTAATCTTTCAGATTCTCGTGGTTTTAATAAATAACTGAGGCATCTGCCTGTTATCACTTTATCCTATTTCTTTTTCTTTGTTTTTTCATAAACAAAATGATTCTGTTTTTCTGTTTTAGTATAAGAACGAGAACACTATTAAAAAATAAAAATAAAAAATTCATGATATTTGCAGATTTATGTTCCACTTCCGACACTGCAGCGAATGAGTCAATAACGGTTTAGAGATTTTAGCAGAAAAAAACAAACATATAATCAAAGAATATATTTTTATTTATTTGTTAACCAGAGAAAAGTATATTATTTCACTGTTGATGATTCTAGAATGAAAACTTTTTTTTAACAGCTGAAAATTTGGTAAACATTAAAAAGAAAGATATTTATAAACTGTAAATGAGATAAGGAGATGTATATTTTAAAAGGGAAAGAAATTTCAGTTAAATACATTATTAAAGGGAGAATTTTGCTTATTAATTGCGGGATAATTAGTATGTGATGATTTGGTTAATTACATCATCACAGCTATTTTAAAAGAAGATTTGCAACATTTGCATTTCCACCCGCTTATCGGGGGCCTAAAAAACGAAAAAAACATTTAACTTTTTAAATAAATTTAGAGCCTTCAAAATTTCTCTCATCTGCGCATTTTTAAGAAGAATGACGTTTTTAGGAAGTCTGTTTGGTTGAAGGAAATAAGAGTAGAAAGTACATGTTTTCCGGATGAAAAAAAAAATCATTTCTTCCTTTTTTTTTATCTGATCGAGATCATTCTTAAAAAAATATATATAAATGAAATATAAATTATTGTTAAAATTACATCTTAAAAAAAATAATTTTAAAAGTTAAAAAACCTTATTATTCGACTCAAAGGTCTGTAGTAGCTTACTTCTGGGCTTTTGTCATGATCTAGGCCCCCCATAAATGGGGGTGAGGGGTGAGAGATAGTCGTTACGGCCCTGTTGATTCGCTACGTTTTGGAATTACTATTTTTGAGCTTATCTATGTGAATCTGTGAACATCGAAATATCGATTCAAGTATCGATTCTAGAATTTTGGAATCGATTCTTATTGTGATCGATTCTGTTTTAT
Organism: Maratus speciosus; assembly: GCA_963932465.1. NCBI lineage: Eukaryota > Metazoa > Arthropoda > Arachnida > Araneae > Salticidae > Maratus > Maratus speciosus. The sequence continues at coordinate 212,042,763 of OZ010793.1, forward strand.
ACGATGTCGATTTTAATCGATTTTCAAATTTTTCAGAATCGCCCATCACTACTACACCCTCTCTCCAACTTAAGCAGGGATGGAGGCAAACGAAAAGATGAAAATAATAGCTTGATATAAGTGTGGGAGGAAGCATCGATATGCTGCGGAAAAAAAAATAAAATGCAATATCGATGTGATGTTCCAATTTTTTTCAACAATTTTATTTTTTCCTTCCCTTCTTGAATTTCACCACTGGAAATTCTGAACTTTAGATGTCCGAACATTAGACTTTGTACTCTATTACATTAAAAGAATAATATATGATGCTTCATCATGATGTGGTATTTTTGTCAATGCGTGCAGGCACGAATCGGCCCGCAGACCCATCAGCCCGGAGAGAGGTGTGCCCACGAAAGCTTCGTGCCTCTATGCCGATCCAATTTTTATTTATCTAGATGTGCACATACTTTCCAATTGATGAATAGGGTATTTTTTTACAGGTGTGGTTTTGAAATTCGTAACACTTTTTCCATTCATAGTCAATTTGACAGCTACAGATGATTTGTGCTCAGTACGTTTTGCCATTTCACCATAAATAGACTTACACCAGAACAATGTTTGCAAATTGTGCAAAACACCATCAGTTTTTTCGGGAGATATTCGGTAAGCGTATAATTTCGCGAAATGGACGTATGAACTGGCCTCCATGGTCATGTGATCTCACACCAAACGGTTATTTTCTGTGAGGATATATGAAGTCGCTGGTCTACGCCGATAAACCACAAACGTTGAGCTACTTGCAAGTCAACATTTCCCGCGCTATTGCTGATGGACATCTGCTCGATAAAGTGGTCGAATATTGGAATTCCAGAATGCGCTTCATTCGACACAACCGCGGCGCACATATACGCCCAATCTTTTTTAAACTTTATGTGTTTCATTTCGTTTTAAATTTGTATACCTCTAAAGAAAACACACTTTACTAAATTCTATGGGTTTGTTTATTGATGAGCATCAACAGAGGAGTATTTTTATGATAAAAAATTAAAGAAAATTAAGATTAATCCAAGAAATATCATGAAAGGAAACGAAAGTTAAAAAGTGTGCAAGTGAATGAGGGAGAAAACATACATGTATAACTGAAAGTGTGCTTTTTCAAAATAAGTTCAGAAAAGAAAGACTGAAATAATTGGAGGTGGAAATATTTTGTGTGGATAACGTTGTTGATTAGACTATAAGATCTTGTCTTTACGAAAAGTTTCTGAAAAGAAAAAGGCATCTTCGATATCAACCTTGATAACACGTCTATCAATCATCGAAACTTAAATATTTCTTGCTCTATAATTATGACAAGAATTTTTGTAATCATGGGTTTGTGTGTTTAAAAGATTAAACTTACCCTCTTATAAAAACGCAGATATCTTCACTTTCGTTTGTAATATGTGTTTTAATATTTCCTGTTTACATACCAAGTATCAGACATTATTTTATATTTTAAAAATACCCTTATTACCTGTTATATATACAGGTCTGTTTTTATAAAAATATATTACAGCTTGTTGTATATAAAATTTTAAAGGTTTAAAAATATATCTGTACCTTGGAACAAAAAGGGCCAATGTCCAAAATTGAGAAATTTGAGTTAAATGCACGAATGATTTCGGTTTGCGATATAATGTAACTGCTAAAACGGCCAAAGTCCTCCCAATATTAGATCATTGAAAACAAAATATTTTGTCGAGGCCAATGTTACTTACTATTAATGTACAAATGGCCAATTTAAAATGTAAAAAAAAAAAACTAAATCAATGTAACATTAGGTTGTAGTGAGAAAAACATAACTGAATTGAAAGGTACAACTTTGAAAAATAATAGTACATAAATTGTAGCAAGAGTCTTAAAATTCTCAAACTTAAATTGGGTTTCCTGCCATTTCAGAAAAATGGACATTGGCCCTTTTTGTTCCAAGGTACAGATATATTCATGAGTCTACATATCATATACAATACATTCCAATAATGTTTTCGCTCCTATTGGAGCATCCTCAGTTGACTTACTAACTGCCTTAGCTTCTCTATTTATCATGTTTCAAGATCTGTACATTCTCTCGTTTTCCATTTATGATTTCCTCTTTTTCCTTCTTCTAGTATTTTCATCCATCGACAGTCAATAGATGCGTGCGTCATATCGTTCCAAACTTCAGTTTTAGAAGTACAAATTTCAATTGCTTCGCATAACAGGAAATTATGTATATTTTCATAGTTCGCTGTTTTCTCCATTTTTAAAGTTTTAATCTGTAGGGGGGTATTACGTTCTTTCTTGCTAGGGCTTTAGTTTCTTTATTTAATTGGAGGTACTTGATATGCTCTCCCTTTCGTTCTTCTATTTTTGTTTTAGTCATACCTATGTATCAGATGTAAATTTCCAACTGGGCGAAAAATGTCCGGACTACGATTCGAACCAGGGATCTCTTGGCTGAAGCCGCCAATGCTCTACCATCTGAGCTATCCCGGACTAATCTGGTTGAACCCTTTTCACCCAGCTAACCTTATTGATAATAGCATCTGGTCTAAAATCTGGTTCAGCTCAACAGAATAAATCGCAGGTAATGGAATTCCAGAAATCGCTAGATACGTAATTACATTAGATTAATTTTAACACAATTATCTAGTGATATTAAATAGAGTGTATAATAGAGTATGCTTTTCGGAATATATTTATAAATAAAAGTTTATTCATAAAACTATTTTTCAATGTGTAAAATGAGTTTTTCAGAATTGTGGAAAAAATTTAAGCCACATTTCCTCACATGAAATAAAAAAAGTAAAATAAATATGGCATAACACCAATCCAAGCCTATTTGTACTGGAAAATTGAGACTATGTAATTCCGTTTTATTATTTTTTTTATATATCTTCAAATTAAAACTCAGTGGAGATATATTTGATGATTATCCCTTAACCGGAAACATTAAAATCCCGTGCACAAATGGAAACGTGCCATCTGTGAGACTGCTAAATTAAAAAAAAAAATTGCTATAAAATTTTAAAAGGAAAGTAACTCTTAATAATTTACCAAATAGTGAACTTAAACACTTAATATTTAATAGTAATGCATTAACAGGGACAATTTTTTAATATGACAGCATAAAAATAAGTTTTGAATGTCGGAGACAGAAAATATTTTGAAATTACACTTTATTGTTCAAAATATAAAATTTTCGTCATATTAATTAAATAAATGCTAATATTTTTATATATTTCAGTACGATTTGAATTAGAAAAAATATTATGCAGGAAAATTAACAAAACATTTAAGAGTAAATATTGCAGCATGTTCTAAATATCTGCATTTTTTATGCATTTTTGACAATGTTGAGTCATTTTCGTGTTCAGAATTTATATATTCATCATCTAAAATACTTTCAATATCGCTTATGTCACTTACTACTTCTTCAAACAATCTCAAAGCACTTTCTCCAGTCTTTTGTATCACTGTAGCGTACCCACATTGACGGCTCCTCTATATCAATACCCCAGAGCAAAAACTTACATAAACGGAAACATGCCGTCCCACAGACTGCGTTGAAAAAAAAAAAAAAATTCTTTCAATAACTAAAAATGTGCAGGTGTTGCAAATGGGTGGGGAAGGCAGAGGACCAATAGCGTAAGGATTAGGTTGTGTGATAAGATTGGGGACGCGTTCATTTTTGTGTAAAGGGTAGATATGTATACGCAACCGTCTCACAGTTTCCGGTTAAGGGTTAAGAATCTATATTTTTTTACAAAATTTTGACCAAATATCATCTACTTTTTCTGCGTGTAGCTATCATATCACATTTATTCTGATTACCGTCATAAAAAACATATGGAAGCGTAAATTATATATTACGCATCCTGTATACAAAAAAAGCAATGTCAAAATACAACTTTTTATGAAAGATAATTTATAGAGGTTGCGTTATGAAATTTAAATAACTTTCTATTCCAACTAATGACTTTAACATCATAATTTTTCATTCTTCACCATAAGAATATTTAATTGCATTTTTTCTGAAAAATGTTCTTGTTCTTTGTATTAAAGAAACTTATTTCTTTAAAAATAACTTTTGAAATAGGGGGAAAAATTGTATTAATGAGACTAACTCATAATACAAGTTTAAGATTAATCGAAGAAAAGTAATTATTTATAACTAGGCAAGAAGTTAAAATTCGCGTGTGCATTAAACTAAAGAAAGTTTTACTAAATATTATTACATTTTTACTATATTTAAAGTATTTAATTAATCATATGTGGTTACATGAACTTGTATTTTAACTTGTATTTTGATATTTCTTTTTCCAATAAAGCTGAATTTTTCATGATATGACTTTATTTGAATAAAATTGTTATTTGGAAAAAAATTTAAATTATTATTTTGTTTTTATTTTTCAAGAAGAAGATTTAATTATAATCGGTTTTTGTCGTAACGTTTCTACAAATGTAAAAGGCAATGATCTAATTAAGAGATTTTGATTTAATTATTTTCTTGCGTTCAGGAATGTTATAGAAATCTATATAATCTATATTCTTCCTTATTTTTAAAGTCGCATTATTGTATTAAATATGCGTATGCATCAAGAGTTACTTATTGTAATATAAGTATTGTAAGAAGAAGGGCGATATAATTTACCTCCCACGTATAAATATATATATGTATATTTCCGTTCTTCTACATCAATAGAATAAAGTATTGTAAACGAAATTTTTTTTCGACTTCCGGTTTTCGACGAATTTACAAGTTTTAAGGATCAGAGATCACAAAAAACAAAATATTCCGCCGGAAGTGGGCGCTGTAAAAGCGATTTTTGTTTAATTTTCTCCCTTTTTCTTAGTTCTATTGTACATCGGCGGCTCGTGCAGCGATGGGAACTTCGCATACTGCTAAGCCGGCTGTTCGGAAACAGCTGGTGTACAAGAGAATAAATAAAAACTATTGATTTTATTAAATATCATGATCGAGATTAATTCGTTTTTAATCCGATTTATTGACCTAAGCAGAAATTTAAGGTCAAAGTCAAAGTTGGTATAGTATTGAACTAGTAATATGGACGTATTAACATTTGTAACTATTTTTTGAAATATTAAGATGTATGAAATTAAAGAAAGTTTTGGGATTGGCAAATCGAACTGGTTTATTTTATTTTGTTGTTCGTTATGGAAAAATCGTGTCATGAAACAGCGTGGAGACTTTACTAATTACCAAACCATTCCTTTTAAAAGTTTAGGATGAAACAAATTATTAATTAAATTTGAATGGATGATTTAAAATGTATTGTTAGGTTTCTATTTCAGATGCAGTTTTATAGCATAATACCTAATAATATTATTGATACATTCTTAAACGTGTACTTATAATTAAAATTGAAAAGGTAAATGTGCTTTAAATCAAGAGTTGTAAGGAATGTATTCTTTCTATTATTTAAAAAGTTTTCAACCGTAATTCATTGTTTATGCGGAAGCTTAATTATTTATATTTCATCGAGCATAGTGAATTCAAATGCAGCTTAATTTACTTAGTTCTTCAATTTGAAAATTTTATTACATTAATTAAACAGCTACTTGTTTGCTATCAGAAAAAAAGTTAAAAAGAACTGTAATATACTATTCATTACTGTTTTATGTAATGAAACACGAAACTGGATACTTAATACAGTAAAAATCTATACTATACACAGAAATAATAGGGAAAATCGCGACTGGTTTTTACGAGTTTTATTTTAGAATTTGTTGTGGCAGTTTGGTAAAAGGAAAAAGAAACAATTTCGAAGATCTGCAAACATTCCCCAATCAACTAATATCACTAGTAGTTTATCACATAAGTTAAACAAATTTTGTAAAAACAAAGTTTTGAATGAACATACAGTTACAATTTGTCCCTTTTTGTGGTTAGTTTTTACATCCTTTTAGTGAGTTTTTATTTATAAATATAGGCAACTGTAGCCTTATAAGTCGTCGCCTGAGTTACAATGAATAGAAACATAATAAGCATCTGAGTAGTTGCCTTTTTTATGAGCCTAATTTTTACATATGGTGCATAGTAATCACTCTTCATTTGGCATCGAATTTGAATATGATTCACCATAAACATAACAGAAGTATTTTTCTTGTTCGTCTGAATAGTAAATGACAATAGTAGACGGCTTTTATTCTAAAATTTTCCCTTTGAAATTACGTGGCGTCTCTTTTTCGAATCAAAACTCTTTATAACTTGCCTGACTTTCTTGGTATTTTACTTTCTTCTTTGTTACCAACTTCATTCTGTTGGGCGTATTGGTTAGTACAGCTGTGTGCCTACGTTTTCGTTGTCTTTTTGTAATTTTACATGGCGCAGCTTTCTGGAACGTGTGAGATGGGCTGCAAAGTGTTGCCTTTCTGAATCAAGTTGGAAGAATTTAAACTCGTGGCTACATCTGCAGCTGGTTCTGCGAATCGTGATAGAAATAAAACCTGGGCATCCGTTGCATTAATGAATGTTGCTGATGGAGCAAAAATGGTGGGTGATGAAGGCGGCATAATTTCACATGCAACTAATTCTTCGGGTATTTCTGGATTACCAACCTCGAGAGAAATTCTACCTTGGCACCTAACTTTTAAATGATCCGGGTTTGTCGAGGGGTTTGTTCTAGCATCTGTGCCCAGGGAGTATATTGTTAGAGAGTTAGTGTGAGTATCTCTGAAAAGTAAATATTTACTAGAGACTCTCGCTGGTTGTTTGTATTCCGACATGGGCCTTTTAATCCTTTTAATAAATATATAGTATATTTATACATTTCTCTGATTCTTTTGTTCCCAGCTGTTCTTTTTTTTTTAACTTTATATTTTTATTATTATTATTATTAATTAATTTATTTTTTATTTAGTAACATCCATCCTCATCTTTTAGGCAGTTCTTAAGTTTTCCCCTACAATGGGGCCTTTAGTGCCAGAGCTGCACATTGTTTTTTTTTTAATTAATCAATGTTATAAATATTTTAAATCGTTTTTTCCCCCTTAATTTAAGGATTTCAGGCTGCGCTTCCCTATTCGGACAATTTTGGGTACGCTGATTCTATTGGTGAGCTCCATTTCATCCTAGCTCGATTAGGGGGTGGGGGTCTGGGGGGCAGGGAGGGGCAATCTAATTATTTTTCTCTCCATTGTGTTAAGTATCATACCATTTTAAAGGTAATGACGTCAGCTCCTCATTTCCAATATTTATTCACTCTGTAACTATAGGGGGGGGGGGGGCTCTAGGGGCAGGGAGAGGCATTTTTTTCCCCTTCCTCTCTCCAATCTGTTAAGTATTATAACATTTTAAAGGTATTGGCCTCAGCTCCTCATTTCTAGTATTTATTCACTCTGTAACCATAGGGGGAGGGCACTGGGGGCAGGGAGGGGCAATATATCTGTTTCTCTCCCAACAGGTCAAGTATTATACCACTTTAAAGGTATTGACCTCAGCTCCTCATTTCCAATATTTATTCACTCTGTAACCATAGGGAGAGGGCTCTGGGGGCAGAGAGGGGCAATATATCTATTCCCCCCCCAACAGGTCAAGTATTAAACCATTTTAAAGGTATTGACCTCAGCTCCTCATTTATGTTAATTATTCTTTTCAAATTTCACTCTTCGTAGCCGTTAGGGGGCGCCAACTTAGCTAAATTTGTTCATGTCTCTCAAATAGGGCATGTAATATGCCAAATTAAAGGTATTGACCTCAGCTTTTCATTTTTATTAGTCATTCCTGTCCAGCTTCTTTTTACTGCCAATAAGTTGCGCTAAATCTGCTTTATTTGTGGTTCTTATTAATATTATCATTAATTTCAATCCCTACAACTTTCTTTTCATTTACTCAAGGACAGTACTTTTTTTTTTCTCCCTCATGTAACATCTGCTATTTTTCGGTTTGTTCAGTTAATTGTAAGCTTAACAACTCCATTTATTTTACTTTTAGCAGCACACTCTAACATATTATATCATTTATAAGTTTCAGTTTCACCCTCTAGTTTTTTTTTTTTTTTTAAACTTTCTGCAGTGCCTTCTAAAAACAATACTTTTCTTTCAAGGTCTTTACACCCCTCTAACTCGCGCCCACTTTGTCCCCTTACCACATTTTCTACTTCCACCATGGACATATTTTAACATCTAGCATTTTTCATATACTTTATCTTGCACTTATCAACATCATCCAAGCGCAGTATGGATAACAGACTTCAGGGGTATTCACATCTATTTTATTACAAACGTTTAACAAACATACTAGCTTTTGGAGCTCTGACACTCATTTCTGCGATACTAATCATTTTCATTCTTAATTAAAAAGAAAAAAAGAAAAGAAAATGTATAACACATCCTATAAAAGTTTACTTATGTATTTTTATGTATATGTATGTGTGTGTGTGTGTGTGTGTGTGTGTATGCATATATATATATATGTATATATATGTGTGTATATGTATGTATATGTGTGTATGTATGTATATATATGTTTTTATTTTAGAAGGGGGCGGGTGTCTCTTTTCTAAATTTCCTTTTCTGATTAGTAAAACAAACTCTCACGTTTTGCATGTCTCCAGACATGTTACTAGGTCACTTTCACCATTTAAATACAAATTCAGTGTGTGTAAATCACTAAATACACTCTCATAAGCATGAGCTTTTATTTTGTTTTTTTGTAACAGAATCTTTGTAAATACTTAATATCCTTAGATTCTTCTTCCTTTTTCATCACTTATTATTGTAATTTTTTTTTTTGTTAATATATGGAACTTAGTAAGCAACATATATTATCAGAGAAGCACTGACTGCAGTACATATGCAATCATTATAAATATCAATTATTAAAATACCTTTATGATCATTTTATTATCATTTCCTTGTACTACTTTGTATGTGTATGAGCTTCAATGAAACACGGGGAACTCCTATCACAACATATGTCTTGGCCCAATTTATTTTTAAAACTTAAGAAAGAAAATTGTATTGTATCATTTATTTATTTATTTATTTTTTATTTAGTATTCAAAATTATCCCAAAATTTCGGTTATTATTCTTAGTCATTTCCGGTGATTTCAATCACGGATTTTTGCTTTATCTTTCTATTTCCCTTTCTTTCAAAAGAGTGTAGTATGGGCTCTGGCGTAGCCTCTTCCGTACAGGATCTAATCTATCAATATTATATTGAACTGGGAGATAACTAGTTAGTTTTATTGAGTTAAACAGGTGAGGTTCAAAAAAGTGGTTAAGGTACTAACAAGCGAATCAAACAATCTTGTGAATTGTGTTTCCCCATCATCTTAGTCGAAAGTCAAGAAGTGATAAAAGTGCTAACCGTCTATGCTACCTGTTTGTACTTCATCTCAAAAACTTTAGACTGCGCAAAAGTTTCGCACGGACTTAAAGATGAATGAAAGTAATACACCCTCGCATTGCCTCAGATCAAGAAAGGATAGGTCACAATAAAAAAAAACAATTGCAATCATCGCAACAGATGCAGTCTGACAAAGGGTCACAATCTGAGAAGCCAGCCAAATCAGAAAAAGCGGGAAAACAGCGATCGCAAAAAAACGACTTATCGAAACCAGTACAAGCTGAACATTCAAAATCACCAAGAAAATCTAATGGTAAGAGCGAACAACAAGAACAGATGGAAAACTTACAGATCTGCGAAATAGAAAAATTGGAAAAGATGACAATGGACGAGATATTCGAAGAATATGATAAGTGCAAAAGACTTGGCAGATCTGATGATGCACACATGGTAAAAGCTTACAAAGCATACATAATAAAGAACATAACAGAGGGCAATCAGGCAAAAGCGGATTTGGAACGTATTCGAGCAGGTTTGGAAGAAGAAAAAGAAACACGGGAACACCAGGCGGAAGAAATCATAATAGAGCAGAGAGAATTAGCTGAAGCTCGTATCAAGCTGGCGGACATGGAAAAATTAGTAGAAGAGTTAAAGTCTGTCCAAGCACGAAAAAATGAAATACAAGACGAACTTCGGTTTATAAAAGCCAAAAAATTAAAACCGTGCGCAATACGCCAAAAAATAGACGAAAACATTAATCGTCTCCTCGCAAATAAAAATGAAGACCCAAAAAGCGAAAAGTTAACTATCAAAAATGAAATCATAGGTTTCCACAGCCTGATGGAACTAGTGGCGCAAATAAATGAAGAAAGAGAAAACTGGAAAACAGAATGCATAGAACACCGAAAACGTGAAGAAGGTAACAAAAAGCAAATAGACATTCTAGCAGAGTTAAAGGAAAGTATGACTTTCATATTGGGTCAACATGGAACGTTCCTGAAATCTGAGTTTAAAACACAGAAGCAAGAAATAGAAGCAATACAGGAATTCCTCAAAAAATCTCCATTACTACAAACACCAAAACTAAAAGCAGATATGAGAAGAATTGACAAGGAACGCGAACAGATGTTTAGTTACGCACAAATGACGCAATTCCCACCTCTGCCAACGGAAAAGCCAACCCTAATACTGAGCACGAAAACAGATGGAATTCAAGTCCAGGAGTTAAGGAATGTCTTAAATACCGAAGTGGATCAAAGAAAACTACAGACATCAAACTGTATCCCTACAAGATCTGGGAAATTCCTAATAACCTGTAACAATGATGAAGAACTTGCACAGATAAGAACCAGCCTCCAAACCAGTGAAAAACTCAATCACATGATAAACATAACAAAGAAACCACCGAATATGTTACGGGTGATAGTATTTGGAGCGCCAGAAGCCCCGATGAAGTTGAAAATGGACAATAAATCAGAAAACCGAGACAAGCAAAAAGAAAATGATGAAGCAATTCAAAACTATGAAGAAAACATCATAATCCCAGCTCTTAATAAATGTCTACGAAAGGATAATGTCTCCTTCAAGCTGCTGAAAGTGATGAAAGGAAGAAGGGGAGAAGCAACTTCACATCTAGTTCTTCAAATGCATGAAAGGGACGCATTGCAACTGCAATCGCTGAAACCGTGCTTTGGTTTTAACAGATGTACAGTAAAGCCATATATTCTAATACCACGTTGCTTCAACTGTCAAAGACTAGGCCACGTATCAAGAGACTGTACAAATGAACTAACTTGTGTTTATTGCTCAGAGAAACACCATGTAAACGAATGTACGGCGAAGGAACCAAAGTGTATCAACTGCATACAGGAAAACAGAAGTAGAGAAACTCCAGGAAAGGACATTCCAACAAATCACACATGTTTCGATGGACGCTGCCCGACATATATTAAACAACAACGAGAAGCAGTAGCACAAAGGACACTAAGATTGCATAAAATTCCGTGCAATACAATGTAACCTACAGAACAGTAAGTCCAACACGGCAGCATTTATCCGTTTCATAATTCAAGAAAAATTCTCACTGGCATGCGTCCAGGGTGCCTACCTCTTTAACAAACGCCCATCTTCTCTCCCAGTTGATGTTCCCTGTTACAGCTCTAGCTCCAACAATAGCCACATAATAATTTTGGATCAAAATTTAAAGCACTGTATCTCGGCAAAAAAAAAAACGATCATTCCATCTTTGTAAACCTAGAACTAGAAAATTTTATTCTGAGCATAGGCAGCCTGTACAGCCCTCCACGTTCAGATTTTGAGGTGGACGTACAAGATTGGCTGCGCTCCGCACACCAGAGTGAGTACCAGCTAGTCCTGGGTGACTTCAATGCACACGACCAACTTTGGGGCTATACTCGTGACGATGACAGAGGACGGCTACTCGTAGATTCTTTATTAGCAAATAACTTGATTGTCTTAAACTCACCATCCTGTACACCAACCTATGAGTCCGGCAAAAGGGAAGGGCGTCCTGACCTCTCAATTTGCACACAAACACTATTCAGCTACTTTCGAGGATGGGATGTCTTCCCTGAGCTTTTCGGTGACCATCGGCCTATCGTAACAGATCTTTTGCTTCCAATCCCGATCCTTCCGAAACGTCGCTTCAGAACAAAAAATGTCCCATTCAACAAATTCATAGGCATGGTTGAAAACTCGTGCTACTTAAATTCCGTAATTTTTTCTTCAGCAGACTTACGTCAGGCCTTTGACCTGACTTACAAATCTTTTCAAAATATTATTCAAAATAGTGCAAAAGCATCCTTTAAACTAAAACCTCCATTAAGACAGGTCAAGTTCTCCTGGTGGACAACGGACCTTCGTTCTCAAAGAAATAAAGTAAAAGCACTTTATACAAGAGCAAAGAAGACGAACTTAGACTTGGTAGAATATCAAATTTACAAAAGAGAGCGTGCCAAATATCAGAAATTGATTCAAAGAGTGAAGAAGGACGCCTGGGTAAATTTTTGTAAGAAACAAACTGACCCATTTGGCAAATCTAAAAAACTGGCTTTTCAGGACTTTCAAGACTGTCAGATTAGCTATCTGCCGGACTCGTCATTCCCAGCTTCCAGGTCCTCTTCTTTGTTTACACTGACAGAAAAAATTTTTGGTGCATCACTGGGATCACCAGCTCAGCCAAATATGGCAACCTCACAACAAACTCACGCAGACCAGCCTAACTTTACAATAAAAGAACTGCGAAATGCAATCTATAGCTTTAACCAAAACAAAGCTCCAGGTCCCGACGGAATAGACCATCGGATGATTAGATCTCTCTTTTCTAAAATAGCCTTAACTCTTCTAGACATGTATAACAGTGCACTTCGTTTAAACTATTTCCCGGAGGCCTGGAAGGTGGGCGAGCTCGTCTACTTCAGGAAGGAAAGTAGACCAGCAAATGAACACACCTCTTATAGACTAATAACGCTACTCCCGATATTTGGCAAAATCTATGAAAAAATGTTCTTAAGACGAATTAATCATTCACTAACTCAAAGCAATGCATTAACAGGCCTACAACACGGTTTTACTCAATTAAAATCGACCGAAACAGCACTAGAACAGGCATTATCGTACATAGATATTAACAAATCTAACAAAAATTATACATCTTTTATTTCGCTAGATTTTATGGGGGCTTTTGATAATCTCCCATGGGACCTAGCACTACAGGCACTACACCATTTAAACTTATCACCTCAGCTAATTAATGTAATTGCTTTGGGCAGGCGGGCTCTGGTGGAATGGCAGCTGCCAGATCTTTTGTATTTTTTCTCAAGGGGTTGTCCTCAGGGCTCCTGTCTGGGGCCATTTTTATGGTTGGCTCTCCTCGAGACTCTGCTGCGGACCTTTCTGTTTGAATTCTGTGCGATAGTCGCATACGCGGATGATGTTTTACTTATAGACTGGGGACCAACAAGAGCGTTACTTGAACAACGAGGGAACAGAGTACTAGACTTTATTCAAAACTGGGCGAAAATTCACAAAATAACAATTTCTTTCGAGAAGTCGCGCTCTATAACGTTTGGTAAACCGAAAATTCTCCAACGGGGCCCACTCTTTAAACTACATGGTAAAAATATAAAGTCAGAAAAAACAAGTAATTATCTTGGAATCAAAATTGATCAACACCTCTCATTCTTACCCCACCTGGCATCAAATGGTCAAGAAATAATAAAAATCACGCAAAATTTATACAAATTCTCCTCAGTATCAGGTCGTCTTCCATCATACTTCTTTAAAGTCTGGTACTCATCCATCCTACAGCGGCAACTGGCGTACGCATGTGCAGTCTGGTTTCCGCGAATGCGGAAGTCACATGGAGTTCGCCATATTCTAGCGGCTCAGAGAAGGGCACTTCTCCTGATCTCCAGAGCCTATAGGAACACTTCTACTGCAGCACTTCAGGTCCTCACGGGTCTTCCTCCATTGGACATACAATTAGAAGCGGAGGCTGAGTTCGCTCGGATCACTCGCCTGGGTGCTTCTAATATTTCTTATTTTGCCCCAATGTACTCAACAAAATGTTCAAAGTATTAGATCTCTTCACTTTCAAACGGTATTAGTATTTGTGCAACAAAAGACTTTAACGGATCAACACACATCTTTACAGACGGGTCTAAAACAGAAGTAGGAACTGCGGCAGCTTTTTGTGTTTATAGGCAAAGCTCACACTTTTTTTCCTGGCGCGCAAGGCTTGATCCGGGGAACTCTGTCTTCCAGGCAGAGCTCTTTGCTATGAAGGAGGCGATTCTTTGGGCAGAAGAGGACTCTGACACCCAATACTTAATTTCATCAGACAGTTTATCAGGTCTAATGGCCCTTTCAAAATTTGATAACAATAATCACTTAGTTCTAGACATAACCTTACTCCTTCAGTCCTCAGAAAAATCGTTCTTCTTTAATTGGGTTAAAGGACATTCTGGTATAACGGGCAACGAACTGGCTGATCAGCTGGCGAGGTCGGCAGTCGATGATTTAACTTTACCACTAACATTTCTTCCATTCCCACAATCAACATTGAAATTAGAACTCAAAAAACAAATGCTACACCAATGGCAACAACGTTGGTCTACAGTGCAGGTGAGTCAATACACGCGTGACTTCATACCTAAGGTCTCACAAAACATTTTCATAAGTAACAGATACCTGTATCTCTTTCTCACAAATCATGGACCCTTCCAACAACACTTATATACCATAAATAAACGGGACTCACCTCTTTGCATTTGTGTATCCTTATCAACATCATTACACTATATTTTACATTGCACATTAACGTCCCACTATCACGTTAAAAAGCCACAACAGATGACACTGCCTGACTGGCTAACTTACCTGCTCGACCGTCCAGTTCTCCTGCAACGTATAGCGGATTGTATGAAATTTTTAGAAGACAACGAATTTATATTTACCAATCCCCTCCCTTTCTGAGCTAACTGAGGAAACTCATTGTTTTTAGCTCCCATTTCAGACAGGAGCCCCTGTTTTGTACATAATGTAAATATTTGTCTTATTTCCTATGGTTTGTTTATTTAGTATTTTCATTATATTTATCAGCATATGCATTTCACTTAAAGTTTTTCAGCTCTAATATTCAAAAAACATGTCTTGTAATTGTTTATGCATGTATACAACATAGTGCAATTGCTGTCAATGTATGTACTGATGACACCCCTTGTGAGTTTCAGAGTCAAAAACAGCAAACTGAATTTATTTTTCTGTATGTTATTAACTGTTTTAAAAATATTGTCACTGTTAATGTATCTTACCATATGCAGTGGATTTGAGTCTCCCCCCGGGATTGCACTTATACTCTAAAGCGAAAGCTGGGTTCCCGGGGCGGTCATCCCTGTCATCCCTGTAACAGCAGATGGGAGGAACTCATCTTCAGTAAAGATATTTGTGTTCCCGAAAGATGGAACACCGATTGAATGTTGTTAGGTGTCGTCGCTAAAGATGATGTCTCATGAACTATTTGTGGAATGTTGTAATAGATTGCAGTGCATTCAAGCATCGTAAGAAGTGTGGTGAAGTTTTTTTAAATGGACCGTAAACTGACCTTTCAAGGGGCTGAAGTTTAGGAGAGGAGTGGGGGTGGAATCATAAAATTATCACCACACGATATTTGGCAACGTCCAATGTTTTGACAGAAAAGTGCGATTCTTGATTATCCAGCAGTTATAATTCTGGATTTTAAGCAGTGCATCGAGTGTGCGTAGGGAACTGCTTCAGAAATTTGAAAAAGGTCGTCCGAATTCATCCAGCCAGTTTGGTTAACCAAACCTAGGCAGCCAGATAGACCATTAGCAGTGAAGTATTCCTAGTATTTTTTCTAGGAAATACAAATTTTCGAGGAATCGTATTTTCAGTTGCATTTACTGCAATTTCTATGGTAAACGAATGTTCCTCTCTCTGTCGGAGCCAAATTGTTTGACACCTTTTCTTGCAATGATTCAATGGGGTCGGCGCATAATTGTGATATCCGTCTCATCAACATTGCAGATATTACTGCAATGCTATTTGTGGTGGCCCTTTACGTCTTCTAATACATAAATAAAATTGCATGGACGTTATATCAATTCAAACTTGTGGCTGTTGATATTTATCAGTTGAGGAATTTGGATTGAGAGCTTAAATTGGCGTTTGAAAAATGAACTTAGGCAATCAGTGGGCGCCATACTTATAGCATGTCAATTTCTGAAACTATTGTATCTAAAATAAAATAAATAACAAAGTAATTGTTAGAGAAATGTTTAAAAATAGCTACAGGAGATGCAAGAGACCAAATTATGTCACTGTTAAGAAACGTTCATCTATTAGATATACTACGAATATAACTTAATTATTTTATTAGATTACAATTTTATTTTTCAAAATCTTTAAAATGCTGTAAAGTTCACGTTGATGTCTCTTGCAACTGGGCAAAATGATCTGCTATTCTGTATAACTTCTTTGGCAGCGTCAATGAAAGTTTGCCAGGCAATTGTTCTGTTAATTTTCTTTTTGTAAGTCTTCATAACTGTTCCTAAGAGAGAAAGAAAAACATAGACTATGTAGAAGAAAATACTTTTAATTAAATTCACGTAACCAATTTTATATTTACAAAATAAAGAAAAAAAAGGCTACTATCAGAATCATTAAAACTCATTAAAATGGTGTTGTTTTTGTATTTGCTGAAATTAATCTTTAAACAAATGACATTAATCTTTTTCATAACTATACGGTCTATATTATCTATATATATTTTTTATACTACACTGTGGTGCTAATGAATTTTTAAGCATAATTTAAATACTACTTGAAGGAATGAGCTGAAACTGTGTATTCGCACATTGTAGGCTTCTAAAAATTTTCCATAAAAAATCGTAAGTTATATTTAATAATTTTTCGATTATTAAAGTGTTAATTAATGTCTAAGATATGTATATTTTAATGCATGCAATTCATAAAATTATTTTGGGGATCATTAATAATAAACTACAAGATAAAAAAATCAGTATTAACAAAATAACTATTGCATGAAATACTAATGAAAATATAAAAAATAATCGAAAATTCGGAGACTGGAACTTTACATCTTTATAATTAAAATTTTTAACCAAATGGCTTCCTATTTGTTACCGGAAGTTAAAATAAGAAGTCAAATATAGGTGTTAGTGAAATGTTTTAAGTTTATTACTATTTCAAGGTAGAGACGATCATCTGATCATCTTCTACTATAAATTCGAATATGACATAATGTGCAATTGAATGGCTATTTTTGTGTTTGTCTATATATCTTGTGTGTTTTGTGTTTGTCTTGTGTTTGACAATAGTTATGGTGATAAATTTATATGGAATGTTCCTTTTTTTCTCTTGATCGATTGTATCTATTTTTTTAAATTTTCTCATATTTGGGAAATGTGGTAGAAGTAATATATGTGGTAATATGTCCGCAATTATCAGTTCTTAGTATGAGAGTTTCATGATGTTTCTACTTGGCCTTTCATGGATTGATGGATTGTTCTAGAAAATTGATAGAAAATTCTTGGATATTAAACTACAATAAAAACAGTTAATTAACAAACTGAATTAGCAGGAACTTACAGATTTTCTGTATTTTAATTAATTCACCAGAAGCACCAGGGGAAAAATTAGCGTTTAAAATGACAACGTAGAATTATTGAAAATTTATTACTTTCATAAGGCGCATAAAAAAGAGTTTTAATAAATCATGTATCATTTCATTCACTTCATTTCATTTAATAAGTAAAACCAGTATTTTAGTATTGTAAGGGTGTTGGTCATCTCTAAGACTGGATACCACTTAGACAAGCATGTTTTTATACAGAGACCACAAAACACTACAACCCACACAAACAGTTGAATAGTCATAATTTAGGTTATAAAACAATAGAACTTCTCAGAACGAGATAGATCTTCGAACACCCCGAATAGTCCAGGCAATAGGGAATTTTACCTAGCAAAATTAATGGTAGTACTGGAAATCGGCTTTCCAGATGTTTTTTGAGTCGCTGAATCCGAATTTGTAACTTCCCACCAAAATTTCCCCCGGCAACCTCCCCAAATTTTGGTAAAAAGACCCCCCAAAAAGGTTTTTATTAAAAAAAATCATTTTATTGTTAAAAAATTTTATTGTTTCAGAGAAAAAGTATCTAGAAATTCAGAAAGTAGACAAAATTTCCAACAAATTAGATATATGACATTATGACTTAGGATAAAGGGGAAGGGGGGATCTGCCTCGGAACATGCGCGCGGTGCTGCGTAAACTAAGTTACGCAATTTTACGTAACCACTCACACGTTTACATTCGCCCTCCCATCTCCCCTCCGAACATTCACTATAAGTTTACTTTAAGATTTTTGGGTCGCTGAATCCAAATTTTTAAATTTCCCCCTAAAATCCCCCCCCCCGACCCCCCCCCCCAAAAATAGTTGTTTTTAACTTAAATTTCTTATTGTTTTAGGGGAAAAGCATTACGAAATTCAGAAACTAGACAAAATTTGCAACAAATAGGATATATATGACATTATGAATTATGATGAACGGGGAGGGTGGGGGGCTGCCTCTGAACATGCACTGCGGCGCTACGTGCACTAAATTATGAAGTCCAGGCAATAGGGGATTTTATCTGGCAAAATTAATACTAGTTCTGAATTTCGACTCACTTTATGTTTTTTGGGTCGCTGAATCCGAATTTGTAACTTCCCACCAAAATTTCACCCGGCAACCCCACAAAAAATTGATTTTTTGAAAAAATTTGGTTTTTGAGAAAAGCGCGCGGGGAATGTTCCGAGGCAGCCCCCTCTCTCCCCGTTTATCCTACGTCATAATGTCATATATCCTATTTGTTGCAAATTTTGACTAGTTTCTCAATTTCGTAATGTTTTTTTCTTTAAAACAATAAGAAATTTAAGTTAAAAACAACTATTTGGGGGATTTTCGGGGGGGGGATTTTGGGGGTAAGTTAAAAATTCTGATTCAGCGACCAAAAAAACTCAAAATAAACCTTATAGAGAAAGTTCGGAGGGAAGATGGGAGGGCTAATGTAAACGTGTGCGTGGTTAAGTGGAATTGCGCAACTTAGTCCACGCAGCACTGCGGCGGATGTTCAGAGGCAGATCCCCCCTTCCCCTTCATCCTAAGTCATAATGTCATATATCTAAATTGTTGCAAATTTTATCTACTTTCTGAATTTCTAGATACTTTTCCCCTAAAACAATAAAAAAATTGATTGTTTTAATAAAAACCTTTTTTTGGAGGGCTTTTTACCAAAATTTGGGGGGTTGCCGGGGGAAATTTTGGTGGGAAGTTATAAATTCGGATTCAGCGACCCAAAAAACATCTAGAAAGCCGATTTCCAGTACTACCATTAATTTTGCTAGGTAGAGTCCCTATACGGTCTCTATTGCCTGGACTAGAATATCTAGAAACTCGCGAAAGCCATAGAGGAAACAGATAGATGGACATGCCGTAAAGACGGTTTGCAATATGATGCCCGTTATAGCTCAAATTTAAATGCTCTCACTCGGCCCAAACGAAACAAGCACCTGGAGCAGGGACCGAATTCTTTGACATCACCCAAGCATTTTTTTTTCTAAATGAAAATGATCTGATTATTTTTAAGCATTCTAAAGCAGCATTCCATTGTATTATGAATTAAAAAGTGTATTACTAAAGGTTTTCTTTTTTTAGTGAAAGAACGTGCTTGTGTTTGTGCCGGCTGTAGCTGATTTTAGGGTTACTTTTTTGGCGTCACCCCAGCCACCCTACTGCATCTCTTTCCTCCATGCACGCAAGCAGCATTTCCTTAATTCCCTTCACTTCACGTTTGGAAAAATATCCTTTTGCCGAATATATTTTGCCGAAAGGGGCAACAGCGCCATCTGTATGTTATTGAAACCAGGGAAGGCAGTCATTTTCTTACAGTGTAGATTATAATCTATTAAGGATTATATTTCATTTATAGTTGCTGGTTCTGACAATTGATATGTTAAACGTATCAAGAGATTGCTGCTAGTAAAGCCGGTAGCAGCTACAAATGTAAGATAATAATGGAGAATAGCAAATTTGTAAACCCGTCTTGCTAGCAGGAATCCTCCGAGTCTACCTTTTCAATACGTATTTCCAAACAATAATCTTTGCGGTAGACTTTTGTTTCGAATTGCTTCGAAATATTAAAATCATTTTATTTTCAGGCGTTTCATTTTCCTGCTGTAAGATTCGAAACTTCGTTTATTTAACCCACATAATTACATAATACTATTGTTGTTGATTTTTCATCTTTTAAAGACCTCGTTCTCAGTTCAGCATTCTTTTAATTAATTTAATTTAATTTAATGTTTTAATTTTCATCGATATTTTGTTTATTGTAAGCTTGTTTGGACTTAATGACTTTTTAAGTTTACTTGACATAAATAGAGTTCGGTTTTCGAGTAATAAAAATTACGTTTCAAAAGGGAGGGGGGAGAGACATCGTGATTTTAGAAGATGTTTCAGTGGAACAAAGCCAACGATAAGTTGGGAACTTCAGGTCATCTAAAAGTACAATTTTTCAATATTTCGAAAACTAATGATAGGAATGAACTGTAAAAGCACATAGTCACGTTTTTTGTAAAAATTAATATAGGAAACATTTAATTTTTTTAAAGATTAGTTTAACACTAAAACGACCGTAAATTTTACTCAAGTTTTATAAAAAATTTTACACCGGGAATTTTTATTTAAATCTGTTTAACATATTTAATTAACATTTTGCTCCTCTGTGTCTTTTAAACATATTTTACAAAAACATTTCGTGTTCGAACCGAAATATATTCATATGGTAAGCGTTAAAATGCCCCCCCCCCCCCAAGGTCTTTTAAGTGTTAATAATTATCGTTTTAAAAAATAATTTTTTGGTTTTAAAATATCCCAAGTTTGGGTCTGCATGTAATTATAAAAGAAACATTTCCATGGGATCAGTTTTTGGGAAACATATTAATGAATGATTTCCATATTTGTCATCTTCAAATTTTGAAAATTTTTAGGATTTTTTTAAATGCATAAACTATATATATTTCCCAAATATATATGCAGAAAAACTCGGATATAACGCTCTCCGCTTATAACGCTTTTTACGCTCATTTGTCCCGATCCTTTAAACCATGCCCATAAGAACAATGTAAAAAATCCTCGCTTTTAACGCTCTTCTAGTCCGGTAAAGCGTTATATCCGGGTTTTACTGTATTAACTATATATTTGATCAAATATTTTGAACAACATGTCAAAAGTGGGTGTAAACTGCTTGAAAAGGGAATTTATATAAAATTTTAAAGATATAGACGCTTCAGAAGATTAATATATTTTGACAAAATTCAGAATTTCGATCGAGCATATCTTATTGGCATAGGCAATCTGTGGAGAGATTTTTAATTTTTTTAATTTTAATTTATTTGTAGAGGCCAATTTAGGATTTGTGAGGGCGTCTCAGAACTCCACCTATTTTGTTCTAATAAACCCTTTGCATTCGAGAGGTGACTGTCATTCACCACATGTACTGCCAGGTATCCCACACTGTAAAAAAAAAATCTGTGAAGTTACTAAAGTTTCTCTAGGAAACTTGGATTCCTAAAACTTTTCATGTAACGGCAACAACAAAATTTCATGTAACAGACACACTTTTGCGCCGAAAATCAAAAAATCTGTAAGGTTACTAAGAATTTTTTTGGAAACTGGGATTCCGAAAACTTTTCATGTAACTCCAGCCAGGGTTACAAATAAAAGTTTAGTAAGATTACTGAAATTTTAGCAGATTCATTTGTAAAGTTACAGATTTTTGTAGCTTTACAAAAACTAGTTTTGTGGATTTGCAGCTTTTTTCGTACAGTTACAGGTGAAAGTTTAGTAAGCATGTAACTTTACATCTGTAGAACTACAGATTTTTTTTTTACAGTGCACGTAAATCAGGGCTGAAATGTTCTGGACACGACTAATTACTTACAGTTTATTTCGCCATCTTTAATGTCAGATAATGCTGCCATTAGATAAAGCGAAAGAAATTACTTTAAAATACTGGTGTCCAGAGCATTTGGAGTCCCAGTTTATGTGGTACACCTGACAACACTAGTGGTGAATGAGAGTCATCTCTCGAGTGCAAATGGCTAACAGTGGCGAAGATCAGGATAACTTTTTGAAAGATTAAGCTATCACTGATATAGGGTATAAATAAAAGTTATGAATGAGAAGGTGGAGATTAGTATTAGATCAGCTGTCTGATGCGATGGTAGTTATACAGGGTGTATATGAAAAAGTGGGCAAAACTGTACGGGGTGATAGAACGCAGACATTCGAGCAAATTTTGTCATAGAATGTATGGTTGGAACGCAAACGGGGAGAAATTAAATGTAGTTTTTCACTGTTCCAGGGCGATAGATTGGTCGAGGTGGTCCCATATCTTGGCCGCCAAGATCGCCGGATCTCTCCTGTTTGGATTTTTTCTTGTGGGGCCGTATGCAAATCCTATTCTACGAGTGCTCCATTGAAACCGATATAGATCTAGTCGCCAGGATTGCCGTTATTGCCGGCGATATTCGGGAAATACCTGGTGTCTTCCCTAAATATGCGTCAGTCCCTATCCCGCAGGTATGAAGCGTGCATTACAGCTGGCGGAAAATCTTTTGAGCAATTTCTTTGAGCATGTATATCAATTACATTCCTGCTAATAAAATGTTTTCTGAAGTACCTCTTCTCATTTTTGTGTTAATTCTTTAACTGCGACAGTGGAAAACTACTTTTCAACCTCTCACCGCTTGCCCTCCGACCATACATTCTATGACGAAATTTTCTCGTAGAGAAAAAGGTTTAAATATGGGCACCCTCTTTTGTTTTTGACTTAAAGTGACTTTCATTTAAAAAAAAAAAAATTAGAATTTTGACCTTCATCGACAACTATAACAGGTTTACTAAATGATAAAATGCAAAACAATGATTAATATCAATTGTTTCAATTCAAAAACGAATATTTACAAAACGCTTTGAAAAAGCACCAGAAAAAATGAGGTGCAAATATGGGCCCTCTCCAAAAAAAGGTCACAAAAAATAATTTAAAATGTTTTAAAACAGGAAAAAACAATACAAAATGGTAGAAAATTTATTTATTACAGAAAAAACAATTATTTTCAGAAATCAAAAACATAACTGGCTCTTCTTTCAACCCTTCGCAACCTAAGTGTGACTACATTTGGTACATAGCACATTTAATCCATACTTCTCTGCGAGTGTCTTCACAGAACTTGCCATCACAAAAGTTACATCACTGGAGACTGGTTTAGTTCCATCGTTGATATCTAGGTTCATATCATCATCACTGTCCACAAGGGGAAGGTTAGTAATGAGTCCGAGGATCGTTTAGTGGGTCGATTTTTTTTAAGACTTTTGCCTTCCCACCCCTGCCCTCTGACAGGTCTCTTACTCCGGAAAACTCAAGGAGAGTTTCTGAGAAAACTCTTCTTCTCTTACTGAGAAAACTCTTCTTGAGAGCACTTTTGTCAAGCGACTTGGTCAACTGATCCTTGCATGGTGATCCAGTGATTACGCTGAACCTTTCCGCTTTGCGTCCACGAGTAGTGGTTCTCTTCTTCATGTTGGGGACAGGAGATATTTTGACCGAGTATTTAAAGTTCTCGTGGAACATTGAGGTGTTGCAGCAGTCTCATGAATTAGCATATCTAGAGTTTAACGTGCTTGTATATCAAGACAATTCGAAAAAGAGGGGGCCCATATTTACACTAAGAAAGGGTGCCAATATTTACACCAACCCCAACTAAGAAGGATGGCCAATTTCACATGTAAGCTAAAGACATGCATGGCTAAAGGCGTGCTTTTAAAAGTAGCTTAAGATCTTCGCTTTCCTGATATCACTCTCAAATTATTTTAAACTATCTACAAGGACACGAAAAGAAAACGATTTCAGATATCTGTCAAAAGTTTGCAGTCCCGAACAAACAACAATTCGCACAATAACTCATGCTGCATTCAAACTATTTGAAAAAATTGTTCCAACTGCTCTTATCTTATATCAACAAGTGCCATCATGTACAATCCTGGCTGCAAGTCTTCAGCACCACCAATGGCCACTTCGGGAGGGGTGCCCATATTTACACCTGTGCCCGTATTTAAATCTTTTCTTCTATAGCTACGTTCTATCACACCGTAAAGTTTTAACCTCTTTTTTCAGATACACCCTGTATTCATAAAATGGAGGTAATACAACACCAGAAAAACGCTGGATACGTATTTATACATGAATAATTAAAGTTGTAATTTCTTCCATACTGGGTAAAAAAGTGTTCAGACCAGGATTCGAACCAGGAACCTTAGGCTGAAGTCGCCAATGTTCAACCAACTGAACTATCCCGGACAAATCTGCAGACACATAATTCACACAGAAACCTAATGGCTATGACATCTGGTCTGATATGTGAATCAGCCTACGCAGAATAAACCACAGGTAATGGAAACACCAAGAAACGCCATTACAGGAAGGTGAAAGATTCTTTTAGAAAATCTGGTATTCAAATTTAAAGGATTGTACAAATTCTAAAAGAACTCCGCTTACGTCAGCCGCCATTTTTGTGTCTGTATTAGGGCTAGTATTCAAAAGGCTGCGGTTTGTGCTACAGCTACAATTAAGTATTTCTATGAAATTTTTAATGTTAGACTAGAAAAGCATTATTTTAACACTCTATTTTTTATTCTTCCATTTTAAAGGCCAGAATAAAGGTATTCTTTATGAAATGTTGAAATAAACATATCGAAAAAAAGTTTAATTTATTATAAGGATTTTTGCTACAGCAAAAGAGAAATGAAAGACAAAACACACATTTTATTCCCATTTGAAAATACTTCATGTATGCGTCGAGTTTTACTGTTCTCTTGAATGTCGTAAATAAGAAAATATCTACTTGTACTGCTAAACATTTCGTGACTGTTTTGCGATATTCATTGTAATGTCCTGACTCGCAAAGTAAATATCTAGAATTGGATCAAGGATAAAAACATCTGACAATTGCGACAAATATAATTTATTATAAATATGTTATCAAAAGGTTTGGCGTAGTTTATTGTAGGTTAAAATATTTTAACATGTCATATATACTTTAAACCATGGAATATTTGTATATGTTTTTATTTTATTCCGTATCATCCCCATGACAATAATGTGTTGTAAAAACAAAGAAGATTTATTAAAGTCATGAAATAAAAAAATATCTATATATATATATTTTTTTTTATAGAAACATTTTTACATGTTTTGAAAGAATTTTACATATATTCTTTAAAGAAATCCTTCTATATATAAAAAAAATAACGCTTTGGAAATGGACCAATGAAAATCTGCGTAGATACAGCGAAACGCATCTGATTGGTCAGAGCTTTTTGACGCTGTAAGGGGTGTTACCAAGGGGGAGGGATCCCACTCTGTTGCCAAACGTCGCCAAGTTTGTCGCTAACTTGAATATACATCGACAAATTTGGCGACCAAAATTAGTCGCCAAAAGTGAAGCCAACTTGGCGCTATTTCCAGTATTTCGCCAATTTTCCGTAGACTCCCAAAGAAATACAATAGGGTTTACTTGCTTGCAGAAAATCAACAAATTGAGATATTTCAATGAAACAAAAACTAATATTAGCTTATGAATAGAGCTTAATTGAACTATTTACATTATTTTTAAGCAAAAACAATAATTCTGGGTAGCTTTGCGATACCGAATGGAATCGCGAAGCGATTGCACGCGGGGTTGGTGAGCGTAGCCCCCCCCCCCCCCTAGTACAGAAAAAAGAGTATTTTATTACACCTAAAGCATTATTTTCTTTCCACACAACTACAAATGATGCTTGAAACATCCTACTGATGAACTCTACTGCTGAGCTTCTTTTTTGTTATACATAGTATGTCAAAATTAGTATTTTTTAGGCTTCTGGTATTATTACTACCAGTGTTTGTCATACTGCCAAGCTCCTTTTATTTCTTTCTAACATAGTTTGAGAGTGTTTATGAGTTCGGTTTGTCTAGCTTTCTGTCTGCCGTCTGTTCGTGCTCTAATTCGAGTAAATATAATTGAGGATGTGAGTTTCAAAACTCGCCTTATCCAAAATTTAAACAAGTTGCAAATTGCATATCAAACGTGGCAAATGAGGTTAGTTCTTACTATAACTAGTTTTATAAATATTTTTTACACCGCATATTGTATTGAATGGATATTTTAGTGCACTTCATAAGTGCATATCAATTTCCTTCTTTTCAAAAGGCTGTAACATCATTAAAGCGCACTCGAAATCATTTTTTCTCCATTGGCTGTAATGTAACGGAAAACTTTTGACTGTCCCTGTAATTAAACTATACATCCGATTTTCATAAAATTTGAAATGACTCGACAAAATTTTGCAATAATTAGGATAACTCTAGGATAGATGGCCATAGAGAAGAGATGGCCAGTCTATATATATCTCGAAAACTTGTACATAGATTACAATACAAACATTGTTCGTATGAAATAGTTCGACAAGTTTGTTTATTGCGACATGCAATTGTGTTTTTCGATTATAAAAAGTAAGTGTAATTTTAATGTAAATTAAATAGGTGGTAGAATATTTTTTTGACTTAGGTATCTGAATGTTTTGCAGCACGTACGTTATATATATTTTATACTATAAGGACTTTTAAGGCACGTATATAATCTAATCTTTACTTCTAAGACTAAAACAACGACATACAATGTCTATTGATGCTTTAAATTAGGCGATCATCAGTCCTTCAATTTCAGGATGGATGGCCACATGAAATAGAGGAGAGATAGAAACCTTTAATCAATATTTCAAAATTATACTTAGGGATTATTTTAACTAAATATAATTAAATATAAAATAAATATATAACGTATAAGTTTATAAATATATTAATTGATATAATTATTTAAATTTTAACTAATATAAATATTTTAATAATAATAATAATAATAATAATAATAATATAATAAGACCTAACGATTTGTTTGTTTCAGAAAATGCTGAAAAATATCGGAAAGTTTCATTACAGAAACTGATAAAGTTGATAAATAAACTAAATTAACGTAATAAACCTACAATTAACGCGAGAAAAAAAACACGGCAATTTCAGTAGCGAAGAAAACGAAATACATTTAAATTATCAGATTCTACAGATTCCGAGTAAATGAAATTGGATTAGGAAATTGGATATTGGTTGTGCAAAACAATATAATACCACATCCAAAAAGAATGTCTGGATACAATGCATAAGGTACCTGAAGTGGTTCCATGAAACGTGTACAAAATATCAAGACCTTTGACAAGCATGTCGTAAGATTTTACGAAAAGTGAAGTATTGAAATTATACTTCAAATTTTGATTATTCGAGTTTTCTTCACCCATTTGTCATCATATAACTGTATCTTTACAAATTGCTATATGTTTTTAATTATTAACTATATGAAATGCGATATATTTTTTTTTTTTTTTGCTATTTAAATTAACTTTTCCTTTCTTGTATTGGATGGCCATCTCTCCTCGGCTTTAAGGAGAGATGATCATCTGCCATTTTAATTTCAATTTTGTTTAAAACTTTTTGTTTTCAATATTTAATTATTTTTTGCATAAAATATTATGAGTATATGTATAAAAATTTTAAATATGCATCAATATTTCTCGTATTTGCATTCTAAGAAATTTTTTTAATCTTTAAAAACTATGGCCATCTAACCCAGAGTTACCCTATATATTTAAAATTTCAGACCATTCGGTAGGGTAGTTTTTGCTCTGTTATATGCGAACGGACGGACAGACAGACGGACGGGCGGACTGAACGACGGCTATAGGTACTACGTATTTATATAATTACGAACGCACCTAAAAATAAAATTTTCTATATCAATCTATGCTAATGGTAAACATGGATCGAAAAACCCTACAATCTGAAAAAAAACTAGTTTTATCGTGCATTTCTGGCAATGTAAAATCTTGCTCTACAATGAAAACCAATGGACGCAGTGAGAGGATTTTCGCGATTTCCCAAAATTTGATTTTCTGGATAAGGCGAGTTTTTGAAACTCCCGTCCTCAATTGGATTCTCATAAAATTGATATACTGTAGAGCGCCGAATATCCGAAAAAGTCGGGACCGACCCTAGTTCGGATAAATGAACAGACAATTTAAGGGATGTTCCTGACATACTAAAACTTTCACACTTTATTTCCATTGCATAGCTGTTTCCAAACATTCAAACGCTTCGTTTTGCGATGGACCTGGATCATTTTCAGAGCATTCGTTTTCATTTTTTTTTTTCAGCTTCAATCTCATCTATTAGGTTGCGCCAAAAGTTCTGGGAAATTTTTAATCTAATAATTACCAGAATTTGTTTCGTATATAGTACTTGTGGTATATTTATAGGAGTTCAGGAACTTTGGCTCCAAAATGCAGTGTTGCCAGATTGGCTATTTTGTCCCCATTTTGGGGGATTTTGAACCTCTAGGGGAATTTTTTGGGGACAAGTAGTTCGTGGGGTAATGTTTGGGGACATTCAAATTTTTTGGAAAAAACTTGGGGAATTTTTTTCCTTATTTCACGTAAATTTTACGAAAGTCATCTGACAGCACTGGATCTGCCTCGAACTCAATTTTGATTTGGAAAACGAAAATAAAATACAGAAATCTGAGATATCAATCATTATTCTCGTGGATGTGCTCATCGTTTACAACGATTTACTTTACACATATCACAGATGCATTACGATCTACCTTTGACTATCCTCACCTGAATTTCCAGATCACAGTGCGGCAGATTTTCCTAATCATCGCAGATAGACATATACACATTTCTTTTATTAGATAGATTTATACAAAAGTAATAAAAACAATTATTTAATTTTTTTTGTTTAAGGCTGGTTAATTTATGCTTCGTAGAATAAACAGTAGAGCTTTTTGCAAGACATGTAATTGCATACTAGAATCACATTGCCACGTTTATATCTGAACATCGCTCAATGAATGCAGCAGACCCATTGTTTCTCGTTACAAGAAACTTGAATGAAAACTCTGCGGTATTAAATGGCATAAACCATCCCATTACTAAATCTTCAGGTCTTATCCTAAACGTTCTTTTGCCGTGTTTTCTAAAAGATTAATTAAAGATTTGGAAAGCAACTATTTCATTATTGAAGAAAGCACAGTGATTGATACAATGAAGGTGCTTTTCATTACGATTAGGTACTTCAGTAGGTATGACAAAAAATTGAAAACAAAGTTTTATAGGTTAACTCAGATAGAAGCAGATGATGTCAACACTATCTTAGATTCATTCAAATCTCATCGGACTAAAGATGGCCTATTGAAAAAGTTATTGGTATAAGCGTAGACGGAGCTATCGTAATGATAGGCCAGCATCATCGATATGCAACAATTTAAAAAGAAGTGTAACCGAACTTGTCGTTGTAAAATGTATCTCTCATTCTCTTCGTTTTGCTGCGAATATGTATGCAAAATTTTGCCGAGTTTATTTATTTATATATTTTTTGTAAATGGGGAATTTTTTCAAAAAAAGGCTTGATTTGGGGAAAAAATTTGAGTTTAAATTAGTTAAACATTTTTTATACTGGAAAATAGAAAATTGAAAATTTACTGTTTTGAGTAGAAACTGCGTTGGGGAATTTTTCGGAAAATAACTCTGATTTGGGGAAAATGTCAGGAATTTTGGGGAAATTGACTTTCGACTATCTGGCAACACTGCCAAAATGCCTATTGAACAGTATGATTAACGTGTGTTGACCCGGCATTATTGGAGAAAAGGCCTAACGATTCTGAAATCCGTCAATGAGATTAATGAGGATGAAGGTGCTGGTAAAGGCGACAAACTTATCCAGCAAATCCGGAATCTGGCAGAACGGTGACAGAAAGTCATGGACTATGATGGTCTCTACTTTAAAGAATTGTCCTTGTTGCTTTTGTTGTTAATTTGCGCATAACAACGAAACTTTCACAAATTTCCCAAAACTTTTTGCTCAACCTAGTACAATCGTCATCATTAAAAATCTGATATCCAGGGTCATGTACGTCACTATTTAACCACTCGTTAATTTCATTTCCTTCATAGCTCAGGATTCTTCCTATGTCCATTTGCATGCTAAATCTGAAGGGGGGAAAATGAGAGAAATACGGTTTTTAGATAATTTTAAGTTCTATTTAAAAAAAAAAAATTTGAGAGAAATAGGCTGTTCGGATAATTAGAAGTTCGGTTAAAAAAATTTTTGAGAGAAAAAGGCTTTTCGGATAGTTGGAGTTCTGATAATCGGCGCTATACTGTTTATTATTGAGGTTTACAATAGCGTGTTTGTTATTGAAAATTAAGTGTATAGCGTTTATAGTTTGTCTGTCTATCTGTCTGCCATCTGTTGGTGCTCTAACTTGAGTAAGTATAATCAGATTCCCATAAAATTGATATGTGCACTGTAAATTGAAATGTCTGAAATTCAGATAAGTGTCTGAAACCGAGTGTTCAATTTTCAGACATTATAAAATGTCTTAATTTTTTCAGATACTTTTTGCGTCTGAATTTCAGACGCTTCAAACGTCTGATTGGCAGCCATTTTTTTAAGCATTATGCGCAGCCATGTTTGACCAGGCTGAATTCTGGAAAAATATATGGCCACACCTACAAAACTTGATTTTAGGTGCTCCAAAATTTGGTATGCAATTTTCGTAAAGCTGACAGTTGAAATCTTTTTGAACACTGTACAATATTATGCAATATTTATTAAACGATATTTATTATTAATCAATATTATGATCAATATTATGAATTTCTAGAGTAGAATAAGTTTAAAAACAAAAAATATATTTTTTAATACAAAAAAAGAATCATTCAATAGCGGGCACCTCGGAACCGTGCAATTTGTCCGCCATTCGGAGGTGTCTGCTTTTCTGAGATAAAAGTACATAAAAATACGCATGCTGTAATAATTAAAAAAGTGTTGTTTCTTAAATAGTGGTGTCCTCTATTTAGGAGTGTCCGTTATGGATATTTCACTGCAAAACCTTCATATGGGCAGTTTTCTTTAGCGAACATTCACCTTTTTCAACATAGATGCATATATATTTTTTACCTCATAAAAGCGAACACAATCAAATAGCAGAGAAATTCAGCGTTCGCGAGGGGCCCGCGATTGACAGTTTTTACTGTATTTAAATTTTTTTGTATTTAATTTTAATCTTATTCTTCTTTCAAAGTTCAAAATACTGATTATAATTAATATAAGTTCGAAACACATTTGAAATATAAGCATAAAAAATTACATATCGAATTTGGGTCACTTAAAATCGTAGGGGAGGGACAATAACCTGTTTGCCCATGCTTCAATCAAATCCTTTTTTCTGGAAAAGTCCCACTTTGCATTATGGTTCGGTAAATATAGGTGTCAGCTTTATGTGGAAAATCTAATTCTGCAAGTAAATATAGTATAAAATTCTACGTTTTTATTAATATTCATTTTAAATTTAAATTAATTTTTTGCTAAAAAAAAAAAAATCAATACTATAATTGATTTTAAATCAAATATATCTGTATATATTTACCGTATTTTTACAATTAGGTAAACAGCACATAATTACATGAATTTAAGAATCTATAAATAATCATTAAAACCTAATAAAGGGACTAGTATGGAGATAAGGAGAAAATATTTTATAAATCATGAAATAAAATTTATTGACGACGTCAACAAAACTCTTTTTGCCTCTACGTATAGTAATATCAGATGATTTCTCAGGAGTCTAGAAGTTGTAGTTTTTAATCACCCAGCTTGAAAGTATAAAAGATCGAAAGTTGGCTAGTTTCAGTATAGCAAGTGGAACATTTCTAAAATGGTACGAAACACCACAATTACAGAAAAAGGAAAAAAAAAGAGATTCCTTTAATAAGAATGACCGGATTTAATGAGTTTTATCAGCCAAAATAGTTTAAAATATATAAACGAAGACAAGTAATTCGCTGTATTTAATCTATGGGGGAATCCATGATATGGGTGAATGGAACGATGTTCAAACTATATTCTTTTAAATACTTAAAATTTATCATGATGTACAAAACATGAGGTGGAAGATTAGCGAACACTTCATTAGAGAAGAAAAGCATACATAATAATTAAAAGCAGCAGTTAAATAGGGACGTTTACTATAAGGACTTGGGAATTCAAGTACATATCACATGATAAACCGATGTGAAATGTAAAAACCGATGTAAACATTACAAATGCTCCCGCATTAAATGGTTATAAAAATATTGTATACATAAATAAAGCCTCCAAAAAAGGTACTCCGGTGTAGTAATTACTCCAAAGAAACACTGTTAAGGTAGTCTATATCGTAATTAAGAAGTTATGAGCCAATCAACAGGTGCTGTCACTGCGATTTCTAAAGTCATGGCGTACATAGAAAAAGCTTAGCACGGTGTAACTCAATAAATTCAGTAACCGCTAATACACCATGCAGATTCACCAAAAATTATTTTAAGGAAAACATTGGATAGAAAATAATAAAGAAACACGATTGAAGATGATTTGAAGAGTAGGAATTTAAATATTAGTAAGATAAAAATTTTAACATGGAAATCCCATAGGCAAAATGCTTTAAATAAATTTTGGCCTAGCTCAGGAACTAATAAAGCTATAGACTCGTACGAGGTCTCCATTTAAAGAGAATACATCCACAGAGAGTTTGCGATACATAGTGAAGGAGCCACTTACCAGGAAAAATGACTGATTATTCCAAAAAGCACACCCGCCCAGAGGACGTCCTGATTGATGCTTACATCAGTATTCGTGAGTTAAACAGACTTAGATATTTAAAAAAGAAAATACCTTCATATATCCAGCTAGCTGTATTAAAAGAATTAAAAATTTTCATCCTCAAAACATAGCCCGCCAGACAACAGTTCTCTTTACCTGCTTTGACGAGACGAAGAACACTATATTATTGTTATTGATATAAACTAATTCGAACTAACACTATGTCTATACAAATTAAATCAAGGAACTTCGATTCCGCAAAAACAACGAATCAAGTCAAAATGAATAATTAACTAAAATCTACGCGTACATACAAACAAACATTCAGTTTGAATTACAAACGAATATCAAGTTCGAACGAAAGAACTTATGTATTTTAAATTATGATTTATGAAATTTATGATTTATGAAATTTATGAAAGGCACTTATGTATTTTAAATTCAGACATCTATTATGACTGAATTTTCAGATCCAGACATTTAAGTGTCTGAAATTATTTTTCAGTCACATATGTATCTTAATTTAAGACGCATCTATTTGCAGCGTGTTATAAAGGTTTACAATGGCATGACTGTTATTGAAAATGAAGTATATAGAATTTATAATTCATTTACAGGGACACTAAAAAATTCCGTTACATTTGGTCTGTTGGGAAATATCGTTTTCAGTGTATTTTAATCATGTTACACTGTCTAAAAGGTATTGAAATTGATATACATCAACAAGGTGCACTACAAAGTGCTTACTGTAGAATATGGCGCGCATAGCATCTATGGTTCAATTACAGGGACCCACAAAATTGTTCGGTCACATTACTCTCTATTAACAATCAGTGGGTTTTCAGTTGGAGTGGAGTAGACATTTTTAACTAATTTTTTGCATAGTAACTGGTATGCTTAACTTTTTAAAATCATTTACTGGGCTGTGTAAAAGATTTCGTATACATTTTCGTCCATTAATGAAAAGAAGGGTTCTGAAGGGAATTTTTCAACTGTGCTATGCGTTATCTAACTGAACTAAATTGTAGCATACTATGTATTATATAGATCATATACAGGACTTCGCAATAGAATTTGGATATTTTTCCGATCATTGTTGGTAATTGCTCAAATTGGTTTTTTAAATGTTTTATACGTTTTCCAAAATTTACTTAGCCATCATCTTTTACTTCATAAAACTGTGGAGTTTCGTTACAGTATTCAGGCTGTGTTTGAAAGGGTTTCATAATCTATGCTTGATGCATGATTTTTCTTTCTTTTTTTATTCATAGGGGTCAAACTGGTATTTTTTAGACTTCTAGTATTTAATTTTATTCCTTACTTCGCTTTGGACGGAATATCTGAAGTTTGCCTCTACAACCTGAATATTTCATACAGTATGCAATTTTATTTTATGTACAAAATATCTATAAACAATAGAAACATCTACACTGACGCCGAGAAAATAATAACTTATGTAAATCTGCGGTATTTATTATGTCACTGTTAAAAAGATATATAGCGATTTTAAAGATATATAGCTGTTAAAAAGATGTATAGCGATTTAAAAAAAATGTTGTCTTACTGCAAGAGCAAATTCAAATTTCATAATAACGTGAAACTTTTCAATCAAAGATATTTCCTCATAATTAAAAATCTAACCTAATCCAGAGTTTTATGAAAAAGACTTTTTAAAAAACCACCACTACTAGCTTCCGCACAAACGGTAAATACCTCTCAGGTTGATAAATTATAAATTCATGCGTAAACACACCAGATTTTCCAATTGGAAAAATATGAATTTTGTGTCAAAGCACGAAATTTCTGATCAACATTGTTAGCGATAACTGGTGGTTGCTTCAATGTTGGCGGTTATAAGTAGTGAAAATATTCTTTTATCAAAAAACGTGCTTCAGGAAGATACATTATATAACCCTTTAAGACCCTGAACATTTTCATATTTAAATATTACATTCTTCTGGTTATTAACTCTATACTGACCCTAATGACACTTAAAAAAATAATTAAAAAATTTTTCGTCACCCCCTGGAGCGTGGAGAGTACCCGCACGAACGTGCGGGTTGTGTTTTTTCTGAGAAAGCCACACCCGCACGATCGTGCGGGTTGAGCTTTTCCTGTGAAAGCATTACTTATAAGATGATTTGGGAAGTATTGGCTGAAATACTGCAATGGAAATCCTTACTGCCTCTAAAAGCCTAAAAAAGAAGAAAAAAAGTTAATATTCGAGATGTACTTATCGACTTCAAAAAATTCATATTTTAATTAATTTAAAAATGTTTGCCATATTTTTAAAGCTTTTTTACAATATCGGTTTTATTTTTTCTATAAGTCTACAGCTTTTTTAAATTAAAATTTAAGAAATGAAAGACATACCTGCGATTGCTTGAAATCTAGGATGAGGTACAGAAATGAACTTCTTAACATCCTACTTGTATTGTTTTTTATTTTTATTTTTTCTTTCTATTTGGTTTGGATGCAGAATTTTAGGGAATGAGTTCAGAAGACTTTGATGAGGAAGAATGATCCAAAATTCTCATTTCTTTAGAAATATTTGTAAATTTTTCTTCATCGATCTCATCTAAACTTGACTATCATTCTAATAAATGTGTTTCAAATGTTTTGTCCGAAATCTCGTCATCATCCGAGAGATCACTAAATCCAAAGTCTGATTTATTCATCAATTGCAATATTTCTTCTTGTGTGATAATTCTTTTCGGTTTAGACATCTGAAAAAGTGTTTTATTTTGCTTTGTTAAAAGTTAACAAAGTATTCCATAAAAAATAATAGTATGTATTAGAAAATTTTATTAATTGAAAAGAAAAAAAAAGTAAAAATTAATTGAAAAACAAAAAAGAAAAAAATAATTCATACATGACAATACCCAAGAAAATAATATGGCATTAATTATATAATAACATACTTCATTTTTATTCTGGCTGTCAGCAAAATTATTGAAACAGAAATCAAGATGAACATTCAGAAAGTTCATACCTTTGCTGTAGCACTGACTGACGTAACGCCCAAGTCGCACGATCGTGCGGGTAACGAAATATTGAGTCCTACGAGCAACATAAATAGTGTATAATTAATGTTTTTTATTAGATTACACTTATTTAGACATTAAAGCAAAAATATTTATCCAAGCAATTAGAAATCTACTGATAATTACCTTTTTACGACAGATAAAATGATGAGCTGTATCCGTTGTACTTGTAAACAAATCTAGTCATGCCGGTTAAAAGTAAAACATGTACTACAACCGTCATCTGTTGATAAAAAATGATACTTTATTATTTTTGCAAACCAGAACAATCGTCCGATTCGGTTTTTTATTACATACGACTGTTTCAGAAGCAAAAATTTACATGAATGTCTAACCCGCACGATCGTGCGGGTTGGGTCTTAAAGGGATAAGGATTTTAAGAATAGTGTACTACATTTAGATTTCGTGAAAACTAGTATAAAAATAATATAAAAAATAATGAACTGACAGATATAACCTCAGGATGCGTACACTGTTACCAGAATTTTTTTAATAGAATTTTTCTTTTTATTTAGCCCTTTATATCCCAAATTATGAAATCATGAAAATTTCATCTTCTAAAGCATTTTTCGTGAATTTTTGAAACTACATTAGTAGTTTTACACAATCGTTTAATAAATTTTAGAAGGATATTGGCAATTAAAATTATTTTATTAAATTTCTGTTTATAGGGATTTTGTGCAATATTTATAACTCCACTAAAATAATTTATTTAAAATATTTTTTTTAGTATTTTGTAGAATTAGGAAATGTACAAATATAATGTGTTCTTACAATAGAAATATAGAAATATTTTCTAACTGAAAATTCCCCTCCCCCCAAAAATTTTCAACGTCAAGAAAGCTGAAAAGATGTAAAGGCAAAAAAAAAAAAAAAAAAAAAAAAAAAAAAAACTTTAAAAAATATCTTTGTTTCGTGCAACCAATAATGCTTTTGGAACAAGATAAAAGAAAATAGATATAACTCATTTTAAATTGTATTAATACTGATCGATGTATTAAATGAATTTTATGAAAGAATTATTTTAATAGTACTTTAAAGTACCGTCGGCATAAAAGGTTAACCTCAGAAATATATTTCAAATTCTGTAAATATATGAAGGCAAACCGAGCCAACGTCGATCATGTACCGCCACGCGTAACCTCCATCGAAAATGAAATATTTACCATGTGAGTTTCAGAAACAACAGAACGGTCCAAAAAGAATATAAATTTGGAAAATCTGGTGGACCCCTCACGTTTCTATTCCAGAGTTAATATACGAGCTGATTACTAATTTGGCAAATTATATACAAAAATTACTTATCCTAAATCGCGGTGGCGGACCCATTGGAAATTCCCAGGTGTGTACTACTCTCTTTGCACTCAACTTTTTTTGAAGCATTTCATACATATGCTTTATATTACTGCAGATCTTGCATGTAATTTTGATGGATCTTCTTTCTCAGTTTGCTGAAAAACATATATGCTTAATCCTTCGGCACCCTAGATGATCATAGGTAAAGATAATTTATTAAACCAACTTATTTTTAGTAAAATTTTAGTTATAAAGTAAAAGTTGTTCAAGACTCATTATAAACAGAAATTCAATAATTTTTTCACCAATTATTCCATTATAAATTTCTGTGCAGGTATCGGGTTGGACGATTTTTTGTTAAACAATTCGACTCATATTCTTTCTAAGGATTTTCTTATTCTTGAAATTAAAAGGGATTCGTTTTTACTGCATTTAAATTTTCATATGAGATCAAATAATAACTAGTCGTATGTGACAATCCCAAAACGTTCTTCTATCTCATACATGCTAATAATTCAAAGTTTGCTATTACAGTGCCAAAATTAAATGATAATCTATTCCATCATGATGATTCTAAAGATATAAAATTCCGTGCATTAGTTCTTGAGATATGGCTATCGCTAAAATCATGTAAATCCCTCAAAATGCAGCATTGTAGCGCCACTTGTTAGGTGATTTACTCCAAAACCTAATCAGCAAGAATTCATATCAAGGTCTAAATGAATCTGAAGTTTGATGAACATACGTGGATTATTTCTTGAGATAGAGCTATTGAGGGATTCGTGAAAAATGCAGCATTGCAGCGCTACTTATTGGGCAATTTACACCAAAAACTAATCAGCGCCAATTTATATCAGGAACTAACTGATTGTAAATTTTTATTAAATTCCGTGCATTAGTCCTTGAGATAGAGTGCCCACAAAATTTGTGTCACATACAGACAGACAGACTCACAGACAGACATTTTGTAAAAACATGTTTTTGGAATCTCTGACCTCTAAAACGGGTAAATCCGTCGAAAACAGAAACTATAGAAAGAGATAGAATAAAGTTTTGGGATTGTCACATCCAAACTAGTTAAACTTGCTCTCCAGGACACTAAATCGATTTCAAATATCATGGTTTCATAAAATTGCAATAAGAAATTTGAGGAATATGAAATAAAGTTTTTATCTCTTCATATTTAGGAGCAACTTCCCCAGCGGATGAGGTTTTGAAGACCCCTGATATACATGCTACATCAAGCCTGTCCAACCTTTCTTTAAACAACGGCGCACCTCACCGGGTTACGAATAATGAAGGGATGCATTATTCATATGGTTTAAAACATGCAAGAATTTTATCTCACTATTATCGTGGCAGAGTCTGATTACCACACGGGCTAATTTCCACCAGTATTTATGTATAGTAATCGTCACCTTATTTAAATGCAGAATTTATGTCATGAATATGGAGAAAATGTACTATTCGGAAATACTGGTGGAATTTGCCCTTGTGATAATCAAGGGCTGCGTAGTGGTAGTCTTATATGTCACACACGTCTTATACGGTACACATGCATCTCATAGTAGTAGCCATAAGGTCTCTATCCTTCAGGATTTCTAGAAAAAATTTGAAGAGATATCATAAATTGTAGTAAATTTAGCGTGAGTTTCTTTTTACTGTGAACAAGAAAGAAGGGCGCTATGTAAAAGATTTTATAGAGGAAGGAGCCTAAACTTTAATTGCTCTAATAATGATTAAAACAAGAAAGAAAAATCCTGCGTACGGCATAGATTATGAAACACTTTACAAAACTCCTTGAAAGCTTTAACAAAACTTCGTTATTTAGGGAAATAAGGTAAATAAGATAACTAAGCAAACGTTTAAAAAATTGATTTCAGGAGTTACAGTCCATAGCCAAATATGTATACAAATTATTTTGAACAGCCCTGCATTTGATCTGTAGGTTGATATATATACTATAAAGTGGGAAAATTTTGTTTAGTAAGAAAACGCATAAGGGGTTGAAATTTCTCTTTCAGCAATTTATACTAATAGTGGAAAGATACTTGAATACTTTTGTACAGTCCTGTAGTTTACCTAGTACTTTTATTACACGCCACTATTTAGCTAAAATTTAATTCAAACTAAAACACTCTTAAAACTGCTGAAATCACATTCCCAGAATTTATCATCTATAGACGGCCATGTATCTAATTATTTTTGACTGTCCCTGTAGATGAACAAAAAAACATGATACAAGCTTCATTTGAAATAGGGATCGTGCTATGGTAAACGTCAATAATATCCAAAAATTTTAAGGCAATCCGAGTATATTTGCGAGAGTTAGAGCGCGTACAGACAAACCGAAGTCATAAACACTTTTCAACTTTGTTGGAAAGTGTTAAAAAGATGCAAATATTTTTTATTTAAAAAAAAACATTCATTAAAATTGATTTGTTTCCTTACAAAAACTTAGTGATATACGAAAGGGCGCCGAAAATCTCGTTGGACAGCCCTGTCCTACATTAATAGTTTCAGACTTCTTTCACTAATTTTCTGCCGTTTTAGAAACAGCATGATTACGTGATCAAACAAGTTGATCTAAGAAAAAGAGAAGTTTCATATGAATTTCATTAAATAATATATAATTTTCATTTTATTTTTCCGGTGTTCAAAATCTAAATTAACTGTTATAATAAATGTCTGCATTATTAATAGGAGGCGGAACACTTTGAAAGCCGACGGAATAAAAAAGTTTAATGAGGAACTGTTAAATGAACTTACGATGAATCTACAAAAGTAGTTGTACTTTAAAAAACTAGACTGATCAGTCTAATTAAAAAGAACGAATGTTGTTTTGAACTATGGTTACCAAAATTCTGTTTCTGTTCATTTTATTTTTTGGCAGTAAGGAAAGATTAACCTTTTTTTTATTCTAATATATAGTTTAATTCAAAATAAAATAATAAAAAAATAAATAAGGTTCTAATTATAGAATGAAAAATGTGCGAAAATTACATAATTTTAAAATAATCAGAGTAATTTTCTTTAGATTAATTTTGTAAATGATAAAAAAAAAAACTTTAATCTAAACGTAACGTGATTTTTGCCTTTTCGTAAATACATTTATTGATCATTTAAAGATACATGCATCTATCATTTTCGTGAACCTTATTAGGTACGTTCATAATTACACTGGTTATTAAAAATTAAGGAAAAGTCACAAAATGCTATTTTTCAAATACGCGAACACTCAAAAGAAAATAATATAATTCAAGTAATTACTATCTTTACAACACAGCTAGTCCATATAATATCTCATTTATGTCACACATGGTCACAAATGTCATAGTCACTACGGTGAAGCAAAAAAATAGGAAATTCCAGACATCTCATTATGAGTCTCAAATGATCACTATATGTGACTCCACTGAGATGTCACTGTGACTGCTGCTTTGGGACGAGTCACCATGTGACTTTACAATGTAGTTACATTGTGACTCTCATGTGACTGTCATTTGTAGACTCAATTTCAAAGTCATCGTGAACGCTGCATTGTGATAAGTTACCAAATAATGTCACATTAAAGTCACATGATGACTTTCAGGTGACAGAGAGACTACTGTGAAGTCACCATTGTGCTCTTTTGGGAAAAGTCTCCATGTGACTATAATATGATATATTTTGGTGACTTATCATAATGCAACGTTCATGATTACTATGAAATTGAGTCTCAAAATGACAGTCACATGAGAGTCACAATTTAACTACATTGTAAAGTCACCTGGTGACTCGTCACAAAGCAGCAGTCACATTGACTTCTCAGTGGAGTGACATATAGTGATCATTTGAGACTCATAATGAGATGTATGGAATTTCCTATTTTTTTGCTTCACCGTAGTGACTGTGACACTTGTGACCATATGTGACATGAATGAGATGTTATATGGGCTAGCAGTGTTGTAGAGATAGTAATTACTCGAATTATATTATTTCCTTTTGAGTGTTCGCGTATTTGAAAATTAGCATTTTGTGACTTTTCCTTAATTTTTGATAACCAGTGTATATAAAATGCGTAGCACCTATAGTCGTGGTCTGGTCCATCCATCTGTCTGTCCGCATATAACAGTGCAAAAACTACCCAACCGAATGGCTTGAAATTTAAAATATGTAACTGCTGCAGAGTGTTTCGTGTCATTTCAAATTTTATCAAAATCGGATGTATAATTCATTTACAGGGACTGTCAAAAGTATTCTGTTACATTACGGCCAATGGAAAAAAGTAGTTTCAAGTTCATTTTAATGATGTTACAGCCATTCGAATATAACGAAATTGATATGCCTATACGAAGTACACTAAAATATACCTTCTGCAGAATATGCGGTGCAACGAATAATTATTATTACTTTACAAGGGCACACAAAAGAATCCCGTTACCTAATGGTATAGGGGTAAACATTATTTGCGATGTATTTTAATTATATTAAACTATATCACATAAAATGAAATTGATATACGTTGCTGAGGTTTATTACAAGTTACTTCCTCTATAATAGAAAGTGCATAGTATGTACAGGGACACACAAAAGATTTCGGATACTATATTTTAACCGAAGGACTGTATATTAGCGATGATTGCTAAAAGTGCATTTTCAGTTGTGATATGAGTTTTTTAGTTTAACTAAATTTTTGCATCTTACGTTGTGTTGTCTGTATAAATGCCTGTGATCATATACAGTGTTTGTAGAATATAAAGAAAAAAGAATACTAGAGAACAGGAATTCTGCTTTTTCAGAATTTAGTGTCGCCCCCGGCATTTCCATTACTTAATTTTCTTCTGATAGACTGATGGCTTCTATTATTATGATACAACCATTATAAATGAAGCGCTAGGTGAATATTTTTTGTTTTAAAAAAAATCCCCCCCCCCCCTTCATTCTGACAAGAAAATCAGAGTTCTAACTTTTTACGGTTGCTCTTTCATCTTCACCTAGTGCTTCATTTATAAAGAAAATAACTCGGTTAAGCGGGGCTCTACTGCAGTACAAAACATATTTCAATTTTAAAACTTAAAGCACACGTTTTATTTTATGTAAAATGACGTCATTCGCATCCGCTTAAGAATTCCACATTTACGATCTACTCTTAAACATCTACAGTAAAGCATGCATAGCACATCACTATCGCGAAATAATGCACAAATGCAGCAAAAAGATGCCGTCATTCAAGAAAATCGATAAAAAAGGGCTATCTAATGATTCATAGATACTTAAAATTAATATATATTTTATAATAGCTCCATTGTTTTAACAGATTTCATTCGTTTAGATTTTTTTTCAAAATAGCACGTATTTTAATTACATTTTGTTTCGGTTGTTATGAGAAAATGGCAACAAAAATATATGATTACTATTTTAGAACTATTTTTCCTTTACTTTCTACAGA
Organism: Maratus speciosus; assembly: GCA_963932465.1. Lineage (NCBI taxonomy): Eukaryota > Metazoa > Arthropoda > Arachnida > Araneae > Salticidae > Maratus > Maratus speciosus. Next base: position 212,085,246 of record OZ010793.1, read on the forward strand.
AATGGAGTACTTCCGTTGCCAATATTAAGCAAATGGCTCTAAAAACTGCAAATAATAATAATAATAATAATAATAATAATATTTAAAAAATAAATTGAGATACAGTTTTCAAACAAAATGCATTTAAAATAACTTTTTTTTCCCAATACGATGGTATAAAAATCGAAAATATGCGATGCTTAGAAGTTTAAAAAATTGCTATAGCTTATTTAATCGTACTGCTTTGTTTTACGGCTGGCTTCTGTAAGGTAATGTTATTTTTTGAATACACAAAATAAGCTGGGAGAAAGAAATAGCATACCGTACCGGGGGCTAATAGATGATATACAGGACCACGCAAGGGATTAGATATATGGTCGTCTATAGATGATAATCTCTGGAAGTGCGATTTGAGTATTTTAAGCGTGTTTTAGTTTAATGAAATTTTTGCTAAATAGTGGAGTGTATATAAATATAGTTGCTAAGACATAGGGCTGTACAAAAGTATTTACGTATGGTCCCATTTATTGGTATACATTGCGGAAAGTGAAATTTCAACCTCAATTATGCGTTTTTTATCAATTTTCGACATATTTGAAAATAGTTTATGGATTCGGTTTGTCAGTCCGAATTCTAACTTGCGTTAATATAGTTGGAATGCTCTGTAATTGATATGTTATTGAGATTTTCTATGCCATGTTCGGTACAGAAAATAAAGTATGCAGCGTTCATAATTTATTTACAGAGGCACTGAAAACTATTACGTTACACCGTTACACAACTATTCCGTTATGGGGAAATGTAGTAATTATGTAAATACGAAACACCTATAGTCATCATCTGGTATGTCCTTCCCTCTGTTGGTCTGTCCGCATATAACAGCGCAAAAATTACCCAACCGTATGGTTTGAAACTTAAAATATGTAATTGCTGCAAAACTTTGTCGATTTATTTCAAATTTTATAAAAATCGAATCAAAACTTAAAAATAAGAAAAACTTGGACTTACGCTGTCAAAATTTAATAATTAAAAATCTTACGATACTCATCAGCGTACATGTAAATAAAAACTATATTAAAAATACATTACAAATTATTCCCAACGTTTCGTGCTCTTTCTAACGAGCCATAGAAAACGAGCCATGGCTTGTTAGAAAGAGCACGAAACGTTGGGAATAATTTGTAATGTATTTTTAATATAGTTTTTATTTACATGTACGCTGATGAGTATCGTAAGATTTTTAATTATTAAAACTTAAAAAGATATTAATAAAAGTTTTCTTTCTTCTATTAAATTATATCACACGTAATTGATTCAATGATATCTCAGGACAGGTAATGATTCTAGATTGCCATGGTGATTACGTCCAATTTAAGATGGAGTCATATTATTTACGTATTACTGAATGTAATATATATAATCGTAATGAATTTTGTATTCATGCATTTTTGCATAAGAGTGCAACAGCTATTGCACCAAGAGCTGACTTTTTATAAAACTAGTTATAGTACGAACGCACCTCATTTGCCACGTATGACGTACAATTTCCGACTTGTATTATTTCAAAGATAATTTAACATACAATAAGTTATTAAAAATATGTTTCAAGAAAAACTGGATTGTTGTTTGCCGGCGAGAGCATTTTACATATGAATTATTAGTATTTGATTTTACGTGAGCACGTTGAGGTCTTAAACTGATGGAATAAAAAAATTAGAAATTTAAGGCTTTTAAACGCTTTTGTAGTAAGGCTTTTGTAGTAAACATTTCAGGCTAGTACTTAGTTATCCCGTCGACCAAAAATCTATCACCAAACTATAAGATTAAATCCCAATAATGGTGTTGATCGTAAATGTCACATTCACTTGACTTTAAGCAAGTTACACGTGTTTACGTCTTCAAGTGATTTTTATTTCGACGTTTTATTTGTATTTTTATTAATGCTATACTAATGTATTTGTTCTTTCGTTATTTAAAATAAAAATTATGTCAATTTGTATAATTTGGCAAGTGGTTTGGCGATTTATATAATTTGGAGAAACTAGTCGACGTAATAACTAAGTAGTACCTATTTCAGTTTTAATCAGTCCTAGTTTCCATTTAAATTATAGATAAAATTAAATATAAATAAAGGATACAAAGTTTTCAGAAATAAACTAACAATGACAAAAATAAATCAAGTATTAAATATGATCTAACGTCAGCAACAAATATTTTAAAATATTTTTGCCTCAATTCTAAGCATATATACAGCTGTTTATGTATTAGAAATATAAACACTTCATTTACCTTTTTTTGTGCTTGTTTTTAAGGTTTGGAAAAACATATTACTGTAAATCAAAAGTACGTATTTCACATGAAACTAACTCCAGAATTTTTTATATGAACTCATCTTCGCAATTTATAACCCTCCTGATATCTGTACTGTTTACTGTTTAGGAAAGAATGTTATAAAATTACGTCAGTTTGCGGCAATCGCTGTAAACTCTTTTAATTTTATCATTAGAAACGAAAATTGATTTTTCGCTTAAACATGAAGTCATTTTCGTCAGTGAAAGCTGTTTTGGAATTAGATTTTAATTTACTTAGCAACAGAGTGGAAAATTATTGAAAATATTTTCGACACAACTACATTGAAATGTAAAAGTTTTCTGAATAAACATGACGTCATTTTCACCGAGAGAAGCATTTAGCATTTTTGCAATTAGAACCTTTTTTGAAGACAGGAATAAATGATTAAAAACCCTTTAGTCCTAATTACAGAGCTGGAAGAATGAAAAACCGAAGTAAAATGCGTCAATTAAACACACTCGTATTTACATGGATTATATTAATGGGATTTACATTTAATACCTTTTAAATATTTTTTTATTTAAGTATTTTACATTACCTTTTTGACATTTTAAAATTGTTTTATAAAATAAAAGAATTAACTAATAAAAAATATAATTCTTATGGTAATTAAAAAAAAATTAAAAAATGCTACAATTTTGAACTTTTTGAAGTTTTTTTTTTTCATATTTTTGTTACAAGTATGTTCGATAATAGTAAGGATCCGATTTTCAAAATAATAATAACTATAATAATAAGAAGAAGAAAAATAAATAAAATGTCTTTACATTTGTAATTTTTAATAATAAAAATAACTATTGACTTAACATTTTTATTTTTTTTTTAAATGAAGTATATTACTGAAAATAAGATTCCTAATTTTATAAAATACACATTAAGGATCGTTCCCCTTTAAAGAGAAATAATGAAAATGTATATCCTGAAGTTTTAGCTTTTCGATCCATCATACTGAACATACGGAAACTAAGAAAAATGAATTTAAAGATTACAATTTCTTATCATTTCAAAGAAACAGAATAGAAAATTATTGAAAATACTTTCTACGCAACTATATAGAAAAGTAAAAGTTTTCTGAATAAAAACGTATGCGAACATGACGTCATTTTCACTGAGAGTGGTATTCTACAATTAGAACTTTTTGTAGAGAAACGAATAAATAATTAAATGTCCTTTAGCCCTACTTAAAGAGCTGGAAGAATGAAGAACGGATGTAAAAAAGTCCTTCCGGCCAGTGCCGGGAGGAAGAGGTAGTTTTCATATTCCTTATTTTTAAAAAACCAACTTATATTATTCAAACACACGAAGCTCAATTAAGTGGAAACCGAATGTAGGAGATTCAATACTAATTTTTATCAATACTAAATCATTATGAATGAGAATTTCGCGAAATTAGTCAGCTTTATCCAAGCTGCTTTTATTTAAAGTCACTTATATTTGGCTGCCAAATTCGGCGATTTCTTAAAGTGCCTGCCATTTTAAGACAACATGGTAGATGAGGCTAACCAGTGAACTAGGTCGAGACCTTAGTAATTGCTGTGCACATGCTCACTCATATCGGAATCGGTTGATATATACGAGTGCTGTCGCAGGCAAAAAATCAGATTTTTCAAAATGTCACTCACTTTAGAAATTGAAACTGCTATATCTGAGCCATTTTTTAAGATAAAGACAAACAAAAAATGCTCCTGAATCCTTATATCAAGGTCAAATACTTAAGAAAGAAACCTTTTTCAATTTCTAATTTTTTTTGCACCTCACTTTAAATATAATTTTTTTTTTTAATTTAATGGCCGCCATTTTGAAACAAGATGGCTGATGAAGCTGGCCAGCGAACTTGGTCGAGATATTGATGTATACTATCCACATGCCTTCTTCCATCGAAATAGGCGAATAAGTGTGGTATCGCGTGACAAATACAAGATCGTTTCAAAGTGTTAGCTATGATAGAAATTCAAAGTGCTATAATTCAACCACTTTTTAAGATATAAACAAAAGAACAAATTTTCAGAAACAAAAACTGCTCCAGAATCTTTGTATCAAGGCCAAACACATAAAAAAAATCTTTTTCATTTTCCCATTTTTTAATACCACATTTTAAATTTTAAATTACATTTTTTTTTAAAAATGGCAACCCTCTTGAAACAAGATGGCGAATGAAGCTGGCCAACGAACTCGGTCGAGACATTGGTATGTACTATGTACAGACCAAGTTACATTCAAATCGGTTCATAAATACGCCTGTTATCGCGTGACAAAAATCAGGTCGTTTTAAAATGTCAGCCACAATAGAAATTCAAAATGTTATAACTCAGCCATTATTTTAGATGTAGACGAAACAAAACCTGGTCCGGAATCTTTGTATTAAGGTCAAACACATACAAAAAAAATCTTTTTCATTTTCTGATTTTTTGGTATCTCATTTTAAATTTATTTTTTTTTTTAATTTTTTTAAATGGCCACCATTTTGAAACAAGATGGCGAATGAAGCTGGTCAACGAACTCGGTTGAGTTATTTGTATGTATTATGTACACACCAAGGTACATCCAGATCGGTTCATAAATACGTCTGTTATCACGTGGCAAAAATCAGGACGTTTCAAAATGTCAGCCACGCTAGAAATTCAAAATGCTATAACTCAGCCATTTTTTAAGATATAGACGAAACAAAAACTGCTTCCGAATCTTTTTATCAAGGTCAAACACATAAGAAAAATTTTTTTTTTCAATTTTCAATTTTTTGCTACCACATTTCAAATTTAAATTTTTCTTAAAATTTTAAATGGCCGCCATTTTTAAACAAGATGGCGGATGAAGCTGGCCAAAGAACTCGTTCGAGATATTGGTCTGTACTATGTATAAACGAAGTTACATCCAAATCGGTTCATAAATACGCCTTTTATCGCGTGGCAAAATTCAGGACGTTTCAAAATGTCAGCTTCGCTAGAAATTCAAAATGCTATAACTCAGCCATTTTTTAAGATATAGACGAAACAAAAACTGCTACGGAGTCTTTGTATAAAGGTCAAATACATAAGAAAAAAATATTTTTCCATTTTCAATTTTTCGGTACCACATTTCAAATTTTAAATTTTTTTAAAAAATTTAAATGGCCGCCATTTTGAAACAAAATGGCGGATGTAGCTGGCCAACGAACTCGGTCGAGACATTGGTATATGCTATGTACACATCGAATTACATCCAAATCGGTTCATAAATACGAGAGTTACAGTGTGACATAGGTCATATATATATATATATTGATATATATATATATATATATATATATATATATATATATAAATTTTGAACGGAGGGTGGTTTCGGGGTCTGGGGGTCATGATCGATGAAACTATACCAAAATTTTTTGAAATCGCTTTCCTCCGAACGGCTGCAATAGGTAGCTTTTTGTAAAGAAAGCTACCTAAAACGTCAATTTGAGACACTCGTATTTAAACTTTCCAGCTTTCTAAATAAAAATCCCTGTTTTCTAATAAACATGACTCTATTGTCCTTGTAAAAAGCATATCTGTTTTCTGAAACTATGTTTCATTCTCATTACCAACAGAATGAAAAATCAACGAAAATTCTTAAGCGACAGCTGTATTGAAATGTAACAATTTTATGAATGGAAATGCATGTTTTCTTTTAAACATGACGTTATTTTCAATGGCAGAATCCTTTCTGACTGTCAGTAAAGAGACCCTTTGTAGCGTGGTACCCTTTGTAGCTAAAAAATGGTTAAGGTAGTCCGGAACACAAAAATCTTAAGAAATTTCTAAAAAAAAATTATTGCATTAAAACTTTCTTTGTTTTTTCTGCTTAAAATGAGGTTTAAATCATGTTTCAATCTTAATTAGAACAGGAATTTTTTTTTTTTCGTTTTGATTGGTTTTCAAAATCCATCTTTCAAGCAATGGTTGTCATGGAAACGATTTCTGGTGAAAATGCATTTTTCTTCATGATGGGTTTCTTAACATTTCGCGTATTTAAATTGTTATAAGTCATGAACCGATAAAGATGTATGGTTCGAACTTCGAACATGTTTTTTCGATTGTTTTACCTTACTTTTGATTCAACAATTTTGAAAAAAAAAATATTTACTTTTGGAAATATGTTTTTTTTTTTTTTTTCCTTTAAGTTACATTATTATTATTATTTTTTTTTACTTTTAATATTTTAATTTTTTCAATTAATATTTTTCAAACTGCTGAATCAAATTTAAAACTTTAATATTTCTGTTTAATTAAGAGGAAAAAATAAATTCTACAAAAAATATTTCGAGTTATAACGATTTTAAATTACCGCACTTTTAAAATAAATTTTAATGTTTAAATAAAATAAAAAAATTATGAGAAGTTTTATCATGTGATTTTGTTTACAAATGATATGGTTAGCCATAAAAAAAAAAAAAATTCAAAATTTAAACTCCATAAATAGAAATTATTTTCAAATGTGCCCAAGACCCTCTTAATAGGTCAATTCCCTAATATCGATAATAGAAGGAATTAAAAACCGATGCATTACGTAATTTAAACATATCATAAAAACATGAAAATGCACATTTATAGGAATGGCTCTTGGAAATAGTATCATTTTTACATACGCAGCCGTTTGTTTCTTTCAGATTTTAATTTCTATTTTCAGAGTTTGTGGAACAATAAAGTTCTGAAAATAATGTGATTTTCACAGAATTATAGGAAAACAATAAGAATTGAAATAGACGAAAGAATTTATCAATTAACAAATGGTGTGCTTTCACTTTTAAAGTCCATAAGACTCTTGATATTTGAAAGCACCATCTTTTCAAATGTAAAGTATTTCTTTCTTTTCTTATTGTACTGAAAAAAATGGCATCGATAAAGATGTAATAGTCCTAATTATTTCTTTTTTTTTTTAAATCCACAATAAAGGAGTAATCCGATATCTAACATTTTGAAGAAATTTCATTATGATTTTTTTAATTAAAAATAAAATATAAAAATTCAAATACTTTTAAAAATATCTGGCGCTGGGTAATCTACAATCGGATAGCTTTATTTGAAGAAATAACTTTAAAAATTGGTTTGGTATAAAACGCAGGGCAGATGACGAAATAAAAACGTCTCGTGTTTTATGTATATAGGTTATCAATAATTTGAATAAAATCTTATCTGTTTTCTCAAAGACTAATGAGTTAAAGATTGATAAACTTAATCGTTATGGCAACTTTTTAAAATATATCCCAAAGCATTATCAAGCTAATAGAATACGATACGCATAGTTTTTCTTCCCCGATCTTGTTCTTTGATTTACAGTAAATAAATAAAAAACTAATTAATAAAAACATAAACGGTCAAGTGCGAATATTACTCGCGCTCAGAGGGTTCCGTACAATAAATATATGAATTATTAACTGTATTATTAAAAAAATCGTTACTGAAAAAAAAAATAAGAGTTTGTAAAAAACTGTACAACGTAGGGTTTGGTATAGCTGTATATATACTAGAAAAGTATGAATGGATGTACCATAAAAGTTTTACCATAATACTTTTTGAAATTTTAAAATTTCCGTTCTGTGTTCGTTATGTTGATGATGTTTATTTCCTGGTTGAAATGAATTCAGATATTAATCATATTCTCTCTATTATGAATTCCATTGATCCCTGCATTGAATTTACCTCTGAAATTGAGACCAATAGCTGTCTTTCTTTCCTGGATGTCCCTGTTATTCGTTGTGAAAATGGGTTTCAGACTACCGTCTTTCGTAAACCTTTTGCTGTGAGTCTCCCACCTCACAGGTATTATTCTCTTCGCCCTAACCAGAAATTCGCTGCTTTCAATACTTTTGTTTTTCGGGTTACCAATATTTGTTCCACTCCTCAGTTACTTAGTGCTGAACTTAATTAACTAAAAGCTATTGCTGTTGATCGTGGTTGTTCCTCTAATATAATTGATTCTATTTATAAGAGATTGACGAAATCCGTCCATTCTGAAAAGCATTCTAATTCCAACTCTAATACTTCAGTCGTGTTACCATTTTTTCCTAAAATCAGTCAGCAAGTCGCTAAAATCTTAAGAAGGTTTGATTTTAATGTTTTTTTTTCTCCTGTTAATAAAATCACTTTTTCAAATCTCAAACACCCCGTTGATCGCCTAGATAACTAAGGTACTTACCAAATCTCTTGCCATTGTGGCTTTTCTTATATTGGCCAGACTAAACGTGGTCTTAGATTTCGTTTTAAAGAGCATGGCGATTATGTTAAAAATCAGGAGCTTAAACGGTCTTCTATTGCTCAACATTCTTGGTTTTTCAACATAGGTTCGATTTTTCCTCAGCCACCATTATCAAAATATGTTATTTTAACCTTGGTCTTCATTTTTGGGAAGCTTACCACACCATTAAAAATTCTCACACTTTAGTCAATGACTTATCTATTACTCCTGATTTTCCAAGTATTTGGAAAGCATTAATTTAATTTTCCGCTTTTTTGTTTTCTTTTTGTTTCCTTCTCCGGTAGATGTCGCTACTTGTCCACCCAATCATTCCACTGCTTCTCTCTCATTGGTTGTTTTTGGTGCCTTCGCTACCAGCATCGGGTATATAAGCCAGCGCGTCTCTGTCTATCATTTTGCTCAGCATTGCTTTTTCTTGCACGCAGTTCCTTTTTTCCTATCTTGCACTGAAGGAGAATCTCGCAGTAGATTCGAAACAGCTGTTTGCTGCATTTCATGTATTATTTGTGCATTTTTAAACGTTGTTTTTTTCTGCTTTTTAATACCATAAAAGTTCAAAGAGATATGATGCCTAAATAATGTCAAACATTGCTTCTTTGTACAATTCTTATTTAAATCTTATCCTAATATGTTTATATTGACAATAGTCTATTGACAATAAAAGTAGTGTGTATTTAAACTTCATTTGGTTAATTGAAGTAATGATTAAATGTTTTTTTTTTTTTTTTTTTTGTTTAACTAAATTGAGTGTCGTAATAATCTTTTCTTTTTACAATTTAGCTAAAACAAAACCCTTATTCAAAGTTTAAACTTGGCATTTACTAAGCGCGCTTCGAAAGGAGGTCGCAAAGTAGCAACGCCACCTTCGTCCGTGCCGCGTTTTTCCAGGTAGGTTTTAATTAAACATTTAAAGACATGGGAGGCACATTGAGAGATCTACTCAATGCAAACTAGTCTTGAATCTTATATTATTTATGTGATTAATTCTAATAAAATTAGTCTGTTTTTAACAATTTGGAGTTTATTGCTTTTAAATTGCTACTGGACTGTAGTACATAAATGTATCATTAAAAGTTGTTACCTAGGCTTTAAAACCTGACAGTACATAGAGTACGCCGCTCCTAACATTATTCATGTCCAAACCGGTCGTGAGTTTAAGGATTAATATCGCGGCTAATTACCGATGATTTTTTTTTCGAAAATAATTATCAACAATGTTTTTATACTTCTGCTACGATAGGTACCTCACGCGCTCCTCAACACCTTTGCTGAATACCTTGCAAATCGAAATTTGTGTGTAACGGAAAAATGCATTTTTCTCAAAAACTATGTGACCTAGGGTGACGCTTAACTTAACATCTACTACCTTTAATTTTTTTCATAATTTTAGTTTCAGTAGATTCGGAAATAGATGGGGTTGGGACACATTTTTGCATTACATTTTCGACGATATCTCTGCAAATATAATACCTAAAACGAAAAGAAATGTATTTTTGAGTTCAGCGCTACGAAAGCTTTCACGCGATACCCCACACGATATGCAAAGAAAAGATTTTTGTTTCCAAGTAAATTAATTAATCCCTCTACATTTTTCCTAAAAATATTTGTAAATGTTTTATAATCTGTAAATATGTGGGTCAATAGTCTTTATTACTTTCCCCAATTTGAACTTTCCTCGTTCCATAGTTTACGAGCAAAATGCCTGTGACAGACGGACAGACAGATACAGAAGTGATATTTTAATGGTTCCGTTTTTACTTTTTAAGTACGGAATCCTAATACAGTCGGCCCCGCTTAATTGCATACAGTTGGTTCCACTGAATTGTATGCATTTAAGCGAGGACAGCAATTAATGTTATCAGTATACGTTATTATTTGATTATATACCACAGATATGGTAAACATTAATGGAAAAGAATTATTTACCTAATAAATTAAAAACTATTGTATTTATAACTTTAATAAATAATTTATTATCAATCTCTATATAACAATATATGCAATAAAGTATAAGGTATTATAACATTATTTACGGTACATGGTTTAATTCTTCATTACAATTTATGTGAAAATTAAAATGAAAGTTAAATATTTTTTTTTTTTTTTTTGCTTTTAAATCATACCTTTAAATATAAAAGTTTCTGCATAAATTCTTTTTATTTTTCAATTATTTTCCAATTTATGTCTTTTTTTTTCGCCTACATAAAAAATTGTTTAGGAATTTTTTTTTTCATATCTCGACATTTCATTTTTCCGCTTCCAGCGCTAAATATTGGTCTTTTATTCTCTTAACCGTCTCGATTCTACTTTCCCCCGATTCCAGAATTTTTAAAAAAGTATCCCCAGCATTTTGAGTCACTGTATGTAGGGGCAAGCTTTAAAAGAAAAAACACAATTGTCCAAATTCAACACTCTCATAAGTTTCCAGAATTAAGATAAGTCATCTTTCACGACGATTTCTCTATTTCGATTGTAAATATAACAAACCATTGTTACAAAGAAAAAAAAAGTCTTCTTTTTTTTTCCATTCATCACTATAATAGGAATTCATAAAATCTGGATTACTACTACCAGATTGGAGATACGTATGCCATTAACCGGGGATTTTTACGCGGTAAAACGAGTATATTTAACATTAGCCTTATGGGGAACGTTTCTGTTCCACTGCATTCTATGCATATAAGCGGTGTATGCAATTATCCGCTACCCGATTAAGTGGGGCCAACTGTAATAATAATAACAAATGTAAAAATAGTTTTTTAATAAAACACTCTTTTAAAGGCATTCAATGGTCCTCTTAAGAATACCGCCTTTTTTTTTTGATTCAATTTATGTTTTTTTTCTGAAAAATTTCCTTTATAATTCATTAATTTGGCATTGGTAAACGAACTCGATTATGAAAAAAATACTGCTTTTTTTACGTTTCGTAGAAAGCTCAAACAAATGAATTTATAAATAATTATATAATTTATGCTCTGTTCATTTTTTTAGAACGGAACAGGAAAGAAAAAGAAAAAGAAACATTATTTAAACTATCTTTTTAGGATATCTAAACTGATTTCTAGACATGTAATCGTAAATAAATTAATATTCAACTATTAATCGATGAAAGCGTATATGTTTTAATATTACACTGCTCGTTTTTTTTTATTTTTAACTAGATGTAACCAGTCAAAACTTCACGGAAAAAGTACTATACAAATATTAATAAAATAAGCTTTGTTTTTGTTCAAAAGGAGTGTGGGGTGTGGTGGTGCAGAGTATGAAACAGTGTTTTAAAATGTTTTCTCCTGTGAAGATTTTGTACTTCTTTCCATGTAAACTTCAAACAAACAATCCGTAAACAACTATGTAATGCAAATCAATTCGACTTTACTACCATATTCAGCACTGTAAGATAAAAATTTTCATGGATCTATAAAATATCATACAAACTGGAAGCATATTCCTACATCGATACCATATTCAATAAATAAAGAACATAGTAAATAAAGCTCATATCATTCTAGTTGTGATAATACCGCCCAGCGAGCTCCTATGTGCATGTGAATTGCATCTGCCTAAAGGCATAGATTTGTTCATATACTTTGCGCATGCTCAGAAATAAAATTTTAATTGAAATTTTCTGCTAATTAATGGAAGTTTTGAACAAACGAATGCACGATAACAAATCTGTGGCCAAATATCTTGCATTTAAAATAAGAATCATGTAATTTGATGAAGTAGTTTTTTCTCACGAACTGTCGAAAGAAATCGCTCAGCGTTTTAAATGCTATATAAATTCATTTTCTACTTGTAAGTCTTTTAAAATGTTTCGTTGTTGCAGTTTCATAGTGCTGCGTTGGCATATTTTGGCGAGTACGTAATTAAATTCATTGTTTTTTCACCTCCCATAAAATTGTACGCGTTTCTGAGAATATTTTGCGATTTATTACATGAGGCGGGCTAATTAGCAAATGCCTTGAAATTAGTGTATTATAATTAAGTTGTAAAAACATTAAAATGTTGTATTGTTATTCAAGTTCTTTGTACGTAATATTTATAATTCTAGCATATCAGGATGTGGGTTAAAATTCGATTGCAAAATTCCATCTTTATATACAAAAAAACATGTTGAGTTAAATGAAAGAGTGTAAAGTAACGTGAAAATAGCGTTTTTTTCTTGGTTCATTTCGACAAGTCTGCACCAACAATTCGGCTTCTAAACCCCAGGTCATTCAGAAGTAGTTCGGGCAGCGGTGGCCCAGTTGGCAGAACATCGAATCCGCAGCTAAGGCCGCGGGATCCAGGCTTACTGCTGGCTATAATCTGCCATGTACGCTAATGGCGCCTGGTGCATGTAAAATCCGTCGTGGGTGCAAAGTCCTCCAAGTTACCCGTGAATTATACCTCTGGAGGTGCCTTGCCAGGTGAAGGTCTCGTCATCTGATCAAGGTTCTAAATTACGAGACCAACATGAGTAGCAATGTGCAGGTGCCAAACAACAGAATATAACGTTAAGTAACCGGCTAAACAAAGTATACACAAACGAGCAGTAGGCACTGCAGATAGGATGACGATCGAGGCAATGATGTCAGGTTTATTGCCGCTTCGCGGCGATAGAGGCGGTCTTTCGCCCCGATGCCAGGTACTAAACCCGTTAAGCTGGGGCAACCCGGCAGGTAGGGGCCTGGTCATCGGTTAGAAAAAAAGAAAAAACCCAAGGGGATATCTTCTTTAGGCATTCACGGGCTTCACAACCACAGGCACCTGAGGGATCTTTCTCTTTTCCTTCCCCCCCACCCTTCTCTTTTCTGTTCTTTTATTTTTGTTTCACTCTCGTTCTTATTTCCTCATTGGAGGTGAGGGCATTTCTGTATAAGCCGATATCATCCTGTCTATATCGACTTACGCAGAAATGTAAACTACCCACGTGTTTGCCGTGCATGGCGACCCGTATGCAAATTCACAAACACTCAACGCCCCAGCATGCTTGACGACAACACTTGTAGCCAAGAGGTCTGGCGAAAAAATGAACTTGTATGCTGCATTCTGTCTCTAGTACCGTAGTTCGAAGTTTGCATGTGAGAATATTTATATCCGCTTTATATGAGTATATTGGATACGCTTACACAGTTCAAAGAGAACTTTTTTTCTTTTTTTTTTTTCCTTTTACAGATTAATTCAGTCTACACAAGTTGTATTATTGATTATACAAACTTGAATATTGATGCTATTACAATAAGATTACTGTTGCAAAGTAAGGATGACACTGAAAAATTTAAACTGCATGTTTCTATCGATATGAAGATGTAACAGTTGAAACAATAGTTGACATAGTTAATTAAGATAGATCAACATAGTTGAAAAGCATTTACGAACTTGGTTTGTGATATACGTTTTTGACGTTTAATATGGAATGTTCTTTATGGAAAATAAAATGTGTAGCATTTACGGTTCGCTTACAGGGACACTCAAAAGAATTCCTATTCATGCGGTCTGTGGTGGAAAAATCGCTTGCGGTGTATTTTATTTTTAATGATATTACATTATTTTAAACATACCGAAATTTATATATATAGGGGCGAGTGTGATGGAATGGGACAGTGGGAGGAATGGGACAGTAGGTTTTTCTCTTTAACTATGCGGGGGTAACTATGACTCTCTTAACAGAGAGTCCTCGGGATGAATCCGTTGGCCGCCGGAGTGAAATTTTCCCTTCGGGGAATTTTCTATTCCAGTGTTCTAATGGGGGCTCCGTAGTTACTTGGGGCAGTGATGCGTAATACAGTCTGGTGTTTAGTCGCTGACGTGCACCAGACCTAGCCTCTCCTTGCTCAAGTTTGACCTGGTGCCTTGAAATTGGTCCCGTCGGTGTGTACCGGGTTCGCCCGTTTGCACATGCAGAATCCAGGCAAGCGACCTCCGCGTCCTCCCGGCCTAGCAAGCCGGCAGGGCACTGCGGCTTGACGATGCTACGAGTAGAAGAAATGGAAAAAGAGCCGATGGTGATGCCATTGTTTCGTCAAGTTCTTGTGGGACCGGAGGTTTGGGGGCACAGGCTGGTGCCGCTGTCAAATACACTGCGTGCACGAGGGAGTTTAGGACTTTTGCTGGAATGAGAAGCCATCTTCGCCAGGTTCACCCGGAAACTTATTTTCGTGGTGAGAACGAAAAATTAGACGCGTCCACGCACCATCGGTGGACGGATTTAGAGGAAGAAGAGATGGCTCGTTTAGATATCCAGCTTGTGGACGAGGGCAAACGCTTTATAAATAAAGAGCTGGCGAAGTTGCTTCCCAACAGGACTATCGAATCCATTAAAGGGAAACGCAAAACAGAGCCTTACAAAGCACTGATCCAGAAAATTAAGACCGAAATGATCGCTGGTAGTTACATCCCTGACCAGACGACCCTGATTACAAACTTTGCTCACGATTTTGCAATCCATTCTGTTGTTGTTCTCCCTGCCATTGACGAGGATCCCTGTGGTCCCATAGACGAGGTCGCAACATCGTCGACTTCAAAGTCTGATCTTGAAAAAGATCATGACACACTTGATGAACCGCTACACGGTTCCAGTGACCCTCAGCTTGATGACACCTTTATCATTGGTACTATTCCATATTACCTTGATGATTTAAACACAAATCGGACTCTTCGACCACCTCCATCTGTGTCTGAGATTGAATTTCTCGATGCAGCTGTATTGTCTTCGGACAGTAATCCGGAGAGTTCAAAGCATTTATGTTTCCAATATCTTGAGACTATTTTGGATATTGATTTCTCTGCGACTCCGAAGTTACCTGCTTCTAAGGTAAGGCCTTATAAGAAGCCTAAGAATGTTTCTAGGCGTAAAGCCAAGAGGCAGCAGTATGCCACTTTGCAAAAGCTTTATCGTAAAAGTAAAAAAGCGGCCATTGACCGAATTTTTAACTCCAACAGTTTTTCGGATGAGCTTCGTGCTCATTCAGTTTTTGATTTTTGGACCTCCTTATTTGAAACTGAGTCCCCTGTCTCTGGTTTCCTTCCGGACAATTGTCCGAGAATTGAACCTGAATCCTTTGCAGATCTTCTGTCTTTTGTAACTGTGGAAGAAGTTTTTAACTCCTTTCCGCCTCGTAAATCTGCTGTTGGGCTCGACGGCATCGGCGTGGCTCGTCTGCGCCGTATCCCTGTTCGAGCTCTTGCCAAGTTGTACACTCTGTGGATCAAGTTGGGATGGGTTCCCCAACTCTTCCTTGACTCCAGAACTATTTTCCTTCCAAAGGCTGAGAATACAAACTCTCCAGAGAAGTTACGTCCAATCTCTATTGCATCTGCCTTCCTGAGGCAATTTCGCAAAATATTAAATGGTCGACTTATAAATATTATTCCAATCTCTGACCAGCAGTTTGGTTTCCGGTCAATGGACGGCATTGCCCGTGCCATTGACCAGCTTGATTCCATTTTCCATAACTTTAAACCTTTCATAACTCTTGCTCTGCCGCATTCATTGACCTCAGGAAGGCTTTTGACTCCATCTCTTTTGATGCAATCTATATGGCGTTGCAGCGTCTTGGAGTCCCTCAGTCATTTATTAATTATATTCAATTTGTATATAGTAATGCTCGTACATTTTTGTTTTATAAAGGCATGTTTTCCAGATCTGTTTCGCCGAAGAGGGGTGTTCGCCAAGGTGACCACCTCTCGTCGACTTTATTCCTTATTGTTTTTGACTTTGTTCTTCGGGCTCTCCCTGACCGCCTTGGTGCAGTCTTGCGAGAGTCTGTTAGAATTTGTCACATTTCTTACGCTGATGATCTTTTACTTCTGGCTAGGGACGCCAGATATCTTCAAGACTTGTTGAATATTCTTTTCCATCTCTTACCCACCACAGGTCTGTGTATAAACACTGAAAAGTCTTTCACGTTTTCGTGGATTGCCTACAAGAGACAAAAGAAAATAATTTATGATTACGATGCGAGGTTTTGTGTGGGATCTTGCCAGCTGAGACCGCTCGCTTTTGATGAGTGTTTTACCTACCTTGGTATCTCTTTGACCCCGAATGGTAGGATTTTCAAACCACCTCCGGTTGGCTCTGATCTCAAGACGTTGCAGTCTGCTTATTTAAAGCCGCAGCAGAAAATGTACCTTCTCCGCCACATGCTTCTGCCGAGATATTATCACCAGCTTGTGCTTGGTAAGCTGTATGCGGGAAACCTCAAGAAGATCGACCTGAAGGTGCGCAGGTTTGTTCGGGAGGTTCTCCATCTTCCGCATGATGTTCCATCGAGTGCTTTTCACCCTCGCGTGAAAGATGGCGCAATGGGACTGCCATGCATGAGGTGGATTGTTCCTGTAATGGCCCTGCGACGTCTCTCCGCAGATCGGGAGAGAATCCTTCGGCTCATGACTGCCCCTGATGGCAGTCGCTTAACATCTAGAGCCAGAGTTGATTCTTTCTTTAAGAGGGACCTGCATAACCGATGCGATGGGACCGGCCTACAGCAATGTGGTGCCGTCCCTGCCGCGTCGGCTTGGCTTTATGACGGCACTTCCGTCATGTCCGGTAGGGACTATATTGCTGCGAGAAAAGGTCCGGTACAATTGTTTATACACAAGAGCTAGGGCGGCCCGTGGACGCGATGATGAGAAGCTTTGCTTACGTGGCTGCCGCGTACCCGAAACCCTGAATCATGTTTCTCAGCAATGCTTTTCAACACATGGCCTAAGAATACAACGCCATGATGCTCTGTCAAACTACCTGGCACGTTCTCTTGAACAGCGTGGCTACTCTGTCCACCGAGAGCCCCTGTTCCTTGCCAATGGTAGGAGGTGGAAGCTTGACCTTGTTGCCTACTGCATCGATCATGTTATTGTAATTGATTCACAAATAACTAATGACCAATTTTCTCTTGCTGAGGCCCATTTCCAAAAAGTTCAAAAATATGAAGTCCTAAGGCCACAGCTTCAAAATCTTAGACCGAATGGTGTCTTTTTGGCTCTCTGACATTCTCTTGGCGAGGTCTCATGTCCCTAGATTCTGCCAAGTTTCTCTCAGCTTTCCATCTGCTGCGTCAGGTCGATATAAAGATCCTAGCTGTTCGAACCCTTTCGTGGACCCAGCGACTTTGGAACGATCACCAGAGGATGACTTTGGAGCTGCAGAAGAGGTCCTGTGTCGCCAATCGACGAGTTCCATAACTTTATGTTTGTGTTGTCGGGTTGAGCACTACCTTTAAGTGTGCGCATGTATTTTTCGATGTATGCATCGCGATCTTGTTCTGTATATATTGAATAAATATTTTTAATATCATTCTAATCATTTCATCAATCACACATTAGATGAAGCAATGGTACCCTAAGCTTCAGCTGAAAAAAGTAGCTGATCTGCATAAGCTTTCGATTGTATAAAGAAAAAGATTATTTCAAGAATCAAAAAGTAAATTTGCTTCATATACTTTTTATGTTTTTTTGTATATTAATGACTTGTTTATGCGTAGATGCAATAGTTTCCTTATTTATGGAACATTATACTATATATTATCCCTAATTTAAACTATGCTTAAAAGCAGCATTTTTGTTTATACAAGAAGTTTAACATAAAATAAGGTAGAGGGGGGGGGAATAAGACATGCCAGAAAAGGGAGGAATGAGACATGTCTAATTCCTTCTTTTTAATAAGATGAATGTAAATTGCTAATATGCAAATATTTTTTGAAGGTACTATATTAAGTATAACATTATAAATATATTCATTTACTTCAAAATGTAAATAAATTAAACTGATCACTTTTTAATGTCATCTGTGACTGACAATCCTGAATTTTTCTTCCAGTGATGAAGGTAATGGAATTTGATATTGTAGAACAGACATTATGTACCTACAATCTTTGTTCGACCGTATATATAGTCAACACTAGACAATTTGTGCCTTATCATACATTGTTTTATAGATGTTCTATTACTCCTTGTTAGTGGGGAGGTATGGGACACATTTTGAAATTTACAATTTCTTTACTTATGAAATTGTTTCTGCAAATTATGTTTCTATATTGTTCAAGGACATTAGAAAGTGTTTCATTTTGTATTCTATATATCGAAATTTTTGTTTTTGTGTCAAACAAAGTTGATTTTCTTATTTTTGTAAAAAGTGTCCCATTCCTATCTACTCTTCCCTATATGAGGTGTACTGCAATACACTAACTGTAGAATTGGGTGTGCCTAGAATCTGTCGTTCATTTACAGGAACACACACAAAAAAATGACTACAGTACACTTTGAACAATAATTGGAAGTACGTTTTCAATTGTGGTATTTCAATTCTTTATTTATTATTATTATTATTTTTTTTTTTTACTTGGTGTGTATATATTCTATAGATTATATACAGGACTGTACAAAAGATCTCAAGTACATTTTCGTTTATTGGCGGAAAGTTTTAAAGGAGATTTTTCAACTGTGTTAAACGTTTAACTGAATTAACGTTTAGCATACTATGTAGTATACATACAAATCTATACATCATATGCAGGGGCTGAAAAAATGAAAATCGGATATTTTTCAGTCTGTTGATGGTAAATGCAGAAATTGGGTCTTCAAATGCGTCATGTGTTTTTAAAAATCTTTTTTTATGTATCATCTTTCAGCTTAATAAACTGTGAAATCTTGTTACAGTATTCTGAATGCGTTGGAAAATTTTTCATAATCTATACTGGACAAATGATTTTTCGTTCTTGTTTATTTTTGAAATATTTTTCCAAAAATAATTGATTCATTTTTAAACAGTTTGTTAGGCGCTGATAGTATGAAGTACATTCTAAAGGAATGTGCAACAGAACTGCAAGAATACCACAAATTCAATAATGAGCACGGTTAGATTTTTGCTTTTTCAAATTCATCATAATTAAGTATACGTTTTAATGTTTTAAAATAAATTTCACAGTAGTTAAGAAAAGAAGAGTAATTGAGCATTCCATTAATGGATACTGACCTTAAAATCTTTAAAATAAGCGCAATTTGTTAAATGCATATAAAAATCAAAGAAAAATTCAAAGTTTTCTATTACTACGAAAAATAAAATGCCAACAAGATTGTCAACAATAAAAACATTGTAGCATACAAAGAGGAATTATGAGAAAAAAATAATAAAAGCTAAATTTTTATTTCCCTTTTTTATGAACCAAAAACTTCGAGGGGGGGGGAGGGGGGGGGAGTCCATTTTTGGATATTTTTAACCTGCTACCAATCAGCAATAAAGCGCTAATATTAGCATACTCTAAACTAGTAAATAAGATAATTATAGTGAATTTTCATTTATTTATGGTGATCATTTAAAGAACGGCCAAAGCTATAGAGTGGTCTATAAGATTAAATATTTCACTTGTTCACTATATATATACATGCATATATTCAGCAAATGGAGATGTTTGTTGCAATGTATTTAGTGAGGGCAGCACATGGTAGTATAAAACTCCATAGTTTAGCTTGGAAGAAGAAAGTTCAGACTTGTAAAACATGCATCTATAAGATTAAATTAATCTTTTAATGCCCTTGTTCATAATGCATATATAATTATTCAGACAATGAAATAAGCATTTATTATTATTTCGCCTCTGCAAGTATTCTATAAGCAAAAAATACACGGGCGAAATATCGAAGGTCGAAATTAGCATTAGACTTGCACACGCGTCGAAGTTCAATAGCTCGCCAAAGCCCTTGTCTACAGAGGTTGGTGTCAAGCGCAGGGGCGGCGCCAGAACTTGCCCGACGGGGGGGGGGCACAGTATCCCCGACAGGGGGGCCGAATTCATAATATATATTAGAGGTCTCCACGAGGCCGGGCTTGTCCCGAACAGTGTTAAATTTAGGCACTTTTCTCCGTGGGGGATTTCTGTAGCTCCGGGGGGACATTATAGCGTTCCGGGGGGGTGCACTTTTTTGACCATTAAAAACACAAAATCTCAAATCTTCCGAGGGGGGATCTCATTGTTCTGAGGGGGAATGTCCACCCCCCGGACAATCCCCTGAATTCAACACTGGTCCCTAAGCCCGAGATCGGTAAAAGTTTATTTCATAAAACTCGGGCCAGGCTTAATTTTAATTGAAAACTCGGTACGAGCTCGGGCTAAATTTTAGCTTTTAAAAAGTTGGTCCGGGCCTGAACTTCATTCTCGCGTGTCATATCCGGGTCTTAAATTTTTTCTGTAGATTCGGGCTGTATTCACTGGACTTCAGAATTTTTTTCCGCACGGTAATGTCGTGGTAACTTTTCTCCTCTATCAGTGGAGTAAATGAACAATAAAACATTTCTTTTTTTCCGTTTTTTAAATAACAGATGGAATACGTTGGTTAATCACGAGAAAAACATAAAATTTTCGCGTTTTGGCATATCCTGAAACACGCAGATCTCTAACACTCACAGTGCGATTTAAATTAAAGATGAATTCCAGAGGGACAAAAGATTTTTATTCGAAATATGAATATCGAAGCCTGTCAAAGAATATTGTAGATAAATACAGGGCTTAATTTCTAACAAAAAAGTACCGGAGCCCTAATATTCTGCAGTACCGGTACAACAACCGTACCGCCCCCCCCCCCCCCAATCACTCCAATCTTCATATTTATATTTCGTGCATTATTTGCAAAATTTAAAGCATTTTTTTTTAACAAAATAAAAATTTTAAATATATCTATCCGCATATACTTAGATGTCAACTATTCCACACTTCAGTTGTCACGCCTTGTGAATAGTAATCTTTGCCTAATTTTAAAGTTAACAAATTGCAGAATTCTACGATTAAATATAGTAGGGATTATGAATAAGGAGTGTTAAAACAAAAAAGGAATAGTTCGCAGCTATGCATTTTTAACCCTAGATCTACCGGGAATTTTATTCAAGTTTTAATAAAACGTTCTACACCAGAATTTTTATTTAAAACTATTTAACTTATTTATTTACCTTATTTTTGTCTGGTTTATATACTTAGTTTATTTTAAAGAAATTTCTGGTTTGAATGAATATTTTGTATGTACCTGTCGGGTCCAATGGACCCGTCTGGTAGACGGAGGGTTAAGAAAAAAAGAATGAAATTTAAAGAAATTAATATTTATATACTAAAGAATGGAACAATATTTTTCAATTTCCTATAAAAGGTGCATATCTTAAACTATAATCGATTACTTTCGCATAACAATCTTTTGTGGTGAGTCCCTGAAAATCAGATTAAATTAAAAAAATTGACACCGTTATCGGAAAGAGTCGATGCTTTTATAGAAAAAAGGGGAAACACTGCTCGATTGCTTTCTATCAGAATAACATTGCATGGCAAATATATCTACTTGCAAATGAAAAGAAACAGACAATAAAAAATTATCTTACTGTTACAAAAGAAAATCGAACTGAAAGCAAATTCATTGTTCAGTATCTTGAATAGCGCCGTATTCGTCGCCGACATAAATTTGAAATAGAAAAATACGATTTTTGTTTCCCCTTCATTTTGATGTTTGACCTTTCAGTCCAAGCCCAAAAACTGATATAAAAATTGAGTCAGTTTTATCTCCATCTCCTACGTGTGCGACACGTTACGTCACATAAAGTGTTTTGGTAAAAAAGAATGCAAAAGCTTGGAGATGGGAAGGAAAGGAAAAACTAATTTAGGCTTCAATTTATTGGAAACGTTATTGCACTGGGTTCCGGAGCCCTGTATTTATGAGCTCCGGTAAATTTCAACCAACATTGAAATATTTACTAAAAACAGAGAAGTACCGGAGCCGGGCTCCGGTGGGCTCCGGCGCAAATTAAGCCCTGGATAAATAGAGTGAAAAAAAGCTTTTAAAGTTATTTTTAAAGCACCTCACTAGTCACCTAATCTTTATAGGCGGACGAATCCGCAAGAGAAAGTTTCCGCAACTTTCGAGTATTACCCGAAAGGAAAAACACTGCTTCGTACTCTTCTTCATCTTCCACCCAGCAATGTCCCAATAAGAGATCATTCAATATTACAGATTTTACTTGCACATATATGGCACATTACACAGCAGTATGTGAGCGATAAAGTATGGAACAGTTCTCCGGTTATGAGTCGAACCACTGCGGACCACCCGCCCCTTAAGAAAATGCAAAGGTCTAGAAACAAAGAGTCCCACATCAGGTAAGGCGGTAACCAATTTTTTTCGAAACGCGGTTCGTGTTCAGGCCGGGTTGACCATGTATTTTAATGGCGGGCGTAACTGAAAAAAAATCATCAAACAAATCTATATCGAAAACGCATGAAGTGATCAAAAATTAATTTATAAATATTTAAATTTTTTAGTGAAAGTATCATCGTGAAAACTAGCAGTTAAACGTTACACCTAACTAGGGTCCGTCCCGGGTAACAAATAAAATTTGCAATCCTACAAATTTTATTTAAAACCAATCTGCAACCCGAACCGAACCCAATCAAAAATATTCCGTCCACTCGCAACCCGATCGAACCCAAAATAATTCCAAACCCAACCTGAAACCCGGAATCAGAGAAAATTGATCTAAAATATAATACAATTATAGAAAAATAGTCTGTAATCATATCTCCAATATTAATGTTACCTTTTATGTCGAAAAATAAACATGTAAGAAGTCATTCATAAACTGTATGGCCAAAGGTGACCGGTCACTTGCGATTTTTGACGTTTTGTTAAATATCTAGAAAAATACATAAGGAATTAACTTGAAATTGCAGGTGTGTAAACAGTACCAACCAAGTTTTTTGCTATAATATAGGTCATATATTTCCGCGAATTTTTTTCCCGAAACCAAATAGGGGACCGTCAAAAAATTGAAAAAGAACGAAAATCTTTTGGATAACCCTGTAAAAACTAATGGAGCAAAAGCGTTTAAACTCAAGATTATTAATAAGTGGCTTATTCTAATATACTGTGTTCATTTTTATGAGGATAGCATGTATACTCGTAGAGAAATTAAGGTTTTTATAAAAACAGTCCCAAATTTCCCCAAGTTTTTTGCTTATAATTTGCAGAGTTCTTAATATAAAAAAAGTTCTTTTCAGAAAATATGACAAAGAACATTGTACACAATACCCCGCAATCAGAATGAAAAAATAATAAAAATTGGATGAAAAATGAACAGGTTTACTAAAAAATGTTTCACTACGCATGCGCGAATGCAATGAAAATATAATGTGCATAATGTGTTAGCTTTAAATGTATAGAGCAATTTTTGTAACAGTCTCAAAAACATAGTTTTAAAAGTCTGATAATAATCGTTTATAGAATAAGCTCAAAATCCGTTATTCCCAAAATGAAGCAAAATGATGAGGGATTGTATCCAAATACAGTATTACGTGCAATATTGTGTATGCTAAATTGCCACTAATCAATGGATATATGGATATAACCCCTTATGTTTTTGCTTCATTTTGGGAACAATGGATTTTGAGCTTATTCTACAAACGATTATTATCAGACTTTTCAAACTATGTTCTTGAGACTTTTACAAAAGTTGCTCTATACATTTAGCTAACATATTATGCACATCATATTTTGATTGATTTCGTGCATGCATAGTAAAACATTTTTTAGTAAACCTGCTCATTTTTCATCCAATTTTTATTATTTTTTCATTCTGATTGCGGGGTATTGTGTACAATGTTGTTCGTCATATTTGCTGAAAAGAACTTTTTTTTATATTAAGAACTCTGAAAATTATAAGCAAAAAACTTGGCGAAATTTGGGACTGTTTTTATAAAAACCTTAATTTCTCTACGAGTATACATGCTATCCTCATAAAAATGAACACAGTGTATTACAATAAGCCACTTATTAATAATCTTGAGTTTAAACGCTTTTGCTCCATTAGTTTTTACAGGGTTATCCAAAAGATATTCGTTCTTTTTCAATTTTTTGACGGTCCCTTATGGGGTTTCGGGGAAAAATCTTCGCGGAAATATATGACCTATATACTATACTGTTTACACAACTGCAATTTCAGGTTAATTCTTCATGTATTTTTCTAGATATTTAATAAAACGTCAAAAATCGCAAGTGACCGGTCACCTTTGGCCATATAATGTATTCAAATACGTGTAGTTTTTCATCTGAAATAGATTCCTGCGCAGGTTGTGTTATACCGGACCCAAATATTCAACATAAAGTCAATCCGAAACCTACCAAAAAATTTCCGTTGACCCAAAATCCGACCTGAACCCGACAACAAATTTTCTATTGACCCTAAACCGAAACACTTCAACCCGAACGTCCCGAACCCAACTCGACACAAAAAAAATATATAACGTAATACAGTTATGAAAAAATAGTCTGCAATCATATCTCTAATATGAATTCTGTCTTTAATGTAGAAAATAAACATTTAAAGCGGTTTTTTTTAAGCGGATTTTTTTAAGAAGCTCCGTATTCCCTCTGTTTCTCAAATAAAGCATTAGCGTATACCCTAGCTATGAATGTTCATGATGTCAGCGTATACCCCCTGCCCATACCGTATACTCTCTGCTTTTTTTTATGATTACAACACTGGCTAACTTGAACTTGGCTCGTAAGTAGTGTTGTCAGGTCTAGTATCGCAAAAAAGCGGGACAGGGAGAGTAAATAAGGGGGAGAGGCGCTTGAAAATCGGGACATCCTAAACACTACAATAAAACCTGTTAAAACGGAACCAGTGTAATGGAATAATGCTTTAAATTGAAAATTTTCGCGATGTCGCTAAAACAGTACTATGCAATTATAACGGAATAATGTACTTTCTAAGATCAAAACCTGTCTAAATTGGAAAGTTCTCCCGATTCTTTATCGTTCCATTTTAACAGGTTGCTGTATTAAATAGTTTCCTTTCTTCGTATTGAATGTATGTGAATTGCACTTTATCCATAGAGGAATGGTGTGAAATTAATTAGTCGAACTAGAGTTTTTTAAATAATTAACAGTAATTTTATGACAATAATGCTCACTTTATAAATACCGCGTTTTATTTATTTTTTTTCGTTATTTTGCATTTCAGTCGTTTTCGAAAAACTACACTACGTATTTATTGCGTACACTCTCAAGAAAACATTTCGTCAAACATAAAAAGCACAGGCAACAAGTTTCTATTATTTGAAAAAAATTGAGCTTCAGTTCGCGAACTTTTTGTGTTTTGGAGCAAATGAGACATATGTAAAAAATCAGCTTCTAACACAAAAAAGTAACATGCAGCACAGTTATGGAAACACCCCTGTGATTTGACGAAAATGCAACTTCAGGTAATTTTTACGTTAGATTAATGATTTTTTTGTATTTTGGGGGGGAACTGGCAAATCAAAACAGGAATTTTCGTGTTTCAATATTAATAACAATAAAAGCAATTGAAGAAACACCTGCAACCCACGTATTTTTTTTAGAGTGTATATTGATCGAAACCAGCCAGCGTGGTCCTCTAACTTCTGATAAGATACAGAATTTAAATCTGAGACTAAAACTGAAATGCAAAATTCTCAAGAAAAATGTAAGCTAAAGGAAAACTTTTAAATAGCTTAGAAGGTAACAGTTCATTATTTTTTATCAGCTCAAGCATAAAACAAAATCTTGTTGATGTGTAAAAAAAAAAAAATCTTTAAATTTATGCTTATTTTGATACAGCCAAATTTTAGAGGTCTGCACGGGCCGGGCCTATTTTCATTCATGGTACCCGGGCCCAGTAACTACTCTTTCCGGGCCGGGCTCGGGCCCTACTTTTTTCTGAAGGATCGGGCCGGGCCTAACTTCTTTTTCCCGGGACAGGTTTCATTCTTCCTAGGTCTTCATAAGCCGATATTTTCAGTCCCGGTCTAGATCTAGCCCATATGAAAATCATTGTCTCAGCATAGCCTGGTCCGTGCAAAAATCAGGCCCTGTCCCCAAAAAATTGCAAAAAGTATATATATTTTTAAATCGACATTCTACAATTAAACATTAAAATTTATTCGTTTTAAAGAATAGTAGATTTCTAGGTAATAATATTAAAATACAATAAAACGTGTGAAAATGAATCAGCCTATCACGGAATCCTGTCTTACATGGAAAAATTCATTGATCCATGCAAAATTAATATACTAATACATGAGAAAAAAATATAATACATTTACACCTGCTAAGAAGAAAACTTGTTTATAACGCATTTTTTTTCTTTCCGAGACGATTCCGCCTTACTAGATTTTACAGTATAGCATTTTTCAGATTTTAAGTCTTCAATACATAATTTTTTGATTAACGATATTAATAATAGCTGAAACATTTACATACAAATAGAGATTCATTTAAAAAATGTATATCGCAACCTTTTGCGCATCTTTAAAAATGAAGATTATAAACATGAAAAAAAAAGAGCTAAAGTAAGTATTTTTGGTCAGAACTCTTCCTTTTAACAAAATCAAAGTAAAAATACATGTTTTGTAGAAATTCTGCGGGCTGGGTCGGACTCGGGCCGAGATTTTAACTGTTTGCCGGGCCAGGCTCGGGGCGAACTTTTAGCTTATATATCGGGCCGAACTTTTAAAGTTATTAATTAAAATCTTTCAGTCTAATAATACAATCAAGTTTAAATTATCAAGTAAAGTCGGTATTCTGATTTACACGAATTTTTTAAATTCCTAAATAGGAACCTACGACCCTAAACACGAATTGTTAATTACAACCCTGCACGGTTCGAGTTATGCCCGACCCGAAATCGACATGAAATGATGAAATGAAAGCATGAAATGAAAAAAAAATCAATCCATAATTTAAAATAATTCAGGAAAATAGTCTGCAATCATATCTCTAAAATCAATTTTATATTTCGAAAAATGAATGCATATGAATATGTAAATGAATACTCATTCATATACAAGTATTTTTTTCTATAATTTGAAACAATAATCTGGACTTTTCTTTGGAAAAATTTGGCGAACTCGAATTGACTCCCAAGAAAAAATAAACTCGAATCTCAGATGACTCGAAAATGGAAACACTAATCAACACGATCCGCAGCAAAATTTTAGAGCCAGTGGTCAACACGTTCGGGTAGAATCAGGTTATCTGACCCGAAGCAACATTTTAGTTGTTGCTATATATACATCTTCCCGCAGTTTACAATGAAGTTATCTATGCATATAATTATTTTCTCATTTACACCTTCTAGAGTCCTGCGCGGGTCGGGTACCCGCACATTTCATTTTAAGTCAACCCGCAACCCGACCCGAACCCGCAAAAATAATTTTCGGTAACCCCAACCCGACCCGAATCTGCAAAAATAATTTCCGGCAACCCGAAACCCGACCCCAGCCCGAGGTATTTCAACCCGCACCCGACCCGAACCTGCAATGTAAGGAAAGCTTATCATGTTTTAATACCATTATGAAAAATAATCTACAATTGTATCTTTAATAGAGGTTTGCATCAGCCCGGTCAACTGGCCGCGCCGGTGCGGCAAAATTTCAAACGGGCCGGGCCGAAGAATGAGGACAGTTTTTCAAAGAGCCGAGCTGATACACAAAATAAACGGGCCGGCATAAAAATTGAACGGCCCTGCCAGGCCGGGCCGATAACTACAATTAAGCGGGTCCACAGCTCCGATATAAATATTTAGACTCGAAAGATGATAAAATTATGATGATAAAGATGATAAAATTGTAAACGGGCCGGGCCGGTCTCGGGCCAAAAAACCGGGAGTCACGATAAAAAAAAGTCTAGAACCGGGTGCGGGTAACCCGACCCGATGCAGGACTCTAAACGGTATAAAACTAAAAATCTAATCTTTAAATATACCTTAAAATTAGTTGCGGTTTCAAAAGTTCCACATAATGATACACCTTGTTTTACACAACCGACCATCTAATTTCCTTTATTTTATCAGCAGTTATTATTTTGAAAATTTTGCCGTCTAATATAATGCATCGTGTATCATCACATTCATTATTCATTTATTCATTTGATACATTAGACAGGAAGGATCATTTAGCGTTTTGCTGCGCATTGTATTTTTAAAATACGATAAAAATATAATGCAGTTGCAGTTTGTTATTTCAAAGACTGGTGAAAGGATGACTAAAGACAAAACAGACAGGCTCACATTTTGCTTTTGTGAAACTTTGATCTGCGGTTTATAAAGGCTTTTAACGTGAAAAAATATTTTCCACATTCTTTTTAAAAAATCGGGTCAACCCGAACCCGAAACAATAAAACCCAACCCGACCCGAACCGCAACAAAAAAACTTAAAGTCAACACGATCCAACCCGAACATTAACGGAAAAATATAGCGCCGACCCCGGGTCGGGTCGGATTTGGTTAAAAGCGGGTAACCCGACCCGATGCTGGACTCTGACACCTTCCATTTCTCTTCTATATATTAAATAGAGATTAATATCCATATATTATTATAAATTGAGATTCTACTGTATATTGAAATTAATGAACAAAGAAGGAATTTTTAGTTTGATACTAAGTTAGCTTACATAATTATACAAAACTCTCTTTTCATTTACTCATTCATTTATAAAAAAAAAAAATACTTACCCTACTCTTTTTAATTTTTTAATAAGAAGATCAAAGTGAGCAGATGAATTTCCACGTCCTGTCTCTTCTTGAAATGGTATTTCTTTTAGGCGTCTAAGTTTGCGGTCAATCAAATAAACATTGAACAGGAGTGCGCATGAGTTATAGACAAAATGTATAAGTTTTTCGGTAATATCCGGCCGTTGTGACGACAGACTTTAACCGACATGTGGTTAAATTCTTAAATTTTCTGGTCGCAACTAAGGAAAAAAAAATTAATTTAGATTAAACTCTTTAAAAATCAGCGGCAGACTTATCCGTGGGTCAGGTTTTCTACAAACTAACCTAAGATCTTCTTTAAAAAAATAACCTGCACCCGACTTGACAAGACTCGGGTCGTGTGCAGGAAAAATCAGGTTACCCGACCCGATGCAGAACTCTACACTCAAGTAAAAAAAATTTCCCCGACGACGATTAAATTTGACCCCGACGGGGGGGCATATGACCCCCCGGTCCCCCCTCTGGCGCCGCCCTTGGTCAAGCGCGCTGGAACGTCGAGTGATTGTGAATTTGCGACTCGTGTGCCTGGAAAGGGAGATCCTAGCACTTGAGGGAAACCAACACACTGCTTTGGTCTCTGCTTCAGGTAGACGGGAGGTGCATACTGGTCCCGTATTCTTTAATCGGCTGGTCAGCTGACGTGTCAGTGGCTGGGAATCAAGTGAGCGGGCACTTACCAGCCATCTCGTTAATGGTGTACGAATGTGCACCCCCTTGTTGGGCTCGGTAGTGGATCGTGCTGCCAGGGCCTGAATATTATATTTTTTTTCTAATATGTATGGAAGTAATTTACTTTATTCTGTATCTCTCCCATGTGAAGAGCAACAAACTGTACAGATTAACTCATTTACAAGTTTCTTTGTCAACAAGCGCATTGATAACCAGTCGGATAGTTCTTTTAAGAGAACTTCTCCTTTCCTTATAGCCAAAACATTTCAGTCTGTTTTGGGGGATGGTCATTCATTCAAAAAATTGTAATCTGGGGATTTGCTGGTTGAGGTTCCTTAAGCCAGCCAGTCACATTTTCTGTTAAATAGCACAACAACTGGTTCTTTTTTTGTTCCTCTCAGAGAGAAGGAAAACATGAACTCCAGCCTCTTCACAATGGGAGACTGTGAAGAAAAGAAACAAAAAATTATGTCTCAGCCCATGTACTACTAATGTGAAGGACCCCAAGCAGCTACAGAACTATGTGGAAGAGGCTATGGAATCCGATTCTTACCACAATGACCCGGATGCCGATGAAGAAAATACTGTGTTAGAAGAATGTGAGTCTTATTGATTTTATCGTTTTTTAATAATCTGTGCTTTAAATATTTTTGATTTTATGTAGTATTTGGAAATTGAATACTTCGTGTTATTGACTTATCATTACTTTACTGACCGTATGGATTTTAACTGTTTATCTTCTTTTTATTTATAAGCATTGTATTTTCATCTCATTGACTGGTTTTAATTATATTTTTATTATATTTACCATCACATCATTTTACATATTTTTAAAATCATTATATATCTATGAGAGTCTTTTGCTGTAACTTTTAAAATTTAAATCTATTTTACTCCTTATCCTTTACTTGGCGAAGCGTGTCCCTAAAGCGACAATGTGCCATAAAACTCCATTCAACCTACCATTCAACTTAGTTCATATTTTAAAAAGTATATATTAATATATTAAAACATGTTTTTTTTTCAAACATTTAAAAAATATTAGATAAAATAAATTATTAATACTTAATTATTTTTCTTGATTTTTCTTAATGGAAATTAACCAATAAAAACTTTGATAATATTTTTTACATTACCCGCTTTCTGCTGAAAACAATGTAGCTAAAAACCAAAGGACAGATAAATAAGTCGGATATTGTAGGTTAAACGTGTCAAATGAGGTTCGTTCGTACTATAACTAGTTTCATAAATATTCCGATCTTGGTGCAATAGTTGTTGCATTCTTATTCAAAAATGCACGAATACAAAATTTATTACGATTATATATATTACATTCAGTAATACGGAAATGATATGACTCCATCTTAATCACCATTACAACCCATAATCCTTACCTATCAAGGGATATCATTGAATTAATTACGTATTATAGGATTTAATAGAATGAAAACTTTTATTAATATCTTCTTATGTTTTGCTTCGATCTTCATAAAAGTTGAAATGACTCGACAAAATTCTGCAACGATTATATTAAATTTCAAACCATTCGGTTTGGTAGTTTTTAATCTGATATATGGACAGACAGACGGACAGAGCAGACGATGAATACACGTGCAACTTATTTATATAATTACGAACGCACCTAAAAACAACTACATAAGTTCCTAATATGTTTAGCTACTGAATATTAAGTATAAATTTTAAGCATAAGCAAATTTATAAAACAACATTTAATATTTTATTTCAATCATATTCATAAGTATTTTTCTTTATCAATCTGTAATATTAAAATGATCACGTCGTATAAATAATAAGCCGTAAAGATTTTATTTCGATTATGTACTTCACGTTACTGATATTGAAGGCATTCAAAGGTACTCACATGCGACTGAACAAATCGAAACATCACGGCCGGATGTTATTTTGATATTCAGCATGCATAATATATTATTTGAAGATATTTTAGAGGGTTTGTTTCAAATGCTGATATGATATGCAGAAATATTGCGAAAAATAATTTTTTCTAGTGATATTATTGTTCTCATAAACAGTTAACCAAAACTGTGATACATTTAATGACTGTCTTAAATAGTTTCTGTCTGAAAAATATTTTTTAATATAATGTGGTGTCAAAAAATAAAAATTAAGGGAGTACCCTTCAATTTGTGATTCAAAACATGACGAAAATATTTCAATATTTATTTATTTATTTATTTATTTTGCTTAATTTGACTTTTGAATTAATTTTTATATTTGAGTAATTTGGAATATTTTTTTGACATATTATTAAATTGTTTCATAAAAGAAAATGGTTTAACTAATAAAAAATACAATTCTTTTGGTAAAATGATATTAATTATATTTTTTTTTAATTCAGAAAAATTTAAAACATTACTTCTGCTACAATTTGGAGCTTTTTTTAAACATTTTTTTTCCATGCATTTATGACAATTGTGTTCTAAAACGGTAATGGTCAGACTTCCAAATAATAATAACGATGATAATAATAATAATAATAATAATAATAGTAATAATAATTAGTCGAAGAAAAATATAAATAAATTGTGATACATATGTAAAAATACTATTTATGCTAATAAAAGTAACAATTTACTTAACATTTTGATTTTTCAAAAATAAACTATTTCACTGAAAATAATATTTCTAATTTTATGAAATTCACCTTAAGAATACCCCGCCTCCTCTTTCCCCCAGAAAAGCGAGTCAATTAAAAAGTATATCCTGGAATTTTATCACTTTGACGCAGATAGTTTATGGAAAATTAAGAACTTTTTCAGCATCAGTTAAAATTTTCAGTGAAAAAATTTTTGCTGTAAAATGAATTTTCACAATATTGTAGCCTTCAGTCATTAAATACTTTCTT
Organism: Maratus speciosus; assembly: GCA_963932465.1. NCBI lineage: Eukaryota > Metazoa > Arthropoda > Arachnida > Araneae > Salticidae > Maratus > Maratus speciosus. Next base: position 212,117,867 of record OZ010793.1, read on the forward strand.
TTTTTATAACAAATTCTTCATCATAATTTGGTAACATTATGATGCTCATAATATTTTCTGCATAAAATCTATTTTTACATTTTTCCTTCTGAACCTATCCAAATCATATTACTATTATTATTATTTTCTCTGCAATGATTTCCTTATACAATGCTTTAATGTATTTTTTCGGATACACATTTCGTTGGCTATATTGTGTTGGTGCTGGTTGACTAAACAATCTGGTGGACACAAGTATAAATTTTTAGAAACTCAGATTATGCAGTTTCTCAAATGACACATTTCTCCCTTGTCATTTTTGAATAAATACTATAGAAACTTCAGTATCGGATAAAAGATTATTCGACGCAATTGAAAACAATATGTTTTATTCATAGCTATAATATAAACCATTGTATATTCCAATTAAATTCTGAACTTCGCCTAATGCCATGCGAGGAACATTCGTTTATGTTTTGGCCTCTCTAACCAGCTCAAACGCATGGAGCTTGAATTTCCGTGTAGAACATGGCGTATTTACGCACATAAATGTAACCACATCAAACCCATGGTTAGGAAGTTTTAATTTCTAAGGCATAACTGTTTACACACACACAGATGTTGTCTTTTTTTATTTAGTATTTTGTGTCATATTTTTTCTGGTACGTACTATTAATGCTGATATCAATATTAAATTAAAAAAACTCTATTAGGTAGCTTTCTTTACAAAAAGCTACCTATTGCAGCCGTTCGGAGGAAAGCGATTTAAAAAAATTGTGGTATATTTTCATCGATCATGACCCCCAGACCCCGAAACCACCCTCCGTTCAAAATTGATATATATATATATATATATATATCAATATATATATATATATATATATATATATATATATATATATACATATCAAAATATATATATATATATATATATATATATATATATATATATATATGACCTATGTCACACTGTAACTCTCGTATTTATGAACCGATTTGGATGTAATTCGGTGTGTACATAGTACATACCAATGTCTCGACCGAGTTCGCTGGCCAGCTTCATCCGCTATTTTGTTTCAAAATGGCGGCCATTTAAAATTTTAAAAAAAATTTAAAATTTGAAATGTGGTACCAAAAAATTGAAAATGGAAAAATATTTTTTTCTTATGTATTTGACCTTTATACAAAGACTCCGTAGCAGTTTTTGTTTCGTCTATATCTTAAAAAATGGCTGAGTTATAGCATTCTGCATTTCTAGCGAAGCTGACATTTTGAAACGTCCTGAAATTTGTCACGCGATAAAAGGCGTATTTATGAACCGATTTGGATGTAACTTCGTTTATACATAGTACAGACAAATGTCTCGAACGAGTTCGTTGGCCAGCTTCATCCGCCATCTTGTTTAAAAATGGCGGCCATTTAAAATTGTAAGAAAAATTTAAATTTGAAATGTGGTAGCAAAAAATTGAAAACTGAAAAACTATTTTTTTCTTATGTGTTTGACCTTGATAAAAAGATTCGGGAGCAGTTTTTGTTTCGTCTATATCTTAAAAAATGGCTGAGTTATAGCATTTTGAATTTCTAGCGTGGCTGACATTTTGAAACGTCCTGATTTTTGCCACGTGATAACAGACGTATTTATGAACCGATTTGGATGTACCTTGGTGTGTACATAGTACATACAAATAACTCAACTGAGTTCGTTGACCAGCTTCATTCGCCATCTTGTTTCAAAATGGTAGCCATTTAAAAAAATTTAAAAAATATAAATTTAAAATGAGATACCAAAAATTTGGAAAATGAAAAAGATTTTTTTTGTATGTGTTTGACCTTAATACAAAGATTCCGGAACAGGTTTTGTTTCGTCTACATCTAAAAAAATGGCTGAGTTATAACATTTTGAATTTCTATTGTGGCTGACATTTTAAAACGACCTGATTTTTGTCACGCGATAACAGGCGTATTTATGAACCGATTTGAATGTAACTTGGTCTGTACATAGTACATACCAATGTCTCGACCGAGTTCGTTGGCCAGCTTCATTCGCCATCTTGTTTCAAAAGGGTTGCCATTTAAAAAAAAAATGTAATTTAAAATTTAAAATGAGGTATTAAAAAATTGGAAAATGAAAAAGATTTTTTTTATGTGTTTGACCTTGATACAAAGATTCTAGAGCAGTTTTTGTTTCTGAAAATTTGTTCTTTTGTTTATATCTTAAAAAGTGGTTAAATTATAGCACTTTGAATTTTTATCATGGCTAACACTTTGAAACGATCTTGTATTTGTCACGAGATACCACACTTATTCGCCTATTTCGATGGAAGAAGGCATGTGGATAGTATACATCAATATCTCGATCAAGTTCGCTGGCCAGCTTCATCAGCCATCTTGTTTCAAAATGGCGGCCATTAAATTAAAAAATATATATATTTAAAGTGAGGTGCAAAAAAATTAGAAATTGAAAAAGGTTTCTTTCTTAAGTATTTGACCTTGATATAAGGATTCAGAAGCATTTTTTGTTTGTCTTTATCTTAAAAAATGGCTCAGATATAGCAGTTTCAATTTCTAAAGTGGGTGACATTTTGAAAAATCTGATTTTTTGCCTGCGACAGCACTCGTATATATCAACTGATTCCAATATGAGTGAGCATGTGCACAGCAATTACTAAGGTCTCGACCAAGTTCACTGGTTAGCCTCATCTACCATGTTGTCTTAAAATGGCAGGCACTTTAAGAATTCGCGAATTTGGTAGCCAAATATAAGTGACTTTAAATAAAAGCAGCTTGGATAAAGCTGACAAATTTCGCGAAATTCTCATTCATAATGATTTAGTATTGATAAAAATTAGTATTGAATCTCCTACATTCGGTTTCCACTTAATTGAGCTTCGTGTGTTTGAATAATATAAGTTGGTTTTTTAAAAATAAGGAATATGAAAGCTACCTCTTCCTCCCGGCACTGGCCGGAAGGACTTTTTTATTTTCATATCCAATTATGAGTGTATATGGTCACCAAATTTTATAGAGATTATCTAACAGAAAAAATTCTCATAACTTCATTTTTGAGCACATAACTTAATTTCTGCAAAAATTATAAAGTAATGTTAAAATAAATATACAGGTGATTTTTTAAATTTTGTTTGTTACATGGGAAATTTAATAACTTTATTTATACCTATAAAAGTTATTATTGGAAGATTTTACGATCAAGTATACATTTTTAGAGAGTTACATCTTTCAATATCTCAATATTTTCTTTTCTACAACGGTTTGTTTCATTATCATGGGATTAAACTACTTTCTAATTTTTTTAATTTTTCCGACACTTTCAAGGCTAGTAATTTTTATCATTAGTTACGAATGATTCATTAATTTGTATCTAGCTGCCTAAAAAAGGGTTCTATTTTGGATTTTTAATACAAAACATTGCTGTTAGTTTTTCCACTCATATGCAGGGTTCTCGCTGCCGTTCGCCATTGCGCCAAATCACGACAAAATGTTTCATTTGGCGAGTAAACGGATGATTAGACTCGCCAAATTGTGAGTGCTCAATTTTTGCTCATTTTTTTTTGTGTGAGTGTTGTGTATCAGTACAGGTGACACTCTTCTTTACATTACTGAACGATTAATGCAGCTTATCATGTTCAATCGTATCGTACAATTTACATTATTTTTAGAGATACTAATCCAACACCAATTCAATATAGAATCAGCCAAAGCCACCGTAAGAAAAATGTCATTTTAGTATCTGTTAATGTGTCCAATAGGCAACAGTACTATTTTGAAATTGCCTTTGAAATATGGGCTTTGAAAAGCCGAAGAATTCTAGAAAAATAAAGATTTGACACATTTTGTTGTTTATATTTTGAATTTTGCAGAATTCATTGAATGCAATATATTAAAACCATGAGTTAACTGGGATTGGAATTTTATTTCATAACATTTTATTGAGTTAAATCAGATTTTAAATTATTTTCTTGGTTGCGCAAGACATTTACAATACAGTTATTTTTTTAGAATCTGTAGCGGATAATTAAATTTAGATGGATAACTGATCTATAAACAGCTTCAAAAACTTAGGTTATTTTAGAACATATTGTAAAAAGGGGGGATACATTAAGGGGTTAAAGATCTAATTTTCAATGTTTCACCACAATTTTTTTTTGCTAATTTTTCTTTGATTTGGCGAATGTTTTTTACTTCTGATTAGCCAAATTGCTAACATTCGTAAAAAACCAGCGAGAACATTGCTCATATGTGAATAAAATGAAGGGGGAATTGTCTGATAACCTTTGTCCCTGCCGATGATGACTGTCATGCAACCAACCTCTTTTCAACCTCCAAAGTAAAGTGAAGGGAAGCGACTGCCTCCCCAACGGTAAGTGAGTTGAAGTGAAGAGGGGAGACTGGCCGCAGTAGTGGTGGGTTTTGTCGGATGTGTAGGATGCGGAAAGGCATCCGAGTTAATATTGGTTTGGTTTTGAGAAATAAGATGTACAGTTTGGTGGAGTATTGTTGATCCTAGATTATAGTAAAAGTGTATCGGCAAGTGTAAATATTTTGTAAATAGGATTTTTGTATTTAATAAACTTTTAATATTAAACTTCTGGTGCCATCCTCGGTTATCGTGACATCACAGCACGCACATCTTCCAACAACCAGAGTTGTTTCTACAAATTAAATAAAAATGTGTGTACACTGCTCAAAACAATTAGGGGAGCATATGGTTTTAACAAAGTTACGCAAATATTTACACCGATAAGTAACGTAAAATGAAACATCCATAACTTAAAGCGTAGTAGAAAAGATATAAAAAAAACCTTCACATGCAAATTAAAATTTATGACATCAAAAATTAGAAAAAGGAGATAGGTGCAGAAATCGGGATTTTGAAGAAACGTATGAAGAACGTTTATAAGAAACATTTTTAAACAATACCTTTTTTTTATCATTTACATGTAACCAAATTATTGCCTAAAACCATCTTTTCATGTTCTTTCCATCTTTTCAAAGAATAAAAGCTAACTTAAAAATTTTTGTGCGTCTTTTTTTCTATATTGCGCATTGATACACGTGTGCTATCCATTTTATGCCCATGCATGGCTGTCTTGCACTGTTCTCTTCACTTTTTTGCTTGCTTCCCTAATTTTTTGAGCAGTGTATTAGATCACAGAGCTTGGATTACTAAATAGAGGTGAGCGATTTATTTTACTTTTAATTGTGTGGTAAGATACTGTTAATTTTGTTCTAAAATGTTTAAGAACGTAATCAAAGCAGATTTACTTATTGTTATGCAAGAAATCGGCGAAGAAGCTGATTCGGGTTTGAAAGTAGCTGAATTAAAAGATTTGTTATTGAAATATAAAGAGTATGCAAATGGTAAGGAAGTTGTAACTGATTTTTTATCGACTACAGTTACAGAGCGGAAAAATGCAGAGGAAGTAAATAAATTGCGTTTGCAACAGCAAATGGAAAACGAGAATTTGTCCCATAATGAAGGGGAAAGCACATCCGTATCATTAGATAAACTTATAAAAGCAGTTCAAGTTTTGGAAATTCCAGTGCGTAAGAAAAACGAAACATGGAATCTGTTCTTTGATTCTTTAGAAAGAGCGTTTAAACACAAAAATATTCCTAAGGAATATAAATCTGAAATCTTATTGAAATTAATAGGCAAGAAAGCAGGAAATGTTCTCGTATATATTAATGATGAAGATTTGAAAGATTATGATAAATTAAATCTTTAATTTTGAAAGAATACGAACAATCCCCATTCTCTTGTTTACAAAATTTTAGAAACGCTAAAAGATTACCTTGTGAAACACACCAGCAGTTTGCTTCGCGATTAAGATCCTGTTTTCTACATTATTGTAAAATTTGTAATGTTAAAGATTTTGATTCGCTTATTAACTTAATAATATTGGATAAAATTTTCGAACCATTGGATAGTGAGCTTTCAACTCATATTGCAGTTAAACACGGGGAAAGTTGGCTTTTGCCTGATCAGTTATCAAGAGATTGTGATATTTATTTTGCTGCAAAAGGCAGATCTTTTGATGAAACAAAATTTGAGAAACGACCTACTTATCGTGAAATAAATAATGAAAATGCTAAATATGTTCCGCCACAACTAAGGAAAAATCAAATTACATCTGAGAACAAATATTTCTCTAGATTTTACCCAAACCGAAGAAATAAATATGATAAACCTAATAAACAAATGATGTTCAGGGTCAGAAAAAGTCTAAACCGCAGGGTGACACAAATAAATTGTACTCGAAAGATAATGCAGTAGTCACTAATGTTAATTCCATACATTTACAGACTAATGCTCAATTAAATGAAATTAGTTTTTATCCTTTAAAAAAAATTATCCTTTATATTGAAGGAGAGCAAATTGAAGCGATCGTGGATTCGGGTACAGAAATAAATATTTTAAATACATCATTAATTCCCAATTTGAAAATCGAAGCTATAGGAAGTATTGTTTTAGAATCAGCCTTTAACCCCTTGAGGGGCGGTGGGATATATTTTATCCCACCTACGATTAATAAAGATTTGCACCAGAAAAATTTTATTAAATTTTACTTTTCTAACTTTGGTGGAAAAAAGTCGTAAAATTGCTTTTCCTTATTTTGCAATATATCTTTTTGCAGATTTCGGTGTGAATTCGACATTACAGAAACGCAATTGCTCGCCCATCAAAGGGTTAAAGAAAAAATACGTACAGATTTGGCGACGATCGGGATTTATGTATGCTTAAATACACTTTTTGCTTTGACTGAAAACTTAAATGTTCCTTGTTTAATCACTCCCGAAGTACATAATTCTTTAATCGAACTTCTTCAAAACGAAAACTTGCGTAACAGCTCACCGCAGATCGAAAGTCAATCTAAAAATAGATCAGCCGCAGATGGAAATCTGAATTCAAATTCTGATGTTTGTTTTATTTCGACGGATAAATTACAAAATGAACTGTCAGAGTATAATAAATTTCGTATTGCACAAAAAGAATGTTCAACTTTAAGTAATTCTTTCAAGGACGCTCGTTTAGGAAAAAATAATTTTTTGATACGGGATTATTTATTGTTTCATACAGAGACTATTTGTGGAGATAAAATTTATCAGCTCGTATTACCAGAGAGTTATAGAAATAAAGTATTGCAATTAGCTCATGATTCAATTTTTGGAAATCACTTAGGGATGCGAAAAACTAGGCAAAGAATAAGATTATCATTTTATTGGCCAAATATTTCAAGAGATGTAAAAAATTATTGCAAAACCTTTAAGAACTGTCAGTTAAAGAGCCCCCCGAAACAAACTGATAAAATTCCCATAACACCTGTTGTTCGTACACCATATCCTTTTCATACTGTAAACATTGACGTTATAAGTGAAATTGTGCCGCCTTCAGGTAGGAAACATAAGTATTGTCAGACATTAATTGATCAAAATACTAAATGGCCGGAAGTTGTGCCATTAAGGAATCTGTCCGCGAAAGCAGCATGTGATGATTTCTTAGATATTTTCATGCGTACAGGAATTCCTGAAGTTATATGTTCGGACCAGGCCACTAATTTTAGATCTGAACTGACTAAAGAATTTAAGAACCGGTTAGGGACATCACCTCGCTTCTCAACTCCATCATATCTCGCCTCAAATGGTGCGATAGAAAAATTTAATCGAGTGTTTAAACAAATGTTACATCATGTAATTCATCCAGATCCTGTTAACTGGGATAAACATATTCCCTTTTTACTTTTTGCCTATCGTGAAGTACCAAATTGTACAACTGGCGTGTCACCGTTTAAGCTCATGTATGGGCGGGAAGCTAGAGGCCCATTGGCAGTATTAAAGTCTTCGTGGTCGGGTGAAATACCCTTACCACTGAATCTTAGCAGCTCAGCAATAGATTATTTGCAAGAATTAAAAATAAATTTGGAAAGCCCCGCTGACCTTGCATCGCTAACTGAATCAGAAAAACAAGAAAATTATGCCCGCTTTTTTCAATCGTCGAAGTAGAATAAAAGAATTTCAGAAAGGTGATTTAGTATATTTGCTCATACCCGATTCCGCTAATAAATTGTATGCTAGATGGACAGGCCCCGGTGAAACAGTTGAAAGAATTAACCCTCATTAGTATAAGGTGAAATTACCTGATGGTAGTTTAAGACACGATCATGCTAATAAAATAAGAAAATTTAATGTAAGAGTACAAACTGTTGGAGTCGTTTTTAAAGATAATGTTGAATTTGGTGAAATTCACCCAACACCAAATAAAGCTAATACTTTGAATGAAACTAATATTGAAGTAGACCTTAGTCATCTGGAGGATAAGAAACGATTAGAATTAAGCAAACTTCTAGAAAAACATGCACCATTATTTTCTGGTAAAATTCAAGTTGCAAATGTCGGAGCACATAAAATTCGTTTATTACCGGGTGCGGAAAGGAAGAAACCATATATTTATGAAATTCCGGAATCACTAAAAAATGAAGTTGATAAACAAATAGAGATGTTAGAGCGTTTAGGGCTTATAGAAAAAACTGAGGCTGAAATAGCTTATCCTTTCGTATGTGTTGCTAAAATGGGCGGTAGCATGCGTTTATGTATAGATTTTCGTCTATTGAATGCAGTAACAAAACCTTTCGATTACCCTATGGAAAACGCAACTGAATTAATCAATGAAATTGGAAGTGCTAACATAATTACCTGTTTAGATGTATTAAAAGGTTATTGGGAAATTTCTTCTGAAGAAGAGAGTCGAGATCCCACTTCTTTTAAAACTCATCGTGCTTCGTACCACTGGAAAGTCATGCCATTCAGATTGCGCAACGCAGCTGCTACTTTTCAGAAATCAATCAACGATGCTCTGGGTAAACACTGTAAATATTGCAAAGCATATCTAGACGATATTGCTATTTTTCCATGAGACTGGGATACTCATCTTAAGCATCTAGACGCTGTTCTGTCTAAATTAACTGAACTGAGGTTCACCGTAAATGTAAAAATGTTCTTTTGCAAAAACCCAAATTAAATATTTAGGTCATCTCATAGGAGGAGGTAGACATCAACCAGATTCAGAGAAGTTACGTGCCATTGAAACGATAGAATCACCTAAAATCAAAACATCTCTAAAAAGTGCATTGGGTTTATTTAAGTATTTTCGTGACTACATAAAAAATTACGCTGAAATCGCTAAGTCTTTAACCGACTTAACGAAAAAGAAAATTCCTGAAATCATTCCATGGTCTGATGTTGAAGAAAAAGCTTTTCAAACTTTGAAACGCTTGTTGTGTGAAGCCCCTAAGCTTTATACACCAGATCCTAAAAAGCCTTATACTATTCAGTGTGATGCCAGTTCTTATGGAGTAGATGCTTGTCTGTCGCAGAGAGATGATAAAAAAAAATTGCAATCTATTAGTTTTGCTAGCCAAACGTTCACTAAGGCGCAACAAAATTTGTCGACCATCGAGCGTGAAGCGTATGCTGTGGTGTGGTCAATAAAGAAATTTAAAGTTTATGTGTTTGGTGCTGAAATTGAGTTAATAACTGACCATAATCCCTTGGTGTATTTACAGAAATCTGCACCTCAGTCTGCAAAATTACAAAGTTGGGCATTATTTTTACAAAGATATACTATAAATATTTCACATTGCCCAGGTGCGACTTTAAAAATTGCAGATGGTCTATCAAGACTAGTTAACTGTATAAAGATTATTTAAGTGACACTTTCTTTTATGTTTTTTTATTTATTTATTTATTTTTTTTTTGTATCCAGTATTATATCAAGCATCTTTTCGTCTGTTGCGATATATTTCTGTGTTTAGTATTTTTTATTGTTATATATATCTGCATTAAATATTGCTATAACTATTATAACAAGGCTTCTATATATCTGTAGGGAATTATTTAATATATATACTTTTTATCACTATAACTATTACAACAAGGCATCTGTACATCTGTTTTGAATTGTTTATTATATATTCCATATGCTGTATTGTAGAATGGTTGCCATATGTCAGATTTTTGCTTCGCTCTGCGTAGCAACAATCTTATCGGGGGGGGGGGGGGTGTCATGCAACCAATCTCTTTTTAACCTCCAAAGTAAAGTGAAGTGAAGAGACTGTCTCTCCAACGGTAAGTGAGTTGAAGTGAAGAGGGGAGACCAACAGCAGTAGTGGTGGGTTTTGTCGGATGTGTAAGATGCGGGAAGGCATCCGAGTAAGTATACTGGTTTGGTTTTGAGAAATAAAATGTGTAGTTTGGTAGAGTATTGTTGATCCTAGATTATAGTAAAGGTGTATCGGCAAGTGTAAATATTTTGTACACAAAGATTTTTGTATTTAATAAACTTTTAATATTAAACTTCTGGTGCCATCCTCGGTTATTGCGACATCACAGCAAATACACAGATTTTAGTTTCTAAATAATATCCAATTTTTTTAAAAATAATAGTAACTTCATGTAATCTCTACACCACTGAGTTTTAATGTAATATTATTGATTATTAGTTATTTCTTTTCAAATTTGACTTCAGAGGAAGAGTTTTAATTTATTTGCATTATTTCCAATCATGGACAGCCAAGCACATCATTCTAATATTGGAATGGCAGTTATTTTAGAGTATCATTTTTAAAACGAGGAAGAATTGTTGGCCACATTCGTCGCCTCAGAGCAACAGTTGGACATCGAGTAATAATAAAAAATGAGATGTCTGACTTACTGTTATGAGAAACTGTGTTTGCATCTAGTAGCGCAACTTCTGAAACACAAAGTTATGTTTAATGCTATATCTCACAAAGAAGGTCTCCTTATCGGGCCTACTGAGAATATTTTGAAAAAAAAAATACTAATTAAATAACTTATGTATGTAATAAAGTATCAGACAAATTTAACGGCGGAATTGCAGTGGAAAAACTATAAAAAAATAAAATACTTTCGAGTATTTGACTCGAAAAGACGAAAGCGTCACGCGATTTGGCGAGCAGCACTTTTTCTCGCCAAAAGCAAACGATTTTAATGTATCTGAAAATTGCCTTTTAATTGATTTTTAGAATTCGTAGTACCTATACAATGAATTTAAACTTAAACAATGAGAGAGTTTAATACAATAGCGCTCAAAAGTATTTTGACAACCTTATATTCTCTCTTATTTTATTTAATATAAAAATGTAAAAGAAAATATATTCCCTATAATTGAGAACACTGTGACTGCAGTTATTTAAATGTATCAAGTTTCAACTTGTTTGTTTACATTCGGCGCCACCGAAGAAATATGACTCCGCCTTAGCTCAAAATTATTTTGACAATTAGTTTGCATTTAATTGTTGAAGGTGTCAGTGGCGCTATAGCTTCGATTAGTGTTTTTATTGACTTATTGTGATTATTTTTAAGGATCAATAATGCCGAAAAGTAAAAAAAAATATTGAAGTGATTCTAGAAAATGCCCTTAAGAAAGGTGGACTGCAGGCAGAACTAGCTCGTTCTTTTAACGTGTCTCGGCAACTTGTTATTACATGGAATAAAGTTTTTAATAAACAGAAATACATCGAAAATAGGTCTCAAAGTGGCCATCCGAAAAAAAAAAAAACTTGAAATATTGACTATGCTATAAAAATGATAGCTACAAGTTATTGTCGTAAGTCCGCTGTAATAATAAAAAAGGAATTGAAAGAAAATTACGGCATAGACATACACGTTTCATCAGTCAAACGACGCCTAAACCTCTATGGTTTACATGGTAGAAGATCAGCAAAAACACGTTTGTTATCTACTAACAATAGGAAGGCTAGAGTTGCATTGTAAAACGGCATAACCCCTTCAGGGGGAAAGCAATTCAATTGCGAAAGTGTTGAAATTAATGATTGACACCGGAATTTGAAAACAAATTTATTTTTAAATAAGAAAAAGCTATATTTCACATACATCATAAACCGAATTTTTTTAACCAAAATTATGGTGTCAGTCATTAATTTCAACACTTCAGCAACAGCATTGCTTTGCCCCTGAAAGGGTAATGCCGTTTTACAAATGCAACTCTAGCCTTTCTATTCTTAGTAGATTAGGAACGTGTTTTTGCTGGTCTTCTGCCATGTAAACCATAGAGGTTTAGGCGTCGTTTGACAGATGAAACGTGTATGTCTATGCCGTAATTTTCTTTCAGTTCATTTTTTATTATTACAGCGGACTTACGACAATCACATATAGATACCATTTTTATAATACAGTCAACACTGCACGTTGTTTTTTTTCTGATGGCCACTTTGAGGCTTATTTTCGATGTATTTCTGTTTATTAAAAACTTTATTCCATGTAATAACAAGTTGCCGAGGCACGTTAAAAGAACGAGTTAATTCTGCTTGCGGTCTACCTTTCTTAAGTGCATTTACAGCGGCTTTTCTAGAATCACTTCAATATTTTTTACATTTCGGCATTCCTGATCCTTATAATTAATCACAATAAGTCAATATAAACACTAATCGAAGCTATAGCGCCACTGACACCTTCAACAATTAAATGCAAACTAATTGTCAAAATACTTTTGAGCTAAGGTTGAGTCATATTTCTTCGGTGGCGCCGAATGTAAACAAACAAGGTGAAACTTTATGCACTTGAATAAGTGCAGTACAGTGTTCTCAATTATAGGGAATATATTTCCTTTTACATTTTTATATTAAATAAAATAAGAGAGAATATAAGGTTTTCAAAATACTTTAGAGCGCTACTGTATATATATATGTTGCTTGTTGCTGCAGTTATTTTATTTTATCACTGCAAAAATAATTTTATATATAAAAAAATTTCATATTGAAAAATATATTTTCATGTATTTAATCGTATTCCAAAATCAAGGCCAGATGAAGAATTCTGCAGTTATGTATTTCAATATCGGAAAAGTTTTTATTTTCATAGCAACAAAATTCAACCGACAGCGCTCAGTTGTACTTAATTTTGAGATTGAAACCATTTTAATTAATTAAAATTTTGTTTTAATTCATAAAATTCCATAGTTAACTTTCATTATAAATATATATATATGACAAAACTATAGTTAAAACAAGCTAAAACTGACAAACGTATTTTTTGAAATTTTATTCCATCGCCAATCTGTGATAAATCTCCAGATAAAGAAATTTTCATTATTTTTTACGTACACTCTATCTATTTTCCGCAGAAATTTTTGTTATAAACATATCTATCCTCATGAGAAGAACATTCTATAATTTTTATCAGATTTTTCGGAATATGCCCGTATAGAGACCTTCCTTGTCAGATGTGTTTTATAAAAATTCTCTACTGTTCCCCACTTTTTTATAGACGTAAGTCAGACGTCATTTTCGATTATTACTAGATGCCCTACTGTTGCACTGAGGCGATGAATGGGGAGAGGATACAATGCATTAGTTTGTACCATGATATACAGGGTGTCACGAATGGGCGTATGCAATTTATGAGAGGTGATAGAGTACATTGCAGCAAACATTTCTTGTATAAGAGTCGTCATCCATTTATTCAGTCATAAATAATACAAAGTGTCTCACTCTAAGATTAGCTTGAATTCTCATGCCTTCCTTTAAAACTGAATAAAAAAATGGTTCTCAAAATTGAGTAAAAATATTGAATTTTAAATGCGTACTTCCTGTTGGTTTAGCGAACGACCAAGACAATTTATTGAAATATTCAACGGAATCAATTTATATTAAATTGTGGTGATATCAAGGGTAGTGCACTTCCATGCCATTGTAATGTACCTACTTATTTTTGACCCTATCGATATATTCAAGTATGAAGTGTTATGTGCTCATTTTTATGTTTTGAAAGTAAGTGATATCTATTAAATATTCAATATATTTTTAACACTTTCCAACAAAGTTGAAAAGTGTTTATGACTTCGGTTTGTCTGTCCGTCTGTCCGCGCTCTAACTCCCGTAAATATACTCGGATCGTTCTGAAATTTTTGGATGTTAGTAACCTCTACCATAGCACGAACCCTATTTCAAATGAAGTTTGTAGCACGATTAGTTCATTTACAGGGACAGTCAAAAGTTTTCCGTTGCATTACGGCCTATGGGAAAAATCGTTTAAAATGATTTTTAATGATGTTACACTGCAAATAAAGGCGTCTTAAATTAAGATACATATGTGACTAAAAAAGAATTTCAGACACTTAAGTGTCTGAATCTGAAAACTCAGTCACAATAGATGTCTTATTTTAAAACACCTAAGTGTCTTACTATGATCATAGTGTACACGAACTGATAAAAGTGTCTAAAAAATCTGCAAGTGTCTAATTTTAAGACACTTTGTAACTCCGCTCCGCATTCACCAGGGGGCACTCTCAGCTGCGCATGCGTCTTCCTTTCGAACTCGATGTTCGTTTGCAATTCAAACTGAATGCTTGTTTTTATGTACGCGTACATTTTAACTAATAATTTATTTTGACTTGATTGTTTTTTGCGGAATGTGAAGTTCCGGGATTTAATTTCTATCGACATAGTGGTACTCCGTATTAATATTTATCTATAAAACTAATACAGTGTTCTTCATCTCGTCAAATTTGTAAAGAGAACTGTTGTCTGGCGGGCTATGTTTTCAGGATGGAAATTTTCCATTCTTTTAACAGAGTTAGCCGGATGTGCAAGGGGATTTTATTTTTTAAATATCAAAGTCTCCCTAACTAACGGATACTAACGTAGCCTCCAATCCGGACGTCCTCTGGGCGAATGTGCTTTTGGAATAATCAGACCTTTTCCCAGGTAAGTGGGGTCTTAACTATGTATTTAAAACTCTCTGTGATTGTTTTCTCTTTAAATGAAGACCTCACACGAGTCTATAGCTTTATTAGTTCCTGAGTTATGCCAAAATATGTTCAAAGCATTTTGCGTATGGTATTTCCATGTTAAAATTTTATTTTGCTAATATTTAAATTTCTACTCTTCAAATCATCTGCAATCATATTTCTGTATTATTTTCTATCCAATGTTATCTTTAAAATAAATTTTGGTGTCTCTGCATGGTGTATATTAGCGGTTACTAAATTTATTAATTTTACACCTTCCTAAGCCTTTTCTTATGTAGCCATTACTTTAAAAATCGCAGTGACATCGCCTGTTGATTGGCTCATACTTCTTAATTACCATCAAGACTACCTTAATAGTATTTTTTTGGTGTAATTATTACTCTGAAGTACCCTTTTTAATTATTTATTTACGTATACAATATTTTTATAAGCATTTAATGCGGCAGCATTTGTAATGTTTACATCGATTTTTACATTTCTGATAGATTTATTATGTGTTATGTACTGGAATTCAAAAGCATTTATAGTAAACATTCCTGTTAATAGCTGCTTTTATTTATTATTTATGCTTTTCTTGTCTAATGAAGTTTTCTTCTGCCTCATAGTGTGTATATCATAAATTTAAAAAAAAAGAATATAGTTCGAACATCCTTCCATTCATTGATTCCCCCATATATTTAATACAGCGAATTACTTGTGTTCATTTATTTATTTTAAAATGTTTTGACTGATAAAACTCATTAAATCCGGTCATTCTAATTTCTGAGTATTTTAGAAATATCCCATTTGCCATACTGAAAAAAGTCAACATATAATCATTTTATGATTCAAAAGTCAAAACCACAGCTTCACGATTTGATTGTTTGAACGGAAATTGACGTCACTAATGTAGACGTTGAAGCAGAAAAAAATTTGTTGATGTCAACAAAGATTTAGAAAAAGGATCTCGCGTTATCTCTAGTCATTTTGTTAAATTTTAATGATTATTTTTAGATTCTTAAATTCATGTAATCATGTACCGTTAACGTAATTGTAAGAATGCGGTAAAAATATACAGATATATTTCATTTGAAATAATTATATAATATTGATTTTTTGATTACTTTTAATTAAAAAGTAATTTGAAATTAAAAATGAATACAAAGTAAAGAGGTAGATTTTTATAAAATATTTATTTGCATATAGCTAGATTTTGCACTTAAAACTGACACGTACATTTATCGAATAATAATACAGGGTTGGACTTTTTCCAGAAGGAGGGCCTGATTAAAGCATGGGCAGACCCCCCCCCCCCCCTACGATTTTACGTGCTCCAAATTCGATATGGATTTTTTTTAAAGCTTATATTTTAAATGTGTTTCAACATTGTATTGATTATAATCAGCATTTTGAACTTTAAAAGTAGAATTAGATTAAAAACTAAATAAAAAAATAAATACAGTAAAAACTCTCAATCGCGGCCACCTCGCGAATTGAACGCGTTTTGGAATGTTGAATTTGCCTGCTATTCGATTGTGTTCGCTTTTATGAGGTAAAAAAAATGTATTTATCTTGAAAAAGGTCAGTGTTCGCTGAAGAAAATTGTCCTATGAAAGTTTTGTTGTAAAATCTCCATAACGGACACTCCTACATAGAGGACACAACTATTTAAGAAGCACATTTTTTATTAACAACATGCACATATTTTATATTTTTTTACCTCAGAAAAACAGACACTTCCGAATGGCGAACAAATTCCACGGTTCTAAGGTGCCTACTATTGAGAGGTTTTACTGTATTGTGACAAATATTTTAATTTTTAATCTTATTCTACTCTATAAATTCAAAATATTGATTATAATCAGTACAATGTCGAAAAAGATTTCAATTATCAGCTTTATGAAAATTGCATACCATATTTTGGAGCCCCTAAAATCAGGCTGTGTGTGTGGGGGGGGGGGGGGGGGAGAGTAGGGCAGAATAATGGCCATATATTTTTCCAGGATCAACGTGGTCAAACATGGCTACGTATAATGCTTTAAAAAAATGGCTGCGATTCAGACGTTTGAAGTGTCTAAAATTCAGACGCAAAAAGTGTCTGAAAAAATTCAGACATTTTAAAATGTCTGAAAATTGAACACTCCGTTTCAGACACTTAAGTGTCTGATTTTAACACATTTCGATTTAGAGTGTACATGCTTTCAAACATAATAAAACTGATATGCAGTTATCAAGTGCACTAAAATATGCATTCTGTATAATATGCGGCTCAAGGAATAGTTATTATTCATTTACAGGGCCACACAAAATGATTCAGTTACATAGTGATACAGGGGTGGAGGAAATTTTTTCCGGCGTAGTTCAATTATGTTAAATTATTTCATGCATAATGAAATTGATATACGTCGCTGAGGTTTACTATAAGCTATTTCATGTATAATACGAAGTGCATAGTATTATTTACAGGGACACACAAAAGATATCAGATACTATATTGTATCCGAAGTACTGTACATTAGCAATGATTGCTGGAAATACATTTTTACTTTCTTCTATCTTTACAAGAAGAAAGTATTGGATTTGTTAATATTTTCGACTTTCGGTTTTCGACGGATTTACACGTTTTAGGGGTCAGAGATTCCGAAAAACATGTTTTTACAAAATGTCTGTCTGTGAGTCTGTGCATTTGGGAGTCTATGTCAGTCTGTCTGTCTATATGTGACGCAAATTTTGTGGGCGCTCTATCTCAAGAACTAATGCACGGAATTCAATAAAATGTATATTCAGTTAGTCCCTGATATAAATTGGTGCTGATTAGTTTTTGGTGTAAATCGCTCAACAGGTGGCGCTGCTATGCAGCCTCTTTCACGATTTCCGCAATAGCTCAATCTCCAGAACTAATGCACGGATTTTCAACAAGCTTCAGATTCAAGTATACTTTGATATGAATTAGTGCTGTTTGTGTTTTGGTGCAAATCGCTCAACAGGTGGCGCTGCTCTCCTGCACTTTTCAGAATTTCCATTATAGCTGTATCTCGAGAACTAATGCAATATTTTTCACCAAACTTCAGAATCAGTTAATCCTTGACATAAGTTGACATTTTGACTATTTTGGTGTAAATCGCTCAACAGGTGGCGCTGCTATGCTGTATTTTTCAGAATTTCTACTATGGGTGTATCTCAAGAACTAATGCACGAATTTTCATCAAACTTTAGAATCAGTTAGCCTTTGACATGAATTGACATTTTATACAGTTTGTTGTAAATCGCTCAATAGGTGGCGCTGCTATGCTGTTTTTTGTGATTTCCGCATCAGCTCTATCTCAAGAACTAATGCTTGGATTTTCAATGAACTTCAGATCCATGTATACCTGGATATCAATGATTGCTGTTTATGTATTGGTGTAAATCACTCAACAGGTGGCGCTGCTATGCTACATTTTTCAGAATTTCCGCTATAGCTCTATCTCAAGAACTAAGACATGAATTTTTATCAAACTTCAAATTCAGATGCACTTTGACATGAACTGGTGCTAAATTGATGTAATTTCTCGTACTATTTAAATGATTTAATTTATGTGATTTATATAGAAGTAAATCTTGTACTATTTAAATGATTTAATTTACGTGATTTATATAGAAGAAAGATTTGTCATGGCCACAACATACTAGTTAATTATGGTATGTGCTTTTATGTTTCACTATATGTATGCAGTGCACATGGTGTGTATAAATGCTCTAATTGATATACAGGGCTACACAAAAGAATTCGTAATGGTTAAGTGGTATGATTGCAAATTGCTTAAGGGTGGTTTTTAAATGAGTTATGCATTTTTACGCTGAACTTAATTTAGTTTACTAAGAAATGTTTGTAGAATATGCATAAAATGAAATACAGTGTCACGCAAAGAATTGTATACATGGCCGTCTATAAATGATAATTTCTGGAAATTTGATTCCAGTCGTTTTAAGAGTGTTTTACTTTGAATTAAACTTTAGATAAATAGTGGCGTGTAATAAAAGTACTAGGTTTACTATAGGGTTGTACACAAGTATACAAGTATGTTTCCATCTTTTAGTATAAATTGCTGAAAGAGAAATTTCAACCTGTTTTATGTTTTCTTGCTAAACGAAATTTCTCCATTATATAGTATCTATATCAACCTACAGATCAAATACAGGGCTGTTCAAAAGAATTGGAATATATATTTGCTATGGAAGGTAACTGCTGAAATCAGTTTTTCAAATGTTTTATGAGTTTTCTGAAATGTTTAGTTAGTTCTCTTATATACTTTATTTCCCTAAATAATGATGTTTTGTTAAAGCATTCAGGAAGTGTTGGAAAGTGGTTCATAATCTATGCTTAACGCATGATTTTTCTTACTTATTTACATATTTTATGTAATCAGCTGTACTTTCTGTACATATCAAATTAAAGCAAATTTTAAATTATGCACAGTATTTTAAAATAATTTAAAAATGGTCTTGTCATAAAAATATGAAGTAAATCAGGTGGTGTCCAAGAAAACTGATTAGTAACACGTGCAAACCTAAAATAAGTTAAAACAAGAAAGAAAAATCAAGCGTACGGCTTAGATTATGAAACACTTTCCAACACTTCCTGAAAGCTTTAACAAAACTTCGTTATTTAGAGAAATAAGGTAAATAAGATAACTAAGTAAACATTTAAAAAAATTATTTCAGCAGTTACCGTCCATAGCCAAATATGTATTACAATTCTTTTGAACAGTCCTGTATTTGATCTGTATGTTGATATATATAATATATGACGGGAAAATTTTGTTTAGCAAAAAACGCATAATAGGTTGAAATTTATCTTTCAGCAATTTATACTAATAGATGGAAAGATACTTGAATACTTTTGTAGAGCCCAATAGTTTACATAGTATCTTTATTACACGCCCTTATTTAGGTAAAATTTAATTCAAACTAAAACATTCTTAAAACTACTGAAATCCCATTTCCAGAAACACTGTTATACGGGCTGGTAGACGGGAGGTACTGGGTTCGATCCCAATCGCGCCCGTCGGCCTAATCGTTTGGAGTTTTCGTGATTTTCTTCCAACCTTGGTTTTCCAAGCGTCAATACGGGTTAGGTTCCCTTAGAAAGACCCCCACGGAGGGCACTCTCCCCATTAGGGCCCATATCTCTCGTGCTGATAATTGGTCGTCATAAACACAACCAACCAACCAACCTTTACTAAGCGGAGTAAAAACGAGTTATCTTAATCATAAAATGAAATAAAATCAATATTTTTCGTTAATCTGTTGTGGATTTTTGGTGGTACAATAATGAAAATGGCACAAAAATCGCTATTACAGTACCCCATTCCGGTGGAACATTTCCAAATTCGACGAGGACCTGCGAGCCATAGCCAAAAATATACATAAAATATTTGGCTCTATTCTATGCATAAATTCATACACTTTTCGATGATACAAAAAGGACGTACGGTGGAACAGACAGACATTTTGTATAAACATGTTTTTCGGGATCTCTGACTCCTAAAATATGTAAACCGGTCGAAAACCGGAAGTCGAAAATATTTCGATTACAATACTTTCTTTTTTAGAAAGAAGAAAATAACAACATATGATAATCATTTTAACGAACAAAATATTTTCGGAATAGAATACATTCATATCTGTATTAGATGCGTATCTTATTCTATTTTCGTGCTGTATTCATCGTTTTTAATAAAACCATGCTTACAATAGGGCGCGGTGGTTAAAAGAAATAATAGACTCGTTAGCAAATATTTACGCACATTGTCATTATTAATCTTATCATTACCACGAACAATGTCATTTTTTCTTGTACGTGTACAAAGTCATATAAAAGTATTTTACTGGCTCAAAGCTATTACAATCACATTTTCTAATTTTCTCTGGAGGATTAAATACTGTAATCGCTGTATAACAGTCGATACGAGGTCATTTTATATATAAATTATTTAATAAGTAAATAATAAAATAAGAAAACAACCCTCCCCCCCCCCCCTCCGAAGAACATATATGAAAATCTGACAGTGTATGTTTGCATTTCACAAGTACTCCTACTCCTCCTAGAATATGGAATGGAGAGCGGTGAATCTAATACCAGCTATTCGTTTGCATCTGAGAATATCATAATAACTCTCAATTAGTTTCCGAGTTACTTCTTTTTTAATTTTTAGCCACATTTCTGGAAAGATGACAAATAAATTTGTAAATCGGACGTATTTTTTTTCTATTTCTCACGCATACATTCTATGCCGGTACTACAGGTCCCCTCCCCCAGTGTGCAGGGGTAAAAAACGGTCTAAAATTTCTATTTCTGTGATATTGTTGGGGCTAGAAATTTGAAATTTAATGTGGTGGTTACTTTTACGATTATAATACTCAATATGAATGGTTTCTAAAAGTTCGAAGCTTAAAATGGTAAAATGAGGAGAAAACGTTTTAAAAACGTTCTAAATTACGATTTATTTGCAACTGTTAGGGATAGAAACTTAAAAAGTAACGTGACTATTCCTTTCTGAACGTAAATATTCGGAACAAAACATTTTCTAAAACAATCAAAATGTAAAAGGATGCCGGAGCAAAAAGTCTCTGAAACTACAACTTCTATGATACTGCTATGGCTAAAAACAAGAAATGCTGCGTGGCAGTTACTTTTGAGATGTAAATATTCTCTAAGATGAAATGAGCTTAAAAAATTCTAAATTGCGATTTATTTGGAATTATTCAATTTAAATGCAACACAACCGAGTGCCTCACAGCTAGTATTTAATATTTATTAAATATTAAATATCTCAAAAATAAATAGAAGCTGTTACATCTATTTCTAATGATATTACTAATCTATTAAATTTCTTTAACATGTGTCTGAATATGCAGAACTTCATGTTTGATTTCATATATCTGGCAGCATTACACACTTTGCTTCAGAGTTGGGTAAATTTGTAATCTCAATTATCCGCAGTGTAATTACAGGTTAATTGCACGTAATTAGTTATAGTTACGCACATTCAAACACAGAAATTTTGTCAAATAATGAGATGGGGCGGTTCCGGTTACAGTGCTGCAAAATTTTTTTACGGCATGCAATTTTAACTATAATTAATTACATATAACTAAACTGTAATTACATTGCAGATATTTGGAATGACAGATTTGCCCAACTCTGCTTTGCTTTCAATCTAGTGTTTGATGCAACTCCATTACCCGAATCCTGAAATTTCTTGAAGCCAGACTATCATTGCTTATTCTTTTTCAAAACCAGTTGTTGCCTAATATTCCGTTGTCCCCTTAATTTTAAACATGTTTACAAAATTCTTAATCAACGAAATATGTTTTTATTTGTCTTCAGGGAATTTCCTTATTTAATTAAATTTTTATCTCGAAGCAACATTTTCTTGCCAAAAAATGTAAAAAAAAAAAAAAAAAAAGTTAAATTGTAGTAAGCAAGCTATTTTTCTTGAATTTCACGATGTTCTCAGGAGCACCGAAAAGCAGAAATTAATAAAATCTGTACACGAAATTCATTAACTCGCTGCATATCTGTCATTTCTAAGACTACTTTATTCAAATGGTGGAAAGATGCGGAAGATTTTTAGATATAATTAGAAGGGATTTCGTTAATATTTTGATTTACAGTAAACTCTGTCTAAGGCGGAATCGATCGGGACTCAGAAAATTTTCCGTGGTAGACAATATTCCGGCTTATGCAAAAAAGCTCCTCCACCCCCCCCCCCCCCCAAAAAAAAAAAACCCACTCGAATTTGATGATTTTTTATTGATTTTCCTGACTCGAAAATCGGTTGAAAACTGAAATTCGGAAAGATCTTTTGTCTTTATAGATAAATGAGAAACGCTATTCAATTTCTTAATACTGCTGTAATACATGCGAATTGGAAGTTTACACTTACACACACACACAAAAACTAACCCCCCCCCCCCCCCTCCCCCTCAATAATCTTCGAGAATGAGACAGAACGCTATAACTTTTAATTTGAATACATCCTTAAAGTATAATATATAGCACTTTCGAAAATATATATTTTGATAAATGCTCATTCTACTAGAAATATTAAGTTTTAAATATAATTTTGCATATAAAAAAATGGCACAAGCATAAATTCCTTAAAATTTAAACAGTTCCCGTCCTTTTGAATTAACTTTTTCAAAGTGTTAGGAAATTTAACTAACATGCTCGACATTGAGTATTTGACTTATCTGTTTTAACGTTTAATAAACAAAATGCCTCTCATTTTTAAATTATCTTTTTTTTTCCGCCTTATGCAAAATTTTGGCTTCGATGGGACCTTAAAATCCTTTCCGTTTCCGCGTTAGACAGATTCCGCCTTATGCAGCAAGAATTAATACTATTTTCTATGGGTTCGCCGGGACTTGAAAAATTTTCCGCGGTAGACAGATTTCCGGCTTGCACAGAGTCCGCCTTAGACAGAATTTACTGTATGTCTCAAAATATTTTATCTTTATGCCTATTTTTTTACATATTTTTAGAGAAAGGTATCCTTTCCTTCTCCTTCTATAATTTCAGCAACAAAGTTCAATGCAGTTAATTAATAGCCGCAATTTATAAAAGTAGTTTTTGAAAAATGAGACATATGATCTTCTCATCGACTGTATTACGGTTGCTTTTACAAAAGCAGGCAGGTAGGGAAGAAAAATTCACTGTGGTCATCTGGTACAATGATTATTTAACTGCTTAAAATAAAGAAATAACAGATATTGCTTTAGAATGTTTTTCGCTCTTCTGGACGGTTTTTCTTCCAAAATACTCTTATAGTGTTATTACACGGGATAATTTATAGTGACAAAAATTCCCAAGACTCTTCAGTTTTCCAAGCATTTGTCTGGCTTTTCCGAAAACAGTGATTATCAAATACTAAAGTAGACATTATAGGTAATAAATTTGCTCAAACAATAAAAAATTGCTTGTTTTTCGAGCAACTCTTTTAAAATCATAGGTTAACATTGAGTCTTCCGAAATTACAGGCAAATTTGACGCCTCGTGTAGTACAGGATGTCCAAAATTTAACGACCCTACATTAAAGTTGTCTACAAACAAAACTATTGTTCATAAAGTTGTGACATTTTGTGAAAGACATAATAAAGGGATGGGAATTTCTTTTAAAAAAAAGTTCAAAATTTTGCCACTAGAGGACAATTTTTAATAAATTACACATTTAGTATTAAGATAATTAAGAATTTTTTTTATTAACTTAAGGGGTCTCAGGACTCTTATAATTGGAAAAAATGAAAATAAAAGACCATTTTCAACATTTAATATCTTAAAATGTATTTGATTTTAAGACACAATTTTAATTGGAATAAAATATATAAGTATGTTCTTTCATTTCATGTATTTAAAAAATTATAAGATGCAGAATTAGCATTTACAGGGGGCTCCAAACTGTTAGACATTTTTAGAGCCAAAAATCGGCATAACAGCTTACGCGCACGATTACAAAGTAAGTGTTGCAACTAAAATGAAAATTTTGGTACCTACTTATACTTCAGATTGTAATAATTACCCTGAACCTAAATAAATTTGTATTTAAAGCTTTTTTATATTTTTAATAAAAAGTTGTATTTAGCTAATGCAAAATTAAGAAAATTTCAACAGTATAATCACCTAAAAAAATATTGTTTGGAACAATAAAAGGGAAATTTTAGGTTCAGTTTATACAGACTAACATGAAACATACGTTTTGAAAATTTCATGAAAAAATATTCATAAGTTTTTGAGATATCGTGCGCGTTATATCCAAAAACGTCATTTGGAGAAAAATGGCTTCAAACTTTCCGAAACGACGCTTCAGCTATTGAACGTGTATAAATGTAAAAGCCATAACTTCAGTTCTAATAGGAATTTCAAGGAAACAATTATATAAAAATGTTCAGATAAGATAGGAGTTTAACATCTAAAAAAATTAAAATTTCGAAAATTTTAAATCTTTAAGAGCCCTGAGACCCCTTAACCTGTTAATTATAACAAAATTTGTTAAACTATCGTAAATGTACGCTAAATGTGTATATCGTTAAAAAAGGACACCTAATGTTTGTTTTTTTTTCGCTCAAACAAATTTCCATACCTTTATTATGTCCTCCACAAAATTTCACAAGAGTCTGAATAATAGCTCCGTCTGTAGACAACTTTAAAATAGGGTCGTTTTATTATGGACACCCTGTAAGTAAAACCTCTAAACTATCGTAATGCTAAATGTGTAATTTATTAAAAATCGCCCTCTGGTGTCTAAACATTTTTTTTTTTTGCTTAAACAAATTCTTATCCGTTTATCATGTCTTTCACTAAATTTCACTACTTTGTGAACAATAGTTATTAGTCTGTAGTAGTTTGTTAGTTAATAGTCTGTAGACAACTTTTAAGTTGAGTCGTTTAATTATGGTCCCCCTGTATTTTTATGTGCTTCCTTGGGAAAAAAGAAAGACAAAAGGAAAGTAGTATGTTGTGGCCATTACAAAACTTTCTTCTACATAAATCACGTCAATTAAATCATTTAAATAGTACAAGAAATTACATGAATTTAGATCCAATTCATATCAAGGTATACCTGAATCTGAAGTTTGAGGAAAATTCGTGCATTAGTTCTAGAGATAGAGCTATAGCGAAAATACTGAAAAATGTAGCATAGCAGCGCCACCTGTTTAGCGATTTGCACCAAAACATAAACAGCAGTAATTCATATCAAGGTCCTACCCGAATCTGAAATTTGTTCAAAATCCAAGCATTAGTTCTTGAGATAGTGTTATTGCGGAAATTACAAAAAATGCAGCATAGCAGCGCCATCTGTTGAGCGATTTACACAAAAATCTATAAAAACGTCAATTCATGTCAAGGTATACCTGAATCTGAAGTTTGATGAAAATCCCTGCATTAGTTATTGAGGTAGAGGCTATAGTGAAAATTCTGAAAAAGGCTACATAGCAGCGCCACCTGTTGAGCGATGTACACCAAAAACTAAGCAGCACTAATTCATATACACACTGTTAAAAATTTGCAGCATTCTGGCAGGTCATTTGACCGTTTTTTCCGAAAACGGTTACACAACCGTAATTTAACACTATTCTGACCATATTATTGGCCATTTTATGGTCAGAATATAATTAAATTATGGTTATGAAACCGTTTTTTCAAAAAACGGTCGAATGACCAGCCAGAATGCTGCAAAATTTTTAACATTGCAGGTATACCTGAATCTGAAGTTTGTTGAAAATCCGAGCATTAGTTCTTGGGATAGAACTATTTCAAAAATTACAAAAAATGCAGCATAGCAGCGCCATCTGTTGAGTGATTTACACCAAAATATTTAAAACACTAATTCATGTCAAGGACTAACTGAATCTGAATTTTGATAAAAATCCGTGCATTAGTTCTGGAGATTGAGCTATTGTGGAAATCGTGAATAATGTTGCACAGCAGCGCCACCTGTTGAGCGATTTACACCAAAAACTAATCAGCACCAATTTATATCAGGGTCTAACTGAATATAATTTTTTATTAAATTCCGTGCATTAGTTCTTGAGATAGAGCGCCCACAAAATCTGTGTCACATACAGACAGACAAACAGACAGACAAACAGACAGACAAACAGACAGACTAACAGAATCACAGACTCACAGGCAGACATTTTGTAAAAACATGTTTTTCGGGTTCTCTGACCCCTAAAACGTGTAAATCCGTCGAAAACCGAAAGTCGAAAATTGTCACGAATCCAATACTTTCTTCTTGTAGAGATAGAAGAAAGTAAAAATGGGATATCGCCTGCTATACGAGATGGTGAACAAATGTCTTTGCTTAGTTTGAGTAAAACGATTTAAAGACATTTAGTTTACATTCGGTTTAACAGAAATGTGATTTAAAAAGTATTCATGTGCATTACTACGATATTTTTTACGATTATAATCAAAATGCTGAAAGCTTTCAATATTATTGCTTCACATGAAATACAATTTTCCAAATTTATCAAAAATGTAGACGAATGAACCCTGATATATCAAGGTCCATTCGACTACATTTTATGTCAAATTAATTACGTACATTTGTTTACATACATTACATTTTTCATAAATTTTAATTACATTTAATTATACACATTTACATGCATTTCTGCTGAGACTCTGTATTGTAACATAGTGTATAAAGATAAGCACAGGGCTCAGATTGCATGCTTTTGGGTGATTTTCAAAAGTGTCATGTTTTACTGTCCTTTCGCATTTGCAAAGAAAAATATTTAAATATAATAATTTTAGTTATTGTATTTTAATTATTATGTTACTCTAATGATAATTTATAGATGTATTATTATTTATTAAAAAAATTAAAAATAAGAAATATATTATTTTGTAGTTAAAAGGCCATTACCGATGGTTGTCCAATCAAGCAGTTTATCAGGTAAAGATATGACTAAGTTCTTTAAAAATAGGTTATATTTTTTAAATAGATTTTTATTTATTAAGATGCTAATAATTAAAAAAAATTTATTTTCTTAAATTAAACGGATCTATAATTCTTAATATTTTTTTAACCGAGTCCTAAGAAAGAATGGCATTACCATGCTTCTGACAAAAAATTCATCTTGATTTTTTTACAGAAAAGCACATGTCTTTTTATCAAGCCAAAAATACTCCTTAAAAGTCAATCCACTTGTTATCAGGTTTAGGTGAATAGAGTAAATAATTTTATAGTTTCAGTAAAACAAGTAGAGACTTAGAATGTTTTGGTGACTATTTTTCTTTGTACGTCATTACCGTGTAACTTCTAATTGATAATTAAATGAACTTTTATTTCTCAATCTGCTTTTATTATATAACAAATAGAAAATCATTGTATGGTCAACGAGATATAATGGCTACCATTTATGCCTGGTGGGAAAATAAAAATATTTTGCTTAATTTGTCATTATCATGGATGTCATTACCGTGTTTTTTCTGCAATGGTAATGACAGCATGTTCATGGTAATGACAAGATTATATTCACATAGTAATATGAACATATAATTTTAACATATTTCTGATTTACTACTTGGCATTAGCAATACTGAATATTAATACAGCTATATATACGTGTGAAAATTTAATTTATTGGTATAATCATAAATAAAATATTTTTTTAACACATATAGAAAAACTTTTTACGATTTTAAATATAAATAAAAATTATTCATTTTAATACTTCTAATTATTAAAGGGAATTTTAAAACACATTTAATGTAAATTTAGACAGTACAGGAATTTTTTTTTTAAATGCGTATAAGTATTAGGAAAATAAATTTATTTAAAGACCAATTTTTATGATTCATTACAATGGGCTACTTTTGCTTTTTTATACAGAAAATAGGAGAAAAAAGAAGCTTCAAGGCAATCAAGAAAAAAAAAGAAAAGGAAATTCTGCATTAAGAGCAGGAGCTGCTAGAAAAGACCATGAATGATATCTTCAGAAAACTGCTAAAGGTCAAATCAAATCTGTAAAGGAAATGACCACAAGGGAACAAAGATTGAAACGTAAATAATGGTGATAAAACACACAACCATCAGAAAACTTTTAAATTAGATGAAATGATCCAAGAAACAATGTATCAATTTTAAATGTACACCTTCAGTAGAATATTTTGAGGTAAATCCACAGAATACTACGATTAATTAGGTTCCTAGAGTCAGAAAACGAGTACGAAGAGATAGAACATCAGTTGTCCGATAATGCTAAAGCTTGATCAACAACTTAAATTTGAAAAAAGGAAATTTGAAAGTATAGAACAAAACATTATTGTCTTAGTAGCCAAATGTAGGAAAAATCAAACATCCGAAGTTCAAAGGTTTATAGATAAAATGGCAAGATTTAAAAAAGAAAAAACTGGGAAGGAAGAATCTTTTAACACACAGAATAAACTTTATTTATTGAGATTTTTTAAAAGTCATTCTTTTAATATATTATACATTTAAGAAAAATTGTTTATTAGTATAGAACAAATAAATAAAGAAAGAAAAATTAACCCGTTAATAGTCGCGCGTTGGTCTTTTCCCCCGCCCGAAATTCGTTATCTTCCTGTAACTCATTTCCAGTTAAAGTTACGATAGCGACATTCCGTGTAGCTGAGCTTGAGTGTTCACACTCTTGTGTAGTAAAATTGCAGGTCATCCCTGCTATGTCTTAGCATTTTATCGCATTCTTAAGTTTCAATCGGTCTAAATGACCGCGTTGCGACCACTTGCGTTAGTTGAATTTTCCCCCCTCGTGTTCATCCTTTCCCATTTCCGCGAAATCTGTAGGGGAAAGTTTCTTCGAAGTACGGACTCTCTGTCTGTTGTTATTTCGTCTTTCTTTTTTACCCGTTCATAAAGTACTTTTTTTTACTTTTAGAATGTGATTTAAAATTGTTTTATTATATTAGTTGTGAAGTCAGTTCGCACAAAAAACCGATGGATGGTCACTTACATTTTTTTCTTTTTTCATTGTCAAATATTGCGCGAATAAATTCTCAAATTGATAATCATTTAAATAAGGAAAAAAAGAGGAAATTAATCATTATTATTTGAAAGAACTTACTTTCCATTTATTACCGGAACATATAAATGAAGGAAAACAGACAATAACACTGCCAAACCATTAAAAAAAAAGAGAAGAAAATTTTGTGGGAATCAGTAAAAAAATTGCCGTATCTCCAAAATCTGAAAGGCCCCACCAGTGGCCGAGAGGTTCTGCTCTCGAAGCTGGTAGATGGGAGGTGCTGGGTTCGATCCCAATCGCGCCCGTCGGCCTAATCGTTCGGAGTTTTAGTGGTTTTCTTCGAACCTTGGTTCTCCAAACGTTAATACGGGTTAGGTTCCCTTAGAAAGACCTCCACGGAAGGCACCCCCCCCCCTAGGGCCTATATCCCACGTGCTGATAATTGGCCGACATAAATACAACCAACCAACTACAACCAAAATCTGAAAAGTATCGTTTTTGTACAATAAAACAAATTCGAAAGATAAAACAATTTTCTCAGAAATGTACCATGTATATCTGCGAAGAACATACATATAATTTATTTGTACAATAAGAAAAATAATGAGAGTTTTATAATGTAGGTTAGAAATTACGCAAATTAAAATCTCTTTTGGATAATTCAGTGAATGTTTATACTATGATTTAAAAAAATATTTTAAGTATTTTTCTAAAATTTATCTATTGTTAAATTTTCATACTGTAAGTAAAAACACATTTTTTTTTTTTTTTTTTTTTTTTTTTTTTAACAATGCCGCAGAAAATGTTTTTTATTATTATTATTGAAATCCAATAGAGGCTTGGGGACGTTATCTGACAAATTTAAATTTGTTGTCCTTCATCAATTGTTCAAACTATTTTTCAGAATAATGTTTTCCAGAATATGAGAGAAAATTCATTTAAATTAAATTATTGCTGCATATTTATAATTTCGGAGAATTTTTTTATTGTTTTTATTATTTTAATGAATGTTATTATAAAACAATAAATTATAACACTAATACCTTATTATAAAATGTACAATTGAATATTTATTTTAATTAAATAGTTGCTGTAAAATACATCCCTATTAAGATGAACCTTTCAGTGATTCTATTAATTAAAATAATTTATCCATCTTAGGATTTAAATCTACAATTGCAAATGTATTTAAATTAAATATATAATTTCAATAACTTATTTATTATTTGCTTTATATAAGCGAAGTTCGTATCCAGAGTTTTTATTCAAGGGCGCTGCTCCCACCCTGAAATAAGTAGAAAAACTACAAATCGTGCATTGTCATTAGAAAAATGGATTTAATTCCAAAATCTCGCGAGCCCCCGTCCCTCCTCCTCTCCCCCCTCATACACGCACAGACACTCCACAAAATAAATAAATAAATAAAACGTAGTTACAACATTTCCATTTATAATTTCGAAGTTAAGTATTTTTTACCTTTTTCTTTATTATATATATATATATATATATATATATATATATATATATAATTATACATTTTTAATAATATTTGGTTTATGTGGTGTTTGTGATTTCATAATTATTGGTCATTTTCATTATTTTTCAATGGTATTATTGTACAGAAAGTTTATATATATGTATATATATATATATATATATATTGTCTTTAATTTTTTATTGCATCAAATTTGATGGATTTTCATGTGTTTTAAATGAATTAATCGTCCGCAATATGCTGGTGAATTAGTGGTATTGTATTTGATTTTCTGTTGCATGTCATAGGTTCCATTTTTACTTTTAGTTTAATTGTTCAATTTAATGTCAGTGTAATATATTGATGCTAAATTTATTAATTTTATTTTATTAAATGAATAGAGAGTGCCGGAGTATCATAAAAATCTACCGGACTCTGATTCTGTCCTTCCAAAAAATAAAAAAAATAAAATAAAAAAAAAATAAATAAAAATACCCCTATCACGAATTTAGATTCATATTCGTAAATGTTTTCCTACTAATTATTGATTCATAGTAACATCAGAAATTCAATCAAATCATTTACTATTTACTTTTAAGTATTTATGCAAAACGAAGAAAGAGTTATTAAAAACATTTATCTAGATGCCAACTGAATATATACTTAAGCGAAATAAATAATTTGCTGTGAAAGGTTGTAAAATGAATAATTGCTGTAATCTTTTAAAGTTCAGTCAATATTTTCACCCTATGTTATCCGTTTTCGATCATCTGATAACACCGGCAAGTTTCCCCTTCGTTTTCGGCCTGCTGGTAACGGCGGCAAATGGACCGAACGTGACTACTAACGTTCTAAAAAATGTCGCGACTACTCTCGGGTTAAAAAAATGAAGTCGTAATGACACATATAGATTTTATTGAGAATAACAAATATAAATATGGAGCAGGAGCTCAAGCTGTTCTCTTTGGTAGAAGAGATATGACATTTCATACTGGTATTAAGTGTTATTTTTGCAATGAAATACATAAATTAAAAATGTAATCAATTTTCACCATCTCAAGAAATTTAAGACAGGATGCTTCAGCAGTTTGGGCACATATTAAGCTAATTTTCATCAAAATTTGTAGCAAAATACCACTGTTCAAATCATGTAATTTTCTAAGTGATAGCCCAATAAATTGGTATTGAAACAAAAAAAAAAAATATTTTATCTTCTATCAAATGAAATCAAGAGATATGTTTCAGTTATACACAAAATCTTTCAGAACTATTCATAATACTTTCTGTACAGTTGGACATGGCGATATTCTATGAGCGATGCCATCAACCACCTGTACCAATTTCGATTTTTTGTTGTTGAAAACAATGCCAATATTGATAAATTGTTTGAGGAATAATAGTAAGAAATTAATAAAATGCTTTTATGCTTTATACACGTAATAATATAGAATAATATACATGATATATTGACTTTTCTATTAGAAACTGTCATTACCATGCTCGCTTATGTCATTAACATAGTCATTAAAATTTTAAAATTAGTTTTAAAATGTTAAATTAGAAATTTGGTGTCTTCTGATGCTTGCATATTAATGTTTATGAGGTAAGGTAATTATTTACATAAAATTAAAGCTTTCTGAGTATTTCCAAAAATTTGATTTTGCTCTTCCAAAACATGAACAGATTTTGAAAATGACCCTTTTGTCCAACATAACTTAGCGATATTCGCCTGGATAAGTTCTTTTCAATGAGTTCGGCAACAACATAAGCACAGGATTGTTTTCTTTGCTTTGTCCAACAGAGCTTGAGGATATTCGCCTGGATAAATTCTTTTCAATGAGTTCGGAAACAACATAAGCACAGGATTTACATTGTATGCTTTTGTCCTAAAGAACTTGGTAATACTTGTCTTTATAAGTTCTTTACAACGAGTTCGACAAAGGCACAAGCACAGGACTCAGATTGTATGATTTTATCCAAGAGAATGTGGTTATACTGGCTTGGGTAAGTTCTTTTAAATGAGTTCAACAAGTAAACAAACAATAATTTGGCGATAATAGCAGGCTAGCCAAGTTTTTGTCTAAAATCTCTTTCGGCAAATCACATTTTGCTGTCCGTATGTCGCCATTAATTTATATTAGGAATGCAGTTCCTTGCTTATAATACGAAAGTAAATAAAATTAATGCTATAAATATTTTTCAAACGTAGAATTAAATAAGATTTCTTTTCCTCCGTCAAAAATAGAAAGATCATATACAAAGCGAATACATCAGGTTGCAGCAGTGACTAGTGAATATATATGCGGCATTCTCACAATCTTTGGACTTCAGGGATAAAATCTGACAAAATTAAACTTGATAAAATAACATTTTAATCTAGACGAATGCCTTAATGATTCAAAATAAAGAAAAAATGGTCAGCAGCGAAGTTTTTTTTATTTAACTGAGGTTTAAATTAAACTTGCCAGTTTAACTTTCCTTACCATTTTACCCCTATAACTTTTTATTTTCTTTTAAATTTTTACTTATAATGAATTTGCATAGTACCCACAGGACATTCAAATAAAAAATAATAACAATGTAGTACTTTTAATACAGAATTTTTGTATAACATTGTCTTAAAGGGGTGTTAAAGAAGGGACGGTAAGGTAAAAAAGGGGATGATGTTAGAAAAAGGTGACGGTAAGAATGGAATGTTAAGGAAAATTACCACCTATTTTTAGGAAAATCATGTTAAGACTAAGGGATAGCCACAATGTTCATTGATTTTTAGAAACAGTTGTTAACACTGGATTAATTTTTTTTTTAAATTTACATCGAAAACTGCAGGAATAAACCTTGGGGACGGTGAGACTACCAATAAAGCCACGATGCATGAAATTGATATTTAAATGCTGATTTAAATTCTACAGTAAATTTCCTGCCAAAGAATTTTAGACATTATTTCTCTAGCATACTTCGGCTTGAGAAAAAACTTGAAAAAAATTCTGTGGCTGCATCTGAAATGATTTTCTGTATAATTTTAGAAGAAGGATGGAAAGGAATCTAAAACCCAGGGACAGAGTTTAATAAATAATAACAACCCCAAAAATGTATGCAGGTTAATTTTTAGCTACATATTTATATAATACAATAGTTCCAATTTCAGAAAAAAATTACTTCAAATTATTTTTATTGAAACAATTTTATCCAGACAGCTCCAAACTTAAAAATCAGCATCAGGGACACGGGACGGTATAGGAGTGTTCCAGGTGTTTGGACCCCCAACATCATCCAAAACTTATTCATCTCGTTAATATTGTTGTGCAATCATGAAATGGAATGTTCCCCAGTACATGAAATTAAAAAAAACACAAAAAGACCTTCCGGCCAGTGCCGGGAGGAAGAGGTAGCTTTCATATTTCTTATTTTAAAAGAGCCAACTAATATTATTCAAACGCACGAAGCTCAATTTTGTGGAAACCAAATATAGGAGATTCAATACTAATTTTTATCAATACTAAATCATTATGAATGAGAATTTCGCGAAATTAGCCAGCTTTATCCAAGCTGCTTTTATTTAAGTTAACTTATATTTGGCTGTCAAATTCGGCGATTTCTTAAAGTTCCTGCCATTTTAAGACAATATGGTGGATGAGGCTAACCAGTGAACTTGGTCGAGACCTTAGTAATTGCTGTGCACATGCTCACTCGCATCTAAATCGGTTGATATGTACGAGTGCTATCGCAGGCAAAAAATCAGATTTTTCAAAATGTCACCCACATTAGAAATTGAAACTGCTATATCTGAGCCATTTTTTAAGATAAAGACAAACAAAAAATGCTCCTGAATCCTTATATCAAGGTCAAATACTTAAGAAAGAAACCTTTTTCAATTTATAATTTTTTTGCACCTCACTTTAAATATAATTTTTTTTTTATAATTTGATGGCCGCCATTTTGAAACAAGATGGCTGATGAAGCTGGCCAGAGAACATGGTCGAGATATTGATGCATACTATCCACATGCCTTCTTACATCGAAATAGGCGTTATCGCGTGACAAATACAAGATCGTTTCAAAGTGTTAGCCATGCTAGAAATTCAAAGTGCTATAATTCAACCATTTTTTAAGATATAAACAAAAGAACAAATTTTCAGAAACAAAAACTGCTCCAGAATCTTTGTAACAAGGCCAAACGCATAAAAAAAATCTTTTTCATTTTCCAATTTTTAATACCTTAAATTAAATTTTTTTAAAATGGCAACCCTTTTGAAACAAGATGGCTAATGAAGCTGGCCAACCAACTCGGCCGAGACATTGGTATGTACTATGTAAAGAGACAGACCAAGTTACATCCAAATCGGTTCATAAATAAGCCTGTTATTGCGTGACAAAAATCAGGTCGTTTTAAAATGTCAGCCACAATAGAAATTCAAAATGCTATAACTCAGCCACTTTTTTTAGATATAGACGAAACAAAACCTGTTCCGGAATCTTTGTATTATGGTAAAACACATACAAAAAGAAATCTTTTTCATTTTCTAATTTTTTGGTATCTCATTTTAAATTTTAAATTTTTTAAATTTTTTAAATGGCCGCCATTTTGAAACTAGAAGGCAGATGAAGCTGGCCAACGAACTCGGTCGAAATATTTGTGTGTACTATATACACGTCAAGGTACATCTAAATCGGTTTATAAATACGCCTGTTATCACGTGACAAAAATCAGGACGTTTCAAAATGTCAGTCACGCTAGAAATTCAAAATGCTATAACTCAGCCATTTTTTAAGATATAGACGAAACAAAAATTGCTCCCGAATCTTTTTATCAAGGTCAAACACATAAGAAAAAAATATTTTTTCAATTTTCAGTTTTTTGGTACCACATTTCAAATTTAAATTTTTCTTAAAAATTTAAATGGCCGCCATTTTTAAACAAGATGGCGGATGAAGCTGGCCAACGAACTCGGTCGAGACATTGGTATGTACTATGTACAAACGAAGTTACATCCAAATCGGTTCATAAATACGCCTTTTATCGCATGACAAAATTCAGGACGTTTCAAAATGTCAGCCACGCTAGAAATTCAAAATGCTATAACTCAGCCATTTTTTAAGATATAGACGAAACAAAAACTTCTCCCGAATCTTTTTATCAAGGTCCAATACATAAGAAAAAATATTTTTCCATTTTCAAAATTTTGTTACCACATTTCAAATTTTAAATTTTTTAAAATTTTTAAATGGCCGCCATTTTGAAACAAAATGACGGATGAAGCTGGCCAACGAATTCGGTCGAGACATTGGTATGTACTATGTACACACCGAACTACATCCAAATCGGTTCATAAATACGAGTGTTACAGTATGACAAAGGTCATATATATATATATATATATATATATATATTGATATACATATTAGTTTTGAACGGATGGTGGTTTCGGGGTCTGGGCGTCATGATCGATGAAAATATACCAAAATTTTTTGAAATCGCTTTCCTCCGAACGGCTGCAATAGGTAGCTTTCTGTAATGAAAGCTACCTAAAAGTGTATTAAAATAAAAATTATTATCCAGGGACAAGAAAGGCAAAAGATTGTGAGAATGCCCCATATATACCGGGTGTCCCAAAAAGGACTGACTGATTTTAAAATTCACTAACTTCCAAACGGTGACAGATATTAAAAAAAATCTTGCAGGAGGTTTATGCATAAAGTCAAAAGTTTTATTACAGTGATTTTAAATTTTAGTTCAAATTACAAACAATAGATGGCGCTGTAAGCAATAGTCGCTAAATACAGGCTCGATTTTTGGTCCTTTCTGTTGTTCCATGCAGAAAAAGGAGATGGAAATGTATTATCCGGGCCACGAAGTACCAAAAATCGAGCCTGAATTTAGCCTCTATTGTTCGCAGCGCCATCTATTGTTTGTAATTCGAACTAAAATCGAAAATCACTGTAAAAAAAACTTTTGACTTTATGCATAACCCTCCTGCAAGAATTTTTTTAATATCTGTCACCGTTTGGAAGTTATTGAATTTTAAAATCAGTCAGTCTTTTTTGAGACACCCGGTATATATAACATGTGTATGTGTGTGCTGAATATCGGGAAGTAATAAAACAAAAGGCATAGAATTCACAGCATGATAATTAGCGCAATGGGTCTAGCCGGATAAGCATAGCGAAATGGCCCCCACGGCCGATGTTTGAAATAACACGTGTGGTAGTAAGGCTCATCGTGAGAATACAATATAGAGTATTTTTAGCCCCTGACCTTGAACTGTCCTTGAGATAATCAAGGAAGTATGCGCAGGAGCAACTATTTTTCAAATATGTTTTTCTCAAAAAGTACAAACGTAAGAAATATGAAACCAACGCCATTTATTGAAGAATATACTAGTTCACATTATATATATTTTTTTTACATTTTAACACAAATTTTAACATATACAAATAAACAAAAATATTTCAAAAATTATTAATGTAGTAATTTTATATTTACACCAACCAAAACATTACAGAATAATGCTCAAAGTATGTACTTTTATGAAAAAAAAAATTCGTTAAAATCGAAGATGCGCTTTTTGAGTTATGAAAAAATTAATGCTAGCAACTTGCTAAAATATTCGTAACTTTCCCTGTTTGCAATTGCAGAAATACGCCACTATCAATGCATTGGTCGATTCGTCACATTTCCACTCGGGCAGGATGCGCAGTGGGCCAAAATTAAAGAATGTTCCCATTCATACCATTTCCCTATAGGTTTGTTTTGTGTTTGTAAACATTTTTTATTTTAGCGTACTGTTATTTTGGCATACCGTCTCGCGTAATAATATCAAGTCGATGGTCTAGTCGATTCTGCTGGTGAAGCTGAATAGGGGCTTTAAATATATAAGGTTATCAACTGTTTGGCAATTACGGATCTCCTCCTAACCATCCGATATCATACGTTATCATTCCTCGAACCCCCCCCCCCCCCTCGAATAATATTCTTATCAGTGTCTGAAAATTCTTTTTGTTTTTACAATTTTTTTCCTTTTTTTTCTTTTTATATGCAATGATATACAGATACGGTCGTACATTTTTTATTCGCATATTTTACTGATTTAAATGATGAGAAGGAACTCATAAAATACCACTGTTACATTAGAAATAACTTTGTATCAATTAATATTTTAAAGAAATACTTATTATTTATAAGTTTTTACTAATAGCCCTTTGTTACATAATGCATTGGACAGAAATATTGCCTTCTTGCAATCCGCCCTTGCACGGGGCTAAACACAACTTCTTGTAAACAAAACATGTCGACAACATTCTTCCCCATCTTTTACTAGTAAAAATAACAAGTATCATTTCGAATCTGGTTTCTCTAACAACGAATTATAATACGCAAATGACAGGAGAATATTAATGATGAACGTTGGGTTATTCCATATTTTGGAATGAAATGTTTTATAATCATTCAATGGTCTTAATAAAAACTTTGTATTTTCATAAAAAAGAAGAAAACAGTCTTAAAAATTAAGATAACATATGTAAAGAAAAAGACACAAAAGAAGTAAATT
The DNA here is from genome assembly GCA_963932465.1 of Maratus speciosus. Classification (NCBI taxonomy): domain Eukaryota; kingdom Metazoa; phylum Arthropoda; class Arachnida; order Araneae; family Salticidae; genus Maratus; species Maratus speciosus. The sequence continues at coordinate 212,156,154 of OZ010793.1, forward strand.
TTGTTTTGATCAAAAATGATAACGATATCAAATGACAACCCCCTACATATAAATCTCCCGATGTCAAGTGCCAGACCCCCCCCCCCCTAAAGTAATACGTTATATATGTACACTGTAGATCCCCATAGCCTTCTGCTATGTGAAAATCATCGTAGGCAAATGTTGCCACTTTGTCAGTTCTTGATATTATTACGCGAGAAGGATGCGCAGTACGCCAAAACAGAATATTTACAAACACGAAACAAAACTATACGGAAGTGGTATGCATGGAAACATTCTCTTATTTTGGCGCACTGCGCATCCTGCCCGACCGGTAATGTGACGAATCGACCAATGCATTGAAAGCAGCGTATTTCTGCAAATACAAACAGGGAAAGCTACGAATATTTTAGAAAGTTGCTAGCATTATTTTTTTTATAACTCAAAAAGCGCATCTTCGATTTTGACGAAATTTTTTTTCTTAAAGGCACGTACTTTGAGATTCTGTAATTTTTTGGTTGGTGTAAATATAACATTGCTACATAAATATATATTTTAAAAAATGTTTTTGTTTATTTTTCTATGTAAAATTTTGTGTATAAATGAGATAAAAATATATAATGTGAACTAATATATTCTTCAATAATTGGCATTGGTTTCATTTTTTTAATTTTTGTACTTCTTGAGAAAAACTTATTTGAAAAATAGTAGCCCTGGCGCATACTTCGCCAATTATCTCAAGGACAGTTCAAGGTCAGGGGCTAAAAATACTCTATATTATATTATTTTTATGAGCCTTAGTACAACACATTTTATTTCAAACATCGACAGTGGGGGACCATTTCACTATGCTTATCTGGCTAGACCCTTTCCAAAAAACTCTCTTAATATATGCATTGATAAATAAAATTTACAACAGATTTGCGTGATTTTTCTGATGTTAATTATAATGTTTTTCTTGAATGGCATACATGCTGTGTATATAGCATATTATTTATATGAATAATAGCATCTTAATATGTTTATAAAATGATATTAACGCCAGCGGTCTTTGAGAAAAAATACACTCTTCCATTTTAAAAACTGTTAGTTTTTTTTAAATATCATATTTAAAGTTGTAGGGAACGGTAGATTTTCTATTAATTCAGTATTGTAAATTTTCTGTCAAACATCTTTTATCAACAATTCTATCAACAAATTTTGAAGAAAAAAAATGGTTAAAGTTATTATTATTATCGTATTATTTAAGCATTAAATATCGATATTTAGAGCAATTCCCTAATGACATACGTGCTTGTGTGCATAGCACATTATTTATACGAATAATAGCATCTTCATATGCCTGCAAAATAATAAAAACTCCAGCGCTTCTTAAAGATAAACATGCTCGTACATTTAAAAAACTCTTAGATTTTTTTTAAATGTAATATTTAATGTTGTAGAGAACGTTAGAAATCATATTAATTCAGTCTTGTAAAATTCTTGTCAAACACATTATTACTCTATCAAGAATTAAAGATAGACATTCCGGTAATTTTTACTTGGATAAAAAAATATCGGAATATGCGCTTTCTGTTACATGCAATGCTAAATTCCGAAAATAACCCATACACGAGTATACAAGGACATAGTTTGTAAATGAACAGAACATATAACAATAGAATTGAAGTACGGAAATAAACGTATAATATAACCGTGATTATATTGAATGTATTACCATTATACATATCACCAAGTATGTTGTATGTGATTATTGTTAGAACATTATACATCATACATTTATAGATAGGATAGATTAAGCACATTTCACAAGTAGTATGTTACTATTCAGCATTATTGAATAGACACCAGTATTGGAAACAAGGCTTCATAAATCCTTTGTATTAAAGAATTCAAAATATTTGCCATCTTAAATATAATATCAAATGTAAAAGTCACATGAAACACAGTCCGTAGTCAAAGGTGCATTATTTCGATCACGAGTGTATTTCATACTCGAAAGCTATAAATATTTTATGGGAATTGTTGATTTTTAAAATGAAACATATTAACCGTATTTTTGCAATCAAATATCATTTCCTACATATCCATTAAGTGTAACGGATATATATACAAGGTGGCCATAATTAAACTGAAAGTACTCAGAGTGTTCTGTAGCGTGACCTAACTGAGAGAATGACGTCAAATTTTGTAAGAACATTAAACAAGACGGGAGACGGAGGATTCCGCGAAAAAAAAATCACTTACAAAAGTCACCGCTAGGGGAATATGTGCGCTGTGAAACAGAAAGGAAAGTTTAAAAAAGATGCAGAATCAATACTAAAATAATTAAATGTGCTAAATAAAAGGTAATTTTATTTCAGTATTGATCCTGCATTTTTTAAAACTCTTTTCTGTTACACAGCGCCACAAATTGTCCTAGCGGTTACTTTTGGAACTAACATTTTTTTAGCAGAATCCTTCGTCCCCCGTTTTGTTTAATCGTCTTACAAAAATTTGCGTCATTCTATTAGATCGCGCTATAGAACACTCTGAGTACTGCCTGTTTAATTCTGGCACCTTGTATATATTTTTAGCTGTTTCAAAATTCTTAACTCTTTCTGGTCTGGGCGTCTTAATAATAGGATATGTACTTATATTTACAATTATTTTATTTTTACAAGTATTGTAGAATAGTACCGAGCTACTCTTTTATAAGGGTATTCAGTGGTCAAGTGAGTTTGGCGAAAATTTGCGTGCGATTATGGTGTCCTGAATTCTAACATTTGTGGGTAAACGACACTTATTCTGTCATTTCTTTAAATCTCATAAAGTATATCCGAATCTCCTTGGAATATGATTGGGAAGGTTGTTTTTTGAAATGATATGATATTTAGGTATATGTGGCTAAGTAGTTGCTATATATAGTGCGGTAAGAGGTGCATTCAATAGATTTGGAACGCATCGCGCCTTTAAGATGCTTTAGTTCTGGATTCTGACCTCATCTTGCCTTCTTGGGATTCAAATTTTATATGTGCTAAGTTAAGTTTTCATTAGCTGTTTCGAATACAAACTAGACTGTGAGTTTCGCCAGCGTGGTAAGTGGTAAAGCTTCATAACCCGAATAAAGGATTATTGGTATCCACGGGGATTTTATACTGACATTTGAGTTATTACATTGATATTTGCTAGTGAGATAAAGTGCTTTTTTTCGGTACCTACAGAAAGAGCAGTGAGTCAAATTTAATATAAGTTAAATGATTTGACTTTAATAAAATATTTTGGGAAAGGAATTTCCGCCTCTAAAAATTTTAGTAAAATTGAGCTTATTTTTTTATCATCTATGACTATTTATAACCGTTCCACTGCCACTTTTCCTGTTTATCGCTATAATAACTTCTTGAGTTTTTGATAAACCTGTGTCATGACGCCCTTTCAAATGAACATTTCGGAAGGGTATGTCATAGTACTTTTATTATTATATGCTTCTAGTAATGATACTATATGGCTTTACATTTATTATTATCATTTCATTTATATTTAACTATTTATTATTAAAAATAAAAGTTTCTATTAAAGTTCGGTGCATCATTGCTGAGACTCTATTTTAACATATGTTTCGTTCTTTAAATAAAAATATAAAGTCTAAACTTGCCCATAGCAATAAAGCTATGAGAAAAAAGGAGAAAAATACAGGAAAGTCTCCATATCAATATTATCTTATTGCGATATGACATTTTCTAAACGTGTTAAATAACTTTTCCATAGTCTGTTGTCATATTAATAGATTTCAGCAAATGACGTATTCGAAAAATTTCAGTAAATTTTAAATTTTGTTGTTTGAATAATTGCATTTAATCTTTAAAAGTATTTTTTTCTAAAAAAACACCCCCCCCCCCCAAAAAAACCCCTAACACGAAAGTGTTGAGGGATGTTCCAGCAACCATCATTATGCAGTTAGAATATATGGCCAAAGGCGACCGGTCACTTGCGATTTTAGACGTTTTGTTAAATATCTAGAAAAATACATGAGGAATTAACCCGAAACTGCAGGTGTGTAAACAGTATAGTATAGGTCATATAGTTCCGCGAAGATATTTTTCCCGAAACCCCATAGGAGACTGTCAACAAATTGAAAAAGAACGAATATATTTTGGATAATCCTATAAAAACTAATATAGCAAAAGCGCTCAAACTGAGATTATTATTAAGTGGCTTATTGTAATATACTGTGTTCATTTTTATAAGGATAACATGTATACTGGTAGAGAAATTAAGGTTTTTATAAAAACAGCCCCAAATTTCGCCAAGTTTTTTGCTTATAATTTGCAGAGTTCTTAATGTAAAAAAAAGTTATTTTCAGAAAATATAACAAACAACATTGTACACAATACTCTGCAATCAAAATTAAAAATTAGTAAATATTGGAAGAAAAATGAGCAGGTTTACTAAAACATGTTTCACTGCGCATGCGCGAATGCAATCAAAATATAATATGCATAATGTATTAGCTAAGTATATAGAGGAACTTTTGTGAAAGTCTCAAAATCATAGCTTGAAAATTCTGAAAATTATCGTCGATAGAATAAGCTCGAAATCCGTTGTTCCCAAAAAGAAGCAAAATGATGAGGGGCTGTATCAAATATCTGTTGATTATTGCCAAGATAGCGTGCACAATATTGCACATACTACTATATTTGGATACAACCCCTCATCTTTTTGCTTCCTTTTGGGAACAACGGATTTCGAGCTTATTCTATCGACCATAATTTTCAGAAATTTCAATCTGTGATTTTCAGACTTTCACAAAAGTTGCTCTATATACTTTGTTAATACATTATGCACATTATATTTTGATTGCATTCGCGCATGCGCAGTGAAACATTTTTTAGTAAACCTGCTCATTTTTCATCCAATTTTTATTATTTTTTAATTCTTATTCCAGAGTTTTATGTACAATGTTTGTCATATTTTCTGACAAGAACTTTTTTTTTTATATTAAGAACTCTGCCAATTATAAGCAAAAAACTTGGCGAAATTTGGGACTGATTTTATAAAAATCTTAATTTTTCTACGATTATACGTGCTACCCTTATAAAAATGAATATATTATATTACAATAACCCACTTATTAATAATCTCGAGTTTGAACGCTTTTGCTACATATATGAAATATATGACCTATACTGTACTGTTTACACACCTGCAGTTTCAGTTTAATTCCTGACGTATTTTTCTAGATATTTAACAAAACGTATAAAACGCAAGTGACCGGTCACCTTTGGCCATATAGTGTATTCTTATGTTTACTTTTTTATGTACTTTTATTATAAGTAGTCTTTTTATCCAGCTGTACATTTGTACAAAGTTATATTGAAATAAAAATTATAGGTTATTCATAATATACATAAAATATTAAAAAATAATTATTAAGTACTCTGTCATTTATAACAACAATAAGTTCATTAATAGATTATGTTATAAAAAATTGTTTAAAAACTCATGACTTTTTTTAACCTCTCTAAAAAAAGTTATATTATTTTCTGAAAATTGTTTATGTTAAGAATTACACTGAGTAGCACTAATATTCTCTCTGTGAAAATAATGGTTTATTAAGATAAGTTTCACGTTATTAGATCTAAATATCAATGAAATTCATGCGTCACTTACGATTTGTTACAGAGAAGACGGGGGAAGGGCTTGCTTTTAAAATTAAGGTATTTCATGTCGTACTGTGTCATTATTATAAATTATTAATTTGCGTAATTAATAATATGTATATAATAATATGTAGTAATAAATAAATAAATATAAAACAGTAGCCGGCAACATAAATGAAAATATTTTTGCTGATTAATGCTGTACGTCAATGGCAGGAGACACCAAAAGAAAAAGAATAAGATCACACTTAGGTCATACGGTCATCCTCTGTATTAAGTTTACTGAATTTAGCTTTAGTATTTTCTTTGGGATCTTCCGTGATCGAGCCTACTACCGTTCTAGGAAGTCTTAAAGGAAGAGGCCGCTTAATCCGCCAGTAGCGGCGGTCAAGACAAAAATTAAAAAATATATATATATTTTCATTAAAAAAAATTATTTCATTAAAAATAATTAATGACTTATTATCTGAGACAGTGATAATATTTTCTTTAAATTTATTTTATTTTATTTATGAGTAAAATAATCTTTCTTTCTTTACTCTTTATTATTATAAAACTCTTTTTCATAAAAAAATAATAAGTGTAATGTGTATGCCGTAATTACATTTTGGAATATTATAATTATATAATTTCAGATATTTGTTCTTCAGGCAGACAATTTATTTAGTTTGCCGACTGGTGTTATTCATGTGCTAGAGTATGACTTTTACACAAACAATTTGACATAAACTGCATTACTGAAACTGTTTCATGAGTTTTAAGACTGAAAATTTTTGAAAGAAAAAAGAAAAAAAAATATTTTGAAATATGGTGTGATAGTTTGTTTTGTATATGAAATGCAATAATGAAGATTTTGGTACGGAATATCTAAACTTTTCTGTTCTTAAAACATTCTTTTGCCGCTTTGTATAAACTACACTTTATTTTTTTTTTAAAGTCAAAAACACTTTTATTGATGCATGTGTTCATTTGAACCAAACTTATTTTTTTAGAGGAAAATATAAAGCAATATATTACTTATATTTCTGAAAAGGAAAATGAGTAAAAAAAATATAGTCAAAAGGATTTGTAAATGATAAAGATTGTGATCTAAGTGGTAGATCTTGATTAATGATTGTCTCTTCTATAATACTGTTGGATTCTAAATATAACTTTCCTGTTTTTTAGTTGAGAAAGCGATATTTATATAGTTTTGCGCCTCACTGATTTCACGGGAATTTACTATTGTAATATAATTTATCTCATTTATATATAAATTGTATATGCAATTTTTACTGTTATTGCTTACTGCGAAGCATTCATATCAAGGAACATTGTTATTTATTAAACCAATAGGTAAAATTGTTAAACTATTCCAATTAATTTAAATACGACGAACCTAATTTGAATGTATGATTTCATTTATACGTTACTATATTCTTGTTTTAGACATATTTGTAATAATTTAGTATGCTATTAATGGCTTGAAATTAAAGTAATATCGTTTCACATTTGTAAAATTTACAGTTATATCTATATGAAAACTTGTATAGATTTGAAAATATATGCTACTCACCGTATAGTTAAATGACGCGACGGCGCACAGTGGAGTATTTGACCCAAAAACCTGGCCAAAAATGCAAAAATTAAAATTTCTTCAACAATTGTAAAAATCATATTTTTTTTATAGCTAACTAATAGCTGGTGCATCGATATATGTCTATTTTAGGAACCTGAGTTATGTCCGGTGGCTCCTGGCCTCAGCCGAAGAGGAAGTTTCTTTCTGAAAAGAAGTGGTTTTTTGTTGTTTTTTGGCATTTTTGTTATGTTTAAATATAATTTTTTTGTGGCTCAATGAATTGTTGAATTCAAAATAAACAGGGCTTACGTGTTTAACAAAGGTTAGAGCTAAGTGTTAAACTATGTGTTAATTTAAATAGATTCATTTTTAATGTAATAAAAAACATTAAATGTGTAAAAGTGTTATTTTTAAAGCGTTTTTGGCTCTAATTTATACATATCGAAAGCTTTTTAAATTATGTGCCGCGCTTTGCCCAGCCATATTTGAATTATAATCGTATTAGTTATAGTCTTGAGTGTCTATTTCTGCAAAAAAATCTTTCGCATATTTTTGCCATTTTTTATATTTTTTTTTTCGGGATGACTATTTAAATGCTCTGTTTTGCGGCCACCGAATTGAAGAGATAAGAACTTTAATTTAATGTCGTATTGCAGGTTTTTAGCTCACAGGATATTACCGGAGAGCTTTTGCACCTACATATTCTGTCTGTATGTATGTACGTACGTACATATGTACGTATGTAGGTACGCACATATGCACGCAACTCGATATCTTTTTGATAGAATTATCCGTTCGCCTTCAAATTGTATAAACTTATTTATTGAAAAAGGTTTCCCTAATTAGTTCTTGGGGCTCATGTGTTTAACATAAGGAGAGAAAGGAGGGAATTAACTCTTGCGAGGGCGGCGTCCTTGAAAAGGGACACCTAATTTTAATTCAAAACCTGACAAACGGCACCAAAAAATTTTAATTAAAATTTTACTTTTATAATGTACGTGAAAATAAGCAACTTCTATTTTCCAGTCACTCCGTTTATCAAAAAAAAAAAAAAAAAAAAAAAAAAAAAAAAAGATCAAGCCATACAGTAGCGAGACCCTTCAACTTCTTCTTCCAGCAAGGTCTGATGGTAGTCCCGATAAAAGCCATGAAGAGAGTGATGAAGAAGATGAAGAAGAGTTCTGAAGAATCATTTTGAAACTGGTAATATATTAAATACATTCAAAAACTAGCAATCTATATACTATATAGACTCCACTTTACTGAACCTACTTTTAGACATAAATTAAATGCAATAATTATTATTAAATGTAATTTAAATGTAATAAGCATTATTAAATGTAAATAATAAGTTTTATGTATAGTAAAATTAAATACATTTAATTAAACATTAATAGTGAATAAGATAAACCTATCAAGAATTACTTTCCTCTTAAAAACAGTAAATAGTTAAGGTTACAAGTCGCTCAACTTCCAAACTCCCTTCGGTAATGTTAAGTCACAGGACATGTGATTTATTCCTATTTTTAAAATATCTACTTAGTAAATTAATATTTTAACTTCTTTTTTCTTTGTGCTCTTCTTAAATGATAACTCTTTTTTTTCTTAATTGTCAAAATATTTATAAAATGTATATTATTATGTGAAGTGTTAAAATATTACTTACACTTCGTCAGCTTTTAAGATATAAAATATTAAACTAAGCTATGGATTTGTATGTATACTTCATAGTATGCTAAAAGTTAGTTCAGTGAAACGCATAGCACAGTTAAAAATGTCTATTCAGCCATTTTCGTCAATAAATGGAAATGTACTTGAGAATTTTTGTGCAGCCCTGTATATTATTTATAGAATGTATCCACACCAAGTAATATTTAAAAAAAAAAATTGTGCTATTTTAAAACGTCTATCACAACTACAAACACACTTCCAGCAATTAATGGTCATAGACTTCAATAGTTAAATTTATTCTTCAGCCATATTCTTTTGTGTGTCCCTGTAAATGAACGATACATTCTATGCACTCCATATTCTACAATAAGTGCCTTAGTACACCTTAGTGATGTATATAAATTTCAGCAAGTTTAAAAGTGTGATATCATTAAAATACAGAGCAAACGATTTTTTCCCATAGACCATAATGTAAGGGAATTTTTTTGGGTGTCTCTGTAAATGAACCGTAAAGTCTATAGGCTTCATTTACAATACCAAGCATGCCATAGTGATACCCAAAAACATGTAAGAATTTGAAGCCAATCGGACCATATTTACATGGAAAAATATTTTTGACCAGGATTTCGGGTCAAATACGCCACTATGCGGCGAGCAAATATAAGTGACGTGTGACAGATAGCAATGACTCCGAAAAATCGGAAACTGAAGATAGTGATAATGACCCAATATTACGCACCTCCATGCTTGCAATTCAAATCGGAGCCTATGATTAACGTTTCGTTTGAAGCTATTTCGGGTATTCGGCAGTACTATGAACATTTTATCAACGATGAATTGGCGGATAATATTGTAATCGAAACTAATCTCTATGATGAGAAATGTTGTTTGAGAAAAAAGAGAGAAAGGCAGATTGGAATGGTAACCTATTTCTTAAAATAAAATGCTGTTGTTTCTTGCTCTTACTACTGTAGAAAAAAAAAATAAAAAAAAAAATAGTTAAAAGTAAATGTTAAAGGAAATATATTTTGCACTTTATTTGTTAAAATCCCATTTTTTCGCGATATTATGACGTACAGTAGGTACAGCGAATTCGAAAAAAAAATTACATTTTTGGAATAATGAAGTTCACGATCCTCAAAATTCACCTAATCCAAAACTGTACAAAACTTCGACTGTTTGTGCGCATCTGAATGATTTGAAAAGAACAATTATCAACATCAACTCGTTTATGTGAACACCATTTTCTGTATGTTATGACCCCTACGGACAAAACCTTACACAGAAGGAAAAATTTGTTCCTCCCATGAGAATAAGTATGGAAACAAAATTATAAAATAAACCAAATATGAATGCAAGGACTGTAATGTAGACTATGCATGTCATGTTTCAAAATTTTCCTTATATTGAAAATTTACTAAATTTTGAAAAATATTTTGAATGCCGATTTTCAAATTAAATTTGAATGAAATTATCGTCCTTGTTATAATATAAAAAATCATTTGATTTATATATGTCTTTACCTTTACTTAAAATGAAACCACAGGTTGCAACATTGCATCGAAGCTTCTCTGCACGTCATGTGTGTACAATACAATTAAATAAAAGATAAATAAAATTGTAAGTTTTAAAAATTTTATCCATCCTGAACACTTTTAGGAACGAAGCCACTTCATTGCTTAAATGTCGAAATAAAGGATTGACATCAGAATTTATGAAGAGATTTATTTGGAAATAAGAAAGATCCAAATTTCGCAAATTTACTAAAGAAAATTTTTGGGATTAATGGACTTTTGGGTATTAAAATTAAGGGATTTCATACACTTCAAACGACCATTAAAATGGTTAAATATTAAAAAAATACCCTGTTTCTTTTACTAATGAACTCAGAATTTTATGAACAATAAAATCGGGCAATAAAAAAAAATCGACGATTTTTGAAGGGATTTTCCCAAAATTACGTGACGATTAAGGGGTTAATATACACCGGTATCCAAAATTTAATTCACAATAACAACACCTGTGGTGACTAGAGAAATATAATTAATTTATTGCTACGAAATGTGCTACATAAAGGTATTACTATGGGATAGAATATCGCAACATAATAATATAAACAAGTTGGAAATTGCTCGTCAAACGTGGCAAATGAGGTGCGTTCGTACTATAACTAGTTTTATAATTATTTTTTGCACCCCATATTGTACTGAATGTATATTGTTTTGCGCTTCATAAGTGCATAGTCTGTAACATCATTAAAATGCACTTACTATAATTTTTCCCCATTCCCCATAATGTAACGGAAAACTTTTGACTGTCCCTGTAATTAAACTATACATTCGATTTCCATAAAATTTGAAATGGCTCGACAAAATTTTACAGCAATTATATATTTAAAATTTCAGACCATTCGGAAGGCTGTAAAATCATTAAAATGCATTTGCAATAATTTTTTCCCATTGGCCATAATGTAACGGAAAACTTTTGGGTGTCCCTGTAATTAAACTATACATCCTATTTTCATAAAATTGGAAATGGCTCAACAAAATTTTGCAGCAATTATATATTAAAAATTTCAGACCATTCGGAAGGCTGTAAAATCATTAAAATGCATTTGCTATAATTTTTTCCCATTGGCCGTAATGTAACGGAAAACTTTTGGGTGTCCCTGTAATTAAACTATACATCCGATTTTCATAAAATTGGAAATGGCTCGACAAAATTTTGCAGCAATTATATATTAAAAATTTCAGACCATTCGGAAGTCTGTAACATCATTAAAATTCACTTGCAATAATTTTTCCCATTGGCCGTAATGTAAAGAAAAACTTTTGACTGTCCCTGTAATTAAACTATACATCCGATTTTCATAAAATTGGAAATGGCTCGACAAAATTTTGCAGCAATTATATATTAAAAATTTCAGATCATTCGGTCGGGTAGTCTTTGCTCTGTTATATGCGGACGGACGGACAGACAGACAGACGGACAGACGGACAGACAGACGGACTGAACGACGACTATAGGTGCTACGTATTTATATAATTACGAACGCACCTAAAAAGAGATTAATTATTAGATAAGATACAGGTTATACAAAAAACGGTCAAACCATGATGCTATGTATCTCGAGAAAGGTACGTCTAATACGAAATATGGACACCGTACACTGCATAACAGCCGGACATCTGTATGTCATAATATTAATAAGGGTGTCAAGAATGGCAATAATTACCATTCTTCTAAAGGCGTGGATTTTAGCGTCTGGAGGGTTCTGGGAGAGAGATGGCATAGTGCAATAGCTCTTCCTATGCCGTTCAAAACTTGCTGTATAGGATACCTTTAAAAACAATGTTAAAAAAGCCAGAATATGCAAACTTTGAATAGACTTGTTTGGGTAGCCTTTAGCGTACCGTCCACAGTTCGCCAAGTAGCATCTTATAAATTATTCATGCTGTATACGACTGAGGCCTGGGAGTTATTGGGCAAGTCCATACGGCAAATATGATCATCTTTTAGAAAACTATCAACAATGTGAGTTCTGTGTGATCTCACATTATTACCCATAAAGAGGAAGTCTGGACCTGCAGCAGACCAGAAAAATATCAGAATGGCTTTAAGAACCTCCTTCCTATACCACTGTGAGGTGAAACTGCCTGCATCAAAGGCGTTCAGTGGTGTACAACTGCCCAACATGATACCGTTTCAGATGAGGATTTCTTTGTCTCCAAAGGCAATGATTTTCCTTACGTTGGGAGTATAATAAGGACAGGAGGCTCCAAATTATCTCCAGGCTCGTCGAGAATAACTTCGTCATCTGAAACTCAAGAGTGAAATGAATACGCCTCCAATCTTGGTATATTCAAGAATGGTGTGTTAGGCTCCCCGACAAATAGGCTCTCTTGTGTGACGTACTCAAAAGGACATATACCACTCGATTCTGGGCGTAAAGGTCTCTCTCTGCTTTACCTCTGTATGCAGTCTGCCTAGAAATTCTAGTTCTAGACGGAGTAGCTAGGTCACGAGTAAACATTGTAGGCGTCGTTTGTCGATGCTCTCGTTCACTTAATGTCAAGAAAAGATCCTTTGCATGTGTCGTCGCTCTTGGGCAGCCTTGGTCGGGTCTCCTGATGATAGTACCACTTGTTTGAAATTGATTCCAGAATCCGGATACCACTTTTGGTGCCACTTGTAACCTTCAAGCACCTCTGCTTGAAACCGCCCAGCTACAATCCTATGGATGTTTCTGAATCTCAGTGAATCTTCTAAATGATAGTGATAACTCATTTAAACTGAATCTTATCAAATTTTTATCTCATTGCATTAGACTTATTTACGTTTTAAAGAATGATTTACCGCAAAACGTTTGTATAAACTTCATTAATGGACTGGTTCATAATTTACAAGACTGTGAAATTTTTAATTTTAATTTTGAAGTAATTAAAGAAACACAATTATATAGAAATAAGGTCAGTCTTTTAAGTATTACCAAAGAATATGCAACTTTTTCTATATTTAAAGAATTAACCTTTTTTTTGCCATGCAGTAATTAATACACATTTAATTTTTATCACAGAAACATCAAAAACTTTTTTCATTATACGGTTTCATTTGATCCAAATTTTATAAGAGAAAGATATTAATAAAATAGTCTGGTTTTATTATTGAAGAAGAAATGTAAATCAATAAGTATTTTGTTCTAAAGAATGTGTAAGTGATAAAGATAATAATCTAATTAAGGGATAATAATTAGCCGACGTCTCTTTTTCAACGCCGTAAAATTTTAAAAACAGCTCGGCTTTTCGTTCATTCGAAAGATTTTTTTATTAAATATTTTTATGCATCAATGATTTCACAAGGATTTGTAATGTAATCTATATCTTTTTTACTTTTATTATTTATTATAAAGCAGTCATATGGAGGCTGTTAAAGATGTTTTCTATTAATTACTAAATCATTCCTTATTAATTTTCATATGATAAAGCAAATTGGAATGAATGATTTAATATAAACATACTTATATTCTAGTTTCAGTCATAATTTTGCAGTGTTAATTATGTTAATATAAGTAATACATTAACTTTTTATAACTTGTTTTTATAATTATTATCGAAATTAAATTTTCTGAAGTTTTAGTACAGTAAATGTCCTCTGAATGAATGTAGTTATTGTAAGTTATTCACCATTTTTAGGATTTCATTCATCTAACGAAACCCTTATAGTCTGGCTTCTCTGTCTCTCCTCTTGTCCGTCACAGCACTCGTACGTGGAAACTATTTAAGTTACAGACTTGAATTTTTCTTTTGCATAGAGCTGAATACCCCTTGTCATACCCAAAATCATAAAATTTTGAAGAATTCTTATATTATTTTAATTAAGCGAATTCCTTCTTTTTAGATTTCAAAACATGATCTTAAATTCAGAAATTATCGTAGAGGACCAATAGCGCCGTGGTAAAGCGCACTTCTCACACACAGTCGATTGTGGTTTCGATTCTGCCAGGCGGAACTTTAAAATTTTGATTTTTATTATTACACTTCATTTTCAAATGGATTTAATTAAAAGAAAATACCTTTTTTTTTGGCAATTTTAAAGATTTATTTTTATTTTATTTTATTTATTTATTTATTTATTTTGCGCAGCGGTAATTTTTAAAATCTCTTTTTTTTTCCAGACAGAAATAATTGAAACTTAAAAAAAAATCTGGAGAATTATTCACTTATATATTTTTTTTAAATGCACATTTATTAATAATTAATGTTTAACATGTCAGATGGTATAATCAAATCCATATTTAATACAAAAAAATCTGTATTTTTAATAATTAATTGGATACAGGGGAATAAATATTGGGATCATCTGGAATAAATATTTTTGTTTGCTGCTGCCATCTACTTCCAATTTACAGAAATAATAGACTTTTATGAACAATGTTTTTCAGGTTATCATTATAAGCATAAATTAGGAATTGAAAGGTTTTTTCTCTCTTTTTTTTTTCGAATTTTAATAAATGTTAATTTTTTTTTTTTTTTTTTTTTTTGACGCCAGCAAGTGAGGGTTTGGAAAGTGAAAGAATTAATATGGATTTTTTTCAGAACTATTTGAGCATTTTAAATATGTTTTAAACAAAGTTTTGCTTCTAAAAATTTTACATTTCATTCATAACTCCTCTATATTTTTTTAAATTGTTGAATTTAAAAATATTCGGATTTTTAAATTTTATTTAAATAATTTTAGTTGAATATCTTTAATTTGATTTAAAAATATTTAAAAATTAAAAGTAATGGTGCTGCCATTTATATAAGGACTTAATATTTATAAATTAACAGTTTTGTTTATGCGTTTGATAGATATTCTAAAAGGAAGATGAAGCTTAGAAGTAACTATTTTACGTCAATCATTAAAAATTACAGCAGGATGAGAAATTATAATAGATAATTAATTTGTAAATTTTATTATAGTTAATAAAAATCAATTTTTACACAGTTTAAAAACTCTATAATTATATTTGGAAACAGAATTTTTTTCTGTATAATTAATGCACAATCTGAAGAATTTTAAATTGCTGGTATCAACATTTAAAAAATAAACTAGCATGCTTAAAAGAAACTCTTTTAATTTTCACTGCAATAAATATGCTTCTAAAAATCTTTCAGCTATTCTTTTTTTTTAACCAAATGTTATGAACTCTCAAATATTAGGAAATATCCTATTTTTCTTTTGAAATATTAGTTTTTTTGCGTAGAGATATACAATTTGTACCTAAATGTACATAAAAAACAAGAAAGAAAAATAATTCGCTAAGCATAGATTACGGATCACTTTCCAACATTTCTAGAATGCTGTAACAGAACTTCACAGTTTAGAAAAAATGAAAGAATATATCTGAGTAAAAAACATAAAAAAATTACCAACGCATTTTGTAAGCCAAGATTTCAACAATTATCGTCTATAGCCGGAAAGGAACTCGATTTTGTGCATCCCTGTTCATGATCTCTGGATCTGTATATATTCTACATTGTGCGCTAAAAATTAGCTTAGTTTCAAAATGCATAACACAATCGAAAATTCACCTTGAGAAGTTTCCACCAATAGATCGAAATTATCTCGAATATTTTTGTGTTGCCGTGTAAATTATCTATAGTTTTTTGTATAAACGCCTCATATTAAACTAAAATTTAATTCATTTCAAAACACATAACACGAAACGTATTATCCATAGACGACAATTGTGTCAGTTCTTTGCATAGTTCTGTGCGGGATTTACTTACATTTTATAAATATATTTTAGTACATTGGGTCGTTCGGAAAGTCATGTCCGTTTGGGAAAATCAATTCGTACTGGAAAATTCTGTCCGGTAATTATTAGACATTAGATATCGGAATCAATGTCTAATAATTAAATGATAGAATTTTCCGGAACGAATTGATTTTCCCAAACGGACACGACTTAACGAACGACCCAATATTAAACATAATTCAACTGCAAAATACACAAGTCAATTAAAAGACACTTTTAAGCAATTGATGTTCACAGTAATGCTTACGAATTATTTTGAGCAGCTCTCTATATGATTTATAAAATTTATACATATCACGCAGTGTGCAAAAATTTGAGTTAAAAAGCGTATAACAACTGAATACGTATTTCCAGCATTTACCGCTCCCGAACAGTGCTTTAACCAAAATCTTGCATATGTCCCTGTAAATTAACAATAACTGTTACGTGCGCCACATTCTAGAATAGCACTTTATGTTCCGAATTATTAATATAATAATTGTTCCACCTCAATAATTATCTTTGTTAATGTTTGAAGATATCCGAAACAACTTATATAATAATAATTTGATTTTTGTATATTTCTTCTAACTCAAACTGATTAAAAAAATTCGTAGTTAGAGCTCTTTTTGCATAATATTTTTAGAGTAACTACCAAAAATTACTGTTATGGAAATCTCACAATTCTTCTAAGAATAATGAAATAAATATAAATAAATGTATTTTGAATCTTATATCTGTAGTTGAAATGTCCGGTATCACTCATCTATGCCGGAGGTGGCAGCATATCAGTTAACTCTAGAATGTCCCAGCAGGTGTCGATTCGACATCGACCAAATGATTAAATGTCTATTCAAACCGAAATCTATTTCTTAAAATAAGTTAAGTAAAACAAACAGGAAATTGATTTAAATAAATACGTTTAATAGTTTCAAATGCAAATTCTGATGTAAAATATTTTTATGCAGGTTGAGTAAAATTTCCGGTCGTTCTAGTGTTAAAGACTATTTATATCTTCAAGTGTTATGGATTAAAACAGGAGTAATAATTATCACAAAATCGTCAGTGTCTATTACAATAAATAGTGTTACATCATTAAAATATACTGCAAAAGATTTTTCTTATAGACCATAATGTAATGGTGATATTTTGAATAATATTGGCAATATCAATAGGCTTTGTTAGTGATTTGTTTTTAGTAGTTTGCTAATTTAGTTCCTGTAAACAAACATATACGAAGTAGGGTAAAATCACCAGTGATGGCCAGGTTAAGGACGAATGTTTTGGCTTTTAGCTAATAATTACTATGCCGTGCGAATTTTTTTCATGCCGATGGTCAAAATATAAGAAGAAAGGATGGAAGAAGACTTTCGTGTCAAGAAAATCAACAAAATATAAATTTATTCCTTTACAAGATTTGTTTTACTAAAAAGTACCAAAAAATATCAGAAATGGCCCATCACCGCATTAGTGATGGCCCTCCGAAGTCGATTTTTTTTTTTTTTTTTTTTTTTTTGAGCTATTTCTCTCTGTTTTACTTCTTTTTGTTACAATTCTTCTTTTTTCTTCCGTACCTTGTCTTCTTGCAGCTCATTCCATCTTTGCGATGTCAGGTTGAAAGGCATTCTCTCCGATCCTTTTCCGATTCCCTTTCCTTTCTGGACTGTGCGGCCATTCAAGGATTTCTTTTAACCGTTGAGGTATTCAGCTGTGGAAGTAGTATTGTCGTTATTTTCTGGCTCTGAAAAACTGTCTTCGTCGAAATTCTTCGGCCCCTAATTAACAGCATCAACTGCCTTCTCAACTCGATCTTTCTGTTCTTTACTCAGTTCTTTTGAAGTCATTATCTGTATTCTAAAATAAAAAAGAGATAGCTGTACTAATACAGCAGAACTGCAGAATTAAAGTTTTATTCTTTGCTTAGCTTAATGCCAAAACGAAAAATAAGGAAACTGTATCATCCCATGCCGCGAATTAGTTATTAGATATCTACACACTATCGTGTCCATAGTAAAAGTAGCCTGTGAATAAAAATTTCAATTTCATTAAACAATTCCCAGTTATTCGTAATTTAGACTCTTTTCAGCTAATTTAAGCTTTTAAAATTTCGATATATTTTAGAAACCGTTCTTAATGAGCGTTTATATTTTATAAATAACCACCATGAGAACTTTTAGTTTCTAGCCCCACCAATATCAAAGAAATTGAAACTTTAAAACTTCTTTTTCTCCTGCACCCTTTTAAATTACGATTTTTTAAAAATATTTTTGTGCGAGAATAACTCTTGTTATTCTCTCGATTATTCTTCTTGTTATAACGAGTTGAGTCTTAAATGTAACAGCCACGTGAAATTTCAAGTTTTATATTTCAAACAAGACCATAGAAATCTTAATTTAGAACATTTGCTGCTCATTTGACACTTCTAAATTAAATTTTTTTTACAAAACATTATTGACGAGAATTTGTATCTTAACCACCATAACGCATGTCAAGTTTCTAGCCCCTTCAGTATCACGAAAATCGGAATTTTAGAACTACTTCAGCACACTCTTCTCTTAAGAAAAAAACTATTTTGTGCGTACATTTGCGATTTAAAAATAACAGCCATGACAAGTTTAAATTTTATTGGGTGGTTCTGAGAGTCGTGTCCGTTTGAAAAAATCTATCCGTACCGGAAAATTCTTTCATTTAATTAGACATTGATTCCGATATCTAATGTCTAATAATTACTGGGCAGAATTTTCCGATACGAATTGATTTTCCCAAACGGACACGACTTTCCAAACGACCCAATATATCCTTAACAATTCTATAGAAAACGTTTTCTGCGCATTTAAATCCTTTTTGAATTTTGAATGTTTTACAAACTGTTTTTAGAGAGTATTTACATCTTGCAAGTTACCATCAAGTCAAAATTTTAATTTTTATATCCTTGAAAATCACAAAAATATGCATTTTAGAAAGATTTTGCTCCTGCATTCAGTTGGGATTATGATACCAACATAAAATATAACCTATGGTAAAGTACAGACTTTCAATATCATTTTGCCAACATTACTTTTGAAATACGTTATTAGTTCCATAGATTAACGCCTACAAACAGACGTTTCTTCATTATAATATTAGTATAAAAATAATATTTAAAAATATCTAAAGATAAAATTGTTTTGAATTATTTTTATAACTTAATTAAACATACTGAAAAATATAAATTTTTTTATTTCAAGATTTTTGCTCACTATATAGGAAGACCGGTCTAGATATGAATCCCTCTTGAGCAAACGTGATACATTGAACTACCTTGCACTCTAGAAATCTTAAAGCTAAATTTTAAATATTCATCGCTGGCTATAGACGCTAGTTGTGATACTTAAGTTAGGCAGTTAGGGTGTACATTTTAGACTAAAAAACTAGTAAATTATGCCATGTACAAAGGAATGTCGCGTGTTCAAAAAGTATAGAATAAAATGAACATAAATAAGAGGAATATGCTAATATAAATTTGCTATCAAACACTTTGCTTTAAATGTTTGAAAGAAATAGATGTATTAAAAACTTTAATTAATGACAACAAATAGCTATAAAATATAAAATGTAAGTGTGGGCCATCACTACTGCGATCATGAAAAAACAGCACAAGTAGTGGCCCACCCCAATTGCTGGCTTAATAAGTTTATTTTGATAACACCACTATGTTTACATATTCCTTAAACTTTATATAAGTTATTATAACTTACTTTTTTTGGTTTATCCTACTTGGAAATTTCGTACACAGCACGAAATCCAACTTTGCTCACTAAATATCTTGCTAAGAAACCACAGCTGAAACAGGATAAAAAGGAAGCTTCGGTAGGAGCAGCCACTGTTCACGTGACGTGCGTTGATTTGTCAAAACAAAGGCATAATGTGACAGTCGATAGACCATTTTATCACTTCTCAGTTGCGCTAAGTTCAAATATTGGGCGTTTCGCGTCTAGCGTCGTAGGAATATTAAATGGGCCATTACTGGTATATGGGCCATAATAGGTGATTTTACCCTATAATGTGCATAAACGAAGTATAAATTCTAAACTCTCCTTTTTCAACAGCAAACATGTCATAGTAAATTTCAGTAACATGTTTCAATTACCTTTCGGTTCAAATATATTTAAATATATCTACATCAATTAGAGGATGAATACACGACAGAGAAACCGAAGTTATAGACATTTGTCAACTATGTCTGAATGTGTTAAAAACTTTAAACTGTATATTCATCTTCTTTAAGGAGTCTCAGGACTCTTAAAAAGCTTTATAAAACTTTTGATTTTTTTAGATGTTAAACTCTTATCTTTCTTGAAGATTTTGATGCAATTGTTTCCTTGAAATTCACATTAAAACAAAGTTATAGCTTTTAGAGTTATACCCGCTCAATGGCTGAAGCGGCGTTTCCGAAAATTTGAAGTCATTTTTCTCCAAATGACGTTTTTGGGCATAATGCGCATGATATCTCAAAAATTCTGAATATTTTTTCATGAAGTTTCTAAAACATATGTTTGATGTTAGGCTGTAAAAACTTAACCTAAAATTTCCTTTTTAACCCTTTCAGGGGCAGAGGAATTCTGTTCGTAAACTGATAAAATATTTGACTGGGACCAGAATATTCAAACGGATTTCTTAGTAAATAACAAAACGCTATTTTGCACTTTAATTACAAAAGTAAAATTTTATTAAAATATTCTTGGTGCCAGTAGT
Organism: Maratus speciosus; assembly: GCA_963932465.1. Lineage (NCBI taxonomy): Eukaryota > Metazoa > Arthropoda > Arachnida > Araneae > Salticidae > Maratus > Maratus speciosus. The sequence continues at coordinate 212,177,014 of OZ010793.1, forward strand.
CAGTTTTGGAATTAAAATTAGGTGGCTAGACCCTCTAACCACCGCCTTGAAAGGGTTAAAATTTAATTTTTATTGTTAAAAAATGTATTTTTTAGGCGATTATACTATTGAAATTTTCTAAATTTTGCTTGAGCTAAATACAACTTTGTATTAAAAATATGAAAATGCTTTAAATACAAATTTATTTAAGTTCAGGGTAATTATAATCTGAAGTACAAATTGGCACCAAAATCTTCATTCTATTTGCAAAATTTATTTTGTAATCCTGCGCGTAATGCATTATGCCATTTTTCTGCTCGTCAAAAGTCTGAGAGTTTGGATCCCCCTGTAAATGCTAATTCTGCACCTTGTAATTTTTTAAATACATGGAATGAAAAAATATACTTTTATCTTTCATTCCAATAAAAATTGTGTCTTAACATCAAACACATTTTAAAATATTAAATGTTGAAAATGGTCTTTTTTTTCATATTTTCCAATTTTAACAGTTCTGAGACCCCTTAATATCTTCTTTTAACGGCACCCAATTTAGGGTTTTAATCCATTTAACGATAAATTTTAATTGTTCGGATTCCCCATATTTACTTCTGTGTTAAAAATTCTATATTTTAACTGTAGTTTCCCTTTAATTAACGATAAATTTGGCGAATTCAGAAACTTTTAAATGCTTTTTTACTTACAAGACTTGGCAGATTTTTCTAATTGTTTATCCACTGATTAATGTTAGTTTAAGAGTTTCATTTTGAGTATTTCAGTGTTATGTCAATTTGATATAATGTTTCTACCCAGAATTGCTCATTTGCGTGGATCTCGTGAATTATGATTCTCACGTTCCCAGTTATAAGCTACAGATTAATTCAACAATTTTGTGAAGAAATCATTTTCATTCAGATTCTAATTCCAACATAAAACATAATAAAATTTTGAAAGTTAGTTTAATTGAAGCTAATGCTGGATTAGGTTGCCCGAAAAAATATTGAATGAGATTTGATATATAGAAATATTTAATGATTCGATATGTATAATGCTTTTGAAACAACTGCACAGGTCATATCATAGGGCTACATTTAAGGAAAGTGCAAAGCAGTTATCAATAAAAATAATCAATAAAGTAAAAAGTGTAATATAGAATGCGCCATATCAATTAAAAACTATTCACTCAGCGTTTTGAAATAAATAATAATAAAATTTTATGTATTTTATAATTTAATCTAATGTGTTCCTGATTTAACCCTTAAATGCGCAATTTTTTATTTTGTTTCGAAAAAATTATATATGATTCTTTGAAAGGTGTATTACACAGGAAAAACAATGAAAAAAATCAGAGTATTTTTCATATAATACGGCAATCTTTCCTTTTGTTGCTCATCTGCAATACAAGTAAAAACTACTGTCGTGCGGCTGTTTTACGCTAACATATTATAAATTAGTAAATATTTTAATAAGTATGTCTCCAAATACCTTATTTTATATAAATGTTAATTTTGTAAAACTTAACCTTTAACCCTTTAGTTGCCATGATAGAGCATGTTCTAGAAATTACGTAGTTCAGAGAATCTGACTTTACACCAGAATGTTTCAATGGTTAATTTCGCTTTATTTAAATACGGACTGTCTGTTATTAATTAAAGCAAATATTGCTATTTTAATTTTCTGGTGTAAAAAATCTATTAAATTCAAAACACTGTTGTTTGCATATATGCAAAGCTGCGCACTAAAGGATTAACGGTGATTTTCAAGTGACACCTTTCAATTGTTAAATTGAGATTTAACTGAATCTAAAAACAAGCTGTCCTACAAACAGTAGAGCAGCATTGATGTGTTCCTAAGCTGTGATCAGCTTAACACACAGTCTATTATGAGAATGTCTTATGAGCCATTTGGAAAAGAAAAAGTGTAGTTTAAAACTACTTCAGATGTAAATGACAGTAAATTTAAAGTACAGTAAAAAATTTAAAGAATTATAAAAATTATAAAAGATTTAAATATTCAGTAATTATTTAAACTTAAGTCAAGACTGTCCTATGTTAATGTAAATCAACAATTTTTTTTTTTTCAATAAACGATTTTATAGAATTTACTGGTGGCATAATTTATATTGCACCTTACGATTCTAACATAATCAATTTCTTTTTTAAACTTTTCCTATAAAATCAACTCTGTTTTTCTTCTGAAAAATGTTTTTGTTCACGCAATTAATTTGCTTTTTAAATATTTATTTTTACTTCAAAAATTTCATGTAAATTGTATTAATAACATTGATTTAAAACTTGCAGGACTGTTTTTTTTTTTTTTTTGAAGTAACAAAAGAAAAACAATTGTGTAGAAACAAGAGCAAAGATTTCTTTTGTTCGGGGTGCTTTAAATAAGTAAAGTTTTACTTTATAAGAGATTTTCTCTCTTTAAAGAATTTTATTAGTTTAGTTATTATTTATTATTTCAACACTCTAAACTGAAATGTCTGAAATTCAGACACTTAAGTGTCTGAAACGCAGTGTTCAATTTTCAGACGTTTTAAAATGTCTGAAAATTATCAGACACTTCCTGTGTCTGAATTTCAGACACTTAAGTGTCTGAAACAAGAGTGTTCGTTTTTCAGACATTTTAAAATGTCTGAAAATTTTTAGACACTTCTTCCATCTGAATTTCAGACATTTCAAATGTCTTAATTGCGGCCATCTTTGAGAGCCGGTTTCCTCCCCCCCACCACCACCAATATGAAGCCATCTTTGACCACTTTTCTTTCTAAGCCACATACGCAGCCATATTTGACCACATTGAAACATTTTTTATAAATGGGAATAATTTGTTACCATAAAGCAGAGCTGATCGCAGCGCAGGAAAACTTTGAAGCATCTGCCCCCTTATTTTAAGGTACCCCAAATTGGGTACAAAATTTTCATAAAGCTGATATTTTAAATCACTTTTGAACTTATGACGATTGTAATCAGTATTTTGTAGTTTTGGAACAGGATATTATATATATATATACATACATATGTGTATATATATATACAATCACCTAAAAATGTATTTATGTGATATCATATATGCGCGCATAAAAAACGTTTATTACTTTCAGTGAGAACTTTAAATTAATTCTAGTCCAAAGATCTAGTATTCATTCGTCTCCCCCCCCCCCCCCCCCCGCGCCTTTCATATACTGTTACAAAAAAAAAATTAAGCCTATTCAATGTCATTAAATACAAATACATATTTGGATAAATATTTCTTTTTCTTAACCTAATCATTTTTTAAAAGTACAAAATATTTATTAAAATAAGTATAAGATCAAAACAAATTTAAAATTTCAGCTTTATAGAAATTTCATACCAAATGTAGGAGCACGTAAAGCTAAAGGCACAAAGAAACAGCCCAGTTTGTCCATGCTGCAATCAGCTCTGCTTTATGGTAACCAATTATTCCCATTTATAAAAAAAAAAAAATGATTCACTCCTTCAGAAAGAATCTTATCCCTGATTTGTTGTTCAATTTTTTTTTCCATTTAAATTAGATATTCCCAGTGACATTTTTATTTGTGTGTTAAATAAAATCTAACACTAGATTACACAAAATTTTCAGTATATGAGATCCCAACATTAAAAAAAAAAAAAAAAAAAAAAAGTATGAAACTCTTACTTTTTTGTTGTTGTTGTTATTATATTATTTATCATTAGCAAGAAATATTGAAACATTTGACAACAGCACATTAATCAGCATAATGTTGAAAGACATTCAAAATATTAGTTTTACAAAAATTGAATACCAAATTTGGGGCCACCAAAATACAAAGGGAAGGGGGCATCGCCCAATTTGCTAATGCTTTAATAAAATCCTGCGTCTGCAAAAAATCCAACCCAACGTTATGGTTCGTTAAATAGAAGTGACCAGAATTCGGAAGTGTCCGCTAATGAACATTCCCGAATACCAGAATTCTCTGTGTAGCGAAAACCTTCTTAAATCATACTATATTACTCTAACCGTTCAAAATATTCATTATAATCAGCGTAATTTCGAAAGGTATTCAAAAGTGCAGATTTACGAAAATTGTATCAACGCCCCCCCCCCACCCCCCCAATAAAAAACAAAAAGGAGCAGGTACCCTTAGCCCATGTTTTAAGCAGAAGCCCTATGATTCGCTAAACAGACGTATCCTATATTCAGGAATGTCCGTTACGCAGGTTTTACTGTGTGTATTTAAAGTAAAACCTCCATAACGGAAATTGCTGAATAGCGGACACCTTTTTTTTTTTTTTTTTTCTTATCCCCAACACCTTTAAATCTGTACGTCTTCACCTCTTTAAAGTAGACACCACCAAATAGCGGGCTAATTCCGTGCTCTCGAGGTGTCCGCTATTCAGAGGTTTTGCTGTATATTCATTTATATGCACATTCTAAAGGGTAAAAAGTATTTACCTTTTTTGTGACAGTATAAGAAATATGTTCCAAATAAATTCTAGGTCCAGTTGTTGATACTATTCAATAATATTCTACAAACTAAATTTAAAAGATAACGTGTGTTGATATTAACGTTGTCATTAACGAACACAGGCACACACACACACACACACACACCAAAAAAAAAAAAATAATAATAATTAAATAAATAAATAAAACTTAAAATCCAGAATTTTTTTTTTTTTTTTTAATGAGTTTCTGTTTTATTATTATTTTCATGGATTCTTTTTAGCACCCAGATATGCTTAAAAAAAATTCTTTGAGGGTTGAAAAACACTTCTAAAAACATTTTTCTTCCCATAAACATCACAATAAAAATAATTTGTATTAAAAAATGTTATAATAATATGAAAATATATACATACTCGGAGCAAAAATAATTATAAGAATAATTAATCTTCAAACCATGTTACTTTTTCAAAATATATTAAATATCAGCATAGTTACACTTTATCAATCAGTCAGAATTATTGGCAATACTTGTTTTAAATCTTGCATTAGAAGTGCGTTTTCACAACATGTTTATTTAGGTCTTAAATTTTATTACAAAAATGAAAAATATCTCCTACTGTCATGGGCGAGAATTCTTATACCCATCTTCTTTTTTTCTTTTTTTTTAATTTTTTGCATGATGTTATTTAAATTGATTTTTTTAATATTTTCCGCACATATTTAACTAATTACGCCGATTTTTATAATTTGTTTATAATTACTTTCAAGATCGCTTCATGTTTTAAAAATTTAAGCATGGTGTTGAGATGTAACGCTGGAAATACATACTAGGTATATTCCATCTTGAAATAAATTTTCATAAGGATTATTAAATATATATATATAGTATCGGCGTACAGTTGAATACAATAATAGTGATTTATTTCCAATAGGAAAAACTGCAAGTTTACAAATACTCCGAAATACACGATAACACAAACCCTTATACTTTCGAGATTTCTTTTCATACTCTATATCCACCATATAAAACAAAAAATAAAAAGTTCATGGTTTCTCAAAGATAAATTTAAATTTGTTAATATAAAAAAAATCACTTCAATAATATACTCTGTAAGATAAATAAATGGCACTCTTGTCACTAAAAATGAAAATTTGTATGTAAAATTATATCACTAATATAAAATAAAGGAATTCGCAAGGAAAGAACTTACTTGTGCAAAGTTATATAAAAATTAGCTTCTTTTTAAACTTATACTGAACAATTTTTTAATATGTTGCTCAGATGATATGAGCTATTTAACAATCATTAACAAAATTATAAATATTCTTTTTTAATAGCATGCAGGAAACATTAATTCCATAATTTCAAAACTTCTTTACATCTTACCAAATCTAATTGAAACTGTTGTATTTTTCACGTTATTATTCAATCAATAAATAGATTATTTACTACATGAAACTTTAATTTATAAAGTAAAGATCTAGATGAGAATTAAATATATTTATTAATACTGAAAATCATATGCACTCATTGAAAAGCATCAGAAATAAGCAAACAAATCTTTTCACACAAAATATATTTATTTGATAAAAAAAAGACAAAAATATTAAAAATGCAAATTAGTCTAATAAGAATAATTTAAATAGTAAATAAATAATAATATATATGTAAGAACGTTCTGTGAATTATCATTCCAAACCTGTGGAATACCTTACCTTGGCGTAAATATCCAAAACTGTAACAGCTAATCCAGTTTGAAGGACATATTATTTTACGATACTGAACGCCATTTTAAAAATATATGCGTATTCATATTATTTTAGCACTGTATTTTTATAAATATCATGCTATTCTTTTGAATATTTGGTGAGTCTTGAAAAAAAATTATCGTAGAAATTTTGAAAATTTTATATTTCCATGAAAAATATAATTCCCAAATGATTTTTTTTCGATCTCCATTTATAAGCACGTACTGACAAACCATTCCAATAAACCGAATATAAATTTTCGTCTAGTATGTATAAAATGAAGACACAAAGATATAAAATACAGACATCGGATCACTATGCTAAAAAAAAATTTTCTGTAACGACTAACACACCAACGGATGTATGTGTAGATGTGCATACTATTTCACAAAAGAAAGTAAATGCTGCGTCACTACTTTCTCTTCATTAATGATGATACACTCACTTTCTGACTCATCTTCGATTTACAAGTAAGAGAATTCAAAGTTCAAATCTTCTTTCAGTGTAATGTTTTGGAAATAAAGCAGAAACTTTACATTCGTTATAAGGTTATAACGACGACTGACGATTCCATTTATTATGTGAATAACAAAAGTCATTATAGAGATTTCGGATTGAGGAAAAATATATCGTCACACTTTCAAATAATTTATCAAATGTTGATAAATTTAAAAGCAATTTTAACACTTCAGACAAATTAACTGTACTGAGATACTTTAATTCAAATTCGCCAATCCGTTGAGTAAAAGCCGTTGCCCGCCAAATCAGCAATAATCAAATCCGGTCGCGTTCTTCTCGCGCACCGTTCATGCTTGCAACAACAAACAAATCTACTCACTTCAGTTCATTTTACTTGGTGAGTGGTTCAAATGGCTGAATTCCTGAAATGTCTAAAATTGCAAGTGTCTTAAATTCAGACATATAATCATAATTCTAACATTTTTTTCAGTTCATTTATGCCATGATCATAATAAGACGTTTATGTGTCTTAAATTTAGACATCTATCACGTCTGAAATTTTATTTTCAGACGTTTAAGTGTCTTAATTGCTTTTTCAGTCACATATCTGTTTGAATTTAAGACGCCTCTATTTGCAGTGAACAAAAATATCCATTTAATTGTTACTTTTAAAATATAAAAAACATTTCGACCTTTTCCTTTTGTTACAAAATAATTTATTAGGGAAATATATAACTAAAATAATTATATTTTAGTCTTAAATAAAAAACAAAACAAAATAAATCAATAATTTTTTTGTCCTAATGAATCTGCAAATGAAGACGATAATAATCTAATTAAAAGATATTAATTAATTATTGTTCATTTTACATTGCTGTAGCATTCTAAAAATAATGGTGATCGTCGTTCATTGCCAGGGTGATTATTTTTATTGAATACTACTATGCATCAATGATTTTAAGAAGATTAACTAGTATTGCAATTCCTCTTGTATCTATATTTATTTTTAATTTTATTATTTTTACACAAAAATCAAATCAAGAAACATTGTTCAAGATGTAAGCATTAATTATTGAACAATTTGCTATAAATATCATATAATAAATCAAATTTAAATAAATAATTTACTTAAAACATTGTTATTTTCATGATTCCATTGCAACTTATGCGCAGTTTTAATTAACCCTTTGAAGCACGTAAGTACATTTTATACCACTTAATTTTAATTCCAAATACCACAATGGCACTAAAAGTTTGTAATACAGTTTTTCCTTTATTACGTACGCGAAGAAAAGCTTTTAGGTATTTTGACGTAAATTTTCCCTTAATTTCTGGTGTCATTTAATAATTTCATCATTTTAGAAATAGAAGAAGTTTGATCCTGAAAGGGTTAAGTCGATATGATTAATGTATTGTGAAGTTTGCTAGGGTGTGTATGTATGTATATATATATATATATATATATACACCCTAGCTATGTATATATATAAATGTATATAACGCTCATTTAATGGTTTTATATATACACACACACACATATATATATATATGCACTGGTTTCCAAAAATTAAGGAAAAACAACAAAAATAACGATTACTCAAAGTGTTACATGTAGATTTTAATAAAACTGAGCCACAATATACAACACATAGTAAGGGATAAAATAACATTAAAATAAATTACCAGACGATTGTGGTGTTTCAGAAATTAACACAAATATAAAATAAGCAAAATAAATGTGTTAGTTTGGTATAGAAAAAGTAACTTTAATATGGAGTATGATCACCCCTAGAAGCAATACAGCACATACCATGTGCTGAATTGTTTGATGCTGAAGATAATCTTCCACGATGCGAGCCCCGTGCGGTCTATCATTGTAGTCCTGTAACAGGAAATCATTACCTATTGCGCCGGTTTAAGGACGCACATAAGCATCAAGAATGTCATCTCTATAGACGTGAGCATTCACAGTTCCCCGTGGAAAGACATGGAGGTCTGTACGTCTACCTAAAAAGATACCATTCCAAACACAGATACTGCCTCCTCCGTATGAATCGCTTTTAAGAATGTTTGATGAATGATAATGTGTTCCCTGTTCTCTCCAAATTAGACAACGTCTATTATCGCTTTGGAGGCTAAACCGGTACTCATCCGAGAAGAGGACATGCTTCCATTGATCAGCCGTCCAGTGGACATGTTGACGTGCCCACCTTAAACGTTCCCCCCGATGACGTGAAGTGAGCTGCACACAAATGGCTGGTCGCCTCGCGTAAAGACCACCTTCAGGAATCCTTCTGCGCATAGTAGACGTTGATACCAACCTTCCAGTGGCTGCAGCAATGGAGGCTATAAGATGAGAGGGGGTTGCCGGTGTAACCACCCACACTCTCACTTGGAATGCATGATTTTTCGTAAGATGCGAAATCCAAAATAAACCCTGGATACACAAAGAGATAAGACCAAGAAAGCAGGACTTGCTCCTGAATTGGAGTCTTTTTATTGGGTTGATTGGATAGTCATGTCGTATTTTTACTATGTTTTTCAAAGGTGATTTATTCCTATAAAAATAAGAATTCAATCAATAATGTATTGCCCATTTTGTTCGATGACCTTTCGTCATCGCTCAACAAGGCCCATAATCCCACTCTTGAAGAATGACCTGTCTTTAGACGCGAAAAACTGTACCAGGTGCCGATTTATAGCGTCATCGGAATCAAATGTTTTACGATTCAAGGAATTTTGCAAAGACCGAAACAAATGGTAATATGAAGGTGCAAGGTCAGGTGAGTACTGTGAGTGAGGCAACACATCCCACCCAAGCTCCAACAGCTTTTGGCGGGTGACCAAACTCGTGTGTGGTCTGGCGTTGTCGTGTTGGAACACAACGCCATTATGATTCATAAGTTCTAGCCGCTTTTGATTGATTGCATTGTTCAATTTGCCCAATTGCTGACAGTAGACGGCTGACTTAATCGTTTGCTTCTGTGGTAAGAGCTCGAAATGCACAAATACCTTTGAAATCCCACCACACTGACAGCATGACCTTTTTCTGGTGAATGTTCGCTTTGGACGTCGATTGAGGTCGTTCATCGTGCTTTCTCCAAGACCGCTTGCATACGACGTTATTGTAAACAATACATTTCTCGTCGGCAGTAACCATATGCTTCACAAAAGGGTCTTTTTCTTTAATTTTAAGAAGGGAATAGCAGATGCTCAAACGCTCCTCTAAATGGATTTCCTTCAGCTCATGAGGAACCCAAACTTCAAGCTCGCTTACGTATCCGAGCTTCTTTAAAGGGTCAACAACGGTTGATTGAGCAATGTGTAGTGACTCTGTAATCTCTCGTGTTGGTAAGACTCAACGATTGCCTTTCTTTCGTCATCGTCAGCCTCCAATGTCCTTCCTGAGCGAGGTGCATCATTCACATCAAAATCGCCAGAACGGGATTTTGCAAACCACCGCTGGCACTGACGTATCGTTACAGCATCATCCCCATAAACTTTACGCAACTTTTCACAAGCTTGCGTCGCATTCTTGCCTTTGCGGAAATAAAAAAGCAAAATATAGCGAAAACCAACAGTTTTTTCCTCCATTTTCAAAACCGTATGAAATCTATCCAACTCATTCGAATCGAACAATTTCCTGTTTATTATATGGGTTAGAAGTGTGCCCTTTTCTAGCATTTCAGTGAGGTGCGTGCGCATGGCGCTTCTACTCCAAAATACGCACTAACGACATCTGTTAGCAAAATGCGACATGACTTTCCTTTCAACCCAATAACTTGCGTCTGGCTGACTTCACTAACGCATCAAAGGAGCACGTTTTCGATATGCGAGGAACGAAGCCAGTGACTACAAGACATGTTTTTCAGTAGCCGAATTTTTTTTTTTTCACTTGTGAACTGAGTAATGTTGTAAGCTTTGTTTTAAAATGTGTTTTTTAGTTCTGTTTGTGTACACATAGTGAAAATAAAAATGCAATAAATTGTTTTAAAGTGATTTCACATAGGGACTGTTTAGGATTGAGAGCCACGATATTACACCTGCAATTTTAGTCATACGTGTATGATGATAGGTGTATGAATGATTATAAAGAAATTTGTGATTTGAAATGTTATCCAGATACTATGAGTTTTAAATGTGCATCTGAAAAGCACAGAAAAGCCAATTTTTTAAATGTTAAACTGGTAATTAAAAATGGAGTCGTAGTTACTGGACTATATGATAAGTGAACATATTTTGATTTTGAAACAATAAATATGTTAACTTTTAGTAGCAACTTGCACATATATATTCAGAAATATATATTTAAACGGTATAAACCGTATAGTAATACTAAGTTCGAAATATTGATCAAATGGATGATGATTATTTTTTTATTTTGTGACGCTAAAAGACAGAATTACAATATACAGTTTTTAAACCAATTAACTCGTGACTTTATCCAAAATAAAATCTATCGAAATAAGATAAACAATTTATTCGATACAAATGATATATTGATAGATATCAAAGGTAAATAGATTAGCAGTGTGCATTTTATAGATTTGATGAGTTAGTCTCCAACTTGTTTGGTGTTTTTCATCCAATTGGCCTTGCCAGGTGTGTGTGTGTGAGAGAGAGAGGGGGGTGGGGCGTTGTGCACAAAAACTTGTGTAAAAATTAAAAACTTGACAAAACTGTATTGCGGTCCATTTTTCAAATTGCCCTGTATATAATGCGTGATTAAATTTGATGATAAAATACAATGCTATAAACTCTACATATCTGTTTTGCAATTACGCAGCGATACTCAACAATGTTATATAAGAGCAGTTATTATTAAATTTGAAAAGAATAATAAAAGAATAACATAATTATTTAAGTTAAAAACAAAAATAAGTCATTTCATATAAAATAGTAGCAGATTAAAATAAATTAATATAAATAAATAAATAAAAATGATCACATTTGAACTTAAAATGATTATAAGTAACATTTATCAAAATTAAAATCTATTTGAGTATCGGAGCAAAGATTAAAAATGCAAATTGTGAAAATTCGATAAATCTTATCTTTCTTGCATACATGACAATGGTGTAATGTGGATTAGTTGTATTATGATTATTTACGTTTTGTTGATCATTTTTACCTAAAACTTTGGTATGAATCTCACTAATGAAATAGTTTATAATTTCAAAGACTACATACCAAGATACAGAATTATTTAGAAAAGTGTCAAATTTTTTATTGTAAAATTTTACTAAGATGTAGCTTAAAAAATACAAAATCTGCGGCGCTACAATTCATTAGAGGGCAACATTTATGGCCGCTAATGTTGGATTTCATTATTAAAATCTACAGTTGATAGCGGCTCTGAATTCCAACATTCAAGGCCAACAGTGCAAATCCTTGTTTTCTTGACCGTGGACCCCGTAGAGCTATGCACTATATGCCCTGGCAAGTTGGTCACCCAAACGCGGGATCCCCAGACTTTAGTTCTCAAGAAGGTTTGATACCCATTTTATAGATCCCGAAGGGATAAAAAGCTGGGTGAACCTTGCCAAGTCCGCGGTCCAGAATCGAAATGTCAACTTGTAGCGTGGTAGCGCGACTACTAAGCTGCTGGACTTAAAAAAATTCTTTAGTTTTTCTGTATTTAAAACATTCAATTTGTTGTATCGCGTAATATTAATTAGATTTGCAATATTTATTTATTAAAATTAAATCTACCCTTTTAAAGAATATATATGCATTTGGTCTAAAAATATTTGCAGCAGAAATAATTTTTAAAAAGAAGGTTTCTTTTACTTTTGGAAGGAAAGATATTAATAAGTAAAGTTTTGTTTAATAGACTATAAAAATCATAAAGATGGTAATCTAATAAAGCTTCATTAATTGACCATTGTCCTTTTTACAATGCTGTAGAAATCTAAAGATAGCACGATTAGACTTTCTTTCGAAGGGAAATTATTTAAATTTTATATTTTTTGCTTCAATGATTTCATGATTAGATATTATAGTATAGTGTTATCATACTTTAATAATAACTATTATTATTGTATTATATTAATTATTATAAATATGCATACAGTGTATATATAAATAATTGCAAGGAATGTTTACACACACACACGCACAAATATATATGTATATATATAATCTTGAAAACCTGTGTGTCTCGAAATTTACTAATGTTTCTGCGTTTTCATGAAAAAACAATATTTTCGAAATTTATGTATAATTGTTTTAGTTATTTTCTTTCAAAACATTTAAATTGTAAAACTTCCCAGAGTTTTGAGTTTCGCAATTCATATTAGAAGCAAACCCGAACAGCTTCTTGAAAAAAGGGTCAATGAGCTACAAGATTTGAACTACAAAATTTCATCAAATCAGATAATTTTTCTAAAACCTGACCTGAACATTTAAACTTCATTTAAAAGTTTTCTAGATTTGTACGAAGCATTGGTAATAAATGGAAGTTTAACGGATGTTGAAATTATAAAAGGCGTTTACAGTACTTTTGATGATAAAAATGTTGGAAACAATGGCATTCAGAACTGCTATTCCCATAGGACCAGAAAATCTGTTGAAATTGTTAGAATTTTTCTTGAGTTACAGAGATATTCATTGGCAAAGCTTTGCTTGTGTTACAAAAGTGCAAAGAATTTGAAATTACATACATTATTAAGATGAATTTTAGCATCCTCAACTAGTCTATTTTATTTAAAGAATTTGCTAAATCTAAAAAACTCATGCATAAAAAATCCTATTTATTGTTAAATGATCACATCACAGATACATCAACAATTTTCTGAAAACTATAATATTTTGTTTCCACATACATATTTGCAATTTACAAAAAAGTCTTGATGTGCGTTTAAAATAGAATACCAATAGATCTCAACACTGTATTGCTCAAGCTTTTTCTCGTTTTCAAGAGATTTAAACTGGATAATATATAGGGTGTACATAAATAAACATCCTAACTTTAGAGGGCTATTAAAAGAAAACGAAAAAAAAAGTACAACCTTGTTGTTCTTAGAAAATCTAAAATAACAGTTGAAAGTTTAAATTCAACACAGTTATAAGTGGTCAATGTGAACCCCTCCAGAAATACGAACAATATCGGGGCGGTAAGATAACTTTTCTCAGCATGTCCGATGCAATTACTTAATTAGCTGCAGATATGCGTGTCCTATGTTCGTCATCGTCAGTTAATAGCGGTGGAACAAACATCTTATTTTTGATGAAGCCCAACAACAACAACAAATCATGCTCAGAAAACTGTGAGTTGAGCTATCGTATCGCCTCGATACCGTTCGTGTTTCTGGTGGGGTCACATTGAAAACTTATAACTGTATTGAATTCAAACTTCCAACTGTTATTTTTGATTTGCGATGAACTACGAGGTTGTACTTTTTTTTTCTATTAAAATCCCTGAAGATGGGATATCCATTTATGTTACACCCTGTATATATACGCAATAAAATAAAGACAATTATTCCCTAATTTAGCAACAAGGCTTACAAAAGTTATTAAAACTTCTTCGAGTTACCCCCGGTTCATTAAAACCTTCCTTCATCTTTTGAAACGTCTGAAACCACCAGACTTCGAAGATTTAGAGAAACATTTCTGAAACAAAAGTTTTTTTTTGTTATCCGTAATTTTTGGAAACGTTTTCGAGTCGTTTTTATAATAAATTAATTAGTTTTCTTAACCCGGAATATTGGTTCTTTCGATGCAATCAAATCTTAAGTAAACATTTTCAACTTAGTAGCAGAATTTATGCGAGAGTAACAAAGTAATGTTAATTTTAATGTTAAGTTAATGCTGTGAGATGAAATCTCACAGTGTTTAAATCATGTTACTTTTTTATTTCTTTTGGCCTTATACATCGATGTTCCTTAAACTTAAAATACATATTTATTTTTGCGTGGGCGATTCGTTTCGACCGCACATCGGCAAGTTCTCCGATGTTCCGCAGTACCTGGCATGGGGTGCTTCTCCTTTGAGATCTGTACGATTGTGATGACGTCATCGGAGCAGGTCTCTCACGGCATATACATTGAATGGGTGTCGATCTTTCGGAGGTGTGTCTAATCGCCGAGCGTGGAACAAATAAAAATAAATATGGATTTTAAGTTTAAGGAACATCGATGTATAAGGCCAAAAGAAATAAAAAAGTAACATGATTTAAACACTGTGAGATTTCATCTCACAAATGCTACTAATTTAACATCATTGTCTGTATTACATTATAGATATATCAACGATTTTCTTAAATATAAAATATTTTGTTTCGACGTAAACATTTAAAAATAAAAAAGTCCCGATATGAGTTTTAAAAAAAGATGACATTTAAGCGGAATATAAAACGTATATTATCAAATCTCAAATAAACTTCAGATGCTTAACCGAATTTATACATTCAAGAGTAACAAAGCAATATTAATTATAATGCTGCAAATTTAGCATGTTTGCCTGTAGTACATTATAGATATATCAACAATTTTCTTAAATTTTCAATATTTTGTTTTGTCATAAATACTTAAAAATAAAAAAGTACCGATGTGCGTTAAAAAAAAAAAAAAAGATGGCATTGAAGAAGAATTTTAAACGATTATCATCAAATCTCAAGTAAACATTTTCAGATGTGTAACAGAATTTATACATTCAAGAGCAACAAAGTAATGTTAATTTTAATGCTGCAATTTTAGCATGTTTGTCTGTATTACATTATAGATATATTGATAAATAGATAGATAGATAGTTAGATAATATTTTGTTTACACATATGCATTAAAAAATTCCCGATGTGAGTTGAAAAAAAAGGTGGCATTCAAGCGGGATTTAAAACGTATATTATCAAATTTCACGTAAACATTTTCAGCTGTGTAACAGGAATTATACATTCAAGAGTTACAAAGTAATGTTAATTTTAATGCTGCAAATTTAGCACGTTTGTCTGTATTACATTATAGATATATGGATAGATAGATAGATAGACAATGTTTTGTTTCGACATAAGCATTTAAAAATAAAAAAATCCCTATGTGTGTTTTAATAAAAGACGGCATTGAAGCGGAATTTCAAACGGATATTATCAAATGTCAAGTAAACATTTTCAGATATGTAACAGAATTTATACATTCAAGAGTAACAAAGTAATGTTAATTTTAATTCTGAAAATTTAGCATGTTTGTCTGTATTACATTATAGATATATCGATAGATAGATAGATATATCGATAGATATACAATATTTTGTTTTGACATACACATAAAAAATATCCCGATGTCAGTTTAAAAAAAAGATGGCATTAAAGCGGAATTTAAAACGATTACCATCAACTCTCAAGTAAACATTTTCAGATGTGTAACAGAATTTATACATTCAAGAATAACAATGCAATGTTAATTTAAATGCTGCAAATACAACACGTTTGTCTGTATTTCATTATAGATATATCGATAGACAGATAGATAGATAGATAGATAGCTATACAATATTTAATTTCGACATAAACATTTAAAAATAATAATGTCCCGATGTGAATTTTGAAAAAAGATGGCATTCAAGCGGAATGCTTATTTCTCTATATAATTACCCTTTATATCGACACATTTGTCCCATCTCTTTATGAGTTTTACAATACCTGCTGCATAAAAGTCTTTGGACTGCTCTCATCTATTTATGTGTCTCACATTCAACGTCTGCACCAGTCGGCTGTAGGCTAAACCATCTGAACACCCTTTTGCAGTTGCCATGCTGTCTATTGTTGTTTGCCCGTCAGCACTAACCATTTCCTGAACCTTTCGCACTGTTTCTTCTGTCGCAATCTCAACAAGACAACCACTTCATTCTTCGTCAACAATTTTTGAATGCTAATGATCATCTTCTACAACTGTTGTCTCATAAATTCGAAATTAACATCTCACAATTGGATAGTGCTGCCACATATTGGCATATTTGGAAACAGTTTAATACTAAATTTCGACCTCTTATGTCGATTTGCAACCTACTTACTGACTTACTTTTCCTTGTGCTTATTAAGTTAGTATTACTAATACATTCTTAAGTTTGTAAGCATGTACTTGTAATTGATATCAAGATATAGCTTTGTAAAGTTTTAACATCGAAGGATAATTATTAGTTTATTCGTTTTAAAGATCTAAATACGGTTGGGGGAAAAGTAAGGCGCGACAAATTTGTAAATGTCGTTATGTTAAATTGCATCATTTGCAGGAATTTATAAATAGTTTGACCGCTTAGTAAATCCATAAGGTTAAGAAATGTATACTTTCTGTAGCTACTTATTGTTTAGTTACTATTTTTGTACTACAGTTCGTTAAGAATTTTTAAAAAAATTATGAATAATACATGAACAAGAAATTGAAATGGCTGACAGAAAATCTTTTAATTTTAAAATTCGATGTTTTATATTAACGATCAAGTCGAATTTATGTTAATCTGTTTATGAATTAATGTGCCATTGCAAACATAATGGATGATGTTCTATAAATTTTTAACTACTATATTCTCATTTTAGATGTTTTAAGATTTCTTGTTTGTAGATATTGCAAGGAACATTATTATGTTATAGGAAACATTTTTCTCTTATATAAACATGCGACTATATCTCCATAAGAGAAATATGGATAACCAAAATTATACCCTTATACATTCACACTGTATGTAAAGAATTAAAAAAATGGCAATAAAACAATTATATAAGAAAATTATGTCTTATGGAACGTAACAGAAACTTCATTAACATATTGTTGTAGAATTTACGACACGGTAAGTTTTGTATTGCATTTCGTTTTTACATAAATTTGACCATGAAAAATATTAACTTTAATTTTTTTTTTCGAAAAATCAATTTTTTTCCTCCATATTAGAATTATTTGCATCTCGAAAAGTGATCTTTATAGCAAAAGTTTCACATAAATTAAGTTAATGTAATTTGTTCCTAAATTGCAAGACTGAGATTTTTTTGTCATTTTAAACACGAAAAATAATTACTTAAAACAAGATCAGAAATTCCTTTTTTGTGAGAACATTCTACTTAAGAATTTTTTACTTAAGAATGCATGCATTTTTTTTTTGTATTTAAGTCTTTGTTGCCAGAAATATATACCAGCTATTTGACTTTTGTTTCAAAGACATCAAAAACATTAATATATTGTTGTAGAATTTACGACATGGTAAGTTTTGTATTGCATTTCGTTTTTACATAAATTTGACCATGAAATATATTAACTTAAATTTTTTTTTTCGACAAACCAATTTTTTCCCTCCATATTAGAATTATTTGCATCTCGAAAAGTGATCTTTATAGCAAAAATTTCACATAAATTAAGTTAATGAAATTTGTTCCTAAATTGCAAGACTAAGATTTTTTTGTCATTTTAAACACGGAAAACAATTACTTAAAACAAGATCAGAGATTCCTTTTTTGTGAAAATAGTCTAGTTAAGAAATTTTTACTTAAGAATGCATGCATTCTTTTGTATTTAAAGTCGCTGTTGCCAGAATTATAAACCAGCTATTTGACTTTTATTCCAAAGACATCAAAAACACTTTTTATTATATTTATTCATTTCTCTCAAGCATTTAAGTAAGATATAAATAGTTTTGCTTTTATTTTTTAAAAACGAAAATAAATCAATACATTTTTGTTGTAACGAATCTGTAAATGATGAAAATAATAACCTAATCACGAGATCTTAATTAATTACTGTCTCTTTGACAATGCTGCATACTTCTAAAAATAACTCAGTACTTCGATCGCAGAAAGGTGATTATTCATATTTAATATTTTTGCACATCAATGATTTCACGAAAATTAACCATTGTAATTCACATTGTACTTGTTATTATTTTTTATTTATTGTTTATTAAGCGCAATCATATTATGAAAGATTTGCAAAGAGTAGTATACTAATTTCGAAAATATTCTTTATTAATTTTCATGAGCTGAAGCAAGTTTAAATGGATGATTCGATTTATACGAGTTTTTTTTTTTAAAACTTTGGATGGGCCGTAAAATAAAGACTATTGTGAATAGAAAAATTATTTTATAGCCTGGAGTCAAGTAGAATCAAGTACTTCAATTTGACATAGTCACAACGAAGATTGAGTCATTTATTATACTGGTGGGCGAAAGGGGGTACCCTTTTCACAAAACGTTGCCGCCAACGTATTGAGATGGGTCTCCAGGGCGTCTTGAAAATTTTTGTTGGAATGGAAGTTGAATGGAGTGCTGTCGTCCCAGATCTGTTTTCAGATATCGAAAATGGTGACAATCTCTCAGTGCAGGCCGAACTGATGGGCCAACAACTTCTTTCATAAGCTCGATGGGATGTGTTTGATTTTTGAAAGAAGCTGTTGAACTAACAGTTAGACTCGCACCGAATGATTGCCACCTTTTTGATATCTGAAGAGAGATCTGGGACGACAGCACTTAATTCAACTTCCATTCCAACACAAATCTTCAAGACGCCTTGGAGACCTATCTCAACACGTTAGCGACAACATTTTGTGAAAAAGGTATCTATCCCCCCTTTCTCCCACCAGTGTAATAAATGACTCAATCTTCGTTGCGACTATATCAAATTCAAGTACTTGATTCTACTTGACTCCAAGCTATAAAATAGTTTTATTATTCACAATAGTCTTTATTTTACAGTCATCGGAGGTTGAAAAAAAAACCCCTCGTATAACTTGTTTTAGACATAACTTGAAGAATTAATTAAATCATTAAGCCATTCTTAAGTTTTTAAGATAGTTTTGTAATTAATAACGATGTTAAATTTTCCAATGTTTTAGTACAAACTGAATAAATTTTTGAATACCTTTGATTTGAAAATCGACGCATTCATCAGTTCTATTCAGTTCTGTAGTTAGCATTTATCCTTTGTTTATGTCTTCAAATGTGGCACATTGAAAGGGGATAAAAACAGAAGCGATTATGTTAAACCAAATATTTATATTAATTAGTGCTCCCTATTAAACGTTTATACTAGTATACGTATAATACGTATTATACGAGGTACGCATTTCAGATACATATAATATGGCTACGACGGTTATACTTATTATGCAAAACAGCACATACGGTACATTGTATATACGGATCTTACCCAAGCGGCTAAACGTATAAACGCCTAAACGTTTTCAAGGCATGGAAATAGATGTTTTAATGCTTATATATGGATTAAAAACATATAAAGAGAGAAATATCCTCTATTAGAGTTCCGTATATAGAGTGGTTTACCGGGGGCATCGCGATTCTTTGTTCAAAGAAGCACGATGGCCTGGGGTTTACCTACCTTCTGGTTGGTGCACAGGTGCTTAAAATATCTGAATACTTTTCCTCTGTTTTGATTTTGGTTGTTTTCCCTAAAAACTCAGCTATTAATTATTAAATGATTTACTATTGGTAGTGGATAGCTTCAAAGCTACCTTTCGCAGATCTGTAGCACAGATCCTTTTCATTTATGGCATGGGCACTTCGCACATTATTTTTGCATGCGGTCAGAGACCAGAATTAAATTTACTTTATATTTTATAGTGACATTGATCAATCCGACTCCTGGGAAGTTTTGTAATAATACCTTTACTGTATTTAAGAATACTGTTTTCTAAATTTAAGATATTTTGAAAATATATTTTACTCTGACAAAGAAAAGAGAAGGCAAATCATTTAAAGAATGTGCAATTGCGTTCTAAAACCTGCAAGTTCGTTATTTGCCAGTCTATAAGTAATCGAAATTTATAGGTACTTTATACAAAAAATTATATATGTCAATATTGACAAATCTTAGGCGTAATGCCTTACATTTTGTATAAAAAAATTCCATGAGTATCATGATTAAAAAAAATGGATTTTCATTATACATTAACAGAGTAGAAAACATCATCTCCGTAGAAATAAAAACATTTGCGCCTGGATGCAATCTTGATTGTAACACACACGAATAAAGAAATTTTAAAACACTAAAAAGAAAAAAAAATACTTAACAAGGATTCACAACAAATCTGAAAGAATTATACTCTCATTCTTTGCTCAAAAAGCGTTTAATTTTGCTAGTTACTTACAATAAATATAATATGTATATATTATATACACAATATATAGATATAATGAGGTATCTGATCTCAATACCATATTAACAAAGAATCTAAATAAATTCAAAGTAAAAATTTGCGTAAGTTCTTTTTCAATTCACGGTAATAACTTTCGCTTTTGAACTAAAAACACTAACATATTAACATTTTCGGAATTCAAACAACTACGTTTGGATGTTACTATGTTACCTGTAGCTGAAAAATCTCGTTCAGAACAGGCAAAATCAACAGCTACATCTCCTTATCCTTCCAAAACACTTTCTTAATAGGCATACATGACCATGTTTACTCCGACAAGCAGTTCGTGAACAGAACCAATACTACACTTATTTTTTAAACCATTATGAGAACATAATTAAAACATCTATAATGGATAATTCAGCAATTATTATTTATTTATAAAACAATTTAAACTGTTCCAGAAAATTTATATAACATTTTATCACTTAATTTAATGAAAATTAGAAGAAAATAGGTGAAATATAATATTAAAACAAAAAATCAACAAGATGTTATATATGAAACATAATATGCAGTTGCTACGATAACGCCACCGATTTCCAGCTTATTCTCCATTCAGTGACGTAAGACCGATGAGGTCCATTGTTATTAAAAGTAGATACGATACTTGAAACATACGTATACTTTAAATGTACGTATGCTTAATTGTACGTTTAACCGACGTACCCTTATACGTATCCGGATACGTTTAAACGTATATTTTAAGGTATTCGTATTTCAAAAAAGCGTATTATACGTTTAAACGTATAACTGAAATACGTATCCCATCGGGAGCACTAATATTATTAACCCTTTCGTGGTCACGCACGCATATACGCGGTCGCACTTTGGTACTTGAAAGTGGTCATAAACGCATATAGGCGGTCAGACTTTTGTACTTGTAGATGGTCATAAGCGCGTATAGGCGGTCAAAATATTCTAGTTGTAAATGGTTATGAGCGCGTTTGCGCGTTTGTGCTTCCCCCCACTTCTCGAGACTGGGAGTTAAAGAAGGCGTTTATCAATCACCCCCTCTTTCCACACACAATAGGCGTTAGGCAGACTATTTGTCAACTGGATTACCGTATTTTAAGTCGAATGCCTTTAGAGAACTTCGTTTTCTGTAAATTCTTAAAAATGGCATTGTATTTCGAAACATATACTAGGCAACTTTATAGAATATCATCGTTTACTTATTTTATTTTATTATTTCTGTCCATAAGATTCTAATTCATTATTATAATTATTATTATTTTAAATCATTTGCCATATAATATTTATTTATTTTGCATGTTCATTATTTATTATGTAATATTTATTTCTTTTGCTCTTTTATGAATATACACGTTCTTTTCTTTCCTTTTTCTTTCTAAATGTATGACTTTTTTTCATTTAACTATAATACTAAATAACTAAACTGTTCTTTACTTACAGCACTTTTGTTGTGTAATAATAATAAAAATCTCAAACATCCACTTTAACATTACACTTCAAAAATAATATTTTTATTTATTATTGTTGCTCAGATTTTATTCAAATTCTAGTATAATTTTAAAACTAGTACCGTGAAACCTGTCTATAATGACGCTGAAGGGACCAGAAAAAGCATCGATGTGGATAGCTTTTCAATTTCATTATAGGTAGATTAAAGACTGTTCATTGATTCAGAGTACATAATAAAATAATTATTATATATAGATGAATCCTTCGTTTAACTTTTTAGAATTATCTAATTAAATAATGAAATTTAATTATTTTCTTATCAATAATAAGAATTCTGGATTTTTTAATAAATATATAAAGAGTGTACAATGCCATATATATGAAAGTGCGATAAAGGAAAAAAAAACGAACAGGGATTCACAATTTTGACTATTAAACAGGAGAAATAAATTTCAGATATTGTTCATTTGAATATAAACCAAAGAGAAATTACTTCGTGTAAAAAAAAAAAGTACTTGGATGTTTAAATGTAGGTTATAAGAAGAGAAATAGTACTTTTATTTATTCACAAGCATTATTTGACATTCTCAGCCTTGTAAAAAGAAATAAAAAAAGAATCATGTAAAAGTTACATGTAAAAAGAAATAAAGTTTGTGCTGAATTAATTCACGTGCATGTACAACACTCTTGACCATTTTCCTTTGGCATTCTAAGAGGGTATCTCTATCAGTATTTTCACTGAACCCAATAAAATTGATTAACTAAATTTAAATACTCTTCAATATTTATAGGGGACTTAAATATATGTTGCAGAATTCATATGATCTAAAAAATAAATATCACCATATTGCTCTTTTTTAGAAACATTCAGTTGATCGCTTCGTTCAAAAGTTAGTCGTGAGTGTACTTCACTGACGAAAACACGCATTGACTAATATTATTCCTAAGGAAGAATTTTTTAAAGATAGCTTGCTTGCATTTCAGTATTTTTAAACGAATTTCTTTGATTTGAGTAGCTGAGGTCGGTCTGTACAAAGGACTTTTTTACTTCTTCTATTTTATTTGCAGGGTTTTTTAATGGGGATACTTTTACTTTCGAAACCGGTTCCGAAAGTAAAAGTATCCTAAATTAAAAGAAAAAAAAAACTTTAAACAAAATCGAAAAAGAGAAAAACGGTCTTTCTATAGATCGATCTCAGGTAGCCAATGCAAAAGAATCGTTTTAAAAAAATGGAAATAAAACCGAGGTATCTAAAAAAATTTCTTCCACCGAATAAACATTAGCGAGCGGGTGCTTTCGCGTGAGTGAAGTAGCCTATTAAATGTTGGAAGTAGATCAAAAACTCCAAACAATTAAACATCATATACGGGTTTATTAATTCCAAATATTCGCAGTAATCTGCAATGCTTTTTTAATATTTTAGAGCAAAAATAAAGTAATTTTATTTTTCAGTTTGAAAACTTTCTTTAATCATATGAGACAAAGATAATGATAATTCTACCGTGAAGGCTGTATTTCAAAATCTCTACAAACATATCATAACTTTTTTTTGTTGCTGTTTGTTTGTGTTTTTCTGTTCTTATCTCGATTTTCCTTTTGTTTATATAGCAGTTTACATACAAAGAGGTTTGCCATGAAAGGATTATTTTAATCAATAAAATGATGTTTACACAGTACTTCTCAGGTTGGGAGATATAACCTATCATCTCACCAATATGATTAAGCAAAGTAAAAAATAATAATAATTTTAAGATTGGTAATGCATTACGCGCATTAAAGACAGATAATCTTAACAAAAGTTACTCTTCCTTGTTTTTACTTGCATTAAAAAATAAATAAAGGTGTATTTTTACACATACAGTCGAACCTCGTTAACATGAACCTCAAGGGGAAACAATATTTTGTTCATGTTAACAGCAATTCATGTTATCAGTATGAAATCTTTGTATTAGTTTTTATAGGCGACTGTGAAAACAATTCATGCTAAAAGTAATTCACATTAAGCATGTTCATCTTAACGAGGTTTGACTGTATTTATATTTGTGGTTTTCATTATATTTGTACTTATATTTTTGAATAACTTGATACTTGTACCGTGCATTAGTATATTTATAAGCAGAATATAGTCCCATTTTTAGCATTATTATAGCAAATACTTGGCTTAATATGAAAAAAGTTCTATTTGTTTTTTCTTTTGAAAGTTGAGGGGGGGGGGGGTAATCCAAAAACCATTCTTATATTTATATCAGTGGCTGTGTCCGCTTGGTAAATTAAAAACATTGTGTACTATTTGTGCTTTCTTTATATAACGAGCCCCAATATAGCGACTCTTACATTAAAACTGCCATATTAAAAAGCCCTAAATCTTATTTATTCTCACAGTTGTGTTTCACAGAGAAGAACCAGAGATGTAGCCAGAAAAATGCTTATGAGACTACATTTCTCCGAACTTATATCTAAAATTATTAATATTTTTTACCTAATCATTCTACTAAATACAACAGAGTTGACCAAATATTCCAGTGTAATTAATTCTAATGATACTTTAAAATTTTCTATGAGTTTCCTTTGAAGTAAGTTTTGAAAGAGAGTAAATATCTCCCATTGTTATCTAGTCCAAACTCTTGCAACCTGTGAATGACATCGAAATACTATCTGTAAGTGACTCTTTGAGCTTTGAGAAAACTATGACTGACAGTCCCACCCCTTCCCTTGTAAAGATGATTTCTAAAGAAAACAGTTCACAGGAACAGTAAAATTCCAAAAAGCGGTAGCTTGCTACATATTTTTTTCATTGTCGCTTATTTAATAAAAGGATTATGAAAAGTTTATGTTTTAAACTAGTTCTTTTAAAATTAGTATTAATCAATAATTTATTAAATCATGAATATTGCTCAATGTAACATAAAAGATTGTTGATATAAAAATAAAGTAAAACATCGTTAAAAAAAATATTTTTTCTGACATCACAGCAGAAATCTTAGAATAACTCCTCCCCCCCCCCCTCCCCAACGAAAAATAAAAACTGATAGCCGAAGAGTTGTCTTTATTGTAGCCTAAGAATTATTATTAAACTTATGGTTATTTTTAATAATAAAAACTTTGTGGCACATTTTCTGTATATTATCAAATTTTGCTTCATTCCGCAAGCGCGCTTATAGAAGAATTTAGTAATTTAGTTATTCTACCTGAATACTTTTAAATAATCACTTTTAATGGTCTACTTTAAAAAAATCAAATTCGTGATATTTTATATGCGCATGTTAGCTCCGATATCGTGAAATCAAGAAAAATTTTCTCCGATTAAGTCACACACTAATGACAATTTGTAATTCTAAATTATGAGGAACCTCTATTATATTTATTTATTTCACATTTTCCAGCATAGTTGAAAAGGGTTTATGACTTCCGTTTGTCTGTCAGTGCTCTATCTTGCGTAAATATAATTCGATTTCCCTGAAATTTTGTGTGTTATTAACATTTACTATGGCTCGATCGCCAGTGAAAATGAAGTGTGTATAATACACAGTTCACTTACAGGGGCATTCAAAAGCATTCCATTACATTACTGTCAATGGGAAAAAATCGTTTCAAGTGCAACACTAAAACATGCTTTCTGTAGAATTTGAAATGCAAACCATTTATTATTCACTTACAGAGTCGCACAAAATAATTCCGTTACATAATGGTCTACGGGGAATATAGTTTACAGTATATTTTAATGTAGATACTCAATTTCAAACGAATTTAGGTAAAAAGGTCAACGATAAAAAGGTCAATAGTAAAAAATTCAATGGTAAAAATAATAAATATTATAAATACTTAAATGAACCTAAAATTGAGATCTATTAGTTATTAAAGTTACATATATGTTCAGTTATAAAATACCGATTCTAAGCTTTAAGTAAAGCCCGTGCTAAGCCCGCATATCTGTTCCCTATCATTGATAGCAAAAAAAAAAATTTTATACATATCGTTAGACTAAAGCACACTAATAAATAGGTGCTGTGTATTGAAAAAATATTTTTTGCTGGAGACACCGGCTATTCATTAGGAGGCCACAGGAGGGGGGAGGGGATTAAACAGAAAATACAATCTATAGATTCAAGAGGAAGGGGAAGGACATGGAATTAAAATAAACAAAACTTTACATACAGATATTTTAAAGGGGTCAAAACAATGATAAACAAAAGGAATTTTTCAAAAGTGAAGGTTTTTCATTATCTTGATTTTTGTAATGTAGGAGGAGGAAGGGTTAAGAGCGGGGTGTACGTGTGTTTGTGTGGAGGGGGGGGGGTAACAATAAGTGGGAGTCAAAATATTGAGGTTTGGACAAAGAAAACAAAATTTACGGAAAGCACAGCAGAAATGAAAATATTTTCTCGAAAATAATTTGAAATAACATTTAGGATCTAAATTTATTGGATATGGTGTAGAGTCCTGCATCGGGTCTGGAAACCCGTTTTACCTGAAACTGCGATGTCAGCAGTTCGGGTCGGGTCGATGCTAAATATATATTTTTCTTTTTTTGTCAGGGGTCGGATTAAGGGTGTATTCGAAAAAATGTTTTTTCACCCTCAACAGCTCGAAATTTTCTGAGACATTTTCAGACTCATTTTTAAAAGTAAAAAGATGAAACTTGCTGGGGTTGATTTTTGAAGACATGTTTAACATGCCGTGTGATTTCATTTTCAGCTCAATTAATTAGAATTTGATTTTTAAACAATTATTTTCTCAGTATGACCATTTTTTTCATTCCCAGATCGCCCGCTTCTGAAAATTCGGTTCAAAACGCCAACTTTGACGGCGTTTAATACAGCATTTACTGCATTTATCAAAAAATCGAGAAACACGGCACATTATGTAATTTCTAAATAAGAGAATTTCCCAGTTTGATGCGTTTGAGAGCAAAAACGAATTTTAAAATGAATCAGAAAATAAGCAGTTTGGATCGGAATACACCCTTAACTTCTACAATTTTTCTGAAAATCGGGTTGACATCCATTATTTCGGGCTCGGGTTAGGTTTTGGCTCTTGCGGGTCAGGTTCAGGATGACCCTATTTTTCAAAGAATTTTTAAAATTTTTTTTCTGGTGAAAAATCTATATAGAATAACAGTTTTTAAAGAAATGGAAAACTTTAATACACATTCTATTAAGAAAAATGGTAAAATCTAAATAATTTAGAAATTAGTTTTATTAAGTTTGTCTTAATGCAATTTAACAGACATATTATAAAAATGGGGTATGTGAGTCGAAGGAAAAAATTATGATAGTCAGGGACCAGTTATTCAGAGTTATTTCAATTTACATTTGTGGATATAGGATCTTGGGCTATGCATTGACCTATCTTTAACTGCATTGTCAAAGGACGATTTTCATCTTATTCCTCTATTCAAGATTAACAAACAATAGTACTTTGTTCAAGCTATTAAATAAAACTGTCATACCAAATTTCACACAATTTGACTATTATCGTTCTTCCTCTTAATCATTTAATTTTTCTCTAATTTTTACACACACACGCAAAAAAACTGGAAAGTAAAAACTTTTTTTTTCTTCACCATTTGAAAAATTAAGGAAGATATAATTAAAATGATGTTTTATTAAATTTTGAACTCGAGTGCGAAAAGCAAATTTCAAAATAAGACAGTTTTCTTTTAGCCCAGTGGTTAGGGATTTGAATTCGGAAATAATTAGGGGAAAGCTGGAAATTGTTTTAATCCCTTCAGTTTAGGTCTAGAATGAATATGCTACGTTTTCTCCCTCGTACTAGATGAGAGTTAAGAATTATGCATAGATTTATAGTGAAAAAACACTTTTTTTAAAAAATACCATAACACTATCTCGAAATCATTAACTCTTTCAAAAACATTGTAAATACAAATGTTGTGGAGCTTAAAATTCTGAATAAAATGAGTACCTACACTCAATACTTATGTTGAATATTAAGGTCACAATTGTACTTCAAAGTTTGAGACCCATCATCAGGGAGATGACCTCAGAATTAATTAGGGGAAAACTGGAAATCACTTTAATCCCTTCAGATTAGGTCTAAAATTAATATACTATGTTTTTCCCCTCGTACTAAGTGCACGTTAGAAAAAAGGAACACATTTACATTCGAAAAACACGTTTTTCTTTAATATTTTTAACAATATGTGAAATTGCAACATTAATTTTGAACAAAAATATTAATGTGAGTATTCATTTTATTCAAAATTTTAAGCTCTACAACATCTGTATTGGCAATATTTTGATATAGTTAGCTGTTTTGAGATGTTGTTAAGGTAATCTGGTTTCTCCTAGCTTGAAGCTCTTGATTAATGATTACGGCAAAATTTTGAAATAGAATTGCGACCTTAATTTTGAACAAAAATATTAATGTGGGTGCTCATTTTATTCAGAATGTTATACTTTACAACATTTGTACTGACAAGTTTTTTGATAGACTTAGCTGTTTTGAGATATTCTTAAGTGACTTGGTCTCTCCGGACTTCAAGCTCTTGATCAGCGATTAAGGCAAAATTTTGAAATTCGAATTGCGACCTTAATTTTGAACAAAAATACTAATGTAGGTACTCTTTTTATTCAAAATCTTAAGCTCTACAACATTTGTATTGACAATGTTTTTGATAGAATTAGCTATTTCGAGATATTGTTAAAAGAATTCAGGAAAAACATGTTTTTCGAATGTAAATATGTACATATTTCCCAACGCTCGCTTAGTACGAGAGGGAAAACATAGAATATTCATTTTAGACCTAAGCTGAAGGAATAAAAATGATTTTCAGTTCTCCCCTAATTAATTCTGAGGTCATCCTCCTGATGATGGGTCTACAACTTTGAAGTAGAATTGTGACCTTAATATTCAACATAAGCATTGAGTGTAGGTACTCCTTTCATTCAGAATTTTAAGCGCTACAACATTTGTATTGACAATGTTTTTGAAAGAGTTAATGATTTCGAGATAGCGTTATGGTATTTAAAAAAAATGTTTTTTCACTATAAATCTATGCATAATTCTTAACGCTCATCTAGTACCAGGGGGAAAACGTAGCATATTCATTCTAGACATAAACTGAAGGGATTAAAACAATTTCCAGCTTTCCCCTAATTATTTCCGAATTGGACCTTTTTTTGCTCCCCTACCCCTGGGGTTATTTATAGATATTAAAATTTTAATTTCAGCAATCTACCCTTTCCTCATAAATATTTTAAATATGCAGAAAAGTGACCCTTTTTCAACCGTCATTTTTTTGTGCACTGTCCTTCGGTTGTCTCGGAATTCTTCTGTTAATGATCCGTAAACAATACGCGCATTATTATTATTATTTGTGGGAAACAAACTGCAGTGCACATTAGCAATGTGTATCAATTATTATGGTTGAAATAATATTCTATAAAAAAAGTACTACAAGCAGATATCAACTTAGACCATAATTCGAATTATTTTATACATCCATGTAAACCAACAATAAAGTCCACACTCACTATTTCCAATAGTGAACAGGCCTCCATATCATATATCGATTTCATGGCAATACAAGTAATATTTGCGAAGTCAGGTGGAAGAGCAGTAATAGATTTTGTGGCGATTGCTCCCCAAGCTCACAATTAGACTAAAATATTCTTGATAAAGTGTAACTGCATATTGTTTAAAAAGGTACCAATGAACAGTACAAGTATCGAATTATTGAAAAATATCAATAGAATGGATGCAATTAAAACAGTAGATATGATTTAGTGTAAGTATATGTCTTTAAAAACAGGGAAGAATCACTATCTATCACAAAGATTCTGACAATAATGGAAACGAAAGCATTATCTATTTTAAATTTATTGTTATTTTTATTAATACTTTACTTAGCACAATCATGTTGGTTAAATGACAAATTAAATCATGGTAATCCATTTTTTTATAATCCTATCTCACATGGACTAATACTATATGATCAGATTTAATGCTAATACTATATGATAAGTATGATTAAAACAATCATAATGAAATGAATGTATTGAAACTGGAAAAAAAAAGTTAAACTAAATTTTGATGATTGAAATATTCATTTCGGTACCATGAGAATTAAAGTAAGAAAACTTTTATTTTAATGCATTAAAGTACACTAATACTGTATATTTGAAATTTATTTTAATGTATTTAAATATTTATTTTTAATTATAGATTACTTAGAGATCGCAAAAATATTTGACAATAAATGTTGATTACTTTCGTTCTCATCCTGACTGATAATGGTTACATCATATAAATCCAACTTATTGCAATTGCTTCAAAGTTTGAGACACTAAATTTTGGGGTCTCTGGGCAAATGCGCCGGACAAAAATTGCATAATCTTCGAAATTGACTTTTTCTGACACATTCCTGAATTCAGTTTTGTTCATAAGCACACGGAATTGGCAGGAGCTCTTATTCAGACACTATAAAGTCGAACATTTTTTATTTCATTTTTCGATAAACGTAGGAAGTCTTTTAAAAAATGCTGTTAAAGTTGGCGTTTTGAAAAAAAAAAATCTACACACGGAAGCTCTATAAAGATTATAACAGGAAAACGCTTGTAATTCTCATGTAATTTATTTGCCGAAAAATGAAAAAAAGAAAAAGTGAAAGAAAAAAAAGCGTTTTTGAATTCGGTTTGTCTATCTTTCCTCCTATCCGCCATTCCGTGCTTGCGTAAATATAGTCTAATTGCCATGGAATTGATATATGTTATTTGTGTTTACTTTGGCATGTTTAGTATTGAAAATGATGTGTGTAGCATGTATGATTCGTTTACAGGGACACTCAAAAGAATGCCGTCACATTACTGTGAATGGAAAAAATCGTGTGTTGTGTAGTTTAATGATACAGTCGACGCTCGTTTTTACGAACTCGTAGGGAACCCTCAAATAGTTCGTAAAATAGAAAGTTCGTAAAATAGAAAAACACCAAAAATGATATGAATACGTACATTATTTATGTATATTTTTTACCAAACTCTTCATGGATGAAGCAGTATTTCAAGATTATTTATTATTTACTAAAGTTATACATGTATTTTTAAATATACCAGAAATAAATGCAAATTTATGCACAAAAAATAATTTTAATACACAGAAACATACGTTACCATGCTTTGAAAATATTACATATGAAAACGCAGACTGTATTAGTACTTAGTAGATGAAAATACATAGATGAAAACATAGATAAAAAATTAGGAATGGAAATAATCACTTATCTTTAAAAAAAAGTCACATTTTGAAAAATATATGTTTCCATTTTATCTATGGAAAACTTTACTACCTTTACCTTTCACAGCTATTGTTCCCTTCAAAAAAGTTCCTTAGTCCTGACAACCACTACTTGAAATTGTTGCTATGCCCCCTCCCTACGAAAGAGATTGGGGAAAATCAACACATTATTGGACTATACCTGATGTCTCATTGTACCTGTATAGAGTTTAACTCACGTTGGCTCTGCATTCCGATACTTAAAAAAAAAAAAAAAATCAGAAGTACGAAAAGTGAGTTCGCAAAAAAGAGATTTTCATAATCTGTAGTTCGTAAATGGGAGCGAAAAATTACATTGATTCTATGGCAGCGTATTCGGGACCACTCTATAGTTCGTAAAATCGCAAGTGTTCGTGAAAAAGAGGTTCGTAAAAACGAGAGTCTACTGTATTACACTCTTTTAAACATGTTGAAATTTATATACATCACTGAGGTGTTGTACACTGCAAGGCGATTAATGTAGAATATGGTGTGCAAAGAATTTATATTTAATTTTCAAGGACACACAAACAAATTTGGCTTATGAACAATAATTGCTAGACGTTCGTTATCCGTTGTGGTACACGTTTTTATTATTTTTTTTTTATCATATTATATGGCGTTTGTAAATTTTATAGATCATATACAGGGCTGCACTATCTCAAATACATTCCCGTTTATTGACAGAAATTGCTGAATGAAAATTTCCATGCTGAACTAAATTTTTCCATACCATGTAGCATACATACAAAGTTATAGAGCATATACAGGGCTGCACAAAAAATTAGAAGCGTTTTCTAATTTATTTATTTAGATATCATTTTCTCCGTAATAAGCTGCAAAGTTTTGTTTCAATATTCTGAATGTATTGGAAAATCTTAATTTATGCTAGACGCATGATTTTTAGCTCTTGTTTCTTTTACAGATATTCTTTTTCAATTTCTCCAAAGAATTAGAAAATATAATACTGAATCTTACTATACTAAATGTTGGGAAAAATACATGAATACATTCCTAAATTATTAAAAATAGTGCTTAGGTTCCCTCTATTCCAAGAATATTCAACTTGTGTCCCGCGAGGTTGCGAATTTATTGTTGTAAATTTTAAATCCTTTTTCTCTCTTTATGGCCGATGGATGCTGGAGGTTTTATTGGGTATAAAGTGAGGGGGATAAGGGAGGGGGGGGGGTATTATTCTTCACAAACATTTGAAATTGATTGTATTTTTCTCATTTTGTATAGGAAAATATATTAGGTATGGAAAATAATTCCTGTTATCAGAAAATTTTAGATGTAATTATTTCTCCTAGGTGATGGGAAAGGAAAAATTGGCACCCGAAAAAAAGGGCACTTTTATTACTATGGAACTTGCAAAAAGCAAATTTATTTTGTATATTACTATGCAGAGTCTCCATTTACCTATTTATACTTAGTAATACGTGTAACATTAAGTGGAATCTTGACTTAAAAAGAAATCCAAAGTTCCTTGGAAAATTTCTAATTCAAAATTATTATATTGTCCCTTGCCATTCCGTCTTAAAGGGTTTCATTGTTTAAATTAAAATCTGCATTTAATCAGTAATATTATACATATGTACAATTATTACACCTATAGCTCATTAATGATGCAATACTATGATCTACAATTAATTACAATAAAACCTGTAAGAATGGAATCTATGTATAACATAATCCTGCCTTAAACGGAAACTTTTATGTTTAATAACATAAAATTTTCGAAATACGAAATATTATACAATTACACCTAGTAAAACCTGTCTAAAACAGAATTTGTTTTCGTACCCAGTGATCTGGTATTAACCGGTTTTATTGTAATACTAGAAAGGTAGCCCGTCAAAAATGACGGAAATTTAGTTATAAAGATATATACAACTCATGTGCAAGAATATGAGTTTTCTCGTTTGTTCCGCAGTGATAGATGAAAATAACAAATTTTAAGAATGAAACACATTTATGAAAAACTGTGTACAGTAGAAGACCACTAATCTGCACAGTTCGGTTCCAAGTGTTATGCAGATTTGAGGCTCTTTGCGGTCATGTCTATTCAATCTTTGTTTACATTTTTTTAAATTCATATATTGGACAATTTAGATTGTTAAGCTTTAAAAATAAATAAATTACACACTTGAAGTAAGGTGAAAACTATTAAATTATCGTATACGATTTCATGAAATGATATTATATGGTATTATATGTGTGTGCTTCACGATCTTGGTTACGACTTTGGCGAAATTGGCTGCAACTTGTCATAATTCTAATAGTGTGGGCCTCTATAACAAAAAAGTAACCAGTTTTTAGCGAAATTTCTGATATAAAGTAGTTTTCAAAAACTTGCGAAAAATTGCAGGCCGTTCTCATGTTATGCCAGTCCTGGGAATAATATTTCTAACGCTGAAGAGTTTCCATGTATA
This sequence comes from Maratus speciosus, assembly GCA_963932465.1. Taxonomy (NCBI): domain Eukaryota; kingdom Metazoa; phylum Arthropoda; class Arachnida; order Araneae; family Salticidae; genus Maratus; species Maratus speciosus. The sequence continues at coordinate 212,210,893 of OZ010793.1, forward strand.
TGTGGAATTTAGAAAAGCTTCTCCAAAAGAAAGGTCCTGAAATGACATTGTAGTTCCTCTAACTTCAACGTTTAATCGGGCCCTGATGTTGTTTACTGAAATCTAATAAATACAGTTATTTTGAATATTACAACAGAATTAAACAGCTAAACTTATTTAACTTACACTCGCTGTTACTTCCCGATGTTATTTTTTAGTATTAAGAAAGAAAATTACTTAAATTTTTCAAATCATGCACATTTATAATTTTTTTCGGTCTTTAATAACTAAATAATGAAAAAATATGCTTTTGTTCTGATCTCATAAATATGACAATAAAATAATGTAACTAAGAGACATTGCAAAATTAAATCTTTGTGATTTCAAACCATAAACAAATGATGCCGCCACCATTTTACCTACTATGACGTCATTAGAATATTGTCCATTGATTGTTGGAGAACTTACTTTGTGAATGATTACCTCAATGATTTAATAATTTTTACGGTTCACGATGAATGAATCACTTGTGTTTGTGTAGGTTTATGGAATGAGATATTAAGTCGTGAACCGAATTTCAACTAAAGTTATCCAAGGATATATGTATTTTTAATCGAAATTAAAAACAATGTTTTGATCTCGAAATAAAAAGTTATAGTTTGTATAATTGGTTATTTCTGTTAATTATTCATTTAGGTACTTTTCCATTATAGCGAATTTTTCAAAAAAGCTTGGCGTAATTCGGGCATCAGAAAGTGAGATATGTTGCCAAAATATATAAACAGCTACGAAAACAAATCTAATGAACTTTTATTTTTGTTTATATATGCACTTATATACATAAAAAAATCGTTTCTAAATATATATAATATTTTTTATATACAAATTACGGCACAGATTTCAGATATGAACCGGGATACCTATGGTGCTAAAATTGTGTTATTTGGCCGGCTATTGTTTTTTATTTATTAATAAATTGTTTATTCACTTTTATTTTCTGTTTTTAAATTATATAAACTGTTTTGTTCTATAGCTATTATTCAAATTTTTATTTATTTATAGTTATTTCCTTTTCAAAATGATAGCAAATAATTTAAAAATATATAAGTAACTGGCATTCGAAAGCGAGATTTCTGCCGAATTGGCGTCAGAGAAAAATCCCGCCAACCCCGATGCGTATATGACATCTGTGCAAAAATTACTTCTGTTTCTTTATAAAAATGGGTAAATAAATTGTATACATGTGCAAAAAATTGCTTATGAGTATGAAGCAGTAAATAGGTTGTCAGAAAATACGTTGGCAAACTTCTTTCTCGCCAAGAAACTTTTCTCCGAAGTATTGTACGTACATAAACAATGATTGCTAGAAATGCATTTTTAATTATGATATGCGCTTTTATGTTTCACTACATTTACGCATACTATACCGTGTGTATAAATGCTACAGTTCATATGCAGTGCTACACAAAAGAATTCGTAAGGGTTACTGAGTATGAGAATAAATTGCTTAAAGGTGATTTTTAAAGGAGTTATGCAGTTTTACGCTGAACTGCATTTAGTTTACTAAGAAATGTTTGTAGAATATAGATAAAATGATATACAGGGTCACGCAAAGAATTGGGGCACAAATGTCATATTCGCCCCATATTGGCGCGATTTTTTTTTCGGTTGCCAATTTGGCGAAAACATCAACAGCATAAACAACATAATCCGGGTTATCACATCAAGCAAAATAACGACACTTTGGCGCCAGTTAAGTACCCGTTGCGCATATGACATTGGCATCAGAAAAAAATCGCACCAATATGGGGCGAATATGACATCTGTGCCAGAATTGGATACATAACCGTCTATGGATGATAATATCTGGAAATATGATTTCAGTAGCTTTAAGGGTAGTTTAAATTAAATTTTAGCTAAATAGTGGCATGTAATAACGGTACTATTGGCTATAGACGGTAACTGCTGAAATCAATTTTTAAAAAATTTTATGCGTTTTCTAAAATGTTTACTTAGTTATCTTATTTACCTTATTTGCCTAAATAACGAAGTTTTGTTAAAGCATTCAGGATGCGTTGGAAAGTGTTTCATATTCTAAGCTTAGCGCATGATTTTTCTCTCTTCTTTAGTTTTGTTTTGCATTTATTTTATTCTTAATTTTTAGTCTTATACTGCTTTATAGAAACTTTGGCACAGTTGTCATATATACCCCATGTTGGAGCGCTTTTTTCCGACGCCAATTTGGCGAAAACATCAACAGCATAAACAACAACATCGGGTTACCATATCAAGCAAAATAACGACACTTTGGCGACAGTTAAGTACCCGTTGTGTATATGACATCTGTGCCGAAACTTTAATATTTAATGTTTAAACTCTTCGCTCCACTCACCTTGCATATAGTATAAACTATAGCACAGACAGCGCAAAATAATAGACAGTTTGATACTTTTCCACTGTAGGTGCTTTGGCGTTTTTTAAAAAAAGTTTGGTGTAATTTGGGCATCAGAAAGTGAGATTTGGGTACTTTTCCGTTATACGGATACCATTGTCGCCAAGCGTAATAGTTGGCGCAAAATGAAAGTCACGTGAACTGAGGCATTTGAAAAATAAAAGAAAAAATATTGTCGTACTAAAGTGAGCATTTAAAAAATATAACATTTGAAAATTTCAGACTTTTACGAACTATTTGATTAAATCACAAATATATACTTAAAATAATTGAACAAATAACTGTTATAAAATAAAGCAATAAAATAAAAGTCATATTAAACTGCTGGCATAAAATTGCAAATATCTTTTAGCATTTTGAAATAATTGGCGCGTTAGCATACACAGTACTTTTCCGTTATACGGACAGCATGCCAAAATGTATGCTAATGCGCCAATTATTTCAACTCTGATCGTAGATTTTTATTGTAAACCATGCGAAACATTGTGATTTGTTATTTATGAAACGTGAATCACGTGAATGATTATTGTTTAACCTTAACCTTGGAAAGCTTTTTAATCTGCTATTAATCGAATTAAAAATGCTTTTTTTTTATATAAAGTTATAGTTTACTTTTACTGCTGATGCTCAGATGGATTTTATCATTTGGCAATTACCAGATGATGAGAAAGTTGTGATAAAACTGTTTCAGGAATTTGGAATTCTGCATAATAAAAGATTGTGTTCAAAAAAACATGAAATGAAATTATGGATGAGTTCTGGAAATCCGAAATTGAAATGTAGCTTACGATCATGCGAAGAAAGCGTAGGAATACGATAAAAAAACTTGGTTTAAAGGATCGCGGGTGACTTTTCCTAATGCTTTGAGGTTTATATATTTATAGTGCAAAGAGTTGACATCGATTGAGTTTTGTGAGCTGCAACTTGATATGAACCACAACACAACAGTGGAATGGAATAGTTATTCGAGAGAAGTTGGTGCAAATGCTTTATGTTCACGACCAAATAGAAAAATCGGTGGACCTAATAAAATTATAGAAGTAGATGAAAGTCTTGTATTATTTATACAGATTGCTGGAAAGGATATAAAACAGATGAACTGCTAAGTGCTGGTTATGATCATTTCACAGTAAATCACAAATACAATTTTGTCGACCCTAATACTGGATGTCATACTCCAAATGTTGAGAGATTATGGGGTATCGCAAAATGGCGGAACAAAAGACATCGGGAAGCTGTTCGTCATAATTTAGAGTCGTATCTCATAGATTTTATGTGGTGACAAAAATGAAATGTTTACTGCAATGCTGAAAAATATTTATAATTTTATGGCAGCAGTTTAATATGATTTTTTATTTTATTACTTTATTGTATAACATTTATTTGTTCACTTATTTTAAGTATATATTTGTGATTTAATAAAATAGTCCGTAAAAGTTTGTAATTTTCAAATGTTATATTTTTAAAATGCCTACTTTACTATCGACAATGTTTTTTCTTTTATTTTTCAAACGTTTCAATTCACGTGATTTTCATTTTGCGCCAACTATTGCGTTTGGCGATAATGCTGTCCGTATAACGGAAAAGTACCGCATACATTTTGGCATGGTGTTCGTATAACGGAAAAATATTGAGATTTGTTGTCAAATCATACAAACAGCTATGAAAACAAACTTGATGAGCGTTTTTTTTATATGTTTATTTTATATGTATATTATTCATGTTTTTATGTACAAATTACATCTTTTTCTGTATAAAATTAGAGAAACGGCTTTTTTTATGTTAAATAAATCGTATAAATATCGAAAAAGAAAAAAATGCGTGTGTATATAAAATGAAACAGTGGATAGGTTCCCGGAAAATATTGCCAAATTTCCTTTTTCGCCAAGTCAGCTATACTGAAAAAGTACCTAAAGCACATTAAAATCGCGCAGTTAGGAGCTCATACAGAACAGCGTCGTCTATTGGGGGTTATTTTATTAGTAGCATCGGGAGGAAGATGTAAAGATGTACTTTAAATTCTCACCCATAGATTTTGAAAAAATATCTTAAAAGAGCGAAATTTAAATTAAATTTTGGTGACCTCCTCTATGAAAGATTAATAGTTTTAAATGGGAATTTCACCAAGTCAGCCAGCTATCGCCAAGTTGGCCAACATTTGGCGCTACTGTGGTAACCCTGCATTAGTATTTTTCAACAATTACTCATTTCAATGAGGTGGTCCTACCGGAATCGTGAGGGACACACAGAGACTTGGATTTTATATAAATAGATACAGTGGTACTGTGTAGTGTTACTGATTAATTAATTCTGTAATACTTAAGTAATGTATCTTTACTATCTGTAAACATGATTTAAGTACAAGAAATAGTGTACTTTATAAAAAAGAAATGCCTTAACATGTTTGGTTTTACTGTAATCAAACAATTGCCTAAAGATAGATAGTAAAAACTGCCAAAAACGAAAGGCAAGGTTGAAATAATTACTGCCACTTTGATTACAGCAATAAATGTTTTTCTTTTAATGGTCTACATTTATCAGTAAAAAAATAGGAATTAATAAAAATTCAAATTTGTTATTTGGAAGCTAAATTATAAGATCCAAAAATCTCTTTATTTTTTATTTTTTTTTATTTTTTTTTCTTCTTTAAGCATGGGTGGAAAAAAGTTTGTCAGTTTGTATTTTTTCTTCTTTTTTTAAACAGCAATTTGCGCATTTTGAATACCTTATTAAAATTTATTTTAATTCTTTTATTGCTTGCTCACAAAAAATAAGTTAGAGGAATTATCATTTAGAAGAAGATTTTTTCCATTTATTTTGAATGCGGATTTGAAATACTATATAACAAATCACATTTTTGGGGGGTGGGGTTTGGGGGGATGGAATATTTGAATATATTTTTAACTGGCATATTCATCATGATAATGAAAAATATATCGGCTATCTCAGATTTATATCACATAAAATCAAAGAAAGCAGAGGTTACACTAACTTGTATAGTGACAAATTATTATTATCATTATTTATAAAAGAAAAAATAAATAATATTAGCATTGAAATTGAAATACGATGGATAACACTATCTAAAAGCGAGCACCATGGTATGCCGTACTAAACATTTAATTGAGATTCATTGTATAGTGAGATCTATCGCTATATGTGCGTTTTATAAAATGTAAATTTATTTATAAAATCGATTACTTCCAGTTTAATTTTATAATTAAATCATTACAAATTAATTAAATTTACAGGTTTATGTAACAGAAACTGTTTCTTAAAAAAATGCATTTAGACGAAATGAAACATACTTGTTATTGGGGAGATATAAATTCTTTTCAAATTTAGATAAAATTTAATAGCATATAAAGCAAATTATACTACATTAACAGTTTGCAAACATTATTCCAAGCAATGGACCTGTATTCCTGAAAACTGCTATTTCCTTACATACTTTCAGATGTTGTCTGGAATTTACCGGACAACCGTTTTCGAAAGCTATTAGTCAACTAGTTTTAAACACCCATTTACGCCTCATACAGACGGTGGACAGCCACCTCTTTCATTCAGTGTCAGAAAGAAGGGGAAAGAACTAAATCCCTTAGCACTTTTGAAGTAAAAAATCACATAACCCCTTCTTCCTTTTAGAACAAGTTCTTTTTTCCTATTCAAGGCCTTTTTAAGGTACATTTTTAGAATATACTGAAACGCTCAATGGGTTAAAGTTAATATATTTTTATTTTTTCAAATCTGTAAATGATAAATATAATCAAATTAAGATATCTTAATTAATTGGGGACTAAAAATGAAAAAGGCTGAAAGTACTAAAAAATCGAAAATTTTTCTTTCTTAACGAAAAAGTTCTCTTAAATGCCAAGCTTAACAAACAGTAGAACCCTTGAAGTACCAACCCTAGTATAAATGTTTAAAAAACCCGTAAAAAAATGTAGCTGGTTGAATATGCCACACGAAGTGAAGTGGAGAACACTGAATGTGCCACAGAAAGTGAAGTGACGAACGCTGAAAATATCAATGATAAGATGCGTGGCGACTGGTGGTCATTACACAACTTGATCATGTTGTTATTGTTTACATTAATGGGAATAGGTTACTTTTAAGCAAGGTGAAAAATATTAAATATATAAATAAAAGAAATATTTTAAAATGATAATATTAGGTATTTAAACACTAAAAGAAAGAAAGCTAGGTACCTACATTTTAAAGTGTTGAACTAAGAACCCAAAAAGAGTGAGTTGAAGTTTTTCTTTTTTTCGCTCTCTTGAAAAATTTCCCCTTTTGGACTTCCTTCCGAAGGCGATTATTAATATTAAATATATTTATGCATCCAAGATTTCGAGAAGACTAACCGTTGTAGGATAAGTAACCACTTTTATGGTTTTTTTTCTTATTTGCAATGAAATAGTCCTATCGAGAAATATATTTGAGGAAGTTGACAACTAACCATACACTCATATAAATAAATACTCAGATTTACACATTAAAACAGGTATACCGATGATACCAAAACGATTTGTCTCTATATATAATGTAGCGTGAAACTTGCCAGATACACACCTGATGTTTTAATCTCAAAATAAACACTGTTCTGTGCATTTTGATGATAACACATTAAGCTGCTTAAGTGTGTAAAAAGTTATGAGATAACTCTGAAATATACACTTTAACGTGCAAATTGCACATAAGTACACATACATCTGTCTAATATACATAAACGATGTATTTTGTGTACATAGTACATAACCTTTTAGTTTGGGATGTAAATTTTCAACTGAATATTTTTATGGTCTCAAAACATATTTGCACAAAGAGCAAACTCATGTGCTTGTTGTTTGTTCTTTTTCCAACAGATTTGTTCTAAGATCACAAAATAGTGTACTTTTAATTTAAAAGAAACAGGATCATCTAAAATTATGTTTACTGAATGCCATCTCTCTGTTAAAGTTGTTTTGAAGTCTGGAAATCGTATGCCCGATTTATGCACAGAAATTGTAATAATCTAAAAAATTACATTAAAAATAAAATTTCGTTAAAATACTGAAAATTGTTACGCCAGTACTATTTCCTTGATTTGTCGGATTTTTTCCCTATGCATTTCATACATAACTTTTCAAATGTACATCTACATCAAGAGGATAAATTCTCTATTTAACTCAATCTACAGTAAACAAGCAATACTTACTGAAATGGGATACGAACTGAGGAACCGCAACTTTCCAAAGCACCAAATTGACCTTTCAGCTATTATTACACAAGTCAAGTTTTCACGTGTCGATATTTAGTGAGTACATATAAGTGCACATATTTATGTATAACATTCTGCTCTTACCTATATATCTGTGTAATATTCTTACATATATTTTGTGTAATATGCACAATACACAGATATTTGTGTAATATGCAAAATTTGTAAATTTACATTAACACACCAATCCGGGTAAATCCGTATAATTTTTGTACGCTTGTATGTGTTTTTGAAGGGATAACAAATTACACACTTCCATTAGGCCGATAAACATACATAAATACAGGTAAATATTTGCGACAAGAGTGTAAATATTTACGATAATTGTGTAAATTTTATGACAAAAGTATAATTTTATAAATTTACACATATACTTATGTAAAAATGACTAATTTAAACATTCATCATTTAGACTGCATCACTAAATTTTAATTAAAAGTTTTGCTTTATTAAAGTAAATAAGTTTCTGCGAATTAATTAAACAAATTTTCTAGTTTTAAAAACTGCTGAAAACGATTAAAAATGTTGTTTTAAAATTCGTCGCAAAAGAGCTAATTTGGATTAAATCCTTAATACATTTTAAAATTTTTAGCCTATTTTTGTCAGTGGTATCGTGATATAAACTTTGTATTATTTAATGCAAAGTCAATAAAATTTAGAATAACTTTATTTTGAATAAGTAATTTGTAAATTATTTATTACTAGCTGATCCTCCCGTCGTTGCCCGGTCCCGTGATAATAACCTTAAGTATACCTAAAATCCAAAATCTGTTAGTTTCATTTTCCCCCGCCAGGCGGTGCAGTCTGCTCTAAACAAACTCCTTTTCAAACGAAACCTGTTATTCAAACTATATGTAGCTATGTTATACTTGGGGAAGGACCAAGAAGATAGTAAGGTGAAAGCCTGATGCTGCCTATTTACATCCCCTGGCTTAATATGGTTGCAACATCGGACGATGTAGCACTCATTTCGGCGACACAAAATTAATTTTGAATTGCGTTTGCAAAAACCTTATTTCAAAGATTTTTTTTTTCGTCATTCTTTGAAAGATTAAATACAATTGGTTATTTGCAATTTATCACCAAGGCACATTTTTTAAATTAGAATAACATACATTATTTTCCAAGAACATTTCATCTTTGACAGTGATACGTTGTCATTCAGACTGCAGGTTCGGTAAATTCAAATTATTCCATAATGCATCGAAGAATAAAAACGTCTTCATAAATTAGTTCTAATATATATCAAATTCGTAACTTGAATAAGTAAACACACTCTGCGGTTCAAATTAAACAACTTCTTCTTAAAAAAAACTTATATGTACATTTATTTACAGATTATTTACACATTTATTATATAGGTATATTAATATTATTATTACTCTCATTTGAGAGTTCCATTATTACCGTCAGACCGGTTCAAAACAAACTTTACATCTACACTGAAAAGAAAATCGGAAAACAATAAAAAGGGGGTTGCCACAGTGCCGACTAACAGAAAATGGCAAGCATCGCCAAGTTGGCATTCTCAGCATCCTGCTCCGGGCTGAACACTTAGTTCAGCATCTATATTAAACAATTTAATAAACATAAGAATATACTTACATACATGACAAATTTTCAGATACATACTTACATACAGCTACAGATATAAAAACAAAAATAATAAGAATGCTGCAATCTACGAAAGAAAATAAAACACATGAATTGTATGAAAATTAAACAATAATAAGGGTAAATATGAGTAACAAAACTAATTAAATGTTCGATAATAGTTCTTATTTTTAGTGTAAGAGTTTTAGTGTCTTTTAGTCCACTAAGTCCAATTCAAGATTATATAGCAATTGCACAGGTCGTTTAAGATCGCCTTTTGCAGTCTGTAATACACATGATCTGATTTTAGAGTCACGACCAAATATGAGTTCTTTAACACGACCACACTTCCAGATATGTTTTGGGAGCTTTTCATCATGAATTATCACTATATCGTTAACTTTGAACTGAGGCGATGAATTTATGTTTTTCACTTGAAAAGCAGATCTAAGTTCTAACAAATATTCGTTTCTCCACCTTTTCCAAAAGTGGTCAGTAATTTGTTGCTTATATTTATATTTTCTCGTCAACAAAATCTTATTGGATTTCTCTTGCGTACAGACTGGTAATCCATAAGAAGGTAAGGACATTAATCGTTTACCAACTAAAAAATGAGATGGCGTTAAAGGTGATGGTTCAGCATTTTCTTCGTAGAGATAACATAAGGGACGTGAATTAATCACAGCTTCAATTTCTGTAAGTATTGTTTCTAGCTCTTCATAACGGAGACAAGTTTTTCCTAGAACCCTTTTTAAAGGTGTTTTAACTGATCTGACCATCCTTTCCCAGAAGCCGCCCCACCAGGAAGCCCTGGGAATTATAAACTTCCATATTATTTTATTCTTTCTCAAGTAATCAAAAATTTCTTGCTTAGAAATTCTTTCCCAAGCATCTTTTAACACCAAATCAGCCTTAGAAAATGTCTTGGCATTGTCACTGTACATTATTTTGCAGAAACCTCTCCTAGAGAAAAATCTTCGTAGTGCTAAGATAAAGGTTTCAGTACTTAGATTGGTGACTAACTCTAGATTAGGGATGCACAACCTGTGGCCCGCGGGCCAAAAGTGGCCCGCGAGTGGTTAACGTGTGGCCCGCGAACTTCGTCAATTTATAACTGGAAAAAATTTCAATTTTTTGTCGATATGGTCGCAGGAAAAAATCGTGAATTTCATAAATTTGTCGCGGGAAAATTTGAACATTTCGTTAGACAGTTAAGAATCGCAAATTTTGTTCATCGGGCGTGGAAAAAAATCATAAATTTCGTTGATCGGACACGGAAAAATTGTCAATTTTGTAGATAATGCGCGGAAAATTTGCAAATTTTGTTGATAGGTTGCGAGAAAATCGTGTGTTTCGTCAGTCGCGACTCGCGAGAAAAAAATCTCGAATTTCGTCAATTTGCCGAGGGAAAAAGTTGCAAATTTTCGACAGTCAGTTAAGAATCGCGAATTTCATCTATCGGGCGAGAAAAATTGCAAATTTTGTCAATTAGGAGCGGGAAAATCTATAATTTTGTTGATCGCTTCGAAACAATCACGTGTTTTATCTGTTTATCACGATACGTTGATCGGGCGCGGAAAAACTGCAAATTTCGTCGATGAGGATCGGAAAAATCGGGAATTTCGTTGATTGAGAACGGAAAAATCGCGAGTTTGTCGATCGGACTCCAAAAAATCGCGAATGACGTTGTCGCGAACGAAAAAATTTCGAATTTCGTCAATGATGCGCGGAAAAATTGAAAATTTCGTTAATCGGTTGCGGAAAAATTACGAGCTCCGTCCGTTTATTGCAAGAAAAAATCGCGAATTTCGCCAATTTGCAATTTGCTGCAGGAAAAAATTACAAATTTCGTCACAGTCAGTTAAAAATCGTGAATTTTGTTGATCGGACAGGGAAAAATAGCAAATTTTGTCGATAAGTGCGAAAAAAATCGCAAATTTCTCCGATCGGGCTAAGAAAAATGGCGCATTTCGTTAGTAGGGCACGGAAAAATCGCGAATTTCGTTGGTCGGGCACGGAAAAATCACGCTTTTTTGTCAATCAGGCGCGAAAAAATCGCAAATTTTGACGATCATGAGCGAAAAAATCGTAAATTTTGTTGATCGGGCTCGGAAAAATAACAAATGTTGTTGATCGGCTCCCCCCCTCCCCTTCGTTCATATTCACATTTTTTTTTCAGCACAAGCCACTTTCAAGTCTATGTTCGTTTTTTAGCACTTTTAATCAGGCAAAATTTACTCCCCCGAATAAAGTCAAGGAATATTACTACTCCTTGAATATAATCCTTGCTATATCTCTGTTTATTATATATACAAATGTAAACTGTCGATATATTCTTGCGAACTGAGTTGGATATGCTGACTGGGTAGGAGAACCTAGAGGGATACCCCCCCCCCCTCTGAAACCATGTTTTTTATCTGATTATAGACCACATTTCATCTCCCCGATATAGAATCCTCTTTGTGTTACTGGTGTGGCCCTCGACAACCCAGACGTTTTTGAAAGTGGCCCTTCTCTTAAAAAGGTTGTGCACCCCTACTCTAGATTAATCGCTCTGGTTACAGCACATGTGAATACGACAATATAAGCCTTCCCAGTGCCTTCAGAAGTTTTATAATAAATCGGACCGGCAAAATTGACACCAGAGGTTTCAAAAACTGGTGTTTTGATAATTCTATCTTTCGGTAAAGGTGCTATTTCCACCTTTCCAGGAATAGCATTAAGTTTTCAACATATCATACACGATCTTAAGACGGATTTTACAAATCTTCTTCCCTTTAATATAAAATACCTTTCACGAAGGTGAGCTAAAGTGACAGCTACACCAAAATGGTACATTCTTTCATGAGCATCCTTAATTAGTAATTTTACAAAATAAGATTTATTAGGAAGTATCCACGGATGTTTTTCCTGCTCTGTAACTTCAGAAAACTGAAGTCTTCCGGATAAAACAAGTAAGTCATTTTCATCGAATTGTGGATTAAGGTTGTACAAAGAAGAATCTTTATTAAGTGGTTTTTTTTGTTTAAGTGCTTCTATTTCAACTTTAAATGAAGTTTCCTGACTTTGTTTAATCCAGTATTTTTCTGCTATTTCTATTTCTGAGGTAGTTAAAGGTCCTAAAATTTTAGGGTTTTTCGAATTGGCATTATGAATAAAACGCATTATCCAAGCAGTAATATTATACACGCGATTTAAACTACTGAACTTTGCCATATCAAATACTGGCTTAGGAATAGAGTTTGATTCGTTACACAATAATGTTAAATTTGGTTTTGCTTTCATTTCATTAAAAGCTTCGGGAACCATTTCTATAGCCCTTTTTGAAGGCCACATATCTTCTGATAGTGATAACCAAGGTGGGCCGCACCACCATACATTATTACCCATTAACTTCGATAAGTTTTCCCCTCGTGTAAGCAGATCTGCAGGGTTTTCTTTTCCGGGACAATAATTCCAGTCCTTTGGATCTGTCAATGACTGAATTTCGGTTACACGATTGGAAATAAAGGGTTTCCAGTTTGTAGTAGAACCCCTAATCCAACAAATAGTTATTTCTGAGTCCGACCATAACTTTATATTTAAATTCGAAATATGTAATTTTTGTTTTAAATATTTCCACAATCTAGCGGCAACTACTGCACTGATCAATTCCAGCCGTGGAATAGTTAACTTCTTGAGGGGGGCTATTCTACATTTACTCCAAACAAAACTTGTTTGAATTTCGCCAGTTAATGAAATGGAACGCAAATAAGCAACTGCTCCATACCCTTTGGGACTAGCATCACAGAATATGTGAATTTGTGAATTTTCAGAAATGTTTATCATATTAGGAAAATATTTTCGGGTTATTTCAAATGTGCGTAAATGTACAACTTCTGAACACCAAGTGTTCCACTCGCATTTCAAATCTTCAGGTAATTTATTGTCCCACTCTAAACCTCTTTGCCATGTTTCTTGCAACAAGGCTTTGATACGTATTACAAATGGATTCACAAATCCTAATGGATCATAAATTTTCAGTAACATTTTAAGAACTGTTCGCTTCGTGGGATCATCGATGTAATATTCTTCAAAGGGCTGCGCATCTAACATCAAAATATCAGATTCAGTATTCCATATCAGTCCAAGCACTTTTAAGATACTACCTGTGTTTTCCTCACTTATACCTAAGTTACCAGATTCCCATATTTCCCTAAGTTTAATAGAATTTGTTTTTAATTTCCTCAAATTCATCCCAGCTTCTTTAAGAATTTCAGAAGCTGTAACTGATAAATAATAAGCTTCGTTATCTAAATCTGATCCGGAAATTAAATCATCGACATAGAGGGAATTATCTAACATATATACAACATTTGGATGTTGATCTCGATAGTTCTTTATATGATGTTTAATTGTGGCAGCCAAAATAAATGGTGAGCATGTAACGCCAAATGGTACACGTCTAAATCTTAAAATTTTGAAAAAGTTGTTTGCGTCATTATCGAACCAAAGAAATTTAAGGTAATCTCGGTCTTCTTCAGCTACAGAAATTTGAAGAAAGGCCTTTTCAATATCTGCACAAAACGCAGTATTGAATTTTCTGAAATTAATCATAATTTCTAATAAATCGGGGTTCAAATTTGGGCCACCGTACAAACAATCATTAAATGATTTGCTATTTTCTTTTGAGGAAGCATCAAATACCATTCTAACTTTAGTTATGGGTTTATCATCTCGCAAGACAGGTCGGTGGGGCATAAAATAACCGCTATTTACAGTTTTATTAGAACATGCTTCTACTATGTTATTTAATTCCTGTTCAATCACAATTTCTTTATATTTCTGCAATAATTCCTTATCTTTAAGCAATTTTCGATTTAAGTTAATAAATCGGTTTCTAGCATTGTTATAATTACTTCCTAAATCTCTTCTATCATCTTTCCATAACAATTTAGCTTCGTATCGGTGCTCAAGAAAATGTAAATTGTTTTCGAATTTTTCGATTATCTCTTTATCTAATTCAGAAATATTTTCTTCAGTGTTCATCCCTAAAGTTTCTAACTCCCACAATGTTTTCAAATCATTTTGAATATGTTTCATAACCTGAGTGGACAAGACCCCAGCTTGCTTACTCTCACTATTTTTATTTACGTCAATTGTCCCGCAGAGGGAATGCCCAAATAAATTTTCACAGACGAACAATGATTTATTTATGGGGTATGTTTTGTCATTAATTTGATATAAATAATCAGCTCCTATTAATATATCAACATCACTATTTTCCAAATGTTCCCACCTGTCAAGACGAAATTTGGAAAGTTTTCTCTTAATTTTGATTGGAAGAGGAGGAATTTGTATCAAAGAATTAGTTATTAGCGGTGTGACTAATGCTTCAATTATTATACTACGTTTTCTGTTCGTCAAGTGAATTAGCTTTAGCTTAACGACATCATAACATCGTTCTTCAGATTTTCTCGAACCGAAAGTATAGACAATTAATTTTCCTTTCTAATGACCTCAGGTTTTAATTTTGAAACTAAATTTTCTGTAATAAATGTTCGATGACTAGCAGAGTCAAATAAACAAAGAGCAGTTTCTGAATTTTCACCCGCTTCCACTTTTACATGAATTGTTTGCAATATTACTTCTCTACTGATATTATTTATATTGCCTTTGCAATGAGATACGGAGGAAATAATACTACCTGAATTTTTTGATTCTTCTGTTTTTTTTTATTAGAATTACAAAGTATAGTATGATGATATGTTTTACCACACACTTTGCAATTTTCATTCGAAATTTTACAAAAATTCGCGATGTGAAATTTACGGAAGCATTTGAAGCACCTTCCTTCCCTTTTCAATTTTTCTCGCATTTCCGGAATGGTGAAAGACTTACACTTTTCAGTATCGTGATCAGTTTGATTACAAAATATGCAGTTATTTTTAATATTTGTGGTTAAGGCAGAAGCTGATGGAATGAATTTTTTATAATTTTTCTTATAATTTTCCATCTTCTCAGGGATTTTTTCAAAATGGTTTAATTGGACAGTGGTCTCGCGAGATTCAATTTCATCTTTAATGAAATTTATCAGCTCATTAACATCCCAGTCAGTGTTTTTAATTCGTTTTCTATTAAATTCTAGTGCAATATCTGATGGAATAAGTTTCAGAAGAATCGGACATAACAAGTGCCCATATGAACCTGAGGCAACACCTAAAGAATTAAGATTTCTTATTTGAATTTCGCATTCATCATACAAATCTCTAAAAGCCTTAATGTTACTAGAATTTCGTACTGGTTTCAAATTTAGCAGTTTAGTCATGTGACTATTTATTACCAGGTCATTACGACCAAAACGATTTTTCAATAATTCTATAGCATGAGCATAATTTTCCTTAGTCAGCGAAAAGCCTGCTATAGTATTTGCAGCACTTCCGCCCAAAAGTGACTTTAAGTAGGAAAATTTATCAATCGGAGTTAAATGTTCATTATTGCCAATCGCATTCGAAAACTGACTCCAAAATTCGAGCCATAAACACGAATCACCATAATATTTAGATATATTAAGTTTAGGAAGTTTAATCAAATTTTGATTCAGAATTTTCTGACTTTTTAGTAGAGAACTATTGTTGCTACTACTATCACTTTCAATGTCTGAAGAATCTTGTTTAGTTTCAGGAGTAACTGTGTTATCATTTAAAAATTTGGAAATTTTATATTTCCATTCAATAATATTCTCATTATAAGATTCCGATTTCTCGATTTCTTTTTCAAATTCAGTACTTGGAACCAGTGGTTCAATTTCAGAATTTAATGATTTTAAAGTTTTCATTTTGTCATCCAATTGCTGTTTAAAAAGATCCAGCTGTGATTTTCTATTCTCAAGCTCTAATTCTTGTGTATTATCTAACAAATCCCTTATTTTATCAAATATTTTCGTAGTTTGACTACGAATCGTAGCTCTTTTTTTTTTCAAAGTTTCGTAATCCATCATAAAATAAAGAATTCAATTTATTCGATACAGTTCAGTTAATAAATATATTCATAATTCTATTTATTCAATATAATTTAATTTGAGGTACTTACCCCAATCGATGATGAAATCCAGACATCCTGGAGCTTTCACGCCAGAAAAATGATACGTTGTCATTCAGACTGCAGGTTCGGTAAATTCAAATTATTCCATAATGCATCGAAGAATAAAAACGTCTTCATAAATTAGTTCTAATATATATCAAATTCGTAACTTGAATAAGTAAACACACTCTGCGGTTCAAATTAAATAACTTCTTCTTAAAAAAAACTTATATGTACATTTATTTACAGATATATAGGTATATTAATATTATTATTACTCTCATTTGAGAGTTCCATTATTACCGTCAGACCGGTTCAAAACAAACTTTACATCTACACTGAAAAGAAAATCGGAAAACAATAAAAAGGGGGTTGCCACAGTGCCGACTAACAGAAAATGGCAAGCATCGCCAAGTTGGCATTCTCAACAGACAGTAATCTTGAGAATTAAAATAAATTGAAAGGAAAAAAATAAACATTTTGTTGCAGTTTAACATCACCTATAATTTATTTACCACCTGTAATTTTATTATTTTGTAAGGGAGTCATAATTTTTTCGTTGAGAAATGTTTTTTAAAACTAATACAAATGTGTTTCTAATCAGGTTTAAAGTTATATGTATGTAACACGTAACAGGTATCTAGCATTGCTTAATGTGCAATTTTGAAGAACCACATCAATTCACATTTGTATTTTATATAAAGTCTTTTCATATTTTAAATTAAGATGAGAAAACAAACTATTAAAACAAAATTTAAAAAACTTTTAGCTTTAATCAGCCAAAAAGGAAAATCACTGGGATATTCTGAATTATCCAGATTACGATACAAAGTTAAGGCATCAGCATACGTAAACAAGCAACATATTTTTCCTTTATTTCTAATTCAATCCCATATTCATCCTAAAATTCTGTACTATATTAGCATAATTATGCAATTTTTTCTACTATTGCCTGAAACACCGTTTAAGATATACAGTCGTACCTCGTTATCCCGACACCCGGTTTTTCACGTCACTTTGCCTATCACGTCAGTTTTTTAAAGTCCCGATTTTCTGTATATAATTTTAATGTAAACTCAGGATTTTATGTCATTGAATAATTTGCAACTCCCTATACCCCGACGGTTTAGGAAAATTGTCCATTTTTCATAATCCATCTTTTACGAGCACGAAAATTAAGCGGTAAGAAACGTCTCTAGCACAAAAGTGTCTAAAATACCCATTGAGATAAATGAGAAATTTTACTTCAATCCTTTATTTGAATAAATAAACTCACACACTATGAATGAAACCACTTACGTTCCAGATAGACATATCAGTCTACTCGAGGTATTTTTGTTCTGGTCAGGCGGCGCTTTCTTGTGGTCACACGGCGTTTTTAATCCAACTAAAACGGAAGCACTGCATTGCATTGAAACGATCATAAATTATCTAATATCCATTTCTGAAACAACGAATATTTATTACAATACATTGTATAATATTGAAAGAAGAATTGTAAGAAGCACGTTTATGGATAAGCAAACATTAATTCATCAATATTTCATGTAACAATAAAAAAACAAGTAGTCATAAATCTGATTTTTATTCTTTTCAATTTTGTTTTTGCGTTTATTTTGTTAAATAATAATGTTTTATTGCTTAATTCGTTGAGGGGCGGTGGGATATATTTTATCACACCTACGATTAATGAAAATTTGCACCAGAAAAATTTTATGAAATTTTACTTTTCTAACTTTGGAGGAAAAAAGCTGTAAAATTGCTTTTCCTTATTTTGAAATAAAATTTTTCTAAATTTCCGGTGGGAATTCTGCAATACACAAACGTAATTGCTTGACCTTCAAGGGGTTAAAACTGCAAGAACAGTTATAAATTTAAAATTGTCGCAAATTAATTAAAAATCCAGCTTTTCATAAACATATTTTTCTCCGACAGCGGTTACCGCGACACTCCGCTTATGACGACACTTTTTTCTGGTCATTAGAGTGTCGGGATAACGAGGTTCAACTGTATTCAAAATTTTGAATGTAAAAAGGAAAACAGATTATTGCATGTATGAGTATACACTATAAAAATATGTAAAATAAACTTTTAAGCTTATTTTTATTATCAATATTTTCCCTTTATTTGTAATCCAATCTCATATTCATGCCAAAACTTCTACACTACATTAGAATGATTATGCAATTTTTTTCTAATATTGCCTATAACCATAAAAAGTCCTGTGCAAGACAATTTTTAAAATATATGAAAATAAAAACTAACTTAGGGATTTAGCAATTAAATAATATTTAATATTCAAAAATAAATTTCTATCAGGATTTAAAGAGAAAAGAGAAAAAAATAAAAAACAAAAAAGTATTCAACAGTAATGTTTTTAACAGTTCTTACTTTTTTCAAAGATTTAGAGCCCTCCCCTCTCTCCCCACACCCCCCCTTGCATATGCCTATGTTTCTGTTAAAAATAACTCGAATTTGCCGGTAGAAAAATTCATATACGAGCGGAATAACTTTCTTCAACTTTTTTATTTACAACCTCAGCATTATAAGTAAACACCTTTCTATTCCTTTTATTTTGCATTTCTTATTGTTTTAAATATTTTATTGTCATGCTTGGTATCCATTTGGGGTAAAATTTTCCGATACGTTCAAATCCACAAAAACTGTAGTCTTGTTTCTGTATTTTAAAAAGTTTCAAAAATAAAAAATATATATTGCAGATTAAAAACCGCAAATTTAGAGTAATTATCTCTTAACTCACCGGAAATTGGGGAGATGCGGGAGACTTTATCTCTAATAGGTTTGCAATCTCTGTACAACACATGTTCATTAGCGCCAGGATTTCGCCAAAGCGAATAAATACATTTTTATATACATTTAATATATACATATCATAATAGTGACAAATTTTAACTTAAATCAGTTTCATTTAGTCAATGAATAGTTTTTGTATTAAAATTTTGGAAAAAAAAACCAGATATCGAGTGAGATTTTATTAAAATAGTCAACGCACTTCTTCTTGTCGCAGAAGTATAACGATCGCAGTATATTCAATACTATCAAGTTCCTCGTTCCCCAATTCAAAACAGAGAGAAATCCCGTAGGGGTGCAAATGGGTGGAAGGGGAGGGGAGATATAAGTGCTTTATGACAAAGGATTAATTAAGAGGGCTGGAGTCCTCGGTCAAAAATATGGATTGGAACCTGGGGCAGGAACATAATTTAAGAATTTGCTGAAATTATTATTCGGAAAAAGTGATAACCACTACTCATAAATTAACTTTAAGACTATGAGAGGTGGTGATAATTTAGATATTAATGTAATTTGGAATTAGTTAGAAACAGAGTAATAAAGAGTTGAGTTATTAAGACAGGGCTCTGTTATGAAAAAATCGATGAAGTGAGGGATAGGGGAGGTGAGATGCAAGTGCTCTTCGGCAAATGACTAATTAAAACTATTGAAGTCCTTCGTCAAAAACTTGGACTAGTACCTGAGCCAAGAACATAATTTAAGAAATTTGTTGAAATTACTAATCGGAAATAGTGATAACCACCACTCATAAATTTACTTTAAGACTGTGAGAGGTGATAATTAAGGTGTTAATACAATTTGGAATCAGTTTCGAAGAGATATGAGTAATACGAATTGAGTTATGGAGATAGGACTCAGTTAAGCAAAATTCTATAAAGGTGGTGGTGAAGGGGGGAGGATGAGATGAAAGTGCTCTTCGCAAAAGACTAATAAAGAGTACTGAGGCCATTGGTCAAGAATTTGGACTGGTACCTGAGCCAGAAACCTAATGTACGAAATTTGCTGAAACTACTATTCGGAAATAATTGCAACCCTTACTCATAAATTAACTTTAAGACTGTGACAGATAATAGCTAAGATATTGATGTGATTTAAAATTAGTTTAATATAGATATGAGTAATAGGAGTTGATTTATTAAGATAGGTCTCAGTTAAGCAAAAATCGATAAAGGGAGAGGGGAGATGCAAGTGCTCTTCGACAAAAGACCACTTAAGGCTACTGGCATCCTTGGTTAAAAATTTGGACTGGTACCTGAGCCTGGAACCTAATTAAAAAATTGCTGAAATTACTATTTGGAAATAGTGGTAACTACTACTCATAAATTAAGTTGAATGAGTCACATCTTGTTGAAGAAGGGTCCATAGAACCCGAAATAAGAATGCGCCCTGGGGGTGGAAAGATTCACTAAAAACTGTATGATAATCGTAAGCTAAGTTGAATAAATGATTTCCCGATTAAATCAGATCCACAGAACCCGAGAAAAGAATGCACTATCAATGTTGGAAAATGGTGGGAACTGAAGTCTATATTTATGAAAACATTTTTTTTAATTTAAATAAAGGGGGAGAAACAATTATGGACAAGGGGCTCTTGCCACAAAATCCTCTAAATTATTTTGTAAGCGTTTGGCAACTCTTAATATTTAATATCCTTTCATTTCCCAAATTTGGTAGTGGTCAGCTTTTCTGCTGAAACTCTTTTTATTTCAGTTTTTATTGAATGCTTTAGATAGTGTCTGGTTCTTTCTTTGAACTTTTTAGGGTGGTTTCAGTGTTGTCAGGTGTTCTGCATAGGGCTTCACATGCTTTGGACACCACTAATTATTTACAGTTTATTTTCTCATCTTTAATCTCATATAATTATGCCATTTGATAAAGAGAAATGAATTACTTTGAAATACTGGTGCCCAGAGCATTTGAGCTCCGATTTACGCGGGACAGCTGGCACCACTATGATTACAGATTAGGGAAAAACACAGTATTAAAAACTGTACATATCATTTTCTTATAGAAAAATTAGGCTCACATTATCGCTCGATTAAATAATATGCATTTTTCAATTACTGCGGATTTCCACTTATTTTGACTGTGTTTTTCCTTGCTCTGTCCCTACCCTGTTTTAATACCGTCGCCGTCAATTTTTTTCGCAAAAAATAAGAAAAAATACAGACCAATTTGTTTAAAAAATTGGATGGTCGGATGTAAAAAAAAAAAAAAAAAAATGGTACACCATATATGAAATTTTCGAATCGATATCTTGATTAGTTTTCTTAATTTTAACCAATTAGTGAAATTTGTCGTTATTTTTCATTTTCTCTTGGAAATAAAGTGCCGCAGATGCACCAATTTTTGGACAAAAATGATTTTTTGTGAGTCTTTTAATGAGTTTTTAATTAATATCTGGATTAATTACGGGCTGATTTTTACGAAATAAACGTTACTGAAAATAGGAGAAAAATTACCGTATTGGGCTAAAGCATTGAAAACGGATCGCGAATCCGAATGGAAAAATCGCGTCCAAACCAGAAAAAGTACTAAAAATCGCATAAAAATTAATTTTAAAAAACAAATAAAAAATTGCATCTTCTTACCAAATTTTTTAACTCTTATAGCAACGAAAGAAAAATTGTTTTAAACGAAAATGTTTATGTCGATGACATCATCGGAAGTCATGAAACTATTGATCAAGCCTTGTCTACGAGTTTGCAATGCATTAATATATTTGAAGATGCGAGTATGCATTTACACAAATGGCATACTAACTCTCTATATCTTAGTTAGCTATGGAAAGAAAATGGTATAACTTCAGAAGTTAATTCTTAAGCTTTGGGTAAACAAAATTTTCCTTATAATGTGTTTTACGCATTGGATGGAACAATTACGAAGATTTACTTTATTTACTTGACTTCAATTCTAAAATAATAAACGCAAAAACATTTATTCTACAAGTTTTGGGAAGGATGTTTTGTCCAGATTAAAATGCTTAAAACAGCAAATTTGGATTTTGGGTCTAGATTGTGATATCACCTTATCTGAAGATTTAAGCTTAAACTGCAATAATTAGCGTAATAAAGTCTCTCAATTGGTAAAATTTTAAGAACTTAACTTTCTTTTTCAAAATTTTCAGAAACTTTCAAAATTATTTTTCTTAAATTACCAACTGTCATGATTATAACTTAGAATTACATGCATTTGACGATTCAAGCACAAAAGCCTATGGTACGGTTTCTTATTTCCGCGTAACAGTATTCACCAAAGCTATTCGAGCAGTTTTTGTTGCTTCCATAGATGCAGTAGCTCCGTTAAAAACTTTTATTTTGCCTCGGTTAGAGCTGATGGCTGCATTGCTGTCAGCTAAGTTAAGCAGTAACATTTTAAAAGTGTTAAAATCGAAGATCTCAACTTATAATTGCTCTTTCTAAAATTTCTTATTTTTGGATAAAAGTTTCTCTAGAAAAATTTAAGCCCTTATAGTCCAAGAGCTGTTAAACATTTTAGGAAAGGTATTTGAGGCACCCTGAAAATTTGTGCAGCACTTCTTTTGTAATGGCTGAATACAAAATCGAATGTCTGGCTGAAGGATCGTGGCCCAAAAACTGTGCCAGACACGTGCCAAGTGCCTTTTTTTGACTACCCAAAAAAAAGGTATTTGAGGTACGCTGAGATTGAGACAGAATAATATTTATACTTAGAAAAAAATATTTTGAAAACGACAGACATTTTAGTCGGCCCAAAAACTGTGCCAGACACGTGTCAAGTGCCATTTTTTGACTACCCAAAAAAGGTATTTGAGGCACGCTGAGATTGAGGCAGAATAATATTTATGCTTAGAAAAAAATATTTTGAAAATGACAGACACTTTAGTCGGCCCAAAAACTGTGCCAGACACGTGTCAAGTGCCAAATGGCACTTGACACGTGTCTGGCATAGTTTTTGGGCCACGATCCTTCAGCCAAACATTCGATTTTGTATTCAGGCATTACAAAAGAAGTGTTGCACAAATTTTCAGGGTGTCTCAAATACCTACTCAAAAATGTTCAACAGCTCTCCTACTATTAGCTATAAACAGAGTTGAGGAGATTCATAATTTGACCGCTCCTGAGGTTGGTATCATGAGTTGGTATGTCTGAAAACAAAGAAATTACTTACTCAGATGATTTAGAATACAAAAAGAATCCTAATGATGTATTTCAGTGTGAGTGCTTATTAAAAAAACTTTAAAATCCATTAAATAATGCTAAATATAGTAATTTAGAAAAACTGTTAAAGTTACTGTTTGGGTAAAGAAATTCGTTTTGAAGCTGAAAAAATCAACTGAAACACGCAACATAGTGACAACGGAAGAACTGTTGGAAGGAGAAAATTTTTGCGGAAAATAACAATTTTATAAAGAAGGATTTGAATCTTTGAAAAAGGGTAAATCATAAGAGAAGACGTCATATTTATTAAACTTCATGCCTTTTATTGATAAAAAGAATTTGATAAGATTAGGAGGAACAGTAGAATTTTCTGACCTGTCTGCAGAAGAGAAAACCGCAGCAATTTTACCAAAACATTGTTGGTTAACTATTTTGATTGTACGTCGAGAACAAGAGAAAACTAAGCATCGAGGGACTGCTAGTACTTTAGATAAAATTAGGTCTCGTTTTTGGATACAAAAGGGCCATCAGTTGGTCCAGAGTATCATAAAAATTGTATCATCTGTAAAAAAATATCTCTCTAAACATTCTGACAAAATCACTGCACCGTTTCCAAAAGATAGGGTCAATGAAGCGAAACCGTTTTCAGCCTGCAGTTTATATTTTGCAGGTCTGATCTATGTGAAAAATTTCAAAGAAACAAAAAATGGTGCATCGTTCTTTTAACA
Source organism: Maratus speciosus (assembly GCA_963932465.1). NCBI lineage: Eukaryota > Metazoa > Arthropoda > Arachnida > Araneae > Salticidae > Maratus > Maratus speciosus. The sequence goes on from OZ010793.1 coordinate 212,234,917, forward strand.
CGGAGTGTTACCAGAGCCCTACACCTAGAACTCGTATCTGACAGGACAACTAGTTCTTTTCTGTTGGCATTTAGAAGAATTATAGCCAGAAGAGGAAACTGCAAAATTATTTATTCTAATGACGCTGAAACTTTGAAAAAGACTAAAACAGAACTCGAAACCTTATCTGACATAATGACCGACAGAGCATTTTAAAATTTTGTCACGAAAGAGAGAATCATATGGAAAAATATTATTGAAAGAGCAGCATGGTGAGAGGGGTGGAGGGGTCTATGAACACCTATTAAGATCCGTTAAATAATGTTTGTGAAAGATAATTTCCAAAACTCCTCTGAGTTATGATGAAATGACAACATTTCTAACAGGAGCAGAATCAATATTCAATTCACGTCCATTGACTGACGTGTATAATGAACACCTCGAACAACAACCAGTGACACCTATGCATTTTCTAAATTTTGGTTCAGAACTCTGTTATCCCATTAACGTTTCTGAAATAATTAAAAGTAGATGAAAAAAATTCTATTTACTCAAAAGCAAAAATATCTGTCTCTATTTCTGAAACAATTATAGTAAAAATGGGAGAGACAATATTTATCAGACTTAAAATCTGCACATTGTTTGAAAAATCCCAACTCACAATCTGAATTGAAAGTTGGCGATATAGTTTTAATTGAAGTAGACCCAAAAGATAAACACTTGTGGAAGATTGATAAAATAGAAAAAGCCTTTTTAGGTCTTGCCATTAAAATCCATTTGTATGAAGTGGAAACATTAAATGAACTTTTACGTCGAAGTGTGCAACACCTGCATCCTTTAGAACTATAAACTTTTTGAATGCTTACATTTTTATAAACCCAAGATAAATTATTGACGTATACAAACTTTAATTTTATATAGCTTTAAGCTTTGATTTTGCTTCACTTATTTTTCAGTATGATATTCCTATAAATATTGAGTATATGTTTTTAATATTTGGAAAAGGGTTCAATTATCTGTATTTTGATTTATTGTCAATTTCTATTTAATTTTCTCTACATTTTTGTTTATTTACTCAATATTTTGAATTTTTTGTGACTTATAATTTTTTAGTATTGAACTTAGTTTCTTAATTAGTATTGATTATTTAGGATTTCAATATTGTTTATGTTTAATATTAACATAAGCAAATTATAACAAATGCCCTTTCTGAGATAGCTTTCGGGCTTTATGTTAGAACTATATTGACTGTTATATATCTCAGTGGTTTATTAGCGACAAAACACAGTTTTTTTTAGTATGTTTTTTTTTCAGTACTAGGAGGCTCTGCCCCCTACGAGCTATGCTCGTCAACCCCCGTTCAGACACCACAGACTCTAAAAGCACGCTAATTAATTTGATCGGCTTTAAAAAGATTTCGTAAAATTGAATTATAATAATTAAAAAATAAACAGTGGCAATTTCACTGTAAGCGTAATTCCATTCAATTTCCTTTGATTGGGGATTTTTCAAGCCAAATCAGATGCTGTTATGAAATGCAATGTCTGTCTTTGATTTAAAAAAATTAGTTACACATTTGAAAATAAGCTAATGTTAAATGAATTAAGTAAATCGAGTCTTTGTCTTCCGATATGTTTTAACAACGCCATAAGAAAGTCCTTTTTTAAATAAGACATTTTAAATGTATCGTTTTAAATCTGACGTAATTATCACCAAAGTTTTCTTTCTCTTTTTAATATTCACGTGAAAACAATTTTGTTGTTAGAAAGGAAATGTTATTTGCGCTGTCTTAGAATTCACAACAGTATTTGAAAATATCATCTCAAAATGTGAAATAAATGTCTCGCGCAAATATATTTTTTAATTTAAACTGTTTTGCAATATTATTATTTGGTCATGTCCAATATGACGTAATTTCTTCTATTCACTGCTTTTAACGCATATTAATGAATTTATTATTTTATAGTTTTCTTTCTCTTTTCAATATTCACGTGAAAATACTTTTTTCGGTAGAAATGAAATATTTTTATTTGCGCTGCCTTAGATTTGGCAACAATAGTTTAAAAAATCATCTAGAAGTGTGAAATGTCTCCTGTAAATATATTTTTTTAATTTAAACTGTTTGGCAATATCATTATTTGTCCATTTTAAATAGGACGTAATGTCCTCCATTTACGACTTTTAACGCATAGGAATGAATTTATTATATTCAAAATTTATTTCTTATTTAAAATTCCTGTTTAAATATATTTTTTATGACGCAATTTTCAATATTTTCCTGCTTTTAACACGCAATCATTTAATTCTAATTTAAAAGTTTTTTTTCTGTTTATAATAGCCACATGTAAATATATATATTTTTTTTATTTGAAGGAAATATTATTCTTTGCGCTGTTTTTTTTAAAATTGGCACGAATTTAAAATAATACCTTTTACTAAAATGTGTAAAAAATATCTCTCGATATGCTGAAAATTTGAAATTTAAATGGAAATAAATCCTCAAAAAATTAGCAAAATTAAAAAAATAAATGCAGTCTGCACACCATGAACTTCTAATGTATAAAATGATCTAAAAACAATCAAATTCCTTTGTGCAGTTTTTGCTCTTATAAAACTTTTTTAATGCAAGATTCTAAAATTTGAAATTTAAATGGAAATAAATCCTCAAAAAAATAGCAAAATTAAAAAAATAAATGCAATCTGCACACCATGAACTTCTAATGTATAAAATGATCTAAAAACAATTAAATTCCTTTGTGCAGTTTTTGCTCTTATAAAACTTTTTTTAAGCAAGATCCTACCAACTTACCATTAAATATCTCTTAAAATAATTATTCGGTTTAAAAGCTGCAACAGTTAACAAACATTTCTTTAAAATACCACGATTTTCATATTTTTGTATGCAGCAGTTTTCTTAATATTAACGAAGAAAGACCCCTGGTAACAAAAAATTCATTGACAGGGGCGGTGGCAGCGTTAGTTACTTTTTTTTTGAGAATTGAGAGATTCCGACGTCTTCAGAATTCCAAGCTTTGCCACAATGGCTACAATGGCCTTTAAAGTGAATCTGAATACCATGAAGGTCACGTATGCGTATAATTATTTTAGATTGATATTTTATTTTTAACCATTTGGAAAAATGGTTATTGTTCTCGTCAGGGTAGGAAATAAAAAACATATCTGAACGTTTTCATTGGTTTAATCCGCAATTTATTCGTTATCTGATTGGTATATACAGTAATCTGTATTTCCCTTTGGTTTCAACAACAATGGACAACAGAGTGTTGCCACTATGACAAAAAAGTAATAAAAACTACAAAAAAATTAATAAATCAGAAACAAATTGAGATACAGCTTTCAAACAAATTGCATTTAAAAGTACATTTTTTTTTCTATCCGACGGTATAAAAAGTAATATTGTCGGATGTTCAGAAGTTTAAGAATGAAATTTTATTTAAAATGGGTCGTGAGATTTTTTGGAAATCTGATGATAGTAAAGCCTTTTCCCGAACAGCCAATGAATTGCTTGGCTATTACGTACGTTTCATAGGAAATCTGACGAGTCGCAGGCGATTTTTCTTGCTTGCAATTTTTACGTGTAATAACACTATTAATCTTTAATTCATGGCGTACGTAATGTATGACCAGCTCCGTAGAAGTTTAAAAATTTACAGTACCGAAAATTGTAAAACCGAAATTTCTTTTAAAATTTGTTCATGATGGGTCCAGAAATGTTATCGTTTAATCCATGGCGTACGTAATGTAGAATCAACTCCGTGCGATTTTTTATGTCTTAAATTTTAGTCTTTGAAAAAATCATTTTCCAAATGGTCGTTGTAATTTGTTAAATTGTTTTTTTTTTTAACACAGACAGACACGTCTTTTGTTTTTATGAAAAGTATAAGTTTGTAGAATGTGCTGGAAGTATTTTTCTGTCCATTCATTATTTACGTTGCTACAGTCTGTCTAACGTATTGGCATATATATTTTTTAATTATTACTTTTGTAATATTTTGCCCTTTGGGGTTTTTTAAATCTGACTTCAAATTCATGCCCGACAACTCTAAAAACGTCACAGAAACAATTTTTGTGCAAAATGGATGGATGGCAAAAATTGTATGGGTCAACGAGTTTACGATAACTTTAAACGCCTTTTTGGCAAAATAGGATTTTCAATTCTGCGTACATTCTAGCGACTCAGCCGTTGAACTAATTGACTTGAAATCCCCCCCCCCCCTAAGAAAATGAACACTTGAGCACGGAATAAACCTATAATGTGTTAAATTTTGCATATTAAATATTTATTTTATTGCTGGTAAAAGATGGGGGTAGGGTATATGAGTCAATAAATCAGTCAACATTAATTCAAAGAGTCCGCCATTTTATCATTCTTTAAAAACTTTTTATGTTTATTTCATAAGAAATTATGCTAACTAATCCAAAGAAATGAAATTCCGATTTCAGACATTGTTATGAATAAGCAAGAACCTACGCAGATCGGCCGTGTTTTTCAAATCCAAGATTATCCAGACCACCATATATTAGACTCTTCATGGATTTTGTTTTCATAAAAAAAATGTGATTCAATTCTTAAAACATTAACAAACATTGGTAAAAAACATAATTAGCTCATAAGACTTGTCTATTGTCTCAAAGAAAAAAATCCCAGAGTTGACCTATTTTTTAGGCATTTTTTACGTAAATTTGGCTTTAAAGTTTACAATAAACCCTTTTGCGCTAAATACTATTTGCCAAATACACAATTTCGCTGTGGACCTGATTACAGAAAATTAACCACAAGATACTGTACTTTCGCGCTAAACTGAAATCTGTAAACGAAAATATATACATAATTTATAATACGAAATTTAATATACGAAAATATATAATTTCATTTTATATTGTCATATTAATGTCAAGTTGTGTTGATTTAATTAAAATAAACATGTGCTCGGATGATATTTATTTCTATTTTCTTTAATTTTGTTTCTACCTATATATTTGTCATTGCTGTATCACGTTCAGTTCAAACTCTGTCTTATTATTTCTTTGTTTAATAAAACCTCTCATAATCGTAAAAAAAGTGATATTCTGTTACTTAAAGTTACGAGTCATTGCCACTCTACAATATTTTCTGTGAAATTATTTTTTTATTATTTTATACCTGCTATCACATGTGACTGCAGGTGAACATGAATCATATTATATTATATCAAATAAAATGCCAAATATAATGCATCGATAAATATTACTAGTATTTAATAATTTATTTTCTGGTGTTAGTTATTTATATAAAATATATTTTGAATTTTATGAACATACAATTATTTTCGAGCTAATACTTGTTTATTCGTAATTAATCCTAGAATAGCTTTTCCAAATGTTCGTTCTAATTGAATAGTTTGGGGTATAGAAATAATAATGATTCAAAACTATT